>OU026075.1:12847500-15650000 GCA_907269065.1 Crocallis elinguaria
GGATCTAACTTACAACAATCTTATCACACATACAAAGGTTTTAAACTGTGTTAACTTTGGAGACCTAGGCTATGAGTTAGAGGAAATAGCTAATAAAACTTTTGATCTCATACTCAAGACAACCATTTGCATGTTAATTAAGACAATAAGATAGTTAGTTTTGTTATACTACAAAGTGCCAAAAGGCAGCATGGTTCTTTATCCAATGGTAATCAAAATGCCTGCACGTGACAATTGCAACTTTGAAACATAAAAGGCCTGTAGCGCACTTGTTTCACTAAGACCCCTCAGGTATTAAAGTCTAATCCAGCCAGTAATTTTGCTGACTACTAAGCTGTGCACCCACGCATGCACGCTACTGCTTGGCTTGCTTAAAGTAAAGTACTAACACTAAACCTTGGATGAAAGCAGCACGCAAGAGTTCAAAATGGCTTTCGACGGGTAGGCATATGTTTAACTTTGGACATGTTCTGTCTGATGATGATGTTGGCTTACGCTAAGAGCTGCATTCTTGTTCTCCAAGTCATTGAGCTGCGAGTTGAGTGTGTCAATGCGCGTGCGCATGGTGCGGAGCTCTTCCACAGCGACCGTGGCAGCAGAGTTGTTGCGATTGGCCGCTGATTGCAGGTTCTTCATCTGCGTCAAACAAGTTATTCAATTACAATCTATACAAATAAATAAAATTGAAGTGTCCGTTTGTAATATCAAAATAACAGGTTTTTACTAAATGCATATGAAAGTATATACCATAGTCACTTATGTTATGACTGAACCCAAGTTAATACATAATTAGGTGTCATATTAATTATTAATCATATTAGAGAAATCTCACCATATTGACTTGGTATTACTGAAGATCTCATCATTAAAATTGGACAAGCAACTACTACTAGTAAGACTATTCTGCAAATAAGAAGACGGTTTTGGTATGAATATCTACAGGTTCACAGGTCTTTTAATTCTTTTCAGAGTGACTTTGTTATCCAAAAACTATCCAAACTTAGAGTTTTTGCTCACGGTTTTAACAGATATTTCTAAAAGATTATGATGTTACCTTGTTCTCATACAGAGCTTCAATCTCGTCCCGGTTAGCCTTAATGTTGACCTCTTGCTGTTCACGCAATTCTTGAAGGCTTTGCTGCAGTTTGGCCTCATACTGCTGCGCGAGGCGCCCATCTAGAGAACGAAACTTTATTTAAATGGGAGGCTTTGAGGACTCTTAGGCTGAGATTCAGAGACGAATCTAAGCGTGGACTCACGCTTCCATACGTCAAAATTCTATACAGTTTTGACATATGGAAGCCAAAGTCTACGCTTAGAATCGTCTCTGAATCTTAGCCTTAGACGCATAGCTATTTGAAATAGACTAAGAGTTACTTTACTTGACGAAACAGCTAAATAGAAAAGGATGCGTTAAAAGGTATGTGTGTTTGTGTAACTGTGTCCCTTTCATAACCATGTAATAAAACTGTACATTTAAATCGGTTTATTGCCGCGATTTATTTATACGGTTAGCTAATTAAAATTCTGCATTTACAAAAAATGTTGTTAATTTAATAGCATCAGTAAATTCAATTTTAGTAATCCTGCCAGCAAAACTGTTTTTTCCGTAATTACACGGTACTGAGTTTATAATTAGAGAAAAATGGTATAAATTCCAGTTTACGTTCACATAAAAACCTGATTATTCCAAAAAAAGATCTCATTTGTTGGTTCTGCCTATAGATGTTCGATTTAACTATTTTAACTAAAAAAGTTTTGTACGAGGCATTAAAACAGTTTACTAAATATAACATTGCGTATTTTTTTTTTTGTATTGTATTGTACTGTATTGTTAAGACTGGTCGATTCTAGGAGGGGTGACCAATACTGGCAACTTATCAATTCCGTACTATATAAATTTCCATACATTTTGAACTTTTATTATTGTTGACACTTTAAAAAACCTATAGGTAGTGCAGGCCCAAAGTTTGGCGAGTTTTTACGGTAAAGAAGAGAACCAGGGGCCTTACCGGCTAAACATCTCGTGTTCGTTTTCGACTCCAACCCGATTAAGATCAGCGGTCGCTAGGTCTTCGGCTAGAAGGAATAGTCTAGAATCTTCACTGATTATCATTGTAGAACGAACGTTATTAAGGAAACAAGTTCTTACAAAGTGAAAAGAATCGAAAACTAGACAACTCCTTCCACACGAAGACTAGTGAGAGCTGGTTTTAATCGGTTTTTGAAAACGAACACGAGATTGTTAGCCGGTAAGATCCCAGGTATCACACAGAATCAGAGAATCGAAATAAATAGAATACCCGAATATAAAGCCAGAAAGAATAGAAATCCTTACCGATTTCGGATATCTCAACTTGGCGCCTAGTGCGTGTCTCCTGCAGCTCCTGCTGGAACACCTGGTCCTTGAAAGAGAGCTCCTCGCGCAGGCTCTGCACCGTGTTCTCCATATCGATGCGGCACAGCATCTCCTCCTCAAGTGTCTTGCGGGTGTCGGCGTACACCTTGCGAAGTTTCTCCAGCTCTTTGGCTAGGTCCTGGGGAAACGAAAGACATAGCCACGTGAGAGAGCATAATTATTATTGTTACAATTTCAAGTAACTTGAGGTACTATTTAGGTATTCTACGTTTCATTTAATATGTTGTTAAGTGTAGAGCACATTTGGAACCTAAATGTACGTAACTGACTTCACAAACTTCATATTCTGTTTAAATTTAATATTAAAAGTATGAATTTGACTATGGATAACTAAGAAACATAGTTTTAACCAATCGAACTGTCAATTTTACTTATCGAAAAGATCGGTACTTGCCCTGCAGGAAGGAAAAAGTTCGGCAGTCAATGTTTTAGTGCTCAACAGGCGCTCTTCAATTTGAAAACCTGGCGCCAAGTAACTATTGGAGTATTTCGACAGCAGAGAGGGAGACACAGTCTCTATTTATATGGTGTTGCACATCTCTGACTACAAACTGGACCTGTTATGTGGTATCTAACTTACTCTAGCCTCGTCCTGGGCCTTCTTCATGGCGGCCACAGCAGTGTTGTATTTGTTGCTCTCCTCATTGAAGCGGCTCTCATAATGGCGAGCCAAGTTCTCAGCCTGTGTGCAGTCCTTGGTCTTCTTGTCCAAACTGTAAACAAAGGCAATGAGGTCAGTGAAATTTATAAATAGTACTTTAGATTTTGTTCAGCTTTGCTTTAAGTTACGTATAGGTACAGCAATCAGCTCGACGACCATGTAAAGAACCGGCTATAAAGTGATCACACACTAAACCACACACGGCATTTTCTAGTTTTGTTGAGGAAAGGAGATGCGTACGGCGAGGACAAGTTTAGTGCTTTAGACCGAATTTTGTGAAAAGAATTTTGAATGAGCCGCAAGCGGCACAGGTAACTGACTATACTATACTGACTACGAGACAGTGACGTTTTATAATTTCTACCAACAAGGGCCCTCGCGGCTATTTTCTTGCATCCACTGAAGGGACGATCTTTCAATTGCACGTAAACTAACTAATTGCTATTGAATCAATAATTGTTCTGTTTTAGTGTGTTTCTCGGGTCTTTCATGTCGAAATGAATGGACCGTTAGGTTTATTTCTATAGTAGAATGGTTCAAATTTATTTACTTCTGTCTTCACCACAAACTTAGATAATTCCCTGACGTTATCTGACTATCGAAAGAGCGGCCCTTATAGTAGATGAATGTACCTTACTGCCTTAAGTCATAATTTAATTTACGTATCTAACTTTACTTTTGACAAACGTGTGCCTTTATTTTTTTTAAAAGTTATAGTCAAACTATTACTAATCTTACTAAGTTAATTATATGATTTATAAGAGATATAAATTATTTTCTTAGTTCTACAGCAATAATTTTAGAAAAGGTCGGTCAGAACGATCGGTTACAGACCGACCGATTATGCACTCTAAAGATAAAACTACATACATAATATCTTTGGGAGTGCAAAACCCAGATTGCATGTAAATGTTATTTTGTGTACATAAAAAGTTATTGATTGTATGGAAGTCAGTTAAAACACATCACATTTGTTCAAGTTAAAGGTTGAATTTACACAAAAGCGCTATTAATTTTGACTCCTTAGTATAATTATGCAAATGTGTGACATTCCATGAAACAATCGAGGGTCAGGCTACTGATTCGAAACCATAAAGCAGTAAAAATCGTAGTTTCCATGCAGCGCGGCGTGGTCTTGCGCAACGACGACTCACGGTATGCTTTTGTAAACACGTCGGCCCGGTTCGAGAAAATAGCTATTTAAACGTACTCATCGTTGGTTGGACGAACGGTTCTCTAACTTATCCCGCGTCGCGCTATGATACGAGACGCCATGTGCATGACGTGATGAGAGCCCGCGTGTGGGCCTTGGCCGATTTCCGCACGGCACAACGCGACGCTAATAAAATTAAAAAAGAAAGAGGGATGATAAACGGCTCACAGTTAACTAGGCCATGAGTACGACGGAAATATCGTCTTCAAAATAATGATAAGAATCTATATTGATTGGGCAACGCCATGCGACGTCGCGTCACCCGCATCGTACAAACCACGCTAGCTTGGGGTAAACATTTACAAGTTTTTATTTAGGCGTGACACGAACTTATGACGGCATTCTGTTATCCAAGCAAAGGGTATCAAATAGCTGCCTATTGATGTTTGTAGAAGTGAAGGTCGAAGGCCCGAAATATCTATTGCGTTATTTATGCGTAGCGACACCAGCGCGGATTAGTTATCTTATTCATCAACTTGAATTATTATAACATGAAGCTGTTGTACCTATCTACTTTGTTGTAGTTTTTCTGCATACTTTAGAGTTTGCAGTTATCGCACCTCAGAGGATGCGGTCGACAGTGTGTATGCACGCTTAAGAAAAGATTATTTTATCTTCTTTAGTCTCTAGTAAGTGTTTTGTACAACTCAAGACGCGGAAGGCTGAAGAGCAATTGGGAAAGAAGTTACAAATTTCATAACTTCGCATTCTTTAGCTCCTTGATTAAAAACAGAGTTATTGAGCGTTTTTACATTTTTATCAGCGGAAATTTAAAACTTATCAAGAGATAAGATTGAACACCAATGATCAATAATAATCAAGGGTTAACTTTAAAAAAATTAAACACACCTTAAACTTTAACTGTGTTACCACATAAAACAATTTTTAGACGCCTATTGACGCTAACTATTGTCTAACTGGATTCTGTTGTGTCATTTCTAATCGTTTTAGACGTTTATCTTGAGACACTGTCTAGCTAAACCGGCACACAAGTGTTTTTTGTGGTAACTCGGGTAAATTCTTAAACATGCCTCAGTCGCATGTTTCAATATGAGTAACCATGTCAAACTGTAGTCTAGCTCACTTCTACTAATTTTACTTGTGAAAGTTTCGGTTTGTGTCTTTTAGACACTGTCTAGCTAAACAGGAGTCTAAAAGTTGTTTTTTGTGGTAACACGGATTATCTTTAAAACCGATGTCATTTTTAAAAATGAGAACGAAGAATTTTTCATTGAAACGTCAAGGCGGAGATCGTGGGATAAAACAAAGTTATTTTTGCAGGATTCCGCAAAATAGCCATGAGCCGTTACATAACTACGCGGGAGGCGTCGGGTTGAGTTAATAGATCGCATTTGAATCGATAGTTTGAAAAGTAAAGACGATAAAATAAATGAATTTATTTTCTTCTAATAAGATTAGGATAAGATTTACTAAATATAATATCAAGTATTATACATATAGAGTATAATAATATAAAATATAATATATGCATAGCTTGAGCTAAATACGTCACGAGACACGGAAGAGAAGGAAGAAGCTCATTAATAAACCCAGCTTGTGTTCAAGCCAGTTACGTCATGAACGAATATAAAAGCTTTACGCAGAACTAAGCAAGCTTTTTGGATCCGATGACGCGACGACATACTTTTATGAGTTCGTCACCAGTAGGTATTATTAGTTATTACAATTTAGTTTCCGGCGAAGGTTGTATTGGTATCACGGGGTATATAAAGACATTACGTCATCGGTTAAAGATGGATTTACAATACTGCTGTACCGGTTGTTATCGCTTGGAATTTAAATTAGTGTTTCGTAAAATTAAGACGTTTTAAATGTTCCGTATAATTAAGACGTTCGTGTTGGCGAGACGGAAGACGAAAAACTGGAACATTTGTGGCCTGAATATTCTGTCAGATCGCAGATTTCCTAGAGTGAAAGTGTAGATAGATAAATTGTCAAGTTACTTAAGAACATCGAATCGAACGGTATCCGAAACTCTTTCGTGGTAGGAAAATTGCGATCGGACAGCCGAAACTTCATTTCAATTTTCGGGACATGGCCCCTGTTTTGTTATTCATAACGTAACCAAAGTTACCTGACCATTTCGGGCGGTTTAACGAGACATTTCTAATCTTATACAGTTTTCTAAGTCTGCGTAAAATCTATAAACAAAAGCAGTTCCGAAAATTAGTCAACATCCCTATTGCATGCCAAAAAAAACAATTTCCCTGTCGAAAGCTACAATCATACATTCGAAAGTTCCCTCGAACTTACAGAATTATGGTAGCATTAAGTTAGTGGGCGGCCACTTCCAGCCATGCGTGCTATTGGATGACGTAACTCCCAGGGTCAACAACCGCTGCGCTGTAAGGCATTTAGTGGTCGCTGCCGAAAACTTGATCAGCAAGTGGGAAGTGATCGTGAAACCCTAAGTCTTATCTGGAGTTTTTTTGATAATATTTAGTTCATTGTTTTTATATAAAAAGTGCAGCAATTTCATTGTTTCTTTATTAATGCAATAGCTGTTGCGGGCACGTCTGTATTGATAGCGCAGTCGCATTGTTTAGCAGTTACATATAATGTTCATTGATCATAAAGCAAATTATTCTATATATTTTTTGCTTTCAATGCTCATATTAATTAGTTTTTCAACTAAAATTTTGATTGTTTGCGCCTGCGCCGTACAGGACCGTTCAATTCAGTTTCCTGCCGCCCAATAGCACTGCTACATTCACAATTTACAAACGCTTGTAGGTAACCATTAGTTTCTAAAGTAGAGCTTCACTTTCGACTGTGATGCTTAGACGCTAAAACAAAATGGAGCTCAGAACAAAACGTCAAAGTGAAGAGCAGCGACGATAAAACTAATTAGTTATTACAACTTTTAATCGCATCATTAATTAAATCGCAACTGATAAAAGTAGGCAATGAAATGAAAAGTTAGAAAACGGAAGCAACCTTGACCTACATAAAAAATATAAGATCGGAGGTCGTGCAGCATCGAGCGAGGTGAAATGAAATGTAGGATATGTGTTAGGTTAGGTACACATAATGTGTAACGATTTCATGCTGTTTTCTACAGGGTTATTTTAAATTCACTCGGAATGATATCCGCGTAGACTGTCTGGATCGTTTATATTTTGGAATTGCAGCCCGTCAGAGAAATTTCCCGTTTAGATTCGACAACTCAACTGCATAAACACGGATATATAATCCCGACATCATTTCTGTCAGGATGCGATTCCGAGATATAAACGATCACAAACAGTCGCTTCCTACACGGAATCATTCCGAGTGAATTAAAATCAGAATTAGATCTATATTGTTACAGATTTAAGACTAATGATAATGATGATAGCTTCATTAGTAAATAATTATATATGTAGTTTAAAGAACCTAAAACACACTTCCACCTCCTGGTTCCATTATCAGAACCTCAACACCAACTTGGTGTCAACACGTTGCACTTGTGCAATCTATCGTTCTAGTCAAAACAAATTATATGGACCCAAATTTGAAGGGTTTACATGTAGCCAGTGAAGAGTTCCACTATCCACCTCCTTACTCCATCATCACATCAGCTCCTTGATACAACATTACAGGTTTGTCATTCAAACTACCTAAACATACAAAGTCTCGTTGCGATACGATAGCTAATAAGTAGGTTAAAATTGACTTCTAAGATTTCATTACATTGTTTGTTAGTTACAAGTGAATAGGTGTGTTAAAAAATGCGAAGGCATTGCATCGTTTACGATATAGTGTCGGGGTTTTATCGTGATTGATTAACATCAAACTATTTTTTTTTGTAAGGGCACAGGGTATCTTCTGATGTCTACTCCTTCTTGACCCCCTAAATTACAGTACCAATCGAATAATATGGTATGATTTATGAGTAGGTAAGATGTGTAGTTGTAACATAGGTACATAGCCTGCTAAAAACATAACCCTTCCTTTTAGCTTTGCCGTAGTCTGTTAAAAAGTTAAGATTGTATCTACAAAGCTACAATTACGATTGACTTGAGAACCTTACGGGGAAAAGTTATGGAAATACAGCAAAAGATAATCTTTATCGTTATCGCCTGTTGGTATTTGATAAGTAAACAAACAACATTCTTAGATAAAATATTATTTAAATGGTACAGCTCTATTTATCCAGTAGGTACTCCGGTAGACCACTAACGCCTTTCAGTAGTTCAACATAGAATAATACGAGGGCTAAAGCAGAATTTAGCTATCTCTTGTAGTCTGCCGCCAAGCAGTAATGTGTAAGCATTACTGTGCAAAGTATGTAGTCAGTGAAATGACTGGGCTTATGAGACTTAATACCTAATAGATCAGGGTAACGAGCACACAGCGTTTGTGTTTCAAAGATTTGAGAGGCACTGCAATTTTTAAGGCTGGCGTTATGCTTACCATCAGGCAAACGATCCGCTTATTGCGTTATCAACATTGTCTCGTTAGCAGCTAGCTATAGGTGAGTTCTTATGACTTACAAATAAATAGAATATAATAAATAATTATATATGATTAAACAGAATTCTGCAGAAATTTCGTATAATTGACGTTATAGGTATATAGTATATCGTTAATTACATTGCCGTCACCTTGATGAGTCAAAATGTTTTTCGAAAATTTGGAAAATTAATGCAGTTCAAAGTTAAAATGCCGCTTTGCATCTCTTGCCGTCGCACAGTGCGGTATGAGACCCGATTTTTTACCATGCCCTTTTTATGGCAAAACCTGATAGTTTAAACTAAACAAAATGCAAGAGTAAAACTCCCATGTATCAAAAGTATCTAGTTCCAGAAATATGATTTTTTGAAAATCGTCCAATCTTGATGCGAAAAATCGCAAAAATAAATATATCACAAAATACGTGAAATAAATCAAAAAGTTGTTCAAATGAAATGTTTAGACAGTAGTAAAACCTACGTTTTAGTGCAATCAGCAAATTCTTATGATCGTTTGTTTCCGTGTTATTACGAATTTAAACATTTTATTTTTTATTTTTTTTCTCGAAAAATTGGCCGTATTTGGAAAAGTTATTTACACAATAAGATACCTCACTTCCTCCTCTACGCCTCCACAAAATATCTCGTCGTAATTCCATGGACTAATCGAGTTATCAGCCAAAACGTGGTATATCCGGTTTACTCGGTTTCAGGGATGACACTATTTGTTTTTTTATTTATTTATTATTTATTGACAATAAGTGGATATTATTTCTAGTGCATTGAGAATAATTTACTCGCACATTTCGTCAACTCACTGAGACTAATTGTCTGATTTTTATGTATCTATAATAATTATATAAAAAAATTAAAAGTCACTGACTATATATACATGACATCTCGGAAACTACATACTTGACCTATGAAACTGAAATTTTGCTGGTAAGTAGTTTATAGGTAGGAGACGTCAGATAAGAGCGGGTTTGCGACGGCCGAATTATGGTTGTCTATGGGACTATCGTAAGTTTATATGAAAGTCTTAAACTGTTACCAGTGCGAAGCCGGATTGTGTCGCTAGTTCCAATGATATAGACTTCGATAAAGGGCTACAAGTGACTCACTCTCTATTTAACCTACTTGTTCGTTGTCCTCAGAGGTATTCAGTGAAACACAATCCTACGAAGATTTCGACGAATTGGGCGGGCAAACAGTAGTTCTCACTACTGAAGATGACTGTTAAATTTTATGACTGACCAAGTTTTTAATCTTCTTTTGTAGCTACTACTACTTTGTACTCATAAAAAAAACATCATCAAAATGACCTAAAAAGTCCGGATAATTGATACAAAATTCGTGATAACCCTAGCACATATTTTTGAAACACTTTATCTTATATAGTCCATGGAATTATGGCGAGATATTTTTTGGAGAGGTAGAGGAGTTAGTGAGGTATCTTTTTGTATAAATAACTTTTCCAAATACGGCCAATTTTTCGAGAAAAAAAATAAAAAAGAAAATGTTTAAATTCGTATTAACACGGAAACAAACGATCATAAGACTTTGCTGATTGGTCTAAAACGTAGGTTTTACTACTTTCTAAACATTTCATTTGAACAACTTTTTGATTTGTTTCACGTATTTTGTGGTATATTTATTTTTGCGATTTTCCGGATCAAATTTTGACGATTTTCAAAAAATCATATTTCTGGAACTAGATACTTTTGATACCTGGGAGTTTTACTCTTGCATTTTGTTTAGTTTAAACTATCAGGTTTTGCAATAAAAAGAGCATGGTAAAAAATCGGGTCTCTTACCGCACTGTGCGTCGTTGTTATTGTATACTAATATTTTGTATTCTGTGGTTAGACAGAACGTTTCGCGACCTTCCCGCGTCTGACACGGACGACCGCGACAACCGAAAATGGTAAACTGCATCAAGGTGACGACACACTATATTATCAGTTATTACCTGTAATAGTATATAAATAAAGTAGAATACATTACTGTGTTCCGGTTTGATGAGCAGAGTAGCCAATGAAATTACTGCGCTTATGATGCTTTAGGTGTCTCAGGGTAATGAGTGCACTACAGTACCGCACAGGCCTTTATGTTTTAAAGTTCTGAGTGGCACTGCAATAGCAACAGTTATGGGCCGGCATTATGTTTACCATCAGGCAAACAACCAGCTCATCTCATTATCAAATAGTATAAAAAAATTGTAAGTTAAATAAAAGCTTGAAAAAAATGGGCATTATTAGTCTAAAAACCATGGTTTATGTTCAGTGACCTGTGCATAATTGTTCCGACCTACTTAAGTTTTTCTATAACCTCTCATTCTTATACCGTGTTCTTGTCATAGTGCTCCAGATACAGATATAAAAGTAGACTGTAGCTTTATAAGAAAAAATTATCATTTATATTGTATCATTACGTTGTCAGACACAGGCCGTTGTTACAATATTGTTTTGATCTTTTTTGCACATTTATCCAGCCATACCAAATTCATAATAGGACATAATTGACAGCTGGTCGAGTTGGTAGTAACCCTCCCTGCAAAGTGAGGGGTTTAGTTTCAATTCCCGGCCTGGCCAAACTTTGTGTGGTGGGCAGTTTGTTCTCAGGTCATGGTATCTGAGAGGGTCCGTGTCACCTTTATCACATGGAGTCCTAATTTCAAATATGTCCTGTAACGGAGCTGGAATGAGTGTATAAAACCTTTATTAACTAGTGGAGATTGGTTTTGGGTAGCTGGCACCTGTGCTCCAGTTGCCTTAATTCATGTTGGTTTTAAAGATAAGAGTTTTATTGCATTGAATTCTTATTTCATAGGAAGGCTACCTACTTTAAATGTACTAACATTCATCTTTATATCAATGAAATGTAATAATAATTTCCTTCTAAACTAAATAATTAATTAAACCTTGTTTATATAGTATTCTAAGAAAGACTAAGCTTAAGGTGTATGCAGCAGCTGTGTTGTGTTTTCCTTAAAATAATATCAATGAATAATGAGGTAGCTGTTAAAGTCAAGGTTTCAGTCACATTTCAATGAATTGTTATTTTCATAGTAGTTTTCGGCATGCTTTAATTTTTTCCTAAATGCTAAAAATATAGTTTTGATCTTTTTTATTGGAGTTTAAAATTAACAGACTACTCAAAAAATTATGAATATAGATTCTCCTAGAATTATTTATAGTAATGACATGTTTAAGATTATGAAATATACTGCTAAGAGGTTTGTATATTGATCATTATCACATTTGGCTGATTATGACAAACACATTTGTTTACAAACATGAGAGGTGCAATGTGAGAAGTTGGCAACAATGGGGCCGAAATATAGTAATTGACACATAGGAATGTGATTAGTGAGGTTAAATCGGGCTATGATGTCACTGTGTCGTGAATACGAGGTCGCGCGCGCTCGTCACACCGCGCCCGCCGCACAACGCCGCCGATGACGTAAACTTCGTGCTAAGGTTACCCGGAAAAAGCACCTTCTGCTTGCAACTATCAATGCCGAGCAAAATAAACGATTGCCACAGCGCTATTATTACACTAATCGATATAGGAGTAATAGGAGATAAGATAAAAACTTACCGCTTCTTCAAATCATCGTTCTCTTCGTACAATCTCTTCAAATCGATCTCCAACTTCGCTTTCTCACGTGAAGTGTCGTCTAACAGTTTCCTGGCGTCCTGTAATTCATGCTCGTACATTCCCTTGATACTGGAAACCTCGCGTGTGACCACCTCCTGTGTCGTTTGGATTTCACGACGTAGTCCTGAATTTTCACTCTCCAATTGACGGACTTTATCAATATAGGCCGCCAGGCGGTCGTTGAGGTTTTGTAGAGCATCTTTCTCTTGCAAACGGCTGTGTCTTGTAGGACTCAAAGGACTGTTGGGCCGGCCGGCGGAGCTCGAAGGGCGGCTACCAACAGGAGTGCTGGATTGTTGCGGGCTTTGAACGGAAGACACAACACTTATATTTGACGAAGTTGTTACACTTTTTTTCGTTTTTGACGACATTGTTGACTGCTTTTTCTGTCACGATATCTGTATTCAATGTAAAAATAAATTATTTGACACGGCTCGTACTCGGAAGACAAGCGATGAACTCGGCGAAAAACGCAGAACAAGCGCCAATCAGATCGCAGGAAACCCAAGCCTAGGTGGTCACGTGATCATTGAGTCATCCATAATGTTGCCGTATAATAACCGACAAAATCGAATCTTTTTATAAACGTTTGAAGTACATACATACTATTACATAGTTTATGTGTTTAGTGCGCGAGCATCCTTTATTATATTCATAGATATTGGTGCCAATTCTGATTTCTGAATGAAAACAAAAAACATAGACACCAAACTCATATGTTTTACAACTACGTAACAAATTATACTACATAACTAAGTGAATGTGCATAATGTATGTACTTCATTTCTTTATTATTTATGTTTAGTTTTTCTCCTGTTTTTAATGTTACCTGCTTTTCTGATCCTAAATCCTGTGATCCTTCCCTGTAAATAATATTTTAACGTAATAATATTGTACATAGTAAGCCATGTTTCCCCGTTTTTAAATAAGAAAAAGTAAACCTACTCGACTTATATGAAGATTAAACTTGAAATTGGCAAAATACACAAACCGTGTCTGGCCACGAAAGAAGAATAAAAAAAATTAAACAAAACTCATATGTCCAATGTCTTGACATTGACATTCGTTTCATAATTCCGACCTGTCTGACGCTCTGACGTTTCGCTAATCGCGCTCTTGCGCCTCTTGCTCGTGTTTCATGTTTGTGTAATTGTGTTATCCGCGAGTCGCGACTTTACCTATTTTAACTTATTTATCTTCTAATGTGTTGACCTGAGCTTTATAATGGCAGATATAAATAGTTTATTTGATTGTTTTGACGAGACAGCAAAGAATGAAGGAGCTATTCAATGTCCCACTGTTGATAAAATAGCAACAGACGATACGTAAGTTGCCCCTAACCTATAACATTGTTTATGTATTGCGTTCTTTTAGTTTCAACGTCTGTTGAAGGCTTCTAACTTCTTCCAATTTATAAAAACATCATCTGAACTATAACAACTGTCGCACTTACTGCGGGGACATACTAGGTTCCCTATTCTATTCTAATTATAATTTACCTTATTTTTTTAGGGATGACGTCGTAGAGACTACTGCTGAAAGAAATAAACGAGCTCATGAAGAGGTAGAATATGCAGACACATCAGTTGCGAAAAAACTGAAAACTGAAGACGATGATGCTGATCTTATTGGTGACATAAAGTATGTATGCAGTAAATAATTTTTTTTGAGTATTTTAGAAAGTTTAACTTTGCAGCTTTTCAAGTTGAGGATGGCAGCTAGCCAAGAGAGCCCTAGAAATTTCACCACCAATTTTACCACCAAGCAAACCAAAGCATCATCCACACGTTTAGCAATGTTCAGCAGTGGTCGACTCCTGGCTGATGATGATTACTATTCTTTTTGACTTGATCTGACAAAAATACATGTATCAAAACTCAATAAATAGTACCAGATTAATTATTTAGCAGTAGTATATAATACACAATAATAAACAGCACAGTATTATAATTTGTGAAGGTGCTACATACTATTTACAATAAACATTTCAGTATTGAGTTTTGACATATAATTTTTACTATGAATTAAACTAAAATTAAAGTGTAATATAACTTTTTCATGTTGAGTATTTCATTTGCAGTGTGGACCTTCTTAGTTCCCGTATCGTAATCCACACACTGGAGGCACATGAGGGCTGCACTCATGAAGTGGCGATACCTCCAAATGAGCAGTTCCGTGCTCTTAAACCCATTGCTTCAGAACCTGCAAAGCAGTACAGCTTCATACTTGACCCTTTCCAAAAGGAAGCTATAATGTGCATAGACAATTATCAGTCTGTGTTAGTTTCTGCTCACACATCGGCTGGTAAAACAGTGGTGGCTGAGTAAGTATCCATTCCTTTCCAATGGACTCCTATTCTATTGCCCAAAAGGATAGAATATTATAGGTATGAACTTTATATCTGTCAAATTAATCAACTTTCTTAATTACCCTCAACACAATAATGGAGGGATGTTATAAGTTTAATGAGTGTGTCTGTGCCATTGTAGCTCCTAAATGGTTGGACCAATTTTAATTTTGTTTTGTTTTGTTTGTAAGGTAACTTGATCGAGAGTGTTCTAAGCTATAATAAAAAAAATCTGTTCATCCATTTGAAGACAATTGGCTGATTTAATTGGGGGTTTTTAAAAAAAAATTTTTTTTTAATGAATGTGAAATTAGGGACTATGTTTTAGTGGTTTCTTTGCCCATTTGAGGTAAAAGGATGGAAAATATTGGACAGGTTTTAAATATTTTCCATCCTTTACTCAAGTTTTTGAAAGAAACTTAGTGATTTGATCAGAGAGTGAATCTTATTTAACGTAACAATATCACTTTCAGGTATGCTATAGCTCTTTCACTTAAGAATAAGCAGAGAGTTATATACACAACTCCTATTAAAGCTCTGTCCAATCAGAAGTACCGGGAGTTCTCGGAAGAGTTCCATGATGTTGGTCTCATTACTGGTGATGTGACTATTAATCCTTCTGCGTCATGTCTTATTATGACTACTGAGGTAATATTTTTACTACCTATAATTTCCTGTATACTATGATATTAAGATATTATTATAATATATACCTAATAGACTCATTGTCAAGCAAACTTGTAAGCCAGGAATAAGGAAATATAAGGCCCATGATTTTCCTCACAGACACAACAAATTGTATGTATAATGCCTAAAAAAAATTGACCAAATTCGAAAAATCATCAATCTACAGACTCCCATTGATTGACTGTTGAGATAGTTTTTTCTGAAATTATGCTCTGTTTGTAGATTCTCAGGAACATGTTGTACCGTGGATCAGAGGTTATGCGTGAAGTTGGTTGGGTGGTGTTTGATGAGATCCATTACATGAGAGACAAAGAAAGAGGTGTTGTTTGGGAAGGTAAGATCAGTTAATTTTAATAAGAAAAATTAAGATATTTCGTAAAGTTCAAATGCAAAATTATGTTTTCACATACTCCCAGGAGTAATAAATAGGCTCATGATAGTTGAATGACTCTTAAGGCTCATAATCAACTTCTAGTAACCCATATTGATCTGGTAAACCATCTGAGCACTAGACAAGATACTCTCAGAATTCCAATACAATTATCATGACAACAAACACATAAGCGTAGTGTTCTGCAGCCATATTCTGATTTTCTTAGATATTATGCATTAGGATATTATTACTCATACATAGATTTTGATTACTATATTTTAAAAAATATTTATATCTAGTACTTGGGCACTTGGGGAGTTTAAACTCTGTACAAAACCACAGCCTGTAACTACGAGCGGGGTGAGATATTGATTTCGTGCGCGATATTGATGGCGTTTTTTATAGAATTGTTATTTTAGTAAAAAAATAAAAAATCCTTATTTACAGAAACGCTTATCCTGCTCCCCGACAATGTGCACTATGTGTTCTTATCGGCAACGATCCCTAACGCGCGTCAGTTCGCGGAGTGGGTGTGCCGGCTGCACTCGCAGCCGTGTCACGTGGTGTATACGGAGTTCCGCCCAACGCCGCTACAGCACTATATCTTCCCGGCCGGTGGAGATGGGATACATCTCGTGGTTGACGAGAAGGTAACTAAGATGTTTTTCATCTGTATAAATAAAAATTAAATATTGTTCATCGGTAAGCGCAACAGTTGGGTACGGACGATTTGGCTAACTTAAGAAAAAAGTTCGTAATAATCTGACTAAGGTTTTCAGGGAAAGTAAAATTTGAAAAGTTGCTTGGATAATAGGACAAAAACTTTTTTGTGTAACTTTTGTTTAAACACAAATTTGATGAACATTGCACAGAACAATGTCTAGCTGTCAGGTCAGCTATATCTTCATAAGTTAGCTTACGCTTTTACGCCGGTAAATAATATCTTTTCTTATGCCACCAGAGTATCTTCAAAGAAGACAATTTCAACACAGCGATGGCAGTTCTGAGCAACGCTGGAGACGCTGCCAAGGGCGACAAAGATACGGGCCGCCGCGGCGGACCTAAGTCAAAGAACCAAACAAACATCTTCAACATTGTGAAGATGATCATGGAACGTAACTTCGCACCCGTTATTATATTCAGCTTTAGTAAGAAGGACTGTGAGCTCTATGCGATGCAGATGGCCAAATTGGATTTTAATACTCGTGAGTATTGTCTATGGTTTCTATTGCTAAAGATTATAATAAATTGCTCCTTGATACTTAATACTTGATGTGTACATACTTGAGGGCAACAAGCTTATCTTGTCATGCATATCTTTGTATTGTTGTAGGCGACAGGATTTTTTACTAGCTTATGTTATGCTTATTATCAGCTAAGCCAGCGGTTTCCTTAAGTTTTTAGGTAACAGAACCCTCAACATTTATTTGAAGGAACCCCACATACCGATTACCAGTGAAAGACACTGCAAATCCATTTTTTGCACTATTACATAATTTGTTACTGGAATTATTGTTAATTTTGATTACAACTAAAATTGGGTTTAGATTTGTGACGCCATAATCAACACCATTGTGTTAGGTTGGTGTTCTAATCCTCTAATATCTTTGTCCAATGTGCATTTGATCAAAGAAACTATACTAAGAAGTCTTGGAGAAAGACATTGGACGAGTGGCATCAAATAAATATAGGACATAGAAATTGGACTAAGATCTTTGATGAGTGGAATACCACGCTTACTTTCAGATTTATAATATTTATATGGATTTCAGTTGAAGAAAAGAAGCTAGTTGATGAGGTGTTCAACAACGCAATGGATGTGCTGTCAGAGGAAGACCGCAAGTTGCCACAAGTAGAGAACGTTATACCGTTGCTGAGGCGCGGCATCGGTATCCACCACGGCGGCTTGCTGCCCATACTTAAGGAGACCATCGAGATTCTGTTCGGATTGGGACTTATTAAGGTTTGATAGATTGAAAATATAGAATCACTGACCAATCACAACATGCCGCCTTCCCTCGTCCCCCAATGTTCCCCAATGTCCCCGCCAATGTTTTACGATTGTGTTCTCGTGTAAAACTTGGATTATGCGGCGTCTAGGTCTACTGGTCTGTGATTATGTAGTAACTTTCTTGATAACGGCTCAATTTACAATTTTTTAAAGAAGACTGATTACTCGTCAATTAATCAAATAATTTATTTTGTTTTTATAATACTGAATTGTTTTTGCAGGCTCTCTTCGCAACAGAAACCTTCGCCATGGGTCTAAACATGCCGGCCAGAACTGTGGTCTTCACAGCCTGCATGAAGTTTGATGGAAAAGAGTTCAGATTTGTAAGTTGCAAATTTTATTTATATGTTGATATTTTAGAACAAAAAGTAATTAAATAAATTTATTATTATCCACATATAATAATTGCCAACTTAAACGCACTTGCAGTTAATTTCGGTGCTAAGGGATAATATTCTTGCAACTCTTGCAGAAGTATGTCCGACTCTCAATTTAGACGAAATTCAGAATTGCATTTGGGTTTGACGAGTACATAGTTTCCATTATAGTAAACTAGCTTGAACCCCCGGTTTCGCCCGTATTGAGATTCCCACAGGAAGATAAAAAGTTAAGCAACTTTCGTTGAAATTGAAACTGAATTCAAGAGTACTACCAACAGATATGTATGTACCTATATGAGTAGGACGTATTCTAAAAGGTAAAACTGTTTCTTATTCGCAGTTATCTTCAGGAGAATATATCCAGATGTCGGGCCGAGCTGGTCGGCGAGGTCTAGACGACAAGGGTATCGTGATACTCATGATAGACGAGAAAGTCACACCCACGGTGGTGAAGGGGATGATCCAGGGTAAGGCGGACCCTATTAACTCCGCCTTCCATCTTACTTATAATATGGTAAGTTAGGTATTCAATTGTGCAGTATAAGTTGGAAAAACCAGCAGAAAATTAAAAAAAATCTCCCAAAAAGTGTGTTTCTACGCTGACTCTGGTTTGAGAAATTTGAGCTTTAATTTTATATTTTCTGTCTTAACCTTAGAAAGCCCATCGTCATGCAAAAGTCTCGGTTATTATGACATCGTCAAATCAGGCTACTTACCCGTACCGGTAATCTATATCTACAATTTGGTGGGAACGAATAGCAGAAGTGATGGAAAAAATCCGAAAATAAATTATTTCCTAATACACACAAATTTTAAGTTCCAGTCTATCTTGACCTATTTTTGGTAGAAACGCGCTTACGACGTGTTATTTTTGTTAATTAAAGTCCTAATCATTGAATTCCTTTGTCCATTACAGGTACTTAACCTTTTGCGAGTAGAAGAAATCAATCCCGAATACATGCTGGAAAGAAGTTTCTTCCAGTTCCAAAACCAAGCAGCTATACCCGACCTTATAGACAGTAAGTTGAAAGTTTATATTTGAATAGTTGATATTTGTTAACATACGACATTCATGCGACTACCACATTAATAGATAGATAAACTATGGTCTGGTTTTCTATATAGTTCAATAATACTGATAGCTTGAATTGTTTTTAATTGGCGGCGCAAAAGGACGGGTTTTATAACCATCTGTGTATTTGACTGTGGCATCATGGCTCCTAAACAGATTTTTGTTATGCTAATTGGTAACGAGGCGATCTGGTCGTTTGCCTGATGGTAAGCATAACGCCGGCCCATAACAATTGCAGTGCCACTCAGACCTTTGAAACAAAGTCCTGCGCAGCACTGCAGTGCGCTCGTTATCCTGATACAATAGGAATCAAGTCTCATAAGCTCAGTAATTTCACTAGTTACTCTGCTCAACAAATCGGAACACACTAATGCTTGCACAATACTGCTTGATGGCAGACATCACGAGCAATGCGGTGGTATCAACCCAGACGGACACTCGCAGAAGTGTTAGTCCTCTGTCCTACCACCTGGTCCAATCTTAAAACATACAAAAACATGCTACGAGTATAAAAGTCTAACTACTTTTTTAATTTCAAATAAGCAACTCTTCTATCAGAAACAAAGCAACATTGCTGACTTAAAAAAAAGAAATATTTTTTTTCTAACTTATTTATGATTTCAATTTATTTCTGATAATAGAAGTGAAAACAAAACAAAAACAGTACGACGCGCTGACCATCGAGAACCAGCACTCTATAGCGTCGTACTGCAGCATCCGGTCGCAGCTGGAGCTTCTAGGGAACCAGTTCCGGGCCTTTATCACAAGACCGGAGTATTTGAAACCATTTTTGCAACCCGGACGACTTGTTAAAGTGAGTACACATAATATACAACTGAATAAATATTTTCACATCCAGGTTCTTATTAATAAACAGAGTTAAACGGTTGAATAGTTGAAATAAGTTTTGTCTCTTTCGATTGAATTTCAAATCGCCAAAGAACAACAAAGACAAAAAATAGCCTTAAAAAAAGCGCAAGTGTTGTTTCGTGTGGTGTTGTGGGAAAATGATACCACCACTTGGTGGTGTAGTTTTTTTAATACGTGGAAAAATATATTTCTTTACAAAAAACTTATTAATAAAAAGAAAATTGTTAATGGGCACATTCTTAGATACTTTGTTGATCTAGAAGTTAAATTTAAATTACTTATTAGCCCAATAAATAAATGGCTGGATTGCAATAAAAGTAGGTTATATTACTAAGATGAAATCTAGAATAGGAGGAACAAAGTTTTTTTTGTAAATATAAATGATTTATTATTATTTATTTCATAACAGTAATATAACTTCAAACAAAACAATATTACAATCACTGTTACAATAGCGCCTTTATTCCGATCTCTCCCAGTCAATATTTGGAATTATTCTTCTTCAACTGATTCACAGGTAAAAACAGAGAAACACGAGTACGATTGGGGTATAATCGTGAATTTCAGGCACAGGACTGGTAAAGGCAAGAAGAAGAAAGAAGACGAAAACCCTTTGACAGCAGAGACAAATATAATCGTAGACATATTACTGCATGTGAAGAAGGCTGCAGATGATGACCAGGAAAATAATATACCATGCCCATCGGGAGAGGTAAGTCTACCGTTCTTTTACACTTATAACTTATAAAAATTAGGGTTTTTTTGCTTCCCATCACTCACTCATTCTCTCACCCTACACTTTAGTAGATCTTACTTAATCTGATTGTTTGTTAGTGGTAGGACTAACTCTTCTGCTAGTGTCCGTCTGGGTTGTTACCATCGCTTTGCTCGTGAAGTCTGCCGCCAAGCAGTAATGTGCAAGTATTACTGTGTTCCGGTTTGATGAGCAAAGTAGCCAGTGAAATTACTGGGCTTATGAGACTTAATACCTAATGTTCCAGGGTAACGAGCGCACTGCAGTGCCGCGCAGGCTTTGTGTTTCAAAGTTCTGGGTGGCACTGCAATTGTTATGGGCCGGCGTTATGCTTACCACCAGGCAAACGACCAGCTCGTCTCGTTTCCAAATAATGTAAAAAAAAACTTTTCCATCCAGGCAGGAGACGTGGAAGTGGTACCTGTTCTCCACACCCTGATATACCAGATAAGCTCCCTCCGAGTGTACTACCCTAAAGACTTAAGACCGGCTGACAATCGCAAGTCCGTGCTGAAGACGATAGGGGAAGTGAAGAAACGTTTCCCGGACGGGCCGCCGCTTCTGAACCCTATAAAGGACATGAAGATCAGCGATTCAGTATTTAAGGAATGTGTTGATAGGATAAAGCAGTTGGAAGAAAGGTACGTGACGAATTTCATAGTTAGTTATTAGTTTACTAGATTTTTTTAGTAAAAATCAAATATGTATTCTATTTTAGCTTCTGGCCGCGGATTCACCAGCGTTCCCACTGGAACCGTGCATTTCTCCGGGATAAAATATCACTTATCTTTAAACATTTAAATTTTACGCTATTGTGAATAATAAAATAAGTACATTAATTATATATTTTCGACATCTTTCTGGTAGATGGCGCTAGCGTGTCCATCAACGTCAATTTCTGAACAGTGATTGATGTACCATAGGTGGTTTTGATTTGAAAGAACAAAAAAGAAAGATATTTGCGAACGAATACCGTATTATTACAAAATTTCTTTATTAAAAGAAAACTTAAGATGAGTCGAGCGATAACCTTTCGTGTATATAAAAATAAACCTACGTCCGTCGCCTTAGCTTATGAACTAATCTCTTCCGCCAGGTTATATTCCCACACCCTTCACAACGACAAAAACCGTGGCGCACTCCAAGCCTCTTACGAAAAGAAGCAGGAACTTTTAGATGAATTGAACGAAGTCAAATCAGAACTGAGGATAGCCAAGAGCATACTGCAAATGGACGAGCTAAAGAAACGGAAGCGAGTGCTGAGGCGGATGGGATACTGCACCGGTTCCGATGTCATAGAACTGAAGGGACGCATCGCTTGCGAATTGAGCAGGTATGTTCTTTTAGTATAGATCGGAGCTGATCGTCCGTCGACACTAATACCTAACAATAAATTTAGAAAACTAGCAAGGAAAACATCGTGATGATATGCCATTACGTGAGATAGATATATGAAGAGTAGTGTCATGTGGTAGGGCAATTGGAAGTGCTCACCTGGTTACCTCTCGCCCTCTAGATGATAAAGAGATCGCAATATGATGGCAGTCGCTCTGTGAATGATGTGAGGTTATTAACTATTTGTTTAATTATTTTTTTTATGTTATTTGATAACGAGACGAGCTGGTCGTTTGCCTGGCGTTATGCTTACCATCGTAAACATAACGCCGGCCCATAACAATTGCAGTGCCACCCAGAACTTTGAAACACAACGGCCTGCGCGGCACTGCAGTGCGCTTGTTACTCTGAGACATTAGATATTAAGTCTCATAAGCACACTACTGCTTGGCGGCAGACTTCACTCACAAAGCGGTGGTAACAACCCAGACGGACACTCGCAGCAGAGTTAGTCCTCCCACTAACAAAAATTCTTCGAGTGCTTAACTGTCTTAGAGAGTAATAAAAACAACGACTTGGAGACAAGCAAGATTGTTTCTGGCTAGAATCAGTTGAATAAGGCATAGCGTGCCACCATCCCAAATTAATAAAAAAACAGACACGGATCTGTACAGCTTTGGTAGCTTAATTAAACTTGAATTCAGTTTCTATTCATCACTGTCGAAATCCCGACAACACTAGCTAAAACTAGATATATAATGTCACTTAGTTCCAAAACATTGAACGGAAATCGGTTTCAAATCGTCCGCTAGTGTTGAGTTCAAGAGTGAGTTTTGATAAAAAAATACTGTCTTCAGTGCCGACGAACTCCTCCTAACCGAGCTGATATTTAACGGCGTGTTCACAACCCTGACGTCGGAGCAGAGCGCGGCGCTGGTCAGCTGCTTTGTGTGTGACGAGAACGCCTCGCAGGCCTCCGCCACCGGCGAGGAGCTGCGCGGGGTGCTCCGCCAGTTACAGGTCAGTTTACTGACTTTTTTTTATGCTATTTGCTAGTGCGAGGTAGTCGTTTGCCTGATGGTAAGTATAACGCCGGCCCATAACAAATTGCAGTGCCAGTCAGAACTTTGAAACACAAAGGCCTGCGCGGCACTGCAGTGCGCTCGTTAACCTAAGACATTAGATATATCATAATCCCAGTAATTTTGTACCCAAGCGCTGCAATTTAGACGGGGAAACCTACTTCGTCAGGGTCACTAAAGGCTTTTTATACTATTTGATAACGAGACGAGCTGGTGGTAAGAATAGTGCGAGCTATATAAACATATGCAGTGTCACTCAGAACATTGAATCACAAAGGCTAGCGCGGCACAGCAGTGCGCTCGTTACACTGAAACATTGGGTATTCAGTTTATAAATATAAAACCCAGTAAGTTCACTGACTATGACTACGTTGCCCATCAAACCGGAACAGACTAATGCTTGCACATAACTGTTTGGCGGAAGACTTCACAAACTAATCTTAGCCTTTATGTAGTATCTTTGTGAAAAGCGTCGAGTGTATTATGCACACGGCATTTATGCTGAAGTGAATCCTTTTCGGCGCCACATCACTGCAGATGTTTTTTTTTTAATTTTGTTTCCAGTCATTTTTTTGTATTGTGGTTAATTTTTATCTTGTCATTTTATCCTTTTGTTCTATTTAGTTTGTTGTGAGAGTGCCGAATAAATGTTTTTTCTTTCTTTCTTTCTTTCAAAATTAATAAATGTATTTTTTATGAATTTTATTTTCATTGTGTTAATGTGATATTCTTAAACCTGTATAAGTACAGTAATTATGTATTTTGAGTGTCATAAAACTATTGCTCTGCAATTCTGAAAAAATAAATCATTTTTTATTTATTGAATACAGGAATACGCGCGTCGGATAGCGAAAGTGTCAATCGACGCGAAAATGGAGTTAGACGAAGACGAATACGTCGGCAAATTCAAGTGTACGCTCATGGACGTGGTGCTGGCGTGGGCCAAGGGCGCTACCTTCCTGCAGATCTGCAAGATGACCGATGTGTTTGAAGGTAATAATAATAATTGCTTATTTACCAAACACATGCAGCATAATTAAGGGTAAACATCTCGTGTCGCTAAGCAACTTATCCCACGAGATGGCGCTGTTTCTCCAAAAACATGTTTTTATTTATTTTACTCTAAGTAGCGAGAAATAAACTCATTTTAGGTGATTTTGCCGTATTATCAATTTGTTCTAAGCACATATCAAACATAGTTGAACCCATTGATAACTACACTTTTGAGAAAATGTTAATCAAAACCGCACTCCTGTATATGTAAATGAACGACACACACACATGCAAATGGGAAAACAGTATTATCGGTACATATACTAAAATTGGCCGACTTAGCGCAGTTGTCACAGCGGCAGACTTGCGATTTGAAGAACCAGAGTTCGAATCTGGAATACTATAGTCTCATTTTGTGCTGAAGAATATTTTTTTAGACATTTTGGTTATCTATTGCACTTAGTAATAATAACAATTACCTAGTTTTTGTGCTAGATTGAAAAGTAAAATGAAAGACTAGGTAACATTTAAAAAGATTTATTACGTGTGTCTACTTTGGAGATGAAGCATGTCGCCTATTTTTGCTACTATAAAAGTTGTTTATTGTTATTTAGTTTATTACATAGATTTTAGAATAAGTGAGACAACCACCGCCAGGATAAACTCTTCATCTCTCTCAATTTCTACTACTCTTGTGGGTTGGGCTGATGAGATAAAGCACTCCAAATAAAATCTCTTCATTTTGACTCTTAGCTGGCTCTGTATCTGGTAATAATAAAGTGTGGTTTTTTTTTATCTTCCCTCTTTGAATACCAGTGGATTTTATTTTCCTTGGCAGCGCTTTCGATATCTTCGATCAACCATCAACGAAGGAAAGCACTTTCATTCTAAAATCGCTTCTTCATTTGTAATCACGCCATCTGGGCTTGCTCCTAGAAACCCATATCCCTCGTTGATATAGAATCTAGAAAGACGAACTGCTTTTGAAAATTTTCAGCAAAACTAGTTCATTTTAGATTCATTTTGCTGACCGAACACCATATCCGTTGACAATTACTTCTTGGACGTTTTCAGGCATGGTTTGCTGTGTTACTGGTCTATTTTGTGTTATAGTCAACCTCAACACGGATCCGTCTTGATTTTCTAGCATTTTTTATTGTCAAAGGTAACCACTTCAGAACTTGAACTGGGTTTGACAAAAAAATCTAAGCTGAGCTTAGCTAAGATGTTTTTCGCCATGCGTCTTCCCGTCTGTAAAAATGAAATAAGTACCTGCTTAGTATCTCAGAATTCAAAAAATTTGTTCCATGTTTGTTTACATAGGTTCAATTTGGGTTCAATACTTACGAAACTTCGTCGCCATGGAAACGCTTGAGCTGACCACGAACCTATTTTCGGTTTACTTTTAGGACAGAATGAGTTTTATAACACGGTTTTGATCTATTAGGTCTATTAATTTTGCCGTTATAACAGCTGGATGATGAATACAAACATTATGCTGCAAAATACAAACACTAACCTAACCTAAAAACTGCGAACTGAGAACACAACAAAATTTGTATTTTGTGTTGCCAGTACGTTACATTCAATTTGGCCAGTCTACTGCGGCCAAAAGTAGTGTCTTGATTGATTAGGTTCGCGTACTGAGTATTGTTACAGTAAAATAAAAAATTCTATTGTTATTTAAGTCACTTGAGCTCATAGCTGTGTTTCCCGATAAAGCTTGCTAGGAATTTTTTTTTGATAATAATTAATTACTTATTATCCCCATCATCACCCTGAACGTGTTCTTTGTTGATAAACTTGAAACCCCCTATTTTTTTAAAGCAAACGCGTCTATAATACAAATTAATGGTAATCTCTATGAAAAGGTCCTAAATAAAACATTCATATAGCAGGAGAGTTACGCGATAATGTCATAAGTTACTCAAAATGTTACACTCGCAAGGTCTGGCAGCACTGAGTTGTATAACTATCGCTTATTTGAATTGTTGTTTTTTGTGGTTTTGATTTTATGTCACACGGAGCGGCAACGTCGCACGTTGCGATATAGCGCGGCTCTGCTCTCGCAAAGTAATGTATTCTCGCTTGCACGCACAATCTGACAACGCACGTTGCACGCACATCATGAAAATGTAACTCACACTACGAGCGCGTGCTATATAATATTGTACCACTACAATCGTAAAATATTTCGAAATATTAGGCTAAAAAAATGTACTTCCAGGCTATTAAATCATAATATTACTGATTTTGCGGCTATATAAGCTTAAATTAGGGCTATGTTAAGTCATTATGAGTTCAAAATAACAGCAGGACACGTAAGAAGGTCATGCAAAGTTTGTATGGTAAACATTTAACCTTAAACATAGGCACAAACTATACAGTCATGTTACAGATAATAACAACCTCGAAATAACAGTGGGCCCCAAACTAGGCTGGGCCTTCTTGGTAGCCCTGACTTAGCGGTTGACAATTAGAAGTGGTGAAGGTGAGGGAAGACTTATCAAACCAGTCAACATAATCAACTGGATTACGTCCACTGCTGAACATACGCAGACCAGTAAACCTATAGACTCCTCTTAGCCGTACATCCCCGCTGACAAAGGTTATGCATTATCACTGCGTATCGCCACCCAGCCGCCTTTTCTGTAAACCAATCACAACACCGTTGTCCCTCGTCTGATGTATGAGTTTTAAGCTGACCAATCACAACGCGCCCTCTTCCCTCGTCCACCGCCAACATTTTACGATTGTGGCCTCATGCAAAACTTGGATTATGCGGCGTCTAGGTTTACTGGTCCGTGGTTACCGTTAATATCTTTCAGAGATCCGGTAACAATTAACACGATCACTACCAACCCTTGCTCCGATTAAACTTCACTGTCATTTTAGACAAATTTGAATTGGGCAAAAGCCCAATTCAAATTTGCCCAATTCAACACAACTTTTTCAACATCCTAATTGTTGAAATGTTTGTTTCCAGGTTCAATAATAAGATGTATGCGGCGTCTGGAGGAGGTTCTCCGGCAGCTGTGCCAAGCTGCAAAGAACATCGGCAACACCGACCTTGAGAACAAGTTCGCACAAGCCATCAGTCTACTGAAGAGGGACATAGTGTTCGCGGCCAGTCTTTACATGTGAATAAAGGTGCAATTATATTTCTTATTCTTTATGCAGTTGTTTTTATTGAATCCATAGAAAAGGAATAACAACAGAAAATGAACAGCAATGGAATCTTTTCCATTTTTGGTCGGTCGGTTTTTTATGTTAGTTACATTGGAAGCAGTATCATCTCATCAGGGTATCCAAGCAAGGGCGAGGCACTTCACACCGGAACAGTCGCTGAACCTAGATCTAGCATAGGTTCGGTCGTGTATGGAGTACAGTAATACCCCGCTTTAGGCGAGAGATACGTTCCGGAAAAAATCGCGTTAACTGAAATTCGCGTATATCGAGGTATTTTAAACATAGTCAAAATTTAATACAAAAAAATACTAATCATTTTAATGAATCACTTTAATTCTAAGAACACTTTATGCAATACATACTATTAATTAATTTTTACGGAAAAATACATCTATTGTCTTTTGGGTAGCGTTTTATTACGTTCTTGTAAAATACGTTCATAACACCCAACACTGTTTTTAATTGTTTGACACACGGTCAAGACACGGTCATCATTATTATAATCAATAATCAATAAAATAATCATTATTATACATATAAGTCGAAGGACGGGGAATTCCCAATTCTTCAAACAGAATGTTCAGAGGAAGCGGGGATCCCGCGACCATAGAGAAGTTGATGACTACATTATAAAGCGGGGTGAAATTTTCGCGTTATAGTGAAACCGCGCATAACGGGGTCGCGTAAAGCGGGGTATTACTGTATTGTTCTCACCTCTGGGATGGGTCGGCTAAGCACCAGCTTGAGGCTTTAGAGTCAATTGAGAGAGAGCCTAGAGGCTCATCAGCATTAACTCTCTATAGTTAAAACTAGGCAGCAGAGCCTAGAGCATCGACGTAGAGTTGCTGGTCTATGGCAGCCCATACACCTAATGCATGATTGATGGATAAACATCAATCACGGACCACACGAAAGCCCTGGAATAACCACGATCCGCTTGACGCATATCGTACCGTCTATTGGTCTTGGTAGAAATATAGTCCGAGCGCTAACCGAGCGACGGTTAGAGGTAGCAGTGCAGTTAGGCATCGCAGCCGCTTCTACAATATCTACTAAAAATAGTTTCACAACCATTGCATATGTAGTGCAGAAGCCGCGGTAAATACGCGGTGGCACGCAAGTGATGTGTAGCGTAAAGCGTAGCCGTCATCATTTTGAGCGTAGGCAGGCAGCGTAAGAGACGGCACTAGCTGGCTGTATTGCTGTTCTTGTCTATTTCGTGGATTTTTGATGGTTATGCATCAAGTGCTATACAGCATACAAAACACTAAACAAACCAACTGCCTAACTCGGTATATTGCAAAAAAGAAATGTCCACAGCCTAGTATTGAAGTTTCTACTTATAGGCTGTGCACAATTCTAAGAATGTTTTATGGGTATAAATAAAAAGCCACTAGGTTCACAATGTTATAAGAGAACTTTATTGTTGTAATTACGGTATATCTATAGCACGAACTGGCAGGTAACAAAAAGAAACAGTTATTTTACTAGAATTACGCTAAAACCATGTTCACGCAGTCGGCCCTGCAAAGATACAACTATCATCCAACTAATAAGGACAAAAAACAGTTTCAAAGTTACATCGAGATTTGCTTTTGATAAATTTCCAAATTTACTGATACAAATTTTGAATATACTCCTAAAAGCTTTAACAAGGGTTCGACAGTGAGATCTATTATAACGGAACCGATTTTAATATTATTATAGAATAATGTACACCGATTAAGTGAACGTGACAAAATTTTAGATCACTGTTAACTCTTTACAACTTATTGTATAAGTACTAGATATTATTTAACTGGGGCTCTGTCAGTCTGATTTTATTATAACTATTTAGACTATATTTATTTATTTGAGTCATTTGTTTGGAAATTGAGTCCCTAGTGTGGCCTAAGAGCTCATTGTGGTTTCAAAATTTTCAAATTGCAGCTCTTGGTTTCGACTCAACAAATCAAGTTTGCAATTCAACGAAGCAATATCGCCAGCATGGTCAGTGTACTGCCATCTGGTAGTGCGCTAGAACACTACTGTAAAATTGTTTGTGTAAATTAGTTTGTTGTATTTACCTGTAGATGGCCCTACCGGTTTATGCAGAATAGGTAATTATTTCACGGGCAGTGCTCGAGACAAAGAACTATTATCCTTCTACTATGCCTGTAGTTACTAGTTGATATAGACATCCAGTTTACTTATTTAGCTTCAATCAATACTCATTCGAGTGCAGACTTTTCATTAAAATATAAATTTATTGTTATAATGGACTATTTTTTTGTTATTTATAATATCTATGTAAAACATGTTTATGTAAAGTAGTCGTAACTTGTAACCAACGAATGTGACATAGATTTATTTTTATCGTATCATATATTTTCTTGTTGGACCACACACAACACGTTACGAAATAGAGTACAATATGCGTTTTCAAAAAAACAAAAGATAGTACACAGTTAAAAGTAAAACAGAGTTTGCTTCGAAAAATGAAACTACAGTTAATATCGTTACAAAACAGTGATTAAGTAGGAACATAAAATCAATAATTAAACTTCTAGGCCGTTGGGAAGGTGTTTGCGCGAGATTCCTTCACTCTCTGATCTAGACCAAAGCGTTTTCTTTATACTGTTACACGAGAAAGGTCTTTATTGAAATAAACTTAAGTAGTTTCACAGCTTTTCGAAATTTAGCACTTATAACTTAGCTAAATCCTTATATAATAAACTATAATGGCTTAAACTTGTTTAGTCATTTGTTTAGTTATAAATTGATAACTAGTATTACTTATATGTATATTACACTCTTGTTTATTGTGCAAACTAGCGTATCTAGTGCACTTCTCGATTCACACCGACAGAGACCCAATTAAAACAAACATTATACTTACATTATTAAAAATCACAATCGAAAAAATTCAAAAACCGCTTACGCTAATATCATTTGGTGCCTGAATTGATATGTCCAAGAACTAAACGCGAAACAAACGCTAATTCTGTTTAGCTATTGAGTAACTAAACGAGGTATTTGTTTTGTGTCTATATAGTATATGACTAAACTTCGTGGTGCGGAGCGGAGTTTCCGCACAACACAATGCCAAGACGCAGCCTATAATATGCTATGATAAAGTACATGCTATTATTATCATTTAATACTTAAACGTAACAGTATATTCTTTCCCTCGCGCGACTGCTATGGAAGACTCGACGCTTTCTAGAAGCACTCGGGGCCGCTCGTAGATTACGTCACTAAAGGTTTTAAAAGCGATTTACTGAACTTACTCTTAGAAATGAATCAATAATAAGTAAGACTGTGGATGGACTAAAGTTGTTATTTCGCCTTGGAATGTATGAGAAATTGTCTTTTACTGAGAAATGCCAGAGCATAAAACGCAAACCTTCCTAAACAGACTGAGTAAGGTTCAATAGCTAATTTATAAGTAGAAAGTATTTATTTTCTTGGTAATAATTGCGTGACGAAGTTGCACAAACCGTTTTAATTACGATCATGATTTCTAGACAAGATGATGGTCTTATACTGCAATTATTATGAGCTCGAATGGTAAAAGTTTTACGACATTTTTATCCATAATAAAATAAAAACTGGCTTAGTGCTAGAGCACTATATTCGCATCTCAGGTTTCCGTTCGGATCCACCTACTTTGTCTCTGTCATCTACATACAGGATGACAGAGACGAAGAATGTAGACCCGAACGGAAAGATGTCGGATTGAGTTTAGAACACGCCTGCTGGAAAAGCGCCCCGATGCCGTCTCGCAAGACTTCCTATACCGCCTTCTATTCCTTTTAATCAAACGATTCGCTAAACTGTCAAAATGTTTTCCTAACATTTTTCTTTACAGATTTTTTGCATTTAATCCCTCTATAACTGTGACGCAATATAGGAACGCCCCCTTTCAATACACCAGTCGTTCGCCACTCACAAGATAAACGATCCTACGTCATTAAATCGACTCCTTACTGTACTATTTATACAGAATGTACAATTTCTCAAAAGCCTCCCGTTTCATAATGTTAGTTTCTGAGTATGTATTGAGTTACGATATGATATGACTATGTTTGGTATTTGAATATTTCTGTTTTGGGATTTCATTACAGTCATTTTTAAGGATTCTTTATTGGTCAATGTATTTTGCTTTCGGTCCTATAAAGGCTTCACCAGACGCGACGGTTGAAACTATCGCCATGCGTTATTGCTACAAATGGTCCCAATTGCGTTGTTATCGCAGCGGTGTGTAAGATTGCATGGGTCCTAATACAAAATGTACTAAGAACAAATCGCAATAACGCATGGCGATGTAAACGACCGTCATAATATAACTTATTATAACCCACTTATCTGGAAGCCTTAATTCCCGAGGGTGTGTGTCTTTGGATACCTATACCATTGAGAAACTTCAACGACCCCGAAAACCTGCAGTTTACCTTTTCATATACCTACTATGGCTTTTCCTTATAATATCGTACAAAATACTGATTTAGGAAGAGATTATCGTTCTTAAGTGTTTCACATTAGATTCGATTTAAAGATGATTGTAATAAACGCCCTCTATCGTCACCTAGCATGCTATTGTCCCGCACTATGTACAAATGTGTATCACGTAAACTATCGGTCCCGTACTATTAAACCATAAAACACATAACCCGACTTAATCACACGTGGTTTGGCACTTAACGTCTGAAATCTACTTCATTTGAACTATACCTTTGTATTTGTACTATTTCATTGCGAAACGGGACAGTAGCAGGCAGTGCCGTTCCTTAATCTATTATAAAGATTATTATAAAACTCTATTCATGTATATATGTAATGACTCTGATTTAATATCTATTTAACATTCACATTTAGGTACAAACGAGTTAGACAAATACGCTTAACTTTCGAAACCTTTCAGTACTTATCCAATGAGAGAAAAAGTTGAATCTTAAGAGATTAGCCTGTTCCTCGTATTTTTAAAACGTAAAGTAATTAAGGATACCGTTCTGGGGTGCAATTTTTGAATGTCACCGAGTGACTAAATATCAGCGATATGACCGATAGTCACCGATTTACAAAAAGTCGTACTTTTGAATCTCAGCGGGTGACTAAACTTCTCATACCTATAATATCGTTTACGAATGGGTACCCCCACTCGTAAACGATATCATAGATACGAGTATTTAGTGCCAATTTTGACTTGAAAACAATTTCCAACATAAAAAATAAAATTAAATAGAACACAATCATAAGATTATCTGTGATTAAAGCTGAGAAATAGTTGCATGTTGGTATACAGAGTATGACTCAAAAATACGACTTTTGCAAATTACTGATTTCAATGTCATCGCTGAGAATTTTGTCATCGGTGATTTCGAAATCACAGCTGACTTTCAAAAATCGTTCCCCAGGTGAGTCATTACTTAAATTTGTTCAAATGGCATTAAACGTGGTCTTTGACTCAAAATACCACAAATGAGACACAGGCCTCTTAAAATAAGATATGCAGCGTTCTTATTGCTCCAGAAAAGTTACAGAAAATCTAATGATACTTAAATAAAAATGATATGTCAACATGAAGTGTAACAGACCGATATGAAAGTTCCATTTACAGACAGAAGTCGAATTTGAACGACATATAAATATTAGCAACACACTTTCTTAAAATCGTAATAATAGGCCATTAAAGTTATTAAAATATTTACAATAAAGACGTGAAACTGTTTACAGTTCCTAGACATTATTCGAAGATTAGGCGAAAATTACTAACGACTAGACGAACGGGGCAGTCGTATAAGCCACTTCACACCTACACATCTTGTGAGAATTAGTTTTCAAAGTGTGAAATTGGTTTTGTTCACTTTCAATTTCACTGTTTGATTTTGACAAGCTTTTGCAAGTTTTTATAATTTAACTTCGTGTCTTGTCTGACCATTTCAGAAGTCCAATCCTGCTGACATTTTGCACAGACATTTGGTTCTGGAGACAATACAATACAATATATTAAGACCTATTAATAAACAGTGTTAAGCGGTTACATAGTTAATCTATGTTTTGTCTCTTTCGATACAGTTTAATATTGTCAAAGAATAACAAAGACAAAACAATAAAAATAGTTTAACTAACACTGCTTATTAAAAGAGCTTCACTATAAAAAGGCGTGTATTAAAGAATGGTTTTTAAAGATGAATTATATTTGATAAAGTTATATCACAAAATCTCAATAAAGATAAAACGTAATAAAACGTATTAAATTTGACTTTTTTTGTGTAAATATTTTGTTTGTTCAAGTTATAGAGACAGTGAAGTAATCACATTCCGGCTATTTAATTTGTAAATTAATTATTGTCTTTTTTGTGATGTGGTTCATTGATTTATTAGTGCGGTGTAGTTGTGATGTAGCTCAGTTGATGTAACGACATTTACATACACAGACACACATAACTCTGCAAATAAACTGCCTACAACAAATAATGTTTATTTACATTAGACTCTATGCAACTATCCAATAAAATTGCGATTAATTTGAATGAATAAAGAAATAAATCGAGTTAGGTTCAACAAAGGTAAATTTTTCTAAAACATTTCAAACGATATTCAATAAATTTACATTAATATCTTTCAATATCTATTAACATTAGCTATAATTTCATTAGACCTCCAAGTTTGTGATAATCCTCAATTTAAATTTAACAAGATATTTCGTTACCTACCTATTAACCGTATGCGTCCGCACAGTTACAATATGAAAGTGTTAACTTAACGAGAAGGGAAAACATTACATTATCGTATCCTAATCCGAATAGATAATCCTGTCTCAAAACAAGATTAAAAGTTCATTTGGTCGGACCAAAACGTCAGTCGGTAAAATTGTTCAAAACTTCGCGTAATACTCGTACAAATATCGCGCGAGTAGGAACGAAACGCCGCGAGCGCAAGATGGCGGCCGCGGCGCCGCGTCCCCGCGCGCCTCCTTACCCATACAACATACAAACTGTTCCCAAACACACTATGAACTCTATCGAACGGCGACCTCGTTTGAAGCTTTCAGAGTCAAGTTTGCGAAACGAAACGGATTAAAAACATATTGTCACGGTGTCGGCGTGAGAGCCTCGCGGTCGCGCCCCTGGGTCGGGTCTAGGGCCGGCGCAGTCACGTGCAGAGGTGCCGCAGCGCCGTCATCACGAGCAGCGCGAACAGCGGCTGCGTGCGACCGCCACGCCCGCACGATTGGATTTCGATTTCCTGTAAATTAAATTGGGAGGCGTGGTTGCATCTTGATTTGTACAATTTCATCGATTTTTTTTATCGTTTTTGGTAACGAGATGAGCTGGTCGTTTGCCTGATGGTAAGCATAACGGCGGCCCATAATAATTGCATATTTTTCGCATCAAACAATGTATGCACAAAACAGAGAAAGAGGGTGACAGCGAGGGAGGAAGGGAGAGAGAGAGGGAAGGAGGGAGAGAGAGAGGGGAGGGAGGGATGTTAGGAGAGATGGGGGCCGAGAGAGACTTAATACTTGACGCGGTAAATGGTCACTTGAGCCTATTAGATGTCACCCGCGTCAAGTAAATATTACACTGTTTCATTTTTGAAACAAAATATTTCCTGGTTTACATAGTTGACACTTAGCATAAAAGGTTGGACATAGGCTCACGTGACCGTTTAGCGCTTCAAGTATATTAGGCGTCCCTTTTGCTATCTCTCTATTTCGTGGTGCACGATGTATGTGTGTGTTTGTGGCTGAGTATGGTGTTGTGTATGCGTGTGTTACCATTTAGCGCGTCAAGTATTTGGCGTCCCATTTGTTGTCTCTCTATTTTGTGGTGTATGATGTGTGTGTGTTTGTGGCTGAGCGTGAGTGTGCGGCGCCTGACCTCCGGGTGGTAGGAGACGCAGGCGTGCGGGCGGCGGCGGTGCGGGCGCGGCGCGGCGCGGCGGCACGGCGCGCGCGGCGGCGCCTCCCGCGCGCGCACGTCCAGCCGCTTGGCGCCGCAGGGGCACAGCGTGTCCACCACCAGTAGGATCAGGTTGCTGTGCGGGATCTTCTGCACGCTGAATGGCCTGTGAATGGAGTCGTGCTTCTTGTTTAACGTCTTTTCTGTCGGTAGAGTGCAGGCGATGTACATGCGTATATTGGTTGCGCGTGAACCTGGCCTATGTTGATCAGTTTAATTATAGTGCTGTTAGTGAAACTTGATTATAAGAATATAAATTATTCATCATCATCAGCCGGAAGACGTCCACTGCTAAATATAGACCTCCCCCATAGAACGCCACTTACATCGGCTACTTGCCGATAATATATTTATAATATTTATTATTTTTATAATTATTTCATATTTTTTATTTAAATTGCTGATTTATTCAGCCCACTTAATACACTGAAAATCAGTGACAAACATTGGTTAAATTATCCAACTAAAGATCCTTACGTCCTAGATGAACCAAGCTTATCTTACCAGCCAGAAAATAAGCAACGGCACCAATCCGAAAAACACCTAGAAAACATAGCATCTATATAACATGCAGGAGTTATTCTGACCTCTCACAGCCCGAGTTGTGGCAGTTGGTAAGCTTCCCCTTGAGCGGCTGCGCCTGGTTGAGCCGCGTGGACTGCAGCTGGAACAGTTCCGCGCTCGTGTCGCACGGACGCACCGCCGCCGAGCGCGCCGCCTCGCGCGGCGGCTCGCGGATAGGACCTTACGCGAAGGAGTTTTGGATGAACCACTTAGGCATAGGCATTAGGCATGTTTTTATACTTGTCTATCAAGTATTTTGTGGAAAAGAAGAGCTGGTCGTTTTCGTGATGGTAAACATAACGCCGGCCCATAACAATTGCAGTGCCACTCAGAACTTTAAAACACAAAGGCCTGCGCGGCACTGCAGTGCGCTCGTTACCCTGAGACATTAGGTATTAAGTCTCATAAGCCCAGTAATTTAACTGTCTACTCTGCTCATCAAACCGGAACACAGGAATGCTTGCACATTACTCTTTGGCGGTAGACTTCACGCGTAAAGTTGGTAATTAGAAGTATTAGAACCCACAGTTTTTGATTTTTTTTTAATTTGTTGTTTGCAACACAATAGGGTTTGATATAATGCAATGTACAAACGTGTAATCGATCAAGGATAAACAAGAACAAATAAGAAACAAAGAACACAGCCGCAGTAATAATTGTACGATATTTTTTGACGTTCCATATAGATCAATCCATGTATGAGAGTATAAAGCACTACGCCTTATTTAGGTAAATGTTTTTGTTCGTTTATTTTTTATTACTATAATAGATTTGATCACAAATTGAAACTCCGATTTCCCCATTATAAGCAGGCAGATTAGGTAAATATATACCTGGTCCAGGGTTAGCAGGTGGCGGCATGCGCGGCCCACCATCTCGCGACGTCTCGCCCATTCCATCTATTATGATCTCGTATGTTCCTTGTTCTCTGTCAGTATTGTCATCGTGGTCCATATCCTCGCCTTCGTAGTCCTCGTAATCTGTAAAAAAAACAAATTTAATTTAAACTTCGTCAATCTTAAATTTCTATAATTTTTAATTGCAAGGTCATGGTGAAAATCTTTTCGACTGTCCAACGGTTACTGTACCAGTTAATACTGATCTGGGGCCTCACTCCGTAAAACGAACGTCGAAGCTTCGGCTGACGGATCGGCATTTTCCTACTATGAAAGACAAAATGTCAAGAGCGAACATCGAATTGAACGTTGGATCCGAAACACTTTCATAGTAGGAAAACTGCGATCCGTCGACCGATGCTTCGACGTTCGGTTTACGGAGTAAGGCCCCTGGTTCTTGACGAAACTATATATCTGATTATACATGAAGATGCTTACCAGCTTCCTCTTCGGCGTAAGTCCGAGCGTGGGCTTTTGCTGGCTCCCACAGTGGCACCCATATTGCTATAAGACTCGTCAAGTAGCTCCCAAGCCACGAGAAAGGTTTGAGAGGCTGGAAACAAAAAATGCATTCAATTATTTGTGATCTTGTAGCGTTTCAGTGTTAAACATCACGTTATGTCGCAAGAACTTGAATTCCATCCTCACCGAAAGTTTGGTTCCATCGCCGCTGAAAGGATTCCTGGAATCGGGACATCTTCCCTGATGATCATGCACAGTCATCTTCTTATAAATCTTGTCTTGAACTAGAGAGTCCATGATAGTTCCGTCTACTTGTCCGAAAAACCGCCCGGTTTGAGACACATCTTCCGAAAGGATGATGAAACCGTTGTCATCAAGTATGTAGCAATCTAGTTCGTCGCCAGCGCATGTTTTCTTGCAAACGCTTCCAGGTGTACACTGCTAAAGAAATATAATAGTGGAATTTAGTTCGTCTCCTGTTTCATTAAAATGTCTGTAAAATTGCTATAAGAGTAAGAGAGGTTCGAACTTTAATCTACATTCTTTTATTTGAAACATTATTTAGACTGAGCTACATTTTAAATTTAACAGATTTGAGGATGAAGAAATTATATAAACTTCGATTGTTATCTGACAAAATAACCAAACTGGAAAACAACCAAGCTTGGCTTACCGTAGATGTCACGTTCAAGAAGTGCTTCGCGAGAGAATCTAGTTGGAAATGGAGTCCAACTACCGCAGCCGGTGCTCTATGTCCTCTGGCTTCCACAAATACTGCGTGAGTCGCCAGAACTAAAGGCGGTCTTCCGCTCAGGTCATCAGCTTCGGAGCCGTCGCGGAACGGTACGGAAAAGACGAAACTTTCGGGTTCTATGGCATGATGCTCAACCGCTCTTCGGTACCATTCGGAATCAAATGCTCTGGCGTATTTCTCGCTGAAATGCCTGAAAATGTATAGGTATTTTTAACTACCGACGCAAAAAAGGAGGGATGTTATGGAAACCTGTGTGTCTGTCTGTGGGCATCGTAGCTCCTAAACAGATGAATCGATTTTGATTTTCTTGATCGAGAGTGTTCTTAGTAATGATTCAAGAAAATCTGTTCAGCCGTCTGAAGATCACCAGCTCTTCAGTCGGGCGTTTTTAAAATTTTTAGTTTTATATTACTTGTTAACGATTTCTCGCACTATGGTATAATTGCATATGCTTTCGAAAATATCTTAGCAGTTCTCAAAACGAGACCTATCCTTCCTAAAATCTTTTAACGTCAGTGCTTTTCTTCAACAACCGTAGTCACGCCATTTCAAACCTATTCGTGCAAATCAAAGATTGTTTTAAGCTTTCTAGGTAAATAAGTATGGTACTTACGGTTCAGCAGATTCTGATGCCCTCGTGGTGTTCACGTTTTCCGTCCACTTGAGAAGTCCGCTCCGTGTTGCGATGAAGGACAGCGTCACCACGAACTTGTGGAACCGGCCTTGCCTGTAAGGATTGCGCCTACATCTCATTAAGATTGTAAGAGATTCTACGAAGTTCAAATTTTTTCAGGTTTTTGGTAAAGTTTTTAAAAGACTAATTTATGCCAACAGTGACTAGAGATTCGTGGATAGGTGAGATTCGAGGAAATTTCTGGCTTATTTCGTAAGTGTGGGTGGGTTAGCATTTTAAAAATATACTAAGTATTTAACAAAATATGTAGGTATAGGTCATGAATTTCTGGGACAGTCCATGGTGAAGATGTGGATATTTTTCTAGTTAATCATATGGCTTGTCACTGATATGGTTGGCTATAGATATTTATTTTCTTAAGTACTAATAATTACTTGATGGCATAATGTATTATATAATTTTACTTAAACTAACAACGTTAAATATAATCGATATTCGTTTGGTATACTTTTAGTTCACATATTTTTTGTTTCAAATAACTTTTGTTTAAAATAACTATTGCGTTAATGTTTAAATGGCGATATTATTCATTTGATATAATAGTCGTTTGATGTGATTTTTGCTTGAGCGAATCCTATTTCATATAACAGTTATTTTATCATATTGTCTGTCTTTATAACAATTATTTTTTCATTCATTGTATCTTTATTTATATATGATAGTAATTACTATCAATCACCTATTGATTGTATCCTTTTTTTTCCATGTTTTTTTTATTATTTTTAACTGTTTGTGTCCCAGCATTGGCGTCTACAAATTAAGTAATTGTAGTTTAATCAATATTAAAAGTTATCAAATAATTTAGATTAGACACATTTTAGACAAATGAAAGTTCAGTTAAATAATTATTGGATCAAATGAAAAGTTGATAAAATAAAAACAGGTCAGATGAAAATTCGATCAACTGTAATTATGTTAAATGAATACTTACGTAAGTCAATTATATAGGAAATAAGTAAGATTACGTAAATAATTATGGTACCTAATTGATTTTATACGCACTAAAATTATATAAAAAGTTCTTATTCGAAATAAGGGACAATCCAATTGACTATGAAGACAGAAAAACAAAACTGCTACTTATGCCATCAAGAGCCCAGTAATTATAAATAAGTTTATGTCTAAATTTAAAAATACTAAAAAATGTGCAATCGTCCGTGGCAGCTAGTAAATCCTTGGCAAGCTGAAAAAATACATCAGAACAGAAAAACCTTTACCTTTTCCATGACGGCTTTTAAAATTGATAAAAAATACGTGTAATGTTATAAACATAGCTATCTACATAACCCGATATTTAAAGAATCTAATTCATTTTGTTATACGTCTTTTAGGTGGTCTCTCATGAATAGGCATAAATCAATATAACCAACGTCAAGTTTAATACAAAAAATCTAGTACTTATTGCTAATTGCAATAACATTCGAGTAAGTAGAAAAAGATTGTCTAGCGTCAACTATTTATTTGTTCATTTATTTTATTTTTGTACGTATATATAAATATTTTGGATCAGAGTCTAGTTTTGTATCTTTTTAATATCGTCTTCTTTTCTTTGGCAAACATATTTTTGTCCAGCAAACGGCGACGGTTTCTTCGCTTCCCTTAGTAAAGTCAAAACATCTCCCAGCTAAATTTCCCGGGATTGAAAGATTTTTGTATTTTGGAGTAGTTTTCGAAATTTCATTTCGAAACATAGCAAGCAAGCGAACTCCAAAAACCTATTTTGTTTAAATACTATGTCTAACCTAGATACAAAAACAGTTGGATAATCTACAAGCCAATGTTGGCGTATAAATAATCCAAATTTTCTAGCCCACTACCAATAGGCTGCGTACCCATCATTGGCGGCATTGCCTCATTGGATCGCAATGCTGATCCGTTGAGCCAGACGAGACCAACATATTGATTAAGCGTTGCATCAACCAGGCGCTATTATGGAACTGTTTTTGTAGCTAAGTTAGATGCAGTGTTTTTATAGTAGCATAGTTTATAAAGGTATTTAAGACCTAATTAGTACAAAACTATTGTCTTTTTTTCTATTTGTATTTCGTTTCTTCAGCTTTAGCTATCGTGTGAAACCTTTCTAGCAATATTTAACTTAGCAATAATATGTTACTTCTAACATATCTACTGAGACATTATGAAGATTTTGTTACGTTACCTTGTCAGTAATGCCATTAAAGTTGCTATCGGGCTATTTGTGTGACAAACACAAAATTAAATTAGTGATCAACATAAAATTAACTTAAATAGAGTGCATTTTAAAAGTGTAGTCCTGACATGCAAAGGATAAGTGGTGTATTTAAGCATAGTGTTGTACCGCAAGGGAGTAATCTTGATCCTCCATTATTAAATTTCGTAAAGATTTACATTGTTAGAAATTGCAATTGTTTGGTATTATATATTTAGTAGTGTGTAGTGCAATTATTATTCATGCATTGAGTTTGATTTTTACTTACTGGTTGTGATGGCTAGCGTGTCCAGTGTGTGCGTCCAACTCTTTGATTACCATTGCGTCTCGAATGAGCGACTGAACTAAAGTTTTGTCACCTGAAAACAATATTACAGTAATATGAGACACAAAAATATATTTGTAAATAAAATAAAACATACTCTCATTCTTAGCAGATTTTACTAACGTTTCTGAAATTTGAGACTTATGTTAAATCAGTTTAGCGATGAATGCAGATCAGTTAAGTTTTTGGGAAAATTTCGTCAAAGTCTAAAAATAAATTAAAGATCTGCGGCGTAAGTACGGAAGTCGGTTCCATAAATTTGTCGAATCGAAAATCTCGATAAATTTATCGAATGTTGCGAGTACCGAAGTCTGATCGTAAAGTATTGTAGTAGCTGTATATTCTCTTTGGATTTGACCTAGCTTTTCGATAACTTTTGTCGATTATATCGAGGCTCGATAAATTATATAAAAAGTCGATAAAACCCACTTTTATCGATTTGAACTGTCCATTTTATCGAATTTTATCATAGAAAACAACAGTACTTGCGCCGCAGTTCAGATAAGAACGGGTCTATCTCGCTCTTATAATTTAACATTCGGATATCAATATACTGTGAAATTTTTGTTATTTAAAGTTATTTGTCACAAATAAATATTTTTTCATAAATGAATACCAAAAAACAACTTACAATAATAAGAATCCCTTTCTTGCTTCTTATGAGCGCTATGTAGAGCCAACGCTCGAGGTCTAAGGGACATCCATTTCCACCCAGGCTTGCCTGAGCGGTTCAGGAAGTGCAGTAGCTGCTCTTCCGGTGAATTGAACGTTTGGTCTGATGTAGACGCATATTCACAGTACACCCTGAACAGATATCATTAGTTCTTTAACATCTAGAATTAAAACGAAAACAAGTATAGTGTTTCACCTAGATAGATTAATTTCTTACCAGTCGGGATGAATCTTCCAGTTCTCGCCTTTAAAGTATTCCGTGACTGCATGAAATGAATTAAATTGTTAGTGTGTTTAATTAATATTTATTATTAATATATATTACAATCATTACATTAATAACAATTATTTACAATAATATATAATTTTATTTTTAAACTTTTTTAAAATCAGGTCACTTACCTGTCCAAAACACAACCATAAGAGTAAAGTATGCTGTAACCGATTTTCTTGTCGCTAAAAGTTCTTTACCGTTATACCTTTCTCTTTCTTTTAGAACTTTCCTACGTACGTTAAAGCTTATATTAGATAGGTGTATAATTGTAGTAGTATCTCTTGTCACTCGTGGTCACCTGCTGCCATCAAGATACTAGCTCCAAGAGTTGAAATACTGTACTATCCGATCTATCAACAATGTATTGATTCTGCTATAATATATATCAGCGCTCAGAGTATCAGCGCACGGAGAATCTGCGCGAGGCGGTGGCTTAGCCAATCAGAGTGCATTATGTCTAGGCAAAAATGGTGGAATTTATTTCGTGCAAACCAAACGTCACTGCGCCTCTAGGGGTTAGTTCCTCGATGCCTGCTGCTGTCGATTAGATTACTCACCACTGACGGGACTGTGTTTGACCTCTTGTTCAGACACGAGGTCGAACATGCCGTACCCGTCCGGCAGCACGACCGCCAGGGAGAAGGGCGTCCCGTCCACGGGGCTGTAGTAGTACCGCTGCCGGCGGGTGGCCACGCGACGCATGTTGTCGTATTGGACTTTCACACCGATTTCGGTTTCACCTTCGCGCTGTTCTATCATGTCGTGACGAAGCTGAAATCATTATTTGTAATTTAAATGATAACGGTGAAACTTTGTAAGTTACTAATAAGTTTTTTTAATGTTGTTTTGTAGATGGACGAGCTGGTAATTGCCTGATGGTAAGCATAACGCCGGTCCATAACAATTGCAATGCGCCGGCTACCCTGAGATATTAGCACAGGACATTAGGCAGAGCGGCCAGTGAAATTACTGGGCTTATGAGACTTAATACCTAATGTCTCAGGGTAACGAGCGCACTGCAGTGCCACGCAGGCCTTTGTGTTTCAAAGTTCTGAGTGGCACTGCAATTGTTATGGGCCGGCGTTATGATTACCGTCAGGCAAACGACCAGCTCGTCTTGTTACCATATAGCACAAACATAATATATTTACATCGAGCAACAACGAAGTGAGATTCACTCTGGAGCTTTCCTCCGGGTCGATGAGCAGTTCCACGTCAGTTAAATCCACGCTCGAGTAAAGCGGCCGTAACGTCTCCGTGTACTGGAATCGAAACACTCGTTAGTACAATTATCACAATCACCAGCCGCAAAACGTCAACTGCATCATTTGACTCGTACACCAAAGGAGAATGGGAAAAGTTGAAAACACCGCGACTTAATTACTTAGCAACATTATGAAATTTATTTATGTAAAAATGAACCTTAATAATACCAGTTACAGCAATGTTTTTTATTGATATATCACTATACAATATCTATTATAGTTTTAGTATATACCTAATAGTGTAGATAGTGTAGTGAAAAAGACCAAGAGTGCATGTATTCTGTGAAATTGTGAATATGATTCTTACCTCCTCGTTTGTATGCTGGAACAATAAAAAATGGTTAATACTTACAAGATAATTAATAGCTGTAAATAAAATAAAAAAAACTTGTGTATGCAAACGTAGATTTTGTTACAAAGTTATAAATATACTTTATATTGTAAAAAGTTCTTACCAGAGGTCTTAAATCTGGATGATATAAAACATGCCCGTTGTTGTCCACCATGAACGAATAACCGTTTACACCCAACTGAAACGAAAACACTATTTATGTACATAATTGTACAAGTAAAACATAATAACTAGTATAAAATATTAGTCACAACTTCACAAGTATCCGGATAAGCAGCCTTACTATATATAAACTTACATAAACCATCGAACGAACTATATTGTATCAAATGACGCGGATAAAAATTCACCAAAGTAAACAACAATTAACATGAACTTTTAACTTCTTCGTCATGATTTCCTAGTATACCTAATAGTTACCTGTGATTATCATCCTTATTTTCTCGTTTACTACTGGCCATTACTCATTTACATTTATTACTGGCCAGTCACACTAAACGCAGTGCTTCTCTGTGATTCACGTCATCTAAATTCAAATTTTTACATTCGATTTTAGATTTTAGATGGTCAGTGTGGAATCATTTCTTTTTTTAAATTATTATGATGATGAAGAAGGATGACATCGTTACAAACTTATCGGTTAAAGACAAAAAGTACCTTGTATGGCGGCACGAGCTTCTTTATCTGTTCAACAGGAACGTCTGTTCCAACTACACCTAAGAGGTTCGCTGTTCTTTGCTGGAAATGTAAAATTTACGTTAGTGTTTTGCTGCAGGAATGTATACATTTTTTTTAATGATAAAAGTTTAACTCTACTGACACGTGGTCCGTACACTATTAGATTAGGTCTTAAAATAAGATAATTACAAGATTAAACTAAAGAAATTAAAAACTCTAGATGCAGTTAAGGTAATTACAAAAAATATATAAATATATATATATATATAATAAAATATATATAATATAATATATATAAATATACTTAAATGGAATTTTCAGTACGTATTATTCAGTACCTATTGCAGAAAGAACATAGTGACAGAACACTGATTGTGATCAAACTAAGTTTATTGTACCTAAATAATTTATTATGACTAACACTTAGTTAATTGTAATTAGAACTTATGTTATTGTAACCAGAACTTATGTTATTGTAACCCGAACTTATGTTATTGTCACCATGACTTTGGAGAAGGCTAATACTCACCGTGTGGTTTCTCCTGTCGAAGATCGGAACAGTGACGGAGGTCATGAGCTGACCCATTCCGTCGTCGTTGAGGTTGCTGCTCTGTAAACACAAAAAAACGAGCTATAAAATAAAAAAAGGGAGAATCGACTTCGATGAAAATATGCGATATATGAAATTTCATCCCTCATTTTCCATCTTAAGGGGTGGTATTCTTTCATAAAATGGATATGGGAGCAATTCTATACCCATTCACACAAAAAAAAAGAATTTTTAGGTCCGCAATTGACGGAGAAATTACATAAAAAACACATACAGTTGAACATAAAACTTCCTTCTTTTTTGAAGTCAGTTAAAAAATGTTAAAAGAAACACAGTAGGCAATCCTTCCTACTATCATACTAATGTTATAAATGCGAAAGTTTCTGTGTGTGAATGTTTGTTACCGCATATCTCCGTAACTACTAAACCGATTTTGATGAAATTTGGAATGTGGATAGTTATACAAGCCACGTAGGCGAAGACAGTATAACATAATTCATACTAACCCTTCCCCCAAGATAAACAGGGCTCCAGTGCACCGGGTGCACATTTTGGTACATCACGAGCGGTCGCGCCAGCACCTCCACGAAGTGCAGCACTTTATGCCGGATTTCAGCGTGCTCGTTGATCGAGACGTAGAATCCTGAAAAATTGCACGATTCATCATCATCATCATCATCAGCCGGAAGACGTTCACTGCTGAACATAAGTCTTCCCCACAGAACGCCACTCGGATCGGCTACTCCTATTTTGGAAGTTTTTCTTGATACCAACAAAAATTTGATCATATTCAAATTCAAAAGTCTTTATTCAAATAGGCCCCAAAAGAGCACTTATGAAAGTTAAAATGACTCTAACAGCGGGCCTCTGCAACATTCATCTACCCGAATCACAGACTAAAACTAATGCTGTCTTTATCAGAACATAATAAATGACAAAGACACCAACAGACCCAATCCGTGCTCAAAGTCAACGAACCTTCCAGAAACCCACCGTGCCCGATCAGAATGTCAAACTGTTGGAAAAGCAAGCACTATAAAAGAAACTACAGCACAACTGACTTTTAAAAAAGAATCGACTTAGACGATCGATTGAGAATTAACGGAAAGAGAACTCGAGTAACATCGCAAAAAAAATACAGATGGTAAGCATATCGCCGGTCCATAACAATTGCGGTGCCACTCATAACGTTAAACACAAAGGCCTACGTGGAAATTATTAAGTCTCATTAGCCCAGTGTTCACTGTCTACTTTCTCATAAAATCTGAACACAGTAATGCTTGTACATTACTGCTTGCCGGCAGACTTCACGAGCAAAATGGTACCAACCCAGACGGACACGCAGAAGAATTAGTCCTAACTCCTACCTAGCGTCAATTTTGATCATAAACATAATGCTCACCTTTATTAGTGCACGCCATATCCTTCATACTGGCGCCGGTGGTGGCGTCCCCGCCCACTCTATACGTGAATATCCGCACCGGCATGTGAGGCCAGTTCCAAGTCCTGAAGACTCCTTTCACGCCCACTGACCCACCACCGGCGCCGATCACGGCTATCGCCTGGTTGCACTGGCAACCTTGCCCGGTACGGTTGTACTGGAAATGCAAATTTGATTTTGCAGACTTGGTTATGGGCACAGAATCGGCACTCTATACTCAAAAACCTAAGACACAAAATTAATATATTTTCTCACGTGGAGCCGTTCCATAGGTAGCCCATTCCACTTATGCAACCGTTGGATAACGGACAGGAAATTCCAAGGTTTTCTAATAATTATTTGAATAATCCAATAATAAGTCGATAAGAGGCGCGTAAGCCTTTATGCATCTTTGCTATTGGTGAGGCAACTACACAGAGTTGTCCTTTTTTCATCATATTAGTGTCGCCTTTGTTTAGTACTTAATTTAAAGTTTTGTAAATTGACTAAGGCCAAATGAATGTTTTATCCTATCTCTCTTACCTATCTCTTCATTCTGTTTCTTTTTCATGTCTAATATTACAACGTTTCAAGGTCATCAAAATTGTAGGAAGCAATTTCACCGGTATACAGGGATGAGCACCAGATCAGTGGTATTATTTACAAAGACGTAGAAAAAAACACCTCAAACGGTTGGTTTACTTGTATTGACAAACTACTTTTGCTACGCAAGTGCTACGCAGTGGCTACGTCTAATTCTGTGTAGCCTAAGAATGTACAACTTACACAATAATAATTTTACTGTTTACTAGCTGCTGCCCCGCGGTTTCACCCGCGTGGAGATTTTGGATTACATGGTTTTTATTTTTTTGCGCGGAACCCTAATTATTTTTCTAAAATTAAAGTAGCCTATGTTACTCCTTGTAACATCAGCTATTTGCCAGTGAAAGTCCCGTCAAAATCGGACCAGCCTTTTCGGAGATTACCCGGAACAAACAGACAGACAGACAGACATACAAAAATTTTTAAAATGGTTGTTTTGTTATAGGTACCGTATATACTTTCATATACATTTAGTAAAAAGCTGTTATTTTGATATTACAAACAGACACTTCAATTTTATTTATCTGTATGGATTATCACATGACGGGTCTCTACTGACTCTTTTTCGAGTGCTGAACTTTGTCATTCAATGGAGCACTGAAATTCTTACAACTGACACTTACCATCAGCCAACATGCTCAATCAGCAGTACAAACAAATAATGAAATCAGACTCTGTAAACTAGTCCAACCATTCCTTTACATTTCAACATAAAAAGCAATCAAGACGCAAACTATACGGTTCTTAACTCCGAAAGTATAATTACCCGGTGTAATATTTCAAAGCCAGTGGCGAGAGCCCCGGTTAAGTTGGCCACGCCCCCGGACAGCTCCGCGTTCCATAATGAGGTCTTCAGCTCGCGAATAGTTTCTGGAACGGCCTGGGAAGAAGAAGATGGAAAAAGGTGAATGGGGACATTACAACTTCTAAGTTTGCTTCAACATCTGCTTCCTAGATTGTCGTGTTTGAAAATTGGAATATTAGAGTAGAGTCTACCAGAATTTGTAATAGATTTGGCTGAAGATCTTGAAGTAAGCCAGCGTTCATTATTTATACAAATCATCTTACATTAGAAGTACACTGATATGATTTCCTATTTAGTACCTTCGTAGCAAGATCTATATAAATATTTAGCGTTTTTAAATGCTATAAGTTGAATTTTGAAAGTGACTATCAACCAAAAAATAGTATTCAAAAATGTATCTATTAGCTTTCCTTATATTTATAAGCAATTTATAAGGTTCGAGTTATATTCATAAGGTATTATTTCTTTATCTAATTCGATAATAATATTAAAAGCTGTTCTACGAATAATTTTAGTCGTTCTCTATTCTTTAACCTACCAAGAACCCAAGATAATTTTCAAAATTCGTTTTTTCTTTCCATAATAAAAGAAATACAAATCCGCCGAAAATATTGAATGAATATAAAGCAGCAAAACTGTAACTCTTTTGCTTTTTGACCGACGACAGTTAAAAACAACGTTTAGTTTCTTAGCTACCATCGTGCTCGGAATCTCAGCGCAATCGTTTGTTTAGTTCTAGTAATTACACGGGAATTCCCGACAAGAATTTTATTGCTTTACAAGGAGGGTTGAACAATCACAGCTTACCTTGGAGTGCGATGCCACAGCAAAAAGGTAGATGCCGTAGCTGAAGTCTTACATTTTCTTGGTGGGACGCTGGGCCACACACTAACTAGGTACTACAAGAGGTTGTGATGATATTTGCATCTATTATTATTGTATCTTGTGTTAGGTATTTAAGTACATAAATAGTAAGTTTTTTACTAATATTTTACTGGTTGTAGGATACCTTACTCTTTTGCTTGGATTCGTTTTGGTTTTACACAACTGCCCAAAAAAGGAGTACAATCATTTCAGAGGTCATGTATGTATGTGAGTTTTTTTATTCCACCATAACTTTTTAATGCCTGAACAGATTTGGATGTCACCCCGAGATTTTAGTCATGTCATTGGACATCATCCCGAGTGACATTACTCAGGGCAGCCGTATTTTAATTTTTTTATTATATATATATAGTAATTATGCCGGGATAAATAGTATGTTACTCTCCGGCCTATAGTTTATTACGCTATATGCATAAAATCAATTTATCTAAAATATCACGTCGATCCGCTGCTGCGTTAAAAAAGGACAAACAACAACACAAACGCATTTATAACAAAAGCAAACGGCTAGCACGGATTAGCCGTCAAGCAATAATGAGTAACCATAACTGTGCTCTGATTGGAAACGTAAAATACTGAAATTACTGGGACAAGTGGTAAGGCACATAAGAACTGATATGTGTTACAAAATGATGTCTTAATGTATTTACTAATGTGTATAATTTATTTAGGCTCTTACTAATAAACAAAGTATACAAATTGTATACGCAATGTTTTGTCTTTGTTGTTCTTTGAAAATTTTAAACTGAATCGAAAGAAACAATATATTGGGTAGTTACCAATTCTTAGTAACTAAACTTTAAAAGTTTCGTCCAATTTTATATTAATTTGCCATATGGTTTGCTAACCTATCAACAATAAATATATTGGTACCGTAGAACTAGCAAAAGCTTATTCACTGGTTTCCCTACACTGCGACGATGTTTCCAACCTCGAGCCAGTGGAAATTATGTGTTTAACTACAAGTTGGTAACCGCAGTGGAGGCGACTGCAAGTCTGCAACAACCCTGAAACTCTGCAAGGCCCCCCCTGTTATGAGTTCTAAGTTCTAACTTTCTAACACGTTGTTTTTAGATGGCCTTCGCTTTAGTTCCCAACTGAAGCGTGCTTATGCATTATGCTTAGAGAGTTTCAAAGTAGTTTCACTTGTTTTTGGTTTCAAAGTACCTTCATAGTTTAATTTTTTTATATGATACGTCGATTGGTGGCGCCCAACGTGTGACTAAACCGTACTAAAGTGCGAAAGTGTGTTGGTTTATTGGTTTCGTTGTCCTTCTTTCACGCAGTAATGGAGCTATGGATCGACGTGATTTAATGCGTAGAGATATTTTATTGGCCGGAGAATAACACAGGCTACTTTTTTTCCCGGAAAAGCTAGCAGCTAGTACTTTATATTTTTGCAAAAACCGTGTCATACCGACTTTGATCGCAATCTGCTTAAGTTAAATCGTATATTACACCTGTATTCGTTAACAAATCAACGTTCTGGCTTTCAAATCAAAACTCACACACAAGTTCCTGACTGGAGGTAAATAAGTCATCGTTATAACATGCTTTACTCAAATGTTAATTGGAACAAACACACGATACTAAACATCACGCTTGTAACAACTCTTAAATATACAAAGTTTCGTTTGCCGGCGCGGGCCGTAAAGCTGGGAATGTTTGCTATGGAGGTAATTGCCGGATCGTATATTAGCGAAGTTGGTTCAAGAGCTCCTTCAAGCTCTTCGAGAGTACTCCACTGTATTGACTCGTGATTGGTATATGTACAATTGGGGTCACTTACCTGCCCGTGCAGAGCTACGCCATTGTACACATACGAGTACAAGTGCTAGCCAATTTCAATAAGTTTCGGCTCTAACAGTGCTTATTGTGTTAAGTATCGGGAGGTTTATCTATCTGACGATCGGAGTTGTCACTTTGGCCGGGAGTACCTATGCACAAGTGACGGGCAAAGTTGCAAGCTCGGGCGATAAGGGCGCTGTGGCACCCCCACCTGTCATGAGCTACGCGCCTCTCGCTTCTTTGTGGCATAGATTTTATCTCGAAACTTTGCAGAGACTTATGAACTGAATAAAGTGAGCGCCGAGATGATAGCCCCCTTGAAATATAGTTCCTTTTAGAGGTGCCGCGGGAAACGCGACACATCTTATCAAAAGTGGGACTTAAGACAATGAGAATACATATTTGAACGCCTATGCTATACGTCCTCATTCTGTTCACTGAAGGGGATTCGCCTGAGGCGCTTAGGAGGACGAGATCCCTACTTAGTTAGCAGTCCCCTTTCTCTCCGTATGCAGATCATGTAGGTATACATATGAATAACTAAGCAAATAGAGTTAAGGTAACTTACTATGTGATGGGATCGCAATTAATTTCTTTTTACAAGCACGTTATCCTTTAAATTGCATATTTGTTACTAAGAAACATAACTACTTACTAATTTTTGTTTTTTTATTATTTTTGTAAGTAGGTATTATGATTTATATTGTCTAGTCTAAAAAGAGAAGTTGAATATTTTTAAAACTTTTAAAAATATATGAGATATTAGGAATCTGTGGAGCGGTTTGAAACAATACCCATTAGAAACTTTCCACTTCGTACCGCCGCGCGCCTTCCGTTAGGTGTATGACAATTTATTACTTCTAACCGTAATCTACGTCTAGGTACATCTTGCTGCTCCAGTACTGTATAAATAAAGCTTTTAGACATTTGCCCTTATTCATAAAAGCTCAATAAGATAATCTATGCTTTAAACTGCTCTGTCAACTTCTCGTTGACGGAAGCTGTTACGCGTGAAAACGAGACAAAACACTTTCTAGTAATTAATTAAGTTACGTATTGTTTAAGTATTATGGGGTTAAGTTTTATGACACATCACGCATATCAAAAGTAGTTAGTGCTAATATCAAATATATTTTCGAACTTAGGAATTAAATATGCAGACTCTAAATTCTATTTCTTTGTATAAAGAAACGATTCTAATACGAGTATAGACATTCATTGCTGTTTTTGTTCACAGCAGTGATCTTCCATTCTAGACAACACGTAGCTACTTATAAAGGCTTTCTGCATTATCTATCTATTTATCTATGCATCTGTTGCTATTTCTGTCACGCGTTATATTTGGGACGATAGCGAGGGACTTAAGAATAATAAAGTTTTTATAACCCACTGTTACTACATTACAGCGATGATTCACAAGTTGAAAGCACTTAGGTACCTATTGATGTAGAATCATAAATAGGCCATTGTACACTAAATTTGAATAGTTATTTTAATGGACTCGCATAATGGCTTGATTGATTCTATTAAGGTGCGTATACAAGACCCGGGACAGATGGATATCACGTCATAATGCGGGACCCAGCACGCGATACCTGCATTTGCCGTGGAATTTACATTTTTACCACGACACAGGTCATTAGGTAACTGTCTAACTGTGCCGAAATATTTAACCAAATGTATCTGGCTATAAAATCAGTTTTGAAATGAAAAGAAAAGCTACTGACTAATTGCCGTAAAGTTTTGAAATAAATTCATGGATATCGCTTAAAATAAGTACCTACAGTAAATTTTAATGTCAGTCACAGTATGAAAAGTAGTGTGCAAGCATTACTATGTTCCGCTTTGATGAGCAAAGTTATAGTTATTGAAATTACTGGCCATATTATTAACAATACGTTATATACGTATACCTAATGGTACTTGTAACGAGCGCACTGCAGCGCTACACAGGCCTTCTGAGTTTCAAATTTGGGTGACACTATGACCTGTTAGTGACCAATTGTTAGTGATAGGACTAACTCTTCTGCGAGTGTCCGTCTGGGTTGTTACCACGGCTTTGCTCGTGAAGCCTGCCGCCAAGCAGTAGTGTGCAAGCATTACTGTGTTCCGGTTTGATGAGCAGAGTATCCAAAGAAATTACTGGGCTTATGAGACTTAATACCTAATGTCTCAGGGTAACGAGGGTAACTCAGGGTAGCGCAGGCCTTTGTGTTTCAAAGTTCTGGGTGGTACTGCAATTGTTATGGGCCGGTGTTATGCTTACCATCAGGCAAAATACCAGCTCGTCTCGTTACCAAATAACAAAAAAGATAGTGGCTCTAAGCTTACCAACAAGAATAACCAGCCGTTTACCTTGAAACGTATAAAAACAGATCGTTCCAAAATTGGAAGGTTCTGTTGTATTTGAAATGGTTTTCAATCAAGTATACAATTTGATCGAAGGAAATGATAGTGATTATTTCGAAACGTTTTACAGCTGTCACATTCGTGTGGTGGCAGTTAAGTCACACGACCACCAACCACAAGGATTGATTATACGTTATTAGCTTCCAGTATAATAATATATGGTAGTCTTTGCGTTATGAAGCCTGGCCTGCGTCATCTCGTATTATTTTTATTACATTGTGATCCGCATGCGTCTATAGTAATAGTATATCGTATTCGGTACGCATTTACGACCGATTCCGAGTATTGACGAATGCTCGTAAGTGTGCGCGTATGCAATACTGGTTTGATGTCTTTAACGATTTTGTCCCTAAAGAGCTCCTTTGTTAGGTAAAAGCCTCAAAATAAATAAGAAAAAAAAAAGAAAATTAAGAGACCCTAAAGAGTGACTGTAGTAATTTTTAGCGTGAGTACTTTATTAAGGTAATTATTTTGCATGGCTTATAATGTCTCAGGGTAACGAGCGCACTGCAGTTCCACGCACGCCTTTGTGGTTCAAAGTTCTGAGTGGCACTGCAATTGTTATCGCCAGGCGTTATGTTTACCATCAGGCTCATTGCTCATATCAAACTAATTGTATTTATGTTTTTGGACTTGAAGTCGAGTGGGCAACAAAACAATTCAAGAAGTAATTTTCCCGTAGGAGTTGTTGATGTTCGAATTTAATTCCGTACCACGTACTTTATTTAATGCCTACTCAACGCCCACGGGTAGCAATTAGATTATAGGTACAGTCATTTTATGGTGATATTTCATTTAAGTTCATTGTTTATGGTATGTGTAGGTGAGGATGGATGAGGAGGATGAGGGAAATCCCACGCGAATCCCACGCGAGATAAACTACTATAACTTAATTTACATGTTTTTTTTGTCGTCGTTGTCGTGTCGTGTGTTTGTTGACAACTATTTGTAAATTGTATGTGATGGAAGTAAAGTTCGGTATATGATTAAAAGTGGGATTTCCACGCTTAATAAATAAATATTTGCAATGAGAAAAAAAAATCATCTTACCTGTGCCAATATCTTCGTGTAACAAGTATGGACTTCCGACACAGAGTCACTGTACCGATACACATTCACAAAGTCATTCGGGCCGAGCGTGTCCAAGAGCGCCGATACAGTGGCCTTGGCCAATCTCCAGTGAGAAGAGCCTAGGTCGTCCGAGTCATCGATAAGGATCACCAGGTCTTTGGGGGACGTGGCCGCTTCCACGAACCAGTTCGATGAACGGAAATCGTAGAAATCGCGAGCATGGTGCGAGTAGCCGTCTTCTGGTGGCCAGGACATTGCTGTGAAGAAATGTCACTTTAGAAATAAAACCTAGTAGTTCTGTATAAATGTATCTTTTGCTCGTATTGTTAATCTACCTTCTGTTCTAGGGCGAAAGATCAAGATCGGTTTTGTGTAGTTCTTTTCTGAGAATCTAAAGGGAAATTAATATAGGGCGCGTAATGGTGAATGTGAACACTATAATGACGTACAACTGTGTGATCTCCGAAGTTGCTCATTTAACTGTTCATCAGTTAAATAAGCAATACTTTACTAATACTAATTTTATTTAAATGTCCACATCTCATTTCGAAATATAAAGGTCTGAATTCACCAAACGTGAAACCAAACAATATAACGCTAGCGTGACGTCAGTTCAGTTCCCAATTCTGACAGCAGATGTCTAAAAACCATTTAAAATAAGTCGAATTTGAAGCTATGTGAACCTCGATTCATAGTTGAACTTCGGATCAAAATGATTGGTGAACTCAAACCTACTAAGTATAATGTAAGATTGAGATTCTGCCTGCGGATTTGATTATTAGAAAGAGTTTTACCTGGGTATCTCCTCATGAAGCCACTTGAGGAGGCGTAGTACTGCCACGAGAGGGTGGCATCGATCTCGTAGTTGTTCACGAAAAGGGGGTCCAAGTGTTCCGACCACGCTATTTGATTCTGCACCTCACCATCTGTTCAAATGCAAAGAAAAGATCTAGATATTTTAACGTTCAAGTGATAAATAAACATATGATTTTAAAAACGGTTGCATTTTAATCTACATACTATTGTTTATTAGCTTCTGACCACGGCTTTGTACGCGTGGAGTCAGGAAAATAAGTAGTCAATAGCACGCAGGGATAACGTAACTTTTAATAATCCTACTAATATTATAAATGCGAAAGTGTTTGTTGGTTTGTCCTTCTTTCACGCAATAACGGAGCAACGGATCGACGTGATTTTTGGCATAGATATAGTTTATGGACCGGATAGTAGCATAGGCTACTTTTTATCCCGGAAAAAAGCACGGTTCCTGTGGGAACGCGGGTAAAAACTGCGGGCAGAAGCTTGTAAATGATATATTTTTTAGAATCGGGCCATTTGGTGCAGATATTCGTAGTAACAATATTTTTAGATTGCTAAAATAAGGTACCTCGGAGCGCTTTTGTATCATGTAGTTTCATATGTTCTTTTTTTTTCAAATGACTCAAGTAAATAAACATGATAATTCACAGTTTTTTTCTTTTCTTAGAAATTCACTCTCCAACAAAACCTATCTACTAGGACTAAGTATTACCCACAATGTCAAAACTGCAGCCACCCAATAATCCGCAACACTGTACCAGGGTTCAGCGGGTTGACCAATTAGGGAAATTTCTTTAACTACCCATTAAAGAGGAGTAATTGGCGAACTTGCTTCATTGGGCCGCCGTGATTGCTTTCCCCTGAACCGACCGCCGGAAAAATTAATTGTTCGGGTGTGCTCTATGGGCGGGGATGGTTAAATAACGCGGGCTTGTGTAACGCCGGAGTTAAACACGGGGTCTTAATGATTTTTTGGGGTTCTAACGGATTTTGAGAAGTGGCGAAGTAAAGAAGGATAGGGACGTTTCCTTTTCTTTACGTGCCGTTACGGAAAGTTAAATAAAATAGTTTTATTCGGGAAAACTGGAAATTGTCACGAGAAAACCGAAATTCTGGAGGAGCGATAATTCTCAAAGGAAACGCCAATTTGCCATAGAAAACCGGAAAGTTGACTGCTGGAGTAGATTGAAAAACACTTAATTTTCTAAAAAAAAAAATTAAAATTTTTAAAGTTGAAGTGTAAGTTTGTCTTCTTGGAAAGACAATATTTTAACTGTATTTTTAGTTTAGAAAGACTAAATTAATTAATACAAATTTAAAATAGCAAAAGTATTGTAGGATTTAAAAAAGGAGCACTGAGGAGGTGAAATCTCCACGAGATCTATACAATTGCCTAACTACCTATCCTTAAACCTATATACCTACATCTGAAAAGCATTAAAGGCGCGCATATTGCAAAGCGGTTATAAACATCTCACGTTTATTTTAACATGATACTAAAATCCCATTATATTACGTTTTCCCTAGGTTGCTGATTTAGAATAGGTGATGTGAAATAAAGTAATTTTGATAACGGGAATATACAAGGGCAAGGGTCTCTGCGCCAGGGCCACGGAGTGTTGTCGGTACAATGTGTGAGAATTACGAGGGGCAGGCCTCTTGTGGTGCCCCCTTATTTATAAGAAGACATTGAGATTCTACGATAAGTAAACAAAATGTTCACCAGGTCCGCTTGACAATGTCTTTGTTATATGCGTATTGCTTATATATGTTTGATAACGAGCGTGTCTTAGTGGTGAAGTCTCGCTTGCCGGTTGGTCGGGCGCTCGAATTGTATAAGTTCGAGCTTTTTTGGTGAAGGAAAATTTTGAAATGTAAATATAGATTGGGGGGTAGGGCTTTTTCTAAAGATGACCCGGGTAGATACCAGCCTCAAGTCAAAAACCTACAGCTAAGCACCTACCGATGTGTTGTGATAGCTGTAAATAAGAGGTGAGGCTCCCATTCTAGTTTTATCATGTTAACCACTTCGATACTGTCATAAAGATCAGGTCAAATGTGAGATACTTAGTCCAAAGGCTATGCAAAACGAACTTACTTACGTTTGATACTTTTTTAAACCCAATTTCATCGTTTTTAGTCAAATCGGAATGAAACTAATAAGTTGAATAATAATAATTATACTAGCTTCCACCCACGGCTTCGCCAGCGTGGTATATATCTTAGAAATAGTCTTAGGCTGATATTCAGAGAAGAGTCTAAGCGTAGACTTTGGCTTCCATATGTCAAAACTGTATAGAATTTTGACGTATGGAAGCGTGAGTCCACGCTTAGATTCGTCTCTGAATCTCAGCCTTAGATTCGTTGTTCTTATGTATAAGCTATACTACTGTAGTTTCATCAAAATCTACCCAGTAGTTTTTGCGTGAAAGAGTAACATCCATCCATCCTCACAAACTTTCGTTTATAGTAGTATACCTAGTAGGATTTGTGACAACTCATAAATTTAAAATAAGTAAATAAATTGTTTGAGAAAAGAACAAATGAACGAGGTAAACCGACGAACCTGTATGGTTCACACATTAAGTGTTGTCTAAAAATGAATTTCAAAATAAGCGTTCATGTTAGCGTCACTAATAGGCAGAAATATGTCAATCTGTCCATTAATCATTGCCTCCCCCGCGAGCTGTCGCACCCCCACCCTACGTGTCAACAATGTACTACGTTTCATTATTTAGGGTTGAAGGCTCGTTGAACAGTCTTCACTCCTGGTGTAGTATTTATAAGAGTATGTGATCGTGAATATTTGTGCTTTATTCAAATTATTTATGTGTAAGTATCGTATTTTTTTAGTTTTGGCTCGTATTGTTTCTACTTAGCTACACGTCATACATTATATTAATTTAATCTTGATAGCTCATACAGTTTGTCAAACAAAGGGCTTTGACTTTTTTTATGCTAACGTATAGACGGGTCGGTCGTTTGCCTGATGGTAAGCATAACGCCGGCCCATAACAATAGCAGTGCCACTCCCAACTTTGTAACGTAAAGCCCTGCGCAGCACTGCATTGCCCTCGTTACCCTGAGACATTAGATGTTAAGCCTCATAAGCCCAGTAATTTCACTGGCTACTTTGCTCATCAAACTGGAACTACAATAAAGCTTGCACATTACTGCTTGGCGGCAGACTTCACGAGCAAAGCGGTGGTACCAACCCAGAGGGACACTCGAAGAAGAGTTAGTCCTATCACTTTAGAGACATACAACCAAACTGACAACGAAGTTTGTCATTCAAAAACATACTTATTTTTTTAAGAAGTTAATTATTTGATTGATTATATTTTTAAAGTGTTTACCGACACTAGCGGATGTTCACGTAAATATTACACACACATTTAAAAAATTTCGCTGCGAAGAGTATTCGGAAATATTTGAGATTTAAGTTGATTGATGTTTGCTACTGTGATATAGAATAGGATGTGCAGATATGAGGTACCTGTGTGGTTTGGTTGAGTCCTTCGACGTGGTGTAATTATATCCAAAATAGGCACTGGTTTCTTGCACAATCACACTCCCAGTATTGTTTTTAGGTAAAAGAGTCCTTTCACTCGCGGCCGCGGGATATTTTATAAGTTTTGAATATTTTATTAGCGAGATGCGTATGCGTTGCGTTTTTGAGTTGAGACGACGACACCACAGCTAGTACTGCACTGGGAATCGGAGTGAAAGGGAAATGGGTCAATGAGTGAATGAATGTGTGAGTAGTGTTTCAAATATATAGATAAAATAATTATTAACTAAAGCGGCGCGTACAGCTACATCGGGTCAAAGGTAACCCTTCGTTGCTTTAGAACCAAAAAAGCTGTATGATAAAACGTACAAAATAGGTTTATTTACCTTCAGTATTGATGTAGGGCGGCATCAGAGCCGCACTATAGCTTGTATTGACGGCTATGTGGTCGAAGTGGCGGCTGGGTGTCAGCTGCAGCCGGCGGGCTTTAGCCGCCAACGTGCCGTCATCAGCATGAACGTTCAGCCACCGAGCGTCGTAGTAGCTGCCCGGGGCGCCGTCGCTGCCGCCAGCGCCGGACGACAGCGCGGCTGCTTCCGCGCTGTCCATGATACGCTGCACAACACAGACAAAAATATACATGAAAAAATATAGAAGATATCTTGTAGTTTTAAACAAAAGCGTTTTACGTACGATTACAATTGATCAAGGTCGTAATACCACAAGTAATACGCCATAACGTTGAAAGAATATAACGCCGTAGCGTTATATTCTATATTTTGTAATCGAGGCGTAACGATGAAGATGAGCGAAAGACAGGTATATCTCGGCACATGAGATCGTCATTTGTTTTCCCCTCCCCCACCGCAGCGCGCTGCACATAACCAAAACAAAGAAGTCTCGCAAACGTAGTTGACGTCACTTATGATAGGTACTATGCTAGTCTGTGATGAATGACTTACATAATAGAGAAACGTGCATAGGTCTTTAAAAGCCGAAGCACTTTTAAATGGCCTTATTTTAGTGCATTATTTATTCATAAAGCAGGGCTTTTCACTGGACCACAGGACTTTCCACATCACTGTGTAATCCTCCTTGAAATACATAGGCGTCAAATTCGATTCGAACCAAGGACGAATAAATAATAATCGATACTTGTCGTAGGGTAATCGCTGCATCGAATACTGCATTATCAATTGCACTAAATAAGACCACGATTTCTGGTTATAAATTTGTGCTGAGTCCCAGCCACAATACCATAGGGTAAACCATGGGTGTTTTCAGGCATTATTTCAATGTATACATCCTCGTCATTCCCTTGTCCCATTTTTACATGGTCGGTGCAATACGTCTTTACAGACGTATTACTTTTAGGTTTGGACAATTTTTTACAGTCGGCTGACTGTCTGCTTCTGCCTTTGGAATTCTAAGATCTACCACGCGGACCCAATGTGGCTTGATGGATGTCACATGTTTTTGATTTTTTAAATGATTCCTTAACATGCTGGTTTCCTCACGATTTCAATGCATAGCTAATATAATTCACACAGGTAAAAGCGCCCTCAAAACAAACAAAGCTTCATATCTGTGTCAACAGACCCTAATGCATGATATACAAGGGTCAAATCGGCGAGTCATCGTGAACCACGAGCCGCGAGTTGAGCCGAGTCGAGCCGTGGGCACAAAGAATGGACCTGAATGCAAACAATCGGCAATTAGCTGGAGTGGAATTGGGCTGATCGATAGACGCTTTTGTCTCTCAGCGGCGGCATTAGCGACTGATTAATCCTTCCCGGAGCCTTTCAGGTTTTCCGTTCACTTTTTGTGAAAGCAAGTGGTTGACAATTGAGGATATTTTTAATCTACAAGTGTAATAAGTTGCTTAACTGTTAAAATTTAAGTACACCGTATGGTTTTATACATTTAAGTGACCTTTTCTTGTGAGTAAGGGACGCAAAAAGACAAAAGGAACAAATTTGTGTCTATAAAATACTAACCAAATATTAATCTGACTATAGTTTACATCGTTGCACGTTGAACGATAAATAACACTATAAGAGAAGCCGCACATTGGGCCATCAAACATAGCCAATAGACGCAGCCACTGGCGCCGATTTTGTTCTATCTATATTCTGTACGGGAGGGGAGAAGCCGGCATTTGTGGTCGAGTGTGCGCGGGAGGCGAGCAACAAACGAGGCCTCCACCTCAACTCGGTCACGGCCACGGAAACGCGCAGTTTGTGCCGATGCCATATAAAATGTATGAAAAATCTTCCATAAACAGCGCAATCGACAGTTTTGGCCAAAATGAGTTATATACATATTCGGAATCTACGTAACGAGATCTATTTGGATCAATTACCCGTTTTTTCGTATATTTGATAGAAAAGGAAATAATGTTAAGCATAAAGAACGTAAGTGACATATTTTTATATTTTTCCTAAGGATAAACAGCGTATGGTAGCCTACGGTTCATTACTTGCGAAGGACATGCGATGAATACTAGTCATAAACAACGTAAGTGCGCAGATGCGATGTTTATCGCTAGGATAAATTGATTGCTCTCAAATAACTTACCAAGTATGCATGTAAAATTAGCCACCTAAAATATTTATCACGGGTAATTTGAAAAAAATCTCTGCCTTCATAGGAATCCAGGAGGATTCCTATGAAGGCAGTATCTTAAAAGAGGAAATTTTAGAGAACGATACTAGTATAGTTTATGGAAAACTATGATACAAGCTACAAAAAGAACAGAACAAACACTACGGTGAAAGTAGAAAAAAAAACTACAACATTATAAAAGACCAAACAAAAATTAACCTAACATTCAACAATCCTAAAGGAAGAAAAAAAGCTAAAGAACAGACTAATGACATAATGCTGCAGGAAAAAAACAGATAAAGAAACAGAAAACTGATTTAAAGATGAAAACAAGGAAAGAGTTAATAAGAGAATAAGCCACTGACTTACCGAAGGAAGGAAAAAACGACATTTCAAGAATACATAATATTAAATAACAGAGGGAAAAAGAAAAAACAAGCAACAGAAAAAAGTACATTTACCAAGGGAAACAGAAAATATCCTTTAAAGAGATCAACAGAACCCTGACTTATCTAAAGATATAAAAAAAACGAGCTAACAAGTAAACATAATAACGACTTAGCCAGAGCCAAAGGAAATTATTCGATAGCCTCCTATCCTATTATGTCCTCACATAATGATTTAATATTGGACAGCGGAATTGTTTAAACAACAAATACCAACAAGAGTCCTGTGGCTCTAGGTTTAACTAAATCTGTAAATCCTAGTAAAAGAAGAAAATTTGAAAGATAGACAAGTGAAGAAAAGAACAAGAAAAAATTTCGCTAAAAATCTATGCAATATGTATAAAAAAACTGCACCATGAGAAAACTGACAATCAAAGAAAATAAATACATGATAAATATGCAAATTTGAGTTATGAAGCAAGAATCCTATTTATTAAATGTTTGAATGATGCAAAACCAGTGCTAAAAAGATTAGAGACAACCAATAAAAATAGAACAATTACATATATAAGTATTACCTGAATGCCAGCATATTACTAACGATAAGCATCATATTATCACTTGTGCTAGTTATAAACAACGCAATTACCCATTTTCCTAGGCATAAGAAACGCAACTGCTGCACTTGCGTTGTTTATGCCTAGTAAAATTGAAAAAGTTATTTTACGTGTCCTAGCCATAAATAATTTTTGGTTTGTAATTAATAAAATACTTACTATAAACGTTTCTAAGTTGCATGATATTGACGTATGCACCAATAGGTATAGCAGAAAATATATTTTTTTATAATATTTTAATAATCTTTTGTGTTACAATGAAAAGACGGAAAAAAACTTTAAGCGCGTTTTTCTCGAAACTTACCGCCATGCACTTGCGCTGTTTATGGTTAGGAGGGCAGAGGTTGTATCGTCACGTTAGTAGCCACGCTCGGTGGCCCAATGTGCGGCAGCACTAACACTTTTCGTCTTAAAACATCTTTCAAAATCCCAGTAGTTAAGTTGTTTTCCCCCTCTCTATTTTGTAGCTACTGGATGCTATTTTATTTTAATAACGTTAGTATATATTTATTGTATACTAGCTTCGCCTGCGTGGTGTAGGTATATCTTTATAGCCTACGTGTTATTCCAGAACCTAAATTATTTACATTCTTCCTATGTCCTACCTCGAAGTATGAACTTAAATTATGCCAAGTTTCATTTGAATTCATTCCGTAGTTTCGATGTTATGCGCGGCCAAGATACAGACTGGTAGAGAGAAAGACAGTTATAAATGAAAAACATACAGTTTTGGCTTCAGTATCGAAAAGAGAGGGCAATTCAAAATAACATTTTTCGAAAGTTCTTCATATTCATATTCATATTCATTTATATATTCATATTCATATTCATTTATTCAAATCTTTTGACATATAATATGTACTTAGACCGGTCAAAACAAACAGGTTAATGCATGTTAAATTACGTGAAGCGTACATCATTAGTCATACTTCCGATGTCTAATCAATAATTTCATAAAATAGAGAAAAAAACCAATAATAATAAAATTAAGTACATAAATAATTGAAATAAGCATATATGTATCTGCAAAAGCATCGTCAAATAAAATTAGCATAAATAATAGATAATAAAATTTAAACAAAGACAAATAATACACATGTAGGTAGGTATATCAATTGATAATAAATATGTCATTATCAGCAAGCGCTTCGTCAAGATTATAATAACTCTTAGCTAGAAGAATTTTCTTCTATGTATGTATAGAATTTGACCTATTACAGTTTTATTATAAGTTTAGATACTGCACAAGATCAGTTTTAAATATCGTTTCTATCGTGTGCGCAGCGCCTAAGGCAATTTCATAACAACGTAATCTAAACTTTTTAGTAAAATTTACTGTCATGGGTAAAGCAGAAAATGACATTTTAAACGACCTAAGCAATGCTCTACCTTCTATAATGCAAATATAGGTACAATAACTTTCGTGATAAGACTATTACCCCGTCTGCGCCGATCGAGTAAAAATCAAAGGTTATGCAGGTCAACGAAACTTGACATTTGGCAAACCTTTGAAACATATTGAAGGTAAAGAGGTTCAATAGGCTCAACCTGGTAATAGCTTAGGTATATATTATGTATACGCTTAGCTACAACTCCTACAAGTTGCGTGAGCCTAATGATCTTGTGCTGATTGCTTGCGATCAAGGCTGGCATGTTTTTGTTGAATCTATTTGAGCGATAGCGATTGTTCTATTTTAAGTTTGATTGAACATAGTTCGTCAAACTCGTTTGGCACACGCGTAGTGTATGAAAGCAGTGTAGAGAGAGAGCTTTAGCTCCTTTAGGCGTCTTTCTTTTGTATTGAAATAAGCTTGAAAATGGCGATGCGTTTGCTTTTAGTTGAAAGTTATTACGTAGAGGGTATCAGAAAAACATGTACACTTTTATGACTTTTATCCTTTTGCATCCCGTAGTATAATCAAAGTTATATTACTAGACTAGATACTCCAATAACAGCTAAATATTTGAACATAGTGTAGCACAGTAGCGAGTGAAGCAGGTTCGTTGAAGTGGAGGCTCTCGATTGTTCGCGCCACAAAGCCAGGACAGGCTGCCCGCTGGCAACGTTCCACTAATACGATTCCTATTATTGTGGGGGACAGTAATACCGCGTCTGCGCCGCCCTCTTATCTCAGTTTTGTAGCTCTACGGAGTTCGGAACTGTATAATTCTTTAGAGTTTCCGACATCGTGTCATATTTGTTAATTTTTAATCTAAGCTTTGAAATTTTAGTTGGCATTTGTTTAATGTAAAAAGATTTTGGGGAAGCAAGCAAGCTCATACTGCTCAAGTAAAAAGTATCTGAATATAAATCTGGAGAGTATTTAGGACTTTTGAAAATTCTTCTTTCATTTGGGCTTGTCGAGATATTTTGGGCTCTACTGAACTTTGTATATTTTTTTATTTGGATACCTCACACACTACTGGTACTTTTATTTAATCTAAACTCTAAAACTAAAAAAATGGCTTATGATAAAGTAAAATAAAAAGAATTAATCACGGCTTAGACTAATAAAAATTGCTTTAAAAAAGCGAAGAACCGACTTCAGTGACAAACTACTGAACCCATTTTGATGAAATTTCTATGGGACCAATCTGAAAGTATACCCTTTCATTTAAAAAAAGAATTTTCCAAATCGGTTTATAAATGACCGAGATCTGAGGTAACAAACATAAAAAAAAAATACCCGACGAATTGATAACCTCCTCCTTTTTTGGAAGACGGTTAAAAATAGGTATCAAAGGATGGAAAGGTCACATTCTAAGTAAAATCAAGCTAACTGTTTTATTTCAATATTTTAGTTCTGAAAGTTACAGAACTCATCTACATACGCACACAATACACTAATATGGAGTGCAAACGCGCCAGTCCCGGGACATGGTGTAATCGGATTACTCATGTCTACTAGACAGCCAACCACAGCCACCGCTAAACTTATTGCATTACGTCGCACCACGCCATGTCAACAATTGCAAATTACTTCGTACCACATCGCTACGGTGCGTTACTGTGCAATATTGTACAGTGGAATTAACAAAAGTAGTTAGTTAAGATACGTTGGTTTGGTTTTAGTGAGGTCGCCTGTAAGGACGATCTTGAGGGTTTGTATAGGTACCTACTACGAGTGTGAGCCTTAAGTGAAGGAAAACTTCGTCATGCATCTTTAGCGCGGTGGGAGGACATTTTCTAGTGTTCATTTAGCTACAAACTTAGTTAAAAATCTGTAACCAAGGACCTATCGGTATATATGATTCAATAAGGTATATCGGTATATATATGATTCAGGTATTCTGTTGATTAAACTTAAGAGCCAGTCTCGTTTCTACACTTAGCTTAATTTACGATGAACATATAGTAGTATAGCATGTGGTTTATGTATAATCTATTAAAAACGTTGTATAATAGACCTATTTTAAAGATTATGTATTATGTCCAGGAGTAAACGTCAAGTCGTAGTCTGCAATCGAAACGTAATTTAAAATATGATAGTTTCATCGTATACAAGATTTTAACAGAATAAGGAAGTTTTAATTACAAACTAAATGGTTTTGCTAATTAATTTATAAATATAGACAAAACTAGCTTCCGCTCGCGGTTTTCACCCGCGTTCCCACAGGAACCGTGCAATTTTCCGAGATAAAAAATAGCCTATGTTACTCTCCGATCCATAAACTATATCTATGCCAAAAATCACGTCGATCCGTTGCTCCGTTACTGCGTGAAAGATGGACAAACCAACAAACCAACAAACACATTTTCGCATTTATAATATTAGTAGGGATTATTGCTTAAATGAGTATAGTAGTGCCATAATAAGAGTCCTCTAACCGAGCACGAGTTCCCAACTCCGACGATAAAGTTGAAAAATCGCGGGATTGCCGCGCTGCGAGCGTCGCCAAGAAAAACGACGCTTACATTTCGCACTTAATGAAACTGTAGCCGAAACAAAATAAAGAAACGACGTATTTACAGGCCGGCGCTAAGCATTGTTCCAGAATTCCCGCCTTTTCATAGCCGCTCCTAATGGCTGGAGATAAAATATTTGAGGTGTAACGAGATTGTTAATGACCTCGCTATTTGTCATTTGTGGACTTAAGGCAAACAAGCCCGCTAGCGGCTTCCTGATTCGTGAAAGACGACATGGATTAGTGCAAATATATTAGTCAAGGCACTGAGACTGATAACTCAGTCACTGATCCTTTTATAAGCATACTTTTTGCAATTTGTGTAATTAGCGAGCAAGCGTTTTCTGCTTTCATTATAGGATAGCTAAGGAGGAGAATTCTTTGAACTCTTTGCCAACTTCTGGGGTTTCCATTACCTATAGTAATCTTGGAGCTTTCACGACGTGTTAATAGGTTTTTTTCTAGGCGTGCTACACTATTTACCGCTTAACATGAGCTGAGAACGGGTTTAAACTTCATATTATATAAAGAGAAAAAGCTTCAAACGCGTACTTTAGACACTTCAGTTAATATTTCACTCTAATATTAATACCGTGTACTGCTCTGCCTCGGTAAAACATCAAAATGCTAATAAGGGTAGGTCCACATTAAAGAATTAAATTTAATCCTCGGTGGCGGTATACTGAGAAATCAGTCCTGCAAGAGCGGGGTGCGGTGCGGCGGGGAGCAGAATGAACGCGAGTGCAACTTTTAATTACTTCACCCCCACTTCGCGAGCTTGTTTCTGTGATGGGGCTATTTCGTCTCACAACTAAAAACTCTCATTTATAAACTGTGTTCTCTGAAGCTCCTTTTTAATGTTGTTGAATATAAAATAATAGCATAGTGCCAGGGAAGTTCAGGAAATAACGGCGTAGATTTTTAACTTGCGCGGCCGAAGCAAAGATGAGTTTTCATTATGCAAGAATGCTTTGTTTATTGGTGCAAGTTTTTACCACAATTATTGAAGAGAATACAATAGCGGGCATTACAATAGCGCTGTTCCGTTTTAATCCTTTTACAACTGTAACTATTTCTTATTGATTTAAAATGCCGACCGAAAGAAACCAGCTCCTAATTATTGTTAAAATGTGTATGGGAGTTCACAATTTGGCCGTGACGGCAGTCTTTCTGAACGACTCTAGTACAGTCTCTACATTTAAGGCAGGCCTATATATTTAAGGCCACGATTATTAAAGATTGCGTAACCAATTTATCCGTGATACTACGATTTACGTACACAAATACTAAAACAAAAATTGATAATCATACACCTCTATATTAAGGCCGCTCTCACAATAAATCGGAACTGCTGTACCCCGGTCCAGATAGCTTTTTTTTTTTTTTTTTTTTTTATGTTATTTGGTAACTAGACGAGCTGGTCGTTTGCCTGATGGTAAGCATAACGCCGGCCCATAACAACTGCAGTGCCACCCATTATTTACGTGCACTCGGTTAGCTGTTATCACGTTTGTTAGTGTTGTTGCCTACCAACAGCGACCGTGACACATTGCGTGTCCGGCGACGGTCACAAGTCGAGAGTAGCAGAGATTGCATTCCGTCACGAAGTTCTATTAAACTTCAGAGCGCCCTCTTACAGCCTTTGCCATGACGCAAACAATAGCTAAGTTCTTGGCTGCTGTAACGCAAGTTCAATATGTGTGTCCATGTTTTTTAATCGTAGATAGGGACGGGATGACGTTAGAAGGAATGGATAGGTTTGAATTCGAAATTGGAGTTACAAAATTTTTAAAAGTTGTAGATTGTTACTCAAGGGATGTAAGTGATCATTTACACACGAGATATTCATTTGAGAGTGTCAAAGATCACCTACTCGCGTGTGTAAATAATGTACTTTTCACCACTAGTGTAAGAAAAGACAAAAAATAATCTTGAGAAAAGTCAGTTTAGAGAAAAATCAGTTAACTCAGAAAGTGTTTAAAAAAGCTTCAATTTTAATAGCTCGCCAAAAATAAAGAGCAAAGGGGTTTTACATAGATGTTAATTTCATTTCAGAGTAAAAAGTTTCTTACATGGGACGGACCACATGGTCGAAGAAAAGAAAAGAAAGTAAGCTCTATGGTATATTTTCCATTACCGAGCGTTCATCACTAACACACAGTAAGTGGGTCAATGTTGATTCAAAATGCGCGCGCAAAATATCACTTTTACTCTCTGGGAAAGTAAAGAAATTTAAAACTCGAATTAGTCCCATGTCAATAAGTTTTGACATGGCACTGCACTAACGAGCGCACTGCAGTGCCGCGCAGGCCTTTGTGTTTCAAAGTTCTGAGTGGCACTGCAATTGTTATGGGCCGGCGTTATGCTTAACATCACGCAAACGACAGGTCTCGTTATCAAATAGCGCAAAAAAAGCTTAATATGTAGAACTGTAGGTACTGTTTTTGACAGCCTTTCTAAGGAATGACATTTTAATTTACTGATGTATATTTGTTCATAAAATCTTACTACACAAATCGCGTTGTACCTATTTCAAATACTGAAAGAAAAGAAAACGATTCCAACAACAAAAAGGAAAATCCACTGCTATCAGTGTCCGCCCGCTATTGTAACCAAAACAAAGTATAAAACGGTCGCAATAAAATAGTCGTTTAGTTCAGTGCGTGTTACCTAAGCGCCGTATTACTGCAGGCGTCCCGACGCGCCTTTAGAATATTGAGTAAGTAGCCTGCGGGAGCGGCTCCTGCAAGCCAGAGCGAGACAGAGCATCGTCTCAAGACTGCGAATCAATAAAGTCCACTCGTATAAGTCGGGCGCTGCAGTGGATATGGGTCACGGTGCACTCAGCCCCCGAGATGGTATTTAATAACCTTCTACACGCTCTGACAGATATTGCTCGAATCTCTCTCTTCCCGTCCGGAGCGCTTTAAAAGCGGCGCTCAAGCGAAACCATTTTAAACGCTCTTTTAAATTGTCACAGCGTCATAAAAACTGAGACATCGAACATTAAGTTTTAACAACGGGCGTGCAAATGATATAACAATGCGTTGGACGTGAGATGATTGTCATAGCCATTTTAGGCGCCGATTGCGGTCCAATAGCGTGAATTATGTCAGAGATTTCTTGTCACAAACAGCTGGTGTTTCGCAATTTGCTGATGGTAATATTAAGGTCGGCAAGTGCAGCGGTCTACTTCCGGCCCCCTTACCTCCTCCCAGAGGGAGTCCCCTACACCCTGTGGCATGCCTCCGGAATTTAGCGGTACGCCTTGCACTTAGCCTAGCTCCGGAATTTAAGCATACACATGTTGTGTCCTATCCTATAACGGGTGAAGCGTAACATATTACCTTACAAGCGCGCTAGATATGGTAAACGGTACTAAAACGGTAAGAGAGTAACCAGCAGAATGTTAATTCTATTTTACAGATGTTGCTAACGATACATTTTATATAGGGTAACTGTTATCAGCACAAATTATTAGGCGTTGAGAGTATAATAGCAATAGTATATACTATTTTTATGAAAAATAACAAAATCATTGTTTTCCGACGTCAAAACAGTAATGAGAAATATCCAGTTTATACGCGTTAATTAGTTACTGTGCACTTAAACAACTAATAACGTGACGATGAAAATACACAATTGTATCTGGCTTGTTAAACACATCACATCACACCGCATGTCTATTAACTTTTGAATTAATAAGAGCTACGCCAGCTACGATCCATCCGTAGAGTGGAACTACGAAGCTACAAAATCATCGCACAATCAGATGTACAGTGTCATAGTTTTCAAACTGCCGATGCCGGCAATTCTTGTTTCGCTTCAACGACATTGATACGAGAGGGCGCTATTTCAAGTATCTGGCTTTACCTGCAGATACAGTTCCTTCCGCTCCGGCATCAGAAACTTGCACTACGCTTGTTACGCAGCGAGAATGTCAACGTTACATTCGAATTATTATCGACGGACTTGACCTACTATGTTCGACATAACTTTCTCGAGAACAACGTAAAAGACGGAAATACACAATCAGAAGTTTCAAATTTCCAGCGAGGGTTGTAAATCGGGAATAAATCTCAGGTTATAAATGTTGGCCATAAAGTGAATGATTCTATTGTACATTCCGGGAGTTGCCGGGTTCGTCCGTACTTCCATGTTTGCGTTAATTCACTCGCGTTGCTGTCGAACGTATTTATAGTATAAATGGGTACCGCAGCGGCAATCCCATAAATAACTTTTAACGAGGAATATAACCGCGCAATTATGGAATGGCGAGTGCTGACTTTATTAAGTATGTTCCATATAGAATGCGAATTCTGTTTGGCTTCCTATCCAGTCTTGGATTGAATGACTGACCAATCAGGCAATTTCGGTATCTGAGAATTCTCCTGGAAGTTATGTCAGCAGTATGTATTTATGTGAGTGTCCTTCATTAGGGACCTATTCATGTATGATTTAGAGGTGCAAGGCTTTTTTTTAACCGAGTTAAAAAAAGTAGGTTATCAATGCGAAACGTATGTATGTAATATTATTAGAACTGCAACATATAGATATGACAATCTACATATTAGGGCTTCCAAACAAATATACAAAATGTTATAGGTGTATATATGTTTGTATCTATGTATGTTTGTTCACAAATTACTCCGATCGGATCGGATTGTGTCCTTTCTTTTTTTATTGGCTTACTTTAAATTTTGGGAATAGTCTTACTTTCATCAAAATGTGTTCAGTAGTATAAAAGACGTGGGCTAAAATGTTATATGAAGTCAGATGATATTTATATAACTTTTGTAACATCCACTTGTTTGTGGGACTGCAAAAGGATTAATTGTTTTTAAAAGTGTATTTACAAATGACAATTATAAAAAATGTGATTTATTGCATATGATTGTATTTTGGGTTGTGTGCTTCATTAATTAATAATTATACTGCGCTACCTTCGGCAGCAGTGGACTTTGAATTTCAAACAAAACAAGAAAATATATAGTGTTTTACGTCTATTTCGCTGTACAGTCTACAGAGTGCAAAATGAATGCTGCTTTTATCCGCATTCCATAGCTTTACAGTTTATCGACACGTTCACACCGCTGTAGACCTATTTTCCCATATCACACCGACCGACAGTGCCTTGTCGGGGTTTGGTAATTATGTAGCAATTAGATGGAGAGGTACTGACCGATCTGATTACTTATAAAATGTTAGAAACTTTTATTTTCCCACATTTTACAATTTATTACAGTGATTTATTCAACATCTCTTAGTATAAATATAGTAAAACACGCAATATAAACTATATAAAATATACTTTTATTATAGATACTTGGATTTTGTACATTCAATATTTTAAGACTTATTTATAAACTTAAAAACTCCTCACAAGGCGAATGGCCAAAACATAAATGTTTTGGTTCTATGGGCAAAAAATAGTACAAAATCAATGTCCACTTTGTTTATTACTCTTATGTCAAAATGCACTTCAATCACAAAATAGCTGACCGAAGTCGGTCATGTTTTCTTGCTATGGGAGGTGTATATAGGTTTATAGTAGGGTGTAGGGTTCTATAAATCAGACAGCTTAATAAATCAGACAAACTTTATCGAACAGCAATCGAGAATTTTAGCGCTAACGAGCGTTTATGAATCATACTTTTCGAGAATCTTATTATAGTGAGATTATAAGGCCTCGGTAACTTATTACGAATATTGATGTTTAAAGTTTATATTTAAATTGAAATGGCATATATAGTACGATTTTATTCCTCAAATTACGACAGTAGTATGAGATAAAATTGACGTTAAAATATTTTTTAAACTTGCTAAATCTAAAGCTTTACTTCACTCCATTGCGTCACACTCTGCGCTGTAACAAAATTTACCCGCAGTTCTAGACTATTTAGGCATACAATGCACGTCATTAGCGTATTCAAACTGCTCCGTTTGTAGTGTAGTCGGTGACTGGTTTACTCCACCACTAAATTATGACATTACTTAATGTCATTATTTGAAACTTACCGTAGTTCTCCTTTAAAAGAAGGCTTCTGTTAGCATGAAATCCTGTTTTATTGGGTGTAAAGAATGCACTTAATTTGAGATAGTATTTGTTAAAACACCTATTTAATATGAAGACCGTCATAGAGGGAAAGATAAATGTAAGGCGAGGATGAAGGAAACGGAGAAGATTGTATACTAACACCTCCGTATCATAGTACCTAGAAGGTGAAGCGCCTGGCAATTGCCTCCATTCTCGGAAGCAGATGCACTCCAATGACAAGAAAAATGCTCTTAAATTTTTAATGAATGACGTAATTATTTAATACAATGACTTGTCCTTCTTTCATGCAGCAATGGTAGGACTTCTTTTTTTTTGTACGCGATTTTTTGCATTGAGAGAGTATATGGATCAGGAGGGACAAGTAAGTGCACTTTTAACTCGAAATTTTTTTCCAAGGAACCTTTGGGAAAGTAAACGTAATCGTTTTGTAGACAAATTTAAATACGTTATTTTTCAGTTTGATAAGTCAGCCGATCTATAATAAAAAACGTTAAAAATGTATGAAATTGATTTAAGTAATCGTTAAGTTACCGCGTGAAACTTCGATTTTTGAAGTCTAATTTTTGATGATGTGGTCGAAGGTCGTCAATATGCTATGAACTACACGCATTAAAGCAAAAGAAGTGAAAACATCATTTCCCATTTACCATGCAACTATTCGAACTTTCAACTCGTTCTGTATCCTACGAAATAACGGTTTGAGTTCGTCCTAATTTCAGCCTATTTTTTCGGGTGGTTGGACAGGCAAACTGCGGGACGGTGAGACACGAAACACGGAGAGGGCGCGGGGCGCAAAAAGGTTACGCTCAGGCCTGTAGGCAGGGGTTCTTATGGGGTGCAAACTAATCCCGAAATCATTCCAAAATAGATATAATGTTTACGCAGGCGCAGGTTGGTGGATTTGATGATACTTTTTACTACTTGAAACATATTTCCCGAGCGATGGATAGTAATTACTCCTATTGAAACCTAACTACGGGCCTATATATTACTGATCTGTGCTACGGGCCTGTAAAAATTCAAAGAGGCTCATGGCCACTGTTTACATTACACCTATTATATTATTATGATTTATTACTCAATCGATGGGCTTCTCGACAACAGCGCGGCAATTTCCACGAAATTTTGCGAACTACAAGTACGGGCCGGAATTCCAAGTATGCCCACTTTCGAGGTCCCACAGGCTTTAACAGATACCTTGTTGTTAGGGGCTTTATTTTATTTAGTTTAAGTCAGAGGACATGAAACGAAACTGATATAAGTATTGTATCTTGTTTTGCAATATTTGACAGTCCCCGTGCTATTGTGTAGGTGATAGGTTAGACTTAACTTCTGCAGTACGTAAGGGATGTGGGCTCGATTGAAATGCGTCAAATACATTTAAATTGTATAATTCGTTCCGTTTCTAAGTATGTGTATAGACATAAAATAACTTACATCCCATACACGCATACCCCTGCACAAGAATTCCCTGTTTTGTAGGTGTTATGGACACACAGATACACAACACAAACATCCAAGACCCTAGAACCAACTTTTTGTGCTTACCATACAAAATCTGCCCCATGCGGGAATCGAACCCATGGCCCCTCCTTTGCAGGGGACTAAATGAATTGCATCACCCACAAAACGAGTCTCGTTGGAGAGATAGGTCGCGGGATTGGAGTGAAAGGAAAGTAGGTAAGGTGTATCTTCTGATGAAGCTACTTTATTTAACTATAATATTAACATCGCTACAAGTCAGAAGCTAGTATAATATACAAGTAGACGTGGTAGTGCACTACGGTTCGTCCTAGCGAAAATTATTCAAAGAGGAAGCGCTTCGCCGAAGCCCACACCCTTTCAGAGATTAACGCTGAATGCACTCTCCGTTTCCCTGTTATTGTTGGAAGAGTCATGCTCTACAGCAAGAACATCTATTGGGAATAGTTTTGTGCTTTTGGTTGTGATTACACAATTTGTATTATTAAGATAGACTTTAGCACATTTAATTGTAAAATAACACAATTTCTGTTCTAGAAAATAATAATAATAATAATAATAGACTTCCATGCCGATTTCGGCTACGGCGACTGTTCCTAGTTTATTAATCAAAGCGGCTTCGATCATGGGCGCGCATGTGGCTGTTATATCCTATTTTTGCAGTGAATGCGCGAGCACAAACGCTGCATGTTAGGATACCTCCGTCATAATTGTAGGTAATTTTAGAAGGTGGTCTATTCTTCAGTTGGTCTCTTTTCAGGTCAAGATCACGCCTTCTTTGGTCTTCAAAAGAGTGTACTGTCTGTTTAACCAGACGTCTCCACTCAGATCTATTTTTGGCCTGCCCTTCCCAACGTGAAGATTCTATGTTGCACCTTTTCATATGTCTTTTCAGAACATCTTTGTATCTGAGGAATTGGCCCCCAGAGTTACGCTTGCCATTCTTGAGTTCAGAAAAGAAAATGCGCTTTGTAATCCTCTCGTCGGGCATTCTAAGGACATGGCCGCACCACCGCAGCTGGCGCTGCATGAGATAAGCCTCAATCCCGCATATATTTGCTTGTCGTAAAACTTCGGTGTTTCTAACACGATCCGACCACTTGATATTCATTATATCGCGGAGGCACTTAAGATGAAATCTATCTAACACACGAATATGCTTACGATATAGACACCATGTTTCCGAGGAATACATTAAATTTGGGAGCACTATGGCCATGTAGACTTTGATTTTAGTCTCAAGTTTGAGATCATGGGAACGAAACACCTTGTCTCTTAATTTGCCAAATGCTGCCGCAGCAGCACCAATTCTGCTATTAACTTCAGAGTCAAGGTCACCTTTACATGTAATGGTGCTCCCGAGATATTTAAATTTTGTTACCTGCTTAAGCCTTTGCTCGCCAAGTCGCACGTCTAAATTGGTATGGTTTTGTGCGTGCACTGCCATGATCTCAGTTTTGGCAACGTTGATTTTCAAACCAAATCTGCTGCACGACTGGTCGAGATTTGTCATCAGCTCTTGTAAACCTTCGGGGCTTTCAGCCAAGAAACATAAATCATCTGCGTACATGATTTCTGCGACAATATCATAGGACACTTTTGTGAGTGCCTTAAGCCTACTTAAGTTAAAAAGTTTACCATCAGTACGGAAACGAATATGAATGCCTTGGGAGCTGGTTTGCAAAGCATCTCTCACAACGTATGAGAAGTATAAGGCAAATAGTGTTGGTGCTAGTACACAGCCTTGCTTAACTCCACAGGTAACGGGGAAAAACTCAGACTGTGCTCCCTTGATAGACACACAACACATCATGCCGTCATGTAACAACCTTATCAACCCAACAAACTTCTCAGTGCATCCCAGTTTCGACAGTATCATCCACAGAGCTCTGCGAGGTACACTATCGAATGCCTTTTCCAAATCTACAAAGCAAAGATATAGCGGTCGACACTGTTCTTTGCTTTTCTCTTGAACTTGGCGAACGGAGAAAATAGCATCACACGTACCTTGTGTACCATCTAGAAAATAACTTGTGTTTTAAGTGTCATTGAAACGAAACCTTGTGTATTATGTAGGTAGTACTCAAAGATAGAAGTTGTCGTAAAACGTACGTGGAATCTTTTGATCAAACCTTTTCATCAATTTAATTCCAAAGAATGCTACAAGGTATTGAATGAAGCGCGTTGATGGAATTCCGTACCGGGTACAAATCACAAAACATTCCAATCCCTCCGGTTAATTGAATCCTGTAGGCCTTCATTAGAGATCGGTGGCACAGTGGGGGTGCGGTACGTTTCGACAAAAACTTTTACACAGAGCGCCCGAGTTTGGACAAAAACCACAAATGACGTTCAGGAGGTGGCACAGATCGAATAATTACGTCGCGCGTCGCTGTGCTATACCGACTCATGCCCAACTTGGCTTTCACACTCCCTTCTTATGTCGCCTCCTTCATAAAACTTTCCGTACAACTTCGCACTGCGTGAATTATTACATGTTTTACCAAAATGTAAGTAAGTGCTTAACAAACTTTGTCTGAGATGTCTACTCTACGGAGGTATTTACTGGCATGTCACGAGGAATTTACCGTACATGTTTTGGAGACAAATATTTAGCTTATTGCTGGAATACATTCACTTTCTTGGTAACTTTATACAAGAATTTTACGGATGTTACTATTTGCACAGTCGTATTATTTGCATATCGGTTGGATGACGTCGCAATGCAAAGGTCGCTGACGCTTGATCAAATCACAAACATTTGTCACGTTATAGTTGGTAACGTTGTAAGCTTTTGTATTGGAAAGTTCTTGTAAATAATGCGGCCAGTGTGTATAGAAATTCAGTTTTCGTAGGGATTTATTCAATCGAAATTGTCAACTTTGCATCCGACTCGGAAGTTGGCCAACAGCGGCATAGTAATTGAGATTCAAAAGAATTCCAATATCAGAAGGCGCGGCGCCGGCGTGGTGAATCGCGAAAGACGAGTGGCTCAAAGTCTCGAAGGGGGCTGGAGGCTGGTGGGGGTTCAACGAACTTCGCCATCGCCTGTAGCTGAATATGTTAATGCACATCGTGCGGGTGTCGCCGCAATATCTTGGCAATTCGCAACTCACACTGATCATACTTAACATATTCCTATTCAATTTTACTATTTTGACTACAGAGATGCCAAAGTTGTGTCCAGTTGAAAAAATGTGCAGATGAAATGAATTAATTTTCTTTGACAGCTGTATTATCTGATCCGTGCCATAGCTTTGTAGACTTTAGTGTAGGTATTGGTACCTGATAGTATAAACAAAACAGGTAGTAGAATAGGTATACGACTGCTTGCAGTGGAAAGATTAATCAAGAAATGACGAGGCTATCTAAACCAATCCCTGCAACTCAATGATCCTTTATTTATTTTCAGGCTGAATAAACGCGAGAGAAATCTTGGCTACTATACCAATAAACTAAGTATTAGTGAACCAAGCAAATCCACCTATCCAGTACCTATTGAGTTTGCAAGCGCACGAAGCAAACAAACTGCACAGAATTGCAGCTAATGGATTAAACAGAACCATCCTCTCCGACTCAAATGCTCCAGATCACTTGTCAAATAAATCTAAAGCGAGCGAGCGAGATCTCAAATTATTGAAACCGAGTTTGAAAACCTAAGGTGATCGCGTTGAACGTGCAGCGTAAATTGAGAGTACATTTTATAATTAAGGGTCGCAAGGAGGTGCGTTGAGGAGTGTCAGTTATTTGCACAGCATATTAAACATATTTTAAATATATATTATTTACAGGATTTAAACATATTTTAAAAAATCTTTTGAATGATATTAGCGGCATCTCGCGGCTCTACCCACTTTAGTCGAGATTTTATGTGTTACTAGCTTCTGCCCATGGTTTTAATCCCGCGTTCCCATAGAAACTGTGCATTTTTTCGGGATAAAAAGTAGCCTATGTTACTCTCAGGTCATAAACTATATCTATGCCTAAAATCACGTCGATCCGTTGCTCCGTTACTGCGTGAAAGAAGGACAAACCAACAAACAAATAAATCAAACAATAAACAAAACATGTAAATTGGCTTAGTAGTTTCGGTGAGATTGGGCAACAAACTCCACCACCGAGACTAGACTTGAGTTCTATAGAAACGTATATAAGAGAAAATGTGCTTTTATTACTGTAGATAGATTTTTAATAAAGAGTGTTTAGTTTATTCAAAAACCACAATACAACAATCATACGTGCTACAGTTGACGGCCTTATTACTGAAGGTATCTCTTCCGTAGATCGTTCATGGAGAGGATTTGATGAAGGGTTTGAATTATTATTGTTGGTTGTTTTTTTAACACATAAAATGTTACTTTGATAGAGGATTGAATGTTTCTATAGTTTTATGAACATTCTTTTAGTAGAACTCTATAACCACCCAATATTCGCACATATGAAGCAGAGTGCTATCTTTTGCAGAGCATCGCGCTATGGTTCAGACTTTTGTATGAGTACCTATCTTGTCTAGACAAAAACTATTTGGTAATTTCGTTAAGGATCTGGTGTTGCACTTATCTCGCTTTAGCTACTTTATTTTGAGCATCGCATATATTATTTCTAGCTATTTATTGCAGCACCCTTCGGCTTATAATATCTACGTACAACACGCAAAATGTACAAATTATCATCACTTATATTATTATTCGATAAAAAAATGTTGAGTTCGGGAAATTTTTAGATGAGATTTGTGGAAATTATATATGTATTGTGAATTTCATTTTTATTGTATCCATGTGATGTTCTTGAACCTGTTTATAGACAATAATTATGTATTTTGTGTTTCATGCAACATCCTCATTATTGTGTTTTTTAACCATCGTAAGTTATACCTCTATAGTTAACACTATCAAGCGAAACTATCTCAAGCCAGAGCAGTCAGCATCGACAATCTACGCAATAATCTCCATTAGAAACTTGAAGTGTTCCTAATTGAAGCTAACTAATTGAATTTAATTAGTGGCTTTGGGAAAGCCGCCCAATTGCATTGAATAGGGCGGGAGGGACGCGTGTCAGTGAAACTGTGCTGCGACGGTACAGTTGACACGGAATTACAGTACTGTCAGCGACATAAAGCTGATAACCTCTAGCGCTACTTTTAGAACATACATTACGCTGTACTTACAGAAAAGTTTTTACTGAACACAAATGGTTCTTACAACTTACGTACTGGACACAACAATTTACATGATACAAATGGAATAAATGTGGATATAAATTTTATTATAATTTTACAAATCATTATTTTATAAATCGTTATATATACATATAACAAATAAATAAAATTGAAGTGTTTGTTTGTATGGATAAAATAACAGTTTTTACTAAATGCATCTGAAAGAATTACTTATTTATAATTATGCTTATGAAAGAATTACAGTACTTATAACAAAAAAGTGATTTTAAAATTTGTTGTCTGTCTGTCTGTTTGTTCCGGCTAATTTCCGAAACGGCTGGAGTGATTTTGACGGAACTTTCACTGGCAGATCTGATGTTACAAGGAGTAACTTACCTACTTTTATTTTAGAAAAAGAATTAGGGTTCCGTGCACATAAAATAAATCCCATGAAATCCATTATCTCCACGCGGGTGAAACCACGGGCAGCAGCTAGTACACAATAATTTTCACACTATAAGTACCTATACATAAGTACATTTAGTATCCTTATATGAATGTAATTAATTAATTTTCTATATATAACTAGTGCCTAAATAAAGACATGACATTAAGACACCTACTTTTGTCGCTTTATGTGCAGGTTCTTGGAAAAACGCTAAAAATCAATCAAAGGCAACTTCCATAAATCAAACTACTTTTATCCTACGGCTTTTCTTAAAAACTTAATTTTTTTTTTTTTTTTATTTGGTGACGAGACGAGCTGGTCGTTTGCCTGATGGTAAGCATAACGCCGGCCCATTACAATTGCAGTGCCACCCAGAACTTTGAAACACAAAGGCCTGCGCGGCACTGCAGTACGCTCGTTACCCTGAGACATTAGGTATTAAGTCTCATAAGCCCAGTAATTTCACTGGATACTCTGCTCATCAAACAGGAACACAGTAATGCTTGCACACTACTGCTTGGCGGTAGACTTCACGAGCAAAGCGGTGGTAAAAACCCAGACGGACACTCGCAGAAGAGTTAGTCCTCCCACTAACAAACCACTAATTCATGTATTATACTTTCCCACCCGACCCTGCGATTCCCACCGCACGCACCACTTTCTTTCGAGACCGCTTCATCAGACGCTTTACTATTACTGACGCAACTGACGATACTATTGTCAAGTCAGTGACCCCTCTAGTCTGCATAAATGTAGTTACTACTATTTAGACTGATGGACTTAATTGTTATTATTTTTGTTTGCGAGAAATAAATGTGAATTATTAAAAATCATAAAACAAAATTTGTTCGTAATGATACACAGAAGTTGCACTCAAGAGGTTGTTAATATTTTACCAATCAGCGTGTATACTAGTTAAAAAAGGTTTTTTCAGAAATTCAGGTTTTACTCAAGCATAAAGTTAACGGGAGTCGAGTTTTAATTAAAAGAGCTGGTGGAAGAAAGGTCATGTGAGCGATATAGTATTGCGGTTGAGTCAGTCAAATTATTCAACCTTTACATACAAAAAACGAAAATCGTAACAAAGACGCCTAATTTTAGCTCTCTACAAACGCAATACTGTTTAAATAACTATTTGTTGTATGTAAAGGTTGAATACTGGATTTAGAAAGTCGTATAAGGGTCGTCTAAATGACGTCGTAGAGTCTAATTTGAAGTGACCTTCTGAAAAATTAAGATGCTACCACGTGCTGAACACAAATAGCTGAATACCCCTACCATTTATCTTGCACGACTATCTATCAAGTCATAGTGAATTGTGACGGATGAGAAGTCGTTATCGTGCGTGAAATGATTAAGAGGGCTTGGACACAGCTATTTTTTTTAATGAAGAACCATGTTGTTTATTTTGTTTGACCTTTTCAGTGTTACCGAACGGGTAGGGCGCGGCCCGCGGTACAACTCCGTGTAAAACTTTATCACTTAAAGCCAGAGCTTTACCCAGCTTCACCCAGAGGTGTTATCAAAGCTATTTAGGTACTTACCATAACTGCATTGATCTTGAAGTCCATGTGGTTTTTGACCTCGGCGGCCAGCTCGCGCACGAGGAGCAGACCATCCTTGCGAACCACGTCAACATTGTACTCCCGGTATTTCTGTGCAGATAAGGAAATATTATCATATTGTAACCTCTTCGCAATAAGGCTGAAAATACTGTAAAGATGTTTGAAAGACGCCAGTTTATGTATAAGGACTTTATGCATAAAAACAATTGAAGCGCCCAAATAGTGAAATATTGCACAACAAAACAATATTTCACCGCAGATAGACTAGCGCAAGTAATATCCGCGTAACGCAAGCGTGCGTAATTTAATGCTTTCACGAGCACAGATAAACATTGGCAGGCATGTAGCGTTCGCATAATTTGCGAAAATGACAACAATCATGTCGCATTCGCGCTACATTACGCGCTGAGTTATTGGTTCCCGCAAACCAACGCCGCGAGGGGCGCGCGCGGCCGAGACCTGTCAAATTTAAAAATGGAACGAACACATCCGGAATGTGGCGGATGCTGGCTGCCGAATTATTGTTATTCGGCGGAGGCACCCGCTCCGTGCCCGCGCCTCGTTGTTATTGAATTTCAGATGTTCCCGAAACCGCGTTGCCTTTGTTGTCCTACTATCAGCTCCACCATCAACTTAACGAAATTTTACGCTCTGTTTATTATCTTTCGCGATAAATGAAATTTTACTCGCGATGAAAAGGTCATTCGCGCGAACGATGAACTTTAAATGAAAATAAAAAGCAAAGTCACTGAACTAAGCTCCAATGGGGAGTACTTTCATCTGCCCACCAATTACTACAAAGTGAGGAAAACGCAGTAATGGATTTAACGGGCGGGTGGCAATACATTTTTACGGGAAACCAGCTGCCGTTCACTCAATAAAGTTCGTTTTAAGGGTAGCTTGGATCGACCGCGGGTGAGAAAGGGCCGTAGAATCGTCCCTCACGGGGTCGGACCGCGGGCCGCTCCCTTTGCAGAGCATTGTCTTGAACGACACCCGAAATTCAATTTAATCGATAGGTTTCCGGAGCGTTCTTTAAATGAAGAAAATACGAGAAATTTACAGCCTGAGTTTGAATTAGTATGTTGTCCCTAAAGGGGGTCAATCTACTCCTGGAGGTCAACCACATTTGTTTTACTTACTACTTTTTGAAATTCGGAATTTTTTGACATAGTAACTTATTTAGTGACCCCGTAGGCTGCCAAACTATAAGGTAGAATAGAATATTATCTCAGTGAAACAAGTGATGTGAATGTGTGTGTGTGTGTTTGGGTGCGTTTGCGCGCGCGCGTGTGTGTGTGTGTATGTGTGGGTAACATGAGCGTACCATACCATACCTAATCTTAAATGACGATGTGATCCGAGGCGTAAATACGCTACCTTAAGGTACACGGTACTTATCAACACCGTTAGGCGTTAGTCGACACTAGAAAAAACCCTACTATCATGCTGTTTGCATCACAATATAATATGCTGCCGCGGGCACAATATAATTCTGCCCGTGGATTCACCCACGTGGCGATTTTCACAGGTATAGTGCGTTTTCTCGGGTTAAAAAGTAACCTATGTCCACGCTACGGACTATAAACTACATATATCTACGCAAAAAAATCACGCCAACCCGTTGCGCCGTTGTTGCGTGAAAGATGGACAAACCAACAAACTGAAGGCTCAAGGTCACCCTAAACTTACAAATCGGTAGATTTTTGTAGACCAATGAGTCAAAGCATCAACTAAAAACTACCTCCAAAACAGTCAAAAGCTCATACAAAATATCGCCACTCCGATCACGAGTGGCCGAGCCTATCGGATCGTATTTGAACCCCTGCATTATAGATTAACGCGAAGACTATTAATTCCGACGTGAGTTAGGTCACATCGTTTGCCGACCGTTTTGTTCGCGAATATTTGATTTGCTGTCTGTACGTGAAGTTGATAGACGCGGCGAATGCATGGTAGCATTGAAAATAGTATTGAACGGTGATTAAAGACACAAAACGTAGTTTAACTATTTAACCGATGAACTGTTTGACGGCACCGTAGCTAAGCTGGTAGTAACCCTGCCTCCAAAGCCAGGGGTCCCGGGTTCGATTCCCGGCCGGGGCAGATTTTGTGTAAGCATAAAGTTTGTTCTCGGGTCTTGGATATTTGTGATGTGTATCTGTGTGTGTCCATGCCACCTGCGACACAGGGAATCCTAGTGGTGGGGTATGAGTGTAAGCGTTTATTTAATTATGTTTATTAATAAGAGAGCCTAAAATATTATTTCGTTATTTTATTCTTGATAGGGTAGCGTTTGTCTTTTTTTTAAACGATCTTTAGTGACGATGTGGTCGATTTAAGCAAGCTAAATCTACATTAGAACTGGATGTCAAGTACAGCTGGCAGAATGTACGTATTTTTAACTGTAGGTGGTAGGTAGTTAGACCTGGCCACCATGCTATGGTTGTATAACAATGTGTTTCTTGATCGAAAGGTAAATCTGAAAGATTCAAACCATTGACCTACGGATCGGTTGACCACATTACCACCAAGCCGTTACGCTTAAAAAAACATTGTTTTTGTAAAAAAATTATGTATTATGTATGTAAAGAAATGCGTTATTTACATCGAAATCCCGGCGAAACTATATCGTAAATTGCTACGATACTCGCTCGAGGAGTCCACAGCTTTATACACTTATGTGTGACCGTAATGTTGACTAAAACGAGTCTCAAAATACAAACATTGAAATATTTAAATTTATGCTTTTTTTGTTGTTACAATACAGTAGAAGGTACGGTAAAGGAAACGCACAATAAAACGTGTTCAAATCCTAAGATCAAACTATACGACCGATTTTAAAACAGCACCAGCATTTCCCATCAATATATTCATGACTAAATTGTCCCTAGTTCAATTTATCGTTGTGACAATGAAATTTAGTTGAATATTTGATTCGATTTTGCGTTTAATCACGAAGGACGGCGGCGGCGCGGGCGGTCGGTTGCATAACGCGGTCCGCGGGGGCAACCGGGGACACGTTGGCTAACAAGGAACCTAAATTCAATTAAGGCTGTTAATTTAATCCGCTCTGTATGTCAACACCACCCTCACGGGCTTCTGATTAATGCTATGTTTGGAGGATATTTTGTACGAATAAATAAATTGAATATTTATCGTTCCTAGCCATAAATTAAATCAAGTAGATTTTAATTTGACACGTGATATTGGTGAATCTATTAACAGTATTGGCCACAATCGAAGCTAAAGGAAAAACAAACAAAACATCAAAAAAAGTTAAAAGTGTTGAAACTGCTTTCACAATTTATAAAGGAAACTTCCATCAGAGCATGTTATGTACAGACATATTCATTCGTCCCCGCTTGGCTTTCACACCGCTGAAAATTGATTACCGCTCAGGGTTGTAGATTTTCACCTAGTTTACATTAGTTTAACTAAGCATAGAACGTAAAATAATAACGGTAAAACGCTTTGTCTCGGCATCCGGTCGGCCACCGGTCCGGCTGCCCGTCCCGGCGTTTCTTGCTGTCACCGGACAGGATTTTCCACTCCGCCCGGTCGCATTTGTGCGTTATAAGCACAAGGGAACTCCATTTGCTCGCAAAAAAATACTTATGTTAGGGAAAAGGGCATCCTGTTGCCCAACAAACCTTGCGAAACAAGAAGGAAACGCTATGTAGGTTACTCGGTGAAGTACACTTTTGCGGAATTATAACTGAACAATGGTGAACGTTGAATGAGTAATAATACACAATTTTTTCAACTTTTGTCCGCCAAAAACACATCTAATTAGCTTCATGCCTCATCTACATAATTCATCTCAATAAAGTGTCATCTTAACAATTAAAGTTTCCCCCTAGGATTGTCGGGACGACGAACTTTTAATACGTACCCGGGGGCTATTAATTAAAAATGTATTAGAAACGATAATAAAGTTTCCAAAGGAGCGTGGCAAGAGAAGAATCTGGGAATTTCATATCCCCGACGGAACGCGGGATTGAAAGCTGGGAACAAACGTTTTATTGTAAAACTTCATTCTGAACGAGCTTGCTGTAATGTGAAGTGCAATTACAAGATGTTTTTGTTTTGTTAATATAATAATAGGAATTCAAATTACAATTGTTTTAGTAACGAGACGAGCTGGTCGTTTGCCTGATGGTAAGCATAACGCCGGCCCATAATAATTGCAGTGCCAATCAGCACTTTGAAATACAAAGGCCTGCGCGGCACTGCAGTGCGCTCGTTACCCTGAGACATTAGGTATTAAGTTCTCATAAGCCCAGTAATTTCACTGGCTACTCTGCTCACCAAACCGGAACATAGTAATGCTTGCACATTACTGCTTGGCGGCATATTTAAAAAGCAAAGTTGTGGTAACAACCCAGACTGACACTCGCAGAAGAGTTAGTCCTACCACTAACCAATTGAGGCATTTGTATGGCGAACAAATAGTTATATGTATAACAACAAATAAGCTATACAATTATGCTCAGTGTATATGACTTGTACTTACAGGATCTATTTACAAGTTTTGAGTTGATCTATATAAAGTATAAGTACACATATTCATTGTGCGAGTAACCTCTGCGAAGTGCTTTAACACGGACGTGTTACCGTCACTGTTCAGTAGTTTACTGAACATCGCGCACCCGCGGCGTTCGAAGCGAGTTTAACCTAGTTCCATTCTCTTCTGTTCGCTTCAAAGCTGACCGTCTGCTAGTGGCTAAGTGGAACAAGGTGAGCGAAGTGTGAACAGCGATAAAGACCGTGTCGTGATATTAATGCTGTCAATAGGGATGTTGAATCCATTTTTTTTGATGTCGATCAATTGGTTTTTGTTTTTTTGCGCGGAACCCTAATTATTTTTCTAAAATAAAAGTAGCCTAAGTTACTCTTTATAACATCAGCTATCTGCCAGTGAAAGTACCGTCAAAATCGGTCTAGCCGTTTCGGAGATTACCCGGAACAAACAGACAGAAAGATAGACAAAAATGAATGAATTATTTAAAAAATGGTTGTGTTGTTATATGTACCGTATATACATTCGTATGCATTTGGTAAAAAGCTGTTATTTTGATATTACAAACAGACATTTCATATTTATTTATTTGTATAGATGTATAGATATGGAACTAGGTACGAAGATAATGACGCCTATACAGTGCTGTAGAATGTATTTGTTTTTATAATAACAGTATAGTATAAAATGGTATTGTAAAACAAACTATTTCATACATATTAATATAACAGTATATATATAAAGCTGAAGAAATAACACACGAAGTCAAATTGTTAAGCTTTCCAGTTGAGTTCTAACTTCTACAAATGTAAGGGGAGCTACATACAAAGACTAGGTAGCTTACGCACTAATTTATTGACGACACAAATCATTGGATGACAAAGACAAAAAGCTACTGTTTTTTCTTTATATTGACACTGATCGAATAATCTAGAAAATTTTCTATTTTTTTTTGTAGTGTGGAACCTATAAATATTTGCTTTTTCTTTTTGGATCCGGCTTGCGGACATGACTCAACAATCGATACTTCCAAAAAAGACCTCTCAAAAAGAGAGAATATGGGTCATAATCCACAACGCGGGTCCAGTGCGACTTGGTGGATTAATAGTCATACCTATTGTTAACATGAAGGTATATCTAAATACATACCAATAAAAGAACCTCGCTCCCCCCAGTCGATATCTACTCTGCATTGCAGACAAAAAAGCTCGGTAGGGGCATTAATTTAAATGAGATTAGACACAATATCTCTTCAGAAGAGTTAGTCCTCCCACTAACTAATAATAAATAAATGATAATCTTATATTTCCATAGATCCAGCAATTTTTCTCTTCACAAAATAAATATAGTTTTTCGATTATGCGACTACGTATTAACTATTCGTAATTCGGATCATATTTTGATATTACACTGTATCAAATAATTATATGGGAGTACATAATATGGGGTTTTTGTAACTGAAAACATTAATAAAACCCCATATGATTTATGTAATAAATAGACTGCTTACTGTAAATATTTACTACTACAATAAAAATTGCGTATTTGATGCCTGTAGGGCTAAGATGCGCGCCTTTTGTCTTGTCGAGAGAGATATATCTCTTTATGTCTACGGGTGCTAACATGTAGTGTAAAGAACTCTTCTCGTTATATCAAATGAAGAGATGTTATACCTATTTTATTTTGAACTTGGAACATTTCTGCGCGAGAAGTTACTAGTGAAGACATTATCTTACGGAGCGCATCTGAACCCAGCTGATCACCAATTTTTGTCCACCTATAGGTGTTTTGTAGAAATCGCATAGATATGAGAGCTGTCAACTGATGTCTTCGCAGTGCTCCTCTGCTGCGCAAGACTTTGTCATTCGTAACTCTGTTTTATAGAACTTGGACAGGACCGCATTAAATGGTGAACAACAGGTAAAGAACATTCACGCCTTGTTCTAAAATAACATGTACTTTTAAACATATTTCTTTTTATAGACCTATAACAGATTTTAGACCACTATCTTATCTGATTTTAAGCGATGACATCGAAGGTGCTGAATACGCAACTACTCGTAGAATAAGAAAATACGATACGAAACTAAATTTATATCTGCAGTCCTCAATATAAACAAACCCCATCAAGGATCAAGATAATGAACAAGAAACTTCCTATACCTACTAGATTTATCTATAAGTTAACATAGTTGCCGGTCGGAAAGCCACGCGTGCTAATATTGAATAAGTTCAGATGGGAAACTTTCTATTGCGAAACATTATATTGGAGGCCGCGATACCCGCAGAATTTTGATTGTAGTACTGCGGCGGAATAATCTAGCCTTATAAATGATAGCAATCTGGCTTTAGCTTGCGGCTTTGAATAAATACCTACCTTGTTAGGTAGGTGATTTATGGCATATAGTTATAACCTGGGTCTCTTCAAGTCACGAGTGAATAGGTATCTTCTAGGTAAGCGTGCAACATCGTCGACCGCATCGTCACTTACCACCAGGTGAGATAGTGGTCAAACGCAAGCCTATAATAAATAAAAAAAAAAAAAAAAAAGTTTTTTTTATGCAGTAAGGTGACGAAGGCTTTGACGCCTTTTTTTAAATATCTTACAGTTTTGAGTGCCAAACCCCTGTGCGGATCGCTACCTTTGGACATAACATGACGGTCCCATAGCTAAATTGGTAGTAATACTGCCTGCAAAGCGAAAGGCCCTGGCTTCGATTCCCGGTCGGGGCAGATTTTGTGTGATGAACACAAAATTGGTACTCGGGTCTTGGATGTTTGTGTTGTGTATCTGTGTATGCCTCCTGTGACACTGGAAATCCTAGTTCCCTGCAGTAGGATATCCATAGGTGTTTTGTGATTGAATGTATAACTGTATATATAATATCCTGACGAGAATATTTAAAAATTAGCTAGAAATAATTTATCTGTAGTATTACGTATTCAAATATTGATACCAAAGTGAAATAACACTCATCACGTTAAAAAATTAAATACCTGAAAAATTCAAACAAATTTTACTGAAATAAATTCTTTCAATTTTCAAATGTTGTCTAGATACATTATCTAGGCCCGAGTGGTCTGCTCACACACGAACCGCGCTAAAATAAACTAGTTTAGTTAGTTACTTTTCACATTAAAGAGTTAAAACTATCATCACTAACCTGAGTTATGTAAATAACACCTTGTTAGAGTAACACTTCTACGTATTAAATAAATTAAAAAAAAAATACTTGGTACTAACTTGGTTAATAAAATAAAATTATCATTGTAATATGTCTGGGTGCCATAAAATACCGTGTAGACGTATACGAGTACTAAAAATATTTATGATTTAATTAAACACTGCCACATAATAGCTTTATAAAAAGCGTGCGACATTATGATGATCTACAAAGGCTTTAAAGCTCTGTGTATATTTTCACAAAAGAATATTTTTAAGTTTTAAAGTAGCACTGTCTACAGAAAAAGTTCGTAGACTGTGCTACATTCGCTCGTAGCACACTATATGAATCTCGTTTTTGGTTTATTCAGTTTATTTTTTAATTTTGTGGCTGGAATTCTATAATCTGAGGCGGGAGTTTGGTCCAACACGTATCTGGGTCGCGGGATGTTGGAGGAGCACAGAGTAATAACTCAAACAGTAACTCACCTCACTGACTTTTCGAACGTGGGATGACAGCTTTGCCTCCTATAATGCGAGGTAAAAAGCTATCAAAAAAGAAAACTTAACATTCTAGTCAGCTTAAAAGATCTCAGAGCTAGTTTCGTAACTACGCAAAAATCCTCGTTAGTGTGCGTGAATAACCTGCTGTATCTGGTATACTGTTTTCTACGTCTGCAGGAGGGAAGGGGAAGGAGCGGGTGGTGGAGGGGGCGGTTGTGTGAACTTAGCGTTTTTGTACGTACGCGTCCGTCCGATGAGGCTAGTTAGTTGCGCTTTCACGCCTACTCCTAAAGAAAACTCCCACGTTTCTTATTACACATGGCTAGTATAGAACCGACACGGACATTTTAGCTGCAGCAGCATTTTCTTGATCCGAAAGAATATAGAGAAACTGCTTTTACACTTGAGACTTTCTGTTCGCGTGAATCATGAAATACCTCTCTTTCTGTAAGTTCAAGTAACTGACAGTCAAATCCGTCAATCTTCGTGAGTTTACCGTATTCACCCGAAGACCATTTACATCGATTTTCTAACCAATATGTTCTATGGCTTCTTTCTTTAAATCATTAGAGCCGTTATCAAGGAAATACAAGTTTTATTATTGAAGAATTATTTGAGTTAAATCTATATCTTCATGATAATAATAACTTATCCCCATAAAATTAAGTAGTGACTGCCTACATTTTGTGTTTCTATATTTGGACCCTTTGATGAAAGCAAATAGTCCTGTACATCAAACAGGGGGAGAAATGACGTCCTTTTTGATAAATAAAATATGTAACGGTTACTTACATTTTGTATTTGATTCATTTTGGTGAAATGCCTGCCGAACTCCCACAGGTCGACGCCGAACTTCAACGCCCAATTTTTCACTCTGAAACAAAAAAAAGTATTTCAAATACATGTGTTATATCCTTTTTGATTTTTGACGGTTCATAAGCTGCTAATAGAGGCGCTCCGAGTTCTATCCCCGGCCAGGGAAACTATGATAACATAATTATAGTCTGGCTATAAAGCCATGATGTTTGTTCTCGGGTCTTCGATGTTTGTGTTATCTGTGTGTGTCCATGAAATCTACAACACAGGGAATCCTAGTTCAAGAACATGCGTATGGATGCGTTATTATTGTTCTTTTTAGCTTTTAAACCCCGCTGTTGAAGCTGCTAAGTAAGCCTACTTTTAAAAGTTTTAAGTGTGTTACAGAAAACAAAGTTCAAGTTTTATTGTATCGTCAAAGTCACGTCCAAGCCGCACAACACTTAAGAAAATGTCCATTGTGTACCTATTCTACACATACGTTAATATGCTAACGTTTTAGACAATAAGTTATAATTATCTTTAATCTTCATCTTGGTTAATAATCCACCATGCATAGGGTTTTGATAATTATAACAATATCAATAACGGCACTTTTTTCCCAAGTTTAGTTGTTTCTTCTACGAGTATAGGCACTAGGTCACAGACTTGTCTGTGCGTTAGATAGACCTCTTTGTTTTGTGTTTGTGAATTATTCCAGTTTCAAATAAAACAACCCCGACCTTTTGCTAGGCAACGTGTAAAGTCAATTGAATCAAAGTTTTCGCTGTGCACAGTTTGTGCCTTCAGCCAGTGTTAAGTACTCCTTTTATTACAGTACTAGTAGTAGGTATTCTATAGACAAGTAATTTATGTAGAAATAAAAATTAAATTATGTTGGTTGGTAAGCGCATCAGTTGAGAACGGCTAGACCAAGTTGGCTTTTTTTAATATTCGCATTAGTAAGATTTTTATGAAAAGAAAAATTGGGAAGATTGCCCGGAAAATTGGGCAATTAGGGAAAATTCCATAGGATTTTTCAATGGTATTTTTGTCACTCACATGATAGGAAATTGTATGTCAGGACAACTAGTAGAACATATAACGAGTTATAATCCGTAGAGGACAGAGTTAAGTTTAAAAAAGTTTTAATTTTATTTATATCACCAGGGTTGCAGCCTCAGAGCAGCAGCTGTTGAGGTGAGCTCTATTATCGATTTATTGTTGCCAAGTCAACTTTTTCCACCTCTAGTACCAACCTACTTGTACCCAATGAGCAACAGTAACCATCTTAGAAAAAGTTATCAATTAAAAAAAAACAGTACAAAAAAAACTTTTTTGGAGTTTCATACTCACCCAATATCAATTAAAAAAACTTATTTATTAGGTATTTCTAATTTGTATTTACCCTAAAAATAAAATCCTACAATAAAAAAACGTCGTAACCCTCCGAATTTCATTTTAAACATTTATCATAATTCTTCCAGGAAGCAGATGTGATTGGGGAGGCAGGTTAAGGATTTTTCCAGTCTGCTGGCTCCCCTTATTTCGTGATGTAAATGTCCTCTGGGTTACATAACGATTTATATTTGTCGCGGCGTGACACAGATATCAATTTAAAAATAAAAAAGTAAATCGTTTTTGCCTTCCTGAGGTACAAATGTACAATGAGTTTTCATCTACGCCGGTGAGGGTTTTCCATATTCCTGCCTAATAAAATGGTAAAAAGCTTTTGTGAGTGGACGTTTAAGAACATTTATCTTTCAGTCTTTTGTATTATTGTTCTTTTTTACCTGAAGAATTTGGACTCATTGGTACATTTATTAATCATAGAATGTTACATAATATTATAATGCTGTATAATACATACATACATACATGAACCCTAAAGACACATTCACTCCTTTTTTGTGCATTCGTGTAAAAAATGAAAGCTATAACTTTACCTTATTCTACAAAACAACAAAAAATCTTTGAAGAAAAATATATAAAGAACGTGAAATAAAAAGGTGATTCGTTTCTTTTCTTCTTTGTCAGCGCTAGAGGATTTACTTGAACTGGAGTGGGCCATCGATACGGGATTATCCTCATTCTTTGGGGCAACATTGTGATGAGAAATCGATCAATACGCCACTGCATCGGTGGAATCCTCGGAGACATCGTCTCGTCAGGTAACAATCGCACGTCGTGTTCGTGTACTATCGTGCGAGTATGTGGAGGAATTCTGAGAAGATTGGAAACTTGGCGACGGATTGGATTCTGTTGCTTGAAACTACTGCATACAAAATGTAGGTACTTACAGCCTATTTTAGTTTGGCACTGTAAAATAATTATCTGTTACAAACTAATTTGAACTACAGTACAAGCGTAGTTCGTTTCTCATTTTACAATTTTGTATACAATGACAACATATTATTTAAAAAGGAAGATTAAAAATGTGTTCACTTTAAATAATCTTTGTTACTCGAAATCAACTAGATCTATAGAAACTGTAATCATAACATTCTGAATAGAACTTTTCACAAATAAAATACAGAAGAGACATTCACTAAACGAATAATAAGGGAAATATAAACGGGACGAAACGCTCGGACGAATTTTTGGCGAAACTTCCCTCGCAGGGTTTCCTTGTTCCGTTTTCCGTGGAAGTTGTTCCACAATGTGCTCATTAGCAATCAGAGAATGTTTCGCGGGCATTGTTCGCTCAAGTTCGGCCGTCACCGCCACCAGTTCGGAATTTAAAATTATTTAAAATGTTCGTTCGGACGTCAGGTGCCGACTGACGCGGCGCGTCGTCGTCTCAGCCCGCTGCCGCTACACGCCTTAAAGAGCGGATGCCGAGAAAATGGAATGCTCCGAGAAAATGGCTTTATAAATTTGTTATGGCTATGAAGTTATTGTCTTTAGGACTTCAAGTTATTGTTTAAGTCTGTGAGTGGAATTGATGTAAGTTTATTCGCAGAAAGTTCACATTTAATTTAACATAACATTTTAAATTATTAATAATTTTTACATTATTAATTAAATTTTAAATTTTGCAATTGCACGTCAAGTCTAAAGGAATACTGGTTACGTCTAAGCACCCATAGTAGGTATCACTACTAAGTATAGGTAATATAGATTTTTTTACAATATTACATAATAATATAGTTTTTTAACGGGCTAATAGTGTTTATTAACTAGCTAAATATATATTTAAATATACTGGCTGTATACATAAATAATCACTACATCTACGCTAGCTACAAAAACAATTAATCTACAATAATCTAAAAGCCAAAGTATAAAGGAATGTACAATATAGGTTACTATATAGTTAATTCTAACATAGTCATAAAATACTATCCACTACTGAGTCTTTGATTATGAACATTCTGAGTATAGGTAATATAATTATAATTTTTTTACAATATTACCTATAGCTAATTCTAACATTTGCGAAGTCAAAAAAAAACTAGGTAAGTGTTATTTCGTAGGTAAGATTTATCTTTATCAAAGCAGTGGAAAATGTTACAAACTTCTCAGTAAAAATACCGTACATAATGTATGCTATATAGGTACCCTGATAAGGTTTTATCAAAATTGCTGCTTTATACATACGCAGCCAAGTAGATACTTATAAAAAGTATAGATATGACTGAAGACGCAGTTACTTAAGATTTTATTTTTATTTTAAAGTACTGTTATATTTTTTTGTACTATTATTGGTTAACGAGATGAGTGAGTCAGCCTGATGGTTTTGTTTGGGTAAGATCTAAAAAAATAAGGTATCATATTATGCAGGTACAAAATGTACCTATAATATTATAAAGTAATATAAGCTCTCAGCCGAACTCAAGGTCAGGCAATGTTTATGTAAAATCTATTAGCAACAGAAAATTTTCAAATTCTCATTTTTCTCAAAGCTACTTCTTTCCAATGTTAATTTGGTACTTAGAATAAAGAAGCTATTTTTCTGACACTGCTGTGAGCCGCTCAAATTATCTTGTTACAGTAACGGTTTAGCCGAGCCCGGCCCGGGCGTTGTGGGGTTTCATTCCCTCTCCTCTCCGGCCTAAACGGATTTATATTCACCTGAGTTTCATGTATTTCTTACACGAAAGCAGCTTAGAAAATACGCCCATTGTAGAACGTTGAACATTATTGATTGGGCTTTTGCTTTGCGGATAAATAATTAAAAATATTTTTTATCAACATGATAAACTGAAGAATTGAAAATAGTTATTTAATATTATATTACATGGATAACTAGCAGACAATGTTCTGCTCGTAAATGCAAAATAAAATGAATTTCTAAAATCTTGGTTGACAAACTTCAAATCTTGTTTGTTTGTCCGTTAGTCAGAGACAAATTTGTCTAAGATATTTCGACCACTTCCGAAATCCTACTGAAATTATACACACACCTTTGGCGTTAAAAACAACACAAAAAATTTTTTTTTGATTATAAAGAGCATAATTTTATCTCGTCGGATACTAGATAGCAACGGCTATCAGAGTTAATTCATTAAAGATGGAAAGCGATGATAACTCGGTTGCATCGAGTCGATAATGGTTGTTTTATTAATCAGAGGCCATGGGCAGACGGGGACGGCAGACGGGGCGTCAGACTCTACGCCCTTACGTAAGCCAGCGTCCGTAGTACGCTGGGAACCGTCCCGCGCCCCGCGCCTCTCAGAGCCGGGCCGGTGGAAACGTATCCAGTACTGAAGCTCGTAGCGATTGTATAATTACAGTAGGTTCTAGTGTCATCTTGATCAGCTTAATCGTGGTGTGTGAGTAGTCATTGCTGCTACTCTGTGGCTTCTGTGCTATGTAGCGACTCCTGTCTTTGACCAAAAGTATTTTTTGTCATGTTTTAATTTTTCTTCATAATTACTCACACTCGTGAATATTTATAATAACCGAAAGATATCTTCGGGATGCGATGTCTTGCTTTGCAATCATTGACGTCTTTCGTCGGCTGCAACATTGTGAAAAGTTTTCCCACGCAGCGCACCTTTCTGCGAGGCGTCACTCGGTTCTGGTCGGCATTCACTCTGTATAAGTAATGTTAAAGGGAACCAAATCCAAAAATCAGTTGCATTTCGTCGAAATCTCACTGACTCTCGAGTGGAGGAACATTCTGAAATTTTCGATCGAAGTGATGCTATAATAACTGTAATTTTTGAATACAATTTCAATAAGTTTATTAAAATACATCCAGCTTTTCACAGTTTCTATTCGCAAACATCGATTGACAATGTGCTGCGTACGCGATCTCCAAGAGAATTACTACTTCTACGAATATGCCGCGACGATAGTTCAATGACGTTACTATTTTATGCCTTGCGATATCTTGCTACGTGGCTTGAGGTCGCATCGCGTCGTCTGGGCTGCTGCACAAGTTGGCCATGTACGGCACGAATTTGACGGGTCGCGAATTTGTAACTGTACCATCGAATTGTATCTATGCCCGCTTACGAAGTGGCGCAAGTTTCCGAGCCAGACCTACCAGACCTGTACAATAATGGACAAACTCGTAGAATTATCTACTAATAGTAATCGTGACTCAGCAAAACGATTTCCACTTTCCGTCAGCTCATTGAGCCAGCCTACTAGCTTTTTGCTCGGCCAAACTAGCCGAACTTGCGATAAAGTCTAATCTAACCATTTGTAAGAATCTTATACACTGTTTATACTCCGCGCCGCTGTGACACCCCCTTCCACCCTCGCTAGATCAATACCGGAGCCGGCGCCTTTGACATGTGCGGCGCCCCGCGCCCGCCGCGTGCTCTGCAAATATTTACGCGGTGGAAACAGATCATAACTAGTTTCATTTAGCCATGTGTGTCGCGCCCCGCGGCACGCTGATTTAAAGAGTTCCATGGATGTACTTTATGTCTCAATTAATCGATTTTATGGGATATCTAACAATGGAATCAGAGCTAGTTTCGGTTAGTAGGGAGTAGCGTGCTTCATAGTACCGGTTTCAAAAGTTCTCCAAGTTAATAAATTTATATGATGCATCGTTCCTTTTCCTAATCAATGATCTAAACATGTTTTGTTCATTTATTTAATGGAATATAGATAATTGTTTTCCTAATGGGGTTTTCGTCGAGGTAAGAATCCTAACTAGTTGTTGACACAACGATTTGAAGAGTTCCATCAAAAGTACTCATACGTGGTCACATATAGAGACATAAGTTCACACCAAACAAGTAATCAGCTACTGGAAAATAATTGTGGTCCTCTTGGGGTCGCTAATTTTTAGAAGAGGAACAAATCATTATCTTCTACGCGTCAAATGTTTTAGAAAACACCTCACAAATAGTGACATACATAACATTGAAGTTTAATGGAAACCAATTAATTGATGGAAAATGGTATCTATTTGAACAAATCAAAATTATGTGTAACCTGACTCACAGAACGCCGATTTAATGAGTTTCATCAAATAGAGTGAATACATGTGACAAATTATAGTGACGCATACCAATGTATTTGTACCTAATGCAATCATGAAGGTACACATTGGAATTAAATGGAAAAGCGATCATGATATGATCATGATCTGATGCAATTTAATGCTTATTTGTTACTCTATCAAGCCTTAACTCAACGTTTCATTCAAATTTTCCTTACATTGAAGCAAGGGAAACGCTGCACGCTGGTAACACTAGTATTTATGTTAATAAAGGCATAAACCCGATTGAAATAAAATTGCAGCAACAAATATTGTAGCCATAAATGTTCTATTATTCTTCTAAATATTGAAGTTCCCAACTATGAGCCATTTGTTCATTCAAACGAGCTGCCACCTGTCCTACATTTTATTCGTTTCCATTCCACCGGATATTGCAGATCAAAGGTGAATGCAACGGCCTCGCGTGGCGAATAAACGGTGACGGAACGACGCTGATGAGCTTACATGAAGTGCATTGCTACCGAACAACTGATTTTAGCATTCTGCTCTATGTAGTAAGGTTCATTATCCTATTGGCAACTTAGGTTTTCTGATTTTAGTATTTCTAAACGTCTCTATCTAGATCAAAATTAAAGTTCGAATACCCTTCTACGTTCTCAAAGTGGGGTGAGTAACGACTATCCAAACTAGCATGACAATAGGTCTAGATAGGTCCTACTGAAAACTTGCTAATTTTTAGGTAAGTATATTTTGGAGTAAAGATAACCAGAAAAAAATTCCCATTCCTGCATGAGGTAATTCAATTTAAAAGTTTTAAAACTTAATTTAAATTTAAAAAATATTTTTGAAAACGAGTTTTTTCCTCATAATCCGCCTGGTTTACTCATGGCTTACACAACATTTTAGCATATTCGAGTCATGGGAACTGTTTCAAAATTCAGTTGCAAAATTTTAATGTACAAACTAACTAGGGAAGTTAAATAAAAGCTTGTAAAAAAAGAAAAAATTAGACTAAAAACGGGACTTGAAACCGCGACCTGTGGAATACTTTCTTTCATGTTCACGTGTCGAAATATTATTCTGCAGGGCACGCGTACCATCGAGAGCCAATATTTAGCAGCCCTGTGGAGCTAAAAGGCCAGTCTGCCTGAATTTTGTTAGTGGGAGGACTAACTCTTCTGCGAGAGTCCGTCTGGGTTGTTACCACCGCTTTGCTCGTGAAGTCTGCCGCCAAGCAGTAGTGTGCAAGCATTACTGTGTTCCGGTTTGATGAGCAGAGTATCCAGTGAAATTACTGGGCTTATGAGACTTAATACCAAATGTCTCAGGGTAACGAGCGCACTGCAGTGCCGCGCAGGCCTTTGTGTTTCAAAGTTCTGGATGGCACTGCAATTGTTATGGGCCGGCGTTATGCTTACCATCAGGCAAACGACCAGCTCGTCTCGTTACCAAATAATATAAAAAAATAATAATCATGATATGATAATATTATAATCCAATTCGTAAAACGTAGACGAGTAACTTCATAAGATTCTGTTATATTTGACACTTAATTAATACCTATTTTTTTTTGTATGGAACAGATTATGTATTTTATATAATATAATTATGTCAGATCATCGCATTTCCTTACATAGGTAGAAGGTCTTACGTATGGGAAAAAAGCTAGAATAATAAGCTCTAAGAACTAAAACTATAATTATTATTTTGTAGTTAGCAAAACTAATGGTAGATATACCAAAACCCAAATCCTTAATCTGTTACAACCTTGGACCACATCGCCATTTAACACTAGTTAAGATGATCATAAAACACTAGCGTATTTAAACATAGCAAAATTTATCTATGCGCAAAAATTAACAACACAATATCCCTAACCTTAAAAACAAAGCGCGTAAAAACGTGGCGTAAATAATACGATGATATGTACCGTAGTTCAGCGAGTACTATAGACTCGCCCACGAATAAACATCCCCATGAAATCTTTGAGCGTATTCTAAAGATTCCTTTCAAGTGATTTACCAAAAATAGATAATTTTATTATTAGACCAGGTACTTCACCATACAACACGTTAATATTTGGTACATAAATTTTAATGAAAAGTTGGATCCGATCCTGTCCATAACGATGAACTGGAATTGGAGATTAGTTGTCATATAGGTAATAGTTTTACTAGGTGGTATGACTTACTCTAAGGCGATTGCCGTAGGAATGTCCGTTGGTGTAGGTGCCACCATCCGTCAAACAGTAGTGGTTCTCGTTTGATGAGTAAAGTAGTAGTGAAATTACTGGGCTTATGAGACTTAATAGGTACGTAATTATTCAGGGTAACGAACGCACTACAGTCCCGCGGGGGCCTTTGTCCTGTTTCAACGTTCTGAGGTACACTGCAGTTGTTATGGACCGGCGTTATGCTTAACATCAGGCAAACGTCAATTAGTAAAAAAAAATTATGTATATAATTGTACAAGTTCACTAGCGCATCGTAGTACCGCGTAAACCTCTGTGTTTTAAAATTGTGACCGGCATACCAACTGTTATGGGCAGGTAAATACGTATAATCAGGCAAATTGTTTACTCGTCTGTTCTATACAAAAAGATGATAGGAGGATGTCACTGGGGGTTAACTAGTTCGACCTATGAACGAAAGCAATCATACCTTTAGGTCGATAGAAGGAGAAGTAAGAAGCCCGTTTGTCGGAATATGTGCGATATCGCACCGACTGGACCAAAGCATCTGCTTAATACCAACGACGCAGCTCTACGTGTGGCGCCTGCACTACACCATGAAGACCGATGATGTGGTGGAGTATATCAGGATGAAGACTATCACTTTGAGGGTCGCAAATTTGGTTTTGTGAGGGCCAAGCCTATATCTGACCACCTTCACTAAAGTGGAGTTTTGGCAACATGGTGTCGTGTTGCGTCATACATCTCCGACCAAACGTGCCAATTAAATTAAGTTTTTTATATTATTATTTATATTCGTTTGTTTATGGGCCCGTGATGTTCTGTGCGTTGATTCCTGAAATATTGACGGCTCCGTAGCTAAGTTGGTAGTAACCCTGCCTGCAAAGCGAGGGGTCCCGGGTTCGATTCCCGGCCGGGGCAGATTTTGTGTAAACATAAAGTTTGTTCTCGGGTCTTGGATGTTTGTTATGTGTATCTGTGTGTGTCCATGCCACCTGCAACACAGGGAATCCTAGTGCGGGGGTATGAGTGTAAGCGTTTATTTATATATGAATTTTTATTATTATTTAGTCCAAATTCAAGCCTATGCAGAATACCAAACATCATCCCCTCTTCCTACTACTATGCGCTATTTCCATCCGAGCCATTGAACCGAGCTATCATAAAACTCTATGAAAATGCCATTCAATTTCTGAAAATCGACTTTCGTGAATCAAACTTCGAGAATTCTCCATTAGGCATAATCAAAGGAATTGAGCGTTCATTTATCACCGATTGATCTTGAACGACTGTCAGTAGAGAGTTCTTGCTAAAAATATGATGTGTTTAGACTTCACCTCGCATTTATTAGCTTCAATTGTACCTAACTTGTTGTTCTTTGACTAATTTAAGCTGAATCGAAAGAGACGAGACATTGTGTAGGTAACTGTTCAACCGTTATACAGAGTTTATCAGTAAGGTTGTAAATGTTTACGAAATAAAAGCGAGATTAAGTTAGCTTTTAGAAATCAAAGAGCAAATAGTGGCGAACTTTATACTAGGTACATCCCAAAATACTAATAAACATTGGAATCTTCTATAAACCCAAACAGTAGGCTGGAGCATCCACGGCTCTGTAATTGCCTGTCAGTAAGCTGCTTAGTGATGCGCAGTGGATCGAAAACCATCGGGATTCGGGATGCAACCATATCCGAAACAGAGGGCTTGCTATTGAGTGTGTCGAATTGAAGTTGGTTTTCATATTGTTATCTTATAACTTTAAACGCAATTCTTGTATATATCTACTTATATGTATACATAGGTAAATAATAAAACAAAAAAAAATACATAACCTTCTACGAAAGACTTTCAATGTAGAAATGTAGTAGAACTCCTTTTTTTTTTTGGGCCGACTCGGTTTTTTTTTTGCCAGTTACAAGTATAAAACTTCTATTTGTGTGTTTTTTTTTCTTTCGTGGCCAGAAACGGTTTGTGTATTTTGCCAATTTCAAGTTTAATTCCTATTTGTTACTTATGCTGTTTAGTTGTTACTATAGAGTTTGTAGTTAAGTTTTAAAAGGTATAAAGGAAAGTTATTTCGAAAGCTGCGTGTCAATGTCAACAAGCAGACGTTTCCATCATGACGTAATGGGACGTCATAAAAATGGCGGGAATATTCGCAACAGGTGCACATAAAGAGATTAATGTACGAAAATTGAGAAGAACGTATTTTAATGAGCCCAGACGTGCTGTGGCATCACGTACTTATGTTAAAGACATTAATTAAATTATCTCTCTACAAGTCTACACCAATGGTATCTTATTCACCCAGTTACATGGAGTTACAGATGTATGACTCATCAAAAAGGTAAGCTATTCTTCTAGCTGTTATATATTTCAACGTGTCATTGTCCTTTTTTATCATGCCGTAATGAAAACTGCATTTGCAGAGTTTAAAAATACAAAAACCTTACACCAAAAGGTTTGCAGGAAAGACCATATAAAATAGATCGTAATATAATTTATATCGCTATACAAGTTGCAGGCAACCATATAAACAAAAGCAGTCTTCGATTTCAATGTTCTGATCTAAAAGCGAAAAAAAGTGGTGGTCGTTTTGATCATGTCTAAACTACTCTAGCAGAGAAGAAAGATTTCAGAGAAGAGAGATGATTTAAATTCTTGGGTTATGCCAGAATCAGTTTTGAGTCGACGGAAGAAGTAAATACCCTTATCAACACTTATTACGAAATGAAAAAAAAATGCCCTTTGGCCACGTAGTCTGACTGCTTTGTCCAACTGATGGGACGACTTTTTTTCCTGCTGGTTATATTAGAGAATCGGACTATAAGAAAAATAGTTTTCTTACATGGTCACACCGACCGGACGAAGGCTTAGGCGAATATGCCGCTCCATATGGCAACACAATCAACTATATACACAATGTAGGTACATAATTATACCTAAACAAGCAACACATTTATCTATTATTTAAATATCATACCTAAACTTAGATTAATTATTCAGTCTGATATTATAACCAACTCCATAAGTAAGTACCATGATATCATTGTTTTTTTTGTAGAGTAGATAATGTAAAATGTAGTGTTACCTATAACATGACTTGTAAAAAAACTTAATGTTGCCACATTTAACTCTTACCAAAAATGTAGAAAAGTACCTACTTAACTTTTACTTTCCATTTTGAATATTACGCATACCTAATAGGCACCTGATCTAACCTGATAGGTACTTAATACTATTATGAGTATTCCTACTACTATATAATATTCTAATATGTATCAGCACTTAATACCCATAGTAATAGTTTCTGCTACGGAATAAATCGAGAGGCATTTGCACATAAAATTGCCTTGGTACTTACTATTCAGCAAGTCAAAAACCTTTTTACATATACATTATGCCTTTCAACCAACCTTTGAGTTACCTAACTATAATAAATATCTACTGTTTCTGCCGTCCCACCCGAAGACTTCGTGTTTTTCTCGTGAGAGCTCGATTCTGTATATGTTGCCGAAATTGGCTTCTTAAAACTTTAGCACCTTTATAGCAGTTATGATTCTGAAAATTGTCTTCGTAGCACCTAGAGCTGAGTGATTAAGTGGCAATTAAATAATAAAAGTAACGATGTTTTTTTGTATCATTAGATAACGAGACGAGTGGGTCGTTTACTGATGGTAAGCATAACGCCAGCCCATAACAATTGCAGTGCCGCCTAGAACTTTGAAATACAAAGGTCTGCGTGGCACTGCAGTGCGTTAGTTACTCTAGAGACATCAGGTATTAGTACTAAACCTCATCCCAATAATTTAACTGATTACTTTCCTCATTAAACCGGAAAACAGTAATGCCTGCTCATTACTGCTTGGCGGCAGACTACAAGAGCAAAGTAATGAACGCTCGCAGAAGAGTTAGTCGTACCAGGTAATTTTGGCATTACACACTCAATATTGTACTGTAATAATATAATTAAAAATATCTAAGGTTGTAACGTTTATTATACAGCGAATGTAGGTACCAATGCCATTATAAACAGATGTCCCACTTGGAAGCATATGCGACCATTCCGTAATAATAACAAACGAGTGCAAAAACAAGTCTAATATAACGAGAAAACGCTGTTGTCGTATAGTTCAGACTATGAAATATTACTACATAAAAGCTGAAAATGCGGCACGTCTGGGCAATGAAGTTAAATATAATGAACTTTGCTTGGCAGGGGTTTCTAATGGCTTATGACCGGTGCCGGGACAACTTTGCATTATAAAGCAGATTTTGGCAACAATATTTCGGTTATAGTTGTTAAGTTGAATGTATCCTTACTCATTGTGCGGTATATCTTCGAGCTGGTTGGCTGCGGCGAGGGCGGGCAGCAGCGCCACGAGCAGGGCGAGCCGCGCGCGCGGTGACATGCTGCCTGCGAGCCTCAGCGCATCCACATGACACGAGCACACACTCCACTGGCGCGCCGACGCATGGGCCGCACGAGCGCACTACACGGGCCCGCTAGTGTCGCCGAGGGGCGGGCGCTGCACGAGTCATCGAGAGACGACGCCAGGTGTTGGACGGTGCCGCGGGAGGGCGGCGGCGGCCGCAGGGTGAGGACGAGCGCGACTGCCGCGCCGCGTGCCGCGCATCCTCGCCCCGCCGCGTCCCGCGCAGCCCCGCAGCCGCACTGACGCTGCGCGCGAATCATACGCCCAATAACGCACCGGCCTACTACTTATTGCCGAGATTTATTTGCTCATGCATAGGGTTGATGGTCAGCGGCCGGTGCGAACACCTCAGCCCGACGTTGAGCCTACGACAACATCCGGCGCCCTACATCCGTGCGAGCCCTGAGATCCGATGGAAAGATCATAAAGGGAGAGCGGATGGTGGTCGTGCAGAGGATATGGTCATGGCATATTGTTGCAAGCGGCTCGGGCTGGCCACCGAGACGCGAGGCTAGGCGGCGACACCGGCCGCCACGCACATGCGTGGGCACGGCGCCAGGAAATCCTTTATTGATTCCCGCGCTCCCGCTTTCTAAGGAATGTCGCAGGCGTTGGTACCGCCGAGCGCCGAAAATCCACCCTCCCGCTATTATAATTTGGCGTAAGCGGATCACCGTGCGCTCGGCAGATTGCTTTCATTACACCTAACTAACTTTTTAAGGATTTTCTTCAAACGGAACAAGAGGCAATTTTCGGTGTTTGCCTTCTAAAAGAGTAAAATAATTTCATTGGTATTCAGGCTCAGCGTATTTTATAAAATGCTTCGTTTAACAAAACGTTTCCGAAATGTATATGGGTTACCAATTTAATTTCATTCAATTAAGATTTGAAGTACATCTCGAGTATGAGCCATATTTCATGATATTATTTTTGGAAAGCGCTCTACGTAGAGCGCTTTCCATCATGCGCTACGAAGGTGCTACGAAGTTATAAAACGTCGTTCCGAGTTAAATAATGTAACGGCGCTTCTTGTCTATTCTCACACTGTATACATATACCAAGATTCGCGTGTGAATCGCTCTCTCTGGTCCCGACGAATTCTTTTGAATTGATGATGGCTCAGTGGTAGTGAAGTCATTCGCGGGCCCGTAGGTCTAGGTTTCCAATCCTATGACCTTGAGCTTTTGGTGATGGAAAACACTCTGTAGTAAAATATTGTGTGGTAGTGCTCGCTTCGCTAGCGATCACCCTTGTATCAAATCAGTTTCAAACATAGTACCTACATGAGGTGTAAAAAAGTACCCCTTGTTGCTCTCTGGCAGTAGCTCTCGAAAGCCACACCAACTGTACATGTGAAGCGTGATGATCATTTGTGGCCTTATCATCTCTTATGATCAGGTGAGATAGTGGTCAAATGTTGACCTATCAAGAATAGGTAAACAGAAAAAAATGACCTCAGTGGCTGCTCTGAACATGTTTTCATTTTTAATGTGTTTAACCCCCTTCAAATTGTATCCAATAAAAATATTTTATAGAAACTGATGAAACTAATGACAAAATAAATTTTGAGATATGTCTATATCTCAACATTTATTCTGTGATATTGTATTTCTTGTGTGTATTTATCATGAAGTTTGGTTGACATAATGTTATCAGTAAATTACTGAACGGTCATAGGTGATCGGACATCTTTAGAACATCATTATCTGGACTTCTTGATTGGATACTTCGACCACTCTATAAAAAAAAACTGTTTACGAATACAGTTCTAAAAAACCTGGGTCAATTTATTTTAGCAAACGCTAAATTGTGTTGTGATACCACTATCATGTAGCTTTCAAGATGACGGATGTAAAAGATCTTTGTACTGTTTTTTTATGTTCTTTATTTAATTGTACTGAACTGGTTTTTCTTGGTATTATTACAAATATTTAGATCTACGTTTGGCTGTCGACTCGCCTGATGGCAAGCGAACATGTGGCCGAAGACAGAGCACGTGCAGAACGGGAAACTTATTCAATCTATAGTCTTGAAGATACCTAGGTTTTAGCCATCAGGAGACAAGTGAGATGGCAAAAAATTCCAATCTTGCAGTACCTACCTACTCACAATACATGAGGAGCTATGGACAGGATCTCCACATGAATACGGGTGGTGTCGAACTGATCTTCTGCTTGTTCTTTTGAAGAAGAGCACCTAAGGGGGATTATATACCTACTCGTAAATCTATGTCGATGTTCGAGCTACTGAGGCTCGATAACTGACACACCTCGACTTCCCACGAGTGCCTTCACATGGGTATACAACAAAACCCGTCAATTATGGCAGTTCTGATTTGAATGATTTAGTTTTTCGGAGGAGGTAATAAGTATAGAATAAATTATACAGGGTGAGTTTGAATTTGTATGTTAACCTGGAAGGAGGTGGTTAGCACCATGGTTGCCGACAAGTTGTGAGGACGTCCCTTGGAAATACGTCATTCGAAATTTCCATACAAAAAATAAAATTCACATCCAACGTGAAATACGCGGCATTTTCTTGAACTGTTTCTAAGTCTCTTATTAGTCAACACCATCAGTTAAGAAAGTTCAGGATAGTACTGGTCTAGGTCTAGGGTTAGGGTTGCCATGAAGTTCTGTAGTAGAATTTTCACGTAAGCTTTAAACGCTTTTTCTGCAATGAAAAATGCATCCATACGTACTTCAAACCAAAGATCATGGTTGCAGCAGGACGGAGAAACCTCACACACTTCCAATACGTCTCTGCCACGAGTAGGTACGTGAACTTTTCCCTGGCAAATTGAGAGACAACATAAACTGGCCTCCACGCAGTTCTAATTTACCCCAATGGACTTAACTAAAGTTAAAGGTAAAAGTGTAAACTTAACTAAAATTTACAACAAAAACCGACTTCCCTGGCACAATAGAAACAAAATATTCGTTGCGAAATGGCAGTCACCACGGAGTCGACCTGCCGAGCCGTCATCGGGAATTTTAGAGTTCGACGAAATGAGTGCGTGAACGCGATGGTTTACATTTGCACAATGTTATTTTTAAGAAATAAATTCCCAAATGCTGTATTTGAATAATCAAAAAACATTTTATTCTATCAAATCACTAAACTAACTTTCTTTTTAGACACCTTGTATTTTCGGAATAAGCTATATCATAGAAAAAATCTGTTTTGCGTAGACTAAGAAAGTACAAACTACAAAATTAAAAAATCGTCTAGTTCGTTCACGATATGCTCTAGGTCATGGAGAAAAAATCGCTGTTCTCGGCCTACTTCAAGTAGTGGGTGATATCTTTTAGGCAAAAGTGCTTCAGTGGACCGCATCTTTGCTTACCAACAGGTGAGATAGTTGATAAAAGCAAACCTATCATGTACTATAATGGCTTACCTATTAATGTTAACGTAATAAAACTAATGATTTTATTATATTAGCTTAACACTTTTAAAAGGTTGACTAGGTACCTACGATCAGAAATTAAAGACAATAATTTGTACAGTAGTGTTTATTTTTCTCAATATACTTAGTCGACATCAATATTCGTTTCATCTTATTGTCACGAAACCGGCACTTAATATAAGCTGGATAAGTTTGCTTCTACAAATAAATATATAAAAATAGAATAAATATAGAAGATTAAATTCATGAAATAATGCATTATGGGAAAGAAATTCGACAATTCAATTAAAAATATTAGTCAAGCATATAATTTATTTCGTCACTAAAAATAGTTTAAGAAAGAATCAAAGAGTCATGTGTCTTTAAACATTGATTATTAAACGATTAAATCTGCTAAAACATTGTGCGACCATAGCATTTGTTAATAAAATAGAGACCTACAAAACTAGTAAACGCTTCACATCAGTTACAACCTAGTTTTTCGACAATATGTCAGCTAAAATTGTATAAAAATAAATGATACACACACTACGCAACTACCCGATAGGTTGCAGGCACTTCACGCATACAAGTGTTACAAGAACTAAAGTAATATTTACAGAATATCGTTAAGTTATAGGTACGTATAAATTAATATAATCTACTAAGTACTTTGCACAAACGTTACAAGTAATTTTGAGGTCAGTTGCCTTGTCTACGAGGGCCCTCGCTGCGTATCGTGCGGCGTGCGGTTCGACCGATGACGGATGAACGGTCAGAGTAAAGTGACGTGTACATGGTGCGAATTATTGAAATGCATTTTGTCACTTTGAAAGATATGTTGCCTAAAAATTGAAGGCCCCAGACACGTTGCTATTATCGTTCTCGTTTCGAACACAATACTGCGTTTTGTTCGATAAAATATGCAGTCTTCAAACTACGTTTACGTATTGATCACAACAATACAGAAAGGTAATATTAGATCTAAGTAATCTCATAAATAGCTGCCTAGCCTAAAGTTACAACTACCTAAATAATTTGTACAATTTATCTGAGATTTCCCACAGATTTTCCCTGGTGACAGAATAATAATTATAGACATTAAATAAATAATAATATTATAAATTAATAATATTTGACCACAGTCTTTAGTGAAGTATAAAATGTAACAAACAGAGTTTCGCGAGAAGCGGAAATGTCTTTAAACATAGGAACACACAAATATGAATTTTCTTAAGTTATTTGGCTTTGTCAGTAAAGATTCGCAAGTTTTTACATCGAAACAACTAAGCTGCGCTATATAGAAGCACTAGTAGCGCCATCTGTGGAATGATTTCAGTACTATTCTGAATTCACTTGCAAACCATTGGCTCATCGAAATCATACGAAATACGCCCTTGCTAATTAAATAATCTCTGTTTATTTACGAATTGATGTCGGTATCCGAATTTATAGGTAAAGTTAAAACAGTAAAAATAGATAAGTTGTAAGAAATAATTTGCTGATTTCTACCCTGCAACGATATAACTTGTAACGTCCCAAATATGGGCATATGGTATATGAATTTGACGAACCACAGTTACTACTTCCTAGCACTTCCATTTACCGAATTACAATACAGCCTCCACTATATTAGAACTTAAAAATACTCGCTATATAGTCCTAAGGCAAGTTTACGATTACTGCCTTAAAACACGCGACCTCTGCTTACAAGAAACTTCGTTACTTTAGGTAAAGATGCCATAGATTCGTCAATCAGATCTCTTATAACTACACTGAGTGTCTATTAGTCACTTTTAATGCCGGGAAGAGTCGCTTTCGTGGCCTGAGTCACGACCGTTTTCCCTTGGCGATGCTCGATGTTCTCGCTCGTCTCTGTACCTGTCTCTGCGATCCCTCTCCCTCGACCGGTCTCGGTCTCTGTCGCGGTCCCGGTCCCGGTCCCGGTCCCGGTCTCGATCTCGGTCTCGGTCCCGCTCGCGGTCGTCGTCCCGGTCTCTACGTCGATCGTAGTAGTGGTACGAACGGCGGGATTTCCTATCGCTGGGGGTCACCACTTCAACTTTAATGTTCGCCGTAGCCGTTACCTGTGAACAACAAAGATATGCTTTAGGAGTTGCTTGAAAGATACTACGAACGATAATTAACGTTTAACAATGTGGAAATCTAATTCGGTGTCCATCATCGAACCATCGTGGGTCGAATTTTGAATCTTCTCATTCTGTAAAATAGTTTAAAAAAGCTAGAAAAATGGTAAAAATATCATATTATCTAGTAATTTCTTATTACGTAAATAATTGTTTATTACACTAGATTATATATTTCATTTGTTTTGATCCATTTGAGCCTATTACTACTGCAAACTGTTTTTGAAAACCGGAGAGTAAACTTTTAAATTATTTTGTATACGGCTTAAAATTTTATTTATATATACTATCAAAACGGATGTCAGTTATCTAGTAATAAATAAAAATTGGAGTTTGAAATAAAATAAAATGATTGTTTATGTTTACTTTTAAGAACGTGACTTAATCGCGATAAAAACACAGGCTTTTATTTAACAATATTAAAAGTTACTAAAATAAAATTACCTTAGTAGTAATAGCGCCTGTATGCGTCGACTTGGTGGGCGTGGACCGTCCCGACGCGGAGTCACTCGCGTTGTACGTGGTGGTCTCCACGACCAGCTCCGGCTGCACCACGATGGACTGCATGGACGACTGCACCGACGGCCCGGAGCTGTGCCAGCTCGGCGGCTCCTCCGTGATGGTGGTGAGGGACGGAGCGCTCGGCCGGGGAGCAGACTTGCTCGCTCTGGATTTTTCACTTGAAGACGTCGATTTGCGAGCGTGTATGGGCGAAGACTTCGGTGACGGTGTTGATAGGCGTTCCGGATGTTCTAATGGTCTGACCTGTGAAGTTAAAAAATAAATATTTTGTAGTCTCATTACGAATACACCAGTGGTAGTTTGGTGGTGGTTTGTTACTGGTAGGACTAACTCTTCTGCGAGAGTCCGTCTGGGTTGGTACCACCGCTTTGCTCGCGAAGTTAGTCGCCGAGCAGTAAAGTGCGAGCATTACTGTGGTCCGGTTATGAGCAGAGTAGCCAGTGAAATTACTGGGCTTATGAGACTTGATACCTAATGTCTCAGGGTAACGAGCGCACTGCAGTGCCACGCAGGTCTTTGTGTTTCTAAGTTCTGAGTGGCACTGCAATTGTTATCGGCCGGCGTTATGCTTACCATCAGGCAAACGACTAGCTCGTTTCGTTACCAAATACCATAAAAAAAAAGGTGGATGTTTCCCCAGAAAGGTCGCTAGACCATAGGCCCCATGCCATGGGTGAATGGACTGCTGTTGCGTGGTAATTAAAGCTCGTCGTAAATAAAGCTACACTACTCGTCAGTAGTGAAGTTACGAAATACAGCTAACCTTCGCCCAGTACGAACAGAAACCAGCTAAAAAGTAAATAACAACCCGTGAGGCAACTGGCTTTAAAAGCGCAAGACGTTAGGGGCAGCTTAGACGCTCAAGCAAACGTACGTTTGCTTGAGCGTCTAAGCTGCCCCTTAGAGTAAGCATTCAGCGTTTGGTTATCGTAGTTCCTGACTTTCTAGATATAAGGTGTCGAACTTAATACGGGTAGGTGGTGGTTGGCTTTATTTACTATACATTTCTTAAAAACTGATGTCTTAGAGTGACGTTAAAAGAGTCACGTAGATTCGCTGTAACAACATTTAGGTAATAGCAGGCTAACGAAGCTCACTTTAGCGAGATAGCTACCTATGTTTACCTCGTGATTGTTTATCTGACTCGACTGCAAGGAAAGTGATGTCATGAGAGAATTTATATAGCAACATGCAGTGTTATCGAACGACAACTGCATTTGTTTAAAAAAATTAATAAACAAACTGGAATGAGAAAGGGTTGAAATACTTTTATCGGAGCCTGGTGAGATCACTTTTTGTAGTCTCAAACAAAGTACAGTCCAAAGGTGCCTACTACGCTGTCCAAAATCGGGTTCGTGTCATGTTCGTGAATTGACTGAATGTCGAGTGTGGTTACCGAATCGTACAGGAATAGATGGTTGACTACAGATTTTTATCTTGAGGTTTGTAGCTAGCCAATGGAATTTAAAAAATAACTCAATGTTATCAAGGTGGTAAAGACGGTTGCGTCACGATTTTACATTCACCAAAGGGTCAAGCTCACTGTAGGATCTGAACCCACAGAACAGCGAGCAACCTTGTAATAACTAGGTATCGCTTCAAAAGAGTAGCCATTTCAAATAAACATTAGACGACTCGGCTAAAAAAAAAACTAAACACAACCTATAATAAAATATTAATACAAATTAGAACCAACCTCAGCCGCAGGTCCTAAAATAGCCAACACGACGGGGAAGAACAGGAGTCCATCAACCAGACCCAGCAGTACTAATGTCAGTAGAAGTCTCAGGAACAATCTCGCCACGAAGCCAAATTCGCTGGCAGCCAGCATGGACGCAGCCAGGGCGGCGGCCAGTGCGCCGTGCACCACGGGCGCTAGCACGGACTCCAGCGCTAAAGATGCTCGGCGCCGCTTACAGCCGATGGATGTCACGAAGGCCTGTGGGACAGAGAAGTATGTGAACACCTGTACTTTATAATGTACTAAACATACTCTTTAGTCTACACCGGCGCGCCGTATGAAAAATGTATAGCGGAACATCATTATTTACTGTACAATGTAGGCACTTGCAGCTCATAGAGGTTACATGACAAAGGGTGATAGATTAGGGAAGAACTATGGTTTCTATTTTGTGGGAAATAGAATGTTTCCGTTTTGAGTGCCATAACATTCACAACCTGTGAGCTCTCTCTCTCTCTCGCTCTTTCTTTCAATCTCTGCCCTCTCCTTATATCTACTCCTCTCTCTCTCTCTCTCCATCTCTTCCTCTCTCTCCCCCTCTCCCTCTCTCTCTCTCTCTCTGCTATCAGCTGCGTTCTTACAAAATATACCTTTTTTATGTTATTTGCTAGCAAGACGAGCTGGTCGTTTGCTTGATGGTAAGCATAACGCCGGCCCATAACAATTGCAGTGCCACCCAGAACTTTGAAACACAAAGGCCTGCGCGGCACTGCAGTGCGCTCGTTACCCTGAGACATTACGTATTAAGTCTCATAAGCCCAGTAATTTTACTGGACACTCTGGACATCAAACCGAAACACAGTAATGCTTGCACACTACTGCTTGGCGGCAAACTTCACGAGCAACTTCACGAACCTTAAGAAAGTTAGGTATTTGTTTATAGATTAATTCTAATCCTATAAAAACGACTTTTTCCCTTTCCCTCCTGAAACTTACCAAACACAAATGTACGGTGAAGTGGACCCCGCGGCCGATAGCTAGCACCAACAACACGGCTGGTACCGCAGACAGCTTGACACCAAGGATGGCCATGGTCCCCAGGAGTTGGAGTACCAAGGTCGCCAGTGCCAATGTCACCAGGACTGCTGCCCACGCATTGAGCAAGAGTACCATTACCGCCTAGGAACAGAAAAATAAATCTGTATAAATAAAAATCTATTGCCACACATATGACAGAGACGACTCGAGAACGGTTTGACCGTTTTGGCTGTTTTTCTTGTGCCATGTTTAATTGTCAGGACAAGATTTGTATGAAAGAAATTTTTTGGAAAATTCGTCGCATTTCTGATTTTTTTAACTAGCATGTAAATGCGTGATACGTGACTTTATGGGATTACAATATGGCTTCAGTTATATGGATTCACGTACTAATGTGGATAGCTTAAAAGTTGAACGAACTTTTTCTATAAGATAAGCACTCACCACGAAAACAGCAGCAAGTGCGCAAGCTAAGGCCATCAGCAGCGACGTCCTCAAATACAAATACTGCTCCCAGAACAGGAAAGGTATCCCAGACGGGAAGTTGGACAATCCCTTCGCTTCGAACTTCAGGCACGCTTCTCTCACTGACATTATCAGGGTCTTGATACTCTCTGTGTCACTCAAGCCAGACAGATAGAATGGCAGCTGAGTATAGATTAGCGGCGATGACTTCGGTATCTTCAGGTCTACATCTCTGGGCGCATGCGTCCATCTTTTCGGTTGAGGCTTCAGGTTTCCTTGAGATGCCCCGTATGCTAAAGCGTCATTGGTCGCCCACGCCGACAGATAGTTGTAAAACGCTTTCGGATTGATAATACCGTCTTTGTCAACTAATCTGTGACCGTTCTTGGTGTCGGTTGTAACTAGTGATTTGTCGATGGGATTGTCCACGTGTCCAGTCTGCACCATAAGTTTGTAAGCCAGTATTCCTTCGTCGCTCGCGTTCTTGCACCAGTACTCTTGCGTTATGCACCCGCTTTCGATTTCTTTATCATACGCGACTTGGAGATCAAGAAGCCAATCTCGGAATAAACTGAGCCAGAATTTTGTGAGTCCACCGTTGTCGTTCTTAATAATATTAGGTATCCTAACAAATTGGTCGTGATATTCGTATAGCAGCTTCTGATTGGTGGGATATTCGAAGTCTCCTTGAGTGACGGCGTACATGCTGTAGAAACCAAAGTATTTCTCTTGTCGGTAAAGAAATTCGTGCTCGTCTGTATTCTCTGGCACGATGTCGGTGAGATCAAGGCCGTCTTTGACTTTCGTGGCTCCCCAGACGCTCGTTAGAATCACAGCGATCAACGCTAACATAGAGGTCACCTAAAATAAAACGAAAGTTCTTATGAGTGCTTTGTTCTCGTAGGCCCATATTTGGAAATCAAAAATGACTTAGCAATTAAATTTACCTTTACGGATGGTCGCATGATGAACGGTGCATAATGGTTCTTTGCCCACTTTGTGAGTGAAATGCTGATGCAGCAGCTTTTCTTCGCGGTGTCGCCGGTCTCTTCTGGATCTAAGGGCTGCCTTGAGGTATCTTTCCAATTATTCTGCGAAAGAACACATATTTTCAGAGCACTTTCACTTATTTCATCTTGTAATGTTTACATTATTTTTAGCACATTACTGTACGAATATTTAGAAGTTTGGCAAGCCTTATTAACACTTCTGCATGGCGAAGAATCCGAGTAACATCGCCAAAAAAAAATCCTCCTTTTTTGGACTCGTTTGAAACCAGTTACTTTCAAGCGGGCACCGTTTTCGTCGAAAATATAACGATATTTGAAATTTTATCCCCCATTTTCCACCCTTAGAGGTGTTCTTTAATCAAATTTATAAAAGCACCACCCTTGATATATACCTTACCCGTCATTAGACCATTATTAGACCCTACTTATTAAAAAAAGAATCATTTAAATGGGTTGATCATTGGCGGAGAAATCGAGTAACATCACCACAAAAAAAATACAGACGAATTGAGAACCTCATCCTTTTTTGTAACTCGGTTAAAAAAGAGAGCGAAAGACTAATTTTCATCAGTTGATCTTCAACTCTTTTTTTGGGAGAGCTCATTCCAAACGAACCTTATCAGTCTTTCCAGTACGAGCCCGCGCTCTGACGGCGGCGCGGGGCTTCCCCCGCGGCGGCGCGTCGGGCGTGAGGCAGCACAGCAGGTCGGCGCGCGCCGCCGAGCGCCGCCGCAGGTCCAGCGAGATCATCGCCGGGAACACCAGCAGCATCGAGCCCAGGTTGAACAGCAGGAGGATGGCGGCCTGGCCGACACATTTGGGAACTTTTACTGAATTGAAGTCAATAATAGGCCTTACTACGGATATCAAACGTTAAAGCTACGGCTGTCTGATCCCAGTTTTACTTCAAGCTTCGCTGCTTCGGCGTTCGTTTTTCAAAGTAATGCCCCAGTAATATTATAAAACAAAACCACAAACTGAACAAAAAGCTAAATGTACATTGTACATGTACATGTCATAAATTTCGCGCCGAGGGGATTGTAACTTGCATTTGTGTATAGGTAAGTACATCTATGTTTAGCGTATTTCCCATCATCTACCACGTGTCACAGATCAGGCGAGATAGTGGTCAATTGAGTCATTCAATTGAGTTTAAATTTAGCAGGGATTTATATACATGCTTTTTAAGTTCCTGTTAAAATTAATTTAATTAATGATTAAAAATTAATAAATTATTTAATAATTCAATTTAATTAATTCACCATCAGTAAAATCACTATTATACAAAATTAATATGAATACTGCCAGTCCTGTAAATAGTACTATTAGGTACAGTTACCTACGTAACTTATATTGTAATCCTCACCTGCAAACAGAAAACCCTCAAAGCCGGTATGGGCAGCAAAGCGGCTGCTAGGAACGCCAGGACATTGCACAGTGAAGCCAGCAGCACACTGAGACCACTCTTCTTCAACACCAGGCCCGTTCTTTCCTCTCGCGGCACGTCTCCCGCTTGTTCCACGTACGTGTGAGTGAGAAGGAACATGTCTTGAACTCCTAGGCCGAGAGCTAGAAACGGCACGATTTGGGTGCTCGACGCGTTGAATGGAATCCCTGTGAAAAAATTTGTTCATCAATATTGATAAATCCACAATACACCCCAATCGGGATGTCAGAGCAGGCTTTGCTGCTCCCATATTGAATAAGAATATTACATAATTATGTATTATAATTATATATATTAATTTCAGATTTCCTAGTAACAGCAGCATCATTTATATTGCCGTATGATTTTTATATAAATGCAAATATCGAAATTATAGAAAACTTTTTAGTAATAAGTACCAAGTTATTTTCCAGAAACTTTTAGATTTAAATTACTTAAAATATGACAATGGAATTAAAATAATACAAAGCAAGTTAAAATAAAACTTACGAAAATTGAAATCATAAATCAAACAAAAACAGGAAAAAAAAACAAAAAAGTACCTAATAAAGCGCAAAAGCCTAAGCCGGCGGCGACAGTTATAGACAGTAGGAGAACTCCTGCGATTCCTACTCCGGCCTGCGAGCGCACCGGGTCGCGCCATTGCATCAAGGTTACGGCTACGTAAATTAACTGAAAAACAAAATTGTAAATAAAATAAAACAAGATAAACAAAAATGCTAATAAATAAAAATGGCAATTAAAGTTTTAATATCCTTAGGCACTTGAGAATCGCTAAGAATGGAGATGTAATAAAAAATAGCTCACCATGAACATGTATCCCAAAATAATGTTTTTGAGGGACAGTTCCGAGAACTTGCCCAGAATATCGTTGAGAGTCGACGTCGAAAAAGGGTAAAAGCTGTAGAACGGTGATACGGATTCGGTGGTCGTCATTCTTCGGACTTCCTATAAATAGAACAAAATTAACGTTAACAAAGTATAGAGATTTAGAGAATTATTTACTCATTTATAAGGTAGGTAATAAAAAATATTTGAATCAAAGAGTACTTTAAACTGGCGCAGTCGGTAGGATATTGACCTGCGGTCTCATAGGCGATCCGAAAAGTATAAGTTTAAGACATTGACTTAAGAATTTATACACTGGCTTCATTTTTTTGTCACCAAATCTTAAGAGTTGATATGATCAAAGTGAAAATCCTGAACCTAGGTTTTTAAGTTTAGACTTGGTCTTAGATGCAGCGGCCGAAACTCTTGCTTGGTCCTTACGTTCTTGGCGTAGTAGAGTAAAATATAAAAAAAGTTACATAAAAACAATTGCAATAGTTTAGCAAATTAGGTAATTTAAATTACTTACAATAGCAAACTTCCTCTGCCACGAGTCCAAGACCGCGGCCGCCTTCTCCTGCGTCCAGCCGACATGGTGCACCTTGTAGTGGTCGGCCCAGTATTCGTACATCTCTCGCTCGCCCATCAGTTGCACCACAGACTGCAGCGCGCGCGCGGAGCGCAGAGCCGATGTCACGTTGCGTGTGACGCCACCCACAATCAGCTGCTCGGGCCAGTGCATGTACGCTGCTGCAAATCCGTAGCACCCGTGGGACAGCTCCGCAGCTACATCTGGAATCTGAGACGTTTTGGTTGGGAAAAGGGTCTATGGTCTGAGAGAAAAATCCGTCGAAAACCCCAAAATTATTACAGAGTGTTGAAAGTGTTGCAACCTATATATTCTTGTCTCTGTTTTTCATACGGAAAAGGACACAAGAATCTAGACCGGTTTGAGATTTCTGAATTGATCTTAATTCCCCGGTGGTATAAAGATTGCGCGTAGTGTATGTATGTAACCTTTAGGGCTTGGTATCGTGCGTGTGTGCTTGCCACAAACGAGATTTCGTAAAGGATTTGAAAGAGATAAGAGATTGAACTCAATGTCCAGTCACAGACGGAATGGTCGTTCTGTACAGATTATTCCATGGTAAAAAATATACTGGCTTTCTGGTTTAAAAGATAATTGACGTTCCACTTTACACACCAGACGTGTTGATTGCCGAGCGTTAAGGTCTTTCTGCATTCTACAAAGTGTTTAATGAGCTAATTACGAAGAAACCAGTTGTTTGTTGCGATGACAATGTAGCACTCCTCGCTAAATTTAAACCTGTACAGCCTGTAATCGCTGCCTGTCTGTGGTACAGGTGTTTTTAAAACACATTTTCGAGGTAAAACCAAACGGCTACTTTTTGCAGCTTCAGAATTGAATAAAGCTATTTGGTCGTAATTACGTCACCTGACAACGACGATTTTAATGTAACAAAGTAAGTCGGAGAGAAAATTTACGAGGTTTACGTGGAATTCAGGCTGCGTCGGGTGGTGAGCCTTATTGATATAATAGTGTCATTGTGAGGGCGATACCGGCGAACGAGGTCCATTGAAGCGTGCACAATGCGCCCGTATAATGCGGGGTCCGGCCGCCGTCCGGGACAATGCGCGCGGGCAGCGCTGCGCCGAACGTGGGTGGTGTCGACTGCGCGAGCGCTCACAAAAACAAATCCTACCCCGGACCATCCAAACCCGACCGAATGCAATATTTATTAAACGAAATTTAAACTGCTTGGTTTGAGGAAACAATGCTTTATTTGGTTTATTCATGCTCGTCTTAATAAAGGTGCGGGCCGTAATGAAGATGTTCAGATTTCGGTTGCGAAACGAATGTTTCCGGGCGATAGCATCGCATAGTTCCCGGGCATAACTTTCTTAAAGGCGCACCTCCGCGGCAGGTAGACGCATCGCCATCTGCCCGCCGGCGACCGCTTTCATCCTACCTTATTACCGTTTCCAAAAATATTTTATTATCATGGAAAGTATTTAAACTTTATTCCCCGACTCGATAAAGTTATTTTATTGTCGTGATTCTACACGGTTTATTTATGCGTCCGTAAAACTGTCGTATATCGAAGTCTTCATAAAAGGACCGGGAGTTGTCGCAATGATCCCTAATGTGGATCTCATGCGGCCGTGACAAACAGATGATTCACCTTCTCACGGTGACACCTACATCAAACATTTTAGGATACTGAATTCCTAAATGGTTTTTATTACGTTTTGTGCTAGTTTTTCCAAATTGAATTAAAATAAACTAAGCCCTTTTTCGCTACAACGATTATGTTATATTTATTTACCTGTCCTGATTTCTTGTTGGGAGCCGTGTCTGGACAGTGGGCGTCGGTGGGGTCCAGGCATGGTTTCTTCATGTAAGCGGAGGTGATACCAGCTCTCTTCATATACGCCTCCATCGTGCTGAACGGGAACTGAAACCTCAACTTCCGCACTTCTTCTAGAACTTCTTGGGGATTTAAATGCGTCCATTGTAGCTTATGTTGTAGACCACTGGAAAATTATAAAAAAGTTATGTCTTGGTCTAGTGAACAAAGATTAGAATTTGGACCAACAGAATGGCATAAAGTATTATGAACTATTATTATGGAGATGAAATTAAATCTGCTGCAGCAAAGTCGTTATCAAGCGAGAAAAACTGACAATGCTGTACTTGCTGGTGTAATCATCTGGTCCCCTCATAAATCAACGTTTACAATAACATGTAATTATATCTCATGAGAAGTACTTACGGTACAAAAATAGGATAGTCGGGTCCAAGCAACTTGGATCCCTCCCAAAAGCAGTCGAGCGGTGTGATTATTGCACAAGGTATGATATTGTCGAATATCTTCTCAATGTGGTAGGCCTCGAAGTCGGGTATGCTCGGGCTGTAGCACAGGTCTTTGAGACGCCACTCTATGTCGTACATATGCACCGTCACCCGAGTCGCTGCGTGGACCACCTGCAGGGAATTAATGCTAATTTCAACAAAACTCGACTTTTTTAACAATATATCCGTGCGATGGAGAGTGAGTGAATACTTTCCAAAATTCACTAAATTACTGCCTCGCTGCCATCATCAACGTATTTAATTCTGTTAAGTAGTCAGTAAACTACAGTACATTAATGTACAGGGTGTACATGTAACTCATTAATTTGACTGTGAAGATAATAATTAATAGGTAACAGACAGAAGAAACTATTTCTGACAAAATTAAATCCGGTTCCAGTAGTATGGGACAAAAAATTAACGAAAACAAGTTTAATAGTATTCATATTCATATATTTATTGATAATATTCATTACACATAGTATGTACTAGTTTACCTTTAGGTGTTCAAGCAGCGCGCCTGCGTGCAATAACGAAGCGTCAGGGTCCTTGGCGGTCTGGATGATGAGCTGGTGCGTCGAGGAATCGGCTTCGCCTAATGCCTGGGCCGTGTACTTCAGCTCAGCTTCCAGTCTACCGCCCTCTGTTGGCAAAAAATGGGAACTATTATGGGATGAGTTATTATTATTCGTCTATATTCAGACTTGAGGCGTGTGATTAAAAAAGGGTTCTTATTATTCATTATGATATACCTACTAGAAAGCCAGTGTCAATAATCCATGTTATGCCATGAGCCAATGTTAAGGATATCACGCGTCGTTATGATAACAAGCAGTAATTGCTTGACAAGGCAGGGAGTTCGCTGCCACATGATCCAGTTTAGAATAAGCACCTATACGAAACATAACTAAAATTACTTTAAAAAAATCAGGAACCGATATCGAAGAAAATAGCGCGATTTATAAAATTTCATCCCCCAGTTTTCCACCATTAGAGACGAAATTTTTTCATAAAATTTAGAAAAAATTGATAAAAATTTTGAAAAAAGAATCATATAAATCGTTTATGAATTGACGAAGAAATCGAGTAACATCGCCTCAAAAATACAGACGAATTGAGAACCTCCTCCTTTTTCGGAAGTTGGTTAAAAATGAATATAAAAAGACATCAGACAGAAACAATTATAGGAAATATAATTCATAAATCATCAAAAGATGGATAAGCTTGATCTTCAACAGGTTTAATAACATTAACATTCAGCTCAACACCGTCCTATAAACAACATTGTCAAATTAGTGTGCAATTTGCGCAGTTGAGCAAAAAATCTCAATTATGTATTAATGAAAATGCAATTAAGCTCGTGATTATATATTTTTTTACTTAATTGCTAATGTAAAGCACGTTGCTGCTACTGTTCATTAAAATAAATCTTTGGTTTAATGCGACACTCGATATGGATGCAGTCGCTAAGGTTAAATTTATACGACGTGATATTTATAGTGTTTGTACTTTTGTTAATTTTCATGAATTGCAACCGAGATTAAAAGTAGATAACAGAACTGACCTTGACAACTTTTCTGTAGATGAAAAGATAAGCTAGTTAACGAAGCATCCTTCTAGCTCGTGTCACTTGTTTTATACGTTCTTCTTCGTTAGTGGGAGGACTAACTTGTTAGTGGGAGGACTAACTCTTCTGCGAGTGTCCGTCTGGGTTGTTACCACCGTTTTGCTCGTGAAGTCTGCCGCCAAGCAGTAGTGTGCAAGCATTACTGTGTTCCGGTTTGATGAGCAGAGTATCCAGTGAAATTACTGGGCTTATGAGACTTAATACCTAATGTCTCAGGGTAACGAGCGCATTGCAGTTCCGCGCAGGCCTTTGTGTTTCAAAGTTCTGGGTGGCACTGCAATTGTTATGGGCCGGCGTTATGCTTACCATCAGGCAAACGACCAGCTCGTCTCGTTACCTAAAAAAATAAAAAAAAAAGTTCCTGTATGTAATCTGTTATACATATAGGTACCCTTCGAATTCATATTGGAAATTACTAAGCGCACCAGCAAACGTAATCGCATATAAATCGCAAAACATCGCATGATGTGAATACGTCCTTAATTTACGTTCGTGTACCTGCGACCAGAAAGTCCCCCAATATCTTGTAAGCATGTACACTTTGAACTGAGAGTATTTCAGCAATAAGTAGCGCTTCGTAGTTCAAAGCGAAATGCATAAATACATTTGCAATGATTTATGAATTTAAGTCACGCTCGTAGAATTTGTGTTTAGAAACTTTAATTTATAGGGTCTGTATGTGACCTATGATTTACTAGGCTTAAGAAAATCCGACATCAACTTTCGCAGTTATGGGAAGATGGCGCGGAAATTTATTTATTTATTTGTTGGTGTTTTAATCTTGTGCTAGGAAAATCGCATCATAGGCTACAACTACAATTTCTGTAAATTTATCATCATTAATTATACAGTTGTTTTCAGACTGAACCTACGATTCCTTGATATTTTGAATTGTAGTTTGGATAATTACGCTGACTTGTGGAGTGTGTAGTGATGACAAGTAAAAGCATCTTATAAAAACTGTTCTAAATTTAGAGGAGTCTCCCCATCGGCACCTAGCTGTGAGGATCGGGGAGTGTCGTCGACACATTTGTTATGGCACCAAAGCGACGAGCCACGGTACTTAACACATCCCGCCAGTGATTTATTGCAAACATTTCTAGTTTTTTCATTCTATTTGTGAAACTAAATTAAGCTATGGGACGGTTCCTATTCTCAGGGTAGAATGGGCGCCATGTGTGAGTTAGAAAAAAATTGAGATTAAATCGTAGTCGTTAGTATGAGTTGACTATAGTACTTACATAATTAGGTACCATATTGAACCCGTTAGCGTATTATCCACCTTCGAGAGCATCATCACCTATCATCAGTTGATACTTTATGGTATCAAATGGTAACGTTCCCATCAAAAGTATCTAGATACTAGTAACTACATCTACTCAATTCACGAAACTTGTGTAGATCAGCATGCAAATAACAATGTTTGTCAAGAAGCTTAGAAGACGATTAGGTCAGTCCGGACCAAATCAACAGCTTTATAATACATATTAATATATGCCATGTAGATTCCACCCACCTAATACATTTTAATATGATACAAATGCACCAAGACCTTATCCACGTTTTTTTGCAATCAAAAACCCACATCTCATTTCAGCGATGAGTTGTCAGTTATCAGCATACTGCGAGGGAATTCGTTCCAATTAACACCCGGCCCCGCTGATTTATACTAAAGCCGGTTTGTCACATTTTTTTGTGCTGAATTAGGATCACGGTCGCGAGGTGTTTGAAAAAAAGGACGAGAGAAACCTTTTTTTAGGTTCCGTCCAAAAATCTTGAAATAAACGACTGTGTCACGCTATGTCCATATCGGCGTCGCATTAAATTGTAATTAGGAAACGTTGTCCGAAAGCAAAACATGCTATCTTGGAGACTACTTCAAGTTTTTACGTGTTGCTTTTAAAGTCAAAGGAATGAAGCTATAAATCATCGCATGTCGCGGTCAAATGGTCGGAATGTCTTAAGCTTCACTTTGAAGCTACGGCTTAATCTTCGTTCGTGTAGCCGGCACCGTCTTCACTCCACACTGGGAGTGAATGCTATTTTATTTCTGTCGCTAATTTATAGCGTGACGGCTATATACCGCGGCCGAGAGTAAACAAACAAGACTAAAATAAATGTTCGGGTTATTAGCATCATGCGCTAGTGATTTATTCGAGTTTAATTCATTGGCCTCTGTTCGTTGAATATTTTGTTTTATTCATAACTAGCTTCTGCCCGAGGTTTCACCCGCGTTGCCACAGGAACCGTGCATGTTTCCGCGATAAAAAGTAAGTCGATAAACTATACCTATGCCAAAAATCACGCCGATCCGTTCCTCCGTTGCTGCTGAAGGACAAACCAACGAACGGACAAACACACTTTAGCCTTTATCATAGTACGGATACTACTTTATTAACACGAATGAACAAGAGCACGAGCTCGTAGATATTAAAATTTATGAACAAGTGTTGTCGTTCATAAAAATGTAAAGTGTACAAAAAGACCCAGTACATTTATGTGAATTTTTTAACCGAATTATAAATGAGATTTTCAATTCGAACCTTCTCTTAATTTATATTACACAAACACAACGGGCTAATATAGCCTTTATTAACTAGCTAATACATAAATAAACACTACATCTAACCTAGGTACAAAAACCGACACCAAAAATCCAAATGTTCTAGCCCACTACCAGTTGGAAGCTAAACCAGCATGCTGGCGGAATTGCCTCGTTGAACCGCAACCGCATGCTGATCCGTTGTGCCAGATAAGTACCAGCATTTTGGTTACGCGTCGCATCAATCAAACGCTCTGACAAAATTTTAAAAATAATATGAGTTCCCAGCCCCCACGGACATGTTTCAGCACATACGTATAAATATTATAAATGTAAATGTGCATGTTAAACAGCGCACGTAGGTACCTAATCGTTTTGTGTCTCTGTGTTATGGGAGTATGAACGTTGTACCTACGGAGTTTCTTATTAGAGAATATAGATGCCTACTTTGTCTAGACAGACACAAAATTTGTGTTATTTAGGGTTGTTTTCCATATTTTCATTACTAATTGTACAATAAACCAGAATAAATTATTGAATCGACTTCTAATTCCAGTTATTTTTAACCGAGTGCCAAAAAAGGAGAACGTTATGAATTCGGTGTGTATTTTTTTACGTTTATTACCTCAGATCTCTTTCATTTATAAACCGATTTGGAAAATTCTTTTTTTATTTGAAATAATATACTTTCAGATTGATCCCATAGAAATTTCATCAAAATCGGTTCATTAGTTTTTCACTGAAGTCGGTTCGTCGCTTTTTTAAAGCCATTTCACTTGTTATTGATACGTATATAGACGCTGGACCCGCAGTAAATACTGGATAAGCTCCTTTGGGGTTCACTGTGAACCATTTCAGAATATTAATTTATGGCAGTCAGCCCACCTGTCAGGATCAGATGTCACCCACGTCACTCGTTAGCTGTGGTTTACAAAATGCTAATTCTGGTTATTTCGCGCAACACTTTGTATGTAAATGAGCTTAATAAGCATTAAATTACAATGAACAAAAAACTTTGAACTGTTAAAGCGGTCAGGATTTTTTGTTCATTTGATGCTTTGATATGTGAGAAAAATACGCGGAATATCTTAATGAAAACGTTGAAAGAAACAGATATTGCTTAGCTCTTATAGTGTTGTCCAGTCCCATTATTGTCCTTGGAAAAATACGGCTTTACTACGAAATCTCGGAATATTAAAAATACAATCCTGGAATCCCGTATCTTCTTCTTCTTTTTTTATTTCCTGGGTTCTGTGGAATGTTCGCCATAATTTCGCCAATGTCAAGTAGGATCCCGTATCTTTACCGAAGTTTTTCTTGGCGGTTACGTTGCATGACATCATTTGAAATGGTTGTAATCGCAAACCTATCTATTATATTATTACGTCATGTATAAAAAGAGATTAATTAAACAGTTTACATATCTTCCAGGCAACCTTAAGCTGTCTAGGTATTGGTAGTATTGTTGTTTCTTTATTATTATTTAGTAACTTAGTGTTTGTCTAAAGTCACTTTAGGGTTACGGTACGTAATGTGGTCAAAGTCGATGGCAAGCAGCAAACTAAAAGCCTCTATTCACAGGCAAGCAAATTGCATCGTTACGTGTACGACACAATTTGGCTGGCTTGCATAAGATTGTAACGACAAAATTGTAAGTTAGATTGGATTGAGTTTTAACTTTTTAAGCCTGGAAACTTAATCTCAAGTGGAAATGGGAGCTTTATAATGAGTTAATATTCACAATTAGGTACTTGATCTTATTTAAAATGTCCTCAAGCAAGAAATTCGAAAGAGATATCAGATACCCCTATCGCAGATTTGAATAATGATAAAAAGGAAATTAAATTTATCATCCGTATATCAAAACCGAAATTTAATTCTACGTAGCAAGTCACGATTAACGGGATATTTACCATGGTACAAGTAGCTACCTACCATGTATCGCTTTCATTGTGGCTTCTTACGTATAGTGTTGATGACCATGACAGTTTAAAACATCGAAATTTAATTGATAGTTAATAATAATGTGCTTTTTTGGTACACTGTTTCATTTTTTCGTATCGAAGGCAAGGTTTAAAAAGGAAAGTGCAGTAAACAACATACGAACTTTGTTCAAGCTAGGGGCGAGAGAAGTTAACGTTTCGTAATCAACTGGGCTAAACATAGACAGCTCTCGTGCCGGATATTAGGGATTATCATAAAGCAAGTGGAATGGAATCGAGCGGTGGGCCCGCACAGGGCGCACTATTTTAACACCTACCAGAGCCGTGGGCGCGATTTACGACGCCAACATTCGGTGGTGCTGCATCACTCGAAGACGAATGTACTTCACTCTCGTGTTCATCGACAGCCTCAATCTTAACAGGCTCAATTTCAAATTTATTTTCACAGATAAAAAGATGTCGATTGTATGATAGTCAATTTACTATTACGTAATACATAGATCTGAATTTGATTTGATCTTAAGTGAAGATGTGGTCGAAGATGAAAATGCGCTTAAAATGGGAACTGACTCTCAAGAGTGACTGTCGAACTCACCGCTAGATGGTCAGCGATAGATGTTTATCTTCAGGATGGTAGCCAGCTAGAGCACTAAAACATACCAACATAGTTTATGAAGGCGGCGCGATTGAAACGAAGAAACATAGTAGGCGGGCTGTAAGCAAGGAAACGCCGCAAGGTCGAACATGAGGTTATCGTGAGAACGTATGAGTGCACTTTCACAGTTCACAGTCGCAGCCTCTTATCGTCTGAGCTATTTGGCGGCGTCTTTTATTTAGTCCAGTGATTCGTTCTTATCGACACTTAATTGGAAATGGATGTTACATTATTCAACGTAACAATCCCGACTCGTCCAATGCATAATGGTTCGTCGAATTGTAAATCTGTCATTGTACCTACGCCGGCAAGAGAGCAAAATGTAATGCCATGGCCTTTTATTGCATTCTCGATGCGTGTGTGCCGATAATGACAACATTTCTACTCGATGTGGTAGCGGGCGATCAGTGCGGACAATCGCTATGAATGACGTTGCGGAGGATCGGCGGGGAGACGAGGTGCGAGGGGCGCGGCAATACGTGCGCTCGCGCATGTGGTTGTGGCCACCCGCGTGCCGCCGTGCCGAGCCCGTGTGGTCCGGCCCCGCAGTGCCGCACCCCCTCTGTGGCCCTCTATGCAAATTAGCCGGAGCGTAGACAACAGATGGATGGCGGAATAAACAAACCGCGTCCTTTACGGCCGCAACAGCGTTCGGCATGGAGACATCGTTCCACATTATAGCTCTTGGCTTGCAAGAACCTAGCACCGAAGTTACCGACTGAATGTGAATACTTCTAAGAGATTAGAAATTGATATAAGTACCTACCTATGTATTTCTACAATAACTATCTCTCAGTTTGTATTACACTAAACTATTTTCAGCATGTTATCAAATAGTTATGTTGATAATTAATAATCGAACTTAAATTTTAAACAGTAAGTATTAAATTTCCGAAAACCCCGGGAAAATCTGAGATTGAAGACCAACCCTATGTATGTACGTAGTTAACGTAACATACATTTTAGAGTAGGTACCAAATTTCCGCAAATCTCGAGAAAATCTAAGATTGCAGACCAGCCCTATGTAGTTAACATTTGATATAGATACATAGATACTTTATTTTATTCGGTCACATATCTTGTTACAATGACCAATTATTTCAATTTCTCGGTGCATACGTACATTAAAACACAAGCGACCAAAACAATCCTTCAAAAACACGCTTGAAATACGAATATACAATACACATTGAACTAGGATACCGTAAGTCGTTCCACGTTCCGCAAATAATACAGTAATCATTCTCACTCGGTGAAGCACACCACCATATCCTGAGCTCGACCATAGCTCATTCTCAATTGGGAACAGAAGAATCATCTTCCGAAGATAGTCCAGGAAATAAAAGCTTTGATTGGGCGGGCAGTCCAGAGCGCAGCAAGGCGTCTTCACACAAAAGCGGCCCGGACAATCAGATCCGTCGTTTTTTGTGACTCAACAGAAATGTTATACATTTTTTTTAGTTTTATTGGTCGTAATTTCACGTAGGGATATTTACGGGCGCCCGCGGGCCTCCTAATTAAGTTGTTAGGCGACTAAGGGACCTTCAGCATTGTTTAACCGGGCTTTGTTCTGTGATAACGCTTCGGGAGGCTGTATTCCATTGTATTTGTACTGTTTGGACAGTAGCCGAGAGCTTTCAAACAGCCATTTGAGTGTTTATTGGATTCAATAATAACGTTACTCATCGTAAATAAGCAATAGCTTATTGTGTAGGCAGATAACAGAATTCATTGATATATTAAAGTTCCAAAACAGAGGTGTTACCGGCAATATCATTGTGACTGGGACAGGTGCACTGGCTCCAATAAAATCGCCCACTTCTTCTCCAAACGCCCGTGATCGTCATTTTTTTATTTTTGTGAGAAACGAAAACAAGTTGATTATTCTTTGTTTACATTATTCTCCTCTGTACAGATAAATAAATGCGTGTAAAATATGCAACAAAAGCTTGTTCCCAAGTAGTACACGTATTTGATTGAGTCTTATTTATCCTTACCGGTGCTCGTGATCAAGTGACTGTTATATACCGGCGGGGATGTCATAAAGGCGTTGATTGCGGATGCTGTCTCTTTAGTTCCTGAAAGCTTCCGGTACGCTCAGTTTGTGACGTCACGAACCCCTTTTTTACCGATTTAGCAGTGACAACTAGACATTTAAAAAAAATCGTGTAAGCAAAATTGCGAATGAATTTAAAAAAAATCGTGTAAGCAAAATTGCGAATGAAGCTAGTGTTAGGAGACTATCGGACCCATAAATATTCCTAAATCAGTGATCTAACCCGATATTACTATAGGAATGCGGACAAATGAAGCCTAGAATAAGGAAAATCATGACCCGTAAAATAAGAAAGGGCATTGGCTTTAAGCTGCTGTAATACCGACAGCTAGCCAGTGGACCACAAGAAAATCCTTTACGTACTACCGCCACGCAGTGGCATTCCCAGTTCGGTTTAGGTCGCTGCTAAGGTTGTAACGACTCTTCAGAAAACAATTAGTGACATGAGAAAATGTCTATAATAATTATTCATTATCATTATAGACATTCACTGCATTAATCATTATTCTTTTCAACATCTTCTTTTGGTATATATATATATATGGTATTAATTCAACGAAATTATTTAAATTATTTTTAATTGTATTTGGCACAGTTGTAGAACATCACAAATTACACCCATGTTTCAAAACAGGTTTCATTTCTCGGCGAAAATGGATAAAACATTTTCGGCCTTATTACAAAAAACTCGTTAAACTCGACTTTGGTCGACAACCAATTTGTCTTCAACTATCTTTAGTGTCGACCTATAAACCAAACCTTATTACAAAAGATGAATAAAGCCAAGACAACTTAATACCAAACTGTAGCTATGGTAGAAATTATTTCCACAGATAATAAATGTCTTCATGCTACGGATACACGAAATGTAGAATTGACACAATGTACTAATTTTTATTTTGGAATATAAGTAGCTATTTTGTCACACAATACTATTTTCTAATATCGAAAAATATTGTAGGTAATTTTTAAATGACTTTTGATCATTGCGAGTAATTCAAAACATCCTAATTAGGTATTTAAGTATATGAAAAAAATGTTAAGGAGATACTCCTTATATATCCAACCTATACAATGGCACACTATGGCTAAGTAACCATAGCAACATGTTTTGTTGATTGTGTGTACTGTCAATTCTTGTAATATATTCTGTTTTTACTATGTATACTTTCGATATTATAAGTATTTCCTATATATTTTGCTAAAAGCTATTATTCTACTCATCCACGCTTCCTAATACCTCACCACCCCTTCTCACTTTAATACAAAATATATGATTTTTTTTACGATTTGACAAGTAGAATACGTGGCCGCCATTAAAATAAATGCTTAAACCGTCGCTAAACTAGGTGCCCGACAAGACTAACTTTGACACCATAGTCAACCAAGACCTAAGTGCTAATCTGCTTTTTGTAATAAGAAATTTGACAAAACTACGGTTTAAACTCCAGTTTAGCGTTAAAACTCGTTTTGTAATAAGGCCGATTAAGATTATTTCGGTGTTGGCTTTGGACCTTCATCGCGTAAATTCAAATCGCATTTAGCGGATGTTATTGTTTTTCAATCTCAAAAGGAGTTTTGAACAAAAATGTTTTATTTAAATAAGTTTTATATCTTGATAGCTCTTTACTTAGATATAACTTGAAAAATTTACATTATTTTTATTTTATGACTCTATATTTATATTAAGCTAGCGCTTTTCCACTATGTTATCTTCCGAAATAAGAATAACTATCTTGTCTATCATGTTGCATAGTTGTGTTGTATCGATATCGGATGTATCCGACGTACTCAGATTATAAACTATAAAAATTATTTTTTCAAAAACTGCAGATTGTGCTTTTGGAATTTGAATACTTATATTCTAGGCTATTTATAAGAAAAAAAAACTGAATACGGGAAAATACTAAAGTTGATCCAAATAAAGATTTGGGTATAATAAAATTATTGTTATACTTGGGGGTGGCGAGTTTTGAACTGATATTACGCTTGGGGTGTCTTGCGGTGTTGTGTTGGTGTGTCTTGGGGTGTTGTGTTGGGGTGTCCAACTTCTTAAGGTAACGGAGTACGGCCTGAGAACGAAAGGTACATCCAATTTAAACGAGATAAAACTACAGATCATAAATGACGAAGTGGTCAAATTTGGTCAATATGCAAATTGCTAAACTGAGAAAAGGAACTGACTTTCAAAACCGTCTGCCAGGCACTTAACGATACATTTTCGTCTTGAGGGTAGTGGAAACGTAAACAGAAAATGCCGAACCACCGTGGTATAATTTATATTTATTAACTAGCTGCTGCCCGCTGTATCACCCGCGCGGAGTTATTGGATTTCATGGTTTTTATTTTTATTTTCGGAATCCTTATTCTTTTTCTAAAATAAAAGTAGACTAAGTTACTCCTTGTAATATCAGCTATCTGCCAGTGAAAGTCCCGCCAAAATCGGCCCAGCCGTTTCGGAGATTACCCGGAACAAACAGTAAGACAGACAGACAGACAAAAATTTAAAAAATGGTTGTTTTGTTATAGGTACCGTAAGTATATGCATTTGGTAAAAAGCTGTTATTTTGATATTACAAGCAGACACTTCAATTTTATTTATTTGTATAAATTATATCCAAAATGGTTTCCTTCACTGAAAGCTCATTGATAATATGCTCATTGTATATATGATTCAAAACCTCGATCAAATCAGCAACCGCCTTAAATATTTCTAAACTCTGTTCATATTTTTTTTAAATATATATTTAGTACATATTTATTTATTGATTTCTTGCATACATATATTAGCTGCTGCTCGCGATTTAACTATCCGGCCCATCAACTCTAAGCAAAAGTTACGTCGATCTTTTACAGAAGGACAAACGGACAACGGACAAACCAACAAACACAATTATATTACATTATTTAGATTTTAGATCTATTGTTTCTTTCGGATTGTTTATGCAAATGAAATTTTAATATAGTATTGTTAATACTTTATTTATGCAAAATACAGACTGACACTTAAAATTTATTTATGCGTCTAGATTAACTCATTTTATAGCCGAAAAGACCACCCAGATTCGTAAAGATTGAAATAAAAAGAGTATCAGTTATATCGCGTCTTTGTGTCCTTCTCTGCTTTTTGTTTTGTTTGGGCAAAAAAAGCTTTTGGGGAGGCACCTACCTGAGTTGTATTAAAATAAGTTTGTTCAATTTAGCATTTTATCAATTTGATGCGCTATTTAGAAGATGGCTTTATTTTTGATACGTGTTTTTCGACACTTAGTAAAGGGCTTATAAATATTTTTGAAATCGACAGTCGGACGAAAACCGAACGCACTTTTGCATAATTGTAATAGTAATTACAATTATGCAAAAGTGCGTTCGTCGGTGTGTCCTTCTTTTACGCATAGAATATAGTTTATGGACCATAAGCTACTATCACCCTGGTAATATGAACGGTTCCAGTTGAAATCTCCACGCAGGTGAAACCACGGGCAGAAGCTAATGATTTATATATTGTTCATTAACAAAAAAATATCCATTGATAATATTTGCGTATGCATTTAGTAAAAAGCTGTTCATTTGACATTACACGTAGACGTAAACAAATTTATTTATTTGTATAGATGTTGGGTACGACGCACTGCCAACTGGTAGTGGGCTAGACCATTTGCATTATCTAGAGGACTACATTGGCTTTGAGATTATCCAACTGCTTTTGTAGCTAGGTTAGATGAAGTGTTTGTATAGTAGCTATAGTTAATAAAGGCTTTTATCCCGTTGAAAACATCCCGATACTTAGAGGCGATTTTTAACGTAAGTACATCTGTCATTCAATCGCCGTTGTTACCTATAGTTTTTAGACAGAACCACTTTTGCTGAAAATTGTAAGTTGTAACCTCATATTGTTGCAGACATATGAACCCGCAACAATAGAAGTTGTAAAGGACGTGTGAACTGCGCAGTTTGCAAGTCTGCATAATTTAGACATCCTGGGCTACAATAGTTCCGGGAATGGGATTGTATACTAACTACTAAATCGTTTCTGGACAGCCGACATGTGTTTGTCTTCGTAGCAGCTAGTTTCTCAGGACAGACTTCGACAATTTCACTGCCTATTCATAGTAGACTGTGAGAATTAACTAACTGTAGTAGTAAGAATTACTGAATTAAGTATTGTCGAATTAACTAATACAATCAAGCGATTCAAACCTATAATAGAATTGTTGACCAAAATTTAAATCGACGTCATTATTCCATTAGTTTCATTAAAATTTATTCACATTCATAAATTTCGAAAAAGGATTTAAAACGTCATTAGTTAAAGGAAGTAATTTTATTAATTTAACACTAGCTTAAAGTAAATCGGCCATTAGAAATAATGTATCGACAAATGGAAATACGATTATGGTTAAAAGAGTTGCACACCGGACGCGCGAGCCCTGCTCTGACTGTTGATCAGAGAATTTGAATGCAAGTTTACCAATGTGTAAGGGCGGGCTCACACCGCGGCTCGCTCTGTAGTACCAGCCACATGCGACGCACGTCCCCCGAGACGGAAGCGGCTCGACAGACGTGCCCACCGCTGCATTCGTATTCCACGATATGCACAATGCGCCACAAGCCACAACGGCTTATCGCACTACGCTTCTTAGATTTACGGACGCGATAAAAACAAAAGAAGCAAGTAACTGTTAAAAAGACATTGAACTTACCTTGAACCCAGAGCTGTTCGACTCTGGAATGAATCTGCGCGGACTTTAAGCCGACGCAGAAAGTGGACAGCACGAGGATGGCGACGAAGAGGACCTTGCCCGCGTCTCCCTGCAGGAAGCAGCCGAGGATGAACAGCTGTTCCTGGAGCCACGCGCGGATCCACAGCGACGTCCGACCACCCTCGATGTTACCCTGTAGTGCAAAATATCTGATCAGCAATAGTACTCTCAAACGCATTCCAATATTATAAATCTACAAGCTATGTCTATCAGAAATGTAGCTTAGGGTATTTATAGGTACTGAGTATAAAATAAGTACACAAAAACAATAGTAATTTAGATATGTACTGAAATGCTGTTAGTTCACCGTAGATAATCGTAGATTCCATGACACACGGAAGCTGATCGTACCTATGCCTCAAGCTGTCACGGTGCATCACTATGCTATTGTTACCCCCATTCCTACGATGTTTCAATAAACACACAGATTATGAGATCGTTTGGCGGGAGATATAATAACATCGGAGTCTTAAAATTTCGAAATAATTTCGTTGGTTGATTGTGATTAATGACAGGCGGCGGCGGACCCGGGGCGCAGGCACCCGTGGCGCCAGCTCTTCCCGCTCACGAGATGCGCCGACACAGACCGAATCTCCTGAGCAGCCTACTAATTGCATAATAATAACTCAATCGACGGACGGACGGCAAGCCCGTGCTGCGGTGCTCCGCACTACGATAAAGCTCTCAGGATAGGACCCTTATGCGTTTTTATCGTTTATTCCGGAATATACCTGATGGATTTTATAAAAAATTTGACGTAGTAGTAGAAGCAGTAGATATTTCTCTTTTTAAAAATGTAATACTGGGTAAGGGATAGATTTTGGTAAAACCCAGCATGGGTACAAACCTACTAAGAAGGAATGGACACCTCCATTCCTTCATAGATTTTTGATAAAACCCAACATAGGCACTTTGCATAGACCAAAATATTTAAACATGAAGTTCGGATCTCAATTTGTTCAAAATTGGTATCAAAGTTTTAAGATAAAACCGCCATTTTAACAAAACTGTTCACGCTAGACAGTCGTAATTTTTTAATGTAGACTCCAGACATAAAATAATTGTTTCATGTCTTTCCAAAATTTTCAAAACTGAAACTACATTTAAGATTTTCTTAAAGAATAAGGAAGTGGTACTCTTCAAATAATAGGTATAAAATGGTAGCTTTCAGGCTATCAAGTTGTCTGCGAAGCAACTATGATTACTCCATTGATGAAATTTTGGATTGTTGATACTTTAAGTTTAGTTCTGGATAGTATAAGTTTAGTTTGTTTAGTTTCGGTATAACACAATAGGCTAATCTAATTTTCGAAAATCGACCCCTAAAGGAATTAAACAGGGCGCGACACATCAATTTCCTCGCAGGCGAAGCCACGGTGCGCCGCTAGTAATATACAGGCTGAGTTTGAATTGGTATATTATTCCGAAAGAGGGTCAATCAACTGCTGGAGGTTAACAACATTAATTCACGACTTTTTGAAATTCGAAATTTTTCATTAAAGAAATGGCATTCAAAATTCTAGTAAAGAATTTATAGTTACAACTAGCTTCTGCCCCGCGGTTTTCACCCGCGATCCCACAGGAACCGTCAAACCGATCTGTGAAATTAAATCAACATGAAAAAAAACAGGATAAAAAGTATCCTATGTCCTTCTCCTAGTTCTTAGCTACCTCCCTACCAATTTTCAGCCAAATCGGTTCAGCCGTTCTCGAGTTATAAATAGTGTAACTAACACGACTTTCTTTTATATATATAGATTAGAATTAGAATATTAAGTTTACCTACACATCCGTTTTTTGGCACTAAGCATATCTCATACTTAACAGAAACAGGGTGACCTAGGAAATTTGAATAGTAAACAATAATTATACATCGTATTTCTGTAAACACATTTTCGCAATATATGGTAATTTGTTTTTAAATCTTTCTTTATTTATAGGATATTTGATCAAATAGACCATCTCACTCTCATACCACTTACCTACGCTTAATTACAGGTAGTTGATCTATCTTATACGAAAAATTAAATTTTTACGCACCTTATTTGGTTTGTCATTTCTCATTACCACAGAATAAGTAATTCCCGAGTTCCCAACCAGTCCCACCAAACGAAACACACTGTGGCTGGTTGGGAATTTTTGTTCCCATCGAGTTACACTGAGGGCCCTACTAATTTATTATTATCTTCACTAGGCTAATAACTAAACATTCTATCAAAAACCGAATTAATAAGGAAAGCCAGAATGACCGGTACAATTTAGAGCGCAAAACCTTGAAGATCTTTTGCTCAATATTAAACAGCAATGAAGTGTTAATTAATTAAGTAATTTATGTACTTGATTATGCTAAAATATCAAACCAATAATTGATATTTGATTACGTAACCTACTCATAAGGAATTTCATAATCGAAATACCTCATCGTGATGATGATGAAATGTTAATTTATGTATTTAGCTCATAAACATAAAATGACATATGATTGATATTTTCGTTACTAGACTGCACAGAAAAGGAGTGTAATGTTTCTAGTTAGGGTTCATGTAGAATAGTTCATGTATGTATTTACGTATGTATGTGAGTTTCTTTATTCCACCATAACTTTTAAATATGCACGGACATAATACGTGCTGCATAAATCCCGACAATATTTCTCTGCCATGATGCGTTTCCGAGATATAAACGATCAGGGATGTCGCTTCCGACACGGATTTCGTTCCGAGTGAATTAAAATAGCCCTGCTGAACAGCGTCGCAAGTACGGATCTATTCGGGTCGATAAAATTCGATAATATTTGATAAAATTGACAGTTCAAATCGATAAGGTGGGATTTGTCGAGCCTCGAAACAATCGACAAAAGTTATCGAAAAGCTAGGTCGAATCCAAAGAGAATATAGAGCTACTACAATACTTTACGATCAGACTTCGGTACTCGCAACATTCGATAAATTTGTCGAGTTTTTCGGTTCGACAAATTTATCGAACCGACTTCCGTACTCGCGCCGCTGATTTGGATATGTATAGGATATCGTTAGAATCCTAACATCATCCCGAGTGACACTGGCTGGGTGAGTTGTCATTTTTTAATTTATGTAACTTTTGTTATTAGGTAGTATAAGAGATTTCCTTTTATTACATTAACATTTCTTATATATAAGGTCCGTACCTAGGTAGCAATGGCTCGGGAACTAATATCTGAGGTTCTCTTAAATTTAGAAAAAAAAACATCTCTGTTGGATGTTTTAGCTGGCATAGTGCACATTTTTATAATTTAAGTTGAAAGTCTCATTTCGTAGCATAACATGATACCTAATCGAGAATCACGATGTATAGTATAATTTATAAATGGACCGATTTGATCGTTTGGTCCGACTTCCGAATTTGCAGAACATTGGAAACATTCTGTGAATGTCTCGAAAACATTTCTCAGCCCCAAAGACTAACAACAAAATTGACAACTCCCCAGAGTTAATTGGAACATTTGAAAACATTATTTCTTGATAAGAATATCTTAAATCTGCGCTAATTGCAGGGGATCTCATTTTGTGTTGGAATGGCATATTAATCTGAAGCGTATGCAATTTAAAACAGAAGTCATTTCCCGCCAAAATCAACTTGTTTTGACAATTTAAGAAAATAAATAATAATAATCGTTACCAACTATAATGGCAGATACAATCGAACCGAGGGCCCTGGAACGGTTCGGTGTCGGTGCGGGCGAACGGGCGAGGTGAATGTCGAGCGCACTGGGTGGGCGTGACGTCACGGCCGGAATGCGCCCGCGCCGCTGCCCCGCTTCCCCGCGCCGTGCGCTGCCGGCCTCGCCGTGCCGGTCAGCCCACGTGGAGCGTACGCAACAACACGCCACCATGCCGTACCAGCGGCCTCAACCGCCTGAACCTTCATTCACCCAGAGGATTCGGCAAATACAGACCCATCTGTTATTGCCGTGTCCTCTGGGTGAATGTATTACATATACGCAACGTAATCGTAACTTCTTAATATTAGTACAATGTACATACTCGACTGTGTGACCAACATTTTGAGGCTTGAAAACGAATGTAGTATTAACTGCTGACGCAACAGCGTAAGAGGGAAGAGTTATGAGATTAGTGTGTATATATAATCCGCGATGCGCTGGCGCCGGCGTTTCCTGCAGATAAGAAACGGACCACTCTGAGCGCGTTCTCACGACCATCGGCAAATACTTCTAGTTTGTTATTATAAAAGATCAGTTAAGATGATTTTCAATATACAGGATGACTGAAATACGACACTTTTCTTGCAAGGGGTTAGTACGAAGATCATATAATATGAAGCTAATTTGGTGATGTGATACCATGTTCGCAACTTAATTATTTCTGAGTTATTCAAGATTAGATAATGAACTAAGGAACTTAATTCAGTAATTTGTACATCCATACATTTTTTTGGATAATCTTTGTTTATTTAGCTAAAAATGATTTATTCGTAAAATAACAAATCGTTTTTAACTTTAACAAGAAAAATATAAGTATTTTCTAGTTCAATTTGTTTTTTTGGTTGTCTATTAAAAAAACACAAAATAATAAATAAAATGCCGTATGATTCACTAAACATACATTTTAATTTAAAAACTGGGTTTTTTAAATTTAAATTCTTGAATCTTGAACAACTCAGAATTAACCAAGTTGTGGACACTGTATCACATGGTCAAATTAGCTGCAAACATGCTCTATTTTTCTCCTTGCAAGGTATGTATCCTGAAGTGAGGACGAGCCGACATTTGAACTATGGGCACGTGGTATTGAAAGCCACACAAGTTCCTGCTCGGCCACACTCGCTGTATTTTTCATTGATGAATGGGAACTTAATACTTACAGATGTCCATGTTATGAAGGTTCTGAATACATTGTACGATTATATCTGATTGCATTACAAAGCTCATTGAATTGTATTGCAGGAAATAGTAAAGATAATAACTATATATAACCTGATGTAAACAGCTACCGCCTACGCGTCGCCGCCGCTTGGCTGCCTGTTATCTTGGGTCACAAGCGGTGCAATAACTGCCTTAATTTAATTACTTCATCAGTTCATCAATCATGCTCTCTAAATAGCATTTTTTGTTATTGTAATGTTTATCGTAACATTTATCTCACGCCTGGAAATATATTTAGATAGAAATATCTAAGCAATGAAGCCGCTTTTATGTAGACAAGATAAGGCTCTGTTGCCAGCTGAAACCAATATCAAGTCTACATTAAATATAGAGTTATAGGAAGTCGAAACTCTTTCTTCATTAATCAATAATTTAACCCATCTCTGATTGGCAAGATCAGTCAACCGGCATTCATCGACATTTACCGGCAAGGGGTGTTCGGATATCTGCATATAATGGAACGTGGGCGGGACCTTCCTATTATCCCATTATATTGCATAAGATATGGCTTGGAACCTTTGAGTCGTCTTCAGGTACTGACAGGAATGAAGCCTTCAATTTGTGATTTAGATTCCAACAGTGTGCAACATCTCAGGAATTATATTAAAAGAGGATATATATGTTTTCTACCATAGATATCTCTTCAGGCCCGTAACACTGAAATTATATTAGTATTCAATAGGCGTAAATTACGGTTAGTTGGAAGGTATATGGAAATCTTAAAACAAGTCCATGTGACCAATTTCCAGACATCCATACTTACTAATAAACGTTAGTTTTAATTCCACGCAGCAGAATCAAGTGAATAAACACTAATTCGTACGATAGTTAATACGATAATAAATATAACGTCAAGGACATTCAACAGCCAATTAATCATATGGCCAGCGGCTATTTTGAAGGCCCATAAATACCGATGAGTGTCAATGACATTTTCGATTTTTACGTAATGGAACCTGTGTCGTCTTTATCTCAGATAATCGTGTCAAAATACTTCTTACGCTTCTACGTAATGTCACAATAATACCTACAAAAGCGATGAATGTTTTAAACACGATATACAATTTAACTGAAAATTGCACGAAACTGAGCCATGAAGTGTTGAAAAAATTTTATTTACATACTTGGATGATATATTAATTTCTTCATGAGATTTCCGAGAATTTCAAAAGAAATAAAATATGTGATTATAAATTACACAACGAACAGTTTCTCATAATAAAGGAAAAGCTAATTGCAGTGTTAAGTATCAATCAAATGCGGAAAGCAGTCGATAATCTTGAGAAAGTTGCCAAGTTAGGTGAATACAAGAACCGGTTCGACCGCCCATATGATAGAGATGTTATCGGTAAAGCACTGGGTTAATCATAAACTTTTCGATAGAGAAATCGGTCGTATACTTATACCCTTCAACGACAATGTAATTACAAACGGAGAACAGAAGCTGCCGTTTTTAAAAATTGCGTATAAAAAATTAGTATACGATGGGGCGGCTACCCGTTTCTGCGGTGAGGTGCAACGATGGGGAAAATTGGTGATTGTGCAATGATGTGTGTTCCTCGCCACGTGTTGCGGTGCCCACTGACTCAGCTTATGGTATAGCTTCAATAAGTAATTTAATATCAGAAGTACTGGCAATACTTCGTGGTTATTCATAGAGTAACTGGGGAAAATTACCACTCAATTTAGTAGCAAATACGTTGCATACTTCCATTTCATGGATGACCATAATATTTCTTAAGAGGGCTAATGTTTATTTTTTTCATATCACCTTCTTTGCTGTTTAGTAAATAACAAGGGGAGTTTTAAGTCAACTAAACACAGTTTGATCCATTATAATGATTTTAAATTAAAAAGAACAAATAAGTTGAAAGTTGAAACCTTAAATTTTGTCGACACACAAGTCATTTATAGGTATCCAGCGCAGCTGCCGACCGCCCCGCAAACGCAATGTTTGGACGAAGACAAAGTATATATGGGAAAAACAAGAAGAAAAGGGACATAAGATAAACCTTAAAGAAAAGGAAAGAATCCGTCCGTTTACTAAGAAGGAAAGGGATGTAAGATCGGAAACCACAAGATGTCTCAATTCCACGAGGCGAGCCCTGTGCGGTCTTGTCAGACATAAAACTTCGTAGAATAGTTTGTTTTTATTTTTATTTTGTTTGTTGTTAATTGTGTTTGATGAATATTACCTTAGATAATAACTGTAACAATATTCACTTTAATAACGTATTGAAAAATATATTGTTATGAATCAATAATTCCGTTTCACTCTTCATGAAATTTGTGATTAAATTGCAGTATACGTCCTATTTCGGTAGTTACCGAATTTGTTTTTGTTACATAGTAATAATAAACGTGTTTTTTTATGCAAATGGTAATCGTAAGTCTTATAACAGCATCTCTACATATTTTTCAGTCGGTGTCGGTCGTCGTGCGCCGAAGTTGATGTCTCTATCGGCGCCGATGCGCTGCGCGTGCGCAGGCCCCCACCCTTGCTCCCGCTGCGCCTTAATTGCTTCATCTTGCATACAGCCGACCAAGTTCCTACATTAAAGCCAACTGTAGGTGTGTTACATTAACCTCACCAGCTGTTTTTGTTTTTCTCTCGATGTTTCCGCTTGTAGTTAGATGTTTAATATTTTCTTAATAGCCAATTGTATAGATTACCCTTACTTTGAATAATTTGATAGAATTATTACAATATTTTGGTTAAATAATCGTGGAGTTGACGGATTATAATTGGCTTGTAAAGGTTTTTTGGAATTAATATCGAAGACGTTGAATGTTTCGCAATTGGCAGCGGTAAGGGTGCGGGACCACCGCGGGGCTCGGCCTTCTAGGAAAGCGCTACCTTCCCCGAACCGTGCTCTTGTATATCCAACGACATCTTATTCTGAGGCATTCTCTTTGGAGGTATTGTCACATTCTTTTGTGTATGAAAATGTTTGTTTCGGTCTGTTCTCAATTAGTTAAGGTCAAGATGATTTTCTGCTATGGGTAATTATTTTTTTTAACATGATACCTATTATCTATGGCCTATTATCAAAGTCTAGCACCCTGGAAGAGAACTAGCACTTGCAAACTCAGGGTATCCTACCGTGAGAGCTAGGGTTTTTCAAATCTGTTACTTCAAATCTCTAGTTAAGTTTTAAGTATTACTATTTACACTCTCATATTGTAATATAAATTATTTTGTTGTTTGATGCATTTTTGGATCAATAAATGAATATTATTATAATTATTATGTGTTATAAATAAACTTGTTATGTACAAATAGTTCATCTGTATTTGTTTTATGGCTATGATAGCCATAAAACAAATAAGTTTGTTATACATATTGTAAATCTTATTGCCTGTCTACAGTTTTAATTCTAGTAATTAATAGTTTTTAGGCTTTTACGCTACCATCACCTCATAAGTTTCGTAAAGATTATACAGAGTATACTACTTAATTGTACATTTTCTGTAATTCTTCTTTTTTGTTTGGATGCAACATTGTTATTTTACAAAAATACGCGCGGCCTTGATAGTACGCACAGTTTACCGCCAGTCGGCGCCACCGCTTCGTGCTGTCGCGTTCCTCGATGCGATTGGCATTCGCAGAAAAACAATCACACGTGCAATATGACAACCGAAACACGACACTGTATTCTCGCATATCTAATGAACACTGCACCTTTTCTAGTTCGGAGAGGGCTAGAGCCGCGTCCACCCAGCTCGTGCGAATATACAGGTCGGCGCTGTGGCGCGCCTCTGCAGCCGAGGGACTCTCTTGCGCGGCAGCCGCTATCCGAGGATTCGAAGGAGCCTCGGTATCGGGAGCCACCATGATCTCGGGGCCAGGTCTGTCGCCAGTATCCTCATGAAGACGGCCGGAGTCCGTCTGGCGGCGCACGCAGTCATATCACTCGCCGCCACATAACCACACACTGGCACACTAGTATTCTTCACTTCTATCTTTCACTTAGCCGTTTGGAACACGAAACGAAACCGAGTTTCATTACAGTAAGACAGCGACGCGGTAACGTGTCAACGGCAGCACGACTCGAGCGACACTGATCCGAGCATTCGATGCGTACACTGGATGTTTGTGGAGCCGCCATCGCGATTCGAACGGTTATGTTGTCGTACTTGAGAGCGATGGAGACCGAGGAGCTGCGGAAACAGCCGAACGCTCACCCCCTGGACCACACACGTGAGATACTTGTCTCTCTCGCACCAAGTGGTGAGAGGGAAGAAAAGTAAAATAAAAGCACTGAATGGAGTGCCACCGAATCACGAGGAATAACACTACCATTTTATGCACCGTATAGTTTGAAACAGCATCTGAAATTATAAGAAAATACAAGGGACAAATACTACTTACATATTATATCATTATTAACACTCTTATTTCAAAGAAATTAGTCCCAAGGCGATCCTGGAAGCTGACTGCACACCTGACTGCAACTACAGTGCCCGTGTAAACATTCGATGCAGGTGATTTGACGAATGACAAATGAGCAATTAGAGAGCAGTGCAGCAAAGATTAAGGAACACAACACTTCAAAGCAGTATTTGTCTATACTCACAAAAGTTATTACACGGCCACAATTACCACAAAGAGAGAACGTTTGCTAGTTAAACATACTCTGTATACAGATAATAAAGGCGGATCAAACATTCGGACGCACCATATCATTTTGTTTACAGAGTTTTCTGAGTAAAAAGTCGAACGCGCCCCCGGGGGGCGGGCGGCGGGCGGCCCTTTGATGTTACCGACATAAAACGCCGCCGGCGGTGATTTAACTAATGAATTTATTTAGCGGCTGCACTGAATGATTGCCGCCTTGAAGTGTCCCCTAAGTCTCATCATCAGGGGCTCTATGCGTGTCTGATTGGACACAGAATTCAAGGCATTATCTTCGCTAGAACTATATAGCACGCGCGCTCTCAACTCTAAACTGGCCTCACCACAGGGCCTCACTGACCGGCAAACCTATAACAATCTGATTGATTCTTCAGAGATTATTTAGTTTATTTCCATAGTCAATATGACTCAATTTTTTTTATAATTTTTAAAACGTAAGTACCACAAAAGTATTTAGATTTAAGTTATTTTCTGTAACTTTAATTATTACGTTAAGTAGTACTTTATTATGTAAGCTTATATTTAAAGAGTAATTAGTATGACTTCATTCAATTTCGTCATGAAATTGATTGGTCCGCAATTATTCTAAATGCTATTTATTGGTTCGGCGGTTCAATCTGCTCTACAAACTACTTCCGTTAGATTTCGTTTATCCGGAAGCCCGGAACACATCCGGTAAGAGCTTGGTCACAGATGAGGCGAGTACCAATAAAAATCCTACAATCTAAATGGTTGCATCACAGTAATTTGTTTCGCCAAAGCACATTGAAGGATTTGGGTCCTTGACATGTGAACAGCGAGCGACTGCAATATAACATTTAATTTTTTATTAATTAACGACTCAACTTATAATACGAGGACACTGGACACTGACAAAAACTACTAAATGTTGTGTAAAACCATTATCTTTTTAAGACTTGCCGTTTTTGAGTCTTTTATTTAATTTTCTTAAAGTTGTTGGTCTCTGTTGTGAGTTTAGTTACGTACAGCTAATACGTTTTCTCCCATCGAAATGTATGTGAATTCTAATAAAGCTAGGGAGGTTACTATCAATATAAAAAAAAATAATGTCCATTTCACACTGCCTGCAGCAATAAAAACTTCATGGCTTTCTTAAAGAATAAAAGATTGGACAAGTGTACAATCGCTTATCTTTAGAAATTCGATCACGATTATACAAGTCTTAAAAGATGCAGTAAAACGAGCTTATAATCTGATTGTACATCTTCAGCCGCACCTGACGACATCTCGATTTCACGGCGAGCCCTTTCCTAGAAATCGGGAGGTGCAAACTGTTGAAGTGATACTTCTTAGTTATAAATTGTACCTGGCAGTATAGGTTTCAAAAGAATGAAATTCAAAATGTAAACTTGTTCTACACGTCAATATTGTACTCACTTCTAAAAAGTCTCTCGTCGAATAAATAACCTGCTACAATGGTTATGGGCCCAGAAAATTTTTTCACAAAAATTTTCCTAAAGGAATATTTTCCTGGGGATTGTATCCCAGAACGTAAGGCGAATATTATGCCATCGTTGTAAATAGGTGTCGTTGCGAAAAATAGTTGTGCGCCGTAGAAAACTTTGAGCTAAGGTAATTTAGAGTGGTTAAAAATGACTTCGACGAGAGTAATTGAACTTTTAACCAGAGATAATTACGAGAGCTGGCGAGTACAAGTTGAGGCTTTACTGATTAAAAATGATGCGTTCGGGTATATAGATGGTAGTGAGAAAAAACCAGAAGAGGAAAAAGCAGCGAAGTCATGGAAGGTTGCAGATTCCAAGGCGAGGGCTGACTTAATCCTGAGTATGACTCCTGGTGAGTTACGGCATGTAAAAGGGTGCAAAACGTCCAGAGAGGTATGGTTGAAGCTAGAATCTATATATGCATCAAAAGGGCCAGCTAAAAAGGCTACATTGTTGAAAAGGTTGACGATGATGCGATTCACCGAGCCTGGCGATTTCTATGAACACATTTCAACATTTTTTGATGTAAGGGATAAACTGAATGCAATGGATGTAGAGATTCATGATGACCTATTTTCGATAATGTTACTCTACAGTCTCCCTACAGAGTTTGACAATTTTCGATGTGCAATAGAGTCACGAGATGAAATTCCGAATCCAGAAACCTTAAAAATCAAAATCGTTGAAGAGTACTGTTCAAGGCACAATACACTAGAAAAAACAATGACACGAACCGGAGACGAAGGTGCCTTGTTGACGAGGAGTCAATGTCAAACTAAGAAGAAAACACAGCGGGTTGAAAATAAAGAGTCTGGATCAAGTCCGAAGTTTAGCTATAAGTGCTTTAAATGCCACAGGATTGGTCACAAAGCGTCAGAATGCAATAAGTTCAAGAAAAAAGAGTCAGTAAAGTGTATATCAGCAAGTGCTAAAACTACTGAGACTATTGATACTGCTTTTGTAACATTTTGTTGTTTTTCAGATGATTCTCATGATGCAAACTGCGGAAATGGAAACTGGATCATCGATAGTGGTTGTACTTCCCATTTATGTAGCGATGAAAGCTTATTTGAAGATACTTTACAACCATATTGTGGAAAATTGGACTTAGCTACTAACCAAAGCGCTCTTGTACATGGTAAGGGTACGGTAAGATTGTCTGCATGTAATGATGATTCCAATAGGGTAATTCAATTACCAAACACGTTATATGTTCCTGATTTAAGAGCTAACTTGATTTCTGTTGCAAAGATAACTGATAAGGGTTATGACGTCACGTTTAGAAGTGATAAGGCTTTTGTGACAGATAGCAAAGGGGATATCAAGTTAGTTGCGTATCGAAAGGGTAATTTATATTACGTTAGGGAACGGTGTGCTCAAGTCTCTGTGATGTCAAATGAAAGGGTTGATATTCAGGCATGGCATGAGCGTTTGGGTCATCTAAATGCGAAAGATTTAGTCAAACTCATAAATCATTGCGGTTTAGATCCAAGAACTGATTTGACACATGTCAATAGGTTACGAGATTGTGAAATCTGCATTCGAGGTAAAATGAGTTCCAAACCTTTTTCTAGTTCGAGCGGACCATGTGACGAGAAGCTGAAAATTGTCTATTCTGACGTTGTAGGGCCAATGAAAAATACAGCCTTAGGAGGTGCAAAATATTTCGTGACTTTTATAGACGACTCTACAAGGTGGTGCGAGGTTTATTTGTTAAGTAAAAAGAGTTCAGTTTTTACTGTTTTTAAAATATACAAGCAGCACGTGGAGAACCTGACTGGTAAAAAAATAAAATACTTGCAAACTGATAATGGTGGTGAGTATTGTAGCAAAGAGTTTGACGACTTTTTAGCCAAAGAAGGGATCAGTAGAAGGTTGACCATACCTTATACGCCTCAGCAGAACGGCGTGGCTGAGAGGATGAATCGAACCCTTGTTGAAATGGCGAGATGTATATTACTTTCATCAGGACTTTCAGATGGTTTTTGGGCAGATGCAGTGGTGACTGCATGTCATATTAGAAACAGATGCCCATCCAGTGCGGTTGATGGTGGAATACCATATGAAAATTTTTTTGATCGACCCGTTAAAATACATTATTTGCAATCTTTTGGAGCGAAAGTGTATGTTTTAAACAAAGATTTAGATAAGGATAAGTTTACACCACGTAGTAAACAGGGAATCTTTGTAGGGTATCCAAGGGATCGAAAAGGGTACAGAGTATGGTTGCCAGATGATCGAAAATTAGTTGTCGCGCGAGATGTAAAGTTTCTAGAGGTGGAAAAACATGTAAATGGAAACTGTACAAATACAATTCAAACGATGGAGAGGTTACAAGAAGAGGAACCAACGAGGTTTGTTGAGTTGGATTTCGATCTTCCATCGTCTTCACCTGTCAACGAGCAGAGAGATGATATTACAATGTCAGATGTATCAGCTCAGCGCTTACCTTCAACAAGTGATGGTCGTAACTTAGAGGAATTAAGAAGAGCTCCTGGTAGACCAAAAATCCAAAGAGGTCAAGTGGGAAGACCGAAGAAAATATACAAAATGGTTAGCGTGCCGAACAGGGAACAAGATGAAGAGGAGAGAAGCATAATAGAAGGGAATGACGAGAATGAGCATGACAATGAGGGTATTTCATCAGATGAAGGTGAGGATACGTCATCACCACCAGCCAGTGTAGCTGATGAATTTGCCGATTGTGAAGACTTTGTAGCTGCTGCCGCAGAAGTGTCGTTACGGGAAGCATTGTCCAGTAATGAGCGAAAGTTATGGGAGGATGCCATTATGTCAGAGATTCGAAGCCTAGTCAAGAATCAAACCTGGAAAATTGTTAAAAAACCTCTGAATCGTGAAGTAGTGGGATGTCGTTATGTTCTAACTACGAAACTAAATGTAGACAAATCCGAAAAGAAGAAAGCGAGACTGGTTGCAAAAGGCTATAGTCAGCGTTATGGTTTAGACTATCGCGAAACCTTTGCCCCAGTTACGAGACTCGACACAGTTAGAATGTTAGTCGCTTTATCTGTAGAGTTGGGTATGGAAATTCATCAAATAGATATAAATACCGCTTTCTTGAATGGATATTTAGAGGAGGAAGTTTACATGAAAATACCGGAACGTTTAGAGGATAGTCTTACAAAACTATTGGAAACGGAAAAAGACAGTTTTGTCAAAGAGCAAGCAAAAGAAATGTTAGACGATTTAAGGACAGGCGGAAATGTTTGTAGTTTGCGAAAGTCATTATATGGCTTGAAACAAGCAGGACGCCAGTGGAATATTAGATTGGACGAAAAGTTGAAGAAAATGAGTCTAAAGCAGTCCTTAAATGAACCTTGTCTCTATTTCAAAGATATTGATGATCGTGGAACGAAACTCTTTGTTTGCGTGTATACAGATGACATTTTGATTGCAAGTCAGAAAAGAGATTGTATTGAAAACTTTAAGTCGGAATTGGCAAAAGAGTTCGAATTGAAAGACTATGGAGTTGCGAAGTTTATGTTGGGCATAGATTTTGTCAGAAGTGACAACGCTATCAAGTTGACACAAACACAATATATTGACAAAATTGTACAAAAGTTTGGTCAACAAAACTGTAAAGAAATACATTCTACGCCAATGGAAACGGGCTTGAAACTACAAAACACTGAGAAGGACAATGATCGCAGTTTGCCGTATAGGGAGTTGATAGGATGCTTGATCTATCTATCCGTAGGTACCAGACCAGATATTGCAAATGCAGTGGCCAAGATGGGGCAGTTCGTAGACAAGGCGGACCACAGATGCTGGAAAGCAGCGATTAGGATTCTTCGTTACCTCAAAAGGACCCGTGAGTACGGTCTTGTTTATAAAAAGACTGGTAAAAATATTATGGGTTATTCTGATAGTGACTGGGGAAATTGTGTTTTAGACAGAAAGAGTTTTTCCGGTCATACGTTCATTTTAGCCGGAGCTGCAGTTTCGTGGAAAGCGCAGAAACAAAAGTGTGTAGCGACTTCAACTTGTGAGGCAGAGTATGTTAGTCTAGCCTTAAGTATGAAGGAGGCTATTTACTTAAATAGCTTGTTAACTGAAATTGGGTTAGCTCGTTTTAGCAAGGTAGAATTACATGCGGACAATCAGGGAGCAATTGCGTTATCGAAAGATCCTGTCTTCCATGCCCGCAGTAAGCACATCAGTATCAAGTATCATTTCTTGAGAGAGACATTGCGTACCAACAAAGATATTGTGCTACGGTATATTTCAACTGATTTGATGCTTGCTGATATTTTAACTAAGCCTTTACCAAAGCAGAAACATTACTTTTGTATGGATGGTTTAGGCGTTATTTAGTTTTGTTTTTTCTATACGTTGTTAGTTTAGTTTTGTAGAGCTTATTGTTGTTTGCATATTATTATTGTTATGCAAGGTACAATTTAAGGGAGTGTGTTGAAGTGATACTTCTTAGTTATAAATTGTACCTGGCAGTATAGGTTTCAAAAGAATGAAATTCAAAATGTAAACTTGTTCTACACGTCAATATTGTACTCACTTCTAAAAAGTCTCTCGTCGTATAAATAACCTGCTACACAAACGTCCTTATTCAATCGATTCACCATCAAGGTATCAATCGAACGATATTAGATACCGCAAATGTATTTATTCCGCCCACCACGAAACTGATGCAATAGATACCATAGCTCCTATATCGATGCTGTTGAGGGGTATTTTTGCAGTGCTCTTTGTTTGTGAATAGCGAATGCCTTTGGTGTTCCGTAGGGTAGTTCAACCTGGACTTTTTGACACTTCGAGCGAAAACCCAGCGGGGAGTCGCTCTATACAGTCTATACATATACCTTCTTAGAACCTCGTGGAGGTAGGAATTGAGATCACAATTTGGGACGTGTCAATATAATTGTGGTTCCCTTGAAATGCGTCGAGGATGAGTACATAATTAACTTAACTTATAATATTATTTTTTTAGATAATGTATGCGGATCTTCTATATTAATTTTCTGTGGTAAATAACGTGACTAGTTTTCTTCCAAAGTCTTTGGAAATGGTGGCAATATAGATCGATTATTGAAGGGAAGTCCATAAAGACTAGCGAAGCGATTTGATACTATAATATAGTATAAATATATAGAATAGAATATTAATATAATAAAGTATCAGGAGCTTCGTACATACGATAACGAGTTGTCGTGCAACACGATGACCTATACTAGTTCCTATTTTTATCAGGGCTTTTATTTAAGTTGAAATGTTTTTATATGTATATATGATTATAGTATGTCTGTGTGTTTGTTTAGGTCAAATCTTGCAATCTAAATTTGATCCACTTCCTTAGGTTCGATTGAGCCGAAATTTTACATGTATATGTAAATTGGATGACAATGCAATAATAATTACATCACAGAACTGGTCTGATGATGGAGTCGGAAGGCGGCCGTAGGAACACGGTAACAAAACGACGTAACCTGTAATGCATCAAATTGTTTTACTGAAAATATAAATTTTTAAATTACGATCGATCGCAATGGCAGGAAAGTTAAGCGCTGATGAGACACCACGTGACCTGCGCAGGACACAATTTACTATGCACTAGCTGTGCCCCGCGGCTTCGCCCACGTAGCCTAAGTTACTTCTTGTATAATCAGCTATCTGCCAGTGAAAGTCCCGTCAAAATCGGCCCAGCCGTTTCGAAGATTACCCGGAACAAACAGACAGACAGACAGAAAGACAAAAATTTGTAGAACGGTTGTTTTGTTATAGATACCATATACATATACTTTCATATACATTTGGGAAAAATCTGTTATTTTGATATTACAAACAGACACTTCAATTTTATTTATTTGTAGAGATATAGATTTCTGCTACGGCGCAGGTCACGTGGTCATCGCCAGCACAACATCCGTGCTGGGTATCATAAATGCGTTATGCGCCATCGCATCGCCTTGCCGGCCTTGCTGAGCATTCACCCTAGCTTGCAACTTTTAGTATTCCAGTCAGCTTTAGTACAACTGATTAAAAAATTAGAAGTCACTTGTCCTGACCGCTGTCAGCAAACGCGACGTTGACTAATTTATGGTGACAGCACAGCGAGGTGGCCAGAATTCGGCTAGCGGGCATGGTGACTGCAGCAGTAGGGATATCACGCAATATCTGGAAAAGTTGTTTTTTGCTCTTGATGTTAAAGTTTGACGATTATCTCATCCTGTTAAAGTGAAGATGTCATCGAGAATGCCACAAAACGTAGAATGGGAACTGGGTCTTAAGACCAATCTTAAGACCCAGTTCCCATTCTGGCTGCCAGAACATACTAATATATAAGAGGTCGCAGCGCAGGCCTTGATCTTGAATAATAGCTGACCAGTCTAGTACTAGAACAGTTCCTTCTATGATGCTGTTTCCATCACGATGTCTTTTTAATGCTGTTTGATAGGACGAGGAGCCGGTCGTTTGCCTGAAGGTAAGCATAACGCCAGCCCAAAACAATTGTAGTGCCACTCCTTGAAACACAAAAGCCTGCCCGGCACTGCAGTGCGCTGTTTACCCTGAGACATATCTTTGGCCAATAATTTTACAGGCTACTCTGCTCAACAAACTCTGCAAACCGGAATAAAGTATTGCTTGCACATTACTGCTTGGCGGCAGACTTCACGAGCAAAGCGGTGATACCAACCCAGATGGATACTCGCTGTAGAGTTAAAGTTAGTCCTACCACCTAGTTTTTCCTCACCTAAACACCAACCTTGTTCTTTTTGCTCCCTACTAGCGATTGGCGGGCGAACTAGTAGTGACCGTGACCACATAGACAACAACATCGCTTTATTGCTTTACTTTAATCATTTATATAACGAATTTGTACACTATACGATGCATCTGTACGTAGACAAGTAAACCTAGAATGCCATTCGGCTTATTTTCTTGGAGATTCCGACGATCTTAACTTTGTAAGCTGAACCTGTAAAAGTCATCTGTGCGGTAGTGAGAACCCCGAATAGTATTGTTCACTATCTGGTTGGTCGCCTCGTCGACATTTATTTTTATCATAAAATACATGGTGTATACCCAAACGGTATCAATTTTAAGGAGGTGAATATACAGGCGATATACGACACGAATCAAAAGAAAAACTCTTCAAAATATCCTATATCATCCAATATCAAGAAGTATGAAAACAATAAAAAATGGTTCTTAGATGAGGCTTATTATTTTGGGAGAGATACCAAACTTACACAATAGCTACCAAACTCACATAGTAAGTAGTTTATCACTAACGACTTTGCAAATTTTTCCCTAGCCACAAATAAGTACCATCATACGTCGGCTGTCAACGTTACATCCTTACTGCAGTTAGATTTTATAGTGCTCACATATAACCACAGAGGCAACACAGAGGTATAAATAACAGGAAAAGTCAACATATATGCCATGCATAAAATTGCCACGTCCTTAAACTTTCCATTTAATTATTAGTATTTAGTGTCGTGGAGATTTGCGCGCGGATAATGTGAAATTGATCCTCCACAGCGCTTCTAGTAAAATGTTTAACTGCGTTGATAAATTGTAGAGATACTGAGATTATTTGGCCACAATCCGGAATCCGGACACTCTTTCTGAATCTGCTTGTAATGACTGTTTATCTGACTCAACGGAAAGTGATGAGACACATACACTATTAGTGTACATTTTAAAAATAATTGTAAAGTATAGTACCAAAAACGTAGCTCGCATAGGTAGAAACGAAGAACATAATTTAAAAACAAAAACTGATTTTTAATATTCATGTATCCAGAGACGACGCCTTTTTCCAAAAAAGGAGAAGGTTCTCAATTCAGTGTGTAGTTTTTATTTTGTTTGTTACATCAGAGCTCTGTCATTTATAAACCGAATTGGAAAATTCTTTTGTTATTTGAAAGGATATACTTTCAGATTAGTCCCATATACATTTCATCAAAATCGGTTCAGTAGTTTGTCACTGAAACCGGTTCGTCGCTTTTACTTGTATAAATATAGGCACTCTATAAAATAAAATTTACGATATATCCAAATAAAATCTTCAGTTATCCGGCGAAACCTCTGTCAAATTCATTGCCACGGTGTATACATGTATGTACCTACATCGAGTGACGCTTGACACCACACAGTTTATTGCAGTCGTAAAATGAGAAACGCGCCGTAAGATGAATTTAGATACCGAGGGACGGTAATTCTGCAACATAAAGCGTGTAATAGACGTATCGAATATGTAGTCGGAATATGAATATGTTCTACCTACCCCGGCGACAACAGTATGTGAGCGGTGTATTTGAATTGACGCATATAAAAGTACCGCAAAGTTTGAGTAGCTTCCTGTGCCTTGTTTCAACTTTGGAGTGAAAAATAAATCATTCAGACAAGTCTGTATTTCCTCAAAGAAACAGTCTGTGCGTGAAGTTTAGGTTTTATAAGGGCGGTCGCCGGTTGTGTGATCCAAGGACAGAATGAAGTATTTTTTGCGTTCCAATGGAGTTAATAAAGTCGTAGTAAAGTAACAATAATTACAATATAAAATAACACATGTTAATATTTTCACCTATATTTTTATATTTGTACCTATAGCAAAACAACCATTTTTAAATTTTTGTCTGTCTGCCTGTCTGTTTGTTCCGGGTAATCTCCGAAACGGCTGGACCGATTTTGACGGGACTTTCACTGGCAGATAGCTGATGTTATAAGGAGTAACTTATGCTACTTTTATTTTAGAAACAAAGGTTCAGCGCAAAAAAATAAAAACCATGAAATCCAATATTTCAACCAGGTGAAACCGCGGGCAGCAGCTAGTATTTTAATATAAGTATCATGACCGCAACATTACAGACAATGGCAGAGTGCATCAATAATACGAAGCCAAGAAAAAAAGAGAACAATTTTAAAATACCAAAAAAATGGTTCAGTGCTGCGTCTGAAACATTAAACTTACTCTACACTCTCCAACCGCAATCAAATCGGAACAGAACTAAGTTTACCAAATTATTTGTTGTTTATGTTTAATAGCCCCGTCGCATCGTGGGTGGGCCGCTGCGGGCAGACAGACTAATTGGGTAAATTGCCGACTTAGACCCAACATAAACAGAATTAAACAAATTGTTGTGTTTTGTAACGCGTTATGAATAAGGCTAATGAGGCTGTTGAATACGAAACTGAGGGACGCATAACTTGCTATCGATTTATCGAGGTCTCATTATCAGGAAATTTAAGGGAACTATGGAAAGCAAGTGAAGGTAATAGTACTATTAGTTATTCTGTGGCGATGGGAAATTAACAAGGTAGGTAATTGGACCAAAGATAACGTTTGTTACCAAACTATATAACTACATTTAAGCTAAAAAATACTATTTAGTGTATCTATGTTTGAATTCTGTCAAATCTAGTGCATGGTTAAGATGTTGCTTTAAATTTTATAAAAATATTTTTATTGTAAAGCAAATCAAGCCATTTACGTCACAATAATGAAAAGTCAGAGCATATTTATGTGTTTATATTGACATTGGCGAAATTGTAGCTAACATTACACAGAAGCCAGGAAATAAAGAAAGAAGAAGAATAACATTATCTGTCAAGATTGAAATTGGTACAGGTAATGTATTAGAGGCCATTAAAATTTTATCACAGAGGGAAGAAATTTAAGCACCTTGAAGAGGACTACCTACTAAGAGACGACGTTCATTATATATAGAGCTGGCGCATAAAAATATAATCTCAAATAGTTGAATAATGCTCGTCACTTCAACTCCAACTCCCTCCTGACTAACTGACCCGCTCGCAGTATCGTGGTTGCGTAGGTCGATATTGCACATATTGGGTTCAATTCTCGCAAAATAAATGCATTTATTTACACAAAACAAATGAGTTTTGTTCCATATCTGCAGGTTGTTGCGTGCATTCCATATAATCATGGTAAATCAAGTTAAATCGGTCCGTATATCTAGGTAAATGACATGGTAGTGGTACATAGTTCTGACTTATCTAGAGAAATTTAAATCTCGCTATGGGTCAGAACCTGCGACGTTGTTTCAACGATCACTTTTAACATTTATACCGGCTACACTATTTCGCTCATATCATGTTTCAAGCTCGCTATCTCACGTCCGTGTTCATGCTCACATCTCTCGAGTGTTAGTTATCCACGTAACTCAAAATATCAGATGAATAATGCAAACAAATCATAATAACGTGTTATTTTATCTCAGGCAAGTTTCTAAGCATCGGAATGTAAAGCTTCAAACCCACCATCCCACCAAGCACAGACTAGTATAATATTAGTCCACCAAGATATGATGGGACTGTGGGGACATAATCTAGTTCTACACCACAGTTTGTCGTCTTGATTTGTTCCTTTCCTCCATGGTAGCAGTACTGAGTGTGACACACCGATTCTATTTTGGGCTACAGTACTACTCTATGGTTTGGGCTTCGCAAAATTTGATCATTAGTAGGGTATCCGGTGTCAAGCAATAAATTACTGCATATAATTTATAATAAAACTAGCATATTACACTAGAAACGGGATAGTTATTACCAATGTGTATTATTTGATTTGAGTTTCCGATTTTTAATTCAAGGAAACATTTATGAAAGTTTTATTATGAAACTATCTTTTGCCATACGAGCCCGGTGGGTAACGACCCGCGGTATCAGATTGGTAGCGAGCTCCTTGGGTGGTCCGCTGATGTCTCTATGCTCATCTGGATCGTGGACAAGCATCTAAATGTCCTTATAATTCTCTACATCTGCCACTTTGCTCGAGTGTAGGGTAGCAATCAATTTGGGATATCAGATACATTTACATAGGAAATTTTCTCGACATTTGTTCTACTTTGAGTCTGTGTTTCCTGATGGCCATAATCTGAGTGAGTATCTTCAAGACACGAGGTAATAGGACCACCTCGTCATTTACCAAGTTATGAGACAGTGGTTAAATGTTGTACTAATAATTATAAATAGTATAAAAAAATATTTGTGTTTTATTTGTTCTAGCTGTGCCACACGGCTCCGCCAACGTAATTTTTTAGCTAGCTTAAGTTACTCCTTGTAACATCAGCTATCTGTCAGTGAAAGTCCCGTCAAAATCGGTCCACCCGTTTCAGAGATTACCCGGAACCAACAGACAGACAGACACACAAAAATTTAAAAATTGGTTGATTTGTTGTAGGTACCGTATATACTTTCATATGCATTTAGTAAAAAGCTGTTATTTTGATATTACAAACAGACCCTTCATTTGTATACATACAACAAAAAAGAATTCCAGGGTCCTGTCAAACTACTTTCGTTTATGGACATACCACTCTCCGCATCCATAATGCAAGCCCCACTGATATTTTCCAGTAACTATTTTTTGTTATAAGCTTAATTAATATTTAATGCATGTTTATAGTCCCTTAACGTGTATTTACTGATAGTTTAATTATTTTAATCAATGCCTGCCCTACGAAGGCATGGGCCTTACGGCGCACAATGTGATTATATACAATTTATGTCTGTGTTGTAGAGTCATGTTTTTATATTTCTTAGTATTTCTCCACGTTTTCCACGTATTTAACTTACGGTGGTAATTAAAAGTTGCCTTTTTAATTCCTTTGCTTAATTGGATTTAATGAAAAACTTAAGATAGTCTGGAGTTAAAGGTACATTGTTGCGAGTGTAAAAACGTTTACCTATAACCTTGGCGTAATGCATCCGTATCTCATAAAAAAACTAAGTTCATTGCACTTGTAATTTCAATAAAATATTTACTACTACCTACGACTATATTTTTTTAATTCGGTTTATTCTGATTTCAAGATACACGATAAAAATAGAGTGCAAAAAGTTATAGGTATCGTATATCGTTATCAGCGACATTTATTCAAAATATTTACATAATAATGCGAATTAGCTACTCTGCTTTTAAATCACCAATTTTCTACAGATTTTAACATAATAAATAACTTAATATTACCTAATAGAATTACAAATACTGGTAATAGAATACAAATCAACATGGAATATAACCCACAGAACATATAATTAAATGCTAAAGTAGAACATATTAATAACGAGACATCCAATCAATCTACAAAATAAAATTGAAGTATCAGTTTGTAATGTCAAAATAGCAGATTTTACTAAATGCATTTGAATAGTATTACTTACAAAAAAACACAGTTTATTAAATTTTGTCTTTCTGTCTGTTTCTGTGGGCTAATGTTCAAAACGGACGGACCGATTTTAACGGGATTTTCACTGTCAGATAACTGATGTTATAAGGAGTAATTTAAGTAAATTTTAATTAAAGACTCTAAATCCCATTTCTAAAACGTTTAATCTATTAAAAATAAGTCTTCATATTTTTTAAAGTTCAATTCACTACAGATACGCATCAGCCCTCATTCTCGAGTTCCAATTCAACCTGCGAAAGCTTCAACTCTCCGGTAACAAAACCTCTTAATAAATAAAAACATAAATAGGCATATGGAGCAATAAATTTGTTTATTGTACAATAAAATAATGTAGCGAGCGCGTGCTGGGTGGTCCGCTACAAAAAGCCGACAAGACGCCGTGCAGCTCGTCGCCGTAGAGATGCGACGCTCATCCGATAGAATTGAAAATAATTCTACAATTATTAAAGTTACATAATACGATTCAAAAGACTGCGAAGATAAAATACTGACGAAGGAGTGGAATTCTTTGCCAGCCTCTGTGTTTCCCAATAGCTATAATTTGGGAGTTTACAAGTCGAGAGTGAATAGGTTTCTTCTAGGCAAGCGTAGGCGCGTTAACATCAGGTGAGATTGTGGTCAAACGTAAGCCTATTTAGGTTAAAAAAAAAAAAATGTAATTATTGCATGAAAATTGCCTTATCCCTCCTCTTGCTCAATAAGTTAAGTTTAATCTGCCACCAAGCAGTAATGTGCAGTTCTGGTTAGATGACTAAATTAGTGACATTACTGGACTTATTAGATTTAATACCTAAAGTCTCAGGGCAAAGAGCGCACTGCAGTGCCGAGCAGGCATTTGTTTAGTGGCACCGTAAATGTTATGGACTGGCATTATGCTTACCATCAGGCAAACGCTCGTTAGACGTTATCTAAAAGCATAAAAAATGGGCACGTAATTTTTTTATAATCTGAGGCCATGCGTAGTTAAAAGTACTATACCTACGTAAGTAGACAAGAAGACTTCAAGATTACAAATCAATTAATTCTTTAACATAACTGTCTAAAATTATAATAACTCTAAAGGAACTAATAAACTAATTTATCCCTCTTACATAAGCGTTCTCTAATAAAGCTAAAACCTGTATTATGTCACTTTTTCTGTTCTTTTATAAAGCACAGGCTGCGTGGAACAATCGGTTCATTGTTTCGTACGAAGCACGCATAATTATATTGTCATTTCGTATAATGACTTCATTCTGAAGTTTCCGGTACAAACCGGATCAGTGACGCAGATCGGAGAAAGTTATAATCCAGGTTTGTAATTTTAATCTACTTCTCGAGTATATAAGATTATTGTAATGACACTTGAATTATTAATTATTTTCGCTAGTAGGTATATAATGAAAACTATTTTAAATACGTGATCAAAGATCAAAGATCAAAAAACATACTTAGATCAGACTTTATATAACGAGTCGTCTCCATGATACCAAATTATCGTATTGTCATTAAAACTACAAATACATACAAAGCTTAATGCCGATTGAAAATTGATTAAGGTAAATCGATTTCTAAGATTTGATTACATAGACAATTACAAGTGAAGCTAATAAAAGCATTACTTGAACACACAGACACACGTTTCATACAAAAATGAGGTACTTTCAATGAGTCTTGCAGGTATATTATGACGTAATCGTAGTACGGTTCTATTAATATTTAAAAAAAACACGGAACCCTTATAGCATCACTACGTTGTCCATCTGTTTGTCTGTCGAATATAAAATTAGATTGATTTATCAGGTTAAAATTAATATCGAATACAATTATTTAATGTCCACAAACTCTATACGATTATTGTTGAATAATTTTCTCGCAGAAAATTGTAAAAAGATACGAGTTTCATTTCAAGCAAATGTCTTGCATCATCAAAATTGGGCACGAAGGAAGATCTCAGCATATCCTCCTTCCTACCCTTGCCTTTGGGGTCGGCCCAGAACCTCTTTACAAATGAACATACTTACTGTTTTTAGGATTGGGCAATATTTTACAGCCTACCTGTGACATCAACTCTCTTTTGGGAATTCTGAGAGTATGGGCTATGAGCCATGACCCAGCGCCATTAAGTTATACAAGTTATGGTAGTATAGTAACATAATTACAAGCCCAATTTTTTTATAGTTACTGTCGATAGATAGTTACAATGTAAAATATATATGTACGGAACACTCAGATTGCTAGTTTTCGCACATGGCGGATTTTTAATTAATTGCATCTCAAATATGAATGCAAATAAAAACAATCTAGACACGTTTTGAAAAAATACGTCTTGAAACCCTAAACTGGAAGTGTTATGCAAGTACGGGATACGGCCAGTTACGGCATAAATTAAAGAACTATAAATTTTGGAAAATACTATGATAGGTACCTCTGGTATTATAGTTTTAAAAGTGTATTTAGTTCAAACACAACTACATTAAATGTTTTCTAGAAAGAGAGCTGGTGGCCTAGTTAACTTACCTATCATTAACCACATTATAATGACCTATGAATATAAAAGGCCTATGAAAATAAGGCCGAAGGAAGGGAGGCTTGGAAGCCAAGCTAAGCTAAGATGGGGACACAGACTTTCTGTGATAATAAAATATTATGACAAAAACCACTTTATCGACTTCTTCGTACAATACCAAATTCTCCAAGTTATTAATTTTAACGCCCGTATATTTCTTTACAATGGCAGTAAAATAAAAATATATGATAAATCGTCAAGTTCTAGTCGTAAAAGTATAAAGTTTTATTGCCAGTAACAGTTACATTTAGCTTTAACCAGCAATTACGACACGTAAAACGTATACTTTATTGTCGTTTTCTATAATTTGAAAGTAGAATTTAACTCAATTTGTTTGAATGGCTTCATTTTACAATTGGAATGATGATTACGGACTTCAATTAAGGGTCCCGTTGATGTCTTTACAAGGAGGCTACGCGCGTAGCACGTGGAGTCTCGTAGCGCACACAAAAAGAAAAACTCAATTTCTCACATTATCTGACAGCCTTTCCATCTCTCTCACACACACACACATATACAGTATACACTGTCTCTCATAAACATATACCTATCTCATTTGACTGTAAACAAAAAATAAAAGAAAATGTTTCGTTTTACCTCTTTTATTAGTATTGTAGAATTTCGACATAATGCATCTCTTGATGGGAGTTGCCGTTGGCTACTAAAATACAGTTTTGGTTAGTTCTGAATCCTGCAGATTAATTCTAAATCTTTACAAAAAGTGACGTCAGTTAATAATACGGTGCTTTTTATAGCACGAGTACTAAAAAAATCACACGCCTTTAAAAAGTATCTTCTCGCTGTGACTCTAGAACTTTCACAACTTGATTTATACCTACTTTGAGATGTCGTATTAGTCTGGACTTTAGCACTTCTACCATGCCATAATTGTGCATGGTGGTCAGGCATTTTTTTATTATCGTCTTGCTAGCTACCAAGCACCTATCGGACTATTGCATCAGCTGCTCTTTAGAGCCAGTTCTAATATAGGATTACAATTCTCTCCATCTTCGACCACATAGTCACTTAAGATCAGGCGAGATGTGACCAAATTCTAACCAAACAAATTTTTAAGGTTAGAATTTGGTCACTATCTCGTTTAAAATATAGACAATTTTAGTTTTATAAACTCCGTAACTTAATTGACACACATAGATCTTTCATTCATATCAGTTTTTATTTTTTTTATTTTAGTACATTACACGTAGATTGTACTCTACGGACACGTAGTCCCTACTCTTATAAGATTAGATCATGTACGATATATCAATAGATATTAACGATATTATCAAGATAAAAAAAAATATCAAGACGCGGACTATGGTCTTAAAACTAAATAAACTAAATTAGTTTTATAAAAGTGATTGGCAAATTGAGCGCTCTTCCGTAAGTGAACTGACACACAAATACATCACCATTTTTTTGCTATATAAATTATTTTTACATTACAATTTCTAAATGTACTATTAATTAAACTACATCCTCTTAGCCGTTTACTAATACTGAGGCCAATTACGATAATCAATGTTTGCCTTTTTACGCAAAACCGTCAAAGACGAAGAAGAGACGGTGACCAAAAAAGAAGGTAGGTAAAAAACGGACGGAAACGCGTTCCTTGCTAATCGCAGTCGATGGCTGGCCAGCTAATGTCTCTATAGGGGAGATTGATGGCACCCTGATTGGACACGCCCAGCCTCGGTTCCCGGTAGCGGCGGCGACATTAAAGGATACTACGCTCTAGTGGACATAGATTATGGTGGAGAGTATAATTGACCTCTAAAACTTAATCGTATTACTTCATGATGCAGTCATGGTTTGAGTGAGAAAGTTATGGTTATTTTTTTTATTAAAAAACAGCATTGCCGTAAATAAAGCTTTTGAAACAACTGAAGTTCAGTTTGTACCTTACAAATTCCAAAAAATATAAGATTTTTGGAAATCGAAGCTTTAAGAAAAGTGACTTTTGCTTTTAAAAGTTCCCCGTCTAAATAATTGTTAAATAATAGTTAAAATGGAGCAAGTTGTGCTACATAGATTCATTAGTAATTCAGAGCAGCGACGTAATTGTTTATAAGCGGTGGCGATTAAGCGGCGACAGGGTCTATTAGTGCCGCTACCTACCGACAACATTAAAGCCTAATATTTATGAAACTAGTTTTGTGAAATTTATTTCACCAAGCATGAAACTACTATCGTAATGTATATTAGGCTTAAGGTACTATACCTGTAGGTACACATATATAGCGTACCTATATATGTTCTACCTGTACACAGACGCCAGGTCGAACGTGTTCGACGAATCTACGTTGTTATAGAGGCACATCTTGACAAAAATGTATGAAACGGCTTATCTTTACTATTGCATCGATGAACATAATTCTCCTTGCTATAATCCTACTAATATCTTACATTCTACTAATATTATAAATGCGAAAGTGTATTTGTTGGTTTGTCCTTCTTTCACGCAGTAACGGAGCGACGGATCGACGTTATTTTTGCCATAGATATAGTTTACGGACCGGAGAGTAACATAGGCTCCTTTTTATCCCGGGTAAATGCACGGTTCCTGTGGGAACGCAGGTGCAAACCGCGGGCAGAAGTTAGTAATATATAATACTATGTTACAATAATCTTAAATTAAGGCGTTCAGTTATTATCATTAATTTACTATAGTAATTTCAATTGATAATCACTATAATTTTGTTTATAAATGTTTTAAATACTTATATTCTCTATACTATTCTTGCAATAATTAACCTAGAAACACAAACATGATACTCGCAGCGTCAAGGGCAGAAGCAAGTAAAGAAAACAATCTTCACGCACGACCTCTCTCTTGAGCATAATTAACACCATTCTACACGACCAAGGAAGGTATTAACATGGTTCAATTACCTTAACATTTAACGTAATCGGTGTTCACAAAGTAAGCGAGTGGATTATGACTTAAAATAAGATTACGTAAGAAGCGATTCGGCTCCATTATTGAACGAATTGCAAAGGAACGGAACCCTATCGTCTTCCTTGTTTCCTGCGAATAATAATGTAGCTGTCTTTAATAGAGTGAACAGATATGTTCTGAAAACCTATGACATTATTAGGTAGCTTCTAGAAATCCCATTAATCTACTAAGTATTTAAAATAAAAAAAGATACATAGATTATAATAAACGCAATCTCGTGTATTAAAGTCGATTAAATGGGGTCATAGTTGCTCGCGCAAGTTCAAGAGTTATCAAAGCAATAAAATCTAAATTTGCATGTTTTTGTTTCCCGAAATTGTTATTACTGGTTATCAGTCACTGGTTAATTTGTCATTACGTAAGTAGAAATTATCAACGTACATTTTCGTCGCGAAACAAATGTGTGCGATAAATAAAGACTGCAATCTGTCTGCTCATTTAGACGTTCACTGTTGGTGTGGTAACGACCAGCCAATAAAATGTTCATTAATGGCCAATTTAACAATATTTATTGCTCTCTATTTTATCATATTACGAGTAATAGCCAACCTACATAAGCACCGCAACGAACTATTTCTTTATTTCTATTTTATTGCCTCATTTTATTCTATCTCAGTTTTCCACGGATATTTATTCTCTAATTTGTTATTTTGACGATTGAGTATGTTGAATCAGACCTCTCAGGTGGTCGCGAGGGCAATTTTTAACAGAAACCGTCTACGTATAACCATCAAAAGGGTTAACGAGCAAAGATTCTCAGAAGGTGCTTCGGGTACTTAAGTCGACGCACAATCAAGTGAATTGACATTCTAACAAATGTCGCCTTTTGACCGCTTGACCGTCTGAGAGGGCGACTGCCCGAGGTGATCAATAATCGATTGATGCACACCACTCCAGTAATTTGTTAAGGAAAATGAATGATTCAACGTTTCAAATACTTCGACTGTTTTAGAGGTAGAAAGTTCAATGAATAGAAAAACTTTATCAATAAAGAAACCCACATTTGAACCCATAATCGAAAGTTTTGGACTGGCTCCAAAATTTCCTTCAAAGAATCGATCATTGTATTCAATGATAAGGTATTTGTATCATAATTAAATTATTATCTTAATTATATAAATATTCTGATGTTTTAAAATGTAGTGAATAATAATGTCAATGTGTTCGGTCTTAGGAGCTATAATGCTAAATCAGAGCGTGAATGGATGCGCCGGCGACTGTGAATTTCGGCAGCAACTGCGCACGCGCTGCTCTTCTCACAGAATATGCTCTCAACCGTGGCCTGCTTTATTTTCGCTGTAAACAATCGCTTTCATGCCAAACCATTTGTTTCTCTAGATGTGATTCTTTGACTTTGACTTTATGGCTGACATTAAAAAGATTAATCGCAGAGCGTAAACATTCGCAACAGTGATTTACAAGTGCAAACATTGTTGTTAGGATCGATTGCAGCCGAAAATACTTTCTCTTTTTCGACCTCGCGCTTTAAACTATACAAATATTAATAGTTATGTATTTTATAAGATGTGCCTATATTATCACATCATAAGTTTGCGTGATTGAGTGTTTGTAAGCCACATGTCTATTTTAACAAAAATTTCTAAGTAAATCCAGGTGACATGTTGTACCATTTATATGGGGTGCAGTAGCCGAAGCGATTGTATCGGCGACTGTCAGATGTCAATCAACTTCGAATATGGTTGGCATCGGCATCGGGCTCGGCGCGCAGTAGCGGGTTTCCCGCGAAGTGACAGAGGATGGCAGGCCGCGGGCGCGGGCCGCGGGCCTCGACTTCGGCGCCCCTTCCACGTGGGTGGGCAACGCGTGTGGCCGCGCGCTGGGTGGCCCACTACCGCTCGCACGCTTGCACACACGCGCACGCCGCACCAACACACGCTCGCAACGCGCAAATAAACACAATAATCAGCTAGCGATACTTTACTCCGTCACCGGATAGAGCAACCGCTCGGGGAGATTATTGCGGGAATCGCGCCGAGTGACACGCGCCAGCCGCGCCCGCGCTATCTCCGGTCCGAGTCTCCGAGACTTCGAGTCCCTGAGTACTCTGGGTCCAGACCCCAGAGCGGCGTGGGCGGACGCAAACTACCCACTTTACAATACTTTGCTCCGATTCAGTGACGCTAATTTTGTAATCCGCTTACAATTGCACACAAACCTACAATTTAGAGGAATTGAACTCTCCCAAACCGGCATTTAAGTGTCAACTAGTATCGATTCAAATAGGTACTTAGTTTAAAAGGGAAATCCGTATTAGATTGTGGTAACAAATCATTTTGAGATTGATTTAATTTCATACTGATTTGAACGTCAGATAACTATGAAATGTCAACTAAATGTGTAGCAAAAGCAACGTATTCCAACGAATTATCTCTTTTTTCTATATAACTACCTCTATTTACCCTACGGTTGCTTGGAAGAGATCGCTGGTTATAGCACCAGATAAGGCCACCGATTGTACTAGTTTATAAAAACTGTTGTGAGTAATTTTTCTTTACTTATCATGTAATAGGATAAAGTGTTATCTATCTGTCTATACATGCAGTACCTATAAATTGACTACCTAAGTCAAGTACCTACCTATATATTTTTCCGTGACCCAGAAGTTTTATCGTTGTAAGGCTGTTAATGATGAAGATATTATATAAATAACACTGAATCGTCAAGAACAAAATTATCTTTTATGGCAGTATTCGTGTTGTAATGATCAATTTGAGCACAACGATATAATTGGTGCAAAAACTCGTTGCCGCTCGCCCAATCGCTGTGATTTATAACTTAATTCCATGTATAGGCCAACATAATAACGATTTGTGTCTACGATTTGCCACAATCTTAATAGAGATGTTTCTTTATTCCACTTTCATTTTTTGCGGAATCAAATATTATGTATGATCAAGTTATTGCTTGTCGACATCTACTAAATATCTCTCATCGCCTAGGTCATCAATGTGGATCTGAAACATAGATAAATGTAACCATATATTCTACTATAATTAATAACATAGGTATAATATAAGTATTTTAGTAATACTACAAAACTACAATGTATCTGATTTTAATTAAGTTTATTTTTCTACTGTACGAATCAACGTTAAAATCTACAGTACAGTAGGTACGTACGCGCAAAGAACCTAGGCCTTCCTGAAGTGCGATTGCTTCTGGTTCGTTCAGTCACTCATCAGCAAGCTTGCATTAGCTTTATCTTTCGAACGCTCTTCCTTATTCAGATCCCTTGCCCGATATGTACCAATCTATTTTACATCTACCTTCACTCACTACGAAGAAACGTAGTCGAGCATTTAAAACGTGAAAGAGGTAAGTAGTGTTAGGAGAAAATTGGAGACTAATTCGTATTTCATTTCTCTGATAGTCAATTTGCACATTTATGTGAATTAAATACTAGAGCTATTTTTTTAATTTTATTTATGTTATTTGGTAACGAGACGAGCTGGTCGTTTGTCTGATGGTAAGCATAATGCCAGCCCATAACAATTACAGTGCCACCCAGAGCTTTGAAACAAAGGCCTGCGCGGCACTGCAGTGCGCTCTTTACCCTGAGACATTAGGTATTAAGTCTCATAAGCCCAGTAATTTCACTGGATACTCTGCTCATCAAACCGGAACACAGTAATGCTTGCAAACTACTGCTTGGCGGCAGACTTCACTAGCATAGCGGTGGTAACAACCCAGACGGACTCTAGCAGAAGAGTTAGTCCTCCCACTAACAAATATTATATATTAAATATATTATAATAATATTTTCCACAATTTAGCTTGCTACCAATACTACGGGACTATAACAATTAAACCTGTTCCAAGATAACCTAGTAAAACCCACTGAGATAGTATCTGCTCAAACTGCTATGGGGTAATTTAAATGACAATCTAGTTAAAATCTCTTTGGAACATTATGGAGGAAGAGCTTTGAAGGTGAAAGATGTTTACACGTACCAGTAATGATATATTAATAACAGTAAATTCGTAGTATTTCTTGTCTTGATTGAACAAAATTATAGTTTGTAAACTAATATAGAACTGGAAATCTAAGTTTACATGTTAATTTACCGTCCAGTTGGCAATTCTTGCTAGTTATTTACATTGACGATAAAGATAATTTTATAGGTTCTGTTGGGTGTGTAAACGTAATTACCGTAAAGTTTTAGCTTATAAGCCTCATAAGATAGAAGTAAGCACTAAAACAGCCGATATGGACTTAAATTTCAAGCTTGAAAAGAATTCCAGCCTATTGTTCACCCCTTTCGACAGCATCGCCACTTACTCAATATCATGTGATCTGAACACCGTTTCGGAGATTACCCGGAACAAACAGACAGAAAAAATGGTTGCTTTCTTCATTGGTACCGTATATACTTTCATATGCATTTAGTAAAAAGCTGTTATTTTGATTCTACAAACAGACATTTCAATTTTATTTATTTGTATAGATTGTCGTCCATCAATTGTCTGGAATTTAATTGGATGACAAATTGCCTTCACAAGCGAAACTATATTATTACAGAGCACGTTTCCTGTTACAATTTCCTGTATCAGGTATTCAAATAAGATCGCGTTCCCTTTCGTCGTCGAGTCCCTGGAACACATTTCTTGTGATTAATGTTTACATAAATCTGTTTTAACTATAGGTATATTAGTGGTCATATTTCCCGTTCATTTTTTGTCTTTTTAGGATTCGTTTCGTAATTTAACCTACTTATATTACAATCTAACCACAAATTAGGCTAATGACTAATTTAAATTTAGCTTTTAAACTATTAGATCCATTATCTTAGAATGTGTCCATTAACATTTTTCTTATTGTCTGTTATTTTTTCTCCGTTATGATAGTTTAGATTTACAACATTTTTAAGCTTGTCTCTTGTAAAAACAAAAAGTAATCAAAACACAATAAATCAAAAGGGTTAATAAAAATTATTGAGTTCTGTTTTGGACATGACTGCCTTATTATCCACGATGATTGGCTAAGTAGTCCTAAGTATCAAGATCAAACAGGACGCGTTTCTTTGATCTTGATACTTGTGTGCAGTCCTCGCTAAGTTTGACATTTTCGGAGTGTGAAGTCGTTACGTGCGTCATTGTCAGCGAATTCCGAATGTTTATGTCACCATTGTTTGCAACGAGCCGTTTTATAGCTCAGTAGCCTCCCAGGTCGATGGCAGAACAAAGGGAGTACCGCTATATCACAAACTTTAGGCCAAATACTGGCGGGTCAGGTATTTTGGGGAGGAGGAGGCGCGTTTCCGTTTCAGTAGAAATAGGTATATTGTCCTTTCTGAGAGAACGGTTAGAACAGAAATCTATTGACCTATCATTTTTTCGAGACGGCTCCCTTAGGCCCTTATGTTATGTTATGTTTACCTATAGTATTTTAAAAATAAATAGCTTTCCTCATCGAAGTGTACTAGTGTACTAAAAGAATAGAAAACAAATCTAAATAAAGATTTCAGGCCAATTCGCATCGTTTAGCTCAACTAGAAAAGTTACCTGTCTGTGAAAACCTCTGTAAGAGCCCAGCAAATACACGACCGCTCCAATCCACAACATTCCAATCTAACGTTCCAAAAACTGCCAGTGTGTGGGGAATCTGAAATGGATTACATGGAGTGATATATAGAAATATTAGAAATCTAAACGTTCCAAATTCAAGGTTTCAAGCCATCGTTAGTGGCTGATACGACAATCCATTTCGAGCTAAGTTGCCAGTACTCGAGACTCAAAATGACCGAAAAATAGCGGGATGGCGCGCTTGGAATGGAGTGCCCGTCTGTGGGCTCGCAAATTGGACCATCGTTCCACTCAATCCAAGACGCGCGGAGTGATGGGTTTGGAACGCTCGTGTGTGGTGGCTATAACGGTTGAGATTATCCAATCGCTGATCGTTACAAATTGATTGCGGTCTTACAAAGATTATTTTATTATAAATAAATAATCATAATCACCTATTTCAGACGTGTGTTCAGCATATTATAAATGCAGAGCAGCGATGAGGAGTTATTTAGTACTTATTTATACGTAATTTAATTAATTTATACTGTAGGTGGTAGGACTAACTCTTCTGTGAGTGTTTGTCTGGGTTGGTACCACCGCTTTGCTCGTGAAGTCTGCCACCAAGCAGTAATGTGCAAGCATTACTGTGTTCTGGTTTGAGGAGCAGAGTAGCCAGTGAAATTACTGGGCTCAAAAGATCAGCTCGTCTCGTTTTCAAATAGAAATTAAAAACACGTAAAAGTACTGTTTTAATAAAGAGGGTCCATTCTTTATTAAAACAGTACTTTTACGTGTTTTCAACTTAACTTGTCATTCTTGCATTGTATAGGGAAAGCACAGTATTTTATAAATATGTTATTATATTATCGATACCTGATTTAAGTCATATATATAGGACATAGGTATGCAGAAGCCTTTTAGCACGGATATTGCACCTATTTTTACACATACATTCAGAATGGGTTCCCTGATTTTCCCAAAGCACAATGTGAATCACGTATTGCCAGAGTTTTGTGCCTAAGCCTGCACTTGGTCTTTCAAGTTACACACTACAAGCGTCTGCAAGCGGAGTAACGCACTCGTACAAAAAAAGAAAGAAAACAAACATTGAGAGAACCGGAGACATTGATGGACGAGAGCGCAAAGTTATGGATCGATCATCCAAGAGTGGGAGACGCTGACATTTGACAGTATTGATCAGGACGGGCCGTCGCGTCGGAAGACTCGATAAAAAACAAATAAAAACGAAGTATTTTTTATCGCCTTCCAAAAAGTAGAGGTGCTCTATAATTCGTTTTTTTTTTATTTTGGCAATCGTTCGTTGTGAGAATTACCTATCTCCAGCGTTATTGAGTTTTTTTATTTGCTGTGAGGACTAAACAAGTTTCGTCAATCACTAATATGTTCTCTTAGGAAAGTATAAGATCTATATTATCTGACCACCAGATAAATAATAATTCTACAGTTAAAACATACATCAACATAGGTTTACGCATTTGGGAAAATATAGTTAGGTTCGCTTACAAACACCCAATTTTGTTGTGGTGCCCAAGGTTTAAAAGTATTTTATGACATATAATCGAACGTCACAACTCACCACTAACAAAGCCTGGCTACGAAAAAAGAAAAAAAAAACTAACGAAAGTCAAAGCCACGTCATCGGTCATCGAGGAAGCGATCCAACAATTAGCGCTATTAACATGCCTTAAAAACACTTAAAAACAAACCATACCTCACTAATGACAGACCACCTTCCACCCGATTCCTAATCTAATAACAGACTCAAAAACAGACGCACATAAAAACAATTAAGTTTGACCGCATTGCCATAAAGAAGAGTAACATGACCAGGCGCGATGGTTAACAGAATAATATAGACGGCGTGCTAAATATGTTAGTGAAGCCAGTAAAGTAAGCCAGTCCGCTTATAAGTACGCACAACATGAATAAAATAATATACAACATGATCAATGATGATATATAACACTATAGCCATGTAGTAAGGGTGAGTATACCTTAACGATTGCAGCTAGCAAAAGCATTCTTAGGAGACTGTCCTTCTTTTAGATTATATATTCTCACCGCTTTCACAGATTTTAAAATTATCGCCAGCATGGGCAAAGATTTTGTGATTTTTTACTTTTGTAGTAGGTACTTTAACCTCAGTTAGACCGAAATAGTCTTTTGATCCTTAAATGCATAAGCAATTATAGGTTATAATGGAATATCCGTTTTCGGAGTATCTATCAGACGATGACGAGCAAAGAGGTGGTAATCCTCCTCTTTTCTCGTGCGAATTTATATTATGATATTTTCCTTCACCAAAAACTCAAGCTCAATGTGGGGTTTGAACTATTGACCTACGGATCAGCAGCCAAACGTACTGTCAGTGGCTAAATATTGTCTAATAATGCAGTCTTGCCTACTATCATAGCTTCTCCAGTGGATTTCAGGCGCGCTGTCTATTTTTACGTGTTAGTCTACGACCAACCCAAGCAATTAAGGGTTCTAATAGCAGGAAGAACGAAGAATAGTACGCGGCCTACGTGATCGACCGCGACTATTAGACTGGCATCGTCATAGATGCTAGAAATATTTATTTATTTACAGTAGCTTTCTAATGTTTATTGTGGGCTGAACGCGAGGGATGGACTCTGGAGGGATACTCTGTCTTCTATCTTTTTCGCGATTACACATGAAAATCTTCGAGGCGTGACAACACTGTGATAAAGAACACTACAAAGGCCTTATCGGGAATTATATTACTAATTAAGTTATTAACAATATAATTCACGTACCTACCTAAGTACGAAGGCACACCACTAACATATCTCTACTACAAGGTTTGTCTGCAAGAAATTATTTATAACGATAATGCCACTAAAATATTGTAGAACATTTTTTGTGTGATCTAATTTATTGTTTCTTTTTATTTCGGTTTTATTATGTAAAGAGTTTTTTTATTTAATTTTAATAGGTTATTTTATTTACCTATAATATTGAGAAACAAATATTTACTTAGAAACTCTTTTTAAGTTGTCTTACAGAATTCGAATCCACTTATTCCTTATACACGCGGCTTCGCCCGTCTGGTATATATATTTATAGCCAATCTGTCATTCCAGAACCTAAACTATCTACATTCCAATATTCATCAAAATCGGTTTAGTTATTACGGACATACGTGTAACAACCATTCACACACACACAAACTGTCGCATTTATAATATTATTACAATGGGGAGGCACAGGCAAAGCTAATCTCAGATGGCGCCACCTCCGCTGGTGCTTGTCATTGATGGTTATTTTGAGGGATAATGAATTAAACTATAACCAGTAAACATGCGCACGTCTTAGAAATCATTAGATTTGAAATGGTCACTACATAACCGAGACGAATAATTGGTTTCCAATATTTTTTGATGAGCAATGCTTTGATCCACAATTTACGTTTTTCTCGTTAGAAGAGAAACGTGTGTACCTTAAGTTTACATTGAATTGCACTTTACAGAGGCATACTTTGTTGAAAAGACGATTTTTTGTTTATTTACTACAATTTTATAATGAAGTTTCATATTGAAACAGCGCCAGCGATAATGCGCCACCTAGCGGGATAAGTAAGCAGTGTGGCTCCCCATTTATGTAGGATGGTAGGAAGGATTCCTAGATATGGGCCTGATTAAGATTAAGTTATAAATGCTTTTGTGAAGATTGCCTCTACGCATTTTATTGGCAACAAAAGTGAATACGCTAGCAAAAGCGGCGGGCGAAAGTGCAGCAAGGCGCATAAAATATTTATTGAGTGCAACTAACGTAAGTGCATAATACGTACCACGGTGAAGTAGTTCTGTTTTACTGGCATAGTGAAAACTGAGTATGAATAATTCAGACCACACATTATACTAGCTGGTCGACATATCGCCCAACAACGTATCTAGTCGTGCGAGGCAGTAGAGCGTTCATTTCCTAATGGGTAACGAGCGCACTGCAGTGCTGCGCAGACCTTTGCGTTTCAAAGTTCTGGGTGGCACTGCAATTGGCCTAATGCTTACCATCAGGCAAAGTATCCGTTCACATCGTTATAAAAAGTCATTGGTGATATTTTTATTGCCCAACAATAAATTACCTATGTCCAAGATTAATTATACCTTGACCCATAAATAAGTAGGATTCATCATCCATTCTAACACCCGGCGTGCCACAAATAGATGCGTTTTTAAAGTGAAGAAATATTAACTATTTGTGGGAATAGGACATGTAACCTGTTATACGCTACAGAAGCCCAAATAGAAAAGTAAAATAAAAAAAAAAGTCCAAGTTCAAGTTTTAAGTGTCGCAGATGTTATGCAAAAGTATAAGATTCCTACTTGTCCGTCCGGCCGGCCGTTACTCTGTCATATGCAATTTATACAAATTCTCAATCAATAGTTTATTTGCAAGAATACAATTTCATAAACATATCTAGTTGTCAATTGTATAGAACAAGTCAGGTAAAGCATTCAACCTGCAAGCAGTTTATAATTCACATTGAAATACTTCCTAATGCTATGGAAACATTTGCAGAGGCAAGAGGCATAATTGTTTCCTAAAACTGAGCGACGTAAAGTCATAATTTAGAAAAAAAAATAGCGGCTGTATTAAGTGCCCTAATAATACCAGACATGAAAAGAACCTAAGGATGTATATAAGGATGGATAAGGAAGGATAAGGATGTAAGGATGTAGCCCATAGGTCAGTGTAGGTAGATCATAAAGTGTGGCCCAAGTTTTAATGTTAGTTTACGATTAAATAAAGAATGCAAAGATAACCCGATGATATCTCACGTAAAAAAACCAAACTAGTTTTTTGTTTATTCAGTTCAGAATAAAAACAGATAAAATAAATGTAGTAACCTGGGTAGTGTAAAATGTATATTCCAAACCAGTTGAATAGGCTGCGCTGCGCACAACCACGATAATCCAATTTATTCAATGTTTGAATGGTTGCAAATTGTCCATGCATTAATGTTGCGTTTCAAAGGTTCACAATGGCAGTTGCGTTGCATCAGAGCTGTAATTCCAACCAACGTGGGTGGTCTGGTGTCTGCCCGTCACCGGGCGGCAATCAATTTGTACGCCCTTCAGCTGCGCAGGCGCACCCCCCACCCCTCACCCTGGCGGATAGATGCGCCTTTCGTCACGCACCCTGACTGCTCATGTATCTATTAAAAGACTCGTGAGAGTTAGAAATAAATTATAAATGTATATGGAAGGCGCGACGATTCGGATTTAAGTCAACGCGTCTTCAATAATGTTGCTTTTTTAATATTTACCTAAGGTTTTATGCACCAATCACGTTTTTGGCTGTGTGATTGCTGACGATTAAAATTGCGATGCTACTAAACGTTTAAAAATGATAAAATGCCAATGAGAGCCACGTCTGGAATCTTAAATAGCTCAAACATACTTATGCATAACAACTCCACTTACTTCGATTACAATGCAAATATTTACAACACAATAGAACGGCCACAAAATGGAAATATGAAATGATCTAACAGCTTACAATGTTACAAAGATAGACCACCCACAACGCGAGTCAGCGGGTAAGTTATGGCAAAGTTTTGCAAACAATACCGGCCGGTGTAGGATGGCTCAATTAGTAGAATTCGAGATAAGACCAGATACACACAATGGGTTGTAAATAGCGCACCAGCTTGATAGAGTCACATACAACCTTCAAAGGAAAGATTTATGAACCCCACGATTATTATACAACGAATAATGTGGAAAATTAACTCTCAGATTTGACTGTATAGCTTTATGTTTTGGTGTGGTTTAAAACAAGTCAAATGCATGTGACTTTACCATAAACGTAATAATGAAATCATTAATGTGATGATTATACCTACTCAATAAAAAACATATAAACGTGAATTACTTGACTTATAAAATCCGGATTGAACCACTTCTTTTTTTGTAAAATTCCTCCCACGGTAAAGCAAACAGTGACAGCACAGAATCGAATGTAAACAGTATAATCAATCATTAACGCGTAATTGTCGTGGCATAATCAAAGGGCAGGATGCTCTGACATTTTTTACACCTTTTTGTTGTTCTTGAAGTTTTTTTATATGTATTTCATTCGGCGGATGGGCAACTATGGCTGCGAGCGCGACATCGATAATTCACTCTTCAATCTATGTCTCACTTGGGACTGGTTCCATCAAACTCAGACACGTCGTTTTAGTTTTTGACACGTCCACGTCACGTCGTGGTCTCGTGACTCTTCGTATACCTAAGCTGTTTGTTGGAGAGTATTGCTATGGAATTGGTCTAGACACAGAATGATGACATTCCGTTTATGTTTAATTCAGGAGACTACAGCAGCTTTAATTTTATGAAAAAATAGTTCAAAACTGATATCAGTTCAGCAAAAGGTTGCTAGGCCAGCTAAGTAGTAACTATATACCACGTACATACAGCAATGGACATCACTTTTGAAGAGCGAAAACAACAAGTTGCTGCTATAACTCCACAAATAAAATAACATTAATTATGTTATTTTGTTGACTTAAAATTACTACACAAAGTTTAAGAAGAGTATAAACTGCATATAACTAAAAGCTTTGCAACTTCGTGAAGTAATGAAAACGCACCAACCACGTCAATGGTCAGTCACGGTTCGAGCAAGCTTCCTGAGCTGAAGCCGCAGCCGACAGCGATCTCCATGACTATTTACAATAATTCGTCCCGGTCCCAGCCCGACCATCCTCGTGAGAGTTTCGGGAACTAAAATACCTCCCAAGACCGATTTACTTGTCCATTTCCTCAGGCACAAAAAAAGTGCTTTGCGCAATGGTGGATGTATTTATCCGCGTATCTCGGTAAGTTCTCAACTACGGTCGAGCTCCTGTGCCAACAATCTGGTCCTCTGCCAACAGGTTTGACAAACTGACGAACTTATGTCAGAATGAATATGTACCAATTTACCAAGAGGCTGGCCGTCGCGTTGGTCGCAGCCGTGTTTGCACTGTCAGTTAGCAGCTCCTTGTCATGTCGAGTAGCACTGAGTAAACAACAGATAATCCCTGTCAGCCGAATTCGATGTTACATAGATGTTTTGCATTGCTGCGTGATCTTGTGACCATCGTTTTGAGGGATCGATTTTGAAAATTATTTAGAAATTTGTCAAGTTTCGAGGCTGGTAATGACCGATAAGAAATACTTGTAAAGTCCTTTGAAATATATGTTATTGTCAGCTCTACTTAGAAAAGCTAAACATTAAAACAAATTTTGTTTGTATTGCTGGAATGTACTTTAGATTTCATGTGAGAAAATTCAAAGTTCCCTTAAAAAAACAAGTACCTACACTACGTCGTACTTTGTAGACCGTAACTATACTTAATACTTAGGTACCTACCTATACATGCAATATGCATATATAAAAAAGTCCGTTAAAACTGTCAACTAGTTCCAGTAGCGAGTAACCAATCTTAACAATATTTTATATTAACGTGTTATTTGCGCATGTCAAAAGCCACAACAATACGAAACTAATGTAAATATAGGACACGCAATCCTTTATTTATAAATTATAATATGGATACAATGTTACAACAAAATAAGCATTAAACATCAAAACTGGGGTAAGTATTAATATCGAACGAAGGTCATTTAAACAAAAGCGTATTTATGTTTCATTTGAAGTAAATGGATGTAATGGTGTAATCGGATCGCGCTCGGGTTTCTCGCAGCTTTGAGAACCTTTTACTGGGTAGGGCTGCTATGAATCACATTTTTCTTGAATAATATTCCAGTTGAAACCAGCAGGGAAGCAGCAGAAAGTTGTAAATTAATAACACGTAGGTAACATTAGAAATCGACGTTGATCTTTAATTTGATTACGCTGTTATCATTAAATTGCTCATGTATGATTTCATGTTACAACGTTTGAGATATAAAATATGTGATGATTGGTGTCGATCCGTATTATCATTATCAGCCTCTTACGCTCCCACTGCTGGAATACCGGCCTTCTCTGAGTTAGTGAGGTATGGGCCATACTTAATCCACCACGCGGGCCCAGTGCGGCTTGGTGGATGTCACATGTCCTCAAATTTTGTGGGTCTTGAACATGCCGGTTTCCTCACGATGTTTTCCTTCACCGTTTTAAAGCGAGTGTGAATAATCCGCACATAACTTGATATAAGTCATTGGTGCGGGCCCAGTCGAGATTCGAACTATGGTGCGTCGGGTTGAAAGTCGCACTTAAGTTTCCGATCGGCCACACTCGCTCTGATCCGTATTAGCTGTAAGAAAATGCTGGAGAGCTCTCGACACACATACTCCATGGTAACCCTAAGGCCCCTAAGCGCATTGTGTGAGTAAGCTGTGTGCTCAGGACGCGCACAGTAGCTCGCTACCTGTGCTACGCTCTACCTGCCGACGCACTTGAATACAATCCTTATCATCTCGTAAAATGCTACTAAATCCCACAATAAATACTCTAAGCAGGATTCTCAAATCAAACAAAACCGATAAAAAATTCTAAACTTATTTCAAGAGATGCTTATATACTTATAGTTAAGACTCATCATGTTTTTAATCAACTTCGAAGTTTAAGTCAACTTGACCACAAGCTCGTTCCGTAAAGGGCCGAACCGTAAATCTTGTAGTGTGACATGTTTTAAAGCGAAAAAGTAACACATGTCCAATACATTTTTAGAGGAACTAATTTCCTGGGGGATTAATAGTTTTTGGTTGTTTTCGTGAACAAGAGACGCCACGATGCCACCCACGATGATCTCGAGAGAGTGATAGGTGCACGGAAATAATATAGCATCAGTGTAAAGTTAGCTCTGTTGTTTCCGTGTCCCATACACGACGCGTATTAAAGCCAGAGAAGTTTTTTCTTCGAATCCTCTCGCTATATCAATGTACACAAACTTATCGTCTTTAGCCAAGATATGATATATCTGTCTTTTAAAATTAAATAATCTTTATGACGTTAATTTTATTACATCGTTATAAAGGGATACGAGAAAATGCTTTTTATTGTAATGCATACTGACAATGATATTTGTGTGTCACAGAAAATTAAAATCGAAAAGAGAGAAATAACGTTGATTTATGTAGATTAGATCAGTGTATTTTTGCAGCTATAGTATGTACCTAGTCGCTTCTATTATTAGACAGTAAAACATTCAAATCTATTATAAAATGACATCGATTGCCATAACGATGTCTTTAATCAAAAATGAAGGGCAATATAAGGTGAAGCCTTACAGGGCCTGTGAGTTAAGAATGATATATATGTATAATTCAAGCAGCCCTAAATCAGTCCAGTGTGGGGTCCCTCAAGGCTCTATATTGGGTCCTCTACTGTTTTTAATTTACGTAAACAACATTCATAATATAGGCTTGAAAGGGCATATCACTTTATATGCAGATGATACCTGCCTTTTTTATTTTGGTCGAACAATAAAACTAGTCGTGGATACTGCCCAAGAAGATCTGAATTTGCTACAAGAATGGTTTTCATGTAATTTATTGACAGTAAATGCTTCAAAAACCAACTACGTAATCTTCGCTCCTAAAAACAAAAAAATTCCTGAACATCAACCATTAACTATAAATGGAGCAGTAATAAATAAAGTTAATAAAGAAAAATATCTCGGACTAATTTTAGATGATAGATTGTCCTGGAAACCCCATTTAGAAAAAATAAGTTCAAAACTGTCATCACTTCTGGGGTGCCTTCGAAGTATAGTTAAATGTATGCCATTAAATGTCCGCTATACTATATACAACTCACTCGTTAAACCACACCTCGACTATTTGATCGAGGTATGGGGCACGGCATGCAAAACCAATTTAAAACAACTACAAGTTACTCAAAATAAATTGATCAAATTATTATTTCACTATGATTACCTAACACCGTCTGACACAATATACAGTGAAACAAAATTAATGAATTTATCACAAATTTACCACTACAAAACATGTATATTAATACGTAAAATACTGAACAAAGATCTACAATCACAAATAATATTCACAAAAAATACTTCTGTATATAAGCGAAAATTAAGGAATGCCGATAATATATTGATAAAAAAAGTTAGGACTAATTATGGAAAAAAAAACATAATGTTTGAGGGAGCAAAATTATATAACGGTTTACCGAAATATATAAAAGAAATAAAAACACTATCTAACTTTAAACTAACTTTAAAACGTCACATTTTGAAAGGCGGCGCCAATAAAATATAGAAGCAAATATAAATGTAATTAAAAAAAAAAAAAAAATTTACCGTGTTCACTAATACTCAGTGAGAACGCACCTTTACTTGTTGCCTGGCCGCTTGGTCTTTTGTATTGAAGGTAATTAATGGAATAGTTTTTAAAATATACCCACTTTTGTTTTGTGTTGATGCTCGTTGTGAAGACTATTATAATGTTTGTATACTTAGTCATACCTAAGTCATAAGTTTATTTCTCGTAAGTGATTTTATAATCTTAAGAGAAATGAAATAAAGATCTTAAACCATAATTCATTGAATGTATTGGAAATAGATAGAGTGAAACTAAAATTAGGTTTAGGTAAGAAACGACAGAATCGACACCAAAATAAATATGGTTGCAATACTAATCTGCCAGTGATGTGTTGAGTTCTTTGTAGCTGTCAGCTGTAGGCATTAGCATTCAATAGCGTAGTATGTGTCGTAGGAATCGTGTTCTGGATTTTTGTAGATATTGTAATTATCGCTAATCATAGTTCTTTATGTACAATTATCCCGTAAAATTTCCATAATTATTCAATTTATTTCTAATATGTTCCTATAAATCGCAGATACCGATGGATAATCGACCATATCATGACAATATTGCCCATACCATACAATTTTATTAACACCAATAAAAATAAATTTCAATGCGTTGTAATATAAAATAAAGGTGCAAATAAGATTTTAGAGAGATTTTATTCCAACAATGGTCTACATCAAAGATTCCAGTGGTCAGGTCGTAGTTTCGTGAAACAGCGACCGCGACAACCATTCTCTTCGACCAGACGTCGTGAAATATGAGGGTCGCCTGCTGACTCCACCAAAATAAAACCGCACTTTATAACATCCAAAATTTAAACCTGGCACCTATCCTGTAGGTATTGCCTGGCATCCTACCACGATCAGATGACTGTACACATACCTCATTTTATTATTCGGTTGAATTAAGTTCTTCGTTACGACCTCATAAGAATGAGGCGTCTCGATTTATATACGACTCATTTACGACGACATGATATATTTTACTGGCTTCGATTATAGAGGGCTATGACGTGATTATCAGTTTTTATAATCGTTTCAAATGTCAACGTTTAAATGCGAAAATAAAACGTAGACGCAAAAGGTAACGAAGAGAATAAGAAGTTAAAAGTCGATTGAATCGAGTGTAGGCTCCGATTTCGTTATTCTTGTATCGTTTAGTATAAACAGATAGTCTTGCTATGTTTAGGAGTGGTTGTGAATCGAGTTGGGTGGTCCGTCGTGGGTTGCGAGAAGGCAAACAGAATAAGGCCGAGATTTGTACGATATCGCGCGCTCTAGTGAAATTGAAATAGATAGCCGGCGTATTTATCTCGCGTCAAATCAAATCTAGTGCACCGTTCACCGGTGCGCCTAGATGTGTCACCTCCGATGTTTCATGCCGCGTCTCTCGCGCCGCGCCGTAGAAAGCCGCCAGCAAACAAGCAAACCATCGTGATAAAACAACGTTTAATACGAAAAAAAAACGATTAAGTTATGAGCAGGAATACAGCCTAATTAGCGTCGACCTTTTTGCTTTGCGTTTTTTTAAGAAAATTTCGCCATTTCTTTGAAGGTTTTACGAAAAAGGTCGACCTTCAAATCGAACTTCGAAGTCAGAGCCTTATTGTAACTATTTTCAATATTGAGCTTCGCCCATTTTCAATGTTGCATCAGGTTATTCAGGTTGCGCTCTGTATTAAAATCTATTTTTTTCTTTTATTTCCATATTAATATATGCTTGAGTAACTGTTAGTATGTGAATCGCTTCGCATCGCACCTACGCGATTGGGTTATTTATTCCGAAATTAGTAATAAAGTCATCGCCGCTCCCTAAAACAATTAAATTCAAACACAAATGATGATAATAAAATTAACATTTTGTGGAGCAGTGTTTTTAATCCACATATAGGTTCAACAACTTTTTCTTTAGGGTCTAAATTTAATCTAACCGAGTTTTACAGTCAATTACTTAGAAACTTTGAGTGTCTTGTACTAGTGTCTTGCATTAGGTTATTATTTAATTTCGGTTAGATAATAACGCCAAGGTCGTGTAATGTAAGCTAAGGGCAAAACTTACTAAAACGTAATAATCTGACAAACTATGAGTTTTCAATTGCCTTAAAATGAGGAGCTACAAATGAAACTTAATAACTTATAACAAAATATATGCGCGTTCTTAGAACATAGAACCCCATCATTACGTGTCCACAAAACTTCCTCATATGCGGAGATTGTTCTCTATAATTACAGGCCCTGGTTTACAAGTTCCTAGGCAAAGTTTTACGGCACATAGCCACTGCAGCCTACCGATGACCTTCCGAGAAGCGGACCTCTTCCAGCCATGTTTGCGGACCACCCACCACGTTCATTGTCGTATTGTCAAACGGATTTGTTACGAGTCTTGACACCATTATTTCAAAGCGTCACGTTTACGATACAATTAAGATCTCATCTCTTTGTGATGTCGAGAGGCTTTTGTTACCTTTTGTTTTTGATATAAGCAGCTTTAGAGTGGAGACACTCGTGATTGCGCTAGAATGTGCTCAGTAAACTAGCGTTTCTATGGAATACAGAATGGGTTTTACAAACCACAGATTCTGAGTTTCTTACAATATCTGTAGGTATTGTATTGCATTTTTAACAAGTTGATGTAACAAAAGTTACATAGATATAAACCGACTTCGCCTTTTAAACTATATCGTCTATTTTAAACTACTGAATCGATTTTGATGAAACTTACGCTGTTCCGTAAATTATAACCGCTAAAGTAAATTTTAGCCAATAAAAACTAAGTCACAATCCTAATAATAGTTTCGGAGAAAAGCGTAGACAACACAAACATATCTTACAATACGTAGATATCAGTAGATATTTATGTTTGCGTAATAACTTTAGTCATTAGTTTGGCATTGTTTAATTGTTAATACACCCCCCGTCCTCTACGAATTTAATAAATCCTTTCCTTGCAAATGTTGCCTGGAAGAGATCGCCTTTAGCGATAAGGCTACCCATTGTAGCACTTATTGTAATATGTTGGTTTGTTGTTTATTTTTTTTGGTGTGTATAATTAAACGTTTATTTAGCTATATCTTATCCTTTTTTCAAGTGAACAAAAATGTTTGTTCCGTTGCCGGAATCAAACCTGCAACCCTTACGCGCTACAGAAGTTAAGTCTATCGACACGTCTTATATAGTTGACAAGCGATAAATGACCTAACGTAGCAGTTAACAAACGATCGCTCAATTTTATTGAACAAGCAAAATAGATTTATTAAGGATGATAAAAAATTATAAGAAAAAATATCATGCCCTATGTTAAAATATTACTTCCAGAATTAAAACGTCATATTGTTAAAATTCGTCTAACCATTTAGATGCCAGAGCGTGCCAAAGAAATATACCTACATACGCTCAAAAAAACCTCATTTCCTTCCACAGTCGGGTAACAAAAGACGATGCAGCATGCTCCAATCACATGACGGTGACATTCTTATTCAGGTGGTCGACCGAAACTTTCCACAGTTGCAGTTTTAGAACAATGTTGCGAATAAACGTGCCGCAGCACTTGCCGAATTCGTGCGACAATCGGCGCGGACGCGAATGCCTACGTGCGCGGCGTGTTAAAGCGATCGTCAGTGCTTTATGACGGCCATCCATCTTTGAAAGTCATGAGGTTAATCCCAGTGCATCGAACAGCAACATTGTTGTCGCATAGGTACCTACTCACCGGCGCGAGGAAATAAATAGGTATTGTTTTTGTCGTTCCCAATTAGGATTGCGTTATTTGATTTGAACTAGAAGTAGTTCGTAGGTACACGTCGTGTTTGTCGCTGGGAAGACCCAAACACGAAAAGATTCTTGCATTATCTTTACTGAAACAATTCCGTTCTTGCCGCCATCGAACAAGGAAGCTTATTAATATTTTTAGCTTATGATTATAGAATAGGGATTTATTGACACTCAAAAGTATCAGGTGCAACAATCAAAGTAGGTATAGTAATAGGTGCCTGGCAAAAGTTTTTCCATTTAACTTAGGTACGTAGGTAGCTATTCAAGTAAAAATACCCTACCGCTGTATTAAATTAGCATCGATATATTTTCTTTTACTATACCGATTCGAAACTTCAACATTAGGATGGTGGGGTACCAGAAATATACCAACAATAAAGCTCCAAAACGCATAGTAAAATTTCCCTAACTGGCAGAATAGTTGGCGTCTGATTTTCCAAAATGTCTAAACTTTGCTAAACTACAATGGAAAAACAACATTGTGAGAGAGAACGCTTAGCAAAGTAAAACTAGCTACTTATATTGTCCTTACATTTAAATTTCTGCCGTCATCGCTTTAAAATTCACAATTTTCTAAATTTTCAGGGTTCATTTTACTTGTAAATTTGAAGCTCATGTAATTATTCTTGTAATATATTTGTTAAAGGAAGCTTACCTCATTGGCGACCACTTAAACAGTGGGCTGATTTGCAAATAATGATACCTAAAGACTTAATAGCGACATGATTATTGCGCTGCTCCATAGCATGAAAATAAGGCCCGATAATTTAAATCACATTAAGCACAAGTGATGCGCCTAGCGTTAATCTTTACAATGGTGTTGTATCATATCTGGTGTTTAAAACACCAGATTATTTTGTTTATAGGTTACAATATCTGGGTGACGGAGCTTCACTTGGTTTTTAAACTTTTTTGTGTAAAATTCCGTTTTTTCCAACAAATTCAACTAAGTATATAGGTAAACAAAAGCAAAACTTTATACATTGTAACGGGATATTTACCGTGATTATTACAAGCTGGTGATCTCCCACAATGTATAAAGTAGGTAGTGAATAACCGTGAAAGTTTAAAACAGTGTCAAAAGCAAAACCTTATCTAAGAACAAAATTTCATCCAAATCGTTAGAGCCGTTTCCAAAAGAGCCGAAATAAATGTATATATTTATATACAAGAATTACTCGTTTAAAGTTATAAGGTTTATAGAGTCGGCCGTAGTTCTGTATCAGGGTAGAGGAAGATTGCATTTCAGTGTTTTCAGATCATATATCTGGTTTTGGTAAAGAACCAATTTTACGTCTTAAAAATAGAAAAATAACTCCTTTTTTATAGAATTTTATTTCCGAAATGTAAGAGACTTTTGTTTTCCTTCACAATTTGGCGCCCCTTAAATTGGCACTTGTTACTTGTACTATTATATGTTACTTGTACTATTATATATTCTGTGACTTGATGCCTAGAGCCTCCCTCCCTTCACTCTACCTCAGGGTCTTGTACTAGTACTTATTCTGTGCGCAGTGCCGGCGCTGATTACATATACCTACTTACAAAAGTTGTGGTCAAAGTTGGTGGTCCGTGATGACTCATATTGTGAGCTGTCAGACCAATTCCTCATACTCAAGCCGCTCGACAAAGAGTGATGGCAACATTCAACTTTATTTATAAGGTAGGGCTGTAGCTTCGTAGTTCAGCAATGTATCTAATAATACACCTGAAAATAAGACAAAATACTGCAATGTAAATTAAATTGCAATATCTATCTGTCATACTAAGGTTACGCAAGAATATAACTCGAATTCGAATAATCCTACTTAATATTATAAATGCGAAAGTGTTTGTATGTTTGTTGCATTGTCCTTCTTTCACGCAGCAACGGAGCAACGGATCGACGTGATTTTTTGGCGTAGATATATTTTATGGAGAGGAGAGTAACATAGGCTTTTATCTCGGAACAATGCACAGTTCCTCTAGGAACGAGGAAGAAACCGCGGGCAGAAGCTAGTAATTATCTAAGTATTTAGATAGAAGCATACGTGTCCTTTATCTATCAACTGTAATTCTTCCACTTACGTACCCGATATGCAAAAAATGAAACGAAGTAGGTACAAAACTTCTGTCTTGTGATATTCAACAGGTACGTATTTACTTACGCCCTTATTCATAAAAGCTCAATAAGATGAACTGCTTTGTCAACTTCTCGTTGACGAAAGGTGTTACGCGTGAAAATGAGACAAAACCTTCTAAAAATAAGTAATGAAATAACTTACGGAACGTTTATGAATAAGGGCTTTATTTGGTTCAGAAAACAAACTGCTCTCAAAAGTTAAAGGAGCTTCCGAAACTTGTGGTTGCGCAGAACGTGATTTTAGAACTACAAATTGGCTGGGAAAATCTACTCGAACATTCACGTAATCACGTTTGTAATTTTTTGCGACAATTACCTATCTAACTTCATTTGAGGCAAATTTAAATTTAGCGTTCATTATTACAATAACTTCTGATCTATGCTTTAGGAGTAAAATAAACAAGTCTCCAATACGTAGGCGACACTCATACGTTAGATTATAAGTAGTAGATGTAGTGGGCCATGGGTGGTACTAATAAGATTGTTAAACGAAACTGCCTAGGGTTCCGGCTGTACTCTGTGCATTATCCTGCGCTACCGCACACAGGGCGCTCGCGAACCTCATTCATCAGCACTGATTGATTGCCACTGTCAAAACCCTAATGGCGGTGAGTGCCCGCCGCGCCGACTTGGTACTGTGTACGTACTGTAGCCAAGTCTCCAGGTTTTAGTGAGACAAATATATCTGTACTATTAGAGCAAGTAGGTGCCAATAAATTATAACTTTCATGTCTATTACCGGATAAAATCTTTACGTCTGTGGTTGGACTAGATTAATTTAACGATAGAATAGGAATTGTATATGGCATTCTGTAACGCAAGAAGCAATTGTGTCCTCTGAGTAGTTTGAAATAGGTACTAAAGGCATTAAACCCGTTGTGGAGAGATTGAGTTGAATCAGTCAAATCCAATTGCGCGGAAGAGTTCAATCCCTGCGGAGGAAAAACTATTTGTGCACTGAAAAAAGTGCATATTTTTTATAATTTTTAGTTTTTAATTCGCAGTCATAGTGATGCCTAATGCCTATTAGTAAACAGGTCTACTAAAGTGATCGTGGAACGAGCGTCCTATAGGTAACACAGATAATGTTTAATAGTTATACCGGTTTTGGACCGGTGTTATGCTTACCATCATGCAAACGACTGGCTCGTCTCGTTACGTTATGGAATAGAATTTGATTTTGGGACAATTTGATAAATGTAGTGTAGGTTTATTAAATTGGCCCAACTTTAACTTTACATTATTTTCATTATCAATCCTGATTTTCACTACGTTAGATCTGGCAACACTAATCCAGACAAATGCGCCTAAGCCGATATTAATACGTGTTATTGATGAGCCCAACTCAAGTTCACGGTTACATATTAAACATTGTAGGTACAACGTGTTTATTTCTAGGTAAATGAGCTAGTTAGGAGAGTCGTTAGTAGGCTGATTTGGTACATTCGACGGTAGAAGTCTCCATTCTTTAAATGAAGTTGCCAGCTTACCTACAAATAAGTAGGTAGATGTACATAAAACTCAACGGTCACATTTTTTTAATAGTAGGTATTAGATAACGAGACGGCTAATCGTTTGCCTGAACATTATCTAAATATCATCTCTATTACCTGGTCTGTTAGGTACCGTAGTATTACTAGTTATATATCTTACCTATCATGAAATTGTCTATTAGTCCCACATTCCCATTCCCTGCATCCCTCACGCGCTACAGAAGCCAAGTTTATCGACTTATCGACTAGTACACCACGAGGGCTGTAAAATATTACGTGAAAATATCAAAGTAACTTTTAACCGTTTCTTTGTCTAAGTTCGTCCTTCTCGTAGGTATAGCGGTAAACCCTGGTTGTATCAGCATTTTGGCAGGAGCCGCCAGGAAGCTTCTGAGTTCAATTTTTTTTACGCATCGAGCTAGTACTAATCTGTACGTAACTTGTTGTGATTAGAATTAAAATGGAGCTCGCAACTTTAGATAGATAACATTAAAAATCAATGCTACACACACAGCACAGCGTCTCCGCAAATCGTTCACGTAATCTACTTATAAAATAATTTATATTGGTTAGTCCGCGACTGTACCCATCCGATGAGACGCGCTGTAGGTTGGACCGTAAAGGTGATGACTGCAATAAATCTTTAATTGAATTCGTATCGCCTATTCAATCGGAATGATTAAGTTGACTTGCCCAATAAAAAGTAATAAGTATAAGGGATTACGTACCACCGTCCACTACGCTCCTATCAAAGGTAGCATTGGCTATAAACTTCGTTCCTTTCGAAATGCGCACATCAATCTTGTTCATATGATAAAAGCGCGCGTCAGTGTGTTTTGGCAGGGTAAATGATGGGCCATCAATAAACCGCTTTGCGTCAATCGTACTTCGATTCAGGGGCCTGTGTCATAAAAAAACATTAGTCTAATATTACGAGTATTAGCCTCGAATTTTATATGAAAACAAAAGAAAAAAAGCTCATAATATTAGACTAATAATTTTTATGAAACAGGCCCCAGGCAGTAAAATATACGAAAAAATATGAATAACAAAGTCTTATGGAAATCAAGTTCCATCTACGATACTTGCTGGAAGGATTTTTGATTTTACTTTTTGCCTTATTTCGTTTAAAAACAAATTGGTATACCGAGCCTCAAATATGATACCCTGGTTTACAATGTAGGTAACACATTCAGGTATAAAACCTCATCAGGGATCTAGAGACGTGCCTATTGTCGTATTCAGCACTTCTCCATTCTTGATAACTATTTGGTAGTATTCCGTTGTGGAGTAGGTGTAGGCTTAATAACGATGATGATAGTGAGTAGGTACCAGTTACTACAGTTTGTTTGATATTGGTGTCAATTCTATCATTTTATAACTAAACTAATTTTAGTTTCGCTCTCTCTCTTTCCAATGCATAACATGAGAAAGAGATGGAATATATTTTACACCTGTCAAATTAATCCACTTGCTTGAGTGTAGTGTAAATTTAATGGCAATGAATTCAGTGGCATCTAATTTATCAAGATCGAAAGATATTTGACAGGTCTAAAACCAAATTTAGATCTGTCAGACATCTTCCATCTCTTTCTCATGTTATGCATTGGAAAGAGAGAGAGCGAAACTAAAATTAGTTTAGTTATGAAATGATAGAATCGACACCATTGTATGTGGTCAAAGATAGTGAATATACTAAACCTACATATGGCTCACAAGTTCAAAATTGCAGATGCCTGAACACGCCGATAGGTGCTTGGCGACCGATTTTGTGTACTAGCTGCTGACCGCGGTTTTACCCGCGCGGAGATATTGGATTTCATGGGTTTTATTTAGCAACGGATCGATGTCATTTTTGGCATAGTTATAGTTTATGGACCAGAGACATGGGCTACTTTTAATCTCGGAAAAAATGCATGGTTCCTTTGGGAAGGTGCGTGAAAACCGCAGGCAGAAGCTAGTAAAGAAAATATTAACATAACGAAGCTTATATAATAGTTTTGTAATCAAGAAAAACAATCACATGGTTCAAAATTTTATTTAAGTAGGTAAGTGCTACATTATAAAAACCAAAATTTGACACCTTTCCTTTGCCCTATACAACATTTTTAAACAATTAAAAATAAAAATATTAAGTCAGTCCGGAAGTATACAGTAAAAACATTTTTATTTCATTTACACATCCATATTACAATTTAATTAGTTATACAAATCGTGTATAAATTCGATAATCTTATTTACATCGCCGGAAAATTACACTACAACTCATTATTATGTACTATTTAAATAACTACAGAGCTGTTACAACTTCAGAGTTGTTACAACATCGATCCTAATAGGGTAAATAAATAATAGGTGTTTATTTGTATATAACATTATTGCATAATTACCATGCCATAAACGAACCTGCACTTACCTCACAGTGCACTGCGAAAACTTTGGGACATTGCAATGCTAGTTTAGGTTAATATTAGTTCAAATGAAACATGTTTCAAATTTTCTAACCGGGCAATTGGGATGTTCATTGTATTCAAATAAAAATATAATTTTGCCGCGGAAACGGTAGTTTTTGTGTCAGAAATCCTATAAAACACAATATTCTTGTTTATTTTTAAGGAATATAATTTTAATTTAATAATCAAAATGTAATCACATCACTCCGAAGTCACGTGACATAAAACGCGCGTGACGTCACTTACTCAATCGGAATGAGTATATTGCTCTTTCTGCCTAGTAGTTTAGAGTGATTTCTGTGAATATAGTTATCTGTGCCAGGAATCGTGACGTCACATCGACCACGTGACCAGTATTGGCGTTTTGGAGCGAAATTTAACACGGCATTTAAAATACATGATAATTAAAATATTAAATTTTAAATTTCTTCTCTCATATGTCTTTACTCCATTTTTATATATTTTATGTAATTTTATTAAGTCTAATAATATTCGTTTATAAACAAATGTTATGTCTTTAAACCTTTTTTTCTATAATTATATTTTCAATGTTCCATATTTTGTAACCGGGCAATTATTAATACCGTACACTGGCCTCACTTTGACACTGGCAGAAAAACGTCAAGCAACGTTTAAAATCCATAATCTGAAGAAGAATTAAAATATTAGTTGTTTTAAAAAGTAAATATAAATATTTTGGGTTATATTAGGCCCATACGCATCGTTTTAAACACTTTCTCAAAATCAGTCAACATCCCAATTAATACCGTACGCTGGCCTCACTTTGACACTAGCAGAAAAATGTCAAGCAGCGTTTAAAAGCTATAATCTAAAGAAAATATTGCGCCCTGATAACAGATTAGGTAATAGGCACAATTGGCACTGGCCCCAATTTTCACAGAGCACTGTAATGTACGTAATTCAAACCAAACATGTATGAAACGTAACCTATTTACACAACAATTCCATAAGTATAATAAATACTAACATAGAACCTAAGTTACAAAATAAAATATATACGCAAAGTTTCTCGTAATATTCTACTATCACAATGAGATACAATGGTAAATTATCACTATACATTAACCAATATGTACATTTGGATGACGGAAGATACTTGTCTAAGATTCTTGAGTTTTCTTTTTGTGTTACCTGAAAATATAAAAAATAAATTTTAAAAAAAATTCTCAATTTTTGATTCCTTTATATCCCTCCCCTATCCCTATGTTTTGTTGTTTAAAAATGTGTATTTACTGAAAACAACAATTTGGATGTTTTCAAGGCAAGAGTGAAAAAGTATCTTCTAGACGTGCTATATTGTCGACCGCATCGTCGCTTAACACCAGATGAGATTGCGAGCAAAGGCCGCATTCGGTATTTAAAAAAAATTGTCGATTCTAGCGACATAAACATAATTTTAGTTTCGCTTTCTCTTTCCAATAAAAACATAAGAAAGGGATGGAAGATCTCTGACAGGTCTAAATTTAAGTTTAGAGTTGTCAAATATCTTCCACCCCTGATAAATTTGAAATAAGACACCACTTACTTCATGACCGTTAAATTTACAATAGGTAATAAATAAAAGGTAAGTAAGTAAAAATAAAATAGGTAGCAAATTTACAATAACAAGCAATTTGACAAATTAAAAATATATTTCATCCCTTTCTCATTTTCTATTTACTAGGTGCTAGGATTAACTCTTCTGCGAGTGTCCGTCTAGGTTGGTACCACCGCTTTACTCGTGAAGTCAGCCGACAAGCAGTAATGCTCCCACATTACTGTGTTCCGGTTTGATGACCAAATTGAAATTACTGGGCTTTATGAGACTTAATACCTTATGTCTCAGGTTAGCGGGCGCAATGCAGTGCTGCGCAGGACCGTGTTTCAAAGTTCTGAGTGGCACTGCAATTGTTATGGGCCGGCATTATGCTTACCATCAGGCAAACGACCAGCTCCAATATCAGGTATAGGTTTAAGCCGTCAAAATCGAAACCATTACCAAACCCTACTAAATACTTACCTAACTGAGTTCGAACCCCGCTCCCGACTGTATCGCATACAACAGTTTCTCCTCGAGAATGTCCTCGCTGTTGAACTCTGGCAGCTTCAGCAGGTTCATACAAGTGGAAGACGAGGGGAGCCGGTCAGAAGCGCCCGCTGATTGGATGCAGAACGGCGGGTGAAGGTCCTATAACGATGATGTGATGTGAAAATTGCAAGAAATAGTTTGATTAGCAAAAAAAGGGTGCGAGCCCTGGAGCTTGCAGAGTGTAAATTTAAATTAAAAAAAAAAGGTTCTATAACGTTACAAAAATAAAATGAAATAAAAATAAATAATGCCATTTTCGCGTGGAAATTTCAGCAGGAAATTTGTTTTTTTTTTGCCTTTTTTTATAATATTGGTAACGAAACGGTAGTGTCGTTTGCCTAGATCGTAGGCCATAACAACAGGCGAGTTGATAACTTTTGGAAAATAGTTTTAAGTGCTGTATTCTAATAAAGTTAAAAACATAAGTGAATTAATATTTATTTATAATTGAACAAATTAAATAAAAATAAAGCTACAAAAACGCAGGTAAACAACAACCGCGTAGTTCTTAAGCTAGTATGAAAAAAAACTGCATGTTTTTAGTACAGCTTTACGGCCCGCGTAGAACAAGTGACGTCAGATGTTCCGTCCAATTTGTATGGGGCGTTTTAGCGCTCAGTAGATACGCCTGACTTTGACTCCCATTTTTGACGTTTCTAGCGCTCGATTTTCACTTTTTTCGATATAGACATTTGATTCTCATGAGAAAACGAATTGATTGACATCATAAAGAATGGAATCAACATCTCTATAATCAATGTTTTTGATGAAAATTATTTTGAGAAAAAAAATAAAGAATCTTCAAACCCGTTTTATTCAAAGTTACAAGGAAATTCAAAGATATCCAATATAATTGTAGTTGTTTCACCTTAAATCCTAGCAGCGGCGGTCGCGAGCAACTCGTGACAAACTTGAGCAACTGTCGTCTCTGTCCGTCGTTGAAGGTCTCCACCACGTTCCAGAAACACTTCACCGTGGGGTGGGTTAGTGAGAAGCCTCCTGACAAAATAGAAATACATTTATATACCGATTGCAGTGTCGAGCTAACCAACCAATAGCGTGGCAACATTCACAATTTATACAAATAAATAAAATTAAACTATCTGTTTGTAATATTAAAATAACAGCTTTTTACTAAATGCATACGAAAGTATATAAGGTACCTATAGCAAAACAACCATTTTTAAAATTGTGTTCTGCTTGTTCCGGGTAATCTCCGAAACGGCTGGACCGATTTTGACGGGACTTTCACTGGCAGATAGCTGACGAAACAAGGAGTAACTTAGGCTGCTTTTATTTTAGAAAAAGAATTAGGGTTCCAAAAGGCAAAAAATAAAACCCATAAAACCAAATATCTCCGCGCGGGTGAAACCGCGGGCAGAGTAGCTAGTTATATATACAGAAATAGTTGGTCCCGTACCGGCGTATTGCGTATGCGCCCTCAAGTCGACTAGATCAATAGGCACTTCCGCACCCGAGATCAGAAGCTGCAGCTCTCGGCACGAGAACATCCGCAGCCACTCCGCCTTCACCACCGACGTGAGCCCTTGTTTGAACGCGTTGCATTGTGATCTAATTTGCCTAAAACAGAAGAATCATTTAAAATATAAAGCCCGACAATCACACAACTATACCCTGTTCCAAAATCTTAGATATTTTATGTTGTTGGTGGGAGGACTAACTCTTCTGCAAGTGTCCGTCTGGGTTGTTACCACCGCTTTGCTCGTGAAGTCTGCCGCCAAGCAGTAGTGTGCAAGCAGTACTGTGTTCCGGTTTGATGAGCAGAGTTTCCAGTGAAATTACTGGGCTTATGAGACTTAATATCTAATGTCTCAGGGTAACGAGCGCACTGCAGTGCCGCGCAGGCCTTTGTGTTTCAAAGTTCTCGGTGGCACTGCAATCGTTATGGGCCGGCGTTATGCTTACCATCAGGCAAACGACAAGCTCGTCTCGTTACCTAATAACATAAAAAAAAAAATGTGAACAAAGGGGTTGACAGAACGATAAAATTGATAGAAAACTGTGCAATCCACCATTTGATGATAGTCATTACTATTAATTGAATTTAAATTATAACTTGAATTATTGAAAAATTTTAAATGGATCGTTTTTGCAAGATTGTTATTTTAAACAAAACTATAATAAAAAGAAGTTTATTCGCCAAATTTTTTTAAATAATAACATGCAACTTTTCTGTTATTAATTATAATTTCGTTAATTTGTGTTTAGAAAAAACAGTATAGCTGTTTAAAAACCACAGCTAGGACAAATATTTTTGTTTAGTCTCTACACAACAAAACAAAAATATTTGTTCCTCATGCACATTTTTTCCATGTTGAAAAGATAATTTACATTATTTCTAGACATTGGCCCCGATTCTGGCACCACAAACATAAACCTAATTTTAGTTTCGCTCTCTCTTTCCGAATAAATAACGTTAGAAGGGGATTGAACATATTTTAGATCCGTCAAATAATACGCTTTTTGCCCATAGTACGGTTCAGTTGTCCGGTCAACAGGACTATGGAGTACGGAAGATTTTCTTCTTTGGTAGTCTCATTGACCGGACCACGGAAGACTTAGTTGAAACTTTTTGATGGTTTGACCGTTTCGTTCAATTTATTGTCATTATTGTCAAGTAATATCATATTATGTAACTTATAACTCACCTATTTAACTTAAAATCTGCGACTAGATGAATGTATTCTATCCTATTTTCTGCTGTCACTGGAATGTTGGCGCCGCCTGGCTTCAATTCTTCTGTCTAGAAAGAACACGAAAAATAATAATTTACATTGTATACTTTTTTTTTCACATAGCTGAAAAAGATATTATCGTAAAAGATCTTATCGTGGTTTATAGACGATAGACTTAACTTTTGTAGAATATTTTATTAATAATTAATGTCTCAGTGGTCGTATAGTTAATGTCTCATTCAGCGAATGCGATTTTTCATAATTACTATATTAAATGATTGTTTGTCTTCAAAAATGTTGAGATGCGCGAGCGAGACAGCGGCGCAGAGTATCCTGCTTACCATCAGGCAAACGGTCAGCTCGTCTCGTTACCAAATAACATAAAAAAATACTTTTCTGTTACTTGTTCTGTTCTGTTTTCTGTTTCTGTTGTGTTCTGTTACATGTCTGTGTTCTGTTTCTGTACAGTACACCCAGATCCATTGCTCACATAATTATACAACATTTATACACACCCGCCGCTCTCCCAGCTCATCGCTCAGCACTGTAAAGTCCAGTCCCAGGTCGGGCACGTCCGGGCGCCGATGCGCTTTTAGTAGCAATAGACCTCGATATAACGCGGGGTCCAACGAAGCCAGTGCGTGCACTCCCGCCTCGCTCGACGAACACAACTTGCCGAGGAAGAATTCCGCTAGAGGGAGCTCCACTAGGAGGTTCTCGTATAGCGCCTGGAATGGAAATACGTTACTTTTAGTGCTGGATAGGCGAACAAAAAAAATGAAAGACAGAAAATACATTTATTTCAGGACATCACACAACATTACAGTTTTACACATATAAAAATGAAAATAAGGGATAAGTACAAAAATAAAAAAACCCAACGTTGCGTGATGCCATGATAAAGCTTTCGACTTAGCATGCAATTAAGGTCCAAGGACCTTAATAACTGATATACTGATAACCCAAAAACGCATGGAATTCAAGATTCAAGATATTTATTTGCATAAAATACATGAGTATTAAAATTACAAAAGAAATTTATTTTATTTTATTTATTTATTTATTTTTTATTTATTATTCATAACCTCAGAGTGAGCATTACAGTTTCCCAATGCGCCCACTCCAAGTCCTTGAATGAAAACTTAGCCGTACTTTACCGGTGTAGGCGTGTCAATATTTTATATAATCATACAATTAGAAATTATTATTAATTTATAATGACATACGAATCAGTCGGTCACTCAAGTGACCGAATTCGAAGGCGAATCCAGATGAGCTTGAAACGGTATTCGTGCACAGTGGACGAGTGAATTGTGCGTCATTCCTATACAGCGGCGAGAGTACGGAACTCGATAAATTTATCGAATGTTGCGAGTACCGAAGTCTGATCGTAAAGTATTGTAGTAGCTCTATATTATCTTTGGATTAGACCTAGCTTTTCGATAACTTTTGTCGATTGTTTCGAGGCTCGATAAACCCCACTTTATCGATTTGAACTGTCAATTTTATCGAATATTATCGACCGAAAAGATCCGTACTTGCGCCGCAGGTATAATATCATATTCCCACTCAAAAACATATGTAATTCACTACCACGCTCATCAGTGAGGCGCCACAAGCGTTTTCGAGTATTACAGAGTATGAAATTGGAATTTCACCGCGAATTTATCTCTATTAGATTCGAAATGTGTTTACAGAATACATAGGCTATTCAGAGTTTTAACTTAGTCGATTATTGCACTTTCTCGTAGTCAGTGCCCGGTCTTCGCTTCCTATCATCTATTTGCTGCTAGACATTTTGCGTATGTTATAGTCTGGCCTAACCAGAGAGCACAATCCAGCATAAAAATATAGAATCCTACAAAATCATATAGTACTTAGTACTGAATCTCAGTTTTCACTTTTGCAAGTGAGGTTGATTTATATGGCATATTTTATACCAAAAAAACATGTTCGGAGAAAAGTACTACTCAAACTAGACGTACCTTTCCCAGCATTCTGCCTACAAAGTAATAATGCATAGGGAAGTCCTCGTATAGTAAATGCACTGCTGGATTAGGATACAGCATGTTGTCTTTGGTCAGACGGAACAATCCTCTGTTTGGGTCAAATGCTGACCTGCAAAAGGACAGAGCACACCAATTAAATTCCAATATCATCAAATATGTATTGGTAGATACTGTAAAAAAATAGCGGGACCACCTGGTTGATAATTTATTAGAAGAATCAAGCTTATAAATAGTGCTAAACGGTGGTTCCGTTAACCACCGTTTAGCACTATTTAGAACCCCTAATATTTGATGGAATCAGGCGTTACTTTGCGGAAGCCCCGTTTATTTTTTAATTTTGTAAATATTATAGCAACTAAACTTTACAAAATTGATTGCTTGAAAATAAACTTATTATTATTAAGGATCTTATTCTTCCTTCCTACTTTCCTAGTACTTTATAACTTTTAGATAAAAACGCACAAATATGCACTTACTTTAATAATTCTGATAGAAATTCTCTAAAGAGTCCTCCCCCGTCCACTCCCGCCTCTTCCGCGCCCGCCTGATTGACCAGTTGTACTCTCAGTTTTAGCTTCATATCTGGCTCTAGAACAATAAAGAACATGTACTTCATTTTCTGACGAAAAATAAAGGTTTTTCACCACACAAGCATTCGCTAGCATGGAAAAGTGCCAGTTTTTTACTTACCATTTTCAGGACTTAATTTGTCAAATGCGTCTTCATATAAATGCGTCCGTCGAACACTGATATTTATCGATGGGCCTTCGTTGAAGTTTGTCAACTCATACCAATGCTCGATCTTTTCTCTGGAAATAAACAAAACTCAATATAAGAAAAAAGGTTACATAAATAGATAATGAGAAATAATGCTGAAATTGCTTCGAAAATGAGTCTCAGCGTATTCTCCCCTTTCCACCCTTTTTCTTTATATTAAACACTGAATTATTCCTAATTTTACATAATTCTTTAATAAAATATTCTAAATTCTTGTAGCAAGTAACACAGGTTGACAAATTTTTGGACCAAAATCTCATATATTACTCAACTACTTATATGTTAGGCAATATGGCCCAGCCTTCGGAGCAGAAAACCCTTTTTCTCCCTAGGGAAGTAATACGTGTCAACTCTAGAGATCAAAGACTAATTTTGCTCCGTCTCTGCAGGCATGGTATGATTTGACTATACTTTCTTAAACTGCTTGAGCACTAGCGATGAGCAACTTAATTTGTGCAGCAGTGAAAATGCGTTATATCCTTGGTGTCTCGCTTAAGGTGAAAATACACGGTTCACTTTTGTCTTTCAATTTGGATGAAGCAACCAAATTGATCCATGTAAACTTATAAATGAATCATTCAATGTCATTGAATGTTGTCGTTCTACGGCGTTGAAAGAATTGAACATGCTCAATATTTTCACTTTTAGCGTTTATATTTTTTATCTAAACGCGAATGAATGAGAAATGAATGTGTAAACACAAGAATTGAACGATTCACTTTTACAGCCGCAGTGTCGAGGAAGGGCGTATTTTTGGACAATACATAGGTATGTACCTACTACATACCTACGAAATGGTTTTCAAATGGAAGGAAGAACACACGCCTCTGTTCTTGGAACATTTTAAAAAGTATCCGTGTCTATGGAATTATAAAACGGAGGGTTCTTTTATTAAATGATCACATATTATTGCAACTCCGAAACATACGACCTCATTCGACGACATCTTTCGAAAAATATGTGTTGAACAGTTCATTTTCCAGATACCGTGTAAACAGCATTCCTTTCATTTCTGCTCCATTCAACCAAAGTGATTCAATTTGGTTGAACCGTGTATTTTCACCTTTAGGGCTGTACTTTACCGGGTCGCCAGCTACTAAACGATTCATAAAATGCATGTTAGCTAACTCACTTGGCGAGCGACGCTTTGGCTACGTCGCCATTTTGGAATTTCAATACTAATTTTTTTATATATAAAACTGGCGACCCTGTGAGGTAGGGCCATTAGGTGGAGTGAAAAACCTCTGGAGTGAAAAAATATAAGAACTCACTTCGAAAGTAAACTCTGGAACATTAACACCCGCGTTGCAAACGGAACCACAAATGGAATTTCCTTCAAGATCGTGTCCGCTCGCAATTCCTTGATCGTGAGTGGCGGCCCTTCGTCTGAAATGAAACCATTATATTGATTATTAATTTACAAACAAAACTAACATCTTTACTAAAAAGTTTTTACCCAGTGGTATGACTAGCTCTTCTGCGAGTGTCTCTCTAGGTGGGTACAAACTACCACCGCTTGTGATCCGGTTTGATGAGCAGTCAGTGAAATTACTAGACTTATAAGACGTCTCAGGGTAATGAGCGCAATGCATTGCCGCGCAAGATTTTATGTTTTAAAAGTTCGGAGTATCACTACAATTGTTATGATCTAGCGTTATACCTACTTACCATCAGGTAAAGGAGCGCTTGTCTCGATATCAAAAAGTATAAAATAACGAGTTAAAAGTCTTAACAAAAATGTTTAGCGAGTGGTTTTAAAGTAAAAAATAATTGATACTCCCCTTCCAGCCGCGCGTTTACATAAAGCCTCGTTAACAAAAAAAAAACAAATTACGGGCATAAGTGTTTCTTGGCATCTGTGAAGTTAGTGCCAGGTGGCTTCTATCACGGCGTGGGACGGCCGGCGACAGTTGGTGCGTGGCCAGCTCCGCGGCATCGGCTACTACGCCGTCCAGCGGCCACGCCGCGCCATTCAAGAACTGCAGCCATCCGCCACGCACAGCTCACGCACTAGGTATGCCGTCTCCTGTGCACAAGGGGTAGTATACGCACCTATGCTTGTGACGGAGGGCGCGTGTCGCCGCGGCCGCGGGCGGCGCGCGGCCAGCACCGCGGCGGCGGCGTCGGCGACCACGCCGTCCAGCGGCCACGCCGCGCCGCCCAGGAACTGCAGCCGCCCGTCGCGCACGTACAGGTCGCGCACGAGGTGCGTCGTCACCTGCCGCGCCAGGGGATGTTTTAGAGGGATCAATTTTCTTTAACTTTCCTATTTGACCTCCAAAACTGACCATCACAGCCTTTATGAATACTATATGGCGTCTTGAATAACTCGCGCAAGCGCGCGCTTGCAGGTGACGTTTTTTTTTTTTTTTGTTATTTGGTAACGAGACGAGCTGGTCGTTTGCCTGATGGTAAGCATAACGCCGGCCCATAACAATTGCAGTGCCACCCAGAACATTGAAACACAAAGGCCTGCACGGCACTGCAGTGCGCTCGTTATCCTGAGACGTTAGGTATTTGTGCGGTTCTGGTCGGTGAAATAATGCACATAAAATAGGTATTTGAAGTGGACTGTATTTTATCACTTGAAGCACATAACAATTGCTTATGGCTACTAGATTTATAATAACACAAGTAAATTATGGATTACTAGTTTTAACACGTCTGCCGATGGCGACAGCTCATAGGTCTCTTTCTATTTGAGATCTGTCACTTGAGGAATACCACAAGTGACAGCGTCAAAATTGACAAGTGTCATTGATCTTTGTGAGATTCGAACATATTGGGGGGCCGACTGGCCAAAAATCTCAAAATATATTTTATTACAAGAACCAATATTAGGTATCTCTAGTTTTACATTTTACAATTTTATTTTTAATTAGGTTAAGTAATATAATTAGTTTTCAAAATATTTACCTTTGTTTTATTTTAATTAGAAACCCTATTCTATTTTACTAACTTATTCTTAAGTATTTAATTTTTTAACACTAATCTAATCTATTTCTATAGTACTTACTGTCTAAACAAGCTATGCTGTTTTCTTTTTATTTATATTATGTATAATTGTTATTTTACATAACAAGGTAGGTTACTTCCATCTGTACAAAGTACAGAGGTTGAGCAGGCAACAAACAAAAAAGGAAACAACATTTTCTATCTGAACATAGTATCAGTTTGACTTAGCACTAAACTAATTTAATTAATATGACAGTGAGTAACTATTCAAGTACATACTCATTAGTTACCTTCTTACATTACTATTATAATAACAAAACTAGTGAGCTTTATGAGCAAAAGCTGTGAAAAGCTCTTATGTAATTAACACAAATATGTAGAGTAAAAATATTTTTAATTAACCTAATCTTGAGACTATTCATTGATAGGCAAAATACATACTTTTGTAATGCTAGTGCGCACTACATTACCATTAGACATTTTTACATCAAATGCTCGGACTCTACCATCTTTTCCAGGATATAATTTTATTATTCTACCAGTGGGCCAAACAAAGGGGCTTATGGTATTTTGATCTTTCATTATCACCAACATTCCTTCCTCTATATTAGGAGTTTCTGTTTTCCACTTAGGCCTATTTTGTAGCATACTCAAGTAAGATTTATGCCACTGCTTGAAAAAATGTTGTTGCAATTGAGAACACTGTTTCCAAAAACTCAGCCTATTGGTTGGAATGCTAGTGAGGTCTGGCTCAGGGTAACAAGTAATAGGTGCTCCTGTCAAAAAATGACTAGGAGTTAGATAAGACATGTCTGTCGGGTCCGTTGACATTGGTGTTAATGGCCTTGCATTTAGAATACCTTCTATCTGAATGATTACAGTATTGAATTCTTCATATGTGAGTACAGTATTGCCTACTACTCTTTTTAGATGATACTTAACGCTACGCACACCTGCCTCCCACAGGCCACCAAAGACAGGGCTATAAGCAGGTATAAAGTGGAATGATATCCCTTGATCAGCAGAAAACCTTGTCACTGTATTTTGGTGAGATGTGGAAGACTGTAGTTTGTATAACTCATGTAACTGAGAATTTGCACATTTGAAAGTGGCAGCATTGTCACAGAACACTTGAGATGGCTTATTTCTTCGCGCTATGAATCTTTTGAAACAGTTTAAAAACGTTGCAGTAGTCAAATCAGAAGCAAGCTCGACATGGATCGCCTTGGTTACAAAGCATACAAAAATTAAAATATAAGCTTTTAATATTAACGGTTTTCTTACTCTGGCAAGCTTTATATTAAAGTAACCGGCATAATCTATCCCTACTTTCTCAAATGGTCTGGACACCCTCACCCTCTGTGCTGGCAGAGAACCCATCAATTGTGATGCGGCTTTCGCCTTCAATCTAAAACATTTTAAACATTTATGAATTACATGCTTTATTTGACTAACAGCATTAATCAGCCAAAATCTCTGATTGATAGAGGACAGCAGTAGCTTAGGACCAGCGTGTAACAAATTTTCATGTTCTTTCCATATGATAAGCTTAGTTATATGAGAAGCTTTAACCAATATTATTGGATGCTTCTGTTCATATGAAAGCTGCGAGTGTTGCAGTCTACCAGTTACTCTCAGTATGTCACACTTATCCAGGAATGGATTTAACGATGCAAGGGGCCCTTTGATTGGTTTATTTGAATTTAAACAAGCTATTTCAGAAGCATAATGCCTTTGTTGATCACACTTGACTATCTTAAGCAAGGCATTATTTAATTCATCTGCCTGCAGTTCACCTGAGCACCTTTCAGCTTTGGTTTTCATCTGAGAGTTAATGGCAAATCGCATCACATAAGCTACAATCCTTTTTAATTTACTGATATCAGAATATTTACTGAATAAGTCAGGCTCTTCTATAGGAAGAGTTGCAGCATTACAAGTTTCATAACAATTTACATTATATTGGCATTGCTTTTTTAATTCAGGCAGCTTTTGCAGGTTTGGCGTTTCATGCTTTGCAGTTTCATGTACAAAATGCGTTTTTGCTAAAAACTGTGGACCATGCCACCATAAATTATTATTTTGCAAAGCTTGAGGCTCCATACCTTTTGATAAACAATCTGCAGGATTGTCAGAGCTGCGGACATAGAACCAGGGCCAATCTTGTACAAGATTCTTAATTTTAATTACCCTATTTGCCACATATGACATTAATTTTACTGGTTCAATGTTCAGCCACGCCAAAACAATCTGCGAATCAAGATATAGGTATACCTTTAAGTCATTACATTTTATTTTTAAAGTATCATAAACTCTTTTTGCTAACAATGATAACAATAAAGCACTATTCAGCTCTTTGCGAGGAGTAGACAGTTCATTGTTAGTCGAATTTGCTCTTGATTTTGAACATAATAAGTTTACATTGACTGTACCATCAGCTTGGATAGCTCTGATGTAAAGACAGCATCCGTATGCTTTATTAGAAGCATCAGCAAATCCCACTAACTCTACCTGCCTTGCACCTTGTACATCAATATGCCTTTTTGTTTGAATGGATGCCATTTCAATAAGACCTTTTGCAAATTTTAACCATTGTTCATTGAGATCCCTTGGAAGCCTCTCATCCCACAACACTTTTGAAAGGTATATACTTTGCATAAGAAGCTTTGCAGACATTACAACAGGTCCTCCTAAACCAAGAGGGTCAAAGATCTTTGATATAAATGACAGTGCCTGTCTTTTTGTATATTCATCTTGGATCTCAGTTTCAGAACAACTAATATAAAGATTATCTGACTTTACATTGTAGCGCAAGCCTAAAGTTTTAATAAAATTATCATCCTTGCTCATATCAACATCATTTATGGGTAATTCTTGTGAAGATATATTTTCCATCACTCTAAAATTATTGGAACCCCATTTATGTAACTGGAAGCCTCCCAGGCTTAGCAATTCTACCAGCTGTTTCTTTATTTCTAGAAGAGTGTTAATATTATCATGCCCAGTAATAATGTCATCAACATAGCCTTGTGACTTTAAAACTGAAGAAGCTAAGCTATATTTATCTTTGAATCGCTCAGCTAATTCTATGAGACATCTTGTGGCAAGATACGAAGAGCTTTTTAGCCCATAGGTGACTGTTTTTAATTGTAAACAAGACACAGCATCATTTAATGTTTCTCTCCAAAGAATATTTTGTAACACCCTGTATGGAGGGTGTATTAATATTTGCCTAAACATCTGCTTTATATCGCAAAGCAGTATATACTGTGGCAATCGAAATAATATGAGTATGTCAAAAAGCTCATTTTGAACAACAGGTCCATTTAGTAAAATATCATTTAAGCTTATTTTTTGTTTTGTTTGTAAGCTTCCATCAAAAACTGCTCTCATTTTTGTAGTTGGACTGTTCTCATTGAATACAGGATGGTGGGGTAGAAAGAATACTACATCCCTCTCAAGATCATATTTTGAAATATCATAAGGTTCAGCATGACCTAATGCAATGTACTCATTAATGAAATCTTTATATACCTGATGCAACTTGCTATCCTTTGACAATCTACGTTCAAGATTATAGAAACGCTGCAAGGCAGCAGAGAATGAATCTCCAAGAGTAATCTCATCTAAAGGTTGTTTTAATGGTAAGGCTACGGTGAATCTATTATCCTCTAACATTACAGACTGTTTAAAAATAGTTTCAGCTAGCTCATGCTCTGAACTTTTCTCTGAATATGTTTCAGGAACCTTTTCAGCAGTCCAAAATTTTGAAATATTTTCATTTAATTTAACAAGAGAATTATCTTTAGTATTTTGACTTACATGGTTTGTAACAGTGGCAGAAAAGCTAACCGTGGGAGGTGTTACATACTGCTTAGGGATGGATCCGGAAATCACATCACCGAAATGAGTCTTGAGCAGGTAGGGTCCATCATTATCTTCAAGCAGTAGTGGCGGACTCAGTGTCGCCTGAAAAAATTCATTACACCCCAATAAGATGTCAATCGGAGCAGATGTATGAAAATCTTTATCTGCCAAAGCCAACACATTGCTAAGATTTAACTTTGAGTGATTTATTTTGAACTGTGGTAAGTCACATGTTATTTTATTAACTACACAGCAGCTAACATTCATTTTGAAATTGTTAAAACGTGAGGAAACAGTAAACTCAGCCTTTTCTTTAATTTTCTTTACATCTTGGCAAATACCTAATACAGCACTATGGTCATTATATATTTTTGCACTAATCTTTTCAATTAACCCTGCAGTTACCAAAGAAACCTGACTGCCAGAATCAAGAAGCGCTCTGACAGCCAGTTTAGAACCATCCCTGCATTTTACCAACACTTGCGCAGTGGGTAATAAAATGTCTTTATTGTTATTGCAATAAAGTGCAACTGGTTGCGATGAAGCTAGACTATTTGAAGAAGGTTTCTCATCATCTGAATGCAAAAGGGTATTGTGAGCCCCTTTACACACCTGACATTTGAAGTTAAATTTGCATTTTCCTATGTGAATATTTAAGCACAGTTTACATATTTTATTTTTTAGTATGAAATCATTTCTATCTTTAACAGCAGTGAGTTTAAACTTTGTGCAAGAATACAAACGATGGGGAGAATTGCAAAACTTACATTGGACACTCTTCATTGTGTTTTTGTTCACTGAAGCAGCAGTACCACAGGCCGGTGCATACTTGCGCTCTTTTGGCTCATATGCATCCTTTTGATGGGTGGCTGTTTCTAGGGCCACTGCTCGGTTATCTATAAATGACAACAATTCTTCCAATGAAGGCATGTCTTTGCTGTTGTGTCGTTCAGTGTAAAAAGCCCTAACTGAGTAAAAATCAAGTTTTCGCTGTAAAAGACAAACTAAAAGTGTGTCCCACTGGCTTATAGGTTGTTGCAGATTATTGAGTGCGCCTAAATGCTGCTTTACATGAGATACTATAGAACGAAAACCAACAGCATTGGGTTTTTTCAGAGCAGGCATGTCGAGTATAGCGTTGACATGATGTGAAATTATTTTTACTTTATTATAGAAGCGTTGTTTTAATAAATTTAATGCAATGGTATAGTTGTCTGATGTTAATGGTAGATGCTTTATGACATCCAAAGCTTCACCAGACAAAAGTGTCGTGAGATAATATAGCTTATCACACGAGTTTAGGGAGTCATTATTTCCTACTACAGAGTTAAACATGTTAATAAATGGCATGTACTCACTTGTATCTCCATTAAAACACTTAATATTTATGCGCGGAAGTCGCTGGAACTTCCCCTCATTTCCATGCATTATCGTGGAAAGGTTGCGCGACGGCGTCGAAGAAGTGGACGGACCTGGGTGCAATGCATCAAGAAAGGAATTCAATTTTGCTAAAACTGAGCAATACCTATCATCGATTTCATCGAAATTTTCGGTATCCGATTCTGGATCTAAAGCCTTTATCTCGATATTGCAAGATTCGTAATCGGCAAAAGCCTTCATTAACCTTTCTCTCTTCACTTTTAATGTTTCGGAATCTAATAATTTGGTATCCTCACTTGCTACAAATGTTTGCATTTTTGTTATTATACCTTTGCATTGTCCCCGGGCGGCGTTCAACTTCTTCAATGCCTCTTTTTGTGCAATCGTTAACGGCGCCGGCGGCGTGGCCATTGTGAAATCGTCAATGGCGTTTTATGTAATTATGTACGCAAATCGCCTTTTCAAAGGCAAACGCACTTATATTCTTAACACGAATTATATTTGCAATGTACGTTGCGCAAAATTCGACACAAAACAATACTAATACTTAGTTATAATTTACTTAAAATTAAAACTTTTCTTGCAAAATGACGCCACGCAAACGAAGAGAAATGAAGAAAATCAGAGTTCAGCAAACAACAAAATGGCGAAATTGAATCGATCGCGATTCGTGGATATTGATTGTAGATTGGATCGTTCAATCGTTCATACACTTCTTAACCAGTAAACGCAGACCACAGATACGTAAATGTGGAACGTCGATATTATGTTAGTAAACCACAGATATTTGCATGCTTGTGTAGCAGACAAACGCTTGTTCTCGTTCATTCATCCGTGTCGTCACGTGATCCAACGCTGCTTCGCGATTATGCGCTCTAAAACCGCTCCGTGAACGACGAATTTCCTCAGCTGACCGCGCAGTATGTTTTTCGATTGACACGGCAGATGGCAGCACAGCGAACGCGAAGAATGCTGAATGAACGTAAATGACAGACAATTTATGCAAATGTTGAGCAAATTAGCAAACGTATCACCCGGAAATGACACGCGGCACGCCACGCGCTGCGCTTTTTGCTTGCTTGAGATGACGTCAATGGATGATGCAATCTGATTCCACTAAAATTCTTGGGAATTTTTCTGCTTTCCTCTTCTCTCGCAGGAAACTTCGCACTCACGACGAATGTAGTGTTGGGAGATATTCTGTAGGGAACTCACCACCGATACCAACGATAGCTTGGTATCACTCCGTTTCGATGGACCATTTTTTATGTGCGGTTCTGGTCGGTGAAATAATGCACATAAAATAGGTATTTGAAGTGGACTGTATTTTATCACTTGAAGCACATAACAATTGCTTATGGCTACTAGATTTATAATAACACAAGTAAATTATGGATTACTAGTTTTAACACGTCTGCCGATGGCGACAGCTCATAGGTCTCTTTCTATTTGAGATCTGTCACTTGAGGAATACCACAAGTGACAGCGTCAAAATTGACAAGTGTCATTGATCTTTGTGAGATTCGAACAGTATTAAGTCTCATAAGCCCAGTAATTTCACTGGATATCTCTGCTCATCAAACCGGAACACAGTAATGCTTGCACATTACTGCTTGGTGGCAGACTTCACGAGCAAAGCGGTGGTAACAACCCAGACGGACACTCGCAGAAGAGTTAGTCCTCCCACTAACAAAAACTCCCACTAACTTTCCTATTTGACCTGACCTTCACATCCTTTATGAATACTATATGGCGTCTTGAATAACTCGCGCAAGCGCGCGCTTGCAGGTGACAATGTCAATTGGCTTGGCACAGTATTGCAATTAAAAACTTTTTACAGCTCAATTTCGGGATTTTTTGGAATCTTGTACACAAGCACCGAGGTCTATTCGTACACAAATTTATTTTTGAGTTGAAATGATTTTCGACACAAAAATCAATCAATTATCGTTTTCCGCCCTCTAGTGGCAGAATCACAGAAAAGAAAAGTAAAGTAAGCCATAGATGCAAAATTAAAAAAAATAGCTTAATACTAAATTAAAAATAAATTACAATGCCGTTTTCTAAGATAGTCACTGACACTAACGATTAACTAAATAACCAGCCTCACCTTGAAGAGATGTGACCAGGCGGGCGTGTTCCGTCCCGGCGGCACCGGCTGGCCGGGCGCCTCGTCCTTGTACACGGCTATGACGGCGGGCCGCGTCTCCGGGTACGCCAGGTCCACCAGGCCGATACACACCTGCCGAAGGTTGCGGCAGAGGGCGCCTAGTTCAGAGAACTCGAAGGCGTGGACACGACCGCCGCTCGTCGACACTGTGAATACGAGATTGGTACGATGAACTAAACAAATTTTAACTGTTTTTATCGAAGAATAATCAGCCAAAAAATAAAACAGCAAGTGTGGCTGAGAGGGAACTTGTGCAACTTTCAATCCGGCAACATAGTTCGAATATCGACTCGGCCCGCTCCAATGACTTATATCAAGTTATGTGCGTATTATTCACAAGAAAACATCGTGAGGAAACCCGCATGTTCAAGAACCACAAAATTCGAGGACATGTGACATCCGTACTGGTCCCGCGTGGTGGATTATGGCTCATACCTCTCTCTCTGAGAGAAGGCCGGTATTCCAGCAGTGGGAGCGTAAGAAGCTGACAATGTAAATCAGCCAAATCGTTCTATCCAGTTTAATTCATTTACGCTCTGTTTCAGAATTGAGTTTGGAGTTTTGATTTGGAGAAAAGGCATTCGTTGACTTGGTATGGGCAATTGGGCATGTCATGAGGAGGGATGAAACGCCAAATTACTAAGAGAGTGGCGAATATGAATGTTGAAGGTGCATAGAAGAAGACCAAATAAAAGAAGGATGAATTTTGTAAAAGCGAATATGAATGAATTGGGAAAGGTGATGATGATAACTTTCAAAATTTTATGAAATATATCTTATAGTGTTAACCGACACTAGCGGATGTTCACATAAATATATACATCACAAAAATTTCGCTTCCAACAGGTTTCGAACCTGCGTCTTTTGGCTTGCCGGGCCGGACGCCTTAACCACTAGGCTATGGGAGCAATCGATGTTGACTGCGAAATTCTTGATATGATGTATTTCTTTACGGCTTGTAAGTCCAAATTCAACTCACTGCTCATATTCTCATCGTCTTCAACATCTCTGCAAAACTCCGTATCGTGTAGCGTCCCGATCAGCAAATTGAACAATGCACAGAACACCGCCAGGGGCGCTAGTAGTCTGTGCACCGGGATGACTGACGAATCCATGCCCATCCCCCTGGAGAGTGCGGAGAGGAGAGGAGTGGCAGTGCCCCCGAACGAAGACTCATGGCTCATATTGCTAAGCCACCGCCAGAGCCCGCGGATGAAGATGGGTTTGAATGCCAGTGTGTATAGTAATCTGTGAACGAATTATTGTTTTTGAACGGAAGGTTCAGTACACGATTGAAATTGGAACGACCAGGGGATTTACCGGCTAACAATCTCGTGTTCGTTTTCGACTCCAACCCGATTAAGACCAGCGGTCGCTAGGTCTTCGGCTGGAAGGAATAGTCTAGAATTTTCGCTGGTTATCATTTTAGAACGAACGTTATTAAGGAAACAAGTTGTTACAAAACGAAAAGAAGTGAAAACTCTAGACAACTCCACACGAAGACTAGTGACCGCTGGTTTTAATCGGTTAGGAATCGAAAACGAACACGAGATTGTTAGCCGGTTAGGCAGCAGATATGACAGTAGGAGCGAATGGTATCTTTCTATCTTCACTCGTTTGTACCGTTTCGAGTAATACGACCTTTACAGCCTAGAAGACGTGCTGTAAAACCCCTCAGGTACGCTCGCATTATGTTTGGTACGACACAACTCAGTAACGATAGAAAAATTTCAATGAAATGGAATGTGTTAAAGCTCCACAAAAACTAGTGTACAAGACACCAATCTCACCTATACTTATGCAACGCCATCCGGTGACTCAACAACAAATGATGGCAGATCTCGGACATGCTATCCAAGAACTCTTCAGTCAGCGCACTCTCAGTAATCTGAGAGCATGTTGTCATCACACATCGTTCCGGCTCGTTCAACAACTCTATACATTTCGTCAACAGCATCTGTTCCCTCACTGAAGTTGGATTGGGTTCCTCTTCACTGTCGCTTTCATCGTCCTTGTCAGCGGTCGTTTCCTGGCTGTACAACGAGTCCTCGTATTCGTACGTTATCTGCTTGTTGCATACGTTGACTGTGAGTTTGGCGAGCACTTTCAGGTATTCGAGGACGATCGGGTTGTTGGGCAGTCTTGTGTTGTCGATGTGTAGAATCTGGGTTACTGGAAAAGATGTCGGAGTTTTTAGATGAGAATCCAGTGTTCAAATCCAAAAAATCCAAAGTGATTAACCATCCAAAAAGTAGATTGAGGTGAAAAAATATTCTTTCAGCTAAAATGCTTTCGGCTTCATGGTGGTGTGGTGAGAGTTGAGTTTTATAAAAGCGATTATTCTAATAAACTATCCGAAGTTCCTATTCCGTACCTCTGAACAAACTCACCGAAATCCCGCGGTTCGAGTGACACCACAGAATGTAACAACCACGAATCGTTAATCAGCTTCCTGCTTGTGAATTTGCTGTCATCCCTGAGACATCCGATGAGGGACAGGAACGGAAACCTCTGCCGGACATCATGCGCCAGCGCCGGTATCACGTACATCTCTACCGGTTCAGGGTACGGGTTGCAGAGGAATGCCGCTGTGAACTCTGTCAGGACCGTGTCACTGAATAGAGTAAAAGTCATATAAATTATCCTGCAACATCTTCCATATGGCATGTACAGTAGGCTGCCATAATATGTACATATAGACTATCAGATTTTCAATATAAAACAAAATTATTTATTATAAACCAGTGTTAAGAAATTAACCACAGTAACAGATCTATAACTTAAGTACAATGGGTGGACTTATCGCTACGATCGATCTCTTCCGATCAACCTTTGGATGGAATAAGAATTAATGGAGTGTGAGAGTTCGGAAATTAGTGTAAAATTAATTACGAATTCCCAAAACGTAGGTAGCTCAATACTTACACTTCTTTTCGCAATATCATTTAGTTACATACACTTGAAAATCTGAAAGTGCAACAGATGAGGAAAGAAATAATTCAACAACAGTACTTACTCATACTGCGGTATGTGGACATGATTGACCAGCGCCAGGGGTCGTTGGATGAGGTCCAACAACGCTCCGCAAAGTGGGGTGGGAGGATTCGGCGAAGGCCCGTATAGTGGCGGCGCTTTCTCCGTTATCAGTAAGCACAGATCGTGAAAATAGCCTGAAAAATAACAAACCTGTTTGGTAAAGTAAACTGTACACATAACCACTGAAAAAATTGGTGATTGATCAAGCAAAAGAAGTTAAATTTGACATGGTGTTCTTTCCTAGAGAGGAGACTGAATTTAAGGTTGATACAACTGACATTGTATCAACTTTCAATGTGTACTTTTTCTATATTAAACAGTCCAATCATTTAAACCACTATCTCAAGGTCAACTGACTGAACCCACCTTACCTCTTTTAACCAAATACAATAATGTGTTGCCAACAATCAAATCACAATCCAATGAGTCTTCAACGGAGTTGGTTGATGTGAACACTTCAAACATTCTCAGGGGCACTGCTAATGATACCTGCAACAATATTTTGTTTCAGAAATATTATCAAACTATTTCCAGGACTGCCATTTGACCCATCTTGTCTTATCACAGGAGCACGAACAATCAAAGTATTAACTAGTTATTACTTTTGTCAAAGAAATATTATGAACCTACTTTAAACCACCGAGGATTATCATTAACTAACAAATAATATCAATCTAGCTATGAATTTTATTTTACAATACACAATAGGCTATATTATTAACTGAACATCTTGAACTGTGTAAATTTAATTTAATAAGATTACCAACCTCAGCATTTGCTCTCAACAACCGAAGATGTAGAGAGAGTAACCTCCTCATTTGAATGCTTGATCCTACATTTTGAAATATTTTCTTCCATTGTTTCAATAGTAACTGTGATATAGAGACCTGAAAAAAAAGACACAGTCAAGGCAATTCATGTACAAAATAGAATCATCGAAGTTAGTATTTATTGGGTAAAAATTAACATTGTACACAAGTTTCACTGTTCACTGGAAAGACCTGATGGAACAACATCATGGCCACGCGCCACTTTGCGGCTACTTGACTCTTGCATTAAACAATTCTCTGTGGTTTTGACCAGGTTATCGGTCCACCTTGTGAAGGGGAATGCAAAATCTCTTGCCGTTAGATTGATACTGTAACAAAGCAAGGTCTCCTAGGTATATGGCTTGTAAGCCGAAAAGAAATCATTTCAAGAAGTTCAGAGTCAACATTGATTGATTGATTTTAACCAGTAATGTGGTTGAAGATGGCAAGTAATTATATTAAACTATGTTACATTAGGAATGGCTCTCAATTGTAGCTGCCATATATAGTAACATATTTTCAAGTTGAGGATGGTAGCTAGCCAGGCAAGCACAAGGACATGCTCTACCACCAAGCACACTTAAGGATAATATACTTACCAATCTATTAAAATCTTTTTTTTCATCAAAAAAGAACAATATTTTTACAATAAGCTCAGAGAGTAATGCAAGGTCTTCTGCATTTGCTTTTGGGAAAATATTGTCAAACTCTTCTCGCTCATATTGCTTGCAATGTTTCCTTGTTAGATAGCTCCGTACATATGCCTGGATTTTTATTGTGCTGTTCAAACGCTTTCTGTGTTCCTATAAGCAACAATATTTATAATGTTAACTTTTTATGATTTACAATAAAACAGTCACAAACTCAAGAAATGAATTAAATAACTGGTTTAAAAATCCTGCTTGTATACTGTAATAGTTTGGAAAACTAAATGAAAATGTTATTTATATTGGAATTTAATAGTTGCAAGTTTGTTAAATCTCTTAATTAAATAGAAATTTAAAAAACTTTTTGGAGTTGAAAATAGGTAAATTATGATTTCAAAGTACCGGACGACTATTTATGATGTAAGGGCATTAAAAGTTAAGAAATACTAAATTTAGTTTTCTATAGGAGAACCACATTTGTTAACACTGATTACAAAGAAATAATAAGTCATTTTACATACCCACAAAATTTTACAAAGTGCCGAGTCATTTTCCTATGTCGCAACCAATATGCAAAATTCACAAAAAAATCCAGTAAAATGAAGGAAGTAATAAAAATTATTTTCTTGAAACTTATTGGTAGAGCTTAAATTACCCCAATGGTGTAGTAAGGCTTTTAGGTCAACAGACATAGGGAGAAACTTAATGTTTTCCAATGTTTTTCAGTAAATACCTATTGAGAACTACTTAAAAAAACTTAAGACATACCATATTATATCTAAGATATTATATTATTAAAATGAAAATGAGAAGTATGTAGTGATATTGATATTTAACCTCTCTCTTCTGTCTTTGTTGTTGTAGCTGAAGTATGAGAGCATCTCTGTCTGTTTTGCGCTGCGAACTGGCACCTCCCAGATTCTGTTGTGGTTTGCGCCTGAAGTCGCCCTCGAAAGAGTACATGACTGAAAAGCATTCACACCTCAAATAACAACTGAATTATTATCTTGTAAACAGCAATCAGCTGAATTTCTTTCGTTGGCTTACTTTGGCGCAGAACGTCGTTCCAGGCTCTCCAAAAGGTATTATTAACGTCCTGCAAAGTATTCACTTTAATGAAATCTGCGCACATAAACAAATCACATAAAATTGACACAAATCAATTTATTTCATCAAAATCTAAAAAGTGAAAAGCTAAGCAAACTGCAAATGGTAAATGGCAAAGCTCATTTACTTTTTTTTATTGCCCTGGCCCCATGGGGTGTGTTTACGGGATCGATGTTTAAGGCAAATTATAATGGTTCTCATGAACGGCGTCATAAGTTTACGTCAAATTCAATTGAAGTTACGTCAAAAAGGTGTCGAAGTATAGTCTACAATCTACATCATGCTTTACGTTTTGGACAGTTAGTAATTAGTAATTACTACAATATTACTATTCATTGGCACGGTCAAAGTTGTCGCACTTGTTCTGATTTTACGAATATCCTAAACTTTGTATAAGTAAAATTGTTGAGAAACCAAAACAAAATTTGTTAAAAATAAGTTTTATTTTTAACAAATTTTGTTGAACCGGTTGAAAGTCAAAAGGTCGAAACCAGAACACCACAGTCCACAACACAAATACCATAATACATGTCTAACAAAATTACGGGCTCTATTTCACAATTGATAGCTTTCAACTTTAGATCTGAATTCTGAGAGCAGATGAAAATTTCGCGACATCAAAAGGTCGCGAAATTTTAGTTTTAGATATTCTGGTTGGGTCATTGGGTGAAATCTTATTCTAACTGACATCCGTAAACGGGTACATTAGGCAGTATAAAATTTCGCCTAGCTGAGGTTAGGCGCTAAACGCGTGATTAACTTTTGGTACAAGTCCTTGTATCTTGGTTAGCGCCCGTAAACGCTCCCCAGTATATTTTTTATCTGATTGACATGCTTTTGACATGACAGTTCACAGTACGGACAACACCATCGAGCTATTTTTAAGTCAGTGGACTACACAAAACTGTTGCCACACCTAAAAAATCAGCTCGATCGAACGTGGCAAATGGCAGATTTGGGAGTATTCAACAATTATCGGTTGTATTGTAACTGTACATATTTTATCTTCCATTAAAAGCATAAAGGAAATATTAACACAATAACTGTCTCGCCTTCACAATGAATAAGGAAATGTGAGGTTCAGATCAATGTATGATAAAAAAAACAAGGAGTATGAAATGAATTTTGAATTCGACCTAAAGAATGTTAATTTTGCAACTTTACTCATAGAAAATAATAAAGAAAACGTATTTTATTGTTTCTCATGCCAAAAAGAACTAAAATACGAAAAACTATCAGGTAAACAACCGTTTGGCCTAATATATTACAAATCTGTGCGTTTGGCAGATTTCTAGCCAAATTACGGCAGATTCCGCAATTTTTGAATGGTCACAATAAAGACAAGATCAGTGACAGTTTTAGAAAAAAAAATCAGTCTCTACGTAAGTCGTAGTAGGTATTTAATTTTGTATTCTCTTAAATTCTCTTTGGATCTAATCATGGGTAGCACACACATATAAAACGAGTTTCGTGCGAGCTACTCTTTTTTAAAATTGTGGTAGTACGCTGTGATAGCACGATTGAGGCGAGGCGACGACGCCTCGCCTCGCCTCGATCTTGCTACCACAGTGAGGCGAGCTGAGGAGGAGCCAATCGAGGCGCACGTACACACGTGACTCACCACCACATCGCCACACGCCTGCTAGACGTGTATGTGTGTTGTGTGTCGGATCGGATGAAATCAAACGTAGTAAAAGACACTTAGAACTTAACTCGCATCATTATAATTTAAAATTCTATAAATATTAAAATAAAAATTATGCGATATTTTTTAATCCCTTGCCTTTCTTTTCGAAAATATAATGATTTTTTAGACACTATTGAAGTTTTCATATTCAGTTAGATAACTACTCCTAGCACGTATCGCAAACGCCCCGCGGTCCACGGCTTGTACTCACCTTTTCGATTTCATTCATTCAAATTTCAAATCAACTACTCAGAGACTCATTCACTCACTCGGCACACTGATGTGTGGTGTTCTTTGAATCTGTGGTCTAATTGTGGTGTGGACTGTGGTAGCTGTGGAGTGTGGTGTGGTAACTGTGGAGTGTGCTGTGGTAGCACGTTGAAATAAAACGAGGCAGTGACTCTTTGTGTGGAAGTGAGTAGATACAAACGTGCTACCACACGTGCTGTGTACCCAAGACTATTTGGATCAGTGATCACTCAAGCGTGACACTAACTTACAATGTAATTATTTTCTTAAAAATTAAAAATTACAAAAAGGAAGAAAGAGTTCATTATTCAAGCAGCGTTTAAAAGCCATAATCAGAAGAAGAAGAAGAAAAAGAAACGAAATCAGAATCGCTAAAAAGAGCTGTGTCAGGAGAGCTAATATTTTCTTGAATTAGGTATCTATTTTCTTTGTACGGCACTCTCCTTCGTACAAACGAATCACTTCCAACTATAATAACTATACTTATACACCTTGTATTATGGATTATTAGTGACGTAAATTCTTAGAAAAATAATAATTTATTACTGCATCTATTACTGTTTCTAAAATTTACTCTTAAAACAAGTTTAATAACATTACAAGTCTCAGGGTAACGAACACAATGCATTGCCAGTTACCATGCAGGCCTTTGTTTTTGTTTCAAAGTTCTGAGTTCAAAGCACTGCAATTCTTATGGGCTTACCATCAGGCAAACAACCAGCTCATCTCATCCAATAGATTAAAAAAAATATGAAGTAGGAATCTAAATCCAATTAATTTTTGTGCATAATTATAACACACATTTTTCTCATTTCAGGTAACCTACTAACTAAAGATACTGCTAAGAAGTTACCTACAGGCTACAACGGAATTATAACACTTAGGTTATCATGCTGCCAATTGCTGGTTCTGGAAATATCAGGAATCAGTAAGATTAAGCAGAAGTTAACTCTGCCTAGTGCAAAATTAAAATACCTATGATGTGTAATGATGGCTAAAAAAAAGAAATTTGATAAGAGACAAAAAACTGCTCTGTATTTATAGTAGAAACATATTTCAACTTTTTTAAGAAACTGAAGGAAATGAAGTAAATAACTTGGTTTTCATTTTGTCTCTAGAATAAACATCTTAATCAATATAAATTATTTGATTGTCAATATGGGTGACCATAAAGATGATGCTGAACCTGAGATAAAAAAAGAAATTGAAGAAATAATGTTTTATGTGTGTAGTTTCTGTAATTATACCTGTAATGATTCAAGTAATTTACAAAAACACATGAGAACACACAGTGGAACAAAACCATACATATGTGATATGTGTGACTACAGCAGTTGTGATCCAAGTAATTGGAGAAAACATTTAAACAAACACTCCGAAGAAAAACCTCATTCATCAAATGATATATTTGCTAACACTGGTCCAAGTACACAGATATCGCTGTTGAAAAAAGATGATCAGACAAATAGTGGCGCAGTTATTAGTTCACTCCCAAAGATCAATAAATTTGTTTGCGACTCTTGTGATTATTCATGCCCTAGAGAACTTGATCTAAGAAGACATACAAGAACACATACTGGAGAAAAACCATATGTGTGCCTCATATGTAATTATAAAACTTTGGACAAAGGTAACTTGACCAAACATGTACGAAGACACACTGGAGAAATTCCATTTTCATGCAAAATATGCGATTATAGCTGCAGAGATTCAAGTAACCTAACAAAACATATGAGAAAGCATACAGGAGAAAAGCCGTATGTATGTCATATTTGTGATTTTAAAAGTGCTTGTTCAGCTAATTTAAAAGCACACGTGAAAACTCATGAAGAAAAACGGTACTCATGTGACAAGTGTAGCTATAAGAGTGTTAGAGCGATTGATTTAAAAAGGCATGTGAGAATACACGGAGATAAACCTTATGCATGCAGTATGTGTGATTATAAATGTGTTGATGCAAGTATTTTGAGAAAACATGTAAAAGAACACACAAAAGACTTTGTATGTACTCTATGTGATCATAAAGCCACTACAGAATTTAATTTGAAGTTGCATTTCAAGGCTCATGTTGTAAAAAATAGCAGAAACGGAATAAAATATATTGATAGTAATGTAATAATAGAAAATGATGATCAGCTTACATGCAGTTTGTGTGACCTTAATTGTCACACTGCGAATGATTTGAAAAAACATTTGGAGTCACATGATGAACACTATTTACAGACTTTCAAACATTTTCTTGATATATAGGAAGCTATGGTTTTTACTTTGGCTGTGGGCCTCAACACGTGATTTCATCTCTTCTCGTGGGTGCCGTAAGTGTTGGCTAAAGGAATGGGGCAGCATTATTCTCCTCAGTCAATATTGAAAACTACGAATCTACCAAGTCTGTCAAGCGACTATGCTCCACTGGAGAAACTAGGCCTCTACTAAGAGAGGCCTAGGCTCTCCAGTGCACATCTTCTGGCTGATGATGAATGCATTTTTAATAATTTTATATTCTTATTCTTACTCAAGTGGGATTGGTAAGGCCTGCACCTATGTCCCACTTGGGGTGTGTTGTGCATTTCCCCCTGCCAGTATCTACCCAAGCCATCCCAACTCATTTATATAACGGAGCAAAGCTTTGGGTCGCTTGTACAGCTGTTCTAGAGATGTTGTAGGTGGTGAAAATTTTCAGGGAGTCTGATCTTGGCGAGCCTCCCTCAGTGATTCGCTGTGTTGCAAGGCAGTAGCTACTCTGATATCTTCTGGGGCCGTACATTGCAGCAAGCAGCACATGGTCCACAGTCTGTTGTCCCTGCATGCAGCCTCGGTAAAGAGAACTGACTGTTGTTCCAGTTTTAGGCAGGTGGTGAAGGTCACAATGACCTGTGATTAGACCGACCATTAGACGAAGGTCCTGCCTTGTCAGTTCTTTGGAGATTGTTTGTGACCTTATTGTTTAGAGACGGAAACATAGATATAGATATATTATAATAGCTATATTTTATAAATAATTGCTTATATTTTAACAGCTCTTAGTTCTAATAGGTAAACTAAGACATTGCCTAAATTATAAACTGGTTGTGTATTCTGCTTTGTCCCATCGTTGATATAAGACCAACCTTAAGGATCAAATGACCTGATACTGTTGAAGAATAATAACCATAAAGAAGGGTAACTTGACTACAAAGATGTATTTTACAGCCCATAGCCGCATTGCTATTTTTAATATACAACCTCTTATATTGTATGATTACACCAAAATTGCAGCGGTTATCTGCCCTTGCGATTGACCACTAGATGTCTCTAGTGTGTATGTGCTCTTAATGTAGTATGTGAAACTATACTTATTTGTAATGATAATTTATTTTAAAGTGTTAACCAACACAAATGAGATGTAAATGTAAATATATTGCTTATCCCTTGTGATGTTCTCTTCGGTGGCTGGAATGGTAGTAAAATGATAAAAACAGCTTTTCCCATGACAATATTCTGAAGCAAGTAGTGTGTGATTTTTTATCTGGTAGCACTACCTTTATAATGTTATATTTATGTGTCCTATACCGATTATTGGAGGGCACAGCGCGCAAATTAATTGATGAGCTAAGTTTAAAACTTTATAATGCTTAACTTTGTTTAGTTGATATACCTAAGGTACTCAATAAGTATTAATTATGTAAGTAAGTATTATATTACCAGTAATAAGTATTATTACAGGTAACCTTAGGGCCAGTGTAGATCAGCGGACGGTGGGAGAGGGCATCGAGAAGGATTTATTGCGGTAGGTATGCCACATGAATGCACTAACTCTTACTCTCCCGCGCCGCGACCTTATGATAACGGACTCGGGCGCATACCTTCGCATCCCACTGCAAAGCCGTCGTAACCTGCGGTAGATATCTTCCAACGCGCTCATCAGTACCGCAGAAAGAAATCCCATTTGATGCTCCGTGGTCCATCTCAGCTTTGGAATCTACATCTTGCTACCATTAGATACACGTACGAATTTACAATTGGTAAATTTAAAATACCCTGCCCGGCCGTCCACTGATCTGCGCTGGTCTTTACTCAATAAGTATTATTCTAAGAGTGGTATAGATTCATTATTATGATAAATAGGTTATCTCTTAAGAGGAAGACACCACCCAAATTGGGTCCATTCAAATATGTTTTACGCCAAATTTATAGATGTTATGGCAGCGAAAAAAATATATGTTAATCTTCACCATATTTCTAATGAGAAAGAAGACATAAAAACATGATTTCAATAAATTTTCTCGATAAAATAAATTCGCGAAGTAACCCTTAGAAATTCGCTTCTATCATCCATAACTCAATATTTCATGAACTTACGTTGATAAAATTTATAAAAGTGACGTATATTACCATAATCAAGTTCTTTTTAAAGTTTTGTTTCAATAACTTAACGTATTGTTATAAAATTAATTATTTTAGAATAGTTAACTCGAGCGTTGCATCACGTCATCGCCCTTCTCTTTTATTTGTATAAAGTCAGACAGTGATCGCTGAGGCGCGTTGCTAGACGGACGTGTGTCGCTTTGTTCCGCTCCCCGCTCACACTTTGCTGACACAATTTCTGGATTATTATTTAGCTTTGCAGGTAGTTTTATTCTGTCAATAAGTTGTTTAAATATAATTAAGTCATGTTTTAGTAATAAGATTACAATATACACATATCGAAATAATAATAAATATTCATTTTGATAGATTGAAAAGCGTTGTAGCTTTTAGCGGAAGTCTATAGTTGTGATAATTCGTCTCTACCAAACAGAGCTCGATTAGCCTAGCGGTGTTCGGCGCGGATTACGTTTCTTATTTTGTAGAAGAACCGCTTAGTAGGTACCGCGTTCAAATCCCAATGGGATATGTTATTTTTGTACTATTTTTTTTAATATTTTTTCCATAAATAATAATATAAGTCGTACATACATACTTACGATAGTTATGACCAAATTTATTTTTCATCATGATAATTATTTTTGTGTAAATATACTGTTTTTTTTTTAATATTTTTTCCATAAATAATACCTAATATGAGTCGTACATACATACTTACGATAGTTATGACCAAATTTATTTTTCATCATGATGATAATTTTATTCTGTCAATAATTTATTTAAATATAATTAAGTTGTGTTTAGTCATAAGATTTGTAAATATAGTTATCAGTGTAATTTTTGGAAAATAGGAAACAAAAAGAATCAACGAAGACCAAGAAAGACAAGTTATTTTATGAGGCAAAAACACATGATAGAAGTTGTATACATATTTACATTTTTTTGTATTACAAAACAGGCATACCGAAATAATAGTAGATAGGTACCTACTCACTTTGATAGATTGAAAAGCGGTATAGCTTTTAGCGGAAGTCTATTGTTGTAATAATTCGCCACTAACGAACAGAGCTCGATTAGCCTAGTGGTGTTGTGCGAAGTTTATAAGAACAAGCGCGTAGTAGGTATACTCGGTTCAAATCCCAGTGAGATATATTTTTTTAATTATTTTCCAAATTTATTTTTCATCATGATGTTGTTTTTTTTTTCATAAATAGGTATATATATGAGCCGTACATACATACTTACAATAGTTATGGACAAATTTATTTATATCTATAATTTTTATGTACCTATGTTTGTATGCCTATGCATGTATGTATGTGTACCTATGCTTCTTATTCATAACTAGCTGCTGCCCGCGGTTTCACCCACGTGGAGTTATTAGAATTCATTGCTTTTATTTTTTTGCGCGTAACCCCAATTATTTTTTCTAAAATAAAAGTAGCCTAAGTTACTCCTTATCACATCAGCTATCTGCCAGTGCAAGTCCCGTCAAAATGGGCCCAGCCTTTTCGGAGATTACCCGGAACAAACAGACAAAAATTTTAAAAATGGATGATTTGTTATACCTAGGTACTGTATATACTTCCATATGCATTTGGTAAAAACCTGTTATTTTGATGTTAAAAACAGACACTTCAATTTTATTTACTTGTACAGAGTAAAGATATGGTCACACGGTTATTTATTATTTTTTATGAAAACAAAAAAGCTTGCACAATAAAGAGACATCACAAGTGACGCTTAGTAGGTACTATCTAATTACTTAGCGGGCTAAACTATTTTTTTTGCGCAAAATTTATTTTTTCGATTTCTGTGCATGTTTTCTCTAATGCCTAACTACAATGTGTATTTTTTGATAATTTTCTATCTACTTTCAAATATAATTAGTTGAAATGCATGTGCGTGCAAAGTAGGTACCTACCTGCAATAATACAAAAGCTGAAAGCATCAAATATTCATATGAAGCAACATTTCATATATATATTAATATATTTATATGCATATACATATATGGATATACCAATACGTCAAATTTGATGATGGGCGACTTCAGGGGAGCACTTGTTGAACCGAAAACGTATGTTGATCCGGCTGCTTTTGTTGATCCAATATTCATCTTTAGTAACAAATGTTGCTCCGACCTGCTGCCTTATCAGCTGCTCATCAGACAGGAACACAGTAATGCTTGCACACTACTGCTTGGCGGCTAATATGGATAAGACTAAAATCATGTCCAATATCCATGTTCCACCTATACTAGTAATTGTTGGGAACGATACTCTCGAAGTTCTTGACGAGTATGTTTACCTAAGACAGACTGTCCAATTAGGTAGATCCAACTTCGACAAAGAGGTCACACGAAGAATCCAACTCGGCTGGGCAGCGTTTGGGAAGCTTCGACATATCTTTTCGTCCACAATACCGCAGAGCCTGAAAACCAAGGTTTTCAACAAGGGTGTGTTGCCAGTGATGACGTATGGCACTGAGACATGGTCTCTTACTATTGGCCTCATGAGTAAGTTCAGAGTCGCGCAACGTGCTATGGAGAGGACTATGCTCGGGGTTTCTCTGCGTGATAAAATCCGAAATGAGGAGATCCGCAGGAGAACGAAAGTCGCCGACATAACTCTCAAAGTCAGTAAGTTGAAATGGGATGGGAAGATGGCAATGGGCAGGCCACATCGCTCGAAGAACCGATGGTGAAGAAAGGTTCTCGAGTGGCGACCGCGAACCGGAAGACGTAGTGTCTGTCAAAGTGAGTTACGGTGACTAACCACGAAACTCGTGCTCATGACGTCATCCAAGTTAATAACTGAGGTTAGCCAATACGAAACTAGCTGTTTGACAGTTCATCGCTGTACACTTTGCCAAGTGATCATCACTTTGAGTTGTCAACCGAGATACGGAATAGCCCTGCTGGACTCAGATGTACACTAATAGGTGGATCAACATTTGTTCAAAACTCATACTGGATCAACTATTACCGTGTTGGGCTCTATTATATGAATAAATATATGAACATTTATATCTATACAAATAAATAAAATTGAAGTGTCTGTTTGTAATGTCAAAATAACAGCTTTTTATCAAATGCATATAAAAGTATATACGGTACCTATGACAAAACAACCATTTTTAAAAATTTTGTCTTTCTGTCTGTTTGTTCCGGATAATCTCCGAAACGGGTGGACCGATTTTGACGGGACTTTCACTGGCAGATAGCTGATGTTACAAGGAATAACTTAGGCTACTTTTATTTTAGAAAAAGAATTGGGGTTCCGCGCAAAAAAATAAAAACCATGAAATCCAATATCTCCACGCGGGTGAAACCGCGGGCTGCAGCTAGTTCGTATATATAATCGAAAGCCACACCACACGGGGGTGAGGGGGAGGTACTTTTGAAGTGTTGAGTACTGCAATTGTTATTGGACAGCATTATGCTTACTATCAGGCACACGTCCAGCTCGTCTTTTTATCAAATACTGTAAAAAGACTAGCAATGCCCCACGGCTTCTCCTACGTAATAAAAATAGCTTAAGTTACTCCTTATAACCTCAGCTATCTTCCAGTGAAAGTCCCGTCAAAATCGGTCCAGCCGTTTTGGAGATTAGCCGAAACAAACAGTAAAACAATTTATTTTGCTTTTTTTTATTATACGTACCGTAGATACTTTCATATGCATATAGTAAAAAGTAGTTTTTTGACATTACAACCAGAAGTTCAATTTTATTTATTTGTATATAAGACACCCTTTTTTACTCCTGGTATCTATATTAATTTGAACACTATCTCAATTGATCATAGGTGCCGATTTTGTCAACACTCAACAGTCTCATTCATAGGATTTGCATGAAATGTCACGGGTCCAAAAGGGGCTGGCGCGGGGGAAACAGGTAGCCCTTCATCACCGGTGATGATAAGGTTCATCATAATTTAGCAATTTTATTAGTTCATAAATTTAAAGCTATTTTGAACCTTATCACCACTGAATAAGGTCTAACTGTTTTATTTTTACCGCCGGGCCTACATGGTTCCGGCCGACATTAAGGTTCAATATAGTTAGCAATTTTATTCGTTCATAAAGTTAAGGCTATTTTGAACCTTATCACCAATGAATAAGGTCTAACTGTTTTTTTTTGCCGCCGGGCCTACGTGGTTCCGGCCGACACTTCAAAGGGTAGGATAGGAATAATACAGCCCAATACAAAATCAATTTAAAATATTTTAGTACCAGGTTTATATTAGCGCCATCTATTGGTAGTCTGTATATCGTATCTCATTTCGTAGCTGTGTAGCTACGACTCTCATTTAGTACTTTTTTTCGCCACTTTTTTGAGTCGCGCTACTTTATCGGAGATTTGGGGACTATCGGTATTTTGTGTTTATGGGCGTGGCTTATTTTACAAATTGCTGAATGTCTTTCGCTGTTGTCAGCGCCTTAATTGGAATACTTATAGTGTCACAATGGACGGTCTTATCACTCAGAGCGATCTCTTTCAGACAACCCAATGATAATGTGTTGTGATTGAAACCATTTAGAATATTCCAGTGTAACTGTGATTATGAAGAAGTTTCACTAAAGTATATGCGAAGTATCCTAAAGTCCGTGTTTTTAAACTTGTCTAATAAATAATAATGTAAACAAATGGCGTGTGCCAACCAATAACATATAATAGTGTTCTGATCCTCAAGCAATGAGATGTCACGGATCATGATCCATGATGGGATTTCTATCCCGTTGGTGATCCGCCATATTTGTTTAGATACATTATTAGACAAGTTACATGTTAAAAAACATGGACCTTACCTGAGCCTAGGTTCTGGTGGGTCTTGAATCTAGACATTGTGCATACTACATAAAATATATTATATAGGTACAGGGTGTGGCGAAAAGAGTGATATAAGATATAATCCTTAACCAGTTGGTGGGGGGACATGAATGTCCAATAAATAAAAAAGAGTGATTAGTAGAAGTCTCATAGAACCGAATAGGTCCTGATTCCTGATCCATCTTAACAGTAATATCCTGTGGATTGAAAGCTGGAAATAGCGTGTGCTATACCATTTTAGAATCCCGATGACAAGCAAATTGGTCGGGTGACAAACTACGGTGTTTGTGTTTTACTAATTTTTCTATCGTAAGTTTGTATTGTCGTGGTGTAATAAAATGTATTTTGACATGAAAAATTAGTAAAACACAAATCTAAACAAAAACTAAACTTGCGGCACAAAATTGGATGTTAACTTTGGATAGCACATTACTAAATCCAACAATACAATTAAAAAAACAGACTGAAAAATTTCTTAATTTGCGATTAGGACACCGAAAAGAGTGAGCAAAGATATAAAAATTTACAAAATGTCCAAAAACTTGAAACATAATTTTGTTAATTTTCTTCATGATGGCGCCCCCCCCCCCCCACCCTGGTTAAGAATTATCCACTCTACGCCACACCATATAATTATAGTTATAATTTTAGTTAGTTGTCAATGCAGTATACAGCTGGAGTTTAAATCGGTATGTTATCCCGAAAAGGGATCAATCCTGTAGGTCAATATTTATTATTCAAGTTTTTGAAATTTGCAATTATTCATTGAAAAATCGGCTTTTAAAGTTGTTGTAAGTTTAAAGTGAAAATTCTACTACAGAACTTCCGGGCAGATACACTTGCACTTTGTATGGTGATGTGAAAGAGACTTGAAAAATTCCAGAAAATACCGCGTATTTCGCGTTGGAAGTGATTTTTTTTTACTGACGTATTTCGAAGGGAGATTCTTACAACTTGTGGACCATGGTCCTAATCTCTTCTGGGTTAACATACCATTTCAAACTCATCATGTATAATGAGAGTTAGTTTTAGATTTTACAGTCCTCTTAAAGTTAGTATGTAAAAACTTTTGTATTATGTGCAATGGCATGAATATATTTTAAGTATAGTAGACCTACCTACTACTTAGGTATATCAAGAGCTTATGAAATATCTCTAATAACTATTTATTTTATATGATAACTGATGCAAACTGAACAGAGAGTACTAAACATGAAATGCTTAAAGTACCTAGTTAACATTTATCCACTCCACTGTTTTTATTTTCTAATAGAATATAAATAGTTGGTTTAAGTATGTATGTATTTCATTGTATTTCAATTTCCTTTTTTTGTTAATGTAGGTGTAGCTAAATAAATTAAAAAATTGGACAAATGCTGGCAGGATACAGAGGTAGAGTTCAATGCGTAGCAACTTCTAAAACACATTGACTTGCATTTGCCTTTATCTCACCTGATGGTAAGTGACGGTGTGGTCGACGTTGGAATTTGGAACACGCTTATCTAGTAGACAGTACCTGGTAGACAGTACCTATTCACTCGTGACTTGAAGGAGGGGTGTTTCCTCGTGTCCTAACTAGGTTAATTCCTAACTGATTATAGGCTACGCGAAGTGATGTGTCCTGGTCAGACTGCTTGTTTGACTGCTTCATTGACCCAACCTGTATAAAGTACTGTCATATGGGTTAAGTACAATTCTGCCGTCCTAGCTAAGACAACCGTTATTATAAGTCGTCCAATTTACTTACGGCTGTTATGCTTAATATTATACTACGCATAACAGTCGTAAGTAAATTGGAAGACTTATAATTACGGTTGTCTTAGCTAGGACGGCAGAATTATACGCATAATATCATGACAATTGTTTTTTATTGTAGTAGGTACATTACGCTCTACGGACACGCGGGACTCCATACTCTTATAATAGGTCATATTTTAATAGAAATTAACGATATTAAGGGCCGATTTTTCAATTGCACTTTAACGAACTGATTGTTATCCAATCAATTAATCTTCGTGTTTTTAGTGTGATTTTCGGGTCTTTCATTTCAAAATTAATGGACCGTTAGCTAACTAAGGTTTATTTCTTTATAATGCCATAAAATTTATTTACGTCTGTCTTCAACACAGACTTAGATGATTCAGGGAATTATCTAACAGGACGCTATCTGACTATTGAAAAATCGGCCCTAACAAGATAAAAAACACCGAGACTAAGTCTGCACTATAATAAAAGTGAAAGTGTGTTTGTATGTTTGACGGTTTGTACTTCTTTGAAAAATTGAACATCGCATTAGTACAATTAATAACAACTAACATATTTAGCAATTTCCTAATGTGGGTACCTAATGTTAATTAATTATCAAACATAACGACAAAGCGATGCTAACAGTGAAATAATTAATATTGGAAATGGTAATATTTGAAATGAATTCTATTAAAAAGCCATACTTATTAATTTCTTAGGTACCTACTAGTTCAAATTATTTAGGTCATTTTCGACGTTAGTACTTTTGACTACAACCATTATTTAAATAACAAAAAAATGGTGTTAATTCAACCACCTAAAATAAATGTATTTTTTAATCCGACAGAGGAAAGCTCGTCCCCTTCCAAAACCATTACTATATTTTTCAAGATTATGCAAACATTATACAGTTTAGACTTTGGTTTCTTCATTTTCAAGTCGACTAAAGTCAGATACCTTGTAAAAATTTTCACGCTGCTTTACAGTTTTGCTATTTGCATTTGTAGCTTAATGTTTGCGTGGTATTATTCAAATGTCTATGTAGTAATCCCGTTCACTTATTTGGTAACGAAGCACTTGACGTATGTTCTAACAAGTTTTGGCACCAAGAACCAACTTCGTAATTGTTTCTGTGACTTAGAAATAATTGATTCCACATTAACCGTGCACAGTTCGAAATACAATTGCGGAGTGAAACTTATATTGATGGCAGTTCTAAGCCTCTTGTTCAGGATAGGATTTTCCGTACCTTACTGTTATTTCAGTGACAATTGTATAAGACCTTTTTGGGTAATAACAGTTTATATCCTTATTATTATATGTCACGATCTAATCTCGATTACAAATTCATTCGCGTTCTATTCGGTGTATCGTCGTTTAGACATTCTTTCATCTCGATTGGCAACAGATGAGAGAAGATTAATTTCTTATCACAATAATATATACAAATCACTGGCTGACGTTGCCGAAAAAATGAAAAGGTCTTTCGATCCATTGGTAAGTCCAGAACTAGACTACTACTCGTTTATACATAACAATTATGGTCAGAACTCTGAAAAGCAAATACTTAAAGTTTATTAGAGCCTTGAATAATTAAATTTATCACATTTTGTAATTTGAATAAAATTTGGTAAAACACGTGTGCATCAATAGCTTAGTATCTCAACATCTGCCTAGATTACTCTCCCACATAAACCGCTTTCTCTCAGACATACAGAGAGAGTGAGAGACAGCTTAGAGTACGGGCCATAACATAATCGATCACGTCCTCGATTTTGAGGTATTTTCTTGAACATTTATCACGAGAATTTCCATACCGCGTAAGCGAGTGTGGTAAATTTGCATATAACTAGAAATAAGTCATCTCTTATGAAAATTAGTGCAGTCGGTAACTGCTCTAATTTTAATAAAAGATCCAGGCGTTTAGGTAAAATCACATGGCTGAAGCTTTGACGCAGACTGACGCGACACCGATCGTGAATTGTGATTGTACTACAAATGCATGTGATTGCGTCAGTGCGTAATCGAATATGCGGTGCAAGTATGGATCTATTCGGGTCGATAAAATTCGATAAAATTGACAGTTCAAATCGATAAAGTGGGTTTTATCAATTTGAACTGTCAATTTTATCGAATTTTAGCGAATATTATCGAATTTTATCGAACGAGAAGATCCGTACTTGCGCCGCCGATCTACAAAATAAATCGAGTATGAGAAGTATGCATAAATCAACTGTACTTTTAACCGTTTTTCAGTTTCTAGTATCGCTGCTGTATAATATTCCTGATATCATGATCACGATATACTTTATAGTTCTGAGGGTGGTTAATCGTACTGTTTCAGTAAGTATATTATAATTATGTAATAGTATATTATATTATGTAGTATGTATTAAGTATATTATAGTATGTAGAAAGAATGTATATATATATATACCTATGTGTAAAGTTCACCATATTTTTTTTGTCTCGAAATACGTATGTTTGAGTGGCAAATGTCATATTTTTAACCTAAAGAAAGGAAATTTAATCATCTATAGACATAATATGTAAAAACATAACTGTGTAGTGGGGTCTCTTTTTAACCGACTTCAAAAAAAAGAGAAGGTTCTCAATTCGGGTGGTTTTTTATTTATATTTTTTTCCTCATTACTCCGTCATTTACAAACCGATTTTGAAAATTCTTTATTGAAAAGTACATACTTTCAGATTGATTCCATAGAAATTTCATCGAAATCGGTTCAGTAGTTTGTCACCGCAGTCGGTTCGTCTCCTTTTAAAACATATTTTTTTATTTCAGTTTGGTTCCGTTGATATACATGTTCAATACTTTACTACGGGTGTAACGGTTGCCCTGACCATTGCGCCGGCTATATTTGCGAGCAAGCTGTCTTCAAAAGCTAATCAAATTAAGGTGATACTGCATGACCAATGGCTCCAAGAACCAAGTAAGGTGTCTTATATTTTTCGAAAATAAAACGTATTTACTGAAGTTACGGCTTCCGCGGCTTCTTCGGCTGAGCGATTTAAGCGGCGCAAATATGCAGCGCAAATATGGTATCCTCGGGAGTGGTTCCATATCTGAGCGCTTTCTTGATGAAATATTGGGTCCGTGGGAACCGAGAGCTCATAGTATTTTCAAAATTTTGTCGAAGCGCCTAGTTGATCTGTCGCGTAACCAAAATGCCTCAGTGGATCAGCATTGAATCCAGACGCGGTATTACCGCCAGCATGCTGGGTACGATGCCAAATGGTAGTGATAGACTAAAACACTATCTTTGTAGTTAAATTAGTATTGTTTATGTAAAGGCTTTTAGCCCGTAAAACAGGACATTTGTGTTGGTAGGCCTATAAATATTCTAGGCTAGTGTGCTGGCAGCATTGCCTCGTTGAAATACATTAATTGAATTTGAAATTGTTTACGTAGAATCTGTTTTTTATTCCTATACAAATTTTGTTTCAGATCCCATAAAGGCGGCGAATATAATAAGATTCATTGACTATGTTGAAGCACGACCTTTGATATTCTATGTTTATAAAATAATTCCTTTAAATATTAATCTAGTGAGTATGATGTTTAACTTCTGCGTGACGTATCTAATTGTTAGTTTACAGTTTACAGATCTGTACTAAAAGAAGACAAGGTAAATAAAAGTATTTGAAACTTAAGTGATTTATTCTGTTCATATCTTCATTTTATTTTAACAACTATCCGGCTCGAAGGACCAATGTTTGGAGCTGCTGCTCCTTGATGTTTTTAAAAAAACGTCTTCCTGGTTTAAGATTCTTTATTTCTCTAAAGAACATACATAGTTCACTTATAAGAGAATTAACTTATTAACTAAGATAAATGTTTGCCTTTGAGCATGCAGGCGAATTTTATCACAAATAAAAAAGTAGTATGTAGATTGTAGGTAGGTAAAAAAAAAACAAAAATAATAAACAAGTTACGCACAAACTAGTCAAAGAGTATGAAGTTCACAGTCTTCGATGATAACAAACGTATAATTTTTGGAAAATTAAATAAAACGATGTTATTTTCGGTTAGTGAAACAATACATATACGTACCTACTTCTTTCTTTTTTTTTCAAAAATAGTCTTGTCATCCTGACAGAAAAATGACAGATAGGACATAATATAAGCACAGTCGATTAATCGCTTGTACAACTATAGTGACATTGTGTTTGTCTTAGTTGTGTTGTTCTCTTTGTTTTAGATAAATCATCGTGGTCTTCAAATGTCTGATCGATTCTCCCAGAGAAATACCGATCATATTATTTTTCACACACGCAATCTCTATTCGGTTTGTGAAACTAGCATGAACGGACATTGGCAGAATTGTGATAAATAATCACAGAGGCCATAAATCAAGAAGTCAAGTCAAGTCAACTATAGTGTATGTAGAGCGTGGAATCAGAATATAAATAGGTATCATGTAGCCTGTGTAGCATACAGGGATAATTTAGCTTCCTACTCACAGAGACAATAGAGTCGATGCCGCAAAGGTATATTTTGCGACACACTGGTGGTCCATGCCCCATGGACCGCAACTATCCCAGTCCTTCCTTGTTTGGTTAGACGACATGATTATGGCATTAGTGCTGCAGCGGACTTTAGAATGGAACAATACTTTTGTTTCACATAGCTCCTCTAGTAGTACGTTGGTACATATTATTACCTCGATGTTCCTACTAGTGAAAGAAATTTTAGAATTGAACCAGCTGCGTTTCCAGAGACTAGCGGTAACAAACAAACAAAAAAAAACCTACAAACTATACTGCTTTGTAATAAGTACTTATAGAAGATACATATTAATATAGACTAGGTACCAATATGGAGTAAATGAAAATAAATAGATTACAATATACGCTTCACGATTAAATGCCTACATAGATCCTGAAATTACGATAAGGTCGTCTCCTAATTCAATGATTGAAATGTCCACAAATTAATAATATTAATCATAATAATGATGAAATAATTGAACCTACTATAAATTATTTTTAGTTCATTACCTACTTCGAATCCTGGTGACATTGTCGTCATTAAATACATAATTTAATCATTGGAATGTCCACAAATTAATATTGATTTTACTAAAAGTCTTCTATATCAGTAACTCGTAAAAATGTATTCTTACATCAAAGACAGTATTCAGCCTTCAAAAATATTAATCCTATTTTTAAAGTCCTTACAGGTCACATTCGGTTTTGATTTTGGGTTTTTCGAATATAAATCGATGAAAATCAATTACATTATCAAATTGATTTACATACTCCAGTGTTTATTATTAATTTTTGTGACGGTAAAGGATAAGATAAATAGCCTTTCATCAATGGCACTACTTTGGTATTGCTTTGCTTTATTTCAATATGCAATGTATGTTATTATATTTATATTTCTTCCATACAATAAAACCTTAAGTAGTTTTAGAAACGAAATGAAAGGGATCAATCTCAAAATAAAAACAGATATTCTCCTTCATGTAGATAAAATAAATGTTTTGACCTTTATGTCCTATTTAGTTTTTCGATTTCTTTTGTTTTTAATTTACTGTCAGATGTTGGAAGTATGTGAAAATTTTTCTGGATCACCTTTTATTGGTCATTTATTAATCGCTATAGCACTTGATTGTATACCGATAGCAAATGTTTTCATATTTTATTCAATATACTGTAGTCTAGTTATATTGGTATCCAACTTGAAGTGTGCTAGCAACGACTTGGTCTCTCTTCATCATCTTTACAAGATAATCGTCGACTTAGCTGAAAAGTTCAAGAGCGCTTATGATCCTGTGGTAAGTCATTTAATTTTCATTGGACACATCTAAGGTTTTTATTTACAAAAATAAAATTATACTTATCTCGTCTGGATAACATTTAAGCTTAGGTATCTAGTTAGTCTGGTTTTAATTAAAAACTATTTAAATTACGTTATTCAGACATACGTTTACATTACGACGACGTTACGTTTTTAAAGACGCAGGTTCGAATCCTGTTGGATGCGAAATTTTTGTGATGTATACATTTGTGTGAACATCCGCGAGTGTCTGTTAACACTGTAAAATATATTTCATAAATTACGTTATTATACATGACGTCATTATACAGGGTGAGTTTGAATTGGTATGTTACCCCGGAAGGGGGTGATTAGGACCATGGTTGACTAAACACAGGTTTAAGATAGATGGTCTCTATAATGGCTAGATAGTTTCTATAATATATTTCTGTTTAATGCCATATGTGGTTAATAGGTATGAATGTGCCATGTGGTTCTGGTACGGTACCTAAGTACCTATATGAATAGGATCATTCTTATATCTTTTCCCGCGGATGCATTAAAAGCCGGCTAAGAGAATATCAATCCAGAGAATGGCAACACCAGCAGCATTCTCCCCGTTCTGCATAAAAATATACCGCCCAGAATGCCTGCTAATCGTGCAGTGTATTATGGCAATCTCCCCATAATATTGGAGAGGCGTTCAGCAGTGGACGTCTTCCAGCTGATGATGATGTTAATAATAATAATAATTTATATGTAAACTTTAGTAATTCTAATTAAGTACATTAATTGATATATTCATGAGACAACATTATGTATTTTATTTCATAGTCTGGCTATATATATGAATAAATCTTATGTACTGTAAAAAAAAAACATTTTTTTTTATAATAATTATATAAGTAATAGGGAATTTGTATCGTTTGTATATTTTTATTGTACGTATTTATAAAAATATTCAGAAATGATATTTTTTTTTTTTACAATACATAAGATTTATTCATTCAACAAACTAAGAATTTATCAATTAAAAACAAATATTATTATTAAATAAATTATTATTCTTTATTTTTATGTATAGGTAAGTTGTACATTAAAAAAATGACTTATTATAATATTGACTGCTGTTTACATTGCAGTATCTATTATCAGTTATAATCAACGTACCTAAGCTTGTGACCTGGCTGTATGTTCTTGTGTTGAAAACTTCGCAATCTAACAATAATCAGGTAAGGATATGTAAATACGTAAGTAATGTATAAGCTAAGGATGTAGTTAACATATTTTTACGTTTTTTTCTCATTTACATCGATAAGTTTTTTCGTAATGTCATTGTTTATACCTGCGGTGCGAGTACGGATGTTTTCGATAAATAAAATTCGATAAAATTGACAGTTACAATCGATAAAACCCACTTCATCGATTTTAAATGTCAATTTTATCGAATAAAACCCACTTTATCGATTTTAACTGTCAATTTTATCGAATTTTATTTATCGAAAAGATTCGTACTCGCGCCGCTGTTGCTGATGCTATCGCATTACTTAGATGAAATACCACCGAGACTAATTATTGGAAGCGAACCAAAAATTGCAGCTGTTGACGGTGAAGTCTTAGCATCAAGTTACCAACTGTGTATGTTTTTGGGATTTTTTTTTGTAAAAAGGGAGAAAGGTTATGCAAGTATTGGTATAAGGGGTGATGTAAGGGTAATATAGTAATTAATGTGCAGTTTTATTATGCGTGTGTTAGTTTTGCAGTGTGTGCACCGACAAGATTCGCGGTTTGTACTCATACAATACCCTCATGTCATCTACTTAGCTGAACTAGATAGAAAGTTGACAGGATTACATTGTAACGATGTCATCATTGCACCTCATTTACTGTTACACTGATCATACATTGTACCAACATTGCAGGTATCTCCACCGCCAGCCGCGGGATAGTCCGAGGGTCATAATGGATTTGTTTTTTTTTTAATCCTTACAGATAAATAAAATTGAAGCGTCTGTTTGTAATATCAAAATATTAGCTTTTTACTAAATGCATATGAAAGTATATACGGGACCTACAAAAAAACAACCACTTTTAAAATTTTTGTCTGTCTGTCTGTCTGTTTGTTCCGGGTAATCTCCGAAACGGCTGGACCGATTTTGACGGGACTTTCACTGGCAGATAGCTGATGTTACAAGGAGTAACATAGGGTACTTTAGTTTTAGAAAAATAATTAGGGTTCCGCGCAAAAAAATAAAAACCATGTAACCCAAAATCTCCACGCGGGTGAAACCGCGGGGCAGCAGCTAGTTTGTTTATATGTGTCTAGGGAAGCAGAGAAGCTTGGTTCCACAACCACCACAACACAAAACATCCACAACAGCTAAAGAATTTACGCTGTTTTCAGTTGACACGTTTGCCCCGTTGCTGAAATCGAAACCGACACCCTTACAATTACTGTTTTTTTAATTTTTATATTTGTCTGTTCTAGCTATGGATGTTGCCGTTACAGATAGAGAATATTAGGGTGCTCCTATCATTATTTGTTACAATTACGCCTGCACTGTTTGCTGGCATGCTATCTTCGCAAACTGAAAAACTTAGACTTATTCTTTATGACAAATTTGTGACAGAAAAAGGTAACTTTTGTCTTTATTTCTATTTTTCTATTTTATAACGAGACGAGCTGGTTGTTTTCCTGATGTTAAGCATAATGCCGACTCATAAAAATTGCAGTGCCACCCAGAACTTTAAAATAGAAAGGCGTGCGTGGCACTGCAGTGCGCTCGTTACCCTGAAACCTTAGGTAAGCCTAGTAATTTCACCGACGAGTTTGTTCATCAAACCGGGGCACAGTAATGCAGATCAGGTACTACTTGACGGCAGATTCTACGACCTAGATACTAGATACTAGCGGTGGAATCAACCCAACCGGACACTCGCAGATGAGTGTCCTACCATCCAGTGTTGTCCATGCCACCTGCGACACTATCCTAAGGCAGGGTTATGAGTGTATCCACTTCCTCTGACAGCGCGCCAATAATGGACGTGGCCCCAGGCGGAGGCCTGGTGGTGTTACTGGCCCACGGGGGCACCGGACGGGGGGGGGGGGGGTGAGGTGACACCTCAACCGCCTGCCGTGCGAGTGAGGGAGAGAGGAGCTGCTCCCGGCTCACAGTGGGGTGACCCGGGCAGTTATTAGCGGGGGTCCCATGCACTATCCCTGCCCTAAGCAGTGTATGGGTGCCGTGGCAGGCAGGGAGGCACCACCCTAGGTTAACAGAACACCACGGAGAAGGAGTCCTCCGTGTTCGGCTCCTGAGGTCCAGGTGGTAGACTCGGGGGTATTCACCCCCAATTGTCATGCCTCTTCAGGAGTTGGGTACACGGCGATAGCGTATCAATAAGGATTTTTAACGATAATAAAAAAAAGTGTTATGAGTGTGTAAGCATTTATGTTATGATATGCAATCGTTTAAAAAATCTCTTTTTTACAGATGACTTGAAACGCTATGAAACCGACAGGTTCATCCGCTATGTGGAAGTTCGCCCTCTCAAATTCACCGTTTACAAAGTTATCCCGCTTAACGCAAACCTGATTGGGGTGATCTTTAACTTCTGTATGACCTATCTTATTGTTATCTTACAATTTTCACATGTTTATTAAAAAAATATTCATAAACAAGGGCCTCAGGAGAGCGCTCAAGGAGGTTAAATGACTCCAGAGGGTCTATATACAAGTAGTATTATTCAACAGTTGTTATTAGCGAAGTTTGTATGAAATTGAGATTTATTTCATATTGTTATTTGTAACAGATTATTTACAAGTTATATATACTTACCGTGTAATGTGCTGTAATGGAAATGGACAAAGAAGTTGTGTACCTATGTGTAAACGTTTGGCTTTGAAACTAACTCATAGGTATTTAAAGTTTAATTTTCATTTATGTAACCGTTTTTACATTTATTTTTAGACTAACTTCTGCCCGCGGTTTTCACCCGCGTTCCCACAGGAACCGTCAAACCGACCTGTCAAATTAAATCAACTTGTCAACATTATAAAACGTTATTGACAGCTGTCAATTTATTGACAGCAGTCAATGTCAATTGTATATAACACTAACTTCTGCCCGCGGTTTCCACCCGCATTCCCACAGGAACCGTGCATTTTTCCAGGATAAAAAGTAGCCTATGTTACTCTCCGGTCCCTAAAAACTATATCTATGCCAAAAATCACGTCGTTCCGTTGCTTCGTTACTGCGTGAAAGAAGGACAAACCAACAAACACACTTTCGCATTTATAATATTAGTATGGATTTAATATTTAAATTTAGGGTAGTTTCAAAGCCAAATAATAGTTTGGCTACCTACTTTAAATAAAATGTTATTAAGATCAAACGTAAGTAATTTTCAAAAAACAACTAACTGGGGGTTAAATTTTTGAACGTCACCGAGTGACTAAATTTCAACGATATTTAGTCACTCGGTAGTCGACGGCACCCGCTTCTACCTATGCTTCTACGACCTCTATTCAAAATAATTGTTTGACAACCACTGCGTGCTCAGTGCAGACACCGCGGTAAATATGCGGTGGTGCGCAAGTGATGTATGTAGCGTAAAGCTGAGCAGTCGTTGCTTTGAGCCCAGGCAGGGCTTCGAGACAGCATTATCTGGCTAACTCATTTTACTAATTACTACTCACTAATTCATTTTATTATATTTATTACGTTAATAATAAAAATAACAAAAAAAGCTTGTTCGATTTATTACTTAACAATCTCTATGTATGAGCTGTGAGCGACTTTAGGTTAACGAATAAAAAACATTATTAATTAAACTAATTTTTATTTTATAACTCTTACTATTTTGCAATTGGCCTTGATTCTGTTGTCACAAACTAGTTTTAATATCACTAGGGTATTTCCAACTAAAGCTTTGATAAATTAGACGCCACTAATTTCAATGCCGTTACACTAGACTCAAGCAAGTGGATTAATTTGACAGGTTCAAAATATAATCCATCTCTTTCTCATGTTCTCATTTAGAAAGAGAGATTAAAACTAAAACTAGGCTTAGGTATGAGATGACAGAATCGAAACCACTATCTGAACGAATCAGCATTTCAATTTAACGGAGCAATGCCGTCAACATGCTGGGTACTCTGCCAACTGGCAGAACAATTGTGAACAATTGTATCATCTTTAGGCTAAATCTTAACTATTTTATAAAGAGACGAGCTGGCTGTTTGGCTGAGGGTACGCATAACGCCAGCACATAATTATTGAACTGCCACTCAGAACTTTGAAACACAAAGGCCTGAGCGGCACTACAGTGCCGAGCCAGTTATAAGACAAGTGCTGAGACAGGTATATAAGCCCAGTAATTTTACCGACTACTTTGCTCATCGAACCGGAACACAGTACCTACTAAAGCTTGCACATTACTGTTTGGCGGCAGACTTCACGAGCTAATCGGTGTAACAATCCAGACGGACACTCACAGAAGAGTTAGTACTACCCCCTATAAATGATTAACGCCTTTATTCATAAAAGCTCAATAAGATAATCTATGCTTTAAACTGCTCTGTCAACTTCTCGTTCACGGAGGCTGGTACGCGTGAAAACGAGACAAAACACTTTGTAGTAATTAAGGAAGTTACGTAATGTTAATGGATAAGGGCTAGTGTTTTATAGTTTTTCGTTACGAATTTAGGTAATATAGCACGTTAAAAAATACAATTATTAATAGTATGTAGTATAGCCCAGGCATACCAGTATTAATAGAGATGTGAAAACTGTATAACAACAATAAGATAAGTGATATATAAGCTCAGCATCATTCCAGGGAGATTAGCATCCAGTGGAATCACTTTACAGAGTGTGAACTTCAGCGGACGGGCTTCTACATAGCGGATGAACTTCTCAATGTCTCGAGCTTTATTCTTAACTGCAAGAAATATATTTATTTGTTTATACCTATACCTATTGTATATTACTTCAATACAATGGTAATACCTGCATTATTTTCTATTGAAACAGTAATTTGACCAGGTTTCATTTCTTCTACGGAATATAGAGTAGATTTCTTCCTTCGTGTCTACATAGACGTAAGGGGCAGCTTAGACGCTCATGCAAACACGGTTGCTTGTCAGTATAACAACGCTTTTGCGTCAAGCGCGGATTTCGTGATACTCGAAATACGCGCTTGACGCAAAAGCGTTGTTATTTTGACAAGCAGACGTACGTTTGCTTGAGCGTCTAAGCTGCCCCTAACGTGTACCTATTATGCGAGTAGGGAATGCCTATGCAAATACCAGCCAGCATTTGCGCCAGAAATATTATTTTCCAACATTTTATATTGTTATAACATGTTATACTGTAGATGTAGTTAGGTATCTATGAATGTGTTAAATTTGTATGGATATAAGAGCCGCAAGCTGTTTGTTCTGAAAGCTTATGAAAAAAATAAATTAAATGATGTGTAATAAAATGATTACACTTTTTTTATTTCAATAAGTGTCTTCGGATCCTTTAAAATGTTTTTACAAGCTTTTATTTCACTTGCAATGTTTGTATGTATGCAAGCATGTAGACGGCTCCGTAGCTAAGTTGGTAGTAACCCTGCCTGCAAGGCGAGGGGTCCCGGGTTCGATTCCCGGCCGGGGCAGATTTTGTGTAAGCATAAAGTTTGTTCTCGGGTCTTGGATGTTTGTGATGTGTATCTGTGTATGTCCATGCCACCTGCGACACAGGGAATCCTAGTGCGGGGGTATGAGTGTGTAAGCGTTTATGTTTATGTTATGTTTATATGTACGTACTGTTTGTTTGTTTAGGTCAAATCTTGCAATCTAAATTTACCCCATTTCCCGGTTTCCTGTTGATTCGAAATTTTACATACCTACGTATGTAAATCGGCCGACAATGCAATATAATGATGTTGTAAAAAAAGCTGGTTTGATATGATGGGGCTGGAAGGTAATAATTTTAATTGCGCGAAATTGTTTTAAATTAAAATTAATTATTAGTTACCTCGTTCGTCCAGCAGCTTATCATGGAGTACAACTATTATTTCTTCAGTTTGTGTAGATAACATTCCAGCAAATATAGCTGGCATAAAAGTCAGTAGCATTAGCTCCATTATTATTAAATATTCAGCTCTAGATAACATTTCCCATGCCTGAAGTGAAATTAATACTACATTTATTAGTAAAAATAATGGCTCCTCAGCATGATGTGCAATATATATAAGTATACTAGCTGCTGCCCCGCGGTTTCACCCGCGTGGAGATTTTGGATTTCATGGTTTTTATTTTTTGCGCGGAACCTAATAGAATTTGCAATAAAATAATATTGCGGCTATAAATTGAGATGTAAACTTCCTATCTTTTAAGTTAGATCAAACTGCACACGGTGTGCAAAAATGATTAAAATCGGTTAAGTAGTTTAGGAGTCCATCGCGGACAAACAACGTGACGCGTAATTTATATATATTAAGATAATTTAGAGTCATCTTATTATCAAAACACTGTAAAAACGATTTGTTTTTTCAGGATGTTTAAATCTGTTTTTGGATGCCACGTTAAATGCGCCTTGGTACGCATACCATGGATACATAAGCCCGGTATTAAACTATTAGGGTCTTACCACAAAGAAGTTAAACACACGTTACACCTGTGTTAAACACTGTTTAACGCCTAAACATTTCTTAGTCACGCAATTAATATGAGCAACCACAAATCCTGATTTAAGTAGTGTCTAGCCGTAGTCTTACACAATTCTGTTGTGACATTTTTGATATTTATCTTTAGACATTGTCTAGCTAAACAAGGCGACTAAAAATGGATTTTTGTGGTGACACTGTTAACTACGGAATTATATTATGGGTTGCTGGCATACCACCGGTCACCGTGGAAGTCTTGTAAGCCTCTATTCAAAAAGTAGATACTGTTTGCTCATTTTGCCTCGTATCTATACAACTAAATAAAATTGAAGTATGTATCTGTTTGCAATTTCAAAATAATAGCTATTTAATAAATGCATAATATGAAAGTATACCTATACGGTATTTATATCGAAAACACTATTTTTAAAATTTTTGTCTGTATGTTGTCTGTTTGTTCCGGCTAATCTCCGAGACGGCTGGACTTTGACTTATAATTTTGTAATTTTTTTTTTAATTGTATGATGCTGGGTGCAATGTGGTAAAATGTTTACAGCACTTTATATTTTCATAACATCTGACATTACATTGTTATAAGTATACAATTTCATTGTTGTTTCCATTTCACAGAATAACTGGTACACACTGAATGTTTAGTCAAAGACTTTCACTTACCGTCAAGTTTTTAAACTTTATTTCCATTATCAATTTAATAGAGGTAATCATACCTTCAGGTAAATAGACAAGTAGACTGATTATCATCTGTAAAATATCATGCGAGTTGAATATTCTTAATCGTAATACAAAACGTTCCTTATGAGGACCTAGCTCTAGCCTTTCATAAGGACGTTCTCCAAACATTTTCACAATCGATATTTTAATCGCTATTTTGACTCCTCTCGACTCTGCTGAAGCTGTGAGGCATGACTTAAAGGAAATTATTTTTTTAATGTTGGCAGTACTACAACTTTCATTCATTCTTTCGTTCATTTTTCATTCTTTATTATTTAAACAGCCAAAGTTAATGACGACAACGTCGATCCGTTGCTCCGTTTCTGCGTGAAAGAAGGACAAACCAACAAACGTACAAACACACTTTCGCAAATACTAGCTTCTGCCCGCGGTTTTCACCCGCGTTCCCACAGGAACCGTGCATATTTCCGGGATAAAAAGTAGCCTATGTTACTCTTCGGGCCATAAAATATATCTTTGCCAAAAATCACGTCCTTCCGTTTTTCAGTTACTGCGCGAAAGAAGTACAAACCAACAGATCAACAAACCTACAAACATATACTTGCGCATTTATAATATTAGTAGGATTAGTAGGATAGTAGGATTAGTAAGTATAGGATTCAACTCACCACTGGATCGTATGCTCGCTTTAGTTTAAGCGCAATTTCACATATGGTCTTATATATGCGATGAAACGAGACTATATCAGCATCAGTACTCTTCAAAAGGTAAGTAAACCTCACCAGCCGGCATTTGGTTGTGTAAAATGCGAACGCATTCGTAACTAAGACCGCATCTTTACAAATCATGACAAAAAAGTAAAACACATTTTTCCAGACTCCTGTCAGACAGAGGACGTGTATATGACACAAAATGTATGAATATAATATTCTACATAAAATACACGAAAATATTGCCAAAAAATTTTTAATTTCCAAATTATACGATGTACTATCAGCATTTAATTTCAAATCGACATGTTGATACACCTTTAGAAAACCTGACAAAGTGGCTTCTGTTTTCATAAATATAAAAACAATAAGATATGACAAATATTGAAATAAAGGAAAGATGTGTTGGCCAAACACTAAAGTTGTTTCGTCAACATATATGTGAACTGAGCACGCGACGCAAAGGCTGATTGCTCGTATGACTGAGAGGCAGTTTGCAATAATTTTTATTTTAAAAGATGTAAAAGCGAAAAATCCCAAATTTACACCATAAAATATATATAGACATTTATAAAAGACAGATATAATTTTAATCCAGTTGTCTTGTTTGAAAACAATAGACGAATTAATAGAAACCATTACTATTAGTAAAATTAACTATAATGTTAGCTGTCAACTGACTACTGACTGTTGTGGCAACTGAAGTGACTTGGAAGTTTGTTTAATATTGGGCGAAAACCATTAAACTTCGAAAATAATTAATTAAACTAATGAATGTCATTAGTGTCATGAATTTGTAACATTTTTAAGTGTCCGTCTGGATGGGTATTGGCTACAACTACTTTGTTAGTGTCGTCTGACGCCAAGCAGTAGCGTGCATACCTTATTGTGTTCCAGTTTTAAAATGAAATTACTGGGCATATGGGACTATAGGTAACTGGTGTTAGGCAGCCCGTACACCTAATGCATGATTGATGGATAAGCATCAATCATCAGTCATCAAATGGACCACGCGAAAACCATGGAAAAACCACGATTACCGCTTGACGCATATCGTACCGTCTATGGAGCTTGGTAGAAATCTAGTCCGAGCGCTAACCGTACCACGGTCAGTGGTAATGAAAGAGACAACCGCAGCCGCTTCTAACGATCCCTACTAAAAAAATAGTTCCACAACCACTGCGTGTTCAGTGCAGAAGCCGCGGTAATTACGCGGTGGTGCACAAGTGATGTATATGGAGCGTAAAGCGGAGCAGTCATCAATTTGAGCCCAGTCAGCTCTTTGTATTTCAAAGTGCTATATTTGTATAGGTGGCTCTAGTTTCCATATAGCGGTCTTCCATATAGCGTTTTACTATTTTGAAAGCCTGAATTTCACCTTGTTTTGTAAAAGAAGTGTTCAAGAAAGCATTAAATATTATTACTCCTGTCTTGTTTATTCTCGTATAGACTAAAGTATTACTAATGGCATGATTAATTATACTAGGTAGTGAGTAAAATAATGATGCCCAGAAATGTAGACAAAAAATATTAAGTAGATAAATAAACAACGATAACATTAAAAAACCATACTTATTTAGATACGTAAACTATAAAAATGCCTGAAATATTTGATATAAGTATAGTAATAGGTACTGTTAGGTCCATAAATGAGACAACTTGGTTTGAATAATCGACACACGTGTATTTTCACTCGTAGTTCAATGCGGAACGGCTGTCCTTACCCGCGTCTTACCCTTGCGTAGCGCTGGGACGACTACGGCGTAGCACTGACTTGCTATCGTTGTAGCGTAGCACCACAGCACCACACTATGTACTCTTACCTTTACTCTTACAATACATTATAATGTATATATTATGTAGTTATATAACTTATAATTCTACTCAAACTAAGTACATGTAGGGCAGCATGTAGTCATGTACTAATCTAATACTTTTTATACTAATAGATAACGAGAGGAACGAGTCGTTTGTCTCATGGTAAGCATAACGCCAGCCCGTAACATTTGCAGTGCCTAGAACTTTGAAACACAAAGGCACTGCATTGTGCTCGTAACCCTGAGACATCACTGGTATTAAGTCTCACAAGCCCAGTAATGTCACTGACTACTTTGCTCATCTAACCGGAACACAATATTTGTTGCACATTATAGCTTGGCCGCAGAATTCATGAGCAAAGCGGTGGTACCAACCCAGACAGACACTCGCAGAAGAGTTAGTCGCCTTCTGACAGCACGCAGGGGCGTATTTACCCTAGGGCCAAAAGGGCCATGGCCCGGGGCGGCAGGCTGCGAGGGGCGGCACAAGCAGAAGAAATTTAAAAAAGCCTATCTAAGGCTCTCTGTGGAATACTTAGTTCAACTGTGTTTTGTCTTTTTCGATTCAGTTTAAAATTGACAAAGAACAACAAAGTCAAAACATAGTTTAACTAAACCATAGTTTAACACTGTTTATTAATAAGAGCCTAAATATCGTAAGGTGGTCGTGAGGGCTCGTGGCTGTAACTTTGATACACATCAAGACGCGGGGCTATCGTATATATTGAAAGGCGCGCGGCGACCGGCAGGGCGGGGCGGCGGGGCCTGCAGGCCCGGGGCGCTGAATTCTAAAATACGCCACTGACAGCACGCCAATAATGGACGTGACCCCAGGAGGAGGGATGATAGGTGGAGGCCTGGTGGTGTTACCGGCCCACGGTTGCTAATCGGTGGCCGGTGGCGGCAGGTGAGGTGACCTAGCTGGACACTAGCAAGAAGAGTTAGTATAGTCCTATTGTCATTACTGCCTATTATCATTAATAACAAGCAAATATTCAATTACTACCTTCTGTCCACGGTTTTCACCCGCGTTCCCTCAGGAACCGTGCATTTTTCCGGGATAAAAAGTAGCCTATATTACTTTCCGGTCTATAAACTATATCTATACCAAAAATCACGTCTATCCGTTGCTCCGTTACTACGTGAAAGAAGGAAAACCAACAAATCAGCAAACCAACAAACACACTTTCGCATTTATAATATCAAGTAGGATTAATGGCGTGCTTATTAAAACACTTGAAAAGTTTAACATACATTGAAAAGTTTAATGCAAATTGAAAAGTTTAATACATATGTGTGAACTGTAAGATTACTATAAAGTAGGTGATGCAGAACTTAAGCACCATCCCGAGTAGGCTTGCATCGAGCGGGATTACTTCGTAAACTTTGAATTTGAGAGGACGAGCGTTTACGTAGCGAATAAATCTCTCTATTTCACGGCGTTTTGATCCATCTGAAAACATGTTCATCGTTAGACAGATTTCCAAAATCAAATAGGACTCGCGAGATAGTGATCAAATTGCTTGATCAAAGTGTAATTTGAGTGTTGAAAGTGCCAGCAATCTGGTGAATGTTTCTGTTCAGGTGACGATAATAAAAGCTTGCTTTTTAAATGAAACTTATTTCCTTTAAAATATCTTCAAAACTTAAAGCTCTCTTAAACGATCATTTAATGCTAAAGCTAAATTGTAATTATCATACAACATTACCTTTTTCCATCATGAGTTTGTTATAAAGAACAATTTTAATTTTTTCACTTTCTGTATTTAGCATTCCAGCGCATAACGCCGGTGCAAGTGTAAAAGAAAGGGATGATAATGATTTTATAGTTCCTATTTGTAACGGCAACATCCATAACTAAAACAGAATAATATATCTATTACAAGAAAAAACACCTAATAGACATGTAAATACGTTTTTTTTTTGTTTTATAAGTTAGGTGTATCTCTAATACGAGTACTTAAAATAAGAAAAAAAAATGTTTTAAGTTAAACGGTTTTATTGTAAAGCCTATCTAAATAAAGCATAATATAAAAGCATTTCAACGTATCAAGTAAATTATGACTAACTACGTAAATCATTAGAAACTAATTAATAAAAACAGCTGCGTAAGAGTTTATAGCGCGACTAACCTCATAATTGGTCTTTAGTGACGCATCCAATGCAAGATGATATATTGATAACATTATTTCCGGTATGTTTACCAAAATTGACACGAGACACTGTGAAAATTTGAAGAAATTAAAAAAAAAATACAAAACTAACTGTAGCTAGAAAAATAATGGATAAAATGAAATTTAAGTTATTTGTACTTACCACAAGATCATAAGCGCTCTTAAATGTTTCGGCAACGTCGACAATCAACTTGTAAAGCTGATGAAAAGAGGCCAAGTCATCATTGACGTTGTTCAAGTTTGATACAAATATAAAAAGACGATAATATATTGAATAAAAGACAAATAAGTTAGTAACTAAGACGCAATCACATGCCATTGAGCAGGATGCGTTCAAAAATGATGACCATCCAGACCAATAATTATTTATAGATGATCCAAAAATAAAACAATATATTATAATAGCGATTCTAAGAACGATACAGAATATTAACAATAAAATTTCTTTTTTGTCTACAGAAAGGAGAGCCGATTCAGATTTAATTTTGAGATCGACTCTTTGCAATTCAGTTCTAAAACTAATCATGGATTTACTCGATGCAAGAAATGAAAATATTAGCACAAAGATTAAATATCGGACTTGAGGTATCACACTCCAAAATAGCCTTAATCCGTTTAATTTGTAAAACTTATCGGAAACCGTAAGTACTAATACAAATAAACATTGAAATAGCTGAAGAAACTTCAAAACAATGTTCTTTTTGAAAGATTTAAATTTAAAAAACCCAAAATCGATTCCAAAAATGGCTTGCAACAATTTAAAAAAAAAGATCAACGTTGCTGAAGTTCCAAAATTGCTTTTGACATATGAATACATTATTAGTGACGGATAACGATTACAAAACAAAGCTCATATTATGATTTCGCCTAAAACGCGAACCTATATTCAGAACTACGAAATAATATAATGACGATGTAAAGACCGAATACTATCACGTTTAATGTATGCAATGCTCTCGAATTTCTCAAAGATACTATCTAATACTTCCTCATTGTAGGTAATAAGTTAATTTTATTAAAATAAAGTAGTGTGATGAGTAATTTACCAACTTTATTAATTAATTAGGAAAATGAATAAATAAATCCGTAATGAAATTAGGCATTGCGTTCCGAAGTATTAGATAATACTTTATAAAAATAATAACTTGTCGTAATTATATATTTTTTGGTGAATTTCATTATTATTGTGTTTATAATGTGATGTTTTGTGTTTCATGCGACATCGCTATTGATTGACATGAGTCAACATCCCTATTATAGAATAGTGCTTGAATTCCTCTAGTCAGTAGTCGCCTTGATCTAGCATCGTAATTATTTTTTAAATAGTTTTGGATAGCGAGACGAGCGGGTCGGTTACCTAATGATAAGCATAATACCAGCCTATAACAATATATTAGGTACAATATATCTCCATAGTAGGGCTACAAAATAGGTCACTATAGTTAATAGTAATTCTTACTAATCAGTATACGAGTAGTAGGTGCAATGTACTTAATAAATGCTATAAAAAATACTTATAAAAACAATACTTGAATAGTGGTTTCATTAGTAATAAAACAGTTTATGCAATTATTATTTTTATTATTATACACAATAGTAACAAAACACAGAACAAGAAAGATACATCTAAACAAGATCAAAACAGGAAAGCGACAGAATCGACAGCATTGCCTCATTGAGATTCTTTTAGTTGGCTGTTTGGTTTTTATATTTATACTCAAAAACTGAAAAACGGAAATTAGTCATACATTTTGGTTATTATACAGTGCGACCTGTATTATTGACAAAAAAACCGCAAAGGTCATATTATTATTGTGATAACGCCAGGATTTGAGTTTTGAGATTTCTATCGTGCTATTCACTTGACGACCCGACTGACCACAGAGTAGATACTTTTTATACAGGGGACTGACTCTGAGCGCAGGAATGAAATTTTGTTACCAGCGGTTTTTTCGACACGTTCAGAGCTTTGTCTGCTCGTCTATTGCACTATTTATCAAAGGTGCACCAATATAGTTGGACCTCTTGTAAAAACGCAATTTTACACATAAAAACTTTTTTTTCCAAAAATACCGAGGGAAGCTCTGTCATCCAGGTGCACTATAAACTAATATACTATCTGCCAAACATAGCAATATTATTATAATATATTGCTACAGCTTAGCATATCAGTATCAATAGAGGTGTGAAAACTGTATAACAACTATAAGATATGTGATACATAAGCTCAGCATCATTCCAGGGAGATTAGCATCCAGCGGAATCACTTTACAGAGTGTGAACTTCAACGGACGGGCTTCTACATAGCGGATGAACTTCTCAATGTCTCGAGCTTTATTTTTAACTGTAAAAAATATATATACTTATTTATTTATAACAGCTAATAAGTACATTACTTATTATATACATATATACACTTATTTTAAAACTGTAGCAGGTCCAATTCTGTACATTGGAGATATTTTGAAATTTGTTTTTGTAGGGCACTCTATTACATACCGAAGCCAATACTGTAGTTTTTTTTATTTTTGTCTCTGTACCTTGGCCGCACATCACGCCGAAACTAACTACTGAACGGATTCAAATGAAACTTGGCATGATTTGAGTTCATATTACGAGGTAGGTCATAGGATATTTTTCATCCCAAAATTAGGCACGGTTCCCTTGGGAAAAAGGATGAAAGTCAAAATAGGTCATCATAGTCATCATCATCAGCCGGAAGACGTCCGGTCTGAGTCCCACACTACACCCGCCCTTGCACCCTGGCGGGGGTGTGCGTAAAAGCATTCCCCAAACGTAAAAAAAAGGGTAGAGTACGTATACAGACTAACGTATACGTTTGGTTTTATGTTCCATTGTTTACTTACATGGTCTATATATCTGGTCTATACATTAATTATAAACTATTCCTAAATTTTAATCAATTGTCAAGCAATCCCTTGGCCAAATTCTTATTTATCGCAATAAGCCCGATCTCTTACCTCGTTCTTCCATAAGCTTATCATGGAGTACAAGTATTATTTCTTCAGTTTGTGTAGATAACATGCCAGCAAATATGGCTGGCAAAAACGTCAGTACAATTAACTCGAATATAATTAAATATTCAGCTCTTGATGCCTTTTCCCATGCCTGAAAGAAATACCTGAATAAATAGAAACGAAATGTCTATCCATCTCTGTTCATCCAAAGGTAGACTGGAAGAGATCGGTTTAAGCGTTAATAAGTGCACCCCATTACACATTAATTTAAGATCTCTTACTGTGGTTAATTTCACAAAACAAGACAGGTACATTAAATAACTTCTGATTGCACTGTTGTCCCACCATCATGCACTAGCCTGCTTTGTAGGGATGTTGACTCCATTTTTTTTATGATGACAATAAATTCGTTTTCTCATGAGAATCAAGTGTCTATATCGAAAAAACTGGAAATCGAACGCTAGAAACGTCAAAAATGAGAGTCAAAGTCAGGCGTATCTACAGAGCGCTATAACGCCCCATACAAATTCGTCAGAACATCTGACGTCGCTTGTTCTACGCGGGCCGTAAAAGCTGTACTAAAAACATGCATTTTGTTGATTTGGCCGTGAAAGACTGCGTTTAAGCAAATAGTTCTCATACATTTTTTATTGATTAAAATGTAAAGAACCTGATGGTATCATTTAAATTACTAATGGACGATAAAAAAAATTGTCGAATTTGGAAAACTTTGAAATGCAGTAGGTATCTTTGTAGAAATTATATATTTTTTGTGAATTTCATTTTTATTGTGGTATCTTCATAAAATTGTATAACGACAGAAATTATGTATTTTGTGTTTCATGCAACATCCCAATTGCGCCCTGCTAAGGTCCTTCAATTGCACTGAATAACTTGTTTTGTCGAGGGTTGTCACTTACCGTCATGTTTTTGAATTTCATTTCCATTATCAATGTAAAAGTAAGTAACATACTTTCAGACAGATTTATAAGTAGGCTAATCATCATCTGTAAAGTTAAATTGTGTGTTATAAGTACCATTCTCAGTAGTACTTACACCTATCGAGGCCAACCATGAAATATACCTTTCAGTTTGCAAAATAAATAAATAAATAAATAAACGCTTACACACTCATACCCCCGCACTAGGATTCCCTGTGTCACAGGTGGCATGGACACACACAAATACACATCACAAACATCCAAGACCCGAGAACAAACTTTATGCTTACACAAAATCTGCCCCGGCCGGGAATCGAACCCGGGACCACTCGCTTTGTTGCAGGCAGGGTTACTACCAACTTAGCTACGGAGCCGTCTTAGCCGGAGCTATGGTTGAAAAACATAGTTGTTCAACCATAGCGTGGTAAGGTTTTTTTATTTATGGTCAAAAGCTTCTTACCACCCTCATTTTGGAGATTATGCAACTATCGGTATATTCTAGCAGCACAGACCAGTAAACCTAGGCACCACATAATCGAGCTTTTGCATGAGAACACAATCGCCAAACGTTGGTGGGGGACGAAGGAAGATGGCGTGTTGTCATTGGTCAGTTTAAAACTCATTCATCAGACGATTGAAGACCGCGTGTTGTGATTGGTCAGTTTAAAACTCAGTCATCCGACGAGTAAAGACGGCGTGCTGTGATTGGTTCGCCTGGGCGATGTTAAGCAGTGATAACGCTTAACCTTGACGAGCAGGGGTGCCCGGGTAAGCGGAGTCTTTATAATTATGTGTAATTGTCTGTGTTCTAAATTTACCTTTTTTACTAATTTCGACATAGTCACTTACGGTCACGTACGGTAGTAGTGGTTAAGCGTAAAACTTTCGCAAATATACAATAATAAATAGGTCATATAAAAACGTATTCATTTTTTTTAACTTACCACAGGATCGTAAGCTCGCTTCAGCTGAAGCGCAATTTCACATATGGTTTTGTATATGCGATGAAATGAGACTATATCGGCATCAGTACTCTTCAAAAGGTAGACAAACCTCACCAGCCGACATTTGGTTACATAAAACACGAACGTATTCGTAACTAAGACCGTATCTTTACAAGCCATCACAAAAAAGTAATATGTATTTTTCCACACTCCTGTCAGGCAGAGGCCGTGCACATAACACAACACGTATGTATACAACATTCTAATTAAAACACACAATAATATAACAAACAAATTTTTAATTTCCAAATTGTAGGACCCACTTTTAACATTTAGTTTGAAATCGATATCTTGATATACCGTTAGACAACCTGACAAAGTGGCTTCTCTTTTCATAAACATAAAAACACAAAGGTATGATAAATATTGAGCTATGTAAAAACAGTGGCGACTAAAAACTGGTAATGTTTCGTCATTATAAGTATAAACTAAAACCGTGACAAAAAGGCTGACCGCTTGTATGATTGAAAGGCAGTTTGTAATAATCTTTATTTTAAAAGAGTTAAATGTGAAGAACCCAAAATTCACACCATACAATATGTGCAGACATTTATAAAATACAGATATAGTTTTCCTCGATTTATCCTGTTTAAAATAAATAGATGAATTAATAGAAACCATTATTTAATTAATATTGGTTATCTGTAGACAACCACCTGCTACAATTACGTGTTCTGAAGTGAACCAAAAAGAGTTTTCAATATTAGGTGAAGTCCAATATGTACGTAACATAATTAATCATTCCATAATGAATTAAAAATATATACCTATTATCGTCGCACATCATAATAGCATGTGTGAACATGAACTATAGCTATTATACTTAAAAAACTAGGTGCCTGTATAATTCAAGCCAAGATCTGGTACCTACCTCCCAAGAGCGGGACGGTAATAAGAGCGAATTTATACATAGGGTTGTTGTGCTTGTGCTACCGGGACGTATTGAGGAGAAGAAAGATGCAATGGGGGGCTTAACACAAAACAGAAGCGGGAAAATATAACTCTAACATAACTTATTTTTTTCCGCTTTCCTCGGCCCACTTCACGGCCTATACCTTAATTCGGCCCTGTCGCAAAATCCGTTCTTTGCTGAAATCTCCTACCTATAAACTACCTAAAGTGCCAAATTTCATTTACATAAATCAAGTAGTTTCCGAGATTTCATAGTCAGTGAGTGAGTCAGGGAAGTGATCTTTCGGTTCTATAGATTTCTGTACCTGTTTAGATTAAGTAGGTAGGTAATAAAGGATATAATCTCTCACTAGGCTTTGAAACTTGGGACTATGTATCTAAAAATTCTAAATGAATATCAGTAAACACGCCAACGAAGTCACAGGCTACTATGCTAACTAGCAAATTTTTAATCAATGTTTTTGCCCTATAACAGATGTGTTAACTGTATAACAATAATTAAATAAGAGACACACAGGCTAAGAACCATTCCAGGCAGATTTGAGTCCATAGGTATAATGTTGCAAACTGTGAACTTCAACGAGCGGGCTTCTACATAATGGATGAACATTTGAATTTCACGGGCCTTTGAGTGATCTGCAAAAAAAATTGAACGTCAGGGGTGCAATCAATAGTAGTGATAGTAATCTGGGGGTGCATGAAAGGAGCCTCCCCGCATGACGTACCAACAGAACCCCGTACGTCTGGCGCACCCTGGGCAACAATCAGTAAAGTTTTAAAACTGATTGGCAAATCCTTTCACCACGATGGCAAAACCTGATGACCATCGACACGCTAAGAAGAAGAAGAAGAAGAAGAAGAAGTAATCTGTGGGTGCAAATTTTTAAGGTCACCGAGTGACTAAATTTCAGCGATATGACCGATAGTCACCGATTCACAAAAAGTCGTATTTTTAATCTCAGCGGGTGACTAAAATTATCATACCTATGATATCGTTTAGTTACCAATGGGTACCCCCACTCGTAAACTATATAATAGGTATACTCATTTAGTGCCAATTTTGACTTAAAAACCATTTCCAACCTAAAAAATAAAATTGAATAGAACACAATCATAAGTCGACCTATGATCAAAGCTGAGAAATAGTTGAATGATGGTATACAGGGTATTATATTGACTTTCAAAATACGATTTTTGCAAATTAGTGATTTCAGTCATCGCGGAGAATTTTGTCACCGGTGATTTCGAAATCACTCGTGACATTCACAAATCGGGCCCCAGGCTTCGATTCCGGATTTAGTTTCACTCTTTTTCCAAACAAGAACATGAGAAAGGGATGGAATATTTTAGACCTGCCAAATTTTATCTAAACCTTTGTTTGGTTGGTTAATTAAGCAAAATCCTATTGCTTAATTTTACGGCCACGGTTGGCCATTAGTGGCGTCTAATTTATCAAGGATGCATGAAATTTAAAAGCTCCATAACCTTTGATCTGTCTAATATCTTCTGTCCCCTTTTCATGTTAGTTTACGGAAAGAGAGAGCGAAACTAAAATTAGGTTTTTGGTGTGTGACCCCAGGGTCGAAGCCTCTTTGTCTAAATCATTTTTTTGTGGGTAGACTGGGTAGTAAGCAGGTAGGTAATGATATGTTTAGCATACCTAAACATATCATTGTAATTTAACTTAAAAAAACCCTCTTTAACATTATTCCTTTTTGGGCAGTCGTGTAAAAATATTCTCACGGTCGCGCGGTCTAAGCAGTGTGGCACCGTCTAATTAGAGTTGCCAACCATACTGTTAAAACGGTATAATACTTTATCTCGCTTTTTAATACTATATACTGTGTTCTATTTCAAAAACCATAGAACTAAATAAAAAAATTTGTACTGCTTTCATTATCACTGGTGCTAGAGCCATAAATAAAACGTGTTTTAAAAGTAAAAAACTAAAACCTACTGAAAAATCATGCACGCTCTTAAAAAGTATGAAATTAGTATACTGTAGGTATATTGTATTGTACGATATATTCATCTGTTTATATTTTCATCTGAAATTGCTAGGTACAAACTATTCAAAATTTACCGTCTATTAATTATACAACTAACACGTAATATATTTTAATGTATTTTCATAGTGATGTTCAAAGGATAGCCGTGGTCATATGCCACTTTGCATAATTGCAAATTGCAAATATTGAATAGCCTGTGGGATTATATTTTATTCACCTTGTTCTTCACTAAGTTTGAGCAGCTTGTCATGAAGTATAATTTTAATTTTCTCAGTTTGTGACGACAGCATTTCGGCGTATATTGCAGGTCCAAACGACAATATAAAAGTTTCCAGTACTATGAAATATTCACCTCTCAAACTAAGGCTCCATAGCTGAAAAATAAAACAAAATAAGGTCGAAATTCACCAAGCATTTTGATCCGAAGTTCATGTTTGAACTAAGTTTAACTCATGTTCATGTAGGTACCTACTACAAAACAGCGTATAGGTACCTACTTGTACTAGGTATTATCTATTATGTGGTATAGGTATAGATTCAACTTGGAATTGTTTTATAAGAGCATTTTGGCACCTGCAGTCTAGCTAGCTAACCTAGCTCTGATTTGGAAATAGAACTGCAGATCATGTGAACATCGTTTAGTTCACTTTTGGTGAACTCCGACCTTAGTAGCTGGAGTGATAAGGTATTTGTCAATCTATGTAAAAAGTTGTTTTCGTTTTTAATATCCTATAATGTAATCTTTGTGAAAACATTAGGCAATTTGTGAAAATTGATTTTGTATTTGACACGGGTAATGTAAAAAAGTAAATTCAATAACAATACAATTTTGTAACAGATCATTTACATAAGTATATCATTTTTTTGACAAAATATAAAAGTATGTTTATTTTATCTAATAAGTAATTATGAATTTGAATTGATATCAACTTGTGTTCTATTAGTGTTTTGTGTAAGTACCTACCTACCTATAAAGGTATTTAATAATAATATTTGATAACAGATAAAATGTTTGTCGTCATACCGATAAGTTCTCGTTTTTCATGTCCAATACCCTAAAATATATAAACAGCATGTTTTGAGATGCGTTGAAAAGTAGCGTCACCATGAACTGTAAAAGAAGACAAAATGAAAGTACCTAATAGGGTAGTTACATAAAACACGACATAGGTACATAATTACTGTGGTTAGACAGGTGTGAGAGCATCATATTAACATAATTAAAATGAAATGAATAAAAAAAGTAATGTCCACAAAGATATTGCAAGTAAAAGTTCCCGACTTCGAATAATAAATTATACTATCAGATGCTTTACATTTTAATGAATAAAAAATGAAAGACAACTTTTTATATAGACGCAGTTTTTCAGGGCCAAAATCAACAAAATTCATGTTTTTAGTAAGTATGTACAGCTTTAGGGGCCGCGCATGGTACCTATGCGACGTCACACAGACCGTACTACCATGAGAAGTCTGTTTGGAACGTTTTAGCGCTCAGCAGATGTGCCTGACTTTGGTTCTCATTTTTTATGCAGACTGCAAATAACAACAACAACGCTTTATAACAACGCTTTTGCATCAAGCGTCGATTACGAGATACTCGAAATCCGCGTTTGATGCAAAGGCGTTGTTATTCTGACAAGCAGACGTACGTTTGCATAAGCGTCTACGGTCTGCATTACGTTTATAGCGTGCGATTGCCATAGCGTGGGTTTTTTCGATAGGTATAGACATTCTTTTAGACTTCTTTTTGGGTTAAAATAAATGAATTAAGTACCTAAGTACCTTATTCGAAATCTCACGTTGAACAAAGGTTTTTATATAACGCGAAGTTCATGTGCCTACCTAGTTTAGTGCTAAGTAGTTGGTTTAAGATTAATTTTTATTTGTTTTTATTTTTATGTTTGTGTATACCTAGAGCGTGAATGTGAGTACCAGAACAAACCATCTCTGGTTTCTATGGTACAACATAAAAATTTCTATGTAAAATCAATCAATCAATCAATGCTTTATTTACTAAAAATGTTACAAATTACTTTATGATAAGAAATATATGTTATAAGAAATATATAATAAAAGAAAGTAATGAAAAACAAAATTGATTCTCATGAAAACCGAATTTATTAACATTATAAATAAAGGAGTTGACATCCCTATTGTTGACTACAAAAAGAAAGAAAGGAAATTACTTATATGTATTAATCGTGAAATACAACATTAAACTAAGAAAAAGAAAAACATCATACAATGTTGCGTGACGGCGACTCAGCATAAAAAGGCCGAGAGACTCTTTTATAATAACTTCATTTAGAATTGGAACGTAAACTTACCAAAGGATTATACGCTGTTTTAATTTTCAGTGCAGTATCGCAAATCATTTTGTACACACGATGAAACGAGAGTACATTACAATTAGTATTTGAAATCTCCAAAAGCTGTGCAAATCTAACAAGACGGCATTTAATTAAATAAAATACAAATGAGTTTACAGCTGTTAGTATATCTAGAGATGTGTAAACACAAAAATAGAACACATTCTTCCATATTCCTGATAAACATAGTTTAAGCTTTAAGCAGTAGAAAATAGAACATATTATTCTATAGGAAATACAGAAAAATAACATATAGAAATGCTTCCTTTCGAAGTTATACGAAGCGCTATCGAATTTAAGTTTGGTATCGATATCTCGAAATACTGTCTGACAGCCAGACAAGGTGACGTCCCGTTTTATTACCATGCAGCAGATCATGCTCAAAACGTATTGGACTAAATTCAAGTTGTAACGATAAAAAGTAATATCACTTTCATCGTAATATGTTTGGATCATGATAGCAATAATTAAGATAAGTATGATTAAGGTCGAAAGACAATTTAAAATGCATCTCATTTTAAACGATTTGAACTTGATAAATCCGTAATCCACTCCAGCTATTATATGTAGAAATTTGTATAATGCAGTTATCATAATTCTCGATTTCTTTAATAATTCAGTTCATGAAATAGATCGCGTACTGTTAGACTATATTGTTCGTACAACACTTTCATTAGTAACCAATATACTCCAGGAAGGCTCTCAAGGATAAATTGTCAATTTCAATAAGTGCCTTATTTACCTTATGCATACCTTACCGACATTATATATGATTAATTAATATTACGATTGCTGTGTTCGTAACGACAAATGGAATCCTTTGATAGAGTTTGTCTACGAACACGTTAGTATAGCTTTTTTAGGGTTCCGTACCTCAAAGGGAAAAAGGGAACCCTTATAAGCATCACTTCGTTGGCCGTCTGTCTGTCTAGATCATTTTTCTCAGGAACGTGTGGATGTATCAAGATGAAATTAATATTAAAGACACAGGTCTACAATTCCTTGGAGCTGTGAAAAAATCATATTTCTTAGTCAATGAACCCGCATATTTTGACACTCACATGGAAATCAAAACCTTACCCAAGGGTACTTCCCGTTAACCTAGAATCATCAAATTTGGCAAAAAGCAATGTCTTAAAGCAGAAGTAAAGGGAAAAATCCGAATTAGTTAACAATTCCGAGTAGACAAACTATTTACATACCTACAAGTTTGAACGGTGCCCGAGTCCGACTCACACTTGGCCGGTTTTTTTATTGACAATGCTTTTTTTTTTCTTTTTAGTTTTACCAATATGTATGAAATCACAACAAAATCGAAAGATTGCACTTCATCCTTAATACGGATGTTGCATATAACACAAAAATACAAAATTACTGCTGTTATACTTACATGTTTAAGAACATCACATATTATCACGATAAAAATGGAATTTACAAAATATGTATTAATTTCCACAAAGATACTGTGCATCTAAATGTTTCCCGAATTAAACGATTTTTTTATTACCTATCTAATAGATACATAGTAATTTATCTGATAATAAAATATAATTTTCCATACAAGCGTCTTTACCTACGTAATTGGTACTGTAATGTTGTGGTCATCTTCCTACTCCATCATCATGGCCCTGGGTCATCATCTAGGATTTGTAAAATTAAATAAAACGATCCCAAACTCGTTCCGGTTACGTTGTTTCTCTACTGAGTTCCTATGGCCGCCTTCCGGCTCCATCATCAGACCAGCTGCTATGTAACATCATTATATTATTGCATTGTCATCCGATGTAAATGAAGTGAAATTAAAATAAAAGTAAGTGAAATGAAAAATATTTATTTATAGCAATTAGACCTAAATTCAACACACATCATGATGAGTACTTTCATAATAAAACTGTTCCAAAACGGTCCTAACTCAGCAAAGACTATATAATCTGTGTAACTCAGCATAATGCTGATTGTAAAAACCAGCGCATGGCGTAGATGGAGGAACTAACTTACTTTCTCTATCTACGGCGCATGGTCTTCCGTTAAGACAGTTTAGTGACGTAACGTCACGGATACAAGGAATAGAAAGAATTTTGAAAATTACGATGATAGTTCAGTATTACAAAAAAAAAACATGGAAACAATAAATTCATTTACACAATAATAGCAATTAAAGTACACCGTTTACACAATTTACTCTTGACATTTATTTATAATAATATACATAGGTAAGTATGAAATATGAAATAAAAATAAGTAAACACAAATTCAAATTTTTGAAACAAAAAAACCGACGACGTATTTTAAAGCTATAATCGAAAAGGAATTAATCACAGATTTGTACTATTGTATGTCTGTGGAATTAATTAATTATCTTGAAACCCCCCGACTAAAAGGGAAAGTAACCGGCCTCCCACTAGGAGAACCGTATGGATGCAAGAAGCGGTAGCCGATCCATGTGGCATTCTATGGGGGGAGGCTTATGCATGCATCTTCCGGCTGATGATGAATGGTGGACTATTAACAATTACGGTGTTCGTGAACGTGCACGATTGGAAGGTAAGGTGGTAGATAGTAGTGTTATTGGAAGGTAAGATGAAAAATGTATATTTTCATATTCTCTCCAAAACTTCATAGAAGCATTCAGTAAGTATCCACCGCTTTACTTTCCTTTTAATACTACCTACTCTATGGCTTTACTGAAGCGTGACTTTGATTCGACCGCGATTAGCCCTACTTTTCTATTATCATTGGATTAGACTAAAGTTCGACGTGACTGACTCCACTGGGACATAATTATTCTACGAATGTACTTACTCTTAGAGCTGTAAGAAACCGTATGTATTCGTTACTGAGTAACGAGTACATCGCCAGATTCGAAGTACCGAATCGTTACTTACAAATTCAATTCGTTACTTCGGTATGTTTCGTATCATGTCAGCTTGATTCGTTATCCGTACGAATACAACGCACGATGCGTGAACTAAAACGATTTGTCCAGCGATCGAATGAATGCGAGTGAGAAATAGCATCGTGGCTTCGTATTGTTCATATTTTTATCCAACTTCAAAATATGGAGCAGAAGGGTCCTCAATTCACCTGTATTTTTTTTGTGGAGATGTTACTCTTTATCTCCGCCATTTATCGACCGATTCGACTGATTTTGAAATTTTTTTATTTCATTATTTTACTAAGGATTTTTTATGGTGTTACTTTGTGCCAATAATGTCATTAACTATATCTAAGCAAGACGAAAATAGTTCATACGTTAGACAATACGTATACGTACGTATGTACCTACATTTATATATTAGTCATTTTACGAAGTCAGGTAATCGTAAGTTCGATACTCGATTGTATCAAAAGTAACGAGAAAAGTAACGATACGAAAGTAACGAGTACTGATGATTTCAATACCGAATACATACGAGTACTCGATTTCTCGTTACTTTTACAGCTCTACTTACTCTGCGACTGTGACGACTTTCATACACTAATGACCGTTTTCACTAACCCTAGGAGACGCCTAAATCAGATGTACATTTAGGAGTTGCCTAGTGCAAAAAAACGTTTCTCCAACCTTTAGGAGTGTTCTAATGGTGTATACTTAAGACTTTCCTTACATTCGGAATTACTTAGTAGCGTCGCGCGTCGCCTTATTCGTCATTGGTTAAATTGAAAAGTATTTTAAACTTGCCGCTGCACGCTGGCTCAGAATATATAGCTCGTAAAGAAACACTGGCTAAATACACAAATCACGTGGAACCAAACTTAAAACTAAAAAAAACTCATTCCTGATTAATGTCAGTGTCAGTGATCAGTCACCTCAGTGTCAATCACGGTCAAATTCAGTGTGACCATTTGTGGCAGAATTCTGCCATTTTGGCAGATTTGACTCTTAAATCTTCACTATATGGCAGATTACGTTAACGATTTCCAAAATGTGGCAGATTTTGGCAAATTTGTGAGTACATATTTCACAATTGTCAGTTGTTTTATGTTTCTGTATCTGTACATTTATGGTCCATTTTAAAAGTATGCGGTTAAATCTTAAAAGGAAATGATATTGGATAACACCAACATGACAACTGTGCTGCGTTCATAAGAAGCAAGGAGATATGAGCTATAAATATATCAATACATATATGATAAAAAACAACGAGTATGAAACGAATTTGAAGCGTAAATCAATTTAATTAGTGTTAACTTTGGAACTAACTACCTAACTTTTTTATTTTAATTGGCGTTTTTTTATTAGGAGGAAATTTTTTTCAACGTGTTATTGTTAATTTTGCAGCTTTACTTGAAGAAAATAATAAAGAAAACGTTTTGTATTGTTGCCCATCCCAAAAGACATAAACTATGTGGTAAACGAGAGCTTGGCAGATTTCTAGCCAAATTAGCGAAGTTAGGGCACAAGCATGGATAGTATTAGTAATTATTAGCAATTTTGAGATAGTCACACTTAGCAGTCAGGCCGGATTTCTTTTATTTTTCAAACTTGTTTGAATAAAATAAGAATCATTATGTTTTGTTTACGAACATAGAGAAAAATAATATACTCGTTTACGAAATACGAATATGAAAGTTATAAGCACAGGTTATAAGTTATAAGAATATTATATAAATCCGTGATATCAATACATAGCTTTATTCTCTTTCTTTGATGTCAATTTTGCTACCGAGTTGAACTTTGCTGGAATTATTGTATCTGACCTAAACTTGAATAATATAATTTAACTAAAAAGCCACTGCCCGAATCGTCTGGTTCGTCGCCATCCTGAATATTAAAGTATTTTCATAATGGCAGACATTCTGTTCGAAGAAATTGCTGTAGAAAACCGCATCGCTGTAAATTCTGTAAGTGAACTTCTTCAGGCGTAGACGTATACTTGCTTTACTTAGACTTTTAATGCTTGTAGTACCTACTTTATTCTGCCTCAATTGGTAACCAAACATTACTTATGCCTCTATGGCTAATTTGGTATCTTGCCTGCAGAGCGAGGGGCTCCTAAAATTTGTTCTCGGAAATTGGTTGTGTGTGTCGTCTGGGAAGGACTTGACAAACAAAACGGCCAGGCAGTTTAACTGATCGGCGACCCTTTGAGAAAACATTTGATCTGGAGGAAAGGTGTCACAAGCCTTAATAGTAATTAAAAAAACAGAAGCTAGAGAAAAAAGTCAGTTGAAAATAGTGATAGAAACTTAACTTAAAAAATTAATGACAATTTGTAGCACAAGCTGGACACTCTGTTGGCCAACAACAACCGATGTGCCGGAAAGCGTGGAGGCTGTTTTTATTTATAATGGCCTTTGTAAATAAAGCTGTGTAAGTACTTAATTTTCGTTGAATGATTGATTTTTCAGACCAATAGACCATCGCTACCTCAAGTAAAAGCGATAATAGCCTTCATGGAGAAACATCCAGAATTGGCAAAGAAAAAGCACAAATACAATAGTCATTCAAAATTTAAAAAACTCTGGACTGAACTCTCCAACATGGTAAACTCACTGGAAGGGTCCGTAAAATCCACACAAGGCTGGATAAAAGTAAGTAATTTATATACTTCTTATTTTTAAGTAGTAAGGCCTACACTGACAGCCCAGTAGTCACGACTTGAGATGGTAATAAGGGACATTTAATATTCTTTTATCCAAAATTAATCAAATTTTAATTGTGATAATTTATTTTGAATATGTGCATTATAACAACTCTAATTTGCTGTAATTTGGTATGCAAATAATGCACTGTTCTTAGGGAAAAATAGTTATACTGCACATTGAATCACATCACAGAAACAATACTTTAACAAAACAATGTAGACTAGGAGTGCCATACAAACTTAAAAGAAACAAACCTATGTAGTATATTGGCTGCCTAAAAGAGACTTAACAGAATACTAAACTTTTAACATACAAATATGTTTTTCTGTTTCAGTTTTGGTCTGACAAAAAAAGGTTTTTATTGACCAAACAGAGGCAAATAGAGGAAGGAAAAGTGAAAAGTGCACTGACAGCGCTCGAGCAAAGGATATTGGATCTTTGTGACAAGAAATCATACACCCCAAGTAAGTCATCATTACTTTTAGCGTTAACGGTTTGCTGTGCCACCTTAAACTTTGAAAATCAACCTATGTGACACTCCAGTCACGCTTGTAACCCTAAGACATCATTTTTTCAATATGTATACTTTTTGATGAGATGCGCAGGTCACAAAAGGTTGTTTGCCTGATGGTTAAAGTAACACCTATCCATGACAATTGCAGTGCTACTCAGAATTTTGAAAAATAAAGGCCTGCGTTGCACTTCATTGCTCTCTTTACACATTAGATATTAAGTCCCTTAACCCCAGTAATTTCACTGATTACTTTGCTCATCAAACCGGAACACAGTAAGTAATTCTTGCACATCCTTGATATCAGACGAGCAAAGGGTGGTACCCACCGCCTAGAGAGACACTTGGGGAAAGACTTAGGCTGAGATTCAGAGATGAATCTAAGCGTGGACTCACGCTTCCATACGTCAAAATTCTATACAGTTTTGACATATGGAAGCCAAAGTCTACACTTAGAATCGTCTCTGAATCTTAGCCTTAGTTTGTACTACTAGGTAAATGTACTAATGGATTATTTCTGTTTGTCCCCTGATCTGTCTCTCCACTCCCCAGGGGGACAAATAGGAAGAAAAATTTCGATTTGTCCCCTTGTTACCAATGACGGGACAAATCAAACTATTATTTCCTGTCTATCCCCCTGCTGTTGCCCAATCATTTTTCATTTGAATTCTTTTTTGACGTTGAATTAAATAAATAACAGGAAAAAGGAAGAAGGCAGTGAAACAGGAGCCATGCAACGGTGATGACTTTGAGTTAGCTGATGATGAAGTGTTGGTCAAGGGGGAAGATTGCAATGGATTGGATAGCAGCAGGCTCTCTAATGATGCCGAGGACAGGCACTTAACCATGATTGAGAAAATGGTTTGTATTGGTTACTTTGAAACTAAGCCTTACTGTGTTGGATATTTATTTGTCAAGTAGCTGCTGCCCGCGGTTTTACCCGCGCGGATATATTGGATATCATGGGTTTTATTTTTTGCGTGGAACCCTAATTCTTTTTCTAAAATAAAAGTAGTACTACTTTCACTGACCGATAGCTATATCGGTCAGTGAAAGTTCCGTCAAAATCGATCCAGCCGTTTCGGAGATTACCCGGAACAAACAGACAGACAGAAAAAAAAATTAAAAATGGTTGTTTTGTTATAGGTACCGTATATACTTTCATATGCATTTAGTAAAAAGCTGTTATTTTGATATTACAAACAGACACTTCAATTTTATTTATTTGTATAGATAGACTTGTAATTATATTAATAATCGATTTTTTTTTCTAAATTTTTTTGTAATCTTTTTGTAAAAAGGCTACACCTATGCTTTTTAGGAGTTCTTTGTTTTTTTTATTCTTTAGTTGTTGTTTGTTTTCTTTTTATTTTTAATTGCCATATCTGTGACCCGCTGGCACTCTTTTTTCTCGGCTAAGAACAGAGACCGAGCAAAGGGGTAGATTGAAAATCAGCGCTGCGTGCACATGAAAATGTGTACGCAGCACACGCTGAATCTACTCCCATTGCCCTACACATACATATATGTATATATATTTTTATGTAAATTGTAAAGAATATTGTAAGGTGCAATAAATGATTTGATTTGATTTGATTTGATTTGAAATCTGTATTAATTAGAATTAGGTACTACGTAAATTAATTAACTTATATTAAATTTGGTAAGCACATTATGAAGTTTTTTCGTCTGAGACCACTGGTTTTCTCTTGTAGTTGCTGCTATGCAGTAATGTGCAAGCATTACTGTGTTCCAGTATGATGAGCAAAGAAGTCAGTGAAATTACTGGATTTAGACTTAAATACCCAATGTTTTAGTGTAACGAACGCACTGCAATGCTTGCGCGGAATTGCAGTGCGTTCGTTTCTGTTCTTACCTTTGTGTTTTCTCATAATATTGTTTCTCAATCAGGTAGATGTGATGGACCAACAGGCGTCGGCAATGTCTCAAATTGCTGAAGCGTCTCTTAGCAACTCGAAGGCTTTTGCGCGGTTAGCAGAAGCATCGCATGTACAGGTAATTAAAGAAACTGTTCTTATTTCCTACGTATTTTACTAGGTGGTAGGACTAACTCTTCTGCGAGTGTCCGTCTGGGTTGTTACAACCGCTTTGCTCGTGAAGTCTGCCGCCAAGCAGTAATGTGCAAGCATTACTATGTTCCGGTTTGATAAGCAGAGTAGCCAGTGAAATTACTGCCTAATGTCTCAGGGTAGCGAGCGTACTGCAGTGCTGCGCAGGCCTGTGTGTTTCAAAGTTCTGAGAGGCACTGCAATTGTTATGGGCCGGCGTTATGCTTACGTTACGTTCGTGATGTCATGATGGGTTCCGACCGAAAATCAGTGACTAGGGTCTTTGACCTTATATGCTGAGTCGGAACCTTTTCCTGACATCACAACATTACATTGTTTATTGTTAGTTTTAAATTCTGTTGTGTTATATGTTATCTGATGTGATGTTGTGTTGTCCGGAAATAAATGTTTCTTCTTTCTTCTTTCTTACCATCAGGCATACGACCAGTTCGTCACGTTAACAAATAGCATAAAAAAATAGATTTGAAAACACTGGTAATATTTTCTCGATTGTTACCAGGCGTTAGCGGTCGACAGACTGGTGGGGACGTTTGAAACCATCAGCACATCCGCGCACGACATCAGAAACGCAATCCTCGGTATAGACTACACGCTCAAACGGGTCTACCCGACCACGCAACGGCAAAATTCCACTTTGTTTAGCTAATATTCTCTGTATAACATAATGATGTATGTACGTATTTTGCGTAAAATATTTTATGGCTGCCTAGGTATAGCTAGAGAACTAAACAGCGGCGCAAGTACGGAAGTCGGTGCGATAAATTTGTCGAATCGAAAAAACAGATAAATTTATCGAATGTTGCGAGTACCGGAGTCTGATCGCAAAGTATTGTAGTAGCTCTATATTCTCTTTGGATTCGACCTAGCTATTCGTAAATTCGGAAAATTCGTAGTACAATTTTCAATGTAAGGTTAAAGTAATACTGCTCTAAGGCTAAGATTCAGAGACGATTCTAAGCATAGACTTTGGATTCCATATGTCAAAACTGTATAGAATTTTGACGTATGGAAGCGTGAGTCCACGCTTAGATTCGTCTCTGAATCTCAGCCTAAGAGATGGTGGTAGGCCTCCACCAGCGCAAGTACGGTTCTTTTCGATCGATAATATTGACAGCTAAAATGGATAAAGTAGGTTTTAACGACTTTTTATATAATTTATCGAGCCTCGATACAATCGACAAAAGTTATCGAATAGCTAGATCGAATTCAAAGAGAATATAGAGCTACTACAATACTTTACGATCAGACTTCGGTAATCGCAACATTCGATAAATTTATCAGTTCTGTCGATTCGACAAATTTATTGAACCGACTTCCGTACTTGCGCCGCAGGGCTGTTCCCATACATGCTCAGGTCTGCCTGTGCCGGTGTGCCTGACCTTTCCAGCCTAACCGTAGCGTGTATGGCTGGCTTTAGACATGCTAGCTGTTATACTATAAGTTTTAACCAGTCGTTGTATTTGATAGTATTAAGCGTATTAAGTATTTGATTCTAATGAAGTGTTTTTTCTTTATGACAAAACTCTAAAAAGTTGTTCTTGGATTTGCGTTCTAATAAGTAAACAATATGACACGACGTAGTGTTGTTATTAAGTTCGAACCCGCATTGTATACGCTCTAGTAGTTGAATCCAACGACCCCACCCTCTATACTAGGGACTGTCAATTTTTAATTGCCATAAATAATATTAATTATTATGATTTTAAATAAATACTCAATATTCAGTATTATAAAATAAGGTGTGAAGCATGCAGCCACTCGTACTGTAGTTCAATCATTCGATATTAGTAGTTATTAATAAGTACTTATGCTATATTTTATACATTTTTTATTTGTATTATACATCCATAAGAATGATACTTAATTGTTTTATTTCCATGCATAGATAATTTTTTTTTAATTATAATTATAATGTATAGAACAGTTACAATTCACCATAATGATAGTGGTGAAAGTCTAAAACCTTAAGGATATCTATTCCCAGAAGCCAGTAGCGCACTAGAACTGGCTGGTGATGATTAATGAAGACTGGTAAAGTTGAAGAATTTTAATATAAAAAAATATTCATATACATTTCATATATTCTATATTTTATATATTTCATATATTTCTTTAACCGTAACCGTATATTCCTATTACAGAGACTGGTAAGTTTGATTAGAGGAAATGGTCCTGTTATATTTTATAGATTACAAAGTTATATTTCCGGCTAAACTTTCAATCAACAACAGGTGAGTAAGTAAAGTTTAAAAAAATTCTATGACGCGACGTTATCTTATCAGCATTAATAAACTGAGCTGATAAAACTTTTATCAGTTCAAGTATCATTGCTCCATTTTCACTGTGAATTGTGGCGCGTCACTGCAAACCACAATAAGACTTGGTGCATAATGCAAGTAGTTTTCTCCTGGCCCTTTTACAATGCGCTGATGTGTTCAAGAAATGGCGTTCAAAAACGCTTTGTTTTTGTTTTTCACGCTGAGTAGTGTTGTTAGTGAATTATGTCCGAAACAGTGCGATTGTGACACGTACAATGAGTTGAATAGAGCTATGTGTGTGGATCAAAATATTATCAATATCAATGTGGGCGTGCCGACTGCGGTGCAGGTTTATAGTCTCAGCCATAACTTTATTACCGAGTTGGATAACTTTTGTTTTAAGGTAAGACTTAAATTACAAATACTTATAAACCTTACACTTTCATACCCATTCGACCTACACTAGGATTTCCTTTGTCGCAAGTGGCATTGACTCACACAAATACATACACAATACAAACAAACCAATTTTGTTTTCGGGTTCCATGCAGAACCCGAAAACAAACTATGTTCACCATCACAAAATCTGCCGCGGCCAGGAATCGAACCCGGGCTGCCCTCGCTTTGCAGGGTTACTGGGTTACTATGTACTAACTGGGCCACGAGCTGTCGATAATAAGTTATAATTATATAGTGATACACAATATATTTATTAAATTAAACCTACCTGAAATTCGTATTTAGCTACAAAGAAGTACTCGCCAAATATAAACGCGCGCCAGAGTGTGCACACGCACACGCCTGGTATACTCGCTCGCTTGTTTGCGTTAGTCATCTTGTGTGCAGCTTCCGCACCACTTAGAGTGGGTTGCATATCATGCGACTTTTATACGTATTTAACGAAAGAAAATTGGTAACATAAGTTTGTTGCTTTTAGGATGCCGGCTATACATCTCTGGAGGTACTTAATCTGTCGAACAACCACATATTCTGGATCGGTCTGCATGCGTTCTCAGGACTGGACAAACTGCTTCACTTGGACCTCAGCAACAACGCGCTGAGGTTCATCCCCTCGGACCTATTCTGGGACACGCCGCAACTTGAAAACTTAGATTTGTCCTCTAACGCTTTTGAATCTCTGAAAAACGAGCCATTTATCATGCAGTCTAAGTTGCAGGTATGTTTACCGTATAAATAAAATTTTAAAAAGGATAGGACCTCAATGCGACTAGAGCTTTTATTGTAGTATTCCGGCTTGTCCAAGTTTAATAAATGTCTGTGTCGCTATCTTGTGAAAACTACTGGACATATTTTGATATAACTTTTACTGAATGTGGGCATGACAGGTAAGGCACTGAAGAAATCAGAATGGGCTGACAGTGTAACATCAAGTATGTTTAGTGTACAATGAAGGCATAAATAAGTTTTACTGACCGAAGATTTTACCCAAAATTTCGTCACTATTAGATCCCAAAATCCTAGCGTTATGCTTATACAAAAAAAAACTAGAAATCTATATCTATGCTAAAGTATGTTTGTTGGTTTGTTGATTTGTCCTTCTTTCACGCAGTACCGGAGCAACGGATCGACGTGATTTTTTGCATAGATATAGTTTATGGGCCGGAGAGTAACATAGGCTACTTTTTATCCCGCAAAAATGCACGGTTCCTGTGGGAAAGCGAGTGAAAACCGCGGGCAAAAGCTAGTTATTATTTATATTTACCTAACGTAGGTTCGTATCCTATTTCAGGTACTGAATTTAAACAACTGTCGTATAAAATTTTTACCGGAGCGAATGTTCAGCCGTCTACCAAACCTGCGAAAGTTAGATCTAAGCGAAAACTACATGATGACGATAAACACAGAAGTACTGCGGCCTATGCGCAAACTAGAACGTATCGAATTACGCAATGAATATTGGCAATGCAATCCAGATTTTATAGCAGTCGAAACGTGGCTTGCCTCAAGAGGAATCGCATACGAAAAACAATGCAAGAAGAAGACTCTCAAGATGTCCGAGAAAATGATATCTCAAGTACCGATTGAGCGGCACCCGATAGAAATAAATACAGTGTGGAACATTACTATACCAAAAAACAATACCAAACTTATGCCAAACAGAAAGCGGCCACTGACACCGTATGAGAAGTTTGATAAAGATTTTTCAGCGTTGCAAGCGTTCATTATCGGGGTTGAGATAGGTCTAGCGCTAGGTATTGTTGGCACGTACATTTGGCTGCGAAGGTTTTGCCACTGCACGCCTCTGGCATTTACAACTCAAACACGGCGTGAGAGGCGTAGAGCTAGACTTGACGGCGATATGAGGACAAATTTACTCTGGAGTAATGTTATAAATCCGGACTTGGAAACTCCTCCTCTGTATCGGAGACAGCTTTCTCTACCGGATAGGAGTCCGCCTTATGGTATTCCCGGAGTGACTGAAGCGAGATTGCAAGTCGACGCTATAAGGCTCCCTGATCGGTCCGAGACTCCACCGCCGCCTTACAGTGACTATCGACATGATGTGTGAAATGTGAACTAATACATTCATAAACATAAGGTACTCATTATACTTAAATGTGCCCTGATGTACGTCGAAGGCGGCTTTAAATTGTCCAGTGCGTGGAATACGGTGAAACATGAAATATGTCTCGAGACGCGTTTAAGTTTGGCGAGTATGTACTGTACGTTTATGGACTTATTTGTGACAAAGACACTTCGATTACTAAACAAAGGTGTTTATCAGACTAGTACTGTGAACTTTATCGATAGTAATAGGTATTTTTATACCTAACCTAAGTGTTTGCAATGCAAAATAAAATTGCTAGGTACTATAAAACAAAGAAATTGTACATTATAGGTTTTTATCGCGAATATTTAAATAAAATTTAATACAGAATTTTTCTTATAAAACTAAAAATTAAATGACGGTAGTTTTTAGACCTTTCTAAAGACTATCGTCGTTTGTTTATTTTGTCGTTCCGGTCAGCACAGACTGCTTTTGTTGGTTATAAAAATAATGTAAAATATACGCGATAAAAACCGCTAATCGTTGTTTTAATTCAATTTGTAATAATAGCGCAAAGCTGAGAATTTATTAAGGAAATTGTATATAAAAACAAAATTGTATTCATTGTTATTTATTTTATAAATATCATTATCACATTTTGATTCAGTAACATAGATTTAACGATCTGTCAATAATTAATTTACACAATATATTTTATAATCTAAGTCAGACTCATAGAATTTAATATAAATTCTGTAAATAATAATAATAAAATATATAATTTGGGTAACTATTATTTTTGTACAGAAAAAACACAACCTCATGGCAATTTGATCTCAAATTATGGCATTTCCTGTGAATACATTGAACATAGCAGGTGCATTTATATTTCATTATTAAAAATATGATATGATTTTAGGTAGGTAAGGCCGGTATTCCACTCATCAAAGATCTCATCTCATCCAAGGTGCATTTGATCAAAGGTTATGACAACGAAAATAGCAGTAAATAAGGTCGAAATTCCTACATTTTCTAATTCCTGAAAATACTGTCCAAAATATACTAAGAAATCTTGTATAAAGATATTGGCCGAGTGGAATGGGTATTTGTCAAAGAAATTTGATCAACCCAGAACTTGACAAAGATATTTGATGAGCGGAATATCGGCCTACAGTAGAGGCACAAATCTAGGGCGACACGAAGTTAACTGCAGGCAGCTCCTATGTCAGTCTGTCATATGCATTTTCTTTTTCCTTTCAAACGCTCGCATACCCTGCGTTCCGTTCGGCCTAGATTCGTTACGGTACTGTACTTTCTATTTACAAAAATATAAAATAATACAAACAATGGTATTATATTATAATGACAAAATTATACAAAATAAAATGGAATGTTGGATTATTATTTCATAATATGCACGTAAACCTCTTACTAAAATAATAATAAAACTTAATTTGGCAATAAAAAGGAACTTAATGGAAATGCACGATTTGATTAGTAAATAAAAGTGATAAAAAATAGGTTAATTGTTAACACAAATGCTACTTTTAAAATGCTACCCAAAATAATATGCGCGTCTTATGTTTAAAATAAAAAATAATATTAAGATTAAAGTAACTTACACTCAATACCAAGTTAAAATGTAAAATACGTAATCAGGCACAACATGGCATATCATTACCGATTTATATCACTTACAGAATAATTCTTTCCGATTCACTCCTTAACGTTAAACTATAACTTTTTCTAGTTACAAATGATATCTATGAGATTACGCCTAAAAATTTACAAATTGCTAATTTTGTACGAATATATTCTTTCGTTGTTTCACTCGTCAGACAAAACATCTCTAAGGCTCTCCTAACCAGACAAGCACAGCGGGCTTACTCTCGACACTCGATTCCAATCGTAAATAATAATTATTGGGATTAGGATCGAGTTCATGCTGTTTGGTACTCTTGAACACAACACTAGCGCATGATTGGAACCGATTACAGCGGATTTTTTTGAACAAGAAGAAATTGTCACTTTTTGTTAATGTTGACGCGATTTTGACATTGATATATATTGAAATTGGATTAGAATTGAAACTGAATTCAAGAGATTCAGAGAGGAAGGCCTCGATTACGAATAGACCCAGCCGTGAAAGTCCTGGTTCTATGGGACTGATCAAAACAACAAATCAGATACAAGCCAGTAGATTAATTCGACAGGACTAAAATACAATCCATCCCTTTCTCAGGTTATTATTTAAAAAGAGAGCGTGAAACTAAAATGACCTAAACCTAGATTGGAAACGACAGAATCGACACCACTCTCTTATAATAACCTCTTGTTCAACTGTTTACAAAATGTAATTATTTTAGAGGTTTTATTGCAAGCGTTTTCTGTTTGAGTCATTGAATTGAGTGGTTTTTTTTTCAGTATTGGCTTACGTTTGACTGCCATCTCATCTGCTGGTAAGTGACGATGCGGTCGACTATCAAGCACGCTTGCCTAGAAGAGTAGTAGTTGTAGAGCTATTGAATACATAGCTTTATACAGTTAATGTTGTAGTTACACTGCAATATAATATCACCCCTTTTATAGAATCTACTATTTAATACCAAACTATATGTCAATTACGTCGTCAGTGTCAAGGGCAAGTTGACTAATATTAACGTAATCAGGGTGTTGTGAGAACACATCTACCAGTTGGCTGAATGTGGGCCGTAGGTCCGGGTTGTAAGCCCAACAGTCCAGCATCACTTGGTAAATCTCGTCGGGGCAATCTTCAGGTCTTTCCAGGCGTTTTCCATTTTCTACTATTTGTATTGCCTGTGAAAGAATATAGCGCTGTAGAAACAAAATAAAAATAAGAACCATTCTACTATTCATAGCAGACGTGAATATGTCAATAGGTCTATATAGGATCGGCTCGGTTCTATGGGCGGCTGATTTCAGAAGGTGCTCGCTCGCTTTGGTAAGCTGTAAGTTAGTGCGCGATTATAAACGTTGAACAATCTATCACTTGGGATATATTATAATTTTCTATCTATGAAATGTTAAATACGGCGCGCCGCTATCTCGCTCGCGCATCTTAACATTTTTGAAGATAAATAGTCACTTAGTATAATTATGAAAAATCGCATTCGGAGAAGTTGCTGACATTACATGAAAATGGGCAACATAAAATCTCATTTTTAGATTCGAAAACTTGAATGGATCTAAATGAAATTTTTGTTTAACCATTGTAATGTTATTGTCAGCAATTCTCACCTTATAATGAATTAATAAATGTATGACAACTGTGTACGAGCAGTTTTTACGGTCAAATCAACAAAATGAGTGTTTTTAGTACAGCTTTACGGCCCGCGTAGAACAAGTGACGTCAGATGTTCAGTTCAATTTGTATGGGGCGTTTTAGCGCTCAGTAGATACGTTCAACTTGACTCTCAGTTTGATGTTTCTAGCGTTCGATTTCCAGTTTTTTCAACATCCCTATTTATTTCGTGCAAACCAAACGTCACTGCACCTCTTGAGGTTAGTATCTCGATGGGCAGTAGGCACAAGCCTTGGCTTTTCTGGTTTAAGATATTTATTTTCTCAAAAGAATACTATACTATTCACTTACTTGAGAAACAATTATATGTGCACTATTTTACTGGGCAACATACTAAAGCATACATATTTTATATAATATTATTATTTTTTGTTTTTCTTCTAAAAATGGGGGTACATTTCCGAGGCGACTGTAGCCGGCCGGTGCGTGGTGGACCACGCTCGCCGCCCGCCAATGGTGGGGCTGTTGCTAGTAGGTACACGGACTACGCTCACAGAGTAAGCGCAACTGGAAGTGGCATGCAGTTTAAGTAACTTGATACCTATTTTTTTTTTGATTACTTATTATTTTTAGTTACATAATGTTTTAGAAGTTTTTTAAAAGTGGTCATTTACGTACCTCTATGCCCCTCATATCGCCGTACGGCTGCTGTCCGAAGGAGAACATTTCCCAAAGAGTGACGCCGTAGCTCCACACATCGCTGGCGTGGCTGAAAGTGCCATAATTGTATGACTCCGGCGCGTACCACTTGATGGGCCACTTGCCGCCGCGACTCGCTTTGTAGTATGAGCTATCGGTGGACAGCGCTCGGGAAAGGCCGAAGTCGCTTATTTTGGCTTGGTGTCTGAAATTAAAATACAATACATATTTCTTGGCCTTCTCAATCGGTGTTAGAGAAGCTTTTGGACATGCAATGGAGATTCTAAATAACAAACATTTTTTTCACAATCTTGTAAGATATTTTCAAAAACACGTATTTCCTGGAACAAGTTTTAGGAAATTACCTACGGACTAATCGTCTTCGGAAATTTATTTCAAAATTTTCAGAAAGCCCACCGAAAGCTCTGGCGTCGTCTCTTTTTCCGTAGTGCCTGTTTTTCTTCGATGAACCAACAAGCCTTTAGGCCATTTTGGGTTCTACTTAGGCGGGCCGGGAAGGGGCACCTTAAGTATACATCAGAATAACACAGACTACAATTTAATAAATACATATACCACGTGGGCAAACAGCAGCCAGTGATTTAAAATTGTGTATTAACCTGTTGGCAAGCAGAATATTCCTAGCGGCTAGGTCCCGGTGCACGAACCGGCGTCGTTCCAAGTACCGCATCCCGGCGGCCACCTGGCACGCCCACAGCCGCAGCTCGTACCCCGGCGACGCCTGCTCCGGGTGCCGCACCAGGAACTCTAGCAGAGACCCCAGCGGGACTAGCTCTTGGACCATGGCTAGCGGTGGGCCCTGGGAGAAAAACAATTTGTTTTATGTTGTTTGGCAAGGAGACGAGCTGCTGCTTTAGCAGCTAACAATCTCGTGTTCGTTTTCAATACCAGACCGATTACAACCAGCGGTCACTAGTCTTCGTGTGGAAGGAGTTGTCAATAGTTTTCCCTTCTTTTCGTTTTGTAAGAGCATATTTCTTTAATAACCAGCGAAAATTCTAAACTATTCCTTCCACACGAAAACTAGTGACCGCTGGTTTTAATCGGTCTGGTATTGAAAACGAACACGAGATTGTTAGCTGATAAGGCAGCTGGTCGCTGGATCGATATGGATCGAAAAGTTCCGTACTTGCGCCACAGGATAGATAGTGGTCAAACGTAAGCCAATCGTGAATTAAAAAAAAAACTTACCAAAGAGACGCCAATAAGCCTGACTATAGACCGATGCCGCAGCGACATCATCAGTTTAGCTTCCGACAGGAACTCTTTCTTGTTGGTGTCCGTGTGCTGCACGTGCAGCGTCTTGACGGCGACGGGCTGCGGCGGCCGGCCGGCGGCGGCGAGGCTCGCCCGGAGCACCGACCCGAACTCACCCTCGCCCAGCACTGCTCCGAGGGTCAGCTCGCTCATAGGGATGAATTCTGCAGAAAAACCCTACTAATATATACCATACTATAAATTACCAAACAGCATTAAAAGTACCAAATCGTTCCTGATATTTAAAAAGAAGTTGAAACTCCACATTTTAGCGGACTTCGCGCAGTTTTGATCGAAACAAATGCTATTAGAGTTAAAGTTCTGATAGCATTTTGATTGCCATCGTAACATGATACGTAATAGAATCTGTTTGTGTTTTGTGTAAAGCCAATGTTTTTAGAAGCCTACCCTCACGTACCGTGCACTCACTATTTTAAGTAATTTAAGTTTATTTTGTATTTCTCTTACAAGTGAATTTTATTCTTTTAGAGAAATAAATGTCTTAAACCGTAATATTATAAATGCGAAAGTGTGTTTGTCTGTTTGTTGGTGTGTCCTTCTTTCACGCAGCAACGGAATAACGGATCGACGTGATTTTTGGCGTAGTTATAGTTGATGGACCGGAGAGTAACATAGGCTACTTTTTGTCCCGGAAAAATGCACAGTACCTGTGGGAACGCGGATGAAAACCGCGGGCAGAAGCTAGTATCAAATATTTTTTTATGTTATTTGACAGTGAGACGATCTGTTCGTTAAAAATGTTGTGAAGCGCGAGTGAGATAGCGGTGCGCCGTATTTTACACTTTAAAGGAACCCTTATAGTCTCACTTCGTTGTGTCCCATATTTATATACTACTATTATTTTTGCATATTTTGGGATAACTGAGTTTATGTTATTAGATAAAATTTTGTTTAAAAACTCTACCCGGGGCCGCTTAAGAATGCAGTTCTAACAAAGTTTTCAAGAAAAACAAGTAAAATTAATAATGTGAGTGATAAAAAGCAACCTACCTTGCAGAGTAGACAGCTGACCTTCCGCATTGATAGATATCTCATTGTAATTCTCAGCCAATGTAACTACCGCGGAATTATTCGCCGGTACCTTATAGGTATCATTATCATCAAGATTTTCGTTGTTGTTGTTAATACTGTCGTTGTTGAAGTCTGATGAGAACGAGAGGTTTCTGGTGAGGAGTTCGAATACGTTGTTGTTGTTGGGTACTGTGGGCGGTGAGTTAGCTGGACTTTTACTATCGTTAAGGATATCATGCTTGACCAGAGACAGGGACTGGTTCATGGTCACCCGGCTCGGGGAAGGTTTTTTGGTGCGTGGCATTGTTGAGAACTGAAATCAGAAACATTTTATATATATATTACTGTGAGGCTCAATAATCCAATATCATAAATTAACAATTAAATTTCGAATAGGATTAAAAATTACATTTCATTGTGTTCAAATGCTGACGATTTTATTTGAGTTGCAAACTTTTTTTTATACTAAAAGGTAATAAGACCAGCAGATTGTTCGCCTGATGGTAATATAACACCTATAATATACATATCAATACTGGTGTACAAGAACACTGAAAGAAAGGCCTGCGCTGCGTGGTACTGCAATGCTTCTGTTTTTCTGAGATATTGGGTATTAAATTACAATTCTAAATTCGCTTAACGAACCGCAATATCAGAAACACAGGCACTTTACAGTAATTGTAATTGATGGCAAATTCCATTCCTTCACATTTGAGCGGAAACCAACTTTTTTTCAAATCTAAAATTATTTTCTAATCTCTAATCTATACAAATAAATAAAATTGTAGTGTCTGTTTGTAATATCAATACAACAGGTCTTTACTAAATGCATATGAAAGTATATACGGTACCTACAACACTACAATCATTTTTAAAATTTTTGTGTCTGTTTGTTCCGGGTAATCTCCGAAACGGCTGGACCGATTTTAACGGAACCTTCACTGGAAGATAGCTGATGTTATAAGCAGTAACTTAGGCTACGTGGACGAAGCCGCGGGCCACAGCTAGTCAGATGTAAAATTCAATGAATAAACTTACTTCAGGTAGTGGTGGTTTCGGTTTAGGCGGCACAGGTGCGGTGAGCCGAGTGGGCAGCCCGTCCGGCACTGAGCCGTAGTGCTCTATGAGCCGCTCGAGTGACTCAAGATACGGGCCGTCGTCTATGAACAGCCACTCTTTCTGGAAATGTAAGTAAGCATCGGTCAAATAATATAGTGGAATATGGTATGGATAGAACTAGAAACGGTCGTAAACATATGCGTGCGTTACTATTATGATCGAAGTTTCTAAACGTTTCAACCAGTTTTTTTAAGTGTTGAAATTTTCTTTTCCATCTGCTTGCTTTTTAGTGTTTACTTATGAGTCTCCAGTTTTACAATCTACCGAGTTTCCATTGTGTAGTTGACCGTGTTAGGGTTGAGGGTTCGATTCTTATAAGGGCATACATATTTACACACTTAAATGTGCTAGACACATGGAATTTTAATTCAAGTCAGTCTGTGATGCAATATTTAAGCATTTATCTATACAAATAAATAAAATTGAAGTGTCTGTTTGTAATGTCAAAATGCATATGAATGTATATACGGTACCTATAACAAAACAAGCATTTTAAAATTTTTTGTCTGTCTGTTTGTTTCGGGTAATCTCCAAAAGGGCTGGACCAATTTTGACGGGTCTCTCACTGGCAGATAGCTGATGTTATAAGGAGTAACTTAGGCTTCTTTTATTATAGAAAAAGAATTAGGGTTCCGCGCAAAAAAATAAAAATCATGATATCCAATATCTCCGCCCGGGGAAACCGCGGGCAGCAGTAACTTTTGAATAAATAATTCACAAATCTGAAACTGACCTCTTTCCTAATAATAAAATTGTAAGGAGTATTTTCACTAAGCATCGTCAGTACATAAGCGCCTGTGTGCCTTTCGCTGTAGCGGACCAGGAACACGCCGTCTGTAGCCTTGTCTTTCACATTGTTTTGTTTGCAGTAGTCTTCTAGTATCTTCACAGCTTCGTCGCGATTCAACGTGCCGTGGTACCATTGATTTCTTGACGTCCTTGGTGTAGCCGGTTGGTGGTTCTCTGAAAAAGATGTCAAGTTATATATATAAATATTACTAATGTGCTAACTTATACCTTTACCATAAAAATACCTAAGAAAGTGTTAACACACTCTTAAGCCGCGTTTACCCAGGTTTCGCAGGTTCTATACAAGCCGATTTTAAATTGCAGGCAAATGTGACGTCATACTGGCATGCTCGACTTGCATTTTTTATTTTTATTTTATTTGGTAACGAGACGAGCTGATCGTTTGCCTGATGGTAAGCATAACGCCGGCCCATAACAATTGCAGTGCCACCCAGAAACTTTAAAACACAAAGGCCTGCGCGGCACTGCAGTGCGCTCGTTACCCTGAGACATTAGGTATTAAGTGTCATAAAGCCCTGTAATTTCACTGGATGCTCTGCTCTTCAAAACGGACCACAGTAATGCTTGCACACTACTGCTTGGCGGCATACTTCACGAGCAATGCGGTGGTAACAACTCAGACGGACACTCGCAGAAGTGTTAGTCCTCCCACTAACAAAAAATTGCATAATGGAAACGCAGTTTCTGTGATTTGTAATAATTTTCTTTTTGGTAAAATTTAACAGCATGGCATCTCTTAAAACTGGCTCTTAAGAAGAGCTAACGTTTAATGGAACACACCAAATAGATGTTTGGTGGAACACACCAAAAATAGATGCTTGGTGGAACACACCAAATATAGATGCTTGGAGGCAGGGTGCCCTAAGAGGTAGTTTTTCCAATAACCCTGTATAAATGTAGTTGGTCATGTTTGTTCGCATAAAACGTAAAAGCATTAAGGAACAATATGAAGGAAACATCTTCTGTACAGTGAAACACCAATGGATGCATGCAGAAGGAAGAGACTGTGAAACATGTATGACACTACAAGGACACAGAAAGTAAGAGTTGCAGTCGGATTGCACGAGCAACTAGATCGGGAGCAACCTGGATATTCATTAATAACATTATCCCAGGCCCATAGTCTCCAACTATAACACTGGAGTAAGTTTTACCGGCGACCCAAAGCCATATTCAGCAACATAAGGAAGGTGGTTTAAGTAGATGCCGGCAGGGGGAAATACACAATATAACCCTAGCGGGACGCCAGTGCAAGCCTAACGCCCCAAACATGAATAAGTGAAACACCAAACTTACACTAGATATAATTCACTTTGTCACAATAAAAAAGTAGGCTTACTTAGTAACTGGTAACATTCCGTGTGTCCGTAATGCTTTGCCAAATCTGCAGGTGTGTCTTGAGCAAGAGTTCTCGGATGTGCCGGCGCCCTTAGTTTGAGAAGAACCTGGAATCAGACAACTTGTTAGACAGAGACGCAAAAACATTATTTAAATGACTGATAATTTATTCTTTTAGAGAAATAAATGTCTTAAGCCGTAATAAAACCAATTTTTTTTTAACATAAGTCTCATAAGCCCAGTAATTTTACTGGCTACTCTGCTCATCAAACCGGAACGGTTTTACGAGTTTTTGAAATTCGGAATTTTTCATAGAAATTTTCAAGTTTACGTCAAAATTCTATTTTTATGGTCAGCCCTAGATCAGCTGATTCACTTGAACTATGTTGAACTTTGTCAATTTGTGATGATGTTGAAAAGAGACTTAGAAACAATCCCAGAAAATGCTGCGCTCTTTGCGTTTGATGTTGAATTTATTTTTTTGTATAGAAATTTGGAATGACGTATTTCTAAGCGAGGTTCTCACTACTTGTGGACAACCATGGTAGGACCATCATCCCCTTCGAGGATTACATACCAATTCAAAATCACCCTGTATAGCTACTGGAATATGAGCTTGTAAGTTGTAATGTACCTTGATGCATTCAATATGCCCTCTCTGGGCAGCGTCGTGTAAGGGCACCTTCCCCGTGGGTGCGTGCCGCATTTGGTAGTTGGCGTTACCCTTCGTTATCAACAGCTCTGTGGTGCTTGGCAAGTTATTCTGGCATGTGTACTGAAAAATTAAATTATGTTTTTATCGCATGTTGTCACTAACTCTGTCAACGCTGTTAGAATGTGAATAAAGACTTCTGTTTGTCTCGGCATAATCACTTGTCAGGTTCAAATATGGTTGACGTTTACTATATTATTATAATTCCCTACTTTTTCATGTGAAGCTATCCAACAAAGCCTTAACATTCCTTAATGACAAAGATGCATGAAAGCAAACTGCTTAAGCACATCAACCAACCGGAGACTAACAGACTACTCAGTTCTAAAAAGTGAATGCTGACGACGCATTTCGGAAACGGTTGTAGGCGCAAAGGCACCAGCATGGTGATTTTAATTCACTCGGAATAATTCCGTGTCGGAAGCGACAGTCTTGATCGGAATCGATCCCGTCGGAGAAATTCACCGCTTAGATTCGAGAACGCAGCTGCATAAACACGGATATACTCCCGACTATATTCCTCTGTCGGGATGCGATTCCGAGCTATAAACGATATCAAGGATATCATACCGAGTAAATTAAAATAGCCTGGGATAATATTCCAATTTATGCAATACAGCATTCAGTAACTTACTTATACACAACCAGCACTGGGACTTACATGTAAAGGCGTGTACCCCAAGGTATCGCGCACGTTGACAGTGGCGCCACTCTCTATTAGCTTGGCCAGGATGTTATCCTTCCCCGCTCGTGCGGCTATGTGCACCGCCGTCTGCCCGTCCTGGTTTTTAGCATCGCGACTCCGGTATCCACAGGCCAGCATCTGCGATACTATGTTAAAGTCGCCTGCTTCTGTTGCACTGTGGACGTAAAATAGCACTTTAATTTGCTACTTCTCAGTTTAAACCTTCTTGAAGCGATTACGGTCAATGGTCAATGTTAGAGAAATCGCCTGTCGCAACCGGAGGTTAAGAATAGTATGCCTGTAATTGGCTGGAACTTTTGGTCAAGAAAAACATTGCCTTAGTGTGTTGATAAGGCATTATCTAGCATTTACTTGGCTTCGTGTTGAAAATTGATCCGAAAGTTCCCATTCTTGGTATAAATGTTAATGATCCAGAATGGTAACATAATATTATAGGTACCATACTAGCATCTGCCCGAGGCTTCGTAAGCGTGGAATCAGAATAACATGTAGCCTACAGCACACAGGAATAATGTAGCTTCCTAATTAGTGCTTCCTGTTAGTGGGAGGACTAACTCTTCTGCGAGTGTCCGTCTGGGTTGTTACCACCGCTTTGCTCGTGAAGTCTGCCGCCAAGCAGTAGTGTGCAAGCATTACTGTGTTCCGGTTTGATGAGCAGAGTATCCAGTGAAATTACTGGGCTTATGAGACTTAATACCTAATGTCTCAGAGTAACGAGCGCACTGCAGTGCCGCGCAGGCCTTTGTGTTTCAAAGTTCTAGGTGGCACTGCAATTGTTATGGGCCGGCGTTATGCTTACCATCAGGCAAACGACCAGTTCGACTCGTTTCCAAATAACATAAAAAAAAATAAAAAAATGTTTGAATCGGACCAGTGCGGTGTTTCGAGATTAGCGGTAACAAACAAACAAAAACTCACAAACTTTACTGTTATATAACATTAGTTACCTATAAAAATTTTAAAGTAAAGTATGATATATAAGCATGTATAAGTAAATTATGATATTTATGTAAGTGTATCAAAGTACTTATGCACTTTAAAAACCTATTTCAACACATTTCAAAAGTCACTTCTATTTAAATGTTACATTAATCATCAATTACACATCTTGTGATATTAATCAGAACACGTTGACAATGGCACACAATGACAATCCATTATCATTTTTAATTAATGTGCAATTATTATTATAATACAAAGATCTTGGTCACAGCCAGTTCTGTCCAAAATAAGTTCTTTATGAATCATTTGCATAAACATTGATTCGTCATTACAAACACAGATGTATCTGATGGTACCCCATCACTTTGTCAATACCATCAAGGCATTCTTGGTGAATGACTAATTTATCTACGTAGGTATGTACGTAGATCGGCAAGTCTATAATATAATCACTTGTACTCTCAGAGCAAAAATAGGTAGAGTACGAACATCGCTCCGGTCGCCTAATGCGCAGCGTAGGCAAGTGAACTATAGCTAGTTATATTGATAGGTAAGTGACTGATAGGGATGGGCAATTGAGCGCTGCAAGCGTAGTTGTCGATAAAAGCAGCTGAACGGCACGGGACCTATTGTTATATTATGTTGTATAATTAATGTATAATGTGAAGTATGTATGGGTGAGTTTTTGATAAGTAAACATTATTATCTGCTTATTTATTTTAAGGTACGAATTTATAGGTCTCGCATATAATCCTAATGACCTATGAATTGATATTGTTATAATTTTATATATTGTAGTTTTAATTTACAATACAATTATTTTCAAATGACATGGTTTTTTATATCGTATTTATGTTATTTACGTTATTGTAATTGAGTCAAAATGCGTTTTTATTTTTATATTTCCCCGCTCTTTATGTAAAGGATAAAAACTAAAAGAAACAAAGAAATAAAAACAGGATTATATGTTACTTATATCTTATTTATTGTTGAATTATTTACTTATATTATAAACGCTATAACGCTTTCACACTCACCGCCTCTAATCATTTACAAAGTAATTAAAGTATTAAAGAAAAGTAATTGTCGCAAGCGCACATAGCGCGCCGGTGTATTATAAACTATTTCTCGCCGTATCGACTCAAGCGCCGAACGCGTCACATCACTATCCCAGTTGGCAATCCAAGAGGGGTTGCGGGGCGGTGCGGGCGGTGCATGTAGCCTTGCGTCCCGCGTCTCCTTCCACCCCGCGAAGCGTGACTTCTAATTTACTTAAAAGTATTAAAAAATGGTTTACCGGCGAAATGTGATGCTAGATTTCTGTTTAGTGTGTTTCCGAGTATCGTTTTTACAGGTTTTTATTGCACATTTTACCATTTTTAGCAGTTAAATAATCAAATGCTCGCCAGGAACTCGCAACGTGCGCTCACACCGCTAGTGAGCGTATGACTATTAACGCTTGCGGTAGGAACAGTGCGATGTTCTCACCCGTGCATACTGTTCCCACTTGGTAACACGCGCTCTACCTATTTTTGCTCTGAGCTTGTACTAATATTGAATTATGTAAATTGTCTTCAGAGAAATATAATTAATTTTGGTGAACTTTGGTAAACACTTTTTTTAAATGAAGGCATTTTAGAATTGACCCGTGATACCACAAAAAACAACTTTTAGACGCCTGTTTAGCTAGACAGTGTCTAAAGATAAACAGTGTTACCAAAAAAACCGCTGTTAGACGCCTGTTTAGCTAGATAGTGTCTAAATAGAAAAGTTTAAAATGATTAGAAATGTTTTAACAGAATTGAGTTTCGATACTACTTAAATCAGGATTTGTGGTTACTCATCTAAACACGCGACTATGGCATGTTTATCGAGTTATTAAATAATTTATAATTATTAAAGACTTCATGTTAAGTTTATATTTCTGGAAGACACTACTTAGAAGCCGCATTTTGGGCCACCAAACGCGGCAACTAGACGCAGCTACTGGACGTGGGCCACTGCCAATAATGGCTGGGTGTTGGCGCCACAAAATAGAGAGAACAGAAGGGGCGCTCGCTTTTTGACGGCCTAAGTGGCTTCTGTTCTCTCTCTATTCTGTGCGGGCGAGGAAAAGCCAGCATTTGTGGTCGAGAGAGCGCGTGAGGCGAGCCACCAATGCGGCCTCTGACCCAACTTGTGGCCCGGTCGTAGTCACTCAAGCGCTCAGTGTGCACCGATGCCATATAAATTGTTTGAAGAATCTTATCCGCATGTTGTGGTCATGTTGGTGGCCCAATGTGCAGCATCATTTAGTATAAAATCATAGATACAATTCAAAGCGACTAACAAAACATTATGTTATATAATAAATATTCAATCATTGATGAATCATCACTCCTTCAGTATCATAAAAAGGTTTTTATTTATAAGATGTTGCTTTTGTGTTTACTTCACTTAAAACAATCCACATTACTAAAGAATGTTTAAACAGTCACTAAAACATGTGGTTACTTAATTAAAGCACTTTGAAACACATTTGGTATTCGGATCAGAACACATTGCAAACTCATTTTGTCACAGAACATGCCAAGAATTTTTTATGTGTGTTTGTGCAATATTGGCCTTTATTATCATTGCCACTTGTAAGCTGTTCACTACAATAATTCAATCAACATTATTGAATGATGCGTCCAACAGGAAAACACCAATAATGTTTGTCAACTGTATAGTGCTTGCTCTTATGCACTGTAAGTAAAACATACTGGGTGCAATGACCTAGTTAAAGTTGCTGAAATGTTTGTGGAAATCCGATAGTGTAAATAATTTGCAGAATATTATGTTTTTTATATTTTGTAATAAATGAATACTTTGTTCCAGTTATGTACCAACATAATAAAATAAAATGATAAATAGCATGTTAACACCTTCATTTCTAAATAGTCCAGTATTACCATAATACATCCTCACAAATTACAATAATTTTAATATGAGTAAATATTCTTTTGCACTAAAAATAAAAATAAGAAAAAAGGACGGAAGATGAGCTGCGGCCAGTGGTTTCCACCCCATGGAGATTCCTCGCAGGCATCAATAAAACTATTCCTATGCCAAAAATCACACTGAGCCATTGCTTCATTGCTTATAGAAGCACAAACCTACTTAAGTTAATTTGCATACTATAATATATTGTATATTTATGTAAAACTATGTTTCAAAATTTATTAAAGAAAACAATATCCATATGGATATTAAAGTACCAAATATTGTATGAAAAGACGAGTTTAGAAGACAGCAAACTCAATTGGTTGGAACAATAAACAGAAAGGAAAAATTAAGGGCAATTTGTGGGGCACTCGTCTTAATGGAACTTCCTCTAGAGAGCTCACTACTAGAGATAGCTCACAAATTGTTTCAATCAAGTTTTTAATTAAAACGGAGGAATGTAGTTGCAAGGTAGCATGTATGTGTGGTTTGTATGTTGTATGCCACAGCTCAGCAATATAAACAATATAGCTATTTTCTTGATAATACTTTACAACTCTTACTCTATATTTTTGTAATTATTTTATTATTATATTCCTATAGACAATGTCTTTGTGGCCGGTCTGAGTAAGTGCACACTCCACCCCTCACTTAACTGACCAAAAAGTTTTGTTAGTATGCCCCCCTGTAATTTTTAAAATATTTTCAGATTAATTTAGTTTATTAAGTAATAGTAGAGATGGTGATTTTGGAGGGTGATATTATGAGATTGTTCAAGTCTTTGTTCATGTGAACTTACTTATCTAAAATACTAAATATTAGTCTTACAATATGGACTCACCGGTGCAGCAGATTAGTTGTTCCCTGAGTCCGAGATTCATGAGGAGGTGGTTGTCCCTTACACACAACCGAAAGCCTTGTAACCAGTCCATTGGAGTCCCCTCGGTAATGTTGAATGAGCGTGTCCAGGCCATGGACTGTTGTATGCTCTTCAATGGAGAAGAATGCATCTTCACCATGCCTTCGGATCTGGTAATGCACTACTTCACCCTGAAAATAATTATTATAATGATTAAGTACCAAGTAATTAGATATCTAAGAATGCAATGGTAAGAGGACTGGACATTTTCCTCGTTGATTTTTAATCCAAGGTAACAAACGGTATCAAAGTAATATTTCTAAGAGCATAGTAATATAATTGGAATTGAAGTTCTAGAACGTCCTCTTTTATGTCAAGGTTAGAAAATTTAAAACAAATTTTACCTGGTGCAGAACCGAGAGGACGTAGTCTCCTGGGGAGGTGTTACTCTCACGGACCAAAAATACCCCATCTTCACCCTCTGTAATAATAAAAACACCGTTGTTGCGTACACGCAATTTTGTTTTCTTAACAATAACAAAAGACAATCACGGTTGTTAACAAACCTTCCTTCAAAAGTTTCTCAGCAGTGTCTCGCGATATTTTCCCATGAAACCAGTTCACGTTATCCTCCCTGTTCATCCTCAATAAAAAAGAGTTTGTCTGAAAAGTTAATTGAAAACTTGTTCAACAAGTATTGCCGTACGAACCAAAACTTTTCTTGAACATTTCACAAATCACACCAAATGACCAAAGGGAAAAACATAAACAACTATTTTTAATATTTATTCCTGTTTAACTATATATATAAAATGTGGAATGAGTTTATTTTAATTTTCAAATACAAACAAAACATAATCTAAAGTATCTCTACAACTTTTGTACATGTACTTCCAAATAAAACTTTACAAACTATTCGCCATTTTTGTTTCTATTTCTTTCTAACTCACAGCAACACGTATTAAATTAACTGAATGTTTTAGGAAGCAGCAAGGTACAACATCTTTCTCCTTTTTTCAAAGGATGCAATTGAGATGATAAACAGAGACAGACAACAATGTATGTCATGTAATTCATAAAGTCGGATTATATTGCAAACGTCACAAGCTACTGTAGTCAAATAGGAAACTGATAAGGTTTTTTGGATGATTCATCCAGTTTAATTTGCAATAAATAATCACTATTTAACAATACAATTTACTATTTTAGTTAAAACTTTCAAAAACTTACCTTTAACAATATGAATGACGTCATGGTTGTTATCATGATATCCAACTTTATGGACACGAATTATTTGTAAAATATTTTAGGCAAAGAAAACTAATTATTTTTCCTGCGTTTCCTGTTGTTACACATTTTATAAACTAGTTTTATTTATTTGTAAATAGCACAGAGAATTTAATAAAATGCGCTGCTCGATGAGCGGAGTGCGTGTAGCAAGCAGCCGGCAGACAGGCGCGGTATCCCCGACTCTGCCTTACAGCGAATGACTCATAGCAAGGTCAATTCCGAGAAATGAATCACCAACGTAGTACCTACTCAGTTCCACAATGTTGTATGTAGTAGGTACACATTCCCTTGCAACTTGCAACACAACAGTGCCTAGTGCCTCATTATTGTATTTTTTAAATAATTCAAATAAAACTTCACAGATAGGTACCTCTAGCAATAGCAGGTGGACTTATATAATATCTCCACCTGGATTAGTCTACCTGCATGTGGAGTAGAGCTTATATTAGATCGCGCTCTAAAAACTAGGTATGTACGACCGGTCCGCCACGCCAATGCAAATAAATAATTGAATGTTTTCATTGTCTACATTTTGATGTGGTTACACCAATAATTTAATCCAATGATAAAGGGTTGAATTCATAGCTGAACGCGATGTTCTCTAAATTTATGGCACCATAAATGGTAAATAGGTACCTACTGATTTGAATTTAAACATGTTTTAGGGATATTTTTGTGCAGGTTTGGTAGGTAGGTACTATCTAAATCTCCGCGCGTAGTATTGTATTTTTGTACTCATAAGTCCTAGCCTAAGATTCAGAGTCGATTCTAAGCGTAGACTTTGGCTTCCATATGTCAAAACTGTATAGAATTTTGACGTATGGAAGCGTGAGTCCACGCTTAGATTCGTCTCTGAATCTCAGCCCTAGGTACCTACGAGTAAGTAGAGTATGAGGGTAGGCCATTATATCACAATTTTCACATTTTAACAGCCTGCATCACATAGGAATATGTAGAGTTATACTAATTGAGGAAAACACTTCTAGATGACCTACTATATCTGTATTACGCAGGTATTTACTCTATTATATATGTTATATAGTGCAATTACGTACATTGCAACAGGTGTTTTATAGAAAAAATATTATTTTAATTGATGATTGCTGATAAGTAGGTATTATAATAATATACTAAGTGCATAGTTTTTGATGCACGAATAGATCTCGGTTTTTCCGTAGTTACTTAGGTATAGGTACCTACTTTGTGCGTGGGTGACTGGTTGAGATTACCGTAACGTAACGTACTTAATTATTAGGTACGTAATCATAATATATGATGTCCTCCTTTTGTATATAATATATATTAGTCTACTGTACCTAATGTTTAAATTTTAAGCTTGTTGGCTAGGTGGTAAGACTAACACTTCTGCGAGTGTCAATTTGGATGGGTATATCACCGCTTTGCTCGTGTAGTCTGCAGCCAAGCAGTACTGTGTTCCGGTTTGACAGCCAAATTAATGGTATTACTGGGCTTATGAGACCCATACCTAATGTCTCAGGGTAACGAAATCAATACAGTGCCGCGCAGGCCTAATTGTGTTTCAAAGTTCTGAGTGGCACTGCAATTGTTATAGGCCGGCGCTATGCTTACCATCAGGCAAACTTCTCGTTATCAAATAGTACCAAATAAATCTAAGTATAAACTATATAGCACGAAATAAGTAGGTATCTTATGTAGTATATTATGTGGCATAGTTTTATTTACATTAGTCTGTTGTGGTCTTGCTAAATATATACTAAACCACATTCACACTATTAAATTCTTCGTAGATTGCGTGCAATATCTGGCTTCGCAATAAGACGCTGATGACTCATATCATCTGTAAACATTGGTGGTAGGTACTTGAGGGTCAAAACCAACATACACGGATTCATAACAGAAGCCAAAGGTACCGCTTTGCTCGTGAAGTCTGCCGCCAAGCAGTAGTGTGCAAGCATTACTGTGTTCCGGTTTGATGAGCAGAGTATCCAGTGAAATTACTGGGCTTATGAGACTTAATACCTAATGTCTCAGGGTAACGAGCGCATTGCAGTGCCGCGCAGGCCTTTGTGTTTCAAAGTTCTGGGTGGCACTGCAATTGTTATGGGCCGGCGTTATGCTTACCATCAGGCAAACGACCAGATCGTCTCATTACCTAATAACATTAAAAAAAAACTATTATTAAGAAAGTTGAGTGTTTGTGAAATTGTGAAAGTTCGGAGCTACACACAGTTTCGCCACTAGGTTCCCTGTAAGTATAATTTCAAGTAGGTACCTAGCCGTCGATTCCGCTAACAGTAGGTAGGTACCCTCTACAATTCGCCAAGATGTAAATATACCCGTGCGTGTACCAAATGGGTTTGTTTGTTTTACAGACCATTTTGTAGTTACTTATTCTGTGGTTTTGGCGTGATTGAGCATTAAAAAATATCCAACCTTTCAAATGTATAATATAAGCTTCTGCCCGCGGTTTTCACCCGTATTCCCACAGGAACTGTGAATTTTTCCGAGATAAAAAGTAGCCTATGTTACTCTACGGTCCATAAACTATATCTATGCCAAAAATCACGTCAATCCGTTGCTCCGTCATTGCCTGAAAAAAGGACAAACCAACAAACACACATTCGCGTTTATAATATTATTAGGAAGTAGGAAGTAGGATAGGACAGTAGGATTAGTAGGACTATAGTAGGACTAGTAGGATAGTAGGATTAGTATGAAGTAGGATTTAGTAGGATCATCTATAAATAATACTGCACTCTGCATCTCTGCCCGCTTTAATCGAGGTGATTTACCTATATATGGATGTAGGGTATGTATTATTCCAGGATACGTAAGGTCTATCTCCATTCCAAGTTTCATGTAAATAGTCCTAGTAAGTTACGGCGTGATTAAGCAACAGATATAGAAGTACCTTATATACCTTCCATACTAATTGTAATAATATTTAGACTACTTATTAGGTAGGTACTAGGAAAAATAGGATCTTGTTGTTAGTCTATTCGACCTTTAACAGCATCACGAAATAGCATCTCCAATCGCGCCACTGAATGGAGGAGATGCGGACAGAATGATTGGTGGAATTATTTGAATAGGTAAGTATTAATTTTTGTTCGCGGTGGGTATTGAGACGTATTTATTGTGAATCAACATCTATGTTTACTCGATTGCCGTGCTGTCTAGTCGATCGCTATTTGTTTTGGTGTTGTAACAATGGGCTCGGACGTTAAATTAAAAATACTACACTATACTTACGTTAGGTACCTTTAATTTTGAAGACATCACAATGGATAAATACGAGCCTGTAATACTTATACTCAAGTATATTGTTTGCCTATATATTAGTTATTCTTGTTGCACTATAAAACAATGTATAACTTGTATAAGCGTAGCGGTAGCGTATTGTAGGTATATTGGTAAGACATTTTCTTTTGCTAGCTACCACCCTTGAGATGAAAGTTTGACACCAAGCAGCAAGCAAAGCACCGAAGACAATCATAGAAGAAATAGTATTTGCTAGGTAGGTACTCTATCTTTGGCTAATTAATTGCTTCATTATGTTGTGTGATTCATTGTGTTGTAATTATTATTGTTATTTTTTCTCCACCTTTTCTAATGTGACTGACTAATTTATTAATTGTGCTGACTTGGAAATTGTAATATATGAAATGATATGGAACTGTGTAATAGGTGTAATTGGTAATGCCGTTCCTGTTGCAATAAATAAATAAATAAATAAATAAATTATCCTTTCCATTCCAGATTTAGCTTGATATCGGCTTTGTTCATAATTCTATCACTAACACATTTTGAAACGTTGTCCAGATACTTCAGTTTTCAGACTTGGCACACCCAGGTGATGTGAGTCGCTAACATTCTTGACGATTGTTAAAATAACCATACTATTTCGCTGCATAACAAACCATTGCATCATTATGATTAGGCACCATGTTTCGGTGTCGTAGTCTTTAGAAAACATTCGCTATAGCTAGTTCTTGAGCGGACAAACCAGTCTTGCAGTTTGTTTACCTCACGATTGTAATGTTTATTTACTTTCATTCGTTCGCAACCAGCCTCTGTCCAGAGAACGGCTGGACTGGACCAGCTATTGTATTGAAAGGGAATAGTTTACGCTTTCTTATTTGTATCCATTCAATGGACCGAAATGTCTGCTAGTAAACATACTTGGGTGTTTATTTATATATTTCTTAAGGCTGGCATAAGTGGAGAAACTTTTTATACAGGATGAGTTTGAATTGATATGTTATCCCGGAAGGGCATGATTAGGTACGAGTAGATATGGTAATGCAACATCCCTCATTTTGCAGGCAGGGTTACCTACTAGTGATAAGTAGAGTGCATTTTCAAGAGTAAAAATTAGGTAGGTACTCTACGTAGGTACCTACCTATATTGTAGAATTTTCATTACATATCTGTTTCATTTGTTTCTGAGTAGAATTAGGTACTCTCAAAACGTGATGTGAGCAACTGCATACCTTTATCCAGCCTTCACCATCGTTATTATCAGCTGGAAAATGTACTGCTAAATCCACTGCTGAACATAGGCCCCATAGAACGCCATTTGGATCGGATATTCGTGTCTTGCGGTTCCTCACAGTTTTGACCAGGTCGTCGGTCTGTCTTAATTACACTTTAAGTAGATAGGAACCGATTATTGCAAAAACTTAAATTAGAAAGTAACCTGACTAATAGAGAGCCTTCACGTCTACAGCGCACTCTTCTTACAGGTGTCAGGTATAGCAAGATGGAATCTCTCACAAAAACTTGCACTATTTATACATTATATTATGTATACGCTGTGCTTATTATTTCAAGCTCGGCTGTCCTTGGATCTATAAATACCTATACCATAAGCACATCTCTATAATTTACTAGAACTTTCAACAAAAACTAGAACCTGGATGGCACATTTTGTAGACATCGCCTGGTTGCTACAGGTTTTTTTGCGTAATTTCTCGATTAAAAATACACCAGCAGACGTGAAGGTCCTTCAAGGATCACCGGTCGGGTTGCTAGACTGGTTCAAGTTTTTATATAAGATTCCTGATATAAACGGGACACAGTATTAGACCGTTCGAGTACAATGTCACCACAGTACAGTGGCATATTTATAGACCGTACACATTTTGGGTAGTTTATTAAAAGCGAGATATGGTACGTTAAACTTTTAACAATGGCTCTCTTTTACAGAAAGGTGACTTTTGTTGTTCCGTCGTTATGCTTCTCCATTAGGTTTCCTATTATTATATGCATTATTATGCAAGTAGGTGATGAAACTAGCAGGTCGTTGAGTTGATGGTAAGTGTTACGCCTACTCGTAACAACTAATTACAATGCTCAAAGCGTAAGTACAAAGTTCAAAGACAAGTATATCTTTTCAGGAAAAATAATTAAGAGAAAATAAAAAATGAATTTACCATTCAAATAAGCTCAAAAATGCCGAAAATTTCAATTACATTGAACAGTGAACTACATAATAAAATAAAAAGCAGGTTGAATTTTACGGTTACAATATTATTAACATAAGCCCTTCGCTTCCCACTACGCGCTCAACTGGTGATTCAGTGCATTGATGACATTAAAGCTCTCCCTTTTGTGCCATTAATTTTATTATTAATTTTTATGCCTACCTGGCGCCAACATAGCTTGGGGTTTTCCCAGTCGTGAGTTTGCAAAAAGGTTACATTCTGTGTCATACCTGGACGTGACTAGAACGGCCCATTGGCAAGCATTAGCAAAGAAGGTCTTGCATATGGAAACATGCATTTTATTGGGTTCGTGGGAGCCACGAGCTTCTACAGTTGATGGAACATGGTATCCAAACTGCTGACGCCAACAACGAATGTCAATATCGTCAGTCTTTAGGTACCTATTTTGGATAAGCTGCCAACTGTTAATGGGGAACGAAAAAATTTATTTATTTAGTAAATTACGGCACAAAATATGACACTACATTATACCTAGTAAGCTTTGACAACATACTAGTAAGGTTAACAGTACAGTACTTAGTCCAGTACTTACTTATGATACGGTATCAATTTTTAATGAATATACAGGTGATATACGACACGAATCAATAAAAAACCATTTTTTTCCTCTAGAATGTCACCAACATATCCTTAATTATTACAAAGCAGAGTCACCACGTTTGCCGCAGGATTGACGCGGGCGCGAGCTGCGCGGGAAGTATAGACAGCTGGCCGTGTCGTGTCATTGGCCGACTACCGTTAGGGTGTCCATATTCACTGGTTCAATTCACCTTGCAAAGTCTAATAACATTTTAGTAGATGTTTTTTATTGGATTGATATGGATTTATAATTACGTCCAATAATACTTTTAAGAATCCAATACGACATTGTGTTCGATTATTGAGCCCCTTTACGTATACATCCTGTATATAGGCCTACAATATCACTAGCTATGCTAGAAAATAAGTTGGTCCAACTTATTTTTAAGGGACTTCCAAAAAAGGAGCAGATTCTCAATTCGGTATGCATTTGTTTATGTTTCTTACGTCGGATCTTCGTCATATACAAGTAGAAACTGATTTGGAAAAATCTTGGAAGATTCAGAATGGTCCCATAGAAATTTCATCACAATCGGTTCAGTAGTTTGTCACTGAAGTCAGTTCATCCTTTTTTAAAGCAATTTTACTTGTCTCTATATACGTGTTAATTATGTAGGAATTAGTTAATAAAGCCATTCCCACCGTTTTTAGTGTTATTAGACATCGTAAACGTCATAAGAAAATTACTTGAATGTTTTTTTTTTTTTATGTTATTTGGTAACGAGACGAGCTGGTCGTTTGCCTGATGGTAAGCATAACGCCGGCCCATAACGATTGCAGTGCCACCCAGAACTTTGAAACACAAAGGCCTGCGCGGCACTGCAATGCGCTCGTTACCCTGAGACATTAGGTATTAAGTCTCATAAGCCCAGTAATTTCACTGGATGTGCTAGAATCGTGTGTCTATCCACTAGCTTGTACAACATTTCCGCGGGATGGTATAGACACCGGTTAGTCTCGTCTGCAGGCTCTTAGGTGGATGAGTCACCACTTTCTAGCTGCCGTACTTGTATTAAGTATTATCTATTCTGTGCTGCCGTGCCGGTGAGGCGGTCGATGACACAGCCGCTCGTCCTATTTGTACCTATAATTGTGGTAAAACTGTGATATATATCCACAGGCATTTACTTAGACGTACCACACAATATTAAGACAAGTACCAGGCTAACTAAATAGAGTAACCGATTTGTTGCGTAAACTTTACTTATGTAGATACCTACTATAAATTTGGTTTAGATTTATGATCCAAATTATGTTAGTAAAATAAACTAAGAAAACGATTTCACATTATTTTATAAGATATATTCGCGATGTCATTGATCTTGTACCTACCATTTCCCTGTTTTCAACTATAAGTACTGAGTAGATATTAAGAATGTGGTTTTATACTGTACCATTAATGTGTTATACGCAGATCTCTGTATTGAACGCCAAATAATAAAAAGAAAACAAAACTTTACATTTTGGTGTATGTGCCAGTAGTGTACCATGCAGTCGTAGCCAGGTCAATTTTGCGGCCAATGTTCAACCATTGATCGCAAAATTGACTATTTTCGCGAGAAAATTATCTGTACTTTCTATATAAACATAAAGTTAATTTTCTACGCGAGTATTCACGTGTAGCGTGCGTCTACGAAGTCGTGGGCAATTTTTATAAAATGGTATTGTCTCAACTCAGTGTGTCGTTGTGCTTTTAAACTGTAGGATTTAGACTGTTATAAAATTTTGACGCCTGTTAAAAATTAACTTTTATTACTTGCAAACTAGTCTCATGAACAAGGAAACAGCGCTTGCACCGGGCGACCTTAGACAGTGCGAAACGACAAAAACAAAACAAGGCCCAAAGATCTCCCAAAACGGAACCGAGGCGGTGAGGTAATCGCCGATTCTATGAATGAAAAACTACAAAAAACTGCGATAACCGTAAGGCTATTTCGAGGAAAAGTATGTCAATCTATTATGATAGTTACTGGATTATAACAAAGATGGATTTTCAATGTCAAGCTGGTATTAAGTTGTTATTTTGGAAACCACGCCATTCAATAGATTTAGCAGGTACTGAGTCATCTTTGTGGATCACAGAGCGTGAAACGTGGCTAGTTATGTACAAGTTAGTCAGAGGCCCACTTGCGCGAAAAGCTAGATTGACTATTTCAGATTAAAATCAACATCGACAGTGTAAATTGTAAATAGAAAATAACTGGGCTTTAGATACTTAATACCTGTAATGTCTGTAATGTCTCGGGGTTATGAGCGCAATGCAGTGTCGCGCAGGCCTTTGCCTGTCAAAGTGCTGAGTGGCACTGCAATTGTTATGAGCCGGCGTTATGATTACCATCAGGCAAACGACCGGCTCGTCTCGTTATCAAACAGTATAAAACTCTTTTTATGATGTTACCAATTTCTAAGTGGTGATGGCTCAGTGGTAGACGTTGGCCTCCGATCTGTAGGTGGTTTGTTATCGAATCCTATACTGAGCTTGAGATTTCAGTGTAGGTAAACATCAAACCTTATCATGTTGATAGGACACTTGTAGTGGCTCGCCTGGCTAGCTACCACCCTCAAGTTAAAAATCTGTCGCCAAGCACCTAAGGGGCAGCGTAGACGCTTATGCAAACGTACGTTTGTTTGTCAGAATAACAACGCTTTTGCGTCAAGCGCGCATTTCGAGTATCACGAAATCCGCGTTTGACGCAAAAGCGTTGTTATTCTGACACACGAAATCCGCGCATGACGCAAAAGGTTTGTTATTCTGACAAGCAAACGTACGATTGCATAAGCGTCTACGCTCACCCTAACTTGTGTTCCGGCAGCTGCAATTGAGAGCTAATCTAAATAGTCATACTCTAAACCAACCACATCGTTGCGTCGCTTAAAATTATCCGAGATAGTGGCGATAGTGATAGGATGGTGATATGATAGGTGATGGGGTAGTATAAGGGGTAAAACGTTAAACTATCCTCCTCCCTTCCTTGTCCCATTTTTTTTACTTGGCGTCGTCGGCGCAGTATGTCTTTACAGACATACAGTTTTTGGGTTTTTGAAATTTTGTACAGCTAGCCGCCTGCCTGCACTAAAACCCTCCTTGGGAATACTAAGAGTATAGACCAAACTTATAAATATGTAAAAGTGAAACGTTAAACTATCAGGTATAAAAACATACTAAGTAGCATCCTATAGACCAGCGGTTCTCAATCTTGGACGGAACACTTTTGGAAAGCGAAATACTTGACGGAACCCTACAATAAAACAATAGTTTTTATTAAAAGTATATTCTTTATTAATTAGCATAATAAAAGTACCATGAATTTTTTTCTAAATTCTTGAGGAAAGGTTTGTCGCGGAACACACTTTGAGTGTGGCTGCTATAGACGATGGATCTATTGTCCTCAATTGCGTCGTTCCTAAGAGCAAGTAAAACGGAGAAAATGTTTCAAGTTTCATAAACTACGGATTTGTACTGTGATACTCACACTTATCACACAGGTGGTAGGACTTACTCTTCTGCGAGTGTCCATCTGTGTAGGTACCATCCCTTTGCTCTTGTAGGCGGCCACCAAGCTGTAATTTGCAAGTTTTACTGTGTTCCGGTTTGATGAGTAAAGTAATCAGTGAAATATCTTATGACACTTAATACCTAGTACTTTAGTGTTACCTAGTACTTACCTAGTACCTTACCTTAGTACCTTATGTCTCAGGATAACGAGCGCAATGCAGTGCCGGTGCGCAGGACTTTTTGTTTTAAGGTTCTGAGTGGCATTGCAATTGTTATGGGCTGGCTTTATCCTGATGAGCCAAACGAACCGCTAGTCTCGTGAACAAAAAGTATAACTAAAATGTATAGAAAGAAAAGGAAAAGGGGCGAATAGGAGAAATTACGAAGTTGGAAAATACGTGATACGGAATACGTACCTATAATAAGTAAGGAAAGTAGAAAAAAATAACTCTGCTACTATTTAAGATAACATGGCATAAACTTTATTGTAAGTACAAAAGTTAATACGAGTGATTATTGTCTAAGTACAAAAGTTATAATACGAGTAGATTAATGTCTAAGTACGTATGGAGTATACAAATATAGAGTAGTAAATATGTAACCAGGCAATATAGTAAACATTAATTACTACTATCAATTTTCTGTTACCATCTAACTCTACTAGAGGTTACCTATACAATATACATGTTTACTTCGAGTGTATATATAGATATTGAGTAACATATTTTATTATGACGTTACTTTGGAGTTGAAAACTAGAACATAAAACTAAGTTACGAGTGTTTATATATTAAAATGAAAATTATTTTACAGTACAAAAGTATACAAAACTAAAAATAGAGACGGCAAATTATAGTAACTAATTTATTAAGGCGTTACATACTTTAAAGCCTGTTTTATTTTAAGAACAATAATTCTTATTATTAAATACGCATAACGTTTATTGTTTTATAGTAATATTATTACTAAATTATAACAAATTTGAAGTGCTATTTGTACTGAGGGTGACATTGATTTTTTTCATTTAATTTAACTCCCAATAGGTTACCGATAAACAATGTTTCACTAAGACATGATGATATGTTAAAAGTTAATCAAAATAAATTATATAATGTTTTTTTTAAAAAGTAACAAATCTAATTTATAAACTAATGCTGAGTGCTAATATACAGACTGAGTTTGAATTGTTATGTTGACCCGAAATGGGTTCAATCTTTTCCTGGAGGTCAACAACATTTGTTTTAGGAGTTTGAAATTCGGAATTTTTCATTGAAGAAAGGGCATTTAAAGTTTAAGTCAAAATTCTACTACAGAATTTCCGGGAAATAGATCAGCTGATTCACTTGAACTATGTTGAACTTTGTTAAATAATGATGTTCATTTAAAGAGACTTAAAAACCATTCTAACTTCACGTTTGAAGTTGAATTTATTTTTATTGACGTATTTCCAAGGGTTGTCCTCACAAGTTGTGGACAACCATGGTCCTAAACACCCCCTTCTGGAAAAACATTTCAATTCAAACTCACCTTGTAGATAGATATTAATGGTCTTACCACAAAAAAGTTAAACACACTCTAAACACGGTTTAGACAGCGTTTAACCCCTAAACATGCGTTAGTTGCGTGTTTAAATAAGAACAACCATAAATCTTGATTTAAGTAGTGTCTAACCGTTGTTTTACTCCATTCTGTTGTGACATCTAATCTTTTTGGACGTTTATTTTTAGACACTGGTCTAGCTAAACATTGACTACAACTTGTTTTTTGTGGTAATGCGGCACATATTTATCAGTACATATTAAGCTATATCTGATAATTAAGCTGTATCTGATAGTCTGACAAAAGCAACTAAACAAAGTTTTATTAGACTTAAATCTTATTTAAAAACTACCGTAGTAAAGAAGAGTTTATTTATTACCTTATCTAACTCTACCATAAATAGTTGATATTTACAAAATGCGCACTTACAAACTTACAAAACAGTAATTTTTTTATAAATTTAGATTCCAAAAAGTAAATTTATATTGTTATCAACTTATCATCAAAAACAATGAATCAAAAATAATCTTACTATCATATTAATTTAAAAGACTTCCTCAATAATCTAGATATAAGATACACTCTATAAAGTACCCACCTACAAAACATTAAATATAACTGAAAAACTTATCATAAAATGGACGGAATCCGTAATTCAAGATCTACTCCAATACATGCATTTCATATCCTATCACGCGTATCATAGCGTAAAAGATACCTTATAAACACAACAGGCACTACAATCAACTAAATTTAATAAGTACCTAACACTCTTGACAAACTCTTAAAAAAACCACGACAACAATCAACGCATTCTAAACACAAAAAAAACACGCCCGAAAAAAATAAGATGGCAATTCAATCAGATCTTTCAGTAGAACTTTCTTACCACATTTTTCACTAGGTAGGTACAGTTCAGATGACAGTATCCAATAGTCTTACATAGCACTGTTAAGTCTCACATACCTTACCACTTGAAGAAGCCGTCGACTTGTCACGTGTAGCAGTTATCTTCGTCCGCGTGGTCGGTGCAGTCGATGGTGCCATCGCAGAGTTGAGCGAGAGTGATGCACCGTCCGTCCACGCAGCGGAGCTCTCCACTGGGGCAAGGAGAGACGTGGGCACTGATAGAGCCTTGGCCAGGTCTGCGCGATTCTTTGCCCGTGGGCGCAGCAAACATTCTCTCGTAACTGGTCGCGTTTACTTCGGAGGAGTCCATTGCTTCTTGATACTCGTTGGTGGATTGGGCTTTCTGTAAAAAAATAACATCTCTAAGGTTTGGTATCAAGCGGATTAGTACTTTTTCTTGTAATTCTTAAAAATATGCCTACAGGCACAGACTTCCCTGATGAATACGATTTTAAAAGGAACTTTTTATGTGACGATATTAAAGTCAAAATACCTTTAACAAAGCTGCACCATCGATGACTTTCTCCAGTTTATTTATCGATTTGTCAAGTTTAGAGGGAGTTGGTGCAGCGATGGGAAGTGGAGCCGGGGCTCTGTTCATGGCCTTTGGCCTCGCTGGAAGTCTCGATGGTTTTGAATCACTGCTTTTAACGACCTGTTCTTTTCCGGTTTTCATGAACTCTTCAGGGAATCCTAAGTCTCCAGTGTTGATATCCTCCATGGAGTCGGGATTTTCGAAAGGTTTTTGAGTGGTCTCAATGCTTCCCAGTTCTCTGGTTTCCTTTTTTTCAGCGGTCTCGACCGGTCTCAGCATGCTCGGCTTCGGATGCACTGGTGGTGAATTAGACCGAGAATATGGTGTTAGTCGAGATAAAGGTGGACGTCGAGTAAAGTTTCTCTTGAAGGCGTTGCTGCTGTCACTTGTAACGAGAAGCTCTTTGCTGTTATCGTTTTCTCCTGTAGCAGAAATATTTCGAAAGTCATTACAATTAGTAGGTAAATGTTGGCGGACTTGAAGTTAACAATAAATGCAAGCCACGTTATTATTATAGGTGATTGTAATCCTGAACCATTGCTAGAAACTGTAGTTTTCTATAAAACCTTAAACATAAGCGTTTGTTTCTCACGAAGTTATATTATTCCTCCTATACGTTCAAATACCTGTTTTTAGGGCTTAATGCAACCGGCGCCCTTGTTAACATTCCTCTGTATCACGGATTCTATGACGTTCGTGGCTTTTGACTTTATCTCGCCTACAAAAGTTTATGCATGTTCATCACGCAACCAAGAATTTAGGGCCCACTGAAGCCGTGCGGAGTAGAAAATAAAAATTGACAAAAAGAAATTTATGTAATTCTATTCGTAAAGTTTTGCTAGATATTGTTCTGTGAGCAGTTTGTGTTGTGTAACCAACTCACCAGTTCTATGTAAGTCTCCAGTGTGGGTAGTTGGTTGTCTGTTGGGACGCCTCACGGCAACCACGGCCGGTGCGGATCCGGCGGATTCTTCCCCTGGCTCGCCGGTCTCGTGGCGGTCGCAAGCTTGGGTCTCGTCATCACCTTCAGGACAGTCAGTATATCCGTCGCACAGCCAACGCTTTAGGATGCAGCCACCGCTATTGCACCTGCAATGTTTGCGGATAGGTTAGTTCAAAACTTAGTAGGAATTATTAACAATGTCGCTCGAGACGGGCGTTATCTTATTATGCAAAAAATTGCAACATCCGACGCCATTCAACTCCATGCCAGCCAACTTAAATCGGCTTATCACAAAATATTAACTAAATTTTAACAAACATCGACAAAATATACTTGACTTTACTCGTGTCCTATGTGATCTTGAGGCGAAGAGTGTCTCAAATGTCGTGTGCCGGCTATGTTTCAAATAAATTATATTCAGCCACTCTCTCTTCAACAAAACTATCAGTGATAATTGTAACTAGTATACATACCGGTATTCGTTATGGTCACAAGTGGCACAAGCTGCTTCATCTTCCCCGCCAGGACAGTCCTTAGACCCGTCACACAGCCAGTCCCTTGGGATACAAGTGCCATCGCCGCAAGTGACCTCCCGGTTGAAGCACGGGGCCTTGGCAGCGACGCAGTTGGTATGTGAGTATTGTTGGCAGTTGAATGCAGCTGTCAGCTCTCGCGGTATCATGCCGTCACAGCCGTCCACGATTGCTGAAATTAATTAGAGACACGTGTATTGCATTGCAACTCGGGGGTTATCAAAAGTGTTTGACTGTATCTTTGAATTAGAATTGGAATGATTTATATTTTAATGTTGCTTAAACTTATGTTGGAAGATATCATAGGCCCAGTAAACTTATATCTCTACTGAGTTATAGGTCTTCCAACATTATTATTAATATAACATTTGGAAAGAATCACATTTTGACAAGTAGTTTTAAAAAAAATTCGTTTTGCTCCACTTTCATGTATAACTCCAAAGATTTTTACTCTGAGCAGAGCTAAATGTATCTTACCTATAGCATGTATTTTTAAAAGTTCAGGAACTTACAATGTGTTTACATACAACAGTGAAAGCAATAAAATACGCTACACAACTAAGCATTTCAGCAACTTAACAAAAGTTTTGAAACGTACCTTTGCAAAGATTATAGCAAGGCATTTTGGCGGGGAAAGGTGGTGGATTGCATTCAGGCTCTAACAGGGCACACGTGAAGTGTCTCACTCGCTCGCTGCAGTTAGTAGCCACTAGGTACTCTATCTGGGACATCAGAGAGGTCACTTCCACTCCGGCAACGGTCGCTGGAGACCCGGCCAAGTCGTACGGCAGGATTTCCCTGCAAAGCGGGAGCCGGGTAGAACGGCATTGCGGCACTGAAAAATAAATTTTAATTTTATTGCTGGTTTCTTTAATTAAGCTTACTTTATTTAAAGAAACTTGAATGAAGAGTTTATGGCTTGATTTAAGCGTACAAATATTCAAAGTGATTTATATAAAGACTTCCTTCTTAATTGCGGAAAGCTTGTTAAAGACATAAGTATAACTTTTCACAAAATGATTACTTATTATGGAATTTTATAAATTTAGACTAATTTCTGGGCCGTTTAAGGTGAATTACACGCGATGACAAAGTCGTATGCCTCTGCGTCAATTAATCTCACTGATTTGTATGAAGACATAACTACGTTTCCGGTAGCGCGAGGGTTTTGTGCTCTATACCAGAAATCATCATGATCAGTCTATGTCACTTCACTGTTGGACATTTAATGGTATTATATATAATATACGAGTAGTTACAAAATTAAATATTGTAATTAGAATCGCAGAAAGCTGTGTTTTGCCCAGTTACAACCTCGGTTACATGATACATTCTAATTTCTACCACTACCTACGGATTAAATAAGGAATAGAAACTTACTCAACTCAGGAAAACATTTCAACAACTCAGGACTACAGAACAAGAATTTCCCGAAAAAAGAAGGTGCTTTTTAAGCTTCACAAATTGAATTCATGTTTTTAAGAGAAACTCTGACCACAATCATAACAACAAGATTAATAATTAATATAATAAAGATTAAATAAAATAATATAATAAAGATTAATAACAAAAAGATTAGTCAAAATTAAACTTCTATACCAATCTGTGCCCTAAGTTGATAGGCCTGATTTCGTCTTAAAAACATGGATACAAAACAATAAACGGTTAAAATTAAACGGTTTATTATTAGGCGGAAAGGCATTACAACAAAACTAGTGGATGTGAATAATAAATTATATGATTTGATTACGTACGTTAATGCAGGTGGCGACTTTCCTGCAACCGCATGCGCCCATTCCAGAACAAAACACATGAAGACTTACCCTCATAATGAACGTGACCGGGATAGTTTTTAGTAGTGGAATCGTCACCGTCACGCCACGTGGGCAGTGTGGGAGACACCCTCGTGTTATACAAGGAGCTTTGAGTCGTAGATTTCATTTTCTCAGCGTCCTCAATTGAAATACCAAAAAGCTTAGAGTGGCCTGATGTGAAGTTTGCGTCGATGTCAGCCGGGGGGCCGTAATAATCTTGCACTTCTGGAGGAATTTCACTTTCATGGACGAGGTATTGCTTGAGGTTCTGCGTCTTGACTTTAGTTGGTGGAACACGATAGTCCTTATATTCTTGTGACTTCGTCGAGATCTCTACTTTTTTCGTTGTTTGTTTATCTCCATAATTTGCGAATTCATTCACGGTTTCCGCCCTAATGATCGTGTCTGTTGTTGTTGTAGCTTCAATTAGGTCTTTGAAGTAGACAGCTAGCGGTTTTTCAGGTTTTTGGGTGATATGCGGTTTAAGGGTTGAGTCATCTGAAAGAGTGCTACCTTTTTCCAATACTTTTGGCGTCCTCAGTTTGTCTGCATCGGCTTTTTCATTTCCGTATTGAACCTCAGGCGCGATGTGTGATGGAAACACTGGTTTGATGACTGGTTGCACGGGTATTATTCTGCGTGAGCTTGTCTCGTTGACCGCATTAATAATCGATGGGAAGTCGATGGTTTTATCGCTTTCAGAGTCGTAGAAATCGATTTCCGGCGTTTTTGTACCTGTAATTATTCCGTTCACAGCATTTGCATGAATACTCAAATCCGAATGATTGATCCATTAGAAACACATAGTGCATGCATTATATTTGAACAGTACCATTTATAGCCAGAGAAGTAAACCAGTAAAGTTTATTGATCAATTCACATTTCATATACATTACATAACGGTGAGATAATAAGAGTAGAATGCATTTAATTAATGCACTATTGAAAAGTTGCAATAACAAATTAACAAGAGACATCCGGTGATGGTCCGTAGAAGCTCATAAAAAACCATTTTTATCACAATATGTTTTTTATCTACCTACATAATTTATTGTCATAGCAGAATGAGAAAAACGTGTATAACAAAGTTGATCTGACGTACGACATAATGTTCTTGACATTTTCTCAAAGTAACATATCAGCGGAAATCTCATATTAATTTTCAACCCCGGTGTAAAGATTAAATAATCACCCATGCCTACAACAACAAAAATTGTGTACCCGTCTATAACACTTAATGCCCACAGTAAAAAATTTGATACAGAGTTTGGTTGTGAAATGACACCATACCAGGGTTGTGCGATTGAGTGATTTCTGGTTTCCTAGTGCGCTTGTGGTGTTTGTGTCCTAGGGGTTCACGGCTCTTGTAGTTCCCGTGATTGAGAGCTCCGGTGGCCTCTGGCTCCCAGGACGTCCCGTTGCCTGCATCCACGTCCGAATCTAAATTGTCTGAAAATGGATATCAAAGTGACGTAAGTGCAAAAGTGAGAGGTTTTCGGATGCATGCGTTTATGTATTGTCATTTTGCATAAAATGCTTCATGCAAAATGCCGGTATAATATATATCTTTGCTTTATAGGAATCAAGTTAAGAATCTATCGAAAGGCCCATCGGGAGCAATAATGGCTTAGTGGTTGATGGTTTGAATCATTCTTTATGAATGAGAAAAAGTTTTCGATGGACGAAAACATCGCAATGGAGCCACAGCATGACGGCAGGATATTTTCTAGTGCTCTGGCTAGCTACCTACCGCCTAAAGTTGAACATTTGCTACCAGCAAACTATCTGTTCCAACATAGTCGTGTTTTGAAAGCCACATTCATACCAACTCCGACGATACATGGTCAAAATTAAACCTATACCTAAGTAATTAAGTGTAAAAAAACGCATTCTCTACAATATAACATTTCATTATACATTTTAATATCATTTAGTCCACAATTCAGAAAACAATTCTGTTACACCCAACAAAGCCATATAAGAAATGAAATTTAGTAATTTATTATTATTGATACATACTTTTATACTGTGACATAACATCCAATCTATATACATATATACTATATATACAAATAAATTAAATTGAAGTGTCTGTTTGTAATATCTAAATAACAGCTTTTTACTAAATTCATATGAAAGCACCTATACGGTACACAATATGTACGGTAGGTATCTATAAAAAAACTACTATTTTTAAAAATTTTGTCTGTCTGTTTGTCTGTTTGTTCCGGGTAATCTCGTAAACGGCTAAACCGATTTTGACTAGAATTTCACCGGCAGATAGCTAATATTACAAGGAGTAACTTAGGCTACTATAATATTAGAAAAAGAATTACGGTTCCGCGCAAAAACATGAAACCCATTAAATCAAATATCTCCACGCGGCGCGGGTGAAACCGCGGGCAGCAGCTATTTTCTAAATAATCATAATCTAGATATTAAACGGAATTATGATAATGGACATAAATAATTTAATCCCATGTAAGGTAGTAAAAGCACATAAAAATTTCATCGTTGTTATATTTTATGATGTTTTGTAAAATGTCTACAAATGGCCGAATTAGTGGAGGAATGTGTATTAAATAAGCAATAGTTGTTAGAATGTATAATTTATTGACAGGATATGCACTAAAATCTATTTAGAAATTACATTTACATTCTAAGTATACTTAGATAATTATTATTAAAGCACATCTTAATTATAATATTAATTTCATATTTTAAATTCATCGGCAAATTAAAATTTTAATCCGATTAAATATTTGTAAACTCATTTGTAAACTTCGGATATGGAAATTGTAAGATTATTCAAAATCCTTTGTATGGGATCAGTTTTGTTATATAAATAACTTTGTGCTGCCTCAGTTTCACCTGCATGGAGTAAACTCCAAATCCAAAGAGAGTGAAACCGAGGTTTCTAGAAAGTTCCCGCGGTAATCCGCACATATAAATAGAAGCGTAGAAGCATACGGAAGCCTAAATGCACGTTTATTTTAATACTAGTGTTAATTACGCTCGATCGTGTGCGAACCGCCTAAGTGACGATGCGGTCGACGCACAAAATAATCCTCACACACTGGGCCCATAACCTAATTAGGTACAAGTTATTTTGAGCAAAGTAAGTAAATTGCCAGTTAAGCTTGCGGTTAGTCGTGACTTAACCGAATAGCAATTTGAGGCACGCTCCTAGCTCATATACCTGACGTGCCTAGATAATTAAAGTGATTACAGGTGTTACATAAGGGAGTGCAAATGTGGACTGTATCTATGTCGGTATATATACGTACGGGAGACCAATACTCAATGCTATAGGTAATAGGAACTCCGTGAATTGTGATACAAAATCTACAAACATAATAGAGACAGATTACTTACTATTATTTTTATCCATTGACGGCTCATTGGCAGTGAAGTCGTCTGAAGATCAGTAAGTATATATGGGGCAGCTTAGACGCTCAAGCAAACGTATGTTTGCTAGTCAGAATAACAACGCTTTTGCGTCAAGCGCGCATTTCGAGTATCACGAAATCCGCGCTTGACGCAAAAGCGTTGTTATTCTGACAAGCAAACGTACGTTTGCTTGAGCGTCTAAGGTGCCCCATGGTTCGAATCCCACAATAAGTTTGTACTTTCGGTGAAAGAACAAAGTGATATAATCATATCATGGTGGTCCCTACCGCAATGCTCTCGTTGCAACAAATAGTAAATTATTTTTGGCCGGTGTGAATATTGGTGCAAATCCTACGCAACTATTATATGTCCAGTGGAGATATAGGTTTAAGAGTGAGAGGAGCGCCGAACGAAGCGTGTGCACACTCAGACCAGTCATAAAGTTTGACGCAAATTATATATTATCATAGGTATTTCCTTTCAACTTTCTTAGACAAGTTTAAGAACACTTTCTTAGACAAGTTAACTCATATAAAAACGTTAAATTATCGACAGCAAAAAACATGGTGAATAAGGAGTCACAAATATCTTTTATGTGTTTTTGCCTTTACCGATGACATAGGATCACACAACTACGTGAATGTTAGCGCATTACTGATTACTCTCTTGTCACTCTAATATCCCGGTTTCTTGTTGCTCTGTTGCGTAAAAAATTAGGTCCACATTCCATATAACAAACCATACTCGTAAATAATTATGTTGTAAAACCCAGAGGCGTTTTCATGCGCCTTCCACGATTTTAAATAATTTTCTTGCTGCCACCTATGGGTGAGGTGTGGAGATAAGTGCTTCTTGCCGTAGGACACCACACCTGATAATGCGAGTGCGTTTAAACAGTAGCCCTTGCTACATTGCGGTGGGTTCTATAGCTCTATATACTTACTTACCGAGATTGATACAAGGGTCGTTAATGAAGCCGCATTTAAAGGAAGCTGGTTTATAATCTGATAGACGCCCTAGGTCGAGGGCTCGTGTGATACAATGAGCTTGAGGCTTCAGTGAAGGTCCTATTTTCCAGTGCTCACCTATCTAACTACCGTTCTCAAGTTGAAAATATGTCGCTAAGCATCTAAGGCCAGCTATACACGCTTATGCATGTTTGCGTTTTGCTATCAAAATAACTATGATTTTGCAACAAGCGCGGATTACGAGACAATACACGCGCAAGCGCGGCTTGATGTAATACCATCAAAAAGCAACGAAACAGACAAGAACAGAAATACAGCCAGATAGTGCTGTCTCTTTCACTCCCTGCCTGGGCTCGAAGTAACTACTGCTCCGCTTTACGCTACATACACCACTTGCGCACCAACGCTTATTAACTGCGGCTTCTGCACTGAACCCGCAGTGGTTGTGAAACTATTTTTTGGAGTAGAAATCGTAGAAGCAGCCGCGGTGCGTCTGTTTCACTACCTATAACCGTGGTACGGTTAGCGCTAGGACTAAGTTTCTACTAAACTCCATAGACGGTATAACATAACGGCATAACATTCTATCGGCAAAAATATTAATAATATCAACATTAGCATTTGACATTATTTAAAAGAATTCACCTTGCCTACCTCAAATGTTAATTAAAAAGCCTGATAAAAGGAAGAAAGTGAGGTCGAGCAAGGTCAAACGGATTCTGCATTTCTCTACTTAGCACCAATAACGTGCATGATAATTTTATAAAACAAACAACGGAGCCAACCAAACATATTTTACTTTAAAAAAACAAACAAAATCACGAATGTTCTTTCTTTTCGGGTCAACAACGTGACCGTTCAATGAAAGCAAAAGTGCGTATAATTCGGCGATTTCTAAAAAAAACGCCAAAAACAAAAGCAGAGCACCGGTCTTATAAATGTAGATGCATCCAAAAGGTGGGCAGACGTTTTGGAGGTTAACTTTCGATTTTACCGATCTGCATATAAAAAAAAACAATTGAGACCAACAAAAGGATATACGAGGGCACATCCGGCAACATCTGGCATGTCAGAACCCCACGCAACGACATCATATTGCCGTTCACGATTTTACTTGCCCATTTAAAATATTGTGTTATTAAAACCCTTCGCGTGTGAAATGTGAAAGCGGCTGAATATTTATGATGATATCAAAAACATTCCGAAAGGTCCATGCTCTTATCAATGCACAATTTGCAAACGAAAAGGAACGTAATAGCTTTGAAAGTTATGTTATGAGATTTTTCAGCTTCCGTTTTGACGGAAACAACCGAGGTTCAATGCTGGAATTAACATTAACAATAAGCTTTCGATATGCAAATTTGTGCCCTTTTTGGGTCTCGCTCGTGTCCTTTTTATTACATTTTTATGAGGAGCGCTATATTTTTCGCTTACAAAAACGTCGTCAGAGAACAAACATATTGTTAATCACATTATGATGACTGTAAATCTGAGAAAAGGAAACTTCACTAAAATTATTTATAGAAGCGGTTGACAGACAAGGCAGCTTCGTATTTATGAATTTATTGGACCAGTTAAAAGCTAATATTTTGTAATAGTTCATTATTTTTGTAGGCCACATCTCCGGTTACGTGCGAAACTAACCTATGACCCCGGTGACCGTCTTTGCTTCTTAGTTTTTTTATTTCCACCTACTTTAAAGTGACTCGCAGACTCATCTGATATAAATGACACATTTACTGTTTGAAAGATATAGCAAAAGTTAGAGTCGTGTACAACATAGAAAGGCAAGAAACTGGCGACCAGTAGTTGTTGGAAGTTTGTGTTGTGTTCTGATCTTTGTGTTTTATGACAGTTGCTATTCACTAGAGGTACATGCACTTGGATAGTGTGTAAGTGAATTCATTAAGCTTATTAACCTACTTCCAAAAAAGGAGATGGAGGTTCTCAATTCAATGGCTTTTTTCTCCAATGCTTACCAGGCATAAGGTAGTACACGAAAACGGCCAGCGCGATGCAGACAACCACCAGCGCCATCGGCCATCGCAGAATGCGCAGCACTCGCGCCATTTTGTCGACGCCGGAGCCGCTGTCTGCTTGCACTCGGTACAGGCTGTCCGGATGCGAGCCCTGGGGACAAGAAAAGGAAAATAATATATAAACTTATTGTCAGCAATTCAGAGGTAATTTTTTTTTTGTTTCATTTAGAGGCCTCCTTCGCTGTACTTCGAGCCATTGTGCAATATAGGACGCATCCGCAATGCCGCACTACAAAAAGCGTATCCTCCTTTCACCGGATACCATGATTTTGAAGCAGGCAGTGTACGTGAAAGACCACTCTGACCCATGTTTTTATATCTCATCTGATTTTAAGTGATCAAGGCGGTGAGCACGCTAAACCTATGACTGGCGAAGAGCGGCAGCAGCATGTTTGCGTTTTGCTTTCAAAATATCCATGGTTTTGCAAAAAGCGCTGATTTTGAGGTATTACACTCACGCGCGGCTTGAAGTAAAACTAAGAAACAGAAAAGAACAGCAATGTGGCTAGATACTTGTTAACTCTTTTGAAGTTCTGCCTCTGCTCAAAGAAATGACGGCTCCATTACATACATCACTTGCACACCACCGCGTATTTACCGCCGCTTCTGCAGTGAATACACAATGATTGTGAAACTATTTTTTGTGTAGAAATCATAGAAGCGGTGCGGTTCGTGGTTTCTCCATGATCCGTGATTGATTCATAACTATCAATAATGCCTTAGCGTATAACGTGCCCCTTATGTACGGCATTCGGAAAATTAATAATAAATTAATTCATCTAAGTTTAAATTGTTTATTCATAACATATAAAAACACAAAGTAACATTACTAAAACTTAATCTCGTACATGAAACATTTCATTATAGGTATAAATGAAAGAAAGAGCTGTAAGTACTAAACTCATGGTATAATACAAAATAATAAAACATAAATGCAGAATCATAAAAACTATGTTTAGAAGTCAATTAAAAAGTACTTAGCGAAGATAAAACATTAAACATAAAAATCAAGTTGATTGCTTTACAAACTTTACTTTTACAAATAGGTATCCTAAATAACGGTTAATTTTATGTAAATTGAATTCCGGGTTGTAACTTTTATTTATGATTGAATCACTTAAGTGTATTTGTATAAGATAATTAGATTAGTTACATCAGTATCAATTTAATACTCATACTCGTATCTGACAAAGTCACCTTTTCAAATAGGTAAGTACTTACTACTTAAAAAAAATAAGTATAAGTTTTTTTTTATGTTTTCGGTAACGAGACTAGCTGGTCGTTTGCCTGATGGTAAGCACAACGCCGGCCTATAACAATTGCAGTGCCACTCAGAACTTTGAAACACAAATGCCTGCGCGGCACTGCAGTGCGCTCGTTACCATAAGACATTAGGTATTAAGTGTCATAAGCCCAGTAATTTCTATGTGGGCTAATTAAAAATTGATTTAATTAAAAATAGACTTTTTAAAGAAATAACGAAATACTTCAAAAATGTAGGTTAATCTTTAGTACAGCAATAAGTACCTAGTTCATAAAATATTAAGCAGCGTAACCGAAATGTAGCAACCCTAAAATGATGAAAGCGACTGTTAACACGTTATATTGTAAAATCATTCAAGGGCTTAATTATGGGACACATTAAATATTTTTTTACATTCTGCAATACATTCTACATAAAATAAAATATTTTTTTTATATTACAAACTCTTTATATTGAAAACATATAATATTGTGCCAGTTTTGAACTGGATAAGGCACATGTCGTGAACATTATCATCATAGTTGCTCTAATTTGATAGGGTTAGCTATTTATTTATTTCCTTCTGTTTTAACCACCTATTAAGATCTCAATAGATTTCTCTACAACTGAGCAATCCATCATGCATCGCTTGAAACACATATTTTTATATTAAACAGCTTGTAGGGTTCGATGAGTGGAGTAGTATCTTTAATACTACTCAATAAATATAACAGATATTATACATTTGGACCTACAATACATGCCTAGCGGAAAAAAGTGAAGAAAATTATTAAACCACAGTTTTCTTTAACTAAATACGATTCGCAGCAAATAAAGACCAATATAAATGCCAACAACAATCATTTCAGAGTAAAATTCTTTCCTTTCTTCAAATTCTCTGTTCGCCCATAAATGCAAAAATACGTTAGCACGAAAATAGAACGATCTTAGATAAAAACTGCGAAATAACTTCGACTAAATCGCCATTTTCAGGCGATGCGTTTGCTTATATAGATACCTTATTTTTAATACAAAAGAATTATACCTAAAGGAGTGCCTTAAGGTCTTGAATGTTTGTATGAAAAGCTGTGAGAAGTAAACGCTCTTAACATCCGATTATAATTACGAGTGGAGTTGTGCAAGCCCGTTATGGTTTCAGAGATATTAAAATCCTTAATCAGTAGCTCATAAACACGTTGATAAGGAGTGATAACTTTATATTTGTTGGATTGTGTTTAAAAAGTTGTCGTTAAAAAGTTAATTGTCGATTTTATAAGTTACAACACTCAAACTTTACCTTCAAGTTACAACATGTCTATTGCATTGAGGAAAATGTGATTACTTATAATTTAGATTTTTTCGATATGTTATTATTCAAATTTGCCTAGTATATTTGCACTTGGCAAATACCAACGATTTTTTTTGCGTTGTTTTTTTTAAATTATTTATTTAGTCAAACGACAGTGCCTTTAAATAAATTTTATTTTGTATACTATTGGGTAATGAGACCAGGCTGGGTCATTTGCCTAAAAATGATAGGCATAGTGCCAGAATGACAATAGCAAGGCTGTTTAGAATTTTCAACCACAAAGGCCAGCGCGGCACTGCATTGTGCTCGTTACCCTGAGAAATTATGTATTAAAGCTCATCTGCACTAAAGTCAACTAAGGTAAAAGTTAAAAATCGTTTCAACAACCTTTAGGAGTGTTCTAACGAATATTAAATATATATTTAGGACTATGCTTACATTAGGGGTTACTTAGTTATGCATCACCTTATTCGTCGTTGGTGAAAACGGGCGTAAGTCTCTTAAGCCCAGTAATTTCCCCGATTGCTGCTGTGCCTGGATGTTTTGCGACCATTGTCCTATACAGTAATGGCTTTTCCCCCATATACATATAGAATCCTAGTTAATAGTCAGGGTGCATGTTATCGTTTGGCTTTATTTATTTTTTTTAATTTATTTTGTAACGAGACGAGCTGGTCGTTTGGCTGATGGTAAGAATAACGCCGACCCATAACAATTGCAGTGCCACCCAGAACTTTGAATTACAAAGGCCTGCGCAGCACTACAGTGCGTTCATTATAGAGACATTAGGTATTAAGTCTCATAACCCCAGTAATTTCCCTGGCTACTCTGCTCATCAAACCGGAACACAGTAATGCTTGCACATTACTGCTTGGCGGCAGACTTTACGAGCAAAGCAGTGGTAACAACCCAGACGGACACTCGCAGAAGAGTTAGCCATACCACTAACAAAACTTATGTAGGTAATTATAGCGTTTTCTGATGCTTCTCACGCTCCGAAGCCGCCCAAAGCTGTTTTCTCGCACCGGGGTTTCATCTGGAACGAACTTGACGGCAAATGTGAAACCAAACTATCTACTTCAGAACAACCATTTGGATCTTGTCAAGCTGCCTCGTTCAACCATGCTACAACGAAGTATGGAGTTATGGACATGTTACATTATCATGGTAGTAAATAACTATAATTACGACCATTAAACTGAAATTAAACGTGTAAGATAAGGTACAGGCTGTACATGATTACTTCAACCCGGAACCCATATTGATAGCTACACCCTTATTTAATCAGCCTTGTGCGTGTATGTTCTACATTTTGTTGGCAGTATTTCTATCAGGTTAAATGGTTGCGATAAAATATGTTGTGAAGTTTAAAACTTGTTTAATTGATGTATTTAATTTCCATAATGTAAATTTAAGGGAACAGGTTATGAAACTTAATACCTGGTGTAACCGAACGAACACCCTCGCCAAAAGGCTGTGAACGCAGCCCTTGGCATGGCATGAGCATGCTATAATATAGTATTGCTAGTATGGCAGCCCTCGCATACTTATTGCTAGCAAATGTGAACCACTGCAGATACCATGCTAGGTTTAAGTATGCTTATAAACATGCTTCTAATGAGCATATTATTATGTGTCATTTATTATATATACGATTAGCTAAAATTCGTCTGCAAAACTTGCTTTGTAATATTTTCGTAATTTTTTTCGATAAAAGATGTAGTCAAAGTGTACATGTATAATGTACATGCTAAGCCTAGTATAGAAACTGGCTTCCTTTTTTATTTATATAGAGACGTGTGAGTCGTTAGCCTGATTTTAAGCTTAACGCCGACCCATAATAATTGCAGTGCCACTCAGAACTTTGAAACGCAAAAGTCTGCGCGGCACTGTAATTCGCTCCTTTTCCTGATTACGTAACTGAACCGATAAGTGCCACAAATAGTAGTAACTATAATAGCTTGGCAAGCACAACCAAATGCCCTACCACCGTCCTATCATGTATCACGATTCACGATGGAAGCTGGAAGCTCAAAGCTTGTATGAATTGTATTAAGTATACCAACTAGCCCTAGGTTCTAGGTACTAATCGCTGGGTGACTTCCAACCACTAAGCCACTATATTCAAAAGAGTAAAGCTTAATGAATTCATAGCAGCAATCTATTCTGATTGGTTTGTATGTTTCATTTATCATCTGCTTGAATCACTTTATCAACTACGTTTTCTGAAAGTTTCTCTTAGGCCCTATATATGGTCTTCACTCTTCAGCAACTTATCACTATATCTAATAGTTTTGCTACGGTTTAGAAACTATAATAAATGTTCTGTTGATTTATTACTTTTATTGGATGTTATGTTCAGTGAAATGTCGTATCGCACGGCTATAAATTTAGTTAATACCGACCGAAGAATCGAAGTAACTTTTATTTTCGTTTCGTGATCCCAAAACACGATACCATCGATCTTATGTGCGGCGAGATGAATCTTACGTAACATAGTTCATTGTATAATCTTATCCAATTTATCAAGCAAAGACAAATGTTATTTATTAGTTTTATTAACATACCTAGCAACTGAACGCTTATTGGAATCAGTAAAAGTAGTTTTGTTAAGATTAAAGCTATTACGGTTTCTATAAGTTTCATCAAGTTTTAAATGGTAGGTACATGTAGGTGTAGGCACATTGCTACTTGAGCCACTATTTACTTTTTTTTACTTTGATAGTGCTAACCATTACGAAGTAATCGAAATTAACATGCTAGGAGTAGATTACTAAGAAATAAGTTGAAGCATCAATGGCGTAGTTGTAGTGAGGTCAACCACCAATGGTTCTAGTTTTTGGAAGCTTACATTTTTGGTAAAATAAAACATTGTGATCCAACCATAGCATGGTGGTTGGTCATTTTCTAGTGGTCATGGCTAGCTACTTCCCTCGAGTTGAACATATGTTGCTAAGCACTCCTATTGGTGTGCATTACCGCTGCATTTGAGAGCCAGTCACACTCTGGTCTGAGAGTATGCGATAAGCCCAAATAATTAATAATACCTTCAACCACAGCGTCACTTAAGATCAGATGACAGTACCTATCAAAAATAATTGTAGTTAAAAATTTACAGGTACTGTAGTAAAATCGTGATTCACAAGTTGTTATCGTTTGAGAAGCGTTGTATTTTATAAACGTGAGTCGAGCTTCCGACTTAAGGGCGACAAACTACCAAGAAGGTGAAAGGTTTTGATCTCATAAATGTTATAAGTACTAATGAAATATACGGAAAATGAAAGTTCCACTTACTTCGTAGCTTACCTTAGACGCGAAGCTCTTCACTTCTTTGGGTTTGTAGAAATATTTATCCATTTTGTGGTCGTATCGGTTGGTATTGTCACTGTCTTTGGGACTCGGTAAGGGCTGACCTCTGTATGTGCCATACTGCTCAGTGTGCTCAGCAATTGTTGGCAAATTTCCGTTAGGTGAGCTGCAACTGCTGCTAGATCTTGAATACGCATAGTTCACTGAGCCATCCGTAGGGTTCCTAGGCTTTTTCATGAAAGCGTATCGTCTCGGACGTTCCTCAGTCGGCTTCAGATCGTACGTTTCAAACTTTTCTGTTACGAAGTTCTCTTCAACATCTGTTGTTGGCACGTAGCGGAGAAGCCTCGGCTCTTTTATTTTCTTTTCATATTTTATTGAATCGGTCTCGTTATCCAATTGCGCCATGTTAAGGGTGCGCTGGAGCTCGTTAGCATTCCGGCTGGACTTCCTTTTGTTTTTGCGCTCGGCGGTGCGAGTTCGGACATGATCGTCTACTATCTCTGATTCGGAGGATGGCCTGTCTCCGTAAAGCACATAATTGCCGTTCACCATTTTGGAACAATTGTCTAAATTGGAACGGCTGAATCTGCTTCCATTACCGTATCCATTGTGCAATTGGATCGTTCACTTATGAATCATTAGGATTACATAAGATCACTGATCAGATAATATGATGATTACTGTTTTGGTCGAGTACCAGCTGTCTACTGCAATACTTTGTTATGAGCATGAATGAAATCGTTCATTACAGATGGGGTTTGTTTGTTTGTTGTTTGATGTTGATTTTTGGCTACTACAACAGTCAAATTCTTTAGCAGTTAAAGATGTTGCATTTAAACAGAAAACGGTTATTTGAGCTAAACTGGAATTTCCCTTGTTTATTATTTGGATCACCGATTACTTTCACATCTTTGTATTTACAGTGTTACTGTTTCATATATTTATTTACGAGCACGTGCATTTGCGCTGCCCACTAAACTACTGAGGCGTAAATTGTATGTATTATGTATGCAGACATTTACGTCTGTCCGGTACATAATGAGTAAAGAAGGAAGGTATATTTTATCAGTTTAAATAATCTATTTACTCAATGTTATGTACGTAAAATGTATAGCTTACTTAACTTAAGTTAAGTAAGCTATAAATTTTAATAAGTATATCGTACACGCACCTTTGTGCTGCTAAATACAGCAGGTAGTCTACCGCATTGAAACAGGTGTAGGTATTAGGTAAATGAAAACATTCGCAATGTTGTAAACTACAGCACATACCTACCACAGATAAAATTCGTAGCGTTATGTCGGCCATTATTGTTGGGCTGAGTTCCCGCGCTTTTTGCGGTGCTTGCGCGGGAAAGTTCTCAGTAAAGCGCGTGCGCGACAATAGTTGCCGGTGAGACTACAACGAGAGTGAATTGCAAGGATTGTGCAACGGGCCTGAGTTCTATGCAGTGTTCCGTTACTGGAACAGATGACGAGCGGATAGCTTGGAACATCGCTAGATAACTTCCTGGGGATCTTATCGACATACCCAGGCGTACATAATATAGAGAACAACATAAATTATAAGTACCTATAACTATATGAATATGAGGGTTGCCATCTGCCACATTTTACTTATTTCTTACTTTTCTATTTTCATATAAGTACGTATGTATTTTTTATTTGAAACTGTTTTCAAAAGCTGTTCATAAAGAAAATTTTCAAAAGTTTTGACTCAAAATTTTACGTGCACTCTGTACAGAACGTCGTCAGCAATTTCTCAGCCTTCATTCCGTTCATTGTTTTGGACCGCGATTTGATTGAAAAGGTTAGACAAGGCTTGTTGAAATATAAATTATACGAGTCGATAAAATTCTAGAAAGCATTCCTGAACTTATTTTAAACGTAATTCTTTTAAGGTTACAATGCACATAAATTTAATTTATGTCAAGACGTTATTAAATGTAAATAAAGAAAGTTATGAATCGCTGTTGTAGCAAATAAAAACGATAAAAGGCGACAGCAAAGTAAATCACACCCACATTTTAGCCAAATTAAAAACGCGTTGGTCCATCTTTCTCACAGTAAATTGCAAACATCCCACAATTTGCGCGAGTAGGTTAAATGACATTAAGATTGCCACACTGACCAATCCTTAGGATGGTCCATGGTCCATTACTGTCAGAGTATTGTAATGCGTTTCACTTGTTGCGACACTCCGATTAAGTGCCCATAATATAAATTGATTCAAGATTGTGTGTAGATAGATATCTGCTGTAAAATGTCCATCAACGATAAAGCAATTCGCAACATGGTCTTTGAGTCTTTACCATCAATGTAATATTTAAAAATAGCTCTGTATGTCCAGCCAAAGTGGTGCTTTTTTAGATTGGCCGTTTAAAACATTAATAAAATCTAATAGATCAGTGTTTTCAGTTCACAATTGCTCGAAATATTACAACGATGCGGTCGACAGTTGCACTGTATAGTATAAATGTATGTCGTATATAATAAGTTGTCCTTCAGTGTGATTTTCACTGAACCCTGATGTTCACGTTCCTATGTACCAATCGACATAAAATTCCATCCTGCTGAACCATGTCGAAACAGAGCCTACAATTTGTCTAATCGTTCGCATTGTAACATCATACCTGCCAAACCTAGTCCTTGATCTATGCGCAGGCAGCAGGTATTTCGTAATGTGCCTCTATTATTATAATACAATGCTTCTCTGTTCTGATCCTAAAGTTCGGTGGTTCGTCCCATGTAAACGTTTTAAGGGGCCAAATTCACGTTGGAATACGTTTGTATAATAACTGTGCTGTAGTGGACGCAACTTCTGTAAGCTTGCGGGTTTGTTTCTCGCAACGGCCACAAATAGTAATTAATCAGTAAAAAAATGCATTTCTTAATTTTTGAAGTTGTCGCGAGTAATTAGAATTTTACTAATAAGTTTCTTATAGATTTAAGCCACACGCCACATGTACCACCAATACTGCAAATTGACAGATTATAAAATATTGAATTCTAATATTTAAAGGCCAGAGTCTATTTACCATGTGGCATTATTTATTTAACCATATTTGTTTTGTAATAAATATCTTTATACCAAACGGCAATGATGTTTTTCACACTTTACATTTTTATAAAAAAGATATTACTCCCAGAGACAAATACACAGAAGATAGCTCACGCAACCCTTCTAAGTGCCATAAGATCTATTATGATTATTCCAGATATTATTATGTGTTGCTGTTACACACAATACTGTAGTGCTATTACTGAATTACACTGTCATGTGGAAAAAAAGACGTATATATGAATTTGACTTCATTTACCATGCTCATTGTAAAATCTCGATGGCCATCCCATTATGTTGTGGTGCTCGCACTCGAGCGACTGTGTAACCCACTAACAATAAAAAATACAATGTTGTGTCTGCAAATTTATCGCTCGAAGAATAATAATCTGTGTTTTTTTATATTTGTTCCTTGCTTACTAACTTGGTGCGCTTTGACCCTTACCATTGAATTTTGCAAGTTGGACTGTGAACCAATTTTGTACCATTCTGTCATAGTTTAAATTGTTCTTTATTGCCACTGATTTTAAATTGAATTCAGTAATAAAAAGGTCTCTAATAATTTCGCACCATGACGTTTTCGACTGCTCTGCTGACTGCCTGTTTTTACGATCAAACTAGTGTTCTACACAAAAACATTGCCTATCTCTAGTTAATCACTTTGAAGTTAATGACAATCCTAAAGTTCATTCGTATTCCGATGCAATAAAAATGTAATAGCAATATTTTATTGACACTACAGTAACTAGATAGTAGAATGCACCGGTCTTGTGTTAGAAACCCCAATACAACGCTCCAAATTGAAATTAATTTTAATGAAACTCATACCAATTACCTCATGTTACTTAATCCTTTTAATTTTACCGATTTAGTCGAATTACACTCTGACTTGAATTATGTTCGCTCCATATACATAATTTAACGTTTACTCTCGAGACGCAATTTGGGCAACAAGTTATCTATTTAATTGGATCTGGTAACGTTATTACGAATCTAGATTTCGCACGCCTAATATTTGCTCTAACACAAACATTAAATATACATAGTTCAATATCATATCGAATCGGTACATAAAATCCAATGAGTAGTGGGTATCTTGTTGCAAAATATTTCGCAAGAAACACAGAATGCAGTTCATATCAATGGTGGGAAAATTCTTAGAAAATAATGCTTCTGCTAGCATTGACGATAGTGCTCTATGAAGGAGTTTTAAAGATCTGGTTGATTGACTTTGACTGTTCTTAGTGAAATGATACTTATTTTAATTTCTAGTGCTCTAAATGACTCTGAAAGCAGCATAAAAATAACGCTTCATTATTATTTTTTCTAGGCAAGTGTTTCGTCTTTGACTGCATCGTCGCTTACTAACAGACGAGATCCATCGCAGGTCCATGCATGGGTTGTAAAAAGAATATATAAGCAAAATATGTGATGAGCATAATGCATAGGCACATATGATAGGCTTCAAACATTTCATATGGCATAGCGGTACGCATACAGTAACTCCGTCATAAGCGAGCGAGCACCACGGTCGCAGCGACTAGCAATCGAACTTTATCGAACGCAATTTACATCGTTGCCATTATCAACATGAGTATGTGTATGTATCACAGACATTTACTGTCTGCCTTTTAGGGAATTTATAGTTTGCAAGGTATCATTTGTATTAGGAAATCGTGAGAACACTACCCATGTACCAACATAGATACGAATGAACTGAAACCCAATGCAATGGTTCTACGCAGATTTGAAAATATATTTCGTAAGACGAAATATTGTAAAATTCATAAATTTAATTAACATTGCTCTATCAATGTATCATAACATGACTGCCTTTTAGGAATTTCTGTTGATTTATTTTCTATGTGAAGAAATTGAGTTCATAGCAATTATCATCGAATACGAATATTCTAATTAAACTTCAAATTCAATTTAAATTATAATTCATTTTGTCTAAAATATAACCTGGTGACATAATCAGATCTACATCGCAAGTGAATATATTTTTAGCAAGCGTGCTTCATCTTCGATCGTACTGTATGTGGCCATGCCGAAGTAGAAGTCAAGAGTAAATGCAAGATCAAAGTAGACTTTACTATAGACGAGACAAATAAATCTACACTGTTCATCAGGTGAGACCGTATTCAAACATTGCCAAGTTAGACGACACGAAAAAAAAATCTGAATCAAAATTTTTCAATTACCATTCTCGCTTGTTATGTTTGAAATATTTTCAACATTCCTCGCCATTAAACATTTGAACACTGTCCAAAATTTGATTTTGTCCAAAATCCATAATGCACCTACATTGTCCAAAATCAGACAGCATCATGACCTCATCCTTGCTCCAACATCGACTTCTTTAGAGTTTAGTGAATCCTCCAAAATGAAACCGCCCTCTGAAGATAGTGTCAGTTGGTAAGGTTGGTGAAACGTTTTTTTTTTGGCCTAAGCAATTCTTAAATATTAGGTATCTGATTTAGGTGTCTCTTAGGTTTGATGAAAACGAGCATAAAATTCTTAAATGTCAATCTCCTGCTCTTCAAGTACAAGTGCTCTTCCCATATAATCGTCGTAACCTATCAAGAGTTATATTTTTTTATACTATGGCCAGTAGCAAAACCTATTCATCAATTATAAAAGTGAACGCTTTACGGCTCCTAGCGGTCCACGGCCCGAGGGGAGGGCTTGCTTGTAATTTGCGTACTGATAGTTACTTATGGAGTTATTAGAGCATCAGACTGTGACACGTGTGATTAACCTGTTGCTGTCCGTTACTTGCGTCCGAACAACGATTTCAGGAGAAATCGATTCCAGGCCGTTGACATCGATATGGTGAATTTATTTGTCTCTGCACTTTACATAACGTCTAATTTCAACCAATGCCATGCCTACTTTTTTACTATTTATTACTTTGTTGTAAATGTATTACGAAAAACTTATGTACATGGATCATATATTATTTATACTATGTTCTACGCTAGTCCTACACATGAAATTAGGTAGGTACAGCATTTAAAAACAATGTGATGTTATTTTTTTTATACTATTTGATAACGAGACGTGTTGGTCATTTGCCTGATGGTAAGCATAACGTCGACCCATAACACTTACAGTGCCACTCAGAACTTTGAAACACAAAGGCCTGCACGGCTTTGCAGTGCGCTCGTTACCCTGGGACATTAGATATTAAGTTGCATAAGCCCAGTAATTTCACTGGCTACTCTGTTCATCAAAACGGAACACAATAATGCTTGCACATTGCTACTAGGCGGTAGACTTCACGAGGAAAGCGGTGGTCCCAACCCAAACGGACACTCGCAGAAAAGTTAGTCCTACCACCATGAATTTGAGTAATATTTAAGCTTTTGCATAAATATAAAACATGCGAAAATTCTCTACAACTACATAGTACTAAATAAATACCTACTAAAGTATAGCAACACAAAACAGTGGGATAACTTATAAGCCGATGTATCTAATGTCCTTTACGCAGTACTCGTACGCTAGGTTCATCTTAAAACGAGCGTAAGTATAGAGGTAGGAAAATCTGTGGCCGCCCTGTGGTACGCCCGCCCAAATGACTCGCGGTAGTAAAGTTAACACATAAGAGGTACCTGCTAAGACATTTTAGCGTATTAGTAACTTTTATTTTAATAAAATATATATTAACTGACCTTTAAAATCCAAAACATGTCTAACAATCTCAAAATGAATTTACACGAACAAAATATTGTACTCGTTTTATTACTTACGGCATATAGCGTAAACAATGAATGTAACGTTAGTAAAACAAACAAGCGATGCTTTTATAACCAAAAAACAACAAACAAACCACATCCGCAACGTTCAGTCCTCACATTCCTCGCTATTGTAACACTCGCACCAAATTTGACAACACCACTATTGTTTAACGCCGTATTAGTGCTCGCTGGAATAGCTGCAGTAACCGTAAACGTAAAGTATCGATGTAAACGATGCAAGGCTACGCGAGTGACTGAACCGGGTGCCGCTTCACCACCGTTGCACCACACATTGTCGAGAAATAACCGTGGAAAACTAACACTTTACGCAACCCATTATATCCAGAAGATACTCCACTAGATAATTTTGAGAGTCTCATTGCCCACTGGACTCTTGAACGGCTGCGAGAAACAATAGCGAGCTATTGCGAAATTGTGATGGGTAACTTAGATGGTCTAATGTCGATTGCTCTATCTTAAATCTTTGCGGCATGCGTCGGGCCTCAATGACACGACGTTTTCCTATAGATCTCCTAGCATTTTAGACAGAAAATAAAATACACATTTTTTTATTACAGATATAATAAAATATATTTAATAAATCTCTGTTTATATAGGCTGTCTGTTTTTATGTTTTACATCAAGATAAACCGTGATGCTTGCACCATTTTAGAGATATAGATGATTGATATGTTTATTGCTTTCAAATCTTTTTTTTCATTTGAAAGTTAAAACACAGAGAGTACTGCTATTTAGCATAATACATAAATTAATATATTAGAAAATAAATAAAATACTTTTTGTCAGAATTAATCTGAACTGATGAAAGTTCAAGCAATAAATCTTGTTTTAATTTTTGACTCTAACAATTAATTTCAAATATTTAATATAGTCCTTAGTTTATTCTATACTAGAAATACAAGGGTAGCGTATAATTAGTATTTTACATATGTCCTTATGTGTTTATATAAGTTACAGTTAAAAGTAATATGAACCGTAACAGAACAACTGTACGTACAGATAAGTGGAGGATAAAAGATTAATTCTATTCAAAGTCTATATTTCTTAGAATACATGTGCCAGTTCCCATAGCGGACGGAAACGTATCCATTGCACACCAGTAGCTTACCAAACACTTGCATATTCTAATGTTAATTAATCTTTACTTTCTACAAAAACTGAATATCTTGCGGAACGAAACGATTTGCGTCAGCTGATTTATTACTGTCACTTTCAAATCTATTTCTTTGTTTATCTTGTCATTTCCTGGAGGCCTACCAGCGTCAAACAACAAACGATTCATAAGCAGAGCAGTTCAAAAGCAGCTCTTAAAATGAACCACTTTTTTTTCGTACTATTGTCTGTTTAAAGCAGCGCTGACTTTAAACTAACTCTCAGCCGAATGAATGAACTAAAACATCCTCTCGACGACTTGTATACGTCTGAGCGAAAGGGATAAATGTATCGCGTGCGTAATGCTAACTCGCTCGCACGGTGTGTTTGATTTCTTCGTTCAAAAACTTAATTACGCTGCTATTGGACCTATAAATTAGCGTTTTCGATGGTTTTATTGAAACTAATTTACTCTCAAATATATTATGAAAATATTACGCTTGATTGATATTTTCACTATCGAAACAACGATCGTTGTCTAATTATGACAAAACAGTAACATTATAATAATTATATAAACTGGTGGTAAAAAGTTTGCAATGCAAAGTTGAAACATTTAAAAAGGTTTTAGAACGCATAGAATAGAATCGATTTCACAATAAGAATGTATACCGGTATTACATTCTCTTTGGAATGTAGCGTCGATTATGCATGTAAAAGAAGGCTTGTGAAAAATCTTAGGAGGTTGTGTGAATTACCCTGACTAGCTGCTGCCCACGGTTTCATCCGCGTGGAGATATACAATTTCATGTTTTTTTTTGCGTGGAATCCTAATTTTTTTTAAGCCGGAACTTGTGTTTTGTTCATAGTACCGTACTTACATAGTTTAGTAAAAAGCTGTTATTTTGACATTACAAACAAACATTTCAATTTTATTTATCTGTATAGATAGTAATATGCCTAAGTAAATAGATGTGAAAGCACTGTACAAAATAATATAATAATAATCGAATGAAAATTAAATATCGAATACAATTGCGCGCGCAAACCTTTGCATGCGAAAAACTCCAAAATACTTTAACTTTCGACTAGGACTCTCCAAAACACAATAAACGTAGTATCCCTTAGTAGTTTGTGCAATAAACTCTAAACTAAACGTAGTGATTATATACTCTTTGCTCTAAACGGTTCACAAAAAGTATGTCTGCGAGTAACTTTTTATGAACCGCAAACTTTGACTGCTAACTGTCGAACTAGAAGTTGAGAAGCTGTCAATTAACAGACGATAGTACGAATATGATCACAAAATGAATGAACGAATTCCTTAGCAGACTACAAGCAGCTCTGCTTTTGACACAACGGAATATAAAACGTTATGTCATAAAACGGAGAGACCATAGTACGAATTTATAAAACGTTTCATTTCAAGTCTTAAACTGAGCTGCATTTAGAGACGCTGGTAGGCCTGCTGTTGTAAAAAGTTACATACGGTTGCTACGGCTGTAAAATCTGCAATCGCATTTCAAAACACTTCAATAGTAGTTTGAATGATTTGAATCTAAACTGTTGCTAAATACGACGCTTCAGCTTGATTAAAATTATTGTCATGGTTTTTGTTGAAAAAAATGTCTGCGGTAAAATATGTGTAACAATGGAAACGCGTGAGTAAATAATCGTTATAAGCGCATACGATGTTCCCACTATTTAAGTTGAGCAGATTTGACAAAACAAGTGACGTTGTGTAACCAGTCTACCCCACTATATGCACTAGATTTAGCCCGCGGCTTCGCACATGTTTGTAAAAGTAGTGTTAGGTACTCCGGCATCTAATCAATATACATACCAAACATTACATCCATTAAATCATTACCGATTTGAGTGGTGTCAAACATAATGATAGTGTAGCTTAGGAAGCGGGTATCACAGTAAAATATAGCCCATTTCACTCAGGAATAGTGCAGCTTTCTATCAGTCTCAAAACTGCATAAGAGTTTCCAGTGATACTGCCTATAAACACACTTACAAAAAGAGATGATCAATGATGGTGGACGATCTTGGGCTGTTGATCTGAAAGTGCCAACCTACCGAGTGTAAAAAACAACATTACCTTCTTATAATATTAGTATAGATACAGATTTACACTATTATTAAATACAGTGTGCAAAGAATGAGAGTGAGTTTTAAATATCTGCACGATGATCACCGCTGCTTAGTGTCCCACGAAGTGTAGACACATTTGGACAAGTGTTTGTTTTATCAAAGGTTACAAACTTTACAAAAAGACACTTGTGTTATTAATTTTAATACTTCGTGGTTTAGACGTCAATTTAGTAAATTTGCATGCTGTGTTTATTTCGTAGTTTGAAAATGAAGGTCGGCCTATCAATGTGATTTTTAATTAAATTATAAGCATATTTAGAAATATTTCTTAATATTCTAAGTGGTTGCTTTATGCTTGTAAAGTCGTAATAGTTCCTACCTTTTAGTAAAATATTATTTAAAATTCGTGAACATGGCCCTACAAAAGACATCAACGCGCTCGACATAACCTTTGTCGTTTGAGAAATGTGTTTACACGTTTGTTGATTTGTTGTTTTGCCCTTCGTTCACGCAGCAACGGGGCAACGAATTGACGTAATTTTAGCATATGTATAGTATATGAACCAGAGAGTAACTTAGGCTACATTTTATTCCGGAAAATGCACGGTTCCTGTGGAAACGCGGGTGAAACCGCGGGCAGAAGCTAGTCTAATATAATATAATTAAAGTAATATTTGCAATTAAAATATTTACTGTACCCAAAATTACAATTGTTTTTGTAAACAATTATTATTTACATCCTCAGTTGAGGAACTAATTTCAACATAAGTTTAGCTAATCAAGTCCACAATTTCCATAGTATAATTCTATTATGTTTAATAAGTGAATAAAAATATCATCATCTACTTATTTATAAGCAAACAGCGTTCTCCGCCCTAATACTATATAAATTATAATATTTAGTTAATACCGCTTGCAAATTGCCAACGTTTCATTATAAAACAACATTTATTTTGATAAATTACTAAATAAAATATTATTTAAATTTGATTTAAGCACGGTAGCTATTATAAGTTGTCATAGAATATCATAAATTGTATTCAAAAATTCTTTAAATCAATAAAGATGCTAAAATGCCAATATTGGTTACGTAAACAATAATTAATTAATCGGTAGAAGCCGTACGATGAGTTAAAAATGTTTGGATATGAGTTAATTATGGCTTTTTAATTAATTTAATGTTACCATACATTGCGGGATGTCAATAAAGTAGCTAACCAGTAATAAGTGAATAATTTATGTTCTTGGATACGTATTAGATTTGATACTTCGATATGTGTTAAGCGTTAATTAAATGAGATATTATTATGTGTTATAGCCTGCGATGTAATAATTAGCTCTTTGATAATAATTATTTTAGTTAACTAACAGGTAATCGGTATTGGAGAAATCAACTTTATAGCAACTTGTGGTAGGATTGGATCGTGCTTTATATACAAACTCTAGAATCAATAAATTAGAAACCGTAATATCTATACGATACAAACCCCAAAACATTATTAAAAAAATGCTTATTAACAATTTTAGGTTGAAACACAAACTTTATCTCATAACATTTGATGCCAAGTATCTAAAACTAATTTTCATAATTATTATCACCAGAATCATCAATTATTACCGGAGTTACTTTACCTATGAACCACAGATAGGTACTAAACATAAAGGATTTGGGTAAAAACCGGCAGAGGGAAATGCACATAAAATTTTTCAAATTACAACATGCCCGATATGGGTATAACGTCACTTCCTCCTAATGATCTATATTTCTGTCAACAGCACAGATTTGTAATATAGTAGGTCAACAGATATACAATATACATACTTTTTCTATACATCCCAAGTAGGACGTCAATGGAGGCAATATACCAACATGAAGAGAGTGAAATCAATTCATTACGTAGTAGTAAAACAAACTAATATTTTGTCAGCAGCGTAATATCCTTACAGAGACTTAATGTTTCCGTAATCGAATTACATATTAAATAATATTTTTCTAACGATTACCATAGATGACACAACTATTCTGCTACGTATACAGCAGGTTGTGTCAAAGTTTTGCAACATTAAAAGCGTTGAATTCGAATTAAGGCGAAATAGAAAACGGCTTATCGATAAAATAGACGACAATGTCAGAAGTCACCCATTCATTACCGAGTGGTCGGGCCACGGGGCACGAACTAGAATGTACGTGGAGTGACGTAACTGATGCTAAATGGGACCGATCTGTCACGGTTCAAAGCATCACTGACCAGTGTTGTTTCTATAAATTGGATGCCGGACCAAAAAATTCATAGATATATCTGATATATCTCTTTACTGAAACACCATTATAGGCATTCCAAAATAGTTATACCATTATAGGCAATACAATTTAAAACTAAAACAACGTATAGTATAAGTGTTACTGTTTATAACTGTCTATATACTTACAGATAGTAATAGATACAGTTCGAAATGGACCATGCATTATGTAGGGTTCCATAGTTTACGTATAACTTTCATGAGCGCTCTATCGCTGCAATTGTACCTAAAAAACTTATAGTATTATTGAAATAACCATAACAAGAACATTGTCTGCGCTACCACACACCACATGCTATCACACAAGCTATCTAATCAACTATTTGGTATGAAAACACGACAAAGTTGTCTATGAAATCAATTTTTCAAATTACACTTGACATGGTATGATATTATGTCAAATTAACAGTACAACATGCATGCACTAAACATTTCGCAATAATAACTGAGTAGGTAACGTTGCAAAACTCAGCCCGGAAATATTAATTTATTCCTCATCAACTACCAGTTTCTACAAAAACTTTAATTAGGGCTATCGTAGCAAAGGTTACGTTTCGTAAGTGTTGTTATTAACTAGGTTTATTACTACAGTCGAGACAAATGTACAACTAATCCACTCGATTTCGTATCGATTACTGCCGTCTAGGTAGACTGGAGTTAGCAGATTATGTAGCCATATATTTATTGCTAGGAATCGTAATCTGCGATCATGTCATTGACTCTATTGACTCTCATGTCACAGCATCATTACTAACGGATTTGCATCCATTTTGCATCATGTTTTGCAGAAGAAATAAAAATGCACTCTTTTCGTAAACATTGAGGTGACGACGCGACGTTGCTTGAACTCTGACACTGTTGACATTGTTCCAGTTATCGATTGCGGTGTTGACGCCTACGTCAAATAAAATAGAAAGATTTATGCAAAGCTCTGACACCTGTTATTACAGCATGACTATGGATTAATATCAGTTGTTTGTTACCTTTAGCTGAATATATCAAACGGAGTTATAATCTCAATCTCGATTGTTCAGGTCGACGAGTCACGAGGTTAGAATAATAACTCCAACCGAATATGGATGGGTTTATGCATTATGCCATAATCTTTATAATATAGCATAATAATATTCGGATGCGACACGTCACACGCGTCGTTTTGTTGAATCGGCATGCGATTCTTCTGTCAAATATTTCGTTACATCTGTCTGTGACATTATGACAGTAATGGAATTTATGAGCCTTGAGAACTGGACGGACGTATATGTAACAATATAACACTACTCACAGATACTCCTCAGAAGCAAGACCGTACAACCAGACGCCAAACACCGAGCAGTTTGTTCCGCAGATACGATTGGGACCCAATATTATACCGTCAAAATTTTCACGTATAAAAGTTCAGGTACCTTTACATAATATCATTCTTCCAGTGGTTTCCTAGTTGCATGATTCAAACTGTGTGGAAGTTTCCTATCGATCCGCCTTAATACTTTTATTAGATATAATGCAAGAAATTAGATATACCAGCAGGCACAAATCAGTAACCTTTGCCTGACATTTGTTCAACGGATTCTTCGGTTAAGGTTGAACAATGTACTCACCGAAACAGTACTATAAATGGCATCCGCATATTTCATAGTTCAATTCCTTATTACAAAGTTGTTATATTTGTATTAAAATACAATACTTCATATTTTTTTCAAGATAGGTTAGCATTTGATCAGTACCTATCACACTTTTGATCGCGTGACGATGTGATCAACTAAGGTGAGCGCGTTAAATCCAGAATAAGCTCTCTAATGTAGCTTTTGTTTATACTATTATTATTATTCATTTGCCTGATAGTAAGCATAACAATTGCAGCGCCATTAAGAACATTGAAACATAAAGGCCTGCGTGGCACTGCATTGCGTTTGCATCATTAGGCCAGTAGGCCTAATGAGACTTACTCATAAAGAAGAAGAGACTTACTCATAAGAAATTACTATTTGACTGACTACTTTGCTCATGAACACAGGAACACAGTAATGCTTCGCGGCAGACAACACGAGCAAAGCGGTGGTAGGTACCCATCCACATGGACGCTTGCAGAAGAGCCGGTTCTAGCATCTGATGAAACAATTGTTTCACCAGCTGCACATCACTAACAATTTAAGTGCTTGGCGGCCGATTTTCAACATAAAGATTGTAGCTAGTAGGCAAGTTCTAGAAAATACTCTATCACCATGTCATCATGCTATATCATGGATGTTTTCCTTCCTCTATCATTCTAGAATTCAAACTACCTACGGATCGTTGATCGACCTTACTTACCACTGAGCCATCATCGCTTCAAAACACTACAAAGTACTATTATTCTAATATGTTGCCCTCCATCGCGTTAAAAACTTGTTTCTTAACAAATACGTGTAATTTAAAAAACTGACTTAAAAAGCCATATCGCAACAAAATTGTTATTTAAATAACTTGTTTGTTCTGTAATCTTTTTGTAAATAAATAAAAACGCAATAGTCATTCGTAGTAATTCGTAAAGATTTTTCTAGAACATGTAACCAAAACAATTTAATTGTTTTACTGATATTCAAGAAGCGCCTAAAGTAGCTATAAATAATATGTTATTGTAAAGGGCAGAATGGAGGCATTCAGGGTAAGGATCCTAATGAAGTGTCTCGCAGGCCTTTGTGTTTCTAAGTGAACTTAGATTAGAAAAACCTGAAGATGGCATTGAATCATCAGACGGTATATTTACCATCAGCCAAAGGGCCAGTTCGTTTCATTACCTTGTTTTAACTACTGTACGGATGTTGATGAAACTTTGCAGTACTTCAAATTCAAGAGTGTTTTATTGCAGCAATAAGCACAATTTTACCTTACTGCAATATACTTAAACAGTTCTGTAACTTTTTAATTTAATTTTATGCATCATGCTCACTTAATTATAGAAGTTAAATAAACTTAAACGGTCTTCCCACAAAAAAATTAAACACACCTGAAACCTCTATTAAACAGCGTTTAAATCCTAAACTTGTCATAGTCACGTATTTAAATACCTACCTATATATGTATCTTTAGACACTGTCTAGCTAAACCAGCGGTTAAAAGTGTTTGTTTGCGGTAACACGGTGTATCTCTAATGAGTGTTTCGGATTCAAAGTTTGCTTACGTAAGCGATTCGTTATGCAAAAAGATTGTGCTAGGGCAACTGCAAGTGAATAAAAAAAAGATTTCAAATCGACGCTGAAAATTAAATCAATGATAAGCTTGTCGTCAATCATATCTCCATTACGCTGATGTTCTTTTATTTACGAGTAAAGGCTTTTATACTCACCCTCAACTGACAGGTGAATAAGATAATCAGATTTCAATCATCTGTGATCGCTATCTGACTACTTGGTAGCAGGTCACGATATAACAAATGTCTAGTTATAATCTACAGTCGACTGGAAGAATCGTGATCTTCTTTAATAACTTTACTATTAAAATTAACTGCGGGTGAATTAACCTAAATCTTTATCATGTTTCTTCCGGCAGCTCTTAAAACGTTTGGAACTAATTTTTAATGAAATCATTTGCAAGTGACTCTGAAAAGAAGGGTTTTTCATAGATGTAAGAAGGGTTTTTTCATAGGACTTGTCTGTGGACTGATTATAGTTATGACTACGACACATTCCTTTAATGTTTACGGAAACGCATAGAAAACTAAATTTTATGCTGGCTTGGCTAAATCACCTCCCCATTTGGATACATCTCATTGACAGGTTCAATAACTACAATCCACTATTATCCACATTAACATTCAATACTTCTTTCAACGAGCCGCCTCACCTTCACATACCTACGTAAATAGCTTCATTAAAAACACGTCATACCGATAACCAAAGATATGTTAGACCATGAACCCCCAACCATAATTACAATAACTTCGCGAATATGAATGGCAAATTTAAATAACAATAAACTTAATTGACAATTAGATAATTTTAAAGCTATGTTAGCTCCAGGCAGAAGACAGAGGTCAAGTTTTATTTTGTTCGCAATTTCAGACTGTAAGATGTATTAAGAATACAATGTCCGTAAATTGCGGCCATAATACTAAAAAGTATGATTAAGCTAATTGCTTACGCGGTATTGAATTCATCACAACAAACATAACTAAGGCTTTATCCACTGGGGCGTACCATAAATCAAAGCAACTGCTGCAACAATCTATACCTATCGCAGGATCTTGAAATGCAAAGTTCAAGTGTACAGCAGAATCATTAATATTATAGGTTGACGTTTTCTAATGAAGACCTTTGTGATAGATGTAAGCTGAAAATAGGACACGGTATCGAGATACCAAGGAGGTGAAGCAGAATTGACCGTGCAGATTAACAACATAAAGGAATTCCAATTGGATGCAATTATTGAACAAGTAGCCAACTTGGAGCCAACAATTTAGTCATTCAACCCGTGACAACAGCGCCGGCGGAATGTGTATTAAGAAATTATTTAAATTACAGTTTAGTTCGCCACAAAAACAAACACTCGGGATTGTGTTTGCGGATTGCCTGCTCTCATTGATCGACACGTTTGCATGGTTTCTTCAGATGTTGTGAAACTGCACAACAATACGTATTTTGCATGCAAATTACCTGTAACCGTCGTGAGCAATGCGCGCCGAAACACCTACGGCATGCTCGTAGGCATACAACATTCTAGAAATCCAAAATCATAAATAACAAAGCCGCGAGACCTATGCTCTCACACTCGATCGGGTTAATAAAGTTCCCATGGCCGGGCGTGTCTCCACATACGTGCGATTATTTAATTTATTTCATACAAGGAATGTTTTACCGACAATTAAACGCCTGTCTGTATAACTAAGTCGCTGAACGTAACCTCGGGGTTACTCGCAGCCGGCGCACCTTATTGGAATCTCTCTATCCGAAGTATTGCCGAATACCGATTGTAAGTTCAAAGGCTGAAGAATTAAAGTTTAATATCGGTTATTATATAAATTCTTTTGTTGTTGTCCCGAATAAGGTGAAGTCCTTGGATAACTGTGACTCGCAGCGAATTCAGAGTCGCAGCAGAGTTCAAAGCATGTTTCTCCGGACTCCGGTGGTTATATAATCAGGCATAATAATATCACAGATGTGCCACACAACTTTGTTTGATGAGTTGCTTTGTTGCAAGCAAACACGACATCTAAAATTGTGAGTAAATCAGAGCCGGCTGGCGATGTCGAGTAAATATCAATATTGTTATCAGATTATGGTAATTATAAGATAGGTACCTACTTGTAAATGTTTGTGCCAGTTCTTGCGTCTAATGTGTAAAGTGGCAGCTTACAGCACGGTATTCTAATTACACACCATACCTTGGTTCTTTACACATAAGAAGATAATGATCTCCTACAGTAGCATTAACAGTATCAGATGCATGAACCGATAATTATAATTACTATAGTCAGTGTTACTTATTGACAAGCTGGTAGTAACTACATTGTAATTGAGTACTTGAGGACGACGACGCATCTCATCATTAAGCGTCAACTTTTATGGAGCTATCGCAGAGGCCATCGGGAACATTGTTTGTAACTTAAGTATTCGAAAACGTAGATAAATTTTATTTATCTGAATGAACATGATATTTTGACTTAGCCATCATTAAATTAAACTCCACATAAGCACTTCTTAAAAACCAAAAAAGTGACGAACAGAAATACTGACATTACGTTTTATTAACTGATTCCAAAAAGTAACTGAAACTGAGATAACGCTTTTATTTTATTCTATTTAATAACGCGACGAGCCGGTCGTTTGCCTGATAGTAAGCATAGCGCCGGCCCATAACAATTGCAGTGCAACAAAGAACTTTGAAACATAAAGGCCTGCGCAGCACTGCAGTGCGCTCGTTACTCTGAGACATTAGGAATTAAGGTTCATGAGCCCAGTAATTTCACTAGATACTCTGCTCATCAAACCGGAACACAGTAATGCTTGCACATTATTGCTTGGTGGCAGACAACACGAGCAAACCGGTGGTACCAACCCAGACGGACACTCGCAGAAGAGTTAGTCCTACCACCTAGTAATGTTGATGTTGGGTGTGTGCAGGGGTCGCCGGTCGGTTGACTGAAGACCCCTGATAAAATATGATAACGTAAGTAGTACATCCGCTTGTTTGCCCCTGACCAAGACGATTATGAAGTAGGTAGGTAGGTATCCCGTATCCATCAATGACTGGAAAACCATTATATATATTTAGTAATATCATCATTCTATGGAACACTATGCCAAATATAAATACTCGAAGATAGTGGGAGAAACGAAAAAAATATAGTAGTGACTTCTGTGACTCTGCATTCATATGTTTTAGTAAGCACTAACCCAAAACAAAAAAAAACAGCCTACACTCAAAGCTGCATTTTCTATTCATGCGCGGCCTTAGTAACGCGTTCTTCCGCCTAAATTAATTATCATAATACCCATCACAAAGCTTAATTATCTAGTAGGTGTGAGCACAATAAGGAACACCTGCCGTTTGACAATAGATGCCTACGACCCACGCCGCTGCATCCTGCAAGATGACTCAGTACTCAGTAGCATAAACAAATTATCATCCTTGACACTTATATTCTCTTTTCTTGACACATTCACCCCGTTAGTACCTTCATATATAAAATAAGTATCTTTTAAAAGTTATCTATCATACACGGCAAGAAATTATTTGGCTATAAACATTTTTATTTTATTTACTAATTGGTAGGTAAACTCTTCTGCGAGTTTCCGTGTGGGTTGGTACCACCGCTTTGCTTGTGGAGTCTGCCACCAAGCAGCATGCCAGCATTACTGTATTCCGGCTTTATGAGCAAGGTAGTAAGCAAAATTACTGGACTTACCTAATGTCTCAGGATAACGAGCGCACTGCAGTGCCGCGCAGGCTTTTGTGTTTCAAAGTTCTGCCCTCATAAAAATTGCAGTGCCCCTGCACTGCAATTTTTATGGGCCGGCGTTGTGCTTACCATCAGGCAAACGACCGGTTCGTCTCGATATCAAATAGTATAAAAAAGCTTTTATTTAAATTATTATGTATATAATTTATTTAATTGTGCGATCAATATTTCGACCAGTTCCCAATATCTAATTATGCTGAAATTTTTGCACAAACATTTGATTCTGGAAATGATATAGCAAAATATTATTAAAAAATGATGGTTAAAAATAAATTAAAGAGAAATTTATATTTAGTCACATAATACTTTTAGGTCTGAAATAAAATAATAGTTATTTTTTAATTGATGTTGTATTTTTGCATTATTTATTACGTCTAATTCTTATATCTGTCCTCAATGTCCTCAATATCCTATGGGTACAATAATAAACTCTGCGACTACACCATAAGTATTGATGACATAACTCGCTTTTTCCTCGTCCTGATGAATACCATCAAAACAGCATTCAGCACAGCTCGCCTTGACATAGTCAGTATTATATACAGAGTTTATTTACAAACACTGTTTTGTGCTCTATGATGCTAATTAGTTATTCTCATCGTGTGAACGTAAATAATGTCACTATAATTAGTTCTCTATCAATAAGACAGTCACTATTGCTGGGATTAAAACAGCAGATGATAATGATTTATAGGAAGAACCTTGCTGTATACTACTTAAGATCTACACTATTGATAACACTAAGGAAAGTTCAATTTACTTCAAAATTATTCCACTCTTATTATGTCAAATTATATAACTACAGGCGTGTTATGAACTTTTATCTAAAACCAGGCAGGTTCCAGGCAACCCAGTTGACGGTTGATTAGGTTTCGAAGTGACTTTTGGCAGCTAAAATATACGTTATATAAGGAAGCTCATAACTCGAATATGCCAGCCAAAATCCAGCCACGGAACCGCTTACTGACTGTGTTTAAAGAGTTTTAAATAATACAAAAGTAATAATTTTGTTGCAGTTCAATTTACGCTGTAAACTAACTGGTAATAGAGTTTGTTCTACGCCTGCAGAAGCTTGTACTGACTCAATATTTAGTCCAGAAGGTAAGTTCACATGTTGGCGGTATTTACAAATAGCTTTTTGGCTGGCAAACACTATAACCTCACACATAAACACAGCAAATACATAGTAAGCAGTCTTGATTAATTATAATTTGCTTTAATAATATCATGGTTATCTTGAACTGATTAGTCGTTACTCGTTAATCAGCCTTAGCTGAGCTAGACCGGTCGATAAGTTAACACAAATTCTACATTTGATAAATCGCTTCAATGTCCTTTCGTGGGTGGCACTATCACGGGTTACTTATATAATCATATTATCCACCGTCAGACTTAGATAAGTAATCTTTTAATACGTCCTAAGGAAATGATGACCTATGGACCTGAATTAAATATATTTATATATAGATAGATGGATTAACTCTTTATTTGTACACTACAATAACAAATACAAAATGAAACACAATCGCAAGCCTCCTTTTTGTTTCTCCGTAGTCGGGTAAAAAGATACTAAGTTAAATTTAATTTTAACTTATTTTTATTTTATATATTTATTTTTACACAGAAAAGTAATTATCTTAATTACTTCTACGTGTTATTAGTGTTACCTACTTAAAATTCTATTTATATTGGTGAGATAATAAAATGTAAACAAACGCTGTGTAAACTGGTGGGTTAATTAAGACCCCTTCGGGCTGCCTGACAACTCTTTATCATATTTGTACTTTATCTACTATACCTACTAACTTTTAACTCTGCCGCACTTATGCTAAGATTCTGAGACGAGAGTAAGCGTGGACTGCATATTCCAAAATTCTATACTACATTAAAAATTATGATGACCGCCATTGTTATAGAAGACCATAGAAAAACAATTGTGTTATAAAATACCGAAAGTGCCTAAAGTGATCATTTTGCGAAACCATTGTCATTTTTAAACCATTTGTTTAGTAGAATTAGAACTGGTTGTTGTCATAATAATAAGACAACTGTCGTTATATACGGCATGTCAGAAACCTTCGGGAGACTTAATAGTTCTGATACAAAGACTATCCTATATGATAAGGTAGGAAAATTGTTTTCTCTTTGTAAATATTTCAGTCAAGCTGTGCCACGATTCGCCCACGTAATTTTCTAAACTAAAAATCGGTCCAGCTGTTTCGAAGATTAGTCGGAACAATTGATATGCATATAGTAAAAAGCTGTTATTTTTACATTACAAACAGACACTTAAATTTTATTTATTTGTGTAATAGTATGTAAGATATTTGTTTAGATTTAATTTATTTTTATATATCAAATAAGTTTTTTGGCTAAGTTTTTTTTTAATACTAATACATATTTGATAAGGAAACGAACTGGGGACCGATTTTTGAATGTCACGAGTGATTTCGATATCAGCGGTGACAAAATTCTCAGCGATAACTTTGAAATCACTTATTTGCAAAAGTCGTATTTTTGAAAGTCATACCCTGTTTACCAACATGCAACTATTTCTCAGCTTTAATCATAGACAAACTTATGATTGTGTTCCATTCAATTTTATTTTTTAAGTTGGAAATTGTTTTAAGCCAAAATTGGCACTAAATACCTACTCATATCTATGATATTGTTTACGAATGGGTACCCCCACTCGTAAACGATATCATAGGTATGACAATTTTAGTCACCCGCTGAGATTCAAAAATACGACTTTGTAAATCGATGACTATCGGTCATATCGCTGATATTTAGTCACTCGGTGACATTCAAAAATTGCACCCCTGGTCTGGTTGTAACCCTGTCTGCAAAGCGATGGGCACCGGGTTGGATTCTCGGCCGGGACAGATTTTATGTGGTGAACATAAAGTTTGTTCTCGGGTGTTGAATGTTTGAATTGTATGTAGAATCTTTGTGTGTCCATACGACACGGGGAATCCTAGTGCAGGAGTATGAGTGTATAATAATTTATGTATTATACGCTAAATTCCTTCTTATCATTAGTTATAAGTATATTCTGAATACACAAAGTATGTAACAAACAGTTTAATTTTATATTTATGACGGCAGATGTTTTTATAAAATAAATTAGTATTACTGCTGTAAGTAGGTACAACTTTATCAGAAATATAATTGGGTGTTTTTATTATTCACAAAAACACATATGTACAATAATATTTTCGAAATAAAACCTCTAGATATCTACTTATATCGTTTTATATAATTAGCTATGAGATATCAAGTCTTTGCTCTTTTAATTAAGAATTTTCGAGAAGTAGGTATTATCTATTACTCCAGTTGCAAATAAGACTAAGATAGCATTAAATAAAACAATTTCCTATATAGTCAGTTTATAAAATTTAAAACCACAACGCTCTTAATTTTGAAGATAACAACTTGATATAATTTAACTCAAATCAAACAAACTATATGTATTTATTCATTTGTTTTGTTTGACGGTTGGAACTCTGAACAGACCTGCAGTAATAGTCTGTTTGAATTTTTATTGGGCTACTTAGACAGCGAAGCGTTGAGTCAGTAGTAGTGAGTACTGTCACCGATTCGTAGGTTTTTTTATGCTAATTGATAACTAGACGAGCTGATTGTTTTATCCCTAGCCGGCACATAACAATTGTAGTGCAACTTAGAACTTTGAAACGCAATTTAGATCTGTGTGGTACTACATTGCGCTCGTTACCCATAAGCCCAGTAATTTCACTGACTAGGTATATACTCTCCTCATCAAACCGGAGTACAGTAATGCTTGCACATTACTGCTTGGCGGCAGATTATACGAGCAAAGCGGTGGTATATACCCACCTAGACGGACACTCGAAGGAGCTATAGTTAGTCCTACCACCTGATGGTTCGAATTATAAAACGATCATAAGCTTTCGATAAAAGATAACATCGTAGTGTTAACACAGCAAGGTCGTAGGGAAATCTCTAGTACTCATTTGCCACAAGACAAAATCTGTCACAAAGCTCCTATCGGTATTCCGACTGTCGCTCTTGAAAGGCAATTCCCGTTCTAAGTTTATCGTATTTTTAATCATCGACACAATGGCCAAACAACCAGATCAAAAGTAAAATCACTCTGACTGACAACGCATTCCATTCTAAACATGACTCAGATGTCCCAAATATGCGTTGAATGAACTTGAACGATACCTTAATGTCATCGAAACCTATTGACTGACAGATCAAGGCTGTAATTCAGCGCTGACACGAGCAAGGCGGGCTTCTGGCGCTAACGATCACAATGGGCGTTTGGCAACAACTTGACTAGCTTGTATGTGCAGTTTCTGATCATAATAAATTACAATGGCTTCTGATCCAGTTTGAGGAAGCTGGCCCTGAACTTAGAGAGTTATTGGGGGCAAAAATAAAATGAATTTGAATCTGATATATTAAAAGCTATGGTTGCATTACGACGTTTCCTTGAGTGAAAGCTGATTATAGAAAAAAAGCTACGAACCGACTTCAGTAACAAACTACTGAACCGATTTTGATGAAATTTCTATGGGACCAATCTGAAAGTATATCCTTTCAAATAAAAAAATAATTTTCCAAATCGGTTTATAAATGACCGAGATCTGAGGTAACAAACATAAAAAAAAAAATACCCGACGAATTGATAACCTCCTCCTTTTTTGGAAGTCGGTTAAAAATAGTAGATGCATGTGTAAGGAATTTTAATTTTTCACCCATCTAAAAAAGACTCGTGTTTGGTCTGTAAGCTAAGCTGTCATTTTAACGATTGTAATATCAATAATATAATTTATACTTAGTTCCGAATGTTGCGATGAGCCTAAATACCAAAACTGCTAGTGAACGCATCATTTTCAATAGCTCGTATATTATTTCGTTTATGCAACGTTGCATAGAGATAGTTGTTAAATAAAAGCCTTAAAAGGATTTAACAGCTTGTGTTAAAAGCATGAAAGTGAAAATAATGATCTGAGATACAATAAAAACTAAAATTCTTTTATAACATTCTAAATTTATTTGACTGTAACTTGTCATGAATTTATTAAATTTCGATGTCGGTCATTTAAAGTTTCCGCTTTTGGAAAATAAAAATATAAATAACTTTACATTGAGAGAAAAGAAGATGACATCATATCAGAAATAAAATTGGCGATCATATTAAAATTTATTAGTTCACCATAATGTTTCATATCCACTGCACCAAGTCTTATGAATTCTAAGGAGACCACAGCCTAATATGAAAAAGAAAGCAAATAATAATAGCATTTCTAATAAGTCCTAAGCGGATCATGCAGCATGATTTGTCATCAATAGGCACATCACCAGCAACGCGATTATACTCCTTTTGAAATGTACATCAGTTCAAAGTTCCAGAAATACACTTCGCCGGGGATTTTTGGACTATGCCTTCTCGTTTTATATAAGCGAGTTACTTTCAATCACAACGTCTCCTAAAATCAAGTGAGATATCTTATATTTTAGAATTAAAAGGAATACGTTTTACGGGCCTGGCCCAGCTACCTGCCAAGTACCAAGCCATTTGAATTAGACTTTATTAAACACGCGATGACATGCCTCTTCACGATTTTACGTTCTATGGACCTGTTTCACACGCCTAGTTATTTGAGATAGGCTGCAGTCGTGCTGAGCGCTGGATTCGTCCTAAAAACGCCATCGACGTTCTTAATAATACTGCACTATACTAATTGAAAGCGAGTCAAAAATATCGATCAACTACGTAAGATCTAACGGAGGGCTGAGACGAGTCTAAGAGTAGATTCTTTCTTCTATAGATATGTATTGAGGATATGTATTTTCTATACATATTGAGATAATATGGAAGCATGAGTTAGCATGACTTCATTCTTAGACTCGCCTCTGAATCATGGCATAAATATTTCGCTTCAAAAGAAAGAAGTAAATAGCTGTTCTGCACTCAAAGCTCGATCATTTCTGCATAACATTGCAGGCATTGGCAAGCTCCGAGACCTGATAGGTCGGACTTATTTTCAGTAATCTGTTATGATAGTAGTTTCGCTTTCGTAACTTAAATATAGAGTAAGGTCCGCATGGATGTAGTGGCACCATCTGCCCCTATCCTTGTAGTTTCTGTCTTCGTAGATAAAGGGAATCTCAGTTAGGGCTCAAGGCATTTTAATAGGCATACGATCTTTGAGTAGTAGGTATTTCTTCCTTATTCAATATTTATCAAGTACTATTCAAATAGACCCTATAACGTGTAATGATACAAGATCATAAAGGCATCACGTGACCTACACTGGTCCACCATTGAGTGATGCAGTCGGCCTTCACATGTACTGGAATTAGATAATATCTAAATTACGTATTACTCTAAAACGCGTGGTTATGAATTGTATACATGGAAACCTTGATCATACTGGCATATACATTATTCTAGTGAATAGGCGTAGAAATATTGCTTGACCCCTAAACGTGCGGAAAAACCAAACTTTTGTACCTAGATTCTAGTCTTTGTAGCTATCTAAATTGTATAAGTAGTACCTGTTTTTGTATAGATAGGTAACTCTAACTACATACAATTTAATTCATAAAAAAATAGAACAACATCTACAAGTAAAAAAAGAACTAGAAGAAGAAGGTATGTACAATGTTCTTTTTTTCAATGTTCGAACAAAAGATACTTTTTGCTTTTAAGATGTTGAACGCTCACCAAATGATATTTCCTTGTTCAAAGCAGTTTGTATTGCATAAAAATGGTTTAAATGTGTTTTAACGAGCATGGTTGCACGAATTGAAGTGCATGCGTATGTTCGGTCAACTTGAAGGTTGATAGTTACATCAAGAGCACGGCGTATAAGTAGTTTATGTAGCTGAGTGTTTGTAATTTATTTTCAATGGACTTTTAATGGGGATAATTAATGTGTTTCTAAAGGAACGGCTGTAAATGAAGAATTTTATTGGTGAGTGAGGAAGACTTTGAAGTTGTGATGGAACTAACAGATGGTCTACACAACAGATAACCATTATCATCATTTGTGTCAATCTATACAAATAAATAAAATTGAAGTGTCTGTTTGTAATACCAAAATAACAGCTTTTTACTAAATCCAATAAAAGTATATACGGTACCTACAACAAAACAACCATTTTAAAAATGTTTGGCCGGACCGATTTTAACGGGACTTTCACTGGCAGATAGCTGATGTTACAAGGAGTAACTTAGGCTAAGTGAGCGAAGCCGCGGGGCACAGCAAGTTAATAATAATTATGTTATCGTTCTCTTAGATTAAGACTTGAGAGCTGGGACTAATATACGTGCTATATTGGTACCAGTATAACTTTTGTTTTGTTTAAACTGATGAGCGATTGAGTAATCTGGCAAGGTTTTCATAAATCTTTTTTCAATGCTTCGAAATTATTCATGTTTCTTATGAATATTAACGTCGTCAGGTGTGAATAAAGGAATTCGAAAGTTTTTATGAACAGGGCCGAACACCTAAAGTACAAACATAATATGACCTTAACCTGTTTAAATAAAAAATGTGGCGCTAGTTATCCACAACAATAATCGTTTTGGGTGTTTTCCTAAAATGATTTTTCTAAAACCTAAACACATACCATATTTCAAGAAATTAACACTGTTTGAAGCGCTAAATAATTTTCATGCAGTTCTAAATAGCGTGATGATAAAGTCAACTTTAGTAAATTTTCTTTCGCAAGATTTCAAGACCTAACATTGTAGAGTTAGTGAAGTGGGTCATCTTGCAGCTCTTGCAGTGTCGTTTTATAGCGCAAGTGTCCGATGCTACGGTCACGGGCGACCGCTTCACGATTTACGTGTTTTAGGCCATCCCACCATGCAGTCAGTGAGCAAGATCGATGTGCATCTTGTTCAAAATCTTGTTAGTGTATTATTATGATATGTGCTTGAATGTTAGGTTAATTTATATATTTTCCTCTGCAAGCTCCAGGGCTCGCACCCTTTGTTTGATAATTTAAATTTTATATACAGAAAAAAAAAACTTACTTACCATCAACTTAACAAAAGTAAACTTACTCCGAAAGCCTAACCGACACTTTAGTTAGGCTTTAGGCTTGAATGTTAGGTTGGATTATCTTTAGTAGATATTTATATTTCTAAGTTAAGTTCACGCAAGAATATTAACTTTTAACTAAATGCTTATTCATTTATGTCAACGTGATACGACTAGTTTAAGTGTTAAATATATTCCTGTAAGTATCTGACCTACTACAATCAGCCTGAGAATGATTTTTATATTACGAGAAGGTATTTTTACAGTCATTTTGTACTAGCGAAAAACCTCGGAATTGCACATTTACAGAGTAAAAAATATATCCCAATAAAAAAATTATTAGTTATTTGTCTCTATACACCAAATTTAGCTAAATCTGTTTCAAATTAATAACCGCTTTGGAAAAAAATGTGACAGTTACAAACAACGAACAAACATCCCAAACTCTGAATTTGTAATAGGTGTATAAGTATTTAGCAATTAAAATAAATAAACTATCTAAACTTATGATATTCACACGCACATTAGGACCTATAACATATTTCATAGCAGGTAATTCTCCATAGATTAGCACATCTTCAACATGATGAAGACACATGACGTAGACTACAGGTGTTTCAGCGAAAGCCTCAAATAACGGTTAAAATATGAACATTCCTAACTCTTATGAAACGAAGCCACACCTCGCAGTAAACTAATTGATGAATGGCTGAACTAATCAGTGTTTGTTGAAAGGTATGCCAACAAATCGCGTCTATAACGCGTATATTGCAGAATAAAATACAAAAACTCTGTATTGCATAAGTACCAATATGTATAAAAACTTAGACCAGTACATGATCTAACTTGATAGCTAGATGATATTCTACTTTTATCTATTAAAATGGATATATTATTAAATATAAGAAAGGAAAAAATAGAGTTATTTCACCAAGGAAACCAAAGAAAGCTACTTTGAGCAGAAAATAATAAATATATATATGTATTCTTGTATCGTAACATACGTGTTCGGATTGATTGGAATTGTAGTGTTATAGAGACATAGCACTAGAATAATTGGCGTTTCTTGGATACCACATTACTCTTCACAAACTATTTTGTGTAATCTTAGAACTTCAGTTGGTGTTGCTACATCCAATTACTTTTCAGAAATGATAAATGTTTACGTATATAATTAGTTGGTACAACAAAAAACGGCCTAGAAACTTCCATTACAAAGATAAAAAGCTATTAATAAAACCATACCACTCAGTGTATCACTGGAGGCCATTTGCATATGAAAATCTAAATGTAAATATTAAAAAAAAACACAAAGCTAGACTGTTTACATTTTAGCAAAAATATTTGATAGTGTTATCAGGTACTAAAACAGAGATAAATAGGGCTCTAGTTTTCAATAAACTAAAGGACATATGACATATGACAAAGCCGAGTTATAAGTAACATATTATCGTAATAAAATACCTTTTCAAACGTTCGTTGACCCCCGCGTACATAGCATTCATAACAAACATGGTGTAGGTACTATTTAGGTACACCATTCAATCGTGGTACCTACCTGGAGATAGCGTATTGTTAACTGATAAGCTGAGGAAATACAACACTCTGTTAGTCACGAAAAATGGTAACCAAAAATCTCCTGAAACAAAATAACCAAGACGGCGCTTACCTCGGTCAACGTATTAGTTTAGCTATTCAGCGAGGTAATGTCGCCAGCTTTTTGAGCACCCTACCTGCAGAAGGCGACCTTAATGCTGTTTTTTATTTATAAGGTTTTGTTTAATTTTGTTTTTAATTGATAAATTCTTAGTTTTTTATTGAAATGTAAATAATCCTATTATAGTTAATATTCATAAATTTTACCAAGACTGCTCATAAGCTTCAGTAGATTTTGACTGAATATCATTGAAATACTTTATTTTATATACATAATATTAAATTATTATCAGGTCAAATATTGTTACATATTAATATATCTCCAGTGGACGGTCCACGTGGTATTCTAAGGAGGCCTATGGCTAAAGAATGGACGTCTTTCGAATACTCTTCAAATTGGGAATATAATTATTTACTATCTTCTGTGAAATCCTGACAATACTAGATAATTGGATAGAAAGAAATCGACGTTCGAAAAGTGCCCCTATTATAAATACAGACAAAAGAAAGGAAATAAAGTAAGGAAGATACGTTATATGACACACCTCGAACTTTTCTAATTTTTAATCCAAACCTATTTTCATGGCGTCAGAAACATTAGGAATGTGTAAAAAACAATCCACAAAAAATAAGAAAAATCACGACATATAAATACCACACATTGACACACATATATATGACCAACTTAGTGTACATTCAGTGCCATCCAAAAAGAAAAACAAAACAAAAATGCTGTGTGCCTAGCCTGTGTCCACAAAATAGAAGAAAAAGAAATACAAAGTAGCATGATGCAACTAGTTCTCGATAATTCAGTCTTTCGATACTGATTCCATATTATGACGCCGCGCCGCGACGTGATGCCGTCGTGACCGGCGCGTGATACCATTGATACCAGATAACAACTGTTTCGTTATCATTATCTCGATCTAAGTAGCTTTCCATTGCTTGTGCGAAATCTCAGAACACATGAGCCCAGTATTAATATTTCCGTGCACCACTATGATAAGATCAGACTATTATTTTTATATAGCAACAACAACTCTTCATTCAAATTGCTTAGTTATCACGGAGTAACAATATTTTATATCTACCATTGATAATGTTATTATGATAAAATCATATGTTTTAATAAAGTGCAACGTTGTGCGTGAATTTAATTAAATTAATTTCATTTCATTTTTAACGTTATACTACCACATTCACAATTCGATGGTAGATATTGCTTCTTACAAGTGTAGCTGTTCAAAAAAGTCTATCTTCAATTGTTTAAGAACCGTGAGCATGTTTTGTTTATTCAAATATATTTTTTAAAACAATTAAATTTACCTCTTTTGAGCTGTCGCGTTGGCAAATATTCTACCATTAATAAAAACTGTATTGAAAACGGTTTACTTGTTAATAAGGTGCATTGGTACCTAACAAACAACAAAAGTACATGTGTAAGGTACCAATATACCTCATCAACAAATACAATGACATAAGTTCTCCGCTCTGTCGGTCGGGGTTTTAAAAGGATAAATAACCTTTTCATCAAGCAGTTGATTCTAGCCCATTCAAACTGTTATTACATTCTTCATGTGAGGTCACAGCCATAGCCAAAATACTAGACGAACTTCATTCTAGCGCTAAAGAATAGACTTTAGACGGAAATGTTCTTGACCTACAGTTGCTTGACGTCTATAGACACGTAATAAATAACGCAATAAAGACTCTTTGTCAGTTTTCAGACATTTCACGAAGCGCAGCCGGCACCGGCGCGGATAAATGAGGTCAGAGCCAGTGAGCGCGCATGAGGCATGAGCCTAGTCTGGTTCAGCCCAAAATGTCATGGCATTCATACGAGCAAGGGCGTTGGATTTCTCCACACATTCTGTACTAGGCGACGATGGCCTAACGATCATTGCAAACACCACAATTAAAGTAATAACAATACCAATCTTAGTCATGTAACCTAAAGCTTCTAGACATGAAATACTTAATTACTTACTCGATTTTGAAATACAAAGAAAGTTTATGCCGATAATCTTCAACTGTTTTGGCATAATAGTGGAAGTGTATTTAACAAAAGAAGCCAACCAGGCAGAGAGAATTGATCAGAGACACTCCTCCAGAGGCGATGAAATGATTGATTGCACTTGTGTAACGTCTAACGTAAGTGCGTTCCAGTCTTTGGGTATTGCACTTTCGGTTCACAAACGATTCATCGATAGAAGATTTAACCGATTAGTTAATGCTTTGCAAAAATGCTTATAACTATTAAATATATTTATTTCTGAACGAGCTGATTATCTCCCCATAACATAAGATAAGATAAATCGTATGAAGCTCGTCCTGTGTTGCTTGCTCTTGCATAAGTTATATATGAAACGTAACTTTAATTATTGTGGGGTCAGGAGTGACCGATGGTTGATGAACAGCTAGTGGGTGTACCATATTGTTCCGGAGTACTTTCACGTGTACAAAAGGTGTCTGAACCGACCTCTATTATTGAAAATACAATGGTGTACGATATTTAATACATCATAGTTATTGACACGGACTTATTTTAAGTAATATATGATTACCATTGTGTTGTTATTATTCTATTACTATTTATGTAACGGTGAATAATAATTAGCACAGAGTACTAATGAATAATTTTACTGTAAAGGCTTTTATTACACTTGCCGAATTTTGCGAATTTATGATATCCCGATTTTTAAAACAGTTTATAACTGCCACAATAAGCAAATATTTTTCATGATTAAGCAAGTACAGTAGGTACTGTATTAAATAATCTAGAAAAAGATTAGGGTTATCGCTAATTATAACAATATTTTTTTTTGGGATGAATATATATTTACAATAATATACCTAACACTAAAATACAGATAAACAGATAAACAGATAAACATTTTATTTATAATTGTTCCATTATACGTCAATAATAATAAACATCGCAATTAATAAAATAAATAACTACCAGTTATTTTGTTATAATTACAAATTCGTCAAACGTATAAAACGTCCTCTCGATGAGCCAGTTTTTAAGTTTTATTTTAAAACTGTTGAAGCTTGATGAATTAATGACATCCTCCGGCAAGCGGTTATACACTGTCGGCCCCATCACATGCGTCAGCTTCTCAGACCGCACTAGTCTCCTGGACACTCCTGCGAGTTTGTGTGCACCACGGGTATTGTAAGTGTGCTTGTCCTCTCGCCTTACAAAAGTTTCCAGGTTTTGTCTTACATAGACCGCCACTTGAAACACCACAAGCGAAGGTAGCGTGAGTATCCCGAGTGACTTAAAATATGGTTTAGCTGACGTAGTGCGTGACACTCTGGCTATGGCCCTTACGGCCCTTTTCTGCATTCTGAAGACGCGCTGTCTATCTGCAGCGCGTCCCCAGAGCTCGGCGCCGTATTGCAGGACAGAGTGCACGGTCGCAAAATAGCAAGCGCGGACTACATCAGCGTCTACCACTCGCGAAAGTCTACTCAAGGCATAACAGGCGCTACCCAGCTTAGCACAAAGCTTGTCTATGTGCGCGGTCCACGTAAGACCACTATCAATCTCAAAACCTAGAAACATAGTCGAGTCTACCTGCTCCACAAACTCCCCTTCTATAGAAACCCGCAGGTTTCCCAGTGACCGTCCAGAAATAGAGAACTGTACAAAATGGGTCTTCTTTAAGTTAAGGACGAGGCCATTTTGTCTGAACCATTGTGCAAGTTCGCCTGCTGTTTTATTCAATCGCTCTTCGAGTTCAATTTGAGTGTGCGCTGTGACTATCGCTGCGACATCGTCAGCGTACATATATATATCTCCGGATGCAATGAAGCCAGGCAAATCGTTAAGTAATAAGGAAAAGAGAATGTTGGAAACCGACGATCCCTGTGCCACTCCCATCGCGGTAGCCAGAGGATCTGATCTGGTCTGCCCGCCGTCACCAACCACCACCTGTGATCTGTTCCGCAGCAGGTCTGTTAATAATGCATGAGCAGGTCCGCTTATGCCATAGTGCTTGAGCTTGAGAGCGAGTACGCCGTGATCGGCAACGTCGAACGCTTTCGACAAGTCGCAGCATAACACTGCGACTCGCTGCTTTCGTTCACACGCTTCTAAAACTCGCTTAACAACTTCGCGCGTGAGGCAGGTAGTGGAGCGGCCCGCTCGATATGCATACTGCCGCTCAGACAGTGCTCCCGTATTGTATAGGTAGTCGGTGAGACGAGCACTGAGTCCGTTCTCGAAAATCTTGGCTACCGCGGGAATTATCGAGACAGGTCTATATCCGTCAATATTTTCACGTTTTCCCTTCCCCTTAAACAAAGGTGAGATTTTACTCAGCTTCATCGCGACCGGATAAACTCCAGCCTGGATGCAGCGATTGAATAAAACAGCCAAGCATGGTGCTAAAGTAGTTAAAGCTACATTTATAGTCTCCATTGATATGTCGTAAATATCTTTAGTAGGTTTCTTCGGTATGCGCGATGCCACGATGCGGTAGACTTCATCGGCTGTAAATCTAGTGAGTCTCAAGTCAGTCACATTACACGATACCTCTAAAAAAATTAACATCGTAGTACAGTCATTTCGCATGACACACGGCGAAATAGTCATTTACGTCGTCTACACTTGCGAATGCTAATACCGACGTTGCCACTTGCGATATAATTAAGTTGTAAAAAAATTTTGTCTAAAACCACATCGACGCAGACCGATGCATCTCTGCGTCATTGATACTGTCCCAATAAAACGTAGATAGCGACATAAACGTACGATTTTCTTTATTACCGATTGGAAAATTTTACTCATAGGTCAATTAACCCGTCGCTGCAGCTCTGATAGCAAAATGATCCAAGACTACGGGGTCAGATAGACTTCGTCAGTCGGAATAATCGGATACACTTATCTCGCGCATGAAAGTCGACATTTTGCGCTTGCAACAACCGTCTAACTAGTGGCATCATTGTAAGGGGATTATGATTTAATAGGTCGATGGTATTATGAAAGACATGGGGCCGCAGATTTTTTTTTTAAATTTTCGATTTTTTTTTTAATAAACGCCTTGCATGTTTTAAAATTAATCAAAAATATGTGGTAAAACATCAGCTAGGTTCACTTTCAGAATTAGAAGGTAGGCTCTGCTGTCGAGTACATAATTTTAGTGTATCTCATTATATAGGCAACACGGTCAGAAATAAGTATTGAAATCGGTTTATTTGGTGTTGACAGTCCACAAAAAACACAAAAACGAATATAGGTAAAAACAATCCCTATTCGCTGCCAAAAAAACGCTGAAATGACGTTCAAATACAAAATTCAAATAAACATAATTTAAACACAATAAACTCCTCTGCCAAATGTTGCAAGTATTATTTATTGCTATTCGTCATGCACTTGTCATAGCGATTCTTCAAAGAACATTCCTTCGCTATAAAGGCCTTTGCGCAACAAGCGCTTCAGTCGCACGTACTCCACAGAATTAAAATGTGACGCATTGGACTCACATACCGGTTCTGCCCGATGTTTTATCAATCTATCATCTGACATTATGATTATTTAAGATGCTATCGTCAAAGATCCATTTCTCGTTGAGATTGTCATGGTTTATGGTAATGTACTCTCTCGGATGATATATCTGAGCTATGATTGAGTTTGACTCGCTATGCAGCTTTCAACGTTGGATAATCGCAGCCTCGAACAGTAGATTCTTATGAGTGACAAGTTATTGATATGCTGATAATCATTTCTGACGAGCCGTGAGACATATTGTAGGTACATATTAAAACCACTATGGCGCCATTGAATTGAAATCTTATTAGCTTTGTAAGAAGTTACTTAGACTCTTTATTACGGATTTCACTAAATCAACAATTTTTATTCTTTTGAAGATGCTACTAATTTGCACAAACATTAACCTCTAGCAACAATCTATAGATGGACAAGGCTATTAAATAGTTTGTTGCAAATGTGCGTGTTAAAATGAGATCATCGAGGTACTCATTCACTAATCGTTCATAATAAAAGGTCACTTATGTACCGGATCATAATTTTCTTTAACATTAATTGTAGTCTCTTTCCATTCTACCTTATTGAACTATGATGCATCAAGCTCATGAATTACCTATCATAACCACACCTTGTTACGACTAAGGTGGGCAGGTACATACTACAGATACTACATAATATTTAGACATTTCGTCAATCAATTCGTTTCAGGGCCGGAGACCTCGTGACATACACTGGGCTAATCCCCGTAGCGAATCTGCAAAGGGTGCCAGAGGAACAGGTCACGCACGTGACGCAACCGACCTCATTTGCCCGGCAAAAATCACATTGCGACATGCCTAAGTAAATGGTAGCAATTGTGATCGAAAAGTTAAGCCGAAGCCACCTCTGACAACTTGGGCTACTGTAAAATAGCGGTCTACTTACCTTAATGATTTTACTTATAGATAACTTGAGGTACTGTTTACTATTGTTATATATTTTTTTCTTTTGATAGGTAACAGTATACAGGGTGAGCTTGAATTGGTATGTTATCCCGGAAGGGGATGATTAGGACCATGGTTGTCGACAAGTTCAATTCAAACGTGAATTTTGCGGCATTTTCTGGAATTGTTTCTAGTCTCTTCTAATCAACATCATTATTTAAGACAGTTCAGAATAGTTCTAGTGAATCAGCTGATCTAGTGCTACCCGGTAGTTCAGTAGTAGAATTTTGACGTAAACTTTAAATGCCTTTTCTTCAATGTAAAATTCCGAATTTCAAAAACTCGTAAAACAAAATATATTGTTGACCTCCATGGACGTACTCCAGGGAGTACATTGACGCCCTTTTGGGATAATATACCAATTCAAACTCAGGCTGTATTGTGATGTTAAATGGCAACGTGATCGAAAGTCGTAACACAACGTAGAATAGAAGAAGCGAAGACATTACGTACTGTTATCAAAATTTCGTGACGCGTTACGCATTAACCAAGTTATAACCATTTTTTGCGACTGCTCCTACATAAATTGTTTTAGACAGTTTGCATAGAAAGTCACACGCAATGAAGACATTAGCTAGTTTAGCATCTTATTGTTCAAGACGAATGTAAAAATAAATTACGACATCCTAAAAGGTTAATAGCTTCCGATCAGATTGTAATCGAGTCAAGAGACAGTAAACAAAGACGAGCCACCGCGCTAATTATTGTAAAAACCTGATTGGCATACGGCACTGTTGCCTCCTAGGCTAGCTAGTGTCAAGCAATCGTAAAATCTTAAAGGTTACAAAGCGACAGGATAGTAAAATAGATATGAACTAAAGAAGTAAAATGTTTATAACTATATTATTCCTAGTAAAGGTGCTGAAAATCGCTATTTGCTATGTCTATCTAGCTCTGTCAAAAACCGGAGTGGTCGATGCAAAGTTCTCGGGAAACAGGGAACCTAATTTGTACTATGTGTAGGTATTTCTATGAATATTATCCAACAAAGCCAAGGTTCAACAGGCGTACCGCAAACGAAGTTTACTAACTATAAGTTTGAGTATTTTCTTAAATCGTCTTTAGCTTAGAATGTAGACGCTAGACAGAAATGTGTTACATGTCATCTTTTTGGTTCATAAACTTTCAGTTACTAAAAAGTGGCCAAGGTCGGACCTTGAGCAGTTGAGCACCTTGTTACCTACTGTAAATTAATTACTCATCTAGGTACATTTGGAAAACATTTAGTACATAAATACCAAGCCATTTACCGCAGAACAGGTTATGTTGAACTACACACTACAGAAATCTGAAACGTAATGGTATGATAAACATCTCCGTCAAGCGAATAAGGTAATTTAATGATCTAAGTGCAATCTAGACGAAGCGCAAGTCTAACCAGAAGTCAGGCAAAGTTCACCGGCTCTGAAGCGCCGCGCCGCCCAGATCTCGTCGCCATCTCGACACGCCCAGCCATTAAAGCGTTGTGAAAAGAAGATTAAAATTAAATGTGAACGAGCTTGGCCAACTTACGATAAATAATGTTAGATTCTATATAAGTACCTATCTCCTCGAACTTGCGAATATTATGTACTGAAAATTATAAAGATCTCTCTTTCGTCAACGATAACAAAATATCAAGACTTATAAAATATTGCAAGGTAAGGATTTGTACTGCATTGTATTTGCACTTTCACTTCGCTTTGTTGTACTTAATAAACTGCTCATAATTTGTCGCTAAAGTCAGACCGGTGCAAATTAAATCCAATGCAAATATATTAGTAACACTTTTAACCGGCACAGTAGTCAGTGAATTTCACTTATGAGAGAACAGGATCTCAGGGTAACGAACGCAATGCAGTGCCGCGTAGGACTGTCTAAAAGTTCTGGGAGACACTGCAATTGTTATGGGCTGGCGTTATGCTTACCATCAGGCCAACGACCAGCTCGTCTCATTATCCAATAGTATAAATAAACGTTGTGCGGGATACTTTTTATATTATCGAAAAATTCACAGTTGTCACGGTAACACGGGTAAAATGCAGAAGCTGGCCCCATCCAGATCTACCGATGGAGTTTGCACTATTTTCACGTGCTGATTGTGTGCAGGTTGTATCGTTATTCGTAGTACTAATTCATTCAACATTTAAAGAGCCTTGCTCTTGTCGGTTGAGTGCTTTCCATTTAATTCTATCCTCCGCCAGGCGCTTCACCTCCTCGCACGACACGACATCAGCCTTTCCCTGATCTTGTCTAAGAACGAACTGCTCGGCCTCTATCGTCCTCGCGTAGTTTCTAGTATTAATTGACCTTCTGTATTTTAGATAAAGTGTAAAACTGAGCGGCTAGCAACATAATATAATCAATGATATATTTAAAATTTGTTATCGCTTCCTTATGTTTTTGAACTCATGGTCAGATATCGAACGTCAGTAAGTTCATCAATTTATTTACGTAATTTATTTATAGATTACGCCAAAATTATCGCTAGTATAGGTAAGTAACTAAAGAACATATTCGTTTGTTTTATTAAAGATATGAAATGTTTCTAGAAAATTCTGTGCTATCAATTCAATTTTTATCTAGTTTATAATTATGTTGAATGAAGCATGCATAGGTATACATATTTGCGAGTCGTGGTTGCATTGTTGAATCTTATCAGCAAACGCGTTGTCAATTGAATTATTTGATTAGAGTTCATTGTATCCATCGGCTGGCTTATTGTTTGTGGCCTATTGTATTACGTATGCTTCGCAATGGATGACATTTAAATCTAATTCAGTGGTCAACATAGCATTATCCGTCTTATTACGCCTATTGCGTAACCAAAATTGGTCAGTAGTGCCAATGCAAAGTCAAACAAACCTAGAGGTTTAAACCGTTTGCAGTAATTGAAACTCTGTTGCCATGAAATAAAGTCGGAAATTAGATCGTTAAATCTTAGTTGCACTACTAAGCGTGTGCTCATCAATAACTTTTTGCTCTTAAATAACATGTAATAGCACTTTGTGGTCACCGCTTAACGCTTGCCGTCCTAGTTTTGAAGTCAAATCGTGCTAAAAAGTAATACTCTTTTTGCGTATTACTATAACGCTTTTAGGTACTTCGCACACGATAACGACTTGTCGTGCGTTACCTATTTATTTATATGATGATTTATTTCACTACATTCATGAATGAGTCAAAATTGGGAAAGTTTATTACAAAATTAACTAAGAAGTAGCTAGCATATTCAGTCAGGTTCGATCACGTAGCGATAAGCCAGATACGTGCGGCTGAACGAGACCTTTGAAGTTCGTAGAAGGCATGCAAAAAACGTCATTTGTACTGGGTTTTCCACTTTTAAGGCATAGACAAGCACACGAGAAGCATCCTTTGTATTGGTATTTGTTTTGTATCTTTCCCAGTGCGAAAAATGCATTTCAGATAAGATAAACGCAAAAAAAAGTAACAAAGATATTTTCATTTTAATCCAGAAAGGTAGCCGATTGCTATATCTTTTTATCTTAAATCGTATCCTCAAATGCACGTGTCTTACATGCTAATAACATGGTGTCAGTCATCAAAGCCAATAAAGATTCCACTAAAATCAAGTATAGGCAATAACATCTTTATCTCAGGAACGAATTGTTTTAACAAATGAAATAAACAATATAGGATAGCAAGAGTATATAGGACATATATGCTGTGGCTTCTGGCAGGAGGAGGCGAGGTAATCAGTCTTGATAACCCTGCTCGGGAGGTCGGGTCAACTGATACGATAAGCAACGGAATTTGCCCTCTAGTAGTTTACTCGTATTTGACGCAGTTGAATAAGAAAGGTATACGTCTTTCTCGTCACTTAAATTGAGGAGTAGGCGAACAAAACGTCACTTTTCCATTTTTTTAACGTTTTTATTTTTTTGATTGATTCGTGTTGGCAATCCTGAGACACATCGTTTCATGCGTTAAAATCTCGACAAAAAGCTTTTTTTTATCGCAGAAAATCGACTTCAAAACACAACTACTCCTTCAAAACACAACTACGCCTTCAAAATACTTTTTTAGTTTCTGTAAAAAAATTAAAAGTGGAAAAGTGACGTTTTGTTCGCCTACTCCTCAATTGATCTTTTGACATTTAATTTTTACAATATTATAACATAAAGTGAGGCTATTTCTATTTCTTTCTTTTTGTTTGTGTGCTAATTCACATCTACAGCCTGCAACAGAAGTTGACGACCATACATAGCTTGTAATTACTGCAATCAAAAGTGCTATTTATAGGTACTTACTATCATATATTCTTATATATTAATTATTATTATCAAAGACCATAGTGCATCTGTAAGTACATCTAATTAAGTTTAATTTGTAACAATTTTTTATTTTTTATATTTGTATTTAAATGCCCTAGCAATTACAATTTATGTGTAGATACATTCGTCTTTGCCCAGAAGTGGGAAACCATAGGTTTAAAAAAACAATTTATTCTGTATCGGGTGTTAAACGGATATATAATTAGTCATCTACGTCTTTTATCGTCCGTAATGGTAAAATATATTTTATTACAATATGTAGAATAATGGTTACCTACATCTCTATGACTATATTTCTATCCATATTTGTCTCCTGATTTTGTTAACATTTCAGCAAAATATAATTACTTATGTATTATTGTAACGGACATATTTTCATATTAGTCCAGAACGAAGGATGAGGGAAAGATTTTTGGCGAACAGTGGGACATACCGTAGATTAAATTACTTGCCAGGTGGTAGGACTAACTCTTCTGAGAGAGTCCGTCTGGGTGGGTACCACCGCTTTGCTCGTGTAATCTGGTACCAAGCAGTGAGGTGCAAGCATTACTGTGTTCCGGTTTGATGAGCAAAGTAGTCAGTGAAATTACTGGGCTTATGAGACGGTATAACGAGTGCAGTGCAGTGACGCGCAGGTCTTTGTGTCAAAGTTCTAGGTAGCACTGCAATTGCTATGGGCTACCGTTATGCTTACCATACCACAGGCAAACCAGCTCGACTCCTTACCCAATGGTTTAAATAAAAAAAACCTTGCTAGCTAATATAACAAACCTTGTTTTATTCTACGCTTAACCTTTTAACCTCCACATTTGGACTTGGACCTTATTATTCAGATTTATAGAGAAGAGTCGTATCGAATAATACACGTGTTATTAAAAACTGCAGATAGCAAAACGATAAGCAGTCCGTGTGGCGTGCAAAAATAACATGAAAAATATATAGAGTGGAATAAAAAAAAGTAGAAATGGATTTGTCCTCTATTTCTTCTATTCCACTCTAATCCACTAAGGATTAGAGTGGAATAGAAGAAATAGAGTTAAGCGTAGTCTATCTGCAGTTCCTCTATTTCTTCTATTCCACTCTAATCCTTAGTGGACTTCTGTTGTTTAAGTCATTTTAATTTCATGAACGCTCCTTTGCGTCGCCTCTTGAATAATTTTCAATTAGACTAATATGTGTCAGAAAAAAACACAGTCTTTCAGAAATCGTCAGTTATTTGTCAATCCTCCATGATGTGTAGTTGCTAATCCGACTTCATAACTACGAGTATATTCTGTTCCCCGTGATTTTGGTACGAAATTAAAAGAAGCGCTTTGCTACTATCTAGAATCTTAATCTAGAATGAGATGTTTGGATAGATAACTGCTTGGCGACAGATTTTCAGAATATAGCAGCTATTAGATCAGACGAAAACTAGAAAGTGCCCTACCATCATGCCAAGATGGCGTGATTTCACAACACACATTTACCGTCTTTAGGGTACATTTTGTGTTTCATGTTATAAGTATATGATAAAATATCAATCGAAGAAACCCTTTTTGGGTCTGCAATAACCTTGTTTGTTTGTCGGTATCTGTATTACTTATTACATAATCGTCTCTAATCACAAATCAGTGACACACAGTGGTTTACGATCGAAAGCGTAACCGGTCAAACTTAAGATTGTAAATACATAAATCTTTTTAAAAGTCAAACAGTCAATCAAAATTCAATCAAAAATAACTATTTTCTAATAAATTGGAGAGATAAACTTCCGCGTGGAATTAGCTAAATATGTGCCTAATCAATCTGCATCATTAAAGAATGTAAGGTGATTCGTTAGAAATGGTGATAATATTTAGTGCGAGTGCTACTGCTACACATTATTACTAGAACGTACCTATGTACCTCTACGTACTTTTGTATGTATATGAGTATTAAATCAAATATGTACGATAACGTATGTTGCTTATCACTACTAATCCTTACCTCTCTACTAATATTATAAATGCGAAAGTGTGTTTGTTGGTTTGTCCTTCTTTCACGCAGTAACGGAGCAACGGATCGACGTGATTTTTGGCATAGATATAGTTTATGGACCGGAGAGTAACGTAGGCTACTTTTTATCCCGGAAAAATGCACGGTTCTTGTGGGAACGCGGGTGAAAACCGCGGGCAGAAGTTAGTTTATTATAAACTGATATTATTATAATGATAAAAATATATTATGCATTTTACATTCTATAATGTTATAATACATATCAAAGTGTAAATGTGTATAACGTCGCTCAAAGTCTCCATTGAGGGACTTTTATTATGATTAATGATATTGAACCGAAAAATATATGTTTTTGCTCTACTTAAACATTAGACAGATTTAAATATAATGATATCTTGTAACTAATTTATCCATCGTCTCTGAATCTATGTAATTGAGACATTATAGAATTCCGCTAAATTTAAGGAAAAGTGACCAAACAAGTCTTGTCAATCAGGCACATGTGTGGAACTGAAGAAAGTCTGCAAGTTTTATAAAACGAGTTCTATAGTTGCCTATGCGGTTATAAATACTATTCGCATTTATTTTTCGTTAGAAAAAGTAACCATTTATTGTAATACCGTTTCAATTGGAGGAATGATTACTGCATCAATCGTTTTTTCATTAGTAGATGATTGAAGCACTAATTGATAATGTCGATTGATCGTTTATGGAGGTCTTTACGAATGGGAATAGCTGATTGGCAAACATGTAAACGCGGGTGAGCGAGGTGTAGAGTTGCCCGCTGGCGTTTGCTTGCGTGCAGAAAAACGTTTACACTTCTTTGCAGCGCTTGCACTCTCTTGTTAGCCTTCATTTGTCCACTTTAGGTCTGGACTTGGCATTAGAGTACATCTTCTCTGCGCTGCTGTTGAGACAACAATAAATTATTTGGTTGTATATTTATCAAATCCATCCAAATTTCTCTATTTAATATATCTAACTACAGACACTGTGCCTTCAACAAGTAACAACACATATACAACGTAAGTTTGCGTACTTGTATATGGTATTGTAGGTGCGTATTGGAAATGTTTAAGGTGGGTACCTACCTACGTGTCATAACAATTGCAGTGCCATTCAGAACTTTTAATTAAACATCTGTGCAGCAATGCCACGCTGTCGTTAATTCCTTTTTCGTTCGTTATTTTCCCGTACTGATAAATGTTTTTCTCTCAAATAATTGTTTAGAAAAGAGCGCAAACTGTTTCTGCTTCAGGATGTACAGTATGGTTACAGTAGATATAAAAATTATGATCGAGTACCTACGTGCTTCATTGCACGACTGCATTACTTTACAATCCGTTAATATAATTTATAATCAGCAAGTGTGAAACTGATTTATAAAACCATGCCGCAGACTTAGCTTTCTGTTTCATTCGAGTTATTAGTAGAATGTCTGATAAGATGTCTCACACAAGTAGGCCGGCCGACAGATATAATGTACCATACAAAGATAAATATTTATATAACACATTAACTGATAAATGTTTGGAGCACGTGATTACACTATTTACATTCCACACGTGAAGCGTATCTCTGTTTTTTAATAATATCGGATTGTTTTTAAATACTCTTTATCTTAAAACTATATTTTGAGCATTGATAAATCTAATTGCCTAGTATTTATAATATTATTTCACAATTAATATATTTTTTAAATATATTCATTAACTTAATTTAAGTTTACCAGACCTGGTAAGTATATAAGATTAACTCTTCTGCAAGTGTCCATCTGTGTGGCTTAATGGGGAAAAATCCCAACGAGGCACACTGTGAGTACTGTGACTCTTTGGGATTTGTTTTCGTTTATTCTTTTCTATTATTTCTGTAGCGAATAACAATAATTATCCACTCCTAATTCATAATATTATGTAAATACGTACTAATTATAATAGCAGATGTTGAAACAAAGAAGCGGAAAATCATGATCTCTCAGGAGATTGTAACATTTCTGCACTTATCAATGTAAACTGCATCTCTGAGGAAGTAAGCAGCGAAAGGGACTAACTCATTCGATCTAAAGGCCTGTGTAAACCTAGGCTATATTCACTAACACGGAACACCTGTGGTAGAGAAAACCGATTCATAGGCACAAAACTACATTCAAATTCTTGATAGTATGTTTCTCTACGCTTAGGTCTTAACGCTTAGGTCTGAGCAGGCCTTAAAGTTCTAATCATATAATTATAGACGTGACTCTACTATTATACAGAGAATAAAATGTAGAACGACAAACTAACAATGATATTACAATGCTTATTAAAAAGCCTGAAAACTTTGTTGAACCTTCAAAGTTTAGAGTCGAAACTAATTCTACACAGTGACTAAACTTATATTACAATTGATGTTCGTTGAGGAAATTTATGAATAACTCATAACCAGGTAGTACCTTAACAAAAGCCATTATAAAAGGCAAAAGGGCAAATATTTCTCAGCACAAAAAATATCTTAACCGCCTTGAAATGTCAGGGTAATTTAAACATCAAATTGTCGATCGTAGTGGAATCTCTATTATTTAAATTGAATCAAACAGACTGGCTGCGGTGCTTTGACATTGAAAAATATAATGGCAAATACGTGACTGGTTCCATTTTCCACACTGATCTGATTTAACAGCTTGCCGGAGGTTTCTAACGTGTTTATCTCATGAAACATCTCAGAAAAAATATGTACATGTATGTACGTCTACCATGTAGCTCGTGATATTGTTAAAAATTAAATTTAATTGAAATCGTCTGTTAATATTTATTAGAGGACTACCTAAGATAGGTAGTGTGTCGAACTGTGAATTTTTAATTTACATATTTTTATTTTCTACCACACCAAAGATAACGAATAAAACAAAACCTGTTTAAAAAAATGACAATTATTTATATTTATACCATTTGATGACGAGACGAGCTGGTAGTTTGTCTGATGGTAAAGCCAGCCCAGAACAATTGCAGTGCCACTCAGAACTTTGAAACACAAAGGCCTGCCCGGCACTGCAGTGCGTTCGTAAGAGCGGTTGCGCACTGCATCCGATCCGTATCTGAGAAAACGCTGTCCAAAGTAGCCACATTACTATTTCTAAGACAGGCCCTAGATCTGAACCCGTCATCCGATTTCTTTCCGTCGAATCCGTGAATCTCCAATTCCGAGCAAAATATTCCAGCTTCAGCCCGCGGTTTCACCCGCGTTCCGAGGAACTGAGCATTTTTCCGGGATAAAAAGTTAGCCTATGTTACTTTCCGATCTATAAACTATATCTATGCCAAAAATCACATCGATCCGTTGCTCAGTTGCTGAGTGAAAGAAGGACAAACCAACAAATATACTTTGGTATAATACAAAAAGTGTGGATTGTCTTTTATGAACAACAGTGTCGAAAGTGGCGACACTCATTCGATAGTAATTGTAAAACTTCCTGTGTGTGTGTTACGTAGCAGTTAGTGGTGATTGTAAAAAGCTCATATTAGTCTGCCGCCAAACAGTAATGTGCACAGAAGGCAGGAAATAAAGTGAAATAAAGAGTTGAAATTGTTAACGACAATTGGAGTACATAAGTTTGTGTTTACGAGGTCGCAGAACTAATATTAGTACCAAAATTATGTATTTGGTGTTTTAAATTTTACCTACTTCTTACAAGTTCTTTCTTAGCACAGTTAATTTCAACCGTCGTAAAATATCCTGAATAATAAGATAATCATGGATTGCGGAAGTATACAAACCGTAATAAAAAAAAACGTTACAGAAACAGAAGTAGAATCAATCAGATCTATCATCCAGATGGTAATCAGCTGAATAATTATCTCTGTCGCCGAGATGCAGTCGTGACGAGCCTAGCCTTCATGCTGAAATAGGCTAAATAAATTAGAATACAATGGGCTAATACACCTGACAAGTAATTAATAGGTGCGTATAATATATCAGTACTTAGCCGTAGGTGCAGATACTCGTATCATGATACCCAACAATCAGAACCTGACTCTAACTAGCAGTAACCACAACATCAACTTCAACTCATTTTTTTTTATTGGCTGTTGTTTATAACATTTTTGGCAGTGTCATGTCAAAAAAACAATAGAGAAAAAAATAAACGGAATTTTGAATTTAGTGTATCTAAAACAAAATAAAAATATCCTATAACAATAGAATAGTACTATAATAAAAGGAACCTATAACTAAAACTACACTACACCTTACATTGATTACAGAGTCTATATTACCAAATATTTATGATAAATGGACCTTGGATGTGCGATAAGATAAGATGGATTTTTTTAGTATATCAAAAGATGGCCTGGGAATATACAATGATAGAAATGTTAAGTTTTAAACCTTCTGGTTTCTGTGGAATGTTCTCCACAATTTCGCCAACAGGATTTTTCTACAAATAAAAGTCCTTGCCTTTGATTATAAACCTCACAGATTACTATATATGTAGCTACCTTGTCCTTGTAGTATACTTTTAACTCCTTCTCTATGAATAGACAGGCTATGTCTGAATTTCCATAGATAAATAATTAGTTAAAACTGCTTTTGAAAGTGGCATCCTAACGAGTACCTAACCTTGTAATAACAAATTATCACATCTTCCAAGTGTCAGAACCAAGGCAGAGGCATGACATGACATGATACTCATGATAGTCGAGTCTGTTGGTAGATATGCTTGAGAAATACTTGAGATTTTATGCAGCTTCTAGTCGATGTAACCCATCGTCATAACTGGTACTTGATGATCACGCTTCGCTTGCAACAGCACCTACGTTTTATATCAAATGAACCAAATCAAATTGCCTGTCAGTACTCAGAACTGAGTGCGGGCGGCATAACTGTTGATTTTCCGTGTTTTTTCTACGATGACATAAATGATTAAGTGATAAAACTCAACGATCTTGTTTACTTATCGACGGTAAAGAAATCGAAAACCACATTATCGGAGCCTTGACCTGCGGCATAGCATTGAAATCGAACCCGTTCTGATCACACGTTCATGCGAATTGATGCGATCATCTCTGTCGGATCATAAAAAACTGATTTGTATTGCAATAATTTCAGTAAAATTATTGCAATAAAAATCAGTTTTCTAAACAAGGTGATGATATAATCGGAAGTTATATAGAGTAGATACTTTTCCTGACAACAACCTAATTATTCACAAAAGTGTGAGTAAGTGCCACTGATATGATCCTCCTTGGTATATGCAAATCTTATTGGTTTGGCTCCACGTGATTATCGTATTTAGCCAGTGTCAACTTCTATAACTTTTTTTCGTTAGATCAAAAAAGATAACTTTTGATTCAATTAATTCCTTTTTATGATCTTAAATTATTTTAAAGAATAATAATGTAATCTCGAATTATAGCCATCTCCTAGAGCTCTGCGCCAGTAACATACGTGCAGAATCCAATATATATATTTGATATTAGAACTATCCGAAATAAGAGATAAACGACAGCAAGGTCTTAGAATACGCTACTAATTTATACTGTTTGTGATAGATGGCTGAAAAGTATCGTGATGGAGAGTATATACAAAGAGATGATATAGAGTAAGCAAGGAGGTAGTGGTCAAACGCCAAACTACCAAGGGTAAAAAAATATATTCGCGTACATGGAGTAGGACTGTAGCTCGCACATCTGTCGGCCTTTTATTATAAAGTTTTTTAGGACTTTTAAAAAATACAAAAACCTCTTCTATTCACTATTTTTGGAAAGTAAAAGTACCTAGTATCAACTGCATTTTGTTTCCTCGATACAGCGGTCAATTCCTCGCGGTTCATACCTAGGTAAACAAGACAATTACTGGCGCATACGGAATTATTGGACGGCCAAAATATGTCATCGAAGGTTGTTCATATTAGGGTACACACGCATGAAGGCTCACACGAAGTAGGTCGCAGGACCTCAGGAACAATGAGTCTTAGTAATGAGTGGGTATGGCAAGAATGCCTCAGTCTCACGACATGGCCTGTTAAGTATGACTCGCTGCCACGGATACAGGAGTTTTATTACTGTCATAGAACAAAAAAAACATAGACGGCGGCCCTGTACCACTAGTTCTATTCTAGCTAACACCACCTCCGACCTTATTATCGATTCTTTTTACAAATGGGATACCTAGTGAAAAAACAAAAGAAGAAAAAGTAAAAATGTAATTGTAATTATTACAAGCTTTTATTTAACTTGCAATGTAAGTATGTATGATAGGCCAGGTCAAATCTTGCAAGCTAAATTTGACCCGCATCCCGTTGTTTGATTGAGCCGAAATAAATTCAAATGTAAATCGAATAACAATGCAATATAATGATGTCACAGAGCTGGTCTGATGATGGAGCTGGGAGGCTGCTATAGAAACTCTGTAACGAAATAACATAACCCCATCGAGTTTGGGCTTGTTTGATTTGTCAAATTTGTCCTTGTTTTGACACAAAAACATAATTAATGTAGTAAGCCAAACCCGATTATAAACACAAACCTTGCAGGTGGACATATACCTACAAATGTACAATGACACTTATATTTCCTACAGTGACCTTCATAGCAAGATCTGTAAAGTATTTTTACACAACTGCACAAAAAAGGAGTGTAACGTTTTTATTAGGGTTCATGTGTGTATGTATGTGAGTTTCTTTATTCCTCCATATCTTTTAAATACCTGAAGTCTGAACAGATTTGGATGTATGGGGTATCATTAAAATCCTTATATCATCCCGAGTGACACTGGCTAGGGCAGTCGTGATTTTAATTATGTAACTTTTGTTACATAGACTTGTTTATATATCTATTGTCACATTGAAACTGAAAAGCAGCAAATCAATTTTTTGCAATAAACATATTTCTGTTATAAGGCATAACATACTTTATGATGAGTTCCAAGCACTCCGTCTAATATAATTTGTTCGTCTGTGAATGCTGTTATATATTATAATCTAATAGAGCGATTCAACTTTTACAAAACGTGTGTTGAATGTTAATTTATTGCGATCAAGCAGTGAGATAAATAAAATGTCAATAAAAGATTTAATGACTTAATCTATATCTATACAAATAAAAATTAAATTGAAATGTCTGTTTGAAATATCAAAATAACAGCGTTTTACTAAATGCATATGAAAGTATATACGGTACCTATAACAAAAACACAATTTTTAAAATTTTTGTCTGTCTTTCTGTCTGTCTGTTTGTCTGTTTGTTCCGAGTAATCTCCGAAACGGCTGGACCGATTTTGACGAGACTTTCACTGGCAGATAGCTGATGTTATAAGGAGTAACTTAGGCTATTTTTATTTTAGAAAAAGTATTAAGTTTCCGCGCCAAATAATAAAACCCTTAAAATTAAATATCTCCGCGCGGGTAAAACCGCGGGCAGCAGCTAGTCTTAACTATAGATACTGGATCGTTTTACTAGAAAACTCTAAAAAACATGATGACTTGCTTGAGCTTTTTTCGATGTTAGTTAAAACTATTTCAAATCCACGTATATACATGCCACGTGCAGACATTACGACAACCTCTTCAAATAACTCGAATTATTTCTTAATTTACATGTTCTGGTAACTAATCCGGTTATATGGCGTCAAGACTTGTGAACTATCGGACTTATCACGACCGTCTAGTATTCGTCGTAGTGTTAATGATAGTGGCCTCTACTTACACATTTTGCTAGAATTTATTGCAACAGCATTTATTAACACAATATCCATAAATAAATTGAACAGGTTTAAGATTGTATAATTTTCTGTAGGCTGTAAGTATCTTTTACGTTGGAGTAAGGTGTAATAATAACATGTAATAGATAGATGGATATGATTATTGCTTGATAAAGAAACAAAGGTACCAAGATTTGATTCTTGACAAAGATTTTTGGAAATGAAGACAATTAATTAAACCCATACATCAGACGTGTTAACACAAAAAGTAACTTTTAGACGCTTGTTTAGCTAGACAGTGTCTAAAGATAAACGTCAAAAATTGTAAGAAATGTCACAACAGAATGGAGTTAGTTGCTTGGTAGTTCGGAGTAGTTTATTATAATGTTGAAATAAGGCTTTTTTGTCATGTATTTTTCATGGTAGTGTGCTAATAAAGAGATTATCAATTGAGTCATTTTTTTTCTTTTTTATAATGAGACGAGCAGTTCGTTTGCCTGATAGTAAGTAATAAGTAATAACGCCATCCTATAACAATTGCAGAGCCACTCAGAACTTAAGTCCTGCGCGGCACTGCATGCGGTCGTTACCCTGAGACATTAGGTATAAAGTCTCATAAGCCCAATAATTGCAATGAAAAAGTCAGTGGACAAAGGCTAACTAACTAACCAATCGAGAACAAAAAATTGTATCGAATAATAATCTGTTTCAAGTGGAAGTACTAACATCTTAAATCTCGAAAAGGCTAATCTCCATAGTTGGTAGTTATTTTCGTACAATACCTCATAACGTTAGTTATAGCTCACATCCTTTAGCACAAGCATGAATTTGCATCTAAACTAGCTCATTGTCTATCTCGAAGATTTGTAACGGTCATAAATTGAAGGGGTTAAACAGAATTACCTGATTAATTGCCGTAATGTTTGCTATTACGGGCTAAAGTGAGAGATTGTAGAGCAAACGTACTGTGTTGTCTAATTGCTATGGCCTGTGGTGATTTACAGTTGTTGCTTATGTATATGCTGGAGAAAACTTCTAGTTGTATCTTTTCAGAATGAATGAATGAAAGAAATTATTTATTTGTCAGAATTTTGGGTACAATGTTTGCAAAGATGTCATAGCATATAAATATCCATCAAAATTCTGCCTGGTTATGCGTACAAATGTTTATCATTTTATATATAATAATAATAATAATAATAATCTGTTATGAGACTGTACATTCCGCGGAAATGGGGAGGTCGTGGCTTTTTGAATGCCAAGACGCTTCATAACCGCGAAGTGTGCAGCCTCAGGGAATATTTCCTTAACAACGAGTGTGGGATGCATCGCGATGTGGTGGCAGTTGACAGAAACCTCACGCCTCTCTCGTTGGCAAACGAGAATTGGCACAAACCAGTGGTGATGACCACTGAGGACCGCAAGGAAGTATGGAAGGGCAAGGAGCTGCACGGGCGGTTCTATCGGGCCTTAACAGGGTCCGATGTGGACCTGCTCGCGTCGGTGAACTGGTTGCGTTTCGGTGACCTCTTTGGGGAGACCGAGGGTTTTGTCTGTGCAATTATGGATGAAGTTATCAAGACGAATAACTACCGGAAATATATTATGAAAGACGGTACGGTCGACATCTGTCGGGCATGCCGCCGTCCGGGAGAGTCTCTTCGTCATATTATTTCCGGTTGTTCTCATCTTGCTAACGGCGAGTATTTACACAGACATAACCTTGTAGCCAGGATCATCCATCAGCAAATTGCCCTTCAATACGGCCTTGTCGAGTCTGAGGTGCCGTACTATAAGTACGCACCCGTGCCAGTTCTCGAAAATGGCTGTGCATTGCTCTATTGGGACCGCTCTATCATTACGGACAGGACTATTGTTGCCAATAAGCCTGATATCGTACTGGTAGATCGGTCCCAACGCCGGGCAGTGCTCGTTGACATCACCGTTCCCCATGACGAGAACCTCGTGAAAGCCGAGAAGGACAAGCTCAGCAAGTACCTTGACTTGGCTCACGAGGTAACCGCCATGTGGAATGTTGATTCAACGATCATTGTACCGATAGTTGTTTCGGCGAACGGCCTTGTAGCGAAGAGCCTCGACCAACATCTCAAGAGGCTCTCGCTAGACGGTTGGATCAAGGGTCGGATGCAGAAGGCAGTGCTCCTTGACACGGCACGTATTGTCAGGAGGTTCCTCACTCTGCAGCCCTAACCACCGGTAGCTTGGGCCCTGCCCCGCTGCCGGCGGCACTCTAGGTTTAGGTTTTTTATAATATTTTGTTTTTATAGAAATATTGTAAAAAACTTAGATTTAAGTTTAAAATGAAATAAAGTGAATAATAATAATAATAATTTTTATTTTCCAACAACAAATGGGTATAGTTAGCAGCACCTTTCAAATACATCGGAGAAAATGGTACAATTTAAAAGCTTCGTAGGTAGCTTAATTGTGAACCCTGAACCTCACACTAGGATCACCTGTGTCGTGGGGTTCAGTCACTTCCCTTTTAAGGATTAGTACTTCTAAACAACTATATTAAGAACAAAGCAAAAAAAAATTAAAAAAAAATCAAGCAACCATCTCAAGGTTATTATGTTGTTTAACCGTGTTTGCGTGTGGATGAGTGTGTGTGTGTGTGCGTGTGCGTGCGTGTGCGTGCGTGTGCGTGCGTGTGTGTGTGCGCGTGTGTGTGTGCGTGTGTGTGTGTGTGTGCGCTTATGTTTGTACGTGTTTGGCTGTATGTGTGTGTTTTGTGAAGTTGTATTATCAGGGGGTATGTATCCGGAGATGCAACATGCATAAATATGAGAGTTATTCATTTAGAAGGTAAGGGGCCTGAGATCCCTCGTGACGACAGCAATCCAGACAGAGTTTAGTCACAGAGTAGTAGGGTTGAGATTGTATATAAAGACGTTAATATCTGGAAAGCCGTCTACCGAAAGGAAGGCAGGCCCCTTAATGTCATATTTTTATTTTTATAAAGTCCTCGGTCTCGTTGTAACCTAGCTTGGATACCCAAGATACTATCAGTCGTTTGCACACGTATCGAGATGACTGTAATATATCTAGTGTTCTATCCAAGCGTTGATACAGACATGGACCTTTGTGTATATATGCACGTTGTGCTAGCAGGGTCTTAGCTTTTGGAACCACCCAGGCATTCCGACGTGAAGTTTTTTTGGAGCGGCAGACTGTTCCTAGGGCTACTTTATGGAATATGACATTTATTATTCAAGGTAAATAATTATTTAAACAAAAAAAAATGATGTGAAATAAATTACATTAATGTCGATTAAAAAATATATATAAGAATAAATACACTAAAGTGAAAAGTCAGAGGGAAATTAGATTTAATTAATGTCAGATTACAGAAACAACGTTATATTACTTAAGCACTGTTTTAGACTTTCACGGTTATTCACTACTTTATACACTGTAACGGGATATTTACCGTGATTATTATAAGCTGGTGAGCTCCCGTGAACATGATGCTTGCAACAGCGTCGAAATATCGGGAGCTCGCCAGCTCATAATAATCACGGTAAATATCCCGTTACAATGTATAAAGTTATATTACTTGTTTGCATAGATTTAGAAAACATGAGATCGGGGTGGTCAGTTTCGTATCTTACAATGCAACCTTAGCATGATGACTCATCTTCAATAGGACCATATTATCTGCCGCGAAGCAACTATTATAGCGTTTCGGCAGACAACCTGCGATGTATACAAGATACAAGCCTTTACCATCTTCGACCACATCGTAACTTATCATAATTTAAGAAAATATCTGAAAAATGCACGTTTGAAATTGCTTGCAGCTTGCAAGCAATTTGAGCAGTGAAGGGTCATTTAGGCTCAAATACGTAAATACGGACCTACGTAATTTATCTTTCATGGGTAGGTACTAGGTATATTAGGTAACTCGCTAGATGTTGGTGTAAATAAAGTACTTTCGTAGTTATGTAGAACTAGTTGTGCCCCGCGGCTTCGCCCACGTAGCCTAAGTTACTCTTTATAACATCAGCTATATGCCAGTAAAAGGCCCGTCAATATCGGTCCAGCTGTTTCGGAGATTAGCCGGAACAAACAGACAGAATTATAAAATTTGTAAAAATTGTGTATTTTAGGTATACGTAGGCACCATATAAACTTTCATATGCATTTAGTAAAAAGCTGTCAATTTGACATTAAAAACAGACACTTCAATTTTATTTATTTGTATAAATATAAAAATAGCTATATAGATATAGATTTAGAAATAGATTAGGTAACCAGAAACTTAAACTTTTACTCCTATGTACAAAACATGTTTTCGCATAGACATACCAATTATTAATTAATTTTGTACCATAAATTGCACAATCCATCTTGCACAAACAATAAAACTAAGAGCCCACTTGCAAGGCCAATAAGGATTCTCTTGAAGAGGTACTCAAGCGTGCATGTTCGGACCAACGACACTCAAATGGTTATTACAGTGGAACAAAGTAGTCAGATTCTACCAGCAACAACATTTTAGACAAATATGTACTTGTTTGTGACGCGTTGCATGATAATTTTAATACGATAGGTAATGTGCATTGCCCGCGATTTTGTTCAAGTTAATTCAATTTTTCAAGAAACCTTCACGGGCGAGTACCCAATCATCCACAAAAGTTAAATGTCAATTGGATGAAAGGTGCAGAAAAAAACATTAATTTTTATTCATAAAGTGATTAGTGCTCCCTCAGTGAACAGTATCAAAAATAGACTTGATAAACATTTCACAAGTGCATCAAAATGATATACACGCATCAGCTTAGTCGCATTTCATAGATCGGTTTCAAGTCATCAAACATTCATTACAATGTTCCAGGCTTTTTACTCATATCTTACAATCATAGTCCATCTCCCCAACTCATATTTTTCTATAATTTTAACTAAAATCTGTTGGCTACGTCAAAGGTCCGAGCAAAGAGCCGAGGGTAAATTTAAATAAGATAGTAAATAATAAGATAATAAAAAGAAAATACTGAAAATAAGTATTTTAATTGTAAATGTTTACTGACCTTAAACACAATTTTGTCCTTCTCCATTTCAAATGAGTAGCTTTTCTTTCCTGTAAAAAAATATGAAAATCAAATTGAAAAATCAAATATTTTATACAACAATTCTAAATGCAAACGTGCATTTGTTGGTGTCATTTATTTTTAAGTTTATTCAAAAGCACAATCGATATATTTAAACTACCATTTTAGTCAAACAATGATGATAATCCATTAAAAACGAACGGCATTGAACTCCGATCTACAACCTTTGACATTTTATGAACATCCTAGAGCTTTTTGTATCATTTATGACGGGCTTTGTCTGGGATGTCTTTGTCTAGTTTCAACGCAACATAAATAGTTAAGTAAGACTAAGAATAAAGTGCCTAAATAAACACTAAAATCTGCCAAGTCAACATAGATTGTTTTAAAGGTTTTTAACGTAATGATAGTATAACTAAATATTTTATGCTACATCATTTATTTATTTGATACAGTTGCTTGCTTATGAAACTAACACATAGACTATCACATAAACTACGTTAACAAAGGCATGAAATTTTGTAAAAAATATTTATATCTGGTTCCTGAGCCATCAAGTCGTTCAGCAGGTTTATAGCCTGGGCTGTAGGAGCATATTGAACGGTGTCACCATTACATGTTAGACTACAAAAATAATACTACAACGAGAACTGCAGGTAACTTTATCTTTATTCTGCGATCTCTTGCAGATTCCAGACAACCTTTGGATGGACAGGTTATCTTACAATTAATTATTTATCCGTAGGTACTGTTATGTGTTGCAGCAACAAACGCTACTTACTTACTTACTATGATTTTAGTAGGTATAGATTACGTTTGTCTGAGCATTAATTTTATCAACTTTTGTATATAATATATTGTCGTGATGTAGATTATAGATAAGATTATCTTCCCACAGACATATATTCGGATATATAATCAAGGACTGCTATCTTGCACCTCATATGTACGAACTGGAATGAACGAAGTACCAAACCACAATTTTTATATGTGTGGGTAGGCACATACGTAGATTAATTTATGAAATTTAATTGCAATCATATCCACAATAGTGGGATAACTTCAGAGTTAAAATAAACACATAGTCACCGTTCTATAAATATAGTGGTATAATTATATAAGTGAAAGTATCGTACTCTACAATAATAGCTGAAAGTGAAGAAGCCTTCGCCACGACTCTGGGTGCTATTAGAAGATTCAGGTCAGGTAGAGTCCAGTACGCCTTACATAACTCTATGTAGAGTTCCGAGAATTGTGCAATAGAGTGGAGAAGTACCTACTCTTCCTATATTACAAACAGATGAATTAATGACAGGTGTAATCTACCTCGATCATGTTTTCTAATGCTCTAAAATTATTACGTTATTTAAACACGCCTACTTGCATATGTATCTGTTAATCACATGTAGAGATAACAATTAAAATCTGTTTTATACACAGAAGCCGTTACATAACTTCGTTAATTAGCGAAGAAGTCATAATCATAAAGTCTCAAGTACGAGTAAGTAAAGAGCGGCAACAAAGTAAGTTTAAGGTAAGTTACTGGTTATGTCATAAAAACCTGTCGGATTATTTATTTTGAAGTTATGATGGCTCGTGGTACTGATTCGTAGGTCGAGTCCAACAATTTATCTTGAGCTTCCGGTAGTCAGTGAAGTTACTGCGCTTATATTAGGTACTTATACCCGATTTTACCAACCCTATATGACACCTAATCGTGTTACCACAAAAAAGCACTTTAGGCGCCTGTTTAGCTCGACATGGTCTAAATATAAACGTCTAAAATAATTAGAAATGTCACAACAAAATGGAGTTTGAATATTTTCCGTTTGTTATATTTCAATTATTAACAACTGACGTAAAAGAATTCTGTCGACGATATTAAATCACGCGAGATAGTAGCCAAATAAGGCTATATAACATAATTTTATTAGAGTCTATATCTAGTCGTTTAACTTTAATGACCGTTCTCTTGGACTCACGTGAATAAGTTTTTTTTAATACTATTGGATAACGAGACGAGTTGGTCGTTTGTCTGATGATAAGCATAACGCCGCCGGCCTAATCAATGGGAGTCGGAACGATTGAAAATGCAAAATAACAATTGCACAGCTACTCAGAAATTTAAAACATATGGGCATGCGCGACACTATTGCGCTCGTTACCATGAAACATTAGCTAAGTAATTTCACAGACTACACGAGCAAAGCGGTGGTACCCACGCATACTGACACTCGGAGAATAGTTAGTTCTAGCACCTGCTAAAACTTGTATTTGATGAAAAAGCTTTTACCGATAAAATCTATAAAGCGCGCGCGTTGATATCTTTAGTAAAGCACGCCGCTACAAGCGCGTAAGCTACAACAAATACAAAATGGAGTCGATTCTGGCGTCTCGTATAAATCTAATTTAAGTTTTTTTTTCTTTCTAAATAAATAAAAACATGAGAAAAGGATGGAATATATTTTAGAGCTGTCAAATTAATCCACTATAGATATGTCAATGTAAATATAACGGCCATGAATTCAAGTGGCGTCTAATTTGTCAAGAATAGTAACATATTTGACAGCTCTAAAACTAAATTTAAGCCTGTTATACATTTTTCATCCCTTTCTCGTGTACTTATTTAGAAAGAGAAACTAAAACTATGAAACTAAAATGCTGTTTCAGATGCCAGAATCGGCGCCAATATTTTATATAAAACTATTATATATATACAGAGGTATATTGGCAACCTATCCATTTACCTTATTCTCAAGTGTTGTAATAGTTTCTATGACCTGCGTGATATCGCTTTACCGGAATCGAGCGGATAGGTACGCCTGATTTCTAAGCGGAAATGTCGGGTCTATCATAGCATTGTCTGACGATGAAATAGTTACCTGTACTAATTGATAACAGAATTGATTCGGGTAAATGAAGGCATTGCTTCTGCATTGGCTGGATAATATAATTAATTCCTAATAATATTTTTTCATATCTTGATATGCATTTCCACAAAGCAACGAATGGTTTGATCAATTAATTAATAATATAAACGGGAAAGTATTTTATTGTTTTGTCCTTCTTTCACGCAGCAGTATATTGACGTGATTTTTAACCGACGTCTAAAAAGAGGAGGTTCTCAATTTGTCTATACTTTTTATGTTTGTTACCACATAATTCCATCGTTTATAAAAGGATTTGGAGAATTATTTTTGAATTTGCAGGGATATACTTTCAGGTTGATCCCATATAAATTTCATTAAAATCGGTTTAGTAGTTATTCATTGAAGTCGGTTCTCGTTTTTTTAACCCAATATTGTTTGCGGATGACTACTTTTATGTCCGAAAAATGCTCGGTTGGTGCGGAGATTTCGCCTCATGGCATCCAACTTTGCTGGCCAAAGTTTTAGTACGCTCTTATATAATGGCGTCATGATTGTTGCGTACTACATGATAAAATCAAATTAGATATACGAGATACCACAAAGGTTGAGCTTGCGTTTTCTGTGGAGGAAGTTGGAACTGTTCTGTGACGGAAGTGGAAACTGGCAATCGATTGCACCTGTCTGAATAAACCGATAAATGGTCAACTATAAAATTTCAAATTTAAAATGGTAACCAGTTGAGCACTAAAAATATATCTCCACCATGGTAGAAACATGATGATTTCCTTCACCGAAAGCAAGCTCCGAGCTTAAGATTCGCAACTTTGACCTACTGGTTGACAGGCGACCTCACTACTATCTACTGAACCAACAACCCTTTTATATTTGTTTTTGTTGACGCAAGGATATACAGGCTTGTTGTTACTATAGGTACCTACGTTGTAAAATCATTGCATCATCACTTCAATTCATTTATAAAACGATGGGCAGGTAGATAAGACTAGGTGGTAGGACTAACTCTTTCGCGAGTGTTCGTTGGCACAACCTCATTGCTCGTGAAATATGCCGCCAAGCAGTAATGTGCAAGCATTACTGTCTTCCGGTTTGATGAGAAGAGTAGCCAGTGAAATTACTGGGCTTATGCGTCTTATTATCCGATCTTTCAATAGTCAGATAACGTCCTGTTAGATAATTCCCTGAATCATCTAAGTTTGTGGTGCAGACAGACATAAATAAATTGTATGCCATTCTAAAGAAATATACCTTAGTTAGCTAACGGTACATTAATTTCGAAATGAAAAACCCGAAAAACACACTAAAAAGTATTGATTCAATAGCAATCAGTTCGTTGTAACGTGCAACTGAAAGATCGGCCCTTAATATTTAATGTCTCAGGGTAACCGGTAACGAACGCACTGCAGTGTCGCGCAGGCCCTTGTGTTGTAAAGTTCTGAGTTGCACTGTTATTGGCCGGCGTTATACTTACCATTAGGCAAACGACCAGCTCGTCTCGCTATCAAACAGTATAAAAAATATACTTCGACAATAATAATAACAATTATTCGTCTACTGACATCATTGCCTAATGTTAAAGTTTTAAAAACGTCAATTACACAAATTTAACGCTTAACTTATTTAAATTGAACACCTATTAAAATATTAGATGGTCACGGTTTTGAATTTTATTTACAATACTTACGTTATAAAGAAAAAAGTACTCAAAACAGGTACAAATAGGCCAATTCACTTCACAATAACCTAGTTTTCAGGTATTTATCGAACAGCAAAACTTTTCAAAGCTGTTATCGTGTGTATTGTTTACGCGGTTGTCATGGCAACGTGGGATGCAAGATGGCGGCATGCGCGCGCGCCTCAGTGCTCGATCGCGAACTGGCTGCGCTCGCATGTCCGCTGCCACCACTCTACCGAGTCCACCCCAAGCTCCAAGCCAGTTTACCGAGGACATGAGATGTTTCCAATAATCCGACATTGATTTGTATGCGCGCCCACATATATTTATGACTCGTTAGCTTATCTTCGCCTCAAATTAGGTGCATAATATTAATAGATTCACGGCAATTAGTATGTTTTTTGACTGAGAATGTACAGCCTTCACCTTGAAAACATCTCAACATGAATCTCTTAAAGTTTCACAACGAAAAAACATCTATGTGTAAATTCAATATTTGTTTCTGAGTAACTAATATTTTTAATAATTAACCTATATGTCCCACTGCTGGGCAAAAGTCTCTTCTTTATCCTTCCAACATATCTAATCAGTAGCCTTATTGATTTATTGAGTTAAATTAATACGAAATATGTAGTAAATGAAAATCACTTTTGCAAATAATATATCATATATTTATTTATCAATACAAATACATTCAGTTCATCATAAGCTAAACACTACATAGTAAATGTTCCTTATGCCGTACTTGCTAACATGAAGTAATAATTATTATATATCACAAAATACGCGGTACATCTTAACATAAAATAATTCTAATATAATATTATCCATTCCATACAAAAAAGTCCCCGTTCGGGACAGGTGTTGCGAAAGCAAAGGAGATGAAACGGTCTCTGGCTAAAACATGGTATCTACTTTAAACAAAATATGTTAACATACGCGAATATAAGCTAAACAATGCTCGATAAGTAATATTACATGGGGTAAACTAAAATCTGATACAAAATTATAATTTAATTAATTAAAACAAATGATATGATGCATTCTTGTGGCGTTCGGCACAAAGGTGCGATTCGCGTGACAATATCGTAGACATACAGCATAATATTTCAACACAAAACATTCGAAGGACTCGAATTACGAAAACCACTTCGATTGTGAATAATATTACGCTATGCGATACGATACTAACAAATAATACTAAACTAAAAACAAGGAATTAAAGCAGACTAACTCAAGAAATACCCAAAGCAACCATCAAGAAGAAATTGTTAGTAAGCACATGAAGCTACAGATTTAAACAATTACACAAAAAATAGCATAAAATTTCCATAATTACAAACACAATTACTTACAACAGACACTATCGGCGAGCCGGATTGACGTTACAGATAAAATCGCCCGATAGTATATCTATAATTACTTTTTACAATATTTGTACACAATATCGAGACATGAACGTTATATAATAAAATTTAGCTTAACATCTCCATTTTAATTAGTATTAACGACTTGGTCGAAGCACTTTGCGACAAATTGTTCCTTCTCATCTAACTTCCTGTCGTCTCCCGAGTGACGGGTCAGCATTGCATCTTGCAGAGCATTGAGTGCTTCAGACGTGAACCTCTTTCCTTTGAGATGGGTGATGACGGATGCTTCTCCGTGGAAGCCTGATTCAACCAAACCCGGTGGGATATTCAGGGTGACATCGTTGATGAGACCCTTTTCCACTGTCATATTGATGACCAGCTCCTGTGTGGAGCTGTACACCTTCGATGGCGCCAGGAGTTCTGCGGGGACTGGGAACGAGCGGCTGACGGTGAATTCCGGAGTGCGGCCAAAGCACCAGTCCCATCCTTGGAGCTCGTTTTTCAACTCGGCCAGACCTGTTGACAAGAGAATCATGTTATAATACTATCATAGAATAACATGATTTTTCTACTATTGGGCATCGAGGAACTAATCCCTAGAGATGCAATGACATTTGGTTTGCACGAAATAAATTCCACCATTTTTGCCTAGACATAATGCGCTCTGATTGGCTAAGCCACCGTCTCGCGCCGATTCCCCGTGCGCTGATACGCTGAGCGCTGATATACGTTATAGCAAAATCAATACATTGTTGTGAGATCGGATAGTACAGTATGTCACCTCTGGGGGTTAGTATCTCGATCCTATTGGATAACGAGATGAGGATGTCGTTTGTCTGATGGTAAGCATAACGCCGGCACGTAACAACTGCCATTCAGAAATTGTAACACAAAGGCCTGCGCGGCACTTAATTGCGCTCGTTAGCATGATACTTAAGGTATTGTCTCAAACATCAGTAAATTCACCGACTGCTTTGCTCATCAAACCGGAACACAGTATGCTCGCACATTACTGCTTGGCGGCAGTCTACACGAGCAAAGCGGTGGTAACCACTCGAACACTCGCCGTCGGATATTCTCTAATACTCTTCAATGCAAGTAAGACCAAATCGCACTAGACCAAACAAAACCAGATCGCATTTTGAATTCGTTTTGTACTTACTAAAAAGTACTTAGCCGCGCGAATATACCCACGCCTTGCGCATCTCATTGATATAGCAAAACAATTCAATATGCACGGCATGTATACATTCCAAATTTATCCAGGCTAGCAAACGATTGTTTGATAGATTCACCAAAGAATCTTCCCTACCTTAGTTTTAACTCTAAGGCTAGATTCAGAGAAGTCAGAGTCCATTGCTTCTCTGAAGAAAAATTTCTCTGAATCTTAGCCTTAGTATAGTCACAAGCAAATTAAAGAGAGTTATGTTTACCTGGGAACCAGTCATCAGTAGGGTTGACGAATTGGAAGCCCCTCTGTTTCGAGATCAGATTCTGTCCGCCGTCTTCTAAGTGCAAGGCTTTGGTGCGAAGGAACTCGTAGCCGACTGCAGTCTGCAAGCTGTCGACGGTGACCCGGTTGTCTATTTCCGCCAGGTTGGCAACCGCAGACCGCGTTGACGCCGTCGCGTTCGTCTGTATGCCATGCTAAATAGAATTACAAGTCCTTAACATACGACGCGGAGGATAATAAGGACTCAGGTTAATAAAACAGGTTAATCACACAAAGAAGAAGCAAGAAGAAGGAAGAGAGAAAAGGTTAAGGCAGCTCAATATTGCGGAAACTTCACGTTACGAAACAATATATGCTTGCACCACATCTAAAATTCAATTTTGATTGTTCATCGAATAAACAATGACTCACGCAAAAACAATGAATTGTATCTACACGAGCAACCTTTGACATCATTGAATATGTAAAAATGTCAACCTGTTGGTCCTCTATTTTGATATCAACTGTGCAACAGTAAATGATAATCTTTAATTAGGCTATTTTTTAAAATGGAAATATCCACATTTATAAATGGGTTAAAAAATAATCTGACATTATCTGGGGTCAAACTTGACCCCTGAGTTCATTTAACTAGAGATAATTATAACAATATTAAACTTAATTAGCTACAATAATAAATTGTAAATTCACAACAAGATACTTTATAAAGTAAGAAACTCAATGAAAAATATAAAGAAAAACAACTAAACACTCAGTTTCTAATTAAGCTGTTAAATGTTGAAAGAAATTAAAATGTAATGAAAGGCCAATTAAAATGCAATTCGCTACATAAACAAACTGACACATGTACCTTGTTAATTTACAAATTCTACTTATATCCTTCCCAACATAAAAAGTTTTTTACCTCCAAACAAGCTATCGGTTAAAAGTACCTTAACAAGCTTGACAAGCTACTTTTAACCAATAGCTTGTTTCGAGGTAAATAACTATTTTGTTGGAGGTAAAAACAGCCAAGCAGGAATTAAAGTTTTTCAAGCATTGTAAACTAGTACCAGGTAATTTTTATATCACAACTAAAAAGGTAGTAAAATGTAACAATGTTTATATAACATTAAAAGGTTTATGCCCGTTTTCACCAACCCCAGTAGACAACTAAATCGGATGCCTAAATCTTTAGGAGTTACCTAGGACAAAAAATGTTTCACCAACCTTTAGGAGTGTGCCAACAACTATAATGAAGTGTATATTAAGGACTTTGCTTACATTAGGACTTACTTAGGCATCGCCTTATTTGTCGTTGGTGAAAACGGGCATTAGTGTAGACATCCCGTCATGAAGGGATGTTGTACTCACCTCGCGTTTCGCAAGGGCCTTGCTGAGATCTGCCTTGTTGGCATTGACTAGAAGTGTGCAGTGGTGATAGCCGGTCTGTCTTCCTAGCTTAGCGGCTGTGCCAGATACCTGACAAGTATGTCATTAAGGAAAAAATTGTGGTACATATAATTAGGCAAAGCTTAACACGAGTTAAAGTTCTTGGCAAGCATATTAAATGCAGGACAATTGGAAGCCGATATAAAAACAACTTATGCAAAATTTAAAAGAAAGTGTTACAATAGCCACTGAGATCGATTAGTATTCTTGAATAACTTTAAAACAAGGAGTTCAGTCGACATTTGCCAACTACTTAAATTGCAATATTGGTGTTGATTGTATTCTTGCAGACAAAGACTATCCCCAATACTGACTCCATAGTAAAAATCTTTGATCTTTCTATTTCATGGCTTTTCAATGTGTAGTAATATGTCAGCACAAATTTAAAGTTAAGATTGTTTTTTTTCTTGATTTGCTGTCATTATGAAGATATGCAAATATGGGGAAAACAATTAAGGGCATATTATTTATCAGTCGCAGAGATTAGATCAAGTTTTGAAATACCTAACACTTATTGAGCCTATGCTTTCTATCGTGAAAATGTTTTTCGAAAAGGATACTTTATATTTGTCTCGTACGATTATGTCCTGACGCTCGTTGATGACAGACTTAATCCCAAACTCTCTAAACAGGGCTCTCTTGATCAATTCCAAGTTGTATTTTCTGTCGTATCTTTCACGAGGAGTGAAGAAGGAAATGTTCAGATTGCCACGGTCATGGTAGACAGTACCACCACCACTGTTGCGGCGAGCCAGGGCAATGTCTTTCTCATTCAACAAAGGAACATTGGCTTCCAACCATGGGTTTTGGTGGCGACCAATCACAACACAGGGCTCATTACGCCACACCATCATTACATGGTGGTTTGAGAAATCCATGTTTCGGTACATCCAGTCTTCCAAGGCCAAATTGGTGTAAATATCAGTAGATTGAGACATGAAGACGGATTTTGTGACCTCCCCCTCCTGCGGCAGTTCACGCTCCTTCTTAGCCGGCACAGCCTTAGTGCCTGTAGCCAAGCTACGGACACTAGTTCTTCTTGTCAGACCAATCACAATGCAGGCACTTGTTGTGGCCATCTTCTTCATAAAAGCCTGAGCCATCTTTCTATTCTTATTTATGTTAAAGTTCAAATAAACAAACGGACACTTTTTTGTATGAACTTTGAAGTTCTTTAAGCGTAAATTAGGCACTAATTTTTAATTACTTGAGTCTTTAATCCTATACTACACTAATCAGTTCGAAAAGTCTAGTCCTTACGATTTAGAGTGTAGCACAACAGGCATCTGTGTCACCCGCGGAGAGGGAGATCAAGTAGTCGTGGAGTTCGATGGTCTGATGCAACCACTTCCAGGTCTGGTGCAGGGTATTAATTCGATAACGAATCCCCAAACAGTCTCGACAGTCACTTGGCATTCCTCCTCTTGGATGCAGAATGAATAAAAAAATCACTAATTAGTTAACACTAATCAACGTAAAATACTATTAGAAAACACTACAAATAGTATTGGAGTGCAAACGCAGAGAAAAGGAAACTTTAAGTTGAGTGAAGACGATGCGCTCACGACACAGTTTCGAAACGAATTAAACGATTTACCTTCCGCCGTCTCATTTATTGGTGCTGGTTGATAAGCGGCCTAGGAGGTCGAGCGAGGGCACGACGACGGTCGGGAGTCGAGAAAACAAACACCTGATAAGAAACACGAAGTAGCCACGCGCAGCCAACCTTATCAATACCCTACTTTGTTATCTATCTTACAAAATGATTATATATATTAGTTTCCAGGCGATGTTTTAATCTAACATACCATCTCATTTTACAATCTTGAACGATTTGAACAAAGAAAAATAAAAAGTTAAAATCACAAAATTAAATAAAATATATCAAGCAAGATTACGAAACAGAAAATCAGAAATGTCAAATTGTTATTTGTTAGCACAGATCAGTAATATGTAGCTAGATTGTTATAATATAGTTATTGTCAATTTGTCAGAAAACTTTCTTGATGGAGTTTTGGCGGGAATGCGAAAATGTGCTGTTGTTGATTTTGTGTTATTTACTAAAACCTGTGTTTTATCGAGTGTTAATGTGTAATAATGGTGGATTATTAACCATTAAGTGTTCGTAAACGTGCATGAGTGAAAGGCAAATAGTACAAAGACGAAAAACGTGTATTTTCGTATTCTATCCAAAACTCCATAGAAGCTTCAGTAAAGTATCCACCGCTTTACTGAAGTATCACTTCGACTTGACTGCGCCTAGACTAAACTTTAACGTGACTTTGACGACTTTCATGCACCAAAACTAGAGATTTATGATATATTATTATTTATATAACTTGACACTGGCTAAATACGCTAATCGCGTAGAGACAAAAAAAAAACAAAAAAAAACTTTCTTGATTGTCAGTGATGTCCTATTTTATTCGGAGCAAATGCTAGATTTTTGCGGAGATAATCATGACTTTGAGAGTAGACAAGTGACATTTCAAAGCTGGCCCTACTCAACTGTGTCTGCTGACACACTTGCACTTTATATTACTCACGCTCACCTTAGATCATAGCCATGAACGGTTGTTGTGTTATCAACAAAAACGCATTAAAAATGCCTTCTTGCGTGTTTAACAAGTGTTTTAATCACTCGGGAATGAAAAATAAGTCACAAGGGATTATTTTCCACTTGTAAGTATTATATATCCATGTTATTTTGAGAAATAATGTGTCATTTAATTGAACTAAATTGGACTTATATATGAATCACTTAACATTAAATTTGGCCACAGGAAGGTGGACAGCATAATAAATATAAGCATAATAACAGCAATAATAAAATTTTAATATTTTTTGCTCCACCATAATTGTGAGAGCGAGTTAGCCAATGGAAATAGGTGTGAAAGACATGAGACGCGATATAGCAGTACTTATACGTAACGTCAACAAAAAAAACCTTTTCTGAATTTCTATTGTCTAATTTTCCCAAGACGAAGTGGTTTGCGATAAGATTGTCAGTTTAAGGAAAAAATTAAGTCATGTAGTCAATGACCGAATAGAAAATACAATAAATAAACTTAATGTTAACATTGACGAAGCAGGAGAATTTTTATTTTTTTTTATCGTTTGTATAATTATTTACTATTTTATCGATTATTATTTATTATATATTTGTTTTAAAGTTTTCCCAAAGACGAAATTAATAAGCAAAAATGGATTGCTGTTCTTCAAAAACAAAGACAGGTCCATGTTCATGAATTTTATTATTAAATATGTCATAGATTTTGCCATTATTCTAAAACAATACCTTTCTCGTAAAAATGTAAATCGTTTATTTATTATTTTCCTGAAACTTATTTTGTTAACGCTACCTTTGTCTTTGCGACGTTTCACGTCGGTCAATATACTAGCGCCTCTACCCATCCTTCTTCTACACAAGGCCTGCTGAGTGTTTCGGAATCATTCGTGCACCGCCATCCACCACGCCGCGCCGCCGCGCCGCCCGGTGCCCGAGTCGTAGCTGGTCTAAGAAACTGTTATCTATTCTGTGCCGTAGCAAGCCCAAATTTTTATATTACATTATTAGTGCGTCACTCGTCTATCTCTTTCAAAAGTCATTGGCGTAAACTTAGAATTTATTATAAACCTATGGCTAAATATGCAAATCACATGAACCCAACTGAACAATAAAAAAAAGGAAGTTATAGTTGACACTTTGACATGTTAACGTTGACAAATGAAATGACAAAAGACATTTGACAATTGCGCATGCGGGTCTCGACTTACGGACAGGAAAAATTAGAAAATCTAAATTCTAAAATCTAGAAACTCCAGGAAAACTGCTGAACTTGCAAGATATTCCATAAATTAGGGGTTGTGGATGATTTGTAGATAAAATGGCATTCAGGAGCACGCTTGTTCGCCTCAGTAAGTATCTCGTGAAAGTAATTGTCCCTTGAATAATCGAAATACATTTTCCATTATGTAATCTACTGTGTTTTCTTGCAGACAGCATGAAGAAATGGGCATATAACGCCTCAGGATTCAACAAATATGGTACGTTATCTTATAATTGTTAAAAGAAAGTAATAATATCTATAATAGATGAAGTTCTCAACTAAATGGTATTCCTTGCTTGTCAATAATAGTACTATCGACTCCATTTGATTAAGGATTTTATTCGAAGTACAAAAAAGCATTTTGTTTGATATTATGCTTATTATTTACAATTAATTTGTTTTTCAGGTCTTCTTCGTGATGACTGCCTTCACGAAACCGCTGACGTGACGGAGGCTCTCCGACGCCTTCCACAGAATGTCGTTGACGAGCGCAATTTCCGCCTAATTCGCGCCATCCAGCTGTCCTTACAAAAAACTATCCTACCTAAAGAAGAGTGGACCAAGTATGAAGAAGACCAGTTATACTTATCACCCATTGTAGACCAGGTCAAGAAAGAACGATTGGAGCGAGAGGAATGGGAGAAAAACTATTAGCCACTTTGGTTATTGACATCATGTAATTTATTAAACTATATTAAATTTAGCTTTTCTGTTCTAAAATAAAAGGTGTTTTATTTTTATATCTGCATCCATAGAGTGCTAAGCAGGAAGTACGAAATTTTTGTAGTATTGCTGCGGAGAGGTAACAACTACCTAATCATTATAATTTTTAAACAATTTGTTTAGGAGTAGAATTAGGGCTCAGTGAATATGCTAAACCTAGACTAAAACTGGCTCAAGTGCAGCTGTCTGAACCAAGACTTCAAATATATCTATAATGCTATGGAACGGAATGATTTATAATGTTTGCTCAAAAAGAAGCAATAGAGAATATATATTATTGATTGATTCACTCATTTTTATAACATAATAAAAGGAAAGGGCCAAAGAGTGAATGATATGCCTACATTTCCTATTATGTATCTGTCATTATATTTAATGTGCCTCAGTTCACAGGTTACTATACTGTTTTGTAAAAAGAGTGAAGGGGAGGAGAAAGATACTAAAATGAAAAAAAAAATATAATAAAAACATGTTTATTAAAACTTACATTAGTGTATAAAGTAGAATAAGAGAATATAAGGAAGAGTTCAAAGATAAAATATGGCAACATAATGAAATTATGGCCTCTAATAAAATAGGGGGGAAATATAATTTATATTGATACAAATAACTCTACAATAAAACATATTATGTGTAAACAACAAATATGGTCCCGTTTAAAAATCCTAATGAGTTCATGAAAATGACATTTTAATACAATAATGACCATATTTTAGATGTCAGCCATATAATTTTGTAAGACTTCTATGCAGCCACTCTAACTATTAACTGGCAATGCGCCAAGTATACAAGTAATTTATCTTACTTGTAAGGTTTACATGAAAATTATTCAATTTGAATAAAAACAAACGAAATTATTTAGTAAATGAATGGCCAGCAAAGCTATTTAACAAGTAAAAAGAATCTGTTCAGTCATAGAACTATCATACAGATTCTACCTGCTGCAGAGTACACCTGCCTCCTCTGCGATTTGGCTGGTGTTTCTACTTACGGTTGAACATACCATATATGGTATCTTATTTTGGTCTGCCACGGCCAAGTGTTACAAACTAAAGGACAGCTCATCTAAATCACACTGCACCTTTTTGACTACACAAAATATAAACATCTCATCAAGTTTGTAGCCTGTGCAGTGTATGCCTAAGGAAAATTTAAATTATACACATAATCTTAACTAAATTACGTATTTCTGAGCAAATTAAAAAAAAAACAACTATGGCTTTTTTCAATAACTTATGAGAAATGTTGTTTTATGAGAAATGTTGTTTTATGAGAAATGTTGTTTTATGAGAAATGTTGTTTTACATAAAATACCATAACTCTTAGTCTTAAGGGGAGGATACGGCGCGCCACTTTCTCGCTCGCGCATGTCACAATTTTTGAAGATAATCAATATTTTAATTTAATTATGAAAAATCGCATTTGGTGAAGTTGCTGGCAATAACATTACAAAGGTACGACAAAAGTAAAATTTTAATCCGATCAGGATTTCATACATGAAAATGGGCAAAACATAAAATCCCATTTTTAAGTCTGAAAACTTAAGTGCATCAAAATCAAATTTGTATTAAACTTGTATTGTCAGCAACTTCATCAAAGGCGTATTTCATAAAAATATAAATGATTGTTTATATTAAAAAATGTTAAGATGCGCGAGCGAGATAGCGACACGTCGTCCTATAGATATTTCTTAAAATGCAGTACTTACAGAAATTAGTATAAAATTGATATGTTGTATCAAAACCAACATAATATAGAAAAGTTTTTAGAAGTAATACACTGTTATTTTAAAACGGTATAAAGAGATAATTAATATCACAGTAAATAAACAGTGCAGAACGTTCTATGTAACATATCGAGGTGCACATACAACAGCATGCTGCAACTTGAATCCAGAACCTACACAGTATCGCCACTGTTTTTACACTGTGATAATATTTAGAGTAACATGAAATATAGTAGACATGCAGATTATTGGGTAAAAAGTTTGTGACTACACAATATGGAAGTTTACTAGACATTCGCTTAAATATGGCAAGTAAATATTGGTATACATTAAGGATATTCTTTCCTAAAATTATTCCACTTAATTATGTAAGTAGAGAAAGATTCATTCTGTACAGTTATAAAAATGAAAAGATATTTTTTTTACATCTATACAATATTGGCCACTTTTTTCCCAGTGATTAAAGATCTTTGGAAGATAATTCGAGATAGTTAATCTTGTAACCGTTTATTTTTTTACAGTTCCTCGTCTCCAATAGCTTCGAAAGCGTTGTTCTCGACGCAATCACGGCCACTTTTGAAAGCGACTGACGCGAACTTTTCAGCCAGTTTCTGGACAGAAAATATTTCTCTGGAACTACCGGAGTTGAAAGAGTCCCCGTTCTGAAAAAGGTGCATAAAATAATGATAAAAAAAATGCTTGTGGTCCATAACTATGAATCAATGCGTAATAATTATTAATATGATATTTTTATTTTACGAGCTGGTCGTTTGCCAGATGATAAGCCTAACGCCGGCACATAACAATTGCAGTGCCAGGCAGAACTTTAAAACACAAAGGCCTGCGCGGCACTGCAGTGCGCTCGTTATCCTGAGACATCCATCAAAGTTGTGGGTGACACTGCAATTGTTATAGGCCGGCGTTATGCTTACCGTCAGGCAAACGACCAGCTCATCTCGCTACCAAATAAAATTAAAAAAAATGTTATTTATATTCTGGTATTCTGTTATAAATAAGTGTATCGAACCGAAGCTAAACAAAGCACAGGCTCTGCTACAGCTCTAGTACCGAGTGGTGATGATCACAGGTGATGATGTACTCACCGCCGAGCTTAGGGTATCGCTGGAGGAGCACGGGGTGATGACCCGGCTGGAACCGTCGCGGCGCAGGTACGTGAGGCTGCCACGTTTGTGGCGCGGGGACACACCACCAGCCCCACTCTTCTGACGCATCAATTCGTCCACTATCGACTGGAATAATAAAAAAATTACTATAATTTTTTTTCAGATATCTTACATTATCAGCCTCTTACGCTCCCACTACCACCGGCCTTCTCTCAGAGAATTATGATCGCGTGGTGGATTATGATCCACCACGCGGGCCCAGTGCGGCTTGTTATGCTCGAATTTTGTCATTCTTGAACGTGCCAGTTTCCTCACGATGTTTTCCTTCATTGTTTTAGAGTGAGTGTGAATAATCCGCACATAACTTGATATAAGTCATTGGTGCGGGCCGAGCCGAAATTCAAACTATGGTGTGTCGGATTGAAAGGCGCACAAGTTCCCGCCCGGCCACACTCGCTCTTTTTCAGAAATCTCATTTTAATTTAAAACCGATATACCTACTACTTTAAAAAAAAAACGCATGCGTTTATGTAAACATAATCCATCATCTTTTTCTGTAGCGGTCTATATTAGCTCAGTCGATGTTGCTCGCAATCATGCGTACTTATCGGGAACATAATTATATGGTTTATATCCATTACTGACGTACGGAATCATATTCTGGGGTAACTCCGTTAAAGTTAATATTAAATGATTATAGTTTGTCTAACAACGGGACGCGAGTACTTCTAGTTAACGATAAGCACTTATTAAACTTTTGCGTATTGAATTTAAAATTGTTATTTTTGAACACAATACATTTTTTATTAAACTTGATGTCTCATTCAAATTGCATTAATTGTGGTCACAAGAAGAGAAACGATAACCTATAATGAAAACGATATGTTGACATTAGCAAATTAATGCACGAACAAACCCGCTTTGCCTTAAAAAGTTAAAACAAATGATAAATAAATAATAGTTACCTGCAAGCAAACGCTGATGAAGGTCGCATGCTCAGTCAACAAAGTGATCCATTTCAAGTTGTCCTTGCTGATCAGATACTCGAACGACAATTCGAAATTCTTGTTGGGCTCCTCCAGCAACGGCCCGTGGCCATTTGTTTGCCGTCTTTCAATCTATGAACAAAATTACATACTTATTATTATTTTATTACTATTTAGTTTATCATGTCTTATTGCCGGGAAAAAGCTCCTTTTCCTCGTCGTAAAACTTTCGGTTTACAGTTTTTCCTTTAATCCTTCAAGCATGCATCAAGAGCATCTCTCCCCATCTCCTCTGAGATTGGTCACGTCGTTATCTGACATTTCAAGCCTCGTGATGGCCACTCATTGGTAGTCTTTGCCGACAGCCCAGAGGTCGTGACTTTGTGACATACGGTAAACCGCAGGGAAAGCCGGAAGACGCGGGTTTAACCTTCGGCTGGTTGATAGGATATTATTTTTGAACTGTTTTCCTCTATAAATATAGTTGATATAGCCTACCGAGTCCGTAATAAAGTGTTATGTTTAATTACCTACTTTGTCATCTATTTTTACATTTTTTATTTAGCCTATTGTAATCCACTGCTGGGAAAAGGCTGCCTCATTCTTTCAACGGTCTTGGTCCCTTATAGATTCCTACTGATTCCAATCTCAGTTGAAGGCGTCCAGTTAGTCCGTCCGATTCATGACGAAAGGCGCCCATCTCTCAGAGTGCATACTGCAGACGTAACCCGCCCAGCTCTGAGCATCGAATAGGTTAGGATGGGCAGAACGCGCATGTCGATGAGCTTGAAATTTTTACATAAAGTAATGCAATAATTTAAATTTAAATTCAGAATCCGCCGGCTAACTATATAGATAGAACCGCAGAAGGAAAAAAAGGAAAAACGAGTTATAATCACTTGTTATATATTTTTCCATTGATTATATTACCACCTTCATTATTAGGTCGAATCGAGCTACCGATTCCGTCACCGAGGTATATTTCGATCCTTTCAACAGATGCCTCTTTGAATTCATTACTGTTTTGACCAGCTCTCAAAGCATCATAATTAATTACCATTTTAGACATTAGTTTATCTGTTAGAAAGTCAATAAGTCTTGAGTCAGTAATGTTATTTATCAACTTCTTGACGTCTACACTTTTTTTACTGTTGTTTATTCCACGCCGAGTTTTGTAAGCCAAGAAGCTTCTGGCCAGAAGGCTTTTGAAGAGTTTCTTTTGTTTCGCTGGATTATGTAGATTAGCTTCTTGAAGGAGTAATGCTACAACTGAATTATAAAAAATCTATTAGGTTAGTATTAACACCTTTGCAGAATGTAGGTTCTATAGAAGCCATAAAAACACAATACATTCGTGACATCAAAAGTTTTCCCACTGCTAACACAGGTATTTTTCTTAGGAAGCCCGTATACCTAATGCATGATTGACGGATCAATCACGGACCACGCGAAAACCATGGAAAAACCACGATCTCGACTTGACGCGTATCGTACCGTCTAAGGTAGAGCTTGGTCGAAATCTAATCACAGCGCTAACCGTACCACGGTTAATGGTTCCATAGCTGCTTCTACAATATCTACTCAAAAAAATAGTTTCACAACCACTGCGTTCATTACTTTAAACGGCATATAGTTTAAGACCTATTGATAAGTGTAGGGTTGGGATGGGATGAACCACCAGCACACTTCATCTCAAAAATATAACAAATGGATAAATAAACAAACCCTTATTAACAAGGATTTGCCTTTACACTGTTTTAGAAACGAAATAAATTTGAAGGACATTTTATATTCCTTGTGGAAATTTAAAACTAAATAGTTTTATCCTGTTGTCATACTTACTTATCATCATATAAAATATCATTTTATGAACGTTCGAAAAAATAAATTCACTAAAACAATTTCAGTTTTATTGCATAGTTTTACAGCTTAGTGTATATTTCTCACAAAAAAAGTTATAGAAATACAAAATTCCAATTCCATCAAGCAATAAATCTATCAAGTAATGTAGCTCTAGCAGTTTTCTTAAGCATATAAGTTTTATTGTAGAGAAATAATTTAAATCAAGTTTACTTATGACAAGACGAAATTTGTTATAGTTTTTCCTACCGTTACTGAGTGAGTTGAATCTGAATGTAAAATAATTTATTTATTGAACGTCAACACAATGTACATTCTTACAATTAATTTAAACTAAAACCTAAAATATACATGGTTAATGCCATCATAATTATAAACGACGACTGCATGCAAATATTAAAAGGCGAGTATTAAAAAGTATAAAATAAAGAATTAATACAGTTAGCAAATATCAAGATTTTACAGCAGGACATATAAGATTGAATTTAAAATAACAATGAGGATTGAATAAAACCTGTAGATATAAAATTGTAAAGTAAAAAATAATAATAATCAAATATGTAACATAATTTATTTCAAGTCAATAATTCAATTATAATTCCGCAACTAAACGATATATCTAACACAGCTAATTACTATTTTACGAGTCACAGTAAAATAGTAATTAGAATAAATAAAAATAATCAAATAAAACTCATACATAATCTTACGAAAAAAAAGGTCATTAATACGTACGCTCAGGACGCCCCAACGCTCGAAGACAAATCTATATTTACATCCACTAATGAGTCAAAAGCTTAATATACTGATTACAACAAGACAATCTCGACATAAAAAAAGTAAAACTAGGTCTTTGTGTTTCAAAGTTCTGGTCGCAATGCAATGGCATGGCAAGGCGTTATGCTTACCACCAGGCAAGCAACTCGTTACCGTATTGTACAAAAGAGATAAGCTAGTTTCTATATTAAATAACTTACTGGATGCAGCGTGGTAATCCTCCAGCAACGCATGCGAGTGACTTTGTATCTCTGCTCGCGTGTCGGTTGCGTCACACTTTGCAGTGTTAGCTCTTTAGAGGCTAGCGACACTCGCACTCGATTGGCGCAGTCCGCAGGATCACCGGTCAGGTTCACCGCCTCCGTGACCGCCTCGCCAGCTGGTATGCGACCGTAGTGGCGGAGAGACCGTGCCAGTTCAATGTACTGGAATTTAAATTAAAGTACTGTTAAAATGTTTCATGCTGAAAATTCCTTGATGGGAAATTTAGATTATTATCAGTATTTAATAAGAGTGATACAATTTTGTACTTTGGACGTGGACACTTCATAATAGGAAGCGATAACTTTCTTTTTTATAATTGGGTGTAAAAGAAAATCATTTCTAAAGTAAAATGTGATTTGAGGGGGTAACATACCGAGACAATATGGATATTTTGAATATAATGCTCCTAGATATTTTCACAATTACAACAGTTTGAAAAAAAATTCAAAGCATGTGATGTGTCACGCTAATGATGCGTGCAATGTGTTCCGTTTCGAGAAATTTGTCACTTTTATCCTTTATGTATCACTCAGTGTTAATCAAACTGTTATTTTATACTAATATGTAGGTACCTAAAATTATCAGAACTCGAACTGCAGAGGCGAGACTGAAATTTGACCTTATCAAATTACCGTGAACTTTTTCCAATGACATTATCGTAAGGTGAATCATGCACACTTGTCGATAATTTACATATCAATAAATCGATGACACCATTTCAAAGAACAGCTGTATGTAACATACGTTTAGTACGCGCCAAACGTAATCGCAGCTTGGGTGAATTTAGCTAGGCCATCCGATTGGGCAATCTGACGTTCGAGGAAGCAGTATGATTTTTACAAAGTGACTGAGACTGCAACAAACTTTCCCCTAGTCCCGCTCCTCTTATTTTTAACTGCCTTCAAAAAAGGAGGAGGTTCTCAATTCGTCTGTTTTTTTTGCGTATGTCACTATTGCTCCGTCCCAATTTTAATTATTCTTTTTTTCATGAGTAGGGTATATGTCAAGGGATGAGGGTGGTAAATTTTATGAAAGAATACCAATCCTAAGGGTGAAAAAATGGTGGATGAAATTTAATAATACGCGATATTGTTGCAGAAGTCGGTATCCACTTTTTATTTTCGAAATTGTTTTCCGCGCCACTACGATTAAGTCCAGAGACGCTCAAGTCTGGCAAGTATTATATATTACTACCAATAACATTAGTCAATACTGTAGCTTACATCATTGCATTGATAAATCGAATGAACAAATATATCAACAATGATAACAATGAATGCAAGATGAATAATCCTGGGGCTTAAAATGATACATAATCCTCAATTTTACACAGAAAACAAGCACGTGGGACTTCCCCTTGCCAAATTACAATTCATACTAAAAAAACAATAACACTAAAAACAGAAAAAATGTTCTACCTGTTTCTGCTGAATTATAATTACTTATGTTCTTAATTTCTGAATAGATTCCTGCACTGGACAAATATTGGCACATTAAAAAAAGTATATAAGAATGTGTTATGTATATTTTGTGGGACCATGTTTTGTACAGTTCCTGATTTCCTAGATACTGGGACTCATATTAAGGGGCCACTCAGGCCCCTTTTTCCATTTTTTCCACTCTAGGCAAGACTATTTGTGTTTTGTTAGTAAAATAGTCTTCTTGTCATACCATAAACATAAGGGCCCCATTATCCTAAGATGTCCTCGGTGCACCTATTTGGTTAAAGACTGCTCTGGGTCCCCTGATCTCTTACTAGGATCTATGTTTGTAATTTATAGGTGTTATTTATTTGTATGTCACATATGCACAGTGCAAGTATATTTTTTTAGTTCACTGTTTTCAATAGAGTTTATCATAAGGACACACTTTGAACTTATAATGTTAAGAATTGATTGATAAGCAATCCTATGTCGGTCTGAACTTCAATAACCCCACTTCCATCATTGGAGATAAAGATGCATTGAATGGAAGCTGGTAAACATTAACATAATTTGCCTAATTTCAATTAGTAATAGAGACATAAATAATACAGTCAGCTAAGAGGTAGATGGTTCAAATTCTACGAGCTTGAGTTTTCAGTGAAGGGCAGTACAATTGTTAACATTTTCTAGCACTCATGCTAGCCATAAAAAATCTGTCATTTTCCACATTCCGGCAGTCACTCTTGAGAGCCAATTCCCATTTTAGATTGGTTTAGAATGTAAGTGAGTATTTACCTCCTTCAATCATAATATTCTCATTTAAGATCAGGTGAGATAGTACACAAACTGTAACTTATGGAATAAATAGAACTCACTTCTCTTTTCTGTTTCTTCGCTTCATGTTTTGATAAAATATCTCTTGCTTCCGAATCAACAATGAGCCATCCCAAAGCTAACTCTTCTATGATCTGCAAGTACAACAGATCTAATGATACCCTGTCAATCATCAGGTCAACATCATAGCATGGATCCCAATAACTGAAAACAATTAAAAATATATAAAAACAATCCACTTTTATTACACAAAATTTGAACATATAATACAACAAGTCAATGACATACCTTTTCCTCAAAACAATTTTATCATCGGGTCTTACATACTTCTGTGATATGTATGGAGATTCATATTCTTCTAATTTTTTTAACGATGGCTGACCATCTTTAGCACAACTCCAATTGAATAAATACAACGAAAAATATTTCACCAACTCTTTTGGCAGATTTATGTAGTTACAAGCGATATCTAATATAGTACTTGAGGAATCAGTGGAAGATACACTGAGAGGTATTCTGTAACTGTTCATCAAAGAGATTTCTATCTCTACTTCATGCATTTTAACACTGTGAGTTTCTTGCTGGGCGGAAAATAGGAATGTTGTCAACAGGTCGGAATTGGCCAAAACTGGATTTTGTCCCACTGGAAATAGATGACAAAAGCAATATTATTAATTACACTATTATGTATAAATAGAGTATGTATTGTTATTCTGCTATACAATGATAATAATACTGATATAAGTGACTGATACTATAGGTAGTACTTACTATAGTACATTTATTACTTGTATATAGCTTTTTTGTAGGCAATGGAATATTGTATTTATATTACTTGTTTTGTAACAAATTTACAAAAATTAAGAATGTAATAAAATTAACAGGCTCTAAAAATGCACTCTATATATTAGTACCCATTCTTAAAGCATCCCAGGGTTGCACAAACTCCAGGTATTATATTCAGAATTAAAAACATTCAATTATGTGCACATTTCATTAACATATTTCTCATTCCATGAGATAATTTTCTATACCTACTAATCATCTGTAGCTTTAGTCATAAGTCTGATATGGCTAGTTATTCATTGTCGACATAGCACAGTAGCACATGTTTTAAGGAAGTTGAATAAACATTACAAATAGTTATCTTACCTAGTCACAGTACTAACCTAGTTGTATATATTTTTCTAACAAGATTCTTCTCTCTTCTAATTGGGAACTTGTAAGGAACAACTTTTTCGGTGGGAACTGTGGCAGCTTGACATATGAGTTTTGAGCCTGTAATTGCTCATGTAAGCTGAGTAGTTGCTTGTACCGCGCTGTGCAATGGAAAAATCCATCAATGTAGATGTTGTAACCCTGTTGTATGGATAAATAATACTGTTATTTATATAAAAGTACGTAAAAAGAAGGCTGTTGAACTAGAGTTCTGGCTTTATTTGCTCTAAAAGGTGAGCAGCTGCTGTTAGTTGACCAGATGTTTGTAACAACACAAAAGTCTGTCATAGTTATTTGAATAAGAAATATAGACAATGATAATCTCTTGTGTCGATTGTTGTGAATTATAATTAGTTTCAAAAGTGTGCATGTAGCTATGTAACTTTTTCAATCAATTGTAAGGAAAATTAGCTCATACAAAGGTCAAGAGGAAAACATTTCAAAAAATATTATCAGTTATGTTCATAATTTTTTAACGGATCTTGCATTGTTCTTGTAGAGAACCATATTTAATAAAGTATTGAAGCGTTTTAATGAGGAAACGCAGTAAATATACAAGAAATAAACAATACCGTGTACGAGATTCCATTGTCATCATGAAATTGTTGCAGATCAGGAATTGAGAAATGCATGGCTTGTTTTGTAAATTTCAGTCCCGATTAACATTCCTTCGCTAAGAGTTTATTTTGCACCGAGAGTATATTTTTACGTGAGCCTGAATTTAACATATCAAAATATTGTGAAAATAATAAATTCGCCCACTTCTGTTGTTTGACATAACTTTTGAAAGTTGAAACTGAAACATAGACTGCGAAAATATTTTGATATAAATACTTTCATTCGTTCAAAATAAAATTCAGTCACATAACCAACAGACTTAACAAATCATTCGTTACACTTTCGTTTGCTTGGTTTGGTTGATAGCTACATTCATCTCTATTTTTTATAACCTGTATTATAAGTTTGTCTTTGTCAATGTCAGCATATGTAAGCATATGTCACTAATCACTATCAAATGCTGAAGTTGACAGCTGATTTCTAAATTGTATTGTTTATTTTTGTATTTCAAATTCGTCAATTCATGATCGTTAAAAATTAAACTAGGTTTCGAAATTAAAGCACACTGGTTTATTTAGGTGTCTTAAAAAGTTCTGAACTATCTTTTAATATGTCGAATCAAGTTCCAGTGATTACTATCCAATGCGATTGGAATGATATTATTCGGTAAGCATTTGCTGTTCTACTGGTCAAGGAATCTACTGAATAAAGTATATACCCACTCAATTATTTATATTTACAGATTACCTAACGCAGAAGCATGGATATCTTCAAAGAAACTCAACGAAAATAGTGTCCATGATAAACTGAAAACATCAGTCAACAGTTCTGATAATAAAATCAAGATCAACTTTTCAGGCAATTACCAGTATATATCTCACGGGATATTAAACCTCGTTGTAAAACACATAAATTCAGGTTTAAAAGTTGCTTTTGTGGCTCCAACAAAAGCTCATAAAGTACATAGTAATGCTGTGTTGTCTGTCCATACAGCTGAGAATGCATTAGCAGTATCATCTTGTGAGGGAGACAGGCTCTTAATATGGGACAGTAGAACAAGTAAGTTTAGTTCAATGATATTTAAAAAAATCTTACCAACTCATTCCTAGTTGAAGAATGAATGACATGAATGCATAGAAACTACCATTTACTATCTGGTCCAGCACTATTTGTTTCACCATTTCCTTTATACCTACTCTAATTATATCGGTGCAAGTGAAGTCTGCTGATGCAAAGCCAAACATGGTCTGGTCATACCATCTACTGGTAAATTGTTGTTCTCAATAAAAGTTTGGGGAAACCTACTCTGAGATCTCTATTGATCTCTTCTCTATTTGGATGCATACATCGCACTCTTAATAAAATACTTACCTAATTAAAAATCACTTTTGGCAATTGAAGTGTAACTAGCATTTTTTTTTAAATTGCTGTAGAATTACAACTAAATATCCTTATAATAATAAAATAAAATACCTTATTTTCAAATTAGGGTTGTTTTTTATTAGACCATGTTATCGGATTTGATTTTTTAGGTCGCTATTTCACTATAACTCATTTTGGTCAAATTTTGAGTTCGGTCGATGTTTTACTAAGGGTGCGGCATAGAGAATTTTTTTTTTATGGTAAATCCCATTTCTTTTATCTAAATGAAAGCCATTCCAATTTCCAGGTGAAGTACTTCATGATTTAAAAGGCCATGGTGGGCCAGTTTACAAATGTAGATTTTTCCCATCTGGTATTGTGGTTATATCTGCTGGTGCTGATGGCTCCTGCAGAATCTGGTCGGCGGAGACAGGAATTAATCCAGTAACATTGAAGGGGCATAAAATGTCTGTCGCTGATGTCAGCATTGTGGAGAAAGGGAGGAATGTTATTTCAGTTAGCAAGTAAGGAAAATTGACACAATTTTGTCATAGCATCAGAAATGCTCAAATACTATAGGCAGTCTGTTATTAGCTGAAACATTAAAATCCAATATTATCTGATGTGATGGCTACAGTATGGCCATTAAAAATCATGGAAGAAAGTGCCACCTGTAATAATAACTAGGAAACTTTAGTTGAAGAAGCCTCAATACCTTAGCTCTGGTGCTGTAGATGAACAAGAAACTGCAACTGCAATAATACACACATGCATACACACACACATATATATTTTATTTTAACACTTCTTATAACTTCACTTCACTTGTAACTAACTAGCTAATTTACAAACAATGTAAAAAAATTGTAGAAGTCAATTTTAACATACTTCTTATTGTCATATCGAAATAAAACTTTGTATGTATGTGTAATGTGTACTTCACATGACAAAACCATAACTTGGGATACCAAATTATGGTTTTGTTCCATGATAATGGAGCTGATCTGATGATGGAACCAAGAAGTGGATAATGGAACTCTTCAGTTACAAGGTTCAGTTTAGGCTACAAGTCATACCATTGAGTTTGGGCTCATATGATTCATTTTGATTAGTCTAATAGATTGCACTTGGTGTTGAGGTTCTCATGATGGAGCCATGAGGTGAAAGTATTTTTTCTTTTATCTCTTTCAAAATGTAAAAATAAAAAAACTATTATAACTATAATTATTGGCTGTATTTAGAAAAATTTGATGTACTTCTGTATAATTATATTTTGTGACTGGTTTAGTAAATAAATAGATATTTCCTAATACAATTTTCTGATTATTTCTAGAGATGGATCTGCGAAACTATGGGATGTAGGTGAATCAAAATGCCTAGCAAACATTGTGGAAGGCCATGGACAAATCAACTGTTGTACGATCACTACAACTGCTGAAGAAGTGGTTGTCGAAAATGAAAGAGAGGTTAGCATATCAACTTTATCCTTTACACCTATTTTCAATAAATGACTGGTAGGTAATTTATATCAGTAGTAATCTTGCCATTAGCTGAATGATGGCCGTGAATCTAAGGCTGTTGAGTAGTGTCCTTATATCGAGGCCGGAACACTGCGTTGCGACGATGCACCGTAAAAAACTACGATGCGATGTCGCACAACGCTTCGTGGAAATTTTCGAAGCGGTGCCGTGCCTTACAAATCTGCGATGCGACGACGTGCCATCATTCACTGAATGGTAGTACGTCGGACAGGGATTCAGTCGGTATCAATATTTTGAACCGGCTTGCGGCAGTTTGCGTGTTGGTTGCGCTCACTTACATTTTTAATTATCACTAAGAGCTCCAAAACACTATGACTATTCAAAAATTCGTTTCCAATTTGGTCTCACTAGCTAGAAACTAAACTAATTGCCAGAGTTTTCTCGTATGATGCCGTAAGCGATTATATTTTTGTATTGCGTCAACGCATCGCATATGCGATGCATCGTCACACTCACACCACAGTGGTGTGGCTTCGACCTTAGAAAGGGCTTTTTTACGATCTCCAGATTGGAACCAGCAACAAACTACTAGTAGTTGGGTGTGAGAGTGGTCTGGTCATCTGTGCACATGTTGCCAGGCGTCAGGAAGTGTTCTGCAAGAAACTGGAGTCTCCATGCAATGCTTGTGCTGTTGTTGAGCAAAGTATCATCATTGGCTGTGCAGATGGGAAGGTATGTTATACATATTAACATTATTAACAACTTTTTGCAGCATTTTGATCGACTTCCAAAAAAGGAGGAAAAGTTTCCTCACGATGTTTTCCTTGACTGTTTTAAAGCTAGTGTGAATAATCCGTACATAACTTGATATAAGTCATTGGTGCAGGCCGAGTCGAGATTCGAACTTTCGTGCGCCGGATTGAAAGTCGCACAAGTTCCCGCTCGGCCACACTCGCAACTAAAGATTATCAGCGGAATACGAGATTGATCACTGACTAAACACGAAATCTCTAAAAATACTTCACATAAGTATGAAACTGAAATTTTGACAGGTAGTTAGTTTATAGGTAGGAGACGTCAGCTAAGGTCGGATTTTTCGACAGGGCTGAACTAAGGGGGTCTAAGGACTATTGTAAGTTTACATGAACCATGACCATTACCTGTGCCGGGGCGAGTCGCTAGTTCTGTACAAAAAAACCAATGTTCTACATATTATTACCAATCCATTCCAGTTAATCCAGTTGAACCTTCAAGACGGCTCACAAAAGAACGAATGGCACGAATCTGCCAATCCAGTCCTCAGCTTAACCGCTTTGCCGAATCAAATGTTCCTCGTTGGCCGACAAGATGGCACTTGCACTGTTATATCCTTACAAGAAGGGCATAGTAATACCCGAGTTCAACTGACTGGATCAGACTGCGACGGCATTAGAGATATAGCGTTCAATGGGAAATGGATTGTCACTGGCTGCAGAGATACCCTAATTCGCAAGTATGATTATAACCAAGTTAATGTACATTTCAAGTGATAGGTGGTAAGATAAAGTGATTGTTTATAAACGTATCTTGTAGTTTTTATTCACACAATACTTGTAGGTTATTAGTGCAGTACATAATTCTGTAGTTAGCTGGAATCTGAAATGACATACATTTTGTAAGTAACTGGACGATATTTATCGATATCAATAAGCAATACTGCATAGAGTCTATGCCATAGATAGATCTTAGACAAATGAAAATGATTGACGGTGATTAAACCCGCCTCCTCAGCCAGAGGATGTCCACTGCTGAACATAGGCCTCTGTTTTGTTTGTTGTCTGTTTGTTCTGGCGAATCTCCAAAACGGCTGGACCGATTTTAACGGAACTTTCACTGGCAGATAGCTGATGTTATAAGGAGTAACTTAGGCTAGTTACGTAATTGAAGCCGCGAGGCACAGCTAGTTAATAATAATTTGTTGGCTTGTCTTTCGTTCACGCAGCAACGGAGCAACAGATCGACGTGATTTTTGCATATATTTTAGAAAAATACATATATATTTATGAAAAAACAACATTTTAAAATATATTTTAAAAAACAACAAACATGCACCTGCACTGTCTCCTTTTTTGTCGTTAGTCTATATAGCAAATTGGCAGACTTTTAATTTACCTCTTATTGCTTTTGATATATTTTCTTATACCATCTAAGTCGCTCTCGAGTGGTGAGGTTTAATTTCTTCCACAGCACAGCATCCTTGTCAATGTGTCTCTTTAATTTCATCCATTCTTTATTTGTACATTTTTCAGTACACCCCAAACCACCCAAACCACCTGAAGTAAATAATAATAAAATCCACTCTATCATCCTTTTAGTCTGATGGACTTACCAGGTTGCCCTTCAGTTGCGTAGGGAAGAGATAGGTGGTACGTTACCAGGCCGTCGATTTTTTAATTGCACAAATATTGCTATGTGCGGAATTCTAACCCGTAGCCCTTATGCGCGTCAGGAGTTAAGTCTATCACCTTCTACGGGGGCTGTCAAATGACAAAGATTACGAATGCGAAAGTATTTGTTGGTTTATCCATTTTCATTTCATTTGCACGGAAAAACTTACTTTTTCCTGGTCGTAAATGCACGGTGGTAATGCTCAGGCGGGTGAAACCGCGGACAATAGCTAGCTAAATAATAACTTTTAGCTCACCTATTTCTTGGTGTAGGACAGAAATGGTCCTACTAGTGGTGTCCACCCACTCATTCCACATTTTCAAGTTTTCGTAGCCTTGTTCCAAATCTCGACACCATCTTCGAATTTCATTTTCGTTCATCTCACGTTTTACTAAAAATAAATCGTAACCTGTTTTTGTTTTTATAAATAGGTGCTTGGCAATAAAATTTCATGTTGAGTGTGGTAGTTAGCCAAAAGGAGCTCTAACAAATTCTTTACCACCATGCTAGTAATTTGATAAATGGTAAAAGTAATTTTTTTATACCTTTGCATTTCGAAGGGATATTGACGCAACTGCAACTGGGTACACCATAGTTCCTTTTTATCCAAGCAGGCGCGGTCTTCACGTGGACTCCTAAAGCACACAAACATTTTAGCCGTATCTATATAAAATCTATTTGCCTCTAAGGGCTAGTCATTTAGACTATTAAATTACTATTCACTTATCATAAGAAAGCATTTTGTTTGTTCTGTCTATTACTAAATTATTAGTAACTAAAGTTATTAGATATAGGCATAACCTATACCCATCTGTGTTTATAACCAAACTATTTGAAGGATGCGAATATTGGTGCGAGACCTGCGCAGTAGCAAATTGTGGATCCTGCGGGGACCTAGTAGAGTGAGAGAGAGATCAGAGTTGGCAGAGCGTGTGCATGCTTAAACCGGCCATAAAGGTACATTGGGAATACCTATGTTCAAATGAGTTTAGGTACCTTTACCCCCTACACCCCCTAACCCTTTATATACCCTTTTATAAAAGAGATCACAAAGTTTGTAGTGATATGTAAAGACTTACTATAATCTGGTTTTGGTTTCACTCTCTTGACATCGTTCGCTTTTTCTACGTCTACGTGACCGAGATCTTTTACACTTTGACTAGGACCCGCTGTTTCGATATCTTTACCTTTAGCTTTTGACGTTGCCGTTCTATCTTTATCTTTTTCTATAGTATTTTCTTTTTTGGATAAACGTTTTATAGGTGCGGAGGCTATTTCTATATTTGTTTTAGATTTGCGAGGTTTTGTTGTTTTGGGCTTTACTATCGAAGTTGCTTTTTTTCCTGGACGCTTGCCCAGTTTACTTTCGGAAATTCTTGTTTCTTTTGAACCGGTAAAACCGGTTGTAGTATTATTTTCCAAATGTAAGATGTTAATGTCATATTTCACGGTCTCCTCAATATTGGTCATTTCTTTTGGTAACTGATCACTAACTTTTTCTCCATGTTCGGACGTAGTTTCTAATGGCTCTACGGGCTCTAGTACGGATAGACTGAAATTTTCTTCAATTTCAGCAGGAAACTTTGTTCGTTCTTCGATATCTAGTTCTAAAGTGTCACTGATAGGTTGCGTTGCTGTCTCTTCATTATCATTATTCGCTTGTTCCTGGTTTTCCGGATCTGTATTATTGGTCGGGTTTGATTCTCTTTCTGGTCCTAATTGACTATCTTTCTCAGGTAGGATCGATGATTTTTCATCAACTTCATTTATTTTTCCCAGGGATGTAATAGATTTGCTGACGCTTTGACTTGGTCTGATAACAGGTAGTTGAATTTCTTCTGGCCATGATTCATCCGCATCACCTGAATAGTAATTATGTACAATAATGATTGAGAGTGCAAAAAATATCCATACATTGTTCAGACATAGTTTGATTAAAAGTTCCCTTTGAGACCAGAAGGCAACAGTTCTATTTAGAACAAGTACTTAATATGCGTTTTTATTCCCCAAAAACCCTTCAATTAATATACTGTTTTGTTTTCTGCATTAGAAAAATAAACTCACTCAGTAAATCTTGGTTTGGAGCTGCAAATTCCATACGATCAACTGAAGCTTTCCAATCTAAATTTCTTTCAGCGCCATATTTTGGATTTTCATCGTTGTTTTTTAGTTCTAATTAAATGTTGACATAAAAACCTAAATTTCATTATTCGAATTTAAACATATTTAAAACAATATATTATTGTATAATCACAATTTGCATAACATAAGGACTGGTATTTGTAATTTTAAAGTAAATCTAATGACAAAGGTTCAATTTTATGTAACCTAGCGTAATTATGCCAAGTTCTAAAATGTTCTCCAGTGTGATTAAATATTACCTTGTCTGGTGAATGTTACTTTTCTATAATTTTCATCGGACGATGCATCAGAAAGTTCAGAGGCTGTGTTATTTAGTTGCGTGTTAAGATTTCCTTCGTTTTTGATTTCGACGATGGCATCAGTTAACATTTCAGTTAGATTATCAGCATTTTCAAGAAAAGTTTTAGACATTTCATCAGGTTGCTGGATATCATCAAAATCGTCACCATTAATATCAGTGTCTTTTGTTTTTTCATTCTCAGTAGGTTGAGACGCATTGCTATCTTCAGGTTCTACGTAGTTTTCGGCAAAATCTTTTGATTCTGCATCCTTATTAGATTGAGTTGCAACACCATCTTCAGGTTCTACATAGTTTTCGTCAGTATATTTCGCTTCTGCATCCTCTTTGGGTTGAGTCGCAACACTATCTTCAGATTCTACATAGTCTTCGTCAATATTTTCGTCATTATCTTTCGCTTCTGCGTCCTCAATGGGCCGAGTCACAACGCCATCTTCAGATTCTACAAAGTCTTCGACAATATGTTCGTCATTATCTTTCGCTTCTGCGTCCTCAATGGGCTGAGTTAGAACACCATGTTCAGATTCTACAAAGCTTTCGTCGATATGTTCGTTATTATGTTTCGCTTCTGCATCCTCAATAGGTTGAGTCGCAACACTATCTTCAGATTCTACATAGTCTTCGTCAATATTTTCGTCGTTATCTTTCGCTTCTGCATCCTCAATGGCCTGAGTCACAATGCCATCTTTAGATTCTACAAAGTCTTCGTCGATATGTTCGTCATTATATTTCGCTTCTTCATCCTCAATGGGCCGAGTCACAACGCCATCTTCAGATTCTACAAAGTCTTCGTCAATATGTTCGTCATTATCTTTCGCTTCTACGTCTTCAATGGGCTGAGTTATAACACCATGTTCAGATTCTACAAAGTCTTCGTCGATATGTTCATTATTATATTTTGCTTCTGCATCCTCAATGGGCCGAGTCACAACGCCATCTTCAGATTCTACAAAATCTTCGTCAATAAGTTCGTCATTATCTTTCCCTTTTACATCCTCAATGGACTGTTTTATTACGCCATCTTCAGATTCTACAAAATCTTCGTCAATAAGTTCGTCATTATCTTTCCCTTTTACATCCTCAATGGACTGTTTTATTACGCCATCTTCAGATTCTACAAAGTCTTCGTCGATATGTTCATTATTATATTTCGCTTCTGCATCCTCAATGGGCCGAGTCACAACGCCATCTTCAGATTCTACAAAATCTTCGTCAATAAGTTCGTCATTATATTTTCCTTTTTCATCCTCAATGGGCTGTTTTATTACGCCATCTTCAGATTCTACAAAGTCGTCGTCGATATGTTCGTCATTATCTTTCGCTTCTGCATCCTCAATAGGCTGAGTCACAACGCCATCTTCAGATTCTACAAAGTCTTCGTCAATATGTTCATTATTATCTTTTGTTTCTGTATCCTCACTTGGCTGCCAAACAGTGCCACCTTCATAATCTAGATAATCATCTTTTCGTATTGCTTCCACATCCTCGCTAGTCTCCCAGTCAGGAGCATCATCTACATCAAGATATTCATCACTCTTCGTATCTTTATCAATATTATTGATTATTGTCACTATCTTATATTTGAAATGATCTTCGATATTTTCGTAGACATCTGTTTCTGGTAAAGTATCAACTGTAACGCTTTCTAATGATAAAGGATCTTTTACGCCAGCTTTGACGCTCAAAGTCTGTTCCTCTAAGATATCTTCTTCTAAACCAGCCTCATCGGATTCACTTGTCGAGGGCTCCTCAAATACTTTGGTATGTTGTACACAAATATCCTGAAAAGTAGGAAATGGTAAACTCATTTCTTCTTTATTTGTCATGTTTCACATTGTAACTTATTATATCAGTTGTGATAGTGATCAAATGCTACTCTGTTGAGAATACAAATATAATTAAGCCGTAGTATCATTTTTACCAAAACATTGTCAACCAAGTCGTCGACACAATCAAGAGCTGGTCCTGCTTCATCTTCAAAATCTGAAACAAAATTTACAAAGCCATTATCAGTTCTTGTTAACTTGCTTATGTATTTAAAATTAACCAATAAGTTCAGTATGACAAAGACCTCTTAATTGATCTTCTAAAACTTTGTACGTCGTCTCATCTAAAATGTCCGATATCCAAATTGTTACCTGAAAATATGTAATTGATTATTTTCCTGTTACTATCCAATTATTTTCTTAACGAAATTACGATTTCTAGCGTCCAATTATGTTATATCATACCTTTTCTGCTATATCTTTGAGAATTGATTTATTCAACAAATTATTCATATCACATTTCTTTGATTTACACATTAACTTTGTTATGTCATAAGAAACTAAATATGCCAGTTTCTCCAAGCTGTAAAGTGGAATGTTTATTTTAAAATAATTATTTTTGACGTTAGTAATAGAAGTCTTGTTGGGTAGACTGGTAGATACGTAAGTCGTTCTTACTCTGAGTTTAGTTTAATATTTTGCGGTTTATACAGCTTCTTTGCAATTTTGTGCCCAAATATAGCGCTTAATATTTTTACTTCATTTATTTCATTATGGCGCATAGATTTCTTGATCTTGGTATTGTGTCTATGAAATAAATCAATCAAATGTAAGTAATTTTAAAAGTTTCATGGTTAGGTTAGTATTATCAGTTATCACTTATAATTTTCACATCTTTAAATAAAAAGCTTATAACGGTTTTTATCAGGTAGGAAGTACTTATATTACGGCCAGTGACTACGTTCTCCAAAACTGCAATGATTGTTGATGTCACAGGTAGACTAGTAATATTGGTACTTAACCTACTCATAACCATGAAAATTACAATATTACACTGTAAGGTATATTTTAGAGTTTGCATTTGAAACTAAATATACTAGGTATATCTACGCGATAAAAAAGATTTTTAAAAACTTTTTGGATATCATGAGATTTATTAGGTGAGTTTCTTTGGCCTTGCTTGGATAACGATTAACTTTAATATGCTACTGTAGATACAAAATTTAAGCAAAGTCTTTTGTACTTTAAATATTATGTGTTTATTGTACCTAAGTATAAGGTACATTATTCGCCATAAATTTGTTACAGGTTAATGTTACCTTCCCGTAGCATTGTCATCTGATTTTTTGGCATTCTTCTGCTTTTTGCACCCTTTTCTCTTGAAACAGTATATTGCGTCAGAAATCTGTACTACAGGTTTCTGGTCTAGGACATGTTGGCGCAACCGTTCGATCTGAAAGATTTTATTATTCTTTAACATTAAACTTCACTAGATTAATAATGCTAAGCTGAACAAACTCGATGAAGCAAAGTTCTTCAAAACATCATATGTCGTCTCTTAACATGGTGAGGTTGCCATCAAATGATATATAAAAACCGGGATCCCAAATATACAGCAAAATGTCATAATACTCATAATATCGTCTTATAAAATATACAATCAACCTAATTAATTAAATATAACTTATGTTCAATAATATGAAAATAATTGTGAGGCCGTTCATGACAATGTAGGTACAAAACAATTAAACAATTTGAAATATGTAACTGAGAAGTACCTATCTACTTAATGTGAATAATCCCTATTTCGGAGTAATAGGGATTCCCTGGTAGGGCAAAGCGCAATCGTTTGATGTTGAGGAAGGTGGTAAAAACGTAAACCTAAACTGGGGAGTGGTGAATAATCTAGTTCTCAAGTGCGGGTTTTTTATACTATTGGATAACGAGACGAGCTAATCGTTCGTCTGATGATAAGCGTAATGCCAGCCCACAACAATTGGAGTGCCACCCAGAATATTGAGACACAAAGGCCTGAGTCGCACTGCATTGCGCTCGCTACCCTAAAGGTGAAAATACACGGTTCAACCAAATTGAGTCACTTTGGTTGAATGGAGCAGAAATTAAAGGAATGCTGTTGTTGCAATGACATTGAATGATTCACTTATAAGTTTACATGGATCAATTTGGTTGCTTCATCCAAATTGAAAGACAAAAGTGAACCGTGTATTTTCATCTTAAGACATTATGTATTAAGTCTCTTAAGCCCAGTAATTTCACTGACTGTAATGGCTGCTATTACTGCTTGGCGGCAGACTATACGAGCAAAGCGGTGGTACGCACTCAGGCGAGAAACTGGCAGAAGAGTCAGGTTTTAACTTTGGTGTTAGATTTTAAACTCGAGGGCGTCTGTTGGCTAGGCTAGCACTAAAACCATAGCGAGCAATAGAGCCCTACTATTGCACTGCTATATGGTTGCAGATTTGTTTCCTTAACCGCCACCTCATGCTTGCTGTAGGAATTGAACCCTCAGCTTACGGAGCAACTTGCAACCTCACCATGCAATCTACTAAGCCATCAACTCTTCAAATACAATACTCAAAAATGTGGGGATCATTGGTCCAGTACTTGGTGGCAGGACATGCTTAATACTTTTCCCTTACCATAAAAGAAGGAAGCGTGTTACACTTATTTCTCCAAGTGTCAAGGCATTGGCGTTTTGTTGGAACTGCCAGTTCGGCTATTCTCATGGCACAAGGAGCATTCGTTTTCGGTTTCCGACACTTTTGCCTCTGTGCCATTTTCATCGGTGCAGGTGAGGTCTCTCGATAGGAGGGGGAATTTGATCTGGACTTAAGTCGTTTTGTAAATTTCTTTGGAGATTTCTTTCTGCAAGTAGGTATTGGGGGGAAATGGTGGAATTGACTTAGTTATATATTTTTCTGAAATGTAAACTTTCAGCCCGGGTTTTGGAATGCTTTTGTAGGACTAAATCCATATAATAAAAAAATTGAACAATAAAACAAAAGAGTAAGAACCTAAAACTTCTAAAAATAAATGTGGTGGGGCCGACATAATACCATGTGGCGCGGCGTGTGAGTTCACTATTTCTATATCACCTATTTCACAATAAAAAATACTTGCCGGTGATAACCCCACTTCTTCATGCTACGAGGTGGTTTTATATAATCAATGTTTACTACATCGACCTCTCGTATCGGAAAAAGTTTCAATTTCTCCTGGCGAAGTTGTTGCCCTTGTAACACAGCCTTCTCCACAGTTTTATCTGCCCAGTAACTTATGAAATCCAATTGACTGCCGCATGAAGATTGTTGTTGACCACCTGATTTGAATTTAAAGCTTAGTTACTAGGAATAGACATTCCTATTTGGCAGAAGCTGACCACCTGGAGAGCTGACTAGACCAAATAGAAACGTGTGTGTTAGTATGTAGGGTACGTGTTTCAATTCGATCCATTGCGCGATTTCTGCGTATTGTACGACCTTTTGCATTTTTTGTCCAGAGGTCTATCAGAGGGATGAGGTGTTTTACTCCCTCCACCGATGACGCACGGAATAAAGGCACGCATGTACCTATATGTAAGCACCAGGCTGTGGCACCAGGCCTATATAGGTAGGTCCCTATATATGGCTATCTATGATCTACAGTGGTGGTCATATAATTAAGAACGCTTCATACAAACACATCATTTTGAAATTTAAATGTTCATAACTATAAAAATGTTACTCCCTGAAAAATGGTGGCTATACTGTCAGTTAGTATATTTACAAGGTAACCATAATCGCAAAAGAAATTACGAAATAATTTGTATTATTCCTGTTCGATTTAATGTCATTTAAATATTGTTCGCTTAAGAGTAGGTGGGAAGCTGGACAAATAATTAAGAACGACAGAAAGACTTAATCATAATGTTAACAATAATTAAATAATTCGACTAAAACTAATAAATAATTTAATAGTGTAGTGTTGTAATTAATTAAAAACACTTTTTGTTATAAAATAAATTAGTAATTAATATTTAGTGGCTGGATAACTGCAACATGACAGCGGCGCGACAACGACACTATCAACTTTTGGTAGGTCTCAATTGAAATAGAATTCCACACTTTCAAAAACGAGTCGTACATCTCATTAATGTTACCACACCATCTGTTTGATAGTTCTTTTTGACTTGACACTAAAGATGCTCGATCGGATGAAGATCTGGGTTGTTTGGTGGCCAGTCTAATACAATTACCAGTTGACTGTCGAGGTATCTTTTTACAGTGTGCTGTGAGCTTCGGGTCATTATTGTGCTGGAATGTCCAAATTACCGGGAGATTGTCTTCTGCATATGGCAGCATACATTCTTCGAGGATCTTTTTGTATTGATATTGGTCCATGTTACCTTGTTGCCTACATGTTGCCTACATGTTACATTGTTCCATGTTGTCTTGTAGGTCCCACGCCGTAACCAGAAAAGCAACCCTAACGTTTCCACCGCTATGCTTCACCGTCTTTTTCGTGTATCTAGGATTGAATGCCTTATTCACAGGTCGGCGTACGTACTGAAGACTGCTTGCCATCAGAGCATAGTCTAGTTATCTTTGTTTCGTCCGAAAAAAGTACATTGTTTCAGTACTGCTATTTACACTCTTGATACATCCTTGCAAGCGCTAATCGGGCCTCTCAATAGCGTGGTGTCAACATGGGTTCCTTCCTCGTTACTCGCCCAAACAACTGTGCCTCCACTAGCCGTCTTCGATCGGGTCGTGCAGAGTTGCCTTAAGGTTATTCTCACCAAAAACTTCATTTTTGATTTAATTTGACGCTTTAAACGGGTCCTGCTCGGGAAGGTGAACTATTCTTAAATCCTCTCGTGGATAAGTTTTCTTGCTTTAGGTTTGCCGGGGAGATTAGAAGTTGTCTGATGTGTGTTAAAATGCTTCAAAGTCTGGTACACCATCGTTTTTGAGCAATGCAAGTGATCCACAATTTTTTTATACGACCAATTATGACCACGCAACTTTATTATTATTTCTGTAGAAGTAGAGTCGCAAGATTTGTTTTTTCACCATTTCAAAAAATGAATTGCAGAAAACGTATATCCTAACAATAGTAGCGCGAAAATGCAATAAAAATAGTAAACGAGTACTTTGCATTCCATTTTTATAATGATAAAAAAAGAACAAAATATTTTCGTTCTTAATTATTTGTCCAGCTAGTATTCCGGGAACTTTATGAGTTCCTATGATTTAATAGATAGAAAAATAAAAAGGTACATAATTTTGACAAGATTATTACACCAAATGATACAGATCAGTCATAAGAATATTCTACAACACGATCTGAGAATGTTTAGTAACAAATTGCGCACTGAAATTATGGTGAAAACATAGTATTGGTGTCGTACTATTAATCGTTCTTAATTATATGACCACCACTATATGTAGGTATGGTTTAGGCTCCGTAGCTAAGTCGGTAGTAACCCTGCCTACAAAGCGAGGGGTCCCGGGTTCGATTCCCGGCCGGGGCAGATTTTGTGTAAGCATAAAATTTGTTCTCGGGTCTTGGATGTTTGTGATGTGTATCTGTGTGTGTCCATGCCACCTGCGACACAGGGAATCCTAGTGCAGGGTTATGAGTATAAGCGTTTATATAGGTTAAGATAATACCTACCAAATTAACGTTTAGATTGGAGATTGGTTGCACATAAGACAGTAACCGACTATCGAGAATAAGTAGGTAGATACATACGTAAAACGTTTTTTTATGTATTTATTTATTCTATCTTAGTAAGTGGATAACAATCGATATTAAAATTTATTGCAGGTACTTACCCGAAACTGAATTATTGTTGTTCATAATTATTATTATGATTTAGAAGCCGAATGTTTCAATCTAAACAAAAATTTCGCTGGAAATTTAAGTCAAACCAAATCCCAAATTGACTAACGTATGAGTTTGTGCATCATTCAAGTTAAATCTATACGGCTATGGGTCTTAGGTAGGTAATAGTTTTGTCGGCTTATAGAACTACCAATATTATTACCAATATCAATATTATTATCCTTCTATCACAGAGACCTGTAAACCTATGTCTTCTAGATGTGATAAATTACTCAAGTATGTTTTCATGACATACAAAGTTGCAATAAGTAGATGCATGCAGTATGCGCTCCTATACTAAATATTCTGATTAAATATATAAGTAGTACATAGAAGTACTTTATATTCTTGTATTACGCGCTAATCGTTATTTCAAAAATATAACATCCGGTTATAGAGTACAGACTATAAGCATCCATTCCATCCGGATCCGGTAAGAGATGGTAACTTACCATAATAAATATAATGGTTTTTTTTACTTTAGTTTGGCTCCATATGTTTTGCATATTAGCAATTGAAGAAGTATACATAAAGTTCAAGTTTTGTAAGTAGGTATTGTAAATGATAGTAAAAGTCGAGGCAACGTCACGTGCAAGTCTACCATCAAACAGCGTTCAAAACCCATAATCTGAAGAAAAAAAAAGAAACAATCTTTGGAAGAAGAGAATAATTGTCATTGTCAAGTGAATGCAGTTGTGTTGACACTTGGCAGTTTTTGGCTTGTCAGCTAACAGCTTGTCACGTTCCAAGGCTGCGTTCACTGCCTACATACCGCGTGCAACCGAACGCTCTAATTACTGATCCTCTAAACGACAAATGAAAAATGTTAATCGGTGGTAAACTATGTTTTGTCTTTGTTGTTCTTCAACAAAACATAGTTTAGCTATTCAACCATTTAACTCTGCTTATTATAAGACCGTTATTATAACGTACGGTTTGACCCGGTATGTAGGCAGTGAACGCAGCCCAGTTCAGTAAAGTCCAGACATTATACTCTTTGGTCAGACAGAAATTAGAAAAGTACTCTGTGGTCCAAAGAGTCCTTTTCTGATTTCTGTATTGTCATTGTCAACCGATGAAAAACAAAGCGCGTATGTATGTATTTGTTTTGATAAGAAATTTTATTTTGCGGATTTTATAAGCAATACACATAAAATACCATGCATTGCTATTCAAACATAAAGTTGAATTTAATAGAACTATAAAAGTAACTCTAAATTATTCCATGTCTAAATAGTTGGTACTGCGATATCTGATAATTTATTTTGTGCGTCGTACAAAGGATTGCTGAAATTTATACGAGTAAACAAAAATGTGGTCACATTTAGAGCGAGGAAGCTCTCCTGTGGATTGGTGCGAGTCTAATTATTCAATTTCTCCCGTGATAGCCGAATTCGTCAACACTGTAAGTCATATTACTCATGTTTCTTTGTCTCTATGACCATTTAATCATTTGAATACAAAAAGAACTCGATTTTTTAACTTTTGTAAGATAATGACCATAGATCAAGATGTGTGGATTCTTCAGATTAAAGCCTTCCATTTTCCTACTTTCAGATCAGCAATGCTTTATTTTTCCTCTTCCCTCCGGTTTTAATTCATCTTTTTCAAGAATATTCGAAGTTCTTCAACCCAGGCATAAATGTGATATGGGGTTTATTGATGGTTGTGGGGCTAAGCTCTGCATACTTTCATGCGACTTTGAGTCTTGTTGGTGAGTACAGTAAAATAAAAGATTCCTATCCACCTATCAAAAAACAAGTATTAATTAAAAACATGACTGCCCTAGATAGTGTCACTCAGGATGATGGAAGGATTCTAACGATACCCCATACATCAGGGTCTGTTCAGACTTTTGAAAGTTATGGTGGATTAAAGAAACTCACATACATTGTGGACCCTGATAACATCACTCCTTTTCTGGGTAGTCATGTAATAATCTATTATTCTAGTTTGCATGCTGAAACTTTCTCATCCTCCATGAAATGGAGGTCTACCTAAGATCTTTATTTAGTAATAGAACTTTCTAGTATAAAATGACATATACCGCGTGTCGCTACAATTGCGACATTAAATTAACACACGTATCCGGTTTCAGGTTTTCAAGTTTTGGAGATATAATTGATTTATTAAACGTTATTATTTATCGAATTATCCACAAGTTCCTAAAATAATATGTTGAAACAACCTGTACGTATAAAACGTTGAAATGTTGACGTCATCTGCCGGAGTGCCGACGATAACAGGGCATCAATGAAATTAAAGCGAAAAGGGAATACAGAGATAGAATGAGACACTTGCTCGTGAATAGTGCAAGAAAGAGATAGCTCGGCCTTTTGCTTAGTCGATAACTCGGTAAGCTGCGCTGCCGCCGCGCGCCGCGCCGCTCCTAGTCCCCTTAGTGCTTGATCGGCCGGTGTCCTTGACACACAATTATTTTTCACTCGAGAATTTTGTAACTCAATTTTCAATAAATTTGTAAGCATTTCGCGAAAAAGACGCTTACTACCTACTGTATGTTCCTGTTTTTCGTGTTGTGTGTTGTGTTAGTGTACCTACGTAATATTTTCTGTGTTGTGGTATTTTCAAGATTTTTTATGTCAATTTCACATCCAAACTTCACGGCCGAAACGAATGTGGTGCCAATTAGACGGCCTGACTGCACATTCCATAACAGCGGCCAGGCAGCAGTAAAACGGACTGGGCCAGCAAGATCGCCAGACGTCACACCCCACGATTCTTTTTGTGGGGCTAAAAGATGAAGTGTACGCATAAAACTATTGAATCGGTGGAAGAACTACGCCTTCAAATTACTAACGCGTTTGTGAAACTGAAGGCAATGGCTGGAAATGGCTGGAAATGTTATGGTAAAAGTGCAGCTGGCGAATATTCAACGCCGTTACATCTTTGTGTCCGCCGTGGCATAGGTCTCATAGAAAATTTTATTTTGTAATACAATCGCGTTTTGTTGTGATTCCTACCCGCACCGGGCAATGGATTACGGGCACGCCGCGCGCCGCGCCGCCCGCGCCGCCGACTGGGCGGCGCCACCCGCCTGGTACTCGTAGTATACGCGCTACGAGAGTGCGACGTTGCCGTTACGAGTGAGTTTTACGCGTGCAGCACAGGGTGATTTAAATTTTGTTACTCTTTTTGTTATTTAGTTTGTTTCAAAAAATTGATATTTCAATTTACGGACGATTTGATTTATTTATTTTTTGTATGATTGCTGACAGCTAGCTCAGTCCGTGTGTTCATTTAATGTCGCCATTGCAGCGCCACGTTGTATGTGCTCTTTTAAAAAAAATTGCAAAGATCCTCTAAGGATTTCATAATACTTTTTAATTGCCCGGAGAGCCAATCAGCCATGTTTTTTTATGGTATCTATATCATTTTTGATGAAACAAAAAACTATGGTTTCTAGATTTAAGCATGGACTAATTCTAATTCCTTGATCTTAAATCGTATTAACTTCTCAAGTTGTTATATTACCTATACATAAAAATGTTTGTTCCAATGACTCAGCAATTTTTTAAGCAATTGGTAAAGCCCCAAAATTGGGACAAAAGTTTAAATTTATATGATTTGTGGAGATAAGTGTGTATTTAACTCAATTACAACGAAAGAATATTTTCATCCATATTCCAGTTTTTAAAAAATGTGAAAATGTTGTACAAGCTATGTATGATTTCGATCTTAAGATATTACAAGATAAAATATTGTTACTCTGGATTAAATATTTTTGTTTTTTAGGACAACTCTTGGATGAGCTGGCAATAATATGGGTGTTTATGGCAGCGTTTGCTATGTTTTTACCAAAGCGCCATTTTCCGAAATTTCTGGGAGAAAACAGGTAAGTACCTACTTAAGTAAATTAAAAAATATTTATAATTTAGGTTATAAAATATAGAAATTGCTTAAGCGCTAAGGTTTTAGGTAAATATTAATAAAGTTTATTTCTTAGTTGACAGTTTTTTTATATGACTGGCTGATGTGTTGAGTTTGACCTCACTCTTCTAAGGATTAGTTCAAACCGAATAGAAAAATGCTCTCTGCTCTTTTTTTCTTGTGGCAAAAACAAGCATTTGAGCATTGTCAAAAGGCTCAAGGACAAAATACCTTTTCCAAAACTGTGTAATACCTTGAGCATTCATAAACCTGTCTATTGGATATTCATATGTTTTTCCTCCATGGTTTTATTACAGGCGAAGCCTGGCGCTGTACTCGAGCATATTATCTGTGATATCAACAGGCTTGCTCGTTTTGCATCCTGCTGCTAACGCGTTCGTCCTTATGACGCTGTTTGTACCTTCTGTCGCGCTCCTACAATACGAAATATCGAGGTATGTATGAAGCGATACTAATCATGTATGTTAATAAAATACTTGTCCAATACTTACTTATAATACTGGATGTATGTGGGTAGTGAGCACAATGCAATGCTGCGAAGGCCTTTGTGTTTCAAAGTACTGGGTGGTACTGCAATTGTTATGGGCTGGCGTTACGCTTACCATCAGGCAAACGACCCGCTTATCTGCATAAAAAAGCCAGCTACCTAAAAAAATAGTTTTAGCGGGAAAGTTCATACCCCCAGTACAGTATGGCTATTTGTTAGTGGGAGGACTAACTCTTCTGCGAGTGTCCGCCTGGGTTGTTACCACCGCTTTGCTCGTGAAGTCTGCCGCCAAGCAGTAGTGTGCAAGCATTACTGTGTTCCGGTTTGATGAGCAGAGTATCCAGTGAAATTACTGGGCTTATGAGACTTAATACCTAATGTCTCAGGGTAACGAGCGCACTACAGTGCCGCGCAGGCCTTTGTGTTACAAAGTTCTGGGTGGCACTGCAATTGTTAGGGGCCGGCGTTATGTTTACCATCAGGCAAACGACCAGCTCGCCACGTTACCAAATAGCATAAAAAAACCTTCGTCAATGATGGATGACCTGCAGATTTAGAAGTCTGGCAGTTTGCTTTTTGTTGTCGTTTAGGGCGATTACAGTATTGGGTTTCCAGCAGGTGCAATCCTGCTGCCGGCGCACGAGGCTGAAACTAACGGTTCGGAAGCCATTGTATTATTATCGACTTCTCTTCAGGTTCCGATACTTTGGATTACAGAACATGACAAAAATTGGTATATATGTTGAGAGGAGAAAAGTGGCTATAGCCTATAATTACAACTCACAAAACGAGATCCTTAGGTTATCGTCATTGAAAAAGCAGTGGCCGCAATAGATATGAATTTGGTCTGTGCCTAGAACGATAAATAGCGGCGGACACTTTGAGTAGATATGAGTATAAATATAATATTACTTAGGTATCTATAACTTTTATGTCGGTACATTCTTTATTAATGGTTTTTTATACATAGCTTTTTTGCTTATGAGACTTAATACCTAAAGTCTCAGGGTAACGAGCGCACTGCAGTGCCGCGCAGGCCTTTGTGTTACAAAGTTCTGGGTGGCACTGCAAATGTTATGGGCCGGCGTTATGCTTACCATCAGGCAAACGACAAGCTCGTGTCGAAAACAAAAAAAAAGGTATTCAATAAACATGTTATAAAAGCACTTGCTTCAGTTTCGTTTTTTATGACCTAAACTTGTGATAGTGCTTATACATGTGTATTGGACCAACTTTTATACAACATTGTGTAGGATAAACTCCGTAATTACTTCGCTTCGAATTGGTATTACTTAGTAGCTAAATTTATGATTGCTACTTAGTTTAAAGGTTATGTAAAAGATAAAGAAATATCCGTGATTATGTAACTAGGTTCTCGCACATTTCACAATTTCTGCCACAAAGATATCTAATTGAAAACACCACATTTGTTTTTGTGAATGTTAGGACTATAACATACCTACTACTTATTATAATTATTAATTCGTTGTCTTTGATTAAGTACGAACTGTTAAGAATATAATCGATTCACAAACGAGGGCGGTGCAGCACTAGTTCGACACGCGCGCCCTCCCTTTTTCGAAACCAGAGAGTGTGCTGTCACCGTACGCGCGAGTCGGTCGAGTGGCAATAAATTACAGTTTTCTAATTAAACAGTGTGTTTCTTCTTAATAGTTTCAGAAGTGGCATATTCTAACTCACACACGAGTGGACTTACGTGAATTTTGTGTTGAAAAGTGAAATTTGGTTCGGGGCATTTGAACCCGCGTTTGTTCCAAAAAAAAAAAAGACAATCACGTTCGGCTTAACAAGTTTGGACACGTTTTGCGGGATTTTTTCCATTGAAAATCGAGCTGGCTGGTGTGGTATGCGGTGTTCCGGCGACAGGGACCTTGCTGGGTGCCTGCATTTATAGCTGCCTGTGTAATAAGTTCCGGGCTACTTGGTGAGATTGTTCCTTAATTTTTGTACATATGGGACTGATAACAGTTTTCTTACCCTAGTACTACTCTCTAAAAGACAAGCACATTAAGAAAACTCAGACTGAGAGTTGTGATGCTTCTGGTATGAAGTATTTTAAAACCGTTCTTGTGAATGACTCTCCAGCTAAAGCTTTTGTAGATTTTGGCAGTTCATGCAATACGATAAGGCAAAGCTTTTATGATAAACTTCAACTCAAGTCTACAGTCAGTGATAATGTCATTAAAGGCTATGGAGATGGTTTGGTTCTGCCGCTGGGAGTTACTATTGCTTCTCTGACTGTTGATGGAGTGGAGATAGAATCAGAATTTTACATAGTACCGGATGAGATACAAGACTGACATTTTGGTGGGCCAACCATATACTGAGTCACCTCACATACTGGTTGTTAAAACATCAACACGGCTTAATGTATATGACAAGGAAATATCATTAGATATTGCAGACTTATGTGAAAATTTAGAGAAAGTTCGTTTATATCCGAATGAGGACACAACGTTAAAACCTGGACTGAACAAGGTTGTTGTCAGAACTGAGCCTTTTACAAATGGTGTGATGAAAGTGAAGGACAGTGAACAAAGAGAGCCTAGATGTGAAAAGGATGTGTTGAGTGGAGAAGTGGAAAGTCAGGATGGTATAACAGTGATTAAACTTGTTAATAAAACTAATGAACCTGTTCAGCTAAATAGTGCTTACTGTGTTGCTAGAGCTGAACTGCTGGAATCTGAAACGTGTGTATCCAAAATAGATGAACAGTTAACCGGGACTCAAAGAGACTCACTTATCTCTCTTCTCGACGAGTTTGATGATGATGATCAGATTGACAGAGGATAAAATCATAAATTACAAACCTTATCGGATGTCCTACCATGGAAGGGAATTAGACAAATGACCGCTGTTCTACCAACGACCGGTACGAAGTTAGCTCAGCCGCCAGGGGCAAGAGAGCATATAAAAGCGTGGTTGCACGGGATAAGATTAAGCTTTGGAGAGCTAGACAAGGTAGTTCATCAGAGGACGATTTAGAGCAAGGTATTGTAACCCCTCTGGAATGACAACGAAATGTTGCGAATGCTGCCTACGGGGCTACGGGCCTACGGGGCTGGTGTTATTGCCATGTAACTTTTGTTTTTAAATTCTTAATTAGATTATTGTTACATTACAGTGCCTACGGGGCGGACCTGATGCTTAAGTTACCACGATTCTGCTCACGAGCTGTGTTTTGCCTACGGGGCTATGTTTTGCCTACGGGGCTATGTTTTGCCTACGGGGCTATGTTTTGCCTACGGGGCTATGTTTTGCCTACGGGGCTATGTTTTGCCTACGGGGCTATGTTTTGCCTACGGGGCTATGTTTTGCCTACGGGGCTATGTTTTGCCTACGGGGCTATGTTTTGCCTACGGGGCTGTGTTTTGCCTACGGGGCTATGGTTTGCCTACGAGGCTATGATTTGCCTACGGGGCTGTGTTTTGCCTACGAGGCTATGTCTTGCCTATGGGGCTGTGTTTTGCCTAAGGGGCCATGTTTGTGCCTACGGGGTTATTGTTTGTCGTTGGAGTTGTTGTGCCTACGGGGCCATGTTTAGCCTAAGGGGCCATGTTTGTGCCTACGGGGCCGTGTTTAGCCTAAGGGGCCATGTTTAGCCTAAGGGGCCATGTTTGTGCCTACGGGGCCTACTGCTGCTGGTTGCTGCACCGAGTCTTCGTGGCAGCTCTGACGGCGGCGTGCCGACGAAGATACAACGTTATCCTTCGAGGACGAAGGAGTGCACAGGATGGCCGAACTGTTAAGAATATAATCGATTCACAAACGAGGGCGGTGCAGCACTAGTTCGACACGCGCGCCCTCCCTTTTTCGAAACCAGAGAGTGTGCTGTCACCGTACGCGCGAGTCGGTCGAGTGGCAATAAATTACAGTTTTCTAATTAAACAGTGTGTTTCTTCTTAATAGAACTTATATTTCTGTTTGCTCTATTCAGTACCTATACCTAGGCAAAGAACATATAATAACCTAGGTAATAAAATAATGTGTTCTCAAAGAATTACAGGTATATATTAGGTACCTACGTCCTACCTATTTGTTTTTATTTAATTACTAGATCTTTCATAAATTATGACGATGAGATTAGTTCTGGCAGTGTTTAATTGTCATATCAATGCTGATTTCTGATACAGTGGCCTGCGAGTCCAAGCGGCCACTACGTCGTACAAGCTTGCGAAATAAAGTCGTAAAACGAAAACTATTACTCCGCGTACAATACTTACTAGTATTTTGTAAACCATAGTTTACAATTCATTTTACTAGGTAGTAGGACTAACTCTTCTACGAGTGTCCGTCTGGGTTGATACCACCACTTTGCTTGTGAAGTCAGCCGCCAAGCAGTAATGTGCGAGCATTACTGTGTTCCGGTTTGATGAGTAGAGTAGCCAGTAAAATCTCGGGGTAATCAGCGTACTGCAGTGCCGCGCAGGCCTTTGTGTTTCAAAGTTGGCACTGCAATTGTTATAGGCCGGCGTTATGTTTACCATCAGGCAGACGACCAGCTCGCCACGTTACCAAATAGCATAAAAAAAGTACTTACTATTTTCAGGGTAAAATGCCCCCGCGTGTACCGCCTTGGCCTGCGCTGCGTCGCCGTCTGCTTTCTGGCAGTATTCTGCTGGATAATGGACAGACTGTTCTGCGACGCGTGGCTTTACATCAACTTTCCTTACCTCCACGGGGCCTGGCATGTCCTGATCTTCATCTCGTGTTACACGGCAGTCGTTCTCTTGGCATACTTCAATGTAAACGATGAAAGGCCCGAGCAAAAGCCCCAGCTTAAATACTGGCCAAGGAACGACTTTGAACTTGGCATCCCTTACATCACTATTAAGCGTCCACGCAGGAAGGATAGCGACTTAGAAATCTAAGGCGCATTCGAGCGATTCTACGACTTATGCAGTTTGTGTAAGGCTGAAATTGTGATTCTGGATGAAATATCTTAAGGCAGCGGAATATGTAAGTTTTATTTTGGATTTAAGATTATATTTGTTTATTGAGCTAACTAGTTGTATTTCAAAGCTCTTCTAAAAGATGACATGACAACTTTGTAGTTAGAATACAGTGTAGTATTTTGAGAGTAGATATAAATAGGATATGTTGTAATCTGTGATGTATATATTAAAGCTGCTCAGTACAGTCAATCAGGGTAACTTTGACAATCTGGGTAACTTTGGCACTTTTGATCTATCATGATTCTTTATTTTTTTACTATAGAAACTAACAAAACCACAACCAAATTCAAAAACAAATCTATTCTTTGCCATCTCCATAAACAATCTTCACAAAAAAAAGTTAAGTGTCAAACTTAATTCATCTATTATTTCAAAATGAAAACCGCAGTAATGTGGCGAGTAATTTTTTGAGGTGAAATACTCTGATTTTCATGCAAGTTGAGTTTAATTATAAAAAACTATTTTCTTTTTCTATCCTAGGCCTATTATTTGTTGAAAATTGCAAATATTAACTTTTTGTAATAGTTTTCTTAATAGATAGAAAATATGAAAAAAATACAGATATTTATACAGATAATTATTTTCAAATTCCAGTTTTAATAAATTGTATGGATAAGTGTAACTATAAAATTGAAGAGATAATTATTTTTTGGTTGACATTCTTTATTGTATCAGTAATAATTCGAAGCTCGATGTCTAGTTGATAGGATCATCATTGCGTTACCGTTTTAAAAAAAATTTAACTATTTGTCTATTTTGTTCTGGTTTTATTTTTCACTGTGGCTACCCAGAACCCTTAAATGTTGATCAAAGATACCCAGAATCTTCAAAATACAAATAAAAAGCGATTTTAGTGAAAACCATAATTATTGTCAAAGTTACCCAGAGAGGGGGGGTAACTTTGCCATACCATATTTTTGCAATTTTCTTGTATAATTTCTATTAATAAATGTCGGATCATTTTAGAATTCTATTCTTCACGATCTCAGAACACAAATTTACTTGACGACTTACGTCTTATACTTTTTACCAAAATCATACAAGCAAAAACATGCTCGAAACCTGTCAATGTTACCCGGATTGACTGTATTTAGTTTAAATTTTTTTTATGATAGAACAGTTACTTATCTTAAAAAAAAACAAATGAATATGTTTTAAACCAGTGTCAATTTTATAATTTAATGTGCAAAACCACAATAAACTATTAAAAACTTCATAAAGACACAAGTGATAAATGTGATGGCCAGTATTTTTATGTAATAAAAACTGAATAGACTAGTGTGATGTAGTATTCGTAAAGTTGAAAAAATTTGTGATTATGTTATTTTTCTTTAGAAATGGTATAAAACGAAGTTTTAATATCATATTAACTATTATATATATAAGTATATGCACATATTATATAGATTAAGGTAAAGCCAATGATTGTGTCAGAAAAAGCAGGAATCCGGGTTGTGTGCAAACTATCTTTTTTTTTAGTTAGTGTGATTTAAAGCTTATCTTTCATGACATATATTTCTCGTCATATCTATACATATAGATACGACCGTGAACTCTATTGATCGTCGAGTTTTTGTAATTCTTTACAAATAATAACTCGGTAGTATTATTTATCAGCTGAAGTTATCAATTTGGTATCGAAAGGTCTTGACACTTTATAAAGACAAGTTAAATGTTAATCTGACATGAATATAAAAACTTAACAGTATAATGCTCAAATTATTATTCTAACCACAGCTTTATTTATAATAGCTGTTACCATATATTGTTTATATTTATTTATAAAAAACAGATATATTAACTTCCTCACTAAATTGATATACAAAATTACTATTATAATAACAGAAAAAGTAAACAACATAAACTAAAATAACTAAATAAAATACACACTAATTTATTTACAATCTTAATCTAATAATCCGCTACCAGTAGGCAACGTTCCCAAAATGCTGGCCGCATTGCCACGTTGAATGGCAATGCTTAATCTTTGACCAAAGTAGACGCCAGCATTTTGGTCACGTGTGGCTTCGACCAGACGCCCTGAAAGTTCTTTAAAAATTCTATGAGCTCCAGGTCCCCACTAAATCGGATTATACTATGTCACTTTATATGTTTTATATATACTTTGTTAACTTGATTTTGTAAAAAAATTATTTATCTGTTTTTACTAGTGAGACATTAATATTCTTCCTTGGGCTCGATGGTACACCTCTGCCCGGCCAAATTTAATTATATGCTATTATATTATGTGTGTGTACATTACGTTATATTACCTCTCTTATATACAATTTATAATATGATTGGTTCAGGAGTTTGAAGAAAGTAACAGACAGATATTGTTATTTTCTGGTTTATAATATTAGTAACTGGATAATATTTTGATTGGATTTATATTTATTATTTTATAATTTATTTGAGATAATTAAACAAAAAAATCTATTTACAGTACATACTAAACGAGTAATTAAAATAATATAAGGATTGTTTAATGTGATGAAATTATTTATAGTATAATATATTTGCGTAAAAATAATTATAATGAGTTGTATTAATTTGAAAGAGTTTTAACATCAGATGAAAACTGGTTTTAAATTGTTAATTACTGCATTATGAATTAATTAATAATGCATAATAATACATATTATGAATAGCAAGCGAATTATTATTCAAGAGCCTGGTTTTGCATGACAATAAGGACCTCCCTGTCCTATTTAGTTTTATGGGTGATAAGTAACAAATTAAAAACTGAGTTTATAAATGTTTTTTTATTTACATAATATAATATGCATACCTCTATCATTATAATCGCTAGGCTAATGGCAAGCTTAATATATTCAGTACAAATTCAGACGGCAAGTACATATAGTAAAAACATATACTAATTCATATAAAAGTATAAGATCAGAATAGGCATTTTATTTAATTTACATACAATTTGCTTAAGTTATAATGCAGTAAAATTTCTTACGTTAATTTTTGATATCATAAATTCTGTGACTTGGAATGATAGACAAGCAATATAACTTTACTAAGATCTACTTGGGTCTACGGGTTCCCCAAAGGTAAGACTGACAAATTGATTATTTCACACCTTTTAAGATGTGCTGTAGTTCTGAAGGACAATAACAGCGGCGCCGGGCGTTAGAGGGCTAATAATAGCCGTATCTATGTAATATATCTGACCGTAATTATTTTTGCAACAAGAATTGATTGTATTTGTTTTAATAGAAATTCAGCTGATGAAAGTATTAAGGATGGAAAGTTCTTGTTTCAAATATCAAAGAATTTGCTGAACAAGAGGTGTTAATTTAATCGCCTGGTTGCAAATTTGTTCATTTAGGTACCTGTTCTAAGTATAATGTTTCAGTTCAGTTTAGCAGCAACAGGAACTAAATTTCAATAAGATTCTACACATCCATCTAATCAGTCTGAATCAGAAGAAACATTGTGTTGGTTAGGGTTGGGGTGCAATGTTGAGGAGTCAAACTTCTTCCGCGGGTACGTAGTCCCACCCCGGTACACCACATGGTTCTTCTCAGTCTCCAGTATTTTGACTTCGTGAAGCAACTGAGGCTTATTCATCACCTTTTGAAGCTGGTCCCAGATGAAAATGGCGAGGTTTTCAGTGGTGCTTACCTGAAATGAAGAATAGTCTAATTATGTCATTGGGATTAAAAACTATATTATCTGATATGTTTTGAGTTATTTAACATTGTCTAAGTAAGCCGGGTAAGGACATACTAAGACTCAGGGGTATAATACCAAACTAACCTTTACCCAACCTCTATCTCTAGGCTAGTACTGTGGTAAATATTGTAAATGCTCCTAAATTCTTATATAAACATGATAAATAATTTGATGACTTAGCAATATTATGATTTTCAAAATTGGGCCATAACCATAAGTTTTGAATTATTTAACAATTAGATTATCTTTCACGTAAATAATTGATAGTGTCTGTTTACACAAAAATATATTATTAATAGATTATCATTCTTAATAATATAATTTTGACATTATTTTATTTACCTACTTTTGTTTGCTAGTTTAAATTCACTCAGAAGGTTAAGAGTAGATATGATGTTAAAACATCTATCTATTATACAGTAATAATAATTTAATTATGTATGTGAGGAACTAATAATGTATTATTACACAATTATATTTAACTATGAAGTATCCTTATCAGTTACTGATAAGGATATTTCATAGTTAAATATAATTGTACTTGTACTCATTATCATATTTTCTCTAATTGGTTTTGCTATTCATTTCATTGCTATAGTAATTAAAGTTAAATACTTGTTAAATTTCAATGACATACCACTGCTTTGAAGTATGATACATCTTGGTCCAAGTTTTTATGATCCAACGGGTCCATAATAGCCTGCTGCATGTATTGTTTCAAGTCGTGTACATTCATAACCATACCGGTTGTGGGGTCTATGGGACCCTTGACTGTCACCAGAACTGTAAAAATAATAAAATCAGTTAGGTTTGTTAGGGTATGTTTTTTTTTTTGAGCTTGATATTGTATTGTATTTATTCAGTAACAACATACATTGTGTTTGAATTGTTAGTAAAAAATCTAAAATAATGCCTAATAATTTATAAAACTAATGTTAAAATCTAATTACGTAGTATGTCCAAAATTAAATTAAGTCAATATAGTGATAATAACAAATAGAATTACAAGTATACAAATGTTTTGGCAAAACAATCATCCAAATTATAAAAACTATTTTCCAAAAGAAATGCAATGACTTTCCTTTTAAACAAACGAGGCTTATAAACAATTTCTTTGATGTCCCTTGGCAACTTATTAAAAATTTCTACTGCTTGGTACGCAGTGCTATGTCTAGCTACATTTAATTTAAAGTTTATTTTATGTTTCATGTCCTTCAATCTTGTGCTTTCCCTTTTTATTCTCTCTTCTTTTGTTTCAAAGTCTCTAATGTATTTGGCAAGATAGTTTAAGATAACTAATATATATAGGCATAGGATAAGTTAGCATTTGACCACTATCTTGCCTGATCATGTGTACAACGTGATCAAAGAGGGTGAGAATATTATTATGTTAAAATTAGACTCGGACTGGCTCTCAATTGCAGCTGCCAGGACACATTTAGGAGCTTGGCAACATATATATAGGCATAGGATAAGTTAGCATTTGACCACTATCTTGCCTGATCATGTGTACAACGTGATCAAAGAGGGTGAGAATATTATTATGTTAAAATTAGACTCGGACTGGCTCTCAATTGCAGCTGCCAGGACACATTTAGGAGCTTGGCAACAGGTTTTGAACATGAAGGATATAGTCAGTCAGGGGAGCGCTAGAAAATGACCAAACACTAAGCTATGGTTTCATCACAATGTTTCCTTCACCGAAAGCTTATTGTAATATTCATAGTATCAACCTACAGATTGGTGGCCGACATCACTATCACTGGGGTTTTCAGTTACGAGGAAGCATGATACACGTAAAGTCCTAAGTTTTTTTATACTATTGGATAACGAGACAAGCTGGTTCTTGGGCCTGCTGGTAAGCATAACGCCGGCCCGTAATAACTGCAGTGCCAATCAGTACTTTGAAACACAAAAAGGCCTGTTTCGCACTGCATTGTGCTCCTTACCATGAGACATTAGGTATTAGATCTCATAAGTCCAGTAATTTCACTGACTACTTTACTTATTAAACCGGAATACAGTAGGTAATATCATTAGTAAAGTAAAAATAAATTAGCTTACCAACATAGTTATGTCCATGTCCATTTGGGTTATTGCATTTTCCATACAGATTTTTATTTTCTTCATCAGAAAGAAATGGACTGTCGAACAACACATTAAACAATATATAAATATTTTTAACTAACTAATTGTAATTTTACGCTAAGTATTAAAAACTATTATTTGATACTAATACTTTTCGATAAGCGCAATTAATAATTGATTGATATTTAAATTAATTACCTGCCTTCATCAACACGTAAGTAACTATTTTAATTGCATACCTGTGCAGCCTGTGACATGAGCTAAAAGTTTCCCTTCGCGTAATAGAAACAATTGGTAAAGAAGTCATTTTAGAACAACTTTCTAATTCTACACCAAACAGGAAATATAATATTTGAAGAACAATTTACAATACTGATTTAGAAATAGTTGCTATTGGAAAACAAAGCAACGAAAGATTTGTTTACACACAACATGAACTATTGAAACACAATAGCCAAATGAATGAAATGAAATGATAATTGATGAATGAAATCAAGTATGTAGCTACTCAAGGGAATTTTCAATTCAAAGAAAAAGTTACATTGATAAAAAAATATGATTTGATTGGCTAGCTCAAAATCTCAAATTCACACGTTGCCAATAACCATTCTGCTGTGACTTGCAGGGTTGCCAATGCCAATTTATCAAATTCTCCAATAATCTAAGTCAAATTCCCTAAATTTGGGGAGAAAAATCTGCTTATTCCCCACAAATTCCCCTCACAATTATTTTAAGAAATGAAACAAGTTTTAACTAGGTATTTCAATAATATTTATATTTTAAGATATTCGATGGAATCAGGCGTTACTTTGTGGAAGTCCATTATAAATAAGGCGTAAAATGTAGGTAATTTATAGTTTTAATTCCACGAAGAGAATGCCTAATGGCCTAAGCTTGATCCAAATCGAATTTAACCAAACATAATGCGCGATGCTGGACCACAAAACCTGGGTTAGTTTGTTAATTTTGTTATAAATTAAAAACTTATTTGAGCTCGCATCGATGGGCTGCAAAACCTATAACACTTAGTATAAAACTTATACAATTAGTTAGCAGCTTATAAACTAACTAAAATCGTATCTTTATATTTTCACGACAGAATAAAATAAAAGAACAAAAAATTGTAATGTGTTTTATTAGGTCATAAGTATTTAGATTTGGTATTTTTTGGTCATTGATCAAGTGTGACAGACAGTCACAGGCATAATCCACCTCTGTCACTGTGACTAACTGCGATTTTTTAAATATCTGTGACTTTTACCTGTGACGATAAATACGCCTCACGCCTAATGCAATAACAATGCTGCCGCCAAGCAGTAATGTGCAATCATTACTGTGTTCCATTTTGATGAGCACAGTAGCCAGTGAAATTACTGACCTTAAGAGATTTAATACCCAATATCTCAGGGTAGCGAGCGCACTGCATTGCCGTGGCAGGCAATTGTGTTTCATGGTTTTGAGTGGCACTGCAATTATGGGCCAGCGTTATACTTACTATCAGGCAAATGATCGGCTCATCTCGTTATCAAATAGTATTAAAAAAAAACCAATGTTAATTCTAATAATTTGTCACATTACTACTGAAAGGTATTAAACTATTAACAAAACATTATAGAATAGAATAAAATTTTGGGGGAAAAAATTATCTGAAATGGGGAAATTTTGAAAACGTAATCTGGAGACCCTGATGAGCGATTAAAGTTTTATTCTTGATTGATACATTGGACTTTGTATTTTTGTAACCTCTAAAAAGCAAAAACTCTTAGGAGTTGTAAATAGTACATTTTATTTTCTTTATCAATATAAGTACGAAATGTTCTCGCCTAGCAGCAGGCATTTGTTATTCTCCACACAGGTATGGCTTAATAAATTGTTGTTGATGATATTTTTCTCTATACATGTCAATTTTATCTAATTGTGGTAGATAAGGTTTACTGGTTGCCTTATTACTAGAGGCCAATGTCAAATAATATATCATTGAAGCACCTATTCAGTGCAATTTTTGTTTCTAAGTCTTCTATTTTATAAAACACTGATATTAATCAGTGTTTTATAAAATTACTAGAATGTAAATTACTAAAAGACTTAGACAATGTAGATGTAATGTAATCATTACATTGTGAATAGGTACAAAGTGTGTTAATGTAGATTTTGACGTTTTTATTTTCTTATGTTCCTCACACTGCTAGTGCTATTGGCAACAATTTTGTTTTGAAAATTGGTAATTGGTACCGACAGTAACAAGAAAAAAAATAACAGTTATGTTTTTATTTTGTAGTTAAGGAGGTTGCAAAGTACCCTAGTACTTGCTGAGCACAACAATGAGGTTTTATCAGCATCTACTCAAAATGCATTGAGTGCTGCCAAGAAGATAGGTGGTGATGTGTCTGTCCTAGTGGTTGGCACTAAGTGTGGACCTGTAAGTTTCTATTTCTGATATATTTTAAGATAAAATTTTAAATGTTTGCCAATCAAATTTACTGATAAAAGAACACTTATCTCCTCAAGGCCTTTTTTAATGTAAAGAAAGATGAATAAGTTACTTGATATTTTTTTAATAAACATGTATTATAGTTTTCTAAATAATAGTAGAATTTATGATACTGTTGTATTAGGTATTACTTTTGGTTTATACTTACATTCTTGTAAGAATTAATTGTAACTAAGTTGCTTGTAAAATTCTGTACTAAGACTTTAAAAAAATCTTATTTCAGGCGGCTGAAAAACTTGCCAAAGCTAGCGGTGTCTCCAAAATCCTTGTAGCTGAGAGTGATGTGTTTAAAGGTTTCACTGCGGAGACCCTGACTCCTTTGATCATAGCTACTCAGAAACAATTCAAATTCACTCATATCCTTGCCCCAGCCACTGCTATCGGCAAGGCGGTGCTGCCAAGAGTTGCTGCCAAGTTAGATGTCTCTCCAATCACAGACATCATTGGTGTTAAGGATGCTAACACTTTCATTAGAACTATTTATGCTGGTAAGCACATTTTTAATTAAAAAATATACCATAGATTTAGGTAACCAAATAGATAGGTATATCAAATGCAAACAGGGCTCATGCAAGTAAAGACATGTTCTTAAGCATGTAAAAGCTGTGAAATAAATGTTGCACTGCAGAATATTCTGTAAATTTAATTGCAGGGCTAAAAAGGCCACTGCCCAAATCAAAATATGATCATATTATGATCCATTTCATAAATCATCAAGTGGTCTCCTAAAGGGAATTCATAATGTGACTCCATGCTGAATCATTTCAATAATTGGTCTATTTGATAGGTGTTATCTATAAAAATTCGTAAAATGGTTCACAAAATTTGAATAGATTTGAAAGCATAAAATTCTAACTCTAATTTCTATTTACATAATTACATACATTACATAAGGACTTTCTTATTGGAAATTTCCTCCTCTTTTAGAATATGTTTATAATTATATATAATTTCTGATTTCCGCTATCACTTATAGTTTTTAGAACTGCCACCATTAAAGTGGGAACTTCTGGGAAGGAGGAAGGGGCGGCATAAGTGAAGTGGCCTATATTTATGAAAAATATAAATCCGGCACTGACCCTCCTTCAGCCCTTAAAACCTTTTTTAAGACTAGACTAATAAATAAAAGGTTCAGTAGGCTAAAACCTACAAAGCTCTTAAGTCCTTGTGGCTAGGCCTATTCAAGACTTGGTTGGAGGCCTAAAATGCCTTGAAAAGGCATAGGCCTTTTTTGATGCTTCCAATACTACCCATGCACATCCAAAATAGTAATAATTGTTTCTAAAGTTAATGTAGTGTAGTGGCTTACTCGTAGGAATCATAACAAATGCAATTTCATAATTGGAATCTTTAGGTTAGTAAAAATTGTAGTCTTCGGCATAGTTTAAGGCTATTTTTTGTAACTTTGGGTATAACATGAAATATTCATTTTAAATTTGTACACAAAGCAACTCAAATATGAGTCAAATATGAGCAACTCAAATAGTTCTTCATGGCCAATTGTTTTTCAGGTAATGCCATCCTTACCCTAGAAGCCAAAGATGCCATCAAGGTAATCACTGTTCGGAGCACTGCCTTCCCTCCAGAACCTCTAGAGGGTGGTTCAGCTGCCATTGAAAAAGCACCAGAGGGTGACTACAAAACAAGCCTGGTGGAATTTGTGTCGCAAGAGCTGACAAAGTCAGACCGGCCAGAGTTGACCAGCGCTAAGAACATCATTTCTGGTGGTAAGTTGAATAATTTTTCGCCTGTTTAGTGACTCGGGAAAAAATTGTAGGTTTTTTTTGTGATGTTACTTGATTTTTCCCCCGATTTAAATGATTACTTTTTTAATGAGTCTATACTCATTAAGAGTATATCTTAAGGGTGGTCGTTTCATAAATTTTATATCACACCTAAGGGTGGAAAAACGGGGGATGAAATTTGAAATATCGCGACATGTTCGGCGAACTCTGTTCCCGCTTTTTTTTTTTTTTTTGCCCGGAAAAAATCCAATTGGGGATCCTACCGGCCCCGGGGGGAGCTCGGTGGGTATGTGGGGGTCCCCACCGGATATACAGCGTCACCATAAACATGGCGCTGCATATTCGGTGGTATATCCACTAAAACAACCGGGGACGTGTTCTTCGCTGCTGCCAATATATGAAGGGTCGCGGGATCGCTAGCGCACTCCGCAACACCTTCAGCAGCTATCCATATTTGGACATTTCTCCATGAGGGGCAATACCCCCTTCTATAGCTCCTTTTAGTGCGTTAGAATGCAATACGACTTGAGGCTTCTTCATTCGAGAACTCTGTTCCCGCTTTGGGTCAACGTCAACTAACTGTAAGTGCATATAATTGTTCCATGATACTTGATATGTACTTCATGTGCGGGCCCTTTTATCGGCTTTAACTACTATTTTAACTGATCTTTATGGGGCCAAAGAGGGTAAATATGATAAATCTAGAATGGGTGTTATGCTATGTTATGTTAATAACATGATCATTATGTGGTCAAAGGTGGTAAATACGATAAATCTAGAACGGATGTTATGTTATGTTGGGTGTTATGTTATGTTAATAACATGATCATTATGTGGTAAATACGATAAATCTAGAATGGGTGTTATGTTATGTTGGGTGTTATCCTATGGGTGTTATGTTATGTTAATAACATGATCATTATGTGGTCAAAGGTGGTAAATACGATAAACCTAGAACGGGTGTTATGTTATGTGGGGTGTTATCCTATGGGTGTTATGTTATGTTAATAACATGATCATTATGTGGTCAAAGATAATAAATACGATAAACCTAGAATTAGTGTTATCCTATGGGTGTTATGTTATGTTAATAACATTTTATCTCTTTAGGACGTGGTCTAAAGTCTGGCGACAACTTCAAGCTCCTATACGACCTAGCTGACAAGCTGAATGCGGCCGTTGGAGCGTCCCGCGCCGCTGTGGACGCAGGGTTCGTCGCCAACGATCTGCAGATTGGACAGACTGGCAAGATCGTTGCGCCCGTAAGTAACTGTTGACTAAGACCTAGGACATGGAAAGACAAAAAGAAAATACATTTATTTGTAGCCATTGCCCAAAGTATAGGTAGGTTTTGAAGCTAAAATTCGAACATGAAAAAGTTGGGCAGACTGTACTATCCGATCTCATAACAATGTATTGATTTTGCTATAATTTATATCGGCCCTCAGCCTATCAGCGTACGGGTAATCGGCGCGAGACGGTGGCTTAGCCAATCAGAGTGCATTATGTCTAGGCAAAAATGGTGGAATTTATAACGTGCAAACCAAACGTCACTGCACCTCTTGAGGTTAGTATCTCGATGTTGATGTGACATTTAATTCGTTCCCAGGATCTGTATATTGCCGTGGGCATCAGCGGTGCTATCCAGCATCTTGCCGGCATGAAGGACTCTAAAACTATAGTCGCTATCAACAAGGACCCTGAAGCGCCCATCTTCCAGGTAAACATTTTTATAACGTACGCTAAACTTTTTGGCCGCTGTTAATACTAGGTGGTAGGACTAACTCTTATGCGAGTGTCCGTCTGGGTTGGACCGCTTTGCTCGTGAAGTCAGCCGCCAAGCAGTAATGTGCGAGCATTACGGTGTTCCGGTTTGATGAGCAGAGTAGCCAGTGAAATTACTGGGCTTATGAGATTTAATACTTAATGTCTCAGGGTAGCGGGTGCACTGCAGTGCCGCGCAGGACATTGTGTTTCAAACTTCTGAGTGGCACTGCAATTGTTATGGGCTGTTATGCTTACTATCAGGAAAACGACCTCTTGTTATCAATGTATTTGTGACATTTATGGATATTATTATTATTATTTTTCAGGTAAGTGACTACGGCCTTGTTGCGGACTTGTTCAAGGCGGTTCCCGAATTGACGTCCAAGTTGTAAACCAAAATCTTGAAGCACAGTGTATAGATATTTAATAGTAAAAATTGTCCACAACTTTTTTACCCATTCCCGCAAGATTTTTTGGAAATGTTTACTTTTGTTGATGATTTACATATGTAATCAAGTGTAATGGAAGTTAATTGTGTAAGAAATAAAGTTTGTTAGAAAAAATTGATTTTTATTTCTTCTGAAAAGTTAGTAGTCTGAAAAGCAAGCAACAGATTTTGGCTGACGAGAAATCATCATCAGCGACAGGTGGCATCTATCTGTTTTTCATCAGCGTGCTCGCGCTTATTTTTTCTTTCATACCTGAAGGTGGTTTTTGAAAATAGCTTAGTTCTATTTTCAAGTTAATAGTAGCCTATCTAGACCAAGATGGTTTACGAAGACAAATTAAAATTTGTCATTTTTAATGGCATTAAGCACGTTGACGTAAGAAAATGAGTACTTATAACAAAGATAGAGTGGTGTATAATCCTCTCTGACCAAGTGACTCTTTTATGATAGTAGGGCCGCCTACTTGCTCTTAGAAGCATAGATCAGTAATATATAGCTAGCTTTATAAGTGCCTTTAAAAGATCCGAAAAGCATGGAGGATCATTGAAAATTTTTTAGTTATGCTACTCGACGCTAGATGGCGGTAGTTGTGCAATTTCAATTTCGAAATAATTACAATAATAAAATTGCTCATTTGGTTATTGTTATGGTATTGTTTCTGCTTTTAAATAAATCATTAGTATGTACCATTAACACTTTTACTTCCGAAATTAGGCATAGCCGGTATAGGTACATTTTTGTGTGACTTTCGATTTAATACTTATGTTAGTGTTAGTTCATTATGTACCTATCTAATATTTAGATCTAGCTTAATAGATAGGTACGTAGGTACATACCTGCTACATAAATAATTTGAAACCAATTAAACAAACATGTCGCAAACCAACACAGTAAACCCGACACTCAGTAGACTAACCAGTGTGGGTGTATAGTTTTGTGCGTATGTATAAACCAACAGGAGGTAAGTGCGCAGTCAATCACTGCGGTAATGATAGCGCGGCAGAGATGCAGCGCGGTTCGCCTGCTGAGTGGCATTCTCGTTATCGAGTCTGCCGACAAGCAGCCGGCGGGCGGGGGCGGGGCTTCCGGCGCCCCGCCCCTCGCCCCGCCCCGCGCTCTTGCCTCGTGCCTCACGACCACGCCAGTCCTCACCGCCGTCGAACATGCCGCGACCAACGCGCGCATCCTACGGCGACCAGAAACCTCCGTACTCGTACATCTCCCTGACGGCGATGGCGATTTGGAGCTCGCCGGAGCGCATGCTGCCGCTGTCAGAGATCTACCGGTTCATCACGGATCGGTTCCCGTACTACCGGCGCAACACGCAGCGCTGGCAGAACTCGCTGCGGCACAACCTCTCCTTCAACGACTGCTTCGTGAAGGTGCCGCGCCGGCCGGACCGACCGGGCAAAGGCGCCTACTGGACGCTGCACCCGCAGGCATTCGACATGTTCGAGAACGGCTCGCTGCTTCGCAGGCGAAAACGGTTCAAGCTGCAGAAAGGGGATAAGGACAATCTTGGCGCTGAGCTGGTGGCTTTAGCCAACTTCAACCATTTGTTTCTAGCAAGTCAATCCAGCTCGAGGATCCCTCCCTTGCCTGCATACGAGAAACCGAGCAGTTTCGATACCAATTACAGTATGAACAGTTCATTAGTGAAGCCTAAGAAATCGTTTACCATTGATAGTATTTTGGCAAGTGACATGGACAAAACTAGTGATGAACCTAATGTGAGTGGTGTGTGTGCGCCAATAGTTCCTTACCATCCTGAATTGATGGCCATGGCGGCAGCAATGTGGTCGCCGATGTTTAGGCAGCCGCAAGCGTTTTCTCCATCCATCTACGGACCCCTTCATTTAGCGTTTAATTTACAGCATACTTTAGATAGCTTGCAACCTAGTCTTCTTCATCCACCATTGAATCCTTTATAACCATACTAGGTAAAATCCGCTAATACCTATCTATTCATTCAACATACATAGGTAAGTATTATAGGTACTTAAAATCATACTCATATGACAAAGCTTGAGAGTTCCTATAGTGGGATATATATTATCTATAATAGGCGACCTCATATTTTTTTCTAAACCCACGAAATAAACCAACATAATGAATTAAACAATTTTATAATGTTTTAATCTCGGATATTTTTCATTACATATTTCCATTCCGGACGATTTTCTGAAGCGTCCGGCGAGATCGCAGGTAGGTACCTAGAGTCAACGCTGTAAACGCAACCTAAGTACATAGCTAGGAAAATAGGTTATAATATTGACGGTTTAAACATAGTAAATCAACAGTGTGAAAAATTAAACTGAAAATGAGTTTTTGTAAACTACGAAAAATATGGAAGAGAAACCATTCACCTTCGGTAGAAACCATAGGGTCAATTTGCGAACGTACCTAATCAGAAAAATACTGTGTTTCATTATGTTTACCGTCTCATGTCATTTATGATAAAAAAAAATTGTATCTAACGTGGATCCTGGAATTCTAAATGGATCCCCAATTATAAAATGTAGATTACATTAAATGCCGATTATTTATATTAGGTACTGTATAGGTACCTAACAATCTGGATTATTTTTGATTTGGTGGAGAAATACACTAATTAAGTAAGTATAGGTACTCGTAGGTACCTACATAGATAAACAGTGTAGAAATGGAAATAATCGTTCTGATTTGACCTACCTAAGTTTATCCTATCAGTTTTGTAAGCATTATAGGTACCTACGGCTTGGCTATTGGCAACTCGCAACTAGCTGTTTTGTCATACTACCTACTACAATTTTCATATAATTTTGAGCATCTTCGCACACGAAGCAACTCTAGTTGCGAGTTTCAGCAGTTGTCTAACGTTAATGAAAACTTGTAAAAACAGCTAAGTATAGTTGCAAGTTGCCGATTGCTGCAACTAGAAACACGAGTGCTGAGCGCCTTAGTTGATTTTTCATAATTAATTATATTATAAACTAATTTTAAATATAGAGTCGGTGTCGATTCTGTTCACTCGTACTTAATAAACCTAATTTTAGTTTCAATCTCTCTTTCTAAATGAGAACATGAGAAAGAGATGGAATATGATTTAGACATGTCATATTAATCCATCCCTAATAATCCAATCCTTGCTTGTGTCTAGTGTAAATTTAACGGCAATTAATTTAGTGGCATCTCATTTATCAAGGATGGAAGATAATTTGACTGCTCTAAAACTAAATTTGTATCTGTGAAAAATGTTCCATCTCTTTCTCATGTTATGTATTGGAAAGAGAGAGAGAGCGAAACTAAAATTAGGTTTAGGTATGAAACGACACAATCGACACTACTCATTCATGCTGCAATTTGAGTTAAAGAAAATTAAGATTTTTCCAAGCAATTACACGATACAAAAATGAAACAATGAAATACCTAATTTCGTATGATAGGAAATTTTGGGTTAAAACAAAATTACTTCGATGTCAAGTTTTCAGCTTTTTAAAATTTTTATTAGTACCTATAACAGAAAAAAACGAAGAACGTTTCGTTTTTTACACGTTACAATAAATAATTGTGTATCTATTAATAATTTTCTCTAAAAACTTTCATTTCAGTTAATCGATTTAATTTAGGGACTTATTAGAAGACACTTAGTAGGTACTTATTCCTGCAGAAATGCAATTTTTATTTTTGCTTACAACAACAATTTTTGCTACACAACGTTCTGAAAAAAATATTGTGATTTCGTTCCATTGTAAAACTAGATAGCAATTTGCTACTTATTTACTTCCTACCTAAGTAATTTGTTACTTTTGATACTTATGATATTTTTTTAGTTTATTGTTGATTATGATAAGATTTTATATAGTTAGTAAATTAATTTAAATGTCATTAAAACTTAGCGTTTTATATCAATGTAATATTTTATTTAAAAATACCCTATGACCTTAAAACGAAACAAAGAATAGCCTAAATCGCTTATTTAATTGAAAAATATGGGGCAGGTGATAAAAATATTAACCATTTTTATGGACATTAGCCAGCCTACACGATGTTCCGCGTTTTAAAAGATAAATCGCCCGAATTCGTTTAGGCTTTAAACTTTGAAGTAAGGGGATGTAACACAGCAATGGGCGCGCTCAACGCCCGTGACGAAACATTGGGAGAACCAACTATCTTAGGGTTCAAACGCGTCATTTTTTGTTATTTATGTGTTACGCCAAAGGCGAGGGTTCTTCAGTAATTAATATAGAGGAATGATCAAATTGAGTGCCGTTTACCCCGAGGCGTCCCTTCTGTTCGAGCGCGAACACCTTTTCGGCGTCTATCAGGGGTAATAAATTAATTTTGGTGTCACCGATTAATGTAAGGTATTAGCTGCAATCCGCTTTAGGGGAGCTAAAATTACCGAGGCTTCGTTTAAAAAAAAACAAGATACACGATTCATCTGACTTTTTCAACTTCAAGCTTCCGAAAATTAACAATAGGTGGCTTCAACTTATGGCTAGATAGTAAGGGTGGTTATACGAACTGAAGTTACTGAAGTGACATTGATGCTTGTCAATGGGTCTATTAATTTTAAATAAATCAATGTAGCTTCAGATACAAGGCCTACTCAAACCTTTCGTGTTTTTTACAGCTGCATAAACTTATCTGTGCATCTACTGGCTTAGACTTATGGCTAGATAGTAAGGGTTGTTACGAACTGAAGTTACTGAAGTGACATTGATGCTTGTCAATGGGTCGATTAATTTTAAATAAACCAATGTAGCTTCAGATACAAGGCCTTCTCAAGCCTTTCGTGTTTTTTACAGCTGCATAAACTTATCTGTGCATCTACTGGCTTAGACTTATGGCTAGATAGTAAGGGTTGTTACGAACTGAAGTTACTGAAGTGACATTGATGCTTGCCAATGGGTCGATTAATTTTAAATAAACCAATGTAGCTTCAGGTTAACTTTAAGATACAAGGCCTTCTCAAGCCTTTCGTGTTTTTTACAGCTGCATAAACTTATCTGTGCATCTACTGGCTTAGACTTATGGCTAGATAGTAAGGGTTGTTACGAACTGAGGTTACTGAAGTGACATTGATGCTTGCCAATGGGTCGATTAATTTTAAATAAACCAATGTAGCTTCAGGTTAACTTTAAGATTAAGATACAAGGCCTACTCAAACCTTTCGCGTTTTTTTACAGCTACATACCTAAACTACATCGAAAACTGTACCCATCGGAGATTTTCTTTTAAGTATCTACCTACTACTTACCTATTGGTAAAAATGTTTCAAGGAAAAGCGAAAGAAATTGTAATTTAAATATTCAGTAAGGTCCTAAAGAACATTTTTGAAACGTTCACTCTTTATAGATATGCCTATTCGATCATTTCCCTCTATTTTAATTGTACCTATATCTTGTCTTTTTATTCCTAGCTAATATTCCTAATAGGCATTTGTTGTCACCAATACGTATTTCTACCAATATGACATAATATCATAAGGCAATGTCAAAGCAACCGCAACGATATTTGAAACATAAAAATATGCCGGCAGCTTTGATAAATAATATATGTGTATATTTTATCAAAGGCTGGCAGTCAAGGCATGGCAATGAGGCAGGTCCTAATAAGCGAGTGCAATTTCTTGCAGGCTTCGGACGAGTCCTGACAATGCATCGCTCGCTTTTCCATTACGTTTTATAGAGATGGCGACACCGGTCACTCACAAATCTCACAATGGACCAGTCTACAGGCGGAGTTCAAACCATGTTTGAATACAATGAACATGCCCTCAAAATTATACAATTTAGATAATTCTTAACAATAAACCGATTATATGGATCAAGACAACGCGGGTAACTTGTAGAATCTATAGGTACAAATAAATAAAATTGAAGTGTCTATTTGTAATATCAAAATAACAGCTTTCTTTTTACTAAATGCATATGAAAGTGTCTACGGTACATATAACGAAACAACCATTATTTAAATTTTTGTCTGTCTGTCTGTCTGTTTGTTCCGGGTAATCTCCGAAACGGCTGGGCCGATTTTAACGGGACTTTCACTGGCAAATAGCTGATGTTACAAGGAGTAACTTAGGCTACTTTAATTTTAGAAAAAGAATTAGGGTTCCGCGCAAAAAAAATAAAAATCATGAAATCCAATATCTCCGCGCGGGTGAAACCGCGGGCAGCAGCTAGTAAAAAATAAATGTTTGAATTCAAAATTTGGATATTCAATGTTAATGTCTAATTGAACTTCGAGGCGATTATTATAATTCATTGCTTAAAAACAGATGTATAATTTTATAATTTTATCCTTCAGTTTTGAATAGGCGAATGACAAACGTTAGTTTCGATATTTTTAGGCCAAACGAACGCCTTTGACATTTAATTTCGATTATTGTCTATGAGCAAGTTAACATGCCCTCTGAAGAACACACTGTAAGCTCTCTGTGTACTGCTGTGTGTGTACCTAAATGTTATTATCTGAAGGTTGCGCAACGACGAAATTAGGTAAATCGATTGGTCCGAACTTTACACATAGATTGAACGATTGATGATTGATTAGTAGATCATCAATCTACTAATAAATTTTGAGCACACCGCTACTAAGCATTAGTTCTTGTAAAGCTAGTAAAAATACAAACACAATACAAACTGTAAGTAAATAACTGTCAACAAAGCTTTAGAAAATCAACTTCAAAACTCCAAATGTATAATTATTCACGGTCCGCTGCAATTGAAGATCTAATTTTTTGTGATTTAGTTATCAAGATAGCTGTTGTTACTTTTTTAGACGTTTTTTGTGTCAGCTGCCGTGGCTCGGTCGATGGACGCATCTTCTATTCTTAGCGTGTTAGAATTGCGAGTTCGATTCACGCAATGAGATAAATATTTGTATGTAGAAATAAACAGTTTTTTTTTTTTCAAATTAAATTTTTTTTTGTTTAACGTTCATAAATATGATTTTAGTCTGTATATAAAACGGAAGATTGGCTAAGGCATTTTTGGTTCGATCCCCTTACCAAATACCAAAGGAGATTACCAATTGGACACGTCTGGAGGTATGTAATATTATCGGAAGTGCAATATTGATAATCTAGTCTCATTGACTGATAATCTATATCATATTAGGACTTCCAAACAAATATACAAAATTATGTTTGTCTGTATGTTTTGTCCACGAATTTCTCCGAAACTTTTAATTGGATTATGACCATTATTTTTGAAATGGAAATTTTATATTTGAAGGGGCTAAATGCCTTTATTAACAATCTAATACATAAATAAACACTACATCTAACCTAGCTAGTTACAAAAACAGTTGGATAATCTACAACCCCAAGTAGGCCTATAGATAATCCAAGTGTTCTAGCCCACTACCAGTTGGAAGCGTACCCAGCATGCTGGTGGTATTGCCTCGTTGAACCGCAATGGTGAACCGTTGAGCCAAATAAGTACCAGCATTGAAGTCAGTTTTTATTTATGTAACTTTTGTTACGTCGAATAGGTACTTGTTTTAAGTAATCTGATGCACCCTGTGATGGCGACTTTGATGCCGACTTGCCGAGCATCGTTACGCTCGTGGCGAGTCACAAGCACAATGGGTGCTTTCGGCGCTCGACTCTTTGGTTATCTTTAACATAACAAATATTGGATGATCCACTGTTATGAATGAGACTTTGTTAGGAATACGTTGAACTCTGGTCGGTTCGCAGAAGGCACTAAGGATAAGAAGAAAAAAGCATCCATGTTCATAGCTAGTTACGAAAAAGTAAAAAATAAGCCTTTTTCGTACCTGCAGCGCTAGTACGGATCTTTTCGATCGATAAATTGGATTTTATCTATTTTTTATATATTTTATCGAACCTTGATACAATCGACAAAAGTGATCGAATAGCTAGGTCGAATCCAAAGAGAATATAGAGCTACTATACAATACTTTACGATCAGACTTCGATACTCGCAACATTCGATAAATTTATCAGTTTTATAGATTCGACAAATTTATCGAAGCGACTTCCGTACTTGCGCCGCTGGTTACTAAAATAAGAAAATGTTATTATTTTTTGTAAATGGACCAAATATTTTGCACGACGTGTTAGGTACTTTATGCGAGAGTGGAATTTTGGCAACGATAAACTTGCATAGCAGCATAGTAAAAAATCGGAGGTCCTAGATCACCATCTCTTACTCTTAGAGCAGTACCATGACTTTAACCTCACATTGAAAATTGTAGTATGAATTTTCAACGTAAGGTTAAAGTAATACTGCTCTAAGAGATGGTGGTAAGCCTCCTGGAGAGACGAGAGAACACCTTCGCAGCTACCTTCGGAGCGCATGCTGAAGTTTTTTTATACTATTTGATAACGAGTCGAGCTGGTCGTTTATCTGATGGTAAGCATAACGCCGACCCATAACAAATGCAGTACCACTCAGAACTTTGTAACACAAACACGTGCGTGGCACTGTAGTGCGCTCGTTATACCCTGACACCTTAGGTATTAAGTCTCATAAGCATTTCACTGGCTACTCTGCTCATCAAACCAGAACTCTGTAATGCTTGCTTTGTTCTGCTTGGCAGCAGAATTCACGAGAAAAGCGGTGTTACCAACCCAGACTGACACTCGCAGAAGAGTTAGTCCTACCATTTGTGACGCTGAAATCGGTTCTCACGGACACGCGCGTCGCACAAAAAACTGTAGGAAAACGGTAGCGGCGTATTAATCAGCTGCAACCGCCAAGATGCATTGATATGTACACTTGAGAACACAGTTTATTAGGTTATACAAGATTTCTAATAAATAACTTTAAAAAAGGGAACAAAAATATGTCTTCAGTACTCTACCACTTACTTGTGGTATATTGATGGCCAAATTTTTAGTTGTGTTGTTATTTCTTGGTGGGAATTATACCCTTTACCTATCAAGATTTGTAATGGTAACCTTAATCTGGTACTCAGCGATGAAAGATGGAGACAAAACATACACACTAAATAACTATGTATAAATATTACAGATTTTTGTTCAGACTTGATGCTTAACCATGACGCCGGTGAGACGTCTATAAAAACTCGTTCAATAGTAAGTAGTAATGTACAAATAGTTTTATTGTACGCCGAATTCTCTAAATGAAGGTGGAAATTCATTGAGCTAAATAACAGCTTCTTACCTCAAAGCGTCATCCGTACTCCAGTAGCTTTCCGGTCATCGTTTTTGGTCAACGAAAAATTTCAAGTACGTGCGATAGGTAAGTAACGTAATGGTTTATAGGTACCTACATTACTGGACGTAAGCCAATAAGTATACTGGACGTAGGTAAGCATTTAGTATAGGTCCAACTGTACTTTTTAAAATACCTCGTGGACTTGTCACTTTCCTAACTGATGTTTACGTTTGATTTGACAATTGATGACGATTGGACAATGAAGGTGAAGTTGAGACAAAATATATGAAGACTGGCTCACTAGAGCGGTGGTCAGAACACGCGGAGAAGTGATGGGCTCTGTTATAAATGGCGGTCTTATGGATCAGAGCAATATCTTCCAAATTCATAACACATACAACCACAGATGCATTTAACGTAAGCTTACCTAATCTCAGAGAGCAGGATCAAATTTTAATGTTCAAGATTTTATCTCGAACTTTAGAATTAGCTTGGCGCAGTGCGCGAGTGTACACGTTTCTAGCGCACGGCAAGCGTCCGTTCCTTGTCCGTGCGTGACGGATCCACTCAGCATCGAATTCACGGTAAGTCAAATGTTTAATTTGCTCTATAAATCAGGCCATTAGACGCATTTCAAGGGTGTCATCGCGGTCTCATTGGAATCGTGACGGGCCGCGCTGTGTGGTCGACGGTCGCCGGCCGAAGAACTGTAGCTTTCTTGTTGGTATATTCATTGTGAGGTGCTGAACAAATTCAATTCGTGATCGAATATTTGATTTGTTACACAATTACGTGCCTTGATATTTGAAGCTGTAATTAATTAAATCTAAAACGTACAGCAATGAATTCTATACTGGACCATTGCAGTAGTAATTTTTGTATAAATGTATTTTCTTTCTTTTATAAAATCGTTACAAAGCTGTGTCGCTGAACTCTCTCTCCCTATCTTTTTCCTGCCTTGTCCTATTAGCGCAGTACGTATTTAAAAACACAGCTTTTAGATTTCGGTAATTTTTTACTACTATGATTAATTACCATCAGAGGTATTACCTGTTCCTGTATGTAACCATAAATACTCCAGTCAAAGATATTTCAGTATACGTTTGTTTAGTTAGCACAACATTGTGGTTTTTAGATTTTGATGATTATTAAAATCTTAAATGGGAAATGGAACAACAAAATAACGACCGCAAATTAATTTAACAAATGGAGTGTGCAAACAGCAAACGTTTCAAATCCTGTAAAGTGTTTTCATAAAATCGTTGAATAGAACATTGCGTGACCCTGCGTCCGGAGGCCGCGGAGGAAGCTCGGCTCAAATTAAATTAGACTAAATTGATTTATTGGGGTAGGAGCGTGAGCGTGGTCCTCTGGGCCCTGGCCAGTGTTACCAGGTGTATAGTGAAAATTTTGCTGTAGGTTTGTTTAGTTATCGTTAGTTACGCGAGAACAGAAAGGATGTGGGTTGTTTACCGACTCAGTTCGTGTATTAGAATTGTTCTCGTGATAACTATGAGACAAACTTTCCAATTTATTAGACTGTTTTAAATACTTTTCGTGAGCTACCTGTGAAGCTAACTCACGGGCTTTATTGTCTAATAAATCGAACTCTACATTATGTAATTTAAAACTGAGCTCTGAATATAATATCCTCAGATGGAGTTTAAGATTGTCTCTAACTGAAAGGGAACTCAATTGTAATTTTGGATAAAACTACCTACAATGAAAAAATAAAAGATATAATTCAGGGGGAAGAATTTGAACAGTTAAATTCTGATCCAACTAAAAAGTACACTCTAGAGTTAAAAAAACGCTGTTAAAAATCAGGTAATAGGACTAACTTTTCTGTGAGCGTCAGTCTGGGTGGCTACCATCACTTTGCTCGTGTAGTGTTCGCAAACATTACTTTGTGCCAAAGCTTGAGCAAAGTAGTCAGTGAATTGAGTGGGCTTATAAGAATTAATACCTAATGTCTCAGTGTAACGAGCCCAATGCAGTGCAGCGCAGGCCTTTGTGTTTCAAAGCTCTGAATGGCACTGCAATTGTTATGTGCTGGCGTTGTGCTTACCATTAGGCAAACGACCAACTCTTCTCGTTATCCGATAGTATAAAAACATTCACAACTTTACGCGTATCACGCTTCCCCGCACCTGAAAACCCTACAGTATAAAACAAATGTCGCCTGCACAGAGGAAGAGTAAACTCAAAGCCTGGCAACACCAACCGAGTCCCTACAGTCCCCGCTCTTGCTCCGCTTCGTTCCGCCGCACTCCATCACAACCTTAATTAATGCCATTCGATTCGGAAACTGACCGGAAAAACGAATCACCACCGAGAAAACAACGAGAAAGAACGCCATTACGAAATGAATTAGCGTTTCGTGCTTTAGAAAAATACTTGAAAACGTACATTCAAAGATCTCATTTTAATTTTTTGTATAATAAAAAGTATGATGAATATTACATGATGTAAAATTCTTATTTTGGAACTATCGCTACGAAAATGTTCCGTTTTATAAGTCATACAGAACCTGGCAGAGATAGCTATGCGCGATAAGACCGTCTATATATTTAAGAAAGAGTTTGTCTATCACTATCGATTTTATTTCACAGGATTTTGATTGCAGTTATTGCTTGAATTTGGAATTTGAATTTGAAAGGATTGTTTGTTCTGATAGAAACTTTTGAAGATGACGTGGAATTGGCAGGTGCCATAGTCTCATTCTATAGACCGGCTTATAGACCAACAATTCATCATAATATACAAACGTATAATAAGCATAATATACAAAGGATACTTTTTATAAACGTCTTACAATATTAATAAGTCTATGGGCCGATTTTTCAATTGCACTTTAACGAACTGATTGCTATCCAATCGATTACTTTTCGTGTTTTTAGTGTGTTTTTCGAGTCTTTCATTAAAAATTAATGGACTGTTAGCTTACTAAGGTTTATTTCTTTAGAATGCCATTAAATATATTTACGTTTGTCTTCACCACAGACTTAGATGATTCAGGGAATTATCTAACAGTACGCTATCTGACTATTGAAAAATCGGCCCTAAGTGGTAGTTAAGTCTATTTATGCTAGACATAGGTGTCTAGCATAGATGTGATGCGTCTAAACATGCCGTTATGGCTCGTCTCTTCATTTAGTGTTGCCGCACATTGGGCCACCGAACGCGGCTACTAACGCGACCACAACCTGCGGACCAGATTTTTCATACATTTTATTTGGCGTCGGTGTATAACTGAGCTTTTGAGTGGCCGCAACCAAGCCATTGCAAAAGCTGACATATCGGCCGCGTTTGTGGCTAGCCTCTCGCACACTCTCGGCCACGAACGCCGGCTTCTCCTCACCCGTATAGAATAGAGAGACAACAGAAGGGGCGTTTGGGAACTTGGGCCGTCGAAAAACGCACGAGCGCCCGTTTTGTGCCCTCTATTTTCTGGCAACCAGTGGTTGCGTCTAGAGGCCACGCCCAGTCACTGGTGGACGCATCACTACGTCTAGTGGCCGCATTAGTTGGCCCAATGTGCAACTGGTCTTAGTAGCATAAAAAGTTTTTTAACTATAAGGCAGCCCGTACACCTAATGCATGATTGATGGATAAGCATCAGTCACGGACTATGTGAGAACCATGACCACCGCTTGAAGCATATCGTACCGTCTATGGAGCTTGGTAGAAATGTAGTCTGAGCGCTAAACATATATTATACCATGGTTAGAGATAGTGAAAGAGACGAACCACAGCCGCTTCTACGATCTCTACTCAAAAAAATTGTTTCACAACTACTCCGATGTTCAGTTCAGAAGCCGCGGTAAATACGCGGTGGTGTGGAAGTGATGTATATAGCTTAAAGCTGAGCAGTCGTCATTTTGAGCCCATCAGGCAGGGAGTGAAAGAGACACCATTTTCTGAGTGTATTGTTCTTTTCTATTTCGTGCATTTTTGAAGGTTTTACATCAAGCCCCACTTGCACGTGTATTACCTCGTAATCCGTCCTTGTTACAAAATCATAGTTATTTTGACAGTAAGTAAAACTCACACATGCATAAGCGTGTATGGCCGCTTACACCATAGAGGATCAATTAGCATAGTGGTAGGGTTTTTGCTTGTGGTTACCCGGTTAGCACCTATGATTATGTTCCGATAGTTGCTCTTTCAGTCTTATTGTATTATGTTATCGACAGCATTGGACAACATAGGCCTAGGATCAGCGGCGCAAGTACGGATCTTTTTGTTCGATAAATTTGATAGTTCTAATCGAGAAAGTGGGTTTTATCGACTATTTATTTAATTTATCGAACCTCGATACAATCGACAAAAGTTATCGAATAGCTAGGTCGAATCCAAGGAGAATATAGAGCTACTACAATACTTTACGATCAGACTTCGGTACTCGCAACATTCGATAAATTTATCGGGTTTTTCGATTCGACAAATTTATCGAACCGATTTCCATACTTGCACCGCAGGTGAGATAAGCGTCTGACGCCCCACAAATAAAATCAAACAAAGAAATAGGTCTATAAAAGTATTTTTATAAGTAAAATTAAAATATTTAGCTAATTGCTGGCTATTTCCCAATAAGTTAAATATTTATTAATAATGATGCTGAGTTACGCTACATAATAAAGCCACTCGGATCCGATATGAACGAGTAATTACATAAACACAATCGCTCGTTCAGCTCAGTTAGTTTGGCACGCTTTACTGACTCGGCGTCTACAGCTTTATTAAGTTAATGTCAGTCATAGCGCGTTTTTATTTATTTAAGTTATCTATTTAATGCTACAAAAACGCGTAATCTTTAAACGGTCGATTACCCGATAGCAACGCACGGCGAAAACGCGGAACAAAAACTGTTACATGGAAGTGAATCGACGCGGACGTACAAAAGCGATTTATACGCGATAATTCCGATACATAAAACATTTCATTATAAGCAGCTCGGTCCCATTATTCAAAGTTATTTATTCATGTCGAACGATTGCCTTTCTTTTGTGGATCGACAATGGTTGCGCGGCCCGTATTCCATTTGCGGGCCTCAGCGCTCGTTCGTCTCATTGTACACGCGAGACCATTTTGTTTCGACTCCAACGGCGGCTTTTCACGACGCTTATTCTATTCTAAAATTAAATGGAGGGAAGATTGATGAGTTTAGACACGACCTGTGACACGCACTACCGAATGTAGCTTGTACGGCGGCGCGCTAGTGAGGAATGCGCTTTATTTCACCCTTTATAATAAACGGTAATTATTGGTAGTGATCCATTCGTGTTTGTGTAGGTGGGTATCGGTTTTTGTACAATGTTTGGGTTCACTCGGCCGGCTAATAGGATTTTTTATTGTACACGTCTCGTTTGTTATGCCTAGAGTAGCCATATTAACATGACGTTAATCTTCACGTGACATGTTAAAACATCAATCATTGGGATTTCTTATACAAACGAAATGTACCGCAAACATGTTCAAATTGAAGGTTATATTAGTGTTTCATCCTATTCGAGTGTTAAAATGTAGAGTATCGAGAAAAATGTTCAAAGATACACCGCTAGCTGGGCTTTGTTTACAATAATTTTTAGAGTAGAAAAAACGAGAGGGTTCAATAACAAAATACGTAGATCGTAGTCATTACAGGCTAATTCGATTGTTTGGGCAAGGTAGAGTAGTTCGGAGCGTGGCGGTGGTAGAACCCTATAATTTGTGAAGCCGACGTTCTTGGAAACAAACTATCTTCTCTACTTCCAAAAATAAAATATTAACTTGCACATTAACAAAATAATCATGGACCTCTGTATATTAAACAATAGCACTATGGAATACTTTAATTTTTTTGAATAGTCATCATCTATAGCAGAAAATGGATCGCCTAAGTGTTGTGTATGAACCAGCGAGACACACTGGTTTTTCCACGTGTGGAAGGTATGTTGTATTTGTTTGGTCATTAGATAAATAAATGTTTACGTTTGCTAGTAGCAAGACGGCAATTACGTAGCCATGGGGAAACGCCAAACTATACTATAAGCAGTTGGTATATAGTTATACCGCAGACTTCGAACAGACGGCCCACTCAGGATAGGACAACTTTTTGTGTTTTGCTAATATAGTGCGCTATATTGAGATAATATAGTAGCATATTACTTACACCCAAAGCTAACATATGTAATTAATACGTACCTGGTCATTTAGAAGTGAAAAAATAATCAAAGATACCACCTTTTTGTTATGTCAGTGAAGGTTATTTTTACGGATTCCAAAGCTCTTTTTAATAGGCCGATATACAAGATACTTTTAACTAAAAAATACCTACCTTATAACTTGATTTGAATGTGTCTTTCCGCATATACAACCTGAGGTTAATTTGCTATATTATCTCGAAAGGGGGTCAATCTACTCCTGGAGGTCAACAACATTTGTATTACGAGTTTTTTAAATTTCAAATTTTTCATTGAAAATGCAAAGTTTACGTCTAAATTCTACTACGGAACTCCCGGGCTGCCCTGGATTAGCTAATTCACTTGAACTGTGTTGAACTTTGTTAAAAGTAGATTGGAAAAAATTAGAAAAAAAATACAGAAAACGTCGCGTTTGAAGACGTTTTGAGGCTTTTTTTTGAAAATATAGAAGTACGTTATACTAAGGGAGGTTCTCGCAACTTGTCGCCAACCATGGTCCTAATTTCCCCCTTCCAGGATAACGTACCAATTCAAACTCACCCTGTATAGCAAATTCTAGAACCAAAATTATCACATGGGTGTACAGATAAGTAGATATATCAGACTGTGAGCGTGTTGCATTGTCGCGCAGGACTTTGATATCCAAACCGCAGTGTAACGTCTACAGTTATAGTCAGGTGTGACATTTACTACTTGATTAATGACATTGTTATGAAATTTTTACAAACTCAAATAATAATATCTGTAAAACAATTTTTTTAATACTACGAGTCCATACAATCTATTGTCTCCAGAACCAAAGGTGTGCGCATAATTTCAGTTTGAATATCAAAAAGCGGTTTAAAATCGATGGCTAGATTTGTCTCTAACAACCAGCAATGAAAGTTAAATAAAAGCTTGTCAACATGTATCGAGTGTGCCATCTGTACATCTCTCACAAAGTACACCAGCTAGTCTGATTTTTATCTCAAACGGCTCACCGACGCGTCCCGCGTTGGTAATTACAGAGGTTAGGCCATAGAGTGAATTATTAGACGCGCCGCAGAGGGGTAATCAACGTAATAATTGTTGTGAGGCGCTAGTACGTGGGGCCTACTCGCTTTTGACGATAACGTTGTTTTGAGTTATTCAAATTAGGAGCAAGAGTGTGTAGGCAAGTCGTTTTAAACTTTTCATAGATGTAGGTAACCACTACACCTCACACGCTTTGGGGTGACGCTAGTAACATGCTAAATCTAATATGGCAGCTGATTTTCAAGTTTTCATGCCTCCAGTATTTAATTGTCTGTCATTTTTTTAACCTAAAAATATTTGGAGATGATATGATGATACAGTGTGAAAGTATATAAGGTAATGCAAAACGCAGTGTTTTTTTTAAACCTGTTACAGTAGGTACCGATTTTGATCGTAGAACTACAGTAGACCCCAAAGACTGTGGTCAGACTCTCACAAATTGAATTGGGTACTATTACCGTGTAACGGTGCCGCTTTGTTACCATTTTATACCATTTTCGGATCTATGGACGTTGTATCTGGGTAGGTTTTGTTTATGTTCGAACGAAAAAAATGTCTATTGTGTGCTGTGCCTTATAATTACTAAATGTACTATAAACACCGCTATTTTTAATCTAATTGTAAATAAAAAGGAACTCCATCACTTTATCGCTACATTAAAAATAAGTTTAAAATAACTACTATAGGTGATAGGACTAACTCTTCTGTGGGTGTCCGTCTGGGTTGGTACCATAGGCATCGCTTTGCTCCTGAAGTCTGCTGCAAGCAGTATTGTGCAAGCATCACTGTGTTCCGGTTAGATGAACAGAGTACCCAGTGAAATTACTGGGCTTATGAGACTTAATATATCTAATGTCTCAGGGTAACGAGCGCACTGCAATGTCGCACAGGCGTTTGTGTTTCAAAGTTCTGAGTGGCACTGCTGTTTTTATGGGCCGGCGTTATGCTTACCATCAGGCAAATGACCAGCTCATCTCGTAATCAAATAGTAAAAAAAAGTTTATTTTATGCAATAAGGTGACGTTACTAACCTTCGTCTCTTTAAACATTGTCTCGACTCGGCACTACCTTATATAATATAATTTTGGCATTTTGAAACGCTTTAATATTACGTCCAGCTTGCCTTCTTATAGCTACTTTATTTTTAAATTTATTTATCACTGAATCAACAGCACTTAGGTAAACACTATAAACTAAAACATTTTTGCTTGTACATATTGCCAATAACAGATTCTTACTTACTCACCTCAACTAAGCATGATATTTGAAAGTTTTTGGTTATAGGCTTTAAAATTGTTCAGGCTCGAACCTATTTTAGCCAGTCAGCCCTTTCAGCTCTGATGGACTAGGTACTCTAGTTGTTAAATATAGCAAATTATGGTGACAATAGCACTGAGTTTAGGTATTTTGGAGCAAAATACAACAATATCAAGGTAATTATGCTGGTCTGTCACAATTGCAACGCCGTCCAGAGCTTTAGTGACGAAATAAAGCATGGCCAGAGCGTGGCACCACACCTTGCACTTGTTGTGTCTCACACCTCTTGTCATATCTCATACCCTATGAACAATTTAAAAATAGCTTATTTTATTCTTAAACATGTTTCCTCTAGAGTTTAGTTTCGTATTACGTCGATACAGCCCTTATAGGGCCAGCAGGTACCTGAGGAAACTATCTAGTTACGAGTATACATAATTTATACAATTATTTATGTGTATCACAACAATAATTTTTTCTAAGGTAAACTGTTGCAATTAAAAATAAAAGCGAGTCCCATTAGCGCAAAACATCGCAAAAAGTGGTATAAAACAAGCCCGCTACCGAAATACTTAACTAAATTTTAATTTATAGTTAGAACACTGCAAGTGTTGCCTTTTCTGACTTGCACGCGAGCCCATTGCTTATACAAGTCAAACTGAAGCTTTTAAAAACAAAACAGGGAAACTACGCGGGAATTTATTTTGTTAGGGCGCCACCCGCCCTGCAAATTCATTACCAGCACAACCTGCCGCTTCCGTTTCCGACAAATGAACTAAACTTACCGTCACTTCCACGACTACTTTGTTCATTTTTCCAAACATCGCTGCTTTTCCTTTACACTACTCCGATTGTATTCTATTTAAGTTTTCAATGTATGACTCTTAGTTTTAGACTGCAAATTGTAGTGGCGTGTTGTGGTGGTGTTTCGTGATCGTGATTGTATTGCCTTGACGTGACTCGGGCTTCGTTTGCACAGGCGTTGCTTTGAGGAAAACTAACATAAACTTGCACGGTCTAGTTATTAAGTATTTTTGTTTCTGAACTTTTGTTTTATTAGGCCGGTGTAATTTTCTTTTGAATTAATATCGCACTATAAATTTCACATGTATTAGAAATTTGGGACTTGTCTCATTAGTGGTGCTTTTGCTATTTGTAGTTGAAGCTACAAATTGCAAAAGACGCTGTAGTAAAGTACACTTCATCCTCAGACTTATTACGCTCCCACTGCTGTAATATAAGCTTTCTCTCATAGAGAGAATGAAAGAGTGTACACTTATCTAAATTTAGTTTATTTCAAATATATACATTTGCTACTTTGGTAAAGCGAAATAAACGAACTATAGGTACTTAATAGCTATAGGTTAGAATTTAAACTATAATCTGAAAGTTTAAAACAAGTTATTTCAGTATTCTTTTATTGAGTCTATGATAATTATGAATTAAAACATAATGAAATAATTAAAATAAATCAATTGTGCATTCGCTGTAAAAATTGTGGCTCTTGATCGGTAGTGTTTATTGGCGTCTCGTTACCTTAAATAATAAAAAAAACATACTGTATGTAAAGATCTTTCACTCGAAATTGAATTTATGTAACATTTGAAAATAGTACATTATAGATATCAACCTTCATGATTCCACCATAATATATATCAAACCAATTCGACGTTGTATGACGGGTATGTGGTGCCTAGTCTAAAGGTTACGCTAAATAATGCAATGCTTGTCAGTCGGTGTGTCATGGGAAGGTTATGAAGCACAGGTGGAGCAAAGTCACTTTGCGATTCATGGCTGACACCCACAGTCCCACATGCACAGATATAGACCTAGAAAGTCTTTCAGAATTCACACACACTTATACTGTAAGGCCCTTATTCATAAAAACTTAATAAGATATGTGATATATACTCTATGCTTTAAACTGCTCTATCAACTTCTCGTTGACGGAAGCTGTTACGCGTGAGAACGAGACAAAACACTTTCTAGTAATTAAGTAAGTTAGGGAACGTGTATGAATAAGGGCTTTAGTGTGCGTGAATTAACACCATTGTCCTAAATATAACATTTGAGCCTAGTGTAGGAACCAGGTGTTTCTACTTTTCTATATGTATTATTCTAAGCCTTTTTTCAAATTAATATTTTTTCATTCCCATTTTTAATTTTCATTTAAAATCAAAACATGCTTATAGCAAACGAGTTACTAATGCAAGTTCCTAACATTAAAGCAGTGGGCATCCACTATTTGTAGTTCCAACCTATCTATCATACAATATCTGCAAGTGATCTTGCCAACGTGATCTAAGAGGCAATTAAGCTTGTACAGACATACGAGTGCTGGTTTGACAACATACGTTAGTACTGCTTTTCGTATGTCGATCAATAAATAAAATCTTTTATTTGCGCGCGCCCACTGTCCAATGATATATATAACATTTGTTAATTAGGTTATCTCTTCGCCGGCATCTACAAAGGGACGCAGGTTTAAAAGACTCGTTGATATTAAAAATGCCGCTTACAACTTTTATCATAAATCACCCTGTGGCAAAGTCGAGAGGGCGCGCGAAAAAATTTGATCTACTTGGAACAAAAAATATGCAAGTAATGACGAACGCACCCTGAGAGCTTTTTTGAGTTGCTTGAGCTTGTGCTTAGAATTAATTATATCGGTGAGAGGACGATAAGAGCGAAGTGTTGTCCTACAATCTTTCGTCATTGTTTTCTTTCAATAAAAACGGTGAAACTTGCGTTTTTTTGAGCCGTGGAAAATATCAATTTGATTTATCGTAACGAGACCCCTGAGGGCTATCAAAGAAGAGCGGTGTCGGTTTACGGTCATTTTAATAATAACTACTTTCGGCAAGCCTTTATCGGCTGCGTCTGCGATAAGCACCCGTGACGAATTTGCACCACTTTGCTTCTCATACTCGTAAGTTCAGCACTTACTTACATGAACCACAACGAGCTTATGTTCAAAACCGTGCATTCCAAAACGAATCCTTTTTCCTTCAGTTTTAAGTTTAGTTTTCGTTGAGTCAAAGCATTTTAAGGCTCTTTGGAAGTCCGAGATGAATGAATGTCCGAGATATTTGTATCGATACTTAATTTCCAATTATAATACGCCTGTTGTTTATCAGTTCTTTTTTATTATATGATTAAACTTAAAATTTGGAACTTTCCTTATTCACACGAAGCCAATCATAAATAATTAATAAAATCATTTATCACCGGCATCTGGTTATTACTATAACTACCCAACACAAAAATACAGTATTATAGTCAAAAGAAAAGATTTATTCAAAAATATTTTATAAAAACAGTCTTCTAGGCTCTTGAAAAAAAATTTATATTACTATATATTTATATTTCTATATAAAAACAAACTTTATAATGTTAGTTGTAATAGTTTATTAAGAGTACATAATTAAGTACACAATCGGAGTGGACGAGGTCCCACAAGCAGCACCCGTTCGCGCATGTGCCAGCAATTGCTCTCCTCAACCCTTTTAGACGGAAGATGGCGACCCACCACACGCCACCACTGCCAGCAGAGTCATTCCAGTGGCCATGACGATTCCGGTTGTTAAATTAATTCACTTAACCTATATGAGTTGGTAACCTATGTTAATTATTTCCACTCTCCATCGCCACCGCTCTCCGTTCAACCTCTGTGATGGCCATGGTTCGCCGCCACCACATGGTTCCCGTCTCTTATGGCTATCTTGATGTGGTAGTCCACGATCCTTTTAGTAGAAACTGCTTTCACCCTCATCAAGACGCAACCAGTGTGTGTTAAATAAATTTTAAAGTGTTAACCGACACTAGTGGAGCAATATACATCTCAAAAATTTCAGGCGATGTTGCCTGTGATGACATATGGCACTGAGAGTCGCTTACCGTTGGCCTCATTAGCAAGCTCAAAGTTGCTCAAAGAGCTATGGAGTGGGCTCTGCTCGGGATTTCCCTGTGTGACAAAATCCGGAATGAGGAGATCCGCAGGAGAAAGTCACCGACATAGCTCTCACAATTAGCAAGTTGAAATGGTAAGGCCGCATCGCTCGCAGAACCGACAACCGATTGGGAAGAAAGGTCCTCGAGTGGCATGAGCCGGAAGACGTAGTGCAGGTCAGTTACAAATTGGACGACCGCCTGGTCAAAACCGCGGGGAACCAAGATGCAAGAAGTTGCTGTTGGATGCAAGAGGGAAGTAACCGATCCAATGGCGTACTATGGAGGAGGCCTATGTTTACATGCCCCATTTTTCTATCTTTAGGTGTAGTATTCTTGCATAAAATGTATGTGGGATCACTTCGAGAGTACACCCTTAATATGCAGTTTCAGTCCACATATATATAAACATACGTAAATTAGTCCAAATCTTGAAAACAAGGTACATATTGAAGCGATTTGATGAAACTTGCGCTGTTCCATAAGTAAGCGAATAAAAAACAATGATCACAATCCTATTAATAGGATCAGAAAAAATGAATCAGAATTTTACACCTATACAATTTTGTATAAATATTTAGAATAATATTGCAGTTCCAATACTATTAACCTAATAATATTAAGTATGATTAACTAGTTTATTATTGATGATAATTATTAATTCTCTGTATAAAATTTGACTTTTTATTATTATTCTTCTATCTTTGTACGTGGTATAATTTGGCATATTGTATTTAAAGTTTAAATTCTAAATAATAAATTTAACTTGTGTCGACACGCTAGCGCCTTCTCACGTCCAATTGTCATCTAGGGCGGCGGGTTCGGCAGCAGAAGCAGCGGAAATCCTTAAACGGAGGAAATATGCATCCCTTGGTGACGGATACATATTTCTTCCTTTTGGGGTCGAGACAATGGGCCCCTGGGGACCAGACGCGAAGCTGTTTTTTAAGGAGTTGTCCCGACGCTTAGTAGAAGTGACAGGTGACCAACGAGCTGGCGCTTACCTCGGTCAACGTATTAGTTTAGCTATTCAGCGAGGTAATGTCGCCAGCTTTTTGGGCACCCTACCTGCAGAAGGCGGCCTTAATGCTGTTTTTTATTTATAAGGTTTTGTTTAATTTTGGTTTTAATTGATAAATTCTTAGTTTTTTTATTGAAATGTAAATAATCATATGTATAGACGTATATTGTTGTACATAAATTAATAATTAATTAAACTTATTCATATATTGTAAAAAAAAAAAAAAAAAATTTAAATTGTCTCTTTAATTTTAATTTTATTCCACAATATTCATCTAAAAAATGTGTAAATAAACTATTTTTTCCTCTTGACATGTTATGTCGGTTATGAATAAATAACTATTGACCATTACATACATACGTGTCGAGTTGATATCTCCTTTTTTTGAAACAGAACAGAGAACAGAGAATATGAAACAAGTATTTTTTAGTTGCTTCTTACTTGTATCATTTATAAAAACCAAATTTACACTATTACTACGTTTAATCATTAGGTACAATCTGATACTAATTTTAACCAAGTTTGATGAAAAATAGCAAAATTAGTTTCATAAGTACAAAAAAAAATCATATAAATAACATTACATTAATAAAATGTCAGAAAATGTCATAATTTCTAATACATACAAAAAACATAGGTATCATTTTTAGCTGGCTATTTATTAGTTACTATAGAAAGAATAAAAATAATTTATATATGTTTGTATAATATCTCACTAAATTAATATTTACTTAAACAGCCATAATTTATATTCATCAATAAGTATATAACAATTTAGAGTGATTATTTATGCAAAGTATGTACTAACTAGGTACGCCGAGTCTAGTTCTGTGCATAATAAACGTGGGATGTGCCTTTCATATCCATTATTATCTACAAATGTTTCATCTCACCGATTAAATTATAATGCAGAGCTTTTAATAATACTCCATCATCATTGGCTCGGTGTATAATTCAAATCTCTTTTTCTGTATCACTGTAATTTACATACGCTAAATAAAAAGCGGTGTCATCACAAAAGATATTTGGAGGCAATATAAACATAATATCAATTTAAATTCCTTGTTAGTGAAGCGAAAGCCGACATCATACCTGAAAGTGCAGCCTTCGGATTGGTTGTAGGACGGACCAATCATAGGCGGGGACGGGGGCACACAAGCCGCGAGCGGAGCCCTGCGACCGCGGCGCGAGCGGGCGGGTCGGGACCGCGCTGCCCGCACCTCAGTGCCTCTTCACACCTCGCTACGAAGTGACGCGACTGTACATCCGTGCTGTGGTTCCTACACAATAACATTTTCAAAGATTGTTTGGGACAGTGATAATGCCGCGACCGTCGCGTGAATCGTACGGTGATCAAAAACCTCCATATTCGTACATCTCCCTGACGGCTATGGCAATCTGGAGTTCGCCGGAACGCATGCTGCCGCTGTCTGAGATCTACCGTTTCATCACGGACCGGTTCCCGTACTACCGGCGCAACACGCAGCGTTGGCAGAACTCACTGCGGCACAACCTCTCCTTCAATGACTGCTTCGTGAAGGTGCCGCGTCGCCCGGATCGGCCCGGCAAGGGCGCCTACTGGACGCTGCACCCGCAAGCCTTTGATATGTTCGAGAACGGCTCACTGCTCCGCAGACGCAAGCGGTTCAAGCTGCAGAAGGGAGAAAAAGATAACCTGAACGCCGAGCTGGCTGCTTTGGCAAGTTTCAATCGCGCGTTCCTGGCGAGACAGGCCGGGGCTCCACCACCAGCACCGCTTCCGACCGCGGGTCTGTACACGCCGACCATGTGTCCTCAGCTAAGTCCAGAGCCAGCGGAGCTGCCGGAGGTGGGTGTGATGACGATGCTTCCGCGAGAGAGGCCACGGCGCGCGTTCACGATCGACGCACTTTTGGAGCCGGATTCACCGCGGCTGTCGCCCTCGTCGCCGCAGCCTGCTCCAGTGGCTCCAAGCTTGCCAATGCACGCGATGGTGCCGCGACTTGAGCTGATGGCATCGCCCTATGCGCTGGCCGCTCAGCGATACCATGCTGAGCTCCTGCAAGCAGCGGCTCATGCTCTGCGCCCCTGCTACTTGCCGCCGCCGCCGCTACCAGTCGCGTGACAACCACTGCCTCGAGCCGGCTGCTCCGAAACTATGTGCAATGTTAGATTGTAAGTACTATTACAATGATTCAAACGTACCTATTCCCAATCGTAGGTTCGTGACGAGGTAGTTCAAGTATACGTCACAGTGTAACTAGATATGTTGTAGTTATTTTAAAATATTTAATGGTTGTCATTTTTCTAAACCAGATGATTTTGTTTGCGGTAAAGTATTCTTAGTAACATTTCAGCAAACACAAAACGTTATAATTAACTATTCCCAATCGCATTTTGATGATTAATAATTTGCCGCAAAATAATATAACTGATAATATTTAGGCCTAAATACAATACATGACTAACATTTACATTAACATTTCTTAAATGATTCATTTCATTGAAAATATCATTAACGATATGATGATCTCACTTGTAGTTCTTATTTACTGAATAAATATAAGGAAATCATTTACATATATTATTAGGATTAATAAATATTTTTTTCTCTTCACATCAATTTATATTCATCAAATTGGCCTCAAATTGTTCCTATTCTTTTTTTACAACTTGTGTACGATCATTATTTAAATTTAAAAATATGATTCTGACTTTTTAATTTTGTAAATATGCTTAAACTCTATTTAAGCACTTGATTAGTAAATATAAAGTGTTGTTGTACCTATATTATGTGTAAGGACTGTTATTTATTTTAGTATTTTAAACAATAACGTAGGTATTGAAATATTGTTCGTTTTTATAGTCGTGTCTGTATCTTTGTAAATATTGTTTTACTTGTTATAAAGTTTTAGTAGTGATATTAAATAGTATTGATATGATTTAGCTCGTTTCATTGTCATTTTTCGACTTCCTCACTTGTTTTTACCACTTCTGTGATAATTTTTATCCAGATTTTGGCAGATTCAATTTTACATCTATTGTAAAGATTCATTGCGAACTTTGCTTTTGAAAAAAATATTTGTGAGCGTCTAAATTTTAGTTCCATATGCATAAGGGTGAACTACTACCAGAAAACGTACTACTAAATAGATCCTATACTACCTTTTTAAACGAATAATTAGAAATATATTTTCCGAATAATTTAGATTAGAAACTTTGAGATTTAGAGTTAAGCTATTTTGGAGATCTTAATTCACTTCTCTCAAGTTTAATAATCACTTACCAGAAATTTGTTTACAGCTTCTAAGCAGCATTGGAATAGTAGTTAGTGGGTATAGAAAGAAGACTTCAATTGGCTCTTTACAATAAAATGCAAGGCCGAACGGCCGGTTGTATTAATAACTAGCTGCTGCCCCGCGGTTTCACCCGCGTGGAGATATTGGATTTCATGGTTTTTATTTTTTTGCGCGGAACCCTAATTCTTTTTAGCAAAATAAAAGTAGCCTATGTTACTCCTTGTAACATCAGCTATCTGCCAGTGAAAGTCCCGTAAAAATCGGTCCAGCCGTTTCGGAGATTACCCGGAACAAACAGACAGACAGACAGACAAAAATTTTAAAAATGGTTGTTTTGTAGTAGGTGCCGTATATACTTTCATATGCATTTAGTAAAAAGCTGTTATTTTGATATTACAAAAAGACACTTCAATTTTATTTATCTGTATGGATTGTAGGTGCATTTTCATATGCTTGAAACACGACATTTTACAGATTGTTACTTTTAAATTTCATTACCTATTAGGTATCTACTTTGCAACAATTCCTAACTCTGAATATTATAATTAGATCTCTGAATGTTTTATAATCGTAGCATCAGCATTCTTTTTAATGTATAGGTATATGCTGTATGCGCCCCAATTTTGCCAGAGTCAAGTTTTATAATTTCACACTTTATATTTTTTACATTTATGGGACAGCGCATCTTTGTCGAATACACCTATTTTTGACAATAATCTACTTAGCTACACAAATCTACTTAGCTCTAAAATAAAATGAAAATAAAATATTGTTGGGGCACACCACTATAAGTAGGTACTTATAATAGAGATCGCAAAAGATTAAATGAAACAAACAACAATTATAATTAATTAATTGTGTACTTGTTGGTTTTAATTTAAATTGTATTAAGCATTAAATCTAAAAATATAATACAATCAGGGATATAAGCACTTTTATGAATAGGCCTAACTGAGTATTTACTCAGTTTATGTCATATTTGTTTGATATTTGTTTCATATTTGTTTGATGATAAGGTGTGTTCCACCAGGTGTACCTACTGAAACCCAGTCCACCTTCGACCAAACCGTATCTTAAGATCATTTATTTATTTATTTTAGATAGTAGGCAAACGCTAACTTATAAAAAACAAAATAAATAAAAAACTAAACCCATCAAAAAATTAGTATTTTTAATTACGGTTAACGTATTCATACATTTTTATTTAAATGTGAGGATTTAACATTTTTTCTTTAGCTAAAAAATTTCGGTATCAAAAATCTTGTTTAGCTTTTTAAAGTTTCCAACCATTTCAGCATGGAGTGCAGAGATGCACTAAATAAACTCAAATAGATATTTCCAATTCGGAATAGCCTGTTTCCTCTAGCTGACAGAAATTGGTTTAGATACTTGAAATACTTCGTGTGAGGGCTTCAGACTCCAGTGGTGGCTAACTGGTAAAAAATGGTGCTGCCGGTGGTCTGTTTCACGGTGTAAATCACCGCGACGACCACCATTTGTGTACTAATAAGTCGTGATATTGGCTGCAAGGGACGATGCTGACTCATCGTCCGCCTTGTTACAAGATTAGGGCCAATAAGGACCTCAGCCGTGGATGTTTTGTAGCGTACTGTAGCGGCATGGAAGGCATTCGGAATGTATGTGTATAATTTGAGTTTTCATGTATTTGCGCTATTATCATAAATATTGGGTTGGGTTTAATTAGTGCAGAAAAATTTAGAAATTATTGTGTAGGGGGTTTCAAAAAAATATCAAATAGAAGTCCTTGAAGAAACTTGCGGGCTGAAATTTTTTCGAACCAACTTCAATGAGTGTCTCCACAAGGCTTGCAACTTCTTGTACCTACAGATAGAGATAGGGCTAGGCTATTTAGCTTTATTATTTATGCCGGATTCTTCTCACCTTTCATTATTCCCATCGTGTACCCTGTCGCAATCGCAATCGCAAACGAAGTTGACGGACTTATTAGTAGTATTAACATGAATGTTGCAGTTATAGTAAAACAAACTAATTCGAATAAAGTAAATATTTTGTATGATACTGGCGATATATATTTTAGAGGACCGATCTGTTGACCTTTACGACCTCAGAGGGTGGTCAACCTCTAAAAAGTAGTCATGCCCGTTTACACCAAACCTAGGAGACGCCTAAATCAGATGCCTAAATATTTAGAAGTTACCTAGGGCAAAACATCATTTCATCAATATATAGGTGTGATCTAACGAATATATGAAGTATAAATTTAGGACTTGGCCTACATTAGGAGTTACTTAGTTAGGCCGTAGGCGTCGCCTTATGCGTCGTTAGTGAAAACGAGCATTAGTTAGTTTTATCAACTAGCAGAAAGGGCATGACATATAGGTGTTTCAGTTAGGGTCGTCACCAGTAGTATAAGGGATCTGGTAAGAATAGCCCCGATGTACAAGAGCTTCTAATCTATGTAACCCTTATGAGGAGCGTCCCGTTTTTAATATTATGTAATATCTAATGTGGAAAAAAATAATCATTGGAACAAAAAATATTGTAAAACAATAATTAAAATATTTTTTATTTTAAAATTTATTTATTTGTCTTTTATTTATAGTGTTATTTAGTTTATATTTAGAAGGTTTACAGGTTTTCCGTGTTAGCTGAAATATCGTAGCACGTAGCGCGTTGAAGTCTTTTAATACCTAGTATTTTAATATGATGATGTCCAGGGAACATCAATTCCACCACAGGGGCTGTTTGTAGGTACTGTGTTTTAAATATTGCATGCCTCAAAATGTATTTACACAAGTGATTATCATCAAAGTACGTCAGCATTCTTACCAAAACATTCACACCTGTAAACAGCACAAATTTTATCTTCATAACATTTAATGTATTTTTGTATTTAATTTTACCTTTTTCTGTCTCGGTATCTGGGTATCCAAATAACAAGTGAAATAAAAAGTTTTTTTTATTTTTGTTATGTTATATGGTAACGAGACGAGCTGGTCGTTTGCCTGATGGTAAGCATAACGTCGGCCCATAACAATTGCAGAGCCATCCAGAACTTTGAAACACAAAGGCCTGCGCGGCACTGCAGTGCGCTCGTTACCCTGAGACATTAGGTATTAAGTCTCATAAGCCCAGTAATTTCACTGGATACTCTGCTCATCAAACCGGAACACAGTAATGCTTGCACACTACTGCTTGGCGGCAGACTTCACGAGCAAAGCGGTGGTAACAACCCAGACGGACACTCGCAGAAGTGTTAGTCCTCCCACTAACAAGTACTTAAATAAACCGTAATTATTTGGGAACAAAACATCTTTAAATCTGGTCCGTCATTTAGGGGCTACAGGATAACAATTTGTCGTGATAACACGATGTCTTGGCTATTTGCTTGGCTTGCCTACAATGCGTATTCTTTATTTGACATGATCCACCTATGGAACGTGCTTTTTGTACTATTCGGTAATGAGACGAGCGGGTCGCTTGCGTGATGGTAAGCTTAACGCCAGCAGACAACAAATGCAGTGCTAATCAGGACTTTGAAACACAAAGGCCGCTGTCTATGCCTACCGAGCAGTTCGTGCCCGCGTCAAGCCTGTGGCAAGCGTGGTGACTGCTTTGTATTAACTAAGGATATTTTGATGAAACTAGAGTTAAATGTTTTTTTTTCTATTAATTCGTGTCTTATATCACCTGTATATTCACCTCCTTAAAAATTGATACCGTTTACGAGCTATTGCTATGTACTTAAACGCAGTTTTTCACGGCCAAATCAACAAAATTAATGTTTTTAGTACAGCTTTACGGCCCGCGTGGAACAAGTGACGTCAGATGTTCTGTCCAATATGTATGGGGCGTTTTAGCGTTCAGTAGAACCGCTCGACTTTAAGTTGTTCGTAATTTAATTTTACCAAAAAAATATATAATTTAGCATACTTGGCTGCAATAAATTAAAATGTATGAACGTATTGCTATACGCGCTTTGCATAAAATTGTCTCCTTCAGACGCCCGTACTTGTTAATCTGCATTCAGTTAAATAAATAACAGTTATTATGTAGTTTTGTATTTTGTGTAGTTTAGTTTAGTTATTTTACGCGTATGTTTTATTCTAACTTCTGCCCGCGGTTTCACTTGCGTGGTATATACCTTTATATTTATTTTTATAGCATATGTGTTATTTCAGAACTTAAAACTATATACATTCCAAATTTCATTAAACTCGGTTTAATTGTTAACACGGAGACACGTGGTAACAAACATTCACACACAAACATTCACACACACACACACACACACACACACACACACACACACACACACACACACACACACACACACACACACACACACACACACACAAATAAACTTTCACATTTATAATATTAGTATTAGGATAGGATTTTTTTAATTATTCTCATGTCTAACTGTGACCTACCTGTCCATAGGTACTGCAAACATTTGAAAGTTCAGTTGTAAGAATGGGGTATGTTCATAGGAACATAACAAAAACCATAAATGGTGGCCAATTAATTTATCAATTTTGTTTCTTTAGAAAAATTCAACCACTTTCAGTGATGCTCGAGAGTAGAGAGAAAGAACCGTAGACACCGGAATCTACAACATTTGACTATTGACCTTGAGATTGATTAATTTCAATACTTAGGTGCGTATACACGTAACCAGGGTAAAATATGCTTGATTACTACTGAAATATCGCAATAAAACTTAGAAATTACCATATTCAGTTAATTGATCCGGTTGCTTTAAATTTGAACTCCGGTTTAGCTGATAATATGAAGATACTTTATTAAATCCATGTAAACACTGGTGCAATTAAATTAAACTATTTATTTTTATACTTACTACTTACTACTAACTTACTTAATTGGGTAACGAGACGAGCGGGTCGTTTATGAAATGTATATTCCATTCTCTATATATTCTTAGCATATTTATGAAAACTTTCCCAATTGTATTTTTAGTTCTACTTTATTTCTACGACGCGGACGCTTATATATATTATTCTTACTCCATTTGGCTATAAACATAATTTATATATTTTATAAAATCCTATTTTTGAAAACTAAATTGAAAAAATACAAAATAATTCATAAAAATAAAGGTAAAAATTATTAATTACTGCATTAAGTTCATCATTTACAGGTAGGATGCTAAAACCGCTGGAGATTTTGCTTTTCTCAATAGGAAGGTACTTAAGCAAGTACATACAGTACAATGCAAAAGTCTTCATTGAACACCAAATAGTACATTAATTAGGAAACAACAATTTACAACTAAAATAAAAATAGTGTTGTTCAATGGGTGGCCTTACCGATATAAGTTATTTCTTACAGACAACCTTTGAATGGAAAGAATTAAATAAGGTGGAAAAGGGCGATGCGTTTGCTTTTAGTTGAAGGTTATTTCATAATTTTTATTTAATTAAGAATGAGTGACACCATAAAGTTAAAATATTTTTGCATAGGTACCTACGTCTTTAGCTGATTGTTATTCCTTTTTTTTGGTTTAAAAATATGATATTTGTCGTTCAAAATATTGAACATTTCGAAACAAAATAAATTTTTCGGGGTCTTTAATACGGAGATTTGTGCAACGTTGTGCTTTAGCCCCGCCTTAACAATCTTTTTATATAATTTCATTTAGGGTCCCTATTTTATTCAAAGAAAACTATCAAATAGTTTTTGTTTTTCCAAACTTAACTTTTAGAGCTCTGTAATGATAACCCTGACAACCTGTCCAACCATCATCATGTAAAAAACTACTTGAAATCTCATAACAAACAATAAATATTTGTAAAGGCAGCTGTTCGGGAAACATGAACCTAAAATAATAATCCGTCTCTCTTAGCACTTCTGTTGATGTTTTTGCCCCGAACACCTTTGCACCGAACGCTCTAGCCTATAATTTCGAAATTAATATCTAACACATTGTGCCTATCCGTTCGTCCCTCGATTTGCCGTTTTTATAGCTTTCCCGACACCGTAACTGCTAATTATTTCTGCCGCGGCATCGCCTCAAGGCTGTCCGAAATATTTGTATAAAGCCAATTTAAACCTTCACTTTTCGAAATAAAGTTTAATATCCCATTTTTACGATCGGTTTTAATCAAATCTGAGCTAAACGTTCGTAGCGTTTCGGAACCTGGCCATTTTTATGATAAAACAACGGTATTTTTATTGAACTTGCGTGTTGGTGATTATTGGTTTATTGTTTTTCTAAAACGTTTAGATTATCCTCTCGGAGCATAAATCTGATTTTACCACTTTGGAATTACTGGCACACATAGTTTTACAGGTGCGCACGACATTTTATAGACAGACTTAAATAGTATTTGGAAATCTTTGGGGTCAATCAAGATTGTTGAAAAAACTGAACATCATTCGTTTAAGAAAATCAGAAATTTAATTTTCAAGAAAATTATGAATGATTTTGGCATAATTCTACTGGGATCACCAAGACACATGTCCAGTGTGGTGTTTTATGTGAAAATCCTCCCATGAAGAGGTCGATGTTCATCAATGGACTATTTCCGGCTGATGGTGATGACGATGAAGAAAATAAGTAGGTTTAATTGACTGTCTTATCATTAATAATTTTTTACGCTCAACTTTTTGAGTGCCCTAACGTAGTCTAATGCTTAAGTATCTGCCAAATAGAGGCAAACCTTATCTTGACAGCCTGAGCTAACAGTTTTTAATCTATACGAAGCAAAAGTCCGTTCGTGTGTGAAGTACTTGGTTTTAAAACAAAAACATAATTAGCAGGTGAGGATGGTACTTAGTAGATAACATATTTTCCTTGACCTTCAACAATAGGTATAAAGCTAAGACAGAATTCAATTACCAAAAGTCAATTGAATAAAACCTCAGAACAATGTCGTCACGGCGATCACAGGACTGCGCCCATTGTCCGTCACCTTCGCTCGGCTGAATGGGGCGACGGCGCGTCCCGTGGTGTAGTTCCGGTGATTGTGTCGGGCTCCGCCCTCGCAAGGTGCTTGCAGCCCTAAACTAGGTTCATGGTGTCCCTTTTATCTTGGCGACAAAGGTAAAAATGAATTATTGAATAAAATATGGTTAGGGGTGTGATTAGTAAATGCGCCTTGAGTTTGGAATTGTAAACTACATATCAATTAATTATGGATAATAAAAGACAAGTACTGACACACTTACTTTTCTATTATTGAAATACATAACAATACACAATGGCTCCTGGTAGCGCTCGCATGCTCCGCAACCAGAGCATTCCTCGCTTTCCCCCTCATCAGAATAAATACACAATTATATAAATATTTCTCCCATCGGAGCGTGTTTATTTTAAATATCCTTGGTTAATCTGGGTCATCTAATAAAACCTTGAAAATACTATTCAACACACACACACTCAGATCCGACTTTAGGGCACTAAAGTCTTCAAATATGTAACCAGTGGTAACTAGCCATTGCCAAGTTTAGTATATTGTCGCCGCTAGACGAGGTAAAAAAAAGTATTTCAGTCTAACTTGTAAACTACGTTTGTATAGCAACACGCGGCTATCGGAATATTATGGAAAAATTGAGCTTGGTGCGTAATAAATAAATCATGTGTATTTTATTTCATTTCTGACCCAGACTATAATGTTTTGTTTTGATCAATGTTAGATCAGTCGCTGATCGCCAATGGCCCGAATCGAAGAAAAATAAATAATTACCTATCAAATCGTAATGCAAACCTAGCATGATGACATAATTTTTCTGTATAAAACCCGTCGAGGTTTAAAATCTGACGCCAAAACTCACGAATAGATTCGATGATGAGATCTACACACAACCAGCATGAAGGAGTCTTGTTTGCTTCTGTCTAATTATCTTTAATATGAGTTCTACCAATTCTGTTGGTACTGGAATTGGAGATTAATGTATATTGGCGGAAGAAAGCAAGGATGGAATAAAGTGGCATTCCATCCTTTCTTACTGCCTCAAAGGCAAATTGACGTGGTGATACTATACTCGTATAGGTAGTACTAGAGATAAATATAATAGGTTACCCATTATTTAGTGGTGACGACTACCTCAGATGAAACGAAATACAAAATTATAAAAAGCCAGGTTGCAATATTTATTACTATAATAATTTATATTATTGCCAGTTATATCGACCGAGTTTACTATTAAACTATATGGGCATCTAAATGGTGAGGTAGCGCTTAGCGGTCAAAGTCGGGACTGTTTTGTGATAATTATTTTAAACAACAGACTTATCTCATGCTTAACCATGCGTTATTCTCACTTTTGTTCGATAAACAGTATGATTACTCATTTACAAATTATTCTAGACTAACTGTGCCTCGAGGCTTCGCCCACGTTATAAAAGTAGTCTAGATTACTCCTTATAACATCCTCTATCTGCCAGGCTTCCTGGTCTGTGGGACGGTCCAAGCTCTATTTTGTGGCTACTAGTGGCTTTGACTGGAGGCCGTGCCCAGCCACTCGTGGCCGCGACTAGTGACTGCGTCTAGTGGCCACGTTCTTTGGCCCAATCTACTGCAGCACTAAGGGTTGCAGTTTCAATTTCCGCTGTGGGGAAAATTACTTTGCATTTAAAAAAATCATTCCGTGTCTAGGAATATGGTGCTAGTAATTCATAATATTCTAGCTATTAATAGTCAGAGTTGAGATACAAATTAAAAATACTGAGCTCAATGAAATTAACGGGCTTATGAGACGATGAAATATCAAAGGTCTACGGAGGGTAACGAGTGCACTGCAGTGCCGTGCAAGCCTTTGCGTTTGAAAGATCTTTGTGGTACTGCAATATTATTGTTATGGGTTGGCGTTATGCTTACATCTCAACACAACACAAAGGGCCCTTTCGTCTCGTTACCCAATATGTAATACAAAAAAATTGAGCGTTAGTTATTTATTATACTGTCTCGATTTGCCTTCATAATTCTAAAACGATTGGGATAGTTTGCTAATAACACTTTTTTTACAAGTCAAATATTCCGAACTGTCATTATTATATGCGCAATTTTTGAAAATATCCAACGACAATAAAAACCAAAACTAACTCTATTTCAATTTCATAAAGTCTAGTTTTGGTAGCAACCGCGTTCTTTTAAAGAAGACGGTTGCCATTAGATCACGTATGGCGAGCCAGAGGCTCAGTCGATGGTGTGAAATGAGCGGTCGTCGGTTCTTTTGAACTGAGTCCGGTACCGTTTGTCAGTTTTTGTGGCGTGCGTTTAGACGACCTCTTTTTTGTACGATGTTTGTAATGCCGAAGTGTGTGGGACTTGACACGTAGGTAACTATTGTTAATTCATTCCTGTTTGTTATTGATGCATTCCTATTCTGTAATAAGCTTTTTGTGCCGATCAATGGACGATTATGTTTCGGTTTCCTTTCTGTTCGTGTTTTGATTTTTGTCAGACGTGTTTAAACAATGGCGTTTGTTGGGTTGCTTTAAATGTTGGTTTTTCTAAAAATGGTACGGCTATAGACATATCAAAGTTTATATTTCAAGTGTGTATATGAAGTGTTTATTTTAGGTACTTCATTTAAGTTTCATGTTATTTTATTTATAGCAAAACTTTCTTTTGCTATCGTATGTAGCTTATTATTTTTGACACAAAACAGATAGATTTATAAAGATACTAATTATAGTTCGTCATGTTTGTTCGCAATACGCCTGTGATAAGAGCTTGGAGTGGACAAAAATCTCTGCTTGAAATCAAAATGCGCGGGGTAGGTACAACGCGAAAGTACACATACCGGGCGTATCTACAAAGTAAGAATTTTAAACATCTATAATAAATAATTAATCTCCATAGTAATTTTAAATGTGCGTTTAAGTGTGCGTATTCTAAGACCGGCCTACGTATTGCTTCAATTGTTTCGCACATCCAGCTACGACGTCTACGAAGCCGTTGCGAGCTACGCCGCAGCTACGACTTCACTAGGCCTACAGATTAATTTGTAGCAATAAGCATTTCAAAATACGAGCAAAACAATTTATAATACGCGATTTTCGAGTGTTAATTCATAATACTTTTATCCATTAGACATAGCTCAAGTTTTATAGACTTTCTCTTCGCGGCCTTGCTAATTTACAATATTTATAATTGCTCTATATCGTGATCGAGCGTTCTTAGAAAACGGTAATGCACCGTGCGAGGAAGTTAGGTGTCGATACCCATTAGAGTCATTAGACAAATCGCTGGCTCGAGTTAGTCACTCTTACAATTTATTTAATGTTTACATGCGAACTACTAAATAATCCTGATCAATTAGGCGAATATAACATTTACATAAAAATAAGTGCTTTTTCAACTAGATTGCGTGTAATTTCGTAAGTAATTTTAGGTTAATAACAAAGTGATAAAATGTGGATTTTACTATCTGTTTTTATAGCAATTAATTAAGGTGTCGATATGTTTTTAAGAAAACAGTTTTAGTGTTTTTTTATAGTGTTTATGATTGATCTCTAACTATGAATATTACACAAAGTAATTAAATCTGACTTCAATGTTACTGTGTAGCAACTCCCTACATTCTTTTTTATTTTAAAACTAGCTGCTGCCCTGCGGTTTCACCCGCGCGGAGATATTGGATTTCATAGTTTTTATTTTTTTGCGCGGAACCCTAATTCTTTTTCCAAAATAAAAGTATCCTATGTTACTCCTTGTAACATCAGCTATCTGCCAGTGAAAGTCCGGTCAAAATCGGCCCAGCCATTTCGAAGATTATCCTGAACAAGCAGACAGACAGACAAAAAATTTATAAATGGCTGTTTTGGTGTAGGTCCCATATATACTTTCATATGCATTTAGTAAAAAGCTGTTATTTTGATATTACAAACAGACACTTCAATTTTATTTAGTTGTATAGATTCCGGTGGGGAAGGAGTGTAATATAGATATTGATTGGTTTTTTAATCTCGGTAAGTGGCAAACAAATCTAGACTAGAGGGACTAGCTCAGCCTGATGGTATAAGCGCCATTCTCACTATCAGTCAAATGTCTGCCTGGCTAATCCTGTTCTTAACAATAACAGTGCTATCTAGAACCTTTAACCATAAATTTACTCTGAGTGAAGATGCACTTAGGTTTTGTAGATGATTTTATTCATAGTTTTTGTATCCAGTGAAATTACTTATGAGACTTAATACCTAATGTCTCAGGGTAACGAGCGCACTGCAGTGCCGCGCAGGCCTTTGTGTTTCAAAGTTCTAGGTGGCACTGCAATTGTTATGGTAACGAGACGAGCAAACGACCAGCTCGTCTCGTTACCAAATAATATAAAAAAAAAGTTACATTAGATTTAATGTACCATTTTAACTTCTCTAGCTTGTTTCTAGCAGTGGAGACTTGTAAATGACTTTTGATTTTTACTATGTGTCTACTTTGATATGTTAATAAGTAGTCGATAGTCTTCCTAATATGAATAAATAAAATAAATAAATAAATAAAATAAAGGCCTGCGTGGTACTGCAATGCGAGTAATTACTGACTAATTTTCTCATTTAACAGGAACATAGTAATACATGCACAGTACCTACTGCTTATCAGCAGTAGATACAGACAAAGTAGTAGTAGTAGCAGTATCTGGTCAGTTTTTTTTATTGTGGAAGCTTGTTTTTTTTATCTAGCGTCTAGTGGCTAACGAATGTCAGGCGCCACTTGTCGCAAGCCGTCGGGTCCACAAGACACAACCACAACTGGTTGTCGGTCTGCCCTGTCTTTATTTACACATTACGTTTAGCCAGCCTTGTTTGTTTGCCCTCAAATTAGTTTCTAACTACCGTCTAATGACGCAAGGGTTATGGACAAAAACTTTATGACTTGGGTTTTATGACAGGTGATTTGAAACATAGGTTTGGAATAAACTTCGGTCTAATCGGTTGCAGATCTTATTAACATTTAGCGTTATTAGAGCCAGGAATTCATATAGAGAATGCATTATCCACATATGTATTTGCTACTGAAATTGACACTTGTTCTGTGACACACATAGCTTTGTTTATTTTATGGTATACATATTGCAATTAAACTGAATAATAATAACAGACTTACAAATGCTATGGTATGAAGCAAGAAATATTAGCAATTAATTAACTACAGATTTTAATTTAAAATACACATCACGTGAGAAGGACTAACGAGAAAATTGTATACATGACAAATCATTATGCATCTCCTTAAGATACGCCTGACGAGTCTCGATGCCCGTCTTAATACCTTGCTGAATACATTTAATGTACGCACGCAAAAAACACAATGCACACACTCTCGCAACAAATTATTCCGTAACAAATAAAAAAGGTATAAAGTACATTAGCAGCAGCTTCTTTGTCGTGGAGTGGAACCGCTTTTGCATCGTTATAAATGGAGGAAGATTGATTCCCGCACAAAGGCTGTCAGCCGTTGATGAATAAAACGCAAAACTCATTGTTGTTACAGCAAAATGAAGTCGTAATGAGTAGGAGTGAGATGGCGTGCAGCGGTGCAAGCTTGATTGTGGAGAATGTCGCTCGATTGAATTAAAATTGCTTCAATATTGTGGCTTTAGAACGTTGACATTTGACAGGCGTTGCTGACGGCTGTCAGTCGGCGGTGACGGACGCCGCCGCGGGCGCAGCGTCCGGAACGACGCGCCTAACTGCATAATGCGAGCGTAATGCCTAAGTAATTTGATTACTAGCTCGTTGTTTATAAATATCATCATTATTCTCGTGAATTTGTTTTGTATCAAGATTGTGTCATTTGTAACAAATTGTTTCTTTGATTTAGCCGTGGTTATAGTGTGATCGCGTTTGTGATAACAGCTTACAAAGCCGAAGAATTATAAGTTATTTTAATGGTATATTTGGGAACGGTAAATATAGATATTCATATTCATGCTTGACTAAGCCATTTCAAAAAGTAACGTTGACTAGTTTGTACAATTACCTATAGTTCAAATGACTAAGCTTATAGGAAGATAAAGTTATAATATATACTAGCTTCTGCCCACGGTTTTCACCCGCATTCCTACAGGAACCGTGCATTTTTCCGGGATAAAAAGTAGACTATGTTACTCTCTGGTCCATAAACTATAGGTATCTATGCCAAAAATCACGTCGATCCGTTACTCCGTTACTGCGTGAAAGAAGGAGAAACCAACCGATCAACAGATCAACATACCAACAAACACATTTTCGCATTTATAATAACAAAAATAATAATATATAATAAATATTTATATTACATTATATACTCGTAGTAGGAAGTAGGATAGTCTTATACAGTCTCATAAAAGTATAAACTGTTCCTATTCACGTCAATTCGTTGCTGATTGAAAGAGCTAACAAACATGCGAAATTGTTAGGATCACAAATAATCCATAGTTACATATTTTTATTTTATATTATAAATGCGAAAGTGTGTTTGTTGGTTTGTCCTTCTTTCACGCACCAACGGAGCAACGAATCGACGTGATTTTTGGCATAGATATAGTTTATGGACTTAAGAGAAACATAGGCTATATACCTGTAAGTTTATATCCCGGAAAAATGCATGGTTCCCGGGGGAACGCAGGTGATACCGCGGGCAGAATCTAAAACTCTGAATATTTAACATATCTGATTCTTTCTGTTACGAAGATCTTAAATGTCACAATTGGAACTTGTCAGTACCTACAATTGTTGTAAGATCGGTTAAACCAAGCTGTGGCCAAACCATCATAATTCCATGAGTGATCAGGTCTTCACAGAATACAGCAAAGATGGTACGTAAATGCAGCACAGATTATATGATAGTGGGTACGTAAGTGTCGGTGTCCGTAAAAAAGCGAGACGTGGAGAACGTGTGTAGTTAGCGGTAAGACTTTTGTCTTGTTTGTTATTAACAACAATAAGCCGATCTGAGGAGGTACGGTTGGAAGCAAAAGAAAAGTTTATCTTTCGAGTTTTAGTCAATGAAATTACTGGGCTTATGACTTAATACCTAATGTCTCAGGGTAACGAGCGCACTGCAGTGCCGCGCAGGCCTTTGTGTTTCAAAGTTCTGGGTGGCACTGCAATTGTTATGGGCCGGCGTTATGCTTACCATCAGGCAAACGACCAGCTCGTCTCGTTACCAAATAACATAAAAGAAACCCAGTGTCTCAGTGTAACTATGCAATGGAGTGTAACGCAAGCCTAAAGTTTTGAGTGGCATTGCAATTTTTATGGGCTGGCTTTATGCTTCAGGTTAAGGGGGTCCTTACTTCTCGTTATCAAGGATTAACGAGTAAAATTGCTTTACAAAAGTGATAAACCGACTTCAGTTACAAGCTACTGAATCGGTTCTGATGAAATTTCTATGGGACTAATCTGAAAGTATATCATTTCAAATTATAAAAGAAATTTCCAAAAATGGGTTATAAATGATGGAGATCTGAGGTAACAAACATAAAAAAATACAACCGAATTGAGAACTTTCTCCTTTTTTGGAAGTTTGTTAAATACTTTTATTCTCGAGCTTCTTCGAGCCATGGCTTCGCACGCGTGAAATCAGAATAATACGTAGTCTATTTGCCTATAACAGCACTCATGAAACGCTTCAACATCGTTTGCTTATTGATACACGTAAATTCTGTAAGAGTCAATAATACTACATAGTTACTGTTATCTAGAATTGTTTGTCGTTAAAATTGTTTTATTACTTTTTTGCAATTTGTGTAAAATGTAAACCTTAGTTCAATCTAGGACATTTTTTGTTTAAATAAGTTGTAAAAATGTATTAAGACAAAAACGGGTCTCTTCGCGCACAAATAAAATCAAAATATAATTTTGACTAACCTCGACGTTTCGATCAAGACCCGTTTTTGTCATTCAATTCGCGAAAGTTTAAAAAGTACACTTGTAAAAATGGTTTCTAATACTGTTGTTTTTTATTTTTCACAATATTTAAATTTCTTTAATGGTACATTTACATACACGGTTACTGTACATGGGAATCTGCTCATCGGTGATACCGAGCAGCAGCTAGTTATATTAACAACTACCTATTATAGATGAGTTTATTTATGTTATATTTATCTGAGTTTGTATCGGTGCCTTACCTATATACAATATTATGCATTTTTATTGTACCTACAGATTTTTCTGCCAGCCGTACCCTGTCCTAGGCCGGCCGGACCGTGTTGCGGGAGTGATTAGCCGTAGCCCTGTAATCAGGCCTGCTGCCCGGGCGTCTGCGTCGACGCATCCCGCCCGCACCCCTCCCACCTACCTCCAGGCCAAATATCTTCACGCTAAACAAAAAAATACAAAATGAAAAGTTTATCAGTGTAGACAGTATCAAAGCATGTGCGGTTTTGGAGATGGAATCGAAGTCTCAACTCTAGTGGTGCAGCTCTAATCTCTTTATTGTTGGTTTGTAATTTATTACTTATACTTAGTTTTGTAAACAGCTTGTTTAATGCTTATGTTATTAGAACGAACTTCTTATGGGAAAACAAACTAAATTATCCGCTGGGAATACAGATACAGTAGAAAATCTATTGCACCTTCCGTGATTGAAAAAGAAAGGTTTGAAAATGAACTGACTTAGGATTAGACTAGAATAAAGAAAATTTTAATCATACAATAACGCAATGGCATGGCTACCCATAAAATTGCAGTGCCGCCCTAAGTTTTTAAAGACAATTGCCCGGGTAATTGCCTTGTAAAGATATTAAGATTGATTGATTTAAAACAAACCATAGAGAAATCTCACGGACTCTTTAACTACACTCACGGTCGCTTTGATTACTGATATAGAGAAAGAAAGAATCACAAATACATAAACCGTGTCTCAGCATGGAAAACGAAATAAAAAGAAAAAAAAGAGGAAAATGTGACAGTTAACAATAAGTGCAATGGGCATAGCCAGTAGAGCTAAGGGCTTATGTAACGTGCATGTTTGTGAGCGTGCATCAAACCCAGCGGCTGGCTGTACTTCGGATACTGCCACACCGCGATGTAACCTTCGCCGTGCGTACTCCGTTAACGACCCGACCAGTTTTCGATTGTGGGAAGATTTAGCGAATTTGAATTTCGATTGCTCGATGCCTTTGCCCGCTCCATCCATCACAAGAATTGATGGATTCGGGGCCAAAAAGACGCGAAAAACCTAGTGAGATGAACGTCGGCCGCATAGAGTAGTACTATAATAAAAGGAATAGAGTGCGCTCTCTCGTCGATTCCACGATGTATCGCGATCAGCGCCACCTACAAAAGGGCGGTGAAACTACTTTACTATATTATATGTGTGCGTTCTGTATTTTACACACACATTCTTACTTTACTATCTATGTGTGAGTTATGTGTTTTATACACCCACTCATACTTGTTTATCTATGTGTGCATTCTATATTTCACACACACATTCACACTAATCTATGGATCCTGCTTAGTTCCTGTGAAAGTAAATGTATCTACTTATATGTGACTTATATGGAAAATAGCAGCCTTTCCCATGTTTGTGCCTAGGAGTAGGAACACAATATACAGTACCAAACGTAATATTTAGATGTAGAGCAGCAAAAAGGAAATAACAAAAGCTAACACGTACATAATAATTGAAACTCTTTATATTTAAAACATCAAGAAAAACAATGCATAATTAGACTGAAAACACTAAAACTGAGCACTTAAAAGTAACAAATACATTACTAGAACACAACAATTACTTAAACCACTAATTTATATCACTTAAACCGCAAAAAATATCTAGAAATCACAATAGTATTTTTCGAAACGGAAAATATTTTATTTTATTTGTTATCGGTTTCCATGGTAACCATTTTAACTTTGACATTTTGAAGTAACGTCAAAATAGTGCCACGCCCTTTAACAGATGGCGTTAGTTCCTGTGTCTCGGGGCTCGACTATGGAACTGTCACAAAGTGTGCCCCCCCTGGTCGGCCGTTTCGAGAGCGGTATTAGTAAGCGATGCTATTATGCCCCTTTGTTTTTCTGTTTGCCTCTAACTTGTGAATGGGTTAGAAGATCGATGGTGCTAAAAGTAAATTAGAGGAGAACTGTCCATTTGTTTAGTACTTAGAATGTTTAATGTAGTATTCTGTTTTGAAATAAATAACTCGTAAAAGTATTTTTCTTTATATTTGTACAATTTGGTTCAAAGAAATTAGGTCAAAATAATAAATCATGATCATTGAACCTCATTTATCGCCAAAGGCATACATAGTTTTAGAAAAAAGCTTTTTGCTACGACAGATAAGGTATTGAGTTGCTATTATATCTCTAGTTATTATATGAACGATTCTTGTATTACCTATAAATGTAGTTATTTGTATGGAATTAGTCCTACAGTCGAATCTATCCATTTCGACTGAAATCATAACATGCATGGCGATCAAGAACCCTTCATCTCAATCTGGAAGACGAGTATTTAGCTCGAACAAGTCCTACAATATATTAGGTTTACACTTACACTTACAAAAACACTTATTGCAAATTCACTATATAAATCCCGGCTTTCATTACCCACCGAGGCTTTATCCCCACATTCACACATTTTATTCTCTATCTTTTGTTTTATTTTCGGGTTATTTTTATAATTCAATTAAATCACGACACACGGCAATTACTGCATGCTGGTGAGTTCACTTTATTTTATGGGATGGCCAGTAAACTCAGTCGGTATACCTATTGTGTTCAAGTTAATGCATTTTGGTGCCTGAACGTCTGCCGCCCGCGCCGCATCTCTCGCACCGGCATTCCTGGGGACCTACTCTTATCTTACGAATCGGAGAAAAACTTTAATTATCTTTTATTGCTCGCGAAGTCTGCCGCCAAGCAGTAGTGTGCAAGCATTACTGTGTTCCGGTTTGATGATAAGACTAGCCAATGAATTTACTATGGGCTTATGAGACTTACTATCTAATGTCTCAGGGTAACGAGCGCACTGCAGTGTCGCGCAGGCCTTTGTGTTTTCATAGTTCTGGGCGGCACTGCAATTTTTATGGGCCAGCGTTATGCTTACCTTCATGCAAACGACCAGCTCGTCTCGTTACCAAATATCATAAAAAAAAGCCTATGTGGTTATCTTTCGCCAATTTGAGAAATAAATGTCTTTAGATAAAGGAATACTTGTACCCTCTACGAGGGTTATTCCGATTCTTTATTTGCAATTACACTTTGCCGTTCGTAGTAAAACAGAATTTACTAAACCTAGTTTTTAATATATACATACGTACAGTGATTTTTTTAGTTTCCTTGTTTGACCTTTGTATTTATAAAAATATAGTATAGTGTTATGCCCTGAAATAAATGTATTTTCTTTCTTTTTCTTTTCTGTTTCACTAAATTATATTTTTAATTAAAACAATTATATTTTGTCCTGGAGAAACCGTTTTAAAAATCATATATCATTCAGGTAAGTTACCTACGTCCTACAGTATAAAATATTAAATAGTATCACTCGACCGTGACTTTATCCACCCTGCCCTGTTCGTTCAGAAAGTTTAGACTTCATACCAGAGAAAGATTATTTTTAAATGAATCAATTTATTTTCCAAAAGCCGAAGCTTTTCATTTTTAAAAACAGGTTTAATGAATCCAACATCGATCTTAAGACTCTCGCAAGCATTTACCTCTATTATATTTCTGGTGTAGATTATTACACTTGGATAAATAATGACGAATGTTTAACATGATGCAAGCAAAAGCTCCATTCGTGACTTGAATTCATTTTGATCGCGCCGAAAAATGGTAGTAGAACCCCCCCACACTCCGCCATTAAGTCTGGCAACCCCACGTTTCCTTTATTATCGACCACCTCCACTACGATAAAAGAACATAAACTCATGAAATGACTTTAGCGACAGTATTCAAATGAAAAACGTTTAATTTGCCGTGCACAGAGCCTATTTTTTTAATTTTATACGTAGCTTTAAATAAGCAGGTTGTACGGTAAATTGCGGTGAAAATTGTGGGCGGTAAATTCGTGGAGATTTATTAATAAATTAAATAAATGCCAGACGTGTGTTTTCTTTCTTTTTTATTATTTTTGTGCTCAAATAAGTGCAAAAGAGAGGCTTTTATATATCGTCAAATAACTTCAACTGGCTTTATTTAATTTTAAAATTTATTTTTAACTGGCCAACAGCCGTCCGCTTATGATGGCACATCTGCCACATTTCACGGTTACCATTCAAATTTTCCATCTTTCTTATGTCGCTATAAAAGTTTATGCTTTCAAAAATCCCAACGTCAATTCGGAATAGATATACTACCCTGGCATTGGTCATGCAGCCTGCAAGCACCCTACATTGCGCAAGGAAATTTCAAGCTAAACACGTCTCTATATTTGCGTTGTTTAGAAACAGAACTCCGCCGATTGTTTACGTGTGGGACGCAGGTGGCATACGCGCCGAGACACACTGTCATACATGTACACGTAACTAAGCGTTGAACAATTCTTTTGGTCTGGTTATTAAAATATTTGTAGTTCCGATGTTATTTATTTGTATATGTGGAGAGGCTTTGTGGCGCGCCGCCGGACGCCGCCGATGTAGGTGGCTTGGCTCACGGCGGCCTTTGTGGACGGCTGTGACCAATCCTCCTGTGGCAGATAATAACATCGCCAAATTCAAGCTATTCAAATTCAGAATACAATACTTTTTGTACAAATAAACAAATGGAAAAGAAACTGTGCCTTTATGAAATGCCCTTCTGAAATATTTGTTCTAGTTTCTGTCTTCGGTATCGTAACTTGTTACAAGGGGACGAAACCTGTAAATAGGAAGTGAAGGAATTAATAATGGAATAGCTGTCGGCAAACAACACTGAAGCTAGAAATTGGTAGTTGGGGAAACTTTATTAGTAATTTATAGACACCTGGCCATGAATGTGCTATGTGCCATATTATGTAAGATTGTGGAAGTCGAAGAATCAATTAAAGAGAATCGATTAGATTAGTACGTTATACCTACTAGTGCGGGGCGGCTTCTGCCTGAGTGAAACTCTCATCTCGCATAGAACGAATCGGGGCAATTACGAGACCCGAGGAGGAAAATTAAATTGGAACTCGGTTCGGTGCGGCCAGGCCGATCATCAGCGTCGGCCGGTTTAGTGTCCGGCCACACTTCATTTTCGGGTTTGAGTGTCGATAAAATTTGGTTTGGGCCGAAAATAAGTTTGATCAATTAAGCACTTTTATACGTGTATTTTGATTAGACATGTATTTAAGATGTATTACTTTCTTGATTAACACAAATTAACACACGTTTTAGTTATATAGTCACGCAAGGTGGAATAGTAAGCTGGAGAACTTATTTTCTTTTTTAGAAGAAAAACGAAATAAGCCATTTGCGCGCAGTACTGACAGCTATAATTTTGTAGTACGAGATACAAGCTAGCTGCAAGTAGACTCCATAATTTTTTTTACTGCATAACGGAAACTCGGTGGTCTTAGACAAATCTTTGCTTATGGTTCACTTAACTGAGGAAAATATTTTTAGGCACTAAAAATTTGTCTTATTTTAGTATCCGTAGTAGAAAAGTTGTATTTTTCATTCAATTACTAAGCAGCTCAATTAAAAGTTAAAGGTGTATCTTCAACACAAACATTCCTTTTCTGTCTACCTATTCCGATGACCATGTTACTGTAGATTGAAATCGATTTGGATGTCGATATTGATCTTCATTTAGAAAGGAACCAATTTTGGGATGTACCCTGACTGTTAAAACATTATGAGCCATAGGGTTTATCTCTCTCTGGGATCTTTAAACACTGGACCCTGCAGACGTTCCGGCGCAGTCGAAAAGAGATAAACACGCAGGAGAAAAAGAGAGAAGACACTCGACCGGCCGTCAGAGGTCGAATATAAATGTGGAATGTTTATGGTCTACCGTTTTATTTTATTCCTGTGCCGATGCCGGCCAGGCATTAAATATTGTTTCAATTGAAAGCGGGCACATCACACGGCAATGTCTAATGAAGAATTGATTATTGAAACGGACAGTTGATTGAGTACGATTTGCAACCACATAGGTACATAAGTAGGCCATTTACTTGTCAGCCAATTAATAATAATAAATCATTTATTGATCCAAAAATGCATCTTAGGGTTACTTTAACAAAATAATTCATAAGTAAAATAAAATTATATAAAAATATGACAATTTAAATAATAATAACCAGATCTTAACTAGAGATTAAAGTAACAGATTTGAGAAACCCTAGCTCTTACGGTGGGATACCCTGAGTTTGCAAGAGCTAGTTCTCTTCCAGAATGCTAGACTTTTAGTGTTATGTATGCGAGTACGTGAATGTGAGTATGCGTATGTGAGTTTTGGGTGTGTGTGTTTGATTGAATTATTTGTTTCAGTTTCTTATATTCTTCTTTGAGTCGATAATAGGAATGAAGGAGTGGTAGTGAAGTACTACAACCATTGGAGTCTTCTACAGAAGAGTTAACAGTTATCTTCTATGCAAGCATGCTACATCGTCGACCGCATTGTCGCTTAACATCAGGTGAGATAACGGTCAAACACAAGCCATAAAAAAATAATAAAAAAATGCTAACTTTAAAATTGTTAACTGCTAAAAATGACTTGCAAATTCCCTAACGCGTACCTTTACGTGTATCACTAACATAGCACATACCTACTGGTGTCAATTCTGTCGTTTCATACCTAAACCTTATTTTAGTTTCGCTCTCTCTCTTTCCAAAACATAACATGAGAGAGAGAGATGGAAGATGCTTTACATATCGAAATTTAATTTTAGACCTATCAAATATCTTCCAAGTTCCATCCAGTCCATCATTGATAAATTAGATGCCACTGAATTCATTGCCGTTAAATTTACATTAGACACAAGCAAGTGGATTAATTTGACCGGTCCAAAATATATTCCATCTCTTTCTCATATTCTCATTTAGAAAGAGAGATTAAAACTAAAATTATGTTTAATGTATGACGACAGAATCGACACCAATATATACATAAGACTGTATACTAATATAAACATGCATAACTGCAATAAATAAATAAGCTTGGCTCTTTGATGCCAGTTACTGCCAGCCAGCGTAGATTAGCCTAAGACCATAAATATAAAGTCAAATAGTGATTGTGTGTTTACCGCAGAAGGTCGAGGCATGCAGCATGCCTCGAGAGCGTACGACCGCCCGCGCACAAAAGCTTTGTCACCAGCTTTCTTCTCAGCTTTGCATAGCGGGCAGCGGCAGCATTGTCACGCGATTAGTTGCGGCGCCGGCATAGTTGTGTCGTGAGTGTTGTGACAGCGTACCTTCACAGACGCCGACACACGCGCCGACTGTTTGCATTGTGCTACGTGCCGTGACATATCGTTTGACTCTCGTCCGCCGTCAACGGCTCTGCTCGTAGTACCTTCACTCTGTACTACAGATATTTGTTACCGCTCAACGTTTTACATATAGAATAGGGTTAATAATTACTCGAGACCTAGGCATCGCTAAAAGGCAAAGACTATTGTGTCATATTTTACATCTCAAAGAGATCTCTATGTTGCAAGGTGTTTATTAAACATCATGTTTGCAGTATGAATACGTTAATTTACCTATGAACGGTTGTAAAATAGGTTTTATTTATATTGTATCTACATTCTACACTGTGTTCACATTTCTGACGATTCTTAGATAGGCGTCCATAATAAAATTTAGGGGTGAAATTCTTTTTTTAATGAAAATCTGACGACAATATTGTGCTTGTGAAACATTTTTTCAAATGTCAATGTTGTGAAACTCACAATCATCAACGTAGCTTATTTTTACACTAATTATTACCGTCAAAAGATTACACAAAATTAAACCAACCCGTTTCAGAACAACAACAACAAAAGATCACAATAGTAAAAGTTAGTGTTGTCAAACATTGTTGACCAACATATAAAACAACCGAAAGACAAAACATTCAATACGTATATATTCGAATATACATATCAGTATCACCCTATCCTAGTATTTATTTCATTTCATGAACATTTATCAATTGCCTAATGCAACATAGCCACGGAGCCGTCCGCTGTAACTCGATTGTAATGTGTGACAAATTTTAGAAAAAAATAATTTAGCCTACTTTACCATTTCACTTTCTATCAAAACAGGGGATGACCGTTGCGAATGAAATAATGCACATATTCGCAACATTTCACCTAATCACTAAAGCAATTAAATTCGCATTACCCATTGAAGACCACAGACGTCGTGAACGGTACTGTTGTTCAATTGACAACAAAGGAAAGACTATATTTTACCGTCCAATTCCTTTCAAAGTATATAATTAGCTAGCAATTACCTAATGGGAACTGAGCTTAAAATTGAAAGTTTCCTTTGTTTCTTTATTGTATTGCTGACTAATTAATTTGTACAAGTCTTTGTGATAGCTAGGTGAGGAGCTGTAATGAATAACAATTAGTTTTGCGTTTTAACTTGGTAACTCTTTGTAACGATGCGTAGAAGAACTAGTTCTTAATGTAGACTTGATAGCATTGCTTACAATTATAATTGTGTTTACAAAAAGATTGCCGTCAACGGAACTTGAACCTGCCTCTGCCGGCTCTCCGGTCCAGAGCTATTTGTAGTGACGGTCACGGGTCGGTCAGATGTATCCTGGGTTCAAATACTAAAACGAGCTTGAGTAAAACGTCGTAAGGCAACCATATCATGTCGGTCGGGCTCTAGTGCTCGCTCGTCTAGCTCCACCCTCAAGTAGGAAACCTGTGGTCAAGCACTTATCGGTATGTTCTGGTAGCTGTAGGCACTTGAGAACCAGTTCTAACTTAAGTCTAGCATATTCGCCATCTCAGGTGAGATGGTGGTCAAAGGCTTACCTATCAAGTATAATAAAAATTGTACCTAAAGAGGCTGGCGAGGAAATTCTTGAAATATAATTCTTGACACACACATTTTTGTGATACACGCCCTTCTTTTCTTGTACTTTGTGTCGATGTGTATATATAGTATTAAGTCCTCCTTTTGTACGGTCTACATTTCTTTTGTGCAAATAATTAAATGTAGTATGCTACTTTTCGGCTAAGCCGTAGTGGTTACTGGTGATCTTGTCTATTCGAAACCGTCATTTGTGTATTTGCATTTTGTATGGAACGCAAAAACCATCTCAGGTCAATTTATCAAATAATTCTTTTTATTAAATATTTAAATAAAACCAGTAAGCAACAGTTAACACAAGTCTATTTACTTTTCACTAATGACTATAAGTATTTATTATAATTTATAAGTCTATATTTTCATCGGCTATTAGACTAATAACTGTACAACTTCATAAACACTATTCACAATAATCATTCGCACTTAAACTAAATATCACAGTTCAAATTATACGTATTTACATAGCCAACATTATATTATTAACAAAATTAATAAATAAATAAGGAAACTAAAGCTTAGCCTAGAAATTTGTAGAAAAGGCTTCAGCGCTTTTCATTTTACTTATTACCCCTTGACTACCTGGAAAGAAAAAGATAAATTTATTTTACACTTTTAGCCAAATACATTTTTAACATAAGTACTTTTATTAGCTTCACTTGTAACAAACAAAGTAATAAAATTTTAGAAGTCTATTTTAACCTACTTCTAATTGTCGTTTCGTAATGAAACTTTTGTATGTATAATAATTATGTAGTTCGGATGACGAAACTATAATTTGATATCATGAAGCTGATCTGATGATGGAGCCAGGAAGTGGATAGTGGAACTCTTCAGTGGATAAAAGTAAACCCTTCAAGTATTTAGATTCTTTAAACCACATATTATAGTGCTCAGGGAGGCGGAAAAACAATAGGGTTGTTAGATAGCAAAATCCGCGTCGATCAACAAACTCACTTTCGTATTTATAATCTAAAGTATTGATAACTAGGCTCAAGAAGTTCCGATAGTACCGTATAGTAGTAGGAGTATAACCAGTGAGTGAGACTTACTGTACAATCAGAAAAAAAACTTGTGACGACGTATTTTTTGTAGCGTTGAGAAAAATCTGGCTATTCGTACTAGATTTTTCTTAAAGCTAAAATATTATACACTTATGTTAATCTGATGGCTCAAACGGATACGAATACGTGCTATTGAAAGCGGCGACCATCAAAATTATGCAACAGTTTTTCCCTTTCGAAGTAAGCAAATGAAATAATACGAAACTTTAAAAACTGAATATTAAAGTTACATGAATATGTTGATGATATTTCCGCTAGAGTAGACACAAGATTTTTTCCCCTCATTTTCTGCGCATTGTATTTGTACGATTCGGTTGTCTGGATCACAGAAAGATAAACTTGATTAAAACTACAACCGTTTTCAAATAAGTTATGCTGTAGAAGATAATTTTAATTTTATTTATGACTATTAAGGAACTAATTGGGATGTTGACTGTATTCAAGTAAAAATATAATTTTGCCGCGAAACAGTAGTTTTTGTGACAGAAATCCTATAAAACACAATATTTTTGTTTATTTTTAAAGAATTTAATTTTAATTTAATAATCAAAATGTAATCACATCACTCCGAAGTCACGTGACATAAAACGCCAATCAAAGCGCGTGATGTCACTCGCTCAATCGGAATGAGTATATTATATACTCAATACTATATAGGCATAAAGAGCTATAGCTCTTTATGCCTATATAGTTATCTGTGCCATGAATTGTATTAAGCGCGTGACGTCACATCGACCACGTGACCAGTATTGGCGTTTTGGAGCGAAACTGAAATGGCATTTAAAATACATGAAAATTTTTGTATTAGCTGTATTCAAAAAGTAATTTTAAATATTTTGGGTTATATTAGGCCCATTCGCATCGTTTTAAACACTTTCCCAAAATCAGTCAACATCCCAATTAAAATTGTGACTAATTAAATTTCTGCAACCTAATACCATACTTAAAAGACATGAGTCTCCATTCAGCTTACGATTCTGTAGAGATTGCTGCGTAGCGATAATATGCCATCAAAATTAAAACAATACCATTGTGATTTTCTTTAATAAGGTACTAATTTTCATTAATTAGGTACCTATGCCATTAAAAGTGTTATCTATCATCCTAGTCAGCCTGTTTTAGCTCAGCTACCAGGTCGTAGAACGAACTCTCCTACGAGTGTCCATCTCGATGGGTACCACCGCTTTGCAAATGAAGTCTGCCGCCAAGCAGTAATGTGCTGCGGTTTGATGAGCAGAGTAGTCAGTGAAATTACTGGGCTTATAATAACTGAGGAGTAGGCGAACAAAACGTTACTTTTCCACTTTTAATTTTTTTACAGAAACAAAAAAAGCATTTTGAAGGAGTAGTAAGCACATGTAGGTAGAAGCAACAGAAAACCAATAATTCTACTAACTGCGTTTCAAAACTCACTTCAAAGTGTTTTTAATTTTTTAAATCCGCATATTTCTAAGAATTTTGAATAATATATTAGCCGAATATAAATATCAAATTACGATAAAAGGCTATATTTGCATTTTTGACACTCATTAGCGGACTACTCAGTAGACGATTTTAACGAATTAATTTTCTATGGTAATGTATGTTTATATTTTCATTTAAGTCTATAGATGTCTACGTGCGTACAGTAACACCTTTTTCTAAAAAAAATATCGACTATCCATCATAGCAGTACATCCCATCACTAAACTTCATTTTTCTTTCAATTTGATTTTAGATTATCCAACTGTTTTTGTAGCTAGCTAGGTTAGATGTAGTGTTTATTTATGTATTAGCTAGTTAACAAAGGCATTAAGCCCGTTAATAAAATGATATTGTTTGTAGGAACATTTTGGGTTATATACTGATTCCATATTTTATAATTGTGATATTTAGGGTGCATCTGAAATATTAGGTCATGATTTTAAATCACGGCAATTATCAAGATTGTTAAAGAACGGTTCGTCTAATGTGACCCGCACCATGCTACACTCCACTGAGTAAAAGTTGTCTATAAACAAAAAATATATTTTCATTCCTTTTTACAGAAATGAACGTAGAAACAAAAACTCACCTCTCAACCATAGATCCCTGTCGGTGCCTCACGCCAACACTATCAATAGTTCTTCACTAAACTCCGCCGTCACTAATGTTCTAATATACTCCTTTACATGACTCTAGTCTTATAATTACAGCTACTTGAGATCTATTTCACGTGATCCTCTATCTGTGGACAAAAGAAAGAAAATTTATTAAAGATAATTAATTAACAATTTAGAGCATAGATAGACGGTGAATTGATAGCTATACAGTAGGTAATAGTGTTGGTTTATAAAAAGTACTTTATAGAGTCAGTGCTCGTCTCATTATTCAATAGCATAAAGCAAACCTAGAACGAGTACCTTATGCTTCAGGCATAATGAGACTATAGACCGCATTGCAGAGCCGCGCAGGGGTTTTTGTTTCAAAAGAAGCACCACAGAATACATAATAGTACAATACGGCATTGCTGGGGTTATGTTTACTATTAGGTAAATGACCTGCTCATTTCAAATAGCCACAATTTTATTCTCTGAAAATCATATTGGAAGCTGCATATTTTGTAATATTGTTAGGTATACCTTCCTATACGATGCCACCAGCTTTGCATATAATATACGAATAGACTGACGCCATGTACAAGCAGGGGCGTATTTACCCTAGGGTCAAAAGGGCCATGGCCCGGGGCGGCAGGCTGCGAGGGGCGGCGCAAGCAGAAGAATTTATAAAACCCTACCTAACTCTTAAGTCTCTTATTAATAAACAGTAGGGCTCTTATCAATAAACAGTGTTAAACGGTTGAATACTTAGTTAAAATGTGTTTTGTCTCTTTCGATTCAGTTTAAAATTGTCAAATACCAATAAAGACAAAACATAGTTTAACTAAATCACCGTTTAACACTGTTTATTAATAACAGCCTTAATCTAGTAAGGTGGTTGTGGGTGTGCGGCAGGGCGGCGGGGCTTGCAGGCCCAGGGCGCTGAATCCTAAAATACGCCACTGTGTACAAGGTATAAAAAATTGAACAAACGCTACGACTTCCATATTGTGTCTCAAGTTCTGAAGAATGATGATTGATGAATGACTATACATACATATATAGATGTTTAATTCGTTTAATTGATTTCACTGACTAATTACACTATCATGATTACATTGAATTTGTTATTATGAAACTGACATTTAAACATTTTTTGTTTTATATCATATCGTGTTTTAATTAATATAATTTGGGGTATCTAAATGGTTTTGGGTAATCGAATTAACGAAATGAATATTAATAAACTTAAATTGATTACTTATATAACATAAGTATTCAAAACCAACTTTTGTATCATATTATGCACACATAAATAATTATGTCAGATGAGTTAGCAAACAATAAACGATTTGTTATCTTTTTATGTTGATTATTTTGTTATCTTTTTAGGTAAGATAAATTAATTACACCTCAAGTAACTCCGAATGTTAAAAATTAAGAATCAAAATAGTCTGTTATTGTTCAGAGCAATCTTTTTCTGACAACCTAAAGAATAGAGAAGAATAACGCAATTTAATTGACACAGCGGTATAATTAATCATTAAAAAATATGCATTTAAATCAGTTGAGAATTGCCTGAGAAATCGAGTAAAATGGCGACAAAAAAAAACAGATGAACGGTTAACAAATTCTAAACCTTGGAACAGCTGTGCCAGTGACCCAAGGCCATGATCCGTTACATCTTGCAGTTGGGATGGCTTCGGTGGTTGGTACTGGCAGGGGGAAACGCATAAAATACTCTAAGCGGGATATCAGTGCAGGTCTTATCGCCCCACGTTGAATAAGAATAAGTATTATTTTCAAGCGCCCCTTCTGTTCTGTCTGAATTCTGTGCGGAAGGGGAGAAGGTGGCATTTGTGATCATTTCTGCTTTCTATTTTGTGGTGAACAGTGGCTGCGAGTGAAAGCAGCACGTTTTCATTGGCATATAGCTGATGTTATAAGGAGTAACTTAGGCTATTTTTAATTTAGAAAAATAATTAGGGCTCCGAGCAAAAAAAAAAAAGCCCATGAAATCAAATATGCGCGGCATGGGTGAAACCGCGCGCAGCAGCTTTCAATAAACTTTTAAACAATGATGTTTTAAATCGCACTGACTTATGCGGAGATCAAGAACGTAGATGTTGTAAATTGGCATAGTTAGTGAGAGTTTATTATTGCTTGGTATTAAACCGTAATTCCTACTAAAAGCGGGTACGCCGAATTGTAGCTGGATCTTGGAACAAATTCTCACAGAAAAATAATTTTGAAAGAAACACTAACTATGTATGAGCTGTGCTACTTCACATAGGCACATGTCATATGATTTTAAGAAATAATTCCAGTTATTTTCACCAGAAACTGGGTATTTACGCAGCTTTGTTATGCCATCGAAAGCGCCATCGAGCTGGACTAGCCACAGCTTACTAGTTGTGGCTTACCAAGAGGGATGTTGCATGATTCATAAAATAGATAGTAACGGTCGTTGTACAGGTTTAAGAACATCATATTAACACAATAAAAATGAAATTGACAAAAAAAATATAATTTCCAAAAAGATACTGCATCTAAAAGTTTCCCGAATTCAATAACTTTTTTATCATCCAATAGTAATAGCATCAGATTCTTTACATTTCAATGAAAATAAAACGCAGTTTTTCACGGCCAAATCTACAAAATGCATGTTTTTAGTAAAGCATTACGGCTCACGTTGACCAAGTGACGTCAGATGTTCTGTCAAATTTGTATGCGGCGAATTAGCGCTCAGTAGATACCGGATATTGACTCTTATTTTTGACGTTTCTAGCGTTCGATTTCCAGTTTTTTCGATATACGTACTACAGTGTACACATTGGATTCTAGAGGAAAAGGATTGATTGAAATCATAAAAAATGGAGTCAACATCCCTATTAAACCTTACCAATTTTGGTAAGTTTGGTAAATTTTTGGGCTCAGTTTTGCGCGAAAATTCCCATTCTATACGTATTTATGGCAAGGGTTTGGTAGTAGTAATTATTTATTCCATTATTAACGCACAACAATATCATATTATATTCTCACTGGAGATCTTTACAGCTTTACTAATAAATACTGTGTAACGGTTGAATAGTTACACAATGTTTTGTCTCTTTCGATTCAGTTTAAAATTTCAAACAACAAGAAAGACAAAACATTGTATAGGTAACTGGACCACCGTTATACCTACGCCTGTTTAGTAAGACCTTTACCGTGTTACCACAAAAACCACTTTTAGACGCCTGTTTAGCTAGACAGTGTCTAAAGATGACGTTGAAAATGAGTAGAAATGCCGCAACATAATTGTTTTAGACAACGGTTAGAACACTACTTAAACCAGGATTTGTGGTTGATCATATTTAAACACGCGATGTTTAGAAGTTAAACAGTGTTTAAAGTATGTTTAATTTTTTTAGTTTTTAATCCCTGACAAAAGACGGGTGCTAAAAGCTTACCTTTTGTCTGCCTGTTTCGCATCCTCGTATAATAGGTCTGTAGCGGGTAAATCGATTTTAATGCGGTTTCTTTTGTTTGATAGCTAGTTATAATGTCACGGTTCTAAGTGGTATATTGTGGAAATCGATTCAATAATTTCAAAGTAATTTGCTATAATCAGTTGTTGTATGAATCTCGCTTATAAAATGTAGGTACCTACTTACCTAACCATTTTCTTTCATTTTCCACTCGTCCTATTTACTACCTATCCTTTCCAATTTATTTCTATAGGTATAGGTAGATATAGATACTATGTCGATTCTATTTACGGTTTTATTTCATTTTGAGGAATGAAACCAAAACATAAGACAATTTTTTGACATATAATATTCTTTTTTTCAACCTGCAATCCTTGCTCAGAAATAATCGGAATTATTGATCGTTAACTAACGTGATGGCTGCCGCCTAGGTAGGTAATGATATATTGTTACCTAGCGGCACCTGCGTATTGCAAATTAAAAATTTTGAAATTATCTTTATAGAAATGCTGCTTTGAAGTGAGTCGTATAGTTTCGCAGAACTGATAGGAGAGCAAATTTGCGTTTTATAATTACAATAATTCTAAACGCTAATATTCCTCTTCTTCCCAGACACATTTAACAAATAAATTCGTAATAGGTAATTTTTTATTGTTTTGTTAAATGAAATAAGAATAGGGGTCGCAAGAATTATTCAAATCATTAGTTGGCTGCTGAGGTCATCGATTTTTTTTACTTTACAGACATAATATATTTATTATATAATATATGTAAAATTTAAATATAGAATGAATTAGGAATAATATTAAATTAGGGATAAATGAATAGGGCACACTAAATTGATGTCCATTCATCATCATTCGTGTTTTTTTTAAGTGTACATTTTGAAAAGGCGCCATAGACTACAAATTATTTTAATATGATCATTTTCTCACCTGCTGGTTATGGATGGTGCGGCAGATGAATAATATCACGTATTCCGCTGAATTACAGGTACTAGTTTATTTATTCATAGTAATTGTTTACCTACTTGACAGTCAATAGTAGGTATGTATCGAAATACAAGACACAACACCCATTGAGCAAGCAAATCAATGCGAAAAATTCTAATAAGAGATCTGTCCATCCTCCTAATCCTTCCTTCCTTTGTCCCTTTTACATGGGGCACAGATTAGATAATAGCACAAATATGGGGCCGGCGTTGTATACGTTTTTACACACAATATCTGGGTACTTACTAAGTACGTTTAGGTTTTGTCAATTTTTTACCGCCGGCCGCGTGCCTGCCAACTCTCCATCGGAGTTCTGAGTATACATCAGGTCATAAACCACCATCAATACAAATAAAATAATTAAAAAATTGCTTACCATTCATGAATTAAGCGTATAGTGTGAGAACTGACTGGTGTCCCTCCACGTCCACAGTGGCGGCAAGCAGGACTGCTGCAGGCCCGCCAGTAGCTCCGCGTGGTAACGCTGCGCGGCCAGGAGGTAGGGTGGTGGCAGTGGCAGCGGACAATGTGGTGTCAGTGGTGGCGAAGGTGACCGCCGCGGCTCAGGCCCCAGCAGTGCCTCGATGGTAAAGGCGCGCCGCGGCCGTGGACCCGCTGGCAGCAAGGCACTCGTGTCAACCGGCTCCGGCGGCTCGGGACTAGGCCGCGACATAAACGAAGACGGTGATGCGTACATCCCACCACCAGGTATACTAGGCGGCGGAACAGCTCCAGCCTGCCTCGCCAGAAACGCTCTATTAAAACTCGCCAGCGCTTGCAACTCAGCATTCAAACTGTCCTTCTCTCCTTTATGCAGCTTGAAGCGCTTTCGCCTGCGAAGCAGCGAGCCGTTCTCGAACATGTCGAATGCCTGCGGGTGCAGCGTCCAGTAGGCGCCTTTGCCCGGTCGGTCCGGGCGGCGCGGCACCTTCACGAAGCAGTCGTTGAAGGAGAGGTTGTGCCGCAGTGAGTTTTGCCAGCGCTGCGTGTTGCGCCGGTAGTACGGGAACCGATCCGTGATGAACCGGTAGATCTCTGACAGCGGCAGCATGCGTTCCGGCGAGCTCCAGATGGCCATTGCTGTAAGCGCTATGTACGAAAAGGGCGGCTTTTGGTCACCATAAGACTCACGTGTGGGCCGAGGCATGGTTTAGCACGTTTTGATTTAATCGATGTGTATTTGAAATGTCACCACAGCCGTGAAAAGTTTCAGGCGACACGTCTCTCACGGCGGAGTGGAAGGTAGGGACTGGGTGAGAGAGCGAGAGGCGCGCGTGAGGCGGGTGGTGCCTGCCTCGGCGCCGCCCCGTTCGCGCCCACCAATGGAGGCCCCCGACTTTGTTTGTTGTTTTTGTCGGCTCCGGACCCGTTACAGAGGAATTTAAATTGTTATCACGTTTACATTATACAAAATTTATTCGACACCGACAACACTTGAGCTTGTTTCGAAATTGCAATGATTAAAGTAGTGGATACTTATTGATGCTGGCGAGAGTGGAGTGCATGTAGAGATAATCTTGGTTGTGTAGTTATATCGATGCTAATCCGTAATGGCTGATATTTCTTGGGGGTTTTGTTCATTGATTTTCTATAAACCAACCAGTGGGACGGCATAATTAAACAGTGGCCTTTAATTATTTTATTTCGCTTCATTTGTTTTAATATTTCATGTGTACCTATGAATTGTTTTATTTCATTGGTTTATTTTTGTTTTCAACTTTGCTAGATTAAGATTTTGTGACTATTTTTATTATGTCTTAGAAAACATAGTAAAATTAACAGCAAAAATAGTATAAGTACATATAGTTAAATTTCCCAATTTTCATAAGCATATCTTCTACCAATATATCTAGTAATGAATGCAGATGCTATTTATTTTCTGTTTCGATTAATTCATATGCACCAAGCCACATGTATAATCTGAATCTGTAAATGCAAATAACAAAGAAACAAGTTCTGAATTGATCATTCCTGATAATATAACGACGAAGGCTACTACAGAACTAGTTATCGGCTAAAATGTCCAGTCTTGCGCGTCAACTCATAATCAGGTAGCTGTGGACAGCATCATTTTCATTTACATTTTCCCATCGAGCTTTTACCTTTACCGTTATAATGACACGGGTAAAGCTAGCAATATAATAGCAAATATAAAGTTTAAACCTTTTTAGCAACGGATAAAACCAGTTTTATCCGTTGATGGGCATAAATGTCAAAATTATACCTGTGTATTGAGGTGAGTAGAAAACTGCAAGTAGAATGCCTAGACGCACTGCATTCCGCTTCGAAGCGATTATTGCTATCGATATAGATGCAAAAGTGAAATATGTAGGGAATCAATGGGGAGGCACATGCAAAACTAATCTCAGATGGCGCCATCATCGCTAGTGCTTGTCATTGATGTTTACTTTGGGGTTTAATAAATTACAGTAGACTTGCTGTTTGTCATTACATAACCTAGAAGAAGAATATGGTGTCCAATAATTTTTGATGCGCATGCTTTGATCCACAACTTCCGTTTTTTTTCGTCAAAAGAAAAACGTGTGGACCTACCTTTATTTTAACGCTGAAAATCACTACATAGAGGTATACTTTATTGCAGATACGATTTTTTTCCTACCTTACTTATTAAAATTCTATAATGAAGATTAACAGCGAAAAAACACCAGCGATAATACGCACTTTGCGCGGCACTGTAATGCGCTCGTTACCCTGAGACTTTAGACCAAGTAATTTCACTGCCTACTCTGCTCGTCAAACATGAACACAGTAGCGCTTGCACATTCATTCGTGGTGGCAGACTTCACGAGCAAAGCGGTAGTACCAACCCAGACGGACAAAAGAAGAAGAATCAGTCCTACCACCTAGTAGTAGTAGTATAGTTAAAGTAAAGATAGAGCATGCTCTAACTGCAGCCTCGAATTGTAAATCAAATACTACATATAGACACTGGTGTCGATTCTGTCATCTCATACCTCTATATTGTATCTGTTATTTTTAACATTATCTTAACTATCACTATCAAACACTATCAACTTATAAGTGCAGGCTTAACTATAACTACCTATATCGGCACCCTCATATCATCTTGTATCTGCACGACATATTGGTCTCGTTTCCCAAATTGCCACTACATACCTGTCCTGTAACTTGTATGGACGTTCTTTAATCCTGCCGCCCATAGATACCCTGTCACAATCACTTCACGATTTTTGTCTCTAAGACGACCAGGAAGGATTCAAAATTGATTGAGGCCGATGTTATCTCATAGTTTCGTACGCGTAGCTTATCTGCAGTCTCTCCACGTACGAGTAGCGCTAAATCGCCGGCTCCTCCGATAGCTCCATTAAATTCAATCGCTACATAAGACAGAAGCGTCACTTATCCCCCTATATAATTTAGAGATATTAAGCACAGTGTCGCGGCAGATTCCCGCGGTTCGTATGCCAAATATGTCGCGTCTAGTGCGGCGCGTCTTTGACAACGTCGGCGCTCGTCAAAGCAGCGAAATTTAATAGTTTGCTGTACGTTACTCAAATTGCTTGTATTATGTGGTTCTTTTATGTTGCGTATAAAATAACGATAATGCTCATGTAGATGTAATTTAACAGTTAGAAAAGTGTTTAAATAAATTGAAGCTGCAGCTTGCGATGTTCAATTGTTTGACAATGTATAGAATTTTTAATGTTGGAAACCCTATGTAGAATACGTTTTGTTCTTTAAAAGAGGGATACTGATACAATTAAAGTTGTATTGTGTTGTCGTCCGTCACGGTTGACGCCGTTTTACAAAAATTTAACGCTTGTTACGATTGTAAATTGTAAAATTCAATATTTGTAACGGAGCATAATTTTTGTTATGAAATACGATACGAATGTGTAAAGAATATATTGTTATTATTCCAAGCGTAAAGCTTTGTATGTTTGTTTGCACATCTCTGCAAAATTAGATACAGACAAATGTTTTTGTTGTTTTTCCTTTTCTGTACGACTAGAAGAAGGTTAGTTGGAATAGAATCTATATATTAAGTATATACTTATAATAAAACTGTAACAAGTTTAATTCTGTACATTGAAAATATTTTAAAATTTGTTTTTGTTTTCTATTATCGATACTGAATCCAAAACTAGATTTTCTTTCATTTTTGTTTGTCTGTCTGTTTGTATCTTGGTCGCATCACGCTGAAACTACTGAATAGATTCCAATCAAACTTGAGTTCATACTACGACGTAGGACATAAGACATTTTTATCCCAAAATTAGGCATGGTTCGGAGAGGGGATGAAAATATATACTTGATTGTAACTCATTAACGCGTAGTCCGATTTCATTCACTCTTTTTTTGTTAGAAAGGAGGTACTTTAGAGATTGTCACGTAAATATTTCAAGGTCATCGGTTCAACCCCCTCAGGGGTTACACAGAGTGGTAACACACTTTTTTGAACACTTTTGGTCATTTTACAGTTCACCCAGCTCGGGAATCCTACATAACATTAGTAAAAAAAAACAATGATAGAACTTTAGAATGTACATAAGAACTTTAAAATCTATATCTATGTATACAAATAAATAAAATTGAAGTGTCTGTTTGTAATATCAAAATAACAGCTTTTTACTAAATGCATATGAAAGTATATACGGCACCTATAACAAAACAACCAGTTTTAAAATTTTTGTCAGTTTGTCTGTTTGTTCCGGGTAATCTCTGAAACGGCTGGACCGATTTTGACGGGACTTTTACTGGCAGATAGCTGATGTTACAAGGAGTAAATTAGGCTACTTTAATGATAGAAAAAGAATTAGGGTTCCACGCAAAAAAATAAAAACCTTGAAATCCAAAATCTCCACGCGGGTGAAACCGCGGGGCAGCAGCTAGTAAATAATAAAATTCGTATTTTTTTAAACCATGGGGTGTACAATACTTTGTGTGGATAATTTGATTCCTTGGTTCGAATCACTCAAAACTCGGTACAAATAAACTTTAAAATAAATTATAAAACACGAACGTTTAATTTTTTCGAACATTCCTCTACGTTCAATTACTGATTTTTTAACACCAATAACATAAATATTAAAAACGGAACAAGACCAATAAGCAACAATTCTATGATAAAAAAACGAACCATCAAAAGAGCTATATCTAGTGATCCCTGTCACCTGTTGCAATATCCCGTCGAGTCAATCACAGCACCCTTCACAAGCAAATCATCTTTCTTTGAAGACACCGCCATCCCTGGACACAACTATAAAAAACTTAAACACCTCTGCCTTGTTATTAAGTGTGAATTCTACAAATTGTTCACAAATATTTGCGTCTACCTGTGCTTTTTACAAACATTTGTTACATTTGCCGTGACCGAATCAGGGACGCCGTAAAACATTTTTCAGATTAACCATGGTGAATTACAGATGTGTGGGATTTATTAAAAAATGAGTATGTTGAATACAGATCGCGTACTGACCCCCTTATAGATAATAAAAAAACTCTATTATGAGTATAAGCATAGACAGATCTAGAGCTAGCGGATTAAGCGTTATAACAACTGTCTTAGTTAGGTGTCAAACTCGCTGTATGATCATAGATTTAGGATGTAGCGTGATTTTAGGTATTTTCGTGTGATATCTTCTAAACTAGTATTTTGAATCCATGTTTTACATAGGTGGAGTACCTATGTAAAACATGTATTCAGAATACTATATCTATATATATATATAGTCAGTAATGTAATGATTAATGAGTAATGATTGTTATGCGAAAAGTTCTTCTTGCAGGTCGCTTTGCTTTGTGAATTTGATTTTAGTGTGTTTTTATTTAATTTTAATTTGATTTATGATTTAATTTAATTTGATTTGTGATTTAATTTGATTTATAATTTAATTCGATTTATGATTTAATTTAAATTTTTTATTTTATTTTAAATTGAACATTTAAAACAAATTTTGTTTTAAATGTACATATAAATTTAAATGTTGTTTAAAAAAAATTGTATTTTGTATATTGAATAGGTAGCTTTATTTTGGGCTGACACGACGCCACCCGGTATCCTGGGCAACCACTAGTCATCATGGCCCCGAGTCGCGGCGCGCCTGCGGAAAGGTGCTAGTGGCGTTCCGTCATCAGTGACATCCGTCAATGAAAATTTTATTTTGGTTGATTTCTGGTTGTGTGTTTATTATTAATTTATGCTTTTATTGACATTTTTTTTAGGTTCTATTGTGTTTTTAATTATTACATATGTGAAAAAATCTAAATTGTGTACGCCAGAGATGCAGCATTGCGTTCAAGCGAATGTTAATCATCCCATTGTATCTCAGAATAGTTTGGTGCAGTGCCCTGATTGTTCCCAGGTACGTTTTTTTAAAGGCCAGAGAGGTTTAAAAATTCACCAAGGCAAGTGCCACAAAAATTCCAATATCCCACTTTCGGATCCAATTTCTAATGAAAATTCTAATACGTTGAGTAGTTTAGGCCAACCTTTCTGGCATATTCTTTCTCAATGTAAAATTAGTATACCGGTTTTAAAACGCATTCCTCGTGGTGCACGTCTTTCTGTAGCTACTGTTTTATCCCAAGCCATCAGGGATGTTATATTACAAAATTCCAAGCATACCTGGGAACGTCTGTTATACTTCCCTTATGCTGTACTTCATGTAAGAAAAGAGCCACACAATAAAACATCTTTAACAACCAGGGTTAAAGAGAACTGCGTAAAGTACAGCTCAATGGAAGTTCCTTTTTTTCTTTCGGATAACAATTTAGATCTCAACCAAAATTCAAAATGTACGTTGAAACCATTCACTGAGTCTTCTATTTTCAGGCGCATAGAAAACAAACTCAGTGATGGCGATATAAAAGGCGCTGCCCGTATGCTATTTTCAAGTGATACAATGGCACCGTCTAACCCTGAAACCCTCTCTATCTTGGAAGGGAAACATCCACCTCCTGCAGCAAGTCTTCAACTTCCTGATGCACCGGAAGATTCTGATGTCTCCGTAGAAATTACCGCCTTTGATGTTTCCTCAGCCGTCACGTCGTTTCAGAGTGGTTCAGCTGGCGGTTTAGATGCCCTCACACCGCAGCACTTGAAAGACCTTTTGTGTGGTGGGAATGGCGAAGCCGGCGAAGCTCTTTTGAGGGACTTGACGGCTCTTATTAACCTTATGCTGTCAGGGCGAGTCAACGGAGACATCATAGGGATTCTCTATGGTGCTAATCTCTGTGCACTTAAAAAGAAGGACGGTGGCATCAGACCAATTGCCATTGGTATGACTTACAGACGCCTCGCAGCCAAAATTTGCTGCAAAAAGATAGCTCCTCAGTTGGAAAATCTTTTCCAACCTATACAATTAGGTTTTGGCTCGCGAGGTGGCTGTGAGGCTGCCGTCCATTCGGTACGGACATTCTTAAATAAAAATTGTGGTGAATTGCTGTTGAAGGTTGATGTGAAGAACGCCTTCAATTCGGTAGATAGGGGAGCACTCTTAACGCAAGTTAAAGACAAAATTCCAAACTTATATAATTATCTTTGGCAATGCTATGGTTCTTCCACAAAATTAACTTATAATGGCAAAGAAATTTCGTCTGCTGTTGGTTGTCAACAAGGCGATCCTCTTGGTCCGGCCGTATTTAGCCTTGCCATTCATCCCATTATTCAGCGACTTCAGTCGAAGCTTAACGTTTGGTATTTGGATGATGGTACTTTGGGTGGTGACGTTAATACGGTGTACGACGATCTTCTTTTTTTAACAGAGGAATTTCGCTCTATCGGCCTTGTTCTAAATTTTTCTAAATGTGAACTTTTTATTTCGGACAATTGCGCAGCAAAAGATTTCATTTTACAAAAGTTTAACAATTTGGCTCCTAATATAAAAGTAATAGACAAGTATTCACTTCGTTTATTGGGTTCTCCTATTCTAGACGAATCTTTCCCTCTTTTTGTTGAAGAAAAAATTCAAAATTTTTTACTATGCTCGGACCGTCTTTCTAAAATCAGTACTCACATGGCTTTTACTATAATTCGTTTTTGTCTTTTTGTTCCTAAATTCACTTATACTTTACGTTGTTGTCAACTGTGGAAGCACACAGATCTTCTTCAGTCTTTAGACAACATTGTAAAAACAACTTTGGAATCCATTTTAAATATCAATTTGAAAGATCGGGAGTGGTTGCAAGCTTCACTTCCAGTGCGATCGGGGGGCCTGGGCATCAGATCAATATCTGGTGTGGCTTTACCCGCGTTTCTGTCCTCGGTACATAGCACACAAAAACTTACCCAAAAAATACTTGCAGCGTCTATAACTGATCCAGAAATAACTTTTTCTACCGAGGCTAAAAACACATGGTTATTAGCCTGTCCAAACTCGGAATTCCCTAATACACCATCTTCTCAAAGGCTATGGGACCGGCCGCTTTGCGAGCAAGTACGGAAGCAATTGTTTAATACGTACTTGAGCTCTGCAGAGCGCGCCCGTCTGCTAGCCGTTGCCGAGTGGGAATCGGGCTTGTGGCTTCAGGCTCTTCCATCGCAAAACACTGGAACTCTTTTGGACTCCTCAGCTTTCCGCATCGCGGCATCCCTTCGCTTGGGCGCATCATGCTGTGCTCCGCACCGCTGCCAGTGTGGTAGTGCTGTTGACCGGCTCGGTCACCACGGTTTATCTTGCCAACGAAGCGCTGGCAGAATTTCACGCCACGCCAGTCTTAACGACATAATCCGTCGGGCTTTTGCCAGCGCCAACTGCGCGGCCATTTTAGAACCGAATGGCCTCGTACGTGACGATGGTAAAAGGCCCGATGGAATGACTCTTATTCCGTGGAAGATGGGGCGACCTTTGGTATGGGACGCTACCTGTGTTGACACCCTTGCGCCGTCACATCTTCCCGGTACTCAAAATAAGGCTGGTGCGGCACCTGAATCCGCTGAGAACCTCAAAAGGCGCAAATATAGTAGTCTTGATAGCAGTTACATATTTGAGCCTTTTGGGGTTGAGACGCTTGGACCGTGGGGACCTGGAGCTCATAGAATTTTTAAAGAACTTTCAGGGCGTCTGGTCGAAGCCACACGTGACCAAAATGCTGGCGTCTACTTTGGTCAAAGATTAAGCATTGCCATTCAACGTGGCAATGCGGCCAGCATTTTGGGAACGTTGCCTACTGGTAGCGGATTATTAGATTAAGATTGTAAATAAATTAGTGTGTATTTTATTTAGTTATTTTAGTTTATGTTGTTTACTTTTTCTGTTATTATAATAGTAATTTTGTATATCAATAAATATGATATAATCTAAGGTACCGAAATATAACGGTTATTCAAACCCCTATTTTGTTTTTATATTATGGGTACATGTTAACCTGAAATAAATTTATTTTATTTTTACTAGCTCGGAAGTGACAAATTGATAACAACTTCAATGTTTGAAAGCATAAAAAGTAACTTAGGTAGCTTTTATGAGCAATTTGGTACCTTCATAAGTTGGATTTATACTTATAAGTGAGGTAATAAAGTTTTTATAAATAGTTGTTTTTTATAGGTACTAATATTTTCTTGGCAGTAGTCCCATGTTACAACGTAAAACTTAATTTGTTCTGTACGTAGGTGGTATTAGTAATTTCTTATCTCGTAAAAGAGCTTTCCAGTCTCGATTCCTCATCGGAGTGTTTGGCGGGTTATTTTCTAATACTCATATAACGTCCTTTTTATTGAGTGTAAATAATTGAGTTTGTATCAACGCTGCACCGCCATCTGCTCGCTTGAATTTTAACTCTCCTTTTCGGATTTCCCACTTAACTTTAATGTTCCCATAAAACTTTACGTTTATCGGCATCAAGAAACGGAAAACGTCTCTTAAACCTAAAGACAGAAGCCTGAGAATGGTTCGCCCGTTGATGTTGTATATCACTCCCTCGGGATTTAAAGAAACTTTATTCTGAGGTGTATTTAGTGTGCTGCGACATTAGTCCTTAAATGGTTCAGTGCTGAGACACATTTTTATTTGATTTGTCCCCGGCTGTATCATTCGCCGTACCGTACAGCCGAACTGTTATTACAATATTTGTCGTTGAAGGTTATTTATACGGTTCGTTGTCAGGGCACGGCATCGGCGGCGAGTGTTGTCCGACCGGTGGCATTGATCTCCCGGACCAAATTGAAATTGTAAATCTTATTTGAATTACCAACCTATTCAGATAATCTCCTACCTTAAATTTGTGTTTGACGTTTGTTTATCTTCTCCGCTTTGTTCGCGCTTCGGCTGCGATATAAGTCACCTCAATATTCGAGGCTCAACTAATGTGTTGGTTTTGAAACTTTATGAGTAATGATTTAATGATAAATAAGAAACATTTCGATTACAAATAACTCATTTCATCTTCAGTTTTTACCATAACCTTTTTACTTTCGGTCATGCTAAAAATAAAGTAATACCGATGCGCTGCACAGATAAAAAATGGCAAACATAAATTAATCGATTTTCGAATTTCCAACAATCGAATCGGCATTGTCTGCATCGCGGAACGGAGCTGACCTCTGTTCCTGTGGTCAATATTTTAACAGGCACGCCACGAGTGCATTGTGTCGCTGCTCGTTTACCAAGCGGCACAACGGGGCAGTCGATAATCGCCCAATCAGCCCCGGGGCCATCGTCATTATTATTTAATATCATTGTAAGTACCTAACAGTTCAGTGGTCCACCGGCCCCCGCAACACATGGCGCTCCTGTCGCCCGGGGCCACGCGATTCTTAAATACACCGCAAAATTAATTTAATTCTCCTTTCGAATAAAGCAATAACGGATGTAGCTGGGCAATTAGAATAATTTTTTTGGGGTTAGCAATAGGCTTAGCAATAGGGGTTTACGAATGTGCATGTTTAGCGGAACGTGGACCGTTGTCAATGAAATTCGCTGGTATATTGGCGATTAAAAATCTCGCAGGTGTTTATCTATGGTGTCAGAAATGTTTAATATCTGCTAGTATATTGAATTTGTTAATAAGCGTTGAATATTTTAAAATTAATTGAAATATTTGATTAGGCAGTACATTTTATTTATCTTCGACTCTCAATTTTGGCTCATACATTGAGTCTAAGGCATGGGCCTTAGCAAGCTTATCAAGCTTTTTGGCAGCTATGGAGCTGCCAAAATGCTTGATATCCTAGCAAAGGAGAGACAATACTTCACATCGGAACAGCTGCTCAACTTATACCAAGCACAAATACATTCTTGTATGGAGTATTATTTCATCTCTGGGACGGCCAAGCCAAGTGACTCAAGCTGGTACTTACCACCTTGAGGCGCTACAGACAATTAAGAGACGTGCCAAGAAACTTATTAGCAATGATTCATCGGTTGAGGCTAGGCTGCAGAGGTTATCGGTTTTTTATCGGATACATTTCAGCGAGTGTGCTTTGGAATTACACGACCTAATTCCCCCTATCTCCTTTCATCTTCGGACAAACAGACTTACTGCGAGGCACCTTCCTTATATACATGGTAGATATTCCGCCATTACGCACGAAACACTTCGCTTCTACATTTATTATCCGTACCGCTAAGGAATAGAATTCCCGAGTAAATAGACATCTTCTATAGGTCATTCTTTAGGTCATATTTCTATAGGTCATTCTATAGCATCATCGTCGACCGCATCCTCGTTTACCAGCAGGTGAGATAGTGGTCAGAGGTAAACCTAAACTGAATTTAAAAAAAATATTTGTGAAACATACCATGCCTTTTTTCTTCCAAAACAAGTAGGTACTATGAAAGCCACATACAAAGCAATTTATTAATAGTAGGTATAGATTTTCAATAAAGAAGTAAGTAGTGTTGTGTGTATTTCTATAAGACAGAACAAAATAAACCTATAGGTACCAACTTAAACCGTCTCTAGACACAGAGCCCGCAGTAGTACAGTTCTGTTGTACAGGCAGCGAGATATCAGATCTTGAGATTGTTCCATTGCTATACGAAGTCCGATAATCTCCTTAAAAGGTGTTCGTAGTGTTGTAGATAATTAATATTTAGGGTCGGAGGGCGCCCCGCGGCGCGGACACGCCGCTTTGTGCCGCCGCCGCGCCGACACCCGCATTTGTCATGTTAGCGAGCAAAGGTGTGAATGACTTTTCCTAACCATTATTAATGACAATCATAGAAAATATTGTTTTTTCTTACAACACTTGCTGATTGTTGTCAATTAGTTTCTTGTACCGCGACTGATCGATTTGAATTGAATATTTGGATTAAATATGGCGCGCTTTATTTAACCTTTTGATGTGATTAAGTATCGATTTCGTTTGGCTATTAAATAACTGAACATCGAAGCGCGTGTTTTAAAAAAACAGCGTGTCCGGAAAAAGACGCGTGTGGTTTTTATCTGGAGGGCCAGGACTGATGAAGCGATAACGGTCAATAAGGGGTGAGTGAAGTCAATCTAAGAACGCGTGAACTTGAGAAAAGTATCATGATGGATAGTATGGTGGTAAGACATTTTCTAGTGTTTGCCTGGCTAGCGGCTAGCTATCACCATCAATTTGAAAATATGTCACCAAGCACTTATAGATCGGTCTGTTCCGGCAGCTGCACTTGAGAGTCAGTCCTATTCTAGTGTGTTCACCAACTCTAACGACATCGTCACTTAAGATCTATCGAGATGCAAGCAAGCTGCAGTCAAACGTTGACCTATCGAGTACGTATAAAAAGCAATAATCGCGAAAACCTAAGAAAATGCTAAGAAAAATCTATTTTTATATATGCGCAATTGTCGGTACTTTTGTATTTAAGTTCGATTACAAATAACTATACAGCCTGAGTTTGAATTGGTTTGGTATTTTATCCCGAAAGTGGGTCCACCTATACATGGAGGTCAACAATCATATTTAATTAACGAGTTTTAGAAAATAGGAATTTTTCATTGAAGAAATGGCATTTAAAATTTATGTCAAAATTCTACAACAGGCATTCTACTTCCGGGCAGGCCTAGATCAGCTGATTCACTTGAACTACGTTGAACTTTGGTAGTGAATTGAATTTGTTTTTTGTCTGGAAATTTGGAACGACGTATTTCCAAGGGAACCTCTCTTGGAAATACGTCGTGGTCTTAGGACCATGGTTGTCCACGAGTTGTGATAAGTTATTAGAATTAGTTGTTCGAAGTGTAATTAGTTACACCCTTCCGGGATAACTTACCAATTCAAACTCATTCTGTATATATTTTTTTTATAAATATCCTGAAGTAAGTTAGACGCATTAAAATTTTTGACAACATTTCCAGTAGCTTCAGCTACGGCTTTGTAAAAAAATTGTATAGTAAGGCAGGTACTTGTTTTGCTACTTTAAAAATGAGCCAAATCACGGAGCTAAGAAAAGCTCTCAGGGTTGCGTGTTCCCCTCCGAACAACGAATAATAAAGGACTACATCATCTTTCCATTTTCATCCCCCAACAATAACTGCTATTCGGACGGTGAAAGAATGGAAACAATTGAAATTTAAATATCGCAAGAAAAATAGGTTTGTGAGAGAGAAAATATTGAATGAATTGAGTTGAGATGTTTTGATTCTTTTCTTTTATATTAAATCGTAAATATGAATAATTCATTTTGATGTGTAGTACCATTCCAATTTGAAAAACGTAGGATCGATCCTCCGTACACTGACGCTGCTTAGGCGCGCTACTGAGTTCGGGCTCAGTAGCGCGGAGTGGTCTCAGCTACTCGCCTATTGACTGGGGGCCGTAGTGTTGAAGTTGTCACAAATATAACTATATATAAAAACATGCTTAGTAGTACAAACATCCGAATAGATGAAAGCAAAATTAGCCAGTTGTTGTAGACGTCACTCGCTTCTCTCGCTCGGTCAATAAAAGATTGAAAATGCTACAGATTACCTAAAAACGTAACAGATAACTATAATAATAAATAACGAACGAAAGACTATAATTATTCATTTATCAATAGTTTAACATAAAACCATGTCAGAAGGCATCAAACGCTCCTCGCCCTCGCCAGCCGGAAGCAATACTTAACTATTATTGTACAACGTCCATTTGCTTTGAATATAATAGCTATTGTTCTAGCAGCTCCCAAATATAATCACGGGAAGTTACCTTGATTTATGGTGGAACAGCTCGCCATCGCTGGCATGGCATGTTTTCATAGCTGATATGAGGAGTTCGGGTTTATTCCTGGACCTGCATTGGGCCGGGTTTTGAGCAAGAATTACGACTACACATCGAATATTGTATCAGGCCATATATTTTCATAACTAAATAATTTGAACAAATCTTACATTCAAGACTTTATTTTACTTCTTGATAAGTTAGCATTTGTGTACTGTCTCATCTGAATGTGATTGAAGATGGTAAATGCGCTAGATCTACGGTAGAACGGTAGAATGGCAGAATGGTAGTTTCTTCAGAAACTGTTATTTTCTTCAAAACAGCTGCTAAAATACACCAATATGTAGGTGCTGGGCAACAGATTTTTATATGGAGAGTGGTAGAGAGTCTGGCAATCACTCGAATTAGAAAATGTCCTACCACCGTGCTGTGGTCGCATCACAATGTTTTCGTTCACCGAAAGCTCTAGCTAAATCTTAGATTTGAACCCTTCACTTAAGAATCAGCGAGAAGCCTGTCTACCACTGAGCCATCATAGCTTATATTACAATTAACAAGAAAAGAGGGAATAGGTTTCCTCTACGCTAGCTTTCTAATGAAACTGGATAAATGGTATATAACTATGGTTACATTATTTTATAGCTTTTAATATGTTCGTCTTCATAAAAATTAAAACAGGGACATAATTTAAAAAAATAATGGAGTGACTCTACGAAGCTAAAGTAAAAAAAAATTAGTATTGTCCTATTTTAAATTCACAGATACCAAACTCGCTTACCACCTCCCACTTGCACCATAACCGTTAGATCCACTCAAGCCGCTAATCGAGTTTGTCGGTCGATGGTATCTCCAAACCAAGCGTTAATACTAGTTAATAGTACAGTGCCTCCGACAACACCCATGGGTATAAGAAAGCGTTTTACTCACACTAAAACAGTGTTTATCACTTGATTACTTATTAATAGTTTCCGGAAAAATGTTCTAGTAATTAGTTTCTACATGTTTAATGTTAAGATATTAGCGTTGCTGAGTCTTGACTTTATAGCCACTGCAGCCGTGGTTTTTATTAAACAACTACTCGTATAGGATGGTAGTAGGGTTTTGTCTATTGCTCGCTTGGCTAGCAAACACCTGCAAGTTGAAAATGAGTAGACAAGCGCCTGTTGAGGTTTTCTGGCAGCTGCACTTCACTTACCGCCTTTGACCATGACTACATCGCCACTTTATATCAGGAGGGCTAGACTAAGTCACTACCTGCTACCACATCGTCATTTTATATCAGGAGGGCTAGACTAAGTCACTACCTTCGACCATATCGTAACTTTATATCAGTAGAGCTACACTAAGTCACTACCTGCAACCACATCGTCATTTTATATCTGGAGGGCTAGACTAAGTCACTACCTTCGACCACATCGTCACTTTATATCAGGAAGGCTAGACTAAGTCACTACCTGCTACCACATCGTCATTTTATATCGGGAGGGCTTGACTAAGTCACTACCTTCGACCATATCGTCACTTTATATCAGTAGGGCTACACTAAGTCACTACCTGCAACCACATCGTCACTTTATATCTGGAGGGCTAGACTAAGTCACTACCTTCGACCACATCGTCACTTTATATCAGGAAGGCTAGACTAAGTCACTACCTGCTACCACATCGTCATTTTATATCAGGAGGGCTAGACTAAGTCACTACCTTCGACCATATCGCCACTTTATATCAGTAGAGCTACACTAAGTCACTACCTGCAACCACATCGTCATTTTATATCTGGAGGGCTAGACTAAGTCACTACCTTCGACCACATCGTCACTTTATATCAGGAAGGCTAGACTAAGTCACTACCTTCGGCCATATCGTCACTTTATATCAGTAGGGCTACACTAAGTCACTAGCTGCAACCACATCGTCACTTTATATCAGGAAGGCTAGACTGAGCCACTAATTTCGACCACATCGTCACTTTATATCAGGAGGGCTAGAAAAGTCCCCACCTCCGACCACATCTCCACATCTTCACTTTATATCAGGAGGGTTAAACAAAGTCAATTTCGACAATCGTTACGGATATTAGAAAAATTGAAAATGTATGGAATTTACATTAAGTATTTTTTATATTATTGGAAAACGAGACGATAGATAAGATAGTCGATTGCCTGATGATAAGCATAACGCTAGCCCATAACACAAAAGCCTGCGCGGCTCTGCAGTTCGCTCGTTACCTTGATACAGTAATTTCATTGGTTACTCGGCTCATCAAAACGGAACACAGTAATGCTTGCACATTATTGCTTGGCGGCAGACTAAACTAGCAAAGGGGTGATACCAACCCAGACACTCGCATAAGAGTTAGACCGGTAGGTATACAACAACAACAATACCATACATAACAATACCATGTGACTTATTGGTTACCACCTAGGCTAGAATCAATAAGTCACATGGTATTGTAACGGATCCTTATATCTTAGATTTTTTTACTTTTCTACTTCCGAAAACGATTGTAGAGAGAGTAGTCCCCTAGGTGAGAATACAGTGGTCAAACCTTAGATAATTCAGAAAGCAGACAGTTTCAAACACTAAACTGTCGAGAATAAAAAAAAAACAAATATAGTGGAAAGATAAAGAAAAGCAACGGTTAATAGTCACTGATTAGATAATGGTTACCAAGTAACTGGTACTTCCTATGATGATTAAACTATGAATTTTTAACTAGAGGAAGGCGTAATAGCGGTAGTGATTTATAAATCATCCAGCACACATTTACGTCTATCTGACTAAATGAACAATTATTTGATTGACGTTTAGTGTTCCGGACATTTATTGAATCTCTAATACGTCCGTCATTTTATCACAAGTCATTTATTCTTAATGGATGGACGAAAAAAGATGAAATTTGGGACAAAGAAAGTTGCGAGTGACGCAGAAGAACTAGTCGTTAGGATTGAAGTTGTTAGGTTAGCAGTATTTTTACACATGTTCAGTAAAAAGTACAATTATGCTACTAATTCATTTCTCATTGAGACTTTCAATCCTCGAACCGACACATTCAAATCACTTATTTGTATATTATTCATTACACTGTGTTGCTTTTTGGATAGATGGGGAAGAGCGAAAGTCACCAAAGTAAAGGTTAACTACAGCTGACAGGCGGCAAAGCATGAAAAGGATGAAGTAAAAGTAATACTATGCACAATAACCATAGTAAGAATATATAGATTCAAATACTAATTACACTATAGTAGTACAACTTACACTTCACCGATTACTATTTCAAGCTACGCCGTAGCGTTCCGCTACGCGCTACACACGACACAAAACTTACGTAGCCTCAAGAACTAAAAGATAATTTCAAGCCCGTAATCATAACTAAGTCGGAGTTAATTACTTTGGGTTCTCTCAAACAAGGCTTTGGCGGTAACAGGCCCTCTCATAACTCATCTGACAGCGCATCCTCTTCGGGACGCGTAGACGCATCGGCGCAGTGAGAACAAGACACAGTTATAAGATAGAAAGGGATGAATATATCCGACAAGCATAATACTAAATGTTTATAGCCTGAGAGCTTCCTTTTGATTTTTTTGGGAGCACTATTTCAAATATTGTTTTAATTGATTGCCGGCAGACCATTTGGCGGCGCGGGATGGGCCTAATTGCAGGAATTAACTTTGGTTCGTATCATTTTCGATTTACTAAGACAGTTTTCAACGATCCCGACTTGACACTGTAATTAAGTCCAACTTATCATGTTGATTTTTGATGCTTCATTTGGGTTTTAATGAGATTAAGCCGGGATAAAAAGATTATGGGATAATTTATCACGGATATTTTACTGTATGAGTTAGTTTTTTAATGATTCCCAAAATTAAGGAGGACCAGTCAACTTGCTTTTTATGTATATGGATGTTTTTTATTTAATTTTATTGTTCAATGTTGCATTAGAGTGATGATTTTTAGTCATATTATCAGTGAATTCATTTATTTCCAATTCATCAAGCCTGGAGGGATAAATAGTTTTTTTTTCTGTTTGTCCTCCTGAAGGTCAGAGCAGGGGGACAAACCGGAATAATTCGACGCAACAGCTACTACCTGAGCTTACCTTAGGTTGCCATTACTAGTAAATTAATATTTACGAGAAGTTACTAAAATGATAATTATCCCGTAAGCGCGGATTGCCACTTTTGAAACTCATTACACATTTTTTGGTTTATAAAACGTTTTAAAATCAAACATTACCAAAACTAGCTTAAAATACATATAAAATAATAAACGTTTTTAGTAAAGGTGTTTGTTCACTCGATTATTCCGCCGTTATTAACTCGTTACAAATTACGTTTGACTCAATTATGCGCCATTCCAACATCTCAATGCGACAATGTTTGCTAAATAAGCGGTGTTCGATGTAAAACAGCGATAAATAGTAATTGGCAGTAGTAAACCGGCAGGAATGGCACCCGCATCGGCCGCGACCGCAGACGGGCGACTGGCCTGGCCATTGTGTACGCGCCTTTATGCACCGTAATAAATTTAACACTATACATTTACATATCAACGGTAATTTTATCAGTTCTCGTGGTTTTGTCGCGCATGTGTTGTGATAATCGTGCGGTTCTCAGAAGGTAAGCAGAAGCGTCAGGAGATTGATGGCAATTGAAGCAGCACAAAGACTTCCAAACATTGAAGACTAGATCCTGCCCGCGGTTTAACCCACATGTAGGTTCCCACAGGAAATATGCACTTCCGGGATAAAATTATGCTACTCTCTTTCCCATCGTCTCATAAACTGTATTTATGCAAAAAATCACGTTGATCCGTTGCTCCGTTGCTGCATGACAAAAGGACAAAACTACAAAATTTTATACCTATTAGTATGGACGGGCGGATAGCCAAAAACTAACAAAAATTTATTTTTTGTTCTTCTGGTGTCACTCCGATACTGGAGATTACCTGTCAGCGAATTGCGTATCTTTACTTTGTACCAAGCGAAACAGTTAGGGTAAAAGCCGGATAGTTGCCGCACTTTTCATAAAGGCTCTATTATTCAAAAATATGTACTTACTGCGATTAATACAACATGTATGTCAAAACATAGGTCTTTAATCTTTAATAGGAGCCTATTTTTGTAAACATAATTAATATGGTTTTCGAGTAAATCCTATTTTATTAGACCTCTCAAAAAAGGGATAGTTGCCTACCGTGGCGGATAGTAGCCTAACGGAAAAAATGCTTCGGGGGATACTTGCCTCGTGCAGGGCTATAGACGCCACACTATGATTTTATTAGATAGAAATAAATTTAATATCAATTTAAGTAATCCGTCTTTATTGTTTATCGATCCTTTATTAAGTATCTACTAATAAAATATTAATTAACATTATTAAATAGTAAGTATTTCAATTTTAATTTTTTAAACTATAAAATAAAAATACAATAAAAAGAACCTCCAAATGCTGGCCTCTACTTAGGTCAAAGATAAAGCATTGCCATTCAACGTGGCAATGCTGCCAGTATTTTGGGAACGTCGCCTACTGAATTTCACCTAAAGAAAAAGTCTTTGCTTTATTAAAGAATTTGTAATTGCGGATAGTTGCCCCAAGGGCGACTATCCGCAAAGGTAAATAGGGCAACTATCCTTTTTGATACGGATACTTGCCCTTTTTATTTGCGAAATAAATAAAAACTATATAACAATAAAACGTAATAAACAGGGTAATTTAAACTGTAATGCATGCAAATAAACAAAATCTTGACCGAAACCACAGTCAGTTAAAAAAATATTCAATGAAAATTACTGACCAATATAATTTTGACGCCCGTCAAAGTTTCGGCGCGGAAGATTTTTGCTCACACGGACAAGACGCGTACGTCTATTCATACGATTTACATGGCACCGAACCCTGTGGTAGAAGGGCTTCTAATTATAGTAAAGTACTAACACCCCCAACATCCCTAACATAGTGTATTAGACACTGCGGCAAGTATCCCACTGAGGCAACTATCCGGGTTTTACCCTAAATGAAAAAGGTAGATAATATTTGATCACAGCTCCAGTGACCAGAAATTAATTAGTCATCAGCTTGAAGACGTCCACTGCAGCACCTAGGCCTCCCCTATATAATAGGGGACGGGTTGCCATAATACTGCACGCTTGGCAGGAGTCTTGGTGAACGCAGTAAATTTTGAGGTTGACCAAGGAGAAAGCTACAGCATGCGCGGGAAAAGATGGTGTGATCCTATTCACACGCCGGGACCACACGGACAATCAGAAAATAATCATAACGAGGCAATGCTGGCAGCAGGCTTAATATACTGCCAACTGGTAAAGTAGTGTTCTGTGAAAAGTTCGCAATTTTGAAATGGAATTATAAGATATTTGATGGAATCAGGCGTTACTTTGCGGAAATCCATTTTAAATAAGATTATATAAAATGAGTAATTTATAGTTTCAATTCCGCGATAAAGAATGTCTAATGGCCTAAGTTCGATTTATACTGAATGATGGCTTTGCTGTCAAAAGCCACTGTAACTGAGTATAAGCAGTAAGGGTTGGCAAAGCCATCATTCAGTATAAATCGAACTTAGGCCATTAGACATTCTTTATCGCGGAATTGAAACTATAAATTACTCATTTTATATAATCTTATGGAATTATAACTTTAATACCTAATATGTATTAATTAAAAATTAATTGCTGACAACGTATAACGTGTAATGACATGCCTAATATAGCATACTATTTTATATTGTGGTCAATTGAATAAATGAAATGTATATATTGGTATTATGATGTGTTGCTGTAGCAGAACACAAAATGACGCTAGGGCAGCCTTCTATTCTATATATTAAATGGTTTTCTACGTAACTTTGTTGAGCGCATTTAAACTTAAAGCATATCCTAGTTGTATACACAGCAAACTTAAAAGATCGAAATTACCGATACCTCTAATCTGGCGAAACTTCTATTTCAATTTGCAATAACCGGAATCGTTGCATGCAAAACGCTTATTGAAAAAACGCGTTTACGTGTAGTTAACGTTATGTTACATTAGTGAACGGTGAAAGCTTATTGAAAACAAATGACCGTCGCGCGAGGTGGTCTCATGTCGTTAATCTTTCATCTAACACGCTGTAATGCTAGAGAAAAGACACTCTTTGTGGCGATGTCACGGACATCGTGGCACCGACCGTGACGGATCGAGCGACGCCGGCCACACCTCTCGACACCTCGTCATTGTATCCCATAGTTCACGATCTGATCTCAACACATTAGCCTTTGTGTCTACTGCCTAATGTCTATTGTCATTATGTCAGAAATCATTTGACGCGCGGTAACTCAGATATGCACGTTGTAATCAAATTATCATCTCGGATGAAACTAAATTTAAAGAGTTAGCATTTGGCAGAACATTTTATGAGAGAGAGGTGAATCGTCGAAACGAACAAAGAAAATATTTTAATAACAAATTATAACAGAGATTAGAGGGAATCAAGGCACCTAATGTTGCTCCCCGCTGTGACGACCCTATGGATTCGGAACCCTCAAGCATGTATTTGCTTATGACGATTCATTCGATTAAAATCCTGAATAAACTCATTATGGCTGAATGCGACTGCCCGCCGAAAGCCTCCTTTCAAACTATATTATACCGCATTATCTGCGTTTATTCCCGGCCTTGATTAGTACCGTATCATTTAGTCCTGTGTTGTAATTATCTACGCACAACTTCTAATCCACCTTATGCCTTTCGTATTACGATTTATAGTTCCTTGGTATGATATCCCGGCGGCGCCTTTGACCGTGCGAGATGAAAAGCGCCGCTCGCGACCATTTATCATTGACAAACACAATTGTATTGGGACACGGCTCGAGAAATTGGTGGATAAACAATCAAAAATTCAGATTCTTGCGGTGAGGATATCCCTCTACCTGATGTATAATTCTAATTTACGATTTGCTACGTTTGATTAATTCTAAAGAAAGCTATTTGAACAGATTCGGTATAACCATCACTTCTCTCTAAGATCAACCTATTGCATTTTATAATTATGTTTGAACCTAAACCATAAATACTCTACATATGTAATAAAAGCAGATTCATTTTTTATTGTATCACATCAACGTTTTCCTCAATTAGCAACATAATAAACAAATATCTCCATCGTGTAAACTTTAAACAACACCAGGTACATTCAAAATTTTAAAACTTCTTAGGTTGAGTGTGTATAAAGTCTACTTAGATAGTAAATTTTCTTTTTTAATTAAGCGATTAGAATTATTTCAAAACATATCTGCAAAGCTATATTCCCTTGAAAAAAAGAAATAGAAAACAAATATTTACATAAAAAAATGCTTTAAAAAAGCGATAAACCGACTTCAAAAATACTGAACTGATTTTTATGAAATTTTTATGAAAGTATATCGTTTCAAATAAAAAAATAATTTTCGAAATCGATTTATAAATGACGGAGATCTGAGGTAACAAAGATAAAAAAAAATACCCCCCGAATTGATCGACTTCTTTTTTGGAAGTCGGTTAAAAATTAGCTGAAATTCTTGATATAAAAATAAATTTAGAAAAGCTAACTCATTGTGATCCTTTATTTCAGTATCTGTTTCCATAACGACATAAACAAGCAACTCTCCACAGATCTAATATTTCTTCACATGCTCCCAGTCAGGTTTGTTTCCTCATCGCATTAATCTAGGAGAGTCCAGAGGCGTGAGTAGCGCCCCGCCCTCTGCGTCCGGGCCAATGACGGCGTCCCGGAGCCCGGGCGCTGCGCCCCCCGCGGCCACCGCTATTGTCTCTACCGATGTCACCAGGGGACGTCTCATTTACATGATATAGTTGTCCCAAAACAGGGATGTCTTATTAAGATGTCACAGCGCCAATTTCTTCGAATGGGCACGTTTACTTCAAATACTTATCTTTAAGTTGGGCTATTGATTGCTTAAACTGTTGGCTAATAATTATTGTATATTTTACTAGCGTCTGCGTGCGGTTTCGCACGCGTGGATTCAGAATAAAATTTAATAAATATAAAGCACTAAGGGATAGTGTAGCTTCCTATTATGGAAAGAATTTTTAGAATCGGACCAGCTGAGATTAGCGGTACCTAACAAACAAACAAAAAAATACAAACTTTACTGCTTTATAATATTAGTATAGATTTATCAAAAGCTAAAGTTTTCGGTGGAGAAATATGAGCTTTATCTCAATGCTTGTGAAGTCTGCCGCCGAGCAGTAATGTGCAAACATTACTGTTTCGGTTTGATGAGCAGAGTCTGTAGTCAGTGAAATTTCATGGACTTATGAGACTTAATACCTAATGTCACACTGCAGTGCCGCGCAACTTATGTTTTTAACTTCTGGTGGTACTGCATTTGTTATGGGCTGGCTTCAGGCAAACGACTCGTTATCAAAAAGTATTAAAAAATGTAGTATTCCAACCATCGCCCTATAAATTGGGAGACGACCTCATCATCAGCCTTATAACGCTCCCACTGGGAGACCAGCCTTCTCTTAGAGATAGAGTAAGCCCCATAATCCACCATGGGGGCCCGGTACGGCTTGGTGGATGTCACATGTCCATAATTTTTTTGTTATTTGCTAACGAGACGAGGTAATTAGGTAACTTTATGGTAACACTTGAACATGCGGGTTTCTTCGCGATATTTTCCTTCATCGTTTTAGAGCGGGTGTGATAAATCGGCCGAGCTGTGATTCGAAACATGGTGCATCGGATTGAAAAATGCACAAGTCCCCAATTGGCCACACTCACCAACCTCACAGTCACTTATTTTCTATGGCTGCTACCCGCAGTTTCACCCACGTGGTCATATTGTATTTCGAGGTTTTTATTTTTTTGCGCGGAACCCTAAGTATTTTTCTAAAATAAAAGTAGCCTAAGTTACTCGTTATCGTTATATAACATCAGCTATCTGCCAGTGAAAGTCCCGTCAAAATAGGCGCAGCCTTTTCTGGGAGTACCCGAAACAAACAGACAGGCAGACAGATAAAAATTTTAAAAATGGTTGTTTTGTTATAGGTGCCGTATATACTTTCATATGCATTTGGTAAAAACGCTGTTATTTTGATATTACAAACAGACACTTCAATTTTATTTATTTGTATAGATTTTATCCTATTACTGACACATCTTCGCTTTATTAAAAATTTGCGTCATCCCGTGGCCTCGCACGAGTGGAATCAAAAATCCTATAGCACTTAGGCTAATATTCAGAGACGAATCTAAGCGTGGACTTTTGCTTCCATATGTCAAAACTGTATAGAATTTTGACTAATGGAAGCACGAGTCCACGCTAAGTTTCGTCTCTGAATATTAGCCTTAGAGATGCAGCTTCCTATTAGTGAAATATTTTTTAGAATCGGAACAGATGGTTCCATAGATTAGTGGTAACAAAATAACAAAATTTTACTGTTTTATAATATTAATATAGACTAACACAAGCTATACAATTTTACTATATGAGTTTTTTAAATAGTGTACAGAAACAGTAGATACACCTATATAGCCAACTAGCAGTTATTAGTTATTATAACCTTACCCAATAGCAGCCAGTACTTACCTACTTACCTACTTACCTACATATTGGACTTGTAATTCAACTAGCTTCTGCCCGCAGTTTTCACCCGCCTTCCCACAAGAACCGTTCATTTTTCCGGGATAAAAAGTAGCCTTTGTTACTCTCCGGTCCATAAACTATATCTATGCCAAAAATCACGTCAATCCGTTGCTCCGTTACTGTGTGAAAAAAGGACAAACAAACAAACCAACAAGTCAACAAACCAACAAACACACTTTCGCATCTATAATATTAGTCGGGTTTGGATAAAAGATGTAAGTAATGATGGAGTGTAGCAGGACTCAGAGAATTAGTAGATTCCTAATGTTTTGGAACCCTTCCTCGGAAGTAGGTATGATGAATTTTACCTTTTTGTTGAGGGAACTTTTAGGTGGCTAAATAATCATGTTTAAAAAACAAAGTTTTAAAACAAGACTAGTCTCCACTGAGGTATCCCAACAAATCATACTTTTATTTTAGTGATACCTAATCAAGTTCGAGATTCTAATTGAACGGACATCGATTTTAATTGGATGCATAAATTGGTATCCATCAAAATTGGCGTTTGAACATTTTTAAATAATAAATATTTATACAGGTAGCAGCTGCACTAAAATCCCGCTCCGATACCCAAATAATAATTAGCCTGCCCTTAGCACCTCAGTCGGCGTCCGAGAAAAAAGATCTCGTCGAGCCTCGCTCGCGAACCAACATAACCTGTAATTTGGAAATTATTATCTAACACATTGTGCCTTTCTGGTTATCCCGCCGGTCAATTTGCCGTTTTTATGGCTCCCACAGAGCCGCGGCCTCTAATTATCTCCGCCACGATCTCGGCCCGAGGCGCGATCGCGGCTCACTGCTTCGGCCTTCCGTCGAACACCTTAAGTTCAAAATCATAACGCTCAAAATGCTTTGGACTGACTCTAGTCCACATTCATTTAGATTAGAAACACGGTAAAATAAATAAATACCTATGATTCAAAACAAGTCCGCGCGAATTCTATTTGTTTTATCGCTCAGTCCTAATTGCACGTTTATCGTTTATAATTTATTTTAAGACTATAGACGCAGAACGTAAATTGTCAACGAGTTCGAAATAGATTTTCCTGCACCATCGGACTATAAAATTATGCATCAAACTAAAAAGATGACAGATAAGCAATTTTATCTGTAACATTTTTAATGAAACAGAAATTATAGTGAGTCATTACAGAGTATTCAGATCTCTACCTTGTTAGTGAAACCCTATCATAAACCGTCACAATTTCCTTTTTATACGCATTTATCTATGCATAATGTCATAAATTTAAATTATAATCGGTGAGTTTTAACGCCCAATTTTTAAATTAGAGAAACGTAACGAACCGGGAAAACATCCGATCGTCCACTCGTTTGGGAGGACGCGGCCCTCGACGCTCGAATTCTATTACAGAGAACTACTAATAAAATTAATTTATTTCTCGATTACAACAGTAACGCGAGTTCAAAAAGGAGCCGCTACATCGCGTCATTAATCATATTAATTAAGACGAGCATGAGCGCCTTTGTTCGTGGCTTTCTCGATAAACGAACGCTTTTTACGCTCAGACAAATTACAGAAAGCTCGTGTGAGCGGGCCATAACAATTTGGTAAATCGTGCGCAGTGACAAGACGACTGTGCCGTGATAGCGTCACATTCCCGCACTTCACCGGACTTATAGCGGCCGCTGATTGGTCAGAAACAATATTGTTAAATGCGATTTGATGTGTGCGCTTTTTCCGATATTAGCTTGTTATTAGAGTGTTAGGTGTGTAATCGGACAACCACACGACGAGCACAGCTACGTTCGGACGCACGCAGCGGCGATTCGTTTCGCTCGTGTTGGTAATCACCTCATATACACCATTGTTTTGATGAACTACATTAATTGAAAGTGCTGTGATTAACAAAGCGTCTCTTTTATAATCAATATTTTAAAACGGCAGTAATTAATGGTCCGCGTCAAATCTATTTCACATTCGATTTTAATTGAATGGATGGACATAAAACTCTGTTTCGACATTTAGGTGACTACCATCATTTAAGTAATGAAACATGCACCCACTTCATCACTGCCTTTTGTTTCATGCCTGTAGGCTTTTATTAGCCTATTGCACTTAGCCTGATTTATATGACTTTGAGTGATTTACATTTTGAAAAGGTAAAATTGTTTACTAAAACATAAATGACGTCTATGCGGTAAGAGATCTTTTATTCTTGATAGGTTATCATTAGAAGATGTTGTAAAAGGTGCGGTACATACCTACTAGAACAAGAATTAGATACCGTACCATCCTAATATATGCGTATAGCTTATCGCCACTACCTCCTTAGATCACATTCTCATTTTTCACAAGGGGTCTCTTTCTACAATCAATATCTATTCAAATAAATAAAATTGAAGTGTCTGATGTAATATCAAATTAATAGCTTTTTGTAGAACAAACATAAAAGTTTGTTCTTGGGGCTTAGATGTTTGTTTTGTACTATAACTGTGTATCCATGCTACCTGCGACACATGAAAACCTTAAGCAGAAGTGAATGTGTAAGCGTTTATGTTTTATGTTATGTTGGATATTGTAATAAGCTGTGTCTTATACCACTGTGACTTGTCGTGCGGCCACTGTTTACTTACTTTTTATTGGTACAGTAGTATTTTTACTAAAGCTAGTCTTAGGTATTGCCCGCTATTGATTGTTATTTCATCTGTGCACATACTTGATACTTGGGCTGTACGCTCATCATTCATAACCAATTTCGAAGTATGGCCAACATCGTTAGACATTTTGAAACTATAGATACCTACCTAATTCGTTCTTGTTTTAAGGGTTCCGTACCTCGAAAAAAAAGGGACATAATAGGTTCACTTCATTCTCCTTCTGTCTATCTGACAATACCCATTTTTCTCAGAAACGAGTGGAGATATCGATTTGAAATTAAAATACTCAGGTCTGCAATCCCTTGGAGCTGTGAAAAAATCAAACTTCTAACTCAACGCAATCAAAAGATAGGTACCTCCGTTTATGTCACATATTTTGACTCTTGCAAGGGAATCAAAAGCTATAAGGTACTTCCCATAGACCTAGAATCACGAACTTTAGCAAGAAACAATGTCTTAAAGCACAAGTATAGAAAAATCTGAAAACCAGCATAAATACATATGCAGTTACAACACGAAAAAATGTACGGAACCCTCGGTGCGCGAGTACGACTCCCAAACACTTGACCGGTCTTTTTTAAAAAATGTAACTGTCAAAAGTAGTATAACTCGCATTTACTATGTTACGATTACAAACCACCAACTCCCTCAATAACTTGGACAAACGCCAGCACAATCGTATCAAATGATGCTCCTAGCATTCAATTAGTCAACCCAGCATGCGATAAAGCACATAGTAAATAACTAAACCACATTTATAAAACGGTCGGTAACTAGGCAGACTAGGTAAGCGGTTACAGTCGCCAGTCTAACTGACTATACGACAAACTGATGAGGCACGCACGACTCGCGCGCCCTCATTAATTTGACGAAGAATTATATCTTCATCGACTACTGTGAGGTAGCTCCTCTGTAATTATCTCGTATTAGGGCCTATTACCGCAGACGATCCGCTATCAATATAATGCGTTGCTATTCCGATAATCGCCCTTAGACAATAGCTCCTGGATTGCAAGCATTACCGCCATGCGAATTTCGCAAATATTTTCCATGCATCATACATGAGGTTGCTAACTAACCTATGCGACAGCTCCTTGTGTAATAGCTGGAAATTCTATGAATGTATCATGACAGTTTGATTGAGGAACGTGCGCGATGACGCATTATTATAACGCGCGTTTCTTTATTGTATGCATATCGTGCAGTTTTCGATGAAGAATACGGTTAATTTATTTGCTTCAATGCCCTTTTCAATTCAGGTAGACGCCCGCCCGCGTACCGTTCGCAACGCGAAAGCTATTTGCGATTATTTCCGAATTTCATTATTGCGTTATCATTTCGTTAATCATTACTGTTTGATTCAGGAATATTCGCTTTAGAGTGTAATAATAGGGTTTATTTTGGAGTGGTGTGTTAATGTAAAAGTGAGAAGATGAAAGATGCCGCCAGCATTTGTCACTACTTTCGGAACGAGGTGGCGGAGTAAATGCCGGCCCGCCCTGTTTGCACCTCGGTCCAAGACACGATATAGCTGGCAGTAAGGACTCGCTTGTCTTATTTGGCTTCCACTAACTTCTTTGTAATTCGCAAACGCGGAATTTCATCACAAAGGCTTAGAAATCACACATTTTAAAGGCGAGATTTTGGTATCCACAAGTGGCTAACGTTGATGAATCAAACCTGGTTAGTTTCACAGCGTTCTTACTGCCCGTACGTTGTGCCCGGGGCTTTGGCAAGTTTTCTTTTTCTTGGCAGCCGCAACGGCGGCGGTGTAAGGACGAGGAATGCGAACTTAATGATTTCTGTTTTGAGACCATAACCAATCATTCCGTCGTCAAAATTAAGGAGACACTACATGTGGCGGTACTTTGCAAAAACAAGCTCCCCGAGGGTGAAAAACGGAGTAAAAATCGTTTGTAATGAGTACCTATTTCATTTTGGATTGACTCTTAATTTGAGCTTTGTTTTTATTGACAAGTTTATTTCAAAGATATCGCTTCATACGTGTTTTCGAAGTTGCGTGTAAAACGTTAGAGACGTAGATGGTAATTAAATAATTTGAGGCAGTAAAGTGACTGTGCGTGGTCCGTGGCCACCATTAGTAGCAAAACGCCAAATCATTTACGAGAAAGCGAGAACCCGCCTCGCACTATTTACATAATTTATTCACACTAAAACTCCAGTGATAATATGTAAGTCTAAAAATAGTAAATTTTATTTTATTACTTAAAGAACTATAAAAACTGCACACTATTGAAATTCCTTAGGTGTACCTTTAGTTTTGACTCTTACCATAAAATAATTATGTTAGTGGTAGGACTAACTTTTCTGCGAGTGTTCGTCTGGGTTGTTACCACCGCTTTGTTCGTGAAGTCTGCCGCCAAGCAGTAATGTGCAAGCATTACTGTGTTCCGGTTTGATGAGCAGAGTATCCAGTGAAATTACTGGGCTTATGAGACTTAATACCTAACGTCCTACCGTCCTAAATGTCTCAGGGTAACGAGCGCACCGCTGCAGTGCCGCGCAGGCCTTTGCGCTTCAAAGTTCTGAGTGGCACTGCAATTGTTATGTGCCGGCGTTATGCTTACCATCAGGCCAACGACCAGCTCGTCTTGTTGCAAGATAACATAAAAAAAATCGTAAGGGGGGCTCCACTGCACTTCAGTGAGTTTGATTTTCAGGAACAATATATTCCACTACCTCTTTAGTCATTAGGTACATATTATGCAGGTGGGACACGTACAGCTGCGTCGCAGGTATTGCAGGATGCAACAGCAGACTGGGTCCGGTCAGTGCGCTACCGCACTAATATAGTGCGGTACCTATCGATCGACCAATATCCATTTGTCGGCTCAAATAGATAGTCATCGATCATGATCAAAAACTAGCCTATCTAAAATAAAAAACAACGTAAGTACATTTCATTTGAAACAAATCCGCTAAAAGAAATATAAAATGTAGAGTTACACCATCTCCTACACTTGTGTCTACGATACAATCTCCCAAATATTAAACTAATATTTAGGCAACGCTTTGCCCGAGCCGCCTCATTTGCATAAGGTGCGGTCTCTATGGGCTGATAGGCCGCTACTTTTGTTAACAACTGCTCGAATCATCTAAAACTTTATTATTTTTTAATAATCGAGGTGTGGGAACTCGGCGTAGGTATTGAAAAGAGTTGTTAAAACTTTAAACTCCTTCAGATTACCTCATATAGTGAAAAAATAAGAATTTGTGATTCGCATGTTGAGTTAATTATGATTAACAAAAACTAGGTATGTCTCAAAGTAAAATAACCTGATGATTACTGTAACTTGTATCTCAAAAGAATATTTGTTGACCCAACAGTCATAAAGAATGTTAATCTACTATGCATTTGTGCCCATAAATAATACGTTTACGTAGCCACTCAAAATTACTTATTTTGAGTTTCTAATCCATGTCGCAGATATGCAACATGGATAAGACAAAAGAGGACTTAAATAAAAGTGCCCTAGACGAATGGCTAATTCACACGGTCACTATACAATTTAGCCATAATACGGCCTAAGTTATTCAGCATAGTGTGCTTATACGACAACAGAATCTACCTCATTAAAAAAATTCACATTTTTACCATGAAAATGAGATTTTACAAACAAATAATAAACAATGTCAAAATTGCTTATTAGCATATATGCGGCAACTATCTCTTTTTTATGTTAGACATGAGGTTGAGCTCGGATCGGACACTGATGTGACAATGATAGAGACAAATTAATTGCAAAAACAAATGAAAGAGCTTTATTCGATTTGTATAGACTGCCACGACCACCTTGAAAGTAATATAAGATTTGATGATGATGAGATAATTATCATGATGATGCAGCCTATTGTGTGATTGTCGTATTCAATGCCTGGCGCATTCAACGCATCTGGATATCATGAAAATTAAACAGGTTATTGGTAGCACCATAATATTATGATTTCAAAACGTAACATTTAAGCAGTTGCCCAACAACATTGATCGTTATTCTACGTAGAAATTGAATGCCGGCCAGAGATACTAAAACGCAAACATTGACCTTCTTAAACTAAGATCGATAATCTTGTTTGAATGTTTGTAGTCGCAGCCACGTGACTGGGGCTTAAGTCCGTCGCATGTTCCATTAAATATCATAATTTCAACCCATTAGCCGCTAATGTAATGTCCCTGCCGGCAGCTTTGAGGTTTATTGCTTGGCTATTAATTTCGAACGAGCGTCTATGGGACTTTTATAAGGCTTTGTTTTTCCGATATCTACAGAATTAACGGCGTAGAATAAACTCGCTGCTGTCCCATTTCACCAATATAACCTTATTTTTATGCGAGCCTTGTCCAATTAGGTATAGAGACAATTCCATAAACATGGTTTTAAATTACCTATGTTAGTGTCCGATTTAAACTAAATTATTTGGTTAGGATGAAATAGGTATAATAATAAAAACGCTTACACTCATACCCCCGCACTAGGATTCCCTGTGTCGCAGGTGGCATAGACACACACAGATACATATCACAAACATCCAAGACCCGAGAACAAATTTTATGCTTACACAAAATCTGCCCCGGCCGGGAATCGAACCCGGGACCCTTTGCTTTGCAGGCAGGGTTACTACCAACTTAGCTACGGAGCCGTCAAATGCACTTATACAGTCTTAGCTGCCTGTTATAATAAAAATATTAAGAAACTAGCGTCCTCCTCGAAAACATCTCGTTGGTATTGATTTCCTAATTTTGTAATTATAAAAAAAATATGATTGATTTAATTAACAGCGGTAGCTTAGTTAATTTAACTTCCGCATTCAAGATATTTTCCAATTAGGCATATTAACCTAATACGTTCACAAAATCATTAATCTTATAATCTTTGAATAAATAATCAGAAACATAAACTGATTTCGTATTTTTAAAGCGCGAATGTTAATCGATTTTAGTTTTATTGCTTAAAAGGGATTTGAATAGTATAAATTTTAATATCTGTGTACAATACTACAGTCGTAAAAATAAACCCGTTGAAGGCTACGTAACATTTATGTCGCAAAATAGCACTTTCAAATCTGTGTATACTCAATTTGACATTGGAGAGGATTTATCGGTATAATACCCATTGTGATTTTAATTAAGAAGCAGGTTACTCAAGTAAACATCTATGGAATTTGTGTATATTGGAAAACAGGTTTGTTATTTTGAGGCGCAGAACAAACTGATGTGATAAATGTACCTACAAAACAAATATTTTTTGTGTTTATAAAACTTCGCATAATTTTTATGCGTAGGTATAATATCTTAATTGTGTCTGACAGGTCTTTACTGCATTTACCTAACGCTAACGGAAACGTTTGGATCACCGGCTGAACAAAATAAATTGTCAAAAATCTTAAGGCGCCTCCCCAAGTCAACGATCTTCAGCATTCTGTCCTCATTGCACCCATTGTCTGTTTGCGTTGTAAAAAAGAAGGAAGACCACGCGCGCAGCTGAATTGAGTAAATAGGTACCTAAAAAAGCGTAATTACTTCAAAATTAGATGCCTAGTTGAAAATGTATCATAACCAAGTTTTTACTATTATATAATACGTAAGTCTGTTAACTTTATCAATATACATTTATAAATAACAGAGATATTTCATTGCAAACTTATTTTTAGAGGTAACGTTTCTTTTTTTTTTTTTGGTCGAGTAAAATTGGTAAAAACACCTTTTGATCACATCAAGATTATCGCTAATTTAATCAACGAAAACAGGCGATCTTACCACAAAAAAATTAAACACACCCTAAACCTGTGTTAAACAGCGTTTGACTCCTACAAATGCTTTTGGCGTGTTTAAATATGAGGAACCACAAATCTTGCGTTAAGTAGCATCTAGCTGTTATCTATATAACAACATTTTGTTGTGACATTTCTAATAATTTTAGCCGTTATCTTTAGACCCTGTCGAGCAAAACAGGGGTCGAGAAGTTGTTTTTTGTGGTAATATACAGATATAGTTTTCCCAGTGCCAGAAGCTCACCTGATTTTGCTATAAAATCTTTTAAGTGAAGCTATTTAGCTGCTATATACGCCTTAACACAAACACCTACTATTACTTACATTGTCAATAAGTACTAGGCATGCTCAGAAGAGTCTGATGAAGCCTATAAAGAGAGGACGCATGCTAGACAATCAATATAAATCTTACTCAAGTTCAAAGCGTCTTCTAAAAGCTTTCCTTCAAACGCAGGGATACGATCAACAAACCTCACTAATCTATCAATGCTGTTATCTATTCTATAGCATGAAGGCGGACTGAGGAGAGGGCCGCCCCTTTCCCGCAGAAGGGACGCCCCTGTCTCAACGAGATCACCTAGAGATTCAACGGTTTCTTTGGGTGGATTAAGTTAAAAGAATAAGGAAGTTATAATACGTTTTGTATATTCGAATAATTTATAGCTAAACGCAGTTTAAAATTAGTATATAAACAAAATAACGAACTGTAAAAAATGTTTCTGTCAAGTTGAATAAATCTTATATTTATCCTTGTCTAAGAATTCGCTGCCGCAGTCCTAGACGGCAACTTATTCGAACACTGACAAATTGCTTCGTTAGAGGATTTTGCATAATAGATCATTGTGGCCAATGAGTATTGCTTTCACACGACATCCTTAAGAATATCAAAACTGGCTTCAATGACAACTACTGAACAGCTTTTGATGAAATCTATTTCTATGAGACCAATTTGAAAGTATACTTATCTCTTATTATTTTTTATTTTTAATCTTATTTGGTAACGAGACGACCTGATCGTTTGCCTGATGGTAAGCATAACGCCGGCCCATAACAATTGCAGTGCCATCCAGAACTTTGAAACACAAAGGCCTGCGCGGCACTGCAGTGCGCTCGTTACCCTGAGACATTAGGTATTAAGTCTCATAAGCCCAGTAATTTCACTGGATACTCTGCTCATCAAACCGGAACACAGTAATGCTTGCACACTACTGCTTGGCGGCAGACTTCACGAGCAAAGCGGTGGTAACAACCCAGACGGGCACTCGCAGAAGAGTTAGTCATAACTCTTCTGCTTACATGAAAAATAAATAAAAATACAACCGAATTGAGAATCTCCTCCTTCGTGGAGTCGGTTAGAGCGTTATTTATTGACATAAGAAAATTTTACAAAGTTTAAATGTTGTATAACTTCAGTAGACCAGGTGTAAATTAATGCTGCAGACATATCTATACCACTAAATAAAATTTAAGTGTCTGTTTGTAATATCAAAATAACAGCTTTTTACTTAATGCATATGAAAGTATATACGGTACCTATGACAAAACAACCATTTTTTTACAATTTTGTCTGTCCATCTGTTTGTTTGTTCCGGGTAATCTCCGAAACGGCTGGGCCGATTTTGACGGGACTTTCACTGGCAGATAGCTGATGTTACAAGGAGTAAGTTAGGCTACTTTTATTTTAGAAAAAAAATAGAGTTCCGCGCAAAAAAATAAAAACCATGAAATCATTATCTACGCGCGGGTGGAACCGCGGGCAGCAGCTAGTTCTAAATATAACGTAATTTTCAGCTTCATCATTCATCGCGTAAGACTAGATGAGATATAGTGGTCAAATACTGACGTGATGACACTTAGGCTTGTAGCACACGAAGCAAAATGGGTTTCAGCTTATCTACTTTTAAAAATTCTAAATATACTTTAAAATTTTAAGGAAAAGGTCCCTTTTGGCGATTACACCAGCTACTCCAAATTTTACAAGCCATCTTGTGTTCTTTTCGAAACTATGTATATAGCAGAGCTGCGGCCTTATTTTATGCCTTTCCAAATCTCTGTCAATTTTAAACTCTATTTTATAGACATGAAGAGGTAACATACATTTACTTATGACTTTTAAGTTTAGGTATAACCTTTGTGTGGCTGAAAAGTTATACATTTTTTATGTAACAAGACAATTAGCTCGTTTGTCCTATGCCAAGTATATATTACTATTAAAATTTTCGTGAATAACACACACTATAAATTGTTAAATTGTGGTCGTTGTGATCTCGCCGCGTCCACTCCCTGAGGAAGAGCGTTGGACACGCTCGAAACCTAGGTCGAAAATATCGACAAATGACGTGAACCAAGAATATTACATATACGTTGTAAATCACAAGCACTTTTCAATCCGCTGAAGCTTATAACGCAGCCTCGTCTCGATACAACAACGCGCACTGCTTTCATAATCCAATTAAGAATAATTGTCGATAAACTGACAGCCGCGATAGCGATTTATGCGGTGATATTTCAGCATCGTTAATAAATTTATGCTTGTTCTTGCGCCTTAAGATTGCGCCGTACGGCGTACACCCATTAACTGTTTTCGATTCGCAGTGAAGTATCGACAACTTGTAATACGAATAAGATTTAACGCATTATCGAGTCAAAATACTTACGAACAGCGGTCTACTCATACGGCGATGTAGAATGTTTAATTGAGCCGAGGTGTAAACTTATTTACTCCAAGCGGCTACTGGTCACAGAGCTCTGCGTTTAATTGTAGGTTTACGGTACATAAATTTTATTTATGTAGGCTGTATATAACGTGCGCCTATTTAGATTTATGCGATAACACTACATAGGCCCTATGAATATTTATATGAAGATGGTAATTTTGTTTATTATTTTAATTTAATATTTCGGATAGAATTGTATTAATATTTCGGTTTCTCTTCTATCCGCTCAGGCTACGTAGTTTTGGAAGCTTTCTTTTATAAACAGTTTTTTTTCTTTAGGCGTAATTAAAAGGGTGTTAGCTCTGAATAAGGATGTTAAAAGAGTGAAACCTTTTCGATTCGCTGTTAAGAAACTAACATTGACTTATTATAGCAAACTAAATCCATGATAAATATGTTCATGGAAAATATGCTTAGATATGCAATGACCTCGACTCTGGTGTCATATTCCTAAAACCAATTTTAATATCGTTTTCCAAAAAATAGCATAAGCAAGGGACGGAAGATGTTTCACGAATATATGTAATGTTTCACGAGGTCTAAATTTACTTTTAGAGCTGTCAAATATCGTCCTTCGTCGACCAATTAGACGCCACTTAATTCATGACCGTTAAAACTTCCTTGTTACTAGTACAAAGATGTGGATTCATTTGACAGGTCTAAATTTATTCCATCCTTTCTTATGTTCTTTTTTGCAAATGTCTTTTGTTTCATTTTCTAGAGCCGATCTCCTGGCTCCATCATCAGATCAGCTCCATGATACCAAATTATAGTTTTGTCATCCGAACTACATATACATACAAAGCTCAATTTCAATACGACAATAAGAAGTAGGTTAAAATTGATACCTGATATTTTATTATGTGGTTTGTTAGTTACAAGTAGAGCTAATAAGAGTTTGTTAAAAAAGAAATAAATTGTTAGCTCTAATTACCAATACCATTTTACTTACCTACACGTACAGAAGCAATACGTACCTCCAGTTCCAGTTATTCTCAATCTTCTGCAGTCTATTGATTTCGCGGTACATTGGGCATGAGTTACGAGCTGTGGTGAACCCTGACTCGCATCCTCCGGATTTATTAGATCATTCCACCGCATCGGGGTGGAATAAATTCTATCCCGTTGCCGTCCCAGGCCGTTCCCGTCCCGTATCTCACAGTGTGACAAATCGAGAACCGTATGCGGGTAAGTGTCGCGGTTAGGTCTTTTTATTGATTGTGTATTGTTTGCGAGAACGTAATTTTTGAAAGTTGTTGGTTTCTCGATATTAGGCAGTTTTTTTGTGATTGATATGTTCTTTTAATAGTTTTCTTTTATTCTGATAGGTTAACATTTGCCCATTATCCCAACTGCGGCGCGAGTACGGATCTTTTCGATAAAAAAAATCGATAAATTTGACAGTTAAAATCGATAAAGTGGGTTTTATTCGATAAAATTGACAGTTATAATCGATAAAGTGGGTTTTATCGATTATAACTGTCAATTTTATCGAATTTTTTTTATCGAAAAGATCCGTACTCGCGCCCCTGATCTTATATGACAATGAAATCTAACTCTCAAGAGCGGATGCTTTGCAACAGATTTTCAACGTAAGGGGGATAGCAGAATAGATATCTTGTAGGATTCAAACCCTCAGTCGACAGATCAGCGGGCAGCTGCACTACCACTGAGACTCATTGTTTCTACATGAGACTTAGATCAAAATTGGATTTTGAGTCACTTATTATTTTATTCTTCATTTAGATAATGTTTCTCCATCTAGTTATATATCTATTCTGTCCGGCATGACGAAGAGGGGTCGTACTAACTTCGATGGCTAACAAAGTCCGTACAGGATTCCAAAGGGTAATTTCAGCTGTATGACACGGTCATTAAACCGATATTCCACATTGTTGTCGGAAATAAATGGGCGTATTTTGTCATGTAGGGAGCTGTCACAACAAACATTATTTCATTTTACTTTATGATTTTGTAACGTGCCATGAAGCATCTCGCATTTTGGAATAAGTCGTTTTACCGTAACAAAAATGGTAATGCACAGAATAACAGAATCATTTTGCACAAAACGGGACCACTCGTCTGTGGTTAGAGCCTAATCTACTGTTAGACTATAAAATGTTTTTAAATAAGGGCGTTGTTCTTACGAATTAAAAGATAATGTGGAAATTGGAGAGTTACATCGCATTGGTCTTAAAAAGTCATCCTGTCCTCAGCGGCATGTAAAAGGGATTGATAGGAAAGGCGTTTATTTTCTTTGCTAGCACTTATGCTATCAGCATTATGACAGTGACGTTTCTGTAGCATGAATATTAAAATTATTGCTTACACATCAAACAATATAAATAACCTTTGTTTGATCGTCTATCATAGTACCTACTTGACATTGGCGAAATTGTGGCTAACATTCCACAGAAGCCAGGAAATAAAGAAAGAAGAAGATAAATAACTATCAAAGAAAAGAGGTGTTTTTTTTAATTTGCCAGTAGTTTGTGAGATTGATTTCTCAGTAACTCCTGATAAAATAATCACTCCTAATGATTGCATACGTAGACCCTGCATCCCTGACCTTTAATTTGATTTCTATGTAATCTGTGGATTTAGGAACTATGATGAGGAACATGGTCCATACCATTCAGAAATATAACAATAATTCCACTTTTATGTAGGTATTACTTTATTACTTTTATACTATTGAGTAGCAACTATTTTCCCGGTTGCGAGAATAACAACATTGATATAATACGACTACTACAAGACTTAATACAGAAGCAGAGGTTAAACATAAACCGATCGTGGATAAAAAAATGCTTTAGATGTTATAGCTGCGTTGGAAAAAAATCTAAAATAAAAGTCGTTCCCTTTTAGTAACCAATTCGCCACTTAGTCACGTAAAAAACAGATCTTTATGGATATATTTATAGATTTCTAAAACCACAGATTTTAAAATTTTATCCGCTATATTGATCGGCTATAAAAGGCCTCCATTAAAATTCAAAATTATAGTGTGAAATTCATAAAAATTGAAAGACGTAGCGTGAATCAATAAACACATTCCGCACTCCCGTCGCATGTATGTTCCCAATGAGCACCGTCAATAAATCGGGCCGGTATAACAACAGTATTCGAATTTACGATTAGTCGCGGATTTAAACAATAACGTTCTATTTAATAGTGGAATGTTCGTGGCACGGGTGTGGGTAATTGTGGCCGTGTCCGAGCATCTTTCGGCGTTAGTTACGAATCGATTTGGTAATCGGATAATCGAGTCTCGAGACGCGTGCTGGTGTTGGTACGACAGTGCCAGAGTGTTCCGCTCGATTTTGGTCGATCGTGTCGGTAATTTTGATAGAAATTCAATAATTTGGATACGATCGCGTGCCGCTCGCCGCGTCCGTAGTCCACACCGAGTCCTCTACAATCAGCGATTCGACAAAGGCTATGTATCGATACCATTTTAATATTGGAATTTCACGCGTCGCGGCTTCTAGCGATTGGAAATAAGTAATTAAAAAATATTCAGACAGAAACAAGTCAGAAATTGGCCAAAGTCAAATAAAACCATGTCGTTATTTTATTTGGTAAAAGTTATTCATTATAAACTCTATGTATAAAAGTTTAGTATATTTACTAGACGTTCATCATTTTATTTATGAAATAAGTTCCTAACTCATCAGTGTTTCGTATTATAAAGATTCAATATAAATCATATCCTACTAATATTATATAGGTACGCGAAAGTTTGTGATTATGGATGTACAGAAGTTTGTTACTTTCCACGAAAAACTACTGAACGGATTTTAATGAAGCTTTACCGTAATATAGCTTATGACTACATCAGAATAACATTTAGGCTACAATTTATAAAGATACTTCAAGGCCGCGGTTTCACCCGTGTTTCCACAGGAACTGAGCATATTTACGGAGAGTAACATAAAAAAACATAAACATAAAAAACATAAACGCTTACACACTCATACCCCCGCACTAGGATTCCCTGTGTCGCAGGTGGCATGGACATACACAGATACACATCACAAACACCCAAGACCCGAGAACAAACTTTATGTTTACACAAAATCTGCCCCGGCCGGGAATCGAACCCGGGACCCCTCGCCTTGCAGGCAGGGTTACTACCAACTTAGCTACGGAGCCGTCCTAAGCAGCTTATGTTATTCTCCAGTCTATAAACTATATCTGTACCAAAAATCACATCGATCCGCTGCCGCATGAAAGAAGGACAAACCAACAAACGTACACAGTTTCGCATTTATCATCTATATGAGTACGGACATACCACGCAGGTGAAGCCGTGGGTGAAACTGAGTTCTAAATAATGTATGAGTTCACCCGCCAATTCGCGGGTCGAGGGTTCTAATACGAGCTCAAACTGTGTCCAAAAATATTGTGACTTTGATGCAACCAAAGTACTGTGGCAAGTCATTTTATAGCACTCGCCTGGTTACCACCTTTGAGTTGAAAATCGAATGTCAAAGACATATCGGTCTACTTCAGCTGTTGCCCTTAAGAACCAGTTCATGCGTTTTCACCTCCGACCACATCGTCACTATAAATAAGGTCGGTTCACCAATAATTTTGAACGGAAGCTCAACTATGAACTGGGCTTAATTCGTAAACCTAGGTTCATATAGCTTACACATCGAATTATTTGAAAGAGCATTTTGACATCTGTTATCAAAGTTAGACCTTGAACTGTCGATCACGTGAACGTATTTCATTTCACATTTGGTGAATAGAAGGCAAGAATAACAAGAGATGGTAGAATCACTTCACAAACGCGGCATTGTTAAAAATATTTCTGTTTTTTATTTAAACGATAAACAATCAACAAACTTTGAACTTTTAAGTGTCAATAGCAAGTGTCAAATTTCCCATTATCCAATAAAAAAATCTCATAATTATTTTTTTACATGACGAGCCCTAGCGTTGAACCGTGCAAGGGGAATGGAGCCCCTCACACGATTCAAACGCACCGGACGAGGGAAGCCGAGTGGTACAAAACGTATGGGCGGGTTGAATGCCAGCTTGGTAATGATATCATTATATCAATCATTCAATTTGTATAAATATGAAATATGAATTTGAGATTGAATGTAACTTGATTTGATTGATATGAGGAAACCAAATTGAATGTAATTGTCTTGCAATCAAAATGCCGTAGCTATTAGGCAGATACATATATGAATATTTAATAGAAAAATAGGTAAAATATGTGCAAATAGCTATGGAACACCATTATGGCCAGATTACGCGTCTGCGCATAGCGATTCCTTTCTCAGTTTACCCATATCCTCCTGGGAACAGCATTTTTTTCGGGATTAAAAATACCTTAAATATTAACCTAAAACTATTATACGTTACTGTTCCTGCTGCTCTCAGACAAGCCGAAGACAGAGTGGTGTGGAAGCAGCTAGTCAGCTCCTCGACCAAGGCCTTCCAGATCAGGCACGACCTTCAGTAATGAAGAAAACGACAAAGAAGAAGATTATATGTTAGTACCGTTACCAAATTACAGCCATAGTTATCTGTATAGTAATTAAGGCGAGTTTGAATAATAAACATCGAAACTTTCTTATTTTTCTTTCTATTCTGCCCGCGGTTGTCACCCACGTTCCCACAGAAACAAAAGGCTTTTCAAAAAAACATTCTTTTTATTGTAATGAGTGTTCGCCTTACCACATCACTATGTACCTACTATTAACAATCACACAACTATCTGGGAACCAAAAACTATAAAGCACACATGCTATTTATATCTGGTTACTGGATACTGGACTCACTGGCTACTGGATTTTATAACAAACAATAAATACGCAGACATAATATCTGATAAATACCTGCCGTTTTTCTCCGATGCACTAATATTAAATTTGCTCCTTTGCAACTGAACTTGCAACCCTTCCACCTTACATTATTATAGCCCAACCTATTTAACCTAGTCAGTGACTTTAACCTACACACGACAGTCATCAGGTATTTTTGGTTTAATTTTCATTAAATAAATCGTTGAGTCAAAATTGTAAAAATACTTTACAAATTGTTGTAATATCCAAACGTATCATTCTCGGGGTCATTTTGTTGACATGCACCACACATTTCTCACATTTTCGTGCTAGGGCTGATTTGGTTTTCAAACTCTATAAACAAAACATTGTCGGATAATATAAAATACTTAGTTTTCAAATTATCCCTTGATACACAAATTTGTGGCGGTGTCCGCACAATAATAAATATTTAAAAAGGTTGGCAGGTGCAATATACCTCAAATTGATGTCCAAATAACAGAGTTGAGGCGTTCGTGTTTTTAATAAAGAGGCCAAGCGTGATTCGATTTCGAGCGCTGTTGGTTCAGTACAAAAATGGTGTTTCTCAGCTCCTATCACACATATACACAGACTGTATGGTGTAGTGGATGGGTCCATTGATTTAGCTGCTATATGGTGCGTTATGGATGCCTATTCGATTTCCAGAGAAAAATATTTGATCACTTACCAAAAAACGCATGAATTTATTCCGTATCTGGGTTTTGTGTGTTCATGGTCCTTCTAGTTCATTAATCTCGGTCATAGGGAATGTAATAGATTCAGTGCGATGGTATATTTGTTTTTATTAAATACACTTTCATGAAAACAATGTTCCTATCTATGGTATAGGCAGAACTCGTGTTGCTTGCGTTGCGACCACACAAAATATATTTTTACGCCCCCTCACGTAATAAAAGTGAACGAAAGTTTCAATGTATCTTTATTGCGTTTCTTAATATTGTAAGCGAATTCCTAAACACTTGCATGATTTTGTGAGCGAGTGAGTCTGTAATTTGAGAATTAATTCTATCGCATTTCGTCGAGATGCGCCTTTATAGCGGCTCTGACACCAAAACAGCTGATTAAGTGCGGAACACTCGCAATCTCGCGATATTATCGGCTTAACCCAAGTTTACCGCCAAACTTACAATTAAAGCAGAATTTGTTTGCCCCGCACGTTTTTCAATTACGCATTCAACACGGTGAAATGCTGATTTCAATAATGATAGGTAGCTACCGAGTCAACAATCTACTTATGTGATTATTAACTGTTTTTCAAACTCAAACATTTCCCTGTAGGTATGATGAAAGTTGAACATTTTCAAATTATTATTAACGTGCTAGAAATTAAATGAACACAGTTAAATTATAACAGGAACAGGAGTAAATAAAAATCCTATTACATAAATGTGTGTATTACTAGGCTGTGGTTACATATAACGTACTTTTAGATACCGATATATAAATAGCTAAGTATCACACTTAGCATTAAAAAAATATTTCGTAATCAGTCATAAATCTTAATAAATTATGCTGGACACTAAGCCAAGACTCGTTTTGATCTTAAGCACTCCTCTCACTTTCAAAACACAAACTACTTACAAATTAAATACTTAATAACAACATTTGGTTGTGTCCAATAGCAGCTACTGTTATTGCAAAAACTCAAGGTTAATCATTTCTGTAATATCGCCAAATTGGTGCAATAAGGAAAATTTACTAATGACTATGCAAATAGCGGCTATAAACACATAAGTATAAAAACTGCTGGAAGCACTGAACTGTTTTGAATCTGCTACTGGAATAATGCTAAATGTATTCAAACGAGAAACGTTCAGTATGGACTTTGGATATCTACGTACAGTTTTACGAGGCCTTAAATGCTCCTCGCAATTTTGTTTCCTCATCTAGTCTTCGTTTTGTATGGTTACCAAATAATATATTCAGATTAAAATCCTATAAGTAAAACTTAAATGTACTTTGTTTGATGTCCCCGTGACTTAGTTGGTTATAGTAAGGTTCGAATCCTGTTGGAAGCGAAATTTTTGTGATGTATATATTTGTGTAAACACACACACACACACACATTACACTCAATATATTTTGGATATAGACTGATTTTTGAAAGTATTTGTCATTTACGGAATCTATAAAAATATAATAAAATTGGTTACTTTGGAGCATGTAAATGGTATCGGATCGCGTGATCATGGACGATCCATAACATCGATGCATCAGAAATCAAAACCATAAACCCCGATACCTACTGGCCTATTCACTGCATTCCATTCGCCTTGCTTTTCATTAGATTCCCAATCAGTATACCGTATCGGAGCCGCGATTCGACACGAAGGATTAAAGTCTTGCCCTTAGAGGTCAAGGTCACCCACAACCCCACTAAAGGACCCGGCACCTATAAACACTGGCCATAAATTACATCATTTGATTGGTTCCAATCAAGCACCTCGATTAAAAATATACCAATCTCAGCCACGTCCAAGTTATCGCTTACCACGCTCGATTTCAAGTAACACTTTAAATTTTTTATACTATAAATTTCCTAGAGTTCGACACAGTGTGTTAAGTCCGAGTTCCTTTTTGTTCTTTTATGTTTTTGAACACGCACCGTTTGCTAATTACAACGTTTCTCCTAAATATTGAGTTAAAAGGTCAGGAGTTTTGTCCATCACATGTTGTTTCGCAACCGCTAATAGAAACGTAACAATAGGGCACAGAAATAAGCGGAAGTGACGGAAGTGCTAATTCGAAAAGTACAAACCGCAGCAGTACAAAGACGGTGCTCGAAGCCCGCGATGAAATGACTACTGAGGGCCTGCAATTAGTGGACGAAGCAAAATGGCGGACCGGACCCGATGACCATTTTAAGAACGTCTCCATAGCGTGCCCTATCCCTACAATTTCTATACGATAAAAGAGCCAGTTTAAAAAGCGCAGGGGTCAATCTCGATTGGTCATTTACCCTCCCCGAGTTACACTACGTGCGTGTGTGTTAATTTAATTTTCTACTTGCAATAATTGGTGTTAGACCCCGCGGCAGACGAGCGGGGGCGCAACATGAGATATAGTAACTAGTTATTTGTATATTGAAACAAACATTCGCATGTGTGAGTTTACCCATCAGCGCACCTCTATTAGTTGATTGAATAATTTAAGTTTATTAATCTAATAAACATTCAAATTTATATTTTCGTTTCTAGATTTTATGATTTAAAACTTAATTGAAATATGTGTCGGCAAAGTAGTAAATCAAAATTATCATATTTGTAAAATTAATTTGATTTATTCTTAAGTTTGTAGTATCCGGTTGAATTTGCGTAAGTAGAGGTTACCGAAACCTTCAAAGCATAGAGATTAAAGAGTTTAATTCCCCTGAGGATCAATTTGTAAGGTCTATCTGTGTGGTAAAGTAGGGTCCGACGATCGGGAGCGAAGTGGGCGCCCCGCCGAGCCATGCGTCTTTGTGCACCGCTCGCATTTGTCATGTTAACACCGATCGTGTGAAGAGCCAGTTATTAATTACGCTGGGATTACGTCCCTCGACCGGCCTTATTGTTGCCATTGTTGGCTCCGGTGTGGCATTCACTCAGTTTTTCTGCTATTTGCCTTCAGGATTAATTCAAATAATAGGATTTATTTGAAGTTTGTATAAAAATACAAACACTCGACGAATTTAAAGGAACACAATAAATATGAGCAACCAATATTGATTGTAGGTAAGCAGATAATGAACTTAAATTCGGTTTATATCGAAGTTCATGTTGTAGCTCTAGAGCCACTATGAAATACGACATAATTCGTCTATTTGTATCTAATTTGTAGGCGGCCAAAGTTTTTTGTCTAATAAAACGTACGTTTATGAGGCTTTCATGAAGCAATTACCAGCAGGGGTCTATTCTGAGCTCAGAGGTGTAATGTTATAAACTCATAAACTGCCGACCGAAGCACAGGTGCTGTATCCTATTTATTGCCACGCATCCTATTTCAAGATTTTTAAAAAAACATCATCCATTGTGTTTCTAGTTTTACTTCCAGACGAAAGAGCCTTTATTATCCCGCCGATGTATGTAAAAGTATGTCTATACAGTCGATGGTTGAAGAAAAAGATATTTATTTTATCCTCCGCACAGAAGTTTTGTGGTATCGTTTACAAATTTATAACATAAAGTTCTGGGAAGCTTGTGTCGTGAGCGCTCATTGAGTTGAGTTGTAAACACACCAATTATGCAATAAAACCCTTTGTGGAGAAACCTTGAATGAGCAACCTCAGAACGAGCCGAAATTAGAACAACCGATATTTGGAGCAAACTAAAATTTCTGCATCAATCAAAAAGTTTAAAACATTATTTAATTATTTACAATGAAAAACTTTTTTTATACTATTTGGTAACGAGAAGAGCTATGCCTGATAGTAGGTGTAGCGCCGGCCCATAACAATTGCAGTGCCACTCAGAACTTTAGAACACAAAGGCCTGCGTGGCACTGCAGTGCGCTGAATATACAATATTTCAACATACCTAATCATTATTATGTTGGTCATTGGCAAAATACATAATTTACTATAGAAACTATATTTACTATTATTACTTTCTAAATATATATTTAGAAAGATATATTTACAAATGCGTACTTAATCATAATTACAGTTTCCACAAATAACAAAGTGCAATAAACCTGTGTTATTTATTTGACATAATGTGTTGCATTTAACTGTTGGTTTAGGCCTCGTGAGCCAAATAATGACACATATTTCGCCATATTTATTATAATACACGTCCATTTTGCTGTTCATTACTTGAACAAATATACGACAAAATACATTTGAACATCCATCAAGATATTTACAGCCCATTGTCTTACAAGAGTTCGAAAATAAAACGAAAGAAAATTATAGTCGAGTTTGACTCAAATTGCAGGCTGTGGGTATTATTTACGTAGATAATTTTCTTGGGACAGATTTGATAGTAATTTCCAGCACTTTGTAATTTATACGGTGATACTGTATTACTTATACGGTCAATTTCCAATTTGGCATAATGCAAATAATTGGTGGATACGTCCGGTCGTGCTCTGTCGATAGAGTGATTTCACGCATTGATTGACCTAAAAAGAACTGATAAATATTCTCTCTTTGCTCGAATTGCAAAGTGAAAATTTAAATTTGCCGAAGCGTATTTTTTTTATAAATCAAACATTTGTTAATGGTAGGACTAATTCTTCTGCGAGTGTCCGTCTGGGTTTTTACCACCGCTTTGCTCGTGAAGTCTGCCGCCAAGCAGTAATGTGCAAGCATTACTGTGTTCCGGTTTCATAAGCAGAGTAGACAGTGAAATTACTGGGCTTATGAGACGTAATACCTAATGTCTCAGGGTAACGAGCGCACTGCAGTGCCGCACAGGCCTTTGTGTTTCAAAGTTCTGAGTGGCTCTGCAATTGTTATGGACCGGCGTTAGCTTACCATCAGGAAAGCGACCAGCTCGTCTCGTTACCAAACAGCATAAAAATATACATTTTTTAGTAAACTAAAGTTACAGAGCTTTTCAAAATTTATGTTCTAAAATAGTGGCAGTATTGTCACGCGGAAGTGCACCAAGAGATAAATTTTGTTCAAGAGTGGCTGGATATGGTTTATGGACCATTAAATTTTTATCCCGGAAAATGCACAGTTTCTGTGAGAATCTCCACGTAGTTGAAACCGCAGGCAGAAACTAGTATAAAACCAGTATTAGTTTGGACTATTCGTTACAGAAGAAAATATGAAAGTAACAAGTCACAAAGACACATAATAAGTTATTGTTTTTGCAACTACAAAGTAATACCTGTAACATCTACTTTAACTGTTTTTTTGCTTACGAAATGCTACAAGAATTAATTAGGTTTTTAAACTGTCATGGTCATCTATACTACGAACAAAATCAGAATTAACGGGATATTTACCATGTATATTATTTGTATTGAGTTCCTAATATTTCGGCGCTGTTGCAAGCGCCATAATCACCAGAGAACCCAATACAAATAATATACATGGTAAATATCCCGGGAATTCTGATTTTGTTCGAAGAATTAATTAGTCCGTAAAAACAATTCGCGCATCTAACACACCCACCGCAAGTTCGCAAACTTGCACACAAAAATATCTCAACTGCAAGTGTGTCGTGAAACGTAAATGCGTTTAGCTAATCGCTGAGGCGAATCAGTGAGTCTTCATTCATTTAATATTTTCACAAAATTGTTTTACAACAAAAGACATCAACGCGCGCCATTGTTCCAACAAACTATCTCAAATGTTAATCCTATCATCCGCGGCGGAAACTAACGATGCATTAACGCGGCGTGAAAATAAAGAGCACAACTCTTGTGCCGACACAAACTGGAATCAAAACACAAACGGATCTAGTATTTCGTGATCGGGGCGTGCCCGTTGCGTATTAATGTACCCAGTGAACGATAAGCATCTCTCGCTTTGTGCCTTGCCGGTCCATTGTGCGCGCGCCGCCGCGAGAAAAGTAATTCTTAATAGACAATACTGCGAGCGTTTAGCGTTTTTATTTATGTAACACAATGCTTCGGTTTGCGAGAGATATATGGGCCTAGGCGCTAAGCCGGCGCGTTGCAACAAGAGCTTAATGGGGCAAAAAGTGGTAGGTACTGTTTTTGTTGGAGTTAACTCATTCTGCGTCGTTGGTACTTACGTAATAAACATCTGGTAATTTTGTTTTGGATTAATGTTTTGATAGTGAACTTTGTTACACACGTTTTATTTATGTAGGTATTGTATAATTAAGAATTTGAATAGTTTAGTAAGTGTAACATTTGTATTAAATAAATAAAAAACGCCCGCAACGATTCCGAACACGATTTCGACTGTTGTTACGCTAAGTGCAAAAGTCGATTAGAAAGTCCCCTTTTTCCTATGCTTATTACAATGCCAGCATGAGCCTTGCATACATTTTTTAAAAGTTGTGGAGTGATATCGTTTGCTAATCTGTAGGTCGCGGTGAAGGAAAGCATCGTGTTCCACATCGTCAATCGAAATCAAGAATATTAGAAATTAAAACAAAAACAGAAGTAGAAATAGGCTCTCTCGCGGTCTCATTAGCCCTTGCGAAAGTTATGGTTTTAGCATAATCTAAACAGATATCGCAACAAGTAAACAAACAACCAATGATCAAGCATATAGTAACTTCAAGTGATACTACTCTAAAATTTATTCAATTTTAAACTAAAACTAACTAATATATACCTAATGTCTTAGGCTAACAAACGCACTCCAGCAGGGCTAACATGCGCGCCACGACAAAATTCTGTCTACTGTTTTGTCTCGCTCTTTCTCTCGCGAACATGAGACAAATGCACGACATAAGCATCGAGAAAATTTTGTCACGGTGCGCATGTTAGCCCTACAGAGCCGCTTAGACCTTTGTGTTTCAAAATTCTGAGTGGCACTGCAATTGTTATGGGCTGGCATTATGCTTACTATCAGGCAAATGACCTCGTCTCGCTATCCAATAGTAAATGCTTAACCTCTTACACACTCTTACTCCTCCACTAGAAGTTAAGACAGATGCACACAGCTCAAACATTTAAGGCCAGAAACCAAACCTTAACTTGACCATACAAAATCTTCCTCGATCGAAACCGGCACTTTACAGGTTGGATTACTACCAACTTAGCCAATGAGCCGTCAAAAAGTAGTAGTAGTACTTGTATTATTATCTATTCTTTGGTAGTAGTATAGAAAACTACAATAGGTACGGATCGTTCCTATGCTCGCAACTAAGTAAGCATTTCTCCAATGCTAAGCACGAAAGTGCACCGCAATCAGCAATGCTTACACTGACTCTCGTTAAAGCAGTAAGTTGTGGTTATTAGAACAAATTACGCAGGAACAGCACCGAGAGATCAGATAAATTAGCCGGTGAGCTGCGGCTAATTGCGGCACTACACAAATATTTAATAACAATCCCAGATCCGCCGAGATCACCACTTATCTGTTCAAAGAGAACAGCGCACGCAATGGAGTCGGTGGATAGTTTTATTTTTATTTCAATTCCATACTCTCATAGGTATAGATCGTGTTGGCCATGAATTGAGTTTTTATGCTTTTCTATATGGCTTAGACTAATTGAAGATAATAACGTGATTCAGCTGTAATGACAACTAAATTCTAAATAGTGGTATCTACTACGAGATGTATGATGTAGTAAAAAAATTAAGAATTTAAATTTTGTTTTTTTAATAATAAATATAAACCCTTTACTTAAGGCAGATAGAAGATTGATTACCATGTATTATTGAAATATACACTAAAACCGAAGAAGTACATATCCAAATTAAAAAATAAACTAAATCTCAACCAATATAAACAAATATGACGTAAGTATGTTCAAAGCTTCGATGGTACCTATACAAGACCAAAATAAAAGCGTTATAAGAGAAAACCTACTCCACCCCTCCTCTGTTCAAATTATCGCTGCACGATTGTTAAACATTATTACGTCGGGTGTTGTTTAATAGAAACAAAAATATCTGGCGGCTCGCCTTGTGTTTGATCTCGAGGTGCGCGCCCGTCGACTGCGATTAGCCCTCTCTCAACGTATAATCAAATGTGCCCGAGGCCCAGACTCACACAACCTAACACGGCTACATCTTATCACACACCAACCATTGATGGCTACAAACGCGTAAAAATTTGAAAGCCGCAAACAACACCAGCGATGTGCGTTAAACGAGGGTAAAGTCGATCTGGTTTTTCAAAAAACGGCCACTCTTGACCGTCTTTGGCGGATGAAGGCTCTCATTTGGCCGCCATTTGTCGACCATTTCGGTGCCGATCATAAATGGAGCCCGCTCCGGGTCACGTTAACATCTCGAGAGAAAACGTGAAAAATCACACATCCACGCGTGAAATTACTATCAATATAGTTAAGTATGAGTATCTGGTTATGGGAAGAGCTGTAAACTTGTAGGGCAAAAAATTGAAATGGTTATTACAATATTTTATAGGTATGGATACTATAGCTACATAACGGAGAAAGATGCTTTACAATAATAACGAAATACTATAAAAGTACAAGCCACTTAATAATTTTAAATTATAAATAATTATGAATGACTAGCTTCTGCTCGCGGTTTCACCCACGTTACCACAAACCCGTGCATTTTTTGGGGGTAAAAATTGGCCTATCTTACTCTCAGGTCCATAAACTATATCTATGCCAAAAATCACGTTGGTAAAAGTTTCTCCGTTGCTGCGTGACAGAAGGACAAACCAACAAACGTACAAACACACTATTGCATTCATTATATAAGTATATAGAAAGTATGGATATATAGCGCTTACTAGATATGTGTACGACTTGTGCCTCATTGAGGTATTTGATGCTGTTTACAATTGTTGTGTCTTTTTGCTTTCGATGCTGAGATAGTGGTCAAACCTAAATATCTTAGCTGATAATGCCTTAATATGAACTGACACGCCCCGCTTTGATTATATATGTATATAGTGTGACCGAGCGGTCAAGTTATCCTGACGCACTACAAGTCATTCTCGTGTCTATCTTAGATATAAATCTATCCCAGATCTTGAGATACAAGTATGGAACGTGAGTTTCCCATAGATGGTTCGTTAGTGGTAGGACTAACTCTTCTGTGAGTGTCCGTCTGGGTTGTTGCCACAGCTTTGCTCGTGAAGTCTGCCGCCAAGCAGTAGTGTGCAAGCATTACTGTGTTCCGGTTTGATGAGCAGAGTAGTCAGTGAAATTACTGGGCTTATGAGACTTAATACCTAATGTCTCATGGTAACGAGCGCACTGCAGTGTCGCGCAGGCCTTTGTGTTTCAAAGTTCTGAGTGGCACTGCAATTGTTATGGGCTGGCGTTATGCTTACCATCAGGCAAACGACCAGCTCGTCTCGTTATCAAATAGCATAAAAAAGATGGTACGACCTTGGTGTGTGTGGGTCCCTGAGCTTCATTGCAAACATCTATATATAGTTAAGAGTTACGTAGTACATTACCTACATGAAGTTTTAATCAAATTTTCTAAATAAATTTAAAAAAAAAAAAATTGTTTAGAAATAAATTTATTTAGAAATTTATAAATTTTTTAAAATATCTCTAGATGTACAGTATTGATAAACATTTATTACACAAATACAAAATTATACTATATTGATACCAATGTCACGAGGAATATGTGGTTTTCACGTTTACTCCCGAGATGTTAAATATAGGTAAATGGAAATGAAAATTGCAATCCATGCCATCATAATTTATGACTTACGCGTACTCATTAGCGTTCTTAAAGTAAATCAATTTTTAATTTATCTCTTGTGCTTAGGGTTCTCCGTGTACTTGTATTTTCTCTAGCCAGCCGTCGAAAGTAAAGTGAAACCCTGCTTATAAGGCGCTGCAGGCATTGTGCAGCGCGCTGGCTTTATCAGTACCAGAGCTTACATGATTTTCGAAGAACTTTTTCGAAGAATCATTAGAATCGTATGTATAGGTATGACAGCTTTTTGATGAAAATACTGGGTGGTAGGATTAACTCTCTTCCGAGTTTCCGTCTGGATGTACCGCTTTGCATATTTTGCCTACAAGCAATAATGTGTCTTAAGCATTACAATTTCACATTTTGCATTGAGCAAAGTAGTCAGTGATATTACTGGGTTTATGAGACATAATACCTAAATATCTCTGGGTAACGATCGCAATCCAATGCCGCGCAAGCTTTTGTTTCAAAGTTCTGGGTGGTAATGCAATAGGGATGTTGGCTCAATTTTTTTTTTTATTTCATTCAATTCCTTCTCTCATGAGAATCAAATGTTTATCGAAAAAACTGGAAATCGAACGCTAGAAACGTCAAAAATGAGAGTCAAAGTCGGGCGTACCTACTGAGTGCTGAAACTCCTCATAAAAATTGGACCGAACATCCGACGTCATTTGTTCAGCGCGGGCCATAAAGCTGTACTAAAAACATGCATTTTGTTGATTTGGTCGTGAATAACTGCGTGTAGTAGGTAAGCGTGCGTGCGGAAAGACGAAGTCGACCGATGTTGCAGTCGTTCAACATCGGCTGACCATAAAATGTCAAATCAAGTACTCTAATAGTCAAACCAACTACTCTTTAAATATAAACCATACCTACTTACTAACTTACGTAGTTACTTTTGTTACATCGACTTGTTAAGTGTTAAACCTTATTCGCTTCTTTCCACAGTCTTGTATGCAGGTTGTATATCAGACGAGGCAGGCATCCTTCACAAATTACCCGGCGTTCGAGCCGCAGCACTGATTTATTTATTTCACTTAAATGACGTCGTAAACTGTGCCTGTAAGGGACCCGGAATGATATGCTGCTGGTATTCTTCATGTACATACTTTAATTTAGGCTTTAAGGAACTTAAATTAGTGCGAGTATGGCCTAAATTGGGGGGTAGGTTACTCTTATTGCTAAACTGTCATGTTAAAGAAATAATTACCAACTGGATTCCAAAAGGGGAGAAGGGTTTCAATGCAACTGTCTCTTTATAATTATTATGCAATTTATAAGATATATCTGTATTTTATGGTACGAATTTTTTGTTACTTAGGGTTAGGTCAAAAGGAAAAAAGGAACCCTTATAGAATCATTTCGTTGTCCGTCTAGCGAGACCGTTTCTCAGGAACGCGTGGAGGTATCAAGTTAAAATTAATATCATATACTCAAGTCTGCAATCCCTTGGAGCTACGTAAAAATCAAACTTCTAAGTCGACGCAATCAAAATATGTATAGCAAGAAGTAATGTCTTATAGCACAAGCAAAGGAAAAAATCCGGAAACTTAGTTTTATCACAAAAAAATAATTTAAACAAGTTTGTACGGAACTCTTGGTACCGGAGTCCGCTTGAGCTTGGCCGGTTTTTTAGCAATGGCTTGCGTTTGACCTCTATCATGGCTGATGCTAAGCGACGATGCGGTCGACGGACGGTGTGTAGTACACTTGCCTAGAAGATAAAATAGTACCTACATAATTCGTTGAAGTAATTCCCATTCTATTTGGTCAAGCTCTAATGTCGGAGTCGAAGCTGAAGTAATAGTTTTGAAAAATGTTTACAAATATATAAACTGATCAGAATTTTCCTTATTTCTTAATTAATTTTTACTAGCTGTGCCCCGCGACTTCGCCCACGTAACTTTAGTTACTCCTCGTAACATCAGCTTTCTTGCTCAGCTCAGTGAAAGCCCCGTTAAAATCGGACCAGCCGTTACAGAGATTAGCCGAAACAAACAGACAGATAGATGTTTTTTTTTAATTGTGTTTTGATATATGTACCTACCGTATATTATATGAATTTAGTAAAAAAAACTGTTATTTTGACATTACAAGCAGACAATTCAATTTCATTTATTTGATTTTTTCCCTCTATCGAACTAAACACAGGAGACTTACTCCGTAAATCGAACGTTGCAGTGTCGGCTGACGGATCGCAGTAGGTATTCCTACTATGAAAGTGTTTCGGATCCAACATTCGATTCGATTTTTGCACTTGACATTTTGACTTTCATAGTAGGAAAATGCCGATCCGTCAGCCGAAGCTTCGACTTTCGATTTACGGAGTGAGGCCACTGCATCAAGCAAGACCGTTGGATCTTATCGGGTACAGAATAGGGAATATGTAGTCTATTCCCTATTCTGTGGGCACACTAATGGGAAGTACTTTTTTCATCGGCTTCTAAGAGATCCGACCGACAAGGGTCGATTTTTAACGATCGCCCCTCGCAGACCTGTCGGCGCAGCGGGAAAGAGAGATCTATACTCGTTAAAGCGAGATGGACGAATGTGAAGGTATAATGTACAGCGGGTTTTAGTGCTAAATTTTTCATAATTTTTTAACTGGATATTTTTTAAATTTTTGAGAAGAGAGGTAAGGCCACGTTTAGAAGGGCACTTCTAATTATTATTGTTATTAGAGTTCAAAAAAATATTATTAGAATCGGTATTATTAGGTAGAGAAGTAATTTTAATGGTTTTTTATACCTACTTCTTGATAATGAGACGAGCCGGTCGTTAGTCTGGTGATAAGCAAAACGCTTTGGATTATTACAGTCATCTTGTAACAACGTGTCTTTCTAAACTCAAAGTAAAATGTTTAAAAAAAAACACATGCCCGAAATACAACTTTCATTCATAAAGTTCGCTTACACACACTCATACCCCCGCACTAGGATTCCTTGTGTCGCAGGTGGCATGGACACACACAGCTACACATTACAAACATCCAAGACCCGAGAACAAACTTTATGCTTACACAAAATCTGCCCCGGCCGGGAATCGAGCCCGGGACCCCTCGCTTTGCAGGCAGGGTTACTACCAACTTAGCTACGGAGCCGTCAACTTAAATTAATCTAATTTCCCATTTTCATCGTGTTTAATTGTAACCTATTGCAAGATTTTGTTGCAAAACTTCACTTTTAGTTCTAATCGAAATGATCCGGCCTGTAAGTCAGCCAGTTGCCTGTAGGTGTGGCCGGAATATATTTTTACACTCAGATGATGAATGTAGCCATAAGGTTGCCATATCGATAAAGATAAATATTTCATCTTAAAAAGGGTTTCGAAAAAGTGAACTGAGGTGGGATTTTACAATCATGCCTTTGATTATATACCTACTAATTACATAAAACTCTAAGGATGGAGTTCACCAACCATTTTGAACTAAACTTCAACTATGATCTAGGGTTAAGTCATGAACTGAGGTTCACTTAGAATTATTTTGACATCTGCTGTCAAAGCTGCTCTTGAACTGCCGATCACGTGAACAGCGAATGATGAACATTTCACATTTGATGAACTGCGACCTTAAGCTATAAGGCTGATATGCCACTCATCAAGATCTTTGTCCAAGTTCTGTGTCCCTTATTTGATCAAAGTTCTTGGCCAGAAACCTATTCCACTTATCCAAAAGGTTTGTCCAAGCTTTAATATTAAATATTGCACAGTATTTTGCGTAGTTTGAAAAAAATGGAGGTATTTCAACCATAGGTCTATAATTATCGTTGTCATTATCTTTGATCAAACTTTGATGTTCCTACAACTTTGATCAAACTTTGATGAAGTCCTCTAAGTTATTTGATCGAATGCAACTTGGACAAAGATTTTTGATGATATAACCACACTAAATTCAGCGGAGAAAATAAACGTGGATTTATGCTTCCGTAGGTAGCTATGTCAAGCGGCGGACACAATGTGTACGTCGCCCGCACGACGTGGTGGATGAATAGGAAGTAATGGAATGGACGGAAGTATTGGTGAATGGTGTAGAGTCGCCCTTTCTCCCTTCTCACATGGAGCTCTGGGGGACATTCAGAGGAGCAACCCCGCATTGCACATAGGCCGTGATGCCGATGTGCAGGCGGGATGAGGACGGGGAGGAGTTTTACTCCTCCTTGGACTTGTGAGGCCCGGGAGGTAACCACGGGGGTGTTTCCTTTCAGTGTCGGGCCTCGAGATGACGCTTGCGCAAATGTCAGTGATGGTGTACATGGAGTACAAAGTCGCCGGGGTTTGAGTCCATCGGACAAGCGCCGTCGGGACCGCGGAAGATTCCGAACCGTTCCCGCAATTCCGACAATTGGCGTATGGCAGGAAAACGTGGGGTTTTAGCCAGTAAGAATCTGGCATAACCTCTCTGTGGAACCCCCACCGCAGAGAGGTATCCAAGAGGATTTCCCCACCAAAAAAAAAAAAGAAAAAAAAAAAAAAAAGGTAGCTATGTCAAAATGTTTTATAGTTTTGACAATTTTTTGGGGGCAAAAGTCCACGCTTAGTCTCGTCTCTGACAAAACATTCCTTTGTCTCCTTACTTTCGAATAAAAATAAGTAAGTAGGTACTTACCTACTACAAAATAAAAGCCAACAAGCTCGCGGCAAAACACTTTTGACCGTTCATCCGCCATCGAGCATCTAATGAGTTTCTTACAAGATTCACGCCTTGAACATGATGAATGGAGCCCAAAGTCTGTTTGATTAGTTACCAGCGAGATCGTCTGTACGGACCTTAATTGCCATTTAGGTATTATATTACAATAAGTTAAGACTGTGTTTTGTTTAGTTTTTTTTTATTTTTTATTTTATTTTTTTTATATTTGAGCCTTTGCCACCCATCTTAAGTGACAATGTGTTCGAACATGGTGATCATATAACACAATCATTAAACCATACCATAAATTCAATTTTTTGTTACTGGTATTTAAGTAAATTGTAGTATATTTTATTATATTACACTTAGTAAAAATATCAGTTTTGAATACTTGTGCAGCTTCAACTTAATTGTGACTATAAAATAAAAGGATGTATTGTAGTTAAGAATACAAAAATAGGTCCATTGACTACTGTAATCGCTCTACGCTCTACCAGCACAGCTCCTAGCGCCATCTTTTAGCGAGTAGCGCAGACACAGCAAAAGCTGACTCGTGCATTTGCCATTCTTGAAAGTCTACCGAAATAGAAAACTTCTGAACTACGAGTACAATATCAAACCGAATACTGATGATAATTTTATAAAATATTGATATACGAGTATCTATACCTAACATAAAAATTGTTTGAAAATGTTTGCAGTGATAAGAACGCTTTTTATTTCAGAAAATGAAAAAGGATGAGGAGATAAGTAATTTTGCCTCATACATTTAAGTACCTACCTACCTACTGTTTCTCATTACATACCTACCTACCCCATTTCCACGGAATTGACTTCAAACGCATCACGTCATAAATTAAAAAGCAATTTATTTCAAAATACTATTCCATTAGCCACAACAACAATAAAAGAGCATTGCCGAATTTGTCCTCTCTCAGCGGGACGTAATCCCATTTATTTATGGCTTACCAAAACATTTACCCTATTATTGTTACGATATGGCTGTATTAAAACGCTATAAAATTTATGACGCTTGCGAATTTGGAACCACAGAATATCCCATCTTATTTTAAACATGTTACAGTATATTTTCGTTTCTAATGTTCAGAAATGTGGGTAGGATGACAAACGCGTTCGTCCCCTTCGATTACAAAGTCGCGAGATGCCGTGACGAGGAGTAAGCATATTGTACAAGCTCCTTTAGCAGGGGTGATCCTAAAGGGGTAGAAAATGGCTACGTGGCTAATTGATTGTGATTTGGTGTCGTACAACATTGTAAACGGATTTTAATTTAATTTAACGGAAACGTTTGTAATTTAGTATGTTTTGAAAAGAAAAATCCTACTAATATTATAAATGCGAAAGTGTGTTTGTTGGTTTGTTGATTTGTTTGTTTGTACTTCTTTCACGCAGTAACGGAGCAACGGATCCACGTGATTTTTGGCATAGATATAGTTTATGGACCGGAGAGTAACATAGGCTACTTTTTATCCCGGAAAAATGCACGGTTCCTTTGGGAACGCGGGTGAAAACCGCGGGCAGAAGCTAGTTTACAATAAAATGCACTATGGAAGATTATTTAATTTTCATTAATAGGTTGGTAGGTAAGTTATTATGTATTAGGTATCTAGGTACCTACGTTTGTGGAAGCTTTGAAAAAGACAGTGAAATGTATTTAAGTTTTTTTTTTGTTTCAAATGGTGTGACTAATATTTACATAAATACTACCATCTAGTTAGGTTTTAGTCGTTTACTGATCACATATAAAATATGTAAACCGATGTGTGTAATAATTTTAGTAGCAGTAGGTGCCTATACATATATAAACAGGATCATTTGTTTACATTTTAGTTCTATGTTGTTTAAATGTGCTTGTTGTACAAAAATAAAGAAGATTGTATTTGTAACATAAGATGAAATATTTTTGCCAAAAAGTAAAAGAAACCATTACAGACTTTTCACAATTAAAAAAGGAATTAATGTAGGTCGGATAGACGTGAAGTGTAGTGGAAGTATTGGACCTAGTTGGCTTTCAGCCGATGGCCCTAATTATGGCCTTGATTCGTTAAAAACTGGTTGTATTAAAATTTCTTGACGCTCGCGCTGGCTAAATGTACAAAGTACATGAAGCCGCCGACGTGCGACGGGCCAGTTGTACCATTTACTATACCTACCATAGATGGTACAATTTTTTATTTTATTTGGTAACGAGACGAGCTGGTCGTTTGCCTGATGGTAAGCATAACGCCGGCCCATAACAATTGCAGTGCCACCCAGAACATTGAAACACAAAGGCCTGCGCGGCATTGCAGTGCGCTCGTTACCCTGAGACATTAGGTATTAAGTCTCATAAGCCCAGTAATTTCACTGGCTAAGTACTCTGCTCATCAAACCGGAACACAGTAATGCTTGCACACTACTGCTTGGCGGCAGAGTTCACGAGCAAAGCGGTGGTAACAACCCAGATGGACATTCGCAGAAGAGTTAGTCCTCCCACTAACATAATTAATACCGACCTGTCCCTCTAGTACCTTTGATGGTCAATTCGAACTGAATTAGACTAGTACCTATTATAATTATATATGGAAGCCGCTCTGTCTGTTTTGTGCAAGCGGGCAACTGCCCGCTTGCACAAAACAGAGCAACAGAACAAAGCATAGTTATGCTTGTCTTGATTATAACCGTGCGAATAACCGTGACATGGAACACTAAAAAAATAAAAGAAGTAGTACAACCTTATTCAAAACAAGTAGGTGAGTTTATAATTACATCAGTCAACCATGGATCACATGCCTCTAGAACCGTTCGCGTGCACGTGTTAGCTAATGGCCTATTAGCTCGAGAATGCAAATACAGGGATTGTTTCCTATCGTGTTGACCTGAAGTGAACCCAGTGGGCTTCTTGTTGTAAGTTTATTGCAAGTACATGCTCAAGTTCAAGTACCTATCGATTAACAAAGGCACAAATTTGATTACGTAATTGTCTGCGGTATGGTTTTGAATGAGTACATAGGTTATTAAAATTAGTTCTGCTTAACGCACAGATTGAGATCTGGCATCGCATTGGCTCATAAACTTGGCATTGTCTACATATACTTAGACCTAATATAAAAGTTCTTAAACGTCTCGGGTCTTCTAGAGCTCTAAATCACATTAAGGTAGCGTTAGGATATAAAACCTCTCCATGCCATCTCAGTTACCTATTGGTTTACCTCACTTTAGTTTTTAAGTTGGATAGGTACACTGCAATTACGCAGGGCGACCATATCTATGCCCAGCGCGCAGTTATAGTAGACATTCCATTCAAACGAAAAGCGATAACCAATTCAACTTTTACAACGTGACGTATGACATTGCTGTACAGACTACAGTCTTAACAATTCTATGTTACCGTGCTCTATTGTCTGCACATTAAAAACCTCAAAAATTAGCCAAAAGCAACGGTCGTTGCAATAAACAGAAAACTATAATGAGTATAGGCAATATTTTTGGAAACAAGTACTGACTTTACCCAGCACTGGCTCGGCCAAATTTTATCAACTTTAGTTGAATGTGTGTTGAATTACTAAAAGCTTTCACACACCACACAGAATGATTCGCAGTAAAATCACGAAGCACAGCTTTAGCAAAGCACATTTCCCACCGAAATAAAAACCCAAAGAAATATTTGCACTAAGTAAAGCACATAAATCGGATAGATTTATGCGCCCGCCATTAAGTCTCGCGAGCAAAGTGTGAAGTGGTGTGAGGTTAGTAACCGTGCGGTATTTATTTAAGAGGCACTAAGGAGCGCTGGGCAAACTGAGCACTCCCGCCGGAAATGGGCCACGACTAATGTGACGCGCACTAGGGCGGGCGGCAATCCGCCCTGTGCTGATATCAATCTGGATAACAAGCTTTTAGAAAACAAATGCAGATTGTTTATAATCTGGTGTTGGGGGTGAGAAATCTTGTACTTTAGCATTAGTGTCCAGTTTAATTTAATAGTATGCCTAATTTGTATACCTTATGGGATAAATTGAATTAGTTACCCTAGCGAAAATGCGTGTGTAAGTATTACTTACATATGTTAAGGACTTATAATAAAATACAGAGTTTAATAGTGCAATAAAGCAGTGATAGTCGTAGGTACACTTGTAGTAGAGTCTTATGTATAGTAAACATTAGAGTACTGAGGAAGGATTCTGTTCTACCAACTACATAATCCGTTTAGTTTTGGATTTGTGCCTACTTTAATTTTTAAATCTTTTATAGTTACGTTTGACGTCCAGGTAGGTATGTCTTATGTACCTATTTCGATGCTATCTAAACTTTAAATGAAAACTGCAATAGGTATATACGACTATAAAGTGCATGGAAATCAGGGTAAGGCAGGCAGAATTATCATATTTTGTTCAGGTTCACCCACTTATTGTTGTCCGTATCACGGACGAAGTTGTCTGGCTAATATATTATAATATATTCTACAGAATTGCGCTACTACCTATGTAGCAAAGAAGATTCTACAGTCGCAGTTGTGACAACCCCTTTTTATTGCAAAACCTGTTAGTTTAAACTAAACAAAATGCAAGAGTAAAACTCCCAGATATCAAAAGTATCTAGTTCAAGAAAAAATATTTTTGGAAAATCGTCCAAATTTTATCCGGAAAATCGCAAAAATAAATATATCACAAAATACGTGAAATAAAACACAAAGTTGTTCAAATGAAATGTTTAGAAAGTAGTAAAACCTACGTTTTAGAGTAGGTAGTAGTAATCAGTACAGTCCTATGATCGTTTGTTTCTATGTTATTACGAATTTTTCTTTTTCGAAACTGTTTCTTTTACACCAGTTACACCATAGCGGAACTAAAACGCATATATAGTAAAAAAACTGGATGTACCTACTGAACTACTTCTGAAATCCATACAGATAAATAATATTGAAGTGTCTGTTTGTAATATCAAAATAACAGCTTTTTACTAAATGCATATGAAAGTATATACGGTACCTACAACAAAACAACCATTTTTAAAATTTTTGTCTGTCTGTCTGTCTGTCTGTTTGTTCCGGGTAATCTCCGAAACGGCTGGACCGATTTTGACGGGACTTTCACTGGTAGATAGCTGATGTTACAAGGAGTAACATAGGCTACTTTAATATTAGAAAAATAATTAGGGTTCCGCGCAAAAAATAAAAACCATGTAAACCAAAATCTCCACGTGGGTGAAACCGCGGGGCAGCAGTTAGTATCGAATAAACCTTTTTCTCTCTAGTACATATAGGGTTTAGTGAGCCAATATTTGCAGCGGGGCTCCACGCTAGCGCAAATGTGCCGGAACCATCACGAGAGGGGGGGGGCAATTTTCCCGATTATTGTACTTCATGTGAAATATAGCACAAATGATCGTGTACTGAATTTCCTTCGAATGCTTTGTTGGGAGTTAGGGTAAAGAAGTTTGTTAAATGAGGAAGGTTGTTGAATTGCCTTTACAAAATTACAACCATTTAAAAAAACAACTAACTTTGAGAAATTGTTGTATGCTGAACCATAGCTTATTGTGCAATGGTTCGAGATGTCAATGCGAAACAACAAAGCGCTTTAAATTCGTATTTATTATACCTGTATTTTTTGTCAATAATTCAATTGTTGCCAAAACATATTCCGCCATAATGTAACAAACATCTTCCTCCTTTCCACCTGACCTCCACCTTACCACCTTTTTCCAGTCTTCGTTTTTTCCAGCCAAGTACTTAAGCGGCACACAACGCTTCATATTTTTTTCTTAAATATTTAAGGAATTATAAGAATTGTATAATTATTACAATATAAGTATAAACAGTTACATATTATTGAATTTTAACTTTTAACGGTTTATATACATTATTGTAATTCACGGCGTTTCAGTTTAGTACATAAGTACTAGCTTCTGCCCGCGGTTTTTACCCGCGTTCCCACAGGAACCGTGCATTTTCCGGGATAAAAAGTAGCCTATGTTACTCTCCGGTCCATAAACAATAGGTATCTATGCCAAAAATCACGTCGATCCGTTGCTCCGTCACTGCGTGAAAGAAGGACAAACAAACAAACACACTTTCGCATTTATAATATTAGTAGGGATAGTAGGGATTACACAGTTTGCTTGTAGTGGTACGTACTACCTCAGGCTTTACATTGTCTCGAAGTGTTACCAACGTGAAATTTGTATTGTAGAAGTCACTTTATTGACATAACAGGAAGTAGGAAACTTAATTCGAGTACTTTATCATCGTGGAGAAATTTATGAGAATTAAAGTCGCTTAATTATAATTCTAACGTTTTAGTACTATAAAACGTAATTAGTTAATTTACATTTACATTGGTTGCTCAGTTACTCTTATATCATTTTCACACGCATCTATACAACGTAACCAATGTACATGTCGGTATTATGTAGCTTATCTTTTACTGCAGTTATAAAGTAAATTTACCCATACAAATGTAGAGCTAGGGTTGCGAGTGGATCAGAATAGAATAAAATGGTTCTTTATTGGATAACTGCACCATACAATTATTGCAAGGTGTTATTGCAATTATGGTAATTTAAAGTTCACCCAGCTCGGGCATACAACATAATATTAATAATAATTAATCTAATTCCCCCCTCCATCATCGGACGACCAGACCTTCAGCCAAGCGCCATCGATACATGGTGGATATTCCACCTACACGGCGCACGACGCGTTTTGGTTCAATATTTATTATGCGTACCGATAAGGAGTGGAACTCTCTGTCGGAGTCTGTGTTTCCCGATAACTATAACTTGGCCAGCTCCAAGGCGCGAGTAAACAGGTATCTTCTAGGTAAGCGTGCTTCATCATCGACCGCATTGTCACTTACCAAATGAAAATATAAGAAAAAAAAATATAACGCTGTAGGTTTCTGGCATTTTTATTTAGAGCGGTAGAACACATTTCAGAAAACAGGCGATAACTAAGTACTGAAAGATCGTACTTATTTTAAAATAATTGTTAGTTGTTAAAACACAACAAGCGCCAGTTTGTGTCACGACTTTTACATTTGGTTCTAATTTGAATCTTAGTTGAATGTCAAGAAGGAACGTGAAAACGAGGCTTGCCTCATCTTCCCTTTAGATCTTCATGCCGTGAGTGGATAAATTAAGTTCAAAGCAACACTAACAATCACTATCCACACTTGGTACTCAGTTATAATTGCCTCTACACTGTATGCTCAGATGTGTTTATTCATTAATTTAATGAACGAGTGTTAGCATGGTCGCGGTGACTTCGCTACCAGTCATTAAGGGTCATTAGCTTTCATTATCGCTGTTCACTATCAATTTGATTCAATGCCGTTTGTGCCAACTACCGTACCCCCCCGGGGCTATTTTACTGTGTCATTTGATAGTCACCTGATATCCGTGTATTGTTTTGCACAGAATTATTAGGCAAATGTATGGTGATTGTGCAAATTTTGTGACTATACTTAGTTATAGGAATTAAACACATGGACGCAATCGCTTCAGGCAGTTGGACTTCCTTTGATACATTGTGTAAGTTTGTGCCTTCAGGGGAGTATACCTACCTACATTATATCAATGAGTGCGTAACATAAAGTACAGTATATAATACGTTACCTTTATTTGTCATTTAATTGTTTTATTTATGTAGTTACAGACTGCCTCCTACTGACCCATCTTGATCGATCATACAATACAAAATGCTTTATTGTACACCATACTTAAAATTAAATCAGTACAGAAATAATAAGCAACACTAAAGTACAATGGGCGGACTTATCGCTAAAAGCAATCTCTTCCAGTCAACCTTTGAATTGATAGATCTGATGGAGTAAGAAAGGTCGGCGGTGTTAGTAAATAAACAAAAAATAAATATACATGTAGACTACTAAAAATATGGATATCAATAATATATACATATAGCGTAATAATATACATACAATACATGTATGTATATACAGTAGATAATATATTAGGCACCAATATAAGCTTTCGCTACGCAGGCAAGATGCGGGAATCAATCTTTGTTTTGCAGTCAGCTGCCCGGCTCACCGCAGACGTAAAACTTTTCGAAAAAAAAATAAAGAGCGTCCAGTGTGGTTTAACTTTTTACCACAATAAATTGTTTGCAAAAATATTTATATTCTTTGTGACATTCATAGATCATTAGATCCAGTCATTATTCAGTCTAATTTAAATGTCTGCTGAAGAGGCGGAAGAGATCATGGAATAATTGCAGAATAATGAATGGCAAAATACAAACCTAGGTTAATGATCGTAGGAACTTAGGTATCTACCTAATACCTACCTACAAGCTCTACCTACATAGGATAAGGTTCTAATGCTAAGCAGTTATAGAAAAAAAGGGCTGAGGGTGTTAATTTTTGATGATACTTATAATTGATTGTGCCTATTACAAAAAGAACTTCTTACGGTATACCAAAGATTATAATAATAAACATAGGGGAACGGTATACTACTACCCTTGCAACTTAGTAGAATCTTGTTGGTAAGCTTTTTAAACTGCGCCATCTGCTGGTGAGTAATATCAAAAAATAATTTTCCAAAATTACTATAGATGACACTGACTTCAATTGACTTTAACAGCTCCGCTACTTGACAATAGATGGCGCAATAGTAAAAAGTTGCTTTGATCTAAGTAATCAGCGGCGCAAGTACGGATCTTTTCGGAGTTCTGTGTCAGTATTTTTTCCCCAATTTTTAAATCTTCCGAATTCGTATAAAAATAAGAATTTGCAAAATTAAGAATGTGGAAAAACAGAACTTACGCAAATAAGAATGTAGAAAAAAACAAATGAATTCGGAAAAAAACGCTTACACCAATCAGTCAGAATTAAAAATAATAATTAAAAAAACTTGATCTCGTTTATGATTTTTTTTGATAATGATAGATGACATTATGACATTGACAACTGACAATCAGCTGATAGTCTGATAGTAAATTTTCTCATGGTACAAAAATTCCAAAATTCCAACAATATTCAAAATCTGACTGAACTCTAAGTACATAATTGAAACATTTATTATACTTTTGTACGTGTCATTACATGTTATATCAATTATCATGGCGTTCGCCAGGATGAAGATTTTTCGATCATTAATAGGTTTGGACAGACAATCTTTAATCCTTCGAAAATGCTATTCTCAAAATGCTGTTAATCTATCGGATCCCGCTATCCAAACATACCTGAAACAACTGATGTTGGAACACGAAAACCTCCACACAAAAGCAAAGCGAAATTCTGACGAAGCTCGTCGCCTAAACGAAATAAAGCCGATTGTGGGCGTACTCGAGCAAAGGATTTCTTTGTACGACAGCATTGACTCTCTAAAAGATCTTAATAAAAAGGAAAACGACGCTGAAACAAAGAGAATGATTAAAGAAGAAGCTGAAATATATCTATCGCGGTTAAATGACGTAGACAGTGAACTGCAGACCATTCTGTTCGAACCCCCGCTGACCGATGGTGGCGTGCTGTTAGAGGTTACCACTGGTGCCGGCGGCCAGGAAGCCATGCTATTTGCTAGAGAATTATTCGAAATGTACCATTCATACGCTAAGTACAGAGACTGGCAAGTCGACATTGCTTCTATAGAAAAATCCGATATTGGTGGTTACCGAAAAGCTTCAATGCTCTTATCTGGTTATGGAGTGCCTGATTTGATGCGAATAGAGGCTGGAGTACATCGGGTTCAGCGGATCCCTGCTACAGAGAAGAGTGGTCGCGTTCACACTAGCACAGTCTCAGTTGCTGTGTTGCCGCAGCCTTCAGAGATAGAGCTGAACATTTCTGACCGAGATGTTGTTATCGAGACTAAAAGGGCCAGTGGAGCTGGTGGTCAGCATGTAAACACTACAGACAGTGCTGTCCGTCTCATTCACACTCCTTCAGGCACTGTAGTGGAGTGCCAGGAGGGCCGGTCTCAGATAAAAAATAAGGAGATTGCTTTTCAGAAGCTCCGAACACTGTTGCTTGAGAAACAGATAAACGAACAGACATCCAAAATTAATAGTGAAAGGAGATCACAGGTATCCTTTTTTTTCATGCACATGTTTATATCCATTTGCATATTATTTTGTTACTAGAGCACTCAGTTATTATCAGATTATTAGGCTTAGGTTTCATAATTAATATCTGTTGAAAAGCAACATACATTGTCTCATTCACATCAAGAAAAAGAAGATGTGACATTTTGCGTCTAAAAGTGGAATGTCAACTATGTATACATGGCGCTTTCTATTTGTGTGGTCCATTACTCTCCAAGTCTCCAGGGTATATATATATTACAATAATGCATCTTGCTATCTTTTATTTTCATTACAAACATTTTGGCATAGTGATTGGCAGCCATTTGTTTTGTTCTTACTTTTGCTACCACCTTCCAAAGCTATGCCAATGTATATAGGACATCAATACAAACAACAAATTTTATGGAATGAAATCCCGTAAAGTATCACATTTTCTTGTTAGTGGTTAAAAATAAAAATAAATTATATTAAAAATATCCAATTTATTACCTTCATATTTATACAAACATAAGCTATTTTTGTGTACTTCTAAGTACTAAGTACAAATTAAGTAAAAGTCAATAACACACCATCTTCAGTTCAAACTACAGTCATATTTTGGAACTACCAACAGTCTAACCAAGCGACCCAACTTATCAGTTTAAACCATATTATCCTTAAATTATACATGGCAATTTTGGAGCCTTTGCCTTTAAGTAATAAAAAAACACTTTCTGCTTGCTTTGCTTGCAATAAACTAGTGTGTAACCTTATCAGTATATCAGGGTAGTATTTAAATAATATTTATATTTTATGGTCCTGACATACTTCATTTGAATTTGTCACATTCATTCATAAGAGTGTAGTCCTGTATCCATCATTTCTTTCAACTTTACACTTTGATAGTAATCTAAACAAATTTTATATTTGTGGTTTAACAATCATTTAACAGACAAACTTGACACTTTATTTATAAGGTTTTGTTACATGGCATTTGTTGTTTGTATTGATGGCCGTTATTGATTAATATAGTAAAGAAAGTTTGACACTCAAAAAATAAAAAATAAAGATGGCAGTGGACCACTATGCCGGGCTTCATAAAATAATGTTACTAGCCGTATAACGTTTGTTCACTAAATATTTGTATATCCCATTACAAAGATCAATTTTTAATACATTACAGATTGGATCCAGCAATAGAAATGAGAAGATCAGGACATACAACTACCCGCAAGATAGAGTGACGGAGCACCGAGAGGGTGGTGGCACAATGCACAACCTGAAGGCTTTCCTAGAGGGAAGAGAACCACTGGAACAGCTACAAGATGGCCTGTTGCGCCACCATAGGCAACAAACATTAATGGAAGAGATTAAAGATTTTACTAACAAGTATAAAGTTGAAAGCTCTTAAAGTGTAAGTGATATTTATGTTTGCAACTTTAGTTTTGTAGTTAACTTGTTAAAGTCTGTTATTACATTGGAGACTTGATTATCTGGACCTCAGTCATATGGATTTGTGATTATCTGGATTCAAATCTGTATAGCCTACCTTTTTGCACCCTGCCCAATCTCTGCCCTGCGTGTTCCATTTTTGTTGAGTTAGTAGTTCTCTGAGGGATTGAATCCGGAACAAGATGATCAGATAGAACTAAAGTAACTGAAGGATAAGCTCGCTGAACTGGCAATAGGCTGGTCGCATATGTTGAGGAACCGATAACCAAAAGGTAGATGAATTTTACAGTGGAGACCATGTGTAGGCAAACGCAATGTAGGATGGAGTGACCAGATGTAGTGACAACCTGCGTAAGCTGGCAGATAATCAAGTCTCCACTGTACTTTAAAAATCGGAAATAAATAACTTATTCAGATATTTGATATACAAATAGCTGTGCTTTTATTGAAATATAGAAGTATTAATGTGTAACTAGTATTAGTTTCGAAATAAAGTGTTGGTTAATTTAAACCAAGTTTTTATTACCATAAAATTCTTTATTTTGTACCAAATAAAACAATCACATTTTATAATTTAAGTAAATATTTCACATCCAGTTGTAATTATTACTTAGAGATTCAAATTGCCTAATAAATTCTAATAATTATTAATAATAACAATAAAATAGTATAACTCAACTCTAAAGGAAACAGCGCAGTTATATTTATAATCTTCACATAAAATATGAATAAATTTAATGATTCCATGCCAATGTAAAGTTTCCCAAAAGGACGGAGCACAGGTAACCATTTAAACCCCACATTTATTAAAAGGAAATAAACACTAATAATTCGTAATTCCAATTTCTAATTACTATAACATATCACATATAAGTAAAGAAAAAAGGGAGATAATTAGTTAACATTGATTGTCCTTGATGAAATCTAGAATAGTTTGAATATTAATTGATATTAAAATGTAACAAAAAGTTCAATAAATAAATTTTTCATGCAAATTTTATTACTATCTTACAATAAATTATGTAAAAAGCCAATTTCTTTACAAAAGCTATACAAATTCAATCATCGTTTTATCTACCTAGTTCTAAGCATAATCCAAACATTAACCAGGAAAATGTCTTTTTTAAATTTTGGTATCTTCAACTCGGGTAACAACCATTCACAATAAAATTCTTTAGTTATTAAATATCGTTAGAATTTATTTTTATGAATACTTTATAAATATATATTATATAATTGCTGATATGAATTGTTCTAAAATTCACTCAATGCTTCCTAGTTATGGCACTACGGGAGCAATAATACATAATTTAAGTTTTTTTTTTATTCATTTTTGATATGTTAAATGACATGTAATAGATTTATCTCTAAGTACTAAATCCACAGACCAAAAATTAAATTATAAATACTAATCTTCAAATGTAGACATAAAAGGTAAATATTAAATCAATTTACATCTGCTTACAGTACTGCCTAATATTAGCTAAAAGTCAACATAACAGGATAATTTTTTTTTTAAACTTTCGTGAATTGAATACATAAATACAATAAAAGTAGATGTACTTCTTTGGTTATTGAAAATAAATTTTATCTTCCTAATCTACATTGTTAGATATTAGCCCTAAATTAATTGATTAGCTACCACAATGCTCAGCAAGACCCACAGCTGGACTTTACTCAAGCTGCCTCGTCCGCACATGTCTATGTTGCTCTCCTGTGAAGAGTAATTATATTATAACATAAGCTTTCGGCAAATGAAAACATCGTGATGACACCATTGCGTGTTGGTAAGATATTTTCTAGTGCTCGTCTAGCTAGTTACCACCAATGTACGTGAATGAAGGACAAACTACACTTTCGCATTTATATTATGAGTACCGAGTAGACCAGTGAATAGGTATCTTATGGGCAAGCGTACTACATCGTCGACCGCGTCGTTATGAGACAGCGGTCCTTAGCAGTCCTTAAGGTGAAAATACACGGTTCACTTTTGTCTTTCAATTTGGATGAAGCAACCAAATTGATCCATGTAAACTTATAAGTGAATCATTCAATGTCATTGCAACAACAGCATTCCATTCAACCAAAGTGATTCAATTTGGTTGAACCGTGTATTTTCACCTTTAGTCCACAGGCTATAAAAAAAGTGTAGGGAAGTGCAATTTTTTGTGGTCGCTTGGATAGCTTCCACTCTCAATTTGAAAATATCGCCAAGCCCCAATCGGTGTGCATATCTGGAGGCCACATTTGAGATCCAGTTCCTGTATACCATCTTCAACCGCATCTCAGATCTGCAGACTTATTTTAATTCACTCGAAATGATTCAGTGCAGAAAACGACTATTTCTGATCGTTTATTTTCGGAATCGCATCCTGACAGAGAAACATTTTTCGGGATTATATCCATGTTTATACAGCTGAGTTGTCGAATCTAAACGGGATTGTTTTCTGACGGGTTGCAATTCCGAAATATATAAACGACTGAAACAGTAGCTAGTTATAGTAGCATCCTCACGGAATCATTCGAGTGAATTAAAATTACTCTGCAGGTGAGATAGAACTTAGTGTTCAGACGGTACCTATGTACATCGTCATCATCAGCTTTATTACGCTCCCACTTCTGTGATATCGTCCTTCTCTCAGAGAGTATAGACCATAATCCACCACGCGGGCCCAGTGCGGCTATCAGCTATGCGAATATCACCTATAAAGAATTAAAAAAATAGTTGATGTAGTTACTTACTTCCGTATGATTCCTGATGCATGACGTCGGCTGTCTTCGGTACAAAGGATGAAAATGCTTGAGACAGGGCAAAGATTCGTTATAGTTAACCTCGGTAGCCTCCACTGACATGGCTGGGACCTCTTCTTTCGGACAGGTCGCGTCTACAACCACCATCATCATGTTCGTGTAGTTGACTATCTGTGCGTAGAATGCTCTGTCGCAGTCTTTGATTGGCTTGTTCAACTTCTGGTCCAAATTACTGTAGTCTAATTGGTAGAGGTACATTTCTCGGTCGCAAGGTGTTGGACGTGTCCGGTTAATCAGTACGAGTTTCTCAAAGTCTCGCTCCATGATACGCATGTTTGGTGGCTTGGACATGGAATAGGGGTCGTCAGATTCCTCGTCGTGTTCGTAACTCTGGTACGAAACTGTGAAATCGGAAGTAAATCTTTAGTTCAGATAATGTAACAAATAACGAAGTCGAGGTACTGAAAAAGAATTTAGACGAGACATGCTTAAATCGACGTATCCAATTTTTTTGACATTCCGCCACGTTACAAATTGAGAAAACATATAAAGCTGAAAAAAAACTAAAGTCGCAAAACGTAGACAAGCTATTTCACTTCATTACATTCAATAACAAAATATAGGTATATTATTTATATACAAAGATAAGGTATCTAGTTATAAATTGTACCAATAGGCTTTTATTTCAAAATGCATAGCAGAAGATAGCTCATGGAAAGTTCATGCTTATAAGTTATATTGTTATTAGTTTCAGTATGATCCAAAACTTTTAGGTGTGAATGTAGTCTTTCTCCATTTACTTTCCGTCACAGGTAAATATAGTGAAACCGAAAATACAATCTCTACTAATATTATAAATGCGAAATTGTGTTTGTTGGTTTGTCCTTCTTTCACGCAGTAACGGAGCAACGGATCGATGTGATTTTTGGCATAGATATAGTTTATGAACCGGACAGTAACATAGCCTACTTTTTATCCCGGAAAAATGCACGGATCCTGTGGAAACGCGGGTGAATACCGCGGGCAGAAGCTAGTAAATAATAAATGTACCTAATCTATCAACATGCATTTCTATACTACAATGAATATACGAAGAATAAGGCTTAGGTAAATTTCATTTGACTTGCAACACCTTTTTTTGTCACGCAAAAATAGGCACCACACTAGATTTTAAAAAAGAAGGTTAATTGTGTGGCAAATCAGGCAAAGTATAAAAAAGGATCAAAGCATATCCAGAATAGTTCAAAATTTAAAAAATGTTAAATTCAAAATTGTCTACGAAGTCTTCTAAAGTGCCGAACTATAAACTCACCAGTGGAGACAAACTCTGAAAACAAGATGGAGCCATTACTACTTTTGAATGAACTAAAACCAATCGTTGACTCCATTGGTTAATTTGGTCACTACAATAGATTTGCGAAAAGTTTTTGAATTGGTGCGTTTCTATCACTTTTTCACCCAAGCGTTGAAATCCTTTAAAGTACTGTGTTATTGTGACCTAGCGTCTAAATCTAGTAATATCAGTAACATTAGGACCTGTGTATCATTGTGCATAATTGCCAACTTGTTTATAAAGTTTTTATATGTATTAGTCACAACTCATGCAGAAGTAAAGCGCACAGTCGTTGCCTAACTCTCTAGATAGATCTAAGCATAGAATATCTGTTCATAGGTGTTCGTTGTCATGCAGAACAGAACATGCTGACAACAGAGAGCAACATTCAACGCTGGTCAACTTCACACATAGCATAACTAGCCCTCTTTTGTTGAAGTCGTACGCCTCGTGGGTAGATAGAGAACAGTAGAATCAAACATGGCGGCTTTCTTACCGTCGTCGAAGGAATAGCTTGATGCTTGTGCCAAACCTGTGGCTATGGAATTGTATAGCCATACCGATGTGGTAAGAAACCAGGCCACGATCAGGCGCAGGTTTTCCAGTGGCTGAAAGTTGTTGATACCAATATTAGAGAAAAAAAGCATAGCATATCTTTTTCATAAATGTTCATTCAAGTCTTGTTCTTGAAGTCAATTTTAAATAATGATTACCGTTAAAAGCATGGCTCCTGGATTCGTGGTCTTCTTTTCTCTAAAGCACACTGCTTGATAGTCTACTACGTGTACTGCTTTGTAGACTTCTTCCTCTACCAGCCTTGACATAATGTCTGGTCGGATCTGAAATGCGATCATGAAAAGCTGTTATTTTTAAGATTCTAACTACTTAGGTTCAATTGTTTTTTTTTTGGGCCGTTTGTATATTACATAAATTCTCGATAACTTCTGGACGAATTTGGTGTGCTTTTTAGCTACAGTTTCAACGTAATAATTTATAAACAACAAACACATCGCGATGAGACACCAATGTGAACTCTTACCGTTACGTGGAAAAGCTATTAAATCAGTATGAAGCTATTTACTTTATCAAATAATATGTTTCAAGTTAACTGGCAATAAAATTATGTATAGGTAGGTAGTCTATAGGTAGGTATTCTAATAGGCAGGTATCTAAAAGTTTACACCAAAGATTGTACCTTGCCAAAGAACTGCCCCGTCTGAGTAGCGTCTTCGCTGACGACAATCCAGCCATTATTGTCGACCAAGTAGCAGTCCCAGTTGTCCGACAAACAAGTCATGCACTCCTTATTGTGTTCGCACTGAAAAAGAAAATATCAGCAAATTAGGATGTTGCATGAAACACAAAATACAAAATTGCTGTCGTTATACAGGTTTAACACAATACAAATAAAATTCACAACGCTCCTTTGACTCTCATTTTTGACGTTTCAAGCGTTCTATTTTCAGTTTATTCGAAATAGGCATTTTTTTTTATGTTATTAGGTAACGAGACGAGCTGGTCGTTTACCTGATGGTAAGCATAACGCCGGCCCATAACGATTGCAGTGCCACCCAGAACTTTGAAACACAAAGGCCTGCGCGGCACTGCAGTGCGCTTGTTACCCTGAGACATTAGGTATTAAGTCTCATAAGCCCAGTAATTTCACTGGATACTCTGCTCATCAAACCGGAACACAGTAATGCTTGCACACTACTGCTTGGCGGCAGACTTCACGAGCAAAGCGGTGGTACCAACCCAGACGGACACTCGCAGAAGAGTTAGTCCTCCCACTAACAGATTTGTTTCCCATGAGAAAACGAATTGATTGAGATCATAAAAAAAATGGAGTCAACATCCCGTATGTCTGTCTATCAAAAAGCCTCTATCAGAGCCAAATTTTGCAACAAAGAAACTTACAGAAGACGTTATGTTTTCGAACCACTCGCTAAGCCTCTCGTGTTTGAACTGGAACCCGACGACCGCAGCTGGTGCTTTCCTATGCCCATCTCCATGGAATACCCCATGGGAGGCTGTGACCATCGCTGCGCTGACGTTGAGAGGGAACTTGTCGGTGTTCAGTTCTATACTGTAGACGTAGCTAAGGGGATCCACGTAGTGCTGTTCTACTGCCCTTCGGTACCACACCTCGTCGATTGCTCGTGGCCATTGCTTGCCAAATTCTGATCTGAAACGCAAAAATGTCTACTTCTTTACATATACTCTCTGTCTCCCCCGTCAGTCCAATAAATTCCTGTTTTTGTTATTATCTACTCCCTTGGAAAAATTCGACCTCATAATTAATGAATTATCCTACATCTGTTTCGAGTGTATATTTGCAGTAATTATTAATTTATCCTACTTACCTACGCTGCTATATCGCGTCTACAATTGAAACAAAATCTTTGAAGAGCTTTAGTAGCTATTTAGCATAGTCTTTAAACACGTTTCCGTGGTGACTTACTTGTCGTGTTCATGTTCTTTAGGGGGGTGGGTCTGCCACCTAGTCAGTCCACTGTGAGTCGACAGGAAAGCTACGATGTATCCAAACCGCTGAATGAACTCAGACCTGTGACAAAATGTACACTGTTAAAGTTTCTGGCTTACCATGAATTTTGATACTTATTTGGGTCGTAAACTTTTTTACAAGATTTGTAGCTACGTTATTCTCAGTCGCAAATGACAGTCAAACAACTACTGACAGGGCTGGGCTATTCACGCTATCGATTCCTATATAATATGTAGTAAATTCAAGTCTAAGTACCTATTTGTTAAATCTGTTCCAACATACGTTGAACAATGAAATCGAGTATTAGTCTTTCAGAATCTAAATCCGCCTTATGTCGTTCTTAGAAATAAAATTAAGTAGAGAAAAGCATGCATTCTGAATTAATGCCATATCAGTTATCACTCGTTATTTTCTTACCCTAATATTTGTACTTCACTTACATCCTTTGGCTGCTTTATTTTGATTAATAGGCAATAGTTTAATTAGTTAAGTAATTTTGACTACACTGAAAGTTTAGAAGAAGCCTACAATACCTACCCACACGTAATAATATGTACAATTGTACATTTTAGACCTAATTCATGGAGACTTTAATAGAACCCTTGGCATGCAGTTCATTTAGGTTTGTATTTTTTTTTTTTTTTTTTTTTTTTTTTTATACAAGATAGGCTTGCGTTTGACCGCAATCTCACCTGATGGTAAGCGACGATGCGGTCGACGATGTATCACGCTTGCCTAGAAGATACCTGTTCACTCTTGACTTGAAGACTCCCAAATTGTAGTATTCAGGAAATATAGATGCCGGCAATGAGTTCCATTCCTTCGCTGTCCGCATAATGAACGTGGAAGCAAAACGCTTGGTGCGGATAGATGGTATGTCAACCATAAATGGGTGACGAAACACCGTGCGTCTTGTCGTCCGATGGTGGAATGGGGATGGTGGAATTAAATCGTATAATGCCATAGCACACTCTCCAAAATGTATCCTGTAGAATACGGATAGACTGGCAACCCGGCGTCGATGCTCTAGACTATGGAGCCTGGCGTCAACAAGCGAATCGTTGCCGATAAGTCTCTTGGCTCGTCTTTCAACAGTTTCCAAGGCCTCGAGCTGGTACTTAGCTGAACCATCCCACAGGTGAGAACAGTATTCCATACACGATCGGACTTGAGCTTGATAAAGATTAAGGAGCTGTCCCGGTGTGAAATACTGTCTCACCTTCGCTAATATGCCAAGCTTTTTCGCAGCTAATTTTGCCCTGGACTCAATGTAGGTGCCGAAGTTGAGGTTAGGTGTAAGAGTAACACCTAAAAGCTCCAGACGGTCGGTAATCGGTAAGGATACATCCTGGAAAGTGGGAGTCAGATGGATTGGACTCCGCTTAGCGGAGAAAAGACACGCCTGGGTTTTTGAAGCGTTGAACTTGACAAGATTGGCATCACCCCAATCGGACACATCCTTTAGTGTCAAGTTCAAACGATCAACCATGGCCTCTCTTAAAGACCGAATCTGAGCGCTGCTAGTCCGTGAGTTGGATATGTATCTCTCTACGACTGTGCTATCATCTGCGTACCCAAAGATACCGGGTTTGAGCAGGTCATTAATGTGAAGCAAAAAGAGCGTCGCAGAGAGAACCGACCCTTGAGGAACCCCGGCATTTATTGCCAACTGATCAGACGAGCATCCATCAACAACGACTCGAATTGATCGGTTCCTCAAGAAGTCCGATATCCAGGCACATAAGCGGGCGGGTATACCATAAGCCGGAAGCTTGCTTATAAGGCTATCATGCCAAACCCTATCAAAGGCCTTCGAAATGTCCAGAGAAACGGCAAGCGCTTCTCCGTATCCTTCGATGGCCTCGCTCCAGATGTGAGTGGCATACGCAAGAAGATCCCCAGTCGACCGGTTTCGGCGAAATCCATATTGCTGGTCGCTGAGGAGGTCATTTGCTTCGAGGTATGCCAGGAGCCTGTTGTTCAATACACGTTCCATACTTTTGCAAAGTATAGAAGTGACCGAAATGGGCCTGTAGTTTATAGGGTCGGCGCGACTACCTTTTTTGGGCACAGGCTGCACGTTAGCAAGCTTCCAAGCCTTAGGAACTAGACCGGTCTCGAGAGAGAGGCGAAATAGGCGTGTCAATACAGGGGACAGCTCAGGTGCACATGTCCTCAGAACTATGGCCGAAATACCGTCCGGGCCACTGGCTTTGTTCACGTCTAGATTGCGAAGCGTTTTTCTAACCTCCAACTGGCGAATGCGAAAATCCGACATAATTGTCCCACAATCACTTGGAAGAGTTGGAGGAGACGCGCTACCAGCATCTAGACGCGAAGATTCCGCAAAAAGAGAAGCAAACAAGTTTGCTTTCTCTTCTGCAGCGTGAGCCAGCGTCCCATCAGGCTTCAGCAGTGGAGGCAGTGAGGGGCGGCAGAAGTTCGATTCGACACATTTAGCCAGGGACCAAAACGCTTTACTACCCGCAGGGTAAGAAGCGAGTTTGTTCCCTGTCCGGCTTATGTGGTCGAACCGGGCCTTCCGAAGAGCCTTCTTGTAGGACTTAGCGGCTTTGTTAAAGGCTCTCTTCTTCAGCCGTGTATCCTTCGATTTGCAGTTTCGAGCTTCAACCCATGCCAGGTATGCCTCATGCTTAAGTGCAACAGCACGTCCACACTCGGGCCCAAACCAGGGTTGAGCTTTGCCGGACATTGGTACGTCGGAGAACGGAATAAAGTACTCCATTGCCAAACGCACCACATCAGTCACGGCATCTGCGCAAATCGAAGGATCACCAGAAGAGAAGCAAACAGCCAGCCAAGGATAAGAGGCAAAAAAAGATCGCATCTCATCCCAATCTGCTAACTTGTATCGCCATACCCGCCGGGTGCCTTTAGAGCTGGGGTCGGGCGGGGAGTATGTCGACACAGACTTCACCAGACAGTGATCAGAGCTACCTAGAGGTGATGAGACTGACACCGAGTAGCGGTCTGGATCTGTAGTTAGCAGAAGGTCCAAGCAATTGGCTGTATGGTCATCAACATCCGGTACCCGAGTAGCTTCATGGACCAGCTGGGTGAGATTTAACGATATCGCAAGCTTGCGCGTCTCTCTCCCAGCATGGTCGGTGCACTGGTATGGGAACAACCACTCTTGGTGGTGGGCGTTAAAGTCCCCCAGTAACACCAGTTGAGCAGTGGGATACCTCTGCTGAGCCACATCCGCCGCCTCACTGAGGTATTCAGATAGCCTAGTCGTCTCCTGATCTCCGCTGTGCGATCTGTACACACAAGCGTAGAGAATTTTCTCTACTCCTGTGTCCACCAAGACCCACAGGACAGACAATTTGGGGTCTTCAAGATTGCGGAGACGCTTGATACAAATGTCATCTCGGGCGTATAAGCATACGCCTGCACGCGGCCTGAAGTGATGCTCCAGGTTGTACCCGGGGTATGATAGGTACGCCACGTCGGATGGACATTGTATCTGGGTCTCCGAGAGAAATAACAAGTGAGGCTTATCAGTCTCCAGGTGATAGTGGACTGCAACGAGATTGGAGTGCAGACCTCGGATGTTGCAGAGGTGCACTTTTAGTGAGAGGGAGTGCATCCGCTGTTTAAACTTTTTTCTATTATTATTTCTCTGCATGTTGTTTTGGAGTGAAGAAAGGTGAAAAAACGAAAGTGGAACGCGGCACACGCTGAAGAACCCTGAGACTCACATAGAGACCATAACGCATCATTGAGGGACTAGCCTGGAGACTGCGGGGACGCCCGAGCCCCCCCGGGAATGTCCATCGGGCCCTCTCATCCGGTCGCCAACCGGCACGATGGCGCATCCCGGGATTTTTCGTCAGTTGGCGGGGCAGCCTTTCGTGAGTGGCTGGCTCACTACTTGGGCCCCCAACTACCTGCGGTCGGCCAGCGGTGCACCGTGCCTCGGATCCCGCTACCCTCCGCGACTAGTCTCTCGATGCGGCGGCTCCCTAGTGTGTCATATACGGTATACTTCAGTGGCACTACTGTTCCGACTCGTCCCTTCGACGGTGTCACCGGACAACGCACCGGAACACGACAAAGTCGCTTGGCGGCGCGGTTTTGTCCGGTGGGTGGTCACTAACCTCGGCCGGAGCCTACCACCAGTGTGTCGTCTGATTGGCACCACCCAGGGGCCACGTGTAGGGTTTCACAATAGGGTATGCTCCTACGGACGCGGACGACTCAGCCCCCAAAATTGTATATATTTTGTATCAAAATTGTATTAATGTATATTTCGAAGTTACTTTACCTCGGCAATAATCCGATCACTTTTGTCAACGGGCTATCCAAGGGAACGTTATAAAAATAATTCAAGAAATTAATGTGCGTTACATGTTTTTAAATTATTAAATATCACAAAAGAAAACAAGTAGTACCAAAAAATCTATAGTGCAATTTGATTACAGTCATTGAGTCATTTAAATGAAAATCAAGAAACATGTCGTAAAGAAAAACCTAAATATGTAGGAAAATAACGAATAAGTAGCACTTACGCCTTTTCATCTGAAGCAGAATCCGATATGCTCTTGTTGAACCAAGCCGTATTCCGGGCGTCGTAAACTAAAGCCTGCATTAATCCATGGTCACCTATGAAATATTTGCAAAATATGAGGAACTACCAAATATATGGCAAAGTAGTCCGTGAAATTATTGTGAGACTTGACCCATTTTACTAAACAAACGGTTAAAAATGACAATGGTTTTATCTTAAAATGATCACCTTAGACACTTTCGCCATTTTACAGTAGGTTACAGTCGTTTTTCTATGGTCGCCTGTGACAATGGCGATCATCAATAAACCATTGTTATCAACCTTATTTCAATACAAAAGAATTATGCCTAAAAGAGCACCTTAAATAATAGTACCTATACCCCTAACAACACCGGAATATTATGCTTTTATTTTTCTAAGTAGGTAGGTAGGTATTTATTTGTAATCTAGTATTTTATCAACTGTATACAATTATATATATTTGTACTGTAGGTACTGTGGATCGAGTGCAGTAAAAAAAACTTGGTACTCGCTGGGCTAAATTACTCTTGTTAGGTCATCTCATCCGCCTGCTCGCATTCACTCCTTTAGCACACATATCACCTTTCACACATTCCAACCACACTTTTTTCGGTCTTCCTTTACCTATTTTTTAATCAACATTAATATTCAAAATTCATTTCGTAATATGGTTTTCATTCCTTCACATACTCATGTACCATACCACGCTAGCCTTTTTACTGCTGTTAGGTATAGATAAATAAATGTATACTTACAATAATACTCGTTCCTAGGCGTGCTATTGGATACCTTATTCCTATCTTTTCCTTCGGGAGAACCTGTCAAGTAAAAGTATTTGTAAAGTAATTACATACTACATAGTCTTGTTGTAAATGAGATATTATTCAGCGAAATTTAATACTTACTGAACTGTAAAGATAGAAAAATAGATTTAGCAAGAGTTACATAAAACCTGTGAATAAATATATAACATAGACATTCAACAACTTATAATTATAGGTCTATAATTATAAGTTTTCCAGTCAACTTCACGACGTTATGTGAGTAGGTAAGGTCTCTCAGCCTGAGAGTCTCCTACTGTTTCCTAGCGATCATTCTGTGACTGACTTTATCTACCTTTTTCCGTTACGAATGGCCGAATATCCTGCCCATCACCATTTAGGCCTCGTTGTCAATTGTCGCACATGTTTATCCTAGTAAGTTCGTCGTTGTATTTCAAAGTTTGGTATCCAGTTCTCGAATAAAATTTGAAGCAGCAAGCAACATTTTCGGAATATTTAACATACCAAAAAAATCACAGCCTGTCCTAAAACAGCGTTTTTCTGAAAACCCAGACTAACGGAAAATTGGAAGCTTCAGCTAACTTAGCTATGGATACAACTCTTGATGACTTCAAAGTGAATACTCATAGAATGTACATTATTCCACCGAATCTTAGCTGATGGAGACCTTTTCTAGAGGATCTGTTTGTTAGGTTGGGGCAAAAGTAATGACCCGGTTCGTAAAATTCGTTGCCTGACCTGTGGTGAGGGTAAGATGTAGGGCGGGGTCTCATATGACTATTGCATCTTCCCGTTCCTAGTTTACGCCATGTTTTAGACGGGTGAGCATCGTATGTATATTCGCTGTGCGCATTTTTTTTTCAAATGACCGTTCCTTCATCGCCACGCAGAGAGCTTTTGGTGTGAACGTTTTTGGGAACAATTGTAACAATTGAGTGACGAAACTAGTCTGGGAGATCTGTGGTTCCAACAAGACTTCCTCAAAACCAGGTTAATTTTTAAGGTTTTGTCCCATCCTGTAGTTATGTTAGTTTACAAAGATGTTAGTGGGAGGACTAACTCTTCTGCGAGTGTCCGTCTGGGTTGTTACCACCGCTTTGCTCGTGAAGTCTGCCGCCAAGCAGTAGTGTGCAAGCATTACTGTGTTCCGGTTTGATGAGCAGAGTATCCAGTGAAATTACCGGGCTTATGAGACTTAATACCTAATGTCTCAGGGTAACGAGCGTATTGCAGTGCCGCGCAGGCCTTTGCGTTTCAAAGTTCTGGGTGGCACTGCAATTGTTATGGGCCGGCGTTATGTTTACCATCAGGCAAACGACCAGCTCGTCTCGTCACCTAATAACATTAAAAAAAAAAAAATATCCCATCACTATTGGGTAGCCATTTTAATTTCCTGTTGAGTTTAAAACTAAAAAGGAATACCGTTGTGTTTCTCATGCCCCGGTTTATTCTTGTGATGTTCTGGAGGTCGTGGTTTAGCTGGCCACCGCCAGCCAGGCTTCGCTACCCTTTCCAAGAAGTAAAGCAGTTCTTCTTCAGGAGATGCAAATGTTCGCTCGTAGTGTCGACAGTACATCCTGGAAAGTAAAATACTCACTTCCTGATAACCACTTGTAATTAATACTTTAAAGAAAAACTTGAACATAACTTTACCTACGTTTTAATCTCGCAAACATTAAGGCTGAGATTCAGAGACGACCGTAAGCGTGGACTTTTGCTTACATACGTCAAAACTGTATAGAATTTTGACATATGGAAGCGTGAGTCCACGCTTAGGTTCGTTTCTGAATCTTAGCCTTAGAGATTGAAAAATATGGGGTCGAAAGTAAATGGTGATGACTCACCAGTCAGGATGCACACTCCATTTATCAGATAGGTATTGTTTGGCTGAGATATTCTTGGACGTGAGTGACAGCCTATGAATGTCATCGGTGGGCGGTGGTGTTATCCTGTGTCTCCCATAGGTCTCAGGAATGGTCACCACCAAGGTGAACGGAGAGTCACTGATTCCCGTCCAGTAGAAGTGTCTTTTGGCCCGAGATACTCTTTTCTAAAAGTTTAGTGAACATTTAACATATCTAAAATCCACTAAAACAAACACTAACTTTATAAAGGTCACAAAATCATAGAAAAGTATATGTAATGCACAGAAATAAATAAATATTTGTTCATACCATATCTTCAAGGTGGTATTTAACGCCCATCATCTTGTTACCCGTCTTCTGATCGATTATTTCTTTTCTGAGCTGTAACAATGCCCTTCTTATTTACTTTAGGTCTAATATAGATCCCACAAGGTTAAATAAAGACAAAGCAATGCTTACAGCAGTCAGTTCTTTGCTGAAGTTCCTTGGTGTTCTGTCATCGTCGAAAAGTTCCACTTCCAGCATGTCAACGCTGTTATAACTCGGTTTTAGAATTTGTTGAAACTAGAACAAATGTTAAAATTTAATTTAATCATTCAACCATAAACATTTTATGAATGAAAAAATACTCACCACAGGCCTTAAATCAGGATGTATCAAAATGTAACCGTTGTTTGTTACTATGAATGAATAACCATTTACTCCAATCTGAAATGTACGCATAAAATTATTCGTTATTTTCCTAGATTGTGGTATTAACCAAATTCACATAAAATGTTAATATTTTGTTTATTACCTTGTATGGTGTCATCAAAGCTTGTATTTCAGAAAGTGGAACATCAGTTCCGGCCACTCCTAACAATCTAGCAATACGCATCTGAAAATTTTCAATCGTATGTAAATGATGCTACAGTACAGTTGGCAATATAATAATTCAAATCTCTAAAACCGTCTCAAGTAGACAACCAACACTTTGGCATGTTTGTTACAAAATTAGTTTTTTCTAATATCTACGCATCCTTTCAAAAAATTCTACAAAAATACTAGAAAATGATCATAACAATTTAAAATATGTTATGTTTTTTTTTTGTATTACAGTCACAAAATCTAACTACTTATTCGTATTTGGCTTCGTAGTTGCCATAAATCTACTAAATTATACAAAATTATTTCAATCTCGCTTATATCTAGCAATTTTACTTTATGTTTAGCATCTAAGCCCCGTTAGGCGAGTTCTATATTGATTTATATAGAACAATGCTTTAAAGGATTCTAATTTATATAATCCATGATTACAGGTTCTAGCAAATCTACAAAAATATTACAAGTTATCTCGTTATCATTACAAAAAAATCTACTCGTTATACTAGAAACCCACTACCGTTTCTGGCGTAGATATGTAAATACCCTTAACGTATCCATGAAAGAATCTGTTGGGATCATTCAATTAAATTATATGCAAAGAAGAATGTTTATATGCATGTAGAATTGCACTCATCTCAATTTGTTCTGTTATGATAATTTTTATTGATTGTAGGTAGCATATGAAGTTTGTATCATCAGTATATCGCCGAGAAGGAACATTTTCTGTCGAATCTATGTGTACATTGCCAATAATATCGTCCTTCACCTGTCATTCGTCCCCGTTCACTGTCAGTGCTGTAGTATTAGGAAAGTGAGAGAGTGGGCCTACCTCTTTCGGGCCGTTCTCCTCTACGGACTGCGATTGGTTGTAGACGAACGAATGCAATAAAATATAATAACATACAGATAAATGCATTATAACAACTTCACTAGAAATAAAGTAGTCTCTTCTGCCAAAGAGAAAATTCAAATGGACTAAAATTTTAGTAATAATATCAAAAGTTTCATCATTCTTTAGAATATAGCTCAAATTCAAGTAACACAAGCCCCACACGAGTCATATGTCGGGCGGCACAGTCTTATTGCAAAATATTTACATTTCTTAAAACAAGTCAATCGTCAAAAGATGCCTCTACGAAGACATCACTAAATTCAGGCAAAAATTACTTTGTATTTTTATTGGTTAGTGTGTGTAGTGATAAGATCATAACTCTTGCATAGAAAAATTAATCAGATGATTGATAGAAAAGTCGATCATAACACCCTAGTGGTCTACGCCTACGATCTAGTAGAAACACTACACTACAATAAGCCAAAGGGGTGGAACAACAGATGGGCATGGGCAGGCTCAGTCGGCGAGCGACGACCGACGCCCGCACCGCCGGCTGTCGCCAGCGGCTGACGCTCTCGACATCTGTCGAGGACAGTTGCATCGCTAACGGGGCCAAATAACTCTTTACCGTTTACTGAAATCCAAAAACTAAATCATAAAAACTCTCTCGAATCTTGCAAAAACTTTACATTAAATCATCAAAACTTTCTAAGTGTAGTAGTACCTCTTTCGTAACCGATACCCAGTAAGCTTCATTTATCAGTACATTCTCTGTGATGTTCTGAGGGGAAACCATCAAACAAAATGGAGTTATTAATAGACACTTATAGTAAAGAAGCAAGATATTGTACAGTAAGCTAAATTAATCATAAGAGACAGAGCTTACGTCCAATTAGTAGGAAATGGAAAACCAATCTGTAAACATAATCTTCGCAATATAGATGAAAGTCATATTGGTCATGCATAGTGGAGAATTTGGAATTTCGGAAAAAGACGTAATACAGACAGGCACCGAAACGATAGAGAGGAGAAAACGAGTAACTGTTCATAACTACAACTAATGTGTTTTAAAACACAGTGACAAAACACTCTGTTCGTTCATACAAGCAATCAACAAAACATCGGTATGACATTTTATATCTATTAAATGATTTTTCATTTTCTCCCTACTAAGTCTCGAGTGGCTATTACTTTTGGGGGAGTTTAAATCGACGAAAGCTCTTTGTACTGAGAAATACGCACCTCGTTATGTCGAAGATCATAGACTGGCATGGATACAGATGTCATCAACTGGTAGTGCGAGTTTCCAATCTCACTGTATTGGCCTTGTTTCATCTAGAAAATAAAAGGCCAGTTATCATCTTTCATCGTCAAGTATATAAATTGTTTTTAAAATTTGTTTAGTCTGTTCGAATATTTAGCTAAAAGAAATATTCAAAACACTCTTTCTTCATTCCAATAGCTATATTCTATTCGAATCGTGTCTTTCGTGAAGTATTCTAACTTACTTGTGTTATCCTCCATCGACGATCTTGTTCTTTCTCTGAATTGAAGAGCGCTTTGTCTCGTCGTTGGCTCATAAAACGTTCCTTTTGCTCGGCTCTTTCACGTTGTTCCCAAAGATAATCTGCCACTTTTGGGTCCTAATCAAAAATAAATCAGTTTTAGTGCATTTTTCCCCTTGTACAGTTTTCCTGTGATAAATGTTTAGAACTAATACACTAAAGAACCTTTAAACAATACGCTTTTAGAAGATCCGAAGGTTTATCGATCGCTAGATACCCGTTGGTAAGTTCCGAATTTTATGCATAAGATGTGAATTTAGTATGATGCCACTATAGACCAAAATTATCAACGATTAATTTAGCACATACATGTATGTGCAAAGCTATTGGACGTATAAAAAACTCACTGTAACATTTGCGTAAACTGGCGTCCATACGACAGGATGAAACTCCCGTTGCAGCACCAGCGGCCTTGCCAGCACGTTGACATGCTCCAGCACTCTTTCCCGCACTTCTGCCAACGTACTGAGATGCACGTAGAACCCTCGATTTGCGCAGGCCATCCATTTCACCTCCCGCACGTCTGCCACCTGCGCAGTCCTTGCTGATATAACATTGACCTAAGCAGTAGCAACACCACCATAATCTAAAGTGCATTATCTTAAGTGTGCCCGTTACCTACGACAGTGATATGACATCTGCAGCCTTGTGAAAGAAATCTATGTCATACTTACAACTACTAAATCTGAAAAAAAAACAAATCAAATGTAACGCACTTTTAATAGCCTACGACTCTTTATCAAAATCAATCATTTACCTACACATCAATCTAATACAATATCGGAAAATTTTCAAGTTCATAACTTCATAAGTGTTAAGATTTAGGATGGTAGTACATTAACATCTAATAAACAATCTAAATGTAATAGCTCTGTGCTGACCGTTTTCCTGTTCTCGTTGTCTGTATTGTCTATACCCGATACTGTGTGCCTTTTATATTGAAATATAGTTCGTCTTTGTCGTTCCAACCAACAAAACGTTGTTTTATTAGGTTATGGGCCCAGTATGCCTTATAGTTAGCTTAAAAAGGAGTAAAAGTGTTTCTGTTTACTTTAGCTAGTGTAGGCGCGGTGTTATATGCAACGAGAAATTTGTTTGGTCGAGTCTAACGAGTGAAAATAAAATTAGCAATTAGCAGTAATGGCGTCGAACTCATTCCTGGCCAACGTCCCAAAATTGAAGGGGCGTGATAATTATCATGAATGGGCGTTTGCGGCAGAGAATTTATTGATATTAGAAGGCATTGAAAAATGCGTCAAGAAAGAGCCTTTGGCAACAGAAGCCGCGGAAGATGCTAAAGCTAAAGCAAAGTTAATTTTGACGATTGATCCATCACTGTACGTTCACATACGAGAAGCTTCAAGCACAATGGATTTATGGCAGAAATTGAAGACTATGTTTGACGACTCCGGGTTTTCTCGAAGAATAACATTATTGCGTAATTTAATGTCGATTCGCCTCGATAACTGCGATTCGATGACTACATATGTTACGCAAATTATCGAGACTGCTCAGAAACTGTCAGGAACAGGATTTTCTGTGAATGATGAGTGGATTGGATGTTTAATGTTGGCTGGTTTACCTGAAAAATACTTTCCAATGCTTATGGCGATCGAACATTCGGGAATCGCCATTACAGCGGATGTAGTTAAAACAAAGTTGATTGACATGGCTGGAAAAGATACCGAGGCAGGAAGTGCATTTCTCAACAGAGGGCACCACAATCGTCAACAAAATTCTAAAGTTGGTAACCCTGGGAAAAATGACAGCCATCATGGCGGCTCGGCGTCTATGGCTAGTTCGCACGTAAAAATGGACAAGTCGAAAATAAAATGTTACCGGTGCAAGCAGTTTGGTCATTACAAATCACAGTGTAAACAGCAAAGCCAACAAGAAATAAAGAAGACGAACGCGTTTTCCGCAGTTTTTTTGAGCGGAAATTACAGTAAACAAGATTTTTATTTGGACAGCGGCGCGAGCGCTCATATGACGACGGACGTAAATATGATACAGAATGCATCGTTTACACCAAGCATTAAGGAGATTATGGCAGCAAATGAATGTGCCATGCCAGTGTTGTGCTCGGGTGATGTGGATATCATTGCCGTCACTCCAAGTTGCAAGTTTGAGATTACTTTGAAAGACGTGTTGTGTGTACCTAACCTCACCACGAACTTAATATCAATAAGTCAGCTCATCGAAAAAGGCAACAGAGTGGAGTTTAAGAAAAATTGTTGTAATGTTTACAATAAAGAAAACATTTTAGTGGCTGTGGCAAATCAGATTGATGGTGTTTATAAGTTGGTCACAGAATATAAACAATGTATGTTTACTTCTACTACTTCTTCAGCTGCTAGCAGTGAAGTATGGCATAGGAGATTAGGCCATTTGAACATATGTGATCTGAATAAAATGAGAGATGGGGCAGTCACAGGAATATCATACACAGATAAGTCAGTGATCAACATGAATACATGCAAAGTATGTTGTGAAGGAAAGCAATCGCGCTTACCATTTGGTAATGCAGGAACAAGGAGCAGTGGGCCCCTAGATACTGTTCATGCGGATGTTTGCGGACCGATGGAGTCAACTTCTATTGGCGGAGCAAGGTACATACTTGTATTTGTTGATGACTATACCCGTATGGTTTTTGTTTATTTTCTTAAGGCTAAAAGTGATGTTTTTGGATACTTCAAGGAATTTAAATCAATGGTAGAAAACCAACAGAGTAGAAAGATTAAAATATTCAGGACAGATAATGGCTTAGAGTTTTGTAGCAATGAATTTGAGAGTTATTTGAAAGATGCAGGCATTATACATCAAAAAACAAATACTTATACCCCTGAGCAAAATGGTATGAGTGAACGCATTAATCGTACCATTGTTGAGCGAGCTCGTTGTTTATTATTTGATGCAGGATTAGATAAGAAGTTCTGGGCAGAAGCAACAAACACTGCAGTATATCTCAGAAATAGATCTATTGCATCAGGATTAAATAATAAAACTCCTTATGAGCTCTGGAATAATAAAAAACCAGATTTAAGTCATGTCCGTATATTTGGCAGTGAGGTGATGGTTCATGTGCCAAAAGAAAAGCGCCTTAAGTGGGATTCTAAATCAAAGAAGCATATTCTTGTTGGGTTTTCAGAGAATGTCAAAGGTTACAGAGTCTATGATCTGGCTAAGAGATGTGTTACAACTAGTAGAGATGTTGTAGTCTATGAGGACACTAAAGGAAACTGCAGAATGAATGAGACTGTATCAGTTTCAGTTGGGGTCAGTAACCAAGCAGAGATGTCAAGCAGTGATGTTAAGAATGATAATATTATAGAAGCTAGTGATGATTCTGATCAAAGTTCCGCAACGCTTAATATTTCTTCAGAATCAGAGTATCTTAACGCCTTGACTGACTTGGACTCTACGTTACAGCAATCTCAAGAGTTTGAAGAAAATGATGTGCGGGTTCCCGTGGACAAATTAACTTCTGATAAAACTCTAGTGCAGTGTAAGTGGGTGTTTAAAAGAAAAGTCAATAGTGATGATAATAGTGTGCGGTACAGAGCGCGTTTAGTGGCTAAAGGTTTCACGCAGAGGCCTGGTATCGATTATCAAGAGACTTTTTCACCTGTAGTAAGACATTCTACCCTTAAGTTGTTATTTGCATTGTCTGTACAGTTAAACTTTGATATTATTCATTTAGATGTGAAAACAGCTTTCTTAAATGGCTTTCTCAAAGAAGATATTTATATGCTTCAACCTGATATAAATAATTGTAACACCACTAAGAAAAAAGTAGTAGTAAAATTGAATAAAGCAATTTATGGGTTAAAACAATCTTCTAGGTCTTGGTATGAGAGAGTAGAGCACTGTTTATGTGAATTAGGGTTCAATAAGAGTCGCTTAGAGCCATGTGTTTTTACAAAATTGAATAATAATGTTAAAATAATAATAGCCTTGTATGTCGATGACTTTTTTGTTTATTCAAGTAATAATAATAAAGAAGAAACTGAAAAGTTAATTTCTGTATTAAGTTCCAAGTTTAAGATTAAAAACTTAGGACAGGTTCAACAATGCCTAGGTATGAGAGTTAAAATTGATAAAAAATGTAATGTTATTACCTTAGATCAGGAGCAATATGTAGAACAGTTACTGAATAGATTTAATATGTTGAATTGTAAGGTTGCTAGCACTCCGATGGAATGTAAATTAAATATTGAAAAGGCAGAGACTTGTGATCTTGAGATTCCATATCAACAGTTAATTGGAAGCCTTATGTATTTATCGGTTTTAACAAGGCCTGATATATCTTTTTGTGTTAGTTTTCTTAGTCAATTTAATAAATGTCATTCAAATGTTCATTGGAATTATGCAAAGAGAATACTTAGATATTTAAAGAAAACTAAAAATTATTGTTTACGGTATGTAAAGGAAAAAGCTGAACTTGTGGGATTTGTTGATGCAGATTGGGCATCTACTACTATTGATCGCAAATCATATACAGGTTATTGTTTTGTAATGTCGGGATCAGCTATTTCCTGGGAAAGCAAGAAGCAGAGAACTGTAGCTTTATCCTCTATGGAAGCTGAGTATATGTCGATTGCTGAAGCTTGTAAAGAAGCCATGTACTTGAGATCTTTAATATGTGAATTGACTGGTAATTTGTATACTGTGAGTTTGTTTAATGATAGTCAGAGTGCACAGAAGTTAGTGTCTAATTATGTCTGTAATAGAAAAAGTAAACACATTGACATTAGATATCATTTTATTAAAGATGCAGTATATAATAAAATTATAGATTTACAATATATGTCTACAAGTGCCATGCCAGCAGATGTATTAACTAAAGCTTTATGTCCCATGAAACATTATAAATGCATAGAGGATATTGGGGTTAGTGAGATTAATGGTTAAAATGAAAAATTGATAATTTTATAGAAATGTTTATTAGCTGTAGTTGGGGTGTTAAGATTTAGGATGGTAGTACATTAACATCTAATAAACAATCTAAATGTAATAGCTCTGTGCTGACCGTTTTCCTGTTCTCGTTGTCTGTATTGTCTATACCCGATACTGTGTGCCTTTTATATTGAAATATAGTTCGTCTTTGTCGTTCCAACCAACAAAACGTTGTTTTATTAATAAGGTATAAGTTTAAAAACGTAGCAGATAAAAACATTCACAAAACAAGAAATAAAAATCGAACAATCAAATCTACTAATACAGTCATCTCACATCACACTAGACAAAAACTAAGCTCTAAAAGCAGAAGCGTTATGAAGATGAAAGTGTGGACAAACATGCACAGGCGCATGCTCGGTAACCAATCTAAAGACACCAAAACATACAAATTACACGATAAATTAGTATGATGCGAGATAAACAGTTCAAGCTTTTAATTTTGAAAAAGGTGGAAAGTCACTTTCCATCCTTATCTTTTAATTTATCATTAGATTTTAAACAAATTTCCTAGTAACATTTACCTAAATCAGCTTATACAAATTCTGGAGATATCTTAACATACTTATAAAAAGTAAGAACTCAATATTTCCGAAAAAAAACATTTAAAATCTTAATCTTAGGATGGTCCCACAAATTTGGTTAGAACCTAATGAGCCACTTTTTCTTTAATATACTATTTTAATTGTTTATTTAATCTGAAAATCAAATATTTATAATAATAAAATGGTCTGTTGTTAGACTTAAATAGTTGTTGAGTTAGTTCACGTTATTCAAGTCCCTTAGAAATCCATGAAAATTTTACAAGGTAATAATTTTTTAATAAAGAGGAACCAAGCTCACATTTTAGACATATTAAATAATCACAATTTTATAACACTTGTAAACTTGAATTAAATCAATATGTTTATAGAACCTACACTAAGCAATGCTTGCGTTGAGATTATTAGTACCACATTCAATTTTGATGTCTTAAGATTAAATGTTAATAATAGACACAAACATTGTATAGACAGGGAAGAGTACCACGTTCTGGACGTACTGCAAGACTGAGGCACATTATGCAGTTAGCACAATGACTACACACACAGTAATACCTGAAGTGGTACTACCTTTACCTCTCGACCTATTAGGTATGTGAACACTCTCACTGGAGTGTCGTATTTCCAGTTGAAACGCTCGAAAATCTCTTTATAGTTGTATGGGACGCCGTCCGTAACCAGCATTATGGCCTAGAAAATAGAAATACGTAACGAACGGAAATAGCTACCTAATTACAGTGTTGTTAACTTGATCAGCTAAAAACTTTTGTTGTTATGTCTCATTATTTGTCGATTTAGACAAGTGGGTAAAAGGTTCACGTCCATTTAGCAGCGGAAAAAAAGAGTTTCATATTCTATTTTATTTATTTATTAATAATTTATATGTATATGCTCGAATATTCATAATGATTGACATATTCATAATTAGTACCTATTTATGTGTCTTATTAGCTTCTACTCGTGGTTTTCACCCGCGTTCCCACAGGAGCCGTGCATTTTTCCGGGATACATCTCTGGTCCATAATCTATATCTATGCCAAGAATTACGTCGATTCGTTGCTCCGTGAAAAAAGGACAAACCAACAAACGCACTTTCGCATTTATATAATTTTACGGATATAAGTAAGAAGTGAGATAAGTACGAAGTAGGATTATCGTAAATTACCTGATTACAGTTGGCGCCACCACTGTTATTTCTATAAATTTCCAGAAGTTCAAAAGCACGCGTCAAAGCAGCTGAAAAGTTTGCTATCTCCATTGTGTCAAAATTGTCCAATCCCAATTTTAACTCCCGAAGATTTCCTAAAGTTGCCTGCAAGATAAAAAATACTGTTAATACGTTATATTCTTCTAAGCAGAAAAAGTCACTCAAATGCCTACAGTCTGTCTACACATAATAAATGTAGTTAGAACGATAAGCAGCCGTTAATATTAAATTAATTAAAATTGCTTATATTAACCCACTTAATAATGACAACGATAAGTTTGTCTAAATGCAATTCTTAGGTAGGTACATAAAATATCCGAGTCACCTGTACAAGTGAATCTTCAAAGCATGGTACGATTTCTTCAACTGTATCAGCGAATGTCAGTACATTCACAAAGTCATTATTCCCAAGAGTGTCCAAGATATTCGTAACTACATGTTTAGCTATGTCTCTTCTTTGGCCGGTCATTGATCCGCTGCGATCTACCAAAACGACCACATCTTTAGGGCTAGCTGCTGCCTCCATGTACCACGCCCGAGTTCTGCAGTCGTAGATGTCCACAGGGTCAGCTCGCCATTTCATCGCTGCAACAAGGGTCACGTTATTGTCATGCTGTCTCATTAAGGTTATTAATGGTGGGGAAAAGGTATCCTCTCGGGAGGATGCGTACCATGTTTATACATAGCCCACTGCAAACATATCCTATCTCTGCGAGCATCGTATATTCTGGTTCTACGGCAGGTTCTACGGCATGCCCGATTCCAGATGACGTTTTTCTTCAGTGCTAAGCATATGATGAATCCCCAAAAGAATTGAGAGAAGATTAGATTCACTTAAAATTATAACTTCGTGAACATCACATCTAGGTACTTTTTGTATGTATTTACCAGGATAGTGCCTCATAAATCCAGTGGAGCTGCCAAAATACTGCCATCCAAGAGTAGGGTCGCTTTGGTAGTTATTGATGAAATGAGTGTCCAAACCTTCAGACCAGTGAATACCTTTTATGACTTCAGGTGCTGGAAGTAGATAAAATAAAATATACTTAACACGGTTAGTCAGTATCTAATGTCTATTATATGAGCTTTCTAATAAATGGCCAGCTTACCCCAAGCGTAAACATTAGTCGGGACATGTACACTGCTGTAATTTATATTTACAGGGATATTGTGAAAATGAGCGTTCATTTGTAAATGAATTGCTTTCGTTGGAGGTCGCTCGATCCAGTGTTCCACACCTAACTCTGGTTCAGCTGTAGTAGTTATTGAAACCTCGTCGTAAGGTTCATCCATTTCTTTGCTGTTGAAAAACTGGAAGTCCTCAGGTACGGGCTCATTTTGCTTGTCAAACGCCATGTTCTCAGCCGCTTCCACGATTCTTTTAACAGCACTGACTTTGAGCTCCATCATTGCGCGGATGTCGTCGGCCATACTTTGAACTAGTTTCTCTCCATCTCTTGATTCCATTTGAGCTGATTTAAAACTCTAAAAGATAACAATGTTGAGGCAATTATTATGATAGCTTAGATGGTAATAATTGTTTGTAATAATTACTTACATCTTGCACTTCTTTCTTTCTCGTAATAAACTCTCCAAAATGGTACAACTCTGTACCGAGTTTGACCGCCCATGCCTGCACCCTAAAGCATTTTATAATATTAAAATCACTATAATTACTGTTCATTCGACACAAAGATAGCTAAGGAATTTAATTCTGTAATGACTTTCATTGAGCGCTCACAAATCGATGCTCACAACCATACATAAATACCTTTGTAGTCAACATTCCTCATAATATTTAAGAAACCAAGTAACTGCAGTCTTGTTAACAGTTTTTGTGATACTTACGAGTTAAGTGATATCCTGGTGGTGGAGTCATACTGAGCACTGGCCGAGCAGTTCCTGGAATCCAGGCACAGAGTCAGCAATAACAATACGGCGAAACTGCTGCACTTGTACATCAGAAACACTTCTAGTACTATTATTGCCGTGATTAGTACACGTTAGTCATTACAAATAGCATATTTAAGGATTCTGTTTATAGGACACGGTTTTCTGGTTACTTTGCGTTGATAAGGATGGTGGCTAAGCGCATGCGTGAGCGAGCGCGGACCGGGCCTGCGCCGCGCATCGGCCGCGGCCCCTCGGGCCTCGCGACTGGAAGCGACCTCGGCGCTCACCTCTCAGTCGATTGCTCGTGTTTGTATGAGCAAAACGTGTCTTTCCCCGCCGAGAACGCATCGATTTCTTTCCTCTTGACTAGGTTCTTCAACCAATGCGCGGTGAACTGTTTTCTAGTTTATGTTCCTAATATCTAAATATATGTAGGTACTTAGGTAGCAGATAACTTTATTTAGTCTCCCATTTTGATTGACAATATAGAATGAAATGAAATATGATAGTTAAAATATGTTGGTATGATGACATAAATATGTTTCATTTCACAATATCTAGCTTCCGTAACTGCACAAATTTGTTTATTGTTTTTATTGGTTTGTTGGTTTGTGTTTTCACGCAGCAACGGAACAACGGATCGACGTGATTTTAGGCATAGATATAGTTTAGGGACCGGAGAGTAACATAGGCTACTTTTTATCCCGGAAAAATGCACGGTTCCTGTGGGACCGCGGGTGAAAACCGCGTGCTGGAGCTTGTAAAAATGTATAGGTATAGAATTTTGTTTACCTTCTTTTGCATATTTTTATTGAAATAGTCCTGTGTCATATTATAATCATAAGGGCCCTATTATCCTAACGCCTGGGCCAATTATTATATTATTTTAATTATTGGTGACCAATAATTAAAAGACGGCCCTGGCTGAATTTTTTGAATTAGTATATATATTACTTAGTAGGATTTGAAATAAAACAATATAAAAACTGCAACAAGATTTATTGCCAAAGTAACAAACGTACAAATATAGTGGAAGTCGATGTTTTAAACAAAGTTACGGTTATTTTAACAATAGCCACCGTAACATTGCTTAGGCCTCGAGGTCTATTAACAAAGCTCCGTCTTATAAAAATTTCATACAAAAGAATAGAAGTATGTTATACTATTTTGTAAAATATTATTCGTTAAAAATAGATCAAAATATTATTGAGATGAGAGAAAAGTATAATAATAAATTTAATTTAAATCTGTTGTTAGACCACAATTTTCTGTACTTATGCCTAATTTTTTTACTTTTTACGCCAATAATTTTTAAAATAACAAGCCACAAATATTTTTATACAGTCCAAGCCTGCAGCCAGTATTAAGGTTCGTTTACATCAACAGACATTGAGCGTGGCAGACACGTAGCGTGGCAAACACCGACGGACACCTTATATTTACATATATCTAACGTTAACGCTGTCTCCTATTTCGTTCCACGCCTGATCCTTTTTCTCTTTCTCTCTTTTCTCTTCTCATTATATTATTTATCACTTAAATCATAAAGCCATTTGTATTCCTTTACAATTTCTATAAGTTTTTCGTTATCCATTGCGAACATAAGACATAAGAAAAGATGTCTGCACGGTTCTGATTACACACTATTATTTATTCACACTGCCAATGCCAGTCAGAAACCAACCGACACGTACATACATGAACCGCGTACCTAGACAAAATATTATTTCCGTGAATACTGGCCGGACACGACCTATGTCAGTCGGCGTCTGCATCAATGAGCCTATGGGTCCATTGATAATTTGTGCAAAAAGTTATATCAATAAATGATTTTTTACATTTACTTTATATACTGGTTCAAAGAATATTATTTGTGTGCCACACTACGTGTCTGACACACTCAATATCTGTAGATGTAAACGAACCTTAAGTTGGCTGGCGCTACTTAGCAAAAGTTCTGTGTTGCTAGTTATGTAATTTAACACAAAATTTGGGAAAATAACCAGCCATAGTTTTCCTAGATACCTATTAATATTTATCACAATACGACACGATTTGTAAAATATTATAATTAAGTATTTGACTTCCTATTCCGCACGGTAGGTAAGTAAAGTACTAAACACAATCGGACTAACCATAAAAAAAAACACACCCTAAACTTGTGTTAAAGAGCGTATAACTCTTAAAGTGCATGCCTTAGTCGCATGTTTAAATATAAGTAACCACAAATCTTGGTTTAAGAAGTGTCTAACCGTTATCGAACTTAATTGTGTGTTGTGACATTTCTTATCATTTTAGACGTTTATCGAAGTCGCTAAACGTTGCATAATTCATTTCGATTGTGACATTTCTAATAATTTTAATGATTGTGTGTGTGTGTGTGTGTGTGTGTATGTGAAAGTTGAATTACGATGTTTATTTTAGACATTGTAAGCTAAATAACGCTTACACACTCATACCCCCGCACTAGGATTCCCTGTGTCGCAGGTGGCATGGACATACACAGATACACATCACAAACATCCAAGACCCGAGAACAAACTTTATGCTTACACAAAATCTGCCCCGGCCGGGAATCGAACCCGGGACCCCTCGCCTTGCAGGCAGGGTTACTACCAACTTAGCTACGGAGCCGTCAGTAGTAGCCGAATTGTAGGCGTCTACAATTTTCTTATTATGGTAACAGAATAATATTGTTAAACGTTAATCAACCGCAATGTAATTTTCATAAAACGGGCCAAGATCACCGTAACTAATCTAGGTTTTAGAACCATGTAGAAACTTTAGAACCGATAGACACGTGGACGTATTACAAGAGCAGCTTGGATGCGGTGACAGCTAACAACGTTGTGACGAAGAATATTGCGGAGTCGCTGCGAATATTGCTGCCTATTCCGCAGGCTGTGATGTTCCGCTCCTGAAAATAAACGCTGTTATCTTGAAATGTTTCATTCAAGCGAGCGAAGGCAAAAGCGTGTGGGAGTCCGTTCGTTTGTTCAACTATTATTTTTGTTTGGGGTACCGACAGCCAGCGGAGTTGGTACACCTACGGCCGAAGAAGAACGAATGCCCTCGTTTGTGTTCGCTTTGTTTCAGGCCAGTGCAACTTGGATACGTGTACAGCGCGTTGTACCTAACCACGCGCGTGTACCCCTGACACACCAGAGGGCCTAGTGTTAGTTTTACAACAAGTTTTGTTAGTGGTAGGACTAACTCTTCTGCGAGTGTCCGTTTGGGTTGTTACCACCCCTTTGGTCGTGAAGTCTGCCACCAAGCAGTAATGTGCAAGTATTACTGTGTTCCGGTTTGATGAGCAGAGTAGCCAGTGAAATTACTGGGTTTATGAGACTTAATAGATACCCAATGTGGCATGGTAACGAGCGCACTGCAGTGCCGCGCAGGCCTTTGTGTTTGAAAGTTCTGAGTGGCACTGCAATTGTTATGGGCCGGCGTTATGCTTACCATCAGGCAAACGACCAGCTCGTCTCGTTACCAAATAACATTAAAAAAATTACTTCTACGTGCACGCAATTTAGGTACAAACAAGCGGTGCATTCCTGGGTATGGTGCAGTAGGAAATAAAGCCTTAAAAACCTGCTCACTACAAAAGTAACTCAATTACCCCTTCATGGTAAGTGTAGCATCCCTCCAGTCTTCTCCTCGTCAGCTTCCCTAACTGCAGCTTGTGGCAAGGCTCGCGCCTCTCCGTGGACTCATCCGTCGGCGTGGGCTTTGTATCCTTGGGCACCTTGCAGTCGGCGCTGTACGTTTTATTACTATTCTCTATCACCACCAGAAGAAGGTTTGTCTTAGTGATGTAAGTCGCCCAGTAAGCTGGCTGGCAGTCTCCGTCTTCATCGTAAACTAGAGGCGACGCTCCTGTTCGCGCCGCTTCCAAGAAGTACGTTTGATTGAGGATGTATAGGCTTATCCTATGGTCGCAAGAAAAGGGCTTGTCCTTCCCGTCTTTAGCTTTGTCAGAGTTGTTCTTGGCGTCAGGCGGCGCGGCCGTGGTCGGCGCCTCTGTGTGTGCTTGCTGAATTAGTTCGAAGTAGTCTGTAGAGGACCATGCGGTTATGTCAAGCAGAAGTATTAGATGCAGATAGATAAGAGACTACGACTAACGCATAGATATTTGCAACGTACGAAGCATTACTTTTTACAGTTTAAAAGTAATACGCATAGAAGTAACACCATGACTCGATTTGTTGCATAGAACAAATAAATAATACTATCGTGGTTTGAATTAAACACTCACGTTTTATTTTGTGTGAGTGAGCTACAATGACTTAACATTACTTTTAACACTAAACAACACTTAAGTCTAGGTAAGTTTAGTGATCAAAATAGTGGCATGTGATTGGACATTTATATATATAGCTCGGTGGCAAAGTATACCAATTTGGAACTACATAAATATTTATATTGTTTTTACGCTCGAATTAGTTTGCCATCTATGCGTATTTAGTGCGAGTTTAGATATAGCTAGTGCGAGTGCTTTCTACTCAAATTCAAGGTGCTCTACTAGTTCTGTTCGAATCGCAATACGCCATTTTAAGTGCAATAAGTAATTATGTAATTTAAAGTGCATTTTCCTTGCAAGAAGCTCATAATATTTAGCTAAAGTAAAGATTCCAGCAGCCGCTATATTTCTTTATGGTATGTACAAATTTTACTTTGTTTACATTATAAAGTACATTAAAACAACATCGATTATGACAATTAGCATCTACCGAAGCGGGGACGATGGAATACATATATAGGTATCTGCTTTATATTCTATAATATTATACATATCGGAGCAACGACGTCACAGGCGAGCTTCATGGACGGTGTAAAATGACAACAATCAAAACATGTTAACTTTGGTTTACTAATTAACGTTTAGAACCATAAATTACTCATTGGATTGTTAATAATTTCACTTAAACTTTGATTAACTAATTAATGTTTGTGAACCATTAATTAGTCATTGAATTGTTAAAACTAGACAAATGATTGTTAAACTGAAAAAATTCACTGTAAACACATTTTTTAAAAGATTGCCGGCAAGTTTCTTGCCCGTTCTTCTTGTACGGCCTATTACTTGGAATGGGCGCCTAGAGTCATTTATTTTAACTATCATGAGTGCTCTCCTGGGCCCCATGTTAATAAAAAGTAATGAATTTCAATTGAAGATTAAAATCTAAAGTAGAATGACAAGATCTAACAAGTTTTATAAAGATTCTTTGTCACAATCTGTTTTGCTATAAATACGAGCGACCGACTGTTGGAAAAAGCAGTATTGCGCCTACCGTCGGACCGTTCAGATCTCCCATATAACCTTGCCGAAATAAATGGTTGAGATAAATCGAGCTTCTACGAGTTTTCTTTCTACGAGGGGTGAGCGGTCACCATGATGCTGAAGATGTTGACGTCACCGGTGGTGACGTCACCGTTTTTTAAAAAGACCCCTGGACTCGCCGCCCCGTCATCAGAAGTGGGATTGGAACGGAACAACCTAGCTTTCCAATCCTAGCCTTCTCACCCGCTTGTCATCTGAAGTACCAGCACAGATGGAGTGGGATTGGAACGGAACAACTTAGCTTTCCAATCCTAGCCTTCTCACCCGCTTGTCACCTGAAGGACCAGCACAAATGGGCAATGCAGCCGAGCCCAGTCGCAGCAGAGGTCCCTACATCAGACACCAGCTCCTGAAGATTATGCTGACACACCACCGTATTGGCGAGAGATGACCCATCACTACCAGCTCCTGAAGATTATGCTGACACACCACCGTATTGGCGACAGATGACCCATCACTACCAGCTCCTGAAGATTATGTTGACACACCAGCCACGTCCGTGGTATACGTGGTACGCACACGAACGGGCCAACACGTGCAACCAAACCAAGAAAAAGGCGATGGAGACATGACATCAGAATACAGGTGAATCGTAACTTTTTCTACCATATTTTAACTTTAGACTTGCATGCGCATAAACGCAACTTACAAATAATCCAAGAGATTACTTCTAATTTCACGAGATTTCTTAGTTTCTCGAGTTTTATTTTTAAAAGTTTTTCACGAGATACCCACAAATACCAAAAATCTACGAGTTAACCGTGTGCTGTCCGCGAGTTATCCCGAGGTATCCGCGAGTTATCCCGGGCAATCCACGAGTGATCCGTGAGTCAATCCAAGTGATAACCGTGAGTTAATCCAAGAGGTAGCCGCGAGTTAATCCAAAGAGATAGCCGTGAGTTAATCCAAAGAGGTGGCCGCGAGTTAGTCCAAGAGATGGCCGCGAGTGATCCGTGAGATGTCCGACGAGATATCCGACGAGATATCCGGAGATATCCGATGAGATTGTCACGCGATTTCCACGAGATATCTACGAAAATCCATACCTAGTAATTCTAACCCAACTTAATAAAAAGGCCTCCAAATCTTTTCAAGTATGGCAGTGTCTTTAATCGACATCACAATTCTTAATTATTATTATCGCTGATTATTTGTCTTTGAGGTATTTTTGTGAATCTTGTGCAATTTATTCAAGGCGAAGTGCCTGTTTGTATGCTAGTTTGAAAACTTAGTGGCACTAGCGTTCATTAAGTTCTTTCTATTCCGGTACGCGTAAATACGCGATGTGGTAGTTATCAAAATTCATTGACGATACTGAGCTTTCATTGAACTAGATTCGCAGAGTTAGCAACAGCGCGGGGACTGTTACGGATAAGTGATATTCGGTTAACAATTGGGGATCCGAATTATAAAACGTAATAGTTTTGAATCGTCTGTAACACTGTACAAATTATTTCATTCCTTGTGTACCCTCTATATTCGTCATTTTAAATTATTTTATTCCTTGTGTACCCTCCATTCCCGTCATTTTCAGAGCCTCTGCGGACCACGGTCATAATAATAAGGCCCAGACCGCAGCATCGACCTGTATCCCATTTCCTTTAGAGCCTCTGTGGACCACGGCGTACAAGACCGCCCAGACCACAGCAACATCCCTGTCTCCCAGTCTCCATGTCTACGAGAATTTAAAAATCATGCAATGATGCGTGGAGCATTTGCATTGAACCTATAATAAATCTATTCATGCAATGATGCGTGGAGCATTTGCATTGAACCTATAATAAATCTATTCATGCCATGATGCGTGGAGCATTGGCAAAAACAAATACACACTCTGCTCACATTCCCTTGAGCAGCAAATTTATTTACGTTTAACTACGAATGTTTGCATGTGAACTGTTATGTTTACAGAATATTATTAAGAAGGTACTAAAAGTTGGCTGATAATTTTGTTACGTGAATATTGTTTCACTCTAACATAAAGTTAAATCTTGACAATATGGAAAATAAGCAATGTAGCTTAATTTATGCAGTGATGAGAAACAAAGTTAACAGCTAGTGTACCGGTGTACGGGTACCTACCTCAAAACCAAATTTCTAGTTTTCAGAAACACCGTGCCTGGTGCAGGGCGCGCACCACCTGTCAGAATGGCCGAGTCGGCGCGAAGCGGGCTACGTATACAGTGTTGAGCAGGGCAATAGGAAACATAACATGTTTACCTACTTTGATTAACTAAATGTTTACCTACTTTGGTTAGCTAAATAGTTTGCTCATTAGATTGTCGAAACTAGATAACTTCACTGTAAAGATGATCAAAGAAAAGAAAGCAAAAAGAAAGAGAAAAGGAAAAGAAAAGAAAAAAAAAAAAAAAATTTTCGTTTCTCTTTAAAATGCAAACTATTACTCTTGCAAACTTAACTGCTAGCAACGGTGGTTGCTTACAGATACCAAACTCAGAAGGAAACGTCTCATTGTTTCAGAACATAACTGGACTGGTGCAGAGCACGCACCATCTATCAGAATGGCCGTATCGGAGCAACGACGTCACAGGCGAGCTTCATGGACGGTGTAAAATGACAACAATCAAAACATGTTAACTTTGGTTTACTAATTAACGTTTAGAACCATAAATTACTCATTGGATTGTTAATAATTTCACTTAAACTTTGATTAACTAATTAATGTTTGTGAACCATTAATTACTCATTGAATTGTTAAAACTAGACAAATGATTGTTAAACTGAAAAAATTCACTGTAAACACATTTTTTAAAAGATTGCCGGCAAGTTTCTTGCCCGTTCTTCTTGTACGGCCTATTACTTGGAATGGGCGCCTAGAGTCATTTATTTTAACTATCATGAGTGCTCTCCTGGGCCCCATGTTAATAAAAAGTAATGAATTTCAATTGAAGATTAAAATCTAAAGTAGAATGACAAGATCTAACAAGTTTTATAAAGATTCTTTGTCACAATCTGTTTTGCTATAAATACGAGCGACCGACTGTTGGAAAAAGCAGTATTGCGCCTACCGTCGGACCGTTCAGATCTCCCATATAACCTTGCCGAAATAAATGGTTGAGATAAATCGAGCTTCTACGAGTTTTCTTTCTACGAGGGGTGAGCGGTCACCATGATGCTGAAGATGTTGACGTCACCGGTGGTGACGTCACCGTTTTTAAAAAGACCCCTGGACTCGCCGCCCCGTCATACATAATATGTGATTTTTAGGCTTAGTCCAAAAATCACCTGTGACGACCCCATGCGAAGAGAATTTCTGAAACTAGGTATGTCACTTTGCTTCCCCTTGCCAAGTAAAAGAAGTTCAACTCTTAAAAAATGTAGTTGGTCATCTCTAATGAAATTATCCCTTTCAATCAATTAAAGGATTAGGTAAGCAAATCTGCGATTTTCTCTTACGCTACCTACCTCTTTCACGTTTATGCTCGCCTAGTAACATGTCTCTCATTAGATAGTGCCCATTTTTTTTAATTTACCTGCGTCGTCTACTGCGTGGGCGGCGTAAGCGTTGTCACTCAAGTTGTACAAATTGGACATCAAGATAAACGCTTCCATAACCAGCCAGCTAAGCAAGTTTTTCACAAGGGTGAAAGGCTGAAAATATTTGAAAACACTTATAAATATATAATGATACATATCAGGTAAAATTCAATGCTACGAAATTTGACTTGATGAGTTAGAATTGCATCTAAGAACATTTGTATATGATTTATAAAACACACAAATGCAAAAAATAATACCTAAAGGGAACAGGTACCTTCTAGTCAAACCTATTCAAAGAAAATAGGCTCTCTTTTGACAGCCTGATATCGACTGTTGGTAGTCGCCGGTGTAGAAGGTTTACCTAAAAGATACCCGTTCACTCGCGTTTTGAAGTAACAAAGATGCTTGACCTCATGAGATGTTTGTTTGCTTAGAACTTAGACTTACCGTAAGTAAAGATACAGCGCTACTTTCCTCCGGAAATAGCGACCGCGGGCACAAGGCCTGGTAGTTGAAAACTTCCACGTGATCAAATATTAGCTTGTCTACGAACGACTGCAGCACGTATTTGTTGATTACTCCAAAGAACTGACCCACTTGGTTCTTGTCTTTGGATATAACCACGTATCCTGAGCTGTCAATTACGTAGCAATCGTACTTTGAATCTTTGCAGGATATACCCTGGAAAATAACAATGCAGATGTCATTACAGTTAATCGCTATTAAGTTTTTGAAGATTTAACAAGCCATAGGCAAACACAAAGGCCTGCGCGGCACTGCAGTGCGCTCATTACTGGAGACATTAGGTATTAAGTCTCATAAGCCCAGTAATTTCACTGGCTACTCTGCTCATCAAACTGGAACACAGTAATGCTTGCACATTACTTATTGGCGGCAGACTACACGAGCAAAGCAGTGGTGACAACCCAGACGGACACTCGCAGAAGAGTTAGTCCTACCACTAACAGGTCCCTAACTAGCAGTCCAAGGGCAGTATAAAAAAGAAATGTTACTCTCGACTCTATGCCAATTTCAATACAGATTTTCTAAACAGAGACCTATACTAAAACCTAAAGTAAGGTGTAAATAGTTAACAAGGAGAGCCTTCAGCCTTACCTCACTCCAGTCATGTGCCGCTTCGGTTATTTGCAGAAACCTTTCATAAAAACTCGAGTACAAGAACTGAAAGCCTACAACTGATGCAGGCGTCTCCGATTTGCCATCCTTGTAGAATATTGCGTAGCTAGCGGTAATAGTGATGTCGCTGACTTCGTTCTCAGCTTTCGGTTTAACTATCATATCGTCGAGGATTGGGAGTGGTGTGGCTATGACTAGGGATTCTGTGTTGTTCTTGCTGTGTTGCAACACGGCTGCTTTGTACCACGTCTCTTCGATCGCTGTGATGTAGGTGTCTCCAAATACCCTGACAACAATAAGTACTAACTAAATTAGAACCCTCCATCTACACTCTGATAGGCAAGTTCACAGTCACCTATAGCCAACTTCATATAAATACAGGAAAGACACTCACATCCCAGTAAAATTCTTGATCCTGGTTCCGTTCTCGAGGACCCGCTCGTTCTTGTCTGGTTCGGAGATGTAATGCCAGCGCGTCAGGCCGCTGGAGGTGGCTACGAAACGCACGCTCACGTTGTATTGCCGAGCTAGCTCCCATTCCTGCAAACACAAAATCATTTTGTTGTTTACAAGAGTGTTACGTTTCTCAGAGCAAATCAATTCACAATAGGGATGTTGACTCCATTTTTTTATGATGTCAATCAAATCATTTTCTCATGAGAATCAAATTTCTATATCGAAAAAATTGGAATTCGAACGCTAGAAAAGTAAAACATGAGAGTCAAAGTAGGGCGTATCTAGTGAGCGCTAAAAGGTCCCATATAAATTGGTCAGAACATTTGACGTCACTTAATCTACGCGGGCTGTAAAGCTGTACTAAAAACATGCGTTTTGTTGATTTGGCCGTGAAAAACTGCGTTTAGCATACATTTTTTTATTCGATAATATTTAAAGAATCTGATGATATCATTTAAAATACTAATGAGTGATCAAAAACATTGTTCAATTTTGAAAACTTTTAGATGCACAGTGTCTTTGTGGAAATTATATACTTTTTGAGAATTTAATTTTTATTGTGTCAATGTGATCTTCTTAAAACTGTGAAATTATGTATTTTGTGTTTAATGCAACATCCCAAATGCAAATAAGTTCGTTAGTGATAGACTAAGTCTTCAGCGAGTGTCCGTCTGGGTTGGTACCACGGCTTTGCTCGTGAAGTCTGCCGCCAATCAGTACCTAATGTGCAAACATTACTATGTTCCGGTTTGATGAGCAGAGTAGCCAGTGAAATTACTAGGCTTATGAGACTTAATACCTAATGTCTCAGGGTAGCGAGCGCACTGCAGTGCCGCGCAGGACTTTGTGTTTCAAAGTTCTGAGTGGCACTGCAATTGTTATGGGCCGGCGTTATGCTTACCATCAGGCAAACGACCAGCTCGTCTCGTTATCAATTAGCATAAAAGAAAATAAATTCTGAAAAAAACACATTTTTATATAAAAACTAGATTGCCCCGCGGCTACGCCCTTTCACTTTTACACTTTCTAGTTTAGATACCCTTCAAAATTCAGTCACATTTATTTTCTGCAGTATAGAATGGTGTGCAAATACCTCCTTAGTAGCGTGCCAGTTCTCGAAGTACGGTGCAGTCAGCTTAGCGTCAAAGACTAGCTGCTTCACTAGGTCCTCGTTGCAGTAGTAATCGTCGGTGCCCAGCTGAAGGGTCTCGTTGCCGCAGTGAGCTGGAAGTTTATGAAAAAGATTTCATTGGTTTTTTAGTCAGACATGTAGGTATCAATGAAAAAGGATACTAATAAGTATGTGGTATAAGGGCTAATTCGTTTTTCATCTATTGGATTATCTCCAAGTTCAAATTTAAATTCTTTATTCCCATAGGCCCCAGGAGAGGATCTAGGCGTCCGTACCAAGTATACAACCGATCGAGCAGGACAAAAAACTTGTCGGCATTGAGTCCCGACCCGATAATGCCTACAAGGAGATACTTCAATTTTTTAAAAGCTCTTAATTAATTTTCTTGTTACTCTTATGAATAAAGCCTATATTGTATTCTAAATTTAGCATGTTATACCATCTTCGACCACATCATTTAAGTCACTTAAGATCAAGTCAAATATAGTCAAACCTTAATTGATCAAGATTAAAATAAATACTACGTTGAATGTACTTACTTGTGACATTAAAAGTTTGACTTTGAAACTCCTCAGCGTACTGCTTCTTAGTAATGTCAGTCGCATTCCTCGATAGGTTTCCTAAGAACTTAAAGATTTCGTGTTCAGGGTGGTCATTTTCGTGGCCCTCCAAGTAATGGTACTTGCAATACACCCTGTAACAAGTAGAATTGTTGTCAAATAAGCAGGAACCGCCTTCAATGACCATACCGTGATATATGAAAATTCAACTCCCATTTTTTCAGCTTTAGGCGTTCTTTCATAAATCTTGTTAGTGGGAGGACTAACTCTTCTGCGAGTGTCCGTCTGGGTTAGTACCACCGCTTTGCTCATGAAGTCTGCCGCCAAGCAGTAATATGCAAGCATTACTGTGTTCCGGTTTGATGAGCAAAGTAGCCAGTGAAATTACTGGGCTTATGAGACTTAATACCTAATGTCTCAGGGTAACGAGCGCACTGCAGTACCGCGCAGGCCTTTGTGTTTCAAATTTCTGAGTGGCACTGCAATTGTTATGGGCCGGCGTTATGCTTACCATCAGGCAAACGACCAGCTCGTCTCGTTACCAAATAAAATAAAAAAATAAAAATGTATATGGGAACACCTCGTGAGTAGGTACATTATCAATCCATACACAAAAATAATTTTCAAAATCGGTCCACTATTGACGGAGAAATCGCTGAACATACATAAAAAACATACAGTCGTACATATTACCTCCTTCTCTTTATTAAATTCGTTTAAAAAATAGAAGAGTGCAGTAGCTGTGCCAGAAGAAATTAAAAAACGAAAACTTTTTTGGGCCGTATTATTCTTTACTTGTATAGGATTATTTAGTTTTGTTTGAGATTATGTGTACTGTATAGGCGATATGTTTAAGAGCATACGGCAGTTTTCACTCCCTACGAATTGATACTTCTACACTTTCCCTATTTTGTGTTAAAGTTCCTATGTTTAGGAACTTTAGAATACCAGTTTACTCGAAAAGAAAATGTACTTTGCATTAATTTAGTCACCGTGGCTTGTAATTGCTTAGTTAAAGACATCTGACATGGAAAGTCGAAAGGATACAGTTTCAAACCCCACTCAAACCCCGACTGATTGAGATCTTTTTTACTGACATAATCAACAAAGTTAACTTCGCAAAGTGGATACTGAGTCGACTTTATAAATAAAAAAGGGTTTTTTTGATTGAAAAGGATTTGATTGACAATTCTCAAGGGAGCAGCTAGGGGAAGATGGTTTTACTCCCTAACTTTATAAAATTCAGTTACCTTACTTCGAAGAAGTGAAATGGTATATGCAAATTGTTATACGGACGGTTTCGATGTGATATTATTAAGATATCTTTGTAACCGTATCAATTCAACATCAAATCAGATTTGTTTATTATAGTACCTAAACAAAAATTTAAAAAACCTCCGACATAAAGAGCTGATCTTTAAACGGCTATGTGTGTGTTTTTATGTTATTATGGATACTAATTGTTAACCTGAAATAAATTGATTTTATTTTATTTATGTTTAAACAGAATTTCTTGAATCATAGCTAAGAACGTGAAAAGTGAAAAATCTACAGCTGTCACAATTATCACACTCAAAAATAAAAGTACAACTAAAACTATGTAAGTACACTTTCTTCTGCAGCTAGCTCTAGTATTATATTTTTAGACAACCTGAAGGCTAGGGAAACTTAGTGTAAGTACGTAAAGCACTTACCAGTCCGGATGCACTCTAAAACTGAACCTGAAGTAATCGGTTACATTGATTCCAGTAAGTTCTTTGCCCTGCTTGGCCTCCAGAGGGTTATCCTTGAGTAACAGTTCTGTATCACCGTACTCTTTGGGCAGAGAAATACCCATTGAAAACGGAGTGCCTTTCAATTCGTGGAAGAAATAGTCATGCTTCACTCGCGCTATCCTCCTAGGAAAGAAAAAAAAGCTTACACAAATGATCAATCGTGTCGATTCTGTCATGTCATATCTAAACCTAATTTTAGTTTCTCTCTCTTTCCCATACATTAACATGAGATCGAGATGGAAGATATTAAACAGGTCTAAATTTAGTTTTAGAGCTGTATAATATCTTCCATCCTTTATAAATTATAGACGCCACTAAAATCATTGCCAACACTAGACACAAGTGGATTAATTTGACAGGTCTAACATATATTCCATCTATTTCTCATGTTCGCATTTAGAAAGAGAGATAGAAACTAACATTAGTTATACCTAAAGGTATGAAATAACAGAGTCGAAACCAATGTAAGATGTAGAAGAGAGATCAATATCAATAATTAGTTTTTTTTAAATTAAAAAGTAACCTTTTTCGCCCCTCTCTGTGCAAAGATCTCATCCTTCCAATGGCCTAGCCCTATTTCGTTAAAATACCTAATTGAGTTAAATAAAAATAGGTAGATGTTTCTAATGTGATCACTTTCTCCACTTTTGAATGTTTATTATGAACTGTACTCCTAAGTACGCTATTTTAATTTGAAGTTCATGATGGTAATGATACAGACCACGAGTTATCAAGGTCATTCATGAGAACCTCATAGTATGAGCGTCATATTACTATCGATACTGTAGTCCACTAAACTCTTCTTTATGAGCTTCTTTGCAATCTGGTTCAGACCCTTGTCTACTTCAATCGTACTTTTTATACTAAACAACATATTTTAAATATGCGCAGTACTTTTACCAGTTCTCATTTCCTTACCTCATCTCATCATAGTGGTATAGCACTTTGACCCCTTGCATGTCACCGTCAGTGCCGTTAACGAGGTGCTCTCTAAGCTCTTTAATCTGATCTCCAAGTTCCCGCGGACCCTTGCCGTCATCGACTTGTTCTACTTCCACGAAATCAACGCTGTTGTAATTGTCTTGGAGTTGACCATTGATCTGAAAGTTTATTGGGCAAAAAGTATAAATTTAAATATCTTTAATTGTTGCTGTTAACGGGAATTGAACCCGTTTTTTCTGACTCTCCGAAAGACGCTCTTCCAACTGAGCTACGATAGCAAGTGAAGTTATAGTGATGAAATTCTTAAATGTACGTTTTGTCTCCGCCTAAGCAGCTGTGGCCCCATATACATTTGTAGTTTCTAATTCCACTGATGAAATGACAAGAGAGATCTCAGTTTGTGATCAAAGTAGGTACTAAACGTCTAATCCGGAGAGTCAGAAGAGAGGTGTTTAAATTCTTTTGGCAGCGAAATTTTTTAGATTTACAAGGAAATTGCTTCAGTACCATTTCATTCTAAGCTACTTTATATATTGGTTCATTAAGCGTTATAGGATTAGAAACAAATCGAGAATACGCGGACAATCTCAGCCATCTTAGAACTACAGGTAGATATATAAACTTACAGTGGTGGTCAGCAACGGATGTAACAGTAAGTAGCCGTTGTTGCTCACTATGAAAGAATATCCATTGACCCCGAGCTGAAAATAAAAAAGCGAATATAAAGTTTAGTAGTCTTACGATTTATACAATTCGATGTAACAAAAGTTACATAAAAAGACAAGTGCCATAGTTAGTGTCACTCGGGATGATGTAAGGATTCTAACGATAACCCATACATCCAAATCTATTCAAGCATTTAAAAGTTATGGTGGAATAAAGAAACTGATATACATGGACCCTAAAAACATCAGGTGAGATCGTGATCAAAGGTAAGCCTATTTGATGCAAAAAAACATTGCACTCCTTTTTTGCGCAGTTGTGAAAAAATAAGTTCAAAAAGTAGGTAAACTGATAATAATTATGACTTTCGGAAACAGCTCTTGCGTTAGGAAAACAATTGCAAGAATTACAGAAAATCTCCTTTTCTAGAATAGGAATTGACTCTCGAGTGGTGCTGCCATAATACAGCAAACAGTACATGGAGACATATCTTTAACTTTGAGAGCTAGCTCTCGTAGCTAGCCGAAAATGCCATACCACTATGCTAAGAGGCTGCATCCAAATATTTTCACCGAATTATAAATTATCTGAAGTCGTTTTATTTACCTGGTGAGGCTGCGCAAGTTTGGCAATGCTGTCGATGGGTACGTCGGTTCCAGCGACGCCGAGAAGTATAGCGTCGTTGTTTTCTTCATTGTAATTATAGTCAAAAGCTGGAATAGCTACCGATGTCACAAGTTTGTCTTCATCTGGCTACAATGTAGTGGTAAAACAGTATTAGAGCTTGTGGTATTTGTCATAAAACAGGAGAGTTCGAATTCTTTTTAGAAATTTTTCACTAGGGCTGATTCAGAGACGAGTATATGCGAATCTAAGCGTGGACTTTGGGATTCATATGTCAAAACTGTATAGAATTTTGACATATGGAACATTGAGCACACGTTAAGATTCGGCTCTGAATCTTAGCGTAAATGCCTTTGGTGTAAGACAAGAAAGTATTTGGCAGATGGGTTCGAAGTGTGCGGAAGGCAAGGAATGGCATGCATAAAATTTCTGTACTCCTTCCTTACATCGCAAACTAGATGGACTATAACTTTAATACTATTGTTATTATCAAAACAAATCCTTTTGGAGTAGGTAGAAAGTAGGGAACTCTGTTTCACTTTATCCTGTCTTTCTCCTAACAACATATTAACAAATCATTTCAATGCTGTTTGCAGTTCAGCAGCTATACGGTGCTAAGAATCAGCCTGCTGAAGATAGATTTTATATGTGCATACGGTCAAATAAGTACCTTTGGTATATCAGTTTTGCTAACACCCCAATCTTCTGTTCTCTGTAAAACAACATCTACATTAGAAACATATCAAAAAAAGAACATACCTATTCATAGTTTCTGAAAAATATTGAGTTATACTTATAGAATTAAATTTATAGCTCCAGGGCAGCAAGTTTCTGATTTTGACATCACTAAAGTAATATTCCTACGTTCATACCGTGTTGTAAAAAGTAAATAAATACCGTGTTGTCAATGTTAGCGTGCGTCCAGGTCGGAGGTGGCTCCCCACCCTCCAGGATCATGGGGCGGGCGATTACATTGATGTATTTCAATACCTGCTGCTGAACCTCCTCCACCGAATGGATATGAACGAAGTAACCTGGACACCAGGTACAATAAATGATTACAGGTTAGCGAATGGTTAGTGACAGTGGTTATAGAATGGAATAACCTTCCAACAGTTTTAAGAGAAGGCAGCGCATTAGAACTTAGAAGCGTCATTGATCTTACAGATGGACACAGTTGACGATGACAGCTTTCCATAAGATGGGCTAAGTAGCTCTTTACAATATTAGTATAGGCTACATTTACGCCACATTTCTAAGCCCTTCTCTCTAAATATTTCCATTGTTTCGTTTAATAGGTTAGTCGACTTTTGTTTTAGAAGTGTCAATTAAAAGGTTTCTCTCTTTTTAGGTACACTAACACTTTGAGAAAATTACGCAAGTCATTATTTTATGTGCTTTTGATGCGGCAGCAAATGATTTATTTTTATTATTATATTTATTCGTCATTTTTCAGTAAAATTAAGCAAACATGATCAATCTACCATAAAAGCTAATTTCGTTATTGAAAAACAGCCAGGCGCACGGTGCTGATGATTGATCTGATAAAGAGATCCGATATTTGGTAGAGGTACACATACACACTTACATAATATGTATATATTCACATAGATATTGCATTAAAACAAAAATCGTAGTGTTATTATTACAATTGGTGCATATACCTAATGAAACACAAAGTCTAGAGACAGTAATAAAAGTACTATTGGACACAGTCATTGCCTAGTAAGTTTAGAAATTTAATCTCAATACAAATTTAGGTCTAGTAGCCTAATTTACGTGTTGTATTTATTATGTTTTGTTATTATACCTAATATATTTAGTAAATAAAGTTTATAAGATATTTTGATTTTACTAATCTTAAGCAAGCATTTACCAAGATTTTTTTTATCAAAGCCAGTACCAATGCAAGGCATGTTACTGGCTTCGAACACATATGGTGAGTTTCTGGAACGGTTATTAACTTTAAGCACATATTAGGTCTGTTGACATCTTTGTTATATATTATGTTCTAGATAAGGGCAGCATTAATTTTAATCTGTAAATAAAGTAAACAAACGTTGGAGAAACCCGCCGGTCATTTAATAGCAGAAGAGATATTGTCCAAACGTAAACCTATATAAAAGAAAAATAGTATACTCACCTCTATTCAAGCAAGCCATCCATTGAATCTCTCGTACATTCGTGACCTCCTTCCCTATAAGGTACGTGAACACCCGGATCGGTATGTACGTTTTGCCATCAATAACTTCTCTGTTATATTTCTCAAACACTTCCGTCAAGTTGCCGGGCACGTAGTCCGTAATCACCATCACCAGCTGATTGCAGCCTTGAGGGCTAGTTACGTTGCAATTTTTTTTCTGCAATGTTATTTCCAATGAGTTTTATGTAACGAGTAAAGTATATAAACTGTGCATGTATCATCATCATCAAAGGCAATGGAAGACGTCCACTGCTGAACATATGCCTCTCCTATAGAACGCCACTTTGAACGGCTATTTGCCTCTATAGAATCATTCTACTGAATAAGTATACTGCAACTCACCGCTTTCAGTGTATTAAAAGCTTCTATGTACGCCAAAGTTAGATTAGCATTCCCATCCAGTGGAAACTTATGTTTCTTCCCCTCATTTGTCGGCTCTAACGCATCTCGGATCGTAAAGATATTTTCCTTGGTAGCCTGAACTAGTCCAGTAAAACAGGGCACTACCTCGCCCACGGCCTTCTTAAAGTAATATACGTTAACGTAATCGTTATTAGACAGAGTGTCCAAAAGAGACCGTAAGGTTCTTCTTGCTACATAATTTTTGAAGCCGGTCATAGATCCTGACACGTCGAACAGAATGATGACGTCTTTGGAGCACGTGGCAGCCTCGATGTACCAGGACTGTACCCGGCAGTCATAAGTGTCGACGTGCTGCTTGTTCCATGGCATCCCTGGATAGAACCGCAGCACCCCCTGAGAACTCCCAAAGTATTGCCACGACAGTGACGGGTCGGACTTGTAATTTTTTATGAAGATGTCGTTAAGGCCCCTCGACCATAAAATAGCGTTCAAGGCGTCCTGCTCTGAAAGATAAAGTTTATTGTCTGGAATCGAAGTACTCAATAAAATTGAATTCTATAGCCTATCCAGAGTAAATACAAATTTGCAATAGAATACAAAAACTCTTTATTGGACATAAAAATGGTATACAATTGTGGTAAAAAGTCTTGAAAATGTACAGTGCCGTACAGACGGACAAAATATTGTATGTGCATTGTGCAGTAATATAAAATAATAAATACACAAACATACTTGAAATACGAATACGTAATGTAAATAAGACCACATTTCAATTATTTAAATATTGTAAACATTACGTACACACAGTCGTTATAAACAGTTTTTGAAATCTGCGAAAGACAGTAACAGTTTATGACGGCTATATTATGCGTCAGGTGGCCTTGTGTATTCACTATTATGCCGTCTATTATAATTATTTATAAGAACAATGGTATTCACAATAATTCTTCGGACAGGTAAAGGTTAAAAATTAGAATTAATAATTCACTCAAATATCTTACCTTGATAAAAAATATTTGTGGGCACATGTACACAACTCATATTCGTGTTTACACTAATATCATAAAAGTGGGAATCCTTTTCTAATGTAACATTCATGTAATTCGCGCTGTTGTCCTCTACAAACTTAGGTATAGCCATCTCTGGATGTTTTGGTTCATCTTCAGGGTATTGAAAACTAAAGTCTGAATATTTTGCTGAACAGTATTCAAATGAAAAGTTTTGGCTTTGAGAGATTGTGTAGTCAAAGTTTTTTGCTAGACTCTCTGCTGTTGCGTGAATGCACTGGAATAGAAATATGCGTAGAGTTTAAAAAATGCATCAAAGAATAAATAATACAAAAGTTGAGTATGGCTGAAGCTCGGTTTTCTTAAGAAGAGCTTATCGATGGAATAAAAATTAACCCACCTTGACAGCATTAATCTTCCTCGTAAGCATTGTGCCCACAGAACGCAGCGATGACTCCAATATTTGTTTGCCATCTTTTTTCTTGACACTGGCGTTCATTTGTTTATATTTCTGAATTAAAAAAAACAACAAATTGTAGTAGTCTTTAACCAAGATGTTTCGCCACATTTGCTTGATCTTTGTTAATACTTGCGTTTAGAATAATAAAAGAATATAAGTAAATACCAATCCAGTTTTTTTTTTTATTTTGTACGTGCTCTTTTTGGGCAGAATCTGTCATAAAAATCTAACAAATATAGTTTTTTAGGCTATGATTAATCATTAATAACATATAGCTATTAGCTTTTAATCTTTAATCAGGAGGATTCCTGTCAAAGAAATCGGAAACCACGAGGCCCATGATCCCACAACATCCAGAGACAAAAGCCATAAGCTTCTTCCAGTACACAAATAATTGTACAGTTGCAGATATCGAACCGCAACCCCTATAATATGTCATGGCAATTAAGGGGCAGAATCCGGCGCGCCGCTATCTCGCTCGCGCATCTTAGCATTTTTGAAGATAAATAATCACTTAATATAATTATGAAAAATCGCACTCGGTGAAATTGCTGGCATTAACATTACAAAGGTACGGCAAAAGTATCATTTTGATCCGATCAAGTTTTCATACATGAAAATGGGCAAAACATAAAATCCCATTTTTAGGTTTGAAAACCTGAATGGAACAAAATGAAATTTTTATGTAACCTTTGTAATGTCAATGTCAGCAATTTCACCGAATGCGATTTTTCATAATTATATTAAGTGATTGTTTATCTTCAAAAATGTTGAGATGCGCGAGGGAGATAGCGGCGCGCCGGATTCTGCCCCTTAAGTATATCGATCTAACCATAGACCGAAAAGGCTGACAAATAAAATATTAGAACATGAGCATGCTTAAAAATGTTGCTGACCTCCTAATATCAAGAATAAAAATATGAATTTTTTCTTCTTTTTTCTGACAAATGTTTGCTACCGGGCGCTGAATCAGGTAAAAGTCAAGTTACAAAATCAAAGCCGCCTCATCAAATTTTTTTCATAATGAAAAATGTCTGATTGCCCCAAGCATTTCTCTGAGTTCCAAACATAAATTCGCATAATGAACCTTTCAAACACAGCGACGCGACGGTCTGAGATAAAGGCCAGGGTCGGAAGCCTAGTGAGGCGAAAATGTAATGTCGACAAATGTAAGTAGACAAAAACCAACAAGATGGCACAAAGTGCCGCTGCGGGATGCTCCCAGATACCTACACTACACATATAATCCATACATCTATCCATACAGATAAATAAAAAGTGTCTGTTTGTAATTCAAAATAACAGCTTTTTACTAAATGCATATGAAAGTATATACGGTACATATAACAACACAACCATTTTTAAAATTTTTGTCTGTTTGTTCCGGGTAATCTCCGAAATGGCTAAACCGATTTTGACGGGACTTTCACTGGCAGATAGCTGATGTTACAAGGAGTAACATAGGCTACTTTAATTTTAGAAAAATAACTAGGGTTCCGCGCAAAAAAATAAAAATCATGTAATCCAAAATCTCCACGCGAGTGAAACCGCGGGGCAGCAGCTAGTAAAAGATAAATTGAAATATAACTATACACAAACATTAACACTTTTTAAACTCTCACTAATTGAATAGGTACGTATAGGTTACATACACAATTATTGTTATTTATTTATCACAGTAACGCTTTGTGGTTTATTTATGCATGTTATAATAATATATGACTGTAGTGTATAATTATGGTGTAAGAGGAATTGGCGCGGAACGCCAAACATAAATAAGTCTTGAGTAAATTTTGTCGTTTGCGATCAGACTCTTTTATGACAGTACCATACGAGGGGGCTTCCAACCCCTCGTATGGTCTATTCACGCTTTTCTGTTGAGAATTACGAAAGCTGTTGAGTATTTGAGACCTTCACCGTATGTATAGATTCCCGTAATTTTTGAAGAGAAGCGTGGTCGTCAACTTTTGCTTCCTGAGATTGACCTTTCATCACACTAATTTTGAAATGCTTGGATCAAATAACTAATTTTTGTTTACAGGAACAACAAAACTGCTGTGACATAAGATGATTAAATTGAAAGTACAAGCGAAATAACTCTACCCCAGCCCCTTCAATTCAAGTTCTTATATAAGTTTCTGCGCAACTACGAAATTTAGTGACGTATACGGTGAGCATTGTACGTATTCAAATGAAGTTGTATGAAGTATAGCTTACAATTTTAATCTGGTCGGATTTGGTGAGCGCTTCACTGAGCTTCCATAGTTCATCGCCCAAGTTCCTTGCCCATGTTTTAACACTGGAATATAAATATTTAATGCGTGAATAATAATATTAAAACTTTTAAAATCACTTTAATTTTTTTTTTGTTAAAATTTCTGTTTTATTGTAATCATATCTACAATCATATTATATTATGTAAAAAGTTAAGTAAAACAAAGTGGATGGTACAAATTATTAAGTACTTTTATTAGATATCATCACATACAAAATTTGATATTGTATTTTTATTAAAAGATTATATATTATACACAATTCAAATTAGAAAGAGTAAATAATGATTAGGTCCATAACTCTCCTAACAAATCGAATGATTATGAGAACATCGTTCATCGTTAACGACGTGATCGACCAAACAATCTTTGAGTAACCTTCAACTGCGAAAAATTGGGTGAAGTAATAGTTTAGAGGTCAATAAGAATTTAAAACAGAGGTCTTACATGTCACCCCTTAAGGCAGGGGTCGGCTCTGGTATCAGAAAGAGCGCCAAAACAAACGTAAACTTTAGGCATTGCATCGCGATGACTCACGCGCTAGCACAATACTGCTTTACGGTTCTTGAATAACTCTAAAAGTTACACTATAAGGCACATCGTTCCAAGATTTTGTTACACATATAAGGCTACTCGGTACATCACAATATATCACTATGAGAGAAAGCTTTCACCGGTGCGATAACGCACAAGGCCACTACGATAGAGAAGCACAATAAACACGAATTACTTTCGCTAGCTAATCTATTATTAGTTTAATACTAGTTTGGAGCTACGGGTGGAAATCTACAGACACTTGTACACTAATCACAACGTTGTTAAGGTATTTGTTTTTTTTTTTAAGTTGATTGTCGAGTTTTGTTATTTATGCGTGAGATCGCGCCGGGAGTCGCGGCAAGCGCGCGGCGGGCGGCGTGTGTCGCGGCGGACGCACGTGCTGCGTCTATTCTGGGCGGGCGGCTGTTCGGGCGGGCGGCATCGAGCGAACTCGATCTAGGTCGGCCGCTCGCTGACTGTACTCACTGCGAGCCTCGTATTAATATTAATGAACGTGTAACCGAACTTTTTGTCATCTCACGCAACACTTGGCGGAAATTTTCGTTTAATTTTCGAGCCGCTCTTTATGGAGTGTGTATTTTATTTTTCGGACTGAATATTTTTTCTTTCCAAAAAAATATTTTAGTGATCCATGTTCCAATCTGTCTTGATTTTTTAATTCTTTTCCCGTAGTTTTCTTTCGGCAACTTTTAGTTATGCGTTCGCATAGATTTTTATTACATATTATGATGTCGTTACTTTCAATCTTAAACCAATTTGAACATTTTTTTTTAGTTCTCAATGTTTGCTAATAGTTTTCATGTCGTGGTCAATTCAAAACAACATATACAGATTATCTTACCTATTCCAAATTATTTTGAGTAATTGGGAAAGTGTCGAATAAAGTACGTCAAACTCCTACAATATTCGTTGTCGCAACGCTTTACATCTGACAGTTCGAAACACGCGAAAATTAAAAATTCAGGCGATTGTGCCGCGCCGGCACAGGCCATTCCACGGATCATAGAAACGAGGAGATCGGGTTGTGTGTGCCACTAACAACGGCTTATTTGAAATTTGAAAAAAAGACAATTGACAATCGGATTCACGGATTGACGGTATCTGAACTGGAAAGTATCATGATGTAGTGTAAGAAACTTGTTACTAATCTGTGTACGATGTAATCCATCTTATTATGCTATTCAACAGTGTTACTCCAGGATCCACTCGTTTCACTAGTCACCAAGGCGCTCCCACTGCATTGATGTTTGTGATGTAGTTGTGTCACTTGTATAAGAAAGTTCAAGCTTATTCGTGCGTAGGATACGAACCATCGACCTACACATCCGTGGCCGACGCCAGTACGACGCCACGACCCTGTAATTCAATTTTTTCGACAGAATATAGCAACGATGTGCATAATATCACACGCTGAAGAGTAAGTCATATAATCTTTAAAAATTGTTAGTATCCACTCCTTTAGACTCATGATGATCGAAAATGACGAAATATTTATTGTGATCACCGATGATACTTTATGCTCAGCTCACATTACTTCATATAAAAAAAGAAGTCAACGCACATTTGCACGTGCCACCTCATTCGAAATGAGTCTTATTGCAACGGAATCTGGGACAATTTTAGCAATTTGTTATTCTTATACTAATCACGTTTTTGTCGGTCAATCAACTGAGCTGTAATCCGACCTGTATTAAAGTTTAAAAAAATATTTTGTTAACTGAAACCAAACAACGTACTGGGAGGTACCCATCACAAACGGTCTTTCGCTGAATAGTAATTTTTCTCTAGCCCGATAACAAAGTGGAATGTTCTTTCTACGTCCCCCAGACATATCTCTTAGTTTCAATAATCCGAGGCGCCGCCTGGTCTAATATGCTAAATCTAATATGCTGAAACTGCGCTTGCTCGTCACGACGTAATGAATGTTAAAGATGTACGGAGCCAGGGTTAATGAGGTGGTGTGCTGGTTATTAACAGCGAGTTTCAGGTTCAAGAATTTAATTTAATGTTTGTTGCAGGCAGTATAGTTATATCTTCGGTAGTATCTTAGTTGAAGTTATTGAGTCTTAATTAATCTTGACGGCTCTTTGGCTAATTTGATAGTAGCTCTGCCTGCAAAGCGAAAGGCCTCGGGCTTTCCCCCGAGATTCCCGGCCGAGGCAGATTTTGTGTGGTAATCATAAAGTTTATTCTCGGGTCTATATGTTTATGTTGTCTCCATGCCACCTGCGACACAGGAAATCCTAGTGTAGGGGTATGAGTGTGTAAGCGTTTATGTTATGGATATGTTAGTTAGAGGTGAGAGTTTAGGTTGTGATCGTTCTACTTTTAAAAAAGTACTGACATTAGTTTTTAATGCCCGATGTTTTAGTGCCCGTGTTATGGTTGGCTTTGGTGACGAATTTTTTTGGTCACGTTTTAGACACAAACGTTTTTGTGTCGCCGGCTTTAACGTGGGCCGTTTTCCTTTAGGTGTTATATTATTTAGGTATAGCAACGTGTCTTCTCACCGGATGTAGGAGGACGAGGGTAGAGCCATCACTTGCCAAAGCGACGGAGTACGGCAAACAATTAAACTGGCGTAGCCCACAGGTTGTAAGCGTATTTTATTTTATGACGGCTCCGTAGCTAAGTTGGTAGTAACCCTGCCTGCAAAGCGAGGGGTCCCGGGTTCGATTCCCGGCCGGGGCAGATTTTGTGTAAGCATAAAGTTTGTTCTCGGGTCTTGGATGTTTGTGATTTGTATCTGTGTGTGTCCATGCCACCTGCGATACAGGGAATCCTAGTGCGGGGGAATGAGTGTAAAAAAAAAAAAAAATATCTTTTCAACTCTGTTTTTCTAAAAGTAAATTCTAGCCAATTCTCTAGTACATTGTACATTGTTGGTAGACTTACGCAATAAAGGCGGAATCGCCTTAATACAAGGGTATATCGGATTACGATAATAAAAACGAAATGTTTCAAAGGCACTGTAGAGCTTTCTTTCTATAGAATCAATGAAGTCGTCGGCAGGATTGAATCGAGTTACTAAAAGGGACGGCTCCGGTAACCGCTTCCAGAAGGGATAAATTGAACTCGGTGCTTCAGCTGTAACCTGAATTGATAGGTAATGGCAAATACAGGGTATTATGTAATTCACTGAAAAGGTTTACTTTGTCAATGTGTTCTTTGACATTCTTATGTGTTTTTGAAAGTGGTGTGTAAGTGGATATTTTTTTTTTATGTTATTAGGTAACGAGACGAGCTGGTCGTTTGCCTGATGGTAAGCATAACGCTGGCCCATAATGATTGCAGTACCACCCAGAACTTTGAAACACAAATGCCTGCGCGGAACTGCAGTGCGCTCGTTACTCTGAGACATTAGGTATTAAGTCTCATAAGCCCAGTAATTTCACTGGATACTCTGCTCATCAAACCGGAACACAGTAATGCTTGCACACTACTGCTTGGCGGCAGACTTCACGAGCAAAGCGGTGGTAACAACCCAGACGGACACTCGCAGAAGAGTTAGTCCTCCCACTAACAATATTTCTGTACGATTTGATGGGTAAATTATTTGGTGAAATTAACGATCTGACGAGTGCAAGAGCAGGTATAAGGAAGTGAGGTCGATAGCTGATTATGACTGCTGAGTTTTCTGTGAAGGAAATCATCGTGTTGCAACCATAGGACAGTAAGGTATTCTCGTTCAGGAAGCTTCGGTCTAATAGATGTTGTTTGAAAGGTTATTTTTGAACAACTTTGGATTTGAATACACTTATTGACAAACACGCCGGGGAAGGTTCCCGCTTCATTGCGGAAATCCGCTTTTAGGCTGGAGACTATACTTTCGATTATAAATAAAAAATAATAGTAGATACAGAAAAATAGTATACCTAACAATGGTCATACTTGCGCAGATCGTACATGTAGCGAATGCAAAAGTTGAGAAGCTGCTCTAGCTTATCTAGTTCTATCATCTTTGTAGTCTTAGAACAGAGAGCAATAAAGAATTGACCAGGATATATTCGAGCGGTGAAGTGCAGCGCAGGAATTTGACATTTAAATCTCTGGTGCTCTGGTGCAAACTTATACGCAGACGATATGCAAAACGACCGGCCAAGAATTTCTCATCGCCTAATGCATGGGAAATATAAATTTTCACTACTTATACATTCCTAATAGAATTTGCCAAACATCGTTATAGTTGTGTTCGTACAGACTATGGTTTTAGTATAACAAGACCCCGCAAGGTTAGCAAGGCGTCTTGTGGGCGGCCAGCTGGCGCCACCGGGACGAGACTCCCTCGGAACCTACTTGGGAAAACGTCATGTGGCCTTTCACTATAGGATTTTAAATGCTTGAACGGGTCGAGTAATGGGGAATCTCTTTGAAAACGGCACAAATTTCTCCATGATTTAAATATCCGCACACGTAGCCAGTCGAATTATTCGCGAGGTCAGTTACTCTCTTACATTTATTAGGTACTTCAACTTAAGGAACAGCGTAAGTTTCATCAAAATCAGTTCAAAAGATATGTACCAAAATATTATATGAATTGGGTTTAATATTTATGTAACTTTCGTTACATCGACTTGTTTCTCCTCCCGACAGGCTAGCTCACCAAGTCACACAATAATCTTAGACTGAGACTAGCTTTTAAGAGCAGCTTCAGGAACACACCGATAGGTATTATTATATGTTCTACGCCGATGTGTACCTACTACGGATACTAGGATGAAATACGTAGCTCAGAGCGCACGTCGCACTGAAATTGTAATGGGCCGGCGTTATGCTTACCATCAGGCATACGACCAGCTCGTCTCGTTATCAAATACTATAAAAAAGCGTAAAGCCATTGGCCCCAGCTCTCGTTATTCGTTACTCTATTGGAGAGTAGCTATGCCCCGCGGCTTCGCCCACGTAGCCTAAGCTACCCCTTATAACATCCGCTATCTGCCAGTGAAAGTCCCGCCAAAATCGGTTCAGCCGTTTCGGAAATTAGCCGGAACAAACGGACAGACAAAATTTTGTATAATTGTTTTTTGTTATGAGTAACTTTCACATGCATTTAGTAAAAAGCTGTTATTTTGACATTACAAACACATATTTCAATTTTACTTATTTATTATATAGATGTATAGATATAGATTCTAGGGCTGACAAGTCCTGCAAAAATAGAAGAGTATAAAAGACCCCTTTCCCAATTAACTCACTTTAAAGGTACAAAAAATCCCAGAAGATGTCACACTAACGTGACAATGAGTCAACCCCGTGCTAAAGCTTTATTATAGATGTAATTCCAGGTAAGACCCGCATTACTCGGAACCCATACAGTAGCCTATCAAAGGAAGCTTAGTAACTGTTCCAAAGGTTGTTTAACTTCGCACAAAGTTCAGAAATGGCAAGAGCTTCGCTATTAAAACTCTGAACCGTACTTATTTCATTGAAAGGGTTATTATTACGGGCGAAATTGAGAGTATCTTAACAGGTCATTTCCAGCTACCACCCACCGTTTTGCTTCCCTCCCACCCCTGAGGGTGACACAATGGGAACACTTTGATATAAGATCTGACGTAATATGAGAAATGAGGGTAAGGATGGGAGGAAATATAGGTAGGGCTGCTTTTATGCGAAAAAATTGGGGTCTATATGATATTGTTACGGGAAATATAATAAGTATACAAATCTTATGCGAAAATATAGGGAATATTATATTATTACGGGAAATATTATATACAAAATTTTCACAGAAGTAATTTAACTTAATAGCTGTCATAGATTTTCTATCAAAATAAATCCTATCCTATCCTAATTCCTATTATAATATTATAAATGCGAAAATTTGTGTGTGTGTGTGTGAGTGTGAATGTTTGTTACGTATCTCCGTAATATAAACCGATTTTAATGAAAATTGAAATTTATAGATTAGGTTCTGAAATAACGGACGCGTTGAACAAGTGACGTCAGATGTTCTGTCCAATTTGTATGGGGCGTTTTAGCGCTCAGTAGGTACGCTCGACTTTGACTCTCATTTTTGACGTTTCAAGCGTTCGATTTCCATTTTATTCGAAATGGACATTTGATTTTCACGAGAAAACGAATTGATTGATATCATAAAAAAATGGAGTCAACATCACAATTCCACTCCACCGTCATGCATCTCTATTAAGTAAGTTCTATATTATATAGACGGCTCCGTAGCTAAGTTGGTAGTAACCCTGCCTGCAAGGCGAGGGGTCCGGGTTCGATTCCCGGCCGGGGCAGATTTTGTGTAAGCATAAAGTTTGTTCTCGGGTCTTGGATGTTTGTGATGTGTATCTGTGTATGTCCATGCCACCTGCGACACAGGGAATCCTAGTGCGGGGGTATGAGTGTGTAAGCGTTTATGTTTATTTATTTTCTCCGGTCCCCATGTACTCAATGTCTCAACGCCAAACGGCTCAATATGTAACCAATGTCGAGGTAAGCATATTTGCCCGCGAGCCAATGATTTATGTTATGTAATTTGCGCCGCCAATGAAGCTCGTGCAACACAGTAGGTAATACTGTCATGTGCTACTCACGTGCACACGTGTATCTACGTTTGGTTTATATAAGATCTGTCATTTTTATTGAAACTGTACAAGTTAACACTCATTATTTATTTCAGTTTGGTTTCGGGGCATCGAGATACTTCCTAATTAATGCTTCGGGGTCTAAAAATCAATCTGCCAAGTTTTGTAGTCAAAAACTCGCACTTCGCACTATCGTATTAGGTACTTTAATTATATTTATCGACAGTGGAAAACTTAAATATTACCATTGTTATCGTAACTGGTTTAAGTTGAACCCACGTCGAAAGTGCGTCTTTTCCGAAGAGAGTTCAGCATAGAATTTAAATTTAAAATATTTAATTATCGCCAAATAGAAATTAAAATAATTAATGTTTTTAATTTACTTGTTCGTGCCAAATTTTAATAAGTAGTTAGGTCATAAGAAAGTATCGTTCTTTTTCCGTACTACCAACATTTTTCTAGCACGTCCAGAATGACTGATAGAGTATCATCACGCTCACACTGCTGGGACACCGGCCTTCTCTCATAGACAGTATATACGGGCCAAAATCCACCAGAGCAGTACGCGTGCCCATTGCTTATTGGATGTAAGTCCTCGAATTTTTGTGGTTCCTGAACACGCTGGTTTCCTCACGATGTTTTTTTTTTCATCCGTTTTTGAGCGAGTGTGATAAATCAGCACACAACTTGATATAGGTAATTGGTGCAGGGTTGAGCCGAGATTTGTAATGCGTCGGATTGAAAGTCGCCCAAATTCCCTCTCGTCGACACAGAGTATGTTACCTATTAAAATTCGCTGGTTACTTAGCTTTAGATCATATGTGTAATAGTCTATATGTTTGTGTGTTAAACAAGAAATAAATAAGTATTATAAAGTTTTATAGATGCATGAAGGGGGTCTGACTTTTGTATAAAAATAGGTTTTGTAGAGAAACCTTTGGGCACTATGAGGCAGTATAGGGTAAAACCCGGATAGTTGCCTCAGTGGGATACTTGCCGCAGTGTCTAATACACTAAGTTAGGGATGTTGGGGGTGTTAGTACTTTACTATAATTAGAAGCCCTTCAACCACAGGCCTCGGTGCCATGTAAATCGTCTGAATAGACTTACGCGTCTTGTCTGTGTGAGCAAAAAACTTCCACGCCGAAACTTTGACGGGCGTCAAAATTATATTGGTCAGTTATTTTCATTGAATATTTTTTTAACTGACTGTGGTTTCAGTCAAGATTTTGTTTATTTGCATGCATTACAGTTTAAATTACACTGTTTATTACGTTTTATTGTTATATAGTTTTTATTTATTTCGCAAATAAAAAGGGCAAGTATCCGTATCAAAAAGGATAGTTGCCCTATTTACCTTTGCGGATAGTCGCCCTTGGGGCAACTATCCGCAATTATATATTCTTTAATAGAGCAAAGACTTTTTCTTTAGGTGAAATTCAGTAGGCGATGTTCCCAAAATACTGGCAGCATTGCCACGTTGAATGGCAATGCTTTATCTTTGACCTTAATAGCACAGGCCAGCATTTGGAGGTTCTTTTTATTGTATTTTTATTTTATAGTTTAAGACATTAAAACTGAAATACTTACTATTTAATAATGTTAATTAATATTTTATAAGTAGATACTTAATAAAGGATCGATAAACAATACAGACGGATTACTTAAATTGATATTAAATTTGTTTCTATCTAATAAAATCATAGTGTGGAGTCTATAGCCCTGCACGAGGCAAGTATCCCCGGAAGCATTTTTTCCGTTAGGCTACTATCCGCCACGGTAGGCAACTATCCCTTTTTTGAGAGGTCTAATAAAACAGGATTTATTCGAAAACCATATTAATTATGTTTACAAAAATAGGCTCCTATTAAAGATCAAAGACCTATGTTTTGACATACATGTTGTATTAATCGCAGTAAGTACATATTTTTGAATAATAGAACCTTTTTGAAAAGTGCGGCAACTATCCGGCTTTTACCCTATAGACATTCTTACATAATTGTTATTGACTGACGTTATGCTCATCATCAAGTAAATTACCAGCTCGTTTTATTATCCAACAGTATAAATAAATACATACGTACAACTTACATAGTTCATGGAGTTACCGACAACAGCTGCTGGAAAAAGAATTATCCTATAAAGGTTTTATTTTTTCATTTCAAGATATAGAACCCCAAAAACAATCGAAGCTCGGTCGACAAATTTACAACACGACCAAATGATCAATAAATTTATGACGTAATGCCTCCAACCAGCAACCTTGGCGGTGGTAAAAAGTAGTCCAAGTTAACATAACAACGCAATGTGGGAAACTACTTCGTGCATTTCTGACGATAAAGAAGTTGACGAAAGCAATGCCTAAATATAACCACAAATTATAAATATAACATACGGAACCAGAAACATTTTGTCGCATAGCGACGTGCAAATTTTTGGATATAGATAATAGACATATGCATATCATTCAACGGGCATGCAGTTTACATTGAGATAGTAAAATTACAAATTACACCTACATGTGACGTTCGCTTCGAAGTGACTTTTTTTGTTTTGTTTTTGGCTCCACGCGATTAGCGTATTTAGCCAGTGTCAAGTTATATAAATAATAATAATATGTATAAGTCTCTAGTTTTGGTGCATGAAAGTCGTCAAAGTCACGTTAAAGTTTAGTCTAAGCGCGGTCAAGTCGAAGTGATGCTTCAGTAAAGCGGTGGATACTTTACTGAAGCTTCTATGGAGTTTTGGATAGAATACGAAAATACACGTTTTTCGTCTTTGTACCATTTGCCTTTCACTCATGCACGTTTACGAACACTTAATGGTTAATAATCCACCATTATTACACATTAACACTCGATAAAACACAGGTTTTAGTAAATAACACAAAATCAACAACAGCACATTTTCGCATTCCCGCCAAAACTCCCGAAGTGACTTTAACTATACAGTTTGTATGAAAATATAAGATACTATGATTACACTATTGATTATGTACTAATAGACAATAAGTATGTATACAGCCTTTTATTAGAGTACCTACTACTCTATGGTATACAGAATGGACCAAACCAATACCCCCGGAGGGAATGTACCCTAAATATTTGTGTTATCAAATTTTACTCACAGGAAACATTTCTTTATTTTTAGAAATAAAAATAACTGCATTCAAAGATTTCTTAAAAGTCACTTGCCAGAGCCGGGAATCGAACCCGCGAAATGTAGGAAATAAACATTCTGTATTTTTATGATACCGATCGAAAGGGACAATCATTAGGAATAAATCTTCCTAATAAATACTGTACCTGTTCCTAATAAATACTTACCCCCGGGGCATTAGTTTGGTCCACCCTGTATAACAGCTGTCTTACCACAAAAAATTAAACACACCCTAAACCTGTGTTAAGCAGCGTTTAACTCCTAAATATACCTTAGTCGCGTGTTTAAATATGATCAACCACAAATCTAGATTTAAGTAGTGTCTAGCCGTTGTCTAACTCCATTCTATTGTGACATTCCTAATCATTTTAGACGTTTGTCTGTATACATAATCTAGCTAAACAGGCGTCTAAAAGTGGTTTTTGTTTTAACACGGCTTGTGTTTTAGTTTTCAGTTTTCCCAGGAAAATCACTAAAACTTTGTTGGTAGACAAAATTCCATTTGGTGATATGATACAGAAGTGTTCCAAATTCAAAATAAAATAGGTGTGCATAGCATAGAGCATTATTTATCTATATTGCATGGTATGATATTATCATACCATGCAATATAGATAAATGCACAATGCTATGCACACCTATTTTATTTTGAATTTGGAACACTTCTGCGCGAGAAGTTACTCGTGAAGACATTATCTCACGGTGTGCACCTTAGCGCTGCTGGGGCCTTAGACAAAGTCACTCCTACAATCGTTATCGACAAAAGTTAGAAATGTATTGAAGGATTCGTAAAGTTAACATGTGATTTATGTCAAGTATGCCTTTGTCTATGTCCTCGGCCCGCTGTGGCGTTGGACCACGGAAGAAAGCGTTCCAGTAAACATCGCGAGTTACACCCGTGGTGTTTTAACCAGTAGGGGTCCGTTTGGATTTCCCCTCGGCGAAAAAAAGGACCCCTGTATCTATTGTCAGGTTGCGCTGCAATAATTATACGCTGACGTGACGCATCAGGTGAATGACCGCTAACCTCGAGACTTTATTGTATAAAAATATTTCCAGTTACAAGTTGCAACTGATTTCTTTTGTTTTAGGATCTCCAAAAAGGTTACACTTTCGTTACATACCTAATGTACTTACATAAGATTGGCTCTTTTGAGTTGTGCGTTTTCTGTAACAGTCTCCTACTGTAATCGAAGTATAGCATTTCATTAAGCAAAGTACCTATTAGGTACACATCAAGATTGTCTAAGCATATTCAACATTTTGTTAATTTTTACATTTGCTAATTAAATTGAATTAAATTAATCTTATGCGAATCTATCATTACTAAATTTAAATCTGAGTTCTCGCGTACAATACTAATACTAGTCATTATCAGTACTACTCCCTCCATGTACCCTTAACCCTATGTGGTAGTCTGGGGTTCTCGCGCGTTAACTTTTGTCACAGAACATATTATATACATTGCTCAATGGTTCAATGCGTTCTTTTCTCTTTTTACTTTTATAAATTTTGAAAGTGGAACAAATTCCACATGCAACCTTTTTCTAAAAGTCTTCTACAATAGCATAATAATGTTCACAACAAGCCAATACCACCTACAAACTTAGGCGTTATTGTCCCGTGAAGAAAACGCATGCCAACGGTGTAGGGACCAAGTGTGGCAGGATCTTCCTCATCCGCAACCAGCTTATGAAACATCTGAACGAAAACCTCTCCGGAAGAAGCACTGTTCAGGTATCAGCAGTCATTTAATTTTCTGCGAAATGGCAACTTATAATAATTTGCAAATTAAAATTGTTCCCTCTAAACTAGACAAAGTCTATTTGTACGACCGTGGCCTACAGAAGAGGAATATAAATATTTCTCCTTCCGGCTGGGCGGAGATGCGATGGGGGGACTCAGGGCCCGCGGCCGGTGTGCGCCGCGCCTGCGCCTCGACAGACACTACGGCGCATGCCCGCGATGCCGGCTTCGCACATGCCGCGCTGCACTCTCTAAAAACGCGCGCGCGCCAAAATTAAAAACAAATATGCATAATAAATTTTAAGTAATTCTTATTATATTTAAGTTATAATCCCGCCGTTAATAATTAAAATAGTTATTTGTATTTTTGCTAATTGTTTTTTTTTATGTAATAGTAGCATAATAAAAAAGCTGTAATAATGTGTAAACATACGGTGCTAGTTCCTAAAAAGCATGCGGTGGATTCAGGTATGTATTTATAAATAATTTCTTTTTATATCAGAATTTGTGAAATCAAAATAAAATGTAGCCTCAGGGATAATGTAGCTTCCTATTAATTAGTGAAATATTTTTTTAAGAATCGGCCCAGCGGTTCTTGGAATTAACGGTAGCAAACAAACAAAAAAAACATACTTACAAACTTTACTGCTTTTTAATATAGAGGAAAGAAGAACAAGAAGAAGATATACATTGATGGTTATTGTAATATTTTTTATTATATAAACGTTCGGTTGACAAGACATATTTGTTTCAAAATATTTATCAAACTTTTCTTTGGATCTGCTTAGTAGCCGACAGATTTATTTAAAAAGTACCTATCAATTGTCAATATTATGAGACATTGACTGACGCTGCGCGCGAAGAAAGGCCATTCAAATGATGTTATTAGTTTCGTGGTCACTTCTCGAGTAGCATACAGTGTCCTTGCTCGAATTATGACTTTGAATGAAGCTCTTATTTTTTACATCGTGGTCTGCGCTATCATCTGCGCGTTTTGCCGACTAAAATGTAAGCCACCTTACATATTACTTTAAACTTTTATAATAGTCTAAATTGGTAAAAAATTAACGTTAACAGATTCGTCCTCAACATTCATGTGAGTATTAAAATGTCGATAAATTCAAATTTATAGGTCGGCAAATAGTAGAGCGCTGCGGCCAATTGCCTTAAATTAGTATCCCATTTGTTCGTATATATTCGGTGCGAGGTGTCATGTGTGAGTGTTAATCGATAGTTTGAGGAACAGGGGCGCGAGTGGAGCGACAGTTGCCAGCTGGGGAGTAGAGTAGTCGCGGGACTTTAATTGTAATCGAGGAACGCGCGATTGTTATTATCGACGTCGCGCCGGCGTCGGCAGGAGTCCCTATCCTGCCGCGAGTCGACCGGTGCCGCAGTGAAGCCGCGTACATGCGCAAAGACGCATGCATTCTTCTCCATCGCACACATTCCAAATTCGAAAACATTTTAAAGATACAATGGCAATGTAACGCTATCCTGCTTGCGTTTGTAATAAGTTGTTTTGTTTTTGCGAAGCCACCGCTGTAACAGAATTACTCACTGGAACACCACTACATTTACAGAGAAATATGAAGCTGCCGAAATTGGATCTGTGTAAGTGTATCCATGACATTGTCAATAACTGTTTACGTTTCGCGAATTCTTTCGATTGTTGTTGTTTCCTTTTAAGTTCGATTGAAACAACATTTCACTTTGCAATAATGGGTTACTGGAGGGTTTAAGCGTTTCTATATTATTTTCTTATCTCGATAGCTCACGCCTCACATCTTGTACCTGAAGCTTTTCTGTAGTTCTCTCAGATTTGCGTGCAGTGATAGAATTTAATATTGATACTTAGTTATTAAACTACCTACTAGTAAAATAAAATACCTAAATTATTTTGAATACAACCTCTGTTACGCCACATAAAAGAAAATATTAATTCGATCTCCAAATTTTGATATTACTAAAACATTTTGGTCAATTTTCTCATTTTCTTAATCTGTAAATCAAGGTTCTGCACCTCCAACTAGGTATTTATAAATATCATAACGGGGCAATAGAAATTTAGGTCTCTTTATCGAATGTATCATAAGTTGAAAACTAACTGGATTATACAAGGCGCCACAAATGTTCTTACAATGTAACGAGACTGTATATACCCACAAACGAAAGGAATACCTGAAAGAAGCGCACAGCGATCAAAGTAGACCTAGACTTCTAGACTGACAGTTAAAACTCTGAAAGAGATGAAAAGACGTCCTATGTCCTCTCCTTGATTGATGTCGACTCGGCCTAACCATGGTATTCATTACAGCTGTTATCAAAGGATGTCACGCATCCAAGGCTTTTACGTTGGCAGGAGTACTGAACATTTGGTTACGGTCTGTCGGTCGCTTGTCTGTCGCATCCTCGTAGTTCATTCAATGTTGGACACATTGATATGCAAATTTGTACGATGACAGCTTAGATATATTTCATTGTGGAAAATAGCAAAAAGATATTGGCATCTATGAAACCGATAGCTTCTACCTATACTTTTGAAAACGTATTCATGAGTAATCAAATAGTTGGTGAGTGAAAAGGATTAAAAGCTAAATCTCTACAGGAATACAATTTTAATTTTTAAGTCTAAAGCACGTCCTGTTTTTATTGGCATAAATATAAGTTTCCATGAAAAAATCGCAAAAAAAATCCCGAAAATAATCTTTTGTTCCGAAATGCTGAGCGACAATTACCAATATTTTTGTAAACCTATGTAAATGTAATCATCTAATAGTAGAAATAGAAAAGAGATATGTAATAGTACATTACTGTCGAGGCTAGAAATATAGCTGTTGACTGCCGAGTGATATTGGAAGGACGAGGCGATGCCTCGAGTCCAGTCCTCTCGCCGTGATTTTAAAAGAACGAGGTGCTAGCCAAGCCTATTGAAGCCCGTTAATTGCTGTTTCGGACGAGACATGTACTTCTCCAACTTGCGAGGAAACAATCAAATGAATCCAACAAAACATCCACAGTACGGTAACAAATTTTTGCTCGTTTGCAAACCGAGAAAAAATTTAAAAAAATAAAACTGTCCGGCAAGTTCTCATTATTGTTTTGTTTTACATTGCCGGCCTGTTAATTCGTTGAGGATCTAAAAGGGGTCTTTTCGATCGGGTGAATGCCATATAGTAATGTTTGTTAGTTTAGCCTTCTTTCACGCAGCAATATTTTGCATAATGGCAGTTTTTAAACTTTTTATCCCGGAAAATAAACGGTTCCTGTAGGAACCCCCACGCGGATGAAACCAAGGTCCTCAGCTAGTAAATAAATAAAGTAACTAAAGAAATGTGGTGCTCTTAAATAAATTATAAATAAATTAGCCAAGTGCAAGTCTAACCATGCACTTTCAAGAGTTTCAAGGTTCCGTATACTTTAATAAGATTTCATGTTTATTTTAAGATTTAAGTTATTATTTATTTTAAGTTGGTTGCTATTAAAAATACAAATATCAAGGAATTCGCTTTTAAACTTGACATTTTCTGTATTATAATGTGCTGTTCAAATGCATACTATTTTATTTCGTTTTCGAGCTACTAGCCTATTACAGACCGAAATAACCAAACACAGAGTTGTTTGAAGCACCAGAGTTCCGTTTGAACCCTTCGGATCCCTAAAAAGCACAACATTTAATGAAGTTAAATCGTCATCATCATATCTTGGCCAACAAATTACATAACATGGGGCTTAATGAAATATATTTCATTGTGTTTACCGATGTATCTAGTTATCTAGATAACCAGAAGACGCAGGTTCGAATCCTATTGGAAGCGAAATTTTTGTGATGTATATATTTGTGTAACATGGGGCTGTCTGTGTAGAAAACCAATTCAAATCCAACAAAAAGAACAATTTTTAGCGATTTTTGTTTTCAAGTGCCCAAAAACTAGTACTTATAAACACCAGTGTGGAAACGAACTCACAATACGCATTATAAAAGTTGAATCCACCACTCCAACCTTTACACCACTAGTTTCGGGTTTATATAAATTAATAAAACTATTATGTTCAATTAATTTTATTCACACGAACGATACGTTCGGTAACGCTGTTAGGTAAGTTAAAACAAAAGCACGCTCCTATGAAAAAAAATTATATACACTTTTCAAGCCCATCACACAAGGAAGAGTGAGTCAAATATCAATTACATAGCTGGATTGCATAATCATTAAAAATGCTGATCTGATTTCCTTCAAACAACTAGGAACCAGCTGAGATTGAAACCAGCTATCAAACAAAAGAAACCGCGTTGAAATTGGTTCATTCGTTCTTAAGGCACCATACAATAAAGCAACAGGGTTATTTTTTACATAGCGCTATTACACACTTTCAACAATTTGTTGTATTGTACAAGATTGAAGCGTGCAAAAAATGTTTGCATTGCTCGCTCATTCATACATATTCGTGTGCTATATACATTGTATGTTTTTGGTCACGCGCTGGTAGCTAAGGTCGTCATTTGTGATAAAATCTGGAACCCGTAATTGACAAATGACGCCACCAACCAACTAGGCTCTAAAGATTAGGTATAGGAACGTTAAAATGTACTTTTAAAATCACGTATCACGATGCAATCGCATGCATCACGACAGTATCCTGACTGCATCGCTACCGTCGCTTTGCAAACGCATCAAACACTCATAAAACCACATAACTCGGAGTAGACAGAGTCCTAATTCGACCGAAAACAACGATATAGTTTTGAGGAGTGAAGTTGGGACCCATGGGACCATTTGTCATTTACGCCAGTCAGTGTTGTGAGCGCCGCGCACGTCACAATAGGACAAAATTTTAGGACAGAACAATAGCTATGTCATTTTGTCTAAAAATGAAAAAAACTTGATTTTCTAAAATTTAAAAGTTATCAAAACAGGTCTGTACAATACGTACGACGTACGTATATGTATAACCAACTATAATATGTGTATATTATTTCTTTCCAAAAATTTCAACTAAAAGTTTAGAAAAATATATTCGTTCTGAATTTTTAACTCTTGTACGACGGAAAAATAAATATCTCGAAGCAAATCCCTATTCGGTATTCAATTATTTTCAAGACAGCATCCACAGTTCCATAAACAAAAGATTAATTCTGATGGTCAATCCAATAATCTACTTCAGCATGCTTATAAAGTTGGCCATCTGTCAGCTCAGTCGCTAATCCGCGACATGCGCAGGTGGCCAATTGGCAGGCTGGACGCTAACTACGACAATTACCCTAATCAACCATTGATCACCACTTGAACTGTCTGCTCCTTACTTTAAATGTTCATCATTTTTTAACTTATCAACTTGGACTATCTGTCGGATAAATAAATCAACATTGATTACCAATCAATTGTGTTGATGACCACTGTTGTTTTCGATACGATGTTGACTCTATGAATGGTAACATTTAGTATTTAATATCAAATAGCTTGACAGCTGGGACGAATCCAATAAAATATACGTTTGGGCTCGTTTGACTTTCCTTTACAAGTATTCTGATCGTAGTCGATGTCCAGGGGCCTGATAATGGAGTCGGAAATTCTCCATAAAATTACAGTACCAATTACTTACGTATTTTATAAAAGCTTGTCTGAAAAAATATATTTTTCCACAAAAACTTTACCAATCGCATTTTTCCTTGACGATGTTCAGCTGACATGGTTTTAGCTTAATAGTTGCATTTTAGTGGGCTATACGGGTATCGCCAGATTTGAGCGCTGACCCGAGATCCTTTACTTCCTAATCATTGCCTGTCAGACTTGGAGTTCTCAGAAAATCAATCCCAGCAAGTATGCATACGGGTATCTTCAATGCACTCATGTTTTTTTTTCTGTTTTAAAAGATAAGGCAACTTGTTTGTTTGCCAATACTATGTTAATAAATTTAAAAACATGATTATATCGTTTTTTGTGGGTCTTCTTAGTATTTTATAACCTCGGGTATTTATTTTTTACTAAGGGTACTAATACGAAAAAAACATGAAAGCATTGAAGATACTATGCATATGAGTATCTTCATTGGATTCTTGTTTTTTCTGTTTTAAAAGGTAAGGAAACTTATTTGTTGGTCAATACACTATGTCAATCCTTTATTACATAAGTATGACTATATAGTTTTTTGTGGGTCTTCCTAATATTTTGTAACCTCGGGTGTTTCATTTTTACTGAGGTTACTAATACGCTAACTGATCGTTACAGCCAAACGTAAAATATTAACAAGAACATAAAAAAGGCAGGAGCGAACACAGCTTGCTGAGTTACTGACCCAGGCCACAGTATATTGTAGGATGCATCTGCTGGGAGGACGTTCCCCTCCAAACAAGGACAAAATTGGGAAAATCCAGACTGCTGGCAACCGTTTCTATGCTCAAAAACCGGCCAAGTGCGAGTCTGACTCTCGAACCGAGAGTTCCGTACGAACTTGTAGGTATGGAAATCGTCCATCACGGGAATCGTTAGGTAATCGTACAGCTGACTATTGCGAGTGTCAAAATGTGCAGCATAAACGGCCGTTAATCTTTTGATTGCCTGAGAAGTTTGATTTTTTCCGGCTCCAAGGAATTGTAGACCTGATTATTTGATATTAATTTCAACTTGATACCTCTACGCGTTCCTTAGAAAAGATCTTGACAGGACAGACAGGCAACGAAGTAACATTATAATAATAGTGCTACCACAAAAAACCCATTTTTAGTCGCCTGTTTAGCTAGACAGCGTCTAAAGATAAACGTCAAAAATGATTAGAAATGTCACAACAGAATTGTGTTAGACAACGGTTAGACACTACTTAAATCAGGATTTGTGGTTGCTCATATTTAATCGCGCGACTAAGGCATGTTTAGACGTTAAACAGTGATTAACACAGGTTTAACGTGTGTTTAATTTTTTTGTGGTAAGACCCTAAGGGTTCCTTTTTTCCTTTTGAATTACGGAACTCTAAAAAACAAAAAAGAAGCATTCTTTAAATTATTCCGTGAGTAGATCGCTTGTACACGCAATCAATAACATCTAACGGCATTAATTGACAATATGCGATATGTATACAGTCAATGCGATAACGGCAGCGCGACATAAAGAACGTCTCACAGAGACAGTCAAATCTGTACCTACATGAAGCGAACGTGAGCGCTAACCTTTCTCATATCGGGAGAGCAATTAAGATAGCAAGATGAAAGTGATTAATGATATTATGCATTAATTATACATTAAAAAAAGTTATAGGGTTTTGCAGGATTTTATTGAGCATTAATAAAGTGCATTAATTTTTAATTGTTTAGTTATCAGTCCTTTTAGACAGACTTCATGGTTAAAGTGTTTCACTGTTATTTAAATCGGATATTTGCCATGGCAGAGCTGGGTATAGTGTGTAGTTTAATAAACGATATATTATGTTTACGAATTTTTAGCGCAAACACAGGCAACCGAGGTAAGGTATAAGGGATCCATAAATCGTTGCCCACTTATTTATAAAAAAAAGTCTTTTAAATCTCCAATAATCTGTGTTTAGTTTTTTTTTCGCTAGCATGAAATGTGATGCGTGACAACTGAACATTTCAGATTCTAAAGAATTTAAAGACGTTTATACATGGTTTAAACTTAGACCGTGTTACCACAAAAAAATCAATTTTAGAGCCTGTCTAGACAGTGCCTAAAGATAAAAAAGATAAACGTCTATAATGATTAGAAATGTCAGTCACAGCATAATGGAGTTAGACAACTCTTTGATACTACTTTCAACAAGTACCTAAGGCATATTTAGGACTTTTAGGAGCTAGACGCTGTTTAACACATATTCAGGGTGTGTTTAATTTTTTGTAGTAAGACCGTAAATGGCTCGTTTCGACCTCGTTTTATGCTACAGTAACTAATCCTCGTTTAATAAATAATAACTCAATTTTTAATTCATTTATAGTTCTACGGTCATTCGACCAAGCTAATTCAAGATTAAAACACTTGGGTTTACTATTGTAAACTTGGAAAGAATGAAACGAATGAAAGTATAATGCGACAATAATGATATACCTATTGCAGCAGCAAGAAATAGAGTGAGGCTAACAGTCGATAGTGGGCGTGACATCGTGTGTAGGTACTACCTACTATTATCTCACCTGATAAATTGACCACACAAATCATATTTTATAAAGAGTAGAAAAGTATAAAAATTCTAATTATCGACTTTATGAACATAGCTTGTCACACGGAGAAATAGCCAAATTAAGAGGTAGTTTACATTTTTGTGCGAGATTCAGCGCCTAATTTACCATCGTAGGAGAGAATTTTACATTGTTAAATAAGAGTTAAATGAGGCGCTTCAATTCTTAAATTCTCGCATAAAAATGTAAACCGCCTCTTAAGAGGTCCCAACCCGCCATACTTTCTATACAAACGCTCGCACGTATTTATAGTGTTGTATCAATATTTTTCTTTGGGTGTTTTTTAACAAAAAGGTATTTCCTGCATTATATCTAAGATTTTATGGAACCAAAAATTAATAATTTTGACAATCCAATTCAGTAAACGCCTTTTAAAACTAGCCTTTTTAAACAAATTTTACCTAGATTGCTATATAAACAGATAACTCATTAACCAATAAATGTGGCATTACGTACGTTATACGAATATAAAGAAGAGCGCAGAAGCAGCTTCTCCTAAAACCGATGCCCCCGATCAATACCCATTTCTTAAGACACGCACGTTAGGCCAATATTTAATGTGGTCAGTTTTTGTGTGGCGTTGCGTCACGGTCTTCAATTAAACACTGACGGACACCTTGACTCAAATATTTAGTAATAGAAGGCTTTGATGGCACGGTTGGTCCAGGTAGGGCAGTGAGCCGTGAGGTTGGGACTTTATTACCACATTCGCCAAATCAGGTTCTAGAAGGTTTTGGAAAGGACCGATTGTGCGGATATGCGTATCTTTCTCTTGGCAAATCTGAGTTGTGCCAACATGTTGATCAGGTTAGTTGGAATTGCGTACAACAATATATTGTTATTCGCAAAGAAGAATGTGGTAATTTTGTATGACAAAAAAGTGTGTAATTGATTGAATGGCACGTTTTAGATTGCGTCTTTCCAACTTTTTTATACTATTTGATAACGAGACGAGGTCGTCGTTTATCTGATGGTAAGCATAATGCTGGCCCATAACAATTGCAGTGCCACTCACAACTTTAAAACAGGTAGGCCTGCGTAGCACAGCAGTGCTCTCGTTACCCTGACACATTAGTTATTAGGTAAGTCTCATAAGATAAGCCCAATAATTTCACTGGTTATTCTGCTCATCAAACCGGAACACAGTAATGCTTACACATTACTGCTTGGCGGCAGACTTCACGAGCAAAGCGGTTGTACTAACCCAGACAGACATTCGCAGAAGAATTAGTCCTCCCACTAACAAAATAACTAACTCTTAAGGTAATCTGAGTTGCAGTAGCTGATTATGGAAAGATTGAAAAGTCCTGTATAATAATTACGTTTCACGTTTAAATCCTAATACCACAGAGAATCAAGAATCAATTATTTGCAATCAAGACAACGTTAATTTCAGATGTTATAAAATAAATTAGTCATAGAATTCTTACTTAAAGTAAGCGTGTAAATGAAAACGTAGTACCTATATAGGTCTAAAGATTTCCACCGCAAGCGTTTTGTGAAAAAACTTAACACGAGTTAAGATCACATTCATTAAATATATGTATGTCTCTTCTGTTACAGCAATGCAGAAATCATGCAAGCCAGTGATGCTAGGACGCATTTGGCAGGCCAGCCGGCGGGCTCTGAACTTGGAGCACTCTCCTGCACACCAGTTCGCATGCAGCCAGTGGCAAGCAGGACATAGGCCCGCAACTTGTTATCTTGTTTATAGGTAAGACGAGCTAGATTTAAATGACTGCACAATCGGAATTAGAATCTACTGATTCATCAGGCAATTTCATAACTTGAAGGTTGCTTCTTTGTCCGTGACTTAGTCTTCGTAGCTATGCCTCAAGAAAGAGGCCGAACTCATAATGAGCACGTCAAATATAATTTACACCATAAAAGTATTTTAATGAAAGCCTTGTCAAAAGCTGTCCGATAATTTTCACGAGACGACAATGTAAAAGACGAACAAAGTAGGCAATAATTTTAAAAACTTTTTTTAGAGTACCTTTGGACACCAATGATAATAAATCCGCCTAGTGTGAGTTCGATCTCCGAGCCTTCCATACCTACTTCAACGATTGGCAGTAACATATAATGTATATCACGGTTATATTATCATGAACACTCGCCAAAAGCGCGTGACAACTTAGAGAGAGTTTAGTGCTGAAATTTTAGAAATGCGTTAGTTCTCCTCATTGAATTTAAATAAAAATCGATGAATTTCGAAGCTTTTCCTTAACCTGTGCCCTAATGCTAGAACTATAATATCTAGTTCGCACTATGACTACTCATTAGCAAAATGCGACTTAAGCCCCTCTAAGCATTAGGTACACCAATTTGAAAGGATGTAAACTACAGTAAATGTTTCTTTTTGATGACGCGGAATTAAATAAACATACGTATAGATACATACAAAGATTGCAAGTTAATTTAGAGCTTCTAAATAGTGCCTTATATTTTACGTTGCAGGTGGTTGCTATTCATTGCGATAACGTCAATAGGGATATCAAGCTTCGCCTGCCAAAGGCTACCACGACGGTACGAGGGTCCGAAGGTGGAGCTCAACTACTTCAAATGGTTCATCTACTTCACGAACTGGGGCTACATTATGATAGCTGTGCAGTCAGGACTGGCTCTTGCTGTGGTACACCGCTTTAGGGCTGAGAAGACATACAACATACGTGAGTACTATTTCTCTTTTACCCTTACCCGTAATGACATACGGGGCCGAAACTTGGACACTGACTGTGGGACTAGTCCACAAGTTCAAAGTCGCGCAGCGAGCTATGGAACGAGCTATGCTTGGTATTTCTCTGAGAGATCGAATCCGGAACGAGGTGATCAGGCAGAGAACTAAAGTAACCGACATAGCCCGAAGAATAAGCTTGCTGAAGTGGCAATGGGCTGGTCACATTTGTAGAAGAACCGATAACCGATGGAGTAGACGAGTTCTAGAGTGGAGACCACGTATAGGCAAACGTAGTGTGGGACGCCCTCCGGCCAGATGGAGCGACGACCTGCGCAAGATAGCTGGCAGCAATTTCATGAGGAAAGCCGAAGATCGGGTTCTGTGGCGCTTATTGGGAGAGGCCTATATCCAGCAGTGGATTGATGGAGGCTGATGATGAGTACTATTTCATTTTTTTTACCAATTAGAGCATCACGATTATGAACAAATTGTCTATAATTAAACTTTTTATACTACAGGGTAATGAAAAGAGCAATTCGTTTGCCTGATGGTAACCATACGCTTGCCCATGACGAATGCAGTGCCATCCAGAACTTTGAAGCACAATGTCCTGCACGACAATGTAGTGCGCTCAGGCCATTGCGTTTCAAAGTTCTGGATGGCACTGCATTTGTTATGGGCAGGCGTATGGTTACCATCAGGCAAACGACTTGCTCTATTGAGACATCAGTAGACTACCAAGTAATTTTACTATCTACTTGACGACTGAAATTCATTGATATCTACCTACATATTTTTCGAGATACATGTTACGTCGTTAATTTCGCTATACAAACAAGATATCTTTATTTCACATTTCCTTCGTTGATTAATATTCTTTAGCGTCATCGTTATGAAGGAATGTGACATGCCACTTTATGTCAATTGTTTATGTCTTCCGTTCTTAAATGGCACTCGAAGGGCACTCCCTTCTGATCAAGTGATCATCGGCATTTCAGCCGATGATGAGTTCATGTTGATAGATGTCAATTTACCCATTAGTGGTAAATAGGACGTACAAGATGTTATCTACTGAACTGCCCTTCAATAAGCTACGTCGTTGAACATGAATACTTAGTACACACATCATCTCATTCAGTACTTTAATGCCCTAATGTTCATCACTCCCGGAGCTATAATGGATGCAATTCTGATAAGCCTTTTCATGCTAAAACATAGAGAAACATAGAGAAGGCCATCTCTTTCACACATATATTAACCTGTATCAAAGGGTCATCTAGGAAGATCCAAGAGTATCAAAACTTATATAACATCGCTAGATTAAATCTTTAGTTATAATTTGAAATGGTACACTGAAATTGCTGTATCCAATGGTTACACATGGATGCTACCACGATGGTGGAATACAGTTTACGTTCCACTGCTGGATGGTACTAGTATGATAGTACTATTTCAAATAACATTCCAAGCGATGTTATAAGTTTTGATATTCGATATAATATTATGCTTTAGTTAAAAGGACAGTCATTGATTTATGAAGCAATGCGTAGAACTGCGTAACTAGGCTGTTTAAAAATATCGTACGCAGTAGTATTACATACTAGCAGTATTGCATAAGTATGCAATACTGGATACAATGATTTCAACTGAAAGCGAAAGCTCTTTTAGCAATATTGCTAGAGCAATTGTACGATACTTCTGACACTTCGAAGTACTTTCAAAACGGATTATCGGAGCTACAGTACAATATACTCGTGTATTACCTATATCTGCAATAAGTAATACGTCACTAAGTTATAAAGATTGTAAAGAGTGACCGTATAGCAACGCCGCGTTCGTCGCCACAACAGTGTTGCTATGCTATTAGTGGGTTCATGCATTACTCAGCGGGCACTGACTGACGGCTTGCGGTATTTTCCTGCATTTTCTATTAGAAAATATGTCAATGAAACTTGTTCAAAGATAAAACAGATAATTAGGCGTTCAGAATTGTTTAATAAACTTTTTTACATCGGCCTTGCACGTGTTCTTTTGCTACTCATGCATATTTGCTGTTTTAAAAACTTATTATGTTCTGTAAAAATTACTATGGCTAAGTGAGTAAAATTCTACGGTACCTCAAATGGAAGCGAGCAGTGTCAAATTCCTTAGACTGACTAATACATAATTATCAAGTATCAACTTATCTTGTTAGCGGTTTCCTTTATAGGTCGTTATCCCATTGAGCGGTTTACGAGACTAGCGTTCGCGCCCCGGCTTCACAATGTTATCGCGACGTTCGCGCAGCGTTTTTTGAAAATAGCAGCGTGTCTGAAGCGTGAACGTTGCGTTCAGTGGGTGCGCGATGTCAACGTCGCGTGCGCGCAGCGTTGGCGCTGGTCAAACGCTCAAGAAACGCCAACTCTCGAAAAACGCCCAGTAGCATAGCGGTCTTAGCCTTTAACTGTAGGTAATTAACGGTTGACTCCAGAGTACCGTTAAGAAGTCGTAACTGACAATTTACCCAATGTCGATGTTGCACGTGGGCGCGTCGACTAGCTATCCAATAGAATCCCGTTTATAATTCATACGTACATATAGACGAGTGATATAAGTAATAACGTTGATGTTATTCTTGTCTTATCTTATAAAGTTAATTTTGAACAGAGAGCGTGAATGGAAGGTGAACCGTAATCATAACTGTAGTTTTCAGCACTTTGAATACTTTATAACCAAGTTACGGTTTACTGATTTTTGACGTTTCACTGTGAACCCAATTCAAATGTAACTAACTACATTAAACATGCATTCTCTAACTAAAGTTCAGAGTTCAGACCCTACAAATAGTTGAACACAGTCAATAACCTTTACTATCTACATTTGAACTTTTGTTTTGAACAGTCCCTAACTAAAATTCAGAGTTCAGAGCCTACAAATAGTTGAACACAGTCAATAACATTTACTAACTACATTTGAACTTTTGTTTTGAACAGTCCCTAACTAAAATTCAGAGTTCAGACCCTACAAATAGTTGAACACAGTCAATAACCTTTACTAACTACATTTGAACTTTTGTTTTGAACAGTTCCTAACTAAAATTCAGAGTTCAGACCCTACAAATAGTTGAACACAGTCAATAACCTTTACTAACTATATTTTAACTTTCATTTTGAACACTCCCTAACTAAAGTTCAGAGTTCAGAGCCTACAAATAGTTGAACACAGTCAATAACCTTTACTAACTACATTTGAACTTTTGTTTTGAACAGTCCCTAACTAAAATTCAGGAGTTCAGAGCCTACAAATAGTTGAACACAGTCAATAACCTTTACTAATTAATATGATCCACGCCTTCAGCAAGTTTCCTTGAGCTCTATGCTTCGAATAGTATAAGTACAGCTGCGTCCCGCGAAACAATTAAATTGAATCAAGAGCTCGCGTGTCGGGCACATCAAAACGGTCACCACAGGTCGTACACGTGTTTTTTTTCCATTCAACATAACTACTAATGTCTAGACTAAATTGAACAATGCCAATTGAATTATTTTTTTGTAAATTCAATCAACTATATTAAACTTAATGAAGACTCGCATACTATAACAACCATAGCTGATAACAACTAAGGCCTATCATGCACTAGTTTGGAGATGACAGAAGACTTACACACTTATATCACACACTCATCGTACAAAGTTTAATGTCTCGGCCAGGATGGAACCATTAGCAGCTCGCTTTGCAAGCAAAATTGGCACCAAGTTAACCACGGAGCCGTTTGGGCAGTATGTTGGACAAAGCTTTTTTATATTCAATACGATCACGTTTAACCACAGTCTCACCTTTTTTTTATAGAATATAGGCTCTTGTTTGACCACTATCTCGCCTGATGGTAAGTGAAGATGCGAGCTAAGGTGCTAAGGTGCATAGCTTGCCTAGGAAGTACCATGTTTAATGGATTGTTTATGTAATATGTATTATATATATGTATATATTTATTTATTATATGTATAGTAGGTATTTTTATGTTAATTTACATTCAAATATATTTATTTCATGCTCGTAACACCAATATAATAACCAATATACCTATAACTGAAAACCACCATCCCAAACTTTTAGTTGTATACTTTAGCTTTTGGGTTGACTTGAAGAGATCGCTATGAGCGATAAGTCCGCCCATTGTGACACTTAGTTACTAAGATTTTAGTTTTTAAATTTTCTTTGTACAGTGGTGTTTCAATAAAGAGTTTATCTATCTATCTATCTACCTGTTCACTCACGTTTAGAAGCTTCCCAGATTACATTTATCGAGAAACACATACGCTATAGCAATGAATTCCAAAACTTAGTGCGTATTATAAAGGACGAAGCAAAACGCTTAGAATTTTGTCGTCTGTATTGCTGTCAAATTGGTTGCGCAATTAACTACACACAATAGTCTATCGAGACGTGGAAGTTTTGGCCACTTCAATTGCTTAAAGATATTTAAATGCCTCCTTCACTCTGATCACATGGTGTACCTATGTGTTGTGTGTGTGTACTATAAATATATACTACTTCCAATTCGGCATTCAATCGACAGAACGGGCTCGGGTCACGAACGGTTGATTGGTTACAATTTCGCGTCAATTAAGATACAAGCCAAGCAGTCGTTGTGCATTGTGCCTCAAATTATCCTTATTGGTTCCTCATTCTTGCTCAAGCGACTAATCGAGCCTTTAGATAGCAGCTACTGTTAAGCAATTGTTGCCAAGTGGCTGCTATTGTGAGCTGTAACTGTCTGTTATTGTAGTAAAGTGTGGTATCCTCTCGGTACAGCGGCGCAAGTACGGATCTTTTCGGTCGATAAAATTTGATAAAATTGACAGTTAAAATCGATAAAGTGGGATTTATCGAGCCTCGAAACAATCGACAAAAGTTATCGAAAAGCTAGGTCGAATCCAAAGAGAATATAGAGCTACAACAATACTTTACGACCAGACTTCGGTACTCGCAACATTCGATAAATTTGTCGAGTTTTTCGGTTCGACAAATTTATCGAACCGACTTCCGTACTCGCGCCGCAGTACCGAGAGGATGCCTGATTGCTTGATTTCGTCGTCGTCTTTGGGAAGATATGTATAAGCGTTATGCTTCTACGTTTATTTGGCGTACCGCTAAGGAGTGGAACTCTTTGCCCGAGTCTGTGTTTCCTGATTGTTATAACCTGGGTTTCTTCAAGTCGCGAGTGAACAGGTGTCTTCTAGGTAAGCGTGCAACGTCGTCAACCACATCGTCACTTACCACCGGGTGAGATAGTGGTCAAACGCAAGCCTATAAATATATAAAAAAAAAGAAAAAAAAAAGAGTTTTGGTTATTCTATACTGAAACGGCGTCATCGCATAACGGTGTTTTGTTACGGTTAGGCTTCAGGTTCAGTGAACCTGACCTTCAATGATTTCAGACATTAGGATTAGGCTAGACTAAAAGCTTTAAAATTTGGTAATCCATACCAAAATAATAAATTTGAAAGTAATTAATTTTAGTTTCACTCTCTCACCTTATAAATAAAAATATGAGAAAGGGATGGAATATATTTTAGACCTGACAGATTAATTATTTTGCTTGTATGTAGTGTAAATTAACCGGCATTTAATTTAGTGACACCTAATTTGTCAAAGATGGACGATATTGGCAGGTCTAAAACTAAATTCAAACCGGTCAAACATCTTCCATCCCTTTGTCGTGTTAGTTATTGAAAAGAGAGAGCGAAACTAAAATTAAGTTTAGGAATGAGACGCCAGAGTCGACACCTTTTGTCTGTATTTTACCTAAGCTTATCGGCTAACTCCAAAACCGATTATGGTAATTTGATAGAGAAGCATGTAGCTTAGATCCCAGAAAGAAGAAAGATATTATTTATATCAGCAAGATCAAATTGGAGATACGACTCAATGTTTAAATTGGAGTAAATGCAAGATTTTTTTTTTAAACTCTTACACACACATACCCCCGCACTAGGATTCCCTGTGTCGCAGGTGGCATGGACACACACAGATACACATCACAAACATCCAAGACCCGAGAACAAACTTTATGTTTACACAAAATCTGCCCCGGCCGGGAATCGAACCCGGGACCCCTCGCTTTGCAGGCAGGGTTACTACCAACTTAGCTACCGAGCCGTCAGATTACTCTAAAACAATGGTATATTATTGAAATATTATCTTAACATCATTCACATTTGAATCAAGTATTTATTATTATCCCGATCAACGTGTAGCTTTGATATGGTAACCGATATCTACCAATATTACGTTACATAACCACGCAAGTTTTAAATTAGGTTTTGGCTTTGCAATTACTCTTATGTCTCGTGCCGGGCAAGAAATAATAAACGTCTAACTTAACTTTTCAGCGTGTGAAGAAGATGATATCCCTATGCCAGCGTCGCGGCGACCGCGGACTCCGTTCATCTGCCGCCTGTACTGGCTCGCGCACAACATCGCCACAGATTTAGCTTTTGTCATCACCCTGGTATACTGGGGCATGGTGCATGATCCTAGTAAGTATATAATACACAAAATTACAAGTCTGTATAATTGTATATAGATTTTATGTTATAGGGGGTCGAAAGTGGCCCGAAATGGCTCATTAGGTGGTAGGACTAACTCTTCTGCGAGTGTCCGTCTGGATTGGTACCACCGCTTTGTTCGTGAATTCAGCCGCCAAGCAGTAATGTGCGATGTGCGAGCATTACTGTGTACCGGTTTGATGAGCAGAGTAGCCAGTGAAATTACTGGGCTTATGAGACTTGATACCTAATGTATTAGGGTAGCGAGCGCACTGCAGTGCCGTGTAGGGCTTTGTGTTTCAAAGTTTTGAGTGGCACTGCAATTGTTATGGGCTGGCGTTATGCTTACCATCAGGCAAACGACCTCGTCTCGCTATCGAATAACAAAAAAAAATAAAAAATGTAATATAACATTTGGCCGGTGTGTCGCTCTTTCGCTTTGCGAACTTGGCTGACGCACTATCGTGTTTCTAGATAGAGAATTCAATAATATGTTTATAAGCGGAAGCCAATATATGTAGATCGAAGCTTGGTGGTAGAATTGCATGAAAACATTTACGAAAGTTGATGAAGCGAAAGAAGTTGTTAAGGATGTAGTAAAGTGGCGTTATTATAAAATTAAGGATTATGTAGATGACAAAGATGCATGGAGGCAAACAGCTCAGGAGCCTCCTGGCGACTACTAAACTTTTAATTGTTAGTTGTTAGCATTAGTATCATTATAAAAAAACTATTTTTTTAAAAAGATTGCCGTGACGAGTGTTTTGCCCTTCTTCTTGCTTGGCCTATACCAATTTGGAACGGGAACGGTGGGTTTCTGGAAGGTTCGATGACTTTGAGCACGGATTAAGTCTGTTGGTATCTTTGTCATTTATTATGTTCTGATAAAGACAGCATTCGTTTTAGTCTGTGATTCGGGTAGACGAATGTTGCAGAGGCCCGCTGTTAGAGTTATTTATTTGAACTTTCACATGTGCTCCTTTGGGGCCTATTTGAATAAAGCAATTTGAATTTGTTCTGTATTTTATACGCCTCTTAATAAGTGTTAATTTTGTATGAAAATAAGCTTCACAATGCCACTTTATGCTGGCAATTTCACGCAATTTTTAGTGTCTATATACTGCGAAAGAGGCTTTTGTGACCTTATTTAAGGGCCAACACAGGAGTAATGAACTCCTAACACACCTGTGACCCTTACCCCTTACCACTGACCATGCTTGATCAATGATTTTTATCCATGGGTTGAAACAAGCTGTTATTTTGATATTACAAACAGACACTTCAATTTTATTTATTTGTATAGATTGAATTCAGAATGAAATATCTTAGGGCTGCTTTGTGTGTCACGTGTTCTATAAGGCCCCTCCCCCACGCGTAGAGATCCACGACATAAACGCCCTCAACCTGTTGGTGCACGGCGGCAACTCGCTCGTGATGGTCGTGGAGCTGGCGGTGACGGCGCACCCGGTGCGCGCGGCGCATGCGCTGTACGGCGCGGGCGCAGGCCTCGCCTACGGACTGTTCAGCGCGTTCTACTGGGCTGTGGGGGGGACGGACAGGGTCGGCATGCAGGCGATATACCCAGCGCTGGATTGGAATAAGCCTGGTACGTTTATTTTGTACAATACGACCAGGTGGCCCACCACCATCTCTTAGAGCAGTATTACTTTAACTAGCATTACTACTTTAAAGTACAGTACACACACTACGGTATTACTTTAAATGGCATTAAAAAAACCTTACATTGAAAATAGGGATGTTGCATAAATACATAGTTACTGTCGTTATACAGGTTGAAGAACATCACATAAACACAATAAAAATGAAATTCACAAAACAAAATCCACGATGATACTGCATTTAAAAGTTTCCCGTATTTAGCGGTTTTTTTTATCATCGGATAGTAATTTAAATGATACCATCAGATTCTTTATATATCAATGAATAAAAAAAATTATGAAAACTATGTACAACGAAGTTTTTCACAGCCAAAATAAAAATGCATGTATTTAGTACAGTTTTACGGCCCACGTTGAACAAGTGACGTCAGATGTTCTGTCAAATTTATATAGGGCGTTTTAGCGGTCAGTAGATACGCACGACTCTGACTCTCATTTTTGAAGTTTCTAGCGTTAGATTTCTAGTTTTTTTTTTATATAGACATTTGATTCTCATGAGAAAACGAATTTATTGACATCATAAAAAATGGAGTCAACATCCCTATTGTAGTTAAAGTAATACTGCTCTAAGAGATGGCGGTAGGCCTCCAGGTCTTTGGCCGTTGAAGTATTATGTACTGCAGTGTCGCCTTGAGATTTGACAATGTCTTATTTCGTACTGCAACAGCCGGTGTTACATTGACTTGTTTTTTATGTTTTTCTTGTTATTGGCCTTTCCAGGCTCAGCGTTCGGGTTCGTAGCTATGTGTGCAGCAGTGATGGTGTTCGCGCACGCACTCGCCACTCTAGTCGCGGCGGCTCGTGTGCGGGTCGCCGCACGGCGCTCGCGTGGCGCCGAGCGACTCACGCTGCCGACGCACTGATATACAGGAAAGCGGAGGATGGACTGAATCGGTTGATCTGACGAGCTTTTGACTATGCGCGTCTCGGGGAGATCCGGACTGCGCCTGCGCTTAAAAAAGTCGAAAAATTAGGTGAAATTTATTGTTTTTTTTATTTGATTTGTTCGAAATGTAACATGTTGAGGTTGGCAATACGCGGGGTATCATATTTTGTAAGTGTATACTAAATCTTGGTGTTAGCATAATCAATATGTAATGTAGTAATGTCGCCTGCAGTTATAATACGTACTCACATTTCGTGGTTTTTAAATGATATTTCACTATTAAATTTTATAAATATAAGACGAAGATAAACGTAACAATAACTTTAAAATAAGTTAACCATTAACTGGTGTTATAATAGCTCGCTATCAATTTTCAGTTAAATCATATTTTATCACAGTGACAAAAAGTTAAAAATTATGGAATTATAGTACTCCTTATTATTGTTGGTGACTGTAAAACTTACGTATATGTGCTTTTTTTTACCTCCAGGGGCCTATTTCATAAAAAATATTAGTCTAATATTATGAGTATTAGTCTCATATTTTGTATGGAAAAAAGAAAAAAAAAGCTCATAATATTAGACGAATATTTTTTATGAAACAGGCCCCTGACGTCACACAAAGGTTAAAAGGAGATCGGTAATTTGAGGCATGCCCTAGGCTTGAGGGTTTGCACAGCTCACCTTATACATATATCATCATGGTAACAGGAAATGTCCTCTGCTCTGACGCACTAATATTACGGTAGATACCATCGAGCTATTATTACTACGTATAAAGGCAACGCCGCAAATGCATATTTTGCGATGCACTCTGCGGTTCATGGACCGCAACTAAACCAGGCCTTCCGTGAACAAAACGCGTAAGCGCCGTGAATTTAGTGGCGCTTGCGACCTTTTGATCGCGAGAAAACTATATCTTAGACGCCACCTAGCGCTACATGTTTTATTTGTTTGGTTAGACGACATAATTATTGTATTAGCGCTGCAGCGGACTTTAGCTTAAACTTGTAAAAAATGGAACAAGACTTTTGTTTCACATAGCTCCTCTAGTACGTTAGTACATAATTATTACCTCGATGGTAGGTACCTGTCTATAGAGTAGGTAAATTAAATGACAAGCCGTAAACTATGTTAATAAAAGCAATACAGATATGTGATGTGATTGAAGTTTGTGTAATGTAATGGCGACTCTACGGTGCCATTGCACTTGGGAAACTTTGTGTTTATTAAATAAATATTTGTCTTATAGAATTTGTATACTAACATGGTTCTTGACACAAATTCTAGCATCATCGTTATTAGCTGTAAGAATAAACCAAATGCATTTTATTGACACAAATACTGATTGCTCGTTTTCGAACGTTAAAACTACTTGTGAATGTGAATTATGAACGCTTTGAATTAATCAGATCGTATTTTTTGTGATACCTGGATTTGCCAATGTTCTCGAATTTAAAAAAAACCACGGTGTACGTTTTTAAAATATATCCTGCAAATTGGCATGAAATGAAATCGATTATTTGCATAAGTATTATTTCGAATCTGGCAATTCGATAGGAAATACCAAATAATTTCTATAAATTATTCATATAAGTAAGTAAATAAGTAGTGAACTCTCATTTGTAAGATATTTCCAGCATTTATTGTTCGTAGTTAAGATGCATGGGTACTCATGCATAGTGATAATAGGTATAATTAATTTAATATATTATGAATGAATGACGGAATATAAATAATTTAATTTTGTTCCTAGCCGAGCATGGCAATAAAATCTCAGCTTATAGCTATTGTACCTATAGTACGGTTTTTGATATTATGTATGAATATTATCTAGCTAACTTAAGAAACTTTTTCTTTTTATACTGTGAATTTGTTGACAATTATAACAATATTTTTTGAGATAGTATACCGCATAGTCAAAACTTGAACTGTTTTTAATGAACATACAAAAAAGTATCTATATTCGAACTGGTTTTTTTGTGTACACATATTAAAGAGCATCTCCAATCTTTTTAGATTGGTTTGAATACATTTATTTAAACTAAAAGCATGATTAAATTTTGTTAGTGGGAGGACTAACTCTACTGCGAGTGTTCGTCTGGGTTATTACCACCGCTTTGCTCGTGAAGTCTGCCGCCAAGCAGTAGTGTGCAAGCATTACTGTGTTCCGGTTTGATGAGCAGAGTATCCAGTGAAATTACTGGGCTTATGAGACTTAATACCTAATGTCTCAGGGTAACGAGCGCACTGCAGTGCCGCGCAGGTCTTTGTGTTTCAAAGTTCTGGGTGGCACTGCAATTGTTATGGGCCGGCGTTATGCTTACCATCAGGCAAACGACGAGCTCGTCTCGTAATCAAATAAAAAAAAAATCTTTAATTTTGTTTAGATATCAAAATGTGATTTAGGTACACTTCCAAAAAGACTCTTGTATGTCCTCGGATTTCATCAAGGTACTTTATTTTGTTGAATAATGCCAAAACAGCAAAAGAAATAACAAAATTATGAGGTAAGCGATCTCAAGAAAAAATGTTTCCATTGTAACCTGTAATTTTATATTACTACTAATTCACCTCTTACGGGTTTTTATTAAAAATAATGTTCTTCGAGTTATTACAAAAGTTGATATCGAATCTAAGACTCAAATTGAAAGTTTTTGGTGTAGCGTTGTATGATCTGACATTTATTAGCTGTATTTCGTGGTCAATAAAAAGTACGTCACCCGCGCCTGTCAAAATGCATTGGGATTTGGAGATGATTTCAGTAGTTCTAAAAATCGTCTCCAGGGGCCTGTTTCATAAAAAATATTAGTCTAATATTATGAGTATTAGACTCATATTTTATATGGAAAAAAGAAAAAAAAAGCTCATAATATTAGTCTAATATTTTTTATGAAACAGGCCCCAGATGTCAATCAGATCTCCAGCTACAACAGCGCCACCAAGCGGGATAAATGGTAAGAATTCTCCCCATTGTACTCATTCATGCGACCGTGCGCCTGCGTAGAGTTATTTGCCTCTAGAGCTACTAATTTAATTAAATGGTTTAATTTAATATTTAAAAAAAGATGAATGTTGAAATGTTCGAACTAAAAGTTTATAAATATGATGTTCGGTGACCTGTAAGAGGTTGTTTATCAGTATTTTAAAATTAACCCTGTTTTAAAGAGAAATTTAAGAAGCTAGTGCTTTAAATTTACCTAATTATAATAATGACAATTATTAGCGGTGACATAAGTTATTAGTATATTTATTTCAAAATTACTAATAATACTTTGATGAGCAATAAGATATTTAAACTTAGACTGCATCATAATATCACTATTTAAATATTAGTTGTTGAAATTGTAAAATAGAGTCGTTTAATATATTTAAGACTCTAATGTCCGTCTGCACTTAGTCAACTAAGACAAAACTAATATAGGCAACTCTTAAACTAAGTTTTGACTTAAACACCAACTTCCTCTGCACCAACCGGTTTACGTTAAGATACTCCTACAACTGACGTTTCGTAAGTAAGGGAATGAAATTAACGAAAATGTGATACATTTTAATGTAGGTATTACTCTGTGGTTTAGTTGGTTTTAACACGTACATCGTACAATCAAATTGCGCAAGCGCGAATTTTACTTAATTGACAACACAGTTTTGTTGCGACTGCTTAGCTTTAGGATTTGCCAAATCAGTGTCATAAAAATATGACATGCCTTATGCTCGTTTAGGCCATTTTAGGAAACGCCTAAGTTTAGTGTAACGCATTTTTACTTTTAGATATCTCCTAGAGAGAAAAGTGTCAACTTAGGCGCTGTCAAACTTTAGTGCAGACGGACATAAGCTCAAGATTCAGAGACGAATCTAAGCGTGGACTGATGCTTCCATACCTCAAAATTCTATACAATTTTTATATATAAAAGCAAAAATCCACGCTTAGACCCATCTCTGAATTTTAGTCTAAGATTTCCCATACACGAGCGTTCCAAATCCATTGCTCAGTGCGTCGTAGATTGAGTGGAACGATGGTCCAATTCCGAGCACACAGACGGTCACTCCATTCCAAGCGCGCCATCACTCCTTTTTTCTGTCATTCTACGTCTCGAGTTACTGCCAACTCAGCTCGAAATGGATCGTCGTATCGGCCACTAACGATAAGTTGGAACGTTGGATTTGGAACGTTTGGATTTCGAATATTTCTATCACACTCCACGTAATCCATCTGAGATTCCCCACACAAAGGCTGTATTTCGATTATTTTTGGAACGTTTCACCGGAATGTTGTGAACTGGAGTGCTTGTATATGTGAGCTTAAGACGCTTCACACACGATAAAGACTTTTCTTGCGACATGATGTCTTAAGTACCTCCAGTACTTAAGACATCATCTTATCCTATTGTTACGCTCAGCGTGTCACCATCTTCGATCTCACCGTCTCACTTAACATCTGGTGAGATATTATCTGTATCGAAAGTAAAAAAAGTTTATTAGTATCAAACACTAGCCCAAGCCGCGGTGTCGCACGACTAGTCGTCTGTAAATTGCTTAATACGATAAATATTTGTACGCTCATTCTTCAATAATAGTGTAATATATTGTGCATTAAAATGTGAATTAGAAAAATGGTTGTATTGTAGATTATATTTTATAGTATCGGTGGACGCGTCACTTTTATTGTACAGTCAGCGATAAAAGTTGGAGAATATGCTCTAACTTTTGGTTGTCCTAAAACTAAGTAAACAAAACCAATGAATACTTAAACGCAATATTTAATAAATCATGTCATAGATCGAGATTTCGTAAAATATAAGCATAATTAATAATTATGTGCGATATAGTGCAAAATTGTACTATGTAATCTTACGCAAATAATTCGTTATAGTTTTGAGAAACCGACTTTATTGCAATTTAGCAATATTACGTACGTCATTTTTGTGAGTGGATGTACTTTGGATTACATACGTAACAGCAATTATTGTACCCTAAAAATAGTATTAAATAATTATTTAGGATTATGAGTATACCTATGCAAAGTAAACATTATGTCCAAAATATTAATGTTATATTTATTTGTATAGCTCTTAGTATTATAAAAATGTCGTGAATATGATTTACATGTATTCAGATTCAATAATCGTGGTATTAAAGCGTTTAAATTGAACTTTTTCTTTCAATACCTTCTTTCCTACAATCCTTGATTCCTACACTCCTATTATAGGAGTGTAGGAATTCCTATTGTAGGAAATAATCCTTTGGGGAATAGGTACCATCACCGCTGTGATGCTGGTATTTCCCAAAGGAGTAAGATAAATATGAAAACAAAGATACCTATCGTCCAGTGGTCAAATGTTAGGTTATTAAGAGTAAAATATATGCAGACTTATTATAAAAAATTTAAACACACCCTAATCATGTGTTGAACAGCGTCTAACTCTACATGGCTTATAGTTCTGATAGGTCGCGTTTAAATAAAAAGAACCACAAATCCTGATTTAAGTATAGTGTCTAATATCTAACTGCATTAAGTATATTGTGACATTTCTAAGCATTTTCGACGGTTAGCTTTAGACATTATCTAGCTAAACAGGCGCCTAGAAGTTGTTGTTTGTGGTAACGTGGCATTTTTCATCAGTCGCAAATACGGAATTGCTCACGTTGTCTGTTCGTTATAAATAACGGTAAGATATTTACCAATAGTCATGGAATTAGTTACCTACTATCCTTTGAATAACTTTTCTTTTACGTAAGTAGGATTCTATAGAATAATCGATATGATTGGATCGTATGTATTATTCGATTATTATTTTATTAAAACGCCTACAAATTGAATGTAGCAACTGTCATCGACAGCCAGGGGCCATGCCAACGAAATTCCCGCTAAGGCGCTTCGCATACGATGATATTGGTGTCAATACTATCATGTCATACCTAAACTAATTTTAGTTTCGCTCTCTCTCTTTCCAATGCATAACATGAGAAAGAGATGGAATATATTTCAGACCTGTCAAATTAATCCACTTGCTTGTGTGTAGTGTAAATTTAATGGCAATGAATTCAGTGGCATCTAATTTATCAAGACCGAAAGATATTTGACAGCTCTAAAACACAATTTAAATCTGTCAGACATCTTCCGTCTCTTTCTCGTGTTATGCATTGGAAAGAGAGAGAGTGAAACTAAAATTAGTTTAGGTATGAAATGATAGAATTGACACCATTGTATAATTCTTATACTTTATTTTTATTGTTTTTACTTTTGATAGGTACATTAGGCTTATTCTCTCAGAATTCCCAAGGAGGGGTTGGAGTCAGGCAAGCGGATAGCTGATAAAGATGTGCTGCACCGACCCCATGAAAAATGGAATACCACCAAGCGGAAAAATCCTCACTCGCTTTTTGATGTCACTGACTAACGGACTGTATCGTATAAAACTCGACGCAGACATTTTAATTTTATTTAATTATAAATAGGTACATATATTTTTTGTAAATGTCATCTTTATTGTGTTAGTTTGATGTATTTAAACTTGTAACTAAACATCCCTACTGTAGTTCATTTGTTTTATTTAACATTCAAACGTCATTCTCTGTCATAACTGAATGATGATAACAATTTATATATTATTATTCAACAAGTACACGCATATTGATACGTGTTCTCCAACTCGCTGAATGCTATGTAAAGTAATAGCAAAAAATGTCATGATGCTCACGATCGTCAAAGAATTTGGATCGTTGCCTTGAGTGCGGTCGCGCGCTGCTCGCGGCACGCCAGGCGCAGCATCCAGTGCGGGAAATCAGTCGCGCGGTACACGCGCGCCAAAACACGCGCCCTTGCGTCTCCTGCGGGTCACGCACTTAATTCAAAATTACCACGATATTTTTTTTTTCATAATAATTTAAGGGGAAAATTACTAAAGTATCAAAAAAAATCAGAGGCTTCTGATTGATTTGCTATTGTTCCTAAAGTGCCCTGCGTGTGTTTTAATGGTAAGCTTTATGATATTTTTAAACAACTGCACAAAAAAGGAGTGTAATGGTTTTTGGGTTCATGTATGTATGTATGTGAGTTTCGTTATTCCACCATAACTTTTAAATGCAGACTTCGGTGTATGTATGGGGTATCGTTAGAATCCTTACAACATCCCGAGTGACACTGCAGGCTATAATAATAATAATAATCATTTATTTCAGATTGCTTAAATCCATAAAACATACAACACAAAATAAGAAGGAATTACAACAAACATTACAATTAATTTAAATTATAAAATCATAAAAAATGTAAAAATATAATTGCATAATTTAACTTAATTCATTTAGCTATCATTTTTACCTATTAAAATATTTATCCACTTAGTTTGGATCGGGCAATCCGCTCTTGAAACAATCATCCTCAGGATACCGTTACTAGTACCTCGTACACGCTATTATAGGGCAGTTTTTTTTTTGTAACTTTTGTTACATCGTCTTTTTGCAAGACCTATTGGACCGGGCTGAACGGAACTGTTAAAAATATAGAGATTATAAATAGATAAATTTCGCTTTGTTATGAATTAATAATCTGGCATGAAGAACTGGCAAGAAGCCATTTTTTACGTTAAAGTGTATAAGTACCTATACAGTCAGGTAATTACTGGATTTTCAAGCGCGACTACCTGTTAGGTATTTATATTAAACCTTTGTTAATATGTGAGAATAACATATTTAGCAAGGGAAACATTGACGTCATATAATATAATATAAAGTCTGATGGTTAAAAGTGATTAAATTTAATTAAATATTATAATAGTATAATAATATTAGGTATATTATTGTACGTGTTTTAAGTGTTACCACTACGGTCTTACCATAATAAATTAAATGCGTGACGTCTAAAAGTTGTTCTTTGTGGTAACACAGGTAAAGTAACGTTCTAGGTTTAAAGCAAATCTCTGGAATTAATGGCCCGATTCTAAAAACGCTACGTTCTAGTGCAATACGTTCGTTCACGTTCGAGTGCTAATAGGCTAACATTTTTATTTTGATTAGACGCGTCCGAAGCTGCCTTTAATAGCAAATAATTTGGTTATCAAATTACAAAGAAATAAGAGTAAATAATATTAGATATTTCTTTATGATTTATTTATATTCCGTGGTTATAGTCAATCGATGGAGCATAAAACTATATACCGCTACTTAATAGCGTACCTACCGCTATATAATTTTCCGTAAAAGTTTAACTTTTATAGATTGACAGATCAATTTCCGTAAGGATACATATTGTATTGGTTATTCGTAACCCTACGACCTTTCTGAAATCCAAGCTACATCTATGCAAAATTTAAACTCAATCGGTTCAGTAAAATAGACGCAAGAAAACTAAATAATAAGAAGCAATGCTGAACGTGAATTAACTTTGCTTCTTTCAGATTTACCTATATTATTGTTACTTTTTTAATACTATTTGGTAAAGACGAGCTGCTCGTTAGCCTGATGGTAAGCATAACGCTGGCTCATAACAATTGCAGTGGCACTCAGAAATTTGAAACAAAAAGCTCTGCGCAGCACTGCAGTGTGCTCATTACTTATACTGGATGTTGCTAGATTAGATGAGGCCTGGGTACCTGTCTAGCCAAACCTATCCTAGCCATTAGATAGTTACTAAGCTGTCTAGGTCGTCAAGTCAATTCTAAAGTACTTAGGCAAAGAGGAAAACCTCGACCCGCTCTAAGCATTTTCCGACCAATCCACTCACCCCAAAAGGACACGAATGTAAAACGTGAAACGTGACCTATGCCTTAATAAAACACAAATATTTTATAACCGTTTGCGATGCGTTCCAGCACGTTCCGTTTGTAAATAGACGGGGTGCGAGCTGCCCGTCTGTTTCAAGATGATAAGTGTCAAGATTACTATGACGGCTCCGGGGCTAAATTTGTATTATAGTAACCCTGCCTGCAAAGCGAACGGCACCGAGTTCGATTCCCGGCAGATTTCGTATGGCGTACATAAAGTTTGTTTTCGGGTGTTTTTGTATATGTCCGTGCCACTTGCGACACAGGGAAACTTAGTGCAAGGGTGTGATAGTGAAAGATATATAAATAAAGCAACAAATGCATGACTCCTACTATATCCCTACTATCCCTACTAATAATATTATAAATGCGAAAGTGTGTGCTGGTTTGTTGATTTGTTGGTTTGCCCTTCTTTCACGCAGTAACGTTATAACGGATCGACGTGATTTTTGGCATAGATATAGTTTATGGACGAGTAACATAGGCTACTTTTTATCCCGGAATGCGCGGTGCCTGTGGGAACGCAGGTGAAAACCGCGGGCAGAAGCTAGTAATAAAATAAATCAAAACGCGACTGCCCTAGTGAGTGTCACTCGGGATGATGTAAGAATGGGGAGCCACACTGCTTACTTATCCCGCTAGGTGGCGCATTATCGCTGGTGCTGTTTCACTATGAAACTTCATTATAATATTTAGTAAATCAACAAAAAATCGTCTTTGCAACAAAGTATGCCTCTGTAAAGTGCAATTCAGTGTAAACTTAAGGTACACACGTTTCTCTTCTGACGAGAAAAAACGGAAATTGTGGATCAAAGCATTGCTCACCAAAAATGATTGGAAACCAATTATTCTTCTAGGATAAGTAGAGACCATTTCAAATCTGATGATTTCTAAGACGCGAGCATGTTTACTGGTTATAGTTTAATTCATTAACCCTCAAAGTAACCATCAATGACAAGCACCAGCGGAGGTGGCGCCATCTGAGATTAGCTTTGCCTGTGCCTCCCCATTCTAACGCGGACCCACACATCCAAATCTGTTCAATGTGGACTAAAGATACTCACAAACACACATATGTGAACGCTGTGAAAACATTACACTCCGCGATTTAATATCTGACGTATCAGGGTAATGCACTGCAGTGCAGCGCCGGCTTTAGCATTTCAAAGTTTTGAGTGGCATTGCCATTGTTTTGGGCATGACGATATGCTTACCATCAAACAAACGAGCTGCCCGTTTCCTTACATAGATAAAAAAATATGTAAATGGAATCGAAGAGTGAGCTAGCTGTTTCACTAACATTCTTGGAAAGTGATGTTATTTCAATTATCTTCACGGCATTATTAACGAGCTGCCCGACTGGTCGAGTATGCGGAGCACTTGTACTATAAATACAACAGTAATTAATTAGAATAGAGGCGCCAGTATAGATAAATAGAACATGTGGAATTAGCTATTTTCGTCCATACAGCGTATAGGTGCCTGCAAGCACATGCTTTTGTGGCTGAAGTCGCCTACAACTCTTCTAGTACGAACTAGTATTTTTTTTTAATCTGGAAAAAAAATCTATTTCCCTAACTAGTTATAAACATCATATGTGAATATTATACCTACATAAGGTATATGTTATTCATGTTTACGTAAGCATGTGATACCCTATTTTCTCTATAGTTTAGGCTTGCGTTTGCCTACTATCAAGTTACCGAACTTTTCGATGTATAAAATTGACAGTTCAAATGGTTCAAAATTTAATTTAAATACTTCCAACGACATTTATGCATGTTCAATGGATATTTACTATTGCTCATTCTTGATTTTTTCGAAAACGATACGAAGCCGAATTTTAACTGTGGGTTGTAATCTGTCAAATTTTTTTTATTGTCTATGGCTACTATTCCATACCCGCGGTTTTCACCCTAGTTCCCACAGAAACCGTGCATTTATCCCGGAAAAATGCGCGGTACCTGTGGGAGCGCGTGTGACAACGTCTGGCAGAAGCTAGTTATTACACATAATATATACCTACTTAGTAATCCTCAAAATGTTTGTCTATACAAAGGTTGCTTGGAAGTTATCGCTACTTATTTACCGACTAGATTGCAGATTGTTTACCGTAATATGTAGTTTATTTGTCTACCATTGTCGCACAACGTATTGTATTTTATTGGTATGGAATAGTAATTTCTATGTATTCTATATATCTACAAGTAATAAACTTTTGAAAACATAAGAATAATTAATAGGTAGGGCCTTTTCTAGTGTTCACCTAGCTACAAATAAATAGAATTGAAGTGTCTGTTTGTAATATCAAAATAACAGTTTTTACTATAACAAAATAACATTTTTATAATTTTGTCTGTCTGTCTGTTTGTACCGGGTAATCTACAAAACGGCTGGACCGATTTTGATGGGACTTTCACTGGCAAATAGCTGATATTACAAGGAGTAACTTAGGCTACGTGGGTGAAGCCTGGGGGCACAGCTAGTGTTAAATATCTGTTGTACCGCACCTACGGTGTGTTCCCTCAGTTGAAGGTTTGGCTTTGAAAGTACCTAGTGTCAAACACTTACCTATCGAAAAAAAACCAAGCCATCCGTACGAAAGTGTGTTTGTATGTTTGTTGGTCAGTTGGCTTGTCCTTCTGTCACGCAGCAACGGAGCTACGGATCGACGTGATTTTTGGCAAATATTCAGTTTATGGACCGGAGAGTAACATAGGCTAATTTTTATCCCGGAAAAATGGACGGCTCCTGTTGTAACGCAAGTTAAACCGCTGTGAGAAGCTATAAGTATCAAAATAAAACACTTATACGAGTAACACTGAAACGTATACTCAGGCGTGCATAGCTTAAGGCACACATAAGTCGTAAACAAACAGTGAGGCAAGCCGAGACGAAAAACAGACATAAACGATGAAGGGAACCAATCGTACAGTTATTCACAGCCAGCTCTTGCCTCATACACTAGATTTGCACGATCCATTCAACAGTTCAAAGGCTCCAGACACACGCAAGAAGCGACGGAACTTGGCCGGATGTTAGGAAACTTAACAATCAGTGCGTGTGTAGATATCCTTTAGGCATCCAGTACAGTTCACGACCTATTTTACTGAATAAGTTCAAACTTTCAATTTTTTGAATACATATTTTTTTGGATATATTAAGTGAATAGTTAAATTTATAGTTTTAACATGTTTAGTGATATTTGTCGGTGACTGTACGTATCGCCACTAACCGACGTTCTGAGGTAAGGATAATTAGCATTTTCCTCGTTTTCTAATACCCTTGGGAAGATTATAATATTTAATAGCCTGCTTATAGTTCTTATTGGTGCAGATGAGGTGCTGATAAATCATGGTTAATTACCTATTCATCGTAATTTCATCCTGGTTTTAGCTGTACGAATACGCTATAATTACTGCAATTATTGTAAAAATTCGCGTTTTATTATTGCTGTTTGCCCTGAGGAGGGCAGGATTAAAAAAAAATACTGGACTTACAATTAATCAAGGCCGTCGCGAAGATATCGCCAAGCGTTTCTGTCTCAGATATTTATATGCGTGTATCGTAGGCGTGTAGCTAGCCATGCAATTACAGTAAAAATTAGGCAGAATACCAATATAGACAATTCAAATGTTCTAGCCCACTACCCACTTAACAGAGTATATCCTTTATCATACGTTCTGTGATCCTGCTGAGTAGGTACGCATTAGTATACCTACAGCATGCTGTCAGTATTAATGCAATGCTGATTCATTTAACCAAAAAACTAGGCACCAGCGTTTTGGAATGTTGGTAAAACAAAAAGATTTTTATAATAATAAACACGTTTGATCGAGGTGACAACCACAACTGGTTATTATTTAATGACCCGTTTATCTAAATTGAATGTCCCTTAACTATTATTGTTAATTAACATTATGTAACAGTTAACATAGCAGTTAACATAACATGCGATCAGATAGTTTCTAAGGTATTGACAGCTACCAATTTGAATTTTTTAGTGAATGTCAATTAGTACTCAATACTTTCCATGCCGCATCGTACCATTTTTCCTTCAATTTACCTGGAAGACTCATAGATAATGCTATTTGTCATTCAGTCGTGTACACAACGTGCAGGACTATTAAATAAATAGCCCCGGTTACCTAACATCACGAGCAGTCCTACCTAACCTACTCAATCGCATTGAAATGGATCTTGATTCAGCTAGTACTATTATACAAAACTGCAAACATACTAGAAAAAAGCCCTTGACGGAATGATGCTTTAGGATGTCCAATGGTTTGAAATAGAAAATTGTTTATTGTTTTAATTAAGTAGATATGGATACATATCAGCAATGCAAATGTTTATCTATGCAGGTAGTTTAGTCTACTCACGAATAGCTCATGACCTAGGTATCTCATAGGAACACGTGTTTTACACAAATATCTCGTCTGTTTATTCGGTTGCGAAAATTCGCTAGGTCAAACCTCCAGGGTCAAATATTTTACCGCATCTATTACGTATTCCGCATTATTCAATATCATGTAAACACATTTGTTTACTATTGTGGAAATTTCCGGCACATAGGTACTGCATAGTTTGAATATTTTGTGTTTCGTTTACAGATCGAGATGCAAATATATGGAAGCTGATGATAATGCGGATGTAAAAACGAGAGTAATACGAGGACCTGAAGAAATATATCAGGCAAGATGACGCGGTGGTCTTGGCGACATGGAGGATACTGTATCACGGGAATACTAGGAGATATAGATGTACCACACGAGCAATTCTGTACATCGAGCTTCAAAGGCCTCTCTCCATTATGGTGGCGAGTGCCCATACTACTTTGGTCCCTTATCGTCACGTTCTGGTCGATAGCCTTCTTCTGGGGACCAACAGAGAAGTTCTTCTTGTACATGACGCATTGGGGACTCTTCTTCGTCGTCGTGGAAACTATTTTCGGCATCGTCGTCACTGTAAAAAAACCGCGTGGAAGGCAACCAGGTAATCAATTTTTCCTTATGGCTTGACCTGTTGAAGTGATACTTCTTAGAATTATAAATTGTACCTGGCTAGTATAGCTTGCATAGAATGAAATTCAAAATGTAAACTCGTTCTAAATGTCAATAGTGTTCTTACTCTTTTTTTGTCTCTCGTCTAATAAATAACCTGCTACATGACCAATTGACCATGGCCTTTACAGTTTTATTGATTGATATTTAGCTTCCTAATTTGTTGTTATTATTATATGAAAAGGTACGTTTAAAGATATGACATGACTTGAAGCATTAATAGTTAGGTATCAGTTTCACGTCCGTTAATAAATCAATAAGTTGACAATCGTCAATTGCGGCACTAATCACTCTGGTTGCCCCATCCACCGTTTCACATTGCATCCGGTCCGAAGTATGGATTACTCGTGTGCAAAAGGTACGACGCACGACCGAAGTACTTCAACCAACTACCTGGCTCAGAGCTGCATTCTTACCGTGCAAATAGACAAGACGTTAAACCCGTCACGCTTGTGCGAGCGCCCCGAACAGCTGAACAAGTTTCGCAAATCAGAGCGGCTACGATCAAAAACTGCACGCTTTCCGATTCAAACGGAACCGCACTTCTCTTACTGACACTCCTCCAATTAGCAATGTTAAAAATGTATGTCCTATTTCCTACCGTTTGTTTGCACACGTGCACAACTTGCGCCAACGTTGAAACATCCCGACGAAACAATGGTACTCATGTGAATGTTACTGAAATACTCCCGGATAAAGACATGAGATCCGAATTTATTTCAAAAAACGTATTTCAATGGTGGGAAAACCGCAGATTAGCATCAACGCGTGCATTATGATGTAGCTTTGAGAATTTTTACCATAATAAATGTTGGTTTCGTCACAGCAATGTAGGTCGGTTCTAGTGGAACCGCTAGAGCATTTGAAGGACACGCAATTCCCACATGGAAAGTCCCTATGAGGATAGACAGATAACCGATTAGTTATCAGTATCACTTGTATCGCGACTTTGAACTGATTATTTAAAAATAACCTTCGCTAACTAAGGAACAAGTTCAACATTAGTATCGAGTCTCGTCATAGATAGTTTTCACGCTACGTTGATTACGAGCCATTTTCACCGCTCAGTCTTTAGCAAACGATCTAAAGGATCAGACAGTATTGCAATATCCGTAGACGTACTTGTAACGCGATAATAGAAAGGTTATCTAGTTAATCAATTATATCAAGTATGATCACGCGCCACAAAGGCAATAGTGTCAGAAAGTGATGTTATGGATTGATTACAGTGTTGTTTTAGTGGAAATAAAAATATTGTGCTAAACGATGAAGTGGGTGGAAGGTTTTAAGGTGCATTGCGCGTGGCGTATGTGCCTGTTGGAGCACCCGTCACCTTCCAACTTCTACGTGAGCAGTTGGCAATTGAACCGGTCCTCGCTGCCGCTGCTGTTCCTGCGTAGTTTCCTCTTCCTGTACTCGACGTGCGTGCTGCTCGCGTCTATGGTCGTGCTGCCCTTGGCATTGGGCGTCCGTTTCGGATATTGGTTCATTTACCTGTCCCATTGGGGATTGATACTAATCGTTCTAACCACGGCCTTCTCTACCGCTGTCTCCGCATACGCTTACTTTAAAAGACCTATTGGTACGCTTCTTTGTTCTATGCTTCTTTGTTCTTCAGAATAACCTTCTCTGTAACATTGTTATATCTTTAGTGTTACTAATTCAGAAATAGCCCAAAGTGAAAAATAAGTCAAATGGCCTCAACATTGATTCGATTTGAATGCTATTTGAATGCGTTAAATAATTGCACAATTCAGCTAGCTGTTAAAATGTTATAGTCCAGACCTGTATTAGTTCTCTTTATATTTTAGTGATAACCATTTTTTTCTGCTGTTAAGGACGTTATACGGGCCAAGGACCTTGCTCGAATGGGTGGAGTCAAGCGCACTTCCCCCGCGCGGTCCACACTACGTCTTTCAAGAACATCGCAAAACCTAACGTCATAGAACACGCGGATGAACCGCTACGAAGCGGTACCCGCACGCGCGCACGGCATCTTTGCCTATAATTCTTTGAATTCATTTAGTGGAAAGTTTTTCATTGAAATGAAGTGTTGAAGTGATCATTATTATTCGTAAATAAACGGTACGGACGCACATGAGATTATCCAACGTTGAGATTGATCTCAAAATATCGCTCTGGACTAAAATAAAAGTACAGACAGCCAATTTGCTCCGTAAAGTTGAAATTTGTTACACATTTTGACCCAAAAATTAACATGTACGTAAATAAATGATTTTCGGGTTGTTTTTATTTTTACTTTTGTAGTCGTGTTTTTTATTTTGGTGTCATTTACGAGGTATCGAGTCATCTGCGAGTGTCCGTCTGGGTTTCCACTTTGTTCATGAAGCCTAATCATAATAATTTATTTGCTAAAAATGTTGGTGACAACAATAGTGTCGGGTCACAGGTATAGAAAATATAAAGTATCATAAACATTTTACCACATTGTGGCATGCAAATATTAGAATAATTAACTATCATTGAATTTAAAATATTACAAAAAACTAATGACACAATGATCGTAATACAATTCATATTTCATTTCCTATAGGTACTTATTTATATTATCAAATGTTATTATTTTTCTTATTAATTATACTAAAGTGTCCAAAAATAAAACCAATAATTTAAATAGAATTCTAGAAATTCAGTGGTCAAATAAATTACTTTAAAACTTCAGCTATAGTATAGTAATATTTTTCATGCAACCAACATTTCAATTTTTGCCAAAACCGTGTCCAAGGTAGGTCCTTGATTTCTCCCGGAACAGCATTATATGCTTGCCGACAGATGTGCAAGCATTACTATGTTCCGGTTTGATGAGCAAAGTTATTATTATTATACATTTAAGAGCCTTGCTCTTGTCGGTGGAGTACTTTCCATCTTCTCCTATCCTCCGCCAGGCGCTTGACCTCCTCATACGACACAACATCTACCCTCTCCCTGATCTGATCTAGATAAGATCGTCTCGGTCTCCCTCGTCCTCGACTTGCCTCTATCTTCCCTTCTATGATGGTCTTTATGAACTCATCGTGTCGTATGAGATGGCCAAACATGTTTCCTCTTCTGTTCTTATGAGCAAAGTAACCAGCGAAATTACTGAGCTTATGAGACTTAGTTACGAGTACAGAGCAATGCCGCGCAGGCCTTTGTGTTTCAAAGTTCTGTGAAGCATTGCAATTTTTATGGGCCAGCATTATGATGAGCACACTGCGGTGCCCTGCAGGCCTTTGTGTTTCAAAGTTGTGAATGGCACTGCAATTACAACATATTTACAGTTTTCGGATAACGCCGGCCCATAACAATTGCAGTGCCAATCAATACTTTAAAACAAAAATATGCAGCACTGCATTGTGCTCGTTAACCTGAGACATTAGGTATTAAGTCTTATAAGGCCAGTAATTTTACTTTTCAATTTCATTTCCAGTATTTTCTATAACGGTTCTCAACCTCCCGATATTCCTTTGTTTACCAATACATATATTTGCCACTCGTAAAAATGATGTACGTAAACAAGAAATTGTAATCAGAAATGTAACCCACTCAATATGTATGCGAGGAGTGTCCACGCGCAAATCACGGAATGAATCAGATTTCATCACTCTAGACGCTACTCTTTGAGCAAGCTTCAAACCCACACGAAAACAAATACTTGTATTGTATATCATTCACGCACACAAATATGTAACGTCGGCGGACAGCGTGAGCAGAGCAACGAGCGACACAACCTCCCCGTCTGAATGCCAGTGCATGACTGCCGCGCGCGCCCGCGCAGAGCACCTCTGAGATTTATACATTTGGAATTCAGTTTTTTGATAATTTCTTTGCAAAATATTGCTCTATGCACAAATTTAATCAATAAGAATTATAGAAAATTTTCTTCCTTATTTTTTGGTGTAAAATTAATCCCAAACGTCTAAGTCATTTAGAAGTTTTAGGGAAAATAGTTTTAAAATAGCATGCTGTTAAATATTTTTTCAAGCCATAAGTAATGGTAATACAAAAAAATCAATCAATCAAATTTAATGCCCTTGAATTGATCATTCAGGTAGTATTTTTTTCAAGTCGTTAAACCAAGCCGTGTGGGAGTTTTAGGAGAAGAAAGTAGTCGTTTTTGGGTAACCTAGCCCCTTAAGTGATGAACGGATCGGAACTGGCTCTCAAGTGCGGTTGCTGGAACACAGCGATACAGGTTCTTGGCGACAAATTTTAATTGTTTAAATTGAAGAACAAGTGCCAAACCGGCCACTTCGTTCGTCTTGTAATTTGTGGTGTTTGAAACTATAAAAATTACATTTCTTAGATAGGAGTCTAAAGCCGGCCACATACGCCACAGTCCACCATAATATGTTCTCAGTGCAGTGTGCCTGCGCAGGTATGCCGGAGCGTTTATGTGAACAGGCCTGTGCAGGTCTAACCCACTAACACGCTCCGGTATACCGTAGCGTGTGTGGCCGGCTTTATGTGTATTGGAAAATAACTTTTATTCAGAAAGAAAAAATCATTTATTCATTTCATCTCCTGAAGGTTTGAGAGGCAATTATTTTTAAAGAATGCGAGGGTTCAGTATTAATTAAATTAATTTATGTACTAACATCAAATATCAATCTATACTTGTACGAAACGCTATACGCGGCTTGTCGCTATCGACTTATGATGACGGTGGCACACAGCCACCGGCGAAAGATGGGCAGCACGTCTCAGCGCGGTCGCCTGACTAACCTTGTGCTGGTTCAAGTAGGCCTCGATTGTGTACAAGATTGCTAGTCTCATTAGTCTGTCCGTGAAATATTATATCACAAACGAGTAACGTAATTCATCGAATATCATTCAGAGGTCAATGACTTTGTTATTCAAGCTTGTTATTACTGCAGTTTGGTTCGTAACTCTTGAATTTTTTTGGAGTTTTATTTGGGCTGCTCGTATGGACAGAACCTGTCTTATTCTTTTAATACTACTAGTACAACTACTTATCTACTATTATAAATAGCATTTGGACTAAATAATAATAAATATTTTTTTACTCTCGATATATCGTCGTTTGATCACTATTTCACGTGATTTTGTCGAAGGTGGTAGAACAAATCTTAAAAGTGTGGTTGTTTGAACATATCTATAGGTTTTTTTAGCGACAGATTGCCATTCGAGAGGAGCATAAGAAAATATCTTACCACCATGTTAACTTATAAACGATCTCTTTGACTCAGTTTTGAAAATATCTGCGTTTAGTGCGAGGTGCGAGTAGTTGCATTAGTGGGAGGACTAACACTTCTGCGAGTGTCCGTCTGGGTTACTACCGCCGCTTTGCTCGTGAAGTCTGCCGTCAAGCAGTAATGTGCAAGCATTACTGTGTTCCGGTTTGATGAGCAGAGTAGCCAGTGAAATTACTGGGCTTATGAGACTTAATACCTAATGTCTCATGGTAACGAGCGCACTGCAGTGCCGCGCAGGCCTTTGTGTTTCAAAGCTCTGAGTGGCACTGCAATTGTTATGGGCCGGCGTTATGCTTACCATCAGGCAAACGACCAGCTCCTCGTCTCGTTACAAATAACATAAAAAAGAAACACAGAGGACGGAAAATATGAGCGTATAGTCAAAATAGATCCTGCACGTCACATAAAGTTTTAGTAATCTAGCGCAGATAATAATGTATGCTTTTATACGAGTAATATTTATGTCCCCTCAAAAACAAGCGCCTAAGCACAGATTATGTAATAGTTACAAAGATGTAGACCCCATTTGCTTTGCGAATATGTCCAAATAGCGAATCGATTTAGTCGCCACAAATAATACCTTGGATGGGATACACATAATTACAGACTACGAGTATACTTTACCTCGAGAAAATACCCAGTTCTCATTGATAAGCCCGTAATTTCGATAAATAATTAAATATTAATCTGTAATCAAACACTTGTCAAATACGCACTGTTGTACACGTACAAAGATACGTACCTACTCGTTTTATCACAATAAATTGAAAATATGACTTGTTTGCGGTTATCTCGCAGTAATTAATTACTCACTGTCCACATTGCCAATGTTTGTTACTATGTTATTAACCTTGTAATTGTAACAGTATGTTTACATCATTTATTTCATGAAATTGGCTAAATTGCGGATCAATTTAAACTTGAAGTGCTCAATTAACATCAAGGGTTATGCTTTAATATGGTGCAAACGCAGCAATGTTCAAATTTGCTAGTACGCTCTCAAAACAGGGTAACTTTTGCCTGCCATAACTAAAAAACGTTAAAGTAATAATAATTAATAAATAATAAATTATATTAAAAAGTCGATTCTGGGGTGCAATTTTTGAATGTCACCGAGTAACTATAAATATCAGCGATATGACCGATAGTCACCGATTTAAAAAACTCGTATTTCTGTATCTCAGCGACTGACTAAAATTATTATACCTATGATATCGTTTACGAATGGGTGCTCCCACTTGTAAACGATATCATAGGTATGAGTATTTAGTGACCATTTTGACTTGAAAACAATTTCCAACATAAAAAATAAAATTGAATAGAACACAATCATAAGTTTATCTATGTATATTTAAGTTGTATGTATGTTTAAGTTGGAAATTGTTAGCCAAAATTGGCACTAAATACCTATTCATATCTATGATATTGTTTACGAATGGGTACCCCCACTCGTAAACGATATCATAGGTATGACAATTTTAGTCACCCGCTGAGATTTAAAAATACGACTTTGTAAATCGGTGACTATCGGTCACATCGCTGATAATTCAAAAATTGCACCCCTGATCGTTAAAATTATTACTTACAAAGAACAAATCATCATTTCGTTGGGGACATACAGTACTGTCTAAATAGATACAATTTAACTGTCCGTAATCATCACAATTAACAATAACATGCTGGGCCCGCAGTGTGGCACTATGGCGTCGAGGTGGTCAGTATTTTAGCTGGTACGAGTAGGTCAGTCTCATTAGCCGGAACCCAACATAACCACCACGCCCGCCCCCGCGAGTGGTATCCATAAGCATTTTTAGCGACAGAAAAAAAAGGCGCGTTTCCCCCCTTTTTACCTAACTCTAATTGAGGTCGGTAGGCCGATAAGTGTTAAAAAAACGAACCGTGCTTAATTCGGATCGCAGCGCAGCACTCACTGGTTTATTAATTTACTAGTGTTGGCCCACGGTTTTGCTGCGTCAATAGGTCGATGCGGAGACGCCAGATTGTATAGACACTCTACAAGGTCTTGGACTGGGCATCATACATTTTGGAAACATCTCCTTTGTAGGAATGCAAGGTATCGAGCGAGTCCCTAGACCAACACATACTTGGCCATTTTTAGGTGATCGTGACCACAACTTTTTCTGAGGGATTGATTACTTCAAAATCGTGCATCTACCGTCGCAGACCTTCATCTTTTCTGCTGTCAAGGATATTGTCGAACGTTTGAGCAATCTACTAATCAAGACGGACCCTATTTGTACGACACTTGTGCTTGTTTGTACTGCGAAACCCAAATGACATCATTCGTCACTAAGCTACATACTCGAAGCTCTTTTTGACAGCAACGCATGTTTAGTTTAGTCGATTGATAATTTTAACCACTTAAGAGGGTGTTTGGCGACATATTTTCAACTTAAATGTAGTAGCTAGCCAGGTGAACACTAGTAAATGCCCTACCATCATGTAGCCGATAGATAAATATTTATGCGTAAGATTACAACTATCTCAACGCTGTATAGGTGCGCTCGTTACCCTGAGACATTAAGTATTCTTAAACCCAGACTGAAGCCCAGTAATTTCACGGACTACTTTGCTCATCCAACCGGAACACAGTAATAATTGCACATTACTGCTTGGCGCAGACTCGGGCATAGAGCATAGATACCGGTATTTCGATATCCCGGGATACCGGAATTCGAGCACACCATACCGATATTTTTGTTATCATATTATAATCAGTGATTAATTTTTTACTGTTTACTTCTTCTTAAATTTACAAGAAATATTTAAAAAAAAATGAAAAAATAATGAAATAGTGTTTCGTAGAACCGTGATAACTCTTAACTTGGTAGTTCTAAATGTTTACTCAAAACATAACACAGACAGTGCTACTCGGGTGTATCTCCAACAACACTCGAATTTGCTATTTTTAGACAGAGTGCTAATCGAATACTCGAATATGAATAGGTCACTAGTCGAGATAAAAGAGATAACTGACAATAAAGTTATTCTTTTGATAAATATCAGAAATATCAAATGTCACTGAAATGCCTTGTTCATTTTTCTATGATATTTGACATGTTTGGTCTAACCAAAAACTTTGAGTCCTGAATCCTAAAAAGATGAGTACAGCAGTGTCTTACGTATTGCTATGTCTTACGTATTGTATTCTATGTAGGGCGAAAAACAAGAACAAACTCCGCTTGTCTTTTCATATTGCTTCACTAAATTTTAATTCCTTGAGCATGGCATTCGTTGTTGTTCATCATGGGAACTAATCCACTTACAGTCACATTAGGCGGATAATCGTCCACACGATTATGGAAGCTTGTGCTGCTATTAGGTATGTGAATATTATGGATGTCGTAATAACACATTGCAAGAATAATGTCACGCGTCATTACCTTCAGGGGCCTATTTCATAAAAAATATTAGACTAATATTATGAGTATTAGGTCTCATATTTTGTATGGAAAAAAGAAAAAAAAGCTCATAATATTAGACTAATATTTTTTATGAAACAGGCCCCAGCCGTAAAATTAATCCCATAATGTTTGGACCATAAAATGAAAAACGGCTGTAAAATGGAAAATGTTGTTTAAAATGAAAAAAAAAATTAGAACCAAATCAATACCATTTTCCGTAAGGGCGCTTTTGTATTTCCTTAATAATTATTTTGGATTAACGGCGAAGTGAAAACCGCATTTAAATTAGCGTATATATTTTTTTATTTATTTATATATCTTGCGCTATATAAATAAGAGCTACCTCGCAAGTAGGCAAGTACAAGGAACAAAGGCCACTGGAACACACCGATAGATATTTTGCGACAGATTTAAAACTAGAGAGCGATAGCTAACCAGAGTAGCTCGAGAAAATACTCTTCCACCACGTTATGGTTGCATCTAACAATCGCTTAAAAGTTGTTTTTTGTGGTAAAACGGATTATGTTTTACTTACGTTTCTATGTTATTTGGTTACAGATGCTACGTTTGGCCTGCCATGGTACGTAAAAACGTACTGGGTGCTATACAACATCACAATACCGGTAGCATTCCTGATCACGGTTTTCTACTGGGGAGTTCTGAAAACTTGTAAGTAACAAGCTGCGAAACTTAAACCCACAAGGTGCTTATTAGTACTCACAAAGGTGTATATACCAGATAAACAGCTTCACTTAAAAGGTTTTTTTAGCAAAATCAGATGAGCTGCTGGCACCGGAATAAATATACTTATGTCATTATATTACTGATAATCTTGATGTGATTAAAGCAAGTTTTTGCCAAATTTACTTGGTAAAAAAAAATTACAAAGTTACCTCTAAAAATAAGTTTGTAATAAAATATCTCTGTTATAAATGTATATTGTTAAAATTGTTAGTGGTAGGACTAACTCTTCTGCGAGTGTCCGTCCACCCCTTTGCTCGTGAAGTCTGCCGCCAAGCAGTAGTGTGCAAGCATTACTGTGTTCCGGTTTGATGAGCAGAGTATCCAGTGAAATTACTGGGCTTATGAGACTTAATACCTAATGTCTCAGGGTAACGAGCGCACTGCAGTGCCGCGCAGAGGTTTGTGTTTCAAAGTTCTGGGTGGCGCTGCAACTGTTATGGTCCGGCGATATGCTTACCATCAGGCAAATGACCAGATCGTCTCGGTAACAAATAATATTTAAAAAAAATTAACAAAATTTACGTGTTATATTAATGACAAAAACTTGGTTGCGGTACATTTTCGATTAGGCATCTAATTTTGAAGTAATCACGCTTTTTGGACTTTTGCTCAAATTTTAAGCGCGCACGATCTTCTTTTTTTTAACATCAATGCAAACCGATAATTTCTTATTTCAGCCACAAGCCACATAGTGAATTACGCTCCTAACCCAATCCTCGACGTGATGGTGCATGGAGTGAACTCGGTCGTCATGTTCGTTGAGCTGGTCTGCTCGGCGCACCCCAGCCGACTTCTGCACATAATGCAGCCACTTTACTTTGGCGGCGCTTACATGCTGTTCACTGTCATTTACTACTTCGCTGGAGGGTTAGACCCGTGAGTAACTTATCTCTTAGACCAGTGGGTCTCGAGTGGTAGCTTTACCTCCTGGGATACACAGTTATAGGCAGTTCAGTCATTGTTAGACTGAAGTTCACTAAAAACAACCAGGTTTTTCAAATTGTGCAAAGAGAAAAGTGCACATTTGTACCGTTAAACTGCCTGCAGTGTTAGTTGTACCTATCAGTGTTTTTCATTTATAAGTTAATAAATTTCGGAAAACTGATTTCATTTTTATGGTACGGGAGTTTAAGCTCTTTCTTATAGGCGCTCAGCAGACGTGTTTCCAGTTGCGGCAATCGGCAACTGTGTCATAAATGTGGCGCTAGGGGCGCTGTACATTTTTCATACCAAATGTTTGTAAACGCGGTCACTGTCGTACGCGTTAACTTGATGTAAAACTCACACTAAGCCCTCAGAAGTGAAGAATGATTAGTATGAGAACAAAATAATTAGCGCCTTGAAGCAATTACTTCTACCAGCTGTTACATACCTACCTAACAGAGGATAACTAGCAGAAGTGAAGAATGATTACGAGTACCACGAGAACAAAATAATTAGCGCTTGTTATGGGCTTCCTCAGCTGTTACATGCCTAACAAGGTATAACGAACAGAATCGAAGAATGATGATTAGTAAACGAGAACAAAATATATCTGTTCTAAGCCTTATCGCAAATGACTCCTTGCTAATCTTATGCTTTCTCCACTCATATCCACTTAGATATATGCCTTATATAGCCACCTTTAGCTCAGCAAACAAATTTGCTCACCGAGTTAGTTATTGCTGCTGCCTTTAATCTTTACTAATATTTCCTACGTACCTATAGATGGTTCCATGAGAGAAGACTGCTTATATCAACGCACTGATAGAGCTGGCGACCGGTGCCCATTCTTCTCAATGACCATACTAATTACAACTACGTTTCTACTGTTTACTTACCTTACTTTGCTGGAAGGTATAGATACGTACTGTGTGGCCATAATTATTAGTATAGCAAAATCCCAACAAAACATTTCTATGATATTAATTAATTAGGCGCACATTGTATAGTGAATAAAAATTGTAATTTTAATACGAGTGTAAGTAAGATGTTGTCTTTTTAATTTATATTGAAACAAATGTTCTTTTGTTAAGTCAATATTGTTTAATTAAATTTTTCAACATAAACTAAAATAACTAAATAAAATACACACTAATTTATTTACAATCTTAATCTAATAATCCGCTACCAGTAGGTTACTTTTTCTATTATATTTAAAGACATATGTAAAAATATTGATTAATTAATATTACTATGAAAAAAAAAATTATCAATAAGAGACGTAACAGCCTTTTTAAACGACACGATGCCTTTTGGAGCAATAAGACCACTACAGCACCATCTCATAAAATAACTATACAAATATTTTATTTATTTTCCGTAAACGTTATTTCACAATAATTAACAACGCCGATGCATTGCGAGTGTTATTTGAACGTACATTTGACACAATGGACTTTAAAAGTCAAGATCACGATTGTTATTGTAGAGATCTAATTGTGCGGGAGGTTGTCAAGTGTGTTTCGCAATACGTGATGACCTGAGGCAGGGGCGTATTTACCCTAGGGCCAAAAGGGCTATGGCCCGGGGCGGCAGGCTGCGAGGGGCGGCGCAAGCAGAAGAATTTATAAAACCCTACCTAACTCTTAAGGCTCTTATTAATAAACAGTAGGGCTCTTATCAATAAACAGTGTTAAACGGTTGAATACTTAGTTAAAATGTGGTTTGTCTCTTTCTTTCTTTCTAAAATAGTTAAATACCAATAAAAACAAAACATAGTTTAACTAAACCACCGTTTAACCACTGGCAGCGTAACGGGGGGGCGGCAGGGGTGGTCCGCCCCAGGTACCAAGCACAGGGGAGTGCCAAACTCGCGCTTACCTGTTGTGGTCGCGCAACTAGAGTTGAGGCGAACATAGTAGGTACTCACTCAGACGCATTTAGGTATGCGTATGCAGGCCAGACAGCGATTCTCTTCTCAGTTATAAATAATAAAAATGGTTATTTTCATGTTATTTTCTTGAGCTTTTACTATTTACGTATCGAACGGCACAGAAACTCAAATAGGGCGATTTTTTCCGACTTAATTCACAATAAATTATCATTATACCGTTAGCTTATTTTCTCAAAATGATAAATTATGTGCTTATTTCTTGACAATACCTGTTTCTATTGGTGAAAACTGTATGAAAATCCGTCCAGTAATTTCTGATATTAGCGCGAACAAACAGAAATTGTGCACAAACTCGGCGTAGGAGTAATTCCTCAAAGATGTTACGTATAAAAGAGACAGTTGAGATACAAGTTAAACGGGTAAAGCTAGATACAGACGGTTGATATTTAGTTTATTTACAAATTTTTACTGCATGTGGACAACAAAGGATTTTGGAAAGGAAAAGGGTTTTGCAAAATACAACTCCACAGAGGAGGGGGTGTTCAAAATTTTCTTAAACTTTGTAGATGTCTAGATAAAATTTGGTTTACTAAAACCAAACTTTGAACAATACATAAACTATTACGGCATGAACGTTTTTCGACAGCTATTTTTTGATGCAGGTACATAGCGCATCCAGATCTCTCAAATTACCTTCGCACCTATCATTTTAGAAGTTGGTGTAGTCATAATGTTCTCTTTTGTATGTCTTTGTGTTTGTTAAAAACTTTTTATAAATTGTTTGGACCACAGAACGCTTATTCAGAAAATTCATCATTACGGCGTGCTTGGAATTGCTCTTAAACTTGTAAATTCTTACTTTTTTTTTTTTTTTTTTTTTTTTTTATGTTATTAGGTAACGAGACGAGCTGGTCGTTTGCCTGATGGTAAGCATAACGCCGGCCCATAACGATTGCAGTGCCACCCAGAACTTTGAAACACAAAGGCCTGCGCGGCACTGCAGTGCGCTCGTTACCCTGAGACATTAGGTATTAAGTCTCATAAGCCCAGTAATTTCACTGGATACTCTGCTCATCAAACCGGAACACAGTAATGCTTGCACACTATTGCTTGGCGGCAGACTTCACGAGCAAAGCGGTGGTAACAACCCAGACGGACACTCGCAGAAGAGTTAGTCCTCCCACTAACAAAACTTGACGGGAAGACAGCAAAAGGTAGGAAAAATAATTTCGCATGTTGTGGGCATCAATCAAACTCAGAAACTTGACTGTTGTGGTGACGCCGGTTGGTATAGTTTGCATATTTTAATAGTTTGATGTTTTACGGTGTCTTGCTATTTATTTATTTTACTTGAATTAAAACAGCATGCACCAATTACAATAATATGCTATGGGGATCTACTGCTGATAATATACCATTTTCATATTACAAAAGAGAGCAGTATGTGCCATCAACGACACGGGTCCACGCGACTCTCTTAAAGACAGCATATATTTTTAAAAATAACATGTATGGGAAAATATTAGAAAAATTAACTTAAAAATTGCTTTAAAAAAAGCGACGAACCCACTTCAGTGATGGGACCAATCTGAAAGTATATCCTTTCAAATAAATATTAATGTTAATAAATCGAATTGAGAACCTCGTCCTTTTTCGTATGTTAGTTTAAAAAGTATATATATATACTTTTATATATAATTTGAATAGTATATAATTTGAAACCTTGGTTTATGGGGGGGGGGGTGCTAAACACCGTCCCGGGTACCAGCCCATGCTATGCCTTAACACTGTTTATTAATAAATTAATAACAGCCTAAATCTCGTAAGGTGGTCGTGGGTGTACGGCAGGGCGGCAGGGCCGCCGGGCCCGGGGCGCATAATCCTTAAATACGCCACTGACCTGAGGCTTAGAGGTCACCAAATACCCAATGTCGCAGTCTCTAATAACGGAAAGCACGGAAGAACCTTAATTTATGTATCACCTACGCATTCGCTGCGTGTATTTCTCAACACGCAGTATATAATTGTCAGATCTGCGCAAGTTAGTTTCTGCTAATATCAAGGACTGTTGCCACTTGCCATACCTATACTGATTAGTGTTTAATGTTTTGCCATGGGCAAGCAATTACTGTCAATTGCTGTTTACATCTTAGATTTCATCAGAACTGGATAAACTAATTTTGTATTCTCCTGACCTTTCCTACTCAGGAGTAAATAACTGTAACACAGATGAGGAAGCTCAACGTGTCAAATAAAACTCCCTGTTGGTAGAACGTGTTTAGACACTAACACGGTCCTACGGTGCCTCGTAGGACCATGTTAGTGGCCGTGGTGACCGTGTCAATTCTTTGTTTGTGTAGTATATTTTTTCATGTACCTTTAACCTCATGGTTTACAGCCAGGTATCGTAAAATCTAAACTGTGAATCCTTGCTTAGAGCCTTGACGATATTGTCGTCAGTTCAAAAATCCAATATGTATTTACTATCTAACGCATGTATAACGACAAATAAGGCCCTTTCGTGCACTTAAAACACGTAACAATTTACTTAAATATTTGCTCGCTATAAAACTAATACGCTTCGGTCAATAGATACACATAGTTGTACAAATACAAGTGTACCTATTTACTTTAAAAAGGGGGTCAAAGAAGCAAATCTATGCTGCGAACTGGCCTCTCTCAGGTAGCGAAGTGGTCAAAAGTGGTAATCGCACTATAGGATGGCGAAGTGATAGAACGCATCGACAGGCATGCTTCTTATTATAGAATAGCTATCCAGGAGAGCACTAGAAATTGCCACATAACCATTTTTTTACACTTGATAGCTTTGCCTTTGACCACTATCTCGTCTGACCTTACGCGATGGTGTGGTCGAAGAAGACGGAGAATACACTGAACCTATAGACTAAGACTGTCTCTCAAGTGCAGTTGCCGGAACTCATGCCTCATCGGCAGGTGCACCTCAAAGTGCTGTGAATTCACAGTAGTAGTTTATAAAATATACATCTATCATCTAGCATCATCTAGTTCTGTGAACTCACTGTCAGTGATTATCCTCACTTCACTGCACGGTGATTCTTGTCAGGCAGTTTTTTTTTTATACTATTTGATAATGAGACGAGCTGGTTGCTGGGGAGAATGTTTCGAACATCCATACTTCCATACTTATAATATTATAAATGCGAAAGTGTGTTTGTTGGTTTGTTGATTTGTTGGTTTCTCCTTCTTTCACGCAGTAACGGAGCAACTTATCAACGGAGTAACGGATCGACGAGATTTTTGGCATAGATATATCTAGTTTATGGATCGGAGAGTATCATAGGTTACTTTTTATCCCGGTAAACTACACGGTTCCTGTGGGAACGCGGGTGAAAACCGCGGGCAGAAGCTAGTCTCTAATAATTTCATTCGTTTATTTTCAGATGGGGTAACTCTTTCATATACCCCGTGATGGACTGGGCGAAGCCTGACCAGACAATGGTGGTTATTACACTCACCGCCCTGTTCCTCGCATTAATGCACCTCATCACGGTTGCAGTAGCCACAGCCAGAGACGCCATCTCTAGAAAAAGGCTTAATGACATCAGTGGAGTCTACAACGATGGCTTTGGCGCTTAGCCTTATGAAAGTCTGAAGTTTAGACAAACATTTGAACTGAGATGGAGAAGGTTTATTCTCACTTTCATCGAAGAAGAAGAAAGAAAGAGAAGAGAATGGAAATATAGAATGATCAAAGTGACGAATGATCGAAGTGACTTTTAACTATAGAAAACAGCATGGTAAAGTCAGTGGTTAGCACAAATTTGAGGGTAGTATGTGTAGAAAGTTCTCTTTTACATTTTTTGGAAGATAGGAAATAATAATCAGAGTTTGAAAGGAGAATAGCCAATGAAAATATTTTAGACTACACTACACTTTCGGGATAACATACCAATTTAAACTCAGGCTGTATATACCTTACGGTTTTTTGTACAATCGATTTTAATGACACTTAATACACATAAGCAAGATAAGTACATAGATCTAATTAGTTCGTGGAAAACATTTTAAAAATGTCTCACATAAAAAAGCTAATTTTAATTTTCTGCTTATTGATAAGGTTTATTGGACTTGAATATTTGTATGAAAAGCCATAGGGTATAAACGTTCTTAAAACTAAGTTTGAATGTGATATTAAATACTTTTTGTAAGCGTTATTTATAAAATGTAAATAATTGTATGCGAGTTTGACTTATTACCAAATACTTTTATTATTGCTTACGTTTATAAAGTGATGTAAAAAGTGGCTTCAAAGTTAAACTGTACCATTCGTAAATTATCCAAACTGTGATTTAAAATATGTACTTAATTAAGATATCTATACAAATAAAAAAAATTTAGGAGCCTGTTTTTAATGTCGAAATAACAGCTTTTTACTAAATGCATATGAAAGTATATACGGTATCTATAGCAAGCGAACGATTTTTTTTAATATTGTCTGTTTCTGTTTGTTCCGGTTAGTATCCGAAATAACTGGTCCCATTTTGACGTGACTTTCACTGGCAGATAGCTAATGGCTTAGGCTACGTGGGCGAAGCCGCGGGGCACAGCTAGTTATAGATAAAACAAATGTCATAATTACTTAAAAAGCTCATTACGGACTTATTTATTTTTGTATAAAATCAATAATTTAAGTACTAGTGTTGATGTAATTCTATGTTATTTATGATTCTTTCCATTTATTTGTATATGCAATTATGCACCTTTTTTAATATATCGAATTTAATCATGTTAAAATAATTATATGAGATTTCTACAAATTTGTCTGTGTTTAATTAAAACAGTTTTGTTTAGGTTCTTTTAGATTTGTTTAAAAGAATTCAACAAAATAATTTTAATATAAGAAATCAAATAACGAGTTGTAAGTAAATTAACAGACAAACGGCGAAGCGACACCGATACATAGTTTATATTCCTCCTTCTTAGCGCACGAAGCGTTGTGTTTATACGTTTATTTGTCGTACCGCTAACACGAAATCCGCGCTTGACGCAAAAGCGTTGTTATTCTGACAAGCAAACGTACGTTTGCTTGAGCGTCTATGCTGCCCCTAAGGAGTAGAACTCTTTGCCCGAGTCTGTGTTTCCTGATCGTTATAATCTGGGTTTCTTCAAGTGTCGAGTGAACAGGTATCTTCTAGGAAAGCGTGCAACATCGTCATTTACCGGTGAGATAGTTAATACATAAAAAAATACATCCAAATAAATTGTCATACTGCCAGAGATTTCCGAATATAGCTGTTTTCCTAACGAACTATAGCCAACAGTATTTTTTAACTAACTTACGGCTTTACGTAGTAGACGTTTAACTTAGCTAAGACAGTTGGATAATCTACAATTCGCAGATAATTCAAATGTTCTAGTTCATTACAATGAGATGATTGCGTGCTAGATTATACGCTGCCTACAAGTTTCTTTTCTTTCAACCAATGAAAGAAAATATAGCGCATAATTTGAAAGCCAACCGACCCGGAGACCTGGTATAAATGTAAATTTAAATCCTAGCAAAATGATGAGTGTACAATCTAAGTGTCAGTAGCGCAGTTACAATAATCTAAACAGGAAAATCAACAACATAAATATAATTAATGTGGAATGAGCAACACGCAATAATTATGTACGTACAGTACGAAAAAAGTACAACACGAGAGTTGTACTTACGAACAGATTTTTTTTTATGTTATTCTGTAACGAGACGAGCTGGTCGTTTGCCTGATGGTAAGCATAACGCAGGCCCATAACAATTGCAGTGCTACCCAGAACTTTGAAACACAAAGGCCTGCGCGGCACTGCAGTGCGCTCGTTACCCTGAGACATTAATTATTAAGTCTCATAAGCCCAGTAATTTCACTGGATACTCTGCTCATCAAACCGGAACACAGTAATGCTTGCACACTACTGCTTGGCGGCAGACTTCACGAGCAAAGCGGTGGTAACAACCCAGACGGACACTCGCAGAATAGACACGCACAGATCGACCGTACCGTATAAACTATAGTATACACCTACACAAAAACCCTATAAAATCACGGTCTTCAAAACTGCTACTTCAGCTGCAACTGCTACTGCTACTATCTACCGACACCCACGTCAAAGTAGCAAGTATTATTGCTAGAGACAGTTCAAGCACAATGACGTGCGTCATAATTTTTGGTTGGCGCTGTGACGTGTGTTTACTCAAGTGAAGCAGCTGAAATGTATCAATAAGAATATCAGTTGCGCAAACAGACGTTCAGCGGATCTAAACCGAATCTCCGAGCATACGAAATTCAAAAGAGAATGCGAACGTACGATGAGATATTCTTATCATTCTGATTAGTGACAGTGATAGAAGCATAGGTAAATAGCTAAGTTCAGGCGATTTAGTTGGCGTACTACTCGATACTACCTCAAATTGTCTCTACTCCCTAGTTTGAAAGTGTGTGAATTCTAAACTGAATCTTGTGGATGCGCTGGGACTAAAAATGAAATTTAAAAAAAATGTTTAGTCCCAGAACAAGCCCCTATTGTATTTTTCTATAGTTTGATAATTATATAGCTCTTATAGTTCTTTTAGGCTTATATATTATAGCTGTTGCCCGCGGTTTCACCTTATTATTTTCGGTTTTATTTTTTTGCGCGGAACATTAATTCGTTTTCTAAAATAAAAGTAGACTAAGTTACTCCTTGTAACATCAGCTATCTGCCAGTGAAGAAAGTCCCGTCAAAATCGGTCCAGCCGTTTAGGAGATTACCCGGAACAAACAGACAGACAGACAGACAAAAATTTTAAAAATGGTCTTTTTTTTATAGGTACCTATATACTTTCATGCATTTAGTAAAAAGCTGTCATTTTGATATTACAAACAGACACTTCAATTTTATTTATATGTATAGATGAGCTATCATAGTTGTAACCTATCACGGCACAAAATGTTGATAGAAAGACTATGATAAGTATTGTAGCACTTCTTTTTTGTAAAATAAGGAAATACTTTTTGTCGTTTTATCTCTGCTATAGGGATAATCGACAGTACAAAATTCACAATACAAATCAAAGATAAGTTATTCAACGCGCCGACGGTGAGGCGCGCGCGTGTTTCGATAAAACTTGTGCAAAAAATATAACAAAATGGGAGTGAAACTATATTTTAAAAGAGAGTTCCAGCTCTCTATGTTATCTTTAGACCATGAGACAGTGACGGATTTTTATATTGGTAGTTTCCAGAGAAACCGATCACCACTACCTCTGCTGTTTATAAGATGTGTCCTCTTCCTGGGCTGTATCGGTATTATACTGGCTTCTAAGATCCTGACATCACAGTCTATTGGCTACGGGCTCTGGTGGATCTTCCTCACTCACTGGGGACTTATACTTATAACTGTGACATCCGGGCTAGCGTTGGCAGTATCTGCTAGAGCTTATCTGCGAGGGCCAATCGGTGAGTAAACTCTCCAACTCTACATTGTTTCGGCACGTATCTATTTTATTATGTTATCTAATTAGTGACTCGTGTATTTGATTTGCGAGATAATAGTCTGAATTCAAAGTCTACAAGTCTCCTAAATTGGTTTTTCTATAGAACTGTCTCTTTTTTGTCCAGCAGGAAGTAATAATAATTCAAATTCAAATTCAAAAGTCTTTATTCAAATAGGCCCCAAAGGAGCACTTATGAAAGTTAAAATGACTCTAACAGCCGACCTCTGCAACATTCATCTACCCGAATCACAGACTAAAACTAATGCTGTCTTTATTATAGCTTTAATAGCAGTAGGTATGCCTATGTAGAGCTTAGAAGTTCATTATACTATACTCTGTCAGCTTTTAGCGAAAGCTCTCATACATTAACGTTCTACCTTCAGTTCCGCCTGACCAGATAAAGTATCATATCATATGTAGTTATTATGTCCTGAAGACCGACTTACCGAAGACGGGCGGGTGAACAGAGCTGTCGTCCAAATTCGCGACTATATTATTACTATAAGAACTCCGCGCAACGAATCAAAATGAACTGGTGAGATTGTTCCGCGTATGTTCACGCATCCGGTAAAACTGACCTGACAGCTTTGCTGGTTCAGTTCGGCCTCTCCAATGTATCAAACCCTAAGCCATAGGCTACGGTTAGGACTACGGTTTGGTGACGGGAAGTGGATATAATCCAGTACAGATGGCGTTTTACGGCTCAGCGTCACAAAGATATGCATGCTTTCCTTGGTCCGAGAGCCGGGAGGTATCTGAACACAGTAAACAACTGTACACGGCTTCAAGCCTTTTATTTCTTCTACGATGCTTTTAAATCATTTTCATGCTGAACTTTCATTAATTTCAGATGGTACATTTGGTCTCCCCTGGTACGTGAAGGCGTACTGGGTGTCCTATAATGTGACCCTTCCTATTGCGTTCTTCATCACGGCGTTCTATTGGATCTTCCTAACTGCGTTAGGCAAGTACTCCTTTTATACATTAATAACAATACTTCTTAGGTAAGCTAACGTTTCACGCAAAAATAATGCTAATATAATCATTTTAATGTAATTTGCTAAAACCCAAAATGTATGCATATTTTTCGGTGTTTTATTTTATTTTATTTATTTCGATAATCCAACAGTTTAACAACATAGACAACAATAAGGCCAAGACAGGATTACTCACCTAGAATACATGTACATTTACAAACTGTGAATGCATGTAATTCAGGACAAGAATATAACAGCAAAACCAATAGATTAGTAATACATTACACACTTATAGAAATAACTGAATACTAATATAAAAAATAAAATAGTCATAACAAAACAGAAGTATAACAAAGTATAAGTATTTTTCTTATATTCATATAGAATTAAATGAAATGAATTGAACTGAATTCAGTTGTGTGGCTCAAAGCGTGCATGTGTAAGCGTGTATGTACGTGTGCGTGTGGGTTATCCATTGTATGTGTGTGAGTATGTGTTATGTTCGTTTGTTTAAAATCATTTAAGTAGAATTTTGGTTATTTATCTTCTTTCTATTTTTTTAAAAGCATGTTTTGGGAGATATCAATGTCTGAATAATATTTATTAAATGTTCTTACTTCACGACAAAGTAGTGAGTGTTCGCCTGGGTAGCTTCCATTCTAAAATAACAAACCACCGCCAATCGAAGGATCTTTTGATGTGTTCCGGCTATACCTACCAGCCACACTATAGCCACATTCTAGGTTTAGCGTGGTTCCAACATCAAAAACATCATCCTAGAACCTAAGAAAATATAAAATATATTTAAAAAACATGACGAGCTATTTAACGCAATTTTTTATGCAATTTGGTAAGAAGATATCCTGGTCATTCACATGATGATGCATACATCATCATGTGATGCAGGGGTGATGCATACATCACCCCTGCCCATAATACAGTTTGCATTGCACCTCGCTTTTCGTTCTGAGACATTATTAGTTGTCTCTTATGTTATGTCTCCTAAAACCAATAATTTCACTGAATACCTTGTGCTCTTTGATTGATTACAAAAAGAACAAAGTGTGTCCATTAATAATAATTATAATAAATCTGCAGCTCTAACCGCCGGTAGCTTAGGCCCTGCCCCGCTACCGGCGGCACTCTAGGTTTAGGTTTTTTGTAATTTTATGTGTTTTTATAGAAATATTGTAAAAAACATAGACTTAAGATTGTAAATAAACACATTGAATAATAATAATAAATCATTAATTGATCCAAAATGCATCTTAAGGTTACTTTAACAACAAAATAACTCATAAGTAAAATAATTATGTCACAATATGGCAATGTAAATAATTATAACCAAATCTTAACTAAAGATTAAAGTAACAGATTTGAGAAACCCTAACTCTCACGGTAGGATACCCTGAGTTTGCAAGAGCTAGTTCTCTTCCAGGATGCCATTCTTATCAATTAATAAATTATGACATCATCAGTAAGGCCTTCGTAAGTTTCGCAGAATCACCTTCGTCGCAGATGCCTTCGGAGAAACCTTGGCTGCAAATGGACCTTTAAAATCTACCCGTCATAAGGCTAATATTTCAAAACAAAATAACTCTACATAAATTATGTAGGTACCCACAGCATACGTCTCGATTCCTTGAAATTCGCGTTTGTTATGCGAGTATGTTTAAAAAATACTGCTTAAAAAAGCGGAATTTAACTTCTGACAAAATCCTGCACGATAATGCACAAACTCATCACGAAGAAATCAGGGGTCTCACTCCGAAAATCGAACATCGAAGCTTCGGCTATCGGATCGCAGTTTTCCTATCATGAAAGTGTTTCGGGGAGTGTCTTGTTTTGTGTTTGATTCAATGTTCGTACTTGATATTATGTCTTTCGAATAATTCATTTCAATTTATGATAACAGAAAAAGTAAACAACATAAACTAAAATAACTAAATAAAATACACACTAATTTATTTACAATCTTAATCTAATAATTATGTCTTTCTACATTTTCGTGATATAAGAAAGCTATCCGTCAGGCGAAGCCTCGACGTTCGATTTTCAGAGTAATCCCTTAATTTCACTGACTACTTACTTTGCCTTTCAAACCGGATTACCAGCGCATCACAAGTGGTTAACGCTCAACAACTATATTTTTCCTTTTACAGATGAAGAGTACGCCTTGAACATAGTATTAGACGTGTTTATTCATGCGATAAACTCCGTTTTGATGGTAATACTGCTTGCCACCGGCCGCCAGCCCACCAGGGTACTGCACTTCTACTTCACAGTGCTGGTCGGGATCATCTACCTCATCTTCAGCGTGATATTCCACGTCGCTGGGGGGATTGGACCGTGAGTATTTTTTAACATTAGCACTATGCACCGTACAAGAGGTTCTTCAAGTCATTTTTTTCCATATGGATGCTCTACAGTCGCGCCGCGAATGCCTCGAACCGCGAATTTGGGTGGATTTGTGTTTTCGCGGTTTCTGTTCGCGGCCGCGATCAGTGGGCGAGAGTTCACGCGCGAGTGTAGAGCAGCCATTAGCGGAAGTTGACAGGATACTCGCACAAAACAGAGAGGTACTCGCATGACGGATGTTCGTATGAGACGTATTATCATCACATTATGCTAGCAGTTATATAATTATTATTTTAACCGAATCACTATATATATACCTCCAAACTATGTATAATTGTATATACCAATTATTGTGACTGGAACACATTGAGAGAGAGAGAGAGAGAGGACGTGTTAAAACGTTTGATTTTGTCCTTGAAAGAAGTTTGATTCTTTTTTACACCAAAGTGATGGGTGATACAAAATATTTGATCAGTGACTGGCTAGTATGAGATAAGATTATTATAGTTACGAGAAAATGCATACGTATTTAAATGACAAACATAATGTAAGTGGAATGGAATTCAGATTCTAGATAATCGTATGATTCTATATAGTATTATCTAATTGGAGAGTTTGAGGAAATGATATGACAGTAATCTTTTGCAATCTTGAATCTACGCGAAAAGTATTTAGAAAAAACTGAGATTTATAATTTTGAATGTTTATAACGCAGTCGACGTCTTCTGACTGATGATGATGATAGTTTTGTTTTTGTAACAGGCTTTAGCTACACATAAACACTACTGCTAACCGTATCGACAGACTATATAAATAAATATAAATATGCGTGAACCAGAATGTAATAAATCATTTAATTAAATAAAACCAAATGTAAATTAACTTATAGTAGTGTATTCTTTATAATATTATTTTTATTCTTAAACACATGATTGTTATGCCTTATGTAAAATCAAATTGTAAAATAAAAGCACATGCGGTATGCCTACCCACAAACATATAATTTGTGCCAGAACTCTGTCCGACGTGATGGCCCTTTGGCTAAGTTGGTAGTAACCTTGACTGCAAAAAGCGGGTTCCCTGGTTTGGTTCTCGGCCGGGGAAGATTTTGTGTGGTAAGCATAAAGGTTGTCGGGTCTTGGATGTTTGTGTTGTATATGTGTATGTCCATTATCCATGCCACCTGCGACACAAGGAGTTCTAGTGCAGGGTGTGGAAGCGTTTATGTTTTTTATGTTTATTATTATTTCATACTATTACCCTAATCATCTTCTTATCACAATTCCTTCAGTGTTGAAGCTGCCCGCTTGTGGAATACATTGTCCTTACCACAGATTTCAGTTCCCTACATATATTATAAACGTGCACCTATAATATGCTACATTACTAATTATACCTTTCGCGCTAGCTGCTGCTACTCTGTAATAATTGTACTTATCCATAATTAACTATGTATATTATGCTTATGTAGACATACTATGTATGTTTAGTACAATTATTTATATATGTAGCATATTTAAAAGTTATATTAAATAGATATTTGTGTTAATTAAATTCAAATTTATTTATACTCAATAACTGAAATCCACCATCACATCTCCTCTTTTAATGTAATTCTTTAGCTTCAGGGTTGTCAAGAAGATATCGCTATGAGCGACAAGACCGCCCATTGTGACACTTAGTTTTTAATATTTTAATTTTATATATTCTTTGTACTGTGCTGTTGCAATAAAGAGTGTTATCTATCTGTCTATTTCAGATTTGGTTCCAGTGCCATCTACCCTATGCTGTACTGGGGTAATCCGGGGCTAGCGGTCATCACTGCAGTGGGATCCGCCGTTTGCATCATCCTGATGCATCTGTTAGTGATAGGCATGGCTGCCATCCGCGACTCACTCACTATGAACTGCAGGGAGAACTTGACCTCGTTCTCCCTAAGTAACGATAGGTACAATTAAGATGCGGGAAAAGTTGTGGGAAATTTTAAATATAGGTATTTATTGATTTGTCTTTAGTTTTTCATAGACCTTATAGTTGGTAGTTTTTTAATACTCTTTGATAAAGCCAAAAACTGTGTGTTTACGCCATTCTTGACAAAAAAAATTAAACAATATGAAAACTCATTTTTGTACATTACACCATTACTGTGCCAACGAGTAGAACAATAAACAACCAATTACGTTACTACCGGCGATCTTATTGTTGGAAGCAATATTTTACCTCAATTCTTCGATTGTTTTTTTATCTGGAAATAGCTACTAATCTAATAATCGGAAAACAGATTCCGAGTATTGCAACTGAAATAAACGTTAGGTATTGCGAAATAAAATTGTGAACTATTATTTAGGTAGAAAGTCTAAGTTTACATAGGTACACTTTTGTAAATAATTAAAAAATATTTCTGAACATTATTATGGCAGCTTTATATTTTTAACCTCTCCTATCCTGTCTAAAGAATTTAATTTTTTTAAAACCAATTCTAAAATGAAATATTGGTACATTGCACTCTTTTCTCAGCAGAAATTTCTTAAAAATACATAATATCAAAAATCCCTTACATAAAGACCCTGATCTCCAACTAGAATTCCCTGTCTGTAGTAAATTAAGACCTACAAGGACCTTCCCACCAAACCCAGACAGAGATTATATACTTACAGTTTTTGTAACAAGTAAACTGGTATAATTCCACAAATATTTGTCGTGTTTCGCGAATCGAATCCGCACTACTTCCACGCTATTTTTTAAATAATGCTCTATCTGTCTAAAGATATATAACTCAAGAATTATCTTTGCTGTCTACGAGCCCTCATACACGAGCGCTCCAATCCACAACATTCCAATACAACGTTCGAAAAACCACCCGTATGTGAAGAATCTCTGATGGAGTGATAGAATTATTAGATAATATCAAACTACGAACTTTTCTACGAACTTTCCAAGTCCAACGTTCCAACTCATCGTTAGTGGCCGACACGACGACGATCCATTTCGCTCTCAGTTTGTAATACTCGAGACGCAGAATGACCGAAAAATGGGGCGATGGTGCGCCCGGAATGGGGCGCTCGTCTGTGGTCTCGGAATTGGACCATCGTTCCACTCAAACCGTCACGACGCGCACGGAGCGATGGATTTGGAATGCTCGTGTATGGTGAACATAATATCAAGGTACTGTTATATTGTTATAATAAGAATACCATACTCACCTGTACATTCGCACTTATCGACACGATCCCTTTTTGGCAACACTTTTGTAGATAACCGAGGTGACTCAATTCGATAATACTATCTACCTATTGGTAGGGAACTGATACCTGCCCGTATTAGATAACTATTTTAGGCGTGTAGTATAAAACATAATAATATTCAAGATGAGTGGTGTTAAGAAATATTTTAAAGAAGAGTTCAATCCTAATACGCTAGTGTTGGTACATCCAAATCCATCGGACTTTTACCTCAGTGCTTGGCAGACGACGCGGTCGCCCGTGCCACTTCTGATTTGGCGGGCGATACTGTTCCTCACGTCGCTGGGAATAGTGCTGTCCTCGATGATAATATACATGCTGAATGGGATATACAGTTTCTGGTTCATTTACCTGACGCACTGGGGCCTCACTCTTATCTTGTTTGCAACCGGATTCTCAGCTGCGGTCTCGGCGCGCTGCTACTTTTACGGACCTATAAGTAAGTACGAAATGGATTTTTTAGTTTAAACTTGTGGAGGTTTTACTGAAAATAACCGGAGTGAAGATTTTTACTTTGCTTATTAATATTATATAATACATAAGTAAGTATACTGGTATAACGTTTTGATTTAATCCCATGTTTTATTTAATTTTCCGGGATACTCAGTCAATTTATAAAATACTAGCTGTTTCATACCCTATATTCATTTTGAGCTAAATATAACTTTATTCGCTTATTAATTAGCTTTCTGCTGTAGGTAATTAGTGTGATATGTCACCTCATCGGTAACAGGGGGACAAATCGAACTTTTTTTTCCTGTTTGTGTTACCAGGGGGAGAAACCGGAATAATACAAATAATGTACCTAAATGTTACATGCAATCGTTATTTCCTACAAGTTATACAATTTAAATTCTATTAAAACAATGAACACAGCTTTATTCTATAATAAATTATACTTATATAAAATAAAAATTAGCTTTAGTAAACTGTAAATCTGAGACATTCAAATTCAAAAGTCTTTATTCAAATAGGCCCCAAAGGAGCACTTATGAAAGTTAAAATGACTCTAACAGCGAGACTCTGCAACATTCATCTACCCGAATCACAGACTAAAACTAAAGATGTCTTTATCAGAACATAATAAATGACAAAGACACCAACAGACCCAATCCGTGCTCAAAGTCAACGAACCTTCCAGAAACCCACCGTGCCCGTTCCAAATTGGTATAGGCCGAGCAAGAAGAAGGGCAAGAACCTCGTCACGGCATTCTTTTTAAAAAAAGTCGTTTTTTACAATGATTCTAATGCTAACAACTAACAATTTAAAGTTTAGTAGTCGCCAGGAGGCTCCTGAGCTGTTTGCCTCCATGCATCCTTGTCATCTACATAATCCTTAATTTTATAATATCATTGATTAAGGAGGAGTATTTTCTCTAAGTATAGAGACAAAAAATAAATAAAAACTAATATTATAGTAAAGCACAGATATACCTTTTGCGTTTCAAATTGTGGCAGGTGCCGAGTTTGTGTTGCCGTGGTACGTGAAGACGCTCTGGGTGTTGCAGAACACCGCTGTGCCCTCCGCATTCCTTATCACCATCTTCTACTGGAGCATACTCTATGAAGGTCAGTATTTTGTGATCCACTATAGTTACATTGTTAGGGAACAAGTCGATGTAACAGAAGTTATATAAATAAAAACCCAACTGCTCTAGCCAATGTCACTCGGGCAGATGACAATTCTTATGATACCTTATAAAATACACTTAAAATTATGGTAGATTATAGAAACTCACATACTACAACTACATACATACATACATGAACACTGAAAACACTCCTTTTATGGGCAGTCGTGTAAAAAGCTCTTGATTTTAAAATGTGAGGAAAGGTTACCTAATTAAATCTGATAGATACCTACATGGTATATAATTATATTTACAGGAAATGGATTGATCAGACACTACCTAGTTGACCTAAATAAATATACAAATCAATGACGAAGTGTGTATAAGCCGATTCCCATCGGGTTCCCCTTTGGTATCCATATTTTAAATTGGTTTTTTATTTTTAGTTTTCTTGGTGGGAGTTTTTAGACCGGTTTCTTTTTAGATATTTTCTACCTTTCTTCATTGATACAAATACACCAAACAACTCACAACAAAATATTATCATGCCTCTCTGACAGCCGGCATTGAAACGGAGCTAAGCCATGGACTCGACGTGGCCGTCCACGGGATCAACTCACTAGTGATGTTCCTGCTTCTGATATCAGCGTCACAGCCCAGTCGTATTTTGCACGTGTACCAGCCAGTGATCTTCGCGCTTTGCTACGTCGCCTTCGGACTTATTTACTATTGGGCTGGTGGAGTAAATACGTGAGTACTAAACAATTACAGTAGATATATGTTATATTATATTATATATGAAAGGCTGAAAACTCTATGCGTTGCACGCAGCCCATTTTGTTAACCCCTAACCAGCGTGGTCCTCGGTATTTGATATGTCGTGCTTCGCCTTCGTTCTTAATATATTGGAATGGTATCTTTTTAAACTTAGTTATTGTTTTCTAGAATAATAAATAAAAAATGTAATGCCAAGTGCCACCTTGAAATTGTCGCTATATGGATCGGATACTGCCTTCACATAGTGAGGCCTTTCCTAGTGTTTCCGCGCTGTCATGCCCATACGTTTTTACCCACGACAAAACGGAAAAGGTATATGCGTTTATGGTGAGAGGTTGTTTGTTTGTTTGTGTGTGCACATGAATTTTCCCATTTATCTCCAGAACGGTTTGACCGATTTAGATACGGTTTTCTGCATAGGGTTTGTAATTCATCGGCGATGGTTCTTAGATACATGCTATGGCATAAACTCGCCAGGGGGCACTGCAATAAGTATTGGTCTCTTATTACAGCGCCCTCTATGTTTTTACCTTAAAGCAACACGGATGGGAGACGCCATAGCATAGGCATTCCTCTCTGTCAAAGTATAAGGCCAAGTGGCCATGCACGTTATTAATTGTACATTATGCAACATTTTTCAACACACTTGCGAGGAAATAAACAGGCGTGTATTGTTATTAAATTTTACAGAAATTGGCGCGCCGCAGTTTTTTTTCCGCACGCCGCGCCAGCGATGCGCGTGCATCTGAAAGCAAAAGCGCGAACAAAATCAGCAAACAGCCAATATTAAAAATATAATAAACGGAATATTTTCGTACCTATAACATAACTTATTGTGAATAAATATCAACGTTTAAATCTGGCGTGGGTTTTTTGTAATCTACTTACGATTGGACTATTTCAAGGTGTCCTCTCCATCAAAGGTCAAACAAGATACTTTTCTAGCGAAATAATTATTGTTTGTTATTTCTATTTTCGAATTTATGTTTACTTTTTCTTTTATTTCAGTAAAGGCGAGCCCTGGGTGTACCCTGTCGTCAACTGGGCCAACCCTGGCTCCACAATAGGTGTTTGCGCCATCGTTGGAGTCCTGCTTATCGTGCTACATTGCATAACCATCGGCATTTCCGTGGCAAGGGATGCTGTGTCTCGGAAACTTGTGAAAACATCAGCCCCCGGACGTGTTGAAGAAGGGGTTGCATTGAGGACACCAGTTCAGGCGTAGTCTATAACATTGTTGTAAAGTAGAAAGAAACACAACGCTTTTTTACTATTTATTAAAAATATTAAAGTGTGCTGTGATGGTCTCTACCAGAGTAAGTAATTTAAGAATATTCTATCGTCTTTTTGTCAATAAATTACAGGTATCATGAAATAAGAATTAAAAATTTGTGTTCATCATAATTTAGAAATGTACTTAATAAGCAATTCCTAAGCTTTAGTATCATTTAGCAGCAAATAATTAGAAGTTGGAAGTTTGGAACTCATTCTTAGGTATATCGTAACACTTAGATACAATACGTTTTTTTTTAATTTGACCTATTATGTCCACTGGTGGCCAAAGGTCCCTCATCCTTCCAACGGTGGCGCTCCGTAGTCGCCTTCATACAATCTCGGTTGAAGGCGTCGAGTCGAGGGACTTGCTTGCTTCCTAGGATACAGTTAACGATAGGAAATTATTTTTAAATAACGAAAAGAACTCTAAGTACTGGCTTCAACCAGATTTTGAAATGTAAAGAGTAAGCCAAATTTTGATATGTATGTTATGTCACGTCACGTCCAATCTAACCGGAATCTTGCGGCGGGTCTCATTTGAGCTTAGATTATAACTAGATCAATCAGGTTATGTATGCGCCCTAATTTTAAGTAGGTACAAGTCTGTCTTTCAGAGGAAGTGTCTAATAATTTTTGTTGACATAAAGACGTTGCAGGAATTTTGAGCCCACCTATAAACTTGCTTACTTTGGTAGACCTCTCTTGAGTTGTAGAAATAAGTTTTTGTACGTAGATATTATTATAGAAAAAGTGTAGATAATTATTTGATATAATAATAGATATAAAGTAATGTTTTTGACGTTTGTTGTTATTTATTTCGTGACTTAAAACAATAAACACAAAAATTAGAACTTACCTATTACACCCTTGTACCGAGTAGCGGTAGGATTTCTTTCTATATATTATTTAAAATGATAAAACTGTTTGGTGATGTGATCAGTTGATGACCCTTTGCTTCCTTATTTATTTTCCATACAATATAATGGGTTACAATTCTGGCACGATACTTAAAACTAGAACTAAAATTTAGAGTTGTTCATCGTTCTCACACCTTTATTTATCTAGTAACGTGAGAAAAATATCTATCGATGGTACGCCAGAATCGGACCCTGCATGACTCTATTGTTATTATTCATTTTGATTTGCCGTAAATACCTAAAGGAAAGTAGAGTCGTATCGTTATGTTCACTTTTTCCTCGTTTACAACTACTACTATTACCTACTTGATAAGATAAGAGTGTAGGTAATTGTTGGGTTGATATTCCGAACTATTTCGTTCACCTATCCGACGTCAACAGATTTATCTGAAACATTGCAAGGCGAAGTCAGAGCACTTGAGACAGAACTGCGGCGCAAGTACGGATCTTTTCGGTCGATAAAATTGACAGTTCAAATCGATAAAGTGAGTTTTATCGATTTGAACTGTCAATTTTATCGACCGAAAAGATCCGAAAGATATCGAATTTTATCGAATATTATCGACCCGAATAGATCCGTACTTGCGCTGCTGACTTGGTAGGCTAGTCCGTCCGAGTAGAGTAGGGAAAATGTGATAAATAATGCAAAAAAAGGTTAACAAACTCTTTAAGAGCAGTGGATGTTAACAATCCTCCGGTAATCTAAACTAAGTATAAATTTAATTATTGAGAGGAGTAATATTAACCAAAGACATAGTTGTACAAATAATACTATGTATAAAACTTAATTTAAGCTAAAATATTTATTTTGTCATCATTGGTTTAGCGTTCGAGCTACAATAGCCTCCTACAAAATTATATACACCTAACCTTTGCCTTCATATTATTTGCCATTGTTTAAATCTCTTTTGCATATAAACCTTTATCCTTCCGCGATTTGGTGCGAATGACAGCTGGTTTAAGTGTCAGCTCTCGGTTTCACGTGGTAGGTAGTTCCAATTGTGGTTCCAATCACGGGCAAAGAGAATATAATATCACGGGCAAAGAGTATATAAGAGATCACGGGCATCAATCTGCCAAAGAAAAAAATATATAATTTGTGGTTCCAATCAAAGAGAATGGTTCCAATTAGATACTATATAATTTGTGATTATGACCAGGAAATAAAGAAAGAAGAAGAAGTAGATATTATGATACAAAAGTTTTTTTATCATTTGGACTAAATGAAAGCGGCATATCTTTTAATGTTAATAATGTATTTAAGTATAAGTGATAGCTCCACGTAAGTATGTCTGATATATGTATCACAAAGTTGGATAGATGTCGAGAAGTTCTTGAAGCCAAATGGCAAAAATTGATATCACTAACAATGTAGGCACTTACATATAATAAACTCTGCAGCCTTCTTGTTTGATTTGTCATGAAAAACTACGCTTGATTCGCTGCTCGCACCAATAAATCGCTATGGGATTTTAATTACAAAACATTGGCATATACCCTTGTTGAACCTAGCTTAAGTAATAAGAGATTACATAAACGTTGAGATTTACGCAAGGCGCACACGGCGAGTAGCGAATGGTTGGCGGAGGTGTCTCAGTCGGTGATCGAGACTCCACATCCGCGCCGCGCCGGCCGCGCTCTGGTGCACACCCGCGCACCTCAAACTCCTTGCGATCGCCGACCGGTACAAAACGACTTCATTTCGGGGTAGCTTTAAATATCACACGCGAACGTATCTTATCTCGAAATTACCCATTCGTAAAATTAATAGCCGGTTTTACACCATATAACATTAGATCGTATTATCCGCGCCGGTCAGTGATAAATGATAGCGACTCATTGATAACACTTCTGTTCATCCACTTCCTCGTCGTGTGTTCGTTTCGTTATTTATCTTAAAATCATAAACTTATCTCGCATTCTCGAACGTCTCCCATAAACTGTAACCGCTCAATCTCTCGCCACTCACGTACTGAGATAATCTTGAAATAACTTTTCTGTGATTGTAGTATAAACTGTATTAAAAATGGTTAAATGTTATAGGAAAAGTGTCTCTTTATCGGATTTGTGGGTGTTGACAAACGACAAGTTAAGCGATTTTTACTCATCGTCATGGCAGCGTGGAGAGTCGCCGGTCCCACTGTTGGTGATCAGAATTTTTCTGACGTCCTTGTCCGTGGCTATTCTAGTGTGGTCACTGGTAGAAGGGCCCAATCCCTACTGGCTCACATACCTCACCAACTGGGGCCTGCTTCTAGTCACCATGACAATGCTCAGCGGAACGCTAACGTCAATAATGGCTGTGTGGAAAAACCACTCCGGTAAGTTGTAATATTTTCCTTAACACATTCTTGCGTTATTTTTTTATATTATTCTTATATCGCTGCGTATTTTGTTGCATTCTTCTTTGCGGCTGCTCGGATGTCCCTAAGTTCCAATACGCGCAGAATACATACAACCACATAGATGTTATTATTTTTCTCTGTTGTACCTTTGTAAGGGAATTTTTTGTCTTATGTATGGCTAAATAGTTGTAGGATAGGTAGCGTATTCGCTACCCTACATATACTTAAATACTTAGTTATATACCTCGCTGATTCATTAATATAAAATTTAATTAGAAATTATAAGTTTCCATGTCTTTAGAGACCTTCAAAGAGAGGAGCAGGCATGGAAAAATATAAGTGGTAGCGCATAGACGGTCCTATTACTACATGGGAGTATACACCTAACATCCTGTTTATGACTCTTAAGTTAATTACTATCGATAGCGCTACACACAAGACAGAGAATGAGCTGTAGGTTGATTATCGTAGGTATCCTAAAATACTTACGTATTTGTGTCGTCTAGCATCATTTGCTCTAGCTCTTCCTACGCAACAACACGTACACTAGAGAGTCTATTGAACACCTGCCTCGGATAATGTGGTGGCATTGCCCCACACGCTTAACCATTGACTAGCAAAGAACAACAATCTTAACCGTTCCTAAGTTGGAACAATAACAGGCTATAAAATATAAGCTCGTATGTTCCGCTCGTGTAGAGATCACCCTCTTTTACCATAGGCGCAAAATACGACGACACGCACCGAGAGCCATTTACCCATAAGAGAACCGGAATGTCTACAATGATACTGTAGAGCTTCCTTCATTCTTTCTAATATTATAATTGCTATGCCTACAGCCTACGTAGTCTGTGTTAAAAAGTACAAGACGTATTAATAATGCGAAGGTATGTTTGTTGGTTTGTTCTTCGTACACGCAGCAACGGAGCAACGATTCGAAGTGTTTTTTTTTAAATAGAGACAACAACTTTTTCTCCCAGCTAATGCACTGTTCCGGTATGAATAACCACATGGGCGTAACCACGGCTATTTCAATATAAACTTTTTACAATCTCATACTTGTTTTAGTGAACAATTGAACATGCAGTTTTTTCCGTGTCTTAGTTTAGTATTCTTGATCTGACGGTAGGTCAGTTGAATCTACAGTAACGGAATTTGATTAATCTTCAAAGATCTACAATTATTGACTCAACTTATTGTTAGGTTTTATTTAATTTAAAATACTTATTCATAAAAGAGTAGTTGATTTGACTTGTCGGATATTGGATGATTTATATTTGATTTCATTTAAAATAATTAATCGCTAAAGAGTACTTGATTTGACTTGTCTGTTATTGGATGGGAGTTGAATCGGATTGGAGGGGGAAAAACATGGCCGGTGGTAGACGGGAGACAAAAATGAGATTAGTCTGAGATATAGCGTGGCAAAGTGAAGTCGAGTGAAGAAGTGTATTCCGTGTTTTGGTAATCCTGTGGAATAAATATTGTGTTGGTAAGTGAAAAGGAGGTTCTATTATATTAGGTAGAATTAATGTGCTAAATATCTAAAGTGTAATATGATAATACTAATTACTGAATGTGTTGTTATGAATATGAATTAGTAAAGAGTTCCGATGAGTTTCTTGCCCGTTCTTCTCAACCGGACTACATCTTTGGAATGGGCACTTAGAGTCATTTTGAAGTATCTTATTGGAAATACAAAAATATTATGTGATTTAAACTGTGTCTTATTTATTCTTGTAAGTAATGCAGGTTTATTATATATCAGAAGTGGCAAGTACCTACTTATTTTGTTAAATATTGTTATATGTAGCTATTGCTACTGTTCTAAACAATCCAGCATGTTTTCGTAACATCTGGAAATCTTGATTCATGCTGTTTTAGCGGCAAATAATATATATAACGACATGTAATAGTATACAGCCTAAAAGAACTGAACTAATTTTGCTAAAATAAGGTAGCCTTAGACCCTTTTTAAACCCTAAGAGAGTAGACAGTGCTGATAGCGTCGGTTAATTTAAACATTTTATTTTAACAGCTTAAGCTTTGATATCTCATAATGTAATAGTATGAATAAATAATAATACTATGTACTAGGTATGCTAATGCTTCATGGTTTTGCTTACCTAAAATATAAGTGTAAACAATACAAATATTGAGGTTTAGGGTTTATTATATCAGCTTATTACTTTTATTTATTTTTTAACTTTTACCCCATTGTTTAATCTTAAACTTACTTAACTTCCGTTGCTTCATTGACAATGTTAAGGTGCATAGGAAAATAAAAGAATATTTACATGTGAATTTTGTTTCTGAGTCGCAGATAACGGTGATCTACCACGACGCTTGGAGACTCCTGAGCAAGGGTCTTCGAGGCGTTTAGAAAATACGCGGCGCAGTCGCAGCGGTATCAGCGTGCACCGCTACAGAAGCCGGAGCCGGCTTCGTGACCACAGCACCACGCGTGAGCGTGAATGCTTGCACGACTGCGAACGTGACCTTGCTGGAGCTGCTTTGCTGAGCTGGAAGAAGTGCGCCGACAACGGAGCCGCATGAACAGAAGAACGACGGCGACAACTGGACACTAATCCGGACCGGAGCAACAACACAGCGGTTGAAGAGATACGAATGCAGATCCTCGATCAGAATGCAGGTAAGATGGCATGCCGAAGAGCATAGATATTTAATTTAAATGCTTTATTACCCTCGTAGAAGTCATATCAGTGCACGGGAACGCAAACGGAAAACGTGAGTATTCATCGATCACCGTAAATATATATTTATTTCTTGTATTGGAAGGTACAGGACCTTTAAAGTCAATGCTCAATACTGGATCAGGCAGATCACATTTGTAGAATTTCGGTTTTATTTCGGAACATATCCGACAAGAATTAGTCATACTTCTAATTTCTTCTGTAGAATACGGTTAATTCTTTGACTTTACCCAGTGGTTCACACAATGGTGGATGACAATTGGTGGATGACACAAAGATTCATGTAATGAAATTAGTTTTTCAGTTCGTTATACTGTCGAAGCACATACCCGCGAAAGCGCGGCAGCTACATTATTCTGTTTACCTGGACGGTACACAATGTCATACTTGAATGGCGCCAAGTCCAATCGCCATCGCTGTATTTTCTCATTCTTTATTTTGCTCGCCGGTTTATTATCGAAAATGAATGATACAGATCGTTGGTCAGTAAAGAGACGAAACGGTTTGCCAATAAGAAAATGACACCATGTCCTAAATACTTTGCTATAGCGTAAGCTTCCTTTTCTATAGCTGAGTGGTTAAGCTCGCTATTTTTCAACATTCTTGAGAAAAATGCGACTGGTCGATCAGATTGTGATAAAGTTGCTGAGATTGAATGGCATGCATCCGTTTCCACGGTGAATGGTGCATTGTAGTCAATAGAATTGTCGCGAAGTTCACTCTTTCGTGACCAAGGTTCAGGTATATTATTTCGTACTAAGGCGACAAAGTTAATTCGGGCATGCATCGAGAAGTCATTCTTTCGTCATTCTATGAGAGCCGCTACTAGTTCCATTGGCCTGTCCGAGAGCCACTTGACGTGGTAGGTTCCTCTCAACTACGGACAGGCTAATAACCAAAGCGTACCTCTCCTGCGCATAAGAGCCGCATCAGTTCCGTTGACCTGTCAGAGAGCCACTTGACGTGGTAGGTTCCTCTCAAATACGGACAGGCCGACAACCAATGCTCCCTCAATCAACAAACAATCGGGACCAAAGGTCCCTGGATGGTCCTCCTGCCTTCCCCATAGACCTCCCATCATGCCTCCAAAGTTACACTCTTTGACTCTGTAACTTCTCGATACATTCCTTCACCATTTCGTTAATTACTAGACAATGCAACTCACTCTGGGACGTCTGTTTCGTTACTTTTTTCTCTTACTTCGTCCCGCCAACTCTCACCGTTTTTTCGCCAAGAACCTACCTTCACTTTTTGTTTTCTTTTTTAATAAACCCTTGACCACTAAAATGTTGCTAGCGCACAAAAAAGTTTTACTTACTACTCTATGGTTGGAAATCGCACAGATTCGCGACATTCCCAACGGCAGCGAGAGCTCCTATAGTGAGGCAAAGAGCTGACGAGTCCACTCTGCAATTTTCTCGCTTGCTTTGACTGCTGCAACTCGCCTAACCCTATTCTCACCTATTTAAGTCTCGTTTTGTTCTAAACTTGGTGACTCTACCAACGCAGGAGTGTCCTTGCTCGTTTCATCAGGAAGACTGCTCTCCCTCACCTCAACTTCGTTCTCTTGTAAAACGTGCTCATTGGTTTCGATTCCATTTAATTACTCGAGAACCTCATTGGTCACGTCTATATCCATTGGTGTCTCAGTCTTGGACTCTGAATCACTAGTTCCCTACTTATTGTACAACATCGGGAATTTGTTCTGATAGCACGACATTACCAATGTCGTATCAGCTTTCAGTGGATATAGGTGCCCAATCGATTCTATAAACTCGGTACTGCCTACTCTCCCTCTAATAACTCTACACTCTCCATCCTTACTTCTTATGAGGGATGACATTTTGCCAACCTTCCAGTTCTGTCGGTTCTTAGACTCGTCTTTAATTTGTACTACAGCGCCCTAAGAGAGCATCTCGTCTGACTTCACTCTGGGCTCTGACTATGTCTGTATCTTTCTCCTGAGGTTCACAAATACTGACCTAGGATGATCTTCTTAAGCTTGTTTATGATAGTCTGACCTCGTCTCCATTCTTCAACAAGGTCTTGCTTCATCAATGTACAAGTAAGGTCTAGTCTGTTAATGCACCCATAGTCATGCATTTGCTCCTTGACAAGAAACCTGCTGGTTTCGAAACATAGTCAAGGTCTGCGCTTACACAATACACAAGTCAATGATCTTGAACTCACTACAGCTTCGACTTCTTTCATTACAGTCTGTAGCTGGCTGTCATTCAGCAAATGTTTGCCCAGCAACCGTTTTAAGCAGTTTTACCACCGATACCAGTCTTTCGTAAACGCCACCGTGCCACAGTGCTAGCTAGGGAATAAACCTCCATTAATTAATCTTGTTTTGTACACAATATATGCCAGTCAACATTTCAAATGTAAGTCGAAATTGATTGCAATTTCGTAATCGGACAGAATCAGGGTTGGCACTCCTCTGGAAGCAATAAATCTTCTGAGTAAGCACTTCTGGGCAGCCAACTCTTTTACTACCTCAAGATGAATTGTACATACTATTAAGAATGTAAATAAACAAATCCATCTCTTTTCCGTTGTCAGTTTTCTTAATCTTTGGGCCAAAATAGTTCAACCCAACACATGTACACTTGGAGCACTATATTTCACGCTCTGATGGTACAGCTGGAGTTGATGGTATGTATAAGTTCCCACTCTGTACTTATCACATTGAGGGCATCGTCTCGCTACCTTCCGAAATATTTTCTCTGTGGAATCCAGTATCTTTAACGTATTATACTCTGAGTATGTGATACTCCAACATGATAATTCTATTCATATGTCGCTCTGGTAACTTTTGTAGTGTACTCACAGTCTCTTGGTAGATGCTTCATATCATACGAGCAGCCAGTGTGCCTCATACGACCTTCACATCTCAAGAGGCCATCAACATCTACAAATAATGCTAAGTTCCTTGTTAGGTGGGTTTCTATTCCTTTAGTCTGTTCAGGAAAATATCTAGATCGAAGATATTTTATCTCTTATACCTCAGAGTCTACGTTATCTTCTTGACTTGTTATGCTCTCAACATCCATCTCTTTTGGTCTTTAAGGTAATTTCAGCAGATGGACTCAGTTTGTCCGTACGTTTCTCAGATCTCAATGTAAAAATTATTACCAAATCTCCACTGAATTTTGCAGCCTTCCAGTTTTGGAAGTCTTGCTGATACCTCCACACAATCCGGAGTTTGTATTGCAAGCTGGCAGGTTGCCTCTAAATCCACCAAGGTGTCTTCTGCTTCCATTTTCAAGGCAATTAATTCAGTCGTCCTGCAACTGGAAGAATCTTCTTTAGCAATCTGGGTAAGCCGATCTCTACTCCCATACCTTCTCTGCAGAGTTTGAGTTCCTACTTCTTGTGCTTATACATGAAACTACCAAGGATTTCCTTGCTTGATCATCACTTGGTTGTGAAGTACCACCTCAATCGTCAGCGCCGATTTAAATGCTTCGGCGACCAGCTAGGCGGCTCACCAAGCAATTACATCGACCAATGCACACTTAGGTAGATAGGTGAACTGTGGATATACGCTGCAGTCTGCACTGACTGCACCTCAACTCGTAGATGTAGCAGAGCGAAACAGAGGATTTGGTAATGAAACTGTACCTACCATTGGACAAGTCTCGGTGAATTTAGTGGTCGATGGCATAAATGCCACAGTCTCACGTCAAATAGTAGACGACAAGTTTCTCGATGTCCCTCTACTAATAGGTCAATCGTTTACTGAACTGCCTCATGTTTTGGAGTACAAAAATTTAGATAAACTGCAGTTCTTCAATATTGGCAATGAAGTGCCAGTATCTCAGTCCAAGGTAAGTGACACTCGCTCAGTTAAAGTATGAAAGTTATGGACCAGCCTCAATTAGAGCTTTTGTGGAGCCCCATCATTATGGTAGCGTATTGTTGGACAGCAAGGTAAGCCCTCTTAACAAATTACCGTCTCTGGAGGCGTATATGAAGTTAGGAAAGAAAGAGCTAACGTCAGAGTATCACCTCTCTCTTTTTTTATTTTGTGTATAAAATTGTTAATGTATAAATTATCTTGACTAACATAATTATTGTATAGATAAATGTAATAATGTAAAAGGAAATAGAATGGTACAACTCATTAATTTTAGTAATAGGATTGTGCTGAACTAGATACCAATTTGTAATTAAAAGTAATTGACATCAAAAGTGTTAAGAATAATAATGTATCGTAATATTATGATTGGTTAGAAATTGAAATATTTTAGTGCTATATTTCTTCCGTAAGAAGTGATTGGTTTACGGTAAGAAGATAGTATTAAATTGTAGTGTTGTGCTCGCAATACCGACAGATTCCATCCGTAAGAATTGATTGGTTTACGGATTGGAAAATGTGTTTTGTGAGAAATGAATGGTTCACAACACAACAAATAATGTAGGTATGAATGATCCGTAAGAAGTGATTGGTTTACGGATCGGAAAATGTGTTCTGTGAGAAATGAATGGTTCACAACACAATAAATAATGTAGTTATGAATGATCCGTAAGAAATGATTGGTTTACGGATCGGAAAATGTGTTCTGTGAGAAATGAATGGTTCACAACACAATAAATAATGTAGGTATGAATGACTGTGAGAAATGATTGGTTCACAGATTATAAATACCTAAAATCGATTATCTTGATGTATACAAAATATAATTATTTACAAAATGTATGATGTCTAGCAGAAAAAAAATTTCAGTTTTAAGATTTATTAATTGATAATGTATAAGTACATAACTGTAAGTTCTTTTTTTTCTCTCTCTTTCGCATTGTTTAATTAAAAACTACGACTGGCCATGTGTTAGGTAATCCTGTCAACGTGCATGAGGACATGCACGAGGTCAGGACGGACGAGTGTTAGGTTTTATTTAATTTAAAATACTTATTCATAAAAGAGTAGTTGATTTGACTTGTCGGATATTGGATGATTTATATTTGATTTCATTTAAAATAATTAATCGCTAAAGAGTACTTGATTTGACTTGTCTGTTATTGGATGGGAGTTGAATCGGATTGGAGGGGGAAAAACATGGCCGGTGGTAGACGGGAGACAAAAATGAGATTAGTCTGAGATATAGCGTGGCAAAGTGAAGTCGAGTGAAGAAGTGTATTCCGTGTTTTGGTAATCCTGTGGAATAAATATTGTGTTGGTAAGTGAAAAGGAGGTTCTATTATATTAGGTAGAATTAATGTGCTAAATATCTAAAGTGTAATATGATAATACTAATTACTGAATGTGTTGTTATGAATATGAATTAGTAAAGAGTTCCGATGAGTTTCTTGCCCGTTCTTCTCAACCGGACTACATCTTTGGAATGGGCACTTAGAGTCATTTTGAAGTATCTTATTGGAAATACAAAAATATTATGTGATTTAAACTGTGTCTTATTTATTCTTGTAAGTAATGCAGGTTTATTATATTATATTATCAAGTTTGACATTGTTATTATAGCATTGTTAAGTACTGCTTTTGTATCTATTCACACTTTTATCAATGTATAGTGTAATATGAAATTTAACATTTAATGGCTAATTATTTAATTTGGTTCTGTGTTACCGTAATACCTACTCTTGATCTGATGATAAGTCAGTTAAGTTGGTGCTACTGTTTTACTAGTAATATTATTCCACTTCCGGGTATTTACTTTGATATGTTTACTTGATAACTAATTTGCATCAATACGATTAATCCTTTATATAATTGCAAAAGGAAAAAAAAAATTGCTATCCAAGTTCTGAGAAAACACGTACCTACTTACACAACGTGCGTAATGAGGGTAACCACGCGGACTTTTTGTTCCACATTTCAACTCTTCTCATAAATAGACATTTATGAAGTTGACACTTATAAAAGTTATCATCACTAAATAATAATAATAATTTATTTCTCTCTATAAGACTAAAGTAACATTGCATGTACATAAATAACTACTAAGAGTACCTCTTAATAAACACAGCATAGCAGTTTGTAGTTTAACTTATACTTATTACTAAAGATTAGGCCAGATAGTAGTCAAACGCTAAACTATCTTCCATAACTAAAAGGTTACGTTCTACAGTTCCGCCTACAAATTACCCGTTATCCCCGAACTGTGTATTTTTAAGGAAATAATCACATTGTGTCAGACTGAAATATAATCAGTCTCTAATAATACCTAACATACCTACATTCGTTCATCCCTTCTAGCAGCAGGATTATTCCCACACTTCAAGAGCGAGTGTGGCCAAGCCGGAACTTGTCTGACTTGCAATCTGATCTTCGACCAACGTCAATACCGCTGAGCCATCATTACTTGCAACATTGACAAATAAGAACTTACTCACCAACCGAAGTTTGGAAACTTCTGTTGGTTAGTGTGTTCGGAAAACTCGCCCTTTTGGGCGAAATGACTGTGCGATCAGATTGTAATTTATTACTCTATAATATTCTATATAATATATGTGTTGGGGAAACACGAGGCAGAATAATCAGGGCAGGAGCTAGATCCTTCTCCTCTTCCAATTTGTACTATAAAAATCTCGGTTCCCCGCATTTATAACGAAGTTTAGAATAGCATTTAAAGTTATACATAATTAGTACATAGGTATATGGACCTATATAAGCAAATATATGCCAGAACTATTAATGAGGTAGTTTCATAGCACTCTATTTATAGCAATTCCAATACTGAATACACAAACGTGATCTTCCAATCACACGAGCGCACTGCAGTACCTAGCATGCCTTTGTGTTTCAAAGTTCTGAGTGGCACTGCAATTGTTGTGGGCCGGCGATAGGCTTACCATCATTTAAACAAGCGGCTCGTCTTTTTATCAAATATATGTGAAAAAAACTCATTAATTAATTCCTGTAGTAACTCAAAAAGAACTCTCACATCTGAATACTCATCTTCATCCGAACTCTTTTCATCAATTTTCAAGGAGCAGAGTTAAATTGACATTGAGAGGTTAAGAACCGGAATTGCGTCGTATTAAATGAAAACGATTGCTTCAATCATTATCTAATAGTTTTAAGTTATATGAATCTGCTTATAGGTATTTCGGTCAGTGCGAGACAGCCTAGAGACGGTGCCGGCGGGCGCAGCAATGCTTACATAACTTGCCTACGAAAGACATCAACGCGCGTCCTTCTACCGATGTGCAATACTAGCTTGTTTCTCGACTACAATTTGATACTCTATCATTTTATTATTTCCGTCATGAAATGTTTGTACCACGTTTGTAAATTGCAGCCTATTAACCGTTTGAGGCCGTATAAGGTTTCGCAATAGTACAGTCCAATGTTCATAGACTATTTTTATCCGTAAAACCGATTTCCGTCTAAAGAAGAGCCAGAGGAAATTTCAGGTATTTTTTTGCACATATAATATTTGTATATATATATATATGTAACATTACATTATTATATTACATTGAAAATTGACAGTAAATCTAGCGTAAATTACATATATCTATAAATATCTAATCAAGGCAGGTTGCGTTCGCAATCCGAACCGCTACATAATATTTCATATGGTGATCATTCTATCTGCAGCCCGCATTTACCTTTGTGGAGACCTTTTTTTCCTGCCTTTTTGGGAATAAGTCGCTCTCCGTCTCTTCAAAAAATCACGTCGATCCGTTGCTCCGTTTCTGAAGGATAAGCCTACAAATACACTTTCGCATTTATAATATTAATATGGAAGGATCGCCACAGATACTAAAATTACATAAGTGTTTAAACTTACAAATTCGATTGTAAGACACACTATACCCAGTGGCGTATTTTAGGATTCAGCGCCCTGGGCCTGCTGGCCCCGCCGCCCTTTTTTTGACAATTTTTTACTGAATCGAAAGAGACAAAACACAGTTTAACACTGTTCATTAATAAAAGAGCCTTAGTTAGATAGTCTTTTTTAAATTTCTTCTGCTTGCAACCGCCCCTAACAGCCTGCCGCCCCGGGCCATGGCCCTTTTGGCCCTAGGGTAAATACGCCACTGACTATACCAACCGATCTATCACGACTACAACCATAACTTTACAAGAACAGTTTTGTAGCGTTTACAAAAGGTTTCGTCGTCACATACCTGTAGAGCAAATCTGTACTGTGCAGCTTACCAAATTATAGTTTTGTGTACGAGACTTTTTTTTCCTGCACAGTCAGAAAGCACGAAGAAAAAGCTTATATAGAGAATTGGAGCACTACGCAAATGCTATGTTCTACTATCTAAGCCCTTGACCGACATGTGCAAAACTTAGTCAATCATGGGCATGTCGGTCACCATCATTACATCATGCCCGGACACGTTGTAGAGGCTCGGACAATATCAACACGCGTCTATAGAGTTATGTTTGCAAAATTTGACAGTCATTTTGGCCACCATGTTTTTCCTTTTAGTAACTAGCTGTAGTTGGTGGTTTCACATGCGATATGCGTGGAGATAACACAGGTACCTTTTTTTTTATTTAATCTATTTTTCTCTGCAAGCTCCAGGGCTCGCAGTCTTTGTTTGATAATTCAAATTATATATACAGAAATAATTTTTTTTAACTTATCATCAACTTAACAAAAGTAAACTTACTCCGAAAGCCTAACTAAAGTGTCGTTGACATACATAAATGTTATATATACTTACATAATATAGTTTTATATAAATACAAATGTTAAAAATAGAATACTTAATTGAGTACACAGGTACCTTAGAATAGGTCACTCTATGACCCATTTTTTTTTTATTTATTTATCTTCAAACATACATAGCCAAAACTTAATCTAAATTCTGCCAAACTACTGAGTAGTTTGTAGGCAGACTCAACTCTCATTAACATAATTTAAGCTATGCAAGTATGTAGGCATTAAGAAAGTTTATAATTTTATTTATATAATTATATATATGCATCTCGTTCATTTAAGTACATATATCTACATTTAAGGACTTGCGCACTCACACATATAAATACATATAGGAACACACATCCCCACACACTAAATAAGCATTCATTCACATGCACATATATAGCCAATAAACACCGATGCATATACAATAATACATACTTATTATACCAATCATGTACACATAACCCTAATTTTGGATATAATAAATCATTTTTATACGTTTTTGCAAATTACTCTTCAATCTGTTCCAATAGAACTTTTTTCAAAGCTACCTTAAAACTACATTGTGTTACCTTTGTTTCAAGTTCCTTATCTAAATTGTTAAATAATTTTGGTACAAGCCATTTCCTAGTACGTTTTCCATAGTAATTTTTAAACTTATATTCCTGGGCTAGCTGTGGCTTCGCTGCCTTACGAGTAGGGTAATTAAACATTCTTTCTTGCTTATGAGTATTGTTCTGTAACTGTTCCAATAGGATTAAATAATCTACTTTTATATTTACGGGCAAAATCTTACATAGTTTAAAAAGTTTATAGTAATCTATTCACCATCTCTACTCAGAATATCACGTTTATCCGTTGTTGCGTGAAAGGAGGACAAACCAACACTTTCTCATCTTCTATATATCTATATAAATATGTCTATATAGATAAATAAAAGCGAACTGTCTGTTTGTAACATCCAAAATTACAGATTTTTTTCTAAATAAATATGAAAGTATATAATACATTAGGTACCTATAACAAAAAAGCAATTTTTAAATTTTTGTCTGTATGTCTGTCTGTTTATTTGTTCCGGCTAATTTCCGAAAGGGCTAGACCGACGGGACTTTCACTGGCAGATAGCTGATGTTATAAGGAGTAACTTAGGCTACTTTTATTTAAGAAAAACAATTAGGGTTCCACGCCAAAAAATTAAAACCTATGAAATCCAATATCCCCGCGCGAGTGAAACCGCGGGCAGCAGCTACTTTATAATGTGAAAGTGGGGATTTCCGTTTTTAGCTGAATATTAATTGTTTTAGGTATATACACAACAACAGTTTATATTTATCGTAAAACAACTGTCGTAGGCACTGTTAATTATCACAACCGGTCAACATCTACGCCGACGTCGTCATCCACCGCCTGTAGCAGATATTATAAACGTGTTTTTGCGGAATGATTGTTGCTCTTTTTGTTTGTGTAAATTGTCCTTATTTGTCATCTGATGAAACCTGTGGATGACAGTACGTTTATACTTTGCTATAGCAACTCCTTTGACCAATACTAATTATTTGTTACTAGCTTCTGCCCGCGGTTTTAACTGCGTTCCCACGGGAACCGTGCATATTTCCGTGATAAAAAATAGCCTATGTTACTTTCAGATTCATAAACTACAAATATCTATGCCAAAAATCAGGTCGATCCGGTGCACCGTTGCTGCTTGAAAGAAGGACAAACCAACAAACGTACAAACACTCTATCGCGTATTTTATCACATAGTACGAGAATAATGCAGCACTACCGCTATATATTCTATACCCACCTAAATTTTAGAGTGTGTACATTACACAATTGGTTTTATCTTTATCCGCATTTCCTCATCGGACGACAAGACAAACCGGTACAAGTTACCCGTACATGGAGCTTAAAACTTCTATTCGCTTTCAAAACGTTTCTACGTTTATTATATACGATATTATATGGCGTAGGTATAGAAGTAGAACTCTGCTCGAGAGTCTTCAAGCCTATAATAAGTAGGTAGGTATCTTATTAAGCAACCATATAATATAGGTTTTTAAACTGTCATGGTCATCAACACTTTGAAAATTATCACTAGAAACGGGATATTTACCATGTATATTATTTGATTTGAGTTTCCGATATTTCGGTTCTCCCGTGATCATGGCGTTTGCAACAGCGCCGAAATATCGGAAACTCAAATCAAATAATATACATGGTAAATATCCCGTTTCTAGTGATAATTTTCAAAACCATATAATATACGTAATCACAATTGTCACTTATACAATCAGTCAATCAGCCAGTTATGAATGGTCAGCGGAAATTAGAAAAGGGGCGCAATGATGATGAAGAAGGATGACATCGTTAGGTACAACTTTATCTATACAATATTTTGATGTTCCAGAGTCAGAGGAGGAGCTGCCGTGGTACGCTGCGACATACTGGTTCTTCTTTAATACATCTGCAACTACCGCGTTGTTGATCACTTCTCTCTACTGGATACTACTCTACGATCCTGGTACGTGTCTACCACCACTTATGTGTATCGTTATCATACTTATATTATATATTATTTTTGGGTATTTTTATCATTCATTCATCCGTAATTTTGCCGGAAAACGTCCACTGCTGAACATAGGCTCCCCATAGAACGCCACTTCGATCGACTGCTTACGGTTTTGACCAAGTCTTAGGCCAACTACGCCAAGAATCTCCAAACAAGACACATTCATTTAAAAAAAACGAAGAAAAGATGTTTTAGCCTTGGAATCGATTTCACAAAGTTCTGGACATAGACCAAAGCATAAATCAACTCGCCATCGCCTGTCCCTTCCAGAACTAATGAGTGAGCAATCTTGAACAACTAAAACGTGATATTTCCACATTCCACATTCCAGACCCAGAAGAGTACGTGCCCCGGCTGTTCTGGCTAGACGTGGTGACGCACGGTTTCAACTCGTGCATCGTGGTGGTGGAGTTGCTGGCATCGCGCACGCCGGTGCGCGCCCTGCACGTGTACCAGCCGCTCGGAATAGGGCTCTGGTACGCGGCTTTCTCCGTAACTTACTACGCGGCCGGCGGTACTGACGGGTGAGTTTTTGCAAGATATTGGACGTACTTCTGTGGTAATCAATAGTCCAATTGTATAATTATGCAGTTTCTGTTAGAGAGCGATGTAGCCGAGTGGTAATTCGTGCAAGTTCAAAGTGGAGAGCACCAAATTCGGAGCGTTTCTCGATCCACATCAGTTACTTATATAATAAGTTATGAGCATGGGTTTGTCTTCGCTAAAAATCAAAACGGTAACGGAATACATAATGACAATAATAATAATCAATAATTATAAATAAACAAACATACAATAATAACAATAATTAACATCTCAAGAGGCTCTCACTAGACGGTTGGGTCAAGAAGAAGGGTCAGATGCAGAAGGCAGTACTCCTTCACATGGCACGTGAGAATTGTCAAGAGGGCCCTCACTCTGCAGCTCTAACCACCGGTATAGATTGGGATCTGCCCCGCTGCCGGCGCGCAGCGGCGCGGTGGCGGCGGCGGCACCCTATATTTAGGATTTTTATTTATTTTTTATAGGAGTTTTGTAAAAATCTTAGGTCTAATAATTTAAACAATGATAATTAATTGTGAGAAAATAATAAATATCAAACTTACCAAAAAAATGCAAGGACTTGCGTGAGCTGACATTGGTCAACCCGTCACCCAACATGACCCAGCGGCTAGTGTGGTCATGCGGTGCAGGCTCGTAGTTTCTCTCTCTCTTTCTTTTTTATGGGTAAGTTAATAACTATTAGTGTTTATAACTATAACCCTTTACCTTTACGAACAACAAGCGCAGTAAATACCTACTAAAATTGTAGATAGAAATTCCTTTGTCTCTATGCTAAAAAATACACCAAAAATAAATGCAAAAATACTTACAATATTGTGTCTGGCTAACCAGCAGCTCGTCAGGTCCTAAGCTCGTAAGTACCTTTCTAGCTATTACCTAATAAGTAGTTTTAAGTCGTACTTTATAAGTAATACTATCCATACACATAAAATTTGACTTGATGGACAGCAAGAAATAATGACGCAAACTTCCTTGACCTTCGCAAAATTTTTCAACACCTCGACCGCAGAGTCAGACTGCCAAGTCAAGGTCGCAAACTTTCTAGTAAATACCTACAGCCGACAATGCAAAATGCAAGTATGTTTTGTTTTTGTTATAATTAGCTAATGCTGTATTAGCCAATTATTGTAACATTTGTTAATTCTCGATCAACGGAGCTAGGCTGTGTAGTACCTATTTGACCTATAGACCGTATCTAAGTTTGTATATTTTGTAGGTGGTATAAGTACCACACACCTTTACACACCTTTGTACACCTTTATAAAAGACCGTAAAAAATATACAAGGGCGTGCAATGCCAGGATTTTGTAAAAATAACTTGGGAGTTTTGAGGTATTGGTCAGCTAATAACCGGCCACTCGACTAATGATACCTATCTCTTTGATAACGTTTTTATCCATCTGCACTTATGTAGAATAAATATCAAAATATCTGGGTGACAGAGCTTCGCTTGCTGTTTTTTAAAAATAAGCTTTTTTTCGTGTATAGTTGCATTTTTACAGATCTATGTTATATACACGAAATGAATTATCTAGATGACCGATATTCGCTCTGTGTAAAAACCAGATAAACAAACGAGCGAAAACCTTTTTTTTATTTTTATACTTTATGATAACGAGACGACCTGCGGTGCAATTTTTGAATGTCTCCGAGTGACTAAATATCAACGATATGACCGATAGTCAGCGATTTACAAAAAGTCTTATTTTTTAATCTCAGCGGATGACTAAAATTAAAATACCTATGATATCGTTTACGAATGGGTACCCCCACTCATAAACGATATCATATGTACGAGTTTTTAGTGCCAATTTTGACTTAAAAACAATTTCCAACATATAAATTAAAATTGAATAGTAGAACACAATCATAAGTTTATCTATGATCAAAACTGAGAAATAGTTGAATGTTGGTAATACATGGGTATGACTTTCCATACGACTTTTGCAAATTAGTGATTTCAAAGTCAACGCTGAGAATTTTGCCACCGGTGATTACGAAATCACTCGTGAAATTCCAAAATCGGGCCTCTGATTTAAACCGCAAAGTTGAAGTCAAAGTATAGGTACGTTGAAACAATACACAGTAGGTAGTGCCTATTTTTCAGAAAACTTATACGCAAACTCTTCAACAGAAGCGGAAATCCGTACATCTACGAGGTGCTGGACTGGCGGCAAGGACGGCGTGCAAGCGCCATCGTGGCGGGGTCCGTGGCGGGTCTGCTCATCATCTATACCTTCCTGTGGGGCGTCGCGCTGTGCCGGGACAAGTTGTCGTCAGCGCTGATTCGTACCACCAGCCATGACCTGCCACTCACGCCGCCCGACCGGCACTCCGACTTGAGGATAGTGTAGCTTTAACATAGTAGTTTATATTAATTATTGTTAAGCTATGGAGATAGCAGTGGATGTGGTACATCCTAAAGTTATGCCACATAGATCTAGTGAAAAAGTTTAATTATTATAGGTACCTATCTATATATGTAAGGCCACGAATGTTTTTGTCATTAGGTAGAGGTAAACTAAATGATACTTAATAGATATTAATATTGCATATTTGAAAAGAGGTACGAGTGAAATAGAACTATTAGTAAATAATTAGGTTGGTAGGTAGGTATACAATCGTGAACGAGTTTCATTGAACCCAACGCTACTTCAGTATATTTAGGTATATTTCCATACTCAACCACGCCCCTCCAAATGTACTAATTAGTTATAATGTTCATTACAAACTGCACAACTACTATATATTTTAATGTTTTAGTATCTAGGTACGTACCTAACTGTTTTAAAAGGAAATTATTAATAGCGTTGTGTGAGATTGGTTCAGGGACGTGTCCTATCGAGCGAGTAGGTACCTACCTGTATAAAGGCGAGAAACGATTCAACGAGCAACAAAAGCAATAAAAGATAAGTTTAAGTGCATACCTAGTCAAAAGCGGCCTGTAACAAGTGATGTATGCAGAGTAAAGCGGAGCAGTAGTCGCTTTGAGCCCGGGCAGGATTTGAAAGAGACAACGTTATCTAGCTGTATTGCTGTTCTTGTTTGTTTCGTGGATTTTGATGGTTTTACTGCAAGCCGCGCTTGTGCGTGTATTACCCATAACCCGCGCTTGTTGCAAAACCATGGTTATTTTGACAGCAAAACTCAAAAATCCATTAGTTTGTACGGCCGGCTAACTACTAGCTGCTCGTTACTCCTGCTGGTATGAAATGCGTGAGCACTCAATAATCAATATTACCTACCTACAGTCCTACAGTGAATGCAGGCCGGCATCACATCTACATTATTGCCCATGTGGTGTAACTTTTTATTAACTCACAGGATCGAGTGTTTGACTTTATCATGATGGGTTCTTGTGACCTGTCTAGTGAAAAGATAACTATAGACTACAATGTGACGATATTGCGGCGACCCAAGTATCACCTTCAGCTATTATTATAAATTGTCTTTTTCATTTACGCGATACGTACTTATCAAATAGGTTGTTGTACCTGTTTGTTGGTTTTTCTCGATCGCCAGTTGCTTTCGCGGCAGTGTGAAAAGTACGGTACCTGCTTTATCTTAAGCCATTTTATGAAACCATTAATTAGGTGGTGCAGTATGTACATGTAAACGCGAGAATGACTTATTTAGTTTTCTAAATTACCTTCGTACAGTTTTAATTTGTGAAATTGTATAAAAATATGAAAGGTATTCGATATTTGCGTAAATGGTAGACATTCTGTATTTTGAAATACACAAATGTTTTCCTAATTTCGTTTCAATATTGGACTGACAAAGTGCGTTCCATACATAAGTATGGAACGCACTTTGTCAGTGTATATATTGTGACTGTAGTATTATTTGAATAGGTACAATAAAAATGTAGGTATTTTATACAATTGAGTTTTATATTACACCTAATCCTCTTTTACTTTTAATTACTTACGTTATACTTTTAACAAAAAAATATTTCTTTGTATTGTTGCTGATCAGGCGATTTAGTGGTCAGGGGCCTGTTTCATAAAAAATATTAGTCTAATATTATGACTATTAGCCTCATATTTTATATGAAAAATGAAAAAAAAAGCTCATAATATTAGACTAATATTTTTTATGAAACAGGCCCCAGAAAGGGTGTCAAAGCCTAGAGTGTTTTACAACAAGTTAACGCGTTCTATAGTGACGCCGTTTCGTGAATTTTGGTTGAAAAATGTATAGCGCCTCTAGCGGCGCGTTCATAAACTATAGTCACGCATATTTACTCGTAACACGCGGTCGTCGCGTATTTTAACAGCGAAACTTACACTCGTCGTACTGATGCTTACCTACCCTTATTATCGAGATTTGGACATACAAAAAAAAACAGGTGTTAGTGGAAAAACATTTATTAGGTACTATTATAGCAAAATTTTCATTAAAACACAAAGCAAACAATTATAATTAAGATAAGGCAATAACAAACTAAATAATCGTGATATGTGATTAATTAAATTTGACTTAGCGTATCTACGTCTACTGCATGGACATTTTGTGATATTCAGATTCGTATATTCAATGTATATGTATATTCCTTAACTTGTATATGACATACAGTTTACACTGAGGTGGGGGAGAGGTGAATCTTTTGCACTGTACTCAGAATGTAGGTATATATATACTATGTGATTTTAAATTATAATTTTAACAAAACAAAAGTACATAGAGCATAATTATAGACCTCTTTCAGACGCTTAGCTATTCAAAATGAATTACAATGAAACTAATGAGTTGGACTAATGTCGCCTCACCCAACACCCCTTGCTAATAATGCCCGTACAACCAACAGCGGACTTTTCGTACTCCTAACATAACAAAATAGAATCAACCAAAATAAACTCATAAAAAATAATAATTTTGAAATACACATCTCAGATAAACAATTTCAACAGAATGTATCACCATGATCGATCAATACAATTTGGAAACAACAGTCTCAAAAAAAAACGCCAAACTTTCCCTTGTATATCCAAAAATATATTCTTATTTACAAATACCATTATATTAAAAGCAACTAGGTATACTTTAACCACATTAAACTATTTAAGCGTCGAACCTAAGAGTAAAACAAGTCAAATGAAAAGTCAATTTACTAAACAATTACCATTGAATTGAGCAGAAACCTGAAGGCGTACAAAAATAAAAAAAATCAGCCATTATGAGGGAAATGTAAACATACACCGGTGGTAAGCGATTTCTATGATTTGCATGTAACATAACATGTTTTTTTATGCTATTTGGTAACGAGACGAGCTTGTCGTTTACCTGATGGTAAGCATAACGTCGGCCCATAACAATTGCAGTGCCACTCAGAACTTTGAAACACAAAGGCCTGCGCGGCACTGCAGTGCGCTCGTAACCCTGAGACAGGTAGTAAGTATGTTACCTAATAAGTGATGCATTCAGTACAAAAGCTATCCGTTTGCAGCACCCCCAGGTTTTGTATACGTTTAGCAAACCAAAGAGGGCTTCAAATTTGAAATAACGATACACTTGAAGGTGACTTTTTACATTTAGGCATTAAGGTGCAGAACCCGGCGCGCCGCTATCTCGCTCGCGCATCTTAACATTTTTGAAGATAAATAATCACTTAATATAATTATGAAAAATCGCATTCGGTGAAATTGCTGGCAATGACATTGCAAAGGTACGGCAAAAGTATCATTTTGATCCGATCAAGATTTCATACATGAAAATGGGCAAAACATAAAATCCCATTTTTAGGTTTGAAAACTTGAATGGATCAAAATGAAAATTTTGTACAACCTTTGTCATGTTATTGTCAGCAATTTCACCGAATGCGATTTTTCATAATTATAGTAAGTGATTGTTTATCTTCAAAAATGTTGAGATGCGCGAGCGAGATAGCGGCGCGTCGAATTCTGCCCCTATGAGTAGAGAACAATTAGTTGGCTCGTAACTTTTATTTTGCTAATGAAATGAGTAGTTCGATAGACATAAAATCGAATTATACAGATCCAATTTGCTGACTAATTTAGTTGAAGCAAAGGAATTGACTTCTAGACTTAACTTTACCACGCTGCAAAGATGGTGGAAGAACTCGTTAAATACTCTAGATTGTAACCCCATCGGATGCAATCAATTTTGCTTTACATTGCTAATATAATCATTATATAAAGCAAAATAGCTGCAGTTTCTTCTTCACTTTTCGTCTTAGTCAGTTTTCTTTGTCAGTTCGATCGTAAAAAGATAAAACATTAACTATTCTGCTATCCAAGTTTATTGAAAAGTTTCTAAGGCTAAGATTCAGAGACGGTTCTAAGCGTAGACTTTGGCTTCCATATGTCAAAACTGTATAGAATTTTGACGTATGGAAGCGTGAGGCCACGCTTAGATTCGTCTCTGAATCTCAGCCTAAGAGTTACATTTAGCAAAGCGTGCGGTCGACCATTTGCTATGACTATTTGCACAGCTTGCAGTCTTTCCTTTTTCACAACAAAGTGGTGTGACTAATTACTGATAGCTAATGAGGATTACATTAAATCAATACATCGGAAAATGGCTACATACTACTACTAATGCCTACATACAACACTTCAAAAATTGGTATAATTTTCTATCGGAAATTGAATATTATGTAGATATTCAATCATTTATTAAATCGCCTTCGTCAGAAGCATTAACTTTTTGGACATATTACTCTTTATCCGCTTCTTAGCCTTTTTCCACTTGATGGTTAACTCGTGAAACTAGCTATTTCTTCAATAACTGGTGTTAAAAAGCGTTCATACACTGCAGTTACTTATTATTGAAAAATCTAGTTCAGAAAACCAACAATCTGGTTTCCAAAAATTTCTGGAAAATTGCTACCATTAAAGTTTAGCTACGGTTTTGGCCGGTTGCCTGCCTGGATGAGATTCCTAATCTATTCATTTTCTGTAGCCAACTACTCAATTAGGTTTAATTGATAATGATATATTTATGCCAAATGTAAACATTAAAGTAATAAAAATTATTCAACGCTGCCAATAATAATTATATATTGTATTTACAATAACAGAAAAAACTGGCAAATTTGTTTGTTTGTACTCGATGCTATCAACAATAAACAAACAGCGTAACTGCGGTGTATAGAACGTCGCGCGCCAGCCATACATTTTCAAATTTTCATTTATATACGTCAGGCCGACCGATGCGGGTTCGAGCGACATGTTTTTTTTCTGTTTCCTTACTGGTATAACGTGGTACCGATCGACTAGCCGGGGGTTAATAAAGTCTTAGAAAATATTCTAAGCGTGAAAGAACTATTTTGTGGTTTTTTGTCTTAATAGAAAAAGACAAAAGACTGAAGGCTTACCAACGTTTTTAAGTGAGTCTCGGTTAACGTTGTTTCAGGGCTACCGCAATAGTTGCATTCATTCGTCTAACGCGAAACCCCATTTGAAGATATAGCTATCTCACCATCCAACACAAACTACGCTATTTCTCTCTCGCATTCATAATGCTGCTATACGAAGTATTGCAATCTTAACAATAGGTGGCGTTTTGCGCCTGCGACATAGACAATAAACGATAGGAGTGAATCCTTCATTCCTACACTTTTTGTAACATACTAAAATAAGATTTATGTCAAGGAAATAAAATAGAATATATTAATATTTATGATAAAGAATGGTCATCGCAAATCCTTCGAAGTTGCTCGGTCGCACGCACATAACGCCATTCTAACGTAAATAAATAACACTTTTACGAATAATATAAGGTAATTATTAACAACTGCTAAAATAAGTATCACAAACATCCAGAAATTATGCTAACTTTTAGTAAATCTTAAATCTAAAAGGCATTTCATTAGAGATCATTTCTTGTTGACAATTCACATTATAAAACTATATTATTATAAGTAAATGTACGTTAATAACACAAGATTGATTTCTTAACAATGCGAATTCCTCAGATATTGTGTAACTTAAATAATGGAAGTTATTTCATAACAACGTTATTATTGCGTGAAGCTGATGAGCTGAGAAAATTCCAAATTATATGCCCTTCGACCCGTTTCAAAATGTCCCAGTAAACTATGAAAAACGATGTTCTGTGTTTTTATGTAACAAATAGGAAAAAAACTGATTTTCGTATAACCAACATCATTTCAAAACTTTTTGTCTCGTAGTTTATCACCCGATTACTTTTCCCAAATGGCAATACCTCATCTACCGGCCCGTCATAACATGTCATAAGCAACGTTAATTTGATAACAATATTTAAGACTGAACTAAATTGCTAAGAATGTTATGGCGAGTCATATTGAAAACAAAAATAATGTTTATCGAACAGTTCAGTAAAATTAGTTTCTCTAGAACCTTACTCGGCCATTTTGAAACAGACCCTTAGCTTATTTTTCTAGATGTTAGATTGACATGTGTCAGCGGATTACTAATTTTTATCCACCAATAAACATGATGTTACCTACTTGACATTGGCGAAATTGTGGCTAACATTCCACAGAAGCCAGGAAATAAAGAAAGAAGAAGAAGAACATGGTGTTATCGTGTTATACAGCCTGAGTTGAAATTGTTATGTTACCCCGAAAGGAGGTCAATCTACTGCTGCAGTTCAACGACATTTGTTTTACGAGTTCTTGAAATACGGAATTTTTCATTGAAGAAAAGGCACTTACTTTACGTCAAAATTCTACTACAGAACTTCCGGGCAGCCCTAGATCAGCTGATTCACTCGATAATTCAACTTGTGTTGAACTTTGTTAAATGATAATGTTGATTAGAAGACTTAGAAAAAAAAGTCAGAAAATGCCGTTTGAAGTATTATTTCTTTTTTTAGAAATGTGTTGTTCCAAGGTACGCACCACTTGTCGACAACTCTGGTCCTAATCACCCCCTTCCGGGATAACATACAAATTTAAACTCAACATGTATAGCGGCTACCGCAGCTGCCTGCTGAAATTATTCTCGCATATAGCTTGTCTCCGAAGATTATAAAAATTAATGGCAACCCGGCATGGAAATGTCTCTTCAAATATATAGGGATGCACAAGACAGCTCAGCAACACCAACCGACCACGTATTGTTAAAATAATAGCAATAACAATACATTATAAAGTTTTGTGCAGTTTAAGTAAAATCTCGTAGTGCGTAAAAATCGGAGCCGCGATACAACTTTCTTAAAAAAAATATTTAGTATTTTTAAAGTTTTTATACTAAACGCAATAAAATATCAAACATGAAAGACTCGTAAAAAGTTGGAAGACACAGGGCCCGGGTAAATTTAGTTTTTTCTCTTACATATAACTTAAGCTAGCATATATAACTGACTATTACAGTATTCAATTCAATAACTAGCATTACAATAAAAATGAGCGTTGCTTAAGTTTTTTTCTAGGGTGTAAACAAAATATCGATATATAGAAATCATGTTCAATTTCATCATTTCGACACAAATGTGTATGTATAACAACTGTAAAAACATTAGTTTAAGTAGATCTGTTCGTAAACATAATAATGTTTTCTCTCTTTTTACGTACTTCATTAATTCATTTAACAATAATTGAAGGATAGATTATTTTGAAGCGCTTCTAGAGTATATTCTGTGATGTACGTACACACAGTAAGGACGCAACTTAGGACTACGCCAATCATTATCACGCTTTTTGACCGCAGACGAAGAAAGTCGTCATATTATGAAATTAAATCATAAAAATATTTACATACATTTTATTTATGAAATTAAATTCATACCTCTTTCAACATAGTCACAGTTACTGGCCACACCACGTTCAGAAAAAGCGCGGTAATGATATATCAAAATGATAACCGATAAATGCGCTGGGATACAGATAATGGCAACACTCCAATAAACAACATTCCTCAAACCTTATAAACAAAGTTTGGTCACAACTTAAAAATAATGTTAATCTATAAGTATTTTAAGACACTAGAAACACTTAGTAAATACAATTGACTTGTTAAATTTCATTTAATATATTTTTTATAAAAAGTACTTAACTATTGCACCGTTTATACAAGCTACACATAATTATTTTCGCGTAAACGCGCGTACTCATATTGACTCATAAGCATAGGTAACTAACTACATGTACTGAGATACTACGCCAATATTATTTCTTTGTATTTGACTTAAGGACGAACTAGTCGTTCATTTCTCCATACAACCGTACTTGGGTGATTACTCCACAACTTGACGTTTTAAGTCCAAAATTAAGAATAATATCGATTTATCTCTTCGTTATCTACGTTAGTATGCAAACTATACAGAAAAAAAAATAACTGGCTTAAAAGTAATGAGCCTTCAAACATCTGTATTTTAGCACGTATTTTAACGCAAGTTTGGACGTAAATAAATTACAAAAGGATTACGAAAACTCCAAAATAATGTACATACTAACAAGCTTTAGTGTGTTGACATTTCAAATAACTTTGGTTTGACTAAATACATTTAGTAGTTTTATCGTAAAACCCCAAGCACCAGAAGCCAATTCATACATTTTTGCGCGCGGGTTTTCGACTTTTCGGTTTTCGTCGCGACTTTACGAGGGAGTGTAATTGTGTATGCGCGAGCATTAGCTTCATACTACTCTTCGCTGCAAAGTCTTACCTTGTCCCACGAATGTTAGACGAAATAGCATGCATTTTAGCCGCGCCCACCGCTTAGTTCGCGCAGTGGACTAGTAGGCTCTTAAGGGCAGGATACGGCGCGCCGCTTTGTCTGAATCGCTTTGTCGTCACTGAATATGTTTGAAGATAATCAATATTTTAGTATAATTATGAAATATCGGTAAAGTTGCTGACAATAACGTTACAAAAGTGTAACAAAAATATTATTTTGATCCACTTCTGTTTTCAAACCTAAAAGTGGGAATTTACGTTTTGCCCATTTTCATGTATGAAACCCAGATCGAATCAAAATGATACTTTTGCCGTACCTTTCTAATGTTATTGTTAGCAACTTCACCGAATGCGATTTTTCATAATTATATTAAATTATTGGTTATCTTCAAAAATGTTGATATGCGCGAGCGAGAAAGCGGCGCGCGCTATCCTGCCCTTAAATACAATTTCAACATCGAACAAACGATAAAATTACGAATATATCCGTTGGTGCTATGTAATTATTACTTTATATATCGGCCATGCACCGTCGCGCGTCGCTTGCAAATAACAATTTAATAGAATAAGTGCAACATAAAAGCTCTCATCATCATCATCATCATCATCATCATCAGCCGGAAGACGTCCACTGCTGAACATAGGCCTCCCTCATAGATAATAAAAGCTCTAAAATAATGTAAATATTAACTTTTTCATCTAGCATCAATGAATTTTCAGTCAAGTCATAAATATTAGTGTCAAAAATTTAATAATAATCACGGAATTTATACTCAGTATTGCATGTGACTGTATATCGATAGATATGGGCCAATATGAGCTCACGTCTTATACTAAAAATTATAACTACGATGAACAAATCAATCATGACTTTAGAACATTTTCATGTCAACAAAGTATATAGTAAATTACAAAGTTTGAAGACCTTGCAACACTGTTTTACGAATTAATAACTTCATTATATTATGTACATGGCCTACGGTTACGAAACTTAGTTTTTTTTTGTACCGAATAACTACGCTATATTTCTACGACGCAACCTTTACAAGAACTCAGTATCATATCAAGAAGATATGTTAAAAACTAGCAGAACACTACAACATTTGCACACGAACTTTAAAACTTATTTGGAAGCGATATAGTACCGTCAAAAGTTCCAAGTAGATCAAAGTAATTGGTCAGCGCAAAGATAAAACTTTCCAAAAATCCTATCAGACATTTCTATGAGTTAGATCTAGCATAGTTTTTCATTTTGACCGTTCAGTGTAGCCTAGAATAGCATAGAGGTCATATTTATAAAAATATGGTCCTTCGCAGATCATCGAGTGAATTTCAAAAAGAAATTTCGACTGTTTTTATATTATATAGTCAACTGCAAAAATATGTTACACATTCAGATTTTCAAAATTAGTCTAAATGATTTTGCGAAAATACGTGTACTAAATCACGTTTTCATTTTAATTATGAAACCAGTGTAGAGTATGTAGACGAATAAAACTTTTCTGATATCAGCAGCGCAAGTACGGATCTTATCGATCGATAAAATTGACAGTTATAATCGATAAAGTGAGTTTTATCGATTTGTTATATAATTTATCGAGCCTTGATACATTTGACAAAAGTTATCGAATAGCTAAACCAAAGAGAATATAGAGCTACCACAATACTTTACAATCAGATTTCGGTACTCGCAACATTCGATAAATTTATCTGTTTTATCGATTAGACAAACTTAACGAAACAACTTCCGTGCTTGCGCCGCAGGTTTTGAGGTGAAAGCGCTTTAGATTTGTACGGAATCCTACGCAACATCACGGATGCATTTTGCATGTTGTGTATTTCATCAGTAAATCATTTTTAGTAAAACCCTTACGCTATGGTGAATACAGTATTGTCAGTATTTGCGAAGCCTTTTTTTACTAATCCGTCGCATACGATGCTGCGTTGACCATTCCACGTCTACGTAATATAACATTTCTTGTCATTTTCGTAACCCAATCATTGGGTGTTATTTGTTCAAATATGTACTACAAAATAGATGGTTGATTTCTTTCTTCAAGCGCTTGGCCGTAACAAATAACAATACAAAAACCTAACACGATTTACATCTAGCAAAGCTGTAACAACATTGACTCATAGCAGCCTATCAAGCAAACACACTTCTGCACAAAATATAACACAACCAGAAAATTACTTTGGCCACGCTTGTTCCAATGTTGATCTAATAAGAATTCGGCGCGCCGCTATCTCGCTCGCGCATCTCAACATTTTTGAAGATAAACAATCACTTAATATAATTATGAAAAATTGAATTCGGTAAAATTGTTGACTATAACTTTACAATGATTAAACAAAAATTTCATTTTGATCCATTCAAGTTTTCAAACCTAAAATTTGATTTTATATTTGCCCATTTTCATGTTTAAAAACTTTATCGGATCAAAATGATACTTTTGCCGTACCTTTGTTGTTATTGCCTGCAATTTCGAGAGATAGCGGCGCGCCGTATTCTGCCCCTTAAATTAAATTTCCCGATCGATGAATCTTGTTGTAAGTCGGTCAACGTTCACAACCGACCCAATTCTAAACTACTTACAAAAGATTTTCAACGACAAAACGGTTACTATTGTCAAAATTCATGCTATTAAACGTCAACGACACTAAACCAAGGCAATAAGCAAGACCCGGTGTTTCAAACAATAACGTGATTATTATTAGTAGTATTGCTTATTTGACTGATCTGGGTATGCGGACGCTACGCCCCTCCATCTTGAATAATCTTCGTTACGTGATTATATCGATATCGACAAAAATCGGAGCTAAGGAGGTCGCTTTCCTATAAAAACAGCCTCCACGGAGTATTGCATTTTTTGTCTATGGTCGATTGGAACCTTGTCAATAATTATGGAACTCCATAGACGTGTTTATGTCAAAAGTTAAATCAATGGTTAGACTGAGTTTAGCTAATGCACAGCATTCTCATCAATAGTCACACCAGTCAAAAAGCTTAGTGCACATTTTACGGACTATAAACTGACGTCACAATTGACAACGTCATTCCAGCGTATTCTCAACTCAATCCGTCAGGTTTCCGTTCGGATCCACATTCTTCGTCTCTGTCATCCATACAGATAAATAAAATTGAAGTGTCTGTTTGTAATATCAAAATAACAGCTTTTTACTAAATGCACATGAAAGTATATACGGTACCTACTACAAAACAACAATTTTTAAAAATCTGTCTGTCTGTCTATCTGTCTGTTTGTTCCGGGTAATCTCCGAAACGGCTGGACCCAATTTTGACGGGACTTTCACTGGCAGATAGCTGATGTTACAAGGAGTAACATAGGCTACTTTAATTTTAGAAAAATAATTAGGGTTCCGCGCAAAAAAATAAAAACCATGTAATCCAAAATCTCCACGCGGGTGAAACCGCGGGGCAGCAGCTAGTCCTGAATATAGATGAATGAGACGGATCCGAACGGAAACCTGTCGGATTGAGTTGTGAATATGCCGGCAGTTCTTTGTATCGGAGTACGTGCATTAGCCATCGGTTCAGTAGCAACGAATTATGTGGTGTAGAGGAGTGATATTGTTGCTGTGAGATGCAAAGTAGTGCATAATTATGTTGTGATGATATTTAAAGTGGGTACATGTGGCCCAAAGCCCTATTTCTTCGGATGTGTTGTATTTTCGGTCTGTATTCGTGTGGTTTACGTGATCACGCGAGCTCTTCTCCATTCATAAGGAAGACCCGGAATGAAGACTCGTCGACGGCGTCGGCATACATCAACTCCTCCTGTGTTAAACGTTATTATGAAATCCTCAGATCATACAAACAAGGAGATGTGGTAAGGCGTAAGTAGCGGATGCGAAAGCATCAGGCCTAAATCAGGCCAGATACATTTAATCAAATGGGGAGCTACACTGCTTACTTATCCCGCTAGGTGGCGCATTACCGCTGGTGTTGTTTCACTATTAAACTTCATTATAAATCTTTAGTAAGTAAACAAAAAGTCGTCTTTGCAATAAAGTATGCTTCTGTAAAGTGAAATTCAGTGTCAAATTAAGGTACACACGTTTCCCTTTCCAAAGTCGCACAAGTTCCCGCTCGGCCACAGTCGCTCTAAAAATGCACAAGTTTATTGGGAACAGCCTTGGTACCAGCGGGAGAACCGCCTCAGTCGCCGACACAAGACCGAGGGTGACAATGAGGCAGCAAAGTATCGCACTGACACTATGTGTAGAGTTCCCCCACTCACCTGCATGAGATCTATTGTGGGATGAGAGTCAATAAGTTCGAGAGCTGCGTCGAGCTGCGCCCCGCGCCCCGCGCCCTCCCCCTCTCCCTCCGCCGCCCCCGACCCGCCCGTCGCCGCTCGGCTTATTGTAAACCTTAATCACAACGCAATACAGATTATTTTCGCATAATGATAAATAACTGCGAAATTATTTATCTACCAGCTGTGCTCCGCGGCTTTGCCCACGTAGTCTAAGTTACTCCTTATTACATCAGCTACCTGCTAGTGAAAGTCCCGTCCAAATCGGTCCAGCTGTTTCGGAGATTGCCCTGAACAGACAGACAGACAGACAAAACCCTATTCAAGATAACTTTTTTTTATACTATTTGATAATAACGAGACGAACTGGTCGTTTGCCTGATGGTAAACATAACGCCGGCCCATAACAATTGCAGTGCCACTCAGAACTTTAAAACACAAACGCCTGCGCGGTACTGCAGTGCACTCGTTACCCTGAGACATTTGGTTTTTAAGCCTCATAACCCCAGTAATATTTCACTGACTACTTTGCTAAACAAACAGGTACAAGTAATGCTTGAACACTACTTTACATATATATAATTATATATATTATACACTCGCAGAAGAGTTAATCGTCTACTGGGCTAATTATGATCCACTGATCTAGATCTTAGTGTTTACACTAGACTTGAAAACTTGTCGTCACATAATGATCAAAGATACTCACTCGCTGTCCTCGTTTATCAACACGTTTCCGTGTAAAAAGAGATCACTGCGCACTGTGTAAATGTTGCTTTCGGAATTCTCAGACTGCTCCACCTGAACAAAAACAGTTCACTTACAGATCACCGTGATGAAATGTTCCGCACTGAAATCAGTCGCTGTTGACGGGGAGTTTTACTATAGTCTATACAACCACACTATATGAACTGCAAGGTAGTGGAGTTTTGGCGGGAATGCGAAAATGTGCTGTTGTTGATTTTGTGTTATTTACTATAACCTATGTTTCTTCGAGTGTTAATGTGTAATAATGGTGGATTATTAACCATTAAGTGTTCGTAAAAGTGCATGAGTGAAAGGCAAATAGTAAAAAGGCGAAAAACGTGTATTTTCGTATTCTATCCAAAACTCCATAGAAGCTTCAGTAAAGTATCCACCGCTTTACTGAAGCGTCACTTCGACTCGAAAATTGTTTCTAATATTGCGACTTAAGGACTGTGTATACAGGTCAAGAAATAAATGAAAAAAAAAATGCAAGGTAGTGCGGTGCGGAGAGAACTGCAGTGCAAGTACATACCGATCTTTTCGATAAATAAATTGACAGTTCGAATGGTTATAAATTTAAATTAGAGATAGGTAGTTCTTGATTTTTTCGGAAACGAAACGAAGCTAAATTTACTTTCTTCTTCAATTTGAATATACGCATCTCACAATTCGAAGACTGGTTTATGGAGCAAAGACTATCCTATCCTACTTCCTACTAATATTATAAATGCGAAAGTGTGTTTGTTGGTTTGTCCTTCTTTCATGCAGCTACGGAGCAACGGGTCGTGATTTTTGGCGTAGACATAGTTTATGGACCGGAGAGTAACACAGGCTACACTTTATCCCGGAAATATGCACGGTTCCTGTGGGAACGAGGCTGAAAATCACAGGCAGAAGGTAGTAATAAAATAAAACGGACGGCTCCGTAGCTAAGTTGGTAGTAACCCTGCCTGCAAAGCGAGGGGTCCCGGGTTCGATTCCCGGCCGGGGCAGATTTTGTGTAAGCATGAAGTTTGTTCTCGGGTCTTGGATGTTTGTGATGTGTATCTGTGTGTGTCCATGCCACCTGCGACACAGGGAATCCTAGTGCGGGGGTATGAGTGTGAAAGTGTTTAAAAAAAATAAAAAACAATCTTTACCTGAGTATCATCTTCTGATACATATTCTGTGTGCAGTTGCTGTTGCAGTGGCCACGTGCAATGCGTCCGGGCACACCGGCCTTCCTCCTCCATATCTGCTACACCGTCCATAACAATATCGTCTTCTGTACATGTTGACTCTAAGGTTAAAGTTTGTTCTATTATTTGTTCAGGAAGCTCGAGTATGGTGGCTCCTTCGACGCTCTCGACCAATAATGATGGTGCTTGTGTATCGGGCACCTGTAATGTGAGGAAATTGGATGTTAAAATGGTTTCAAACTAGCTTCTGGCTGCGGTTACGTACGCGTTGAATTAAGATATAAAGTAACCTGAGATTGTGTATGTAACCTATTCCAGCGAAATAAGGTAATTTCGCTGGTAGCTTAAATTCCTGTTAGTGAAAGAATTTTTGAAAACGGACCGGCTGCCTTATCAGCTAACAATCTCGTGTTCGTTTTCAATACCAGACCGATTAAAACCAGCGGGACGGTCACTAGTCTTCGTGTGGAAGGAATGGTCTAGAATTTTCGCTGGTTATTAAAGAAATAAGCTCTTACAAAACGAAAAGAAGCGAAAACTATTGACAACTCCTTCCACACGAAGACTAGTGACCGCTGGTTTTAATCGGTCTGGTATTGAACACGAACACGAGATTGTTAGCTGATAAGGCAGCAGTTTCCAGAGATTAGCGGTAACAAACAAACTCAACCTCTTTTAATATTAATATACCATCTTTATAATATTAGCATAGAAGTATAGTATAGACTAGCTGTTGCCCGCGGTTTTACCCGCGCGGATATATTGAATTTAATGGGTTTTATTCTTTTGCGCGGAACCCTAATTCTATTTCTAAAATAAAAGTAGCCTAAGTTACTCCTTATAACTTCAGCTATGTGCCCGTGAAATTCCCGTGAAAATCAGCCAAGCCGTTTAGGAGGTTACCCGGAACAAACAGACATTAAAAAAATTTAAAAATTGTCTTTTTGTTATAGGTACCGTATATATTTTCATATGCAGTAAAAAGCTATTTTGATATTACAAACAGATACTTCAGTCTTATTTATTTGTGTAGATAGCAAAATTACAAAAGAAGGCTTACCACAGACATGTCTTTTTTCGCTTTTGAGTTCTTCGGAGCTCTCTTAGGCGCCGACGGTTTGCACTCGTTCTTCATGTGCACTTTTTTCATATGTATGTACAGGGAACTCATACTCGTGAAAGTTTGCTCACAACCTGTATAGTTAAAAATAATTTTAATTAGTCCCTCCAAGAGTAGCCTGAAAGAGATTGTTGTGTAACTATAATGCGGCCCATTATACAGGGTGAGTTTGAATTGGTATCTTATACCGGAAGGGGGTGATTAAGACCATGGTTGTGGAACTTGTGAGAACCTCCCTTGGAAATGCGTCACTCTAAATTTCCATACGAAAAAATAAATTCACTTCCAACGTGAAGTGTACGGTATTTTCTGAACCCTTGTTCTTTTTCTAAAATAAAAGTAGCCTAAGTTACTCCTTATAACATCAGCTATCTGCCATTCAAAGTCCCGTTAAAATCGGTCCAGCGGTTACGGAGATTACCCGCAACAGACAGACCGACCGACAAAAATTTTAAAAATGGTTGTTTTGTATTTTTATTTTTATTTGTATTCAAACATACGTAGCCAAAACTTAATCTGATTTCTGCCAAACTACTGAGTAGTTTGTAGGCAGACGCAACTCTCATTAACATAATAATTAAGCTATGCAAGTATGTTGGCATTAAGAAAATTTATAATTTTATTTATATTGTTAAAGGTACCTTATATACTTTCATATGCATCTGGTAAAAAGCTGTTATTTTGATATTCCAAACAGGCACTTCAATTTTATTTATTTGCATAAATTAACAACTTTTATTTTGCAGAATCTAATTACATGCTATACTAATATTAACATAATTCAATGTTTAGTCAACTATAATAGAACTAACATTCTTAAATTCTAGTATTGAGTTTTAGTGCGTACCGTCGTGCGCGCAGCGGTGCTGCGGCGGCGCGTGGTTGCGGCGCACGTGGTCCCGCAGATGCTCGCCGCGCAGGAAAGCGCGCCCGCACGCGCCGCACGCGTGCCGCCGCTCGCCCGTGTGCCGCCGCGCGTGCCGCACCAACTTGCTCGCCGAACGGAACGCCCAGCCGCAGTTCTGAACACGAACATGCACTACTTATGTAGGATTGCATAGACGATTGAGTGAACGATAGAATAGGGATGTTGACTTCATTTTTTTTTTATGATGTCAATGAATTCGTTTTTTCATGAGAATCAAATGTCTCTATCGAAAAAACTGGAAATCGAACGCTTGACACGTCAAGAATTAGAGTCAAAATCGGGCGTATCTACTGAGCGCTAAAACGCCCCATACAAATTGGACGGAACATCTGACGTCAGTTGTTCTACGCGGGCCGTAAAGTTGTACGAAAAATATGCATTTTGTTGATTATGCCGTGAAAAACTGCGTTTAAGTATATATTCGGTGTACATTTTTTTTTTCATTAAAATGTAAAGAATCTGATAGTATCATTTACTAATGGATGATAAAAAAAATTGTTGAATTTGGGAAACTTTTAGATGCCCGTGTATTTGTGGAAATTATACATTTTTGTGAATTTCATTTTTATTGTGTTAATGTAATCTTCTTAAAACTGTATAACGGCAGAAATTATATATTTTGTATTTCATGCAACATCCCAATTGGGAACGTAATAGATGAATTATTGATAGGACTGAACTGCGTATGTGTAATATACGACGAATGGCTGAAAAGACGGACGGACGAATAAAATTTAAGTAAAAAGCAATAACGAAATATTGAAGATAGCAGTGTTTTCATTCCATCAACCGAACCCCCTACACTTATTACTCGTAAAAGAAAATTGCATGTACAGTTTTAAATAAAGCTTTTATCACTTTATGTTCGGACCATCTTGACCCTATTCAAATTTGACCAGTCTGCTTTAGGATTGTATACTGGCATTTTTTTTTCCTTAGAAATGGCAGAGATGTTTCAAATTCAGGACTTACCGGAAATTGGCAGGGGTAGGGGCGGTCGCCTGTGTGCGCGCGCGCGTGCTCCCGCAGGCGGCAGGGCTGGCGGAACACGCGGTCGCAGCCGGCCCAGCCGCACGCGAAAGCGCGCGAGCAAGACGCTGCCTGGTGCGCCCGCGCCCCGCCCGCCCAGAAGAATCGCCGTCCACACGCGGGACATCTGCGATAAATGTCACGTCCACAATGGGGATGTTGACTCAATTTTTTTTATGATGTCATTCAAGAAATTCGTTTTCTCGTGAAAATCAATTTCTATATTGAATATTTGGAAATCGAACGTTAGGAACGTAGAAAATGAGAATCAAAGTCGGGCGTATCTTCTGAGCCTTAAAATGCCCCATACAAATTGGACAGGATATCTGACGTCACTTGTTCGCAGGCCATGAGCTGTACTAAAAACATGCATTTTGTTGATTTGTCCGTGAAAAACTGCGTTTAAGTACATAGTTGTCGTCATACATTCTTTTTATCCACTGAAATGTAAAAAATCTGATGGTATAATTTAAATTACTACTGGATGATAAAAAAAAATCGTTGAATTCGTGAAACTTTTAGATGCAGTATCTTTGCAGAAATAATATACATAATTATACTTAAACTCAGTTTTTCACGGACATATCAACAAAATTCATGTTTTTAATACAGCTTTATGGCCCGCGTTGGTCAAGTGGCGTCAGATATTCTGTGCAATTTGTATGGGGCGTTTTAGCGCTCAGTAGATACGTCCGATTTTGACTCATATTAGGTTGGGGAAAAAGTCTTTTCGCATTATAGTATGTATGAACTTGTAATAAAATCTCTTTGGCTATACTATTTGTCTCTGGCTGGTTTTGGTATCATATGAAAGTTTAAATTTTAAAGAACATAATTCCAAATTCAAATTAGGAAAATGTGTGATTTTCATTTGTTTTTCGTACTGTCAAAATGAGTGAATCTAATGAAGAAATTCGATACATTTTAAAATTTTACTACAGAAAAGGTAAAAATGCAACGCAAGCCGCGAAAAAAATTTGCGATGTTTATGGACCTGGTGCAGTGTCTGTGAGAGTAGCACAAATTTGGTTTAAGCGTTTTCAATCCGGAAATTTTGATCTTAAAGATGCACGTCGCTCTGGTCGCCCTATTACGGATAAAATGGATGCCATTTTTGAAAAAGTGGAACAAGATCGGCATATCAGTAGTTACGACGTAGCTGAAGAACTGGGAATTGACCACAAAATAGTTTTGGCGCATTTGAAAAAAACTGGGTACACAAAAAAGCTCGATATTTGGGTGCCTCACGAGCTCACTGAAAGAAACCTAATGAACCGTGTACTCATTTGTGATTCTTTACTACAACGTAATGAAACCGAACCATTTTTGAAGAAGCTGATAACTGGTGATGAAAAGTGGATCACGTACGACAAGAACGTGCGAAAAAGGTCGTGGTCAAAGACCGGTCAGGCTTCACAGACTGTGGCGAAACCCGGGTTAACTCTCAACAAGGTGATGCTGTGTGTGTGGTGGGATTGGAAGGGCATTATTCATTATGAGCTGTTACCACCAGGCAGGACCATCGATTCTGAACTCTACTGCGAACAACTGATGATATTAAAGCAAGAATTTGAGAGAAAGCGGCCGGAATTAATCAACAGAAGTGGTGTGGTTTTTCATCATGATAACGCTAGACCTCACACATCTTTAGCCACTCAGAAAAAATTAAGAGAGTTTGGCTGGGAGGTGTTAATGCATCCGGCGTATAGTCCTGACCTTGCACCTTCAGATTTCCCCCTGTTTCGGTCTCTTCAGAATTCTTTAGGCAGTGTCAGGTTAACATCACGAGAGGACTGCCAAAACCACTTGTCGCGGTATTTTGATCAGAAGTCCCAAAATTTCCATAGCAATGGGATCATGTCCCTACCTACAAGATGGCAAAAAGTTATCGAACAAAATGGTACCTACATACTTTAGTTAAATGTAAATAAACTATATTAAAAAATGTTTTGAATTTTCTTAAAAAATGCGAAGAAACTTTTTCCCCGACCTATTATTTTTGACGTTACTAGCGTTCGATTTCCAGTTTCTTTTATATCGACATTTGATTCTCCTGAAAAAACGAATTGAATGACATCATAAAAAAATGCGAATGTTTATGTCACTCAACTTCTGAAATGCCTTTAATTTACTAAAAAGTTTTTACCCTAAACACTTAATGCGACCAAATACCTACCCATTTTCATTTTTGACTTCACTATACATAACTTACAATTAACAGTAGGTAACACAAAAAATTCTCCGAGAACTTAAAAAAAATTGTCATTGCGCGGAAAACTAAATGATTGACTGACAATACCTGAACAGTGCTTCTTCCGGAGAGTGGTCTTCGTTCAGATGCTTCATCAGCTGGTTGCGGATGAGGAAGGTCCTACCGCACTTGGTCTCAACACCGTCGGCATCCGTTTTCTTCACGGGACAATCTAAGATTGTAGGCGTTTTTGGCTTGTTGTGAGCATTCTTATGCTTTTGTAGGCGCGCTTCGGTCCAGAACCCTTTGTTGCAGTTTGGCACGTCGCACTGGAACAGACCACTTTAATGTTATATAATCAGACTCAGAAAATGTTTTAATGTATCTTCTTTTTTTTAATCAAAACACAACTGATTCTTAAACCCTGATTCCTTGTATAGGAAATCAAGAACTATGAGGACTATGGCCTCAGATGACACATGACAAGTTGCCCAGACACGGAACAAATGCTTGTATATTTTTCAAGTTAAACGTTTGTCCCGTCGCGGGAATCAAACCTGCAAACTTTACACGCTATAAAATTTAAATGCATCAACTTATCAACTACACTACCGAGGTTGTCGAACAGCGCAACATTTCAAAATGAAAGCATAGGTAATTAGAGACACAAGTGCCAATCTTGGAGGCAAAATTAAAAATGACAGGAAAGTGAAAAAATATACATTGTTAACATACCTTGAATTTCACAGGTCTACTTGTGTTGTCTAAGAAATCTAAGGCTAGGTTTTGTGCAGGTACATTTGTAACTTCTTGTGATGTTTCATTATTGAGTAAAGACTCTACAGCCAAAGGAACAGCTGCCGCATCTATACTACTATCCGAATTTTTATCAATATAAATATTACTTATTTGAGATCCATCATCTGCAATATAAAAATAAAATAAATTGTAAACTATAAGATAAATTGTAAACAGTAAAGTACATATATAATTTAATCTTATTTTTTTTAGTATTTATTATTATCACTAATAGTGTACATGAAATAATGCTATACTTAGTGGCATTTATCTATCAATTATCCATCAGGTTGTACCAGAAAAATGGTTAGAGTGTGCGGCTATTTGTTATTAGAGAGTGCGTTTTTTTTAATTCTTTTTGATACCGAGACAACCTGGTCGTTTGCCTGATGGTAACCATAACGCCGGCCCATTACAATTGCGGTGTCACTCAGAACTTTGAAACTCAAAGGCCTGCACGGCACTGCAGTGCGCTCGTTATCCTGAGACATCAAACCGGAACACAGTAATGCTTGCACATTGCAATGCTTTAACAAGCCATAAATATCACATTAGTAAGATTAGAAGGTGGTTCATTGAAAGTGGTAGGAGTCTTATTCTGAAACTAAAATGTCTCTTCAACCTTCAATAGGTGAACGGGTCAACAACCATATTGAGATGTGAAGCAAACCTGGCTCATGGTACAGGCCCACGAAAGGCGCAAGTCGAGTAACATAAAGCAATGAGAGGCCCAGTAGTAGGATGATAATGATAAGACACAAGTGCTAGTGTACAAAGTGTTTTATCTTAGCACAAAAGTCAAGTGCATGAACACTATTTGTGTCATAAAGCTTTTTAAAATTCTTATCTACTTACAATAATTGTCTGTGTTTGTGTCTTTTGATTCTTCACACATAAAATCAAGGCACCATTTCGATTTAGTTTCAGTCTCTATTACTCTCGATGATATTGTACCGTCAATGTTGTACAAAACATTTTTCTGAAATTGAGAAGTATATGTTGTAAGTTAGATTTGGGGAACAAAACAGAAGTCTATTCCATTTAAAAGAACAGAAATTAAAAACAAATCCATAACTAGCCTGTCTGCAGGGATTATGATTAATATGTGATTGCAAGTTTATTTTCAAAGAGAAACTTTATAGCTCAATTAATTTGGTAACTATTTCTTCCATACATTCACCATGTCCGTCATAAATTAAATTTGGGATGTTGACTGCATTGAAATAAAAATATAATTTTGCTGCCATACGATAGTTTCTGTGGCAGAAATCCTAAAAACACAATATTTTTCTTTATTTTTAAAGAATTTAATTTTAATTTCATAATTAAAATGTAAACACATCACTCCGAAGTCACGTGATGGCAAACGCCAATCAAAGCGCATGACGTCACGCATTCAATCGGAATGAGTATATTGCTTGTTGTGCTTAGTATTTTAGAGTGATTTCTGTGAATATTTATCTGACCCGTGAAAAACAGAAAACATGGAATCAACTTGTCACTTTACAGTGTTATAGAAAAGTACTCTGTGGTATTGAGCACGTGACGTCACACTGACCACGTGACCAGCTGCCTTATCAGCTAACAATCTCGTGTTCGTTTTCAATACCAAACCGATTAAAACCAGTGGTCACTAGTCTTCGTGTGGAAGGAGTTGTCAATAGTTTTCGCTTCTTTTCGTTTTGCAAGAGCTTATTTCTTTAATAACATTCGTTCGAAAATGATAACCAGCAAAAATTCTAGACTATTCCTTCCACACGAAGACTAGTGACCGCTGGTTTTAATCGGTTTGGTATTGAAAACGAACACGAGATTGTTAGCTGATAAGGCAGCAGTATTGGCGTTTTGGAGCGAAATTTAAAACGGCATTTATAATACATGAAAATGAAAGTATTAGTTGTTTTAAAAAGTAAATTTAAATATTTTGGGTTATATTAGGCCCACACACATCGTTTTAAACACTTTCCCAAAATCAGTCAACATCCCAATTACTGTGTTAATAAGTAACGACTACATAATGGTAGACGTATTTTACCCTCCCTTGTCTTAGAATGGTAAACTATTACCTGTGTTATTGTACCATCATTTAAAAATGACTCCACATTCAAAGTATTTGGTGCAGCACATAGGTCATGATCTGAAAATGTACACATTTTACATATTAGTGATCAGATATTTAAGAAAACCAACTAAAATTTAGTCAATTCTTTCCATCCGAAGACATAGCGACCGCTGGTCTTAATCGGTTTGGAATTGAAAATGAACACAATTTTGTTAGCCGGTAAGGCCCCTGGTCATTAGTATTTACATCAGCTAATCTGGGTCTAGTGTGTTCACCATCTTCAACCACATTGTTGTGTAAGATCTGGCGAGATAGTGGGCAAACCCTAACTGATCAAGTGTAAAAAAAGGCTGAAGCACACATAAATCTTATAGGGTTCATAGTAGGATCCTTTGCTCATAAGTCCACTTTTTAAAACAAATGTTATCTAACCATAACTATTAGGAACAGTGACCACATTTTGGTGTCCAATTTCAACAACATCAAACAATACCATTAGTATGGATAAGCCCATGGAAATCCTAGGATTTTGTAATTTACAATTTTTTGATTGCTGGTGGCCCTTCCGGGCCTGCCTAATTATAACGCGAAAATGGCACAAAAGCTTGATGTTTCATCAAAGAAAAAAAGGCTACGAAAAAAGAGACAATGCGAGAGACTTCGGTTGGCATTCTGAAAATTTTAAAATACATTTCCAAAGAAAATTATTGCGCGGTAATTTCTTAAAACTTTTTCCACACGTGCACCACCTGTCAGAATGGCATGTCGGTGCGACATTTTCGTTGGCAGTGCAAGACGACAGCAATCAAAACATGTTTACCTTGATTAACTAATTAATGTTTTAATAACAAAAATTACTCACTGCATTGTTAAAACTAAACAAATCAAGTAAATGTAATTTGATGGTTTTTTTTCTATTTATTTGTGTCATATCATATATCACCTGTATATATTCACCCTCCTTAAAAATTGATATTGTTTTAATATGCACCTGTATATTGTACCTGTCAGATACCAAGGACCGCTTTTGAACAGTTCCGTTACTTGTTTTTCAGAAAATGCAAACTTGAATAAAAATAAAAAATCATGGCAGTTACTAAAACTGACTGATTTAATCCATGTTACACCTCAAAAATGTAACTGGTACATGTAAAATTTACTCTCTCCAGGATATTATGGAGTAGTATATTGGCTTATCCATAGTTTGATAATGTCATGAAATCCCAGTAATTGCACACCAAAATCTGATTATGATATAAATTGTGATAGAATTATCTTAGATGTCATTGGTTGAATTTGGTTGTTGATATGCCATATTTTTTTAAAAATCAAATACTTTGAAAAACACAAACCTTGTTATTTAACCAAATTCAATGTGATGAAGCTTTGAGTCTTTGTGCATTAGTTAAATGTCAAGTGCTGTTATGGTCAAAGTTTATTGTTAAGCTCATCGCAGGAATCGAAAACCCTACAGATTGACAAGCAACTTTTCTACCGCCTAACTATCATTGCTTCTGAAACAATGATGTAATATTACAATAGTAATTATTATTACTACTAAAATCAGTATTTGCTTTATTTAACAATTTTTATTATGCTATTTGATAACGAGACAAACCAGTTGTTTGCCTGGTAAGCATAACGCCGGCCTATAACAAATGCAGTGCCACTCAGAACTTTGAAAAGAAAAGGCCTGTGCAGCAATGCAATGCGCTCATTACTCTGAGACATTAGGTATTAAGTCTCATAAGCTTGGTAATTTCACTGGCTACTTTGCTCATCAAACCGGAACACAGTAAACACATTACTGCTTGGTAGCAGACTTCACAAGCGAAGCGGTGGTACCAACCCAGATGGACGCTAAATTGCAAGAGTTAAGTCCTACCACATAATAAATTAATAATCACATAGTTTGATAACCGCACACTCACTTTCCACTTGGGCATTATGTGCATAGATAGTTATACTATCACCATTTATTTCCAGTGTCTGCGAGGTATCCAAAAGATTTTTGTCACATTCTTCACTAACATCCACCATGCTGTACTTGGGTGCTAGGTCAATCTGAAATGATTGGTCACATTCCACACTAGGTTCTTCTAAAATGGCTGATGCTGAAGACAGTCTATTATCACCAGCGGGAGACAATGACATTATCTCAAGAGATTCATTGTTCTTCTGTGCGTTAAGTCTCACCACTTTAGATTTCCTTCGTAAAATATTTGGTTTCTGATACGGCTTTCGCGTAGCCCCTCTTTCTTGTGAGAGAAACATCTTGTTTAGTTTAATTCATTTCAGAACATAGTATAAGGGGATGGTACCTGCAACACAAATAGAAAACTGTTTTGTTTGAACTCTGATAACAAATTATTTAAGCAAAGCTTAATGTTTATTTATATGAGTTAGTATTAGAGTTTGACACTAACAATAACATTCTGAAATCAGACTCGAATAGTTTATAGAATCCAGTTTATTAAATAACCTAATCATTTGATGTTTAGTAATTTATTATTACTTACTGCTCAAAGCGACTGGAGTAGGTAGTTTAATATCCGCAGGGCAGATTACAACATCGCAAATACTTTTCAATAAGACGACGATTCGACAATTTCGACAAGCAAAAATGAACAAGAAAAGAAGGGCCGCGACCATAGACTCATAGAGCAGTACTATAATCACGCCTGTTAATCTGCCTAGTAAAATCTATAGTTGTAGGGAATTGAGGTGCAAGATTAGAAAATGACGTCAGTGTCTCGTCTCTTCTCTTTCTTCACCCCCGCGGTTGCCGTCGCTCCCGCCTCTGCTCGGTGCCGGCGGCCATATTGTGATTTGTGTTTGTGTCGATGCGAAGTGTTTGCCACGTGTTTGCGTCGACTAATCATTTTAATCCACATAATATTCAGTAACAACGTGACTTGACTACCGCAAAACAAAATGTATCGTAAGGGTTGTGTTCCTAAGCGTGATAGCCAACGACAGGGCGTTAAATTACATACGATTTCTTGTGAAAACGGAACCAGAGGTTAAAATGTGTTAACTGTGAAAAAGCTTATATTTATGGATTGAATGGACAGCGTCTAACAAAATGTGTACTGTTTGTGTGCTATAAACTTTATATCTAACATTGTTTAGTGACGTTATTATGTGTATTAAAAAAATACCGAGTCATTTGCTTGTTTCTTTTTTTCTTAACCCATGTCCATATTTATTTACTATTCTATAGTGTAGGAAGTAGGAACTAGCACAGAATAGATAATATTACAAATAGAACTAGTAGGAAAATATCAAGGTACGATAAACATACCTATGAAAATATATACATATATGTATATATAGCACGGCCTCAACTGTCATCTTCTAAAATTGCAACGATACATCGTCGATATAGGTAACATGACCGTCTGATACGTAAAGTCTTTTTCAAATAGGAAGGCACCTGACACCCATTCGAAATGTCAGCTGTCAAACGTGCATTGTCAATTTTAAGGATGTGCCGCACCTAGGTATATTCGATTTTTTAACTACCGATTATCATCGACTTTAGGTACTTATCGAACAATGTTTGTATCTATTTCTAAGTGTTTTGTGAACAACTATCTATCTATAAGTCCTACTAATGAGTTTCAGAGGAATCCTAAAGAAATTTAAAAAGAAACAGCGATAGGTAGCAAAATGCGGATGCGTAAAATAAATCTTTTGAAAGAAAAGAAATTTATCATTTTGTTTTACACAAGATTTTTATCACTCCTATTAATCTTTAAATCACACTAATAATACAAATTTTATTTGAACATAGCATGTGAATTAAACAGTAATAATAATTATTGATCATCGTCATTATGTGTCTTCTAAGTTGGTGAATAATTATTGTTATCCCTACTCTTCCAAAAGAAAAAGAGAATATTATATGAAGGATAACATTATGAATAAGATTTAATTCTACGTTGCGTCTACGTCAAATGTATCTACATCCGTGTGTGTTGTTTTTTCGTTCGGCGTGGACCATGTTATTTTCCATGCCTGACTGCCTATATATAAAATACGTAGTAGTACATACGTATTCGATAGCAAAATGGAACAGCGCCTCTTTGAAAAGTAAGTTCATTACAAATTTTCCTATTGTTTATTATGTTTGAGTACAGATTAACGACGGCCCTTTCATAAATCAAGTCGATTAATATGTTTTGTTTTCGATATTTTCCAATTCAAACAATAATCGATTTCCCACCCCTACTGTCATGCCGTCAAGATTGGCAGTAGTACGTAACATTACAAGTTATAACGAATTTAATATTGATTATATTGAAAAGTGAACGCCAACATTTATACGCAAGTTAATAACCTTTATTCTATTTATTGTGTCTTTTGCCGTTTATTTTAGTAGTTTTTCTTGTAAGTTTGCTTAATGTTTTCACTGCTAAATAGAAAATATTTCGGCCATTGGTGTGACGTCACAGGAAATGTTTACGTAGTATTTTACGTTCTATGTACCTGTCACAGATGTCAGGTGACAGGTGTCAGGTGCCTTCCTATTTGAAAAAGACTATAGTATCCCTCAGTAGTTTTTTTTTTTTTTTTTTTGTTTTTGACTCCACGCGATTAGCGTATTTAGCCAGTGTCGAATTATATTAATAATAAAATATGATAAATCTCTAGTTCTGGTGCATGAAAGTCGTCAAAACACGTAAAAGTTTAGTCTAGGCGCGGTCAAGTCGAAGTAATGCTTATGTAAAGCGGTGGATACTTTACTGAAGCTTCTATGGAGTTTTGGATAGAATAGCGGTGGATACTTTAGTGAAGCTTCTATGGAGTTTTGGATAGAATACGAAAATACACGATTTTCGTCTTTGTACTATTTGCCTTTCACTCATGCACGTTTACGAACACTTAATGGTTAATAATCCACCATTATTACACATTAACACTCGATAAAACACAGGTTTTAGTAAATAACACAAAATCAACAACAGCACATTTTCGCATTCCCGCCAAAACTCTCCCTTAGTAGTTTGTGACTATAATCACAAATTATATAGACTAGGTATATTATAAGGAATAGAGTGCGCTCTTTTGTCTATTTCACGATGTACGGCGATTAGCGCCACCTACAAAATGACGGTAAAAATGAAACTACTTCACACACCCCAACGTTGCCACTGAACACTGATACGGCAATTGCCATAAAATACGGTAATCCACATTTTTTTTCCAGAAATTATGGCATACGGTAGGCTTCTCATTGCCGTATCACAAAATACGGCAATTAGCTTTAAAAGTTTAAATAGGTGACACGAAGCTTTTTTTTTCACTAGGCTAAATCTGTGGCGTAGCATAATGAATGAATGAAGTGAACCACTAACTATATAGAGACGAACGAACGAACGTTGGTATAGGTACCGATTTTATGAACATAGCTGGGGAAATCCCGACTACAAACATTGACATTCTACAATTGTAAGTGTAACGCCATATAATGATATCTCTTTCGCCTTGGTTAGAATGAATGAAAAGGTTGCAAATGAGACAACGTATTCCTACTATTTCCTACTAAAGCACAGAATAGATAATAGTGACTGAAGTAAATTGTTTCACCAACAATTTCAATATGATCTAGTACTCATTAGTAATTTAACTGATCAAAATAAGTTACGGTTGCGAGCGAAATAATTCCTTGTTTAATTGTGACTAATACACAACGACGATGTACAAAGTGTTATTTTAACTACGCATTATCGTTTATATTACTTAAGATAAAGAATCTTATGTAATAGATACGATAAGAAACCTTTAAGGAGAAGAAACAAATGAGGAATAGACATTTTTAAAATAAATACTGAAATTCGGCAATATAGTATTTTTCCCTAATAGTGTAATCCAGACTGTGACATACGGCAGCTCAGATTTTTACGATGGCAACACTGCTCGCGACCATTCTGTCTGCCAGGTCATGAAATAAATTTAAAAAAAAAAACCATTCTGTCTGTGTCAAGAAATAAATTAAAAAAAAAAACGATTCTGTCTGTAGTGTAGTAGTCTGTACTCTGTATTTGCTCTAGCTACATAGGTATATACTGATCTGTGGTATTTCTGTTTGTTCATAGACTAAGTAGTATACACAGATTTGTTAAGTCTGTAGTAGTATACTACTCCTAGACAGAGAAGGTAATAGACGACTAGATAGCTTGCATCTCATTCATACAAGAAGGAGAACCACTTATGCATACTTCATGTAAAGAAAAGAGATAGAACGATATGACTTTTTGTTTCATGTCGCGTGCCGGTTTTTCCAAGGTCATTCACACTATTGTGCAAAACAAACATTGACAGTTCGCCCTATATTCTGGAGTTCGCCGCAGTTTTGACGCTTTTATTAATTGAAACCAGACTGTGAACACGTTTTATTACTTCCAAATTGTGAATAACAATTTCCCTAACAAATTTACTATGAGAAAATGGTTCGGTGCAGTGTGTTAGGATGCAAAAGTGACAGTGAACAAAAACTTCCCGATTTGTCTTTTCACTCGTAAGTACAGTACTTTTGGATCATATTTAGGCTTCAAAATTGATTGTTAAACATATAAACACTCTAGACAACAACATTAAGAATAGAACTTTGTTCATTAATATGCAATAAAGTTGAATTCAATCAATGTTAGAATCCTTCAACCAAAAAAATATCTCAGTTTGGTGTTGCCTGCATTCGAAATTATTTTTCCCCAGACCACGTATTTTTATGTCACTATACAAATACTACTACACAAATAAATAAAATTGAACTGATTAGACTATACAAATAAATAAAATTGAAGTGTCTGTTTGTAATATCAAAATAACAGCTTTTTACCAAATGCATATGAAAGTATATATCGGAGCAACGACGTCACAGGCGAGCTTCATGGACGGTGTAAAATGACAACAATCAAAAAATGTTAACTTTGGTTTACTAATTAACGTTTAGAACCATAAATTACTCATTGGATTGTTAATAATTTCACTTAAACTTTGATTAACTAATTAATGTTTGTGAACCATTAATTACTCATTGAATTGTTAAAACTAGAAAAATGATTTTGTAAAACTGAACAAATTCACTGTAAACACAATTTTTTAAAAGATTGCCGACAAGTTTCTTGCCCATTCTTCTTGTACGGCCTATTACTTGGAATGGGCGCCTAGAGTCATTTATTTTAACTATCATGAGTGCTCTCCTGGGCCCCATGTTAATAAAAAGTAATGAATTTCAATTGAAGATTAAAATCTAAAGTAGAATGACAAGATCTAACAAGTTTTATAAAGATTCTTTGTCACAATCTGTTTTGCTATAAATACGAGCGACCGACTGTTGGAAAACCAGTGTTGCGCCTACCGTCGGACCGTTCAGATCTCCCATATAACCTTGCCGAAATAAATGGTTGAGATAAAATGGAGCTACTTCGTGTTTTCTTTCTACGAGGGGTGAGCGGTCACCATGATGCTGAAGATGTTGACGTCACCGGTGGTGACGTCACCGTTTTTAAAAAGACCCCTGGACTCGCCGCCCCGTCATCAGAAGTGGGATTGGAACGGAACAACCTAGCTTTCCAATCCTAGCCTTCTCACCCGCTTGTCACCTGAAGGACCAGCACAAATGGGCAATGCAGCCGAGCCCAGTCGCAGCAGAGGTCCCCACATCAGACACCAGCTCCTGAAGATTATGCTGACACACCACCGTATTGGCGAGAGATGACCCATCACTACCAGCTCCTGAAGATTATGCTGACACACCACCGTATTGGCGACAGATGACCCATCACTACCAGCTCCTGAAGATTATGCTGACACACCAGCCACGTCCGTGGTATCAACACGAACGGGCCAACACGTGCAACCAAACCAAGAAAAAGGCGATGGAGACATGACATCAGAATACAGGTGAATCGTAACTTTTTCTACCATATTTTAACTTTAGACTTGCATGCGCATAAACGCAACTTACAACTTACAAATAATCCAAGAGATTACTTCTAATTTCACGAGATTTCTTAGTTTCTTGAGTTTTATTTTTAAAAGTTTTTCACGAGATACCCACAAATACCAAAAATCTACGAGTTATCCGTGTGCTGTCCGCGAGTTATCCCGAGGTATCCGCGAGTTATCCCGGGCAGTCCACGAGTGATCCGTGAGTCAATCCAAGTGATAGCCGTGAGTTAATCCAAGAGGTAGCCGCGAGTTAATCCAAAGAGATAGCCGTGAGTTAATCCAAAGAGGTGGCCGCGAGTTAGTCCAAGAGATGGCCGCGAGTGATCCGTGAGATGTCCGACGAGATATCCGACGACATATCCGGAGATATCCGATGAGATTGTCACTATATTCGTCATTTTAAATTATTTTATTCCTTGTGTACCCTCCATTCCCGTCATTTTCAGAGCCTCTGCGGACCACGGTCATAACAATAAGGCCCAGACCGCAGCATCGACCTGTATCCCATTTCCTTTAGAGCCTCTGTGGACCACGGCGTACAAGACCGCCCAGACCACAGCAACAGCCCTGTCTCCCAGTCTCCATGTCTTCGAGAATTTAAAATCGTGCAATGATGCGTGGAGCATTTGCATTGAACCTATAATAAAACTATTCATGCAATGATGCGTGGAGCATTTGCATTGAACCTATAATAAATCTTTACATGCCATGATGCGTGGAGCATTGACAAAAACAAATACACACTCTGTTCACATTCCCTTGTGCAGCAAATTTATTTACGTTTGACTATGACTATGACTATGAATGTTTGCATGTGAACTGTTATGTTTACAGAATATTATTAAGACGGTCCAAAAAGTTGGCTGATAATTTTGTTACGTGAATACTGTTTCACTCTAATGTAAAATTAAATCTTGGCAATATGGAAAATAAGCACTGTAGCTTAATTTATGCAGTGATGAGAAACAAAGTTAACAGCTAGTGTACCGGTGTACGGGTACCTACCTCAAAACCAAATTTCTAGTTTTCAGAAACACCGTGCCTGGTGCAGAGCGCGCACCACCTGTCAGAATGGCCGAGTCGGCGCGAAGCGGGCTACGTCTACAGTGTTGAGCAGGGCAATAGGAAACATGACATGTTTACCTACTTTGATTAACTAAATGTTTACCTACTTTGGTTAGCTAAATAGTTTGCTCATTAGATTGTCGAAACTAGATAACTTCACTGTAAAGATAATTGATCAAAGAAAAGAAAGCAAAAAGAAAGAGAAAAGGAAAAGAAAAGAAAAGACAAAAAAAAAAAAAATATTTTTCGTTTCTCTTTAAAATGCAAACTATTACTCTTGCAAACTTAACTGCAAGCAACGGTGGTTGCTTACAGATACCAAACTCAGAAGGAAACGTCTCATTGTTTCAGAACATAACTGGACTGGTGCAGAGCACGCACCATCTATCAGAATGGCCGTATCGGAGCAACGACGTCACAGGCGAGCTTCATGGACGGTGTAAAATGACAACAATCAAAACATGTTAACTTTGGTTTACTAATTAACGTTTAGAACCATAAATTACTCATTGGATTGTTAATAATTTCACTTAAACTTTGATTAACTAATTAATGTTTGTGAACCATTAATTACTCATTGAATTGTTAAAACTAGAAAAATGATTTTGTAAAACTGAACAAATTCACTGTAAACACAATTTTTTAAAAGATTGCCGACAAGTTTCTTGCCCATTCTTCTTGTACGGCCTATTACTTGGAATGGGCGCCTAGAGTCATTTATTTTAACTATCATGAGTGCTCTCCTGGGCCCCATGTTAATAAAAAGTAATGAATTTCAATTGAAGATTAAAATCTAAAGTAGAATGACAAGATCTAACAAGTTTTATAAAGATTCTTTGTCACAATCTGTTTTGCTATAAATACGAGCGACCGACTGTTGGAAAACCAGTGTTGCGCCTACCGTCGGACCGTTCAGATCTCCCATATAACCTTGCCGAAATAAATGGTTGAGATAAAATGGAGCTACTTCGTGTTTTCTTTCTACGAGGGGTGAGCGGTCACCATGATGCTGAAGATGTTGACGTCACCGGTGGTGACGTCACCGTTTTTAAAAAGACCCCTGGACTCGCCGCCCCGTCATATATATACGGTACCTATAACAAAACAACCATTTATAAAATTTTTGTCTGTCTGTCTGTTTGTTCCGGTTAATCATCGAAACGGCTGGGCCGATTTTGACGGGACTTTCACTGGCAGATAGCTGATGTTACAAGGAGTAACTTAGGCTACTTTTATTTTAGAAAAAGAATTAGGGTTCCGCGCAGAAAAATAAAAACCATGAAATCCAACATCTCCGCGCGGGTGAAACCGCCAACCTTATGGTAAAAAGTAGCCAGTAGAAAAGTGTGAAAATGTGACTTTGAATGAAAGATGCAATACAGAAATGAACTAATAATGAACCGTCTGATTGCAGTGCTGTAATATAATTGTTGTCACCAATTCCCCTGAAGTAGCTGAATGATTTGAATGATATTTGCATTAAGTTCTATAACCACGAAAGCAAACTTTAGATCGCAAAAAATCCAGTTCCTATAGGGTAACGTGTAGGCTAGTTAATTACAGAACAGGGGACCTATTTTTGAATGTCACGAATGATTTCGAAATCACCGATGACAAAATTCTCAGCGATGACTTTGAAATTACTAATTTGCAAAAGTCGTATTTTTGAAAGTCATACCCTGTATACCAATCATGCAACTATTTCTCAGCTTTGATCACAGATAAACTTATGATTGTATTCTATTTATTTTTATTTTTTAAGTTGGAAATTGTGTTCAAGTCAAAATTGGCACTAAATATTCGTATCTATGATATCGTTTACGAGTGGGGGTACCCATTCGTAAACGATATCATAGGTATGATAATTTTAGTCACCCGCTGAGATTCAAAAATACGACTGTTTGTAAATCGGTGACTATCGGTCATATCGCTGATATTTAGTCACTCGGTGACATTCAAAAATTGCACCCCTGATCTCTAGATAAATTATGGAGTAAATCTGGCATTGCTAAAAACCAGGGTAAACGTTTTGATGTGGCAACACCACCCAATATCGTTCTATCTCACATGCGGCACGGAAACCAGTCGTCTATAGATAGTCCGTCTACGATACTACTGTTTGATACTCAGTAGCACAGAGTACTATTCTACATACTGAAACTCAGTAGTCTGTGACTGTTTGTTTCTGTTTGAGCTAGCTACATATATAGTAATCTGTGTGTTTGAGCCACAGGTCAACCACAGGTTTGAGCGCATGGAATAGTACTTTTCTACTGTGTTTTCTACAAACTAATATTATAGGTACCTAGGGTATTTGAGTTCCTTTTAATCTTGTAGGTACTTGAAAGTCACAATAATTATTATGGTATCTGAAACTTTAGTGGCTGAAAATAACGCCACACTCGACTTAGAGCAGCTAATAGCCGGTGTTGAAGATGTGACTGAACCGTCGAGCATGGATAAAGTGCTTGAGTATTTAGAACAAATTCAAGAAGAAGATGATAATTTTATTGAGGTAAATAGTAGTAAAAGTACAGTAAAACTCACTCTGATTTCAGGCTTTACTAAAACTCGCGCAGGTGCAATCGAGTAAACAAAGTTAGTGAAAAAGTCCATAGGTTAAAGAGATAATAATAAATAATAATAATTTTTTATTTTGCAACAACAAATGGGTATAGTTAGCAGCACCTTTTAAATACATCGAAGAAAATAGTACAATTTAAAAAGCTTCGTAGGTAGCTTAAAGGTGAACCCTGAACCTCACACTAGGATTACCTGTGTCGTGGGGTTCAGTCACTTCCCTTTTAGGCTTAGTACTTCTAATTCTAAACAACTATATTAAGAACAAAGCAAAAATAAATTAAAAACAGTAAAAATCAAGCAACCATCTGAAGGTTATTATATTGTTTAAACATGTGCGGTGTGTGTGTTTATTTATGTGGATGGGTGTGTGTGTTCGTTTGCGTGCGTGCGGTGCGTGCTGCTGTATAGGTATATATATACTAGGTGGTAAGACTAACTCTTCTGCAAGTATCCTTTGCTTGTAGTCTGTACAAATAATGCAGTAAAGCAGTAATGTGTAAACATTACTGTGTTCCAGTTTGATGAACTAAGTAGCCAGTAAAATTACTGGGCTTATCAGACTTAATACCGAATGTTTCAGGGTAGCGAGCGCACTGCAGTGCCGTTGTCAAATTGTATAAAGAAACATAAACAGCTAATAATAAGACCTTGCTTCAAAATTATTTTTTATCATCTTCATCTACAATATTACTAGCTGTACCCCGCCGTGGCATCACCCACGTAACCGAAGTTACTCCTTGTAACATCAGCTATCTGCCAGTGAAAGTCCCGTCAAAATCGGTCCATCCGTTTTGGAGATAAGCTGGAACAGTAAGACGAAAAATTGTAATTTACTTTTCTTATGTGTATGGTATACATACTTTCATCTGTTATTTTGACTTTATAGATAAAAAAGACAATAGAAATATTAATTTATATTTCAGCTATTAAAAGAAAAACTTCAGTATGCAGAAGTTTATTGGGAACAGCCTTGGTACCAACGGGAGAACCGCCTCAGTCGCCGACACAAGACCGAGGGTGACAATGAGGCAGCAAAGTATCGCACTGACACTATGACTAAAGAAGAACATGATTTAATAGCAAAGAACTGGCACAAGTTCAAGAAGGTCAGAAAATTTGTTTTGTGCTGTACCTATAAATTTTATACTTTTTGTAGTATTGTACTGTTATAATGTAATTATAATTATTATTATTGCTTTACTCTAATCCCAGTATATCTATCTCACAATGAGCACACATATTTGAGTGTAAATTTTTGAGTGGTTGTTGCTAGTTTTCTAGCTTTCCCCTGGCTAGTTAGCATGCTCAAGTCAAAAATTTATTGCCAAAACCCAATTGGTGTGTTCCAGCTGGATTAGAACTGGACGAGCAAGTAATTTGGTGGTACCTATAATAAAGAAGTTACAGATCCTTAATATTTTACAGAGATATAAATTACCTGACCAGTTAATATCTCTTGCACGCTGGAAAAACAAAGATAGATCAAAAAATCCCAAACTAGGTGCTGAAGAAAAAGCCAGACGTTTCGCAACAGCATACATGTGTAGGGGACTTGAAAGGAACACTTACCAAGTATTTCAACACATTTTAGCACACTATGGAGGCTATAGAAGAGGATATTATAGTCCTACAGAAGAAAAAATCATTCAAATATGTTTTCACCATAATCCAAAATCAGCTGGGAGAATATTGTCTACTGTTTTAGGTAGAGAACCTAGGGGGATCTACAAAAGGCTTGAATATCTTAATAATGGTAAGTACACCATTTGAGAAGGGATAAAGCTATTAGCTCTGAAATCTTATCTCTCCTTATCTTATCTTATCTCTCCTTTCATTCCGTCACTTGTGACGATTGCAACCACATCCACAACAGAAATTATCACATCATACTAATATTATAATGTAATATAAATACTGGATTTAAATCTATTATTTCTCGCAAAACTAGATTGTTTTGTTTTCTAACTGCATCAAGAAATGAATTATTTACAGGTAAACCAGAGAAAAAAAGGCTTAAATGGAATTTACAACTTGCATCAAAGTTTTTACAACAAATGCTAAAGTATACAGAACTAGAATTAGATGAATTAAAAAACAAAAGAATAGACACATGGGTTTGGCATCGACTAGAAGAGGATATGGAACAGAATAATATTTACTTGCAACACTTTTGGTTCTGCTACCTGCATGTCCAAGTATTTGTAAGATGTGATATAAAGTTGCATAAATTGAAAAAGAGATTATTCAAAAGGTAAGACAATTAAACATTTTACGTAACTACAATTATAATTATTAACTCCGTGGTTTTCAGCAATAAAAATTATATGGATTCCACATCCTTACTAACTTAATATTCCAAGCTCTTTGGGCATCATCAAATAAAAAGAAGCAGCATCAACTTTACTTGTATAGAAAAAAATGTTCTTGCTCACAGTAATTGGTTACCGTTATAAGATGGCTGGTTGTCTATGCTGTTTGTCTGTGAGAGTTTATTCAAGAATTGTTACCTGTGATATATTTATGTTAGTTCCAGGCTGGCTTCAGCGGCGCAAGTACTGATCTTTTCGATCGATAAAATTGACAGTTCAAATCGAAAAATTGGGTTTTATCTTTTTTTATTTAATTTATCGAGCCTTGCTACAATCGACAAAAGTTATAGAATAGCTAGGTCGAATCCAAAGAGAATAACTACTACAATACTTTCGATCAGCGGTACTTACTCGCTACATTCGATAAATTTATCAGTTTTTTCGATTCGATAAATTTATAGATCCGACTTCCGTACTTGCTGCTGCTTGATTGGATAGCTACGGCGCAAGTACGGAAGTTGGTTCGATAAATTTGTCGAATCGAAAAACTCGATAAATTTATCGAATGTTGCGAGTACCGAAATCTGATCGTAAAGTATTGTAGTAGCTCTATATTGTCTTTGAATTCGACCTAGCTATTCGATAACTTTTGTCGATTGTATCGAGGCTGGATAAATTATATAAAAAGTCGATAAAACCCACTTTATCGATTTGAACTTAAATTTTATCGAATTTTATTTATCGAAAAATTCCGTACTTGCTCCACTGGTTAGCCTTTCTATGACGGTAACAATAATTGGAATCAGCGTGTGTACTAACCAGACTAGGAGAAGTTTTATTTCAAGTTTTGATGAACTTTAAATAGAAGTATTTTCCTCGATTTATAAATTCTATATATTATTATGTATTTAACTTCTATTACAGAATCAGAAGTAAATCGATTGAAGCTTCATACAAGGTATGGAGTGATATACGATGGAAAGACGTAGCTTTAGATTTCCCCGATGGATTTACACCCAGATTTTTGTATAGAATTTGTTACTTATTTGTAAGAAGTTTCAAAGGGTATCTAAGAGCTCCACTAGAAAAAGTGTTGGAACATGCTCTAGAAAAAATCAAGAACGCAAAAGGGAAAAAACTTAATAAGCGTTTGAAAACATTGAGAATGAACAAAGATGGACAGTTGGAAGTAGTAGATTACAGATCGGAGGGACAGTTCGAAGTAGTAGATTACAGATCGGAGGGACAGTTGGAAGTAATGGATTAAGTTAAGTTACAAATCGTAAATAAATTGCTACACATTTTTTATGACTTTTACAAAAAAAGACACCCTACTCATTTAATTATACACATATTTAAATGTGCAATTCTTGTATATAAACATGTCAGAAATCTGAAAACTGAATAAAACAATAATAAACGGTGGGTAGGTACACTACCCGTTACATGACACATAGCGTGGGCGTAACTAGTAGAGATGTCGATATCGGTTATAACCAAAGTGTATTTTCGTTACCTACAGTTAGCTTCATTCGTTTACACAATCACAGCCTCGTACTCACTCGTCATTTAACAGAAGTTTTTGGGTACTAGCCCACAGGAAGTCCATCCACCCGTATAGGCGCAGAATGTCCAATTTGCAAAATGTCCAATTTGCAAAATGTCCCATTCTTGAAATATGCAATTCGCGAAATGTCCAATTCGTGAATTGTGCAATTCACGTTTCCAATTTACAAAATGTCTAGCTAACTCGTGGCCACAGGAACTGTAAAGATACGACGACGTAACCCCAACGAGTTAGGGTTCGTTTGATTTTGTATTTGTAAGTACTCTGATCTTAGATGATGTTGAGGGTCCTAATACTCCTAATGATGGAGCTGGATGGTGGCCACGGGAACTCTGTAATCTCCGAAATGGCTGGACCGATTTTGACGGGACTTTCACTGGCAGATAGCTGATGTTACAAGGAGTAACTTAGGCTACGTGGGCGAAGCCGCGGGGAACAGCATGTAAGTAATAGTGTACAAGTACGGTCTACTTCATTACCAACAAACCTTCCCAAGTGAATACACTTATCATGCTATTGGCAAATTCGGAGGCTAGGTAGGTACCTACTTACTGCAATTGTAATTTGTTTTAAAATGAGTCTAAAGCGTTTACTTTTAGGTAAACAAAACGGTAGGTATTCAATAAAAAAGGAATCAAATTTTATTTGTTAACAATACGAAAATCTATTAAATACCTAGGTTCCTAAATAGTATTTAGTACTATTCAACAGTATCATTTATACGGATTATAAGATCGATTAGAAGTCAATGTTATGCCTTGGCCATGTTACAATCAGTAAATCAGTATATTATGTATTATAGAAAAGTACTCTGTGGTTGCAACATGTTGCAAGGCGTTTTTGAATAGTGAAAACAAAGTAACAAACTTGTTTTCTGATAAAACTGCCATCTTGCGGTCGTCAGTCAAACCACGTAGTCTAACAGACCTACTAGAGGTGCTAACGCTTGAACAATGTTGTGAAATACTGACATCTATGATTGGGTTCAGTAACTGCTATATTATTATGCTACAAACTTAGAAATCACTAAATAAGTAAGGACAAGCTACCATTTTAGTGTCCTTAATTTTGTGAATCCTATTTGTTTATTTCTCATTTTCCAAATTGCCAGTACGTACTAAGATTGTAAACTCTGGTTTATTGTTGTCCATTGTTTGTTTCCTCAGTACTAGTAGTCTGTGGTTTGTTTCATGTTTGATTCATGCACTTAGCTACTCATAGAGTAGTACTTGTAGCTATGAATCATGTTCATGATTGATTGTTATCCATAGAGAAAAATAATATACTCGTGTTATCTGTTGAAGTTGATGCTGTTCTACATAAATATATAGTAATCTGTGATGCTGTTGACGTTTGACGATGTTTGTGGTGTGTTAACTAATTATTATAAAATAATGTAATTTTACTTCCATAGATTTACTTCATAATCTTTTTGGCTAAAATTTCCATTATGGGCCGTCGATTTGGAAGTTCACTTTTTTACTGTAGATAGTACTTTTAAATAGAAAGCTTTTTACAAATATCTCAATGTGCGCAAATTCACGGTTTACGAGATATAATTTTTTAAAGTTTCGATATAAATTGGAAAATAACACGCCATTTGCAAATTTTTATGGATAAACTGTCATGGTAGACGTCAAAGTTGACATTTCACGTTCCGTTGGTGGTAGACGTGTATTTTATTAAATATTATGTTTTCGTTTTTCTTAAATATAATTTTATTTTATTTTCAATTATTAAATAGTGTGTAATTAATGTGTACAATAACCCGTGCTGTATTATACAATTACATTGACTTTTGTGAATTTATGTTTATACTGTGGAATGGAACGTGAAGCGACGCCATTTTGTTTTATAGCGTCTTTTTATCTGTTAGCTGTCAGTGTCAGTCATCGTTTGTTGCCCTTGCAGTTGAGATCGTTTTACGTACTCTTGTTAGCCCTACAACGTTTGACTACCATGGCGTCTCCGAAGCCCTATGCTTCTGTGTCTGAAGAGTCGAGTGATGTGCAAGTTTTGGACTCAGATGAGCCGCTTGTTACGGCCTCCTCTTCTGTGCTTTCCTCATCTAGTGACACATTATACTGGCTCCGAACACTAGGTTAGGTTAGGTTAGAATAGTGAAAATGCAAAAAAAAATACTGTAACACAATATACTGGCTCCGAACACTAGGTTAGGTTAGGTTAGAACAGTGAAAATGCAAAAAAATACTGTTACACAATATACTGGCTCCGAACACTAGGTTAGGTTATGTTAGAACAGTGAATATACAAAAAAATACTGTAACACAATAATACTGGCTTCGAACACTAGGTTAGGTTAGGTTAGAACAGTAAAAATACAAAAAAAAATACTGTAACACAATATACTGGCTCCGAACACTAGTTTAGGTTAGGTTAGAACAGTGAATATACAAAAAAAATACTGTAACACAATAATACTGGCTCCGAACACTAGGTTAGGTTATGTTAGAACAGTAAAAATACAAAAAAAAATACTGTAACACAATATACTGGCTCCGAACACTAGGTTAGGTTATGTTAGAACAGTGATAATACAAAAAAAATACTGTAACACAATATACTGGCTCCGAACACTAGGTTAGGTTATGTTAGAACAGTGAAAATACAAAAAAAAATACTGTAACACAATATACTGGCTCCGAACACTAGGTTAGGTTATGTTAGAACAGTAAAAATACAAAAAAATACTGTAACACAATATACTGGCTCTGAACACTAGGCTAGGTTAGGTTAGAACAGTGAAAATACAAAATAAAATACTGTAACACAATATACTGGCGGAGGGGGGGGGGGGTACAGGGGGGGGTAGCCCTACTCCCTCCCTCCTCTCCCCGCCTAAATCGATGGATATTTATGGAAAAAGGTATTCTAACCTCAAAACTTTAACCATGGATATCTCCATAACCATGGGGTTGCGCGGGGTGGGGATGGTACAGGGGGGTATACTTCCTCCCCCCCTCCCCCTCCCGCCCCCCGCCCCCCCCTGAATCGACGGCCCATAATGGAAATTTTAACCATCTTTTTATTTTGACTTGGCCAAATACATTGTTTTCTTTGTTGTGTGAAAACGTGGTACATACTTTTAGTATGTAGGTACTAAGATTGTGTTGGGGGCTTGGGACTACTATATTCTGCAAGAGAAAAATAATAGTATTCATTATTAACATCTAAAATTTCAATAATCGTCACTTTTCACGATGAAACCAAACGCTACCAAATGTACATTACAAGATTTACAAGAAATCCTTGACAGCGACGATGAACTACCAGGTAAAATTCTCAATGTTATAGCCTACCTTACCTACTAAATAAAGACCATATTCTGTAGAATAGTTACACAATGTTTTGTCTCTTTCGTTTCAGTTTAAAATTGTCAAAGAATAACAAAGACGATTTTAGACGATATTGTGTAACTATTCAACTGTTTCAACCCCGCTATAGAGGCTTATGCAAGTATGCATTTTGCTGTCAAATAACCATGGTTTTGCAACAAGCGCCGATTATGAGGTAATACACGCGCAAGTGCAGCTCGATGTTAATTAAACCATCAAAAATCCATGAAATACAGACATGAACAGAAATATGGCCAGCCCATCCAAGCCCACTGCCTAGGCTCAAAGCAATGACTGCTCCGCTTTACGGTACATACATCACCTGCTCGCTATCACATATATATACTGCAGCTTCTGCACTGAACATACAGTGGTTGTAAAATTTAATTTTTTGGTTAGAGATTGTAGAAGCGGCTGCGTTGCATCCCTTTGACAACATCTAAGTTTCGTATGGTTAGCACTCTGACTAGATTTCTACCAAGCTCCATAGACTGTATGATATGTGTTAAGAGGAAGACACCACCCAAATTGGGTCCATTCAAATATGTTTTACGCCAAATTTATAGATGTTATGGCAGCGAAAAAAATATATGTTAATCTTCACCATATTTCTAATGAGAAAGAAGACATAAAAACATGATTTCAATAAATTTTCTCGATAAAATAAATTCGCGAAGTAACCCTTAGAAATTCGCTTCTATCATCCATAACTCAATATTTCATGAACTTACGTTGATAAAATTTATAAAAGTGACGTATATTACCATAATCAAGTTCTTTTTAAAGTTTTGTTTCAATAACTTAACGTATTGTTATAAAATTAATTATTTTAGAATAGTTAACTCGAGCGTTGCATCACGTCATCGCCCTTCTCTTTTATTTGTATAAAGTCAGACAGTGATCGCTGAGGCGCGTTGCTAGACGGACGTGTGTCGCTTTGTTCCGCTCCCCGCTCACACTTTGCTGACACAATTTCTGGATTATTATTTAGCTTTGCAGGTAGTTTTATTCTGTCAATAAGTTGTTTAAATATAATTAAGTCATGTTTTAGTAATAAGATTACAATATACACATATCGAAATAATAATAAATATTCATTTTGATAGATTGAAAAGCGTTGTAGCTTTTAGCGGAAGTCTATAGTTGTGATAATTCGTCTCTACTAAACAGAGCTCGATTAGCCTAGCGGTGTTCGGCGCGGATTACGTTTCTTATTTTGTAGAAGAACCGCTTAGTAGGTACCGCGTTCAAATCCCAATGGGATATGTTATTTTTGTACTATTTTTTTTAATATTTTTTCCATAAATAATAATATAAGTCGTACATACATACTTACGATAGTTATGACCAAATTTATTTTTCATCATGATAATTATTTTTGTGTAAATATACTGTTTTTTTTTAATATTTTTTCCATAAATAATACCTAATATGAGTCGTACATACATACTTACGATAGTTATGACCAAATTTATTTTTCATCATGATGATAATTTTATTCTGTCAATAATTTATTTAAATATAATTAAGTTGTGTTTAGTCATAAGATTTGTAAATATAGTTATCAGTGTAATTTTTGGAAAATAGGAAACAAAAAGAATCAACGAAGACCAAGAAAGACAAGTTATTTTATGAGGCAAAAACACATGATAGAAGTTGTATACATATTTACATTTTTTTGTATTACAAAACAGGCATACCGAAATAATAGTAGATAGGTACCTACTCACTTTGATAGATTGAAAAGCGGTATAGCTTTTAGCGGAAGTCTATTGTTGTAATAATTCGCCACTAACGAACAGAGCTCGATTAGCCTAGTGGTGTTGTGCGAAGTTTATAAGAACAAGCGCGTAGTAGGTATACTCGGTTCAAATCCCAGTGAGATATATTTTTTTAATTATTTTCCAAATTTATTTTTCATCATGATGTTGTTTTTTTTTTCATAAATAGGTATATATATGAGCCGTACATACATACTTACAATAGTTATGGACAAATTTATTAATATCTATAATTTTTATGTACCTATGTTTGTATGCCTATGCATGTATGTATGTGTACCTATGCTTCTTATTCATAACTAGCTGCTGCCCGCGGTTTCACCCACGTGGAGTTATTAGAATTCATTGCTTTTATTTTTTTGCGCGTAACCCCAATTATTTTTTCTAAAATAAAAGTAGCCTAAGTTACTCCTTATCACATCAGCTATCTGCCAGTGCAAGTCCCGTCAAAATGGGCCCAGCCTTTTCGGAGATTACCCGGAACAAACAGACAAAAATTTTAAAAATGGATGATTTGTTATACCTAGGTACTGTATATACTTCCATATGCATTTGGTAAAAACCTGTTATTTTGATGTTAAAAACAGACACTTCAATTTTATTTACTTGTACAGAGTAAAGATATGGTCACACGGTTATTTATTATTTTTTATGAAAACAAAAAAGCTTGCACAATAAAGAGACATCACAAGTGACGCTTAGTAGGTACTATCTAATTACTTAGCGGGCTAAACTATTTTTTTTGCGCAAAATTTATTTTTTCGATTTCTGTGCATGTTTTCTCTAATGCCTAACTACAATGTGTATTTTTTGATAATTTTCTATCTACTTTCAAATATAATTAGTTGAAATGCATGTGCGTGCAAAGTAGGTACCTACCTGCAATAATACAAAAGCTGAAAGCATCAAATATTCATATGAAGCAACATTTCATATATATATTAATATATTTATATGCATATACATATATGGATATACCAATACGTCAAATTTGATGATGGGCGACTTCAGGGGAGCACTTGTTGAACCGAAAACGTATGTTGATCCGGCTGCTTTTGTTGATCCAATATTCATCTTTAGTAACAAATGTTGCTCCGACCTGCTGCCTTATCAGCTGCTCATCAGACAGGAACACAGTAATGCTTGCACACTACTGCTTGGCGGCTAATATGGATAAGACTAAAATCATGTCCAATATCCATGTTCCACCTATACTAGTAATTGTTGGGAACGATACTCTCGAAGTTCTTGACGAGTATGTTTACCTAAGACAGACTGTCCAATTAGGTAGATCCAACTTCGACAAAGAGGTCACACGAAGAATCCAACTCGGCTGGGCAGCGTTTGGGAAGCTTCGACATATCTTTTCGTCCACAATACCGCAGAGCCTGAAAACCAAGGTTTTCAACAAGGGTGTGTTGCCAGTGATGACGTATGGCACTGAGACATGGTCTCTTACTATTGGCCTCATGAGTAAGTTCAGAGTCGCGCAACGTGCTATGGAGAGGACTATGCTCGGGGTTTCTCTGCGTGATAAAATCCGAAATGAGGAGATCCGCAGGAGAACGAAAGTCGCCGACATAACTCTCAAAGTCAGTAAGTTGAAATGGGATGGGAAGATGGCAAAATGGGCAGGGCACATCGCTCGAAGAACCGATGGTGAAGAAAGGTTCTCGAGTGGCGACCGCGAACCGGAAGACGTAGTGTAGGCCGACCCCTCACTAGGTGGACCGATGACCTTGTCAAAACCGCGGGAAACCGTTGGATACAAGAGGCGAGTAGCCGATCCAAGTGGCGTTCTATGGGGGAGGTCTATGTTCAACAGTGGACGTCTTCCGGTTGATGATCATGATGAGTTAAGCAGGTCTAGGTCAAGTTTCCAATTTCCAATACAACGTTAGAGTCCACATGTGGCATATTTGGAAGGGAAGATTTAATACATTTAGTTTCACTAGCGTTTATTAGATTATTAGCAGCAAACTATTATGAGATTTTGTCAAAGTTGTCATTTAATTCCTTTAGTTAACAAAACTACAAAACTGGGCGCAGAAGCTGGTATTTATATTTATATGCGATTTCACCCACGTTCCCACAGGAAACGTGCATTTTTTTCGGGATAAAAAGTAACCTATGTTGCTCTCCGGTCCATAATCTATATATATGCCAAAAATCACGTCGATCCGGTGCTCCGTTAGTGCGTGAAAAATAAATAATATCCTCTATAATATATATAATATCCTCTATAATTTTTAAGCCACCTTCGCGTGCGGCGTTCCCACTTTGAACTATCAGAGAAACTAGTCATTTGTGGCTCCAGACCCTTGGATCAACATTAACGAAGCTCATGTCGCGTGTACATCAAATATACAACAGATTTGAAAATAACGCTTCTGTGTATTTTTTTTGCCGTTAGTGGATCAACAAAAATGGGATGTTTCAATGGCGAGTATCTCGAAAACAGATCAATGTAGATCCAGCGTCACCATGTACTTTTCAACTTCGGATCAAAGTATAACTGTTCTCTTGATCTGCAGGGCTATTCGCTAACTTTAACATTTCTAGTGATCAACAAATGAACTGCTGACTTATATTTTGACTGATTTGTTTTGTTATTCCATGTCAGTTGCGTATTGTTATACCACGTTTTATGTCACGTCCCACGGGAACGACGGGAACGGGATAAAAAGTATCCTATGTCCTTCTCCTAGTTCTTAGCTACCTCCCTACAAATTTTCAGCCAAATCGGTTCAGCCGTTCTTGAGTTATAAATAGTGTAAGTAACACGACTTTCTTTTAATATATATAGATTATTTTTTATACTATTGGATAACTAGACGAGCGGGTCCTTTGCCTGATGGTAAGCATAACGCCTGCCCATAACAATTGCAGTGCCACTCAGGACTTTGAAACTCAAAGACCTGCGCATCACTGCAGTACGCTCGTTACCCTGAGACATGAGGTATTAATTCTCAGCTTAAGCCCAATAATTTCACTGGCTACTTTGTTCATCAAATGGAAACACAGTACTGCTCGCACATTACTGCTTGGTGACAGACTTCACGAGCAAAGAAGTGGAACCAACCCAGACGGACACTTGCAGAAGACTTAGCCCTATCATCTAATCATAAAATATCTATAGCAATAAACACTCCAGCATCACAATAAAATCGTTGTTGTCGATAGAAGGTGATAATCACTCGAGTTTATAAGACACTGGTCTTGAGTAGTGTCTTTCACAAGCCTCGGTGATTATCAAATTTGATGTCCACTATGCTTACGTAATCGCAATTGGGTACTTGCATGAAATACAAAACACATAAATACTGCGGTTATACAGGTTTAAGAACATCACATTAACACAATAAAAATGAAATTCAGAAAAATATATAATTTCCACAAAGATACTGGATCTAAAACTTTCCAGAATTCAACGATTTCTTTTAATTATCCAATAGTAATTCAAACCATACTATCAGATTCTTTACATTTTAATGAATAACAAATGAATGACAACTATGTACTTAAACGCAGTTTTTCACGGCCAAAATGAAAAAATGTGTGTTTTAGTACAAATTTACGGGCCGCGTTGAATATGTGACGTCACGCATTAAGCTCAATTAGTATGGGGTGTTTTAGCGCTCACTAGAACCGCCTGACTTTGGATCTCATTTTTGACGTTGTTAGCATTCGATTTCCAGTTTTTTCTATATAGACATTTAATTTTCATGAGAACACGAATTGATTAGCATTATAAAAAAATCGAGTCAACACCCCAATTTTAAACTATCGATACAAAAATATCTGTCAAAGTGAGTTACGGTGACTAACCACGAAACTCGTGCTCATGACGTCATCCAAGTTAATAACTGAGGTTAGCCAATACGAAACTAGCTGTTTGACAGTTCATCGCTGTACACTTTGCCAAGTGATCATCACTTTGAGTTGTCAACCGAGATACGGAATAGCCCTGCTGGACTCAGATGTACACTAATAGGTGGATCAACATTTGTTCAAAACTCATACTGGATCAACTATTACCGTGTTGGGCTCTATTATATGAATAAATATATGAACATTTATATCTATACAAATAAATAAAATTGAAGTGTCTGTTTGTAATGTCAAAATAACAGCTTTTTATCAAATGCATATAAAAGTATATACGGTACCTATGACAAAACAACCATTTTTAAAAATTTTGTCTTTCTGTCTGTTTGTTCCGGATAATCTCCGAAACGGGTGGACCGATTTTGACTGGACTTTCACTGGCAGATAGCTGATGTTACAAGGAATAACTTAGGCTACTTTTATTTTAGAAAAAGAATTGGGGTTCCGCGCAAAAAAATAAAAACCATGAAATCCAATATCTCCACGCGGGTGAAACCGCGGGCTGCAGCTAGTTCGTATATATAATCGAAAGCCACACCACACGGGGGTGAGGGGGAGGTACTTTTGAAGTGTTGAGTACTGCAATTGTTATTGGACAGCATTATGCTTACTATCAGGCACACGTCCAGCTCGTCTTTTTATCAAATACTGTAAAAAGACTAGCAATGCCCCACGGCTTCTCCTACGTAATAAAAATAGCTTAAGTTACTCCTTATAACCTCAGCTATCTTCCAGTGAAAGTCCCGTCAAAATCGGTCCAGCCGTTTCGGAGATTAGCCGAAACAAACAGTAAAACAATTTATTTTGCTTTTTTTTATTATACGTACCGTAGATACTTTCATATGCATATAGTAAAAAGTAGTTTTTTGACATTACAACCAGAAGTTCAATTTTATTTATTTGTATATAAGACACCCTTTTTTACTCCTGGTATCTATATTAATTTGAACACTATCTCAATTGATCATAGGTGCCGATTTTGTCAACACTCAACAGTCTCATTCATAGGATTTGCATGAAATGTCACGGGTCCAAAAGGGGCTGGCGCGGGGGAAACAGGTAGCCCTTCATCACCGGTGATGATAAGGTTCATCATAATTTAGCAATTTTATTAGTTCATAAATTTAAAGCTATTTTGAACCTTATCACCACTGAATAAGGTCTAACTGTTTTATTTTTACCGCCGGGCCTACATGGTTCCGGCCGACATTAAGGTTCAATATAGTTAGCAATTTTATTCGTTCATAAAGTTAAGGCTATTTTGAACCTTATCACCAATGAATAAGGTCTAACTGTTTTTTTTTGCCGCCGGGCCTACGTGGTTCCGGCCGACACTTCAAAGGGTAGGATAGGAATAATACAGCCCAATACAAAATCAATTTAAAATATTTTAGTACCAGGTTTATATTAGCGCCATCTATTGGTAGTCTGTATATCGTATCTCATTTCGTAGCTGTGTAGCTACGACTCTCATTTAGTACTTTTTTTCGCCACTTTTTTTGAGTCGCGCTACTTTATCGGAGATTTGGGGACTATCGGTATTTTGTGTTTATGGGCGTGGCTTATTTTACAAATTGCTGAATGTCTTTCGCTGTTGTCAGCGCCTTAAGCAGTGATCATGTTATATGCATGGTCTGTGATTGATACTTATCCATCAATCATGCATTAGGTGTACGGGCCGCCACAGTGTTTATTAGTAATGTTTAGAAAGTCATTATCCTCAGTGAATTTATTACTCAGGTACTTAAGCCTTCCTTATTCTAATACCTCTATCATCGTTCATCACATCAGTAAGGATGGAACACCACTTTCCTATTGCATCATAAAATGCACATAGATAGTAGTATATTAAAAAATTCTCAACATTTTCTAATTCCGCTTCCAGATTCCTATGACGAGGTTCCTGATATCCCTGCATATCAGGATGATAATAGATTTGAGCGGTTTGAACCAGTCAATTTTGAATGGCTTCAAAAAACCACAGATGTTCCAGTCCATCCCACTCCAAGTATAAAACAGAGTTCGCAAAAAGAAAGCCTATCTTCATCAAAGAAAATCCTTCCTAAACAAAATGTTGCAGTTGTCAAAGACACAAAGATGATATTAGTCTCAAAAGGTATCTTGTCTAAACGAGATATATTCTTCATCAAAAGTATCGAAGAATATTCTTCAGATACAACTTTACTTTGGTTCATCGACTTTTTGAAGAAAAAAGCATTACAACCTCTTCAAAGAAGCTGTCTGGTTGGGGACTTTGTTGAAGACAACAGTATTGCTACACTGGAGCCATCTTCCAATTCAAATTTGAGATATTATTTAAAGGTGCTTGTTAGTCAAAAGTTTAATTATTTATAATTACTTTGAGTAATCTATTCTACGTTTCTAACAATCACATTACCACTTGTAAGGAATAGTGCTCAATCACTTATGTATACAAATAAATAAAATTGTTAATAAAAACAAGATATTGGTTATACCTTATATTTTTGGAAAATAAGTTATTATTGTGATCATGTCTTAATGTTAAAATATTTTAAGTAGGGACAACAACAACTTCTTTATTTAGGTGTGATTCAGAAGTAGCAGTTAAGTTTTATATTATATTGTCATATCATAATCAAATGATCCGTGAAATCAAATAAAACAACATAAGTATTGTAACAAAATATATTTAGCCTTTAATAAAATTATAACCATAATTTGGTTTGGGTAGGTATGATTTATTATTGACTGCTCAGAATTTAATCTATTACTCCTTTTGTAAATCATGTTTTAATGTTAAAATAGGTATTTAAGTAGGTACAACAACAACTTTATTTAGGTATGATTCAGAAGTAGCAATTAAGTTTTATATGACATAGGTATTGTCATATCATAATCAAAAGATCCATGAAATCAAATAAAAAACCATATTGTAACAAAACATATTTAGCCTTTAATAAAATTATACCCATAAAACAATTGGTTTGTGTATTGAATTATTATTGACTGCACTTTAATTTATTACTTCTTTTGTAAATGCTCTAAAAATCCTTTAGAACACCTCACAGATTGCTCATAACACTTCTCAAAACCTTTTGCATCATTATCCTGTAAACAACAGCAGGATTTACATATTAGGTATTTCAGGTTTTCTCCTCTGTAACAGTAGTATTGATTCTGGCGTCGCGAAAAAGCTAAATCTAATTTTAGTTTTGCTCTCTCTCTCTTTCCAATAAAACAAGAAACGGATGGAAGATATTTGACAGCTCTAAAATATATTCATCCCTATATCATGTACTCATTAAAAAAGGATAGGATAAGTCGTAAGATATGAAAATCCTGAATCAACACCAGACAAATAAGTATCTGATATATAATAGTGTTGATTCTGTTGTTTCACACCTAAACTGCGGCGCAAGTACGGATCTTTTCGGTCGATAATATGCGATAAAATTGACAGTTAAAATCGATAAAACCCACTTTATCGATTTTAACTGTCAATTTTATCGACCCGAATAGATCCGTACTTGCGCCGCTGTATTTTAGTTTGTCTTTTTCATGACATATTAAAAATAGAACAGTCTGCTCCTACACTCACTGTACAATAAGAAACTTGTTTGGCCATGGTAAGGTTAAAATTAATTTAATTGGTGGTGTGGATACAAGAATTAATATTTTTAAAAGGTGGGAAATATACTTTTAGGCCTGAATCTGCAATATTTAAATTTTGTTATTTAGCAATATTTTAGTTGCCATGATTGATATATTTATATTAAAATAGTTTTACTTAATTGTAGAGCTGAAGAGTTATTGTCATACTGCTGCACTCAGAGTTGTTTAATGATTATTTAAGCGAGTCCTTAGAATAAAATGTATGCTTAGATTTTTGCAATAAAATATTTAAAAATATAATTATTAGAATTACATACTTACATAGTAAGGATCTCTGATGATCCTATCACCCTGAGGATCAAAATCGCCAAACATAAGCAACTTTGCTTTGCTGCCTTTAGGCGCTCGCCTATCAAGATCTTTCATGTTAGCTTCATCCATGCCAAAAATGTAATCATAGTGATTAAAGTCTTCAGATGTTATCTAAAAACAGGAAATTGAATTAATTATTATTTGGAAATATATATGGCAATGCTCCATCCAAATCCAAAACCCCGAAGGCTTTCAGCTCGAACTCCATAATCGCTTCCAGTGCCTAGCTGAAAGTAACACCGTTGACAAGTTAAATAACGGGTTGGTGGACTGACGACGAAGGAACGTGTTCGGAACCACCACCTGGACCAGTGCAGAAGACCGGAGCAGGGCGAGTGACGCACCATGATTACCGCAAGAGGGAGCAGCGTCGGCGTCGGCAGGGGCATTCCGCGGCACCGGACGCTGTGTTAGCGTTAGTGTTAGTTGTTCTATATCTATAAATGCACAATTGGTTAAACAGAACAACCCCTGTGTTGCTCTAAGATTTTGACACTGAAAAACAAAATGTAATTTTAAATAAGTTAAGCGCCTGCTTTGCGTTATGACGTGTCAAAGTTAGGATATGTCTTAAGCCTTTTAGACACCACCTAAAGTTAGTGCACCACACTTGCATTCCTAAGTAAATTCTACAGAGAGATATGTTGACTTTGATGCTGTTAAAGTTTTTAGTTTACTGCAGACAGGCATAATAACATTGTCATTGCTGCTATAATCGATTGCCATCTATAAATACTTGAAGCTCAGCAAGCAAAATTGTTTAGTGAAACATGAAATTGTGGAAACAACTTTTTGCTGCCTTTAAGTTGACTTACTTGTCTTGCATGGTTATTGTAGGGTACATTATGTTTTTTCATGGTGTCTATAGCCCTCCAGTCCGGAGAGTTACCAACATGCCAGCCACCTATAGCAGCACTATCAATTTCCCAATCATCTCCCATTTTTAAATCATTTACAGTTTTCTGAAACACCCCTTCTGCAATAGGTGACCTGCAAATGTTCCCTGCAAACACAACACGTGATTACGAATTATTTAGCTTTAACTTGATAGTACCGAGTGTAAAGGAAAGTACAACTGAAGTATTTACTTAGTAAAATTGTACTTATTTCGATTATTACATGTGTATATACTTCAAAAATTAGATTAACTTATTAATACCAAGGCAGATAAATAGAGCTTTCTTTTTGTCGGCACTCATGTTCTAACTTTTGTGTAAATATTCTATATCTAATAGCACAATTATTTCGCACATCAAAGAGTTTGCACAAACTATTAACCAAAGAGTATAATAACTCTATTAACTATAAGGCAGGGGGGGCACACTTTGTGACAGTTCCATAGTCGAGCCCCGAGACACGGGAACTACCGCCATCTGTTAAAGGGCGTGGTACTATTTTGACGTTACTTAAAAATGTCAAAGTTAAAATGGTTACCATGGAAACCGATAACAAATAAAATAAAATATTTTCTGTTTCGAAAAACAACATTGTGATTTCTTGATATTTTTTCCGGTTTAAGTGATATAAATTAGTGGTTTAAGTAATTGTTGTGTTCTAGTTATGTATTTGTTACTCTGAAGCGTTCAGTTTTTGTGTTTTCAGTCTAATTATGCATTGTTTTTCTTGTTGTTTTAAATATAAAGGGTTTCAATTATTATGTGTTCGCTTTTGTTATTTCCTTTTTGCTGCTCTTCATCTACATATTACGTTTGGTACTGTATATTTTGTTCCTACTCCTAGGCACAAACATGGGAAAGGCTGCAATTTTTTATTTTCCATATAAGTAGATACATTTACTTGCGCAGGAACTAAGCAGGAACCAAGGAAATAGTGTGAATGTGTGTGTGAAATATAGAATACACACATAGATAGACAAGCATGAGTGCGTGTATAAAATACAGGATGCACACATAGATAGAAAACTATGAATGTGTGTGTAAAATACAGAACGCACACATATAATATAGTAAAGTAGGTTCACCGGCCTTTTGTAGGTGGCGCTGATCGCGATACATCGTGGAATCGACGAGAGAGCGCACTCTATTCCTTTTATTATAGTACTACTCTATGCTATAAGGGATACTCTCTTATCTCTTTGGGGATACTACTCTAGTCACTATCGGTTTGTGAGTTTTTTATTTATTTATTTTGTTTTTGGCTCCACGTGATTTGCGTATTTAGCCAGTGTCAAGTTATATAAAATATATTAATATGAAATAATTCTCTAGTTTTCGTGTGTAAAAGTCGTCAAAGTCACGTTAAAGTTTAGTCTAGGCGCGGTCGAGTCGACTGTCGAAGTGACGCTTCAGTAAAGCGGTGGATACTTTACTGAAGCTTCTATGGAGTTTTGGATAGAATACGAAAATACACGTTTTTCGTCTTTGTACTATTTGCCTTTCACTCATGCACGTTTACGAACACTTAATGGTTAATAATCCACCATTATTACACATTAACACTCGATAAAACACAGGTTTTAGTAAATAACACAAACACAACAACAGCACATTTTCGCATTCCGGTTTGTGAGTTTGTGCCAGACGACAGTTGATGATGATGACAGTTCCTTAGTCGAGCCCACTGACTTATATAATATATGGACTGGAAATACCTGCAAAAAAGGTGCATAACTGCAACTCATATTGTCGCAAAAAATGGCTGCCATTGCTAGGGTTGTGCCAATCAAGAAACGTAGTATAACGAGTATCAATATTAGATACGAGCTTGAAAGATATCTGTTTCACAGGAATCACATCTAGTCGGACAAACTTACTATAGAAAACAGAAACGATATAGCTGAGAAAACGCATGCCTTCCATTGGTAAGATTGCTAGGTATTTATTTATTTATTTATTCATAAAAACCACAGCTCTTAAAAATCTTAACATTACTTATATACGTTACCTAAAGCCAATAATGGTTTTACATTTGTATGAACCCCTATTATGCTCTAAGTCCTATTTTCAATCACATTCGGATTATAATTCAAGTATTTATAAAAAAATAAGAAAATGATGATAATACTCCTTGTAACATCAGCTATCTGCCAGTTAAAGTCCCATCAAAATCGGTCCAGCCGTTTTGGAGATTACCCGGAACAAACAGACAGACAAAACTTTTAAAAATGGTTGTGTTGATCTATTTCAACGGTGATAGTGATCATATATCGGAACCTACGTTCCGTATATACTGTCATATGCATTTAGTAAAAAGCTGTTATTATGATAATACAAGCAGACACTTCAATTTTATTTATTTGTATAGATAGAACTCTGTGGGACGGTATCTTGATTCTCGATGCTGTGAACCACGGGCCGGACTTAGCATAGTTACTCGGAACGATTAGAACACGCAGAATGATTTATGCGTTAACATCGCAGATTATATCGATACCGTTTCAGCGGAGGAACTAATTTCGGAAACTATTACGGCAATGGTACAACACTATTCCACTCCACTATAACTGATGAGTTTATTCTAAACAAAACGAATGAAATATAAAATATTAATGGTGCGTTGTACGGAAATGGACCCATATATTAATATTTTAGCTATTAATGATCGCGTAACAATATTTTATCAAATTTGTATGATTGTATGTACTTTTACATGAAAACTGTACTAACTTGTGTAAAGACATATGAGGTTTATTTTCTAATACAATACTTCACATTACAACATACAGGCAGGTTGAATTGTAGTTTTAAAAGCATTTTTTTCATAATTTTCTCGCAAATCACAATAATACAACAATTAAACAAACATCTGACACTAAAATGTCGATTAAAATTAAAAACCAAATTTTTCTATTAATATGTCTGATATGGCACGTACCTACAACTGTCACTACGTATAGAATATATAAACGGTACCTCCATGTATTTCCTAGCTCTTTGGTTAATCAAATAATCCATTGTGACAGATGTTGTGTCATGGACATCTATGTCTAAATAAATATGTGCAAATTCTGTGAAAATAGTCGCGGTCATTCTTTATAGTTTCTGGAGTTTGTCCGTGTTGTACTCAAAGGGATTCCAATATATTGTACTTGACTAACTAACTTGACGCTGACTGTAGGTATTGTGATTCTCAAGAAGGTTTTAAATGTGATACTGTATTTACTTTGGTGGCAGTTACTAAAGCCGCATTCAGACTGCTGTGTCCGGGTGTAACGTGGCGGGAAAGAATGTCGAATGATATCGAATTCATACGTTTACGTTTAGTATGATGAGGTTTTAGGGGGGAGGAGGTCAAGCCGAATCTCACCAATTTAATCTCTATGCACAAATTTAATCAATACGATTATAGAAAATTTTCTTCCTTATTTTTTGGTGTAAAATTAATCCCAAACGTCTAAGTCATTTAGAAGTTTTAGGGAAAATAGTTTTAAAATAGCATGCTGTTAAATATTTTTTCAAGCCATAAGTACAGTCAATCAGGGTAACTTTGACAATCTGGGTAACTTTGGCACTTTTGATCTATCATGATTTTTTATTTTTTTACTATAGAAACTAACAAAACCACAACCAAATTCAAAAACAAATCTATTCTTTGCCATCTCCATAAACAATCTTCACAAAAAAAAGTTAAGTGTCAAACTTAATTCATCTATTATTTCAAAATGAAAACCGCGGTAATGTGGCGAGTAATTTTTTGAGGTGAAATACTCTGATTTTCATGCAAGTTGAGTTTAATTATAAAAAACTATTTTCTTTTTCTATCCTAGGCCTATTTTTTGTTGAAAATTGCAAATATTGACTTTTAGTAATAGTTTTCTTAATAGATAGAAAATATGAAAAAAATACAGATATTTATACAGATAATTATTTTCAAATTCCAGTTTCAATAAATTGTATGGATAAGTGTAACTATAAAATTGAAGAGATAATTATTTTTTGGTTGACATTCTTTATTGTATCGGTAATAATTCGAAGCTCAATTTGGATCTCAATTTTGTTGCAATTTAAGAATAAAATATAACTATTTGTCTATTTTGTTCTGGTTTTATTTTTCACTATGGCTACCCAGAACCTATAAACGTTGATCAAAGATACCCAGAATCTTCAAAACACAAATAAAAAGCGATTTTAGTGAAAACCATAATTACTGTCAAAGTTACCCAGAAAGGGGGGGTAACTTTGCCATACCATATTTTTGTAATTTTCTTTTATAATTTCTATTAATAAAAGTCGGATAATTTTAGAATTATATTCTTCACGATCTCAGAACACAAATATACTTAACAACTTACGTCTTATACTTTTTACCAAAATCATACAAGCAAAAATGTGCTTGAAACCTGTCAATGTTACCCTGATTGACTGTAATGGTAATACAAAAAAAATCAATCAATCAAATTAATGCCCGTGAATTGATCATTCAGGTAGTATTTTTTTCAAGTCGTTAAACCAAGCCGTGTGGGAGTTTTAGGAGCAGAAAGTAGTCGTTTTTGGGTAACCTAGCCCCTTAAAACACGTATTTGGAAAAATCTCGCGTGATATTTGGGGGGGGAGCCAAATATCACCAAGGGGGGGGGGTCCAAAAGAGCCAGATTAGCCCCCGACACACCATAATCATCAGTGTGAAGTGTGAACAGTGAATTGTACCTAGGCGACACGACATAATATACCTAGTACCCCGACATAGTAGTCTGAATTCGCCCTAAAAAATGACCTATCGCCCATCGCAAAAATGCAAATGTACACTTACGTAAATGAGTTAACTTACGTAAAAGTACCTACTCGCTATTTACTATTTAACCAACTGCTGGTTAGACGTTGCAGCTTACTGGTGCTTACAGTCTTAGACGGACGTTGCTAATTGTTATCAGTTATTATCAAGTTTAGTCGTAATTTAACACAAGTGACACAAGTACATATTATTTTATACATTTTCTAATGATGAATAATATTCTCGTGACTTTAAATGAAGTGCAGACGCACATCATAACATGGGGTGAGCCTTCCAACTGTAAGGGAGCTGATGTGATCATATGCATATCTGGGAATCCGGGTATTCCCGATTTCTACACACAATTTGGTGCATTTCTGCATGAAAACACAAAATTACCTGTCTGTGTTATCGGTTAGTAGCTATTACTTTCTTTTAAAAAAATTTGAAGTTTCCTAAACTACTAGTTACATGATGTACCTAATCGATTATAGTTTAACTCAGGGTTATTTTAATTCACTCGGAATGATATCCGTGTCGGAAGCGACAGTCTTGGTCGTTTATATTTCGGAATCTCATCCCGTCAAAGTAATTTATTAATGATTCCGTGTAGGAAGCGATTGTTTCAGGGGTGCAATTTTTGAATGTCACCGAGTGACTAAATATCAGCGATATGACCGATTTACAAAGTCGTATTTTTGAATCTCACGGGTGACTAAAATTATCATACATATGATAATATCGTTTACGAATGGGTACCGTCACTCGTAAATGATATCATAGGTATGAGTATTTAGTGACCATTTTGACTTGAAAACAATGTCCAACATAAAAAATAAAATTGAGTAGAACACAATCATAAGTTTATCTATGATCAAAGCTGAGAAATAGTTGCATGTTTGGTATACAGGGTATGACTTTAAAAAATACGACTTTTGCAAATTAGTGATTTCAAAGACATCGCTGAGAATTTTGTCATCGGTGATTTCGAAATCATTCCTGACTTTCAAAAATCGGTCCCCTGATCGTTCATATCTCGAAAACGCATCCTGACAGAGAAATATTGTCGGGATTATATCTGTGTTTATTCAGCTGAATTGTCGAATCTAAACGGGAAATTACTCTGACGGGATGTGATTTCGAATAAACGATCAAGACAATCGCTTCCGAAACGGATATCATTCCGAGTGAATTAAAATAACCCTGCAGTAAGCCTAACTAAGTTGTGGTTTAACAGTTTGTTTAAACAGTTAAACCACAATAGTCACATTGTATTTAAACTTTAATACAATGTGACTATTCATTGAAGTTCATTCGTCTATTCCCAATTGCCACCACCTTTTCCGCCACTACTGGTGGCAATCGGGAATGTAAGTCCTAGCACCAGTGGTAACCACCACTTGCCACCAGTGGTAGCGATAGATAGGTCACCACTTCCTGGCAATTAAAAAACATTCTCAGTCATACCTACCTATATAGTAGGAGTAAACTTAGTTAATTTAATTGTTGATTTTTATTTAAGGCGATTTTATGTGTAATTTTTATTGCTTATTTTAGTTTACTGTAATGTTTATGACTTAAATTTTAAACATCATCATCATCAGTTGTACCATCAATGGTCCGGCGGCGTCGTCATTTGGTATTAGTATGCAGATTGTCGGCGGCGCAGCTCTCTTTAGTAGTGGGAATTCTACTAGGTACAACTGAAAATGATTTTTTTATTACCAGCAAGTGGCGATCATCTATTCTCGATCGCCACCAGTGCTGGCGTAGAAGGTGGTGGCAACTAGGAATAGACGGGTTCATTTAGTCACAAGTGAATAAGTTAGGTACCTTTCTCTTAAACAGGTATGAATCATCATTAACTACATAATTATACCCTAGTGGTAAATTTTTGTGTATAAAGAAAAAAAAAACGATGTATTATTTTGTTTTTGTAGGACAAGCAGGACATGAAGATGTTCCAGATAAGCAGTCAAACAGGTTGAAAGGTCAAGAGCATTTATTTAATCTAGAAGGTCAAATCCAGCACAAACTAGATCTCATTATTAAATATATTGACAAAACAAGCAAATTACATTTAATCGGACACTCTATCGGGTCATGGATGATACTAGAGCTTCTGCAGAAAAATGAAAAGATGATTGAGAGAGTTTCTTCACTAAACTTGTTATTTCCAACTGTGCAAAGAATGGCTGAAAGCAATAGTGGTTATTTCTTAAACAATGTAATCAGAAGACTGCATGCATTACTGATGATTGTATGCATGATATTGTATTTAATTCCAGAGTCAATGTTAAAACACATTGTAAACTTGTATTTGAAATTTAACAATTTACATCACATATACTGCAACAGTATAGTAAAGTTTTGTAACCCTAATGTTATAGAAAAAGTTTTGTTTCTAGCCTACAATGAAATGGATAATGTCAAGGTTCTGAATACTGAAATAATTGAGAAGGTGAAAGATAAAACAAATGTTTTGTATAGTCCTAGAGATGGATGGGTGCCAATCTACTACATGGAGGATTTGACACAATTTGAACCTTCACTCAAAATGAAGGAAGTTGATGTAGACCATGCTTTTGTTTTAAAATCTTCAGGAAGAGTTGCGGAGATGGTATCAGACTTCATAAAAACTAAATTAACAGCTAATGCATTTTCTGAAATTGCAGATAAAAATATAGTACCTAAGCAGTAATATTAGGTAGGTAGTTAATTAAAGTAAGAGTAATACAGCAACTGCTAAGACATAACCTTGTACTATTATCTATTCTGTGGCACAACATTGAATTCATTCCATTTTTGAAACGTACTTGGCACAGTATTGTGTACATGTTATCTAAAGGTGAAAATACACGGTTCAACCAAATTGAATCACTTTGGTTGAATGGAGCAGAAATGAAAGGAATGCTGTTGTTGCAATGACATTGAATGATTCACTTATAAGTTTACATGGATCAATGTGGTTGCTTCATCCAAATTGAAAGACAAAAGTGAACCGTGTATTTTCACCTTTAGTAGGTAATACCTACAAAAATTTCACTCGCAACACATACCTAGTAGGTATGTGTTGCGAGTGAAATTTTTGTAGTACCTTCCTTCAATATCCTTTTTATCTCTATCTCCATCTGGTTGTCGGAAAGAGTGCTATGTACTACTAGACGAAGTTAAAATAAGTTTCTTTATATTAATTTTTTGCATTTTTCATTGTAGTGTGCAAATAAAGAGTTTATCTGTCTATCTATTACCTATAGAGGATAATGATAAAAAATAATTTTGAAGCAAGCTCTTATTATTACCTGTTTACGTTTTTATTATACATACTGTTTGATAACGGGACGAGCTGGTCGTTGGCCTGACGATAATTATAACGCCGGCTCCTCAGAATTTTGCACTGCAGTGCGCTCGTTACCCTGGAACATTCGGTATTAAGTTTGATAAGCCCAGTAATTTCACTGGCTACTTTGTTCATCAAACTGGAACACAGTAATGCTTCACATTACTGCTTGGCGGCAGACTACGAGCAAAGCAATGGTACCAACCCAGATGGATACTCGTTGTCGGACGCTAGAGCTATTTACTTTGTAGAAGAATCTGCGGCGCAGCGGTGCAACTACGTAAGTCGGTTCTATAAATTTGTCGAACCGAAAAACTCGATAAATTTATCGAATGTTGCGAGTACCGAAGTCTGGTCGTAAAGTATTGTAGTATCTCTATATTCTCTTTGGATTCGACTTAGCTATTCGATAACTTTTGTCGAAAGTATCAAGGTTCGATAAATTATATAAAAAGTCGATAAAACCCACTTTATCGATTTGAACTGTCAATTTTATCGATCAAATAGTTCCGTACTCTCGCCGCAGACTTCGGTACTCGCAACATTCGATAAATTTTTCGGTTCGACAAATTTGACAGAACACAAACAACAGACTTCCGTACTTGCGCCGCTGAAAGACGCCGCGCGTCGGAAGAGCTACGTTACTACATACCATAGACTAAGTAGTATACTACGCTACATACCTAGCAAGAGCAACGTTGATGTTTGCACTACCTAGGTACTCAATGCTCGAGTTGTCTGTGCTCACTGCGCTGCCGCTGTGGCCTTGTGGTACACAGTTTTACAAAACTGTGGCTGTGCTATGCGCAGAGTTGTGTACGAGTGTGTGGTGTGTTGTTTATAGCACAAACCATATAGAGATACCACGTATACTGCCTTGCCGTACCTTCTTTCCATTCATAAAAATGCTTGATACAAAAACGAGAGGCAATGGGGAGCCACACTGCTTACTTATCCCGCTAGGTGGCGCACTATCGCTGTTGTTATAGAAAACTAGTAAGTAAACAAAAAATCTTCTACAAGTATGCCTCTGTAATGTGCAATTTAGTGTAAAATTAAGGTACACACGTTTCCCTTCTGACGAGAAAAAACAGAAATTGTGGATCAAAGTATTGCTCATCAAAAATGATTGGAAACCAATTATTCTTAGGTTATGAAGTGACCATCTCAAATCAGCGGTGTGGTGGCGCCATCTGAGATTAGCTTTGCCTGTGCCTCCCCATTGCTTTATGTATGTAAGTACCTACTAGGTGTATAAATTACCCAAGCTTTAAAAGGATGATTAAATTATTTATTTATTACATTCGGATATTTGATTTGCTGTTTACAAATTAATTCCAAGTCGCCAAATTAGTTCTAGGTAGGTGATACATACTTGCAAGCTCATACACCCACCAATGCAGGGAACTAAGTTTCCCTGTGTTTCAGGTGGTATGGACATAACCACAAAAATAACAAACGATATATTAAAAATTAAAATCTGGCCCGGCCGGGAATCGATCCCGGGCATCGCGGGGGTCACCTCGGCACAGTTTTACCATTAGTAACTACTACTTAAAACAAGAATTCTTAAGATTCTTCTTTTATGGTTTTATTCAGTCCACGGATGGAAAGGCGAAATACATGATCCAATTGAATGTGCCTCTTGGTCCACGTATCAGCTGTTATAACTGAGGGACTTCCACAGTCGAATTATGTGGGAGCTCTGCGCAAACAGCGCTATTTTCCGAGGTGGTGTGGTAACGAGTTACATGATATGTGGTAATACGCTCTTCAGCTTTCAGCCTAGAATAGGAGATAATGGTTGATAGGTGAAGAACTTACGAACTTGGATAGGTATTTCATCTAGCCTGGCTAGTATAGAAATGGTATTCGGTTTGCAGGTTTATTGTAGGATTCAAACCTTCGTCATGCGTTCCACAATGGCATCAAGAGAGCCCTCAGAGAATAGAAGGCCTTTCTCTGAGAAATCGCTATATAAATAAAGACTGCTTTGTTAGCTAACATTTAAATGAAAAGATTTGTCGATTAGTCTACCCGATGCAGGGTGCTTAAGTTTTAAGATGTGCCATGAAACATCGTACTGAGCCGACCCAAAATTACACCCTTTGCCAATAACTCATGGTAGGAACTAGATTCTTTATACAAAAAACAGAAATAAGATATGTGCACTTTAATTTATTAAAATTTATGATACAAGATAGAAATAACATTACCTATACATGTACATATTTAAATGTAATTATATAACTATGAGATGAATCTTACGAATCCATCCCAAGTATGTAGATTAGATACATTTAACATTGTCTCTGTAAAGACTAAGTACATTTAAAATTGAAAAATAAACAATATAAAATGAGTATATCATTTGAATAGTAAGTAACTGATGGCACTGAAATATTATGGTTCACAATGTTGGCATACATATTAAAATCATAGCCTGAGTTGTTGGTCAGTATTTAGAACTTTTTTAATGTAACAAGTATGAAGCAACATCCCTCGTTAAATGGTCCAATATGTTACTCAAATAGGTAGGTACAATACAAATTACAATTCAAGAATTTATAGTAATAATCCGTACAGATAAATAAAATTGAAGTGTCTGTTTGTAATATCAAAATAACAGCTTTTTACTAAATGCATATGAAAGTATATACAGTACCTAAAACAAAACAACCATTTTTAATATTTTTGTCTGTCTGTCTGTTTGTTCCGGGTAATCTCCGAAACGGCTGGACCGATTTTGACGGGACTTTCACTGGCAGATAGCTGATGTTACAAGGAGTAACTTAGGCTACTTTAATTTTATAAAAATAATGAGGGTTCCGCTCAAAAAAATAAAAACCATGTAATCCAAAATCTCCACGCGGGTGAAACCGCGGGGCAGCAGCTAGTCTTTACAATAAATGTTTAAGGTCCATAACAATAATTATCAAGTGTATCCCAATACATGCATGTGTGCATATCTGATTATGTTGGTCCTATTAGGTATTTACATTCGGAAATACTCTAAAATGTTAAACTGTAATTTTATGCCGTTTTTGTTTTTAATTTTTAAATTATCGTGTTTTTCAATTATCTTTATCTTAATTCTTTCCTCCTACAAGCTCATGGCAGTAACCAACACAATGCACTGAAAGTTTTATCATATTTAAATTCTATTTCTTAAAATCCTTATAACAAAATTGGATCATTAAAAGCATTGTTTGTTACAACCAATAATTACAATTTTTAATAAATTACAGAAATCGAATTCTTCCCTTCTCTTAGTACACAAAAATCCCTGCTTTTAAGATACTAACCGTGCTAAACTAAATTCATGTTTAAAAAAAATCAGACCTGTTTGGGTGACATTGAGCTCCTGTTAGCCTAAATAACGTATAAAAGTACAAAGTACGGAATCAAAAATATCTACACACGAACCACATTAAATCACGTCAATTTTGAACGGTTTGTGGGTGCCATAAACATGACTACAAGCTGTAAAATGTGTAAAGTAATGTGTAAATATATTTGATTTAGGTTCATACATGTTATTTAATAATTGAATAGGCACCCAGTTTGAGTAGGAAGGCAACTCAAATTGCAATACATTTGGCCTCGAAAGCAACGAACTTTGATCAAGTAGCTTTTGTTGTAGCGACCAGCGGCGCAAGTACGGAAGTCGGTTCGATAAATTTGTCGAACCGAAAAACTCGATAAATTTATCGAATGTTGCGAGTACCGAAGTCTGATCGTAAAGTATTGTAGTAGCTCTATATTCTCTTTGGATTCGACCTAGCTTTTCGATAACTTTTGTCGAAAGTATCGAGGTTCGATAAAAGTCGATAACACCTACTTTATCGATTTGAACTGTCAATTTTTTCGAATTTTATCGATCAAAAAGATCCGTACTTGCGCCGCAGATGGATTTAAATTGGTATTTAGTAATGAAGTATTAACAGCTACCAATAGCAGTCAATAACCAAACATTTTATCGCTTATTGGTTTAGTTCAATGGGTCAACACAAGACTATACAATAATATAACTTCATAGATGAAAATATATTGTGATTTTATAACTAGAACTCTGTACAATTTGGTTGCTTTCATTGTGAATAATCAATTACCCTACCGTAACATACTAAGAACGACAATGATCAAGGATTGTCGATAAAAAATTGCATATTCACTGTGGACAAATAACTATCAGAATCCAACTGGTAGTTGGCTAGAACATTTGGATTATCTATAGGCCTACTTGGGCTTGTAGATTATCCAACTGTTTTTGTAGCTAGCTAGGTTAGAGGTAGTGTTTATTTATGTATTAGCTAGTTAATAAACGCATTTTATTGAACAATAATGAATAAAATGTTTATCTGTAAAAAAATATTGTCAGAATAAGTTACGGTCGTATTTATCAGGGGCCCAAATCTGTTAGCCAATGTAGACTTAGCAGAATTAGGCCCCTGCTGTGCTATCATGGGCACTGTGACAAAATTTTGTTGATGCTTATATCGTGCATTTATCTCGTATTCGCACGAGAAAGAGCGAGACAAAACAGTAGACAAAATTTTGTCGTGGTGCGCATGTTAGTGTGGCTGCAAGTGAGTCCAAGTTGTCTCCGCAGCAATACTGTCTGCCTTGGGATTTGAAAAAAATAGTGATGTTAAAATGTGTTTGGTTCTCCTACAAAACAAATTTGTGTAACACCATTTAACATTGACCTAAGGATCGAGAAATATCAATTTTAATAATATTGTTTTGTGTGGGTACTTCACAAACTAACTAAACGTAGTGAAATACTAGAAAGGCAACTAGATAATGTGTGTGTGTGTGTGTGTGTGAAATGAGATTCATTTCAGAAACCTCATGGTGAAGTTTCAAGTATAATTTACTCAACGATGATTATGCTGGTATAAGTATCACTTTTTTAGCGCGCAGTTAGCGGCTTTGCGGCCCAAGACAAACAAGCTGAGGGACTACCCACTGGAATGTAAATATTCACACTCACAGTCATTTATTTAAACAAGTCATTAGTGTAGATTTACAACAGAAATCTAAAGTAAGGACTCGCTTAAGTAATCATTAAATGACTCTGAGTGTGGTGGTTAGACTCATTTTATTAGACCTAATTATGTAAATGGATGTAGTCGTAAGTTTAATATTATTGTTATTAATGTTTAACGTTAAACAATTTTGAATTTCATACATCATTAAGAATTAGTTCGTAGCATAGTTTATTTTACATAAATTTTGAAATGCAAATTAATCGAAAATTGATAACTTAGTCACATCAATAATTGTGCGTTATTTTTCCAGCTCAAGTGAGAATATAGATCATAGGAACTAGACATACTGATCTCAGACTGTCGAAAAATGGTCACCCTATAGTTACATAAATCTAAATATATATATAAAAAAAAAACAAAAATCTATAACACCGTCCTCCAACGACGCGATATCTCTATTTATGCACAACCTCCCGAAGTAAAAGTTAATTCAATTACATCATAAATGGAAAACATTCACATCGCAACACGCATACACTTCAATAATAATCGAATATGATACAATCGTAATTTTGAAATCTTACACTCTAAACGGATACAAAATTCGCACTAATAATACTCGTACATCGAAAGGGGCAACGCACTCGCGAGTCACGACGGACACCTTCGGGGTCAGCACGTGGTTTCGAGGAGCGGGTCGGCGGGCGCGGCGGCGCTCAGCGCGCGCTGCGACGGCGACGTGCGCATGCGCGCCGGCGAGCCGCGCGGCGAGCACGTGCAGCGCGTGCGCCGGCACGTGCACGCCGCCGCGCCGCACGCCGCGCATGCGCGCCGCGGCGGCACCGCGCGCACCCACGGGTCCGCGTCGCCGCGCCGCCGCCACGGGTCGGCCGCCGGCGACGCGTCCGGCGACGAGCGCTCGCTGCGCGCCAGGCGCGGCGCCAGCGCCACGGCGGGCCGCGCGGGCGAGGCCAGCGACGCGCTGGCGGGCGAGCGCGGCGGCCGCTCGGACAGCGAGCGCTTGCGCGGCGGCGTGGAGCGGCTCGCCGGCGTCACGTCGCTGAGCGAGCGCAGGTGCGGGCGGCGGCGTGCGCGCGCCTCTTCCGACGACGGCGGCGACGGCGTCTCCGCCTCAGTCACGCTGATACTGACCTTGTGCAGAAGAGACCTCTTCAGTTCGGCGGTCGGCGTCTCGTCGCGCTCGGCCTTGCCGTCGCTCTCCTTGCGGTCCGGGCTCCCGGAGCTGTCTATTTTTGTAGTGTTTTTGGCGGGGCCGGTCCGGCTGGACCCGGCCCCCGCTAGCTAGAGGAGTCTCTCCGCCGCCGAACTAGAGGTGCCGGAGCTCAGGGTCGATGCGGGATTTTGGTCGTCTCCTGGAATGTAAGAATGCGATTGATTATTCGATTAGAAGCTTTTGCACGTAGAGTTTGCAACGAAACAACGACACCATTGCGACGCCATTCTGACGTCTCGTTCCTAAATATGTATAATTTTAGTTTCGTTCCCTCTCTTTCCAATAACTAGCACGAGAAAGGGATGGATGATGTTTGACAGGTCTGAATTTAGTTTTATAGCTGTCAAATATCGTCTATCTTTGAAAAATTAAGCGTCACTAAATTAAATGCCGATTTGACACTAGGATACATCATACAAGCATGAGAACTAATCTCACAGGTCTAAAATATATTCAATACCTTTCTCATACTCATATTTAGAAAGTGAAATTAAAGTGTGAAAGTAAAATTAGATTTAGATATGAAACGGCAGAATCGACACCAGTGTTCACGTAATTATGTATTATTATTGTATTTGTATATATTATACCTTGAGTAGTTTGGCCAGAGGCCGGCAGTCTTTGTCAGTTGAGCAATTCCACTGAAACAAACCGTTTCAGCCTCTCCAAGTATTGGTTGAACAACTCGACGTCGTTGTGTCCAGCACCCTGGAATAGGACACGTAACAATATTCCATTTAAACAAAATTGAATTGGATATGTATGACTGTATGTATGTCAATTTTATTTCAAAAATTATTACAAGTTGCAATTTTTAACTGTTATTTGGTGCTACAATATTTTACTTCTCATTCTGGCCGAAATTTCTATTACTTAACTATAGTTGTAACAATGTGGTTGAAGATGAACAACCAAGCCCTGGTGTCAGATTAAATCCACCCAAAACGTTCTGTTGTCTTACAAAACAATCCTGGGGCCCACGTAAATAACGTATTTTGAATACAAACTATAATAAAATTGAGCACGTACCTCCACCCACAAAGGTTCGACGGCGCGCGGACAGCGCTCGTATATGGCCAAACCGTGGGAGAAGTCTATCACCTCGTCTTCAGTTCCGTGAATCACCAGAACCGGTGAGGTCACTTTGGGGATTTTGTCGATGCTGCAATAACACATACATTTAATCATTAAAAAAATATATAAACAAGATATCATAGAAGTTCAGCCTTTTATCCTCCCTAGTCCTTAGGACTAATATTAGATGTAATCGCGGAAGTTTGTGAGGATAGACGTATGTATGGAAAAGGATGTTACATTAGAATAACACATAGATTATAATTTATAAATATACATAGCCGCGGGCAGAAGCTAGTTTTTAAATATAAAGTAGGTTGTGTATATTCTTGAAAATAAATTTAGGTTTAGGTTACGATTGGTATGACATAAGTATGTATAAAAAATATTTAAAATTTATGTTATTAATTGAATAATTATATATAAGTATAATATTTAAAATATTATATTCGTCTTTCCAGTGCTATACTAAAGCTATGTGATATGTTGTTTTTCACCAAATAAGGTGAGGTTGCTGCTTGCATGGTAGTTAATCAAGTTAATGATGTAAGAACATGTCTCGGACAAGTGAGTATGAAAAAGCTGGCAGTGTAAGGCCCAATAAATATCTGGGGCTTGTGTGCAAACAATCATAATAAATGAAAGTTGGATGCACTACTGCAGTTTACGCCAACATTAGTAAACAACTTTGTTTTTAAATTGTTGTACTAAGCCAGATATGACTTACAATATCATGAAGCAGGAGAAGTTACCAGCTTCTGACAATGTTCACACTAATTAGAAAGCCTATGGGCTCGTCGTCTGTCTAATTATTATAAGGGACTTAGTTACTATTGACTCCATTTTTTCACAATCTCCGAAGACGGTGGCAGGTCGTTAATTACTTATAACTAAAACTTAATTTTTGCTAAAAGCAAAAATTAAGATTAAATTTCCTGTGGTTATTTAATTATATTATATTTATTTATTTAATTATTATTTCTATAAAGCATCAATTCTACTTTAATAAAAGGGCATTACTATTTAAATTAAGTAGGTCATAATCTTGATACTGTATTTTAAAGGCAAGGTGGTTTCCTATTTTTCAACTCTGTGTGCTTTGTCAAGGGTTATTTATTTAATAAAAATAGTATAGAATATATTATATAGAATAGTTATTAAAACACTATCTTTGTTTATATTGTACGGGATCTGAAGATATAAGAACAATTAAAAATCTTGAAACTAAAATTCTTATATAAGATAAAACAATTTTTTTATTTATAATGGTCATAATTTGGCATATTTTATTACAAGGACTCTTAATAATTAGGTTAGCTCATTGCTACTCTCGAGTAAGCATCAACCAATATTAATAACTTTATATTGAATTCTAATAAATGTATATTGTGTATATATGTATTAATATGATAAAACACAATTTTAACTGTTCCATTGTAATCTATATCAAGCCATAAAGCATTAGGGTGGCCATTATTTTAGAGTACCTGAGGTACACCTTTTAAATCTTGTAGGTCTTGGATATAAATCAATCAGAATATTATTTTTTAAATATATAATTATGATATACCATATCACCCCCTCTTATACTTTAGGCCCTAAAGGTTAGGGTTTCTTTTTAGAAATTTTCATTGATTGTTTTTCTGTTTGGTTTACACAAATTAAGTACATGTAGGAGGTATTAAACATTATAAAATAATGTAGATAAAAAAACCCAGTACAGTAAGTAGTGTACCTACCAAGGGCAGACTAATATCAATAATAGCAATCTCTTTCAGACAACCTTGTGTTGAAGAAGGTTAAAGTAATTAAGGTGGTTGGGGGTGGGAATATAACCACCTAAAATAAATCTACACTAAACATAAAATGACATTGTATTGAAGTGCTTATTAACTGGTTTAGTTGATTTTTACAAAATTTGAATACAGATTAGTAACTTATGCTTTAAAAATAATAAGCAGTTAATTCTTTTAAATGATTTTGAAAATTATACTGAAAATATATTGTCAAGTCCATTTTGGGGTAAGTAAAGAGGAGAAGCCCCCTTAGTACTGAAAATTCACATGTATTTCATATTTTATGGTAACATATCAATTGCAAATGTTTATACCTATATACTATAGACATGAAACCATACAACATAATTCTGTAATAATAGTCACTACTGGTTGATTAAACACTGATTGGATTAGCAAAGTTTTCATAGATAATAGATAATTAGAACTATATACATACTATCCTATGGATTACCAATTACTAGGCTACATAATGAAGAACATAACATAAATACTGACTTTTTCTCAGTAACAGTTTTCTTTAGCAGTAGAGATGTTACATTAAAATCTCTTTCTAGCGTATTTGTAGCTTTTATCATTTACTGACCTTAACAATTTGTGATAAGGCTCTGTACTACAGTGGCAATCAGTTCTGTACATTTACATTGCTCGCAGATAAACAATAAAACATTGATAATGAAGAAAATGTTAAAACAACATTAATGAGTGACTCACTGTTAGGGTTGCACTGTTTGATTTAGTTAGGTAGGTATATTTAAGTGGAGAATATGGTTTGTACTGTATGTTTTGACTATGCTATTCGAGGTTATCATGCCATTACATAAACCTCAAAGAAGGTATATTATTATATCTCAGATTAAATTTTTTTCAAATTCATGTATATAATGTTGCCGCCCGCACACTGGTACTATTATTTCATTTTCACCAAATCCAGAGAAGCGTCTTTTTGAGAGGTAGCCTAAAGGTGCATGATCACATACAACCATATATATACTTTAAATAAACTGGTGTGCACCAAAAGCTATCATTTTTGCATGTATTCAACAAAAACAATAACATTCTTTTAGCTTTAACTCTGATTGCTTACCTGGGAAAAGCATCAAAAAACCATGTTCTTTTAGTGTTGGGAAAGGCAACTCGCATTCCGGACATAAGTGGTGAGTGTAGTACGACCGCTCCCACTTCATACCGTGCAGCCAAGTCCACTGTAGGCACTGTACCAATACTCTGACCATACAATATAATGTTCTCTGGGCTGATGCCGTACCGAGTCCGTAGCGCCTGCCACGCAGCGTCAATATCAGCGTACAAATTTTTCTCTGAAGGCTTCCCGCCACTCACACCATATCCAGAGTAGTCATAACTGAATATATTACAGTTTATTCTAGTTCCTAAGCCTAAGTAAAAACTGCTCATCTGTCCAAGATCCACTGCGTTTCCATGTGAAAACAGTATTGTGAAACGAGCGTTCGGGCTGCACCGAACAAAGAGGCAAGCTATTCTATTGCCCCTTGATGTTCTCGAGTAAAAGCCTTCGATGTTCTCTTTCTCTCGTTCCGAGTACTGCCATTCTGCGCGTTCTGTGAGTGTTAAAGAGAATTTTGATCCTGTCTCGTCAGGTGTGAATGCATACGTAGGTTCAGGAGGCAGAAAGGCGAGTTTAGCCGCAATTTTCCCTGGGCATGGCGGACAACAAAACAAGCAACAAAGTTCACCGAAACTTAACCCGTTCATGGCGATGTATATTAATTATTCATTAAAAAATTACTAAACACTGCCCATTACAAAACCACAACTCACAAATTACTGATCATGGCGAACGAAAATAAGATTTCACAAAATTGACAGTTCGTCAACAATTTCATTTTCATTCAGCCATGACGGGGACATGACGGTACGCGACGAGATTGCCATAATAAAAAAGAAATAAATTCAAGCCACGTCACTCCTATAAACAATTTGTTAAATATAAACCAATCAAATGACACCTGCAAATGACGTCATAAAACGTTTCTTCAAACCTACATAGTATTACTGATCTGTGAGCGAGTTAGTACTATTCTGTGCCAGAGCTGCGTTCACTGCCTACCCACCGTCGTTCAGAGTCAGAGGCTCGATTAGAGCGTAGAGCGTTCGATGGAACTTGGTAACAGTAAGGGGCAGTGTAGACGCTTATGCAAACGTACGTTTGCTTGTCAGAACAACAACACTTTTGCGTCAATTGCGGATTTCGTGATACTCGAAAACGATGGTTGTTGAACGCTCTAACGTATATCAACGTCAAAGTTGTGTCAATAATAGTACAACCAGCGTAGATGGAGGATTAGTACTCCGTCTAAGACAACCAGAGATTCCAATTTTCTTTAATCATTGAGTATAACTAATAGGTACTACGTATCGTAGCGTAGGTAGGTACAAAGTGGTTATATTCTCTTAGGGTAGGTACTTATCGTAGATGGGGTGCTATGCCGGGTAACCTCCACGCAGTGCATCCTGGGTACCTGTCAGCAACCTCTCCTGGTTGACTGATTTCGGTCCCGGAGAGGTTGCTGACAGGTTGCTAATAACCCGGCGAGGTGGGCCCCTCCGCGTGCCCCTCTGAATGGGTCAGCAGAGGGCTCAGCGGACGGGGCGCAAGGGCTGTGCGGGGCTCGAAGGCCGCAGGGACGGGTAGGGTGATGAAGAGGTGGGGCGCGCTGTCTTCCAGCGTGGGACCAGGGGGAGGGATCCTCCCCTGCTCCCGCTGGCAGCGCCCCAGGGGGAAAAAAATAATAAAAAAATGGACGTGACCAGGTGGACAGAACCCCGTCCTGACCGGCGCGCCTTGGCCGTCGTCTGGGATCGGGGTTAAAGAGGTGGGGCACGCTGTCTTCCAGCGTGGGACCAGGGGTAAAAGAGCACCCCTGCTCCCGCTGGCAGCGCGTCAACTACGGACGAGAGGGACCCCCATCCTATAAGCGGTTTAGCTGTACCCGTGGTGGATGGGGGTTATGAGAATGCTCTGAAGAGCATGGAGACGGGGGCGTGGTACTACGCTCCCCGTCTCCACTGGGAGGGCCCGGGGTGCCGGATGCGGGGGCATCCGGTGTCCCGCACCTGTTTAGGTAGGGCCATCCCGAGGTGGAGGCGATGCGTTCGTGTTCCGGCGCATCGCCTGAGCCGTGCGGGGGAGTTTCCTCTCCCCGCGAGGCGGGTCCGTCCTAGAGGACGGACGACGGCTGACGGGGTCGCGAGGAGTGTGTTTACGGGCCCGTGACCCCGTCCGAATGCTGAGCCGACAGGAAACACCCGGTGGTTTTAGTGGGTAGGACGCTGTGCAGTGGGCAGGCGGCGAGTCCCACACTATCTCCGCAGCCCCCCGGGTGCGGAGATGTGCGTGAAGGCATTTCCCCGGGAAAACAAAAAAAAAAAAAAAAAAGGTACTTATCGTAGATAGAGTATAATTATACTTCGTCTAAGGTACTTATAGACTGTGATACGACGTATTTGAAAGGCACATAATTGAATAGAACTAATAAAGGATTGGTAGTTTGTAGTAGGCTATATAGGTATGTTTGTTTGTTCTGCCAAGAAATGAAAATACTTGTAGGTATGTTTAGTATAATCTTTATTGTTATGTTGAAGTAAGTATATTTTCTTTTGACATTGCTATCTTTACCTATGTATTTATAGTGTGGACAGTCCGAGAGGAGGCGGGAAATTTGAAAAAAAAAATGTTTTAAAATTTTTACCCGGTCAGGATAAAAATTTTGAGAATATTTTGTAATTTGCTTTAATAACAAACAATTAGACTACTTTTTATGTCTTAGTTTGGCTTTTAAAACTAAACCAAAAAATATCGGTACCATAAATATGTAAGAATTGTCACATGTTTAATGTTTTAAATAAGTACCGTTATACTGTATTATTGGTGCTAAATTATATGTTTGCAATTTTATATTTATAGGTAATTAATATATTATACATAATTATGTAATTACTTATAATTTTATTTTAAAATATATTTTATGAAAATTATGAACAATGTTAGATGGTTACATTACATAGGTTGAGTGAGTGATATAAAATCTCTGGTTACGTCATTATTTAAATATTAAAATGTGTGGTTCATTAGGTAGTACATACCAACATAACATTAGAATGCATTATATTATAATTAATTCAAATTCATTCAGAGTTAACACAGGTTGGTTCAACTGGGTATACCGTATAGGTACCTACTTACGTCCCTAAAGTCAGATAAACTGACCTTAAATATTGTTCGTATAACATAATAATCGTATAATCGTGGTGCTGAATTCTTATTCTGCACTGCCGATAACGCCCAGGTAGCACGGTAAAATACATCTTACCCTCTTCGCTGGTTATTAAAGAAATAAGCTCTTACAAAACGAAATAAAGCGAAAACTATTGACAACTCCTTCCACACGAAGACTAGTGACCGCTGGTTTTAATCGGTCTGGTATTGAAAACGAACACGAGATTGTTAGCTGATAAGGCAGCTGTATTACAATAGCTGCCCACGATCACAACCTCATTAGGTATTATGTATCGATCTTGATCTCTGGGACTTTATTTTGATTTAGGATTTATTTGTATTTTTTGGCCAGTAGAACAACAAGAGTACAATGGTCCGTGGCGCATCCAAAGACAGAATAAATACCTTTTATAAATGTACCAATTTTTTTTCTTCCACAATTGGAATAGAACTATCAAATCACCACAATACTTGGTGAATAGCTACATAGAATCAGATACGAAAGGAAGCTATTTTACAACATTGATAAATTTCTAACTCACTAATTTGTTTTAATTTATTTATAATAATTATTATTCGATCATTACAAAATCTGTTGTTTGACCAGAAGATCTTAATCTATCTGGTCAATCTGCTTTTATAAAAGTATAAAAACCACTTTATCAAATGTTCATAATATCAGAACTTCAGAATGTAATTTAAATATGAATTATATGGGTACCTACCTGTATAATTTTTATTTTTACTAAACAATTTGACGAGCCACGCAATAATAAATATGCTGTTATATCTAAAGTATAGATGCTACTATTCCTCTCATACACATATATTTTAATGTAGAAATAGATAGCGTTTTTTAAATTTAATTTGTGTCACATTACATTATATAAATAAATAAATAGGTATCCTTAATTCTTAGTAAAACTAGCACATAGGTATTGACTATTTGTACATACACGCTTAAGGTTAAGGCTACCCGCACGCAGGCAACGCGTCATTGTCATCCACTGTAGTTGTCAGCGTCAAGCATTGGACTACGTTTTTCATACATTTATCAAGAACTCGCTTCACACGTACGTGTAAACGATGACAGTCACTCGCAACACATTTCCTTGCATTGTATGAACCAGCAAAACAACGTGCAGAAGCAGGATGCAAGACGGTTAGCGTAAATGCGGAAGCGAGATATATCTAATACCCTACGAAAGTCACTTCCCCTTTTATGTAAAGCGTCCTATTTATATAAGCACATATGTACAATTTTGGAGAATACTCTTCTTTCATATTGATGATAATTGCTTCTATCAATTTATAATAAAATTACGATACAGGTGTCATCTAGAATTTTAAATTGCAAAATCTTGTGTGGTACCACACTGCGCTTGTCACCCTGAGACATCAGCGGCGCAAGTACGGATCTTTTCGGTCGATAAAACCCACTTTATCCATTTTAACTGTCAATTTTATCGAATAAACCCATTTATCGATTTTAACTGTCAATTTTATCGAATATTATCGACCCGAATAGATCCGTACTTGCGCCGCAGCAGTGCAAGTACCGATCTTTTCGATAAATAAAATTGACAGTTCGAATCGTTAAAAATATAAGTAAATTAGAGATAGGTAGTTCTTGATTTTTTCAAAAATGAAACGAAGCCGAATTTACTTTCTTCGATATGAAGTGTGATAATAATATGTGAAATGCAATCGATAACATATTACAAGAAAAACTAGTTTCGAAGATTAGTTTTCGCTCTCGGGAAAAAGGTTGTGTTACGTTTTCGACAAAAATCAACAACGTCCTACCTATTTCTAATTTTATCTTAGCGAACTACCAATTTACCCATCGATATGGATCGCAAATTTCCGTACCTACTTGCGCCACAGTTCCTTCAAATGCTCGGAAAGCAAATTAATTTATTATAAAAGCATACGTATTAAATCTCATATAGCTGTGTTATGTATTAATTGAAACAGGATTTATTATCCCTGCATATTATTGTTGGTTGTTCATGGGCATGTTTTCTCATATCTGTCGTGCGGAATCCAAAACTCCAAAGCTGAATCGCAAGTGCTGATGGCTAGTACATCATTCTGGTAGTGCAACTGTAACAATGGAATTAGTTATTGTGTTAGTAACTTTATTAATTGTTCTAAGATGGAGCTCGCGAACCCTTTTGAACGGGCGTTTAGCTATTCAGTTAGGTTTAACTCATGGTTAAGGGGCAGAATTCGGCGCGCCGCTATCTCGCTCGCGCATATCAACATTTTTGAAGATAAACAATCACTGAATATAATTATGAAAAATCGCATTCGGTGAAATTGCTGACAATAACATTACAAAGGTTACACAAAATTTTCATTTTGATCCATTCAAGTTTTCAAATCTAAAAATGGGATTTTATGTTTTGCCCATTTTCATGTATGAAATCTTGATCGGATCAAAATGATACTTTTGCCGTACCTTTGCAATGTCATTGCCAACAATTTCACCGAATGCGATTTTTCATAATTATTTTAAGTGATTATTTATCTTCAAAAATGTTAAGATGCGCGAGCGAGATAGCGGCGCGCCGGGTTCTGCACCTTATACGGATTTTATGTTCTCCACACCATAACTGAAGTTTATATTTAAGATTGGGAATTTAAGAGCCAGAATTCGGCCGCACGGATTTCAGTTTTCACCCCCACTTCCCCGGAACAAAATGTACCCCTGCAACACCTAGCGCCATTTTCACAATTATAAATTTGCGGAACCAAACACTTCCAAGTATGTATTAGCGCCATCTGATTAGGACTGCTGGGACTACGTTTCAATACGCACACGCCACACGCCATCTGTATTTTCATACAAGAACTAGCTGTGAATGATATAGCCAGTTTGCGACAGTAAATGATAGTACATACACGCATAGTGTATTATGAACCCCGATTTTGACTCATTTCGTTTCTTAACAAATATCAATATTTTTAATAAATGTAAGCTGTAGAGTAAAACTCCCGCATGGATACGACATGCATTTTATTTAAAAAAAAATATCAAAGTTGCCATACAACCGGGTCATGACATTAACAAAAAATATATATATAAAAAGAACTGGAGGACTTATTTGAGTTTTTATTTTATTATATAATCATATACTTCATAAAACACCTTCTGACTAGATTTTGTCATTTTACTTTGTGTAGATAACGAAATATGAATATTTTTATCCTCTTTCTTTATATTTTTTTTCTCGACTATAATGCCGTAATAGGTATCAGTTTATCGATATTATTAAAACCATAAACTAATTCCGCGTTATCTAGAAGTTATCAGCAATTTTTTCATTTTTGTCAGGGTTGTCACGTACGCACATCCGGATGCTTATGGTATTTTTATCCGGATCAATTCAAATTTCTTTATTCAGATGGGGCTCCAGGCCCGTCCCAAAGATGTAACACTAATCAAAATCAAGACCCAGAAACTCGTCGACATTATTTTAAAATAAATAGTGATTAGTGATGGCAAGTTTAGAGTGCCTATTTCTATTTTCTTTAAAAAAGGTGTAATAGATTCGCGTGAACCCATGTTGTAGATGCATGTCCCTACTCTCTCTTCTATACAAATAAATAAAATTGAAGTGTCTGTTTGTAAGAACAAAATTACAGATTTTTACTAAATATATATGAAATTATATACGGTACCTATAACAAAAACACAATTTTTAAAATGTTGTTTTTCTGTCTGTCTCTCTGTTTGATCCGGATAATTTCCGAAACGGATGGACTGATTTTGACAGGAGTTTCACTGGCAGATAACTGACGTTATAAGTAGTAACTAAGGCTACTTTTAATTTAGTAAAAGAATTAGGGTTCCGCGCCAAAAAATAAAACCCATGAAATCCAATATCTCCGTGCGGGTTAAACCGCGGGCAGCAGCTAGTATTAAATATATTTACCGACAGTAGCGGATGTTCACGTACAAATATGTTATATTTATAATAAATTGCTTTTAAATAAGCGGGAAACGACTTCGATGAAAATGTCGCAATATAGGTATGCACTTTCATCCCCCAATTTTCCACCCTTAGGGTTGGTATTCCTTCATGAAATTAGTAAATTTGTGTAATTAATATAGGGTGGTGCCCTGCCTACTTAAAACAATAATCATTTAAATCAGTTGACAATTGGCAGATAAATCAAATTAAGTCACCAAAAAAACTACAGATAACTGAACCTCCTCCTTTAATTGAAGTTGGTTAAAATATTAGTAGTTTGTTTCGTATAAAATATGAACAACAAAAAACCATAATTATCTCAAGAGAATATTTTCAGATGAGAAGGTGATGACCCTGGACCCGGATTAATCTGGATATAACATTAATTGCTGATAACTTCTAGATAACGCGGAATTAGTTTTTGGTTTTAATAATATCGATAAACGGATGCCTAAACAATCGTTTAATTTAGAAATCCCCGACTAATATATTATTGTTACTAATTACTAATATAGTATTGTTATAGTCAACAAAAAAGAAATATATAGAAAAAGGATAATAATATTCATATTTCGTCATCTACACAAAGTAAAAAGACAAAATCTGGTCAGAAGGTGTGTTATGAACTCACGAACTAAATCACAAAGCTGTTCGAATAAAATGTTTAGAAGGCAGTCAAATCTATGTTTCAGTGAAGTCCTAGGGTCGTTTGTTTCCGTGTCATTACGAATTTAAACATTTTCTTTTTTTTTTCTCAAACTATCGGCCGTTTCCGGAATAGCTATTTACACAAAAAGATACCTCACTAATTCCTCTACGCCCTCACAACATATCTCGTCATAATTCCATGGGCTAATAAAGTTATCAGCCAAAACATTGTATGTCCGGTTTACTCGGTTACAGGAATGATACTTTGTTTTTTTTATTTTTTTATTAATTATTGACAAGTGGAATATGGCAGGTAGGTAGTTTATAGGTAGGAGTATATGAATAGTATATAGTATATGTAGAGTATATAATAGTATATAGTATTTTATGATATTATATATTTATTTTTGCGGTTATCCGGATCAAATCGGGACGATTTTCAAAAAATCATATTTCTGGAACTAGATACCTTTGATACCTGGGAGTTTTACTCTTGCATTTTATTTAATTAAAACTATTAGGTTTTGCAGTAAAAATGGAATGACACAAAATCAGTCAGGAATTAGTCATAGTAGTTTATTTTATGCGAAATTAAATTTCCTTTAATTATTCATTCATTTTAATCTAAAGAGTTAGCCTGTGTGGTTTTTATGTTATTTGGAGTTAACTTTAAGACCCTTTATTTTTGCTTGCGAGTGTAGTAGGTATATTTATACTAATAAGTATAAAAATAGTTTTTCACCTCGCAAGCTCAGAAAGGTATTGTTTATCATTCGAAATCTGCGTGCAGAAGTACATTATATCCACTGATTTTATATAGCGTGGCGCGCGCAACGCCGCACGGTACGAAGTTGCATAGTATATTATGAACCCCAATTTTGTCTCGTCTCGTTTTTTTTACAAATAGGTATCAATAGTTTTAGTAAATTAATCTCTAGAATAACAAGGACACGACAAGTAGTTTTTTTTTTAAAAATTATCAAAGTTGCCCTACAATCGGGTCATGAAATTAACACAAAAAAATATTTAAAAAGAACTGCGGCGCAAGTACGGATGTCCTAAACTCCTAACGATAAATTTGTCAAATCGAAAATACTGATAAATTTATCGAATGTTGCGAGTACCGAAGTCTGATCGTAAAATATTATAGTAGCTTTATATTCTCTTTGGATTTGGATTCGACCTAGCAATTCGATAACTTTTATAGGTTTTTCAAGGCTCGATAAATTATATAAAAAATCAATAAAACCCAATTTAACGAGTTGAACTGTCAATTTCATCGATCGAAAAGATGTACTTGCGCTGCTGGAGGACTTATTTGAGTTTTTATTTTATTATATTAGATAATCATACACTTCATAACACACCTGATCAGTTTTTGTCTTTTTACTTTGTGTAGATATCGAAATATAAATATTTTTATCCTTTTTCTTAATATTTTTTTCTTTCGGCTATGACGCCGTATTAAACTGAGATTTCAAAACTAAGCGATTGTTTAGACATATTTTTATCGATAATATTAAAACCGCAATCTAATTCCGCCGTATCTAGAAGTTATCAGCAATTAATGTTATATCCAGACTAATCCGGGTCCAGGGGGGTGACACCGTCTCACCTGAAAATATTCTTTTGACATAATTATGCATTTTTATTGTTAATATTTTATACGAAATGAACGTCAAATAATTTAACCGTCTTCAATAAAAGGTATTAATTACACAAATTTACTAATTTTATAAAAAACTACGGGTGGTATTCTTTTATCTAAGGGTGGAAAAATGGGGGATGAAATTTCATACCTATATCGCGACATTTTCGTCGAAGGTATTTCTCGCTCTTTCATTTCCGACTTTAAAATGGCCGAAAGAAAGAAGAAAATAAAAAGATCCCATTATCAGCTGAAGCAGTATATTTATTGAAACCTGTTGTTGAACAAAATATTTTATTTATTACTCCAGATGACCCTGATGATGAAAATGTAGTCATTCAGAATCTTCATTCTGAATGACTACGATTAAATTTGTATCTAACAATAACTCTTTGACCCTGTTTTTTAGCTGCTGTCATCGATGTAATTTCTATAATTATTACAAAAGAAAGAGTAGGTACTTGCCTCTACAACATGGGTACACGCGAATCTATTAGACACATTTTTTAAAGAAATAGGCACTCCATCACTAATCACTATTTATTTTAAAATAATGTCGGCGAGTTTCTGTCTCTTTATTTTGATTAGTGTATACTTACCTACTTGGGACAGGCCTGGAGTCCCATGTAAATAAAAAAAAAATTGATCCGGATAAAAACACTATAAGCATCCGGATGTGCGAAAGTGACAACCCTGACAAAAAAAGAAAATTGCTTATAAATTGTAGATAACGCGGAATTAGATTGTGGTTTTAATAATATCGATAAGAATATGTCTAAACAATCGTTTAATTTAGAAATCTCCGTCTAATACGGCATTATAGTCGAGAATAAAATATAAAGAAAAAAGGTAAAAATATTTATATTTCGTTACCTACACAAAATAAAAAGACAAAACTGGCCAGAAGGTATGTTATGAAGTGTAAGATTATATAGTAAAACTAGCTGCTGGCCGCGGTTTCACCCGCGCGGATATATTGGATTTTACGGTTTTTATTTTTTTGCGCGGAACCCTAATTTTTTTTTTCTAAAATTAAAGTAGCCTTAGTTTCTCATTGTAACATCAGCTATCTGCCAGTGAAAGTCCCGTCAAAATCGGCCCAGCCGTTTCGGAGATTAGCCGGAACAAACAAACAGACGGACAGACAAAAATTTTAAAATGGTTGTTTTGTTATAGGTACCGTAATACTTTCGTATGCATTTGGTAAAAAGCTGATATTTTGATATTACAAACAGACACTTCAATTTTATTTATTTGTATAGATAAAAACTTAAATAAGTAAGTAGGTACTCCAGTTCGTTTTAAATATTTTGTTTTTGTTGATTTCATGACCCGGTTGTAGGACAGATTTGATAATTTTTTCAAATAAACTACCTGAATAACGAGATGAGACAAAATCGGGGTTCATAATAACAAGTGCGACGATGAAAACACAAAAAATAAAATTGTGCAAAAAGTGACCTTTGATGAGATTCGATATATGGTGCTAAGTGCAATCGTACGCCTTCGAGACCGAACGCTTCGACCACTAAACCAACACGACAGCTATGTGTTAGGTCGAAATTAGTAACATATTACTAGTACTTGTATTTTGTTTCCAAATTACAAAACGGAATTGTATCATCGTAGTTACAATGTCAACTCATTTCTCAGCTTACCCACAAGCTTGATAAATCAATTAGTTATTCACAGTTTGATTTACAGTTACAGCAATTTTATGATACATTTTTTCATCGGACCACAAATTTTCACTCTGATAAAATATGGTAACTTGATTCTCAAACTACTTGAATTATTTTATTTCGAATATTTTCGATCAGTTACAGTTAATTACGTGTTGACGTATTATATGTAGTATATTATATTATATAAATATATATATAACCCCTCAAATGTCGGCCGGAACCACGTCGGTCCGGCGATAAAAAAAACAGTTAGACCTTATTCAGTGGTGATAAGGTTCAAAATAGGTTGACCTATAATAAAATTACTATTAAAATTGCTAAGGTGGGGGAAACAGGTATTTTTCCCTCGCGCCAGCTCCTTTGGGACCCTCGACACTGGATGGGTATGTATATATATATATGGTGGTATATATATATATAACTAAAACCGACAAATTGGTGGGATTCGAACCAACACCTATATCCATTATTATAGGAGGTAGGTAATACCTACTTACTTCTCCCGTACCTAAGGCTAATATTCCACCCGTCAAAGATCTTTGACCAAGTTGCCTTTGATCGAAGAACTTGGATGACTTCATCAAATCATCTAGGAACGTCAAAGTTTGAACAAAGACCAGAAAACACAAAAAAAAAATTGTGCAAAAAGAGCCCTTGCTGAGATTCGATATATGGAGCTAAGTGCAATCGTACGCCTTTGACGACACGCAATCTATGCGGTCGAAATTGGTAACAGAACTTGTTTTTTATTTACAAATTAGGAAACCGATATGTATCACAGTTTTAATGTCAAATCATTTCTCAAAGATTGATAAAACAAATTCGCCTAATGTACATTTTTTTATAAGATTGTTTACCCATAAATATGAGAGTTTTATTTGTGTAAATGTCCTGGAGAAAAGTGACACAGGTCCGTCTAGCAGCGCGGATCGCCGCGGAATGAGATAGAGCGTGAAGCAAAACACGCGAGTAACAAGAGAAAAGAGAGCGCCACGATGTTGCCGCTGCTCGAAATTAAAAACGTAAGCGACATTTCTAAAAATCCATATTATGTAAAAATAAAACAATTAATCAAAAAAGTAGCTCGGTCGATTGTTTTCTTATTATTTGGAGAATATTTAAGTGAAATATAAGACCGATACACTTTCGTGTTTAGGATATACAAGGGAATAACTTAATTTTCAGGGTTGCGTTTGACATTTTTTTTTATCGAGACTTTTACCTTAATTCGTGTTTTTAACCCGGTCGATTAGTCATTTATATCCTCGAGTATAACGTATTAAAATATCAATACTATACAGTAAGCAGGAACGACACAATATGGGTGGCAATATTGACTATTCTGGGCCTTAACTGCCGATCACGTAAACGTCGTTTATTACCTACTAGCTGCTGCCGGCAGTTTCACCCGCGCGGAGTTATTGGAATTCATGTTTTTATTTTTTTGCGCGGAACCCTAATTATTTTTCTAAAATTAAAGTAGCCTAAGTTACTCCTTGTAACATCAGCTATCTCCCAGTGAAAGTCCCGTCAAAATCGGTTCAGACGTTTCGGAGTTTACCCGGAACAAACAGACAGACAGACAAAAATTTTAGAAATGGTTGTTTTGTTATAGGTACCGTATACACCTTCATAGGCATTTCGTAAAAAGCTGTTATTTTGATATTACAAACAGACACTTCAATTTTATTTATTTGTACAGATTAGCTCCAATTTAATAGGTAACTCCATAAGTAATGAATAATGATTCTGGCTAAATCATGTCAGCTCGAATCCGAGTTTTGCACCCGACTCCTCGCCTCTATACGCCCACTCTGTTCCCACTCAAAAAAATCACAGCGTTACCTCCAACGCGAACTATTGTTCGCGCTGGAGGTAACGCTGTGATTTTAGTGTTGAACTAAGTGTTTTTTTTTCTATCGAATGAAATCGTGTTTTGGCAACCTATAAACTTTAGAAAAATCCTGAACTTCGCCATATATATTTATTTCAAAGTGAATGTTGCAGCCTAATGTTGATACAACATAGGACCATACTAAGCAATGTGAGGTAGTAGGGAAGCGTATGGACGGGAAAAAACACAGGTTGTTATTTATACCTCGACGTCGCGTTGTCTTCTCTTGATCAGGATCAATGCAACTTAATCGAAACGTCGAGGTAAATAAAAACCTGTGTGTTTTTATCGGGAGTAAGTCCTGCGATAATAATATCTACAATGGCTACCGTGCATTTTTCGGAATAAAAAGTAGTCTATGTTACCTACCTACACTTCGACCCACACAACCCTATTTAAAAAAATCACGTCTCATGCGTTGATCCGTCGGCGTCGCGTTGCTGCGTGAAAGAAAGATAAACCAACAAACACACATTAGCATTTATAATAGTACGAATAGTACGGATTAACATTTTCCTTACCTCAGTTATATCAATGGTGGAGCTCCCAATAGACGTAAACTCTGTTGGCGGATAATTGTTGTAGAAGAATTTTATTTCACCTCTATCAGAACACACAATCATGATCCCTTCACTTTGATAACAGCATTTCGTCTTAATTTGAGGGTTAGTGATGGGTGGCTGTTCCCACAGCTCAAACGATCTTTTGTGTGCATGGTCTTCAGGATTGAACAAGGTAAGGTATCCTCTTGAATCTCCGACGTACAGAGCTGCTGAGCTCCAACTCAGGCAGACAGGATACGCTTTGCTATCGTGGCTTGTTACTTTAATATCACTTTTTAGTATTTTTCCAGCTGCTCTATCGAATATAGTCATGGTTTTGTCATCGCTGATGGATGCAATCAAGTTGTCAGATTTACAAATGTCTAATACAGCGCCATTGTGAGCTTTGTATGTTTGTATAGCATTGGTTCCAGACCGTTGGTCGAAGATGAGCACCTTTTTTGCGTACAGGCCTGCCATCACTTCCTTCCCGTTTCCAACTAGAGACAAGACTGACATTCCGCAGCTAGAATCAGATGAGTAGGTTATTTCAGGGTAATAGGCAATTGTATAATTGTATATGTAATACCATTATGGAATATCCCCTTGGAACAGACGTTGGGTTGATGCCTGATGGGCTTAAGTTCTATAGGGTTGCATGTTCGATTTCCCGCATCAGAACGAAAATATTTGTGTACCTAATTAAATAAAAGCGTAAGTGGTTTTTCAGTATCTGAGTGTCGTGCGTGATTTCTTGTAGTTTAATTTTGTTTACCAACAAGACCACAAGAGATCTCAAAATTATCAACTTGGTAACTATTCATTCTGACATGTCCCCATGTCTCTCAAATTGTCTATAGTACTAGTTAAAACAATTTTAAGTAGCAAAGGTGTTAAACTCACCCAAAATTTTCCAAACATTCAAATGTCTCCAAGTCCCATGCTTTGACGCTGTTATCCCAAGATGCCGAGTACACAATAGTAGCTGATTCCTCGTTATCTGGTGCCAAGTCCCAAACCCAGCCTGAATGAGCATCATGTTTCATTTTCAATGGTTTACCTTCACAGAATGTGGGGTCCGTGTATTCTTCAATAGATGAGACTACATCAGAAATATTCAATAATGCCATACTTCGGTCCCTTGATCCAGATATACATAATTCACCTTTCTGTGAAAAAAGTTAAGTAAAACTAAAGAAACTGTCATATTATAAATGAAGTAAATTACTGTTTTGCCTACTCAACATACTTGGAATTATTAGAAAAAAATCATTACACACAGAAAAACGTGAGTACAACAATAAATTTAAATTATGAAATAACTTTATAGTTACATAATTATTATGCACTGAGGTTTTTTAAAGAACAATAGTTTCTCTCATTCTTTCCCCGATATTGTCAATATTACTTAACAAAATTAAATCAGGCCATCCTAACTAATTAAACCAATGATATCAGCATTAGCAAAGAGCATTTCCAAGAGTTCATATCTCATAGTGGTTGACAGAAAAGACTCACATTGACTAGTAGCACCGTGTCAACTGATGCATAGTGCATGTCTTTTACAACAACATGTTTCATAGATTCCTTCACATTGTACCACCTAGAAAATTCAATGTCCATCTCAATACAAACTCTCTCCCAATTGATTGGTTTATCTTCATATATTGCCAACTGCGGAATGACTGGGAAGTGGCCCTTGATCCTGGAGTGGACCCAGTTCTTCCACAACATGTCATCCGATAGAATATCTTCTAGCCTTTGGCAGACAAGTCGTAATGTATATTTTAGAAAGACAGGATCCAGAAATGAACATATTTTTAAAATTATCTGGAAAATAAAGTCTATTTTTTATAATTATTATATCCACTAAAATACTAGATGTGATGTGATTGATATTTTTTTACATGCCTTCTAAGTGTATTTGTAAATCATACCAAATTTTTATGGGCCCACTCTATGTTTAAATAATAAAATATATACATTTAGATAATAAAATATTTAAGAGATCCATATCCATGGACAGGAACCCTCATATGATCACTTGTGTGGCTGTCTGTTCATCTGTCACAGACAGCCAATTTGCTCCAATTCTACTTGACCAATTAAGTTACTATTTGGTACACAAGAATTTCTGATAAATATTTAACAATAACTAACTATAATAAATAACTCTAAATTTCGAACTAAATTAAGTTACCTCAACTGGCATGTCCATCAATGTAATCCCAGTGTAATCATAGTCATCAGTTGAGTTCTTACAGGATTTGAGTTCATTTTCAATTTCAGCCAGCTGTTCTCCCACTGATTGCATTGAGTCACACATATCTATTTCTAAGGAGAGTCTATAGCTTAAATTAATAGTGAATATTATAATAATGTAAGTCAAATACAGAGCATTATGTATTTCTGTAAGCTAAAGTGCAATCGCAACCAACAACGAGGAACAAAATACGTATTTGTATAATACCTCAAGTCATTCAAGTGCTTTGTAGGGTCATAGAAGTAAGTTGTATTAATCATATTATAAAAATTAAAGTATCTCCTGCATGCATACAACTGAGTTCAAAAATAAAAAAACAAATGCAAAAAATCTTTCTATAAAAAAAATACAAACCTTAACTAAAATAAAAACGGGAGCCCACGGAGTGTTTGACTATTAAATTTATTCCTGATTTATGTTAGCGCATTATTTAATATCAGTTATTTAGATAAACTTGAAAATCTCGATAGGCAAATCTTTAATTTCCAATCTTTATCATCAAAACAAAAATAAATACAAGTCACTTTATTGACAAATGTATTGTCCACAGACTCAGAATCGCATCTATCACAGATGATAAAAGTATTATCCACAGACTCAAAGTAACACTTCGTTTAGTACGGCCGGAATCACATATACGAATCTACTATTGTTAGAGAATATTCTAAAGAATATTCTAAAACTTCATAGAAGCATTTTGTAAGGTACCTTTAAGCGCTGCGTGGGCCCACGGCCCGTACCGTGCGGCATGCTGGCTGTCACGCTGCGCCCTCTTTGCTTAAGAGCCTACTAGTCCATGGAGCGAACTCATCGGTGGGCGCGGCTAAAATGCATGCTATTTCATCTAACATTCGTGGGACAAGGTAAGACTCTGCAGCGATGAGTAGTATGAGGCTAATGCTCGCACATACACAATTACACACTCTCGTAAAGTCGCGACGAAAACCGAAAAGTCGAAAACCGGCGCGCAAAAATGTACGAATTGGCTTCTGGTGCTTGGGGTTTTACGACAAAACTACTGAATGTATTTAGTCAGACCAAAGTTATTTGAAATGTCAATAAACTAAAACTTGTTAGTATGTACCTTATTTTCGAGTTTTCGTAATCCTTTTGTAATTTATTTACGTCCAAACTTGCGTTAAAATACGTGCTAAAATACAGATGTTTGAAGGCTCATTACTTTTAAGCCACTTATTTTTTTTCTGTATAATTAGCAGGCTGACCTAGATAACGAAGAGATAAATCGATATTATTCTTAATTTTGGACTTAAAACGTCAAGTAGTGGAGTAATCACCCAAGTACAGTTGTATGGAGAAATGAACGACTAGTTCGTCCTTAAGCATGTGAATTTGACTATTTAAATCCATTAATTTACAACTTGTAAAGACACAGACTAAATAAGCAAATCACGCGAAGCCAAATAATAACAAAAAAGTAAGATGGGACTGATAGTTGACATAACTGTCTGGTCAGTTGTTTGTCAATGTCACAAAAGCTAATGGCCTCTAAGTAGTCTGTGATGTATACTCTTTCGATTTTTGTAATCAGGAATTAAACAGTTGAAATTGTATTTTGTTACGATTACGAGTAAAATTTTGCAGTTTTGCTTCCTTGGTAATTCATGGTTCATGGATAGTTTTTAAAAATTGCATATATCATACAACGACAGTACCTACATTAAAGCATAAATTTATTTTTAATGTATATGCTTTTTACCGTGACCACATTAGAGGTTCCGGGCCGGTAGGTAAAACCAAAACGTACCTACAGCTAGGTATTCCACAAAGTACTTTTTTATAAGCTCAATGCCAGCTGTGATGTGAGTTCTGACCAGAGCTCTGTATGTATACCTACTGAAAATCACGATCTACGGAGGTCTGTACCCAACTACCCAGTACCTGTGCTGCTGCGTTGGATTGATTGCACTCAGAATAGTTTAGTAAAGCAAATGATTTCACGTTCCTGAATTTGAAAGTGACAAGAACATTTGGTTAAAATTTCCATTATGGGCCGTCGATTTAGGGGGGGGCGGGGGGCGGGAGGGGGAGGGGGGGAGGAAGTATACCCCCCTGTACCATCCCCACCCCGCGCAACCCCATGGTTATGGAGATATCCATGGTTAAAGTTTTGAGGTTAGAATACCTTTTTCCATAAATATCCATCGATTTATGGGGCGGGGAGAGGAGGGCGGGAGTAGGGCTACCCCCCCTGTACCCCCCCCTCCGCCAGTATATTGTGTTACAGTATTTTATTTTGTATTTTCACTGTTCTAACCTAACCTAGCCTAGTGTTCGGAGCCAGTATATTGTGTTACAGTATTTTTTTTGTATTTTTACTGTTCTAACATAACCTAACCTAGTGTTCGGAGCCAGTATATTGTGTTACAGTATTTTGTTTTTGTATTTTCACTGTTCTAACATAACCTAACCTAGTGTTCGGAGCCAGTATATTGTGTTACAGTATTTTTTTTGTATTTTCACTGTTCTAACATAACCTAGTGTTCGGAGCCAGTATATTGTGTTACAGTATTTTTTTTTGTATTTTTACTGTTCTAACATAACCTAACCTAGTGTTCGGAGCCAGTATTATTGTGTTACAGTATTTTTTTTGTATATTCACTGTTCTAACATAACCTAACCTAGTGTTCGGAGCCAGTATATTGTGTTACAGTATTTTTTTTGTATTTTTACTGTTCTAACATAACCTAACCTAGTGTTCGGAGCCAGTATATTGTGTTACAGTATTTTTTTTGTATTTTCACTGTTCTAACATAACCTAACCTAGTGTTCGGAGCCAGTATATTGTGTTACAGTATTTTTTTTTGTATTTTTACTGTTCTAACATAACCTAACCTAGTGTTCAGAGCCAGTATTATTGTGTTACAGTATTTTTTTTGTATATTCACTGTTCTAACATAACCTAACCTAGTGTTCGGAGCCAGTATATTGTGTTACAGTATTTTTTTTTTGCATTTTCACTGTTCTAACCTAACCTAACCTAGTGTTCGGAGCCAGTATAATGTGTTACTAGATGAGGAAAGCACAGAGGAGGTGGCCGTAACAAGCGGCTCATCTGAGTCCAAAACTTGCACATCACTCGACTCTTCAGACACAGAAGCATAGGGCTTCGGAGACGCCATGGTAGTCAAACGTTGTAGGGCTAACAAGAGTACGTAAAACGATCTCAACTGCAAGGGCAACAAACGATGACTGACACTGACAGCTAACAGATAAAAAGACGCTATAAAACAAAATGGCGTCGCTTCACGTTCCATTCCACAGTATAAACATAAATTCACAAAAGTCAATGTAATTGTATAATACAGCACGGGTTATTGTACACATTAATTACACACTATTTAATAATTGAACATAAAATAAAATTATATTTAAGAAAAACGAAAACATAATATTTAATAAAATACACGTCTACCACCAACGGAACGTGAAATGTCAACTTTGACGTCTACCATGACAGTTTATCCATAAAAATTTGCAAATGGCGTGTTATTTTCCAATTTATATCGAAACTTTAAAAAATTATATCTCGTAAACCGTGAATTTGCGCACATTGAGATATTTGTAAAAAGCTTTCTATTTAAGAGTACTATCTACAGTAAAAAAGTGAACTTCCAAATCGACGGCCCATAATGGAAATTTTAGCCGAACATTTTGTTGAACTCTAAGTTAACAAATTCGAATTATTGTTAAAGGAAAACATAATTTTTTGTTTGATATTTGACAAGCAATTTACTGAAATGGATAACAAACTAAATGATTTGCCCACGGAAAGCAAGGAAGTGGATTTAGAAAATAAGATAAAGGTAACCAAATTTCTGAGTGGTGAAATGTCTTTTGCGGATTATTCAAGCGAATGGTACACAAATGAAGACTCGGATGACAGTGAAGTTGAAGATGCAATAAGAAAAAACAATGATGAACCCAAGCAATCATCAACACAGTCAGAGAAAGTAAAACGCATTCGACGCTATCACAAACTACCACCAGCTCTTCTGGCCTTAATGGGTGAAGCTAACTTACGATTTGCACGAGGAGAGGTACAACATGCTGTGAAAATATGCCATGAATTGATAGCACAGGTACCCACTGCTTCTGAGCCGTATAAAACACTAGCACAAATATATGAAAATGACAAAGAGAAACATTGGCAATTCTCTTTACTAGCTGCACATTTAGGCCCATCTGATGTAGAAGAGTGGTTGCGTCTTGCTCACATGTCCAAAGAAATGGGTAAAATAAAACAAGAAATGTTAAGCTACACTCGTGCAATAAATGCACAGCCAACTAATATAGATCTGCACTTAATAAGGCTTGATGCTTTGGCTAAACTAGAAGAAATAAAATTTCCTACAAATAGTTTAGGTATAAATCGAGTTAAATGTTACCATAGAGTTGTCAATTGCTTACCTCCCAGTGATTCAGATAATATAATGAAGTATGCTAGATTAGCAGTCACCATTTACCACAACAGTAATGAAATTGACCATGCTCTTGAAGTTTTGTCCACAGCCTATAAGAAATGTTCCTCAAACTTTAGTAATGAAGATTTAAATATATTTCTAGAAGTTCTTATTACACATAAGCAGTTTCAAACATGCATTGAAATATTTGTTGAGAATGCTGGGGTAGAGATTGAAGCAGAAATATTAACAGTGGAAAATTCTAGTGCAGAAATTGAGGAGCAAACAAATTACATAAACTGCTCCATGCCAGATGATTTACCCATTGATCTCAAGAGTAAACTTTTAGTTTGCTTCATAAATCTGGGAGCTATTAACTTAGTAAAAACATTGTTGGATGATTTTTTGAAGAATGATGTTGAGAAAGCTGGTGATTTATTTATGGATATAGAAGAAGCTCTGTCTGCTCTTGGACATTATGATTTGGCCCTGCTACTGATTGACCCTTTGGTCTCAAATGTTAACTTTGACCTTGGTGCTGTTTGGCTTAAACATGCAGAGTGCTTGCACAATTTGGGAAGGGATGATGAGGCTATTGCTTCATATTACAAAGTGTTAAATCATGCACCACAACACCCAGATGCACGTAAGAAACTGTTCAAAATCCTTGAGAAAAAAGGATGCATTAATGAAGCACTTGATATAATACAACAAGATTACAAATTTGTAGTCTGTGCATCTCTCCTTTATGAACAGTGTTTGGCTTTAAAAAAATACAACAGAAAATTGAAATATTTAGAAGTAGGAGAAGCCATGTTATCAAGGTCCTTTGTTAAATACAGGCATTCAGAAGAATTAAATATTGCATTCAAATTGAGAGGAGGACTTGATCCTATCCATGCTTTCCGTACAGAACGAGGAGAAAATCCTTTTAATGAAGATGATATCCACTTTGATGAGGATGAGGCATTTAAGTTATCCACTCAGGAAGAATGGCAGCTGTTTACCGACCTAATTTATATTGCATATGAACATAAGATGTATTATATAATGCAAAGATTAGCATTTGGTGCTGTTGGGTCAAAGAATCTGAATTCACATCGCTTGCAAATAGAATTCTTCTGTTTGCAATCAAGTCTCTTAAACAATGATCACCAAAGAGCATTCCGATTCATTAGAGAATTTGCCATTAAGAACCCTTGTCCTCGCACTTGGAATATCTTAAATCTTGTTGTTAGTTCATTGGAAGAAAATACTCATTCTAAATTCTTGTCTAGATTATTCCAAAAAGAAAACAATATAATGAAAAATCTTTTCCTGGGTAACAACTTTTTGATCTCTGGGCGATACCTTGTAGCCTTGAAGTATTTTTTGGAATACCATAAGCAATATAAGGAGCCCCTATCTGCCCTTTTGATTGCTATTACTATTTTAGTAATGGCATCTCAGCGAACTGTAGATAAGCACCACAACCTGGTGGTGCAAGGAATGGCTTATTTGCTAACTTACCAAACTCTCAGACAATGTGATCAGGAAGCTTATTACAATATGGGGAGAGCCTATCACATGTTAAGCATAAATAATTTAGCTGTGGAGTATTATGAAAAAGCTTTGGCTTGCAGTGACATAAGTCATTGTAAGAATCATGGTGTAATCAACTTAACTAGAGAAACTGCTTACAATCTTTATTTATTGTATAAGGAACATTCGCCCCTTACATCCAGAAAATATTTGTTAAAATATCTTGTTATTGAATAAAGAAATAAATTGATTTCTAACAATTGTCATTGTTTTATTTTGTAGATCCCAAACTTCCCAAAGACATATAAGGAACAAAGATGGAAAACATATTAGAGCCTGCAAATAATGTCCCTTTTGGAGATTTGTGCAACCTGCTAGATCAACTATATAAAAAAAGGATACATGTGCAGGAGAAGGAGCAGATATTGAACAAGTATATCCTCGATTTTAAATGCAATGCTGCAAAAGAAAATGCTGAGAAAAAGGTAAATTAATTAGGTATTGTTGTTATTAATTTGTTAGTAGATTATGTTACCTACAGACAAAGTCTGTGCGAAAGTGCTCAGTAAGATTAAGGTATGTACAGATTTCTTTTGAAAGAACAAGGGAAAATGTTTATGGACCTCATCCCCAGTGGTGTAGTATCATGAGCCATGTGTGACAAAATAGATGTTAGTCTGAATAACAAATGACTGAATGAAAGAATGAGAAATTGAATGGGGTTAAAATTTTTTTTTTCTTAATTATTTATATTATGATTATTATTTTTAATTATTATAATTAATGTCATGTCCTTAGGTTTTAAATAACAACTTAAATAGTAGAAAAGGACTTAAAATAATTTAAGTTAAACTATATCACTACAAATAAGTCATTAAAATTGAAGTGTCTGTTTGTAATATCAAAATAACAGCTTTTTAACAAATGCGTATGAAAGTATATACGGTACCTATAACAAAACAAGCATTTTTAAAATTTTTGTCTGTCTGTCTGTTTTTTCCGGGTAATCTCCGAAACGGCTGGGCCGATTTTGACGGGTCTTCCACTGGCAGGTAGCTGATGTTACAAGGAGTAACTTAGGCTACTTTAATTTTAGAAAAGGAATTAGGGTTGCGCGCAAAAAAATAAAACCCATGAAACCGCGGGCAGCAGCTAGTGTTAGAATAATAACGCATCCGAATTATAAGGTTACGATGATGAATACAATTAGTTTCACTATTAAATTTTATCATTAATATACATAATTGTCATTTTATTTTGGTTATTAAATAAATTTATTATTATTATAATTATTGTAAATAAAAAACACGACTGCCCTAGCCAGTGTCGCTCGGGATGATGCAGACGTAAGGATTCCAACGATACTTCATACATCCAAAGTTGTTCAGGCACTTAAAAGTTATAGTGGAATAAAGAAACTCATGTATACCCTGTATACATTTCACTCCTTTATACATTGTAACGGGATATTTACCGTGATTTTTATAAGCTGGTGAGCTCCCGATATTTCGACGCTGTTGCAAGCATCATGTTCACGGGAATACTCCAAAGAGAATATAACCACTACGTTTAGGAATACTGGCGAAACTGCGGGTAGATTGTAGACGAAATTATGAGCAGACAAATCTGTCTACCCGCTTTCTTTGAGACAAAAGTAGTGAATAACCGTGAATGTTTAAAACAGTGTTTAACATTACACTCCTTTTTTGGCAGTCGTGTAAAAATTGTTTAAAAGTTTTAACTAGGTTTTAAGGTGATAGAAAATATATTGTTTTCCAGAACACCAGCTTCTACCCAATTCTAAGACTGCTGGTACCGAGCTACGAGAGGGAAAGAGGAGCATATAATTTGAAGGAACCTAAATTGGGTGTCCTTCTTGTAAAAGTTCTCTCTTTGAACAAGCTATCGCACGATGCTCAGAAGTTGCTCAACCGATCCATGTACAACTCACAGGATGGGGACTTTGGGAATGTGGCATACTTCGTTTTGAAAAACCGAGTATCTCAAAAAACTAGTAATGTAACTGTAGGAGATGTCAACGATACTCTCGACAAAATAGCGTCTGCAGAGGTTGGAAATAAAGGACGTAAGTTACTTCTACCATTAGCATAGACCAGTGTTGGGTTGGATCGTTGGGTGGGGTTCTGGCGTAGGTACATTCAAACTAACGAAACGCATCATGTTACACCCATACCGTATCATACCCGTACACTAGAATTCTCTGTGTAGCAGGTGGCATGTAAATACAAAACAAACATCTAAAACCCGAAAATAAATTTTATGATCTCACAAAGACATGGACACAAAGAAATGCACAGCTAAAATTTTTTTTTTTTTTTTTTTTTTTTTCTTTATTTTATTAAATGTACAATACAGTTTACAGTTAATATTACACCATATAAACCTGGTAAGGTTTGTGTTGGTGTTCACATTGTCGTGCGCTGTTTTATTATGTGTGTTTAAATAATATTACATTCTTAGTTTCGAATTGGGTTAATATAAACTTATAAAGTAAGCTACAATGAATAAAAACTGAAGGTATTAAGAGGGTATAGATAAAAACATAGTTAAGTAAAATCCAGGGGATCTTGCCCCAAAAAGAGTAATTTGCTCGCTCAGCTATACATATAATTATTATAGGCGCCTCACTACCAGTTACAACTTCCAACAAGAAAATGACACAACAGCAAATAATACGATTCATTGCACGTGGGCAAGTAGGCATATAAAAACTAACAATAGGTACCTATTTAAATACATAATTGTAACTAGTTACACTATTAGAGATTCTGAAATAATAATCCTATGAAGACATGAATAGGAAGGTACCTACATATCCAATGGTTTATTGTTTGCTTGTTTCTATTATTTAATACAATTTTGAAATTAGTACTGTATAATATAAATTGAGTGTTGTTATGTGGTAGTGTAATTGTTAACAAAAATAACAAATAAGTAATCACCTAACTATGATACAATCAAGCAGCAAGTACTTAGATAAATAGATTAAAAACCTACCCACCAGTAACTATCATAGAGAGGAAAAAATAAAACAAAAGTTAAAATGATTAATACCTACATTAGGCTACCTAAGCTAACGATAATATTTTAGCAATATCTTCCTGTCTACCTATCGCAATAGGTTTGGCATTATCATCTTTTCGGGTCAGAACGTTCCCATTCTGGTACCAAACAAATTTAAATGCGGGCCGTAATTTCTGTTGTGAATTCCATAAGAGTGCTTTGTTAGCCTTCGTTAAGGCGTGGCGTACGATCACCTTCGATTTAGCTGCTGCTGCTTTTTGAATGCCAGGTATGATATTTTCGACCACGATATTTGTTTTCTTGGCTGCTCGAACCCACGACACCGCCTGCGCGCCGTCCGTCAGTTCCACCTGCAGAGGACCGCTCGAATCGTTTCGTCCAGTTGAACGCTTCACCGTTTTTATGCTATGATGATCCACATTTAGTAATTTTGCAATTTTAAGAGACATCTCCTTTACATTTTCGTTATCATTGATTTTAGGAATTCCGGTTATTTCTATTTTGTTTTCGATGTAATTTTGTTCCATTTTTTGTATAAGTTCTTCTAATGAACCTATTTTAATTTCTAAATTTGTGTTTTTATTCATCAATTGGGTGTTTTTCCGTTCCAAGTCTAGCAATTTATCTTCAAATTTTCTCATTTGTTTAAATATTTCATCTATTTTTTGTCCAACATTTTTCACAGATAATTCCATCGGTACAAGTTCAGCTCGGATCGTCTTTTTAACTTCTTTAGTAATATTTTGTAGTATCGTTTCCAAATCCACACTTCCGCCAATACCGCAAATTTTATCTTCCTCTTCATCATCCTCTTCAGGGATTATAAAAGACGACTTCCTCCTCGGTGAATCGCGGTTACACTCCTGACAAATCCAGTCGAGGCTTTCGGAATTGCGAATCGCTGACAGCTGCTTTCCAGTCAAGCCGGAACATATTGGGCTGGCGTGAATCATCTTTCCGCATTGCCTACACTCTAGACCAGGGCACTTCTTAGTAATGTTTTTATCACAATTATCACATTTCGACATTTTATATTATTTTTTCGGGGGTAGATAACAAAATTAGACAAGATTCGCGCGCAGCGACCACTTCGAACCACAGCTCGACGACGAATTAAAAGAATGCTCTCGCTTTCACACTAGAAGATAAATCGTCAGTTGGTTTGTCCTTCTTTTACGCAGCAACGGATCGATATGATTCAAAAAACATATCGTTCCGTTGCTCAGTTGCTGCGTTCCAGTTCCGGTTTATAAACTATGTCTATGCTTTGGCATAGACTGATTCGGAGAGTAACATGGGCTACTTTTTAGCTCGGATATGGCACCGTTCCTGTGGGAAGGGTGAAACCGCCGCCAGCAGAAGCTTTTTGTTTCTGTTGTTAATAAAAACAAAAATTAAATAGGGAAGGCCAGTGCTCTTCGTGGCTATCCAGTCTTTTAGATATAAATTACTTGTTGCAGCTATCTTAGACGATTTATTTAGCAAAGTCATCAGAAACATGACCGCTGAACAAATCAAATGGTTCCTGCGGATTATTCTGAAAGATTTGAAACTTGGAATGAGTGCGAAGCGAATCTTGTCATGCTTCCATCCTGATGCTCCTGAACATTACGACAAGTTTGGGAATTTGGCAAAGGTATTTCTACATTAATGATTGTAGTTTTATACTAAATATTAATTTCACTAACCAATGTTTTGACTAACATACAAAACACTTTTTTAAAAAGGTGTAATTTTGAGACCGTTCAGTAAGCGTTGTAGTATAATACCTTATATAACCATTGTAGCTACAGTAACAAGTCGATGTAACAAAAGTTACATAAAAAAACACGACTGCCCTAGCCAGTGTCCTTCGGGATGATGTAAGGAGTCTAACGATATCCCATACATCCCAATCTGTTCTAGGATTTGAAAGTTATGGTGGAATAATAAACTCACATAGTACTTACGTACATATATATACGTACATACATGAACCCAAAACACAGTACTTACAATCCATTTTTGTGCAGTCGTTTAAAAAGTTCTTATAGATTTGTGTTTTTTTTTATGTTATTTGATAGATAGACGAGCTGGTAGTTTGCCTGATGGTAAGCATAACGCCGCGCCGGCCCATAATAACTGCAGTGCCCCTCAGAACTTTGAAACACAAACTTCTGCGCGGCACTGGAGTGCGCCCGCTACCCTGAGACGTTAGGTATTAAGTCTCATAAGCCCAGTAATTGTACTGGCTATCTCTGCTCATCAAACCGGAATACAGTAATGCTCTGCTAGCACATTACTGCTTGGCGGCTGACTTCACGAGCAAAGCGGTGGTAACAACCCAGACGGACACTCGCAGAAGAGTAAGTCCTACCACATAGTAAGATATAAAGATTTTGCAGAAATAAAAATAACATATGATAAGTGCCATGTCATGAAACGACCTCTGTTTTCATATTGCTGTTAATACTGTAGGTGTGTGATGAGCTAGAAGACGGCGACGTGCGCCCGTTGGAATTGGGCATTCAGATATTCTACGCCGTCAGCCCCATGCTCTCAGAGCGGCTTGACATCACCGACATCGGAGAACTGTCCAAGAACAAGGAATACCTCATCGAGGAAAAGTTCGATGGCGAGAGATTCCAGGTATTAATAAATTACACACAAACCAACTACTCACATAACTACGGCCCTAATGCAGACCGTAGACGCTTATACAAGTTTGCGTTTTGCTGTCAAAATAACCATGCTTTTGCATCAAGCACGCACTACGAGATAATGCACGCCGAGCGCGGCTTGATGAAACACCATCAAAAAACCACGAAATAGACAAGAACGGCAATACGGCTAGATAAGTAGTGCTGTCTCGAAGCCTGGGCTCTAAGCGACGATTGCCCTGCTTTACACTACAACACTTGCGCACCACCGCTTATTTACCGCGGCGTCTGCACTGAGCACGCAGTGGTTGTGAAACAAATTTTTTGAATAGAGGTCGTAGTAGCATAGATAGAAGCGGGTGCCGTGCTCGGACTAGATTTACATCAAGCCCCAACCACAACCACGATACACGATACGATATGTGTCAAGTGGTTCTTCTATGGTTTTCTCGTGGTCCGCGATTGATGCTTATCCATGAATCATGAATTAGGTGTGAGGGCTGCCTAAGATTACGCGTCGCAGGTGGTATATAGTGAGTATACTCACACAGATACACCATTCAATACTAGCATTCATTATACGTAGGGCTAATCATCAGACAGAGCTATATATCGCACTCTTAATGAAATACTGACCTAATTCAAAATCACTAACTTTTGGCAATTGAAGTGTAACTAGCATTTTTTTTAAATTGCTGTAGAATTACAACTAAATATCCTTATAATAATAAAATAAAATACCTTATTTGCAAATTAGGGTTGTTTTTTTATTAGACTAGGTTATCGGACTTGCTTTTTTAGGTCGTTATTTCACTATAACTCATTTTGGTCAAATTTTGAGTTCGGTCGATGTTTTACTAAGGGTGCGATATATATTTCGCTATTGAGTTACATAATGTTTGATTATTTTTCACAGATACATATGGAAACTCAACAATCGGATGACAATCCGGAGGAAAATAAACATGTATTCGAGTATTTCTCCAGAAAAGGTTTCTCTTTTTCTAACACCTATGGGAAGTCTTACGACAGTGGATTGTTGACTCCGCATTTAAAGCACTGTTTCAGCTCCCTCGTCACCAGCTTCATACTGGACGGAGAAATGATGGGCTGGGACAAGGGACGCCAGTGCTTCGGATCTAAGGGTGAGGCACCACTTTGTAATTTGGCAATTATTTACCAACAAAAAAACCGTCCGTTACGTCTCTCAGGACGCTAATAATAATGTTCGCTTATGACGTATCGTAACTTGGAACGCGTGATACATTAAAACTTGCCTCCATAACAAGAGATAACTTTCATTGTGACATTTTTTATTATGGTGTACTATTTATTAACATGACTGAATACAGGTTTCTATAAGGTAAGAAACAGTTTAAAAATTACTCGTGAGGGCTGATGCGACACGCGCTATTTCATTTATTATACCTACAAAACTTATTTTATTTAAATATGAAAAAATACATAACTATACATTAGTTCAGAAATAACTCATAATTTTTATCTGATAGTTTTTAACTTTATTCCGATTTTGTAGGTAGCTACACTAGTGTCGCAAGTCACAAGTACCTACCTACACTATTTTACTCGTATAGTCGCATATTAAAGTCCCGGAATGCAGGGATTCTCAAGTACCTACATAACCAAAGGCTAGATAGAAGTCAAATGATAAACTATTTAAACTAATAAAAAGAAATGTATAGTAAAATATTGTTATTAAACTTTTAAAATCCAAATTTAGTAAGCGTTCAATAAAACAATTTTCGTTTACAGGGATGGCGTTTGACGTGAAGAAACTAACAGAGAGCTCGAGGTTCCAGCCGTGTTTCTGCGCGTTTGACATACTATACTTCAACGGCAGATGTCTGGTGGGACCGGAGGAAAACGGCGGCATGAAACTGTGCGACAGGCTCAAACTGTTAGACGCTATGTTCATTGACGTGAAAGGAGTCATTCAACATAGTAAAAGGGAAATGGTCACGGAAAGGTAAACAAACATACTATGGTAACACTTCTTATCTTTCGTAGAACATCATTATATTTAGCCGAAAAGTGGGACCAACTTGTAGTAGGTAGATACCTTCCTATTTAAAATAATAAAAAAAACAAACAATAACAACAAGTTAGTGAACACGTTTAGAAATCTAGAATAAGTAAAAAAAACCAGCTGTCGTCTTGAGAATCTCCTTTTGGAAGTCGCAGGTATGAAGCGCAGAGAAAGTATAAAGAGGCAGGAAACGCAATTATTATTCGCTCGCCGCTTGCACATAAGGTGACATGGTAAATTGGTAACCATTACATCCTTTTGTCAATTCTATACATTTTTACCTTTCCTGCTATCGTTAAAGATTGCAGAAAAAAATGTTGTCTATACTTCCTGTTTACCCTGTCAAAACACCTACGCGACTAACGTGCGAAGAGTACAGTTGTTTTTGTAATAGTCGCTCTACGTGTACACTCGCCCGCGAACTGTAACCGTGAAACCGCGTTTGGCAACCGCGAATCCATCCATATTCAGAGTTCGCTGCTGGCCACTCTACTCTCGCCTTGCGTCCACGAATCACGATTGCGAACAGCAACCGCATAGCAGGGAATCCATCCACATTCACTGTTCGCTGCTAGCCGTTTTACTCTCGCCTTGGGCTCACGAATCACGATCGTGAACAGCAAACGCCTAACTGCGAATCCATCCACATTCACGGACCGGTTCGCTGCTAGCCGTTCTACTCGCGCCTTGCGCCTACTAATCACGGCTGCGAACAGCAACGGCGTAACAGCGAATCCATCCACATTAACGGTTCGCTGCTAGCCGTTCTACTCGCGCCTTGCGCCTACTAATCTCGGCTGCGAACAGCAACCGCGTAACAGCGAATCCATCCACATTCGCTGTTGACGTCTTTCGCCGCGTGAGTGTATAGTGTAGCCATAATATATATTATTTCTCTCTCTAGCACGATAGCAGAGCTTTCTCGAGTAGTTTCCGTTACCAACTTTGACCACATCGTCGCTTAACATCAGATAAGATATAGTGTTCAAACACTAATCTAATCAAGAAAACGTTAATATTAGTAATGGTGTAATGGTTTTTATATTCTATTTATATCATTGCAGTTCAGATATATTGAATGCGCTGAACACTGCCATAGACAACCAAGACGAAGGTATCGTCGTGAAGGACATTGATTCATTCTACATCGCTAACAAACGGAACGTTGGGTGGTACAAAATTAAACCTGAGGTAATTACGCATTTTATAATACCTTATTATATAAACATAATAATATGTTAGTCAGTCAGGAAACAAGTTTTATCCAATAAAAAAAAGATGGCGCTAGTAAGTGGCAGTATATGCTACATATTAAAATTTAAAACACGCTTTGCGGTGCTAACGTGCCATTTCAATCGAAAACCAAAGTTAAGAGAAGGCTATCTCTTTCACACGTTAAAAGATAATTAGACGCGTGAACGAGATGTCATTCTCTAAATGTTCCTTTTACTTTTAAATATAAACGAAACACAGTACAGTGACTAAATAGTACAGTGCGGTTGTAGGCTGGCGTGGCGTGAGCAGTTTCTCCGAGCGTTCGAAAGACAGAGCGACGTGGACACGTGGACCATGCCGATGAGTGACAGAGATAGATGTCGCTTGGTCTTGTCGAAGGTTCCGTTGCACTGCACGTGTTAGCTTTTAACCTCCTGTTGCAGTATACAGATGGCGTCATGGACGATTTGGACATGGTGGTGATAGGAGTGGATGTGTCCGACAACCCCAGACAGGGGCTGGCTAAGAGCTTCCTTGTCGCGGTCGCAGAGTCATTCCCAGGTAGGAGCTTTCATAGTGAACAATAAAACATTTAAAATCAAAATAACGTCTCATTGTAAAGATTGTAGTTACAAAAAAAAACAGGGCAATTATAGATAGATAACTCTTTATTGTACCAGTGTTAAACAGCATTTAACTGCAAAATATGCCTTAGTCGCGCGATTAAATATGAGCAACCACAAATCCTGATTTAAGTAATGTCTAACCATTGTCTAACACAATTCTGTTGTGACACTTCTAATCATTTTTGACGTTTATCTTTAGACGCTGTCTAGCTAAACAGGTGACTAAAAATGTTTTTTTTTGTGGTAACACTACTAGTGTTGGCGTTACACAGTGATTAACACAGGTTTAACGTGTGTTTAATTTTTTTTTGTGGTAGCACCCTAGTGGTTTATTATAACTTGACACTGGCTCAATACGCAAATATATTGAAGTTATAGTGTAGTAATTTCCTTCATTATTTATAACTAGCTGCTGCCCCGCGGTTTCACCTGCGTGGAGATTTTGGATTACATGGTTTTTATTTTTTTGCGCGGAACCCTAATTATTTTTCTAAAATTAAAGTAGCCTATGTTAACTCCTTGTAACATCAGCTATCTGCCAGTGATAGTCCCGTCAAAATTGGTCCAGCCGTTTCGAAGATTACCCGGAACAAACAGACAGACAGACAAAACTTTTTAAAAATGGTTGTTTTGTTGTAGGTACCGTAGGTATATACTTTCATATGCATTTAGTAAAAAACTGTTATTCTGATATTACAAACAGACACTTCAATTTTATTTATCTGTATGGATTTGTTGTTTATTAACACCACCGTCTACTAAATTTTTACAATTATCCAATCCATCCTAAGGTTGTCTGTAAGAGATTGCTTATAGCGATAAGAACGCCGTTTGTTTTACCGTAATTTGTTCGTTTTTTCTTTTTATGTTTCATTTCGTATGCAATAAAGAGTTTTTGTATTGTATTGTGTATAGCGTGGAGCCAAAAACAAAAAAAAAACATTGGTAGGTACCTATTTGTTGGTGCAGGGCAGCCGCCGCACCGCTGGGTGTGCGTGGGGCGCGTGTCGGCGGGCCTCACGTACGACGAGCGGGACCGCGTGTGCACTGAGCTGCGCCGGCACTGGGCGCTGGCGCGGCTCGCCACGCCGCCGCCCGCGCTCTGCTTCAACAAGGCCAAGCCCGACTTCTGGATCCTTCCGGAACAATCCGTCGTGCTGCAGGTAAACCCCGGTTATACTCGAAGTTTTACTTCGATGCAGCGTTTTTTTTACAGCGAGACGAGCTGGTCTTTTGCCTGATGGTGAGCATAACAAGGGGAGGCATAGGCAAAGCTAATCTCAGATGGCGCCACCATCGCTGGCGCTTGTCATTGATGTTTACTTTGAGGTTTTAAATTAAACTACAACCAGTAAACATGCTCGCGTCTTAAAAATAATTAGATTTGAAATGGTCGCTATATAACGTAGAATAATAATTGGTTTCCAATAATTTTTGATGAGCGTTGCTTTGATCCACAATTTCCGTTTTTTTTTTCTCGTTAGAAGGGAAACGTGTGTACCTTAATTTAACAATGAATTGCACTTTACAGAGGCATACTTTATTGCAAAGACGATTTTTTGTGTACTTACTAACATTTTATACTGAAGTTTCATAGTGAAACAACACCAGCGATAACGCGCCACCTAGCGGGATAAATAAGCAGTGTGGCTCCCCATTGCAGTGCCACTCTGAACTTTGAAACACAAAGTCCTAGCGATGCAGTGCGCCCGCTACCCTGAGACATTAGATATTAAGTCTCATAAGCCCAGTAATTAAATAGACTACTTTGCCCTAATCACAATATGACTCATTTCATAAATCGTCAAGTGGTTACCTAAAGGGAATTCATAACATGACTCCGTGCCGTATCATTACAATAATTGATCTATTTGACAGTTTTCTATGAAAACTCGTAAAATAGTTCACAAAATATAGGAATAATATCCGTCTCGGAAGCTACTGTCTTGATCGTTTATATTTCGGAATCGCATCCCGTCAGAAAAAAATCCCGTTTAGATTCGAAAACTCAGCTGAATAAACACGGATATAATCCCGTAAATATCTATCTGTCGGAATGCGTTTCCGAAATATAAACGATCTAGACAGTCGCTACCGACACGGATATCATTCCGAGTGAATTAAAATACCCATTGTGTTTACCGTCATCAGTTTTTGTTATTTGAGTATGTTTCTGCGACAGATCCGAGCAACGGAGTTGATCCGCAGCTCAGTTTTCGGCACCCCGTACACGCTGCGTTTCGCGCGCGTCAAACGAGTGCGCGATGACAAGCCGGTCAACGACATCATGACAATGAACGAGTTCAACAAGCTCGTTGAGGTACTCAACTTTTCCAGTAAAACCACAGTTTTAAATTTTATTTGCCCATATATCCTCATTTTTGTATCCTACCTACAGTCAGTAAACTATAATATAATAACTTCCCTATCTTACGTCGTTTGTAGTACTGATCAAAAAATTTATGTATTGATATGTATTATATATTATTTTATTCTATTTGTTTATTTTTATAGTATTATATTGTACTTTTGTATGTATATTATTATATAAAATTATAGATATAGTTAATTTATTATGTATTATCTACATATAATTTATTATTATAAGTACTTTCTTTTTTATTGTATGTTTTTCAATGTTTTATGCTCTATCTGTATTAATTATCTGCACCTTGTAACATCACCTGCGGGGGTTTATCAGAATACCAGCGTCAAGTGTTTTTGGGCACTTGACTCATGTGCTGAGATAAATCCCTTTTGGCGCCGTACAATTTATAAATGAATTAATGTTTTGTTCCAATATTACTTTAATCTTTGTGCGTCAAATAAATGATTTTTCTTTCTTTCTTTCTTTCTAAAAGTACCTATATGATATTTATGTCGCAACTTTTTATTTTAGTATATACCTACTACCGTAGTGTAGGCAGGTAGCTGGGTAGTCTGTCGAGAAAAGTGTCTGCATAAAGATTGTTATGGCAGAAAATGAAAGAATACAATATTTTCTTGATGTCTCAAATGCTTCTAGCTAAAAAGAAGCTGAAGAAACCGTTCCGTTTCGAGAAATTGCGTTCCGTTTCATGTTATGTACCAAAAAAAACATTATGTATTTTCAGGAAATCGCAAGCCTATAAAATTGTAATATCATTTCAGAACATCTCGATTTTGAGAGCTCTTTTCAAAAAACCAACTGATAGCCTGGTTAGTTTTACGGTTTACGGTTTAAGACATTTATTTCTCTAAAAGAATAAAATTCACTTGTAAGAGAAATACAAAATAAACTTAAATTAACTTATATAGTGAGTGCACGGTACGTGAGGGTAGGCTTCTAAAAACATTGGCTTTACACAAAACACAAACGGATTCTATTACGTATCATGTTACGATGGCAATCAAAATGCTATCATAACTTAGGTTTTACATTTATTTTAGTACCAAAACGGAAAAACTCTTTTACAGTAATGTACGATGCTTGTCATCAAATTACATAGCTCTACTGCGAAATGAAACTTCGGATTAATTTGTTTTTAGAGTAACCCTTCTGCAACGAAGTAATAGTTAACATTTTGTAATAATAAGGTGATATATCAAAATGTTTCTTGACAGAGCGCAGGTCCAGTAGTGAAGCTATGCAGTAAACGAGTGGGCGAGGAACTCATTGGAGATATAGAGCTTAAAACCCGAAGGAAGCGCACTGTGAACATTCCACAAGTACCAGACGAGCTCAGGCAGACCACAGTTAGTGGCGTGGAAGTAGTGTCCAACGCCTTGAGGGGAAGGAAGATTTGCATCCTGTCGGAAGATGACGATTGCAAACGAGAAGAGCTGATTAGGATTGTGGAGTCGCACGGAGGGAAGGTCGTTGCTAATCCGGGTAAGTCTATTTGGAATTACTCGCCACATCCGTACCATAATAATTGCCAGTGTTTGTAGATTTTTTCGTTTGTCCTTCTTTCACGCAGCAACGGCGCAACCGATCCACGTGATTTTTTTCATACAAGTGTAGGTATAGTTTATGAACCGGAGTGTAACATACGCTTTCTCGGCAAAAAGCAGAGATCAAGCGATCAAATTTATGAAGTATATTGTATGCAAACATCGAGATACTAACCTCAAGAGGGTGCAGTGACGTTTGGTTTGCACGAAATAAATTCCACCATTTTTAGCCTAGACATAATGCGCCCTGATTGGCTAAGTCACCACCTCGCGCCGATTCCCCGTGCGCTGATACGCTGATAATTAATATAGCACAATCAATACATTGTTGCGAGATCGGATAGTACATTATTTCATATCTATGGGTTAGTATCTCGATGGGAGCAATAAATGTTTTGATTTTTTTGAAATGTATGTTAAGGGCCAGACACGTGGTGCAGCGTGGTGGGCCGTCCGACGTACCGCGCCCGCAACCTGATGGCCCACCACGACTCCGACGTCGCGCCCACGGCCTGGCTGCGCGCCCTGCCGCCCTCCACCGCGCCCTACACCCTCACCCCCCTGGACCTGCTCACCATGAGGAAGGAAACCAGGGTGCTATGCGCGAGGGAGTACGACGCCTTCGGAGATAACTATATGAAGCTCACGACTGAAGACTCGTTGAAGAGGTGTTTTGAGAAGATGGCTGAGCAAGTGAGTATTTTTTTATAGAAGCGAATCTTGTAATCGGGCGCTACTGAATCAAAGTAAAGATCCAACGGTACATTGTTACATGGATAAAAATCGTTAAACTGACATGTTGTCTGGAAATCGCGTTTACATTTTAACAAAATTCTTCAATTCAAGATTTCATTCAAATTCAAATTGCTTTAGGTATTCATAGGCAAGGGAGCACTTATGAAGGTTTAATATAAATGACTCTAACAGCGGGTCTCTGTAACATCCGTCTACCCGAACCAAAACATTGTGTAACTATTCAACCGTGAAGTATATACAGTGTCTATTAGTAAGGCTGTAGGTATGTATAAATACCTAAGGTCCCTGCTAGCGATTCTGATAGGTGTGTCATTTATTATTATCAGTTACTAGTCACCCCAACATGTTTCGGATCATATTCGAAAAAATCACCAGACCACTACTGGCAATAGTTTAAGAAAATTTGTGGCATAAAAATAATGTCCCGTGTGACTGTGCAAATCAACAATAAAACAAAACAATCAAGCAAAACAATATTTGATAGCGATCTTGAAAGTAACACGCTTACCTTTGAGAAGACCGGAGGCCTTACCGACTAACAATCTCGTGTTCGTTTTCGATTCCAAACCGATTAAAACCAGCGGTCACTAGTCTTCGTGTGGAAGGAGTTGTCTAAAGTTTTCGCTTCTTTTCGTTTTGTAAGAACTTGTTTCCTTAATAAAGTTCGTTCTAAAATTATAACCAGCGAAAATTCTAGACTATTCCTTCCAGCCGAAGACCTAACGACCGCTGGTCTTGATCGGGGGCATTACCGGCTAACAATCTCGTGTTCGTTTTCAATTCCAACCCGATTAAGACCGAAGTGAAAACTCTAGACAACTCTTTCCACATGAAGACTAGTGACCGCTGGTTTTAATCGGTTTGGAATCGAAAATGAACACGAGATTGTTAGCCTGTAAGGCCCCAGGTCTAAAAAGCCTGTCCGTTTCAATTAAAAGTGCAATTTTATCCGCAGGAGCCTGAAATCTATCTCACAAATGACGAAATGATCCGCTTAGACCGGAAGCTGTTCGGGGATAACAATCCGTTCTCGTTTCTCCGACCGTGCTATCTACACCTCACTAGTGGCCCCCACAGCTTGCGGGCGATCCAGTCCAAGATGTACGGTGCTACGCTATGTGATATGGCCGATGGAAATCTGACACACGTCGTGGTACCAAAAGATGTGGAGCTTCTCGACGTTCAAAGGATTAAAGAGAAGCTGGGCAACAGCAAGGCGTCTGTCGTCTCGGAGGAGTGGTTGGACAAATGTTTCCAACAAGAGAAACTGGTTTCGGATGCGGTTTTCTCAATGTGATCGCCAAATTGTACGACTGATTTATCTAAGTAGTTTATTATGAGTGTTATGTTGTTTAAATTTTGTATTATTAAATTAAGTTTTATCAGAATTGTAATTGTTTTATCATGTTTAGATACTAGCTGTGCCCCGCGGCTTCGCTCACGTAGTCTAAGTTACACAGACAAAAACATTTAAAAATGGTTGTTTTGTTATACAGTGGTGGTCATATAATTAGAAACACCGGCCTTCACTTCCAGTTTCATTAAAGATTAATACTGTTAACCATTTTTTTGTTTGTAAAAGAGGGTTCAAATGTATTTATACGGATGTATCTATTCATTTATAGTATAAAAATATAAGTTTAGTAAATACAAACAATGTTAATTTAATAAAATTAAAATACTTTATTAAAATTGCATTAAAATACAATGAACTGAGCCGGACAACTAATTAGAAACACCAGAAATCAACACTAAAAATTGAAACAAAACTCCAACAATTTGCATAAATCGGATTTGGATTTGGTGAAATGAATGCTATGAATGCTTTATTTATAACCGATAAGTACTTTCCAGGGTACTCTGTTATTGATTACAAGCTTTACAACGACGTGGCATCAAATTTATCAATTTTTCACACGTTTCCAATGGAATACCTCTCCAAACTTCAACAAATGCGTAGTAACGTTGGTTGAAGTTGTGATATGTTTTACCCGATAGTGTTTTCTTCACGATCTACCATTAATTCTCTAAGATTTAAATCCGCACTATTAGCAGGCCACTCCAACATTGTCACCGATTGTACTCTGAGAAACTTTTTTATGATGTTTGATGTATGTTTTGGATCATTGTCGTGTTGAAATATCCAGGTCGCTGGCAAATTTTCATCGGAATATGGGATCATTGTTTCCTCTAAGACGCTTTTGTATTGATACTGGTCCATTAGCCCTTCAATCTTTATCACGGGACCAACCCCGTATCAACGAAAAACATCCCCACACTTTAATATTTCCCACGCCGTGCTGAACTGTCTTTTTGGTGTACTTGTTATTCAAAGCCTCATTAATTGGTCGTCGCACATATCGTTTTTCGTCAGAATTTACCAAATTTATTTTAGTTTCATCCGAAAATATAACTTTTTTCCATTGATGAACAGTCCAACTGCCATATTTTAGCAAAGGATAGACGATTTTCTCTGTGCTTCCTGATATGAAGTGGTACTTTTCTTGCAAGCCTTCCAAACAATTTCCCTTCAACCAACCGCCCAATATAATTTGTGCAACCGCCTACGGACTAGTCTTGTCCATGTTTCGAGGGTCGTCAGGTGAAAATACTTCTTTTCGAAAAACATTAGAACCTTTAAAGCGATCCGCCTTAGCGCAATACGAATCATAAGCCTGTCTTCTTGAATTGTGGTCTTCCTTGGCCGAGCTTTTCTAGCCACACTATCCGATGTTCCGTGCTGTTTGTAATGTGCAATGGCGTTAAATACCATCTTTACGGAACACTCTAAGTGTGTGGCTATTTTTCTGTAAGTCCATTTTCGTTTGAAATGAAAATTCAATATAATTTTTCTTGTTGCTGCATTCCAGCTCGTATTTTTACCCATTTTAAGTAATTAAATTACTCAGAATGTTACCTAATAAAGTGAATAAGAACAGGCGGAAAACAGCCTAAGTAATGACATAATAAGAGTGTGTATTGTAGTTTCAAAATTCAATTTTAAAACGTAAGTCACATTTTGTTTCTAATTAGTTGTCCGACTGCCACTACTAAAGATATTGATACTTTGATTCAAGTTATTTTATTTTTATTTTTTTTAATCTCTTAGCTGAATGTTAATGATGGTTTATAAACTACGAATCACGAACGTACATATTAATGTGATAAATGAATCCTTGACCTCCAATTAAATGCAATAATAACATAAAAGTAACTAACACTACCAAGTGACTCGGTGTTTCTAATTATATGGCCACCACTGTATGTACCGTATATACTATCATATGCATTTAGTCAAAAGCTGTTACTGCTGCATGCAGTGGGAGTGAAGTACTTACTTTATTTTCAAGTTAACTATAACATACTTAATTGTAACTTACTTACAGTCAATCAGGGTAACTTTGACAATCTGGGTAACTTTGGCACTTTTGATCTATCATGATTCTTTATTTTTTTACTATAGAAACTAACAAAACCACAACCAAATTCAAAAACAAATCTATTCTTTGCCATCTCCATAAACAATCTTCACAAAAAAAAGTTAAGTGTCAAACTTAATTCATCTATTATTTCAAAATGAAAACCGCGGTAATGTGGCGAGTAATTTTTTGAGGTGAAATACTCTGATTTTCATGCAAGTTGAGTTTAATTATAAAAAACTATTTTCTTTTTCTATCCTAGGCCTATTTTTTTGTTGAAAATTGCAAATATTGACTTTTTGTAATAGTTTTCTTAATAGATAGAAAATATGAAAAAAATACAGATATTTATACAGATAATTATTTTCAAATTCCAGTTTTAATAAATTGTATGGATAAGTGTAACTATAAAATTGAAGAGATAATTATTTTTTGGTTGACATTCTTTACTGTATCAGTAATAATTCGAAGCTCGATGTCTAGTTGATAGGATCATCTTTGTGTTACCGTTTTAAAAAATATATAACTATTTGTCTATTTTGTTCTGGTTTTATTTTTCACTGTGGCTACCCAGAACCCTTAAATGTTGATCAAAGATACCTAGAATCTTCAAAATACAAATAAAAAGTGATTTTAGTGAAAACCATAATTATTGTCAAAGTTACCCAGAGAGGGGGGGTAACTTTGGCATACCATATTTTTGCAATTTTCTTGTATAATTTCTATTAATAAATGTCGGATCATTTTAGAATTCTATTCTTCACGATCTCAGAACACAAATTTACTTGACGACTTACGTCTTATACTTTTTACCAAAATCATACAAGCAAAAAAATGCTCGAAACCTGTCAATGTTACCCGGATTGACTGTACTTTAATGCAGGATCTTTATTCCCGTTGCGTTTTTTTAATTTGCATTTTGTGACTTGAGTTTGAAACCTCATCATTTTGTATGAATACTTTTAGCAAAGAGTTTCCACCAAATTGAACAGGCCCGTCCGGCCCAGGAAAATATGTGAAAATGTCGCAGGTTGTGTACTTACATATAAAGTAGAGTATTCACCTCAAAGATAAGATTCTTCGTCTTGGGCTACCTTGAATCCCTCGCTGCATTCAGAATTCTCATCTTAAATCCCTCGCCACGCTCGAAGATTAACTCTACAACCCTTTGTTACGCTCGGGATTCAAGATGTGCCTGTGACTATAATAAGACACTGGTTTATCCACTTTATCCCCTTGGTGCATAATCTACTAATAAATGTAATATATTATCTCTTTCTCTTTAACTCTGAACATGCATATAATGGTGAGCTTTTATATATCTTTAGGTGTCTATTAATAAGTCTGTGACTGACATATTTTACTTTTTAAGCTATTCAAGTAAATATATCTCTTAATACACATTGATGTTTTTAATCTCGATATATCAGTCGAGGATGATGTTTTAGCTATTACCCTTTAAAAAAGCGAAGGATCAACTCATAGCTGTGTCGTCTGTCAGTAGAGCTTGAACAAAAGAAAATTGTGCTACTTATTAAGGTAAATGGTAGGCATTTAAGAAAAATCTGAGTGTCCTCTATTATTGTTAGGATTCGTGGATCGTGACTTCTATATTAATAAACTGTTTCTGAATTACTTTAGTCTTTTATTTATCATTAATTTAAACATTTTTCAATCAATCTTAATCACACCATTTTGCAGAACCAATAACCACAGAGTAGAGTAACATACTTAACAAAGAGCACAGATAACAATAAATCATAAATGTAACATCCTCGTTCAATGTCTTCCACGCATAGTGGACAGCAGGCTTTGATTAAATAATTAAAAGGCGATATATCGGTTTGTTAGCAGTGCACTGCACGTTGCACAATCGAGTTTAGTCATCCGACAAATGAAGGAAACCCGAGACACGCGGCCACCGCCCGACTCGCTCCACAGAACAACTCCTTGTATTATAATAGTCCTTAATTAGGGGGAAACAGTGATGCTCTTGAGGTTTTACTTGTTCAATCGGTTGCGATTATCCGGCTTATAGATTTTAATTGAGTTCGTAGGTCCATACAACGCACAGTGGCAGGCATTTAGTTCCTAATATGCTTAGGGTGCCTGTAGGCTGTGAGTATATACGAGTATAGGTATACATCTAGCGACCGGCCCCGGCTTTGCACAGCTAATAATAGTGACTTTTATATAGATTTACGATAGAGCTTAGACCACCTTATTTTGGTATTCGGCCCTGTCACAAAATACATTCTTATAGCTGGCGTTTCCTATTGATATATAAACTACCTCGGTACCTATACCTGCCAAATTTCAGTTTCATTAGGTACTCAATACTCATATAATTATATAGGTCAAGTGCACAGACTTACTAGAGATGGTGGCTTTTGAGATTTCGTGGTCAGTGAGTGACTTAGCTTTAGCTTTTATACTGTAGCTAATGGAATTACATAGCTATACCCACCAGAATAAAGCTAACATAAGTATGTCCTTGGGGATACCTAGAACTCTAACACAACAATTAAATAATTATTAGATTATACAAAGTTTACTTATGATTATGACCGATTTTAACGTGTACCTATATACCTACTCCGTTTAGCTAGGTATACAAGGTTAATGCCAGCAGCAGTATAAATAAGTGGGTAACTAGGTACTACCTATATAACTGCCTACTTAGTATATAAGCTATATTTATAGATTGGTATTTAATGATTAGCAAGACAAATATTGTTTTTGCTTGTTGTTTCATTCAAGGAAAGCAAAATAAAAACAAAAGTAATAAAAATAAACCAAATAATACACCAGAAAATAATAAAATAAATTAATTATCATGTATTCGCAATACCTATCTATCTATAAGAGGAGAGGTAACACGAGTCGACGAGGTGGTCACTGCGGAAACCCGAGAGATAATTGGCAATCGCCCTGCAAGATTGGATTCGTGTTGTCATCCATTTCATGATATTTTGTTACTTACCTGCTTTCTAACAATGTGGCGATTTTATTTATTGCAAGTTGATATTAATTATAGATACAGAGTAGGTCCCAACCTACCTAGATATGAGCATGGTTGGTGCTCTGTCTGCCTACCTATAGCAAGAGAAGAATAGGTAGGTAACTTGCTTCGCTATAACGCATCTCTTTTTTGTGCCTTAATTAGGTAGCATACCTATAGATGCCTACCTATACATTTACTATAGGCATATTTTAAAGTATAATAGGTACCTATTACAGGTAGATACAGGGCCAGATTATCCATAAGGCAATAAGAGCCCAGCAGTGCCCAGCACCAAATAGGGCACCCCGCACCCCGCACCCCGGGAAAAAATTGAAAATGTTTCTTCGAGTGAAAATTAAATTTGAAGATTTGTATGTAACAAACCCTCAATAACAATATTGCGTTGTTTTTTATATTATATCGTCATAATATTTTAGATCGCATTTCAAATTATTAATAGCATACTTAATATTATTATGGTTAGAACCAGGGGGCCCGAGACGTTCATTGCCTAGGGGCCCCGACATGGTTAATCCGGCCCTGAGTAGATATGTATGATGCAACCTAATATTAATACATTACCTAATGTAATATAGAGGTTGGTAATATCCTCCTCGTAATATCCAAGTTTTGCTATCATCGCTCTCGCCTGAGTTCCCTTGATGATGCAATTTTTGCAAGAATGCGATAATTTACATTTTCAGCGGTCATGAATGTGTAAATTCTTCAAATTCTTAGTTATTTTCCTATAAGACAAATGGGGCCGCTTATTACTAAATCCTTGGCAAACTTTACTGAACTGAAAGTATTTTTTAATTATCATCATGATTTATTGCCCTTTGAACATATCAAAAGACAAACAATAAAATAACATAATAGAAACTTATAAATCTTGGACATGAAATGTATCATTTTACTATGAAAATTAAAACTATTCTCAAGGCGAGAGCTTTTGTCGGAGCCGCCCGCCCACTAGACCGTTCGGCCAATGGCGAGAGGAAATGGGCGGAGCTATTTGTACATTTTAAACTTGAAACCGGTGGAGCGGCCGTCAATCTCTGAAACGATATTTCAGCGTGAACATGAGTCGATGTCGCGTGTGCCGCGAGTTTTCGTGTGAAGTGTAGAAAACAAAATGCAAAATGAGGATGGCGGGCGCAAGGCGCTGCGGACGCCGAAGTGTGCGCGGTGCCGCAACCACGGCGTCATCTCCTGTCTGAAGGGACACAAGCGGCTGTGTCGCTGGCGCGACTGCCGCTGCCCTGGCTGCCTGCTGGTGCTTGAAAGGCAACGGGTTATGGCTGCGCAGGTAGGTTTAAGATTATTTAACTAGAATAAGGAATCTAAAAAAGTTACTAAACAATATTTCAATCCTACTTATTATTATTATATAATATAAGTATTTTTTTATGTTATTTGGTAACGAGACGAGCTGGTCGTTTGCCTGATGTTAAGCATAACGCCGGCCCATAACAATTGCAGTACCACCCAGAACTTTGAAACACAAAGGCTTGCGCGGCACTGCAACGCGCTCGTTACCCTGAGACATTAGGTATTAAGTCTCATAAGCCCAGTAATTTCACTGGCTACTCTGCTCATCAAACCAGAACACAGTAATGCTTGCACACTTCTGCTTGGCGGCAGACTTCACGAGCAAAGCGTTGGTAACAACCCAGACGGACACTCGCAGAAAAGTTACTTAGTCCTCCCACTGACAAAATATGTAGTAAGTATGTATAGTATAAGTAATATTATAAATGTGAAAATATGTTTGTTGGTTTGTTGATCTGTCCTTCTTTCACGCAGTAACAGAGCAAAGGATCGACGTGATTTTTGGCATGGATATAGTTTATGGACCGGTGAGTAACATAGGCTACTTTTTATCTATTTTTAGGCTAATTTTTAATAGAAAGTAGTTTATTGTATTGCATTGTTGAGCTAGTGGGCGTGATACCATCCTACGAAGTAGACTAGATCACTTATCTATAGTTATCTTAGAGCTAGTAATATTTTTTTGTGCTGTCGACAGGTAGCACTTCGCAGACAGCAGGGCGCTGGCGGGGCGGACGCCCGAGACGGCGAGGCGGCTGCGCTGGCGGCCCGCAAGCGCGCCTACCGCGCCCGCCTTCGATGCATGCAGATGACCAGAGCCTACCCAGTGCAACCACAAAATGTTTACACAGGTAAACTGACTTGACTTTACTCTAAGCTCAGAATAACAAACTTATTTTTGATGAGAGAGGATTTCCTATAGGCACAGAATAGATAATAGTACAAAATAGGGAAGTAGGAACTACAATGGTCCAAGCAAACCCAGGCACGCAACATTACAAATACAAATATAAAATTTATTTATTATTGTGTATAAAAGTGTACAAGAAAGTAGTTGAAGCCCTGCCTGCTGCTTTAAATTGTGTTGCAGAAGGCAGTGCCTTCCCCTAAAATTAGGTCTTTTATTACAATATTATAAATCACATAGACGAAATAGTTTGCGTGGTCATTTAAATAGACAGAGAAAATATAGCAAACAAGACTCTACAAAAGTAGGTAATTTTCTTTTTTTCCGGTGTACCTATTTAGGTACCTACAAAATAGATAATTTTCTCGTCGCGTGGATCGAACCAGCAACCGCCACGCAACGCATCACAAGTGTTGACTCTCCCATCAACTCATCCCTACACAACGGACCCTTTCATAGTTCTGAGTGGCACATTATTACCTATGCATTTATAATGGGCCGGCGTTAAACCTACAAACGACCGGCTCGTCTCGTTATAAATAGTAAAAAAACTGTCACTTTGTTCAATCACTGTGTTCAAAAAAGTCACTTTTTTGAAGAATAATTTTCAACTTTTGCCTGTTTTTTTCATGTGCGTGCTACCTTACCTCAAGTAAATACTATATTAAGTTATAAATAATAAATAATAGTTAATAAATAATATATTAACTATATATTAACCACTTTCGAAGTGGTTTAACACAAAAACAGTGTGTTGACCGGGTGATTTCTGCATTTGGTGATGAAGCCCCATCCAAAACCATAATTTATCGCTGGTTTGCTGAATTTCAACGTGGACGTGTCAAGCTCAGTGATGATCCCCGTCATGGTCGTCCAAAAACTGCAGTCACCCAAGAAAACGGTGATGCTGTGCGTAAGCTGATTGAGGAAGATCGACATGTGACATACCGCGAAATTCAGGCAACTTTAGACATCGGCATGAGTCAAATACAAATAATCTTGCATGAACAATTAGGTGTAAAAAAGTTGTTTTCCCGATGGATACCGCATTCGCTCTGTGAAGAGCAAAAAGCGGCTCGCGTTACTTGGTGCGTCAGAACTCTCGAAAGATTCCACGCAGGATCCTCAAATGCTGTGTACAACATCGTATCAGGTGAAGAATCCTAGATATACGCGTATGAACCCGAAACAAAAAACCAGTCACGAGTTTGGGTGTTCGAAAATGAGTTAAAGCCAACAAAAATTGTTCGTTCACGGAGTGTTGCAAAAAAAATGGTGGCCACGTTTGTCTCCAAAACCGGCCATGTTACGACTATTCCTCTTGAGGGACAAAGAACGGTTAATGCAGAATGGTATGCTAGCATTTGTTTGCCACAGGTCGTTTCTGAACTCCGTAAAGAGAACTGCAACCGCCGCATCATCCTCCATCACGACAATGCGAGTTCTCACACCGCGCACAGAACAAAAGAGTTTTTAGAGCAAGAAAACATAGAATTATTAGACCATCCGCCGTACAGCCCCGACTTAAGCCCTAATGATTTCTATACTTTCCCTAAAATAAAGAATAAATTGCGTGGACAGAGATTTTCATCACCTGAAGAAGCTGTAGACGCCTACAAAACGGCCATTTTGGAGACCCCAACTTCCGAATGGAATGGTTGCTTCAATGATTGGTTCCATCGTGTGGAAAAATGTGTCAAATTTCGCGGAGAATACTTCGAAAAGCAATAAATACATTTTTAAATAGTAATGTTGTGTCACTTCCTTGATTCCCGAAATTTTCAGTGCCGCCCTCGTAGCATAAGTCTCAAAGTGCTAACAAAGTTGTAGCGAATTCTAGGTTCCCTTCTGCAGTTTCTTCATCTATAGTACCTATTCTATTAAATTCTATACCTATAGGTACTAATTTTCATGATGATTTGAGATATTCTAGTTCTCACCTGGCTTGTTGTTATCCTCAAATTTAAAAACTATTACCAAGCAACCTTTGGTTTATTGCAGGCAGCCATTTCAGATTGCGACTACTACTGTCATTCCATAAATAGCGCGAGCGTGATAAACACCGTTGCCCTTATCGTCAATAGTGGTCAATCGCTAACATATCGAGAATAGAAAGAAACTAAATGAACTAAAATAATTTAAACACCAGCTCTTAGCCGTGTGATTTGTAGACGACAAATCCCATGTTGTTTTTGCTGCAGTGACGCTGACAACGCGCAGGGTGCGTCCCGCGGCCACTCGCGCCTTGTTTACTTTGTAACGGATCGCGGACTCCACTCGGCGAGTGTTTCGTTTCTACTCACAGAAATGCTAAATGCGAATTAGCTGGATAAATATTTGTTTAGGAATATTGGGAGCGAGTTAAAATTGTTTTGTAAAGCATGCAAGCATTTATTTTGTAAAGTATTTAAATTAAAGTATAGGAAGAATATGGTAGGTACTAGGTAGGTAACTAAACTTTTACTATTCTGTATATTTTTATGAACCATCACTAGAATTCCCTGTATCTATACTTAGAGAATCATGAGCTACGTCGAGCAATCCCGGGACAAATAGCTAGGTAGGTTATACGCCAAACGGTGCCATTATTTTTAAGTAGATAAAATAATCGTAATTTTATAATCGCAGATTTGCTCGTTGTTCTAGAGACATCAAAATCAACCTTTTCGGGACATTTTGCACGTATTTCTACAATAATTGTCTGTGGGTGAGTTATACGCAAAAACAGTACCTACAACGCTCTACGCGTCTGTACAACAATGCCCTTGCGGCTGCCCTGCTTCTGCAGCAAAAACTACTAAGTGTACCTAATATACATACCTACTTGCAACGCATCAGGAATATTCGCCGACGCGCGTGTACCTAATATTGAGCCCGTCGCGTTTTACATAATTATGCATCCTTCCTGTATAATAAATGCGAAAGTGTGTTTGTACGTTTGTCCTTCTTTCACGCAGCAACAGAGCAACGGATCGACGTGATTATTGTGGGATAATACCTATAATAGTTTATATGGACCTATGTTTCTCTCAGAGTAACATAGGCTAATTTTTATTCCGGAAAAATGCGCAGTCCCTGTGGGAACGCGGGTGAAACCGCGGACAGAAGCTGGTATATTATATTTGTCCCTTTGCGGGATATATAAAATAGGTAGGTACCAAGTTATGAACTTCCCCTACTTACCTACAATACGGACGACGACCACGCGTCTTATAAAATCTATATTGAGGACTACAAATTGCAATACATATAACAGATGAAATAAAAATCCTTATAAAGATGAACAAATTACAAGACGACAGCTGTTATGTAGACCAATCATACTGACGGAATATCAAGCCACAGCGAAACAAAACAGAATTATAACACTGCTCAGCGTCTGCTCGTATGATCTTCAGAGGTTGCGGTAAAATGAAAATAAAGTAATTTTAAGTATTTGATGGATAGACATTTAACAGCTGCCTCTCACAACTACGACACGCTCAATTTGTAATATTCACGTCGAACCTAAAATAGAACTGGCGCAATAAAAAATGTTAACGTCGTTCGAAATTGTCCCCGCTTCATTACAGAACAAAAGCTGTCATCCAACACTCGGCAACATTTCACTGTCTATTAAAACAAAAACTAGAATCTCTTTTAACTATTTTTATGGGCTGTAAAAAAGTGTGAAGATTGCTTTACAAGAGAACGCGGAGGCGGCTCTTTGTGCGGTGTCGGGTTGCAATACTGTTGACGGTAAACATGTCTTTCCGCCTGATGCAGGCCCGCAGCCGCCGCGCCGCGGGTGCCAAAACATCTCATACATTTTATTACACATTCTCGTTTTTGTATCTTCCTAGAAAGATGCACATTTTAAGAAGTTTCTTCCTCAGTTTTTTATTTAACATTATGTTTCGGCTTGATTCGTAGGAAGTTGAGAATAATACCTATCAAAGCGCAGTCGCCTATAAGTGGAAGTTGCAATTGTGCATTTTTTATGCCCTCTACCGCCTGCACGCCACTATGTTCACCTGGGTGATATCACCCAAGTGAACAAAGTGGAAATTATAGTGTCTTCATTTCACCTAGGTGTATTATCGACACAAATGGTGTCCTTTGTTCACCTTGGAATTAGATTTAATTGATTTAATGGTGTCCTTTGTTCATCTTGGAATTAGATTTAACCAAGCCCAGCAGTAACGCTCGCACATTACTGCTTGGCGGCTGACTTCACAAGCAAAGCTGTGGTACCAACCCAGACGGACACGGGACACTCGCAGATGAGTTAGTCCTGCCACCTAGTAAATTATTATAAAACTAGATAATGTATTAATTTGTCAGGTAACGAGCGGCTGTTCGCAGGCGACGCGGCGTGGAGCGAGCGTGTGCGGCGGCGGCGAGCATTCGCGGACGCAGAGCTCGAGCGAACATTCGCGAGCGCCCCCCCTCCCCCGCCTACCGTCGCGCCTCCCCCCGCAGCCCTGCTCTGCAGGAACCTGCTGGCTGCGCTCTTGAACACATATGCACCTATGCCACCGCAGCCACAGCGACAGAAGCTGTCCTTCTCAATAGAATCTATTATTGGCGTGCAGTAGAAGTTATTACTGGCTACTATAAAAAATGTAACCACTGGGGACCGATTTTTGAATTTCACGAGTGATTTAGAAATCGGTGACAAAATTCTCAGCGATGACTTTGAAATCACTAATTTGCAAAAGTCGTATTTTTGAAAGTCATACCCTGTATACCAACATGTAACCATTTCGCAGCTTTGATCATAGATAAACTTACCTATATGATTGTGTTCTATTCAATTTTATTTTTTAAGTTACAAATTGTTTTTAAGTCAAAATTGGCACTAAATACTCTTGTAGTAGGTTTTAGTAGGGGTTCCCATTCCTAGACGATATCATAGGTATGATAATTTTAGTCACCCGCTGAGATTAAAAAATACGACTTTTTGTAAATAGAAAGAAAGAAAGAAATTATTTATTTCGAAAACTAGACACACACCGCTGACTATCGGTCATATGACATATCGCTGATATTTAGTCACTCGGTGACATTCAAAAATTACACCCTGCTTCAAGTCGGGAATTGATAAGTGTTGTCTTATACCAACAGCGATCTAAAGAAAGCCTATACATATTTTGAAAGAAACCTACAAAACAGAGATGTTCCTATTTCAATAAGAACGAAACTAAAGATTATATTATTTCTGTTCCAAGATCAACTCGTTACAAGTTCCTGCTAGTCTAGTAGACTTATCATAGTTTCATAGCTTTCAGCATTCAGATTGTGCCATTTTTTAGTTTGGTAATAATATAAACATACGCCCATTTTATTTTATGTTAACCCTCAGTAGCAATTTATTGAAAATTGAGTTAGTTCTCTTACAGTGTTTCACTAATCTGATGCATATTCTATGTTCTAACCGATCATCTTTAACTGTCACCGACTCTTGAATTAAATTAGTAACAGTTCGGGTTAAAATAATAAGTGATGAAATAAAACCATTGTTGTCGAACAATGAGTGCTTTTATTAACGAAATGTATGGTAAAAGAATGTCTGTTGTGAGGTCTTTGAATTACAATTACAACCAGAACACATGTATATCATTTTATAAACTGCACACTGTTTAAACTTTTGACACCCAAATATTGTAACGCGATGGCAATAAAATGAGTACAGATATTCAAAAATTTATATAAAACTCCAAATACATTTAGAAAAATTATACATTATTTATTTATATTGAACGACGGTGCTTAAGCCAATTAGGCCAAAGAGGTAGCGCCAATTTTAATTCTCAACGAGGGATCTGTACTCACTTTATCGGATAGAAACGTCATTATAATAATTTCACACATTTAATTTACAGATTGTAACAATTTCTAGTTTTATGTTCTATGGATAAGATGATAAATAATACTTCTACTATCACTTTTATGTGCAAATATTATGTCTGACAATCGATAATGGTTTGGTCACGCAAAATATTTCGCATCATACATAAATAAACCCAGAGGATAGTAAAAATAAACGATTTGTATGATTTATTAAGATGTAATATAAATTATTTTTTTAAGTTCATGTTTTATTAAATAAATATAATTTATACTACATAAGATGTTAAATGTTATTATAAAATGGCAATACTTTCAATACATAATGATACAAAATATTGTAATATAATCACATTGTCGATATACAATTGTTATCAAAACTGTTATTTTGAGTTTAGATAAGGAGATAGATTACATTAAAGAATATTATTAATTCTAGCAAAGATACACACATTTTGTGCCAATTTATAAATGACAGCGCAATTGTATACACACGAACAGGGCTTATAAAAATTTCAACAATGGCAACCAAAGAAAAGAAGCTTCTAATTTATCCATCACATGAATGCATGCCGACAATGAGATTGTCCAATATAAATATATTTGTATGACTAATTATATTAGATTTTTTTACATCATATAATACAAATAAGTCCTAGTATACACCATATAAATATACATAATATATTCCATAGATAAAACACGATAATTAATATCATATACGACGCAAACAACCTACAAAAATATCGACAATCACAATGAATGTTCGTCCGTTCAACACGATACAACTAAGATTTTCACAATACGACTATGCCTCAAGGAAGGGAGTGCCTCACGAATGCCGCCGCTTTCACACTACCACGCATGCTAGTACTTATTCAACTATTATCACTGTTTCTTTTTTTTATGGAAATAAACAAAAACTACTACAATTAAAAATCAGACGATAAAACCTACTAACCTTAAAAATAAATTACGAGGTGACCCGTAAAATTTATATAAAATGGATTCTACTTAAAAATAATGTTTCTCAAATTTGTTTCAAAATACAGTTGCACAAGAGTAATTTGCGATTTCCACGGTACCGAGGTGCGGAACGACCGCAGTGTCTACGATAGGCGCTATTGGCGCGGCAAACGGTCAGTTGACTATTTAGTATTTATATTCCGGATGTGTGCGGTATTTTGCTACGCCAACGTGAGAGCCCATGATAGAGAAGCTTTGTTGACCCGGAAGCGAAGTACCAACCAAATAACGCGAATGAATTGAGACTATGAGCATACATCCGCACAATTCCGGGCTTCGTTGGCACATGACGAGGGAAAGGACTAGACAGGACTAAGGATAGGAACTGAACGGGGACTGCAGGACTAAAGGATATACTTAACTCGATGAAATACATCAATTTTGCAAATAATAAAATATACTATGTAAAATAATAACACACAATAGTGATATTCAAATAGAACGTGTGACAAGCCAAAAATAAAAAATTTAAATCTGACGGAATGTTAAAATATTTGCAAGTGTCCCTGAAAATGTTACATAACTCCATTGCAACCTAACGCTAAACGCTACGATTGCGAATTTGTAAATATACTAACGTTCACGTGAACTACAACACTTCAGACCCTGACATCTGAAACAACTAAATGACATCTAACAAGTGTTTAAAGTCAGACTTTTTAGCTTTTATAAAACATAAAATAACAATTTTACTTGAATATAATAATAATATACATCACAATATGTATTTACATATACATAATATTAATTTCACTAAATATGCACGTAAATATTAATTACATTTATGTCAAGATACACTTTGCCCGAGACGGTTCAACGGTCTAAAAGCCGACACGTTGCTGGCCATTTTGCTGCCAATTGCATGAAGAAATGTTAATGATTTTACTACGTTAGAGTTATGTATGAGTAAGTAGTCAATTTTGAAGGAGAACGTGTGGCAACGTGTGATGGAGGGGGAACGGTGTCGGCTTCAGGAGTATAGGCCGGCGCGGGCAAGTCAAACATACAAATACGGTAAACAATATACAACGTAAAAATACTATTTGGTATAATTATATAGCAGAAAATCTAGCCGTCATAAAAACTATCAAAGCGGTATATTATATCTACACTGACTGACATAGACGTTATAATCGTACACATATATTAGTAAAAAAAAACCAGTCACAAATCACAGTTGACGTAAATTCTCGATTTCACTAAGTCTTGTAATTTATACAAAATAATAGTAACATACAATTTTTTTAAATATCTACTAAAATATATGAAAAGCTCTAGTGGAGTCGTAGGTAAATGCTTTTGAAAATATGTTCAAGTGTACTTTATGACCGTAACTGTTATACTCTTTAGGAATTGAGTGAAATAAAAGGATCAAGTGTTAGCGAAGAACTGTTTCAAGAAAAGGTGTGGCTTGTTGAGCAGTGAACAACATCAGTCAAACTATAAACTAATTATATCGAATACTAGCACAAGCCGTTGCGCGGCTCATTGCTGTATATCCTAATGTATTGCACATCGAGTCATCGCAGAATCAAATGCGCAGCTAATCGACAAATTGTTTAACCAAACATAACAAGCATTCGATCTTTTACCATTCGAAAGATCTTAAATAAAACGTTGCGCACAATATTAATACCGATACTTTTACCGTTTCGACAACTGGCTGGTTTTGCGAAACCGAGGAAACTTAAAAAATTTCGCACAAAAAAAACGATCCTAAATAAGTATCGTTACTTAAAGATTTAGTACAAATTACAGTAGCTGTCTCATCCGAGTTCTAAACTATGAACTATAACTAAGGTTCATGCAATTACATAATAAATCCGACCGCAGCGTCCGGTGGCCGCGGCCCGAGCTCCGTGTCACAACCCGCGCCCCGAGCCGTGCTCGCCAACTCGTTGCGATTAAGTGCTATTGCCGCTTCTACATACGAAAATTTCAGGTACGAACGAAAATGTTGCCAGTTAACAGAAATATCGTCAGGTACCGGCGTGGCCGGTGTGGTGTTGGCACGTGGCGCGCAGAAGCGGCGGCCGCGGGAGTGCTGTCCCTATGCGCTGGGTGGGCCCCCGCCGCACCCGCAATGTCGTCCCGACCCGTGCTGACATTGGTTCCCCTGCAACAACAACAACGCGCTCGGTCAGGGGTCACCCGTTAATTACGTGAAGTGTGGGGGGAGGGGTCAAGCCGAATCTCACCAAATCTCACGGGGGGGTCGGGGTCAATCCTATTCTCACCAAATGTAACGTGAGAGAGGGGGGTCTCAGCAAATATCACTTAATTTGTTTTCAGTGTAAAACTGCAAGAAAAGCTTGTTAAATTAAGTAAAATATGTTTCTCCACTAAAATACTCGACACACATCTCACCAAGGGGGAGGGGGGTCCAAAAATTGCCAAAATCACCTCATGTATTTAATGGACGCCCCCTTACTGACTAGTGCCATAGTGTGACAGATTAGGCGGTAGATAGATCTAGTGGAGTTTGGGGATTTGTTTGTTTTCTTTTGTAATTTGAAATTTAATGTGAATAGAATATCTACTTAATGTTACTATGTAAGTCTAGCTTTATAAGATTTCAATTTAGGCCTAGTACGGTAGACTAAAGCTTTGTAACGAAAAAAGAAATGGATAGTCTGAGCATTCATTGGCGAATTGACCATCATGGTCGAGTCTAAACTATAGCAAAACAACCGATTTCGTGTAAAAAAGTTGGAAAAACAAAACGTCTCAAAAGTGGACTCACCATAACGAAGTAGTAATGCCTATATTCCGCACATGGCCTGGAGTCTGGCGCTGAGCTGCACCGGGAACTGATCGGTGAAGCGGCGCCAGTTTTCCTCGCCCACCTGGTTCTTGAACCCGTGCAGGATCTTGGTAAACATTTCCTTCAGGTCGTCCTTAGGGTTAGACCACGACGCCACCGCGTCGCAGAAGTACATAAAGTCGGGGACCACCCCGCCCGGGTTCACTTGGATCATCTGACAGATGCCGCGGAAGGCGGAATCTTTCTCGTCGTTGTCGCGAATATTTCGCAGCGATGTGCACCTACAACACATTCGGTTTACTTTCCGATCGAGCGAACGCTCTCATTATAGCCACATAATAAAGAAAGGACAGAAGCGTCACTCTGAAAAGGGAGCGAAAACGGTCGCAAATGCGTTAAAACGACGCCTCACAATCTCAAATCAAAATAATTCAGATGAAAATACGGCGCGGTATGGACGTCTGTGCGTGCTAGCGTTGTTGCTCTCTTTTCGGAGTGTCGGTTCTGCAGGGTCATTTTAATTCAATCGGAATGATATCCGTCTCTAGAGCGACTGTCTTGATTGTTTATATTTCGGAATTGCATCCCGTCAGAGATATTTCCCGTTTACATTGAACAACTCAGCTGCATAAACACGGATATAATCCCGACAGTAAAGTCTCTTTCGGGATGCGTTTCCGAAATAAAAACGATCAAGACAGTCGATACCGACACGGATATTATTCCGAGCGAATTAAAATAGCCCTGCGGGTCCGTCTATTTTACAGTCTCCGGTTGATACTCCGACCCGTTACCGTTGTTACTACTGTGTCGTAAAAGCGTACGTGCAGTCTCATTAAGAGGTCGAAGTATCAACCGACAACAACTAATTCAGGTGAATCAAAATCTTATTGAAGCCAAAATGTATGTTGTGATTTAAATGAATTATTTATTTCAAAGTGAAAATAACATATTTAAAGTGATTGGGCACACAAAAATATTCATAATGGAAACTGATAGTCATGAGTAAGTAATACCAAATCGTAACCAAACTAAAAGTTTTATTGAAACAACAATATAAGGTACCGAGGAGAGTCTGAGACACGTTAGTTTGACTACAATTCGATGTAAATAATAGAATCTATCGTTTTAGCAGTAAATAGTTTAGAAAGCGGATGGTGTTCAACACATATAAAGTACAGCACTGAAAACAAGATGATCAAAATAATGCCACCCCATAAGTCAGTGAGTCCCTCAAGTGTGGCCCTGCGGTAGAAATATAAGTAAATATCATCATGCTCGGTCCAACTCAAATTACAACATATCGTATAAAAGAATATTAATAATAAGCCACGAACAAACACCATCCACAATCGAAATAATATAAGGTTAATAACTTATTTAATATTAAACGTAATAGTAAATATAAAGTAATAATAAAAAAAATGACTACAGACCACTGGCGTACAAATTGATGTAATACGGGTGCGACGTCGTGGGGGCACACATAACCTAGCCGACCGATAGTAATCGCTACGCGCACGACCACGACAACCGAGAACAAAACCAAGAAAACAAATCAACAAACCATTCAAAACATGAGGCTCCGTACGGGACAGATCGACAGCAACCAATCAGTGTTACAAATGGAAAAACGTGAAACAATTTTTATGCTAATTATAAATCTAGAAAACTTAATTATTGCAATATAAAAATGTATATCGTCAAAAGATGGCCAAGTGACACGATTCATCCGTAGCAATCGGCAATAATATTAATGGGCGGATTTTTTTTTTTATAATTGAATTAACTGCCGCTATGTATTTTGCGACATTTTTAACTTATGGGGATTACAGTCAAGGCCATCTTTCAAGGCACGCATTTCGCGTTTGGCGCTACTTTAGTGGCAAAAGGGATAATATTTACATCGATCCCCAGAAAGTAAAACTTTGCAGTAAGCCATGGCAATTACTTCTACCTCTGTGTTTTATATCTCTCTTTGTAAGGCTGATTAATATATTAATTCATGTATATATATAGTATTATTAGATTAATACTAATATAGTAATCATCAGAAAGGGCACACTCATTACAATATACTTGTAAACATTATTCAGGTTAGCATAAGACATAAACAAAGTAAATAAGAAACCATAAGATGATTAACATTGACCACAGGATATAAATATGAAGCAGTGAAGGGGTATACATAGAAATACATATTTCCATAAATATTCACAGCACATAACTGCCACCAAGGAATAATATTACTCAAATTATTTTAGCAAATAATAGACAAAATCAAACGTTTTACGCTAAAACTGAGTCTTAACAACTCTGTCAGAGATACAATATATTCAACCCGAAATAAAAAATTACAGAACATCGTCACGTGACGTCTGTCGCATCGTCACCCATCACATGACGGCATTGAAAATAGTATTATTTTGGATAATATATCTGAAATCTGAGAAAGGGTTATTAGGCCCGGCCGTTAGTAAATTATTAGTTTTAAATATATCATGTCGACGGAGAAGTATAAACGAAACTTACCTGTGTTTTCGAGGAGCGTTTTGGGGGTGTTGGGCCTGTTTATTATTTCAACTAGTTGATTCAGAAATAGGGGTATATATTTAGATGTTTCTTGACCTGAAATAAAAAATATTGTGTTTTACAACACATAAGATCGAAAGACTAGAAAGTAATACTGATTAAACACACGAGATAAAAATGATGAGACGCCGAGTCAAATCAACTGGTGTTTAAATAAGGCTGCTCCCATATTTGACAGCTCTATTTTTTTATGCAAAAAATTGTTTGTGGATCGTATGCATCGAGATACTAACCCCGAGAGATGAAATACTGTACTATTCGATCTCACAACAATGTATTGATTTTGCTATATGTACTTAACTAATCAGCAGACGGGGAATCGGCGCGAGACGGTGCGGCTTAGCCAATCAGAGCGCATTATGTCTAGGCAATAATGGTGGAATTTATTTCGTTCAAACCAAACGTCACTGCATCTTTAGGGGTTAGTTACTCGATGATGGTAAGCGACTCTGGTGCTCATAACAAATGTAAATAATAAATGTCAGCAAGAGCACCGATTTTAAATTCTTGCGCGGTACTAAACCGCGCTCGAGTACAACTATACTAGAAGTAATGATAGCTTACCTAACTTAATGCTGATTTCACCGATGGCCCAAGTGGCGTTATTGCACACAGATATAAGCTCAGGGTTGAGATTCATGCCCAGTATCGGCAAGAACTCCGGTATGTACGGGTGTACGTGTTGGAAACACGCCTTCGTCAAGTCTCCGAGTAGAGCGAACGACGACTGACGGACCTGTATCGAATAAATGGACTCTAGAAATTATAGCCGAGATTTAAAAAAGTATACCCATCACCCATTGTTAGTTAGTGAAAAGCTGCAGTTGTGATCAAGGATATTAAATTGACGAGTATTCAATCACAAAGGAAAGATGAAGATATGTATTGATGTTACATACAGTAGACAGGATTAAACGTAAATATTTACCGATATATCAATTAATAAGAAGCGTAAATTTAGTAAAAACAAAATCCTTTCTAAGTTCAGATATGGCTTAACCACTGTCATGCTAAATAGTAAATAGCAAAAAATTGTCCAAATAGTGACCACAGTGAGAATAATATAACGATTTTTGTGTATAATACAAACTTCTCATAAAAAAGTTATTCCGTTTTGGTACTAAAATAAATGTAAAAATTTTCCAGGATATCAGTTGGTTTTTTGGAAAGAGCTCTCAAAATCTACATATTCTGAAATGAAATTAGAATTTTGTAGGCCTGCCATTTCCTGAAAATACATAGTTTTATTTTGTACGTAACGTGAAACGGAACGCAATTTTTCGAAACGGAACGGTTGTTTCAGCTTCTTTTTGTCAGAATGTGATAATGACCAGAGACAATAAAAAAAATTGACAGATCAGATGACAACCAAAGCTTATTATTTGTAAAAACTGTCAAAAAATACGTGAGAATGACGCCATACTTTTATGTTGCTGCTTTTTGGATATTTTTAGGAACGCAGTGTTGCTGATAATTAATTACGCATCGAGACAAAAAAAAATTGTGTTGAGTTACTAGTACCAAAAGAATGATCCGTTAATGTGATTCCTAATCTAGTCCAGTCCAGTTTTTTTAATACCACACCCTGTATAAAAATATTACCTTTCATGTATGAAATTAAAGGTTCTTAATCTTTTATTTTCCCCTTTCCTTTACATCACTGTAGTGAAACAATGGAATAAATGTCGATTATTTACCTTAAATGTTTCAATTTAATATCCTTTTTGTTGACTGGTCAAAATTGCACTTACAATATAGTTTAATGATCATGGAGTATCTAAATACAATAGAAATGGATATGATACCTTGAATGATATTATTAATATATTTCTTTTAATGAATGCATGAAGTTAGGAAATGTGTTAATAGCTCCCAAACTTTTATTTTCCTCTTACCTATAGGTAAATGACACATGCAAATACCCAAGTATCAAATGCTTAAATATTATTAATAATATACTATGGTAATAATGCACCGACTATATAACCAATAGGTATTCCAAATACATTACTTTTGTCAAATACAAACATAACTAAATATATTTAGTCATTTGTAAATGTGCAAAACATGCATGTCAACTCAATTAAAATTATACGAAAATACCAAATAAATAATATTATAAACCAAACCTGTTTAATTATGTACTGGTTATTTAAGGAGCAAAACATTTCAATTTCATTAAACATTGAAACACTTGTTAAAAAATCAGAGAACCTGAAGATGTCAATAAACAATCTTCAAAAAACTTGTAATATGGTTTGCAGTTTGTTTCTAAAACTCAGTATTCCTATAATCAGAAACTCCTTCCAATCACACAGTACGAACTCATTAATAACAATATGCAAATGAACTTTGACCAATAAAGCAGCACTGTTAAGAAAACGAATAGCAAAAGAACCAGGACACTATACCTTCATCAAAACAAAAGTTCCCTATGCGCCGAGTGTCCTGAGAGTAAATAAGCAAAGGTTACATACAAGGTATACCTCAGGCATGGGATCCTGCATGCACTGGTAGAGGAGTTGCATCAGATTGGAGTTGAGGACCAGGTGGTCAATATGGCCGTCTAGTCCTTCAGCCAGTCCGCTCAGAAGGTCCAGCGCTACAATCATGAAATCCTTGTCTGGCGCTTCAAACTGTTCCGGGCTTTGACTGTTGGCCTGGAATATGTAAATTGATGTTGAAAAGAACTCTTGCAGCTTAAAATGACAAAAAGCATAGAAAATGTTAATAATGAGGGTAATTTTTTTCAATGTGGGCTCGCTAAAGTTGACTTTGAAACCAAGCGACATGCGGCAGCGGCAGCGGCACCACGTGCCACGCGATACTATACTCTGTTCCAAGATGTTTTTTTTTGTTTTGTTTTTGGCTCCAAGCAATTCGCGTATTTAGCCAGTGTCAAGTATTACTCTCCCAGATGTCCTCGAATTTTGTGGTTCTTGAACATGCGAGCTTCCTTACAATGTTCTCTTTCACTATTTTCAGAGCTAGTGTAGTATAGATCCATTCTTGGTGTAAGTTTATTGCTGTTTATTGTTTTAAATAAATAAAATAGGTCTTTGCTGAAGGCCGAGTCAGGATTCAAACTCGGGTACATCAGATTGAATGTTGCACAAGTTACCTCCTGGACACACTTATTCTAAAAACAATCATTTTTGAAGAAATATAAAGAGTCATACACTCACAATGTTCTGGTTTAAGGTTTGCTCTATCAGAGATACGCATCTCCTGAAGACTGGCTCACAATATGGGAGAAATCCTGATTGTAAAGCTGTAGCCACCGATGACAAACACTGAAACATGAAACATTTTTTAGATGGCATATAATACAAAATAGTGCTGTAGGTACATTTTATATGTTTGATTACGTAATTTGTTGCCAATGTACATCATAATAGTTAAAGTTGTTTTTAATATGTGTATGTGTTTCAGATCAGGTGTACTGTTGTGTCAGACCATATAATATTATTAGGATGACTATTCATACCTCAAGTAGTGGAAACAGGTCCTTATCTTCGTCCTTCAGAACATTCCACTTGTTGATAAGCGGTGGCATTAGTAAGTTTATGTACTCAGGCTTATTCAAGTGGTGTCCCACTGAGTCCGCCAGCGTCCCGATGGCATCATACAATATGAGAAGGTTCTTGTGCTGGTATTTACTAAATGCGTAGACTAGGGTTTGCAGGATGTATCCAAGGTATGGAACCAGTTCTGTGCAAGCTTCTTCTTCGAGCGTTGCGAAAGCAGAGCACGCGGCTTCTTGCACGCGCTTGTTGTTGTCTAATACTCGCTTTAAAAGCTGGAAGAAAAAAATTGTTACTAGTCATTGTGTACAGTTGCATTAAGAGATTGTGTAACCTTTCATGAGTTTCCAATTTTCCATACGAAATTTACTAGTCTAATCTTTTGTTTAAATTTTAATAGGTTAGCTTTTGATCACTAAGGGCGGGCCTAAAAAACTGGATCTTTTTTTATATATTTATTATACACTCCGCAAGCTCCAGGGCTTGCACCCTTTTTTACTAATTAAATTATTTCTTGCAATTTTCACAACACATCATTAAATTAACAAAAAGAATACTCCAAAGGCATAACTGTGGTGACATACATACAACATAAAAATAACTTTATATAGATACTTGTTTTTAAACGGCCTTTAGTTAGTATATAATAGTTATGCGTTACCTCGGTCATGACTGGGCGCAGGTAGAGGTCGTGACTCTGGCTGACGATCCAGTGCGAGTAGCGTGACAGAGTCCAGCATGTGATGGCCCGCACCAGCGCCTTGCGCTCTGCCAGGCAGCACACCAGGTAAGGCACCAGGTCCGGCAGGTGCGGGACCATGCCGCCCATGCAGCCGTCCGCCACCGCGCCCAGCGCCAGGATGCCGCTCTCCTACAACACAGTTTTTTTTAATTCTATTTGACAACGAGACGTGCTGGTCGTTAGTTTGATGTTAAGCATATTCAGACGTACATCGATTCTCATCAATCATAAGTATAATTATGTGTAATAGGTAGTGTATTCATATTTGTTTTGTATTTTATTCAGATGTAAAATTAGTTTCCTAGTTTTCATATCCACAGGCCAAATTATTATCTCCAAGGGCTTAATCTCCTTTGTTTGATCATCTATCATAGTACCTTCTTGACATTGGCGAAATTTCGCCACAACCGTGGCGAACATTCCACAGAAACCCGGAAATAAAGAAAGAAGATCTTGAGCATAACGCTAAACCATAATAACTGCAGTGCCATCCAGAACTTTCAAACTCAAAGGCCTGCGCAACACTGCAGCACACTCGTTACACTGAGACATTAGGTATGAAGTCTCATAAGCCCAGTAATTTCACTGATTACTTTGCTCATCAAACTGGAACACAATAATACTTGCATGTTACTGCTTGGCGGCAGGTTATAAGAGCAAAGCGGTGGTCCCAGACGGACACTCGCAGAAGTGTTAGTTCTACAACCTGGTAAACTATTGGGCTTAAAGATTTGAACCTAATGTCTCAGAGTTACGAGCGCAATGCAGTGCTGCTCAGGCCTTTGTATTGTAAAGTTCTGAGTGGCATTGCAGCTGTTGTGAACTGGCGTTACGCTTACGAACTGGCAAGTGCACCGCTCGTCTCATTATCCAATAGTATAAGAATAATGGAGTATTTCACACTATCCACACTAGAAATGGGATAGTGTGTCGCTAGCTAGTCTAACACGTTTCAAAAGAAATCATTGATTGATCCTGTGTAACTGAGGTTAGTGTGCTAGAAATGGCAGAAATCGCTAGCAAGCAGAGTGAGAGAGAGTGAGGTAGAACCCATACCTTGATGACCCAATCGTCGTGGAACAGAGTCTCCTTCAGTATGGGGAACAGCACGGGCAGCAGATCAGCCCCGAACACATTGGCTAGCACGTCGAGCGCGGCGGCGCTGCACTTGCGCAGGTTCCAGTCCGAGAGCGGCCCGTCGTCGCCGTCGCCGCCACCGTCCTCCTCGTCGTCCGAGTCGCCGCCACCAGACATGTTGCTGTCGCCTGCGCCCGCTGGAATCAAACACAGACCAAGCATGTTGCAAGCTAGAGTGGAACTAATTCACACTAAGCATACACTTGCATAAGTGGATAACCTTTCCCAGATAAGGAATATCAATAACAAATCCCTGATAAAAGATTATTAAATAAGGGTTATCAAATGATCACGAGTGAAAGATGCAATACATTTTTGGGATTTGCATATTCCCGGAAACTGCAACGAGGCAAGATGGTGAACTACAGAAACGATTGCGATATACATGCAATTATGAGAATCGGCCAACAGGTGCGGACATCGGAGTAGCGATTGCCACACAACACCTGCTATCGTGAGAATCGGACCATCCAGGTGGTTCACCCGAATCGAGGAGACGGACGCGGTACTGTCCTCACTTTAGGTTCACACTGTCGTAGGATAATTGGTTATAAAATCTTAACTACAATGTAGTTTTACTTAGATTAAACATGTGCTCTCAAGTTTGTTTTTTTTTAAGTCCTTCGACAACATCCAACATAATTCTTTTCCAAATAACATTACAATTGTGGAAATAATATTTAGTTAGTGTTCTATTGTTGGCAACTGCGCAGCCACTTGCATCCTACTTCAGAGCAGCAAAGTAATATGAGTCGTAGTTACCATTATGCTTGATAGTGTGCGAGCGCGGCTTGTGGAACCGCGGGCGGATGTCGGACTCGCGGTCGGGCTCCTCCTCGTCCGCGTCGTCATCCCGGTCTCCACGGAGCAGGATCACGTCCATCTCGGAGTACCGCATGCCCCGGACGAGGACGGGCAGCAGAGTCTGCAGCCGCGGACCCAGCACCTGACAAGGTAGGTAGAAAATACTTTATTACTTACTATACAAAACCTAATGTCACAGCAATATAAACATACAGCTATTTCCACTCCATGTTCAGTCAGCTGCAATAATATGCGTTTATAAAAAATTGATTAATGAAAGCGTCCAATATCTTGGTCAATATGAATATTGATAAATCATAATGGGCTACATGACTAATATTAAATTTTATTATTGTGTATTATAGTCATTACGAATATAGAATTGATTTGTTGGGCAATTAGAACATATATATATTTTTGAGGTTAAATACCTACACATCTCATTATTCAGCGCTTCAGTAACGAAGCAGCAAACAAATCAAACACAACCAAAAGATACTGATCTTTCGGGATTCTAACGATACCTCATGCATTCAAATATAGCATTTAAAAGCTATGGTGGAATAAAGAAACTCGCATTCATACATGAACCCTGAAAACATTACACTCCTTTTTGGGCAGTCTTGTAAAAATGAATGTCAACGAACTATGATAAGTGAGATCTCATTGAATAGGTAAAAAATCATCTTTAGGTTTGTCGTATCATTTCTCATTTCGAATGACCATTTAGGATTTATAGATCCTACTATACCAATTGAAAATTGATTAAAACCATTCTTACTTAAATTTTCAATACTTATAATAAGCTGGGATAAAGGTATATATAATCGCATAATAGGTCTTATTAACGTGAAAAATAATTATCATATGTATAATTGTATAGTATATAATATCATATGTATAATTCAATCACACTTTACGGAACCAGGTTTTGGATATTTAAAATTTTTTGAGGTTAAGTCCAAGAACACATCTTATTAATTATTGCTTCGCCGGCCGGCGCCATGCACGGCAAGCTTGCTTCGCTCGCTCGGCTCTCGGGATGTGTTCGTGATGTCATTGTTCAAACAAAACCTAGCCTAATGTTTGGGGCTACTATATTATGTTATTTTTATTTATTATTATTAGGAAGACTATCGACTATTAATAAATTAGAGTAGACACATCGTATAAATCAAGTAATTTAAAAGTCACATGATGAGTGAGACTGCTAGTTACAAAGACTTTACTGCGAAGCCATGGCCATCATACCACGGCCACCTACAGCAATAATTTAATGAAAGCAATAAAATACATATCTTTATTATTCTGTCCAGTAAGCGAAGGAAATTATTCATAAAACCCATTCAATTTATTTTGTTTCAATAGTTATTGTCATATTGATGACACAAATTGGGCATTTTTTAAAATGTCCAATAACATATTATACAATCTCAGATTTTGAAATATATGTATGTAAATTGCTTGATGTTTCAAAATTATTAATACAATTTTTTGCAAAATATACATGCGAATTTTTAAAGTGTGTTTGTTGATTTGTCCGTTTTCCATACAGCAAAAGCAACATATTGACGTGATTTTTGCACAGATATAGCTTATGGGCAGGGTAGTAACACAGGCTACTTTTTATCCTGAAAAAATGCATGGTTCCTTCATGCAGATAAAAACGAGGGTAGCAGCTAGTATTATATAATTATTAAGCTTCAAGTATCTACCTAGCTTGACAATTTGTGGGACAGACAGAGCTGGCACAGCAATAGGATTTCACTGAACCCTAAAAAACTTGAAAACCAACTTTCACTGCTACATCCATGGAGTGAGTCACCAGATCTTGACCAAATTCATATGAAATTAGCCTTAAGGTATTGTTACATATGTGCTGTGCTTAAACTTTAGTATCCTATCAAATTAAAAAATATATATTTTCAAATGTTATTTAAATACAGTTAAAAACATCAATATTTTAATAAGGTTTAACAAATTTTCATATTGTTAAAAAGTTGTTTAAAAGTAAGATTTGATAATTTAATACCTCCTGGAAAATCTTGATGCACAGATTGTAATTAAATATGAATTATTATTAAAATAAAAAAACTGTCTCTGCTAACCACATCTATAACCCTGTTCTAAAAGTTAATTCTTTCACACATTTCATCAATTTGAAATCAAATATGTGCAAGAACTGTTTAATTGAGATTAAGTTAAGAGTTTTAGAAACATAATATTAATTTCAGGAAAGTATTCAGGTCATTAAAAGAGGCCAAATCAGCTAGCTTAAGCCAGTCGAAAACAAGAGAACTTAGGGAAAGCTCACTTGTGCACATGTCTTCTCGGTCTATTGAGCAGGCCTGTGTCCCTGACTGTGTCAGTGTGATTTTGAGATCTGAATGACAGCTCCATGGCTATGCTGATAGTAACCTTGCATGCAAAGCAAGGTCCCAAGTGTGATTTCTGGCTGGAGCAGATTTTATGTGATGACCATAAAGTTTGTTCTCGGGTTTTGGCTGTTTGTGTCTGTATATGTCCATGCCACCTGCGACACAGGGAATCCTAATGCAGGGATATGTGTGTTTATAAAAAAAATATTATTGGTAGTATACCTCACGGCAGACATTCTGCTCAGCAAGTGACAGCCAAAATTCACATGCTTCTAATGCCACCTTCTCCTCTTGATCTTGTGTGCGCACCAACATATACTAAAAATAGTTGAAATGTTAACATCAAAAATAACTTATGTGCATAGGAATAATTTATAAAAGTAATACTTACATCGATTATGTTGGGTAAGTGAGGTATAAGCCTGTCCAATCTTACTTCTAAGAGCAATACAAGGGCATGACAAACATTTTTTCTCACATCTGGGTCTTCATCAGCTGCTAGATGAAACAAGTTCTAAAAACCAAAGATATATATCATACATTGTCCTAAAAGTAGATAGAAATTGTATTTAATTTCTAAGGTAGTTCTCACCTCTATAAATGAATCAATGTGTACCATAAGTGCTTGAGTCCTACCCATAATGAAGTAGTTTACACAAGCTATAGCATGACATCGAATCTTAGGTGAAGAATGCCTGAAAAACTGTAAGAATTTAGGAATCAAGATGTTCAAGGGCCTGTTGAGTGCATCGCTGTCCAGTATCTCTGCTGTGTCTTCACATATTTTTTGGAGTGCTCCAAATGCTCCCTGAAATACAATGTAGTTTTGAGGGTTACTGAGTCAGAATAATGATTACAATACTAACATGTTACAGTTTATGTATTGCTAGTGAACAACATTTATGGACTGTAATGTGTACTCTTACCAATTGAATAATAAAAATACCAATAATAATGAAAAAAAGATAATACCTCACAAACATTGTAGTCTTGAGAGTCTAGCATCTGGCACAGAGCTGGTAAAAGATCCGGCCATGATGTTAGCTCTCCCTTGCTTGCTATGGTAGTAATGATGATGCCCACAGTTGCACGGATCAATGGGGATGGATCCCCCACAGCTGACAGACATTCTCTCTTTATGAACTCTGCCACCTCCGGCACAAAGTTGTTGTAGTGGGCCTTCACATTGTTTTTCAAAATTAGACCACTCAGGGACCTTGTAGGCTCCTCCTCAGTAATCAATTTGGTCAAAACGAATATCAAGTAGTTGTTGAAGTCCGGGTATTTGTTTAGTTCTTCAAGTTTCTGAGATTACAATGTAAGGAAATTAAAGGTTGTCAATGACTGTCATGTCGGAAAAATCGATTTTATCACAAGCGTCGAGACAAAACGTGAGCCCTGTTTACGACTATGAGGATAAATTATATTGATATAATACATAAAATTAGAGCGAAAGTAAGAGGGAAAAACTGGCAAATACAAAGTAAAGCGGATAAAGTAACAAAAAATATCCACGCCGATAGATGCATCAATGTGAAAATTATGAAAAGGATACTTGTTGTACTGCTCTCTGAGTTGCAGTATCTGGTGATTGAGACTCCTTAAGCAGTGTTAGTATCTGTCGGAGCCCTTCCTGTTCAGGTTTCCACTCCATTTTCATAATAATTTCACAAAACGGTTTTAATCACTCGGTCCCGTAAAAATCAACCATGCCAAAATTTGAAGTGAAGTTGCCAGAAACAAAAATCAAACAAAACGAACAAAAATATATAAAATAGTAACGATGACGTTTCGATTTTTCAATTTATCGGTAAAGTGACCCAGAGTGACAGTCTCTAAAATAGGGATCCGAGAAGTTATTGTGGAAATATTCATGATTTTGAGCATAAGCATTTGCATTTCATATTTGGCCATTGCTTAAGACAAGGATAAATCTAATGCTATTATTGACAGTTGAATGTTGACAGTTGACACAACTTTTCGAATTTTTCGAAACATAAAGCAACGAGCATATTTATTTATATAAAAATTTAGGTAAATTATTGTTAAAAATGCCTAAAATAAAAGCAGAAAAAAAGTCACGAGTGCACAATGAAATAGCTAAACAAGGTATAGTATTTTAAAATTTAATCTTTCGCTTTACATTTTAGGTTAACCTATACCTTTACGTTTTGTTCAGCATTAAAAATATTGTTTTATAATCGCTAAATAATTAATAATAATAAATCTAATATGTAATAGTAAATTCATCATTCAAAGATTGCTTGTGGCACTGGGATTGACACCGACGAGCAAACATACTGCTCAACTGTCATTAAATGTAACTTAAAAAATACCTTTTTCTATATTTCAGGAATTCAGTTTAACAAGGACTTTGGCCAGCACATTCTAAAAAATCCGCTCATCATAACTTCCATGCTGGATAAATCTGGCCTAAGACCAACTGATGTAGCTCTTGAAATTGGTCCTGGTACTGGTAATATGACTATCAAGTTATTAGATAGAGTAAAAAAGGTTGTCGCTTGTGAAATTGATACACGGTAAGGGTACTTCTTTCTTTCGTTCTTTATTTCGTGGCTTCTGTGGAATGTTAGCCAACGGTAAGGGTAAATTACTTAAACAGAGTATTGTACAATCTTCTTCTTCTTCTTCAGATTATGGCTTTTCAACGCTGCTTGACGTTTTTCTGCCAGTGTCAAAGTGAGGCCAGTGTACGGTATTAATAATTGCCCGGTTACAAAATATGAAACATTGAAATATAATTATAGTCATTAAAAGGTTTAAACACATAACAACTATTTATAAACTAATATTATTAAACTTAATAAAATTACATAAAATATATACAAATGGATTAAAGACATATGAGAGTAGGAATTTAAAATTAAAAGGATGAAGGATATCAGAACTTATAATATCAGAAAGGGAAAATGATAACTTAGGACAGCAGAAGAAAATATGGTCTAAGGTTCATTGTACAATCAAATTATCTTAAAATTTTGAACTTGACTTTGATAAGTCTATGTCAAACAGAGAGTCTGTCATTTTTATTTACATTTGATTATGCTTGTTTCAGCCTTGTAGCAGAACTTCAGAAACGTGTCCAAGGAACTCCATACCAAGCTAAACTACAGATACTTGTAGGGGATGTTTTGAAAACTGAGTTACCGTTTTTTGACATCTGTGTTGCCAATATCCCTTATCAAATCAGTTCACCCCTGGTGTTCAAGTTGTTATTGCACAGACCGTTCTTTCGATGTGCAGTGCTTATGTTCCAAAAGGAATTTGCACAGAGGCTAGTGGCTAAACCAGGTGATAAATTGTTTTGCAGATTGTCAATAAATACACAATTGTTGGCTCGTGTTGATATGCTAATGAAAGTAAGTTCTTTGTCTTATTGTACAAAACCTTTGGATGATTGTATTATATATTATAATATACATTATGCATTTTTTAAGCATTCTTAAAATTTGTTTATACATTTTTACAGGTTGGAAAAAATAACTTTAGACCACCACCAAAAGTGGAATCCAGTGTAGTAAGGATAGAACCCAGAAATCCTCCACCACCTATTAACTTTGTAGAGTGGGATGGTCTAACTAGGATAGCATTTGTTAGAAAGAATAAAACACTGGCAGCAGCTTTCAAACATGGTACTGTCATGGCTGTCTTGGAAAAGAATTATAGAGTGCACTGCTCTCTTCACAACAAGGTACCATCTTGTCCTCATTTATCACACTGGCAAAGCTGACCCAGTGGCATAGTTATTATTATTGTGAATAATCTTCTTCACAACCTATACCAAAATACAAAGATCAAAACAATAATTTCTTTTTTAAAATTTAGGCAGGTATGTTGCAATATAAATTTCATTAAAATATTTTGAAACAACATATTATATAGCTGGAACGTTAGTTATGTACTAAAAATTTTAAGACTAAAGAACTTCAGAATAATATTGAGTTACAGTTTGAATCAAACCATTTGTTACCTAACCCAGGTTAACATTTTGTATTTCTACTGCTTTATCTATTACACATTCCATTCTCCTTAAACAGAGTTTATGTTTATTAACATTTTGATATCCTTTTCAGGAAATACCAGAAGATTTTGACATAAAAACGAAAGTACAAGATATTTTAACAAATAGTGAAGCTGATCAGATGAGAGCTCGAACTATGGACATTGATGATTTTATGAAGCTCTTACATGCTTTTAACTCAGAAGGACTACATTTTGCATAAAAAATATTTAGTTACATTAAAACACAAAATTATATTTGATTTTTATTAACAATTTTTTAACAATAAAACTAATCAATTATAACTTCCATTAGTATTGGAAAACTGATATTCAATAACAGAATCAACTGCATGATTTTGTTCTCTGTTGTATCTATATAGGGGATTTCTTGAATCCCCTGTCAGCATAATCAGCACCCTCACAGCGTTCGGATTTAAAGGGGAAGCCAGGTTGTCCAGGGAGGACTGTGGGCTTTGTTCTCAATATTCTCCAACCACCTTTTTTAGTCCAATCCTGAAACAAAACAATATTAGGATTTATCATCCATTTTTTCAACCCCTAAACATTGAGATGAAAATGCTCATTACATTTTACTTTGTTTAAATGATGTACTCCAGTTGGTATACTTACATTTCCATTATATTTGAAGTAATAGTGAAGACTGAATATACCCAAAGTTATCAAACCAAGTTTACCAGCTATATAGCGGTAGTTGACAGCTCGCTCTTCTCCCTGAAATCATGACATTCTTATTAACAGGATTCATACACAATAAAATGTCTCATAGGAATAAAATAAAAGAAAGTATCACTAAGTTTAAACCCCTAGAAAAACAAATGTACATTGAGAGTGTGTGGCGGAGTGGGAACTTGTGCAACTTTTAATCCAAAACACCATAATTGGTTCTTGATTTGAAAAAAATCTATTAATAGATTAGATGTATAGAGGCCAACAGCTCAGGAGTCTCCTGGTGACTATTCTAATACTTATGCTTAAATTTTAAACATAGTGGTTAGCATTAGGAACATTCTAAAACATTTTTGGAATAAAAAAATGCTTTTGTTTTTTGCTCTTGACCGGTTATATCCTTAGAATGGGCACTAATTTAATTTTAATGAGCACTCTCCTAGGACCCCATGTGAATTATGGATTTAGGGTGTTGTTTTAATATTCCTTGTATTGTGCTGTTTCATTATTTTATCCATATGTATTGAAACTTGTGACATCTATACATACATAATTATTATTATGCTATAAAGATTATAACATTTATTATGGTTTTGATTAAGTCTCATAGGTGAATAGTCATGGTTTAATATTATAGAAATGGTTTGTTTACAACTACTAAGGTTATTATTATGTAATCTCACCAACATAGGAATGAGCTTCGTAAAGATTTTGTCCAAAGGCGCGCGGTATACGCGGCGAATAGGATTGGTGCGTTCCTTCCAGTATTCCGGAACGTTAATGGGTTCATTGGAAGATAAGACTTGATCCTTTAACCATTGCTTGCGCCAGGCTCTTTCAGCGTCGGTCATGCCAATGCAACGCTCTCGTTCAGAAACCATGCGACCAGCGATGGTCATGGGTTTTACCCCCGCTGTTTGCGCCATTTTTGGTCGTGTTTATTAACCAGCTTCCAAATTAAAATTTTGGTAAAATCGCGTTTGAGAAAAATTGAAGACAGACGGGCACGAAAATCTTCGAATAAGCAAAATGTCGATCAAAATTCAAACTTCATCGAACACAACTGACATTGACATAACAACTTTGACAGTAATGTTCTTGTTTTTATTTTTTGCAGTAAACTTGAGGTAAGAAAGCCTCAAAAATTATTACAAAACCAACATACATGCAGATTTTTGTGTTCCGCCAGTTTTGTCAAATAAGGAAATAAAAGAATTCGGAAAAAAACTCTGACACTGTTTAAACTTTTACCACGTATTACCACAAAAAACCATTTTTAGTCGCCTGTTTAGCTAGACTGTCTAAAGTAGAGCTGTAAGAAACCGTATGTATTCGTTACTGAGTAACGAGTACATCGCCAGATTCGAAGTACCGAATCGTTACTTACAAATTCAATTCGTTACTTCGGTATGTTTCGTATCATGTCAGCTTTATTCGTTATCCGTACGAATACAACGCACGATGCGTGAACTGAAACGGTTTGTCCAGCGATCGAATGAATGCGAGTGAGAAATAGCATCGTGGCTTCGTATTGTTCATATTTTTATCCAACTTCAAAATATGGAGCAGAAGGGTCCTCAATTCACCTGTATTTTTTTTGTGGAGATGTTACTCTTTATCTCCGCCATTTATCGACCGATTCGACTGATTTTCCAATTTTTTTATTTCATTATGTTACTAAGGATTTTTTATGGTGTTACTTTGTGACAATAATGTCATTAACTATAATATCTAAGCAAGACGAGAATAGTTCATACGTTAGACAATACGTATGTACCTACATTTATATATTAGTCATTTTACGAAGTCAGGTAATCGTAAGTTCGATACTCGATTGTATCAAAAGTAACGAGAAAAGTAACGATACGGAAGTAACGAGTACTGATGATTTCAATACCGAATACATACGAGTACTCGATTTCTCGTTACTTTTACAGCTCTAGTCTAAAGATAAACATCCAAACAGATTAAACAACAGAATTTTGTTAGACACTACTTAAATCAGGATTTGTGATTGCTCATATTTAATCCTGTGACTAAGGCATGTTTAGACGTTAAACAGTGCTTAACACAGGTTTAACGTGTGTTTAATTTTTTGTGATCCTTTGCTATTTATCTAAAAAAAGTTTGTTACAAACACAGACTTTAAAGTCTGTGGTTACAAATGTGTCGGCAAATGTCGGTCATATCTTGAGATATCTTGAAAGCTGGCTGCTTTGTATCATGTCGTTTTCTTCTTCTTTCTTTATTTCCTGGCTTCTGTGGTATGTTCGCCACAATTTCGCCAATGTCAAGTAGGTACTATGATAGACGATCAAACAAAGGAGATTCAGTGCTTGGAGAGAATAATTTGGTCGGTGAATATGAAAACTAGGGATGAATTTTACATCTGAAACAAAATACACAACAAATATGAATACACTACCTACTACATATTAATAACATGAACATAATTATAGTTATGAATCTATGGATGAGAATCTATGTACATCTGAATTACAATTTAATTTTATTATCTCTAATATATCTACATAAAATATTTACAAATGGAGTAAAAACCAGAGCGAGAAGACATTTAAAAGACACAGGACGAAGGATATTTGAAGGAATGACATCATACAATGAAGATTGATGATTAGGACAGCTGAAAAAAATATGGTCCACGTTGCCGAGATCCAAACCGCACTCGCAAATTGAACTATCCCTAATCCGAAGTTTAGCCAAGAAAACCGGGGTGCAAGAATGGTTTAAACGTAGACGACAAACTGTTGAAGTTGTAGCTTTATCTGCCTTTTGAAATCGAGAAAACCATGGTTTATGGGGAATTTCTGGTTGAATATCACCATAAAACTTTCCTTTCAAGGTTTTTGAAACTTCCCATTGCTTAGTCCATGAGTTAAATAATATTGGTTTCAAAATGGTACAAATATCATGGGAGTATATTTGGGAATGTTCAAGAGTGCCCGTTTGAACTGCATTCCGAGCACATGAGTCAACCGATTCATTTCCAAGGATACCTGAATGACCAGGAATCCAGGCCAACACAATATTGATGCCAAGCGCGTCACACTGAAATAAAGCTTCCCTTATTTTTAAAATGATAGGAAACCTAGATTTTGATCGGAACTGATTAGCTAAAATAGATTGGAGGCAACTTTTAGAATCAGAAAATATAATAGATTTTTTGAGATTGTGAGATTTCACAAATTGGATGGCTTCCAAAATAGCAATTGCTTCTCCTGTAAAAACAGAAGTGAAAGAAGGACACTTATAATTCAGAATAATTTTAGAAGAAGGAATCCACACCGCAGCACCAACTGGACTATCGGAGGATTTAGAAGCATCAGTGTATAAGGCAACCCAATCTTTATATTCTGTTAGAAGTTTGCTGGCAAAAGTCCTGTTGGCTTCAACAGTGGCCTTATCAATCCCAAAGTCCAAAATGACATTGGGCTGGAAAATCAAAGTATCATAGGGTGTGGAATATAAAGGCAGCATATGATTTTGAAAAAGTGGATTGGGCAGACTAATATACTGTATATAACTTTGTAAAAGACAAGGAAGTTCATTGGAGGAACTAGGAGAACCATATAGAGCAGATAATTGGTCTAACTTAAGAAGAAGAGGATGATCAGAGTTTTGAACTAGTTTAAAGAAGAAACTATTTGCAAGATATTGCCTACGTAATGGGAGAGGAGGATCAACACACTCAACTTGCATGGCATTGATAGGGGATGACTTCATCGCCCCCAAGATAATGCGCAAGCATTTTGACTGAATTTTATCTAACTTTTTTAATCCTGATTTGGAGGAAGGATCAAGAAGAAAAGAACCATAGTCCATATGACTATGGATTATGGCATTATAAATTAACCTTTGAGTAAAAGGGTGAGAACCCCACCAAACACCAGATAAAGAACGAAGAATATTAATTTTTCTCTCACATTTTTGAGCAACATAATCAAAATGAGCAACACCTGATAGTTTAGAATCCAACCATACGCCCAGAAATTTAGCTTTATTTTCCTGAGGAATAACCTCATCATTGACTCTAATATTAATAGGGGGCACAAATCGTTTCCTAGTAAACACTACAGAATTGCTTTTAGAAGCTGAAAGGGATAAACCATGCTCACAAAGCCAGACAGACAGGTAGGAGAGAGCAGATGTTAATCGGCTTACCGCTACACCCAAAAACTTTTCTGATACATAAAGTGCCAAATCGTCAGCATATTGCAAAATTTGACAGAATGGTTGTACTGAATGATCTAAATCACTAGTATACAAGCTGTAAAGTAAAGGACTAAGGACTGATCCTTGAGGCAACCCTTTCCAGATAGTCCTTGGAGGAAGAAAATAATTTTGATTTTTAATTGAAATAGACCTCTCCATGAACATATTACATACAAACCTAACCAACTTTTCTGGAACCCCCATTCGAATGAGCTTATTTCTCAGAACAGGAAGCAAGACATTATCGTATGCCCCTGCAATGTCTAGAAATACGGAAACTAGATACTCTTTTTTTAGGAAAGATATACGAATGTCAGATGTTAATAAGCTGAGGCTATCCATTGTGCTCATACCCTTCCTAAAACCAAATTGCGATTTTGCCAGCAGTCCTCTATTTTCCACAAACCATTCCAGTCTGTGTTTAATGATGTGTTCGGTTATCTTCGCCAGAACTGAAGATAATGCTATTGGCCTATAGCTGTTAGGGTCAGATGGGTTCTTGCCAGGTTTGACTATAGGAATAACCACTTGGGTTTTCCATGGTTGAGGAATTGTTCCATATTCAAAAAAATTGTTTATTAAGTCCAAATAGTATTTCTTACTTTTATCTGAGGCATTCCTCAAAAACGAGTAAGGAATCCCATCTGCACCAGGGGATGAGTCAACTAGTCCGTCGAGTGCCAACTGAAGCTCAGAAAATGAAAAAGAAGAGTCAAAACTGTTTAGATTTGGAAGGGAGATTGAAAGGGAAGGAAATGAGTCCATATTTGGAACAAAAGAAGGGGACATTTTATCTGCGAAGGCTTCAAGCCAAGACGATGGGTCACTAATAGAAATATTATCAATATTGAATGACCCTCTATAACGTTTGATTTGTTTCCAGACAAAAGATGAAGGGAACCTAGGGGACAATAATTCACAATAGCAAACCCAACCTTGTCTTTTTTTCTTTACAAGAAGTCTTGTTGCCTTGGCAGCATTCTTTTTATATTTAAGGAAGTTATCTTCTGTCATGGCAACATTGTACTCTTCTTCAGAAATATTCCTCTCCTTAACTGCTGCAGTAGGGATGGGCGATATATATCGATATTGGAGAAATATCGATATTCATGATCAAAACATCGATATTTTCATATCGATATTGGCATCTTTTAAATATCGGAATATCGATATTTTAAGAAGATATCGTGGTATCGATATTTTTTTTTCATGCATCTGGGATTCTGGGATTCTGGGGAATTAATATTTATTCAGAACATAAATCAAACTAATTACTTAAATTACGTATATAATTATAAATTTACCATCACTATTAAGTGTCTTTGAACTTAGATATTTTGGACAGCGAAAACTCTATCGGCAGTTTAACTGACTGCGGTAAGATTGAACTCATATTTTTGAATGAAATAAAGCATTGATCTGTCAAATTAAATCAACTTGTCAACATTATAAAACTTTATTGACAGCTATTAATGTCAATTTTATGCCACACTAACAACTGCCCGTGGGTTTCACCCGCGTTCCCACAGGTACCGTGCATTAAGTAGCCTATGTTACTCTCCGGTCCATAAACTATATCTATGCCAAAAATCACGTCGATCCGTTGCTTCGTTACTGCGTGAAGTTCGTGAAAGAAGGACAAACCAACAAAACAACAATTCAACAAACCAACAAATACACTTTCACATTTATAATATTAGTATGGATAGATTACAAAAAAAAAATATATTTCTTATTTTCTTGTATGATTAACACTTCCTATTCTGGCGTTGCTAATGGTCTCCTATAAATATTTAGTATGCATTCAAATAAAAGTAAGAAAAACCATCGATATTTATCAAAAAGCCTCAAAATATCGATATTTTCTAATATCGATATTTTGATGTCGATAATATCGGTGTATCGATAGTAAGCACTCGATATCAATATCGATTTCAATATCGATATTTTATCAATATCGCTCATCCCTATGCTGCAGTACATTCTGAATCCCACCAAGGGGTAGAAACTTTATAATCAAAAGGGTTTTTTAAAGGGAAACATTCATCAGCACTAGATATAATAAAATCAACAAATTTAGAGTAACATTCAAAAAGATTGTGGCCATTACATATAGGAAGGGTTTCTACTTTACTATCAAGAGTAGATGAGAAAGACGACCAATTAACATCAGATAATCTATATTTAAGGGAAGGACAAAAATTGCGAGCAGGATTTACTTTATTAGAAATAGAGATAACAATAGGAAAATGGTCACTGCCATATGTATGGGACAATACCTTCCAAGAAATAACAGAAGCTAGAGAAGCCGAACATATAGACAGGTCAAGAGCACTTCTAGGATTTTGGGAAGGATATACCCTACGGGTAGGGGATCCGTTGTTGATGACACAAAGATTTGTCTCATCAAAAACATCAAGGAGAGCAAGGCCAAAGGCATCATCATGACTAGAGCCCCATGAAGAGTGATGAGCATTAAAGTCACCTAGTAAGATGATGGGAGGAGGGACTGACGAAATGATGTTTATTATATGAGGGATCAAGCTGGGGTGAGGATGAGGAATGTAAGCAGATAGGAAAGAAATGTTAAAAGCTTTTACTCCTACAATATTGAAATCAGGGGAAACAGAAGGAAGAGAAATTTGGGAAAAAGGAAGTAAGCGCCTTACAAGTAAGGCGCTACCAGCATACCCGTCAGCCCTGTCATCCCGAAGACAGGAGTAACCTGAAACCCGAAAATGAGTTCCAGGCACCAACCATGTCTCCGAGATGGCAATGACTGACGGGTGATATTTATTAATTAAGTGAACAAGTTCATGCTTTCTGCGACGTAAACTTTTGGTGTTCCACTGGAGGATAGACACTTGATCCATAATTATTAGTTAATGAGATGATCTGAGAAAGTTTCTGGGCAACGTGGGACGGTAGGTTAGAGTTATTTCTAGAAATGAGGCTAATGATCATTGAAAGAAGAATTTCCAGAAGACCATCCTCCTGAGAAGGAGGTGAAGAATTAGTCTGCTGGGACATCAAGGCACAGCCGTTTGGTAATGCCGATGGCAAATCAGCAACAATAGCCTGATGGGAAGCCCTATCAAAAGATTTCCCCAACAGGGGACTGGAACGGGGGGCAGAGACCACAGTTTTTCTATATGATGAAGAGGAAGAGTGAATATTATGATTGGGTTGTGAAATAAATGAAGCTTGAGAAACAGATGAATTTTGTGCTACTTCTGAATAGGGTCTCAAGACTTTGGGGAAATGGGTTGATGCATCCTCATAAGATTTGTTTTCCTGTGACATATAAAGTTTTATTGACTTCTGTCTGCCCTGCTCAGGACAGTTTCTGTTGTTAGCAAAGTGTTGCCCCGAACAATGCAAACAAGAAGCTTCATTTTCTGGGACCTTACATGTATCTCCAGCATGAGGCTGAGCACAACGGAAACACCTTGGGCTTGACCTGCACTGCAACTTTACATGGCCAAATCTACAACAATTTATACATTGAATTGTAGGGAATTGATAGGTCTCTATGGGTAGGGAATTGTGGAATAAATACACCCTAGAAGGGAGAATCTGCCCATGAAAAGTTAGTACGACTGATTGAGTTGGGACCCAAGTAGTTTTCCCATCTTCTGAGGTTGATCTTCTGTTCAGTCTACGAGCCTTCAAAACCACGCCACATCCATTTGGAAGTGACATGGACTCGACCAATTCGTCCATGGAGAGGTCTACTGGCACCCGACGGACCACACCCATCTTGGTAATGTTGTAGGTAGGGATGGTAACGATGTAGTTGTTTATATCAAGAACTGCATTGTCCAAAAAGTTGTTAGCGTCAGCCGCAGTCAAAAATTCCACAGAAATTTTATTACGTCCTACTCTTTTGACTCCATCAGGGCAAATGTTTCTAATTTTGTTGCGATAGAGGAATTGGCCAAATTTAATTGGCCGGATAGTGGTTCCTGATGCAGGGTCCGGTTCAGTTCGAGAAACGTGGACCAGGAATGGGCCTTGATCTATATCTGTATAAGCCTTAATGCCCACAACCAATGTTGGGTGAACATACAAATTTTGAATGGATGCTACTGCCATTTCCTTGTTAGTAATCGTTTTCTTAAGGGGACTGCAGCTTGAGTCTTGACCATCATCTAAACGGCGCTTCGCGCCTGTTGTAGATGGACCTGATGTTATCTTAGATACATCTGGAGGATCGGGAGGATCGGGAGGTACAGGAGGATCCGGGGCAGATGGATCCATCCACACATCATCTACCATCCTTGTTTCTGACGAAACAAATGATGATAGATGTGAAAAAATGAAATTACACTAATTATTTGAAAACTTACCAATATAAACACTAAACTAAACTTTTTACAGCTAATTGATATCTACACAACTTTATAACTAATAATTATATGGAAATTTAGAATATTTTCTTTGAAAAAAATTGTACTCCCGTTGACAGTTTGATCGTCTTTTTTTTCATCATGTCGTTTTGATTTGACAAAATCCTTATTTTACGTAGTTGTCAATGTCAAATGTAAATTAATTCAATTGTCAAAATCACTTGAGAAAATTTCTATTCAAGTCCGCACTAAAATCTGATATATTAAATTGAATTATTTGATTTTGCAGTTTTATTTAAGTTTAAGTACACATAAAAGACATCATGCCTCGTTATCACAAAGTGGAAATTAATAAAACAGAATGGATTGTTCCGGAGAGATATCAAATGCTGACACCTGTGGGTTCGGGTGCTTACGGTCAAGTTTGGTATGTATTTGATTTTATTAAATGAAATAGGCATTACGCCAGTGTTTATATTTAGGGTTTAATCATTAATCAAATAGTTTTGTCTATGTTCCGTAAATGTTTTCGGAATAGGTTCACTTGAATGTATGTTTTATTTCCGTACATTGCCCTACGTGGGCGGAACTGGTTTGTGTTTGCATCTATCTTTGAATGTATTTATGAATTTTACAGTTCCTCTATCGACACTCTGCATAATATGAAAGTGGCTATAAAGAAGTTAGCGAGGCCCTTCCAATCTGCCGTTCATGCTAAACGGACATACCGGGAACTACGTATGTTAAAACACATGAACCATGAAAATATTATCGGTGAGTATCTCTATATATGACACACCACGGTTGACAACCACAACAGAAACAAGATAATTACAGTAAATTTATTTTTTATTTAATATAACATTGTGTCACACTGCTGGGCAAAGGCCTCTCCCTTATCATTCCATTGGTTGTGGTTACTAGACAAATTAATTATCTACCATATTTATTAACGATAACTAGCTGTGACAGATGGCTTTGCCCACCTAATAATGGTAGCCTAAGTGATACCTTATAAGATCAGCTATCTGCCAGTGAAAGTCCCGTCAAAGTCGGTACAGCTGTTTCGGAGATTAGCCGGAACAAACAGTAAGTCAGGCTAAAATTTCAAATATTTGTTTTTGTTATACCATATATACTTTTATATGCATTTAGTAAAAAGCTGTTATTTTGACATTACAAATTTTGTTTATTTGTATAAATAACTTAATGTGTTCATCGAAATGCCGCCATAGTTACAAATATTTACTTCATGCAGGTTTGCTGGATGTATTCAGTCCAGAGAAAACATTAGAGGAGTTCCAACAAGTGTACCTTGTGACACATCTTATGGGTGCTGATTTGAACAACATTATTCGCACCCAAAAACTCTCAGATGACCATGTTCAATTTCTTGTATACCAGATACTCCGTGGGCTAAAGTATATTCATACTGCTGGGATTATTCATAGGGTAAGTGACTAACTAACTTATAACTTACTTTTTTTTACAATTTACATAGTATAATGATGAGACACAGTTGCATTTGCATTACTTATGGCAATTATTGAAAATAATGTAACTATTTACGAAGGATTTTGTTTCGGAACTGTAATTTAATATGTTAGTTATATATCAGCCCATGTTGTGATGTGATCGACATCTGTAGGCAATAAATTAATAAGAGTTGTGAGTTCAATTCCTGCAACAGGACAAATATTTGTTTGCTTAAATAAAAAGTACAAGTATTTGTTTTGTTTTAGTGTTTTGGGACCAAGGTACATGTATTTCGTGATTCACTAGATGCAAGGAATCAAAGAAGTCTTGTTAGATTGAAGTATGGTGGGGTACAATATCTTAGAGGTTAGGCGTCTTGTTTCCCTGATGAGTTACATCGCGGATTTGGCGGTGGGTCGTAGGTCTAACTCATCCTTACCAGAGCTTATACCTTTGGCAGTTCCGGACAAGTATATTAGGGCTAGACGTCACAATTTGTTTACGGTGCCTTGTTCGAGAACTATTTTGAGAAGCCAGTTGCCGCTTCCTCGGGTGTAGCGACTGCTCAACGCTCTTTTGCACCAAGGCCATCATTTGGATTTGTTTCATTGCACTCAATCAGAGTTTCATAGCGCAGCTATGAAGTTTGCTGAAGTGATTTGTTAAATTGGGCTAATTATTAATTTTATTGTTTTTTTTATAACATGTACGTGTCTAGTTTTTAAGGACTTGGAGTGGGCGTATTGGGAAACTGTAATGCTCACTCTGAGGTTATGAATAATAAATAAATAAATAAAATAAATAAATAAGTATGGGTTGATTGGAAATACTCACCATTGGTTGGTTGTCATTTGCAATAGAGATTGATGAATCAACCAATATTATACAGTGTTCTGTATTCATGTCAAACATCATAGGTTTTCTGTAGCAAGTGTAGTGAACACTGTGAATGACGTATGAATCTGCGAATGAATGAACTACTTCCGTCTTCCAATAAAAAAAAAAATATTTTTACACTCTCTCGCTTCTCGTCGCTTGGAACGTGTGCCCGGCCATCATGGCGTTCTAAGTTATTTCTCGTTTTCGTGGTAAAGTCCTATCTTTACCGTACCTAGTGCCACTTGTCGAGGGCTTCACCCTACCTGTCGATCAAACTATCGAAAATTATCGTAATTCGTCATCATATCAGTGTATTAGAAATTGTGCAAATCTCCACGCCATCCGCCGGTCAGGTAAACCCCCTAGCTTAACTGAGGTAAGTCGATGAACCAAGGTGAGGTGAAAGGGTCCCATACCGGCTAAAACCACCCCAAGGAAACGATTGGTGAGTTCTGCACAATATAATTTACCCCTTTCGGATTTTTCGTTATCGTCGTCAAAAATACAGTCCACTCTTAACTTTCTCGGTATAAGAACATCCATTATCACACATTAAATATTTTGGTCCGTCGAACCGGATTTCTTAAACAGTCCGTATTTTTCGTATTAATTTGTGATTTATTTGTGTAAAATATCCCATTTTAGGGTTATTTTTATTTATTTCGTGGGTACTATTTTAGCCATCTACCCATCAGTAAAATATCGAGTCATCCATTTTAATTTAATAATTCACGTTCACTTCGTAGGTAGTTCGTTCGTTCGTGTTTATGCTTTCGTTCTTAGTGTTCATTTGTTGTTTATGTTATCTGTGATTGAGTGTTCAATTTGTTGTTTATGTTATCTGTGATTGCGTTATATCAGCTCTGGTAGAAGTTGTCGTTCACGTTCATTCGTTCCGTTCTCGTAAACATTTATTATTTTGCAAACAAATAAGCTTATTTTGTCGTTTTCGAAAGTTTTTCTTTGCAAATAATATTAGTTTTGTTCGTAAATATTCGCAATGACGAGTGACAGTGATACGGCAGTGGCAGCCAATCCTGATATGAACAGAATTGCGCGTGAATACGCGGTAGCACGAGCAGAATATTTTGCCGGTTGTGATACAATAACATTAACTTTAGAAGATATCCGCCAACTGGAAAGCCAGTTTCATGAAGCTCAAATGAAAGTGTTAGCCCGTATACATCCATTGTCGCGAAGTGACGAGATGTCAGTAACGTTTGCGTTTGAAGAAGTTGTCGGCAAACTTAAAAAACAACTTCAAGACAGGGATATTAAACCTGTTAGTGTAACAACAAAATTGGACTCCATACAGGCCCGCTTACCTAAAATAGATATTAAAAAATTTGATGGGACTATGGAACAGTGGGTGTCCTTTATTGGACTTTTCAATTCTTTAATACACGAACGAAATATAAGTAACGTGGAAAAATTGCATTATTTATTGTCGAGTGTGGAAGGTAAGGCATATGATTTAATTAAAAATTTTCCTCTTACAGAAGCAAACTATATAGATGCATATCAGCTGTTGCATAAACATTATGACAAGAAAAGGCAAATTGCTACTCACTATTATGAAAAATTAATTAATTTTGAGCCAATTAAAACCAAATCTGCTTTTGAGCTTGAGAGATTACATAGAACATTCTCAGAAAATTTATCGGTATTGGAAAAGTATTCCCTTCCAGATAAGAACTTTATGCTATTCCATTTATTGTGGTTAAAGTTAGATAAAGGTTCCCGTGAAGCTTTCCAATTAGATTTCAAGAGTGATGAAATTCCCACATATACTCAAGTGCAGACTTTTATTGAACAACAGTATAGAGCCTTAGAAATGTCTAATGTTATGGTGACTAAACCTGTTGTAACTAAAGGTTATCAAAATAAACCTGTTAGTCAAACAAAACCCAAGGCATCATTAGTTGTTTCAACTTCTACATGTATTTTTTGTTCTCGCCAGCATCACAATCTCACAGCCTGTGAGGGATTTTTAAAATTAGACCCTGTGTCAAGATTTAAATTTGTTAAAGAAAAGGGGCTTTGCATTCTGTGCTTCTCGAACACTCATCGAGTGAAAAATTGTCGTTCTTCGGTTCGTTGCAGTACATGTAACTTTTCGCATCACACTCTACTGCATTTTGAAAAATCGGCACAGACAACATCCCCTCAGACATGTGATGCAATTGTTGATAGCAATAAAAATATTGTTTTGACTTCAGTAACTGACAGTAATACTGTGCTCTTTTCGACTGCTAGGGTTTTGGTTCGTGATAGCTCTGGTAACTTCCAGGCAGTAAGAGCCTTGTTGGATTCCGCAAGTGCCTGCAATTTTATTTCCCAACATTGCGCTACCCGTTTAGGTCTTAAGATAAATGAAAATGACCAGGTTGTAAGCGGCATTGGCCACTCAAATACTGATCCTATTGGCTCACTGTCATGTGAAATGAAGTCAACTAACAGTAACTTATCGCACACTTTTCGTTTTAATGCTCTCGTTTTACCATCGATTTGTGCAGACCAACCCTCTCGTTGTATTGATTCATTGGATTGGTCTCACATAAAAAACCTGGTTCTTGCTGATCCTGATTTCGCCCTACCAGGCCCAGTTGATATGTTGCTTGATGCACATATTTTCGTTTCGTGTTTGTTACCTGGGATCAAGCATGGTCGTCTAGGGCAACCTGTTGCATTAAACACCCAGCTGGGCTGGATATTGATGGGTGCTTGTGATGGAAGCGGTCCATCACATACTTCTCGTTGCCGCAGTGGTACTTCAACAAATTGTCTGTTTGTATCCAATATTAGTTTAGATAATTCCCTCAAAAAATTTTGGGAAATTGAAGAAGTCACTGCGAAAACAAAGTTTGTCTCGAAAGAAGATGAACTTTGTGAAAAATATTTCGTCAAAAATCATTATCGAACTAAAGAAGGTCGGTTTGTCGTGCCGTTACCCTTTCGTGATTCGTTTGATAAACCAACGTCCAGCAACTCTCGTGAGGTTGCTCTAAGGAGATTATCGTCTGTCGAGCTTCGGTTTCAAGTTAATCCCGACTATAAACAGGATTTCCTGAATGATCTTCCTCACGCGGATTTGTATTCGGAAAGTTTTAAAGGTTTTGAAGATCTGGCTGATGTCTCCTTAAAAATATTGGGACTTCTTTGGCACCCTCAGTCCGACACATTTGGCTTTCGAGTTGCAGCCAATGATGATCGCCGTTGCACGAAGCGTGTCATCCTATCGGAGATAGCTCGTATTTACGATCCGCTAGGGTTTCTTTCGCCTGTTACGTTTCACGCAAAATTTATCATGCAACTTCTTTGGACTGCCGGTGTAACATGGGATGAAGATGTTCCCGAGGACGTCGCCTTGGAATGGTCTCGTTATAAAAACCAGTTATCATCGTTATCGTCAATTTCGATTCCTCGTAGGGTTGTAAAACCGTTTGTCGTCTTACAACTTCATGGTTTTTGCGATGCATCAGAGCGTGGTTACTGCGCCGTTATTTATTTTCGTGTTGTCGATGCAGATGGTGCCTGCTCTGTTCACTTTTGTTGCGCAAAGACCAAAGTTGCCCCTCTTCGCAAGCTCTCCATTCCGAGAATGGAACTCCAAGCAGCTGTATTACTAGCTGACTTGATTAAATCTGTCGTTCAAACATTGGAAACATTTTATCGTTTTGCTAATATTTTCGCATGGTCCGACTCTACCGTAGCTCTATCGTGGATAAAGTCGTGTCCATCCAAATGGAAGACCTTCGTAGCCAATCGCGTGAGTCATATCCAAGACATCGTGTCTCCCGAGTGCTGGGGACACACTAGCACCTTGTCGATGCCTGCAGATGTCGGTTCTCGGGGTATGCTCCCTACTGACTTCGCGCAGTGTGAGCTGTGGTGGGGCGGTCCATCATGGCTTGCAGAGTCTGAAGACTATTGGCAACACTCGTTTACTGCTTCATCAGCCCCTGTTGACCCAAGTGTCCAGGAGGAGCAGCGCATAGTTACCCTTCTAACTAATGTCGATGTCGACATTGTCGACCACCTTATTCATAAACACTCATCGCTTTCGACCTTAAAAAGGGTACTCTCGTATTGTTTTCGATTTTATCATAATGCTAAATTCCCGTCGAAAAAGGTTTTAGGTCCCTTGGAGGGGACGGAGATTCGTGATAGTTTCATGTACTTGATAAAACATGCACAAAGGACTTCTTTCGCTTCGGAAATTGATAAATTGAAGAATGGCTCTCCCAATTTGCTTCCGAAAACCTTGCGCAAACTCTCCCCGTTCCTCGATGAAGCGGGTTTCTTCAGGGTGGGCGGTCGCCTAGCTCATGCTAAGGTCAACTTCAACGTGAAGCATCCGCTGCTTTTATCGCGTGATCATCGATTGACTTCGCTGATCATTCAGGATTACCATAACCGATTCATGCATCCTGGTGCTCAGACCCTTCAGAATTTACTTGCGCAGGATTTCTGGATTCTTTCGTCAAAGCGAGCCATTCGCGCTATCGTGTCCCGTTGTGTCAAGTGTTTCAAAGCGAACCCTCGACCTGTTTCCGCCCCTCTTATGGGAAATTTACCCCCCTTTCGTGTTAATCCTACTAAACCGTTTTCATGCTCTGTCGTTGATTACGGTGGACCTTTCGACATAGCCTTAGGTCGTGGCCGAGGTGTCAGAACCTATAAGGGCTATATCTGTGTTTTCGTCTGTACGTGCACGAAAGCAGTGCACATTGAATTAGCTTCGGAATTATCGTCGGACGCCTTTTTGGCGGCCTTGAAGCGGTTCATCGCACGCCGTGGTCGGTGCAGTAAAATCGTATCCGACCAGGGTCGAAACTTCATCGGTGCCAGCAATTATTTGAATGCTGTCATGCAAAAGGCTGCCACTTCACAGGAGATACAATTCTCGTTTAGCCCTCCTGGAAGTCCCCATTTTAATGGGCTGGCGGAAGCCGGAATCCAGGCGGTAAAAACACATTTGACCCGTGTTATCGGGGCTCAGCGTCTTACGTTTGAAGAGTTTTACACTGTTCTCTCCCAAGTCGAAGCAATGCTCAATTCTCGTCCACTCACCCCTCTTAGTTGCGATGTTAATGATTTCTCGGCTTTAACACCAGGCCATTTCCTTACCATGGAACCTTTGTCGGGCTTGCCAGAAGAAAATTTCGCGGATCAGCATGTCAGTATCCTTCATAGATGGAAACTGATCCAAAAAATGCACCAAGATTTCTGGACTAGGTGGCAGAGCGAATACATTCACACCTTGCAGCAACGCGCTAAGTGGAATAAAACCCATGACAATCTTGCTGTGGGTACTCTAGTGCTTATTGTCAACGAGCAGACAAGCTCTCTTAACTGGAATTTGGGAAGAATTGTGGCTCTACATCCTGGAGCAGATGGTATTTGCAGGGTTGTTACTGTACGAACTGTTTGTGGTGAGTACAAACGCCCTGTCGTTAAGCTCTGTCCTTTGCCTATCGCACTTGACAGTAATTAAATTGTAATTTTCTCGTTCTCGTTAATTTTAAAACCCTTTTATCGTAAATTTTTAAAATTTAATTTGTCGTTTTCGTTCGTAGTTTTAATATAAAAATAAATTAAAATGCAAATTTTACTGTCGTCTCGTATTTCCGTTACTTTACTAAATGTTATGTACATTTAGGTGGGCGGAATGTTCTGTATTCATGTCAAACATCATAGGTTTTCTGTAGCAAGTGTAGTGAACACTGTGAATGACGTATGAATCTGCGAATGAATGAACTACTTCCGTCTTCCAATAAAAAAAAAAAATATTTTTACACTCTCTCGCTTCTCGTCGCTTGGAACGTGTGCCCGGCCATCATGGCGTTCTAAGTTATTTCTCGTTTTCGTGGTAAAGTCCTATCTTTACCGTACCTAGTGCCACTTGTCGAGGGCTTCACCCTACCTGTCGATCAAACTATCGAAAATTATCGTAATTCGTCATCATATCAGTGTATTAGAAATTGTGCAAATCTCCACGCCATCCGCCGGTCAGGTAAACCCCCTAGCTTAACTGAGGTAAGTCGATGAACCAAGGTGAGGTGAAAGGGTCCCATACCGGCTAAAACCACCCCAAGGAAACGATTGGTGAGTTCTGCACAATATAATTTACCCCTTTCGGATTTTTCGTTATCGTCGTCAAAAATACAGTCCACTCTTAACTTTCTCGGTATAAGAACATCCATTATCACACATACAGTAAAAGCTTCTTATTCGCGCTTCCTTCATTCGCGTTTTCACTATTCGCGGATTAAAAAATTGCGACCCAATTCCTATATTCGCGGCTACAAATTTCTTTATTCGCGGATCTAATAAGTACATACATAATAATAAAAGGATTCCAATAGGTATCCAACCCAATATCCTTCGTAAATACAGTCAAATGGACGAATAAAAAAAGTAAAATAGATCTTATTACAACCTTGCCTAAAGTATGTTGTTAAATTAATGATATCGCCAAGGACTTCGTCATAAGCCGCCTTCGCCACGATCGGTGTTTTTGAGAATGAAAGCAACCTTTATTACTCAATGAATAAAGTATATTTTTAAATGTTGCTGTTCCATTCTATGGTAAAAGCCGCTTTGCGTGTTTTATTGTTACAAAATTGTACACATTCATTACAAAATTGTGATCGAGTAACACGTCTCTTCTGCTCTTTTTCTAATTTATAATGTCAACTAATAAAAATGAGAAACGAGTTTCGACACGAAAAAAAACTGCCAAGCAAGGGAAAATTACAAAATTCTTCAAACCATTGCCTAAGCCTTAAGATAATTAATAAAAATGTTCAAATACTTCAATTAAATTGATTTTTTATATATTTGTTTTATTTTATTTTGTCACCTAGGAACGTAACCCCTATAATCCCATACAAATTACCATTCCGTATTCACGGTTTCTGTATTCGCGGCATAGTTATGGAACGTATCCCCCGCGAATAAAGAGCTTTTACTGTATCTAAAAATTCAAATTTAATCATTTATCTGTAAGAATACAATCATTAATAAACTACACCAATCTATTCATATTTTACACTTCAGAACCATTCCAGGTTACAATATTTTCCACACATCATCACTTAAGATCAAGAGGTCAATTTTAACCTATCAAGAGTAAAAATAGAGTTAATAAATCTTATCCAAAAAAGCATTACTCATCTGTTCTGAAATAGGTGACAACGAAAACCTGCTGATAACCTCAGTATGTAATATTTTATCCTCTGACATTGAACTTGCATATGATTTATACACCAATTTTCTATACTTGTCCAATAATATAAATAAACTTGAGGGCTCACCAACCAATGACATAGCTAGAAATTCAAATTAGAATCATGTCATTGGTTAGCGTTCAGATCAGTATTTCCGTTATATTTTTTTATACTATTGGATAACATCATTGATTGGCATCCACAGATTTTTTATAATATTGCATAGCTATAGAAAATTGTGGTTTAGTTAGTTTATTTAGCTATTCTCATGGTATTATGGCTTACCACAAAAAATGAAACACACTCTTACATGTTAAACAGTGTCTAACCCTTAAACATGCTTTAGTCGCATGTTTAAATATAAGCAACCACAAATCTTGGTTTAAGTAGTGTCTAACCAATATCTAACTCCATACTGTTTTGTTATTTCTTATCATAGTAAACATTTATCTTTAGACACTGCCTAGCTAAATAGGTGTCGGAGAGTTGATTTTTGTGGTAATATGGATAATGTTTTAGGACTTGAAACCCTCCAATATTGCTGTAAATGAAGACTGTGAGTTGAAAATCCTGGATTTTGGGCTCGCCAGACCCACAGAGACTGAAATGACTGGCTATGTTGCCACGAGGTTAGTCTAACAAAACAAACTTATTTATGAAACATAAATAACTTAATTATAAAATAATTTAAAAGAAAATAATACAGTATTTTTTGTTTTAAAAAATCGTATTATTTCAAATCGAATTTTTTGCATACTTGTGTACCACTAACCAGTTCTATGTATTTTGGAAATAAATATGATTCTATTCTATTTCCGATTTCTATCGCAACAGAAAAGAGAGTTTTGCTCTCAGCTTAGTAAATAAATTTTAAGTTTTTGAGGAAAACCTATATATCCTTATTACTCACTTTAGGTGGTACCGTGCACCTGAAATCATGCTCAACTGGATGCACTACAACCAAACAGTGGACATCTGGTCTGTTGGGTGCATCATGGCCGAACTTCTCACTAGCAGGACTCTGTTCCCTGGCACAGACCGTATCCTTTTTTTACTTAAAGCTATAATTATATGAACTTTTTGTACAGCAAAAATTATTTAATAGGAGACATCATTGTGTATGTGTACAGACGTCATTCTTAGGCACAGCTGTTACACTATATTTTTTTAGACTTCTAGTACTGCTTGGATCATCTTAGTATGTAAATAAAAAGCCAATGACAATACATTTGTCATCAGAAAAAAAGTCTGTTGAACAGCCGAGTCACAGAAGAGTCCCAGCAACGAATACCAAGTAAGCCATGTTTACAATGAACAACTGTAAAGGCTTCGCTTTCTCATCAAATATTTCTCATTAGGGGTGCTACCACCGTGCTTGCACACTTGCAATATACAAGTTGCATTATTGGTCTGCAATATTGTAGTTACTGAATTTTATTGTGACTGAACCTTTTTTGTCTTGTGTAACTGGTGTTTATAGTTTACACAGATGTCCTCGTATTTATTTTCACTGTAAAGAAGCTACGACGTTGTATCCAATTGCGCAGTAGCCAAAAATACTTGCTAAATTGTGTGACGAATCATTAAAATGTCATTAAGAAATCATTTTGACCGAAATACCTCTTATGTCATTTGCAATGTTTACCTATACGTTTAAAAAACGAAAAACATGGATACTTCGTCAGTCGTCACCCACCAAGCTCTCTAATGTTAGAAAAAACTTAAATAGAAGAAATGTACACAGAAAGTCTTTATGACTATCGTACATAAAAGTGAATTTTGAATACATCTAATATTTGCGATACCGTTAATCCAAGTAATTCATATTTACGTACACATCAATTTCAACTCATGTTGTTGATAAATATAACCGATATATCACATTGCAATCTGGACTATCAAAGTGATATCTAGCGTAAACAATACAAATAAAAATATGATACGGTTTGGTTGTTAGCCCTCAATATTGCAAAAAAGATAAGAGTTTCTCTCTGTTGCCGTGCTCAAATGGATGCAATTCTTACAAATGAACAAAATATTTCACCGAACGCGGACATGTCCTTCTTTTTGTTCTTCTCTCTGTCATTAGTTTTAATTTTATTTTAAGTTGCCTATTAGAATTTACAGTAGCTTATAGTCAATGTGAACTGTGGCTTTCAACCCCTTAATGGACGAGACAGATATCCATCAATTGAACTTAATCATGGAGGTTCTCGGGACGCCGAATCAGGAGTTTATGCTGAAAATATCCTCGGAGTCTGTAAGTTTGCTTTGACGGAACTTTCTCGCCTCTCTAGGTATTGTACATTGGGATAGCGTCTTTAACCGTTGCTTTGCAATAACATGCTTTATATAATTTATGTCGTTGTGTCTTGTGTTAGGGTCAGATTTATGAGAAGCTAAACAATGAATGGTGTTTTCTTGAAGATAATTAACAACTTAAGTTAAAAAAGTAACTTTTAACGCGCACAAAGATAGAAAATGAGCGATATTTCAGTAGAGACTCAGACCATTTCGAAGATAAATATCTGGCGGTCAAGTCCGAAGTCGCATCACCAATCGTGTAAAAATAGCATTTTCCAATTCGAAAGACAGTAGTCAGTGAAAATTCCGGTCTAGCCCCGATATGTCAAGATAACCAGCGAGAGGCATTACCGCATAGGACTTGTCATTCAAAGCTCTAAAAACAATTCTGGGATTTGATCACATCCCATGTGATTGAAGTTATCAGTCCAAGGTTGCATGCAAATCATAAAAAGCAACAGAGTGCGCGATTAAAAACAAAACAGTTCAAAATTATTCGAAAAAGTTTGATTATCGCTTGAAAATGCCTGTGAAATAATGTACTTTATCTCTGACCCTATTTATATGGCTTGTGTAAGTTTGGTGCTTGTAACCTTAACATCCGTGCGTCCAGATATCGATCATCTCACGAGGATCTTGTTCTTGTGTGGCAAACCGGATCAGGAAACTATTGACAAAATAATAAGTGAAGAGGTAAGGAGAACAAGTCATTGATTACATCGACGTAGTAATTGTATAAGCGTAACGAATGCAAGCTTTGGTGCCTTTGAGAATTAATAATTCTAATCAACAGATAACATTAACATAATAATAATAGATAATTAATCCGACGAGAAAAGAAAATGTCGTGATGCGTCTTCAGGTAGAAAAATCTGTCGAGCACTTATCGGTGTGTTCTGGCAGTTGCAATTTGTGATTAGCTTGTTACCAGCTGCCTTATGAGCTAACAATCTCGTGTTCGTTTTCAATACCAGTAAAACCAGCGGTCACTAGTCTTCGTGTGGAAAGAATAGTCTAGAATTTTCGCTGGTTATTAAAGAAATAAGCTCTTACAAAACGAAAAGAAGCGAAAACTATTAACAACTCCTTCCACACGAAGACTAGTGATCTCTGGTTTTAAACGGTCTGGTATTGAAAACGAACACGAGATTGTTAGCTGATAAGGCAGCAGGTTACCCCACCTTTGACCACATGATCAGTGGTCAATTAAAACCTGCGCATCAACAAGTACTCAACCCTGTCATTCTCCCAAGTTTCTACTACGGCCGATAGACAAGTCTAAACTAAGGGCCTTACCGGATAACAATCTCGTGTTCGTTTTTGACTCCAACCGTCGGTAGGTCTTCGGCTGTAAGGAATAGTCTAGAATGTTCGCTGATTATAATTTTAGAATGAACGTTACTAAGAAAACAAGTTCATACATAACGAAAAGAAGCGAAAACTCTAGACAACTCCTTCCACATGAAGACTAGTGCCCGCTGGTTTTAATCGGTTTGGAATCGAAAACGAACACGAGATTGTTAGCTGGTAAGGCAGCTGGTAGTAATTTACATATCTCTTCTTATTACTACAGTAATGTAGATAATTTTGTAGTTGCTAGCTGTCAATAGACTGTATCTATAGGTGTTGCGGGACCATAGCCTTTCTTAGTTCTTGATTCCCTGATCTTTACTTATGTGTTAGGTATGTAAGTCATGATCAATCATGACAACAGATGTGTTCAAACACAATATATACTGGTACTAAGTGAATTACATGTAGATAAACGTAATCTGTATGTGAATATTTGTCGTCCAAATTATTGTTATTTGTGATCGTGCGTGACCAATGTCCAGCGCGCAGAGCGCTATGTACAGTATGCGTTCATGTTGCCATCATTACCTTGGTTATGTTTTGTATTGTATATGTGTGTGAAAACTTGGAATGGGTTCTAAATATATAAAATAAATTAGAATAGTTTAAAATTGTGTGGTGAGAAACAAAACTGTTTTTTGGTGTTAGTGAGGAAAATTCACACTCAGCTTATATACTATGTACCTAGTAGGTGCTTGTGTTTGGTGGCGCGTTTGCATTAGGTCTTGGGTCAACATCAACGCTACTGGAGCAACTTTGCCAGCGCCCCAAGGCCGTACTACGTTATATAAAGGAGTTGGGCTGGCTTGGGTAAGCGCTGGCAGGGGGAAATGCACAATACACCCCAAGCGGGACGTCAGTGCAGGCCTTATCGCCCCCATCTAGAATAAGAATAGGTCTTGGGTCGATTGTTTGGCCGTATTTGATAGCAGCCCGTCTGCGGTGACTGACCTATAGTATACATAAAAGTTTTATCCGTTGTCCGTATCCGGTCATAACCAATTTGTGGATACTTGCTCATTGCTGTCGGTAGGGGAGACGAAACCGAATTCCGCCGATGTATTCGGGCACGGTGGCCAATTCGGTTAAACCAAATACGACTAACGCATTCGGTGACCGTCGATAGATGTTCAGTGTAACTTAATAAAAAAAACAACTTTAGTCCTGTAAATGTAGTCGCACTCATCCTTTTTTATCCGTGGAAAATATATATTCATAAAGTAAGAGTTATTATTTTCCGAGAAAATTATTCGAACCTGAACACGAAAAAAAACCAGATTCCAGTTAAAGGGCAGTCCAATTTGTACTATCACAAGAAATGAAAACTGTATACGTACGTAACCGTAAAGGTAACGTATACGTGCGTGTCAGATTTTTCTGAACATCATTTATGTTAAGACGTTTTCTAGTTACCTACATTAAAATTTGCTTTAGTATGTGAATATCAATTACTGAGCTACACTTCTAAAAAAACCGTGTGGCCGAGCGGGAACTTGTGCGACTTTCAATCAGACGCACCATAAGTAGTTCGAATCTCGACTCGGCCCGCACCAATGACTTATATCAAGTTATGTGCGGATTATTCACACTCGCTCTAAAACGGTGAAAGAAAACTTCGTGAGGAAACCGACATGTTCAAGAACCACAAAATTCGAGGACATGTGACATCCACCAAGCCGCACTGGGCCCGCGTGGTGGATTATGGCCCATACCTCTCTCTCTGAGAGAAGGCCGGTATCCCAGCAGTGGGAGCGTAAGAGGCTGATAATGACTTCTAATAATTGTGACAAAATCTTTAAATCAGGCGCGGAACTACATTCAGTCCCTGCCGACGCTGAAGCGTCGCGATTTCCGCGAAGTGTTCCGAGGCGCTAACCCGCTCGCCATCAACCTGCTCGAGCTCATGCTGGAACTGGACTCCGACAAGTGAGTAAAAAACCGCTACAAACAAATACAATATCCGTACAAGAATACATTCCTTTCTTGCTCTTTAAATTAGCAAAGTATGGTCATTGTGCTGACTTAGAAATTGTAATAATTGAAATAATCTTCAACTGTGTAATTGATATATACCTTTCCTGTAGCAATAAATAAATAGTCAGTAAAATTAGTTTTCCAACTTACGAGGGAACAAATTAATCTAACGAAAATACTGTAGGTACCATGTTTTCATTCGCGCCAATTCTAAACGTCGCGAACGAAATGCGCATTGGGCCTCTAATAAAATAATAATAAATTACGTAAAACACATTATTTACGGCAAGCGAGGTTTTTTTGTAGAGTACCTACCGACTATACTTACTTACTCTTACTCCTGAAACACAGTTGCTTCTAGTTCGGGAGCCTATGATGGATTCATTAATTGTTGTAATATTTATTTATGTAAATAAATAAATTTGTACTTTACTTAAAAAAAATTCTATTCCACTCCAAGAAAAATTACAAAAAATAATGTACTGTTTACATTACCGATGCCGGCCTGTTACTTCGTTGATGACCGAAAAGACCCGATGCCGTATTTTTTTTAAATTAATGAATCTATTTCCTGGTAAGTGGGAGAAAAGATATAAAATTAAATATAACTTGTGGTTTGCCCATTCAAGGCGTATTACGGCAGAACAGGCGCTCGCGCACGAGTACCTCGCACAGTACGCCGACCCCACGGACGAGCCGGGCTCGGCGCCCTACGACCAGAGCTTCGAGGACATGGAGCTACCCGTCGACAAATGGAAAGGTACGATACAATAGTGTACACATGGGAAGCTACGATACACCAGTACAAATGGTAAGGTACGATACAACAGTGTACAAATGGAAAGGTACGATACAACAGTGTACAAATGGAAAGGTACGATACAACAGTGTACAAATGGAAAAGTACGATACAACAGTGTACAAATGGAAAGGTACGATACATCAGTCTACAAATGGAAAGGTACGATACAACAGTGTACAAATGGAAAGGTACGATACAACAGTGTACAAATGGAAAGGTACGATACAACAGTGTACAAATGGAAAGGTACGATACATCAGTCTACAAATGGAAAGGTACGATACAACAGTGTACAAATGGAAAGGTACGATACAACAGTGTACAAATGGAAAGGTACGATACAACAGTGTACAAATGGAAAGGTACGATACATCAGTCTACAAATGGAAAGGTACAATACAACAGTGTACAAATGGAAAGGTGAAAAATTGTATGTGCCACACGAGCCCAAAGCTATTTCCATCTCGTGCCTTTGGATCCATCGCGCTACGTTAAGGATTCTAAGATCAAATTCTAGAATCTTTCGCTTGCTCGGTATTCAAAATCAGCACTCGCAGCAAAAATCAACTTTGCTCTCTCCTTGCACAAATAACTATTCTTTCTTGCCTTTTTACTAGCTCAGTCTCCTTTTTTACTTTTAAACTTTCTTCTGTTTCAGAGCTTGTATGGAAGGAAGTAGTGGAGTTCAAACCCCACCCGCAACACATGAACACCGTGGTCGAAGTGAACCCCTCTTAATGTTTGAAACAACAATTTCTCCCTAGGATAGGTGTGTTGGTATAGTGAGACACCTCATACCGTAGGTTAGTGGCAAGGCCAGTATAATAACTAGACATCGGTTTATACAATCTGTAACAGAAAAATGTAGCAATACTAAAACCACGTATACGGACATCCATTTAAAAAGTTTCAACTAAAACAGAATATTAAAAGTTGTTTTAACCAAGGAGTTATGGCAAGTCAAAGTTTTCCTCAAACTGACTTAGATGCACCCCTGAAATCAGCCGGACAAAAGGAATGAAGGTAGGGGCGCCGCGTTACCACGAGCAGGTGGCACGGCTATGGACTGTGTAGCTTATTAGGGTTGAAATAAACCCAAATAAATATTTTTTAAAGTTTGCTTGGAATATTTTAGGTGTGATTTCAATACATTAAGTAAGTAGATTCCTTATTAGATATACGCGTATTTCAGTATTGCTAAACTTTGTTGCTACACCCTGTATAATAAAAATAAATATAATTAAAAGTTTAAATATGTAGGTAAAATAGGATAGTACCCAAAATGCATTAATCTTCCTCTGCTGGTGCAAAAACATGGCCATGGATCCATAGTGCGGTGATAAAGTAAAGTATTTTCTAGTGCTCATCTGGCTAGTTACCACAAAATCTGTCGCAAAGCACGTATCGATGTGTTCCGGCAGCTGGATATGAGAGGCAGTCCTAATGCAGGATTAGCGTATTCACCATTTACGACCACATCTTCGCTTGCTAAGTTGAGATTAAATATTTTGAGTATACAGCCTGATGTTTTCTCGAAGGGGGGTCAATCTACTCCTGGAGGTCATAACATTTCTTTAACGAGTTTTTGAAATTTTGAATTTTTCATTTGAAGTAATGGTATTTAAAGTTTACGTCAAAATTCTACTACAGAATTTTCGGGCAGCCCTAGATCAACCGATTCACTTGAATTATGTTGAACTTTGTTTAAAAGAGACTTGGAAACTATTCCAGAAAATACGACGGCTCCGTAGCTAAGTTGGTAGTAACCCTGCCTGCAAAGCGATGGGTCTCGGGTTCGATTCCCGGCCGGGGCAGATTTTGTGTAAGCATAAAGTTTGTTCTCGGGTTTTGGGTGTTTGTGATGTGTATCTGTGTGTGTCCATGCCACCTGCGACACAGGGAATCCTAGTGCGGGGGTATGAGTGTAAGCGTTTAAAAAAAAAATGTCGCGCATTTCACGTTTGAAGTTGAATTTATTGTTTTGTATGGAATTTGGAATTAGGTATTTCCAAGGGATGTTCTTAATTTGTGGACAACCATGGTACTAATCACTCACTTCCGAGATAGCATACCAATTCAAAATCAGGGTGAGCCAGAAAAATCTGCATAAAAAAAACAACGAAAAACGAGGCCTGTATTAGATACATGACATCGTCTGGTAAATGATAAAACACTCGATGTCTAAACAATAAGTAAACAAGAAGTACATCCATCAGAGAATCAAGTTTACAACCACATTGTCGACGAACTGAGATTCAAAGTTGAGTGGTTATATTTTATTTTAGAAAGTACTATCGCTAAATGGCACTAAGCTATCGGCCGCTATATTGCATAATATACCTAAAATACATAATTAACTCTTATGAATGTTCCATGTAATGCCGATGTGTGCAGATAGACTTTCGAATTCTGATAGCCTTTGTAAAGGTTGTGATGGTACGGTGTAAAGAAACAATGCGCGTAAAATTATTTTAAGATATGCTATCCCTTTCACATGAGTATGAATTTTTTTATAAGCGACAAGGATAGCATTCTCTAAATTTTAGTTGAATATGCTACCCATGTGGGAATAATATTAATTCTTATAATAGTTATATTGTTGTGTGAGTTTTTGCTTCCCTTGCATTTTACTAGTATGTAAATCTGGTTACCCTTAGTATTCGTGTAGTATGTCCACGATACGATAATAACTGGTAGTCCTCTTATAGTTAAGAGGGTAGGTATTTTATCGTAAAAATCGAGTAGAATTATATTTTATTAATGCTTGCCTTGACTAGCGTCCGACGCAAAAAATGCAGTAATTATCGTTGAATTTATAAAATGCTGGTGCTAAAAAAATTATTTGCTAATTATTGGTTTATTTTGTTAGAAGTTTAAGATTTTAATAGTGGTTTTATGACACAAGTTTTAGATGAACTGATTGGTAAATTGCAATATTGTAAATAATAGTATTTTCGATTTATTAAAAACTAAATCATGTTAAAATGTATGTAACGAATACTGCCACAAAGCAAATAAAGAACAGTAGCTAAAAATAATCTTGTATAATAATAATATAATATACAATTTATGCCTTAGCAGTGAAATAAAATCATAGCTCTTATTACGAGGTTTAACCGTCCATAGCGGTAGAATAACCTTTTTTGTCCTAAATGAGAGGGATGTACCATACGAATTTACCTAATATATAAACATATGTCGCACCCTTAGTAAAACATCGACCGAACTCAAAATTTGACCAAAATGAGTTATAGTGAAATAGGGACCTAAAAAAGCAAGTCCGATAACCTAGTCTAATAAAAAAACAACCCTAATTTGCTTGTAAGGTATTTTATTTTATTATTATAAGGATATTTAGTTTTAATTCTACAGCAATTTAAAAAATAAAGCTAGTTACACTTCAATTGCCAAAAGTTAGTGATTTTGAATTAGGTCAGTATTTTATTAAGAGTGCGATGTATAATACAGGCTAAAATCTTATTGAAATTTTTGTTTTTTATAATTAGAGGTAAAAAATTATTTTTGTATAGCGCTTTGCTTGCTTCTTATTTATTAACTTTTTCACGTAACCATCTAAGCTTGTATTTCAATTAATATCTAATTAGCCAATGCACTCCCTTGCTGATTGCCTAGGTAATGACACATCGGGACAACAATACAGCAACACCATCGAAGTAGAGCAGGCGGTGGTAAAATTAACAGACGATCTCGTTAACAGCTTCGAGAAGGCCTGCCCACTTACCATCCCTCGTTCGGATAAAGGGGGCAACCAAGGCTGGACCAAAGATCTCGAGAGATTACGGACTAAATTACATCATTTATTTAACAGAGCCATGAACACCTACGAGGATGAGGACTGGGACGAATTCAGAAAGGCGCGAGCAAAGTACAAGAAGCGCATTCGGACCAAGAGTAGGAAATCATGGAGAAAATACAGTACAAACATAGAGTCAAATTCACAAGCAAACAGGGTGAGAAAGATCCTGTCAGCGGACTCAAATCGCAGCATTGGCTCTTTAAAGAAAGCTGATAATACCTACACAAAGACGGACGAGGAAGCTAACATCCTACTACTGCAAACCCACTTTCCGGATTGTCAAATAAGTTCGACACACCAGTGGAGCGTGAACAATGCGACACTGTGTTCGGACAACGACTGGTCAGTGGCCCAAAAGGTAGTAACACAGGATAGAGTTAACTGGGCGGTTAACACCTTCGAAACCTACAAAACACCCGGCCTAGACGGTATCTTTCCTGGCCTCATACAATGGGCGGGGGCCCTTATAAACGAATCCCTTACCGACATCTTCAGAGCATGTCTAGCACATCATTACGTCCCTTTGGGCTGGAGAGAGGTAAGGGTATTGTTTATACCGAAACCGGGTAAGAGCGACTACACCGAAGCAAAGGCATATAGACCCATCAGTCTAACCTCCTTTCTCCTAAAGACCTTAGAAAGGCTTTGCGATCGGTACATAAGGGATAACATACTGAACTTAGCACCCCTCCACCCACAACAACATGCATACAGCTCTGGTAAATCAACGGAATCAGCCCTACATAGAGTTGTATACACTATAGAACGAAGCATAAATAACAAAGCTCTATGTCTAGGCGCTTTCATCGACATTGAGGGTGCCTTTGACAAGACAAACTTTAACAGCATTAGCATAGCCCTTACGAAACATGGGGTGGAATCTACAATAATAGAATGGGTCATCAATATGCTACAGATGAGAGCGGTACGCATCGACCTTGATGGTGCGACGAGGGGAGTGGTGTCAAGAGGCTGCCCACAAGGCGGTGTCTTGTCGCCACTCTTATGGAACATGGTAGTAAATGACCTAATCACCAAACTGAACACCCAACGATTTTTCACGGTAGGTTATGCAGACGATCTTGCCATACTCGTCCCAGGTCTTGTTGCTGGAGTAGCATGTGACCTCATGAGAAATGCGCTCAGGATCGTCGAGAGATGGTGCATAGAATTCAGACTTACCGTGAATCCGACCAAAACCGTTCTGGTAATGTTTACAAATAAGCGAAATCTAGGGTTGTACACCATACCTTCCCTCTTTGATACACAACTAAAATTGTCGGATGATGTAAAATATCTGGGCGTCACCCTCGACTACAAGCTGAACTGGTCCAAACATTTCGATAACAAGTTAAAAAAGGCTACCATATCCTTCTGGCAATGTAGACGTATGATTGGTAAGACTTGGGGATTGAGCCCTAAAATAACCATTTGGCTCTACAATACAGTAGTGAAGCCCTCGTTAACCTATGGTGCAATAGCCTGGTGGCCCAGAACCAAGCAAATTACAACTATAAACAAGTTGCAAAAGTTCCAGAGACTAGCCTGTGTAGCGGCAACAGGCTGTATGCGTACGGCCCCCACGGCAGCACTAGAGGTACTTTTAGGACTCACACCCCTGCAATTTTTCATCCAGCAGGAAGCTGCCATGTCCGCATACCGATTAAAAGCATTAGATCTTTGGAACTATGACAAACAAGCCACTCACACAAATATAATGAACACGTTTGCGGATGCAAACTCACTTATGCACTCTATCTATGATAGAATACCCAAAAAACATACATTCTCTAAAATGTATACAGTACAGCTATATGAGGAGCCTAGTGACAGTTCTGGTATAAATGAAATTAGAATATATACAGATGGCTCTAAAACGGCAACAGGAACAGGGTCAGGAACATTCTCAGATGATCTCAACATACATACAGCAGAGGCTCTGGGTGCGCACAACTCCATCTTTCAAGCGGAATGTGTAGGTATCATCCAAGCAGCTCGAGCAATGCTGCGCAGAAAGGTAAATGATTTAAATATCAGAATATTATCAGACAGCGCAGCAGTGCTACGAGCCCTGAACAGCAACGTCCACACAACGGGGCTAACGTTACAATGCCATGATCTCCTGGATGAGGTGAGTAAATCAAATACCATTACTCTCCAATGGATCAAAGGGCACAGTGGCTCCAGAGGGAACGACGCAGCTGATGAACTGGCAAGAAGAGGCTCTAGCATGCACCCCGTTGGGCCAGAGCCAATGATCCCTCTGCCTTTCAGCCAAATCCGCCTCTGGATCCGCCAGGTAGCTATGCAACATCATCAAGAATACTGGGCAAATCTAAAGGACTGCAGGCAGTCAAGGGAGGCACTTCCGGTTCTAAACCGGAGGTACTCCCGAAAACTCCTCAACCTAAGCAGGGACAAACTCCGACTGATAGTTGGCATAGTCACTGGACATTGCTCACTAAACAAACACCTCTTTAACATAGGTGTTACCAACAGCCCACTATGCAGGGGATGCATGGAGGCGGAAGAAACGGCCAAGCATGTGCTGATGGAGTGCACGAGCTTGGCGTCTCAACGAGCATTGTTCCTCGGGTCACCGGGAACACTCCGGGAAGCCTGCACCGGCGTCAGCGAGCTGCTGGCCTTCCTGGCGGACATCGGGTGGTTGGAATAACGCGCACCACTCGCTCACGCAAAAAGGGCCGATAAACGGCCTAGTTGCGGAAAAGAGCCCGCGCACCAAGTACCAAGTACCAAGTAGCCAATGCACTATTGCAATTAAGCTAGTTTAGACGAACGGAATAAAGTTTAGGCGGACAGAAAATAATATAGGTATACCTATGTAAATAAATAAACCTTCATATGAACAATGTATCAATTAGCTTGCGATTGATGACCAAGTCACAACAAGTGCAGACTCTGCTTTATAACCACAGATCTCTATGTTTATAAGTTATAACCCTTATATTTTACGATGGGAATTAAAAAATATTTGTTTTTATGTTAATACGAGTCACGTTTACATATGTAGAATTGTAGATATTCAAAAACATTGGCACTGGTCATCACATATATTGAAGATTAGATCTACACCCTCTCAAAGTTAAATGCATCTTTGAAACCCATTATTTTGTGAAGATTTGGAAGTACATTATTATTAAGATTTAAGAAAAAATATAGATATATTTTATGAATGCGTTTTTTATTACATTCCCAGTTCTCAATAGTTTTAAAGTAAGACTATTCAAAAGGTTTTATCTTCTGGAGTCTAGGTAGGCGTTGAGAATGTTGCTAATACTAGAGAAGACTGCAGTAGATAATTTGGATCATTACCAAAATTTACAATATTTCAGACATCCTCAGCAATGTCACAAAACTCCCAAAAAAGTAAACGCACTCCAGCACTGCACGATTACGTCTGCATGCACACGGCGGGTTCCATTCTCCAGCGAATTTACTAGGTATTTAGTCCTACACTAACTCTTCTGCGAGTGTCCGTCTGGGTTGGTACCACCGCTTTGCTCGTGAAATCAGCCGCCAAGCAGTAACGTGCGAGCATTACTGTGTTTCCGTTTGATGAGCAGAGTAGCCAGTGAAATTACTGGGCTCATGAGACTTAATACCTAACATCTCAGGGTAGCAGGCGCACTACAGTGCCGCGCAGGACTTTGTATTTCAAAGTTCTGAGTGGCACTGCAATTGTTATTGGCCGGCGTTATGCTTACCATCTGGCAGACGACCAGCTCGTCTCGCTATCAAACATAAAAAAAAAACTATTCGCAAACCGTGTTGTGTATACACAGACTATACTAAAGATGATAGTGTCGTGGGCATGCATGCTTGGTTTCTAGCCGGCGGCGCCGACATCAAACCGGGCCTTGTATAACCGTCGCGCTTGCACGAAAAAGGGGAAGACTGAAAAAACTACGCGGACGAAATCGCAACCGACAGCTCTAGTATAATGAGAGTAAAGGAGTATCGAATTGAGAACATCCTCCTTTTTGAAAATCTGTAAAATAAAGTGTTGAAACGATTGTTCAATTCTTTTTATTCTACAATCACCTTTCTTACATCAGCATCTGTTCACCTTTATCAATAGTGTATATTGCATACATACACAGGATAAAACAAAAAGAGTAGAATATAGTACAAGTTACATAAATCAACTCATTTTTTAGTTAACAATCCATACTGAAATTAAAAAAAAAGAAACTATGTAGAAATGCCATGCTTTGTGATGTTACGAAAAATAGAAAACGTGAAGTTACTACATACTTTAGAAAAAAAAATAGTTTTCTTATTTAATTTAATAAATACCCGTAGTTACAAAGCCTTATAAAATTAAAGGTAAGGATGATTAAAAAAAACAGACAAGCAGACATTTCACCACATACAGTTTTCTGACAAAAATATTCACACAATGTGGTATTGAATTGATAGTCATTGCAAAAAAGAATTGTTCAAATAAATAAACAAGCATTCAATATCCAAAATGTCTTAGTCTAACCAATTTTTCTGTTTAAGTAGTATAATTATTATTAAATAACTAACCTATATAGATTATAATGTGAATAATTATAAACTGCTTCTCTGAATCTAATTCAAGAAACAGGAGTTGTGGTTTTGCAGAATTTTTATACATAAATAAAGACATTACATACACGAAATTTCTTTGCAGATACAATATATATTATCATCGTTAACCAAAAATAATGTATTTTAATTATGAATCATTAATGTAAAACAATTTAATAAAAAAACCCAATGGCAAAATTTCGCAGATATTGTGAAAATGTTAAAAAATTATTTTCACACATTCCGGTGGTTTCATAGCAGATTTGACATTTGAGCATCATTATAAAAAGAACATTATGTACATGCCCATTAATGCCATGATGATAATTCTAACATCGCCAACCAATTGTTATCACAATAAAATAGTCATTCAATCGCTAGTATCGCTATCACTATGGTCGGTTGTAGTTGGTCTGGTTATAGTTTGACGTAGGGGAATGTTATCATCAGAGGAAAACATGTCGCTGGGACGGTCTATTTCAGATGAAGTATAGCCCATGCGGTGCCAAAAAATTCGCAGTTCGCCAGTCCAGGGTTGTTTAGGCACTTTACGTCGTTCTACATTGCTGCTCTTTGCCCCGTCTCTCCTTCTTTTCGGGCCAAACACTTTATGCTTACGTGTAACATCACTTTTACTCGGTCCAGCTCCCGAACCAGAGTCTGAAATTCTCTTCATCACTTTGACGACGCTCTTCAGTCTTACACTCTCGCGGCGGTCGTTATCCTCCGCAGGCTCTGCGCTTGTCCCGTTCAATATCGCAACGCCGCTAGGGCCGGGTTGGTCGCTCGGTGCAGGCATCACCAAAGTCGACAGCGGCGCGCTTTCGGATGTTCCTTGTTTCGAAGATTTGACATCTTTACCGTTCTTCGATTTTCCCTTCCGCTTCTTGTCTTTCTCCGATTGTTTCTTTTCCCTCTCCTCAGACTTCCTGTTTTTACGCTGTCGAGAACACCGCCTCTTTGTTCTACCTCCGCTCCGGCTCGTCGACGCCTTATCGGGTTTCCGTTTTCGTTTCCTCTTCGTCGTCCGATTCCTCCTCCCGTCGTAGCTCGACGAGGAATCTTCCGTGGAGTCCTCCGAGCTATCCTCGTCGTCGCTCGAGAAAGGCGGCGTGGGCGCGGGGTGAGGCCTGGAAGCCTGGCGGAGAGGCGTCACTCGTCGCCGGCGTCGCGGAGGCGGCTCGTACGCGTCCGAGTCGCTGGAGGTCGGCGGCCGCGGCACCGACAGCTGCAGCCGCACGGCGCGCTCCAGCCTGGCGTCGTCCTCGGCGGGGCTGCGCGGGGCCTCCGGCGAGGCGAGGGGCGGGGGCTGCGCGGGCGGCGCGGGCGGCCCCTCTTCCTGCACCACCACGTCGCTATCGGAAGCGAGCAGGTCGACGAGCTCCGGCGTGCGCTGGTGCGGCGGCTTGATGTAGCCGACCACCATCACACCCGACGAGTCCGAGTCCGAGTCGGAGTGCGAGATCGTTTCGATGGGGATGACGGCGGGCTGCGGGATGTAGCTGCGCGGGTAGACGGGCGCGGGCGCGCGGCTGGAGCCGGGCGCGGGCGGCGCCGGCGCGGCCGCCGGGTGCGAGCTCGTCACCATCACGATGTCGGAGTCGCGGCTGTCGGAGTCGGAGCTGGAGAGGACCTCGTTGACGACGGCGGACACGCGCGCGTCCGTCTGGTACTGCACGTGGCGGTCGTAGCCGGTGATGTCGTAGGGCGTGGACGCGAAGCAGTGGAACTCGTGCAGGAAGTGGTCGGTGCGGTCGCCGAAGTAGCAGTGCATGGCGGTGCGGAACTCGGGCGACGCGATGGGGTGCTGCGGCAGCAGCTCCAGGATGCGCCCCATCACGTACGAGATGTGTCCGCTGTTCTCGTTCAGCAGGTAGTACAGCTCGCGGTTCAGCCACGGCATGAGGCGGTGGATCTGCGAGTCGTTGTATCTGCAAAATATACTTAGTACTTGACTTATATCAAGTTATGTGCGGAATCTTATTCTTATTCAAGTAGGGGCGATAAGGCCTGCACTGACGTCCCGCTTGGGGTGTATTGTGCATTCCCCCCTGCCAGTATCTACCCAAGCCATCCTAACTCCTTTACATAATGGAGCACGGCTTTGGGTTGCTGGCACAGCTGTTCCAGTGAAATTTTAGGTGGTATACATTTTTCGGAGTCCGATCTTGGTCGAGCCTCTCTCCGTGATTCGCCGCGTTGCAAGCCAGTGGCTGCTCTGAATGTGCGGTCAGTTATGTCAGTTTTGTGCGGATTATTGACACTCGCTCTAAAACGGTGAAGGAAAACATCGTGAGGAAACCCGCATGTTCAAGAACCACAACATTCGAGGACATGTGACATCCACCAAGCCGCACTGGGCCCGCGTGGTGGATAATGACCCATACCTCTCTCTCTGAGAAAAGGCCGGTATCCCAGCAGTGGCGGCGTAAGAGGCTGATAATGAAGTATAAAATATTCTATAATTATACCTAAAGAACTCGGGTGTACAGTCCCGGAAGCGGCCGGTGAAGTCCGGCAGCGGGAGCGCCCAGAGGTTGTGCCGATAGACGGTACGACGGAAGTCCGTTGGCGAACGCCGCGAGCGGTCGCGGGTGCCTTGGCTCGGCGGTATGTCGTTAACGAGCGCAGCCAGCGGATAATGCATCAGGAACTGTCGAATGGCCAGCGTCTCGCGCCTCGGTAGAGTCAACGTTGTCCTGGCAAAGAAATATAAAATTTAGGTGACCATTGGTGTCGATTCTCTCATTTCATACTTTTTTTGCTATTTGGTAACGAGACGAGCTGGTCGTTTGCCTGATGGTAAGCATAACGCCAGCCCATAACAATTGCAGTGCCACTCAGAACTTTGAAACAAAGGCCTGCGCGACGCTGCAGTGCGGTCGTTACCCTGAGACATTAGGTATTAAATCTCATTAGCCCGCCATTTCACTGGCTACTCTGCTCATCAAACCGGAACACAGTAATGCTTGCACATTATTGCGTGGCGGCAGACTTCACGACCAAAGCGGTGGTAACAAACCAGACGGACACTCGCAGAAGAGGTACTCCTACCACTAACCTAAACCTAATTTAAGTTTCACTCTCTCTCTTTCCAATACATAACATGAGAAAGAGATAGAAGATGTTTGACAGACTTAACTTTAGTTTTAGAGCTGTCATATCTTCCAACCTTGATAAATTAGACGACACTAAATTGATTGCTGTTAAATTTAAACTGCAAGTGGGTTAATTTGACAGGTCTAAAATATATTCCATCTCTTTCTCAAGTTCTCATTTAGAAAGAGAGTTTGAAACTGAAATTAGGCTTAGGTATGACATGACAGAATCAACAGCATTGACATTTATTTTGTTTGATATTGGAAACAGATGTTGAAAGCATCATCATCTCCTTACTCTTATCCCATTTGATTTGGGTTTGTCATAGTAAGTCTTTTCTTCCACACTCATGCACTTCGAATTCGTTCATATCTACCTTCACTCAACCCATCCATCTTTTCTATGGTCGTCCTTTAGGGGCACCTTAGACGCTCGAGCAAACGAACTTTTGCTTGAGCGTCTAAGGTGCCCCTTAGGCTCTAAGAGTTGCATTAAAAAGCCATATTCACCACAATTATCACATTCAGTTCCAGACTCCATTGTGATTGTAATATGACCAAAAAGTAATCGTAATTATTATCATTATTACAATCTTTTATTTAACTTGTAATGTCTGTATCTATGCTGCATGTATACATATTGTATATATGTTTGTTTGTCAAGGTCAAATCTTGCAAACTAAATTTGACCGACTTCCCAGTGTTCGATTGAGCCTCAATTTTACATACTATTTAAATCGGATGACAATGCAATAAAATCATGTCACAGAGCTGGTCTGATGATGAAGCCATAGGAACTCTGTAACGAAACGACGTAACCCCATCGAGTTTGGGCTCGTTTGATTTGTCTTTACAAGTACTCTGATCCTAGATGATGTCCACAGTCCTGATGATGGAGCCGAAAGATGGTCACAAGATTATAGTACCAATTACATATTTAATAAAAGCTTTTTTGCAAAAATATTTTCCAGACTTATTTTACCTACATATTATGTTATCGTGGAAATTTTAATTAAAATGACATGCTATTATGCAAGTTTAAAAATCTTAACAATTATTGTCGTTACCTGTATCTGAACCTCCTAGCAGCATTCACAATTTCATTAATATTGAGGCTATGACTTCTAATCTCACTTTGAGTTTGTTGCACTGGATATTCTTCATATTGATGGTTAGATTTCACATTGTGTATAATAGATTTAAAGTTCTGCTTGCAAAGGGGACATTCTGTTTTTACCTAAAAAATATTAATATGTTTATTGCTAGTTTGTTGCTGTATTATTATTATATTTGACATAATGACTGACAGTAAATGTAGTATAGTTCTCTGTATTTTAAAATGATGTTTGGATGTAATTATCAATACATCATGATTGTATTATAATAAACATAAAAATTAATTTTTAAATGTCTATAGAACTTTTTTTCACATACTTATGTTTATAATTCGGTACCTAATGTTTCTGCCAAATATTATACAAATCAACAACAATATGCACAATACACCCCAAGCGTTACATCAGTGCAGGCCTTATCGCCCCCACCTAGAATACATAGTAAATACTGTTCCTTTTTTCCTTAGCCTATACTGTGAGCAAAGGCCTCCCCTAAATTCCTTCAAACATCTGTGTACTGAGCCAGCCTTTTAGTTATGCATCCCAGTCTTCTTGCCACATCTTTCTGGGCCTGACTAATACCGGAATACTGTATATATATTTATTTATATATAGCTTAAATAAACTGATAACATTCCGCCTCTTTTTGAATCCAAGGTCAAAAATTTGCATTGCACAACATTATGATATTTAGAACAATTGCAATTTCAGTGGATTAAATTTTGTTAAACGCTATTCTTTAACTTTAGCTTTATATTACAATAATCCTGCTTTAATATCCTTGCTTTAGTTTCCTGCTTTAGTAATCATTTCACAGCAACGGTGGATACTGTGAAATTTATTTTTCACATACAAACAGCGTGAATAAAATAAGTTCTATCATATTTTAGTGTATAGCTTAGTTAAATATGGTTAAAATGTCATACCCTACTCCAAGTCAGAAGGCATTTGAAACAAAACTGATGGAGACAGGAATCTGTAAATGATTTGTTCCGGCATCTTCCGAGGCAAATAGCGCAGTTAGGTGGAGGTGAACTGCGCCCTCCCTCGTGCCGGGGGCTTCCATCCTCACTCTTCACAAGAGAGTTGCCAGAACTCTCATCTGGTGCTTCAGGCACAGCCTCCATTATCTGTAATCATTGTATATACAACTATACTAATCTAATAACATTCTGTAGGAAAATGGTTTATTGAAAAGGAAATATACATGTAATCTTTCTTTACAATTTGTTTTACTAGTTTGTAAATTATCTATAGCGGCATGAAAGGAACTACTGGGAAAGATCATGGAATAACAAAATGTAAACATACCAGATGACATTGTTTTATTAAAATCCTCATCAAAGAATCAAAATACAAAAAAGTTTTATCCAAAAACATGAAACAGAAACTAAAAGAAATGTCTTGAAATTGTTTATCACAATCTACTAAATAACAATACTGAATATTTGGGTGCCTATATAAAGGCAAATTGGTAGAGTGCAGCAAATGCAGATAAAGCACAATATTCATCAATACTCAAGTATTGATTTTTATTGAAAATGACATGAGTGTTGCATTTAATGATTACATACCTTTGCTAGGCTTAGTCGTTTTATTTGAAAGCTTATAATTATTTTTATCCTAGTCACAGCTTCGTGCTATGCGTGATTGACAGATGGAGATCACTTTTCCGAATGTGAGATTTTCGCTAGAGTTGACTGTGACGTGCGATCTGGGAGAACGAGTCAAGACCACCCCAAAGTAATGTTACAGTTACATTGACGAAAAACCATTTTTAGGTTTTGTAAATTAATAACTTCAATGTTTTATTACTCCATTTTAACCAAAAGATTTAATAACAACTAAGGCAAAATCGCTTCACCTTTACACACACGCAAAGAGAATACAAAATTACAAAATTTGTCAAAATTTGTATTCTCTAACCCACAGATCAGTAATATGTATATCACAGAATATAGAAAAGTACTCTGTGATCACAGATTACTGAGGATAACTAGTCAGTGCCCCACAGAGTACTTTTCTATAACGTAGTGTATAAATTTTCATTGCTTTTGCAACATAATAATTATAGAAAAGTACTCTGTGGGCGCAACATCCTAAGAAAATGTAAAGTTGTATGAAACGACACTATAATCCGACCCATTTGAGCTCATCATACCCAAGCACTGACTTATATATATATGGACTAGAAATAGATACACAAAAAGGTGTATACCTAAACTCATATTGTCGAATAAAATGGATGCCATTGCTAGGGTCGTACCAATCAAGAAACATAGGTGTACTATAACGAGTATCGATATTAGATACGAGCCTGAGAGATATCTGTTTAATTGGAAACACATTTAATTGGAAAAACTTACTGTAGAAAACATAAACGACATAGTTGAGAAAAAGCATGCCTTCCATTCGTAAGATCGCTAGATCTTAACCCCTATTATGCTCTAAATCCTATTTGCAATCACATTTGGATTATAATTCAAGTATTTTTTATCAATAAATCGTTTTGATTATAGCTGCTAATATGGAACTAAAAGTCCCGCCAAAATCGGTCCAGCCGTTTCGGAGATTACCTGGAACAACAGGCCGACAAATTTTTTAAAAATAGTTGTTTTGTTATAGTTTCCGTATATGGTTTCATATGTAAAAAATATATATACATATGTCAAAGAGCTGTTAGTCACTCGGACAGATTAGAACACGCAGAATGATGTATGTTAACATCGCAGATTATATCGATATCGTTTCAGCGGGAGGAACTAATTTCGGAAACTATAACTGCAACAGTACAACACATTTCCACTAATTTTTGTCTGTCAATATGGCTGATATGGCACTAACCTACCTACAACTGTCATACATATAGATTAGAATAACACGGCGCGGCGCCTCCATGTATTTCTTACCTCCATGGGTTCACTGGCCTCACTGTCACTTTGACACTGGCAGAAAAACGTCAAGCAGCGCACAAACCACAGACTACTGAGAGGATCAGACGGATGACTTTCATAGAGAAAAAATCGCCGTAACGAGGCTCACATATAGATTTTGACAACTGCTTCGTTTTTTTTGTGTGAATGAGAATATAGTCTTTTACCTATGCAATTACATTTTTTTTCTTTTTGGGTTCAGGTATTTTTGCCATGTTAGGTACCTACTGGCTATATAGTAATATCCCTAATTAGGATTAGAATATAAAAAAACTACATAGTATATTCACTAGTTTTTTATTTTTCAATTTTGTTTTACATTCATTATAAAATATGGTTTTTCTTGCATGCAAGGCAAACTTTTATTTATTAACCTAAAAACATCTGTGCCTTTTAATATTCTATTGATAACACTGCACCAGTTAAAAACAGTTAATCGCAGATTCATATCAATAATGCATTCAGAAATAACATCACAATGTTCTCTATCACAGAGCTCCATTAGTTATCTCTTCATCAATGAATAACGTTGGATAGGCGTGGATACGCAGACGAGACCTCTGCAGTGCTTTTGTGAAAAACCTTTATTCAAAATTCTTTTCACATACAAACAGCTTGTGAAGATCTTCAAAGCTCAAGTTTCTTAAATTTTCACAATTGATTACACTGTAACCACTTTTGGAGTCTTATCTCAGTTTTTGGAAATCTATGCAAATTGACGTCCTTTCGTCTACTAGCACAATTCACAACACAGCACTTGTTGTACATAATGCTACTTGTATTACAGCTTCACAAATTGAAAGGTAAGGTACGGAATTAAATCGACGCAAAACTTCACTCGATCAACCTTAAAACTGTAATGGCGGTTATTTACTTATTTAGGTTTGACAAATTAAGATTTGACATAAAAATCAAACATGGCGGCAATGGACTGTCATTTTCTATATGTGAGCCATAGACACTACGGCGAGTATATTTTGTATCAAGATTGGCACCCGTGGCACAAACTAATAAGCAGCCTGCATAATTTGTGCAGCCTGCAGCGGTGTAAGCAGCGTTTAAAAGTCATAATCTGATAGTTGTGTAATCCATAAATTGTACATTCGCTAAAATGGGATTGTTGAAGAAGGTATCTCTCTATTTATTAACCTCGTAAACCAATGGTTAAATTATATATTATAATAGTCAATACATAAAAATATGACAGAGATTAGTTAATCGTTCTTACAATAACTACCTAATGGTTTTCATTATGTTTCAGACTACAGGTCTTGTGGGCTTAGCTGTTGCTCCCAATCCTCACCACACCTTGGGCGCACTTTATGGCAAGATATTGAGAACTCTGCAAAAGATGCCTGAGGCATCAGTGTATAGGAAATACACTGAGCAGATTGTTCGAGAGAGGGCTGCTGTACTAACCGCTGTAAGTAATAATTTTAAAATGATAGAATTATACAGTACTGGTACAGCTTTTGAAAATTCTTTGTTTCATAATTATTATGTACTATTGTTTTTATGTATGTACATCATGGCATCAGACATCCCCTTTGGGGGAGACAAGGAAAATATTCTGGTAGTGGTCTTGGCTTTGTTGGGCAGGGGAGACAAAGTACCATACATTTCATGTAATTTTAATTAAATGATTTTTGTGTTTTCAGACAAAGGATTCATATGAAATTGAGTCAAAAATCAATTGTGGTCAATGTGAGGAACTAATCGTCCAGGCTGAGAATGAGTTAAACCTTGCACGGAAGATGCTTAATTGGAAACCATGGGAGCAACTTATGTCTAAACCACCCAAGGGGCAGTGGGACTGGCCCCCATCAAAAGCTTGAACCATTGTAGTCATCTGATATTTTAAATTTAGCTGTCAATATTAAATTAGTTAAAATTATTATAAGGGCTCTTTTTATTTACTAAGTTACATTTTCTATCAAATATTATCTGACAACTATTATCAAATATTATCCCTGATGGGATAAAAAGTTGTCAGACAATATTTTAACAATGGAAAACAAATTGATGTTTGTTTTTCTGCTCACTGAACTAGCAAAAGGATTATATTATGTAGTAATTAGTTAACATTCGAAATTAATGTAAAAGTTAATAATTAATTCATTTTTAATAGGTGATAGGAACAACTCTTCTGCGAGTGTCCATCTGGGTTGGTACCACTGCTTTGCTCGTGAATTCTGCCACCAAGCAGTAATGTGTAAGCATTACTTTGTTCTGGTTTGACAAACAGAGTAGCCAATGAAATGACTGGGCTTTATACCTTATGTCTCAGGGTAACAAGCACACTGCAGTGCCATGCAGGCCTTTGTTTCAAAGTTCTGAGTGGCACTACAATTGTTATGGGCTGCATTATGTTTACCATCAGGCAAACAACCAGCTCGCCTCGTTATGAAATAGCATAAAAAATTGTAAACTTAATGATAGATTTCTTCATAAAAATAAAAAAACATCTATATAACAATTTTTTTTATTATCTGAATAAATTTAAGTAACTTATCCCCAATAATAAATACTTTTTACTTTGTAATTGTTTTTAAATTTAAAATCTATAAAAACTGCATTGATATTTTTGGCTTCCTTCAAGAAGTCAAATTCATAAAATATTTTTAAAACCTTTTATTTTAATCTCTGTTGAATATCAGTGGTGCTATCATCAATATTAATGCATAAATTTTTTAATTATGACAAATTAAATTTTAAATCAGTGTTCACTGATATATTTTAATAATGGAATGAAATCTTTATCCTAGGAGCTAAAAATATAAATTATTTTGTTACTTATAAGCATTTTAGATAATAGCCAGTACTTACTGCATTAAAACAGTAAAATGTTGAATTTTATTTAATTTACATTGGAATCTCTGCCCAAGGTACATTATTAAAAAAATATAGACTTATGCCATATAGTATGTTGAAGGAACGCATATTCTTGGCTTTTAGGTAAATAGTTACCCAAGTGAACTAATGCCTCATTTTATTATATTATTCATCATCATCCAAGGGATGCTCACAATGATCATTAAGTCCCGGTCTGTCGAGTGGCAACCATAGTAGCAAAAACTATCTTTGGATTTTTAATAATGGCTTATTTGGAGTACTTGAATTTACTATCTACTTTTACACCATATAATTTACAAGATCTAAATGGGTGTTGTTAGAAATCGTTTTTGACAATTATAATACTACATTTTGGCACAGCTTTATTTTAAAGTTAACATATTGTTAAAGATTGAAAACATAATTAATCCATCATGATACTACTGCAATGTAAAATAGATAATGTTCTGCAAAAAGTAAATGTAAATGTTGAATTCTATTTAATAATATTTGTTTGATAATAAAAATAAATATGTTTGACAAATGTAATTATCAATTCTTTCATCAATAATTTAAAGAATAAAGTCTACAAGCTTCTAAATGCTCTACATACTAAAACATGCATTCCAGTGGTCTATAAAAACCAGATAATTAAAATATATCATTGAAATTCATAGTTGTAATTTTCAATCCTTAAAATGGTTGGTGAAAAAGATTTTTAAGTTTATTATTTAGCCTGTTATGTAAATTTGAGACTTTTTTGCATTAAAATATCATACAGGTGATTAAAAAAGTTACAATTGTATAAAAATGCAAAAATTATAAAAGTATTAACTTAACTGGTAACTCTCCTCTATTACATTTATCTGAATATATACATTAATACATTGTATATCCGGCAATCCTCGATTTTCCATAGTTGAAATCAACTAATAAAATATTTTCCTACAAACTAAACTTACATATACAAATAAATAACAGTACATTAAACTTGTCATATAATACTCAATATAGTTCACTGTCTTCAACATAATATTTTAAACTATACACTTCTAAATTCAACTTCCTTTTGTGCATGTTTTACAGCAATCATCAAAATTTATGATCAAATATACATAATACAGTTTCATAGAATTATATTTTAAGTCAAAATTATACTCTTCAACAAAGATTATTTTAGTTATGATAATTTAATCTAGATTATGTTGAAGTGACACCTTTCCTAGCCACTAACAAGTTTAAGATAGGATGTTTTTTTATATAACTCACAGCTTTTTTGTGTGTTACCATTGTGAAATCGTAACCATTGCACTGAAGTATTTTATCATGCATTCTTAAACCAGATTTTGCGGCTGGGCTACCTTCATGTACTTCAGTCACATAGATGCCCTGAAAATAGAGTTATTGGATAAAAGTAACAGATTGAACACTTCACTACATATTGTTTAAACAAAATACCAGTACTGAAAGAGTGAAAGAAAGCAAAAAGCATTTGTTTGACACACTCAGTCTTTATAGACCATTCATTTTAAAAACAAAACATAGCTTTAAACATAGATTTAGCTTCATAAAGAAAGAATATAAATAATAAATTGAGGCATTGAATCTACAAGCTAGTTATTTAGTAGCTAGTTGCCAAATGGGTGTGGGTTGGAGCATTTAGACTACTAAAACTATTGTTCAGCAGACCTATTAAATTGTATTTATTTATTTAATCAATTGACAGGGATAAATCAATAAAAAAGTAAACATCATTTTAAAACCAAATTAATGTCATCATTATGAAACTTAAATTGCTAGTGTAAAATAGTGCAAGTGCTATTTGTAAAGTTCAAGTGGATGAAGTTTCTTCCCCTTCATAGAGACAATAAGAAAAGTGTTAATGGACACATTCTTAGGTAGTCGGTATAGAAGTTAAAGTTAAATTTCTTATTAGTCTAATTTATGGCTAGTTTGTAATGTAAGTAAGTTGAACAGAAGAGTCCCAAGTATCAATCCCTGACTTATTCCAGAACAAGTGTGATAGGGTTGGAAGTCATACAGACCAAGCCGAACAAACTGCTGGGGGTCGCTCAGGTAATTAGCGATGAAACAGAGAAGGCCTAAGGCTAAGGCTAAACCTTTATTTTCTCCAGCAGTATGTCGTTATTAACCCTATCAATCGCCTTGCGGAAATCAAAGTACAGAATATCTACTTGGCCTCAAGGTAGGTGGATACATATTCTACAATGGTTAAAAAGTTGGTGTTGGTATTTTTTTTGGCGTTTTATATAGTTAGTAGTCATTGATATGGTTATAGTTACTGCAAAAAAATTACTTATAGTATTTTCATAATACCCCAGCCTATAATGCAGTGAATGCTGAGACTGCTAACAAAAAATTCCTATTTGTAACAGCCTAATCGCCGTTTTTTCTTGTTAATAATTCTGTTTTTGTCTTGCATATTGATTGTTGTATCTGTAATACTATGAAGTAGTATTCCAGTCATTGAAGTTCTACGTACGTTATCTGTGTAGCCCTGAGGGCTTTTTCGAAAATCTTGGTCAATTCCGCCGCCGATTTTGAAGCCGCATTTCATCACTTCCCTGCCTTCAGCGTCAACCCCTGCTTCTTTTTGTAATGTTATTGGTATCTGAAACGTAGCTAAATGCACTTAAGTACAATAAACTACAGAACAAAGCTATTCTAGGGAGTGGTTTCGAACTTACGCTGAGACACTCCATGGCTGTCCCAGCTTGGTGCTGAAATGCCATTTTCGCCATGGTGAAATTTGTTTATATGCTTCTTTCCTTGTGAAAAAAACAAATGTCCTTTGAGAAATTGGTCAAGATTTCAGGAAATTAAAAGATCTGGCTTAAATTTTGAGGAATACGTGCGCTGCGTGAGTTTCATGCACAGATAATACAAATAAAAACATTTCAGTTTTGACAGATGTCATGTACGTCATTTTTTCCTCCATTTTGACAGTTCTCAATGGGGTTTTTTTTTTTTTTTGTTTTATATTTGGCTCCACGCGATTAGCGTATTTAGCCAGTGTCAAGTTATATAAATAATAATATCTAATATATAAGTCTCTAGTTTTGTTGCATGAAAGTCGTCAAAGTCACGTTAAAGTTTAGTCTAGTCGCGGTCGAGTCGAAGTGACGCTTCAGTAAAGCGGTGGATACTTTACTGAAGCTTCTATGGAGTTTTGGATACAATACGAAAATACACGTTTTTCGTCTTTGTACTATTTGCATTTCACTCATGCACATTTACGAACACTTAACGGTTAATAATCCACCATTATTACACATTAACACTCGAAGAAACATAGGTTTTAGTAAATAACACAAAATCAACAACAGCACATTTTCGCTTTCCCGCCAAAACTCCAATGGGGTTCACTTTAGTATAGTTCTATACTAAAGTGAACGACGTGTAAAGAGTGAACACAAATATAAATTTAGTTATCTGTGGTAATTTTATGTACATATGTGTGAAATTCCCACAGCATACAAAATCTGTGGAAATTCCGTGAAAAGCTAGTTATAGCTAAACTTATATACTCTTTGGCAGTGTTGCCAGACCGTCCTATTGAGGACGGTTTTCCGTTCTATTCAATGTCCGTCCGTCTTATCGACGTCCCTTCAACAAGACCGTCCCTTTTAGGAAGAATCTTCAGACCAACAGAAATTTGTAAAACACACATTAAGCACACTTTAACATAAATTAAAGTATTATTTATTTTATGAGGGCTGAATACACATTCATTTTCAAAAGTTTAAAAAAGAACATAAAATAGTGCGCGGTCAATTTGGTGCAAATGCAAGTTTCATACCGACCTGAGGATTTTAATTTGATAGTTTCCTCGCAAGTTGGTGAAACGTACATAAACAAGTCTTGGCCGAAACCGCAAATAATGGCCTCGACAGTAATGTACCACTATTGTGTACGGATTATATAAAAAAACTCATTTTTTTTAAAACCGTCCGTTAACCATCAAAACCGTCCCTTTTCAGACAGATTATCGTCCGAAATCGCTCGTACGCGCTGGCAACACTGCTCTTTGGTTATAGCTACATATTTAGCTAGCTACATATATAGTAATCTGTGCATATTACTGATCTGTGGTGAATGGTGAAAACAGTCGCGACCAAAATATTATTGGTTTATTGGTAGAATTAAGAATATTTAAGAAGAACCTTCTGATTTTACTGAATATTTCATTATCTTGCTGGCCAATTATACTTAATTATTTATATAAAGGTAATTAAAATAACTGGTTGTAAATGCCAAGTATTGAAGAATCTCCTAAAACAAATTGAGTGTTTTAAACGTTAAATAATGTAAAATATTTTGTAGGTTACATAAAAGGTTACTAGTTGCGTCTTGGTGCGTCCTGTGGTTCTCTGGGAAAAGAGAATACTTTGATTTGGTACCATAATCATGTTTGTAATCTATTATTTTTTTAAATAACAAATTTGCTTTTTTTGCCCTTTTTGGGCAGGCTAAAGTCATAAGACTATTTAAAAGACCATACCGCCTAGTCTAACGTAAAATTTTAATAAGAAATATTAGCCAAGTCTGAAATCTGAGACTTCAGTAGTTTCGAAGTGCGTTTTCACATCTTTATTAAAATTGTGAAAGTTTGTGTATGTGTGAATGTTTGTTACTCCACTACTAAACCAATGTCGATGTTTCAAGTTTAGCTTTTGGCATAACACAAAGGCTAATCCATTCATCGAACATCAACCCCTAATGGGGTTAAGGGGGATGCGCCACATCAACTTTTGTGGGGCGCGGCTAGTTTATAATAATTTTGATGTCTGTACAATACACAATCCTACATATTATACTACTAGCTTCAGCCGCGGTTTCAACTGCAGTCCCAAAGGTACCGTGCCTTTTTCCAGGATGAAAGTAGCCTATGTCAGTCTCCGGTCCATAAACTATATCTATGCAAAATATCATGCTGATCCGTTGCTGCTTGAAATAAAGACAACTGCAGTGCACCAGCTACTCTGAGACATTAGGTATTAAGTCTCATTAGGACAGTAATTTCACTGGCTTCTCTGCTCATCAAATCAGAACACAGTAATGCTTGCACATTACTGCTTGGCGGCTTACTTCACAAGCAAAGCGGTGGTACCAACCCAGACGGACACTCGCAGAAGAGTTAGTCCTACCACCTAGTAACTTTCACATTTATTATAGTATGGACTAAATTAAGGAGTCGGAGAACATAGTGAAGTATGTGAAATCATAACCATAATGATATAGATTATGTTCATTATTCTTAAACCTGTTTCAGATGTCAGGTGGTGAAACTCGATATGTCTGGCGCATTGTATTCAAGAATTTTATCAACTCTTTCAGACCTAAACAAATCAGAGGAAACAACATGGGTAAAAGGTGTTCTTTCCATAATAATAACTAAGTTCTTAGAAATTTCTGAGTTCAGGGTTATGTAATGGGAATTGAGTAATGAGGGCTCACCATTCGAACAAGTACACAAATTTTTTGCCTCAAATGAATTTTTCATTTACATTTATGTCTTTACCAACGCATGAAATTTAATCTTGCAGAAATCAATAGTTTCTGAGAAATAAATTATTGAGGTTAATAATTATAATCCCAAAACCTTTCCGAAAAGTCTTGGTTCCAATCAATAGTGAAACCCGACAGTAAAGTTGTCCTTACCTTAATTTAAGTCCTTACTAACTAGACAAACCAAAAAGTCACTATAACATAATCATATGGTAGCCTCGAAAACTAGATTGGGTGAGATTTGTACTGCAAAAACACAATGTCAGTAAGGCTTTCCTTGACTTTTATTTTTACAAAAAATCACAATTTTTCATTGATCTCACAAAAATTTTTCTGTGTTACCATAAAAAACAAATGGTTACCGGTTTAGACGCCTTTTTAGCTAGGCAGTGTCTAAAGATAAAAGTCTAAAATGATTAGAAATGTCACAACAAAATGGAGTTCGATAAACGGTTAGATACTTTGTGGTTGCTCATATTATATAGAAACGCGATAAAGGCATGTTTAGGAGTTAAAGGCTGTTTAACACAGGTTTAGGGTATGTTAATTTTTTTGTGGTATGACCTATCTATGTATCTGTGGTATGATATATGAAGACCTATATCAGTCTTCTGGTGTGATGTCTAACACAAAACAACAGGCATCTAAATGTGTTTTTTGTGGTAACACGGAATATATTTAATAAAGCATTGGCAAAGAATGAAATAATACTTCAATGTTAAAATTGCTTTAAAAAAGCGACGAACCGACTTCAGTGACAAACTACTGAACCGATTTTGATGAAATTTCTATGGGACCAATCTGAATACATATCCTTACAAATAAAAAAAGAATATTTCAAATCGGTTTATAAATGACGGAGATCTGAGGTAACAAACATTAAAAAAAAAACCTACCGAATTGATAACCTCCTCCTTTTTGGAAGTTGGTTAAAAATGATCAAAAATTTGTTGTATTTTTAGGAAAAGACTATATAGGTAATCAATATTTCGAGATCCCTGCAGAACCCAGCAGTGGCAAGCGGATGCCAACACGATGGTACAACCCGCCTGAAGGGCTGGACTTCCAGGAACCACTACCTTCTGAATGGGAGTCTTGGCTTAGGCAAAGAAGGTTTAGTATATTGAGCTATTTTAAGACACTAGCATAAGGCAGCCCCGTATACCTAATTCATGATTGATGGATAAACATCAATCGCGGACCACGAGAAAACCATGGAAAAACCACGATCCCTGCTTGACGCATATCGTATCGTCTAATGTGGTTGTGGATGGGGCTTGATGGAAATCTAGTCCGAGCACGGTATCCGCTTCTACCTATGCTTCAATATTAAAAAAAAATGTTGCACAACCACTGCGTGCTCAGTGCAGACGGCGCGATAAATAAACGGTGGTGCGCAAGTGATGTATGTAGCGTAAAGCGGAGTAGTCGCTTTGAGCCTAGGCAGGGGTTTGAGACAGCACTATCTGCCTGTGTTGCCGTTCTTGTCTATTTCGTAGATATTTGATGGTTTTGCATCAAACCGCGCTTGCGCGTGTATTATCTCGTACTTGGCGCAAAAGCATGGTTATTTTTGACAGCAAAACGCATACTTGCATAAGCGTCTACGGTCTGCATAAGGATAAACGCGAAAGTTTGTGATGATGGATTTATGCAGGTTTGTTACTCGTTCACGCAAAAACTACTCGACGGATTTTGATGAAACTTTACAGTGTAAGGTCAAGCGGAGGGCAAATCCGTCACAGCCACTTCAATTTTATGTATTTGTTTAGAAGATGAATTATGATCGATAGATTTAGAAATATATTTAGCTTTTTTTCTATGAATGAGCCGGCGGAAAAAGCTAAACTTTTTTCTAAATCCTGATGTTACTCAAAATCTTTAAAAAATTAAACTATTTCAGAACTGAACCTCCAACAGAAGAAGAGATAGCCAAGAATGTTGCCATAGCTCAACTTAAAAAGGTGAATGCGGCAAAGATTGAAGCACAAAGGCTTGCAGACGGAGGCTCCTTACCTTCAATACCGGAAAGGGGTGCTGCTTCCTTCCCTACATACCCAGAATATCACGCTGGAGAAAGAGAGGGCAAGAAATAGGGACTTAACTGAACACTAGGGATGTTTCTTAAATATTAAACTGAATGTTATTTATTTTATAGCAAAGCAGTAGCTACATTATTTCTGTAACAACATGTTCAAAGAGTACTTAGTGTTTTATTAAATTCATTAGTAAATATGACAGTAATTGATTTTTAAATATTAAATCTAAACTAATGAGTAGTTCTAGAATATATGCAAATTAGATACTAGATAGATAATTAAATATAGACCTTTATTTAATTTCGTATCAATATGTACCTATACTGAAATATAAATTAAAATACCTCTTTAGATTAAAATACTCTGCAAGGTTATTTTCTCCCACTTGCTCGTTTCATTTACCTATTCAAAAAGCGTGCGTTACTTTTAGAAATGTATAACTAAAAGAGTTATGTAGATCATAGTTTTATTGTTTTGCTATATAATTTCAAATTTAAATTTGCGTATTGTACCTTATACTTCTGTCGTTCTCAAGTTTTATAACACGGTTCGACAGAAATGATGAACTGTAGTTTTAAAATAGTCTGTGATTATAGATATTGTTTTTTGTAGTTATATTTAGTAAAATATTTTGAACATTATGTAAAATGTTTTATTGTCGCTCTGGATGCTGCTCGTTGTCCGTACAATATAATGCGCAACTTGTCTACGCCGGAGCTCGTACTAAGTATCTACCAAAGAGTATATAAATCTACTCCATATTATTATCTATTTAGCGGCCAGAGTTACTTATGAACGTCACGTCACGTCACTTCACGTTTGACCTCTGTTGCCTCGCTACGGATTCTATTTTTGAACTTCGCTTCGCTCGTGGTTCAATCCTAGAATCCTTCGCTTCCTCAGGTTTCAATACGTCTACCTACTCGGCAATCGCGCCAAATAACTACATTGCAGCCTTGCATTACGAATAGTGGCGAAATAGCCACATAAGCTCGGAAAGGTTTTGTTTATTATTCGAAATCTGCGTGTAAAAGTGCTTTTTATCCGCTAGCTTGGAAAATGATAAACAATACCTTTTCGAGCTATGCTAGGTGAACATAACTATTAGAGGTCTTTTGAGGTGATGATGGCACAGTGCAGTGGTAGTACGAGTAGTTGGTCGACGATAACACAGTAAGATCGAGGGTGTAGTATTATTATATGTTCTGTGTCGAGGGTTAGATTCAAGGAGGATTCATGATAGGTGGTTAGAATCTTATAATGAGCTTTAGTTTAGCTTTCGACGAACGAACGAAAACATCGCTATGCAAAATCATAGCCGTAAAGTCTAGTGCTTGGTTAGCTAGCTTCCAAATTACTCAAATCTATACAACTAAATTAAATTGAAGTGTCTGTTTGTAATATCAAAATAACAGCTTTTTGCTAAATGCATATGAAAGTATATACGAGACCTACACCAAAACAGCCATTTTTAAAATTTTTGTCTGTCTGTCTGTTTGTTCCGGGTAACCTCCGAAACGGCTGGGCCGATTTTGACCGGACTTTCACTGGCTGATAGCTGATGTTACAAGGAATTACATAGGCTACTTTTATTTTGGAAAAAGAATTAGGGTTCCGCGCAAAAAAATAAAAACCATGAAATCCAATATCTCCACGCGGGTGAAACCGCGGGGCAGCAGCTAGTTGAAAATATTTCTTCTAGCATTTGTTGGTGTGAACCGACAGCCGCAAAAGACTTGAGAGCGGACCCCCGGACGGCCGTTCAGGTTTAAACAAATTCTCGTATCACTGATCAATTTCCTTGTTCGTCTGTCTCACTGATTCGTCAGTTTACTAATTCTTGCATAGTAATAATATGTAGGTACAAGTATGTAGTAAGATTGTGGTCATCAAACACCCCTGCCCGTTTTCACCAACGACGAATTAGGCGATGCCTAACTAAGAAACTCCTAATATAAACTGTTAGAACACCCCTAAAGATTCGTGAAACGTTTTACCCTAGGCAACTCCTAAATATTTAGGCATCCGAATAAGACGTCTCCTAGGATTGGTGAAAACGATCGTAAACTATCTATATTCAAAAACCTACTTTGTGCGTAAAGTTTAGAGTTAGATATCTAAACATTTGGCACAAATGCTGTGACATTGGTTCGTAGGTACCTACCTAGTACCTTCTATGATAAAAATCTGTTATTGCTAGGTACGTAGGTGGGACTGGAGAGGTCAACCTGGCCATTATCGTTACAGCGGTTATTAAAAGAAAGCATTATTATGAGAAGCTATAAGGGGTCGATGGTTTATCAATGTAAATGTATTTTATGTGGTACCTACGCATTTTGTTTGCTGACGTACCTACCTCTCTACCTTGTATATACCTATTTACCAATACGTTCTATAAAAGAATTTAACATGGATCAAAGAATAATAAGTGTCTAGATATCTACCACGTTTCGAAGCGAAAGTCAGCAAGCAAATCTTGCAATTTTTTAAACGCATAGGTACTGTACTGCACACTACTACTACGGCTACCCCTAATACTCGGGTAAATAAATAGATATTTCTTGACATAGAACTTAGAAGCAATAGAAAGAACTATTTAGAAAACAAACAACTGAACGATAACCAAACTGCTAACGCGTCGTTTTCTACAATAACAATTACTGTTATCAATAAAAAGTATTTTTGTCAATCGCATGTTGACCACTCACACCAAAAATAAATGTTTGATTGACTGAGAATCGTTAAGATAGGACAGGGTCCCACATGACGTAATATTCTGAGAGGAAACGTAATAGTTGTTAGGTACTGTTGGTACTTTTCCGATGGTACCTATCGCTCATTCTTTAATAACCCCTATCGCTAGTTACATTCATCAGTCGTTCGTAAAATTTGACCGAAGACACACCTCCTGCGTACATCGCGTTAATTTTCAACCAATCTTTGCAATAAAATAAAAAGGTCAGCTACATTAATATTTTTAAAAACATAACCTGTTCGCTATTGATTTCTTTTTTTTTTCTGCTTTCGTGGCCAGACTCGGTTTGTATTATTAGTTTGTTATTAAAATTAAATAAATAATATATAATAATTCAACGTTATATTGTCTATAATTTATCTCGGAATATTTAATTATGTATTGACCGCAAAAGTTATTTATAGACATCATCTGTTTCATTCAATTTATGATTACTAGATTATTAATTAATGCTATATTTATTGTCTCTTTGTATGAGCTCTTCATAACAGTTTATCTTAATATTTTATTATTTGTACGTCATTTTATCAATTTATTAGCTTCAACAATAAAAATGTCTCGGAATTTATGACAGAGCTCTACATAAACTGTAATCTTTTTATGAGGTCTCTTCTCAGTTAATGGGCCTAATTAATTGTTGTTTAATTTATTTATAACTTCATTCAATTCTTTCAATCTGGCACTGATAGTTCATATGTGTACCTAATAGTGCTATATAAGATACTTTTCTTGAAATGGTTTGTTAGTGTAGAACAATCATTCGATACAGCAGTGTCTATTATATACAAGGTAGGTTCTCCTCATAATATTTAGTATATTTATAAATTAAGTGACTTCATCACTATACTCTAATAGTGGTAAGAAATGAAATTGGATAAAAAAATCACATTTTTAATTTATGAAATTGTTTATAAGGAAGTATGGTAGGTACCTACCTATTCTTTTTAAATTTACTACGTATAGGTAACATTGATTAGGAAGTCTACGTATATAAGCGTTTTCGTATAGACAAGCAGATTAGGTACTGTGTTACGGCGTTTTTGCTAACGATTTATGTAAGCGCTAACTTTGTATATGTTTCTTCAGAATGTCTGCAGACAAGAAAAACCTCTCCTCCCAGGAAATCTTCGCTCTCGAAGACAAAAAAGGCTGCCGCAACTACGCTCCGCTTCCAGTCGCTTTGGCCCGTGGTGAAGGTAAATACCATTTTTCTTCTATTATAGCTAAAATTTTGCCAAGCTAATAGGTTCATAATTATGTAAGGATGGACTTTAATATTGGACTTTAGTAGTGGATTTTAATAGTGTGTATTTTAAAACAATTTGTGGTTGTAAAATTTGGTTAATTGTAGGTAATTTTAATGGATGTAGGTGGTGTCGATTCTGTCATGTCATAGCTAAACCTAATTTTAGTTTTAATCTCTCTTTCGAAATGAGAACACGAGAAAGAGAGGGAATATATTTTGAACCTCAAAGGAGGTGTCAAATTAATCTACTTACTTCCTTGTAGTGTAGATTTAACGGCGGTTAATTTAGTGGCGTCTAATTTATCAAGGATGGAAGATATTTGACGCTTATAAATGTAGATCTGTAAAACATCTTCCATTTCTTTCTGTTATGTTTTAAAAAGAGAGAGAGAAGAGATGATAAAACGACAGAATCGACACCAATGAAGATTATCTAATAAGACGTATTAGTCGTCAATAGGTACCTAGTATATTCGACCTCTGCAGCAATCTACCTCTACGAAACATATCCTAAGTTATAGGTATGAATATTATTATCAATGACGACGATGAAGTATACCTTTAGTTTAATCAAAAATTTTTACTAACGAATACAATATAGGCACCTACTTTACACAAATTCATTATAATAAAGTACAGTAGATACCTACTCATATCTATCTAATGTTGATCCTATTAAATTTAGATCACTGATATAAATATCTCCATAGTAACCAAACAAGTAATTGGCATACGGTAGAGGCGTTAGTAGCTATATTGATTCTAATTGAATTGACAATAACCTTGAACATAGACATCTCATAGGTACCACGTTCTTTCAATGGCTTATGTAACTTTAGAATTGCTACGACGAACCATTTTCATCCCGGTGATAACACTTACCAGCCGTGCAAAAAGGTACTGCGAACCTCATCGCAGCGTATCCGGTCTGCAAAGAAAACGCTCTACTTTTCTCTATTACTTACTTTTACGTGACATCGCTTGTGGTCAGCGCTAAAGGGTCGCAGGTTCGATTCACGCTACAGAACAAACCATTTTGTACATTTGTACGTTGTCGGCATACAGTAGTACTGTAAAAAAGGAAGTCGACGGTACCCAGGTGCTATGAGCCGCGCATGCGTCTTTTCCGTGGCGCTCTTCCATCATAAAACATTATTATAGTCACTATAGGTACTCAACCGTGCTCCCACAAGTCACAAAGTCACAACTGTAACTCTCAAAACTGTGATTGGGTGAGGAAAGTGAACCTCAATAGCAAACATCACTTCAATCAATTTATTCCTAGTTTAATTTTTTGTGTTTATACCCATCCATCGCAAACTGATCACCCAGCTCTCAACTGATTTCGGTGAGCACCATCAGTGACCGCGGTGACTCTTCTTGACGTTTTTACAAAACGAAAAGAAGCGAAAACTCTAGACAACTCCTTCCACACGAAGACTAGTGACCGCTGGTTTTATTCCGTTTGGAATCGAAAACGAACACGAGATTGTTAGCCGGTAAGGTGGCTGATCCTCTGTTGATTCCAGCTGCACCTGTACCAATAGTTGAAAGAACCATCGTCTAATCCATAAATGATTTCCACGATTTGAATGAATGTGGCAGGCCTGATGGTCCAGGTCGATGGACTTAACTCCTGTAGCGCGCAAGGGGTTCGATTCTCGGAAAGGGTTAAAATATATTTGTGCACTTAATTAAACAAAAGCGCAAGTAAGTAGATATTGATTATGTCTCCGAATCTTCGTGGTGGACCTGGTCTTCCTAGTTCCTCAATTCTCTAAATACAGGGCATCCTAGTCAGGGTCTATGTACGTGATCGTTGGGTGTCATTTATTTGAAATTTATGTTATGTATCTTCGAACAGATCCACTGGCATAATTAAAACGGAGTTCAAAGTACCAAGAAATAAGTAGAACCTATATTATATGCACAGCAGTTCTTTGTAAAGTATATCAGATCTTTGTTTTCAATCACCACCCTCATCATAACACTATTGTCTTTATTACAGACAGGTTTTCTTTCTACATAATTGTCACATAGACCTGTTAATTGTTATATAAATAATTTTCATTCACCTTGTTCTGTCTAGAGACTACGAGTTTACATGCACCACTCTCAATATACTTGATAATGTTCTTAGCGGAATCAGACTTATGTTTTATGAGCTCATTCCAAAATTACAGAAACTTTATGGCTTGTACTCTGAGTAGGTAAGTGCTGCATATAAGTACTTCGCCCCACAGTGGGATGGGAGTGGGATTTCCGCAGATGGGAAGAGTGAGTTTAGCCCCCACTCTTGTTTTTAGGTAAGTTATAGAACACCCTGTCTGACTCATACATGACTGGACCTACAATTAGATAGCTACTAATGCTACTACGTAGAATTAGCTTCATGTAAGATCTCACCGGCCAAAAAACTTGGCTATTGCCGATCAATTAGAGAAATACCACAGCAGATTGCGTCCAGCCAACACCGATAGTGTTTATTGAAACCTCAATGGAACGTCGTCAATATTTCGGGTTCTATCTAGTTTAAGGTTAAATAATTAACTCGATAACTGACTTTAACCACAATTGTCGACGATCTAAGAACTTAATTGCCCAGATTGTGTTTTTAACAACGCTAATAAACATACTGATATAGATAAACTATAACAAAGCCGACATAATGAACCCCGTTATCACGGTTACATTGCATGCATCTATTTACCAAACAACAATCTTTAATTAAAATTATGATTCTCATAGAACTTTGATAGGGCTAGATTATTGATAAACCAGTAGTTCCGGGCTTTAGGTTTTAAAAGAAGAGCCTGGTAACTAAAAGAGTACTTTAGGCACAGCTTTTGGGCTTGTGTGGGTTGCCGATTGGAGATAGAGATTATCCATCTAAGCAAGCCCGGGAAGAACGGCAGCTCGGGGGGGGGGGGGCGTCGTAGGCAGGGCCGGATTAACCATGTCGAAGCCCCTACGCAATGCACGTTTCGGGACCTCTTTCCTAACCATAATATATTATGCTATAATAATTTTAAATGCGTTCTGAAATATGACGATATAATATAAAAAATAACGCAATATTTATAATATTTTTTCCCGGGGTGCGGGGCCCCTAGTTGGTGCTAGGCCCCTAGGCAGTTGCCTACTTTTCCTTATCCGGTCCTGAGGAATTAGGATTGAAATAATATTATGAAACAGTCTTTACTTTTTTCATGATAAGTATGTAAATTAGGAATAAAAATTAGGTAATTAGGAATGTAACATGTTAGTAAGCAGTATGTAAGTATAGTAAGCAGGATCACCTAGTCAGTGGTATGTAGGCATAACGGTACTTTTGGTATAGGTAATCACCTGATTATGAGATTGGTTTTTAAGAGTATTTGAATAATTTATATCAACTATAAAATTCACGCAAAAAGAAAGATTGTAGCTTATTATGCTAGTTGATTACAGTTAATCTTTATGATGTCTCTGCTATACCTACAACTACATGTTTACAGAGGTTAAAGAGTGGTTATATCAGTGCTTAGTAATATTTGTGAAATAAATAGGTCCCTTATTTCATCACCACTTTATAATCAAGACGAAATTTTGTTTAATTATGTCTGTAGTTACAGCATTAGCAACAAGAGACTTAAATAAGACGTAAAATAACTAATCTTCTAAGTTCTATGTGCGATAATACTGGAGGACTAGGTACCTAACTACCTACTCTGATTCACCGAAGTACGAAGTTATATACTTACGTGTTTAGTTTCTTGCAATCGGTACCAGAAGCGCAAGTACGGATCTTTTCTATCGATAACATTCGATAAAATTGGCAGTACAAATCGATAAAGTGGGTTTTATCGACAATTTATATAATTTATCGATCCTCGATACAATCGACAAAAGTTATCGAATAGCTAGGTCGAATCCAAAGAGAATATAGAGCTACTACAATACTTTACGATCAGACTTCGGTACTCGCAACATTCGATAAATTTATCAGTATTTCCGATTCAACAAATTTATCGAACCAACTTGCGTACTTGCGCCGCTGGTATTCTAATCGGTCGGAATTTGATACAGACCAGAAAACCTCTGTAGAATTGACAGTGGCGTATTTTAGGATTCAGTGCCCCGGGCCTGCAGGCCCCACCGCCCTGCCGCGGTCACGCTTGTCACTATATACGGTAGCCCCGCGTCTTGGTGTCTATCAAACTTACACCCACGACCACCCACGACCACCTTACGAGATTTAGGCTGTTATTAAGAAACAATGTTAAACGGGGGTTCAGTTACACATACTTTTTTCTTTGTTGCTCTTTGACCATTTAAACTGAATCGAAAGAAACAAAACAGAGTTTAACTAAGTATTCAATTGTTTATTAATAAGAGCCTTTTTTAAATTTCTTCTGCTTGACCCGCCCCTCGCAGCCTGCCGCCCCGGGCCATGGCCCTTTTGGCCCTAGGGTAAATACGCCCCTGGGAATTGACAACGTTAGCTTATTGTATTCCTTACTCAAAACTTCATAAAAATATACCTATTTATACCTACTATTTTTGTTTGGTGAACAAGTGTATAAGAACTTGATTTATGGCCTATCTCACTCTGACAGGTGTTCCAGCCTTCTGTCAGAGTGAGATAGGTCATAAATACACCACACATCATACAAGCCAATAATTATGCTCTTTCCAGGCGTTTTCGTGTGGGATGTCGAAGGCAAGCGGTACTATGACTTCTTGAGCGCGTACTCTGCGGTGAACCAGGGCCACTGTCACCCGAGGATCATTGCGGCGTTGAAAAACCAAGCAGAGAAACTCACACTCGTCTCGAGGTAAATATGGCTAAACATCAGCATGATTGCATCTGAATCGATTGATTATTGAGTTTCTTTCCCTTTCTTCTCGATCGGTTGTACCGAACTTAGAACGGGCACTTACATGCCACACTTAGGCTGAGATTCAGAGACGAATCTAAGCGTGGGCTCACGCTTCCATACGTCAAAATTCTATACAGTTTTGACATATGGAAGCCAAAGTCTACGCTTAGAATCGTCTCTGAATCTTAGGCTCAGAGTCGTTTAGCGAGTCACACGAGTGCCTATAACTATATAATACGAATCTACTTTAAAGTACATAGTTTTATACAGGTCTTATCTCAGCAATTAGCTGTAATAGTCTGACCGAGGGGCTCTACGGCTCCAGGCGCAAATATTGTTTTTGGATGCTTTTGAGTACTAATTGTGTGTGAGCATCCCCACCTGCGACACAGGGCTATCGAAGTGCAGAGGTTTGTGTAAGCGTTATCTTATTTTTTTATACGATTTGCAGAGCTTTCTACTCGGATCAGCTCGGCCTATATGAGAAGTTCATGACTGACTTATTCGGCTTCGACCGACTGCTGCCGATGAACACTGGCGTCGAGGGTGGCGAGAGTGCTTGCAAAATAGCGCGCAAGTGGGGCTACACGGTCAAGAAAATCCCGGATGGGCAGGCTAAGGTAACTACTGATGGCTGTAGACTGTGAGGAAAGCGCAAGCTGGCAGCCACATCTGTTGATGGTGGCGCGACCATCAACAGATGTGGCTGGGACGTTTCGCTGGCGGACGGAGGTTTTAGTGGGTACCAGCTTTGCCAAGTTCTGTCATTCAACTGAAGTACACTTGCTTGTATCCTAGTATAAATTTAACGGCCATGAATTTAGCTGCGTCTCATTTGGCAAAGATGGAAGATTTGACAGCCCTAAATCTTAATTTACATCTGAAAAGTGAAAACACTCCTAATCTGAAAGCATTCCTGTGGCCCTACTCGTATATGCATGCATATCGTGGTTGGTCAAGTGACAACGACGTGACACGTTTTCAATTCGACGACACAATTTTAAACAATTAAAAGTTAAAAAATATAAAATTCGATACAATCACTAAAGAAACTTAGCAACAATCACAAGCAACAATAGCGAAAATTAACTTCGGTTTTCCGCGCAATCTTTTGTTTTTAGTAAGGTTTTTTTATATTCACATTTCGAACGAGACTAAACACAACTACAAAACTAAGGAGACTATTTTACACATACAAACTTTTTATTTAGGACAAATAGTTTTCAAGATGCGGTCGTAAACTAAATATGCTTAAAATCCCGTTGGTCAGACTAATCTAAGCACCAATCTGACCACTGGGTAACACCGACATTTTTGAGGGGTACAGTTCCTTGTTTTGTTAACCAGATAATCTTTGCGGAAGGCAACTTCTGGGGCCGCACGCTGTCCGCCGTGTCCGCGTCGTCCGACCCCTCGTGCTACGAAGGGTTCGGGCCCTACATGCCTGGCTTCACTCTCGTTCCTTACAACGACATACCGGCTTTAGAGGTAAGTTTTATTTACTTATTAATAAAATACTAAACGAATAAATCAAGACAAATAATAATAATTATTAGATGATAAGTACCTATACAATAATATAATACATCCTCACAGTCCATTTGAAACATTTTAAAATTAATATGCATCACGTGCCTTTTTTTTTGTAAAGTATTTTCTAGTGGTCGCCTAGCTACTTTCAAATAGATAATCGGTAGCTAAGCACCTTGTGAACTTTAGGTTTGGTGCCGGGCGTTCCAGCAGTCATACTTGAGAGTCATTCCCCATTCTGTGTTTGTGTATTTGAACTACCTATCTCTAATTTAAATTCTTATCGATTCGAACTGTCAATTTTATTTATCGAAAAGATCTGTAAGTGCTTGCACTGCAGTTTCTTGAAAGTTTTTTTAATCTTTCCAGAAAGTGCTCCAAGACCCGACGGTGGCCGCGTTCATGGTGGAGCCCATCCAGGGCGAGGCCGGCGTGGTGGTGCCGGCGGACGGCTACCTCAGGAAAGTACGCGAGCTCTGTACGAAGTACAACGTGTTGTGGATAGCGGACGAGGTGCAGACTGGCTTGGGTGAGTCTATAATTTAATATTCTAGCTAGCTGTTACAACTATTATAATAACAATAATAATATATTTATTTCGGAAACAAAAGAATTAAATTTCCATATTGTAATAGTAACATTACTTAGAACTATGTTCGTACAAAACAAAAATATTTATGTCTATTTTGAGGCGCTCGCTCGCTGCATGCGTCGCGATCCAGTGCCTAAGAATTGGTCCTTCTACCCTGTTCGCGACCGTCGCCAGGAGGCTGTTGTCGCTGTCCCGTACCCGCCACATCAGAGAGGCAACTCGCTTTCTAATGATAGCATCGAAACTATCAACATGTGCCTCTGCGATTATGACCAGGTTAAGTATTGTAAGCAGCAAACAAGTTGAGTAGGTAATAGCGACGCACCACGTAATCTGAGTAGTAGGTACCTAAAAAAAAACTTGTGGACCTAACTCAAGCCTTCCCAAACATTCTGACAATCGATATTTCGACACTTCTCGACTCAGGATGTGGCTGAGGCATAACGTCATGACTTGAAGGAAATTATAAGCCTGGTGTGTAATGGTAATGGTTTTTTCTTGTGGTATGATGAATATGGTGTTCTCTTCCAGGCCGCACTGGAAAACTCCTAGCGGTAGAGTACGAGGGTGTGAAGCCTGATATCCTGATCCTGGGCAAGGCCCTGAGCGGTGGAGTGATGCCAGTCTCCGCAGTGTTGGCCAACAACAGCGTTATGGACGTAAGTACAGTCAAGTTGGGTAACTTTGAATACTATTCGTAGATTTTTACGGATATATCAAAATAAAAATAAGCCCAGTAATTTCACTGGCTACTTTGCTCATCAAACCGGAACAATAATGCTTGCAAATTACTGCTTGCATATATTCCGCAGGAACATCCAAATCGAGCAGGTGTTATATTATTTTTTTAGTGTAGTAAAATAAACATCAAATTTGGACGCGTGGAATGAGGAAGTAGCCTAATAATAAAAGAGATAATGTAGTTTCCTAAGAGAATTAATTTTTGGAATCGCAACAGTGGTTCCAAATATTATTCAGCGGTGACTATTAATATCTCGTAGCGGCGGTAACAAACAAAATAACAAATATTACCCTTGTTAACACAAAACACAACTTTTTAACTAGACATCGAAGTTAATCTTGAGACTAGTCTATTAACTTCGATATTACGAAGATCGAAGACATGACGCTGGCAAATGCACAAGACGTGCGACGCCAAGTTCTCGAACAGAGGACAAAAAAAAAAGAAAAAAAAAGATTAACTTCTAAAATTATTAGAGAAGAGATGTCACAACCGACAACGGTTAGATACTTATTAAATCAAGATTTGTGGTTGTTTATATTTAAACACGCAACTACGACATGTTTAAGCCTAAGCGAGAGTTTACTCTTTATAATCTTAATATTAGAGTAGGTATGATAACATTGAGTTAGGTATCTAATAAACTGTTATTGTACTTACAGGTAATCAAACCGGGTACCCATGGGTCGACGTACGGTGGAAATCCCTTGGCGTGTGCAGTTGCTCTGGAAGCTATGAAGGTATGTATACAATAGCTTCTGAACTGCTGATCAGAGACATTGAACCGCATCTAAACGACGCAAGAAAACTAATCAAAATGAGCGAGCGAGATAGTCAATATTTTCCAACAACAAAGTCATTCGGCGCATTTTAAGTCTAGTGGATCTGGGGCTCTTGACAAAGTTACTCAGCGCATTTTAAGTCTGGTGGAACTGGAGCTCTTGACAATGTCACTCGGCGCATTTTAAGTCTGCTGGAACTGGGACTCTTGACAAAGTCACTCGACGCGTTTTAAGTCTGGTGGAACTGGGACTCTTGACAAAGTCACTCGGCGCATTTTAAGTCTGGTGGAACTGGGGTTTTGACAAAGTCACTCGGCGCATTTTAAGTCTGCTGGAACTGGGGTCTTGACAAAGTCACTTGCGCGTTTTAAGTCTGGTGGAACTGGGGTCTTGACAAATTCACTTGGCGCGTAGTCTGGTGGAACTGGGGTCTTGACAGTCACTCGGTGCATTTGAAGTCTGGTGGAACTGGGTTTGGAATTGACATAAGGTTTCACTAGGATGATACGGTAATCATGGTAACTTAACGAATCCTTAAGTCAATTCCATACTTTCTAACGTTTCTACGATCAGTAACGATTGCAGAGAGTCACCTAGTCTAGACTCCTTTTTCCTTTCAAATTTTTAGGTGACAATTTTTACGACACTTACAATAAACTATTTGCGTAAAGACAACATTTGCGTAATTCACCGAAGTACGTTTTTTATAGACTAATCTCTACTCGTAATAAAGAAAAAATATTTATTTGATGGAATCATGCGTTACTTTGCGGAAATACATTTTAAATAAGATTATATAAAGTGAGTAATTTATAGTTTCAATTCCGAGATAAAGAATGTCTAATGGCCTAAGTCCGATCTATACTGAATTTACTTACTGATGGCTTTGCCATATACTAATTTACTTACTGATGGCTTTGCCATATACTCTTACTGTACTGAGTATATGGCAAAGCCATCAGTAAGTAAATTCAGTATAGATCGAACTTAGGCCATTAGACATTCTTTATCGCGGAATTGAAACTATAAATTACTCTTTATATGATCTTATTGAAAAAATATTTCACTTCAGGTGCTGCTAGAAGAGAAGCTGTCAGAGAACGCGAACAAGCTCGGGTGTATATTCCGCGACGAGCTGAACAAGTTCCCAAAGTCGCAAATCATTGAAGTGCGCGGCCGCGGGCTCATGTGCGCCATCGTCGTCAACGACGGTGAGTAAATTGTCTATACAACCAAATAAAATTGAAGTGTCTGTTTGGAATATCAAAATAACAGCTTTTCACTAAATGCATATGAACGTATATACGGTACCTATAACAAAAACACAATTTTAAAAATTTTTATCTTTGTCTGTTTGTTCCGGGTAATCTTCGAAACGGCCTGACCAATTTTGACGGGACTTTCACTGGCAGATAACTGATGTTATAATGAGTAACTTAGGCTACTTCTATTTTAGAATAAAAATTAGATTTCCGCGCAAAAAATATAACCTATGAATTCCAATATATCGGCGCGGGTAAAACCGCGGGCAGCACCTATAATTACCGTACACGAACTTGTTTCTGAACACGAATTTGATTGAGAGGCCTAGGCTAAGATTCAGAGACGATTCTAAGCTTAGACTTTGGCTTCCATATGTCAAAACTGTATAGAATTTTGACGTATGGAAGCGTGAGTCTACGCTTAGATTCGTCTCTGAATCTCAGCCTTAGCCGTTGCTTTGCTAAGACTGTTCTAAGATCGTTTTACGGTGTTATCTCTGAATATTATCATTAGAGGTTGATAAAAATAATGATGAAACTTCCAGATATTCCCGCGTACGACGTTTGCCTTCGCCTGAAAGACGGCGGGCTGCTAGCTAAAACAACGCACGGACAGACAATCCGTTTCGCGCCGCCGCTGGTCATCACTGAGGCGCAGATCCGCGAGGGCGTCGCTATCATCCGCAATGTCTTCAACAGTTTCAACAAATAGACTCGTGGGGAAGTGCGTCAAGAGCGAACTAATAGCGTCTTGCACGCGATCTTGCCGCTGCGTCGTATAGAGAGGCGACATTATAATATAAGACTTTTTGGAAGGCAACACGAACGTTCATCGGAATTTTAAACTTTTGAGATCCGTTTATGTCTCTACCACAGAGATACTAACCCCGAGAGATGAAATGCTGTACTATCCGATCTCACAACTTTGTATTGATTTTGCTATCATTTATCAGCTCAGCTCAGCGTATCAGCGCACGGGGAATTGTCGCGAGGCGGTAGCTTAGCCAATCAGAGCGCATTATGTCTAGGCAAAAATGGTGGAATTTATTTCGTGCAAACCAAACGTCACTGCACCTCTCCGGCCTTATTACAAAACGAGTTTTAACGCTAAACTGGAGTTTAAACCGTAGTTTTGTCAAATTTCTTATTACAAAACGCAGATTAGCACTTAGGTCTTGGTTGACTATGGTGTCAAAGTTAGTCTTGCCGGGCACCTAGTTTAGCGACGGTTTAAGCATTTATTTTAATGGCGGCCACGTATTCTACTTGTCAAATCGTAAAAAAAATCATATATGTTGTATTAAAGTAAGAAGGGGTGGTGAGGTATTAGGAAGCGTGGATGAGTAGAATAATAGCTTTTAGCAAAATATATAGGAAATACTTATAATATCGAAAGTATACATAGTAAAAACAGAATATATTACAAGAATTGACAGTACACACAATCAACAAAACATGTTGCTATGGTTACTTAGCCATAGTGTGCCATTGTATAGGTTGGATATATAAGGAGTATCTCCTTAACATTGTTTTCATATACGTAAATACCTAATTAGGATGTTTTGAATTACTCGCAATGATCAAAAGTCATTTAATAATTACCTACAATATTTTTCGATATTAGAAAATAGTATTGTGTGACAAAATAGCTACTTATATTCCAAAATAAAAATTAGTACATTGTGTCCATTCTACATTTCGTGTATCCGTAGCATAAAGACATTTATTATCTGTGGAAATAATTTCTACCATAGCTACAGTTTGGTATTAAGTTGTCTTGGCTTTATTCATCTTTTGTAATAAGGTTTGGTTTATAGGTCGATTCTAAAGATAGTTCAAGACAAATTGGTTGTCGACCAAAGTCGAGTTTAACGAGTTTTTTGTAATAAGGCCGCTTGAGTTTAGTATCTCGATGGTCGTCTCTACCTACTAAGGTCGGTTCACTAAATGACGTTTGCGTGATCGGCGATTTATTTTCCGAACCTGGTTTAAACTCAAGTTTATTTAGGATGTACGAGTATAAACCTCATTTAGGCTGTGAAGCACCAAAATAATTTAGACCATGAGTTAACTGAATAGTTAAATTGCGTTTCAAAATGGTTGCTGAAGGTTATTTATGTTTGGTTTTTATCTTTTTTTATTTTGTGTTAGAAAAATTAAAAAGTTGTCAAATCAATTTTAAGTAGGTAGGTACCTAAATATTTGAAATGTAATGGAGTGTGATAAAGCTAATGAAATTTTATTTCAAGCTAAAAACATTTATAGCGTTGTGTACAATATTAAGTAATTATTATAAGGCATGAACTTATTATAGATATTATACACTTGTATCATAAGAAATTTCATGTTTGGTGTGTTTCTAAAACTTGTGAATCAGCAAAGACTGAATAACTATTCCTTTTACTGTGCCGCGCTAGAACATCTATATCTTCCTATACAAAATTTAAGTGCCTCTTTGTAATGCCAGCTTTTTAATAAATGCATATGAAAGTATAGGTAAATATAATAAAAAAAAAAAATTTAAAATTTTTGTCTGTGTTCCGGCTAATCATATTTTGACGGGACTTTCACTGGCAAATAGCTGATGTTATTAGGAGTAACTTAGGCTGCTTTTATTACGTGGGCGAAGCCGGGGCACATAGCTAATAAAGAATAAAGATTGTATTAGTAATGTCGCTTTTGTACGTTATGCATCGGACACTCTTTGAGATTGTGAACTCAGTAATGGCTGTTCACGCACTTTAGTATGAGTTAAGATTGTAATTTTTAATTAAGTGAATATGGAACCAAATCTCATGTATTTATTCAATAATTCAAAATAAATTATTTTATTTACAAATTCTTGTTTCTTTATTAGACCTAGTTATATTCAAACCAGGAGCCTAGACCTTCCACACTGTAGTCGGGTACTTAGACAAATTCTCAAAAAAGACATTACATATCACTTACTTGAGAACAATTCCAAACATTAATAAAATTATAATAACATCGTCGTATCTAGTAGAGAATACCTACCCATCGAGCGTATTCATTTGCTTATATGAGACTGAGATCTGCTATTAGGTGTTGAACAAGTTGTTTATTGAATACGTTGAATGAGTTTACATTTAGTGAACTTACTGGGCTTATCGTCGCTTAGCTAACAATACCGCGCATCTCAAATTTGCTTAGTTTTCAGGAGAAAAAAAAAACAATTAAGTTCGCTTACCTTTTAGTGCATCATAACTCCCTGTCTCATCGATAAAAGTACCAAACTTAAAAAGAAATTAATCAATTTTGTAGCTCAGTCACTCATCAGTGCGAAACAGTATGGCGGACTCATGATTTGTGCGGTTTTAACGATACTAATGACTTGCGCGGTGACAGAACTAGTTGAATAACTTCCTGGGATTTAATAATTTTGAATTTTGTGTAACGTCATTAGATGCGCGCTGAAAAAATCTATCCAATGATGTATAAAACGTAAAATGGTCAATTTTCGACTTACGCGGTATTGTTAGCTAAGCGACGTTATGAGACCTAATTTCTCAGGGTAACGAGCGCACTGCAGTGCCGCGCAGGCCTTTGTGTTTCAAAGTTCTGAGTGGCACTGCAATTGTTATGGACCCGCGTTATGCTTAAGTTCCATTGCTGTGCGAAAGAAGGACAAACAAACAAATCTACAAACACACGGACTGTATGACTCTATATATCTAGTATCTAGATACTATCCACTTCTACTATGTACTCTTACCCGTACCAAAAGTAAAAACAACGAGCAAGATTTTTGTAAATATTTATTTTTAACATTTTTCAATTCAACATCTCACATTCAACACACTTCAAATCACAGTCAAGTTGAGGTAAATACTGTACTTTTCAAACATTTCAATTGTATAAGAACACGTGTTCTAGGCAATAAGTGGGTAGATATCACAAGCTTGTTCCACTGGCACTTAGCGGTATAATTAAAGCGATTTTAAATAGGACCTCGTTTACAGTAACCAAGTATAATAATTAGTAAGTAATGAAGTTTTTATGTTAATTCGTTGCATAAAGATTCATTAAAATTAACGAACAGGCACCTGGAATTACTACTACAGAACTACTCCAAAGATTTCATTCAGTCTTCGGCTCTGAAGTCACTTTTCGTCGCTTATGTTACGACACCGCCTATACACATATTTCCGTTTTTCACTTATGTGAATTTAATTTAATTCCTATTTTTAAAAATTAGTATATAAATAAATAAATGATACAACATTTTTATACAATTAATTGTCCTTAGAATAACTTATATATGATCATAAAATACATTATTTAATTTAATTCATCATCATCATCATCAGCCGGAAGACGTCCACTGCTGAACATAGGCCTCCCCCATAGAACGCCACTTGGATCGGCTACTCGCCTTTTGCATCCAATGGTTCCCCGCGGTTTTGACAAGGTCATCGGTCCACCTAGTGGGGGGACGTCCTACACTACGTCTTCCGGTTCGTGGTCACCACTCGAGAACCTTTCTTCCCCATCGGTTATCAGTTCTGCGAGCGATGTGGCCTGCCCACTGCCATTTCAACTTGCTAACTTTGAGAGCTATGTCAGTAACTTTCGTTCTCCTGCGGATCTCCTCGTTTCGGATTTTATCACGCAGGGAAACACCGAGCATAGCCCTCTCCATAGCTCGTTGTGCAACTTTGAGCTTGCTGATGAGGCCAACAGTAAGAGACCACGTCTCAGTGCCATAAGTCATCACTGGCAACACATTTAATTTAATTATCAAGTGAAAACTTTTTCTTGTGAATATTTGCGGTGTTGTAATAAGCGCTCATTATATGCTAAAGTTTATTTCGACTTTCTTCGATTGCTTTGGAAACACAGACCAATATCGAGTGTACTCGTATATATACTCATCCTAAAGGGGTTTTTAGCATTTTCCCAACGCTTTATTAGATAAATACTAACAATTAACACTCTTAAAAGCAACTTCTGTAAATTATACCAAACATTTTTCTTTGTATCTTTTAAACAATTTTTTAATTGTTGGTATTTGCTTGGACGTCTTTTTCGATGTTTTTAATTAAAAGTTATAGAACAAAAGTTATTTAGTATGATATACTTCAGAAGCTTCATTCATCATCTGTTAGAACTTTTCCAATGCTTACTGGTGAAAACAGATAAATTCTCTTTACAAGATCGAGTTTTTGCACACTGCAACATTACTGGGAAACTTATTTAAACTTAATGTACAAAAGGCGGTCTTATTAAACGATTTCTTCCAAACAATATATTTATAAGTATTGTGCTTTTCTGCCGTTTTCGTAACTCGATTTCGCAAAAAGTGCATTTATCTATTTTTAGCAGTAAGCAGACGATATAATCTTGTAAGTACTTGGTTACTGCATACAAAGTATTAAGTTACAATGTAATTAAGTTAACATATTAGCCTGTACTAAATTTGTACGTTTACATCGGCTTAGAACCATAACAATATTAGTTTAAAGCACAGCTTCTAGGACGCCCAATTGAGCTCTCATAGTGTCAGTCAATTTCGATAAAAGTACACTTTCGTCTAACGTCATTTTGGGACTTTCTAATAAACCTGGAACAAAGAAAAAACATTATTAATATAAGCACGGAAAATCTAACTTAAATAACATTACTACTAGCTCCTGTCCGCGGTTTCATCCCCGTGTAAATTACCACAGAAACCATGCCTTTCCACCACGATTAAATGTATAAGCTACATAGCTTCTCTTCTTTATTTCGTAAATCATTTCTATGCTAAAAAATCATGTCGACCCGATGCTCCTTGGCTGCGTGAAAGGAGCTCAAATCAACAAACACATCTTCACATCCTACTTCCTATTACTAATATTATAAATGCGGGGGCTTGTGTGAACATTTGTTACCACGTATCTTCGTAACTACTAAACCGAATTTGATGAAATTTGGAATGTAGATAGTTTCGATTCTGGAATAACACATAGGCTATAGCCTAAGCATAAGATATATATAACGCAAGCGAAGCCGCACGCAGAAGATAGTTTTTAATAATACTACTACATACTGTTCTGCCTTTATTAACTTCTATAAAACTATTTGTTAGTCTTTGTGGGCACAGGGTGGCGGAAATAACAATACGTGTGTTCAATGAAAAGTAGTATAATCGACTGCCGGGTCTCGTTGCGGGACGCAGCCGCTCGTACGCCTCTTTATTATTACTAACATCCCTCCACCGCAAGCTACTGACGTAGGTACTTATTACATTACTATGGAAATAGAGACTACACTTATAATATATTATTAAGAAAATAAGGATCACTAAAATAATTTACTATAGTCCACTTTTTTACGAGTACGCTTTTGAGGGGCCGAATTAGTCGAAACTGGGGCTGGTTTATTTGAGAGTGCCGGCTCCGGCGCTGGCACTTCTATAGAAGGCGCGGGTGCCGCCGTCACAGTAACGGGTGCTGCCGCGGGCGCCGCCGTAGCAGTATCGGGCGCCGCCGGCGGTGACGTCGTCATAGGCTGCCGCGATTGCATCACAATGGGCGGCAGAGTAGAAGGCTCCGGGCAGCCGGCAGGTGCTTCGTAATGGCTCGAAGCTGAGCGGTCATCTTGCACATCATACTCGTCATACCACATCTCCCCTTTTAACTTTAAAAGTTGATTTGTGTGTTTTTTTATTATAGCACCTGTTTCACACATCTGAATCAAATACAGGGTTTGGCCAAGGCGTTTTAGAATGGTTGCTTTTAACCAGCACTGTTTTTGCAGTTTATAAACTTTTACTAACACTAATTCATTTGCACAAAAAGTAACTTTCCGTTTTCCGCCATAAAACCTAGATTGCAAGCACTGTTTATGTTTCACAAATGCATCGAGTGTAGCATCACATGATGACGGTTCACGCATGTCAATAAGGTCTAATCTACTTCTTAATTTACGGCCAAACAATATCTCAGCAGGCGATTTGTTTGTTGTGCTATGAATGGAATTTCGATAACAAAATAAAAATTCATTAAGTTTGATATTTAAATCCCTTTGACCGGTACCCGTCAAGATGATGTTCTTTATCGCCCTTTTAACTATTTTAACAGAACTTTCAGCTTGCCCGTTGCTTATAGGGCTATAGGTAGGTGACGTCACATGCACGATGCTGTTCTTACTACAAAACTGTTTAAACTCATCGGAAACAAAAGAAGATCCGTTATCAGAACAAATCGTCCGAAACAAACCAAATCTCGACATTACTTCACAAAGCTTTTCGATAACCACTCGTGTACCGTAACCGGAAGAAACATCAAAACATTCTACCCATTTAGAATAGGCGTCAACTATTATAAGATAGGTTCGGTTGTTTATCGGGCCAAGGAAATCCATGTGGACGCGATACCATGGTTGCGGGGGATAAGGCCACGGCGCGAGGGGCACACGAGGCGGGGCGGGTCTTGCATTCGCACAGGTCTCGCACGACGACACGTAGCTATCAATATCAGCTGACATTCGCGGCCACCAAAACCTGTTTCTCGCTTCGGACTTCATTTTATACGAACCTAGATGCCCCGAGTGTAGTTCGTGCAGCAGTTGTTTACGACAAGCGGACGGTATGACAATTTTATGACCTCTCATTAGACATGACTTTTCAACCGATAACTCTTGACGGCAAGAATAGAAAGGCCTTAAATTGTCATTTTTAAATCTAGGTGGCCATCCTTTCAATACATAATCACACACATTAGATAAAGTTTGATCCGTTTTAGTGGCTTGAATAATTTGATCTAAACTTATAATTTGTGTTGATGCCGGACCGACCACAAAATTCACATAACTTGCTTTATCTAAATATGAATGTTCAACTTCAGACGATAGATCGATCGTCGATCTGCTAAGAAAGTCGGCTGCATTCTGGCCGCTGCTAACGTACTCGATTAGGAAATTATAAGAGTTTAGGTAAATAGCGTAGCGTTGCAACCGATTAGCGGTAACTTCTGGTACGCCCTTGTCCGGGCTAAAAATAGATAAGAGAGGTTTGTGGTCTGTCCTGAGAATAAAAGGAATGGAACGACCATACAAATATTGATGAAATTTACGGACTCCAAAAATGATCGCCGTGGCTTCCTTTTGGATTTGGCTATAACTTTTCTCAGCTTTAGACAGCGAGCGCGAGGCATACGTCACTGGTTTCTCAATACCATTATCAATTTGAGACAAAATAGCGCCTAACCCTGTGGGTGACGCATCAACTGTTAGTATAATTTTTGCATCAGGGTTAAAATGCGCTAACGTTTCCTCGGAGGTCAACGCCCTTTTAATAACTGTGACAGCATCGTCATGCTCACTGTTCCAGTGCCATGGAGTGTGCTTCTGCAATAAACTATGCAACGGACTTAGGATAGAAGACGCGTTCTTTACAAAGTTCCTGTAATAATTTACGAGTCCCAGAAATGACTTCAATTCGGAAACGTTGGTGGGCGGTTTGGCATTTAAAATGGCCTTAATTTTATCAGGACATTTGTGAACACCATATTTATCAATAACAAAGCCCAAATAAGATACTGAATCTTGAAACAGGGAACATTTATCTTTTTGTAGAACTAACCCTGCATTTTGTAACCGTTTAAATACTTCATGAAGTCTAGTTCTATGTAAAACATCGGAATTCGCGCTTATCAAAATATCGTCCTGGAATATTAAAACACCGTCTAAGCCCGATAGGATGCCTTCCATTGTCTTTTGAAATATAGCCGCAGCGCTCGACAAACCATAAACTAGTCGCGTAAATTTATATAGACCTTTATGTGTGTTAATGCACGTTAATGATTGTGACGATTCCGTTAACTTCAGTTGGGCGTAAGCTTGCGATAAGTCTAATTTTGAAAATTTTTGACCACCGTGAAGTTGCGCAAAAAGCTCCTCTACACGAGGAAGAGGATATTTGTCAATAACCAGTTGTTTATTGAGAGTGACCGAAAAATCTGCACAGAGACGAATGCTCCCATCGTGCTTTAACACTGGAACCACTGGACTGGCATATTCCGAGAAGTTCACTGGCACTAAAATACCTACATTTACTAGTCGGTTAATCTCCTGTTCCACCCCCTGCCGTAGCGAGAAAGGTACAGGCCTGGCTTTATAAAATATAGGTTTAGCGTCTTGTTTAAGCGTTAGACTTACTTGTGTGCCCTTAAAACAACCGAGAGTATCGGAAAATAGTTGGGGATATTTTTGTGAAAATTCATCGATATAACACGAGTTTACCATCGAAATTCGCAAATTAAATTTGGCAAAAAAATCTCGTCCTAGTAACGGAACTCCCTCCGTATGAGCTACATATACATTTAAATCATGTGACTTTGAATTATAGGTTACGGTCAATTTCATAAACCCGACCACTTTAATATTTGTTCCATTGTAGGCACTTAAAGACAGGTTATTAGGGTAAAGTTGTTGGTTTAAAAAATATTTTCTGTATAACTTTTGTGGAATGATTGTAATTGGTGAGCCACAATCCAATTCAAAGTCTAGATTTATTCCATTGACTAGAACAGACTCGTGCATGGGTTCCCCACTAAATGTTTTAATATTAGCGATAACAAACTCACCGTCGTCGTCCTTAGATACCTCATCATTATTGTTGCTACACTCGATGAAGTTGTGTTTGACGCACTTTTTTGGGCACACCCTTCTTAAATGACCTACAACACCACACATGGTACACTTATATTTCACGAACTTGCACGTTGAGACCTCGTGCCCCTGGTATCCGCAGGCGGTGCAGCGTAGTGACGGATCACGAGAACGCGATGAGCCCGCCGTCGAAACAACTTGAGCGCGAGCCGGCGCAGGCGCTGCCGCCATTTTAAGCAACGTGGACGAGACGGGCGGTGTAGCCGCTGACTTGGCCGCTCCCAGCCGAGCACAGCGAATAGCTTCAGCTGTTTGTATTGCCTCCCTCAGCGACAGCTCCGACATTTCCATAGTGAACAGTTTGTCCCTCTCTGGGCCCGGCTGCATGCCGAGCACGAACCGGTCACGTAGCGCTTCTGTTAACATCGTGGCCGGAAAATCGCACCCAGCAGCCAGACTCCTCACTCTAGCTGCCCATTCCGTCAGGGATTCATTTTCAAGTTGAGTCGAACTGTGAAATAGGTACCTTTCCGCGAACCCGCATTTTATCGGCTTGAAATGTATATCTAATAATCCAACCAAATGGCTATAATTTAGTGTTGAAATATTTGATGGCAGCGCTAAATCACGAACCAATCTATAGGTATTTTCGGATAAACTGCTGACAAGTATGGCTCTGCGTTTGATTAGTCCTTTTTCATCGGCGTCTACATCGTTTGCTAGAAACCATTGCTCCAATCTATCCTTGTAGATTTGCCAATCTTGCACTTCATGATTGTATAAGCACAAACTTCCAACAGTCACCTTCGACATCGTGATGTATCACTAATCACTATAATATTTATACGCGTTAGGAACGAGCCTGTCGCCAATGTTAGTCTTTGTGGGCACAGGGTGGCGGAAATAACAATACGTGTGTTCAATGAAAAGTAGTATAATCGACTGCCGGGTCTCGTTGCGGGACGCAGCCGCTCGTACGCCTCTTTATTATTACTAACACTATTATACTACATACCTTCAGAAAACAAATTTTAATCCATCATATGACTATAAATATTACAAGACAACATCGCTGGTTATCATCAGGTGAGATAGATACTATAGTGTAAAAATAGGAAGAAAAGCAGATAATAAATGATAGATGACTCATATGATGAATGATAGACAAATAGTTTACATGTTATTGACTATATTTTTGTTTCCGGGTGTTTGCGCTCTGTGTTTGTCGATTTTAATGAAATTTTTGATATTATTATTATCAATAATATTGGATGTGCGTTAGCCTTAGAATAATTTCTAAAATAATTCAGCTCGAGTAAACGTGTGAAAATTGTCACTCAGTTTTTTTTTTAAATTTCAAAGAGAGTTCAGAAAAGGTCCACGTAGAATTTTTTACTTTTCTTGTGCTCACAAGTAGACCAGCCATTTTCAAATTTTTTTTTCTTTTCCTCCTGGACTACACATGTGCAGGCTAACACCACAAGGTAATGAAATGTTTCATTATATTCATTATATGATATTCATTATATTCAGTATTAAATTTAATGATAAATATAGCCGTGACTACGAGAAACTTATAATATTATAATAATTATTATAAAAATTAATATTATAATATAATTATAGTGATTTTTAAAGTTACAATGACGCATTGAATTTGTAACACGTGTTTTATCTATACTAAGTACTTATATTTTTTTATGGACTTTAAAATACTGTCTGACAAATAAATCACGAGCGAGCAAGTAAGTAGCAAGTTGAAATAGCAATGGGCAGGCCGCATCTCTCGCTAAACCAAAAACGTTAACTACAATGAGGAATAAAAGATCTCGAGTGTCGACCACGAACCGGAAGAAATAGTGTAGGCCGGCCACCCGCTAGGTGGAACGACGACATTGTCAAAATCGCGGGGAACCGTGGGATGCAACCGTTGGATAAAAGGCCATTATGACCGACCGACGGACAACAAAATGATCTTATCATGGTATTGTTTTTCATTTCGAGATACGGAACCTTAAAACGGTAGGCTTCACTTTTTGTACATTACATGGATTCGCTTATATAGCTACTTTCCTACTGTATTCCACATGATAACGAACAAAAATGTACCTAAACAATTTATATCACAGTATTTACTACGTATAAAGAATTAATCTGAATATAAAATACGAAATACGAAAATAAAAATATAAAATACGTGACAAAGTGACGTTAGAATGCAATTATACCGTCAGAATGACGCATTCAATTCCTAAAACGTGTCTTAATTCTTTCCTTATTGTTTTTTCAGTTGGAATGTTTTAATTTATTTATCGTACCTAAATGTTGTATTTTTTTATGGTATTTGGTAACGAGACGAGCTGGTCGTTTGCCTGATGGTAAGCATAACGACGGTCCATAACAATTGCAGAGCCACTCAGAACTTTGAAACAAAAACGGCTGAGCGGAACTGCAGTGCGCTCGTTACCCTGAGACATTAGGTATTAAGTCTCATAAGCCCAGTAATGTCGCTGGCTGTTTTGAAAAACTTGCACCTTCGTACTACAGGAGGGCAATCGCGTTAAAAATTATCAACCAAACCGCATCTAAACCACAATCGCAACACAGCTTTTTGACCGTTTCGTATCGCGCTAATAGTTTTACCAAAAGTTGAGACGTATCTGGACAACAACTGACAGTTAACGCTGTCAAATGAACGGCAATAGCGAATTCCACAAGCCTGAACCGAAACTAAACCACAGTAGGTATCAAACTATAACTAAACCATAATTGTACGCTGTAATTTCAAATTAGCGCGATCGGGGCCCAGCTATACCACGATCCCCGCTTGACCCATATCGTATCGTCTATTGTGGTTGTGGTTGGGGCTTGATGGAAATCTAGTCCGAGAACGGCACCCGCTTCTCCGATATCTATTAAAAAAAATTGTTTTACAACCACTGCATGTTCTGTGCAGACACCGCGGTAAATAAGCGGTGGTCCGCAAGTGATGTATGCAGCGTAAAGCGGTGTATAGTCGTCGCATCAGGGCTTCGAGACCGCACTATCTGGCCGTATTGCTGTTCTTGTCTATTACGCAGATTTTGATGGTTTTGCAGCGCTTGCGCGTGTATTATCTCGTAATCCGCGCTCGATGCAAAAGCATGGTTATTTTGCATAAGAGTCTACGGTGTGCATTACGGTAGTGAAGTTGTACTAACTTTTAAGTAATGGATTACTTTGCGCTGTTCGCAGCCGTTTTGTAATGTGCACAACAAGCAAGTAGTAACAGCGAAGTAAGTAGACTTACCTTCATTAATACAGTCCCAGCACTCCTGTATCTCGTAGCTCAGCCCCGCACTATTGTGAAAGTGAAACTTATACTTCCCCTTTGGTAGCGTCCACTCTGTGCTGTTCGCCGCCGATATATGTAAAACGGTGGGGCACCAGAAATAATCCAGCTGAAATGAAGAAGGTTCTAGGATAGATTGTGAGCAATTTCACCGAATGCGATATTTTATAATTGGTTACTTGCATGAAATACAAAACACACAAATACTGTGCTTATACAGGTGTCAGAACATTACATTAACACAATAAAAATGAAGTTAACAAAAAATATATACATTCCACAAAGATACTGGATCTAAAACTTTCCAGAATTCAAGGATTTTTTTTATCATTCAATAGTAATTTAAACTATACTATCCGATTCTTTACATTTTTATGAATAACACATGTATGACAACTATGTACTTAAACGCAGTTTTTCACGGCGAAAATCAACAACATGTGCGTTTTAGTACAACTTTACGGGCCGCGTTGATCATGTGACGTCACGCGTTAAGCCCAATTAGTATGGGGCGTTTTAGCGCTCACTAGATCCGCCTGACTTAGGCTCTAATTTTTGACGTTATTAGCATTCAATTTCCAGTTTTTTGATATAGACATTTGATTTTCATGAGAAAATGAATTCATTAGCATCATAAAAAGATAGAGTCAACATTCCAATTATATTAAGTAATTGTTTATCTTCAAAAATGTTGAGATGCAAGAGCGAGATAGCGCCGCAGAATCATGCCCCTTAAAAGTAAACAATATACTATTTATATTGTTGTATGTATGTATATTGTACAAGAATTGCTCGTAAGATGAAGATTACACGTGAGACTCACCGAAACAGCACCCTTCGTGCCTATAATCTCAGCCTTATTAGTCATGTTAGCTCTCGTGTGCGCGGACAGCGTGGCCGTCCTGCCGTCCTTGTACTTGAGGGCGCACGATATGGACTCGTCCACGCCGGCCGCGCTCAGGTGGCCCGTACACACAATGTCCGTGGGCGGCTCCTTGTACACGAACTGGACTAGCTGCAGCATGTACACGCCGAGGTCTAACACGGCGCCGCCGCCTAGGTCCTTCATTCTGGAAGAGTACACACGGGAAATTAAAAATTTTCGATAATTTATTGTAGTTATACTTAACTACTGTTAAGAGTATTGTGAGATGCTTACAGATTGTCTTAAATAAGATCCGACTTTAGGCCTGTTCAGATCTAAGTGTCGTTCCAGGACTTTCGTGGCTTTGGTTTGATCATTACATCTGATGTTAAGTAACGAATGACGTCGTAAAACGCTGTCTGCTCTCAAGAGCGATTTCCAAAACACAGGCCTATGGATACAGATTTTCATTAAGAGGGTGATAGCTAGCCAGCCGAGTACTAGAAAATACCTCACCACCATGTTAAGGTTCATCATCTTGGTTTCCTTCGCTAAATGCTTAAGTTCATTGTATAGGATTCGAACCACTGACCTAAAGATCGCCGGGTATCAACACGCATCATTTCAAATCTCAAGTACATAACATAATTACGTATTACATAACATAGTTACGTATTACATAACGTAATATGTATTGATAAAATATCAGTTTGACCTATAAAACTACGTACGCAAGTATTCCTGACGTTTACCCATATACGCAATCATTAAATGGCCAGATAACCTTTCTATTGTCTCAAATGAATGCATTAATTAAATTAGAAGTTAATGATCACAATGAAGTCGATTTATGGAATTGAGAGATGTAAATTAACGTATTGAAAAATTCCATTCCTATATAACCTTTATATTGTGTTCCAAAATAGATAAAAGGTTAGTAATGTATATATTATGGTACTGTTAGGGCATAGAACAGCTAGGGTGAGCGGAGCTGAAGATTTTATAGATAGAATATAGAATTATAGATATTTATGAAATATATTTTACAGTGTTAACCGACACTAGCGGATGTTCACACAAATATATACATCACAAAAATTTCGCTTCCAACAGGATTCGAACCTGCGTCTTCTGGGTTTACAGGCCAGACGCCTTAACCAACTAGGCTATGGGAGCAATCGATGTTGACTGCGCAATTCTTGATATGATGTATTTCTTTCCGGCTTACAAGATTTTCGATTGCTCCCATAGCCTAGGGCCTGGATAGCTAGAAGACGCAGGTTCGAATCCTGTTGGAAGCGAAATTTATTTGTGAGAATATAGATTTTATAGATAGTTCAAATGAAAGCACATATCTTACAGGTTTCGTACGAATCGATGAAATGAAATCATATTATATCATACAGATTTCGAACGAGTGCATCAAAATGAAAGCATACATATATCTTACAGGTTTCTTTCAATGTCGTTTATTTCGACCCCGAACTGTACGCTGGTGTGATATATGTCCCCGAGCCCGCCGGTGATGATGTGTTTATCCAAAGCGTCGTAAGCAGGGAAGAACCGCGACCACATCCCTTCTAAGAGGAACAGCTTCTTGTCTCTCGCGAGATCCACCAATGCCTTAGTCTGTTTGTATGTCATGCCCATCGGTTTCTCGCATAATACATTCTTTCCGTTATCCAACATTAGTTTTGTTACTTCGTAATGCTGCAAATTAAGTACGCTCACGAAAACAATGTCTGGAAAGAAAATGTGCTGGATAATTGTGAGATAAGATTATAAGCGAGGTAAACGATTAGTAAGTTTGTAGGTTAGTTAAAAGACGAGAGATAGGGAAATTAAAGAAATAGTTTATTTTTAATTTCATTTGCTATAATAACCCATAACTATAAGGTAAATTAAAACTATGTACTTGCAAATATTTTAGAATTAAAGACTTGCTAGAAACTTGAATGTAGTAGGCATAGTCAAGCACAGTGACACTTCGGCAATTCGTCTAACACATACCCCAGTTGAATACATAACCGGGCGTGGAAATCTTCTAATCAAGCAAACTTGTACAAGTATGCAGGTCATGCGCGACAGAAGGGGTATTAATAAATTAACAAATAATTAGTTTTTAAACGTCTAATCGGGCCACTAGCTTAGGGCACACTACTTATAAAACATTTCGTCTTAATAACTACAGGTTTGTTTCTATAAACAGTTACTATTAACTCTATAGCTCTTAGTAACTAACATGTATTCTGTGGAATAGAGCGCTGTCATGCGTGTATACTCTCGGTATAATTTAAAATATTATAAGAAACTATGTAATTCTAGTTGCTTTCCGCGTATGTCTGTAGGCATATACAAATACATATGTATAGTTATATACTCGTATATAAGACACAGCTCTATTTACAAAAATGTGTCGTATCAATAGCCTCAATACGATCTCGTGTCTACACGCTCTATATACACGCTTGAACATTAGCTGGTATATATTAAATGCGACAGCAGTTATGAAACAAGGTTAATTGATATAATTGGAAGTAGAGGACATACTAACTTTTTATAAATAGATAGGGAGCGCAATGTTATTTTATACATTTTCAACATGTGACGCAAATTCTTGGTAAGATGATCTGAAAGATCGAGTTGTAAACGCGCGCAGTTTTGCTCCCGTATAATGAGACAGGCAAGACAAAGTCAGTTATAGCCGATAGAAATAGATATAGTTTTAGAAATATAAATTTTGCGAAGCGAGTCGAATCGCTCTGAAAACCATTCACGTATTAGCATGTAATACAATAGATCATTTGAGCGTGTTATTAGCTTACCTATAGATTCATCACGCGCGAGCGCTTCGTAGCCTTCGTAAGCTGTAGTGATTTTGTGGAGCGTGGCTAATCTGTGGACACGGTCCAAGTCCTTCCCAGCGATGGCCACTACACGATGCTGGTCCGGTGGGAGAGTAGCCATGGCCGTCAGGAAGTCGTGGGCTATCATGCCCACCCCGGCTATGCCCCATTTCAGTACTATGCCCATCTGTAAAAGAAGGTATACTCTCGAGGTACGAGTTCACTCAACCGCTGCCGGTGTCGAACTGGCAGTGATATGACCTGTCTATTAATTTATAGTATTTCCAGTTGATAAACATTAGAACAATAAACTAATATATACACATATTGCACGTTTATCACAGACGTAGTTTCCATTGCATTGGGCAGATTGGTCATCTTCAGAATACAATGAAGAAACCAAACTAGTAAAAAAGTTATAAAAACACGACTGGCCCTAGCCAGTGTCACTCGGGATGTACCTATGGATTCTAAATTTCTAACGATACCACGTACATCAAAATCTGTTCAGGCGTTTACAAGTCATGGAATAAAGAAACTCACACGTACAAAATGTATACACATTTTAAACACTCTTTTTTTGTGCAGTCTTGTGAAAATCCACTCATTAGTGTAATACAATCTTTAAACATAGTTTCTGTGCAAAGATTCCAAGATTCCGTCCACATGGATAGGTTGGCAATTTGTTTTTTTTACTGCGTTAATTACTGCATTTAATTATATAAGCCATACTTAAAATCATCTATAGAATCTGGGAATAGTCAAAGAGAGAGTGAAAACAGATGAACTTTCTGTCAAGCGAGTTTCACCGACGACTACGTCGACATCGCCGCTTACCATCATTGGTGATTTTGTTGTATTTGCCATTACTTGATATATCTATCTATCTCCAACTGACCTAATAGCATGGCCTACCCAAATAAACTTGATAACAGTTTCGATTGTTAATCAATAGAGCAAATCTTTACGATCAATATAACGCGACGGTCACTCGTCTAAAAAAAGGTCACTTCCCATCACAGTATCCAATTTGGCCGGATGCATCTCTAGTAAGTCTGTGTTGGCCGGTTTCAGCTTCCGGCCTGAAGCGCGGAATCTATATCTAGGTAAGGGAGTGTATTCTCGACTCCATCGGGTTAAGGACTGTAAGATATATATTATGTATAGTACCTTTGTATTATTGTAATCAACGAATGTTTGTATATTTCAGACTCTGTGGTGACGAGCGCCTGTGTCTGTTGCTGTCAACTATGTAGTGACAGTGACAGTTCCAAACCGTATCTGACAGCACTGACACTTGCGCTCGTCACTGACGGACGGTGTAGAGTGTGTAGTAGTCTGTGGGTTAGGACACTTGATTTTGTACGGTCTAGAAGGCAACACGCGATTGAGAGCACCGAATAAAAATCTAAATATATCTTAGCAATCATCGTTTCATTTCTGAGTTTGAGGGCCAGTCTTTCAACTCAGAAGTGGGATAAAGAAAACACTCCCACTATTTGATTAATATCTCGAACCGAAATATTTTTTTTTCTCTCTGGTACTTTGACGGTAGTGAAAATAATGGTTTGAGATCATGGATTTACACATCAAAAATGGAAGTAATCGGAAGAGTCGATCCCGCTATACTCCGGACATTGAGGAACCAACTCGTAAGCGTCGTCGTGATCATGGAGCAAGTGAAAATAGATCAAGAGCACTGAAACGTAGCAGACACCACTATAGAGGAGCACGCAGGGAGTCAACCGATCGAGATGCGCGGAGAAGCCGATCTACATCGCGCACTGGAAGGCGACATCGACGAAGCCGGAAGCGCAGCCGCAGGCGGGAGCACGAGCATCGGCCGAGTCGCAGTACGGACAGAAAATCGAGACACATCAGGCACGGGTCAAGACGAGGGTGTCGGCGCAGATCATCGCATCGTGGCAGCTCTCTCAGCAGCAGCTCGAGTGACACTACTGCTGTAAGTGGGGCGCTGCGGCCACCGACGGAACACGTGAGTCAATCGGTTTTACCTAGTAGTAGTAGAAACTCAGTTGTTTTTAAGTGAACTAGTAAAATCATTGACGAGTGTTAAGCCAGAAGGCAACAAGTTTCCAATGCTAGGCAATGTCATCCCTGAGTTCGATCCTATGATTAAAAGTCAAACTATTAATATGTGGTTGAATAAAGTGGAAGAATGCAGTAGATTATACAAGTGGGGCGATGACCAGATCATACACTATGCGTTACCTAAACTGACAGGCATCGCCCGCACTTGGTATCAGGCTTTACCTTCAATGTCATTTTCGTGGCCCGAGTGGAAAAACAAACTGATTGATTCTTTCCCTAGTAGTGACGATTACGCCGAATTATTGTCCGATATGTTATCTAGACGTGTGAAGTATGGTGAGTCGTTAGAACTTTATTACTACGAAAAGATAAATCTGTTGAATCGTTGCGAAATTTCTGGGCAGCGCGCAGTGGCCTGTATTTTACACGGTATCGAGGATCGTTCTCTAAGATTAGGCGCGAAAGCGGCAAAATGTCGTGAGCCCGAAGAAGTACTGAATTATTTTCAGTCGATTAAACAACAAAGTCGGGAGGTAGATAGATTAAAAATTAGCCATGACAAGAAACAAGTGATGCCAAATAGCGCTAGCTCGAATTTTAAGCAATTTGGTGGCAATGACCCAAAAAGTTCTAAGGCTCAGGCTAGTACGTCGATTGCTTGCTTCAATTGTAATGAACTTGGCCATTATAGTTTCCGGTGCACAAAGAAGATACTAAGGTGCAACATTTGTAACAGGATAGGTCATTTAGCTAATAACTGTACTCGGTTACCTAATGAGTCAAACAAAAATACCGAGTCAGAGAAAAGAGTTATGCAGGTTGACGTTGAGGGCTCTAGTAATAACAAATATATTGTGCCAATAAAGGTGAACAACAACGATTCGGTTGGGTATATAGATTTAGGCAGCCAGTGTACCTTGATACAACGTGTGGGGTTGTCGAAGGGTCGGTGTTCAGAAGGGATGAATGATACCAGACTGCCAAGTTACAACTGATTCTTTATTTGAGACTTTCTCGTATATTTATATAAAACTCAAATATTGGACGGGCATGGACGTGCATTGCGCGTTCGTCTGTCCTGCTCTGGCCCATGCGTGTTGCTCTTCCGTCCCTCTCGCACACTATAAATATATACGGGACGAGGCGCGCGTGGAAGGCAGTGGCCACGCGCAACGCGCGCGAGATGCACGCGCACAGCGCGCGAGACGCGCTGGTGAGCTGTCCCCACATCACTCCCCCTCAAGCGAAGCGTACAGTGGGCTTCACCACTCGGCCTGATCTCGTCACGTGGGGCTGACTGGGGGCATCTCGAAGGGCAGAGCTGCTTCCATCTTCGTGTGCTACATCGTCACTGTTCTCGATGTAGGCGGGCTTGAGGCGATCTAGCGATACGACGGAAGTACGAAGCGGTAGGCGTAGCTTGAAGTACTTGTCGTAGCGCTTGATTATTTCGTAGGGACCGTCGTAGGGTGGCGTTAGCGGTGCGCGTACTGTGTCGTTTCTTACGAACACATGTGTGCACGTCGCGAGGTCCTTGTACACAAATGGCTCTGGTTGTGCATTCTTCGATCGTGGTGCTGGCCTCAGTGTTGCCATCGTATCCATGAGACGGCGCACGTAGTCATTGTCTACGTTGTCTGGATTGGCCGGTACTATGAAGTCCGCGGGTATGCGTAGCGTAGCTCCGTAGGTCATCATTGCCGGGCTTAGGTTGCTATTGGCGCGTAAAGCTGTGCGCAGACCCAATAGAACCGTAGGCAACTCGTCTGTCCATCGTGTTGTAGCACCGCGTGCCATTAGTGCTGTCTTCAAAGTTCGGTGCCAACGTTCAATTTGCCCGTTTGATTGTGGGTGATAGGCAGTAGTTCGGATGCGAGTGATGCCGAATCTCTTCATTAGCGTGTTGAATAACGCTGATTCGAACTGTCTTCCTTGGTCGCTTGATATTCTTAAAGGCACGCCGAATCTTGCTATCCAGTTCTCGTACAGTGCCTTGGCGACGTTCTCAGCAGTAATGTCTATAAGCGGCACGGCTTCAGGCCATTTGGTGCAGCGGTCAATAATGGTCACGCAGTAGCGAAAGTCGTTAGATAGGCGTAGCGGACCGATTATGTCGATGTGAATATGTTCGAAGCGTTGAGACGGTGGAAATTCGCTTAGCGGCGTTACGACGTGACGATTGATCTTTGCTCGTTGACAATCCAAGCACGCTCTTGTCCACTCGCTGACATCGCGATTCATTGCAGGCCAGAAAAACTTCATGCTGATTTGCTTCCGTGTCGTTCTCACGCCTGGGTGACATAAATCGTGTTGCGCTTTGTATGCAGCATGCCGATATGTCTTGGGCAGGTATGGTCGCGGTGTTCCAGTCGACATCTCGCACTTGATTGGTCGACTCAGTCCAGGTATCGTGATGTCAGTGAACTTCAAGTTTTGTTGGTTCATAAGCTGTTTCAGTTCTGATTCTTCATGCTGATCTGTAGCGAGTTTCTCGTAGTCGATTGTAGTAGGGCATCGTATGTCTTCTATACGCGATAGCGCGTCAGCTACGGCGTTGTTTTCGCCTTGCACGTATTTAATGCTAGTGCAAAACTGGCTTATGAAGTGAAGTTGTCGTTCTCGTCGTGGTGTGTCGCTATTGGTCGCCGGTCGTGTGAGCGCGTTACTGAGCGGTTTGTGGTCCGTGAAAACGGTGACGTCGCAGCCTTCAATTAAGCGACGGAAGTGTTTAATAGCTGTGTAGATAGCTAATAACTCCCGATCGTAGACGCTGTAGCGACGCTGTGTAGCACTCATTGCTTTGGAGAAGTATGCGAGCGGTTTCCACTCGCCATCTACGTTTTGTTGTAGCACTCCGCCGAGACTGTGATCAGAGGCGTCCGTCATGAGAGAAAGTGGGCAGCTGGGAATTGGATGTGCCAGCGTTGTAGCCTCTGAGATGCTTTGGCGGCATTTTTCAAAAGCTATGTCTGCTTCTTTTGTCCAGTCAATCTCTGTCTTGTCGCTTCGTTTTGTGTTGTGCAGGTACTTGTTGAGTTCGCTCTGTAGTTCAGCTTGATTTCGTAGGCAGCTCCGGTAGAAATTTAGCATGCCGAGAAAACGACGTAGCTCGGCGATTGTTTTTGGCTTCGGATAGTTTGTTATAGCTTCGATGCGTTCTTCGGTCGGTCTGATGCCTTGAGATGAAACTTCGTAGCCAAGAAAATTTAATTTGTCTCGTCCGAATTCGCATTTCTCCATCTTTAGTGTGATGCCATATTTCTGAAGGCGCTCCAGTACTTGTCGCAGGAGTATTTTGTGGCTGGCCTCATTTTCCGAGTACAGCAGAATGTCGTCAACAAAGCAGTAGCAATCAATGCCTCGTAGTACTTCGTGCATGAATCTTTGGAACGTTTGACTTGCGTTGCGTAATCCAAATGGCATACAGTTGAATTCAAATAGGCCAAACGGAGTTGTGATGGCTGTCTTCTGTGCGTCTTCTTCGGCCAAAGGGATCCAGAAATAGGCCATTTTTATGTCGAGCTTCGAGAATACAGTCTTATTATACAGTTGATAGTTGAAATGGTCGAGTCTTGGTAGCGGGTATCGATCGACAAGTGTGGCTGCGTTGAGTCTTCGGTAATCCCCACAAACTCGTAAGCCTCCATCTTTCTTTTTCACGATGTGTAGAGGGCTCGCCCATGGACTCTTAGATGGTTTACAAACGCCCATCTCTAGCATGTGATCAAATTCTTCCTTTGCGGCCTTGTATTTGTCAGGTGGAAGCGGGCGGGGGCGGGCGAAAAGTGGCGGTCCGGTCGTCTCAATGTGGTGGACGACGTCATGTTTCGGTGGCTCCTTCAAGGACATCGGTCGTAGGACATCGGGGTACTCCTTCAGTATGTCGTAGTACGTTTGATCAGTGCTGATGACATGTACAGTTTCATCACATGTTGATGTTTCGAAGGCGTTGATGGATAGTTCCGTAACTCTGTCGACTAGCTTCTTATTATGGAGGTCGACGAGCAGCTTGAAATGTCGTATAAAATCAGCTCCCAGGATCGATGTTTTCACATCTGCGACGACAAAGTTCCACAGGAAACTACGCCGTAGACCAAGATTCAGCCTGAGCGTTTTCTCTCCATACGTAGTGATCGGCGTATTGTTTGCGGCGTATAATTTGTAGGCGCTTGCACAGGTTCCTTTGCGTTTGTTTGTTGCCGCCAAAACTGATATGTCGGCGCCTGTGTCTACGAGGAAACGTTCTCTGGTGTCGCGATCGAAGACACATAGGCGGTTTGTATGGGAAGAGACACCGACTTCCGCCAACGTCGATGTCAGATCTAGTTTTCCGACGGTTTCGTCTTCCTTCTACAGCACGGCGATTCGCAGCGCTTCGCTTTGTCACCGAATCGGTAGTGGTATTTGCATTCCCACGTTGGATCATCAGTCTTCAACTTCCTTTGACGCGATCTTGATCGTGAGCGAAATGGACAGCGATACAGATGGTGGTCTTGTCGCTGGTGAGAGCGACCGCGTAGTTCGGCGATTTCGAGGCTCAGCTTTTCAATCTGTTTCGATAGCACCGAAACGGCAGCGAGGTCTAGTTCTGACTTCATGTTTAAGTCTTCGTTTCCCTGTTTCATTTTTTTTTTCTCGGGGTCACCAATGTGGGGTTGTCGAAGGGTCGGTGTTCAGAAGGGATGAATGATACCAGACTGCCAAGTTACAACTGATTCTTTATTTGAGACTTTCTCGTATATTTATATAAAACTCAAATATTGGACGGGCATGGACGTGCATTGCGCGTTCGTCTGTCCTGCTCTGGCCCATGCGTGTTGCTCTTCCGTCCCTCTCGCACACTATAAATATATACGGGACGAGGCGCGCGTGGAAGGCAGTGGCCACGCGCAACGCGCGCGAGATGCACGCGCACAGCGCGCGAGACGCGCTGGTGAGCTGTCCCCACAAACGTAATGAGGCGTCCATGTTGGGGATTAGTTGGTCGGTAGATGAATTACCTGTTATGAGAGGGTTAGGTAACAATGTAGTGATACCATTAGGAAAAGCTAGTGTAGACATTGAGATTCACGGCGTTGCAGAGAAGATTGACGCGTACGTAGTCGAAAACGGTATAATAAAATATCCAGTACTAATTGGTCACAGCTTCACTGAACGACCTGGAATTATTATTACGAAAACAACTGAATCTTTAACAATCAGTAGGGAGGATAAATCAAAATTACGGCTTATGCTTAACGAAGATACCATAATTCAGCCAATGCGAATGACGATCGTTTCGGTGTACTCTGATAAGACCTACTCCGGCTCTGTGTATGTTAAGGGTTCATTAAGGGGCGAGCCTAATAAAGAATTCTACATTTTGCCCGGCGAATACGAATTAGAAAAAGGGATTGGAGCTTTGATTATACAAAACTTCAGTAACGAATCATTTACACTAAGCAAAGATACCTTGATCACTCGAGTTGTTACTACTGAAAACTTTCTAAGTGTGAACATACTAGACCTTAACGACTCCGATACGAAATCTGATCTGAATTTTGGCACTCAGTTGACTGGCGATGAAGTCCGTCAACTCGAGGTGCTTCTTAAGAGATACGAACGTTGTTTTTCTTCTAGTTTAAAAGATTTAGGGTACACTAACGTAATACAAATGGAAATCGAATTGAATGACACTCACCCAGTTGTTTATCGTCCTTATCGACTTTCCTACCCCGAGCGTGAATTAGTGCAGACTATGGTCCAAGAGATGATCGATGCTGATATTGCGTGTGAATCCAATTCACCTTATGCCAGCCCCATTCTTCTTGTAAAGAAGAAAACTGGTGATAAGAGACTATGCGTCGATTACAGGGCTCTTAACAATAAAACTCGTAAGGAACACTACCCCTTACCTTTGATTGATGATCAGTTGGATAGGTTGGCGGGTAATTCCCTCTTCATCAGCCTCGATCTCGCATCTGGTTATTACCAAATACCGATGGCAGAATCGTCACAAGAATTCACAGCATTCGTCACACCGGACGGGCAATACCAATTTAAAAGAATGCCGTTCGGATTAGCGAATGCCCCTTCGGTTTTCCAAAAGGCGATGAATAAAGTTCTTTCGAAATTAAAATATGTGGTAATTTACATGGATGACGTATTAATCCCTGCCAGCTCATTTGATGAGGGTATGACTCGTTTGGAGGAAGTCCTTCAACTTTTGTCACAAGCGGGACTAACGCTTAAGTTGAAGAAATGTCACTTTTTCCAAACTGAGTTAGATTTCCTGGGTTTCCATGTATCTGGAGATGGAATACGGCCGGGGTCACGCAAAACTATTGCCATTTCCAACTTCCCTGTGCCCCAAAATGTACATGATGTGAGACGTTTTATAGGACTCGCTAGTTTCTTTAGGCGATTCGTTAAGGATTTTGCACTTCTGGCGTGTCCCATGACAAATTTATTAAAATCCAAATTTGAATGGAAATGGACTGAAGAATGCACATCAGCTTTTAATACAATAAAACATAAGCTTGTAGAACGACCGATATTAGCCTTATTTGATGCCCGACTAGAAACCGAATTGCATACAGATGCATCAAAGATAGGTATCGCCGGTATACTGATGCAACGCGGTAGTGATGGCCAGCTGAGACCAGTAGCTTATTATAGTCGAAAAACGTCAGAAGAAGAACAAAAACTTCATTCTTTTGAGCTCGAGACATTGGCTGTCATTGCCTCGTTGAGTCGGTTTCGTGTATATCTGCTAGGATTACGATTCAAAATAATAACGGACTGTAACGCCTTGAGAACAACTTTGACAAAGCGTGATCTGATTCCTAGAGTCGCGCGATGGTGGGTGCAGTTACAGGAGTACGATTGTGAAATCGAGTATAGGCCTGGAGCACGTATGGCTCATGTTGATGCTCTAAGTCGTGCCCCAGTAACTGAGCCCACCGACGAGACAAACACGCATGTGATTGATGTCTTACAAGTAGAAATAACAGACTGGATTTCGACAGTTCAGAGTAATGATGAAGAAATAAAACGAATAAAAGACATTTTATTGGACGATCATACTAAATTCGTGGCTGACGTACGAAATAATTACCAAATTAAGGGGGGACATGTGTATCGTATTGTAAAGGATGGGATTCGTTGGGCAGTGCCAAGAAGTGTTAGGTGGCAGGTCCTGCGAATGAACCATGACGACGTAGGGCATTTTGGGTTTGAGAAAACCTTGGGTAGATTAAAGTCATCATTTTGGTTTCCAAAAATGCGTCGCTTTACCAAGAAGTACGTGTCGTCATGTTTGCAATGTGCACACCACAAAGCTCCATCAGGTCCTAAGGAAGGTTTGCTACATCCAATACCTAAGGTAGAAATGCCATTTCACACACTCCATGTAGACCATCTTGGCCCGTTCGTTCGCTCTAAAAGAGGCAACATGTATATACTTGTGATTGTCGATGCATTCACGAAATTCGTGAATATACGCGCAGTTAAAGACACAAAAACTGTAACTGCAGTCAAAGTATTAAAAGAATATTTTAGCTACTTTGGTGCTCCATCGCGACTAGTTTCTGATCGAGGTACGTGTTTCACAAGTGCAAGATTCGGGGAATTCACGGAGAAGATGAATATAAAGCATATATTAAATGCAGTCGCAACTCCTAGAGCGAACGGACAGGTAGAGCGCTACAATCGAACTATATTGGATGCTTTGAGCACAAAATGTCACGATGAAAGTGAAAATACTTGGGACGAATACGTAGGTGACATTCAATTAGGTATAAATACGACGGTGAATAAGTCCACGGGAAAAAGTCCTTCAGAATTGTTATTTGGGTGCAAGTTGATGACTACGTCAGAAAACATGTTATCTGATGTGATTTCCAAAACATCTCAGTTGGTGACAGGTGACGGTTTGATGCAGTTGCGATCTGCTGCCAAAGACAAAATTGATAAAGATCAACAACTTGCGAAGGTAAGATTTGACAAGAATAGAAAACAGCCGAGGTCATATAATGTTGGAGATCTCGTCAGGGTTGAAAGGACTGTGATAGACAAAGAACATATAGGAAAATCAAAAAAACTTATTCCAAAATTTCAGGGTCCGTATCGAATTACGAAAATTCTACCTAATGAACGATTTGTAGTAGAAGATACTCCACTTACTAGGAAGGGGAACAAAAGGTATGAAAATGTAGTAGCAATTGATAAGGTACATCCGTGGCTCAACTTTAATGATTATTGCAGTGACAGTGGTAACGAAAATGACAATGAAACTAACGAAAGCGATAATGAAGTAGATTGAATAGATAATCAAAATAATAAATTTGATAGCAAAATATAATATGACGGCGCTTTTATTATTTTCGAGTGGCAAGGAACGTCGTAGCTGACAGTAGTGACAGCTGACGGTTTCTTGACACTGACACAACCCCGGGTGCTAGTGTGCGTGAAGAGCGAATCATTCGGTTGCCGTCAGTGCCATTACATTTTGGAGAGGCAATCCGTTAATATCTCGCAAGCGCATTACGTGTTCGGTGGAGTGTCTTTGCGTTAAATCTAATTAGAATACCCTCTATCTAACCATTGTAATATTTCGTTGATTAGAACGTTTATATTTTGGAAGTTTAGTTTGGTATTCTCCTCGCCCGATATACCCACGCCTACCTTCACAGTATAATAATCGATATGGAACCTTCTGATAAAGGCGATTGTGACCATGTGCCTTTATCAGAAGTGGGATCCGAAGGGCAAAGTCCAGAGAGGAGGATACCTGCAACAAGAAAGCGCCCGCAGCATCATCAGACCCAAATTTATCAGAAATTACTGTTACTACTATGAAGCTATACTATGAAGCGCTGCTATACTATGAAGCACTGCTATGAAGATTACTGCTATCAAGATTATTAGCAGCCTCGGCACCACAAATTAGCATTCGAATTGGCCGAAGACATTATCATTGGGAACGTGCCGTCGGTTGCGAGGAGTGTAATAAATCCGCATTGATGAGGGCCGCCGAGATGAGATCCAAACCAAGGACATACAGCGGTGTAACGCCGCAAGCGACAAGAGGAGCCTGCTGCTGCAAACAACGCGCTGAGCGAAGTACAGCGAAGATCACCTGCTTCTTGTATGGACAACCTGGACGTGCTTCGGGCGGCGCCGCCGGCGTGTCCCGGCCGAAAAGGAGGCGGCGGACCAGCGACAGCCAAAGAAGATGTTGTCTGATATGTCATCTGGTGAGCTCGTTTCCTTCTTGTTTGACAGTGAATCTGCTTGTTTGTTAGTGGCTTGTAGTTTTGCCAAGAAGTTTCCGGGTACTTTAAGAGTAACTAAGTATACCTTTAGGTAAAGGTGACGTGAAATGTGTTTCACATATTGTTATCAATGTATACAGCGCAAGTCTAAAGTGCAAGGTACTATTAGTTTCAATTCGTATGTGATAGTTAATACTGACCATTGGTGATTACAGGTATATAGGGATGCTCTTAGAAAATAACGTGCCGGTGCAGGTCCATAATAGTCAAATTAAATTCTATGTACCTAAGCAAAGAATCTAGCACCTACAGATCTACCAAGTGCCAACTACTTATCTGTGAAATAGCGAAAAATAGAACCAAAGCCACCTTGTTGAAAACGTCATTAGACAGTTTATACAGTCATGATAGGTACATGGTCCAGCATTATTGATGGATATACATCAATCATGGACCACGGAGAAGCCACTATCACCGTTATTCACCGCTTGACGCATGTTGTACTGCTTGGCGTCGTGGTGCTTAGAAGTCTAGTCCGCGCGCTAATCGTGGTATTCGAGGGTGTGGAAGAGACTCGCACACGGCAGACATTTCAACGACCTCGACTCAAAAAAATAGTTTCACAGTTATAGTTCGCTCACGTCTTGTAGCTGCATGTTCGGTGCAGAAGCCGCGGTGAACATGCGGCGGTGCGCAAGTGATTTGTTTGGTAGAGTAAAGCAGGGCAGAGGTCGCTTTGAACCTAGGCAGGGTTTCAGGGGAGTGAAAGAGATAGCAAGATCTGGCCCTGTTGCTGTTGTTGTCTGTTCCGTGGATATTTGATGGATTTTCAGCGAACCGCGCGTGAGCGTGAAACGCTTTGTAATCTGCACGTGTTGCAAGGCCATGGTTACTTTGACAGCAACATGTCGACATGAATTAGTGTATACAGGGTGCTATAGGTAACTCCGTGTACGAGTTTATAGCCATGCGCATTCTTCAATTCACAAAAAAAACCTGGTCGGCCTAGGACTTACATTTGATTGCTTACTACAACTCTTACAAGATTAACATGAAATTGCTTAGATTAAAATATTACAAAAAATATGGCGAGTTATTCATCGATGGTATACTACGAGACGTGTTGCCTTAGCGTAGGTATATGAACATCGATATATGAACGCCGTGTTTGACTTACTCCGGTATAAATCAAAGAATACCAAACCATGCCTGGACTGAACGCTTAAAGCACCCTCTGATGCTAGTTTTTCGTATAACGTGAAGAAGGGCACATTTATTAAAAATCAATCAATCATTTTTTGAATGCATGGTGACCCAGTAGGGAAGGAGTCGATGGTCTGAATCCTATACTTAGCTTAAGATATCGGTCGTGATGTGACCATAGCTGTAGTAGGTAGTGCATTTTCTAGTGTTGGCCTGGCTAGCTATACCCCTAAAGTTGAAAATCTATTACCAACTACCTACCGGTGTGTTCCTGCTGCTGCACTTGAAAGCCAGTTCAAATCATAGCATATTCGCCCATCTTCGATCATATCATCGCTAAAGATCATGCGAGATAATGGTCAAGTTCTAACCTGTTGCGTATAAACAGAAAATAAGATTGCAGGCTGTAGCAATATATACCTACCTCAGAACCGTTTCTGTCAATTTTTGGACGTGATTTCCCCATAGAGTTTCATAAAGATGCAAGGTCAGGATATAGTGCAATATTAGTTCAGAGCATATATTGTGTATCACATGACTGTAGTTAGTTATTTTTATTTTAGCGGCAAACAACTGACTCGGACTGACACTTAGTCACAATATCATTCTAACGAGCTATAGACCGTATAGCAGTCGTTTGAGTGTTTAAAATCTTCCGGCAATACTGGTCGTCAGCACTTTTGCAGTCGACGAATTGTAATTTCTTATCTGCATCTAAATCTCAAACTGATACAACTCCGCGCGTCCACCGGTGGTGGGCCTTCCTACAAGCGTAAACCTATCACTTACCTATCTTTGTGTTACCAATAATTCATGTTATGTTGGGCGCCCGAGCTGGACAAACTTTAAAATGATCTAATGTGCAATACAATCACATAAATTGTATCTTACAGACTTGCAGCTATCCAATAAAGTATTGTTCTATTCTATAACTTCGATTTATTCCATTAAGGGAAGCAGCAGGTAACACGCTGTCTTTCTGTCTAGAATCCTCTCTTTGGTTCATCTTATTCATTGTACACAGTCTTTTCTCTTTCAATGTTGTCAAATTAAGACCAGCTTGACGAGACTGATTCATCCAGAAGCGACTGACCCTCCTATCAATACCTTGAATACCTAGTATATCCCAAAGGGTCAACGTATCTGTCAAGCCTAAGATAAGTAAGCCTATATAGTTTATAACAGAACTGCAGTAAGGTTAAAGCAGTTACTCACACATGCGATGTCCGAAAAGGTGTAGGTACTCTAGAGGAAAGATTGATCGCCAAGAATATGCTTCAGTAGTAAAATCGATGTTTTTACAAAACATGTTCGTCTTGAAAATACACCTTCACTTGATGCAGCCACTGCCATCAAGCTGTTTTCCTTCTCGGTGTGCGTAAACGAATTATAGCTGCTCAGGGTAGGTGGTGCTACATAAGCGCAGACTTAAAAGATTTCTGCAGTGATACCGCTTCATCTAAACCGGCTCTAGCAGGGTAAAGGGCCAGGTAGAGCGGGTAATAGAGCTTACTGACTATACTAAAGAATGATCGGAATAAGACATGGAGTGACGAACTTTCCGAAGTTCAGTTAGCAATGAAAAGAACGGGGTCCAAGGTAATAGGTTATTTTGCAACGGAATTGATGTTCGGCGTACAAGCATAGTAATTAGATCTCTCTAGTATATCACCACACTCAGAACCTAGGTCTCAATTAAATTAGACTACCATCCAAAAAAAACGCAACTGAAGTTGTCTTAAAGACAGCTAAATCGAACGCAAGGCGTCTCAATCGTGACAAGGCAATTACATGTAAAGCCATTTTTACTAGGTGATTTCGTTGTTATATGTAGCGAACGTAACCAAACCAAAGTACAGACAAAATTCAAAGTTACATTTAAAATTATTTGCGCTTTAGACTAGTAAGAGACATCGATAGATCTAATTGCATTTGCAAATTTTGCGTGTAGTACGCGGATTAGTTGTGGCAGCTACTTAGTACCTTAATTGATAGAGCAGAGTAGGCCGAGACGGCGGTCCACAATCAGGAGAATGATGATGATGATGATGATGGGGTATCAGCTGAGAATGAGAGTGATACAGTCTCGGTATTTAGTTCGTGCAGATTGACCGCTAGCTCTTAAGCCGCTGCTTCTAACTTTGATGAAGAGTAAATTGTAAATTGAAGGCTTATCTATCTAGTTTGTGTGTGTGTGTGTAAATCTCGTGTTCGTATCAATTTTGACACCTTACCTTGACTTTTAACGTGTGATTTACAACAGAAAGCTTATGAGCAACTATGACTATGACTGTGATTATTAACTAACACATGGTACGATATCTGATCGGGGGACTGGCTCATGTGGGCTTACGTCCTAAATCAGACTACAGTACTTGTGAGCTATGACTGATGACTGACTTCTTGTGCAGCAAGTGAATGGTCTAAGGAGCTGGCCTATGCGGGTTGAGGTTCCGGATCAGTTCACTGGGCTGGTTTGTTACTGAAGGGACGCTGCGAGCTGTCCGGTCCAGTGTGTACTGCTTCGTGTGTCGCCAGTGGATGGTCTACAGGAGCTCGTCCCGCCTATAAGGGTCGTCGTTCCGGATCAAGCCACTGTGCTGGTGACTGTAGGGACATGTGAGTTGTCCGGTCCAGTCTGTATTGCTTCGTGTGTCGCCAGTGGATGGTCTACAGGAGCTCGTCCCGCCTATAAGGGTCGTCGTTCCGGATCAAGCCACTGTGCTGGTGACTGTAGGGACATGTGAGTTGTCCGGTCCAGTCTGTATTGCTTCGTGTGTCGCCAGTGGATGGTCTACAGGAGCTCGTCCCGCCTATAAGGGTCGACGTTCCGGATCAAGCCACTGTGCTGGTGACTGTAGGGACATGTGAGTTGTCCGGTCCAGTTTGAGTTGACGTGACGATACGTGATGTGTTGGACTGATATTGAGAATTGGTTTTGTGACTGAAGCGAGGGACTCTGTGAGGTGTCCAGTTCAGTTCGTGTTGACGTGACGTTATGATGTGTTGCACTGATGTTGAGAATTGAGATAACGTTTCACGAGTTGACTGACAAAATGTGTCAGGATTGATTTTGAGATAGTGTTTGCGAGTGATAAAGTGATAATAATGTGTCAGCGATGAACGAGCGTAAATGTTGAGTCTTCCAGCTGTGTTTTGTCTTTGCAGATTAACTGGAGAACCAGGGTGGGGCGTAAGCAGACGCACGAGGACGTGCGAACGTCAGTCCGGCCGTGACGGCGCTTTTATTATTTTCGAGTGGCAAGGAACGTCGTAGCTGACAGTAGTGACAGCTGACGGTTTCTTGACACTGACACAACCCCGGGTGCTAGTGTGCGTGAAGAGCGAATCATTCGGTTGCCGTCAGTGCCATTACATTTTGGAGAGGCAATCCGTTAATATCTCGCAAGCGCATTACGTGTTCGGTGGAGTGTCTTTGCGTTAAATCTAATTAGAATACCCTCTATCTAACCATTGTAATATTTCGTTGATTAGAACGTTTATATTTTGGAAGTTTAGTTTGGTATTCTCCTCGCCCGATATACCCACGCCTACCTTCACAGTATAATAATCGATATGGAACCTTCTGATAAAGGCGATTGTGACCATGTGCCTTTAAATATATAAATTGAAATAGATACAAATAATATAAAAATGAAATAAAGATGTAAGATTTGATTACTTTGATTTTAATACTAATACTAAGTGCCTATAATGGTATTATGTTAAGCAATGAATGATCAGTGCAGAAATGAACAGCTTTGTATATAAATTCAATGTTGCACAGATGATCGTGGATTGTTGCAGAACATGATACTACTATAATTACTAAACTGACATAGATTAATAATAATGAATAGATTAGATTGTGATTGTGACATACGTTAAAAAGAAAGCGTTCGAATTAGAATTAAGATTTGATAGTGAATGAGAATGGAGATTGAACCACCACAAGTGATAGATTTGATAACTTTTACTTTAATATCAAGTATAGAGCAATGAACAATCAGTGCAGAAATGAATAGCATTGTAAAATATTTCAATGTTGCACAGATGATTGTGGATTATTGTGGAACATGCTAATACTAAATTGATTGACCGACATAGATCAATAATAATAGATGGGATTGTAATTGTTTAATAAATAAAAAAATAAGGTCATTCGAATTAGAATTAAGATTCGATAGTGAAGTGCAGATAGTGAATGGAACTGTATCACAGTTTTGCACAGATGGTCATTGTGGTGGGAATATCAAGAGCACATGTAACGACCAATCAGTGCAGAATGGGAATGATACCAATTATTGGTGTCGCACAGATGATTGTAGTTCGTAACAGATTGTGCAAGATAAGATAAGATAAGATTAGATTAGATAAGATTTAACTAGCCATAATTAACAAAAGGATGAATATATCATTAGACTCTATGTTAAAAAGCAAAAAGTATACTATTAGTCATAACGATGTATTAGAAATTCTACAATTTTTTTTTGTTTTTTTTTGTTTGCGAAGATTATTATTGTATTAGTTCCGTGCCTCATTGATAATGTGTAAGTGCGAGGACTCACTTATTTAAGGATGGCCGAGTTGTAAGATATATATTATGTATAGTACCTTTGTATTATTGTAATCAACGAATGTTTGTATATTTCAGACTCTGTGGTGACGAGCGCCTGTGTCTGTTGCTGTCAACTATGTAGTGACAGTGACAGTTCCAAACCGTATCTGACAGCACTGACACTTGCGCTCGTCACTGACGGACGGTGTAGAGTGTGTAGTAGTCTGTGGGTTAGGACACTTGATTTTGTACGGTCTAGAAGGCAACACGCGATTGAGAGCACCGAATAAAAATCTAAATATATCTTAGCAATCATCGTTTCATTTCTGAGTTTGAGGGCCAGTCTTTCAGGACTAACCGATCGCTTGTTGATTTTGTTTAAGAATTTTTCGCTCTTCTGTCGTAACTGTTGCAATACAAACAGTGCTTGACGTTGAACGATGAGGCCAGTGATTTTTACGCCACGAAAGATAAGATAAACTGTATTTTGCATTGAAGTACGAAAATGAGGACATTTGTTTATTTTATCAGAAAATCGCTCGATAGACGTGACAAACGAAATTTAAACAGAAACTAGAGGGCAAGTCTCCTGTTCGTACCTTTACTGTAGGTACACATATTTTACAAATCGTTTTTTACTAAGACATTAATTTTAGTACGTACCCCGTATCCATTTCATTTTAGTCTAGATAGCTTGATTTGAAAAAAAATCTTTTTTCTCAAATATATTAAAGAAATCTGCTTCCAGCTTAATCAGTATTCAAATTCAAATTCAAAAGTCTTTATTCAAATAGGCCCCAAAAGGAGCACTTATGAAAGTTAAAATGACTCTAACAGCGGGCCTCTGCAACATTCATCTACCCGAATCACAGACTAAAACTAATGCTGTCTTTATCAGAACATAATAAATGACAAAGACACCAACAGACCCAATCCGTGCTCAAAGTCAACGAACCTTCCAGAAACCTACCGTGCCCGTTCCAAATTGGTATAGGCCGAGCAAGAAGAAGGGCAAGAAACTCGCCACGGCATTCTTTTTAAAAAAAGTAGTTTTTTACAATGATTCTAATGATAACAATTTAAAGTTTAGTAGTCGCCAGGAGGCTCCTGTTTGCCTCCATGCATCCTTGTCATCTACATAATCCTTAATTTTATAATACGCTTTTTTAATTAATACACTGTTGACTATACGTTTAAACTTTCCTTGTGGTAATTCAGTTAATACTTTAGGAATTTTGTTGTAGAATATGACACCATTTGCCAGGAACGATTTGTTAGTTTTACTTAATCTGAACCCTGGTACAACAATTTTATGTTTACTTCTAGTATTTAACTCATGTACATCACTTTTTAAGTTAAATTTAGTAATAATCTTCCGGACATACATTATATTTTCCAAAATGTATAGCGAGTTTAAATTTAAAGAGCTGTAAATGATATTTTAAACCCCTTAATTGAGATCTATTGTTCATGTCCTAACAATACTGTACCTACATATTTAGCAGATCACCAGGGACGCTATACATACCTAATTTTTTTTAATGACATTCGTCATTCTGTCATCTTTGTGCCCACTGTCGATTTGGGTTGATGTAAAAGAGAAGGCAGACCACGCGCACCACTGAATTGAGTAAAATTCCAATAAACGTAATGAAAAAATTAGATGCCTAATCGAAAATGTACCACAACCAAGTTTTTTGTCATTATAACGTAAGTCTCGTAATTCATAAATAACAGAGATTTCTTCCTTGCAAACTTATTTTTAGAGGTAACTTTGTCTTTTTTTTTGATCGAGCATAATTAGTAAAAAAAAATGCTTTAAAAAAGCTACGAACCGACTTCAGTGACAAACTACTGAACCGATTTTGATGAAATTTCTATGGGACCAATCTGAAAGTATATCCTTTCAAATAAAAAAAGAATTTTCCAAATCGGTTTATAAATGACCGAGATCTGAGGTAACAAACATAAAAAAAAAATACCCGACGAATCGATAACCTCCTCCTTTTTTGGAAGTCGGTTAAAAAACGTCAAGATTATCAATAATAATGACATATATTTTTCCCAGCGCCAGAAGCTCCAGGTGAGGTTTTAAGCTCACCTGATTTTGCTAAAAAACATTTTAACGTTTAGTTTATTGCTATTTAGCTGCTATATACGCCTTAAACTTATAGCCTGTGACACCTTTAGATGTCACATTGAGATGAGTTGGTGCTTCACACGTTCAAACCGGGTTAGAAATTAGGTGCTACAAGAGAATAGACGAACATACATACATACACTTCAAAATTCTCCTTCCCTTCCTTTGGATTTGCCGTAGTCGTATTTGGATAATACTGAAAAAAAAATAACGAAGACAATCGAAATATGAAATGATTATTTCCATTAATAAATAATTTTACCTATTTAATTATATATTTACCTAGGTTTAATTATATATCTACCTCACAATTTATTAAAGTTATGTTATGTAGTTATGTACCTACCTCATATTTTCCTCATTACATAGGTAATGACAATAACGATAATAGTCTGAACTTATAGCCTTAATGACGCAAATACCTAGCTGTGTACCTAATTAATTACGAGTATTATTTATTACAAATATCAAGTAGGTATCTATGCGAACGTCACAAAATCGATAAGTCGAAATAGGACTCCCTATGTCGTGTTATTGTTGGATGTCTTTGGTAGCCTAACAGTAATCTATACAAATAAATAAAATTGAAGTGTCTGTTTGTAATATCAAAATAACAGCTTTTTACTAAATGCTATAATAAAACAACCATTTTTTAAATTTTTGTCTGTCTGTTTGTTCCGGGTAATCTCTGAAACGGCTGGACCGATTTTGATGGGACTTTCACTGGCAGATAGCTGATGTTACAAGGAATAACTTAGGCTACTTTTATTTTAGAAAAAGAATTAGGGTTCCGCGCAAAAAAATAAAAACTATGAAATCCAATATCTCCGCGCGAGTGGAACCGCTGGCTGCAGCTAGTTAGCAATAAGTGTGACATAAAGTGATTGACTCACCTTGAACCTCATGTTTGGTGTTAGGTATCAACAAGTATTATATAAAACTTGTGAGGTCAGTATTGTACTCAGCTACAACAGCATTCCAGCATAAAATTAAACTTATATTTCAACAAAACCTTTTAACCACTATAGTGTATATTCATATTATACATATAAATAAAATTGATGTGTCAGTCTGTAATGTCAAAATAACAGGTTTTTACTAAATGCATATTATGAAAATATACAGGGTGAGTTTGAATTGGTATGTTACAAGTTGGGAGAACCTCCCTCGGAAAAACGTCGTCTAAAATTTCCAAAAAATAAAAAACTTTGAACTGGAAGTGCGCGGCATTTTCTGGATTTTTTATGTCTCTTCTAATCAATATTATCATTTGACAAAGTTCAACATAGTTCAAGTGAATCAGTGGATATAGGGCTGCCCAAAAGTTCTGTAGTAGAATTTCGACGTAAACTTTAAATATGTTTTCGTCAATGAAAAATTTTGAATTTAAAAACTCTTAAAACAAATGTTGTTGACCTCCAGGAGTACATTGACCCCCATTCGGGATAACATACTAATTTAAAATCAGGTTGTATAACTTGTATACGGAACATAAAGCAAAAAAAAACAATTTTTAAAATTTTGGCCTGTCTGTTTGTTCCGACTCGAGTTCCGAATAATCTACGAACGGCTGGACCGATTTTGACGAATCTTTCACTGGCAGATGTTATAAGGAGTAATTTAGGCTACGTGGGCGAATCGGCGGGGTACAGCTATAATAAGATAATAAACTATAATGGTAAGTAATGATGCGTGGTTGTAGGTACTCCGAATAAACCAGTATTATGAAAGACCTTTGGGATCTATCTGTAGAAAAATTAGTTTATTCTATTTAATTAGAAAAAAAGAAAACCGAGGAAATCGCACGTATCTATCTCACAAACAGGCTTAATAATTTTAAACTAAAAATCTTTTAAACCCGTCTTATTGCTTGCTTATTATACTTATGTACTCTAGAACTAACAATCCGTAAATATATGTGGAAAAACTAAAACTCCGACACGCAAAATTACTCTTTATGTAATACACAAAACTTCCTTATTGCTTGGCCAGTGACAATGGAATTTACTCACCTTACACCGACTGAAACACGATAAAGACTGTCTCCGATCAAACAAAATTAACAACCGACTGCGAAATTCGACACCTGCTTAGCTCATCGCACGAACAAACAATGCAAACTGAGACGTAACGAATAGAATTGTTTAGATAAACCTGGATAAACACAGCAGGGTATTAAATGCCCTTATCATTTAAGATAATCAGGCAAAAATGTGTAGGTATCGCAATGTTATCGTGTTTTTCCTTTGCTCTACTGTGATTTGTCCCGGTCGTGATACGACTGCCTTCTCGAGGCCTCCGAGACATGTGTTAATTGAAGTGTGGACATGTGTGTCACGGTATCAGACGTGGTGATGTCTGACTAGGTGTCCGTCCGTCTGTCCAGTCAGGGTAATCTCTAATACAAACTATCTTCGTAGGAGTCTCGAATGTGTTTGAGTTTTCGTTGAAAACATTTGTCTATGAAAACATCCGTGGCGTACCTAATAGTTACGCTTGCGGAAGTTTGCACTACTATTATATTAAGTTTATACTATTTGTTAACGAGACGAGCTGATCGTTTTCCCGATTGTAAGCATAACGCCGGCCCCTAACAATTGCAGTGCCACTCAGAACTTTGAGATATACAAATGCCTGCGCGGCACTGCAGTGCGCTCGTTACCCTGAGACATTAGGTGTTAAGTCTCATAAGCGTTAATTAGGTGTTAAGTCTCATAAGCCCAGTAATTTCACTGGCTACTCTGCTCATCAAACCGGAACACAGTACTACTGCTTGGCGGCAGATTTCACGAGCAAAGCAGTGGTAACAATCCAGACAGACACTCTCAGAAGAGTTATAGATAGCTATAGATGTGAAGTATTGCCTCATCTTTGCAAGGGTACCTAGCCTTTTGGCAGCCAATTGGACTCAATATGTGAGCCCAGATAATTTGTTCCCAATCCGGCTGATGTGCTCAAATCGAGCCTTCCGTCTTTTTGCAATACTTGGCAGCTTTATTATAGGCTCTCTCTCTTCTTGCGTAAGTTCTTCGCTTTGCGGTTTCAAGCATCAATCCATGCCAGGTTCGCTGTGTGCGTATGCGCCTCAGCGCGCCCACACTCAGCGTAGAACCATGGGAGAGCTTCGCCTGACATCGCAGAATAGAATGTAATAAATACATGGAGTATTGACGCAACACATCCGTCACGGCGTCCGTGCAAGCTGAAGGATCGTCAGAAGAGAAGCAAGTAAGGAAGTAGGTTGCCAAGGATAAGTCGCAATAAAGACCGTATTTCATCCCAATGTGCTGACCCGTATCGGCATAACCATAACCACCGGGAGTCTCTAGGACTGCGATCGGGCGGGGACACCGAGTAGCGGTCTGGATCAGTTTAATCAGTCAAGGCAATTGGCTGTGTGCGTAACAATATCTGGCATCCTTGTTGCGCCTTGGACCAGATGGGTGAGATTTAACAACTACGCTAGTTTTCTTCCATTAAAGAGATTACTAGATATTACGAAAAAAAAAATGATTATATCTGATAAATTTTGATGAAATCACTAGTCGTTTACAAGCTGTCTAGTTTGTTTACAAGCTTTAACCCCTTTATCAAGGCTTGAGTACATCCATCTCAGCTAATAGAGGAACATTTCCATTAGCGAGTTGATTGTCACTAATGAACATCATGAGTTTGTTTATGAACAACTGTATTTGAAGTTTTAATGTTAGTAATAATTGCTCTATTAGTAATGAAGACAAACAGAGGATTAATAGAGGTTTGTACACTGTGAGGTGGTCTATTGAATTATGAATAGGTATTAAAAGATCCAACTTGAAATTTAAAATTCAAAAAATTAAATTGAAAAAGAAATGTCCTTCATTTCCCTTACCTTCAAAGATCATTAAGGTGGTGGGTATATAAAGCCCTTGATGTGGTATTCATATGCACAATCAACCTTAATCTATTTTTAAAAGTATGTCCTGTTTTTTGGCCTTAAAAACCAGTTTCATGGGTGTAAAGATAACTACACTTACATTTGTGTATTTGGGCTTATTTCTAGGTCACATTGATAATTTATGTTACCATAAATACTTAGCTAATATTTAAATTACAAAAAAATACAGGTTTATAATTTACATTAGGTTTAGCCTTTCTTTTAAAATGTAAGCTTGTATCATTATGAATAATAAATAAATAAATAAAAAATAAAAAAATTATTACAAAAATTGAAGCAATTGAGTCTTAACAGTAAAGGAGTTTATTACTAAAATAAAGGTGAAAGTGTGTTTGTTTGACCTTCTTTCACTCCACAACTAAGCAACGGATCAACATGATTTTTTTGCATTGAAATAGTTTATGGGATGGGAACATATGATAATTTTAATCCCAGAAAAATATATAATGAAAACACGGACAGAAGGATTAACTTTTTCCATTTAGTGTTACAGCATTGAATCACTTAGACATGGTAGATCCTTGTATTTACACAACTGTACAAAGGAGTGTAATGTGTTTAGGGTTCATGTATGTGTTTGTAAGTTGTTTTATTCCACCATAACTTTTAAATGCCTAAACAGATTTGGATGTATGGAGTATTGTTATAATCCGTACATCATCCTGAGTGACACTAGCTAAGACAGTCATGTTTTTATGTAACTTTTTTTACATCAACATGTTTAAATTTTATCAGCAACTGTTTATTTGAGTGACCATCAAGATGCTGGTGCTATTTGGTTCAACAAATCAAAATTGAAATTCAGCTAAACAACACCTGCAGAGTGCATACAACTGGTAGTGGGATAGAACATTTAGTAATGTATAGGCTTACAATGGCCAATAAATTGTCTTTAGACATGCACTATGCCATCCATCCATACTTACACTCAGCTAAAAAAATAAACATTTAAATAAAATTGTACTAAATTTCATAGATATTAATTATATTAACTAAATTTAAAAAAGTATGCGCGCGGAGCCATACAACGCGGGCGCATAACACTTAACTCCGCGATAAAAAAAATATTTTGCGAGTGAATTTGCCTAGAAACCACTAGATTTTTAGATCGATGTGTAGCCAACATAATGTGCGACTAAGTGTTTAAAATAAATTTCTAATTAAACAACATACCGAGCCAGAATTCAACAAAATAAACAAAAGTCCTCAGCGACAGCGATCAAGAAAACACCGGTGGAACGAAGCGCGCAACAACAGGCAGCGTGGCGTTCATACACGCACACACGCAGCGGTGAGTGGCCCAGTGTGCTTATCAGCTGTTATACTTCGCTCCGCCTGCCGGCCCGGCGATCCCGCCGAAGTCGACGCTCCCAGATCTTTTGCTTCGAAAGTAATACAGCGTTTATACAGCTTCGGTCAAAATGAGGACCTGTGTAGCTTGCGCAGGGCATATTTCAATAGCAGAAGTATTAGGGTGCTCAAAATGTAAGGGCCAGTTCCACTATTCATGTGTAAATATAAATAAAGAATTTTATATGGCTCAGCTGCACGATCTCGAGCGGAATTGGACATGCCCCGAGTGCAACATACTTACACGACGGGTAAGAAATGACAGCACCCCCGTACGTTCGCACACCATTAGACCCCTCGATAATACGCACAACAACACTGATATGTCCATTGATGAGCATATTCAAAACGACAACTCAATTTTTGGAGACACGCAACTTTTGGAGCATTCCGCCGTAACTTGCAAAGAATCACATATAACTATTGAACAAATAAGCCAACTACTAGACCAGAAATTAGAAAAAAATTCCCAACAAATATTATACAAAATATCAGAAGTAAAATCATTAATACAGAAAGAAATAAAGGATGCAGTAAACAAACTTGACCAGGAATTTACAGTACATAAAGAACACATAAATAAAAAGCAGCTAGAATTACAAGTTGATATGGATAAAATAAAACATAAAATTACGACATTAGAAAATGAAAACACAAAGCTTAAGCAACAAATTATGGACCTAAACAAGTCAAAACAAGATATTGAAAAAGAAAAGAATATTGCAATCAGCGAGAACAGCAAAAAACTGGTACTATACGGGCTGGAGGAGTACGGGAAGCATGAGAATGAAAATGACCTACATGATCGTGTTATTTTCCTTTTTCAAGACATTTTGAACATAGACCTAACAGGATATATAGAGGAACTCACCAGAATAGGGAAAAGAGGCTACAAAAGACCGTTACTAATAGAAATCATTAGCAAGAGAATGACAAAGTATTTATTACGGAATGGACAATGCTTCAAAAACTCGGGCCTAGCCATATCAGAATACCTAAATGAAAATGAAAGCCAAAAACGGAGAAATCTACGAGAAATATTAATAAGGGAAAGAAAGCAAGGAAAATATGCTGTAATTCGAAACAATAAGCTATATGTTGATGGAAAAGAGTACACAGATACACTGGAGGAAAATAATCAGTCAAAAATTAAAATAACTTCTTATCAGCCACAACTACAACCCACAACACAGAGCTCAGAGGCAGAGGTGAACCTTACCACAAACAAATCATTAAGTACAATACAAAATCTTCCACAGGACCAGACATTTCGTGGATGACTTTAAAGTAATTTTTCAAAATATCCAAAGTGTCAAGAATAAAATTTACCTTTTAGAAAGTGTACTGGAACAACACAACCCTATACATGCCGTATGTCTGTCTGAAACTTGGATAACGGAGGAACAAAAGAACTTTGTACATATTCACGGATATACATTTGCTGCGGCATATTATAGGAAAAATCGAAGGGGTGGCGGCGTAGCTATTCTGCTGCGAGATGACATTGAGTATAAAGAGCGGTCTGATTTAACCGAATTGTCTATTGAGTACATTGTAGAAAGCTGCTGTATAGAAATACCTAGTGAAAATATTATTCTTATTATTATATATCGCGCGGATCGGGAGATTGAGACGTTCTTTAATTTTTTGGATAAATTACTATTAAAAATAAAGCCATCAATAATAAATAAACATGTTATCATAGGCGGTGATTTCAATCTAGACAAGAATAAAATGACAAAAGATTATCAGATACTACAAAACACAATGCTCGAATATAACTTCCATCAAAAAATATCAGAATCAACCAGAGAAACGAACAAAACATCAACGTGTATAGACTTATTATTTACAAACTATAAAAAAGAGTGTATAACTACCGTTAAAGATTATGGGCTGTCGGACCACAAGGCACTATATTACCAATTTAGAAAAGTGACTAATAAGACATGCTGTAAAACAACAACAATCAATAAAAGACTATTCACCACAAAAAATGTAAACAATTTTAAAAAATCAGTATCTCTGACAGACTGGAATAAAATTATACTAGCAAAAAATAATATAAACGATAACTATAATAATTTTGACTCAAAAATACGAGAACTATTAAATACACACATACCATCTAAGAAACTCGCCTTAAAATCAAAAATGAAAAATAATTGGTGTACTATAGGCTTAAAAAGATCGTGTCAACATAAAAGGATACTAAAAAGTCTTATAAATGAAACCAACAATAAAATTTTGAAAAGTCATTATAATATTTACAAAAAAATATTAAAAAAGAGCGTGAAGATTTCAAAAAAAATTACCAATATAAAGAAAATGAAAAATTCCAAAAATAAAACGAAGACAATGTGGAATATTATTAAAGATATCACAAAAAAGCACACATGCAAGAAAAATAAAAATATCTATCTAAAGCATAGTGACGCCATTGTAGATGCGCCCTACTCCGTTGCTAGCGCGTTCAACAATTACTTCGCGTCGGTCGGCCAGTCGCAACTCGCAACACATACAACCACGGGAACTAGTTGTTGCAAGCGTGCTACAAATTCGATGTTCTTATCACCCGTTACAGAATGTGAAATATATAAAATTATAAAACAACTCACTAATAAGTACAGTTGTGGCATAGATGATTTCCCGCCCGTCCTTTTGAAAACATGCGCAATAGAACTCACACCACCATTAACAAAACTAATAAATCAATCGATTGACGAAGAGTGTTTTCCTGATCGTCTCAAGATAGCAAAAATTAGACCTATCTTGAAAAAAAATGGGAAGTCAACCGATGTCAGCAATTATATTCGTTAACGCCTCGTCTGTATTTACTATGTAGTCGCGTTCCTGCGTACCAAAAAACTCACAAGTATTCAGAGACCAAAAAATGCTTTCGAGTGGTCCAGGAGTGGCGTTGCTTCATTGTGTTTCATCGTGCTATACTCACGGACGTCTCGTCAGCTCGTCACTAAATTTTAAATTGTTTATTTGTAAAAGTGAACTTTTGATATGGAAAGGAAGAAGAAATTATTGAAAACGTTACTGAACCTGTTGCCCATAAGGTATGCTTCAATTTTATATTATTTTAATATATTATGTACGACGCAATATGCAAACTGACATCTAAAATGCTTTTGCGGTATCACGAGCAGTTATACACGAAAGTGCTTGACATTATTTTTTATTCACCAAACGAACAGGTACTATATGTCATTTATTTTGAGAAAGATAGGGTAACAATATGCAACAAAAGGCCTATCAACACATCTTGTTTGGTAAAACAGGTACTATTTCGTATTTTTTGAGATAGAACGGGATTCTATACGTAAAATACGGTACCAATATAAAAGAAAAGGCCTATTAACACAGTTTGTTTTGTTAAAAAGGTACTATTTCGTATTTTTTGAGATAGAACGGGATTCTATACGGAAAATGCTGTACCAATATAAAATAAAAGGCCCATTAACACAGTTTGTGTGGTTGAAAAGGTACTATTTCGTATTTTTTGAGATAGAACGGGATTCTATACGGAAAATGCGGTACCAATATAAAAGAAAAGGCCCATTAACACAGTATGTGTGGTAAAAAGGTACTATTTCGTATTTTTTGAGATAGAACGGGATTCCATACGGAAAATGCGGTACCAATATAAAAAAAAAAAAAAAAGAAAAAAAAAAAAAAAAAAAGCCCATTAACACAGTTTGTGTGGTTAAAAAGGTACTATTTCGTATTTTTTGCGATAGAACGGGCGTCTATACGAAAAATACGGTACCAATATGAAACAAAGAGCCCCTCAACAGAACTAGATTGTTTATATTATGCGGCCACTATTTTGTTTATCTTATGGAGCTCTCATTTCAAAGAGCTGCAATTTTAAGTGTTGCGCGATAAGACGAGAGCTTATACACAATACTGAATGGCTCGCCTGTACTTACTTTTTCAGTTATTTTGTTTTTATATCAGATCGAAATTGCTGAAATTTGGATAATTATAATGTGCAAAGGAACCTAAAGAAACTGTTATAAAAAACATTCTTACGTTAAAGAACTGTAATGTGTCTGCTCCTATATTAACCGAAACCAGAAGGGCTGTTATCTTGCCTGCATTAAATAAGAATATAAAGGAATCTCTTGAAAAGACTGGAGTTGAAGATGGTTTGCTTTTTGAAAAATATCTATCTGAAATCATAAAAGAAACTAAGAGTTTAGAACACTCTACTAACGACCTAAGGAAGAAAAATGATAAAACATCCAATGTTATGAGATCACCCAACTCTTTAAACTACTGGGGCCCGTCCACATCAAAGAAGCAAGTATACCTGGGCGGGCAACCCCAATACTACCGGGGCGGGCATGTCACCGGTCTCTTCAACCTTCTCAGAGGATTCCTCGCTCCTCGATCCGGGGTGCCAACCGCCCAATCCGCGGAAAAAATCAGTTGGTCCGGAAGAAAGATTAGAGGTTCTATCAAAACCTAACACGGGTAACCTACACTTATTTTATAAAAATGGGCATAAAATATGCAATAATGAGGTTATTTTAAACTGTGTTAAAAATGGCTACAAAATTCCTATCACCAAATGTACAAAGCAAACTAACCCACCATACAATAATAAATTTATTATATCTAAAAAAAAAAAAAAAAAAAATTGCTATTCAGACATGCATACAAGAACAAGTAAACAAGGGGTATACAAAAAAAAAAAAAAAAAAACACCATGTAAGGGCCAGCATCTGTCTGAAATATTTATTGTACCTAAAGCAGATAGATAGAAGCAATAAATAAATTCATAAAATACAACACATTTCAAAATGGAAGATATAAGAATTGCCCTAAAACTAATCACCAAAGATTCATTTATGGCTAATATTGACATAAAGGATGCCTAATTTTGTTTGTAAATACATAAAAAATCTCGAAAATACTAAAGATTTTATTTTTAAAACAATATATATGAATTCCTAGTTCTACCTTTTGGATTACTTATCAACAGTACCATACGTTTTTACGAAACTAATAAAACCTGTTATAACTCACCTCAGAAAACAGGGGTTTTCATCGGCAAATTATTTAGATGATTTTCTTTGTATAGAAAACTCAGCAGGAAAATGCCGCGAAAATGTCAGAATCACCTGTGATTTACTAGTTTCTTTGGGTTTTACACACACATTTATACAAATGTGAAGAACAGCAAACTAAAACCAGATACTCAATGCAAATTCCTGGGATTTGTATTACATTCTGAAAGATATGCTTTGGACATACCTCAGGAAAAAAGACTAATAAATCTATTTAATAAATTAGAAAAGTACTGTTAAGAATCAAAGCCTTGCACAATCAGAGCTTTAGCGTCTTTAATAGGCAGCTTAATTCCAGTTTGCCCTACTATACCTTATGGTATACTGCATACTAAACGACTAGATCGTTGCAAATTTCTAGCCCTTAAAAAGAATGATGACAATTTCAACGCTAAAATATTTTAAAAAAGAACAAGAAAGATGATCTTTGGTGGTGGAAAAGTCACATTTTGTCAGAAACAAATCCTATTAGACTAACTTGTCATAAAATGGAAATATTTTCTGAAGCCTCAAGATCTGGTTGGGGCATTGTCTGTGACAGTAAAAACTTCCTGGATGCTGGAATGATAATGATAAAAAACACCACATAATTTTCTTAGAGCTTCAAGCTATATTTTTTGCTCTAGATTGTTTCTGTAGAAACATGAAAAATTGTGAAACTAATAAGATTTGATAATACAACAGCGATTTTTTATGTGAATTGAATGGGTGGAGTACAGTAACCACACCTTAATGATCTATCTCGAAAAATTTGGCAGTATTTTGAGAAAAGGAATTTATTTATTTTTGCATCATTTATTCCTTCTAAAGAAAATATTGTGGATAAGGAATCTTGCGATACTTCCGATGATATAGAATGGGAACTAAATATTCATGTCATTAACAGTATTATTAATAAACTGGGATAACCAGAAATTGACCTTTTTGCGTCAAGGAAGAATGCCAAATGTAAATTATTTGTATCATGGCATATGGAACCAAACTTTTTAACTATAGACGCATTTACCATGTCATGGACAAATCCTGATTTTCACTTTTTCCCCCTTTTTTATTAATACTAAAATGCTTACGGAAATTAGAGACCGACAGAGCAGAAGGAATTATAGTGGTACCTAACTGGCCATTCCAGCCATGGTTTCCCCTATTTAAATGTCTTGTTAAATCAGAATCAATCTTGTTTTAACCTGATAAATCATTGTTATCATCACCTTTCAGGCAATGTTATCCATTACACCGGAACCTTACATTAATTGCAGCCATAGTATCAAACAAGTGTACTTGAAGAAAGGATATTCCGAAAATAGTATTTCCATCATGATTAGCTCATTATATGCAAATACACTAAAACAATAACTCATGCCTAAAACAATGGTGAACATTTTGCAGCACTAACAAGATTGCTCCCTACAAGTTATATTGTATACCTAGAATTTTATCGTTTCTTTGGCGGTAATTTAATAGTGATAGTGCTTATGGTACTTTTACTTAATTTCGGTCAGCCTTATCGCTCTTATTAAATTCAGATTTAGGGACTCACAAAGATGTAAAGTGATTCTTTGCTGGTATATACAAAATTATACCAAATAAACCTAAATACCAGGAGACCTGGGACTCAGCTCAAGTCTTACAATTTTTATCTGACTTATTGCCAAATAATGACTTAACTTTAGAAATTATATCAAAAAATTTGATTATGTTGTTAATATTAGTTACAGCCCAAAGATTATAAACTATGGCCTTAATTAAAGTGCAAAATATTAAAATAGAAACATCTTGCATTAAAATAAAGATCCCTGATGTCATTAAAACCTCGAAAAGAATTACTTTTCAACCACTTCTCACATTGCCCTTTTTTAAAGAAGATCCACGTATGTGTCCAGGTCAAACATTAGTTGAGTACCTACTAGAAAATAACTAAAAGAATTCGTGGATCCAGTAATAATTTGTTTATTACCATCAAGAAACCTCAAAAATCAGCATCTACAAATACACTAGCTAGATGGATTAAGGATATATTATCGAGATCAGGAATCGATACCTCTATATTTACACCACACAGTACTAGACATGCTTCAACTTCGTTAGCTAACCTCAGTGGGATCAATACGGATATCATTAGAAAAACTTCAGGTTGGACGGAACAATCTAATACTTTCGCAAAATTTTATAACCGAGCAATAATTAGTAAAGATAATTTCGGTTCTAGTATACTACTCAGTTTAAGTAGTAATTAATTTTATTTTAATATTACAACACCTTTGTAAAGTTTTATATAACTAGTAAAAATAATCTTGTTTCTAGTATACTGCTTACTTTAAGCTGTAATGAGTTTTGTCTTAATAATATTACATAACATTCTAACCAAAACCTTCGTAAAGTTTTATATACCTAGTAAAAACAATTTTGGTTCTTCTACTTATTTTATGTGGTAATTAATTTTATCTTCATATTTAATTAATCACATATTAATTAATTTATTTAATTTCATATAACATTGTCATTTGTTTCTTGATTTTTAATATCTTTTTATTTTTATTTTTATAAAAAGATAAATGTATCATTGCAATCTTATTCTTTAAACATCTACATAGTAAATACAGACGAGGCGTTAACGAATATAATTAGATGATCAAAGTAACTTACCTGTAAGTGAACTTCGATCACAATTATATGAAGTTAACGCCTCGTCTGTATGCAACCCACCCTTTTTATAACGTAGTTTAAATCCCATACCCGTAGATTGCAATATATGAAATTAAATTTACATTATCTACTTTGAACTACCAATGAAGCAACGCCACTCCTGGACCACTCGAAAGCATTTTTTGGTCTCTGAATACTTGTGAGTTTTTTGGTACGCAGGAACGCGACTACATAGTAAATACAGACGAGGCGTTAACTTCATATAATTGTGATCGAAGTTCACTTACAGGTAAGTTACTTTGATCATCTAATTATAGACCAATCGCTTTGTTACCTACGGCATCAAAAATATTCGAGCGTGTAATATCGAATCGTATATGTACTTTCCTAGAAAAATATAAACTGCTAGACGATAACCAGTACGGCTTCAGAAAAAAATCCTCGACCACTCTCGCAATATTTAATTATATCAAAAACATACTAAATTACATTAAAGATAAACATTACGCTATTGGAATACTCTTAGATATGACCAAAGCATACGACAAGGTCTCACATAGCATACTTAAATCGAAACTTAACGAAATAGGTATAAGAGGTAAACCCCTAAACTGGTTACAATCCTACCTACTAAATAGAAAACAGCTAGTACAAATTGATTATTATCACAAAGATTCAACATTGAAGGAAAGCTTACAATCGGAATTACTTACCCTAAACTGTTCTATTCCACAAGGCAGTGTGTTGGGAAGTGTCATGTTTTTAATTTACATAAACGATCTGCCTAAAATACTAGACTCCTCATGTGCATTGTTTGCCGACGATGTGTCGTTACTTTTTAAATGCTTGTCGGATAATAGTGCACAACATCAAGTAACGGACACCTTTTCGAATGTTAAGTCATGGATAGAAGCACATAATCTGGAAATTAATTTAAATAAAACCAAAATAATTCAGTTCCATCCCTACCAAAAACAGCCATTAAACCTTTCTGCACTGTCCAACACCCTCAACATCGAAGAAGTTAATTACTTTAGCTTGTTGGGTGTAACCATCGACTCGCACCTCAACTTAAAGGGCCACTGTGAGAAAATAAAGACAAAATTGTCGCAATTCGTCTACGCATTATCCGTCCTAAAAATAAACACGAATTTAAAAACGGCAATGAGTGCCTATTATGCGTACGCCTATGCCTGGTTAAAATACGGGATAGTTATTTGGGGTAATGGTACCGACTTCAATGATTTGTTCATCATGCAGAAAAAGTGCCTGCGTATATTGGTAAACATCCGCCAACGCGACAGTTGCAGACCACATTTTATCCGTAACAAAATATTAACACTACCCGGCATTTATATCTTCGAAGCAGCTATGTTTATAAGAAAATACCCACATTTATTTACATACAACACAAATGCCCGGCGCCAAAACCAACTCATAGCTCCAGAACCAAAGTTAGATATAGTAAAACGAGGGCCAGAATATATGTTAATAAAAATATTTAACAAAGTACCGTTAGATATAAGAAACGAAACAAAAGATAATAGGTTTAGGTCCAAACTTAATGACTTTTTGATTAAAAAATGTTACTACACTGTTAAGGAATATATAGATGAAAAAAGCGTATCAAACTCACGATAGTAATTAATGGGTGTATAATAATGTTAATAAATGTAAAGATACACCTAATTTATATACCAAAATAGTACGAATAATATGCACGGAACGATATGATATACTCATTGTTATTTACTATCTAATTTGCATGCCTGAATAATAAAATGCTAATTAAATATAATGATAATTGTTAATAACTTGGCTAGACTCTTGCTTAAAATTATAATTAACAATAAATATTAATTGTACTAACGTAAATTGACTAGAAATAGTAAAATTGCGAATACCCTAACAGGGTCCATGTATTTACCTACTAACCATAAGACTAAGACCTGCTTAGATTTAAGAACTTGTTTCTTAGGTGTAAGGCATTTTTGTAAGTGCATGGTAGCAATAAATAAATAAATAAATAAATAAAATAAATAAATAAATAAAAACAGATCCAGTTGAGAGCCTGGCTAAATTTGAAAATTTGCCAAAAAAAAATAGGCACTACCGTTTTCGTTCAGACTTGATTGATCATCGCATTGTATGTATAATGAGAACCGATATTTTTTCAAGGCAATCCAGTGTTTTGTGAGTACTTCAACCGTAACCTTAACATACAGAGGCAAGATAGACCGCCCTAGTTTTTATTTACGGTTAGATAATACTAAATCAACATATTATTAATTTACTTACGATTCAGTCAGCTGACTTTAGATGGAGGCAGGATGGGTACCGGCTATATTAGACTTTCATTTTTTAAAAGACAACACCTATTTGTTGAAAATAATTAATATATATTATTCAACTACATAAGTTTAATTTAAGATTTTTTTATTATTTGCAAAAGCAGATAGTATTTAAAATAATACAGAAACAGCGAAGAACTGAGGAAAATGAACCACAAAAATTCACAAAATGACAAAACTACCAAAGAGTAAAGACCAAAGAGCATGAGTGAAACAGCGAAATGTCAAAACAGGGTTCTCTAATCGTTACCAACATAAAGGTTAAACAATCCAATTCCAATTTAGCCAACATAATAAAAAATACCTAGTGAAGTTCTGTATTGAAACATATCTATAGAATATCGATGGATGAACTTCCAATGTTTTAGTGTTTAGATTGGAGAGTATTTTTTTACTTTTGTTTAAAATCTACCACTAAAATAAAACCAATATCAGGTTGAGATGTTGTTAGGTAGTAAGTAATAAGAATTATCCAAAATACGAAGATTTTACTACGAGTAACAGAAATCTCTAAATAAGACGCAGCAGAGTGGACCTAACCAATACCTCCTTATATATTATATTGTATTACCTTTTCCAACAAAGAGAATTCTAAATTACGGCTCTTATCTCTCTTGACAGTCCCTTATGTAATCGCAAACAGACAACGGTCTTGGTGGTCAAAATTAAATGTTATCCCCATGAGCAATATAGAAAGTATAACAGACTTTTTCAATTACCTTCTTTTTTTGTTAAAATCGTCATCTTTGAAATGTGAGCTACATAAAAACCATTTTTACGTAGTTTTTCTATTGGCATATATGCCAAAATCTTCATTCCTTGTTATTTTAACTCACTGCCTGCAACTAAGTAATAAGTCTTTCTTTATCGATATAATATGTGTTTTGGAATGGACGCACTGTTGTTTTAAAATAGTTTTGACGTTTGACACTTCCTGCCAATGGTTCGTTCGCTCAGATGGAACTCTTTGGTTCGATCCTTTTGATAAAATCGGGTTGACAATTATTTTCAAGTTGACAATAACAATTGACATATTTCTGAATTCTATTGTAGGGATGGGCGATATTGTTAAATAATCGATATTGATATTGATTTTATAAAATCGATATGCCGATATTATCGACGTCAAAATATTGATATTTTTAATATCGACGGATTTTAACACTAATTAATTACAAAATATCACACGATATAGGGTAACCCCACTAATCGATTAATTGCTATTCTTATCTGTTTTTTACAAACAAACATGAATGATATAGGAGATAGAATCATGTGGCTGTAGTGTTTTATAGGTTTATTTATCCTTTTGACAAAATAAGTACATATTATGCTTCTATGTTTTTATTCAATTATACTAATTACTGTACATTTAACATGAAGGAGTGGCAGATCCAGGGGTCTTTTTGAACATAATGACGAAAAAAAAACGGAAATTGTGGATCAAAGCATTGCTTTATCAACAATTATTTGAAACCAATTATTCGTCTAGGTTATGTAGTGACCATTTCAAATCTAATGATTTCTAAGACGCGAGCATGTTTACTGGTTATATTTTAAGTCATTAACTCTCAATGTAACCATTAATGACAAGCACCGGCGGAGGTGGCGCCATCTGAGATTAGCTTTTCCTGTGCCTCCCCATTGTTATCGTGTACCTACATCGTACCAATGGCCAAAGTATCGCCTATGATTATTTTACAATGGCAGCAATGGAATTTCTTTCAATAAAAAGACATGCATATTAATTATATGCTGTCGATATACTTATTCGTAACGTAATTTTATTATTAAATAAGTTTATTATTCTAATATATTAATTATATGGAATATTTTTTTACCTAACTCTGTCAATCATAAAATACATTGTAAACATAATAATAACATTATAGAAAATCTTGTTCAAAACAACGATATCACGAGATCTTCTTAAAATATCGTTAGTTGTTATTGTAAGTTGTCATTGTCGATCTTAAAATATCGATGTTTTTGCCATGAATATCGATATTTCACAAATATAAATATATATGACTCATCCCTATTCTATTGCTTTTGTGAATTTGCGTCTAAACCTAGAATACATACACATAGAATAACTTTATAATCAAAGCGTATATGTATATATTTTTACTTTGATTATTTTTATTCAAACTTCAAAGAATAATATTTGCTTATTATGTCTTTAGTTCTAAGAAGGTGTGTAAAAGCCAATGGGTGCCTGTTTTCAAGCAACACAAACGTACCCGTGGTTTCATCCAAAGCTTTAGTATTTCCTCGAAGTTATAGTGATGAAAAGTACACCAGTGACCCTCAATTCAGTCATAGCACTATCATGGTTGAAAACGGCCTCAATGTTCACGAGTTGCCCCTAGTTATTCGCAAACTGACTACGTTGTCGGAAGTCGACCAAAAGTTTAACTCTGAACCTACAAAAAGTTCTCCAGACTCATACAACTATCCACTCATACAAGAAGAATTTATGCAGTGCTTGCACCTTCGTGATGTGTTTTCTCTTTTGTCAAAGTGCACAAAAATTACTCCGAATATCGCCTTGGGCGCAATCGAACGCATCTACGATTTAGAAAAAAATCCACCTTTGACCATACCAATGAATGTTCCCATTGACAGCATCCATATCAATTTGGCTAAAGGTGCTATATTGGATAAATTATTAAGAGTTGTGATGAAAACTGAAGACACACAAACCAATCTGAACATATTGAGCACTGTGTCAACATTTATGGATCCTTATAAACCTAAGTTTTGTGATGAATTGCTTCTCCGAGTTCTCGACAACAAGCTAAATATTGAACAGTTATGTGAATTCACTGACTTTTTGATTAAAAACAAACCTGACCCTAAATATTCAGAGACGATTGATAAACTTTGGGTTGGTTTCCTTGAAAGAGAACAAGAAATCAATGGTAAAAATATTGTAAAAGTTTTTCAAATACTTAATGGCCTTAAATCAAGTAAAAGGACAATATTGACTTTATTGGAACAAAAGTTTGCAGATTTGTGGCCTAAAATAAATGTTGCAGATATGCAGGATATTCTGAATGTGTTTGACGAAGAAAAATATATTTCTGTACAGTTTTACAGTGTAGTTGGCATTTGGTTGTTTGCTAACATTCATGCGGTAAACCAAGAGTCAATGCTGGACATCATTTCAAAGCTGACCCGGCTGAGGTATACTGATGATCAAATAGAAAAAGCTGTAGAAAAGTATATAAAATTAAAGCACTCCAAGATTGACACACCGGTATTGATTGTTGCCATCTTGAACTACTGCTTGCAGTTTCAGATACGCAATGAGCAAATATTGAATGCATGTAGTGAATATTTTATAGAAAATGCTAAAACCTTACCAAATAGCTTCTTAAAATCCATCATTTATCCATTTGGTTATTTGAATTACAATCCAGTAAGAAGTTCAGAGTTTTGGCCTCTCATTGAATGTATATTAGAAGAAAACTTTTACAAAATAAGTACTGAGGATATCTGTTCTATACTTCTATCTTTCATATACATTGGACAGCATCCCTTGAAGTTGGTTAATCGATTGTTTAGTTCAGAGTATTTGCTGAAAGTGAATAATCCTTATACAATGAAGAAACTGTACTTAATTGATACAGCCTTGTCATTAGAAAATAGTGAGTATGCCGGGCCGCTGTTGCCTAAAGACCAGTTGTCAAATCCAGTTTCACAAGACCCTCGTATTAGGAATATCCTTAAAAAGACAAAAGATATATTCGACACGGTTGCTGGTGGACCAGATAAATTGTCAGTTGCGGTTATGATTCCGCATATATTGGATGAAACTTATTTGTTAGATCTTATGATCCATCCGACCAGCTTAGGAGATAATACATTAAATTGGAAGTTGAAAACAGCCAGGAATGAAAATATTGCCGTTTTGATTCACTTGCCTGACCATTATTGTTCAGATAATGAGCATTTAGTAGGACCACAAGTTATGAGAAAGAGACACTTAAAAATATTAGGTTTAAAAGTGGTCAGTTTAAAATATTCCATCCTTAGCCAGTATTACACTTCTTGCAATACAAGTAGCTTCAGGAAATACCTTGCAGACAGCATTAACAATGCAGAAGAATGTACAAATGTTTGATTTGGCATCTCTATAAACATATGTGTAAATTATACTCTTTGCTGTACAGATAGATAGGTAGATAAAATATGTGTAAATTGTGATATGTGAAGAAAGATAGTTCAAGTGATGCCAAATTAGAAATAATTATAAAAAGGTGCCTTATATTTGTAAGTTTTGATAGTGGTATATTATATAATTATTTGTCTAGTCTTCCTACATAAATTATGTTCAATGTTCATACTTGCTCATAAATACTACAAATAAGCTTACAAAATTGAGGATAATAATTCTATGTTGTCTCACTGTTTTACTAATAAACAGTATTATATAATGTTGGTATAGTTACAGTGTTTTGTCTTTGTTGTTCTTTGACAAGTTAAAACTGTATCGAAAGAGACAAAACATTGTGTTACTATTCAACCGTTATAAAGAGTTTATTAGTAGGGCTGTTATAATGTAAATGGGTTATGTATATATACTTAATATAAAAATAAAACAACCAGTTAATTATCATTTATTTTATTTCATTATACTCATAACATCTTCCTCTTAGATTATTTACTCACTGACTAAGTTCACTAGAATTATTATTATTTGAATATTTTAATAATTTCTTAAAACAACTTTTACATTTCGAAATATTTCTATGAAAAAACTCGTTCCAGATCAAAATATTTAAAGATTTCTAGTTTACCACTCGGCAACCTCTATGTTCGTTATTGCTTAGCGATTGTGTTACAGCGTGTCACTACCCCACTTGAGGTTCCAATTTCTAATAGACAAAATTCTAGATAGGCTCTAGGCCCACTTGATACAGTCCCTATAAAATAAGTTTTCCAAAATATTTTCAAGACAGCCTTGTTTATTACAATTTTATGTAATAATGTAATAATTGATTTACAGTTATTATTATTTAAATTACAAATGAGGCGAAGAAGTATTTGAATCAAACGACTAACGTTAAATTACCTGATGGGCTTCAACTTGTAGAGGGTTGCATTATAGGTGCATCTACACATTGTCAGTGAAATCACAGATAGAATATGGCATTGTAAACGTTTGTTACACGTCACTCACTGTTACATAGCCAGAAATGACTACACTATAATTTATAGCCATAATGGTGTATCACAGCAACTCTAGCTTGAATATTAAATCGTAAAGAAAGTATTAATGCTGACTCACAGCCTAAATATCTAAGTAGGTAAATTTATATTAATTACATCAATATTAACTTTTGTCGAAATATTTACAGTCGCGTGGCAGTTCGATTTCAATGGTGCCTGTTGTATGGTGAAGGCTCGCTACCTGTTACAGTTGTTTTTTTCTAGCGACTTGAACTTTATAATCTATAATGACTGAAATTACGTTCACAAAATTACAACTATTTAGAAAGAGGTAACTATGTGCATTTGTCATGACAGCTATGTAAGTTAAAATGTGATTTTTCTAACACATGTAATACGTCGAGAACTATTTAATTATTATTTACTTGTCTAACCGAAGATTCACTGAAATCACCTATTCTACGTATTACATAGGTAACTATAGGTTAGGTATTTAGCTATCGCTTACGACAACCACGTATTGCCTCCAATTTAATAAAACTTATGAGGTTTTGGCACATAATGCTCTATTCGGGTGTTATAATTTATTTGCTACCTTTTCGCTATAGACTCAATGGTTTTTTGAAATACGATAAGCTTCTCAGGTCTTAGAATAATCAGAATATGTTGACAGCTGTCCACATATTTCTCTTTTTACCTTTATTGAAGTTAACTCTATTGGATTTAGATTAGATTAATTGTCTATCTGAACAAATAGATGCTGTGCTGTGATACATTTTCCTTTTATTTCATTATGCAATCACATACAAGACTTAGAACGATATCTTTGTATACTCGTATATATATATATATATATTAATATTTTTGATAATTGTATATTTTAATAAATGTAATTTCGATTTCAAATAATTCTATCGTCACCCATTTCGTAGGCGTAAATATTTTTTTAATTACATATATATTTTCATTATGTTGAAAAGAAGATATGTGATCACTATTTTGTTTAAAAAATTTGCTTCAATTTTACATCACTAAGTGATGCGGACACATCCGTAAAATAAAATGATCATACTTATAGTTTTTGAGTATGTAATAAGTATAATTTAGAATAATTTATACTTAATCTTATTAAGTGGTTTTAAATCCTCGTTTTAGTAGGAGACAGGCAGTTGGTAGAGTATGCTCTAAGCTTTCTGCAGTCAACGAGGCCAACGGTCTCACAGCACTGTTTTTCCAAACTCGTAGTATGTCGACTACAGGCTCTTGAATCATTGATTTCAAATCTAATCCCTACTTAGGTTACATTCTTAGAGTATTATGGCATCTACGAATTATGTAATATTTTCACAAATGCAGTTAAACGTGATTTCGTATTGAACAGAATATTAGTGAGGGAAATTCCATGTTTTCTTTAATTATCCAAGGCTAGGTGGACATTTCATAAATGCACCGAAATAGATTACTTTGAAAAGATTTCTTAGAATCGAAAATATCCTACTAAGCCGAAAAGGAATGTCTTTGCTTTAAATATAAAGGTCATTTTTGAAATGTAAATACTCCGGGAGTATGGTTTTTCAGCTTTCAGTCGCACCAGGCAGACACAGCGTATAGTAACAGTGATAAGCTGTTTTTGAAGGTTTTACCTACCTCGAGGTCACCAAATACTAACGCTAGCTATAATAATCATAATAGTGATATCATTTACTAAATTTTTCTTATCGTACGTATTATTAATATCAATCTCGAAAATGAAGTTATGTAATAAGTATTCATGTAGTCAATAGCAAACTCCCGTGAAAACAGGTCCTTATAACTAGATTAATTTTACAACATCGATACCTATTTGGCAGTTCTAAACTTAGGTAATTATTATGAAGTAGATAGATACTAGTGACACTAGTATAGATACCAACTTTGTGATAGAAAATAAAATTGACAAGTTAACCCTAGGTCATACGATTATAAGCCATGTTCAAAGTCAACACCCATCTTCGATGATAATCCACTTTGTTGGCACCCATCGCTTAAAATTTCATAGCAACGCTTTTAGCTCCAGAGCAGGGCGACGACATAAATGATCTGAATCACATTCATTTTATTAGGAAAACAGTTCACATTTTCAATAATGAAACAGATGAGTAGTTCCATTGGTCAATAAAATGCGCAGACGCATGTTTTATCAGAAAAACCTTTTTGGAATTTATTTGTTTTTAATTCGCCAAGACTTTAAACATGGCTGAACAATGTCCAATAAAAAATATTGTTTATTACATAAATGGCGATCTAACTAAATGGAAATGGTCAAACTTACTGTTCATACCAGATTGATGTTACCTGCAGTTAATTATTAAGCATTTGATTTTTCAGCTTCAGTTTTACAGTTCACTTAAGATTATTTAAATAACGAATAGTTGGTTGCATTGACAATTTGTCATTTAAACATTGTTGAGGGAATCAATCAAACTAGGTTTAAAGATAACACTGGTACTTATTCCCTATTAAAAGTAGTCAGTAAGTAAGATGATTAATGTCATACAAATGATCACAGTAAGATAATCTACCTACGCGAGTGTGCGTCAAGTTGCCAAGACAATCGCTTAATCTATAGCGATAGATAAAACACGATATTCTATAACAACACACTGTTGCTAATACTAAAATATTATTAAAATAGTCCTTAAAGAACGTTCTCTGTTTGAGATGTATGTGGTTACTCACCATAAAACCTTTGAAGAGATACTGTGTTCGAACACTGATCTGTATCTATGAGATATAATTTTACAGGAATAAATATTATAAGTTTTTGGTGTAATATTTTTTATTAAGACATAACTACTTCAAAAAGTGACTAGAATTAATTCAAAAATTTAGTTAGTACTCGTATGTGTACCATCCTTCGAGAATATTCAACATGTTTTATAACACGTTGGTACATCGGTATTACATATTGGTACATCGATATTACGTGTTGGTATATCGGTATAACATGTTGGTACATCAAAATTTTCACGCTTCAGTCCCACGGTAAGTTTTAAGTTGAGCAGATGTAAAATCTTAGGACTGAACAATTATATTTACAAAATATATTATATAGAAATCTTCATTCACGATTTACCTTCACAAATGTAAACGTTTATAAAGTATCTACGTAGTTTCAAAATAATTAATAAAAAAGGAAAAAAAATAAAATAAAAATATAAAAATGCTACAAAACAACCGCAGATGTACTAACTCGCAGTTAAAGTATACGATATAGCACAACGGTAAACGAGAGACCACTTAAATACCTAAAGTAATTCTTATCTAGTCTAATAACAGAAAAAACTTAGAGCTAAACGACAGTAAGGCTCCTCTTTGACTCGTACATACGTCATAAATATCTATACAACAGTGAATAAACTCCAAAACAACACTCTAAACAGTAAATTCAACAAAATATATTAGAACTAACATGTACAAGTCGAACGAATAGAGTACCTACGTACCGGCGAGTCACGTCAGTCTTCGGATAGAGTTGTCGACGCGACGCGAGCTCGCTTCCAACCGAGTAGCACTAATAGTTACGATAGAATCACATAGACGTTTCATAAGGGGGACGCGCGACGCGGCCGCTGACAGCTCGAGGGCGCTCGCAGCGGCCGGAGCGCACACCGGAGCGGTCGAGCCTTTGGCACGAGGTTTGGGCTTAGTATCTGCCCCAGATTTAGTACAAGGTCTGAGTTTAGCACAAGCCCAGGTTTTAGTCTAAAGCCTAGGTTAATAGTACAAAGCCAGGGTTTAGTCCAAGGCCAAAATTTAGTCCAAGGCCTAGGTTCAGTACAAGACCTGTATTTAGCACCAGGCTGGAAATAGTGCCAAGGTGTATGGCTCGTTGTATCTCAGGTGTGCGCGTGGCCGCAGCGGCGTGGATTGCGCCAACGCAGCGCGTTCACGAGTAGATGGTGATCACCTCACGCCCTCCGCCGCGGACCATCAGCACCTTCTCCAGGCCCTCCGTCAGGACTTCCAGGAACTCCATGTCTGGAATTGAAATTTCATTATTAAGGGTGAAGCTGACGGACGAAAATTAACGATTATATTTTGTAGTCATTGATTAGGAGTATCTCGATGTTTGTAGCAGACTGCTACAAATTCGTAGCTGCGTCTGCAAGTTACGTAGCGGACTCGCACTGCTACGTTATGCTACGAAATAGTTATGCGAGTTAGGGGCAAAATAAGGCGCGCCGCTATCTTGCTCGCGCATCTTAACATTTTTGAAGATAAATAATCACTTAATATACCTAATTACGAAAAATCACATTTGGTTAAGTTGCTGGTAACAACATTAAAAAGGTGCGGCAAAAGTATCATTTTGATTTGATCCAGTATTCATATATGAAAATGGGCAAAACATAAAATCCCATTTGGATCAAAATGAAATTTCACTTCACCGCCAGCAATTTTACAGAATGAGATTTTTCATAATTATATTAAAAGATTGTTGATCTTCAAAAATGTTGAGATGCACGAGCGAGATAGCGTCGCGCCGTATTCTCCCCTATGTTATTTTTGTTCTCATTGAATCCATAGCTTGGTAACGAGACAAGCAAGTCGTTGGCCTGATGGTAAACATAAAGCCTGCCTAAAATGATTGCAACGCCAATGCATTTTCAAAACACAAAGGCCTACGCGGTAATGCAATGCGCAAGACTTACCGTGATACAAATAGTAATTAAAACTAGGAGCAGAAGACTTTTGTTTACTACAAAGGCTGTTACTCACAGTTGGACTCCCGCTCGTACTTGGTGTCCCTGGGCGGGCCGGGGAGGTTGAGTATAACTAGTTGTGCGTCGTGTGATCGTGATACGATCACCTCGTTCAATTTCACGGCAGTGTGCATCCGCCTTACCGTGCCTTCGTCCCTGTATTATTTATAGCCTGGTTAGTGCTTGGAAAATAATTTCAGTGAACACTTAGGTAGATATTTGTATTTTTCATTGAAAAGTTACTTCAATATTAGAAATATGTGAAGAGGACTCTATTTTTATTCATGGCTTCTTAATATCGTAATGTCGACCTGCTGCCTTATCAGCCAACAATCTCGTGTTAGTTTTCAATACCAGACCGATTAAAACCAGCGGTCATTAAGTCTCCGTGTGGATGGAATAGTCTAGAATTTTCACTGGTTATTAAAGAAATAAGCTCTTACAAAACGAAAAGAAGCAAAAACTATATTGACAACTCCTTCCACATGAAGACTAGTGACCGCTGGTTTTAATCGGTCTGATATTGAAAACTAACACGAGATTGTTAGCTGATAAGGCAGCTGGTTAGTAATTTCACTGCTATTTATTTAGCGCTGAGGATATGCCTCTTACAATTAGCTCAATTGACTCCGATCTTCCTCTGTTCTCATTAAATTACTCTGTCCTCTCAATTCGACCTTACTCAGATCATTCTGTTGATTTGGGCGAAGGCCCTTGTGCTGTTATAGGTATAGTATAAATGTTACTGATACATTGACACCAGCTTTACTAGTCTTTAATATATGTCAGCAAATTGCTTAAAATCATGATGGGTATCTTCGAATTTATACGTACAAACAAAACAGACAAAAAAACTTGCCCCCCTCTCATTTAACTTGCCCCAAAATCAATAAGTACGTATGTCATTTACACTTAATTCGGTGTTTTGAACGGCCAAACACACTAAACGTTTATGATTCAATCTTCTTCGCTCACGACAGTAAATCGACTAATGACGTGCGTACATTTATAAACCCATCCAATTAGTTTCCAAGGCTAAGTACGCAAGGGAACAAGTTAATAATTTATAGAAATGTGTAGACTCACGGCGTGATATCGGACATGTTGGGCTTCGGCTTGACGGCGTCTCCGTTGGAGCCCTCCTTGAGCTTCTCCTCGGGCGGCGACGTGGCGCCCTCGCACTGCGACCGTTCATCGGGCGAGTCCCACATTGAATCGATTATGTGCAACAAACTACTCCGAAAATCGTCCTATTTACCCCAATTTTGATTCCCGGTTCATTGTAAGTGTCCAATGTAATGATCGCGCACCCGGTCGTTGCACATGACGGATTCAAGGCGAATAAAACACGGGATGTCATACATTATTTAAATTGTTAAACAATAAAACACTACGGACATTCAAACATCCAATCTCTTGGCGCCCGCACCGCACACTTAGAGGTAGCTTAAGGTTTGCAGCCTAATGATTGACCCGGCTCGCTCATGCAAAGCAATCACACTGACGTCGCTCTTTGTATGTTTACTAAAGGCAACGTTGAATGCTAATGCTTAGTTACAGCATAGAGGCGAGAATCGCATTTACTCCTGTATATGTAAGGGTAGGATCAATGATAAGGCTGTATTCTTTTTTTGGGTGCCAGATGACGGCTATGACGCCTTCTTTTTTTCGATTTTCTGGGCCACAAGTCATGTCAAAGTAACGAAGCTCCCTCGAAGCGTGTTGCGCGGGTAAAGTGAACAACGAAACAAACTAAAGTGAACAACTCAACGTGAATGAACTCGCCAAACATATATATGACCACCGTGTGTAAATTCGCTAGGACTCGTGAGACAATAATTATGATTAGAATGGATAACTTATTTTAAAATTGAAATAAAAGTCTAACAATGATGTTTAGTGCATTTAGATTAATTTGCCTTTGTACTGTTTAATATCTGAATTAATTACTATTTATGTGCTTAGGTACAATGGGTTACCTACATGAAATAGAACCATGTTTATTTGAAACTTTTTACAACGGCCTCTATATTATATTGCTATAACTATACGAACTGTAGTATAAGTTCTAAAACTTTTTGGTGTTGTATGTACCTACACGTCAAATTATGTAGGTACTTAGCTGTAGTATGTAAGTTGTAAATATTTACAAATTTATAGGGGTTTCGTCATAGGTATAGGTACCTAATAGTTTAAAGTGTTTGTTCATAGATTTTCAGTAGGAAAATATCGGAAAACTTAAGAAATGACTAGGTATAGCCATACTTGCGTGTAATTTATGACAGATATTAAATCGTACAACGGCCAATAATAAGCATTTTTTATTTTTATTCACAATGGAAACTGTAAGAGACGTGGATGTTTCAATTTCTTCAACTAAATTGAAGAAATGTTTGGAACTTTTTGTTTGCAAGATCGTAAGCATTCCATTTGCTACTTTTATTGTTAACTTAACATTTATCTTTTCCTGATTTTAATAATTGGAATAATAATGATCTAACCCATTTCTTTTTCATAAAGACGATTGGGTTCTAAGATTTGCTATAAAACAGCTATGATTTTTAGTGTAAGCCAAACAATATATATTTAATGGTAATCTTTGCAACGAACGAGACACACTGCCTCAAAAACCAATATGTTTCTAAATTCAAGCAAAATAAGTGCATTTTAACACCCGTAGCTTGTCTTAAATTATTAGCGTCATACATTTTAGAAAATAGGATTGTCATAAACTGTTGAATGGATAAAACAAATGGTACACTAATACAAGTAGGTATATGTTATGCCTATAAATAGGTGTCCACTGTATTTCAAGTAGGTACATTATACATTGTATAAAAGACTTGAATGACAATCCTACTTTTGCAACCATAACAAATATTCTATTAGACTTAAAGCTTACAATACACTAAGCTAATAAAGACATTTTACTTGTGAAAATTATTAGTTATAACACATAAAATAAATCGGCGTAATTTGGTCAAATAAGCGCTACGTAAGTTTTAAGTCCATTATATAAAGGGTACTAGCACAAAACCGCAGGTTTGCAACACGCATGATGTACTCTTGCAAACGTGCGTTTGGTATGGAAGTGCCCTAAATGAAAGTGCGACGAAGCGTATTATTTTATTTTTAACACCCTCTCTCGTAAAGCTGATATAATTCCACCGGTTTTAAATATGTAAAGCGGGTCATAAAAAACGCGTGTGTTATCAAAGCAAATAGTTAAGTTATAGTCCATACAAATTCCATAACAGTATTATTTGCCATTTCAAATATGGAACTGATCGCCGCCGCACCACTCCAGCTAGTGAGCAGCGCGCTGTTGCTATTCAAGCGCGCTGGTAAAATGGCGGGAAAGCAACAGTGTGCATTCACAGATTGAGTTTATTTAAATGTTTTTTTTTCCTGTTTACTCGCAAGTGTGTTAAAAAACGTCGTACGATATACGTGCGTATTGGTTATAACATGCTCGGCTCAATTACGCCCTCGCCTTCGGCTCGGGCTGAAATTCCGCCTCGCATGTTATAAGCATCTTTACGCACTAATATCGTAATGTACTAATACAACATCAATCACTATTCAACTTTATACATGCACTTCGTAAACTTTAATTCTAAAGAGAAATATGAATAAGAAATAATGACTCAAAGCTACGTATTTGATCATACGGCAGGTAATAACACAAAAAACAGTCTGCATTCAAAACCGATACACCTCGACAAACTGGTTCTGAAATTCTTCAAAGTTGAATACTGAATGCGTCGCAAAGCGGGCGGGGGACAACGGTAATTATCGCTTCGCCGCACCAACGCCAATCTGGCCAATAGTAAGACATGTTCACCTTGTCATCTCTGTCCTTGTCCTCGGGGTCGGTGAGGGGAGGTGAGGGGGCCTCCTCGTCAGCGGGGGGTTCGGCGCCGGGCTCCGCGAACCTCACCTTGCTGGCAGTCTTCACGTCCGCGTGGTGGTGGTCTACTATGGCTTGCACCTGGGTACCACGGTGCGAAGTTAGGAACGTTCATTGCGAATGGGTGGTATATTTATTTTAGCTTTGAAAAAACAGCAAGTGATCCTAAAGATAGTGCAGTAATGCACAAAGAGAATTAAAATTTTTATTCCCATCACCGTGCTAATAGTATGTTTTATGTAAGCGTATTAGTATTTGATCCAGATAAAGTATATTTCGAGGAAAACATCTTACAAAGTTTGATTTACAGTTTTAGTAGTTTGTGAGATTTTATCTACTAGGTATAGTAAGGGGTAAAGGATTTGCCGTTTATTCAAGCTAATAATGAGTGCACATACTTAGTAAGTAGGTGCAAATTTAGTTAGATTAAACAAATATCACAAAACAAATTACCTATGTACTATTACAATATTTTAAGACATTTAAATAAGTTCATGAGCAGTGAATATAACGAGACAGTTAAAGTGCAGTTAGCAAACAGGAGTAGAAGATAACCAGCTTCAGTGTAATAAACATCGCATGACACACTTCATTATATCATGTATGAGTAAACTTTTTTTTTTTGTGTCTGGCCACGAAAGAAGAAAAAGAAAAAAAAAGTAAACTTTTCAATCAGAATATACATGAATAGACAGCAATGTTTTTTAGTAGGTGATTAAAAATTGAACATCGAAAGCATACAACGAGGCTGACAAGCGTTACAATAAATAATAGTGAGAAACTATTCAGTTGAAGAAAGTGAAGACATGGAAATGAAACGTGAAGTGGCCAGCATGACAGAAGTACCAAACGTGTCAGGCGTACATCGAAACGGCCACTAATCTAAAATGTAACATCGAATCAAGCTAGAACGGAAATCATTTCCTAACATAAAGGTAATGTAAAATAATGGGGATAATAACATAACAATAGCTAAATAAGGTAAATAGGTGGACTGAAAACGGGGTAAAGTGTCCATTTTACCAGAGGCTGTTTTTCCTCAGCATTTTCACGATAGTCCACGAAATTTTGCATCTGTATCGCAATCGACAGACAAACACATTAGTTCTATGTTACAATGTATATCATGAAGTAGGTAATAAAGCTGTTTCAATATATTATGATAATGTAAAGCATTTTTATAAACATCGACAGCGTTAGGAATTATTAGGTAGATACGAGTAAGTTGTGTCCAAGTATGCTCAGATTTGACAGAAAGTGATTCGACCACAAAAATATCGACTTATAAGCGACATCGTCCACGAGTCTGCAATCCACATTTATGGATTTTTTTATCGTTGATATTAACAATTAACTTTTGCAAGGCATCATGTTTATAGGCTTTTTACAGCATTGTTTATTTTTTCTTTCAGAATACCTACTTTTTACCACCTCTACATTCAAATTGTACGTCCGCACCATATCAGACTCTTATCCAAGGATTTAGGCAAATGGTTACATTTATCGTGATCAGTACTGCAATCCCTTTAAGTCACACCTCCAAAATCAGTTTGGACCGAAGCGTAATTTTCCGTCCGACAAGTAATAATATCTTGTAAGAAACGTCGTCTCCTTGTTAGAGTGATGCTCTAGCCATGCTTGCAGGCTATATCTATCCATACATTATTATATTGTTTAGTGTTCAGTAGATTATTATTGTACGTACCATTCCCAGACTTTCCTTCTTGTTAAGCCTGAGTTCGCGTAGCATTTGGTTCCGTTGTTCCATCATCAGTGTACGTTCGTAGGTGTAAGCTGATATATCGCTGTCGGTCTGTAAGTACAAAATACAAGGTTTTAATTATTTTTTTTACAAGAATTTTCATTGATTAGGAACTGTAATACCTATGTATCTAGCAATGTTTCCTTGTTGCTCTGTCATTGCTCAACTACAACCAGTTAAACCAAAGTTAATTTTAAATTTGTCAGAGATGTACTTAAAGCCCAAAATTGGACATACAATAACAATAGGTAAGCACCGGTGACACAGTGAATCCTAGTGCACGTGCATGAGTGTTTAATCGTTCACGCTTTACTTTTCTACGACTAACCATTTCAACAACTTCAACTTCTGCCTCAAGCCTCAGCTGGTAGAGGAACATTTTGAGGTCCTTCTTCATCTGTATGGAGTTGTCTTCCATCTGCGCGACGGTGAAGATGCGCATCTTGCAGTTCTTCCACGTGCGGTGCTGCTTCAGGAGGAACGGGAGCAGCATCAGCATCCCGCCGTCGTGCACGATCCACCAGACGTCAATGTTGCCTGACACCTGGCAGAATGAGAGCAAACTGATCAGTATAACATGGATTAAGTGGACCGACGTGGCTTACTCTTGACACTCGATTCTAATCGTAAATTGGGATTAGGATCGAATTCGTGCAATTTGGTACTCTTGAACGCAACACTAGTGCACGATTGGAATCGATTTCAGTGGATTTTTTGGAAGTAAATGAAACTATGGCTATTTTGTGACTGATGTTGACGATTTTGACATTGAAGTACAAAATATCATCACTGGTGAACTTCAGTCACCACTATTTTGGGGGATTTTACCAATACACCACGCTTGGCTGACTCTTGTCTTTGTGATCGTAGTAGGTATATTATGATTTTGATTGTGAAGAATGCTGCGATGCTGAGACGGGGTGGTACTGTTCTCAGACGAAACACAGCCGCTGCAGACGTCTTTCACCTGGTAAGAATATACTTACTTTCTCAGTAGAATCTGGGAAGAAGTTGATCCCTTTGGGCACCAGCATGGCCATCCTAGCCGCGGTGACGGCGCGGACTGTCTGCAGGAAACCCCTCCACCGCGGTTCCCCTCCCTCGCACATCTGCTGTTCTGACTGCCGCCAGCCGTACGGCCAACCCACGATCACGGTGTTGGGCTTCAGCCCGCCGAGGCCGCATGTTTGGACTCTGGGAAAGAGATTGATAGCATGGTAAGTGGATTACTGATAAAATTTTTATTTTGAATCTAGATCTACATAACAGCCAGTTCTTAAAAAAATATACAGAAAAAAAACTTTCATGATCACTAAAACAGATTATATTCTCCTAATACCTATTTTAAACGCGAAATTTGTAAGAATCATGGATGAATGTTTGTTACTCTTTCACGCAATAACTACTGAACGGATTTTGTTGACACTTTAAATATAGCTTATACATCAAAATAGCACATAGATTACAGCGAAAGCGAAGCCGCGGGCGAAAGCTAATCCAAAATAAGACCACGAGCAAACGAGCTTTGCTAATAATGCCAGTGAAAACAAAAGCTCGGTACATAATTCACACCATTTAAGAGATTACGCTCAAGAGAAAGGTAGGCACCGTTTTGACAGTGCCTCTGGTATATAAAATAGCAATAATAAAAAAAAGCAATGTAATTTATAAGCATTCTGTTATACCTTGTTTAATAATGTGTGTTAAATAAATAAATAAATAAATATCAGAACATTCATAGGAGGCGGTGGCTACTTAAAAACAGGTGCTCCGCACGCTTTTTTGTCACTCTAAACTATAAAAAAAAACAGTGGCTGTATCCACTGCGCATACTGTAAGCTGTCACTCACAGATGGCTCAGTCCCTCGGGTATGTTCGGCGACACGAGCACGTCGACGAAGCCCTTGACCTTCTCCTCGCACATGCACTTGCGCAGGTTCTGCCGCGCGGCGGAAGCTTCGCCCGCGCGCTTCGGGAAATCACCGCCCAGCACCGACACGCACACGGTCAAGCCCTTGCCTGTAAACACCATAATAATATGTTAGGTACTATACTCTATCCACGGACAGAACAGAGTTAATATAGCGTTCTCTCTTTTGCACTTTTGTGCAAGTAATAGGGATGGATCTGCAGTGGGCGTAAACAATTGTTAAGAAATGTAAAGATGGGATTACATGGCGTACTTTATGGGGAGTAATATTACTCCTACTTTTTATAGTAGTTTTACCAATGCAAGAAAATACCATTGTTATCATTTGTAGGTTTAGGACAGTTTAAATAAAAAAGAGTATTGGTAAAATTAGATATAATAGATACAAATTCTTACCAGCTTTCAGCTGATTAGCGAACGCCAGCATCTTCTTGTAGGTAGGCATCAGCTCGCTGTTAAGTTTAGCCAGCACGAGGATCTGAGGGCGCCAGTTCTTGGTGTGAGGAGGGCCTTCCTCCAGGCGCAGGAGGGAGTACCGCGCGGCTGAGAGCGCCAGCCCTCGGAGACCATCGCCCCACTCCTTCTCGGCTCTACATAAGGAAATTTTCATTAGTGAAAGATAAGTGGAATAGCGAGCAATAAATAACGCCCAGCGATTGTATAAGTTTGTGTTGCCCCTCACTAGCACTCCGTAAATTGTATTTAGGTAATCAGGAACTTATACTGTAGTGCTCAACACCAAAAAACTACAATTAAATTGCGTGTTATTCTCTTAGCGTGGTGGATGTCATATTCATTTGCCCGTCTCTACCACCCTCAACTTTAAAATAAAAATATAAACTCCTACACCCCTACACTAGAATACTCTGTGTCGCAGGTGTCATAAAAACACTCACAGGTACATAACATGAACATCCAAGAACCGCGAACAAACTTTATGTTTACTAAAGTCTGCTCTGACAACTAGCGATCGAACTAACTAGTGCCCACTAAACCTCTAAATCTCTGGAGCTCAGTCAATAAATTACTAATTATTATTAATAGGTAAAGGAAAAGTCTCAGAAATACTACATTATAATCCATTAATTAAAATATTATTATATTCCAATTAAACTGGTAATATTATATAAATAAAAATTATAGACTCACCCGCGGTATTCAATATACTTGTAGATGAGACCCGCCATGCCCATCGCGAGCAGTGCGTAGAACCATGACGTCATGAACATTATGGAGATGCAGAGAACTAGTCCGGCGAGGGACAGGGACCTGGGCATGAATACAATATATTTTAGAATAACGAGCAAGCAAATCAATGGGTACAGTAACTAACAATAAAAACACATTTAACATTTTTTTTTATTAGAGGCCATTTAACTATTCAATCGTGACTTGAAGGCTGCTTTACCGAAATAATAGTCATGTTGACTCAATTTTCTCATGAGAATCAAATGTCTATATCGAAAAAACTGGAAATCGAACGCTAGAAACGTCAAAAATGAGAGCCAAAGTCGGACGTGCCTAACTACTGAGTGCTAAAACGCTATATACGAGTATATATATACATTTCTCATGGTATGCGACATCACATACCTACCTTGCGCGGGGCCGTAAGTAGGTATACCATAAAAACATGCATTTTGTTGATTTTGGTTAAAGTATACAGTTGCTGTACATTTTTTTTAATTGAAATGTAAAAGTGCTAGTTTCATTTAAATTACTATTGGACGACACAAAAAATAGTTAATTTTAGAAAACTTTTAGATGCAGTCTTTGTGGATATTTTTTTATTTATTTTTTTAAATTTTCATTTTATTGTGTTTATTGTGTTCTTAAACTATGTACAATTGTACAACCACAGCAATTATGTATTTTGTGTTTCATGAAACTATACCCTATTACACTTCTTACCAGTGGTAATACTTGAAGCGCGGCCTCCAGTTAGGGGTCTTAAGCAGCGTCTGCAGCGCGCAGGCGAGGTTCACGAACCCGTAGCACATGAGGAAGAACATCGACAGCAGCGGCGCCAGGATGTCCACATTGCCCAGCAGGATGCCGCACTGGCAGATGGCCATGGTCAGCAGCAGGGCCCTGGGGATGCACAGGTATTAGTGTACGTCACTAAAGCGCTTCAACCAAGCAAGAGCTTCAGCTTTTAACAATAAGGTTGTTGTAACCTGGACTTTGAGGACTTTGATGCGATATTCGAAACCACTCATTCTTGGTGGTTATAAGTAATAGACATTTAATAAAAGTATTTCACCCTTTATGAAAAAAAGTATAATATAGTCCCATCAACTTGTACCATCAACTTGAAGGTTGAATGCTGAATGTTACCTTGTTGGTTCACCCCGTTTGGAAGACACGGCAAACGGTGCCAGGAACGGAATGATCTCGTCTTTAGCGATGGCTTGGAGCAGTCGTGGCGCTCCGGTCAGGGACTGGAGCCCCGCGCCAAGCGTCGACAGAAACGAGCCGATGAGGATCACCCACTGGTTCGGCCACGCCATGTTGGCTACAACCAACTTGCCTCCTATGGACTGGCCGAATCTGACGAGTAAGTTATAATTATTGTTACGGTATAGAGTGCGAGAGGTGTATCGAAATTATAACATTGTCGAATATCGGTCGCACCGGTGGGGGGGCTATCTTAATATATATATATTTTTTTAATGTTAATTGGTAACGAGACGAGCTGGTCGTTTGCCTGATGGTAAGCATAACGCCGGCCCATAACAATTGCAGTGCCACCCAGAACTTTGAAACACAAAGGCCTGCGCGGTACTGCAGTGCGCTCGTTACTCTGAGACCTTAGGTATTAAGTCTCATAAGCCGAGTAATTTCACAGGCTACTCTGCTCATTAAATCGGAACACAGTAATAATATAATAATAATAATAATAATACGTTTATTTCAGGCCACACTACATCGTAGCGGGCCCATAGAATAAATACCTTATAGACTAACATACATACAAAATATAACACTTAATTAGCACGTTTGGTCGGCGACGTGTGACGCAACATGGTGTCAGGTAGCCGGCCTCTGAAGCGCCGGAATACGACTCCTTTCGGCCAATATTCCACTTTAGTGAAGGTCGCCAGATGTACTGCAGTCGGCACTCTCACCACAAAAGAATTAAAATTCGTCTCGTGGCGGGATTCCAACTTCGCGACCCTCAGCGTGAGCTTGGTCTTTAGCCTGATGTACTCCACCACATCATCGGTCTTCATGGTGTAGTGGAGGCGGGACACGTACAGCTGCGTCGTAGGTATTTCCGGACGCAGCAGATGGTTCGGTCCAGTCGGTGCGGTACCACACATGTTTCGAGAAACGGGCTTCTTAGTTCGTCTTCTTTCCACTGTGGTGAAGCCATCCTTGTCTTCTCGAGGAGTTGAATCTACAGTCACGAGGTTTAGTTCGTGACCCTGCTTTCCCTTCTTAGGCTGCTCTGGTTGACGAATGCTGGCGGCGGCAGCAGCGTATGGACGAGACGCTGACACCCTCACATGTGACGTCAACACTTTCGGAGTAGAGGGCCTAGCGGCGGGGCGCGGGGCATCGCTCGAGTTGACAGCGGCGGCCGGTGACGCAATAAAACTGCCGATGGATGCGTTTTGGGCTCCACGACGGGTGTTTACATTTGCAAGCTCGGGTGACCTACTTACAGAAATAGTGCTGCGTAATGACACCACTTCGGCACGTAGATCACTGATCGTGACTTCGGAAGCCTCCAACTTCGTCATCACCACGTCCAGGCTTGACTTAAGGGTTGTTATGTCCTTAAGTAGCCTGGTTACATCCACGTGGTCGAACGTGACAGGAGGCAGGCGATGCAGCTGCTTCGCCACGAACGCGGGCACGTCGTCCGGATCGGTCTCCTTCAGCAGGCTGATGATGTCCTGCAGACTCTTCTCGCCTCCGTCCCTCCGGCGAGATGGCATTACATCAGCTTTGCCAAGCGACTGGAAGACTAGAGACTTGGCACTGCTAATCTCTTCTTCCTTAAAGTTGGACTTGCAGATCTGCACTATGCTGACCTCGTCCATGGTGTCGATGGCGTGAACAATGAACGCCAATAGTTCACTAACTATGAGTTTTTGGGAACTCATAGTTGACGATAGCGGGCAGCGGCGGCGGCCGCGCGTTTCGCGAATTATGAAATTCGAGACTGCACAGTGTGGCGCGTCCGTCGCTGAGCGCGCATCGCACTGCACTGATGATGCTTGCACACTACTGCTTGGCGGCAGACTTCACGAGCAAAGCGGTGGTAACAACCCAGACGGACACTCGCAGAAGAGTCAGTCCTACCACTAACATTCTATTCTATCCCACTAGTGTGAGTTAACATATGCACTTTAAAATATTTTAATTTTACAATTAAAACTACTTACTTATCACGAAGCAGCAGGTTGTCGACAGTTCCAGCGAACAACAGAACACAAGACAGGTAGACGAAGGAAGTCGTCAGGATGGCGCAGATCGTTCCGATTGGGATACTTTTTTGGGCGTCTGCCAAGTCTCCCGATCGATTGGAGCCCGCCATGATTCCTAGAGATAACAGGGATGAGGTTTTTTCAAAATTAATATTATGTGGCATGTTCAACGTTAGGACTGAAGAACAAGATTGTATAAGGTCTTTCGTTTGTATAGGATCTCGGATCGGAAATTGGATTTAACAACTGTTAAGAGCAAACTTAGGTACATCATATAACTTTACAAGCCAATTTTCAGGACATAATTTTTCGAAATGAATGGATTATAGTGGAACTTTATACGCATAAGCAAGATATATCTATAGATCTGAAAAGCTAGTAGAGAACATTTTTGAAAAGGAATTCAAAACGAATACAGTTACAATTATTTCGGTGAGTGTGGCTCGGAGTTGCATAACTTAATTCCTCCTTCCCCTTTCCATTATCAGTCGACCAGACAACGGCAAGACATCGATACATTGTTGATATTCCTCCTTTACGCACGAAGCGTTTTGCTTCTACATTCATTTGGCGTACCGCTAAAGAGTGAAATGCCTTGCCTGGGTCTGTGTTCCTTTCTCGCTATAACCTGGGTATCTTCAAGTCACGAGTAAATAGGTATCTTCTAGGTATAAAGCGTGCTTTATGAAGGACCGCATCGTCACTTACCATCAGGTGAGACAGTGGTCAAACGCAAGATTACAGAATAAAAACAAATATTATTAAAAAAAAATATATTCTCTGCTTACTATATATATTAAGATCTATTTTATCTTGCTGATTCGTATAAACTTTCATTATAATGGGTTCATTCATTTTGGACATTTTGGAATTTTGGTAAAAGCTAAATTGCAAAGACAAAAGGTAAAAACTAGATATTTGCAACAAGTTTATAGTTACTTAAAACAAGTTTACCTTTTTCTGCGCTGAGAGTGATTTGTTTGATAAATAACGGAAATAAAGAAAATAATAGTTTATATAATTAAATTGGCGAAAGATTTTTAAATTTGTTAATGATCAATTTTCCCTACTTCTTGGACCCTGACCTGTACCAAATAAACAAGATTCATACTAAAATTTCTACGCTGACCAAGTTCGAGTGTAAAAAAATTGTATTTGAAAAATTAAAGAAAAGCTATATTGATTATATTATTGATATATTTTGTAACTCCGACGAAAGAGTCCTGGGTTCGTTAAAACGGGTCTTGAGCCTAGTGTGGGACCAGGTGCTGCTACATTTCTATATGATTATTTTAAGCTCTTCACCAAATAAATATTTTTTCATTTTTCGTTTTGTTCATTTTCATTTCTGCAGAGTGTCAGATTTGTTAAAAGCTTTTTATGGGACTTACCAGTCACGGAAGGGAAGAAGATGCCAATAAGAATGGTGAAAGTAGTCGTGAGATCTGCAGTTATTTGGTTATACGTCGGCCTCTCCATTTGTTCGATATCGTCGGGTTCCTTGCCATAGGCGATGTACTGTCCCAGTTGGAGGAAGGAGTCCTCTAAGTTGTCGAAGAAGACACCACTGGCCAAACCCTGAAACGATCCTCGATGGTTATTATGAGCTATATTTCCAGAAGTAACAGCATTTTATTATATGATTAGTGGAATTAAAAATATAGAAATAAATTTTAGCGAAACTGTAAAAGTTATAAGCAAGCCTTTTGGAAACCAACAGACTTGCAGTAGACATAACATGCAATATCGGATTTAGGCCAAAGAGCTTATGTCTTTTTTTATTTGAGGTATGCTTAAGCCTTTGCGACTGTAAGAACTAATAGATAAGCTTTTTTGATTAAAAAAAAACACATGCTGATTCCAGAAGTCTTCCTCTTTTGTGATTGTGCTAACAAAAAGATCAGGAGTAAAATAAAATATTTGAACTACCTTTATTCCCTGAACGATGCTGATATTATGAGCGAGATAGTAAGGATCACAGGTGTTGTTCTGGCAGAACACCTGGTGGAGTTCTCCGCCTAAGTCTTTGCTGCAGTTCGAGATGTGGATGTCTTTGAGCAGCCGTTTTCCGAGGACGCACATTCTGCGAATAACAACTTTATTATATTAAAAAGTTTTTTATTCAATATCTCAGTCTCTATCGCTTCAGTACGATCAGTACATTAGTGGTAGGACTAACTCTTCTGCGAGTGTCCGTCTGGGTTGATACCACAGCTTTGCTCGTGAAGTTTGCCGCCAAGCAGTAATGTGCAAGAATTACTGTGTTCCTGTTTGAAGAGCAGACTATCCAGTGAAATTACTGGGCTTATGAGACTTAATACCTAATGTCTCAGGGTAACGAGCGCACTGCAGTGCCGCGCTGGCCTTTGTTTTTCTAAGTTTCGGGTGGCACTGCAATTGTTATGGGCCGTCGTTATGCTTACCATCAGGTAAACGACCAGTTCGTCTCGTTACCAAATAACATAAAAAAATAGTTATTCAAATACGGTGGAAGCAAGTGAAAACGCAAATGAAGGCAATAATAATAAAATAATAATAATAATAAGCCTCTAATTTGTTATTTTTTGCTAGTGAATAAGAGGATACAAGCGAGCACGATAGTGGCGAACGTGTTCACGAGCATATCAACCATAAGTATCATGGTAATATAAAGACACAGGTCAGCATTAATTCATAAATAACCATTATCAGTAAAGGTTAATAAGAAAGAAAAACTCACTGTAGCTTGTCATTCCCGTTGAAGTTAACGAAGATGCCAACATACACAGCGGTGATGGACAAAAGTACGCAAGCGAGCGCAATCGTGGCGAACTTGTTCACGAACTTTACGCCCACGAACACGACCATGCCCATTATAAGGAGCAAACCGGTGCCGTACACTCGGAAGTTGTTGTACATTGCGTCGGGGTCTTTGGTGAAGTCGCCGAATATGGAAATCCACGGCGCCATGTATGTCTGGAAGAAATGTTTTTGGGTTAGTAGTGGGGAATGTGTTACATTCACAGAAAGATAATTAGCAGTTTGGACCTCCAAAAATAAGCGAAACTGTGAAATCAGTGAATTGTGTTACATGTAATATAGCCAATTTAAGGTGTCAGCTAACCTGATGCAAAGTTCATTTCTGGAATTTTCTTTATCAAATTATCTTGATAAATATTATCTAAGTACATCAAAAGTAACTTGTAAAGCAGCTTACAGACTTGTTATTAGTATCAATTAACACCTTTTGTAATTAAGATTGACTGGTGTAAAAAACCTGCATTCGAAAGTACATACTTAGTTAAAAATGAAATGCTGTACCTAAAATCCTTGTTTTATACACTATCCTGTAGAGAATCTACTTTGTTACTTTGTACAAAGTAGTTAACAAAGTATCTATAAAGTAGATAACAAAGTAGATTCTCTACTGAAATCCACTTGAAGTCACTTCAATTAGCTCTTTCATATCGCACGAAAAAAGCGAAGCAGAAAGTACAAACACTCAATTTATTTAAACTCAGCTCGACATTTCTCCAGGGAGTTTTCGAGGAGTTAATCAGCAGTAGAATTGATGACAGCTCAATGAAGCAATTTCATTGTTTCAACAAATTAACTGGCACGTGCAACTGTTGCCATCGAGTTTCCAGTCTCCGGCACCGAGCTCACAAATTGATAGGTGTCTACTTGTCTAGGTGTAAGATTCTATGAACGGTTCATATACGAAACTGTGATCAGTACTGGAATTCTTTGCTTTTATATAGATTCTAGCTTGTGCCGCGGCTTTGCCCGCGTGCTTTATATCGTTATAGCCTATGTATTATTCCAGAACCTAAGCTATTTACGTTCCAAATTTCATCAAAATCAGTTTAGTTGTTATACGGAGATGCGTACATATACACACTTACCCAAACTTTCACATTTATTTATAATATTAGTAGAAGTATGGATACAACTACGAGGGTAATTTTATAGCATATGATACCAAAGTACAGACATTTTAGAGGGCTTTTTTTATATTATATACTAGCTGCTGCCCCGCGGTTTCACCCGCGTGGAGATTTTGGATTATTACATGGTTTTTATTTTTTTGCGCGAAACCCTAATTCTTTTTCTAAAATTAAAGTAGCCTAAGTAACTCCTTGTAACATCAGCTATCTGCCAGTGAAAGTCCCGTCAAAATCGGTCCTGCCGTTTCGGAGATTACCCGGAACAAACAGACAGACAGACAGACAAAAATTTAAAAAATGGTTCTTTTGTTATAGGTACCGTATATAGAAGATACCTGTTTACTCTCGTTTTGAAGACTCCCAGATTATATTTTTCTGGAAACACAGGTAACTAGGGTAGGTAGGGAATTCCACTCCTTATAAATACATATATCAATCTTTATATGCAGTTCATATGTAACAATGCCTCAGAATGTATTTTCAAGTACGTATTCATCCACATGCAAGCAGCTAGATTTTTCCAAGAAACTCGCTGAAGACTAAATAAGCCTTAGCTAAATTGCAACTGCGGCCATTCCTAGGTGTCGAAAATAAATTGCTAACGTGATACCGTAGATGCCTGCGCGTAATTGTTAACAGCGGTGGAAATCCGACCGCAGTATTAGAAAGCACGTTCTAGCTAATTATTTCGTAAAATAAAACTGTTCAAATGTGCCGTCATCTATTCTACCGGTCTCCCTGAGAGGTATCTGGAAAGCTATTGTTAGAAAGCTTTTCAGTGTTATTTTAGAGGACGTCGCCTCTATTTTTGTAAGAGTCGTGTTGTATGTTTCTCGTTAATTTGACAGACTGTAATATATCCTAAAACGCAACTGGCATAAAATCACAAATTGGGACCGCTTTTTGTGTGCTAACGTTACGTTGAAAAGTTCAGTAATTGAAGTGGCTATTACGAGAATAAATGGGTAATTCAGACGGTTTTATTTCTTGGTTCATGGCAACATTCGCATCAAATATTCCACGAAGGGTGGGCATTGTGTTTAATAGGCGAAACTGTTAACCCGACCCTATGTAGGGTTCACTAATATTTTCTCTTATATCTACGTGATGCTGGTTCTCGACTAGCTGGGGTTCCTGGCGGTATTAAATACCAAATAGGCTCCCAGGAGAGAGCTCGTTCACGTAGCCACCGGCCCACACCGCCGGCCTCATGCTCTACGCGCTACAGTGAACTTATATTAAGGTAGCAAAACCTCTTACTACGAATATTGAACAAAACGTCAGGAACCCCCGGGAGAATATCTGACCGACTCTATAATTTGGGGAGGACTGACCGGATTAAATTACAAATTCACATACCTTTCTATTCGGTGCAGCTTCATATTAATTACATTTTCGTGCCTAATAAGTTAACTTGTCAAACAGATTTAATGAAACTCACAAGTACACTTATACAATTTATAATTTATGTACTATACTCGCTCGATAATCACAACGCAATTGGTATCATTATTTACGCAGCCAAAATCACGATTATTACATTTACTCCACCTTATATGACGGCTCCGTAGCTAAGTTGGTAGTAACCCTGCCTGCAAAGCGAGGGGTCCCGGGTTCGATTCCCGGCCGGGGCAGATTTTGTGTAAACATAAAATTTGTTCTCGGGTCTTGGATGTTTGTGATATGTATCTGTGTGTGTCCATGCCACCTGCGACACAGGGAATCCTAGTGCGGGGGTATGAGTGTAAGCGTTTATTTATTTATATAACTTACCAGTACAATCTCAACAGCACCGACTATGTACATGGCAGCGGCCAGCGTGGTTCCCGTGTAGAACAGCATCCCGACCGCGCCCCCGCACTCAGGCCCCAGCGAGCGACCGATCATGAAGTACGACCCGCCCGCCGGGACCACCCCGTTCGTCGCAATGGCAGACATCGATATAGCAGTTAACATCGTCTGAAAAAAAATTTATCAATTTTTGGTTGAAATCCAGATGAGCTTCAGCGTTCGGTGAAGGAAAACATCATGATGCAACTATAGCCCGGTAGTAAGGCATTTTCTACTGCTCGTCTGGTCAGCAACCACCCTTCAGTTGGAAATATGTCACCAAGCTGTGTTTTTTTTTGTGTTCCGGCAGTTGCTCTTGAGAGCCGGTCCTAATCTAAGTTTAGGGGTTTCACCATCTTTTCCTATATCGTCGCATATCAGGCGAGATAGTGATAAAACGCTGACCTATCAAGAGTAAAAAAAAACTGCGTAGTAGGTGATAAAAAATACACGGACTACCTACGGTTTTACGGGAATTCCTACAGGAACCATGCATTTTTCTGGGATAAAAAGTAACCTGCCTATGTTATACTCTCCGGTCCATAAAAAATTACGCCAAAAATCACGTCTACCCGTCGCTTCGTTGCTGCGCGAAAGAGTGAGAAACCAACAAACCTACAACCACACTTTCGCATTGGTTTAAATAGTACAGATTATACGCAGAAGCGATGGCGAGTGTTTGAGGTTTTAGGACTACTCCGCGTCTGCCTAGTTACCTCGCTCAAATTGAAAAATCCGTTGCAAAGTACTTAACGGTGTGTCTGACAGCTGTTTTTAGGAGACTGTCCCCAATCTGTCATATCCTACTATGTAGCATTGAGTGAGATTGTGGTCAAACAAAAATATTACATTACAAAACAACAAGCAAATCAGGACGCTAGAATAGACCTCGATGGAAAATAAGAGAAAAAAATATGGCAAAGGTTGTAAAATTTCAGGCTCGGTAGCCCACACACATTTACGTTCGCAATAAAAATAACCGTAATGTAATATACTGCCGTAAAAACCGCTTCAAAAAAGTAAGAACCGTAACCCATATCACATTCAGAGAGTCAACTGCCTTTTTATAGCAGTTCTACACAATACTACAACAATGTTGCCGATAACGCTGGTCACACAATACGTAGCTTAACATGTACATCCAAAGAGTGAACTCTTCTCTTTAAGGTTGTACCATAATTCACACCCTCGGGCCTCGCTTTCTATCTCGACAACTAAAAGTTACGACCTCCATTTTTATCTGGGGCTTTCTTTATTGAGCAGGTGACAAGGGATAACAGACTATACTGAGCTCTAGATAATCCCTGCCTTTTATTAAACAAGTCACCAAGATAGGCATTATTCCAGCCCAGATAATCTACAGGCAAGTTAAATTGGATAAGTTACTGGCGTCCAAGTAAATGGACATACTAAGGTAGCTTTGTAAACGGAGCTGGCACGGTCTCAAGAGAAATCCAGTCATGTGGCGATGGAGCGTAACAAAAGTAATCAGGGCAGAGGCCTGCAGAAATATGACCCGTTTCTTTTGGGGTTTTTATTGGGTTTATCGAGTTATGATATGAGTTAGGATATATATGAGCGCACTGCAGTGCCGCGCAAGCCTTTGTGTTTCAAAGTTCTGAGTGGCACTGAAATTGTTATGGGCCGGCGTTAACCTTACCATCAGGCAAACGACCAGCTCGTCTCGTTACCGAAATCATACAAAAAAAAAAATATAACTTTATGTTAAGGTCTTAAACGAGTTTTATTTTATTGTTTACAAAATAAATACTAATACAAAAACAACTAACCGACAACTGTTCTACTAATCTTGTTTAAGTTAAAGATTGAGAGTCCTTGTAAACATTTGAGACGGCACGGTGCATTACTTCTTATATCTATCAACTTCGTTGATTTGTTATATGCGTTGATAATACCAAAATTGCGACCGGTCAGAGAAGCAAGAAGAATACCCTTTCAAGCAATATTATCTGCACTACTTCATACAATCACCATAGTACAACGACCTGGAAAATAACGCTGTACAGGTTCGTTCATACAAGTTCGCCTATGTACCTGCAATTTTATTGTGCAATAGTTTCTTATCTACCTGTTCCCGTGAAAAGTGTCATCCATTGAGCCCTCTTCCCCGCGGTTATTCCTATTGACTAACGAACTATAGTAGAAGTGCTTAGATATCTTACCGTACAGCAGCAGATGAGCACAATGAGGAAGCCTTGTATAGCGCCGGCGGTGCCAACGACCCAGGTGAGACGGATGAAGAGAATGACACCGAAGATATTCTGGATGCAGGGTAAGTACACGCCGATGAGTGTGCCCATGCGGGCAGGCGGCGCGGGCTTGGGAGCGTCAGGGTCCGCCGCTGACGCCGTTGGGATAGTGTTGGAGTAGTCAGCCAGCGAGCTGAGGAATGTCGCCGCGCGTGGCCGGTCTTCGATTTCGTCCTACGAGAACAACAAAAATTATTTCACAATTGCTACTGAACGTCGCACGTGGTGAGCCTTCATTTTAATTAGGTACATTCTAATGATGGTTCAGGCGTTCTTTACTTAAAAAATCAAACTCTGGACGTTAATAAATAATCTTTTGGTTTGTAAGCATGTATGTATCGATTGTTAATCAGTACATAAAAAAAAGCAAAATACATATCAATGCGAAAATGTGTTTGTTGGTGTGTTGGTTTGTTGGTTTGTCCTTTTTTCACGTAGCAACAGAGCAACGAATCGATGTAATTCTTTGCACAGATACAGTTTATGGACCGGAAAATAACTTTTTAACCCGGAAAAATGCACGGTTCCTGTGGTAAATCTTCACGTGGGTGATAAGGTGGGCCGAAGCTATATATACAGTATAACTAGCTGTTTCCCACGGTTTCTCACATGGCGATTTCCACAAAAACAGTGCATTTCCGGGATAAAAAGTAAACTATATTACTCCCCGGTCCATAATCTACGCAAAAAATCACGTCGAGCCGTTGCACCGTTGCTAAACAACAAACCAATAAACACACTTTCTCATTTTTACGGATACATACGGGTTATATTTTTAAGCAAATAAGCTCAGTGTTAATGACTAACCACCCCAGCATAAAAAATAAGGCATGCCATTAGTTAGTTGGCAGTCATTTGCAACGCAGGTTCACGAATTAACTTACTGCATGGCTAGGTAACCATAAAAAAAAAGGTAGCCATATGCTGTGAAGGTTCACAGCCTGTCAAATTAATTCCTTTTGATAGGCTGTTAATCTAAAGATGTTAAGAACTAAATCCTTACAGTACGTTTTCACCTATAAAACTATATTGCTTTTAAAACTGTTTTAAACTATCACGTTTATTCACAGCTTTATATGGATGCACCATGGAGTACTCTCGTGAACACGATACTTGCAAAAGTGTCAAAGTATCGAGAGCTCATCAATTAATAACAAGCACGATAACTATCCCGTTATAATGTGTATAAAGTTGCTTTAAAGCAATAAAGCAAGAAAACTTAAGTTTTCAAATATCTCTTGCTAAGCACAATCAGTGCGTGGAAAAATCACGCGAAGGTTCCAATACTGCCAATGAGTAAACCGACTTTATACTTCCCAGTTCCAAGTTTTCTCATAATACTAAAGTGGGAACTCGGGGCCGATGCGGAACTTTTACATTTAACCGTTATATAAACGTGATAAAAAGCATTCAATATTCACAGATATTCTTGAGTTAAGGGCAGTTATCTGCAATAATTCAACGACTTTCGATTTCTTCAAGTGAAGTTAATCTTGTCGTCAAAAGTTCACGAGTAGGGGCCCCCCTGACATGAATTAGGGACCGGATCACGTAGCAGACGTGAAATATGGACGCTATTCGTTAAAGAAAAATGGAATCTCTCAGGTGTATCCTTCGAAGCCAGTCGTTCCGAGTCGTAATGTAAAATAAAGTCGCTAAGTAATGTTCTTTTATATTCTGTGTATTTGAGAGAATACATTTCTTAAAAGCAAAGTCTTATTTTACTAAAATTGCAACGGAATCCGATTTAGATATGCGAGAAGCAGCTCGGCTGGGTTACATCACTGGGAGTTCCACCCGAAACGCTCGTATTTTATTTACGCGCCATTTGCATCGGCCTGCGCGCTGTAGCATTGCTCGCTTCGCTCGTGTCGCTCACGCCGCTCACATCGCTCCAATGGAGAGAGAAACCGTCATATATGTCGGGTAAGCTACGGTCTCAGGGCCTGCTACGAAATATATGCGAAAACTCGTAGCTCTCGTAACCAGAATTTAGAGCAAGCTTGAGTAAACGGATCAGAATATTTGAAATGGGTTTTCATATTCGTTTCGATAAGTTCGTTTTCATTTCGTTCGACAGCATTTATATATATCTGGTTCAATATTATATCGAGTACATCTCGTCAATTTCGGTTGCGATACGCTTCGAAAGTGGGAGATGGTGATAATCGGTAAGGTTTTTTTCTTTTCGAATCTACTTAGTATAACTTTGCCACCGTTGTCCCGTCAGCGTATCATGAATGATAGTATATTCACAACAGTTATGTTGTGAATTCTCTAAAAATCTTTATGTCTCGAGAATTCTTCTTGTTATATTGTAAAAGTTAGCACAAAGTTACCAGTTACAAATATAAACCGAAGGAGGCTTTGGATATTTCAGCGACTTGCTTTTTTGTTTAAAATTTGTGAGACGGATATACCTAAGTACAGGTACGCAACAGAAAGCTAAAGCTTATATCAATAAGAGAATAATGCAAGTACGAGGGCACTCCAATAGAAAAAAACTTCATCCATCACATATCCTTTCGGACGCAACATCTCGCGTAAGTTCATTTCAACATTATTGTTTTAAGGCTAACAAAATTTTAAATTGTAAAGCTAAACGGTACTCGTAAACGACTAGCTACATATTTGCTTTCCACATACGTATTGTGTTAATTGCTGTGGAGTTGGGTCGTTAGCAGAAAATAGAACTTGCCATTTGTAAATGACTAGTAGAGCGTAGAAAGCAGTTTGAAACAGAAAATACAAAACCTAAGAGTAATATTTTACAGCGGCTGCAAACCAAGAGAACGACCGTGCCCTGACAATAAAACTTCATTCTAGGTTTTGCCTTTGACTACATTGTCTCCTTGTTTGTCGATTTGGATGACGTGTTCAAAAGCTAACCTGTCAACAGGTCAACAGTAAAAAAAGTGGTGAAAAGGAGCAACAATCAAAAGAAAATAAAAATGTGTATTTGTTTACGCAATTTGAAATCCATGCAATCTATAGTATGTCACGTTTATTAAATTCAGGCCGCCTTGATCACATTTGACCCTAATGGTTGTAATAAAATGAACAATTTCACTGTGAAAAATTGTTTGCGAAAAAAGACTGAAATTAAAAAGTCCCATTTAACGGCGATCATTGTCCTAAACACGGGTTGTAAATTATGTTGGGCTGTAAAGCAAAGCCGCACAACAAACAATTTATAGCTGGCTCTTCCTATTTGTTCTCGTTTGTCGTGTCGACATCATTCGCCACTTTATTTGGCATCCGGGGCTGTGTCGGAATCAAACGTAATGAAGTTCTTTGTGGCAGTGGCGAATGCGGGCGCGCCTTCCAAATCTAAATGACATAAAGAGCCAATATTAAAGTTGACACAGAATAGATTTCACGGAATTCCATTTCGATCTAATTTGCTAAAGCCATCAATGTTTGACAGCTGCCATTAACACTGCATTTCATCAAAAATATGTACATACTGAAATCTCGAATTTCAAAGCAACTTCAAATTGGAAACAGCTAAGCGTCACAGAGCGTGTGGCCGAGCGGGAACTTGTGCGACTTTCAATCCGACGCACCATAGTTCGAATCTCGATTCGGCCCGCACCAATGACATATTAAGTTATGTGCGGATTATTGACACTCGCTCTAAAATGGTGAACGAAAACATCGTGAGGAAACCGGCGTGTCCAAGAACCACAAAATTCGAGGACATGTGACATCCGCCAAGCCGCAGTGAGCCCGCGTGGTGTATTATGGCCCATACCTCTCTCTCTGAGAGAAGGCCGATATCCCAGCAGTGGGAGCGTACGAGGCTAATAATGAAGCGTCACAGATGAGCTATCCGCTTAACCAATTTTATTGAAAAAACACCCTTCAGATCCGAGAGCACTTATTAAACTTAAAGCGTCTTTCATTACATCCTCCGCATAATTTTAAAGTGTATAAAACCATTAGCAATATTCAAAGTCGAGTCGCGTCACTGAGAGGGCTTGACCTCAATGAAGATGTTTTAAGCAAACTCGCATTCCTTTAGGTAAAGCCCGTCATTCGGCAGCCTTGACACGGTGATGAAGCGCTCTCAGTTGTAGGGTGCTTTGGTTTTCATCGAGGCCATCTTCCTCTAACCAATATCCGGCCGGATATAAGTGCATGACGTTACTACACCGCGTTTCGTACGAACTACACGTAAACATATTACGTTAATTAAAGTTACCGAATGTTCTCGAATGTTGCCTATAAATGGCGCAATTCAATGTGCCTTAGCTTGCTAATTAAATTATGTGAGTTGTGTATGTAACGCACACGCTCTGGAAACGAGGTTTTGGTATGGCACTCGTTAAACTATGACGCGCCCCCAAAAGTTGTAGTTGTGCACAACATCATTTTAGGACAAAAGGGGAAACATTTGGGTGCCATTCCCTTATTTGTTTACTAGCTGCTGCCCCGCGGTTTCACCCGCGTGGAGATTTTGGTTGACATGGTTTTTATTTTTTTGCGCGGAACCCTAATTATTTTTCTAAAACTAAAGTAGCCTATGTTACTCCTTGTAACATCAGCTATCTGCCAATGAAAGTCCCGTCAAAATCGGTCTAGCCGTTTCGGAGATTACCCGGAACAAACAGACAGACAGACAAAAATTTAAAAAATGGTTGTTTTGTAGTAGGTTCCGTATATACTTTCATATGCATTTAGTAAAAAGCTGTTATTTTGATATTACAAACAGACACTTCAATTTTATTTATCTGTATGGATGTATGGATGTATGGATTAGCTGCTTGTGTTTAACGTGAGGAAAATTTGAGTTCGGCGCGTACAATTAAACCAAATAATTTACACCACAGTCAGTTCTATTCGGATAAAGTTTAATAACACTGTGTTACAAATTCCATTAAATTAGAAAAAGTAACGATTAGAGCAAAGCCAAATGTTTGTTATGAGAAAGTAATTTTTATTTGTTTTCATCATCAGCAGACTTTATTTTATTTTTGAGAAATTAGCCATGGAACCATTTTTGGCCGAAGTTTAACTTTATTGTCGTAGGTGAAGTAATTACAGTTAATTTACTTTGGAAAAAATTGTATGTTCTGATATTACATTAATATAATTATGATGATTATCAACGTATTAGTTTAGCTATTCAGCGAGGTAATGTCGCCAGCTTTTTGGGCACCCTACCTGCAGAAGGCGACCTTAATGCTGTTTTTTATTTATAAGGTTTTGTTTAATTTTGTTTTTAATTGATAAATTCTTAGTTTTTTAAATATAATTATCATTCGCCTTTTGTATAGTTTCATATTATGATGAATGATAGAATATATTTGAGATAGAATAGTTGTAATGCATTTTTTTTGGCATTACAGTATTGCACCGTAGAGGTAGTTTCAGGTGAAATGTCGCAATAACAGAAGCAATTCATGCTTGCAAAACCATTTAGTTGCCTACTTTAAAATTGTCAACAGTATTTTATTAAGTTTATTTTATTAAAACGTGTTTTTAAGTAACTAAGAACATTCGATTTATAGTAGTTTGCTCATCGAAACCATTCATTTCAAACCCATGTTAAAAAGTGTTTATAAATGTAATAAACTATCGTCATATCGCGTCGACCATATTCAACTTGGAATAAAATATAAACTAATTTTAACGTGGATTGTCACTAAAACGTTTGTGCCAAATTACAGTGTCAATTCATGAGAACTCTCAAGTTCGTTTTCAGCCACAATAACACATTATATCATTATTAAGCAGCATATGGCATAAGAGAGAAGGCCGATAGACCGACAGACCCGCTCTCTTATGCCATTAGGTGGGATATCTCCCAGCAATGGGGGCGCAAGAGACTCAGAATGATATATCATGATGTTATGAGAATTTATTCGCTTGCACATCCAGTAATAACACATTATTTTTGCAAACAAAACATTTTGTATGTACAACTGAACCAACAGCGAAAAATTCCATCTCCTATCCCTACCGCCATTTTACGTAACTATGCCCAGAAGTCGCGCGACGCGCAAATGGTGCGTGAATTATATACGAGATTTCTCCCGGATCGTACGAAATGATCTCTCCTCTCTGCTCCACACCGCAGGTGCGACCGTGCCTTTATTATTTTAGCTAGCAAGACTGATGCTAAGTGCTTCTCATTCAAATGCACTAGAGACGATTGTTGAATTTGAATGAGAGTTCAAATTCAACAGTCGTTCGCAGCGCTTCCGTTACTACAAAACGTGAGACCTTTGTTCATTACATATCACTATATATATTATGTTATAGTTATGTGATGTGATACAGTTGCCTAAAATGTTTACTATTACTTGAGATTCCTGTTCACAATCTTCAAAAAAAATTTGTGTAAAGAAATGGCGATACTTGGACCGTGACTTTGTTGTGCTGTTTGCATTTAGAATGTATTGTCAGTTTTCATAAGATGCACCCCATCACTGAGAACTCACTGTAATACTCCTTACATTTTTCTTTCTGTCTATGTTGTCAAAATAAACCATATCCAACATACCATTAATTCGATGTCATGTTTAGTGAGGGAATGTCATGTTTTACACAATGTTATCATCTTTGAGCACAGTTTTTTCCAGTTCATAAGCGACGATGACTATGATAATAAAGCATGCTTATCTATAAGATACACACTTATTGCCTCGTGATTTGAATAAAATCCATGCTACGACGACTGAGCAACATAGCAAGGAGTAAACGTCAGCAATGGACTCATGGCCAGCTTATGATAATGTTTCTTTAATGCAGACCGTAGACGCTTATGCAAACGTGCGTTTGCTTCTCAAAACAACAACGCTTTTGCATCAAGCGTCAATTACGAGATACTCGAAAGCCGCGCTTGATGCAAAAGCGTTGTTATTTTGACAAGCAAATGCACGTTTTCATAAGCGGCTACAGTCTGCACGTGGTCTATTGTTCATCTCCAATAACCTTATCTACAGTATCACTGTTATGTTTGACGCAATATCCAAGCATTAGCTGTGATTTTCAGCTTCCTTATTGGCAGAGCATTAGCAACACACGATCGCCTGCTGGTGTTTTATTGTTCAGCTATATGGTTCACGTGGCTGAATTATTATCATCACAGGTGAGTGCTTTTATGTAAATTATATTACGCTTTATTGCGTCATGTACGTAAGCAACAACGTAAAGGTATATGGTGCAGTCTGTTTGTATCTCAGAATGATGTTACCTTGGTTTTGTGCATATTATTTGGATATTTATAGGCGCCGCCATTTATTTAATTCCTGGTTCTCATAATAAATGGTGAAAATAATATTTTGATATGTAAAATGTATAATATGTCAATACTTACGAAAAAGAGATAGACTATTTCCATATATATAGATAATGCAATATGAATAATCGACGAATTTAAAAGCCTAAATCTTGATCCCAGATTTTATTTATATTACAAAAAGATTCAAAATTAATCTCAAAACTTATTATATATTCTATTTACCAATTACTTATGTATTCTAAAACGTATCCATGTAATAAGAAGTTATATTTTCAAATTCTAAACAAAGCTATTTTATCAATAGAAAACTTTAACAGTTAGGGGAGCAATCAGTTTATTTAACCAACTAAATGTAACTTTAACTAGCGGGACCGATAGCTAGTGGAGCGGGAAAATCGAAGAAATAGCGCAAGAAATTGAAGTGCTACGACCGCCCGTAACGAGCTACGAACGCGCTACGAGCGCTTGGTCTTTTCAAGAGTGCTACGAATACTGCGATCTACTCGTATACGGTTCATCGAGAGAGCACGTATGGGCGTTCGTAGTTATGGTAATGAGTTCCTTACTCGATTTCAATAAGGCGTTCAATACATTCTATTATTCAATTACTTCGTGAAAATATTTTATGCAAACATCTAACTGGCCTCTGAAGATGTTATTTCTATTAGTAAATTTATGCACCCTTTTGGGGCTTGCAAGGACAAAGAACCTTTAAAAACTTATTTGGTGCATACATTAGTCTGCGACAGCGCCAGCAGATAAAAAAACTATTCTAAACACAATTTCATCAAGTCCGTGTGGCCACGAACATCGCAAAGAAGGAAAGTTGGGAAGAGAAATAATGTATAAAATAAACGCGATTAAACCCGTTGCAAGTTTTGCAGTTCGAGTACTGTTAAAACTGAATATAAAAGGTTAGTTATATATTATCAAATAATTTATATTCAAATACGTTTTAAGTTAGTTTTACATGATTTAAGTTTGTTTTTATTTATTCCCTTATATGTAAAAATCTAGAAAGTTCAGCTACGTATCTCTTACTGTGCCGTAAAAGCCTATCGCCAACGAATGTTGACGTACCATAAAAAGCCAAATACAGAATGTTTTAAAACTGTTTATGGACCAACAAAAGGAAAGAAACAAGCAAGGATTGTAGACGATAATTTATCCCACATTAAAAATCCGTGGATGTCACAAGCTATAAAATGTTGACCGTAAACTTGTTAATAAAAAGCAGTGGAGGTCAAGAGTAATTAGTAAATCAGCTTAATTCTTCCCTCGGATTACAAGTTACCTAACATCAAAGTTTTAAACCTCCATTACTAATTACGAGTCCAGCTCCAGACGACACTTTGGAAGAAATTAAATGAATTAATTATTAGCAATCATCGTCTCTCAGTAACTCGCTCGAGGAAAACTTGAAGTCGAGCTAAAGTTGAGTTTTAGTACAGTCGCGATGAAAAAGAATGATTACTCAATTTGCCTGATTATTACGCCGAAGTTAGAAGTTATGAGATTCATACATTTTAATTATGATTTTGTGATTGTTTCGTTGAGCAATACTTTTAAATTTATGTCGACTAATTCTCGATTCGTTTATTCTTATCATTACACAATAAACGGTTCGTATTGTTCATGACCATTGGCAGTTAAAAAACCTATGTCTTATTTTAGAATTTATAATAATAACATGTCAGAGCAGGGAACGCGTCTTAACTCTATCAACTATTTATTACTACTCGTAGTTTAAGACTTTGAACATTAAATCATAAGTAACATAATATCTTTTCTGTATTGTGTTCTCCTCTCATTCCAGAGATGGAAGAAGTCCGGGATGAGTTCAAGATCTAGCTGATAATTTTGCTTCAATTATTATTTTTATATCTGCAAAATCATACTTTCACAATTGACACACATTAACAAAACAAAAGTACTGAAGCATAATTTCAAACAAACAACGAGAACGTAATACAGACTTCGATAACTTCTTCGCATGATAAATGTGATACATTTCAGAATTTATGTTTGACGGGCCCTATGGGCACAGAACAAACTCTACCCTTCCAACCGGTGCCATAACTTTTCAAGACTTTTACGAGACTCCGAAACTGTGTACACAGTAAACATTAAATAAGTGTAATAACGTAAACTCGGAGCCTCGGAGTTTTGCAAGGTCGGTCCGCGTAATACAAGGATTACCGCGTTACCTCAGCGGGTAGCAACAAGGTTAATAATTAACTGGTTCCTGTGGCTTTGGAGTCCTGGATGCCGCTATTCATACTAAATTTAAGCCCCGGTCTTAGCGCGTTATATAATAGGTTTTGCACTGCGGCTATTGGTGTCAGTTCTATCATTTCATACCTAAACTAATTTTAGTGTCGCTCCCTCTCTTTCCAATGCATAACATGAGAAAGAGATGGAATATATTTTCGACCTGTCAAATTAATCAACTTGCTTGTGCGTAGTGTAAATTTAATGGCAATGAATTCAGTGGCATCTAATTATCAAGATCGAAAGATATTTGACAGCTCTAAAACAAAATTTAGATCTGTCAGACATCTTCCGTCTCTTTCTCATGTTATGCATTGGAAAGAGAGTGAGCGAAACTAAAATTAGTTTACGTATGAAATAATAGAATTGACACCATTGTCATACTTAATTATGCCGCAGAAAATCAAATATATCAACACATTATTTTAGGGTATTCTATGTAGTTACGCTTCACTATACATTTACCCCCTTATTCATAAACGTTCCGTAACTTACTTAATTACTAGAAAGTGTTTTGTCTCGTTTTCACGCGCAACAGCTTCCGTCAACGAGAAGTTGACAGAGCAGTTTCAAGCATAGACTATCTTATTGAGTTTTTATGAATAAGGGCGTAAATAAGTTAATTTTTCGTTAAGATCAAGCCAAGCAGGATAGGAGAGATATAGATAGAGATAGAGATAAAAAAATACGGCAATGCTGTAAAATAAAAATACTTACATGGTATAGGTAAAGATTGGTGTCGCAGCCCTTGTCCTTTTCTGAAGGTAGTCCATGTTCGTCGGTGTCACCTGTAAACAAATAAATAAACATCTTTAACGACTGAACTAGATACATTAAATACTTATAGGTACCTATCTCTGCCTTTACTATTATTTATTCTGTGACCTCTATCTATATGTACACAAGTATAGGTCCTCGTGTACAGCAAAAATTGGCCGCATAACAAGATTTGGCGTGAAATTAGCAGCGGAGCGTGGTATTGCTACAGAGCAAACGACGTTAGTCTAGCTGAAGTATGGAAAATAAAATTAACATTTACACGTGCCCCGCAGGCGTTGCCGACTGCGTGGGTGGTGGCGGTGGATTATGTAATGGGGAAAGGCTAGCCACTTTGAACTTTACTACCCAGAAAAGTGGTATCAAGCAGCTATGGCTTCGTTAAACGAGTCAAGGTTTCAGTAGTTAAATTATCATGTAATCTTGCAAATAAATGATTGATTTGATTTAATATTTTTAAAAAAGGACCAGCCTTGCCATCCAGCGGGGCAATGCGGCCAGCATTTTGGGAACTCTGCCGGACATTAAAGATCGTTTGAACTATATTTAGACCATTTTTATATCTGATAGTTCAAACGATTTTAATTATATTCTTAATTTTTTATTGATAGGAGTTAGAATTCTGTTTTAGTTTTAATTTTTTATTCTATATATATATGATGAAATACTTTCTCTATATACTTGGCTTTTTATTTTTCTAGATCTTGATTGATCAATTGTTCTTTAAATCGATCCATTAATTTTGGAGCCACAAAGCCAAATATATACAAATAATTAAGAGCTTCAAATTTAAATAGCACCCCGAAATTATAATTTATAGAAGGTATCCAGGCATAAAAAAATATGTAATTATAACATCAGTTGATTTATTAAAGACAAACAGTTGAGGACTTTAAATGTCATGATCAAGATGATTATATAATACTCTCCATCAGACTGCGGGTCCTACATATGTAACATACATGTTGTTATTTTCTGGCTATCTATACAAATAAATAAAATTGAAGTGTCTGTTTGTAATATCAAAATAACAGCTTTTTACTAAATGCATATGAAAGTATAAACGGTACCTATAACAAAACAACCATTTTTAAAATGTTTGTCTGTCTGTTTGTTCCGGGTAATCTCCGAAACTGCTGAACCGATTTTGACGTGACTTTGACTGGCAGATAGTTGATATTATAAGGAGTAACTTAGGCTACTTTTATGTTAGAAAAATAATTAGGGTTCCGTGCAAAAAAATTAAGCCAATGAAATCCAATATTTCCACGCTGTTGAAACCGCGGGCAGCAGCTAGTTCTTAATAAATACGAGACCACTGCAAAGGGTCCTATACATTCTGAAGAATAACACAATCCACTTAGGCAAAGTGATAGGTTTCCTTATTCGTATTCCATTTGTAATCTGGCTTTCTTATAAAAGTAATTCCTTTTCGGTATTTGCGATAGTGTATAATAAATATCTTTCATCCTTTTTATATGTTTTTATAAAAACAATCTGTGATTTCGTTTAATGACCCCGGTCTGTAGATATATTGGACTAACATCCTTTATAGCGTCGCTGAACGGTACTGTGATATATAATGTGTGTCATTCAAAAAGTAATTATATGTTTCTACTACCTATAACATAAACGCTACACACTCGTTAGTGGAAGGACTAACTCTTCTGCGAGTGTCCGTCTGGGTTGTTACCACCGCTTTGCTCGTGAAGTCTGCCGCCAAGCACTAGTGTGCAAGCATTACTGTGTTCCGGTTTGATGAGCAGAGTATCCAGTGAAATTACTGGGCTTATGAGACTTAATACCTAATGTCTCAGGGTAACGAGCGATCTGCAGTGCCGCGCAGGCCTTAGTGTTTCAAAGTTCTGGACGGCACTGCAATTGTTATGGGCCGGCGTTATGCTTACCATCAGGCAAACGACGAGCTCGTCTCGTTACCAAATAACATTAAAAAAAACCACTCATACCGTCCACTAGGATTCCCTGTGTCACGGATGGCATTGACACAATTCAAAGATCTAAGGCCTGAGAACAAACTTTATGCTCACCACACAAAATCTGCCCCGGACGGAAATCGGATCAGGAGGTCCACGCTTTGCTGTCATAGTTACTACTTACTACTAACTAAGCTACGGAGCCGTGTATTTGTATGAAGTGCTTTTTAGTTTCCTGTTTCTTAATTTTCGATATGTTACCGTTTGGCAACCTGATCTTAAATGAGGCTGTGGTCTAGAAAAGAACTGGCTAAGTAACAGCTGTTTTTCAACTTGATGATGGTAGCTAGCTAGGCAAGAACTAGAAAATACCCTACGACCATTTTTTTTTTTAATTTATTATAGGCTTGCGTTTGACCACTATCTCACCTGGTGGTAAGTGACGATGCTACGGTTGCATCACGAATCACGATTTCAATGTATTTTAGCAGCTGCTCTTGAAAGCCAGGTTGATATTCACAATCTTCGACCACATCGCCGCCACTGCGTCGTCGCTTAAGATGGCGAGACACTGGTCATGTGCCTTACCGCCGAACAATCTCGTATTCGTTTTCGATTCCAAACCGATTAAAACCAGCGGTCACTAGCCTTCGTGTGGAAGGAGTTGTCTAGAGTTTTCGCTTCTTTTCGTTTTGTAAGAACTTGTTTCCATAATAACGTTCGTTTTAAAATGATAACCAGCGAAAATTCTAGACTATTCCTTCCAGCCGATGATAGCGAGCTCTGGTCTTAATCGGGTTGGAGTCGAAAACGAACACGAGATTGTTAGCCGGTAAGGCCCCAGCTGACCTATCGAGCATAAAAATACACGCACCAAATTGCCTTTATAAAGATTGCTAATATTATTTCAGGTACTTATACGTAGCCACAAACAAACATCAGGTTGCCATACCTCCCGTACATATTTACCGAGCGAACATTACGGCTCCCGGGGGATGTCTCACGTGTATACACGTACGAGGCAGGCAAGCGTTCATTAGCCGAGGTAAATATTTTACTAAATTATTTTCAGGTTTACGTTATGAAAAACTATTTTAGTAACAAGCTATTTATGGCTTGTGTTGTTATAACTCAATAATGTATAATATGATTTAAATACTTTAGCAAAATTGCAATGGACGCAACTGATTGTATGAATCATAGATGTATATTATTTTTCACTTATTGTTTAGTTATCTACAAAGAAAATAAAGTGCATTACCATTAATAACTATGAGAGCCCTATAGTACGCGTCGATTGACTTCATCGTCACATTCAAAGAGTATGCCACATTTTCCAATAACACATAAACAATGCTAACTTTTTTTTATTCGCAAGGCAACAGACGATTCTTACACACAGCCATATTAAAAACTTTTTGATTTATTTATAGTATTAAGTATAATTTCAAATGTAGAATTGTAGAGTTTTAAATTCCCGCCGAAAACTTAGGCACTGTTTCATACATTCTAAAGCTGCCAAATGAGGGTAGTTAAGGTGTTAACACACGAGCCTAAATTGCAGGCACTTGGAGCAGGTACGTCGAGCAATTGAGTATACGAGTAGGTAATTAATTCACTTGCGGAACAGTTCGCCGTAAACTCACACGCGTCGGCTTAATGTTAGGTACGAAGTATACGAATTATGTTAAGCACGTGTGCACTATGCTTTACAAACTCGCACGTTTTCCAGCGTTCTTTGAATTCTAATGTGGTTGGTACACAGAGGCTATAGTCTGACAAGTTTGAACAGGATTCAGGGTACGACTAAAGAATGAGTGGCGCGGAGAGGCAGGGAACAACATAAGAGAAATGTGGATCAAAACAGCAACCAGGAACATGAAAAGGAAAGGCCTAAGAATAGAAAAACTTGCATAGATTTAATCTAAATAAAAAGTAGGTAATTTTATAATTTTGCGCTTATTTTAACACGTGCGTAGACATGTAACTTTACAAAAAATATTTACTGTACACAAAAATTGAGTACAGAGATGTAGTTGTATCCCTGCATGCTGCTTTAGTGACAAATGTGGTGCAAAAGGCAGTGCATTCCATTAAAATAAAAAACAGTTTTGTCGTAATTTTTCTCTTATATAAAGATGTTGAGTTGTTAAGTTCTTTCATTTCTCCACATAAGTTGCTAGTCCAGTTTCTTAAAATGTGCGTAACGTACGATCCGTGGGCGTGATAAAAACTGAAATCCATTGACAGCACTTCAACGGAAAACTCTATTATACCGACGCTACTTCCCAAAAGAGGAAAATTCAATTTATTGGCTCGTGTTCCCATAAAAAACCACATGTCAAATAGAAAAATCCTAACTTTACAGAGCCACTGAAATGTGGAATTACTGGTTCATCGAGCAGAGCGTAGTATGTATATACATGTAATAATAAATAGTCGTACATTTATATGTACGACTATTTATAAATAAATAAATAAATAAACGCTTACACTCATACCCCCGCACTAGGATTCCCTGTGTTGCAGGTGGCATGGACACACATCACAAACATCCAAGACCCGAGAACAAACTTTATGCTAACACAAAATCTGCCCCGGCCGGGAATCGAACCTGGGACCCCTCGCTTTGCAGGCAGGGTTACTACCAACTTAGCTACGAAGCCGTCTCCGTCCGTCTTATTATTACATCACAATGATTACCATACTAAAGATTTATTAATATAACTACACTTTCTTTACACTTGGTCTTTTTCCTGTCCTCTAATAGTTGCACCGTTCCGGAATTCAAGGTCCTATTTCTTAGAATCAAAAAGCTTGCAAAACAATACATGATTTAAAATAAAGTACAGCATGGTGGTCTGCTCTAACATTTCGCTTTTGATTTAGTTTTGTTTTGTGTTTTCTGGTACGTTTCCCTAGGTTTTCATAGCAAAGTTGTAAACTCTTTGTTGTGCTTATGCATGGCTATGCATTGGGGAAGATGAGCATGTAGTAATTGAGCATTGTGCAAACGCCTACGTCTTTAAGGTAGGTATGTCCGTAAGGTAGGTAATTCTGAGTAAAGGAATGTCTATTCATATTTAACATCAAAGGAGCTAAAGGTCACGGTTGAAAGAGCACAGGTTGTTGTAGAGAACTTCGGAATACGTGAGGATCACGCTTCTGTACTCTTTATTTATTTAGAGTATTCAAAGAGCGTGCCTGAACAAAGACTGGTTTTTATTCTTTCAAGGATAAAAGAACGAAAACCTGTCTGTTCAGTGAAGCTAAAACTGTTATTTATAATCAAAGGTAACATCTACCTACATAAAGACCTACCTGCCTGAGAAGTGTAACTTAGTAATTTTTAACAGTCTATGGTATGAATGGGAATGCCATGTTGTCCTAGCACGAATAGTAGCTCCCCATCTCTTCCCGATCAATATTTCCTTAGCCGTGTAAGGGAAATCGGCTAAGGAAATATCCAGAGAATGGACAGCGACGCCCGCCAAGCGTGCTGTATTATGGCAAAATCCCTCCTTCATGGGGGAGACAGATGTTCAGCAGTGGTGGTTTTCTGGCTGATGATTATGGAATGAATAGGAATTTAGCCACGCGATTAGTCGTTTGACTGGTATCCGAAAATCTAGATTACCAAATCAAACAATAACGTGGTATCATATCCACTCAAATGTAATGTTTATACTTAAAGTTATATAATATTCAGTTTTTAAAATCGGTATGACAACATATCAAAAATGAGACGAACACTAAACTTTACATAAAATGCAGGGTGTTCACTTAGAGGTGTAGCATGTAATATATCTGATACTGTATCAAGTGAGTACGTAGGTGCGTTACAGTAGTGTATAGGGTGCGTTTTGAGTACCTTGCATGAATAGGTAAATAGTATATTTTATGCAAGTATGAGAAATCACCACAAGTCTGCCAAGTCACGGTGAAGTTTTGTAGCTGCCGCTATAGTTTCATGGACGATCTCATTTGTTTCTCTAGAAGTTGAGTTTCAATATCTGAGACAACGAGATTAATCTAGACTTAGGGGGAAACTTTGTGAAGTTGATGCTGTACCTACCTTGTCGGTCAACTTTTTTATCAGTTATATAGTTCTACGAGTATCAGCTTACTTACTCTAAGACACAAATGCATTACTTTTTAGCAGTAATACTTGATATTAGGTTAAATATTCTGTTACTGTAACAAGTGTAGACCAAATGAAAATAAAAAAAATAATACTTAGTTCCTCTATAACAAATGAAATTCCATATGATATATTTTCTACAGAATTAGTGACAAAAAACATTTTTAAAAAGTATATAAAAATAATTCCGCTAAAGCCTGTATTGCTTAGGTAAACGCAAAACAGCTGTGTTTGTGTCCTATAAAATAGAACCAGAGGAAATTAAAAGGTACCCACGGTTTGACTTTGTTTGTTTGATTAGCCTTAGCATGTTGACGGGTTTCCTAATTGAAACATTTCCTTATAATTTAGTTGTGAAATTCCACGACAGACCATTTCAGCGGCGCGAGTACGGATCTTTTCGATAAATAAAATTCGATAAAATTGACAGTTAAAATCGATAAAGTGGGTTTTATCGATTTTAACTGTCACTTTTATCGAATTTTTTTTATCGAAAAGATCCGTACTCTCGCCGCAATATAGAAAATCTACAATTGTGTGTACGTGTCTATGTTTCTATGTTTTTATCATCAATGTACATTTTACCATGGGATTTAAACTTTTTTTTTAAACGTTTTACTCGCTCAACAATTTATTAAGCATGTAGTGTACACCTATAATTGTAATAGCACTCAGTATTGATCAAAATATTGTCCTCTGTGTATTTTAACAGTGTATAATATATATTATGTTGGTGTTCGTTGAATAAATAAAATAAATAAATAAATAAAACCATGACTTGTATGATAATTTCGAGTTTGGTTGAGAAGAATGGGGGCCACGAAATTTCTCTCTGACCGTTTGATGAAGAAAGTACAACGTCAGATGGAATAGTGTTTTGAATAAAAACCTTCTTTGTAGGCTAAGCTCTGAAAATTAAAAATTATAAAAGAACTCTGGTATATTATCGCTGCTATTAATTGAAATACTAATAAAATATTAACCATCCAGAGATAAAATTTCAGTAATTGCTTCATGAAAATATTTTATAGCTTCAAGAGCTTTCACCATTAAACCAAGATTTATTATTCGCAATGCTATCTATTTGAAAACTCACAGCATATCTACGAAAGTTATTAATCATGTGCACTGGAATTCGTTGCGAGCGAGATTTATTCAGGCGTACACGTACAATTTTTTTTTACTACTCCACATAAACCTAGCGTCAATAGAGATTGAAATACTTGCTTAGGTATTAAGTTTGCTATCGATACCACACACACGCATGCACACACACACACACGCACGCACACACACACACACACACACACACACACACACACACACACACACACACACACACACACACACACACACACACACACACACATACAAACACACACACACAAACACACACATACACACACACGCACGCACACACGCACGCTCGATCTCACGCTCGCTCTCACGGTCACCCTTACGCACGCTACCACCCATGCTCCCACTCACGCTCACGCTCCCGCTCCCACTCCCGTTCCTTCTCTTGCTCCCTCACCCACACCCACACTCACTCACATAAACTTTCGTCTTTATAATATTATATATACCTAGTACGAATATAGGATAGGATAGGAACTAAATTGTTATGGGCCAGCATTATGCTTACCATCAGGCAAACGACCAGCTCGTCTCGTTAACAAATAGTATAAAAAAAAAGTAGGATGTCCAGAATTGGTCCTGTTACAGTAAGTATCGATTTTCTTACCATAAAATGTATTTTTGAAAATTTGTCACGTTTTTAGGTTTTAGCAAATTTTAAGAAAAATATACGTAGGTATTACTGAAGTGTCACTTCATACCTGTTTATACAATAAAAATTCTGGAAATTGTCATTATTATAAAACTTAGTTGGCGACGGAGCGATATTCTGGTTCTAATTCCACTTTGTACTCATTTATTCCTTGTCAAAATACTTATATTTAAATCTACGATGAAAACTTTGAATTGATTTAATATGTACGGGTTTTATTTAACTGGTTTGGTATTGATTGAATATTGATACATAAAAAGTATCCGGTACGAGAACGAGATATTAACTAGGGTAGATTTGCCCGAGTGCGCAACCACCGCACGTCCCTGTACCATTGTGAGCCCCGGGATTGTGCGCCGAACAATTATTGAAACTTTTTCAATAGCCACTCGTTATTTTGCTGGAGCCTGGTATTGCTGCTTCTGGTATTTTATTTGTCAGAGAATATTTTGTTTTGTTGCTGTGGTATGAAAGATACTAAAAATGTATAAAACATAACATCGTTTCTAGAGTTTTTAATAAGTAAATAACAACAAAAAGTTTGGATTGTTATGTGAGCGTTACGCGTCACGGTTTTCATAGTGTGTTTAGAACATTTTTTAAAAAGATTATTAAAACAAAATTAGCGTGATTTAAGCTTTAAAAAATACATATTTGAACTATTTTGATCTATATATGTTGCTTATGCGTATAGAGTTTCATTATTACCGGTTCATTCATTCTGAAGATGTTGGATTTGATAATTAGTATGAAATACTGTGAGGTACATATACAACTAACAATACGCTATTAATGCTTTTACACGGTAAGTGCTTTCGCTTTTAAACTCGCGTACGTACATAAGTTCCAACAAGCTGAAGCGAGCTGATTTATTTGCCGACTTCATGAACACTATTGTATTATATTTTTGTTATACAGAGTGAGTTTGTATTGGTATTTTATCCCAGAAGGGGGTGATTAGGGCCATGGTTGTCAACAAGTTGTGAGAGCCTCCCTTGGAAATACGTTACTTCAAATTTCTATACAAAAAAAAATCTATTTCAAAAGTGAAGTGCGCAGCCTTTTTAACATTGTTTCTAAGTCTCTTCTAATCAATATCATCATTAATTAAACAAATATGACTACCAAAGCAAGGACTTAAGATTCCCCTATACTATTTCATGATTGATTGACTTTTATCACTTAATTTGGTAAAATACAACGCTGTCGATGTAGCATTCGACCGTTTTGTACGTCCCAATTCACAAAGGATTGTTTGTAGCAAATTGTTAAACTTTTTCGATATGTACCTCTCCCTTTATCCACACACACATAGCGGCTTTAATTACAATGCTATAATTGGATTCTGTTATATCTGTGGATATAATTATTCACCCTGCCCTATTTCAGGCCTAATGAGATATTCTTTTGTGTTAATTGTTGGGGCAGGCAAAAAAGATATGGAAATGCTTTTTAAAATAAGAAGAGAGTTGGTTTTTTGATACGCAAACTGGGATCGCTCTTGCTTTTGTCGACTTCTACGTTGATACTTTCATTATGGCTTTTATGGAAAATAAAATGTTGTTATCAAACCAAATGATCACCAAATAATCTGAATCCCGTTTTATGACTCTTTGCATAGTAAAAACTGTAAAGAAGAAATCATATCCTATGTCACTCCCACAGTTAAAACGACAACTCATTGTGAAACCCCATACCATTTAGTCTAAAGAGCGCACCAAAGAAATATACATATAAAAATGGTCCAAAAATTACCTTCATCGGTCGGGTAAAAAGAGATTGCTTTAGTAACTAACCGTGCCGTTTAAGGTTTGCTAGTATAAATTGGTAATTAAAGGTAAAAGAAACAAAAAGCTGCATTAACCATTCTTCTTGATATATAAGAGCAAAATTGATTGATTGATGCGACGCGTAACCAAAATTCTGGTACCTGTTTGGCTCAACGGATCAGCATTGCGGTTCAACGAGGCAATGCCGCCAGCATGCTGGTTACGCTTCCAACTGGTAGTGGGCAAGAACATTTGTATTATCTATAGGCCTACTTGGGCTTGTAGATTATCCAACTGTTTTTGTAGCTAGCTAGGTTAAATGTAGTGTTTATTTATGTATTATCTAGTTAAAAAGGCATTTAGCCCGTTAAAAAAAAAAGAAGATTGGTATAGAGCAAAATAAGGTTACACTAAGTCTAGAGAGCTTTTTAAATTAATCAATGTAGTGAGTGCGTGAGCGCTCCGAGTAAAGTGGCAATACCGGTCGCATTAAGAAGGCCGGATTGATTGATGGCAGCCCCGAGATTTCATTACGGTGTCGCACCATTACGTCTTTGTTTACGTGAGCGCTATAAGCTTGTTTGACGTGGCCTGCCTAAGTTTTTAGAAGTTTTAGCTTAGTCGAAGTTTTTTTATATTATTGGATAACGAGTCGAGTGGGTCGTCTGATGGCAAGCGTAACGCATGCCCCATAACATTGGTAGTGCCATTCATAACTTTGAACCGTAAAGACCTGCGGGGCACTGCATTGCGCTCGTTACCCTAAGATATTAAGTCTCATAAGCCCGGTAATTTCACTGACTACTTTACTCATCAAACCGGAAGACAGTAATGCTTGCACATTACTGCTTGGTGGCAGACTACACGAGCAAGCGGTAGTACAAAGGGAGTTAGCTGTCAATTGTTTATTTGTTTGTGTCGTGCTTTACGTGTGACCAAGTGAAATTATACTAAGCTGTTATTAGAAATAAGAGACAATCGTGTTGTAGGTACCTATGACCTCTTGTGCAACGGCTCAACTAAATGATACATTTCCAATACTCATCGCAAAACAACTGACAATCATTTTCTATGTATAGGTATATCAAAAGACAAAAAAAAAAAACTAAGAATATTTGACTAACTCAACGCAGAATAAAACAGTAAGCATAAAATATGATTGTATTGGGGATGGATAAATTATGACTCTAAAGTGCTATAGGCATTTGAACCCTAATATTATTTGAATTACAAGCTAAACGTACTTTATCGTTTTCTGTAACTTGGCTTAAGAATGTCTAACATTTCAAATTTACGATACGGGTTCAGTAAATAGCTGTTAAAATGAAGCAGTTTATCTGCAAATTCCCCGTGCTAAGCCCCGCTGCTGGCGACACAGTCAAAGAACCCAATTTGTATTTTAATACCAGTCCGATCGTTTCGGCCTCCCAATTAATTGAACAGATACCAGTGTCAGTTTTCCTGAGCCCTCGGATTATCGTGACGCGAGTTTTAATTACTTTATATGTGAAGCTATTACAAGCGAATACGTTTATTGTTCATTTGTCATCAGACAACATGTTCATTCTAAAGTTGACATAATCAGGAGTATCCGATTTTAAAATATGTGACATATCATCAAATCATTTTACCAGGTTGTATGACTATGTAACCTGTGAGCGTGAGCTTGGGTGGCTGTAAGATGGAATGCCTCGGCTAGCAGTGGGTTCTGGGGCTGACAGACATTCAACCTGGGCGCCACGTACCTGTAGGCTTGTAACCCTGGCACGTTAATTACACGTTACAACTATAGCTCTTCTGTTAGTGTCCATGCGATGGGTGCCACCGCTTTGCTCATGTAGTCTGCCACCAAGCAGTAATGCATTACTGTGTTCCAGGTTTTAAGTTTACCTATATAAATGTATGTCTACGCAAGCTTACAGAAAAAAAAAAGTTCTTTTAAAAACACCGAGCGATGTTCAAAGTTCTGGGTGGCACTGTAATTGTTATGTACCGGCGTTATGCTTACCATCAGGCAAATGACCAGCTCTTCTCGTTACAAAATAAAAAAATCTGACCTTGTTGTATAACATCGTTTGTGTAAGAATTCTCGTATAGTTTTATTTTAATACATCCTAACACGATTTGCACTCATCGTTTACTAAGAATATTTCAAAGCCATCTCTTTGAAGACGATGTTAAAACCTTGTCGTTTCTCTATCCTTTGAAAGCCCTTTTCAAAAAAACCTAATAGAATTCGGTATCGGCAGCTTTAGAGCTTTCGTCTCTTTTGGCTTTTGGACCACGACTATTTGGCCACTCAGGATGCGGTGGCCCTTATCCTTTTAACGGTAAAGGGTAAGTTTCATCGGTATTTAATAGCGAATCGGAAAAACATAAAAGCAAATGTATACGGCTGTTTTATTGTTAGGTTCCATATATGTGTCTATTTTGAATATATTTGGCTGAAGCCAGCACACTATTAAATTTCACTGGCTGACGCAGAACATTGTGAAATGTAATGCGCATTACATTGTAAGTTTATAGATTAAATATTTGCAAGTTTAGTACTTATGCATCGGGATTCTCGACACTATATAGTACATAAGACTTTACTGTATAATTGAACTAAGCACACGTTTTAAGGCTAATGGTTTTTAGATTTTCAGCTGTTTGTTTTTAAAGTCCTGTTTAGATTCGATAGCACTATGGATAGAGGGAAATATCAAGCATCTCCCTTGTTTGTGTATCCATACTTCTATACTTATATAATAAATGCGAAAGTGTGTTTGCACGTTTGTCCTTCTTTCACGCAGCAACGGAGTAACGGATCTATGTGATTTTTGGCAAATATATAGTTTATGGAGCGGAAGGTAACATTAGATACTTTTTAAAGCGGAAAAATGAACGGTTCCTGCAATGTGGGAACGCGGGGGAAACAGCAAGCAGAAGCTAATATTATTATAAAATGGAAGTTACATTATGAACGATCTCATATATTTTTGAAAATGAAGTAAGCATCTGTTGAGTACCTACATTAATCAAGAGACTTTACGACCAACATCACCGCGTATGTATTTATTGCTTTCATCAAAATCAATTTATTGTCTTGCACGTTTGTATTCCGAACGTGGAACCATGCGAGATGTTGGCAATATTAGAAGCCGAGGGGGAAGTTAGGCCCAGGCGTGAATACAGCTGTAAATGATGCAATAAAATGTAGCTTTATTACATTATTTATATAGTTATACAATTTTGAATTGTTTTACTATTTTCTTAGGTATTTGCGATTATCGCATATTAAATTAAACAATTTTTTAACATCAGTCTACCCTTGATCATGAACAATTCAAAGGAAGTATTGAGTAATTGAAATATTTGACTAAAGTGAAATAGAGTAAAATGTTATGTGATGTAGATAAGAAATGTTATGTAAGAATTAATTCCAGGAGAACGCTGAATTTCCGTCTGAACGCTGTAGCTCTTGAAGCTAAATCGGCTTGTTATTCTATTACCTCACTTCTGCTTATTTGGCGTCATTTTGGCATGAAAGGTGATAGTTATATTTACTTTAATTACATAGAAATTTTTATTAAATTATAACAAAATTAATACTCACTAGAGTCTGAAGCTGTCCGAACTATATAGAACAGATGATAAAGTATGCCGCAGTGGCGGTAAAAAGTAATAAGAAAAATGGCATCATTCTTTTCAAAAAGTAAAACACTTCGCCCGCCAAACTCCGCCGGCTCTAAAATGCGGTGCCATTTCTCCTCTGCTCCCTTCAGTTCCAATTACTATTTAATACCAGGGCTATGCCACAGTCGACATACATATAAGTACAGCTTCTGTGGCTATGCCTTACTAAATCCATAATGAATGAATTCAATTTTCTTCAAGGGTGTAGTACTAAGCCTTATATAAGGATAACCATAACACAGACGAGTGTCTATACACAACTATACACTATTCACGAACGTAAACATCAGTGAAGCTACGTAAGTGTTGGTTAATAAAAATTGTTACATTAAAATATAAATTACTTTTACTATTACTTTTTAGATTTAACTGTAGAGCAATAAATCTATAGATAAATATCCAATTTTATCGGATCTAAATAAATGTTTCTGTCTATAAAATCAGACCAAAGCTATTCTTATCTCAAAAAAGAAATGTTATCGTATCATGTCTTATGAATTTAATTAAATTGATTTTATTATATTATGTAGAGAATTAGAGATAGATTGAAATACAATATTACAATTATTCACAGCATTTATTTATATTAGATATTTTACACTAAAAATAAAAAAAATATCACACCTAGAATTATGATTACATTAAAGTTTAATTAAAATATTAAAATAAAAGTAGTAAACTTTAATTCAAATGAATTTAATTTAGTATTTAATTGACTATTAAAGTTGTCGACGAGGTGCTTTCTCTAATACTGCACTATATGTAAGACCCTTCATCTATGTACATCTACGAAGGCTGTCAATAAGCAGCTCTATATTAAAGCAATATAAAACTGTCTGGGAATATATGACATGACCTGTCACAGGAGTGTCGTTAGCTCGAATTTACGTATAAGTAGGCCTGTCTCATCTATTCCATCTGTTCCAGACGTCGGCGTCGCTTTAAAAAGTCTACATATCACGCCTTTATAGCTAAAGGTATAAAGCCGAAAACCTTATGGTCTTATAAGCAGAACATCAAGAAAAGTAATTCAATTTGCAATATTTTCTTTAAGGGTACGTTGGCTGTTGTTTATAGAATGTGTCACAGGCAGACTTGGGCGATAACTTTTATTGATGGCTGACCCACAAACCGGGGGATCGCGATAGACTGGCGCATTGCTGGTTCTGACGACACTCGACACAGATAAGTGCAATTGTGACGAGGGAGGAACCTCTTGGAGAAACCGGTAATAATTATTGCCCAGCGGATTCTTGAAGGAACTTCTTAAATTGAAAATTAGCTAGCTTCAGTCTTATTTTTTACAAGGTTTAATTTAACTTACAATGTTTGTATGTATGTAAGTATGTATATATGTTTGTTTAGGTCACATCTTGCAAGCTAAATTTGACGCACTTCCCGGTGTTCGTTTGATTCCAAATGTTTACGTACATATGTAAATCGGATGACAATGCAATATAATGATCTCACAGAGCTGGTTTGTTGATTGAGCCGGAAGACTCCCATTGGAACTCTGTAATGAAATGACGTAACTCCATCGAGTTTGGGCTCGTTTGATTTTCTTCACAAGTACTCTGATCCTTGGGATGTCCAGGGTCCTGCTGATGGAGCGGGAAGATTACAGACAGTACAATTAAGTACCTATATATTTTAAATGCGAAAGTGTGTTTGTTGGTTTGTCCTTCTTTCACGCAGTAACGGAGCAACGGATTGAGATGATTTTTGGCATAGATATAGTTTATGGACCGGAGAGTAACATTGGCTACTTTTTATCCCGGAAAAATGCGTGGTTCCTGTGGGAACGCGGGTGAAAACCGCGGGCAGAAGCTAGTACAATGATAAATATATATTTTCAAAGATACTACTCGTAATATCTGTTTTAGCTATGTATGGAGTGTGCTAGTTCAACGAATAATGTAATCAAAAGCTAACTACATACTTATAGCTCTTGTTATCTCCACGTTCACACAATTTCGTAGCCAATTTATAACATAGCGTAACGGAATGTCTTCCATAAAAATGTTTTTCTGCGAAATTCGTCAGCGTCGTGCAAAGTTTAGTGCGCAGATGTGGGTTTTAGGGAAATTCGGTCGCGGCCGTCGAATGATAACTTTTATTGATGACAATTTCTGGGGTAACGTTCTGGCCGACCGCCAGAAGGGATAGTTTTGTCCCACTAACGATATGACGGCCCGAAGTTTCATATTTCTGTTAGATTATCCTATATATCAAGTTTTATGGCCTTGACAACAGTTTATGTTTTGTAATCACATGATTGATGTTTTTAATAACACAAGTCGAAAGGTTACATAAAACTTTATCTGACATAGAAGAACACAATTATCATTATCTTCAGCCGGAAAACGTCGGCGGCTGAACACTGTGAACGGGAGATTTTGTCATATCAAGCAGCCCTCACCTAATTCATGATTGATGGATAAGTATCAATCGCGGACCACGAGAAAACCATTGAAAAACCACGATCCCCGCTTGACGCATGTCGTATCGTCTATTGTGGTTGTGGTTTGGGCTTGAGGGAAATTTATTCCGAGCACGACACCCACTTCTACCTAATTGTTTCACAACCATTGCGTGTTCAGTGCAGACGCTGCGGTAAATAAGAGGTGGTGCGTAAGTGATGTATGTAGAGTAAACCGGAGCAGTCGACGCTTTGAGCCCAGGCTGGGCTTCCAGACAGCACTATCTGGCCGTATTGGCGTTCTTTTCTATTTCGTGGTGTTTTGATGTTCTCGCATCAATCCGCGCTTGCGCGTGTATTGTCTCGTATCCACGCTTGATGCAAAAGCATGGTTATTTTGACAGAAATAATAACATCCTGTATGTATGACTGATTCAGAAACAAATGAACTTCCAAGATGTTGTCCTCTCTCTATTAAATTGGTCGATACCGCTGTTCCATATTTCCACCAACATAAATATTTATTCAGCCACTTTAATAAAAATCCATAATTCAGCACAAATTACCATTATCCGCGGGCGCCACATATGTAATCTGCACCATTAACTAAATAAAATGCTCGATGAAATGTTGAAAACCTTTTACGAGGGATTAAAACCAGCTGAGTATTTGCCGATCTGGTTGAAATCCCGCCGCAAGTTCTTTAACTGTGTCACGCGAAGTTGCTAGCCGCAAACCGTCTGTGCTCTTAAATCCCGAACATTTGAAATTTTCATTTTCCCCGAGTGGGATTTGCGCGGAAAGTTGGGCTTCGTGGCCATGACAGGGAAAGCCAATGCGAGGTATTGAGGGGTGCTGAGTTTTTATACTTTGAGCTATGCGCTTTGTCGACTGTCAGGACTCTTGGGAACACCTCTGTTTGCATAGACTTTGTATGTAGGCTCTTTTTGCTTTTTAGTCTGTCTGCTAAATTCTTTACTGCTAAAGTCATTTTAAAACAATAACTGGTAATTGTTGAGGAGAAATAGTGCGACTTTTGTCCTATTTGCGACTTTTAAAATGAGGTTCTTAATTTAAAACGGTTTTTTTACTGATATTCACAAAAGCTTTTATTTAAGGGCTGGTTTTTTTTAATGAATTTTTTAGCTATCCCTTACAAGTAAGGTCAAGATCTGCTCCAAAGATCGAGTGGTAGAAGTGAGTTATATTATATTTAAAAAAATATTTTATATAATCGAAACTAATGTTTCAATGGAACACAAATATAAAGTTCTCAAAGGCTCGTCCGCTCAATCTATTCTAAAAGAAAATAAAGCGCCTAGCGATAAGGTAACAATCGGCTATTCACTGCCACTCCGTGTTTGAAGTTTGTTTTGGACAAAAAACTTTTGCGACGGTCCCTAAACTGTGTCGAAGTTTTAATTAGAGATGTCTCTCTGTCTCTCTTAGTTAGCGGAGCCTCTGTAGGGATGGGCTTAGTAGGAACTATCGCGCTAAGCAGGGGCGTATTTACCCTAGGGCCAAAAGGGCCATGGCCCGGGGCGGCAGGCTGCGAGGGGCGGCGCAAGCAGAAGAATTTATAAAAACCTACCTAACTCTTAATACTCTTATTAATAAAGAGTAGGGCTCTTATCAATAAACAGTGTTAAACGGTTGTCATAGTTTATAAATAAACCACCGTTTAACACTGTTTATTAATAACAGCGTAAATCTCGTAAGGTGGTCATGGACGTGGGTGTATGGCAGGGCGGCGAGCCCTGCAGGCCCAGGGCGCTGAATCCTTAAATACGCCACTGGCGCTAAGTATTCAACGTTTTTGTTACCAGTCTACGTGCCTGGCTTACTTTCTAGCTTGTTCATTTGAAATGTGTTAATAGTAAGTGTTCTGTTGAAGAATAGTAGTACAGAACAATACTAAAGCTGAGCAGTGCACACTGCAATGTGCTGAGTTGACATTGTCACCTACATCTTATACTACTAACTATTAGTGGACTAACTGTTAGTGGGAGGACTAACTCTTCTGCGAGTGTCCGTCTGGGTTGTTACCACCGCTTTGCTCGTGAAGTCTGCCGCCAAGCAGTAGTGTGCAAGCATTACTGTGTTCCGGTTTGATGAGCAGAGTATCCAGTGAAATTACCGGGCTTATGAGATTTAATACCTAATGTCTCAGGGTAACGAGCGTACTGCAGTGCCGCGCAGGCCTTTGTGTTTCAAAGTTCTGGGTGGCACTGCAATTGTTATGGGCCGGCGTTATGCTTACCATCAGGCAGACGACCAGCTCGTCTCGTTACCAAATAACATAAAAAAAAAAATTGCCAGACTACTAACATCAGAGCTCTCTCTGTTATGTGCTACTGAGTAGTAAACAAATGCACGTCGTTCAAAGTTATTAAAGAATCATTGTATCTCAAGTCCACATACTTAAATCCTTTCTTGCACTTGCTTCCTTCTTCCATCCTTCCATCCTTTTGATAATTACTTTTTTATATATTCGATACAAGGAGGATCATTAGGGATTCGATATGCCAAAAGACTTCAAAGCAAACATCGGAATGGCCACTTAAATTACAATCGAACAAACTTAGCTGGAATTCGATGAAAAAAGACAGACGATGACAGCTGCGACACCTTCGCCGGTCCAGGTAACTTTGTGGCATCCGTACTACGGGACATCTATCGGTGCGATTCATAATTGATGACCATCCTCAAAATAAAAATCCAGATCCTTAGTTCCGGCACGTGTTGTCTTTTATAAATAGACAAAAGATACGAGCTATTACAAAGCTTGTTATACTAATGGCCAATCACACCAAATGCTGGACAGCGTCTGTCGCCCTATTGACATTATGACAATTGGCGAAATTGTGGTGGCACCTCCACAGAAGCCACATAAGAAGAGTTGAAGTTGAAGTTGACATTATGACAAGCCTTGTATATCCCAAGGCATACATACTCAATAGCAGTGGATGTGTAATGACGTCAGATGCTAGCCCGGCTATCAAGGGCCTATTGTGCTCGATGGCAAGTACAATATCTGTATTACTTAGGCCCGATTCGACCATACATCGTTTAATACGCTAGATGAACTAATCCTCGTATAATATTAACTCGTCATTTTAATCAATGTATAATTTTGTGTTTCGTTCTTTTTTTTTATGTTATTTGGTAACGAGACGAGCTGGTCGTTTGCCTGATGGTAAGCATAACGCCGGACCATAACAATTGCAGTGCCACCCAGAACTTTGAAACACAAAGAACTGCGCGGCACTGCAGTGCACTCATTACCCTGAGACAGTAGGTATTAAGTCTCATACGCCCAGTAATTTCACTGGATACTCTGCTCATCAAACCGGAACACAGTAATGCTTACACACTACTGCTTGGCGGCAGACTTCACGAGCAAAGCGGTGGTAACAGCCCAGACGGACACTCGCAGAAGAGTTAGTCCTCCCACTAACAACTAGTAAGTATAAACTAATAATACCTATAGAGGAAGTTTTTTAAAGCTAGTAGTATTATCCTGATAGCCTTTTTTGTCTCTGACATAAATACCTATTAACCTACATAATATAAATGGGCTAGCGACACGGATCGTTTATTTGCAAAATTATTCACACAACACCCGAAGATATCGGTGAACGTTATCAATATAATCTTTGTTAAGGCGTGTAATAAAGATTACTAACTTATTGAGTTGACGGCTCGGTTTGTTTGTTTATCTGTGTGTTTCGTGGCACATACTACATAGACAATCCTATTACATGGTCATGATTTTGTCAACGTTTACACGGGCGCCATAAAGTCATCAACACCAACCCGAACTACTGAAGGTTAGAGGCCAGTAGGGGAAACGTATAAGAGCAAACAATTTAAATGTAAAATACATACGCAGAGCTTAATTAACTATTGTAATCCGTCCAAAGTTTGGAAGAGTGGAGGGAGGAATGCTTCTATCTGGCAGGAGCTAAGTAACGCCCCGTTTATTGAGATACTTCAAACTGGGTAAGTGGTTTAATGAGGCTAAGTAGATTTAGCTTGCGTGAACCTTACGTTGAAGATTGCTTCCAGTGATGATACAACTAAATTAATTACACATATTCTATAGTTCAAAGGCATATAGACCCGCGCCACAAGTTATTCTTTGGTTGGACTTTTAATCACATTTTTTAAACTCAGTTCTCAAAATACTATTCAACGTTATGAAATGAAAAAAAATGTAAAAACACCCATATGTTGAAAATCTGTCGCATTCAATCCTTTACAGATCAATTTTGAAAATCATAGCCAAACCAAAACTCGCGTCTCCAGCGCATCTGCGGCGCAAGTACGGAAGTCGGTTCGATAAATTTGTCGAATCGAAAAACTCGATAAATTTATCAAATGTTGCGAGTACCGAAGTCTGATAGTAAAGTATTGTAGTAGCTCTATATTCTCTTTGGATTCGACCTAGCTTTTTGATAACTTTTGTCGATTGTATCGATGCTCGATAAATTATATAAAATGTCGATAAAACCCACTTTATCGAATTGAACTGACAATTTTATCGAATTTTATCGATCGAAAACATCCGTACTTGCGCCGCTGATGCTAGTTGATAAATTAGAATCTACTCAAGTAATCTGTTTATTTAGAGTATAAGCATCACGTAACAATTCTATGTTATGTTCTAAGTACCGCCATTAGGCAAGTTCTAGTTTGAAATAACATAATCAACAAGGAACGTTACTTAGCTTCAGTGAAAAGCTTAATACATTATTAACAATTCAGACCGTATCTGTCTCAGAGTTGTTCAATTGAGTGTTATGTTATCGCTATACCTTACTAGGTACATATACGAAAAAGTGATACATACCTACTTATAAAGTTATCCAGCCACTCGATCGATCAAGGAAATAAAAAAAAATACATAAAAAACACGATTGCCCTAACACGATTGCCCTAGAATAAAGGTAGAGCATGGTGTGGTGCTGGGTGCTACGCTATGACGTCACGAGGTCAGCACTACGCCGTAGTCGTCCCAGCGCTGTGCAAGGGGAAGACGCGGGGAAGGACGGCAGTCCTCTATGAACTACGAGTGCAAATACACGTGTGTCGATTAATTAACCGAGTTGTCTCATTTCTGAACCTAACAGCCAGTTTCACTCGGAATTATGTAAGGATCCTGACGATATCCCATATATCCAGAACTGTTATGGCATTAAAACGTTATTGGACTAAAGAAATTCATAAACATACATGAATCCAAAATACATTACACTCCTTTTTTGTGCAGTCGTGTAATTACTGGGCTTTCTAATGTCTCACGGTAACGAGAGCATAACTGCCGCTTAGACTTTTTAAAGTTCTGGGTGGCTCTTCAAAAGTTATGGCCACAAAAGTTATGGGCTGGCTGTTGCATAAAAATCTGTTAAGACTGAAACAAATATCAAAATTTCATCAAATTAGGTTAACAACGCCAGCGGTGTTGTGAGAGTACTTAATTAAGCTTCACTAATTAAAGCTAGATGTCCATGCGGTCATTATGACCGGCCATTAATTATTCCAATGAATTACTGTGATGGATCTAGTTTTGCATTGCAGTTCTGCTAATATGGTAACAAGTAGGTATCGGAATTTAGAACAAACTGGATTTGTTGAAACCTAGTCTTCTTAATTATTCACGAACTAGATACGATTATTATATTAGATTATTATATTATATTTAGCTTCTTCTCGTGGTTTTCACCTGCGTTCCCACTGGAACCATGTATTTTTCCGGGATAAAAAGTAGCCTATGTTACTCTCCAGTCCATAAACTATATCTACGCCAAAAATCACGTCGATCCGTTGCTCCGTTACTGCGTGAAAGAAGGACAAACCAACAAGCCAACGAACACACTTTCGCATTTATAATATTAGTAGGATATATTAGTAGTAATTCGTATTGCATGTTGCAGGTATGTGTTGCATGTTCCATGTAGTCACATCGTCAATGCATGACTACTATGACATCGTCATTACATGACTACTAGTCAATGACGATGTAGCTATGTTGGTAGTTACACTGCCTATAAAGCAAGGGGTCCCAGGTTCGTTTCTCGGTCGGGGCAGATTTTGTGTGGTGTGCCTATAGTTTGTCCTGGGTCTTAGATTTTTGTGTTGTGCTGTGTAAGGCCACGTGCGACACAGGGAATCCTAATCCTAGTGGGGTATGGGTGTATAAGATTAACAGCACTATGATTTTAGTAGAAGTTTATTTTTAGATTCTGCTTATTCTTAGAAATTAAACAAATAAGGTCTGTGCGTGATACTAGATTTGTAGCGTTCGTAGTCTACCAACGACGATGATTGTGCTCAATAAAATGTCATAAATATCTACAATATTATATCAACATAACATTCAAACTACGTACGTACTTACTATGCTTTAATGAACGTTCTAGCGTAGGCTGCTTTTTACTATTGGATATATTACCGAGAAGAGTCGGTCGTTCGCCTGATGGTAAGCGTAACGCCGGCCCATAACAACTCCAGTGCATTGGCACTTTGAAACACAAAGGCCTACGCCGCAATTCATTGCATTCGTTACCCTGAGATATTAGGAATGAAGTCTCAAAAAAGTTTATTGGCAGGTATATTATGTAACCTTTAAGTTTCTATGTTTAAAACAAAGTCATATATCTTATATTTTGAGCGGTTTTGAATCAAAGTAAAAACAGCAGCAACGCAAACCTAATTAACATCTGACCTTTTAAATCCCACGATATTGGAAATCCTGTGAAGGTTCAGGACTTAGTTTACTGCCTTAGGTTTGATTAATTTTATGTTACCTGTCAGTTTACTACTAGACACACAACAAGCTCCAGTTTCCACAATCCCACGAAGCGTATACAACTTCGCAAGCGGTATTCTGGCATTCTTCCCCTTTATTCTGGTGTAATAACAGATAAAAGCTTTCACAACTTCGCCCAAAGTGTACTTAATGTTGGCGAAAAGCGCAAATACCTAAGTAAGAAGTTATTAATTTCTTTGTGAATCGCTCCATATTACAATAACAGCTGAAGTTAGATTGAGGACCAAACTTTAAGTCTAGCGTTAAGTCGTCTTTGTAGTGCTTTCGAATTACGTTTTAAATTTGAAGTGTTACTGTTAACTAATACTTTAATTGCTTTTAAGCGGAGTTCCATCGTATTACGCCTTACTATATTTTCGGATCCTCCCAATTCAGATAGAAGTTTCGTGAGACCATATCATATGTTTTTAAATCTGTCCTTATAGGAAATAATATTGTTGAGTACATAAAAATAGAAAAGAAAGAAGTGAATTATGACCTTGCTTTTTTGGAAATCTATTAAAAAGGCAGACTTAAACAAGTACAATTGCTTTTAAAAAAGCTGGAACCGATTTCGATAAAAATACCATGATGTATGAAAATGTAACCTCCAATTTTCGCCTTTTGGTATTCTTTCACATAATTTATATGGGGCTATCTCGACAGTATACCCTTTCAAACAAAGAAATAATTCTCAAAACCGGTCCACAATTGACAGAGAAATCTGTGAATATACATATAACAAATTCATACAGCCGAACATATACGTAACCTACAAACTACCTACCTTTTTCAAAGTCCATTAATGAAGAATAATTAATATCTACCTATGGGGCATAAAAGTAAGTTCATTATCAAAGCTTTGTTCACTATAGTCCTGAAGTGTGTGGAATGCTAGGAGGCGAATTCAGTAATACAAATGTAAATATTGCGAACTAGTCTTTGCCTTCGTGCACACTTCCTGCCGCAAAACTTAAGTACAACAGGCACGCTACTGCCGCAGGCGTTTCGCGAACTAGTTAAATTTAGGAAAGGAAATTACGGGTATAGAACGGAACTTGAACTACTAACAACTGAAATACCCACGCCCTACTTCACATGCGTTTAAAACTAGCTCAAAGTGACGATGGCGCAGGAGGAAGGTCTACCGAAGATACGTAGAAACGATTGTTCGAATCCTTCGATTTAAAAAATAAACAAAAGCTTACATACTCATACCCGTGTACTAGGATTACCTGTATTGCAGGTGGCATGGACACAAATACACAACGCAAATATCCAAGTCCAAACTTAATACTCACCACACAAAGTTTACTCCGGCCGGGAATCGAACCCAGGGCCCCATGCTTTGCAGGCAGGGTTACTACCAACTTAGTCATGGAGCCGTCTAGGATCATCTCCGGGTTAGCTTCAGTTTTAAGTTAATAAATATATCTCGTTGCAATCATAAAATGGTTATAGAATCACATAGAACCTTTTCGATGGTGTCGGTAACAAAGGGCCTATGTTAAAAGCTAACATTTAAAAATTGTTCACACACTGATAGCATCACCAAACTTACCCTAATACTCGTTGCCGTAATTGCACGAATATTTCACTAGGTATCTACGTTTTATCTCCCTCAGAGTTTCAAATTTGCATGATAAGGTTCTACGATGCGGGTACATTTGAAATTATAATTCGGGGAGCTTTGTCAAGCTCCACTGTGCGCCGTGCTGCAAATTGGTTTGGACAATGGTGTTGATTCGGTCGTTTCGTATCTAAACCTAAGTTTGGTTTCGCTTTTTCTCTTCCCAAAACATAATATGATAAAGAGATGGAAGATGTTTCACAGATCTAGATTTAGTTAGTTTTAGAGCTGTCAAATATCTTCCATCCTTGATAAATTAGAAGCCACTAAATATTATACATCACCGTTAAATTTTCATTAGACACAAGCAAGTGGATTCATTTGACAGGTTTAAAACATATTTCATCTCTTTCTCATTTTCTCACTTAGAAAGAGAGATTGAAACTAAAATTAGGTATTAGGTACCTAAGTATGAGATGACAGAATGGACACCAAGTTTACTCAGCGTGTACTAGTATAATAGTAAAATGAGAGAATACACGCATGCAGCTGACGACAGCAAACTAGGAGAATACAAATTACAAATTGGTTGTGTTGTATCGAATTTACTGAATAAAAGCTTACGTAAGAAAAACAATGTAGTAAAATAATAGGAAAAAAAGGTAGAAGAAATATTCCGACCAAAAAGGTTGACGTCATCGTCACGTAAGTAAACAGTAATAAGTTGAAATCACAAAAAAATCTGGAAAATCGGAACTCTTGCCATCACAAATCACTCCCCACTTATTGCGTGGGTTGCTATTCAGTGCCAAAATTAAATACTGTTTGGGGGACTTTTGCTGGGCCGGATTAAGTCTCAGGTTTCCGACAGATTTGCGCCCAAATCTGTCGCAGTGGGGCGCTTGGATCTCGTCCAAATGGCGCACGAACATTATCCGCGCCCTAATTTCCTAGCTGGATAAAAATTATTTGACCCGTGATGGAATCGAGAGCAGCGGCTCAAGTGATTTTCTCCCGGAAGAATTATGTCTCCAGGCTTAAGTGGTTTCGTGACAGATGTCAAATGGAATGGTCCGTTGCCATGATGCTTGCTTCACTTAATACTCGTTGAGGAAGTACGTAGCATGGGTTTATTTATTGGGTTCTTAGAATTTCCGATGTCATTTACCTGTAACAAGAGAGGAGTAATTGTTAATTAAAGTAATTATAAATGTAATACCATATAACATTGCAATTGAACGGGGCAACAACGTTGATAAGCTGGGTAGGTTAATTAACTAACTAACTGGTAGTGGGATAATACAACATTTGGACAACTGTAGATCTACCCATAGCCTGTCAATGGATCAACTGTTTTTGTAGATTTTTCGATGTAATAAGCAGTAGTAAGTACAATTATGTGCAGTAACTAGTTAATAAAGGTTTTCTGTCCGTTTAAGTTATCTGCTATAGTTAATTTTAATTTGTATCTGTCTGGGTGGTTACCACCGCTTTGCTCGTGAAATCTGCCGCCAAGCAGTAGTGTGCTAGCATTACTGTGTTCCAGTTTGATGAGCAGAGTAGCCGGTGAAATTACTGGGCTTATGAGACTTAATACCTAATGTCTCAGGGTAACGAGCGCACTGCAGTGCCGCGCAGGCCTTTGTGTTTCAAAGTTATGAGTGGCACTGCTGTTGTTATGGGCTGGCATTATGTTTACCATCAGGCAAAAGACCAGCTCGTCTCGTTACCAAACAATATAAAAAAAAATCTGAAGGATCATGATTCATTTCATGAAAAAATAACAAGAATTGTTCCTGTATTCTTAAAGTTAAGACGTCATCATTATTTATAACGATCTAGTGAAAAATATTGAGTTACGTATCATTGAGTCCACACACGTTACATTACATTTACCATTGTTGTTTGTTATTCGAAGTAGATGATTATGTATAGTATTGTATGGATTAGTTACAATTCTATTTTATTATGTTTATGGTAAATGTGTTAGGTTTTTCTTGTTTATAATGCTGTGTAAGTCCCGTGACGCCACCAAACAGCCCAGTGGAAAATAAGTGCTAGTTAATTAACACCAGCTTTACGCTGAGTTTAGATCATTTGGCGATGAAATTATTTTATTTTTTTAATTACGCAAATTTGTTTGTTTTATAAGTATAGCTGTCACCATATAATTTACCAAATATATTTAAAAAACAAGATTCATTTAAAAAAAAATCTTTCTTTACGATTTAATACCGTTCCTGGTAATGTCTTCTAATTTGACTTTTTCAACGGGATTCAAGCTGACGCTGTGTCGACTATTAAGGACCTAAGTGTTGCACACGAGTAAGGACCTGCGTGTTTACCTATCAGTGACTAACCAAGAACTAGCAAAGTATTAACTATGTAGAAACCAAAGGTTCTTTATACTCGATAGGTTACGAGTATCATTTCTCCATTATTTCACCAAGCGACGTAGTGGTCGACGGTGGTGATAATAAGCTAAACCTACATTTGAATTGGCTTTCAAGTGTAGCCGGAACACGCCGATACGTGCTTGGCATCGAGATACTAACCCCGAGAATTGAAATACTGTACTATCCAATCTCACAACAAGGTATTGATTTTGCTATACCCTATATCAGCGTATCGGCGCACGGGGAATACGAGTAGGCGCGAGGCGGTAGCTTAGCCAATCAGAGCGCATTATATCTAGACAAACATGGTGGAATTTATTTCGTGCAAACCAAACGTCATTGCACCTCTTGAAGTTAGTATCTCGATTGCGCTTGGCAACCAGCACGAACACCAACGAGCACCAGAAATTGCCGACCACCAAGCAGAATATACAAGTTCTAAGTATAAGTAATAGGTCCATTAGAGCTTTGTGTAGAGTAAACCGTGATTAACTTCAAGGGCCACGCGGCCACGCGGCTGCGGGTCCTGGTACTTAATACCTAATCTTTGCGGTTGTGTTTGCATAATCAGATAAAGGGTATTAAAGCTCTAAGATCGTGTCTTTAGTTTGAACGTTAACTAAGACTTTATTAAGCCGTTTAGCTAAGTCTCTAGCTGGCTGAACTATCGGAAAAACTTTGATAGAAATTTGTACTGAAATTATTTCATGCGATTATATAAAAGTTTGAGCAGCTTTTACAATCCACCAGATATCATGTCAATAGATACATTCACATAAAAGCTATAGCAAGCAGTGGCGTATTTTAGGATTCAGCGCCCTGGGCCTGCAAGCCCCGCTGCCCTGCCGCACGCCCACGACCACCTTACTAGATTAATAAACAGTGTTAAAAGGTGGTTTAGTTAAACTATGTTTTGTCTTTATTGGTATTTGACAATTTTAAACTGAATTGAAAGAGACAAAACACATTTTAACTAAGTATTCAACCATTTAACACTGTTTATTGATAGGAGCCCTACTGTTTATTTATAAGAGCCTTAAGAGTTAGGTAGGGTTTTATAAATTCTTCTGCTTGCGCCGCCCCTCGCAGCCTGCCGCCCCGGGCCATGGCCCATTTGGCCCTAGGGTAAATACGCCCCTGATAGCAAGTATGGTACTACCTACAATTGTATGCATTTGGATTGAAGTTAGTTGCCACGAGGAGTTGCGTAAACACATTACACAATGCAAGATAACTCATATAAATATGCGAGTGAGATAGCCAAAACCTAACCTTGTTTCGCATAACAATTTCAAAGGCATGTTTGGCGACTACCATAAAAATATACTGCAATTGGGACGTTGACTGATTTTGGGAAAGTGTTTAAAACGATGCGTATGGACCTAATATAACCCAAACTATTTAAATTTTCTTTTTAAAACAACTAATATTTTATTTATCATGTATTTTAAATGCCGTTTTAAATTTCGCTCCAAAACGCCAATACTGGTCACGTGGTCGATGTGACGTCACGATTCCTGGCACAGATACCTATCCCCTCAAATGTCGGCCGGAACCACGTAAAAAAAAACAGTTAGCCCTTATTCAGTTGTGATAAGGTTCAAAATAGCTTGAACTAATAAAATAATAAAATTGCTAACTATATTGAACCTTAACCCGTCGAATGTCGGCCGGAACCACGTCGGTCCGGCGGCAAAAAAAAAACCAGTTAGCCCTTATTCAGTTGTGATAAGGTTCAAAATAGCTTGAACTAATAAAATAATAAAATTGCTAACTATATTGAACCTTAATGACGCTTTAATGTCGGCCGGTACCACGTAGGTCCGGCGATAAAAAAAAACAGTTAGACCTTATTCAGTGGTGATAAGGTTCAAAATAGCTTGACCTATAATAAAATTACTATTAAAATTGCTAAGGTGGGGGAAACAGGTATTTTTCCCCCGCGCCAGCTCCTTTGGGACCCTCGACACTGGATGGGTATATTTAAAGAAATCACTCTAAAATACTAGGCAGAAAGAGCAATATACTCATTCCGATTGAGAAAGTGACGTCACGCGCGTTTAATGTCACGTGACTTCGGAGTGATGTGATTACATTTTGATTATTAAATTAAAATTATATTCCTTAAAAATAAACAAAAATATTGTGTTTTATAGGATTTCTGTCACAAAAACTACCGTTTCGCGGCAAAATTATATTTTTATTTGAATACAGTCAACATCCCAATTAAAACAGAAAAATTTCACTACAAACTCCGCTTGCTCCATCAGGAGAATCTAAGGAGAATGCTTAATGCACTAGTTATAATTAATAGAAGGGTTGCTGGCAACAGGCCATTAGGTGCAGCTATTCGGAAGGCTCGCCTTTGTTGCTACGTCTCTCGAATAATGACGCCGGGTTATTGTCCGGCAGTTGAAGAGTTGGGGCGAGCTCATTAAATACATGCGGCTCTAGAGCTATTTCGTTTTGCTGAACTAAGGCCGTTAGTTTGATTTCGTCCGCCCTTAAGTATAGTATAGGTTCCCTGAAATGGATTATACTAAACTAAAAACTAACTAATGAGGCTTTTTTTTATGATAAGCATTTAGCCCTAATTGTCATCAGCTGAACGACGTCTACAAATGGTTTAAAAATGACAATAGTTTCGTCGCAAAATGATCAGTTTAGGTACTTTCGGTGTTTTATACTACAATTGTTTTTCGATTTATTCATATAGCCCTCAATGGAGTACTCATGAAGGTGATAAATGACTCTAACAGCAGGTAGAGACCTGCTCCTAGAGTCGTTCGTCTACCCGAATCACAGACAAATACATCAACAGACCCAACCCGTGCTCAAAGTCGAACGAACCTTCCAGGAACCCACCGTGGCCGTAGCAAGAAGAAGAGCAAGAAACTCGTCTCTTTGGTGGAAGCTCGAAGATTGTACTCCGAGACCTTTTGTCGCTGCGCATTCGTCGTACAATGATGCACTTTTCATCACGTTCCATAACTTCACTGCAGTTTTATGTATTTTATACTGCTAGCAAACAAAGTGTTTCTTTTTTACGAGTTTCCGCTTGTCGTCGTCGTAAAACGGTCTTTGGTGCCATGAGATTGAGCTCTGTAGCGTTTGTGGCACATCCGCCGTCATGCACTCTTGTTTTTGTGCTATTTTATGCTACTTCTGTTTTCGAATTACAAGCGATGTTATATTTTTAAACGACAAACATTGCTTAAAATAAAACGCGAACCGGTTTCAGCGCAGATATCGCGATATATGAAATTTCATCCCCCATTCTTCCACTCTTAGGGGTGGTATTCTTTCATAAAGTTTAGTAAAAGGCCCACCCAAACGGTTCATAAAGAAAAAAAAGAATCATTAAAATCGGTTCACAATTGGCAGAGAAATAGAGTACCTAACATATTAAAAAAATACAGAATTGAGAACCTCCTCCTTTTTCGGAGTCTGTTAAAAAGACGTGCTACTTTATGCAGTGGGATTAACCACAGTAGGATACTTCTGTTTTCGAATAGCGAACGAAGTTATATTAAATTTTTAAAAAGAGGACTGTGGGTTTAACCTAAGCTTTTGTCTGTCTATGTCTCCGTAGCTCCAGGGGCCTGTTTCATAAAAAATATTAGTGTAATATTATGAGCTTTTTTTTTCTTTTTTCATATAAAATATGAGGCTAATACTAAGAAAAAAAAGCTCATAATATTACACTAATATTTTTTATGAAACAGGTCTCAGATTAGATGCATTGGTTTCAAAGCGGTTTTTGATTATTTGGTTGGTCATATGTTTTAGGACGTTTTTATAATTATAGTCCGTTCGGCCGTCTGTCAGGTCTTATCATACATACATACAGGACTTATCATACATACAGGAATACAGACTCATTGTTATCATATGAACGTATTTGCAAGTAATTTTACTTATAAACAACATCATTAACTAATTGTTAACTTAATGATTCTCTTTTCAGCTTCGTAACTACGTGTAAATGAACCTACCTCTAATACGAGTTTTAACCTCGGAATTACATATAAGTTACCCTAAATAATTTCGTACAAAACAGTTTCCTCATTTTGTTCGTTTCATAAGCCGTTAATTAAATCATCGAGTAATTACGTAAGTAAAGCAATCTAAGGGTAGTAATTCACAGCAAAATGAATTTAAAATAAGCAATCATAACGTTAACAAGAATTTAGCTAAAGCCTTTGAAGTCGGATGCTTGTAAATATTACTACTCGCACGGACGGTTTAATCACGCAGATACCAAATTGGTTTGGCAGCGTGTACCTATGAAATTACTTTCCAGCAAATTGTGACATAAAATTCATTCAGAATTGAAAACCAATTTCTAGATTCAAAAGCTTGCGGACAGACGTCGTGTTAGAGAAGCGTAATCTCCTTTCGTTGCCCGGGGCGCCATTACCACAGAGCCGTGCTCGCTTAAATTGCGTTTTATTCACGAGGAACGTTTTATAGCGCTAAGAGAAGTCAGCTCCTTTAGTACAACCTCTATACCTACTCCAGTGCCGGGATTAAATGTGCAGTCTGTGTTAATGCAGTACCGCGTGACGTGCAGCACTTTAATAACGTTGCTGCTGACGATTCGCTCTCGTCAAGAACAACGCTTTTTCAAGTCTTTATTCTGAGTTTCTTAAAGAGATGTTATTGCGTCTGATCTTTACGCGACGAGCAGTCGCTTTCATTTCTCATAATACAATAGCAAGCTAGACGCACTAGGGCTTATCTTGACCTGATTAAGCGGCACTTCACCACTAAGCAAAAGTAGGATAACTTACCGTTTTTTTTTAAAAGACTGCAGGCAAGTACTGGTCTTTTCGATCGATAAAATTCGATAAAATTGACAGGTCAAATCGATAAAGTGAGTTTTATCGACTTTTTATATAATTTATTGAACCTGGATACAATCGACAAAAGTTATCGAATAGCTAGGTCGCATCCAAAGAGAATATAAAGCTACCACAATACTTTACGATCAGACTTCGGTACTCGCAACATTCGACAAATTTATCAGTTCTATCGATTCGACAAATTTATCGAACCGACTTCCGTACTTGCGCCGCTGTATCGTCAAGATCGAATAGGCCCGTTCGTAAAGCATAAGTTGGTAATCTAGTTTCCTCCTTTGAAATAAATATTAGCAATTCGTGAAGGGCGACTTTTATTTATTATTTATTTATCCAAGTACCTAAAAGCGGACTTGGTGGAACTTTGCGCGAGACTCGGAATCAATTTGAAAAGTTTATTGAGACTCGAGTTGGAGCTCTTTCGACCCTCTTTTAATGTACCGATTCAAACTCAGGCCCGGACTGTTGTCCGGCTTACAGAACTGGAACTTGGCTACACCTAAATTTCCAGCGATTGACCAAAAAGGGGCAATTTGTCGAATCAATGTGATTGGGAACGAGGTTAATTGCGCGAAAAGTTTGAACGGAGTGCGGCTGTTATTGCCAAATGTGAATATTAATTTAGGTACAACATTTAGGATCTGCAATATGTGTAAATTTACATTGAATTGAATATTGTTCTTTATCGCGGTACATTATAATATTAATTCTCGATGCAACGACTTTGCTGCTTCGTGATCATAGATTTGTTACGAGACGAGCTGGTCGTTTGCCTGATGGTAAGCATAACGCCGGCCCATAACAATTGCAGTGCCACCCAGAACTTTGCAACACAAAGGCCTGCGCGGCACTGCAGTGCGCTCGTTACCCTGAGACATTAGGTATTAAGTCTCATAAGCCCAGTAATTTCACTGGCTACTCTGCTCATCAACCGGAACACAGTAATGTTTGCACATTACTGCTTGGTGGCAGACTTCACGAGCAGAGCAGCGGTAACAACCCAGACGGACACTCGCAGAAGAGTTAGTCCTACCACTAACGAAATGGATTGAAAGTTCCTTAATTCAACCTCTAACAGTCGTGAACCCGTTGAATTTGCTATTCTTTGCCTTTACTTACTAAGCATATTGTTAGGCCTAGCGAAGATAGTGAGCTATATACCTAGCTATCTTATGACGTTTATTTGTAAGCTGAGTCTGTGTTCCCAATGGCGGCGTTTACCATTTTCCTAATTGTGCTCTGATGAGTATATCGTGAATAAACCCATATTAGTGTCCAAATATTTCGTAATTATAAATAAACCAACACATATAATTAAAATTAGAGTTAACGAAAGCGAATGTGCAGAGCGTTACTTTTAACTGCCTTATCACGCCATCTTTGTTCGTTTCCATTGTTAACTTTCCGTAAAAACCTGGTAAGTGGCGATCATTAATAACTCAAATTAAAAACTCAAGGCCAACTTTATAATGACTATTACGAAAGCTCTTTTTCAGGCATTGTCCTTAGTTCAAAGCTCGTTAGCTTTGTTTATTCAGACACTAAGCAGCTGTACTATATATAACTTTTGTTTGATAGTTCAAACAATTTTTAATTATATTCTTAATTTTTTTATTTATAGGAGTTAGAGTTCTGATTTAGTTTTTAATTTTTATTCTGTATATCCATACATACTACAGATAAATAAAATTGAAGTGTCTGTTTGTAATATCAAAATAACAACTTTTTACTAAATGGATATGAAAGTATATACGGTACCAATAACAAAACAACCATTTTTAAAATTTTTGTCTGTCTGTCTTTCTGTTTGTTCCGGGTAATCTCCGAAACGGCTGGACCGATTTTGACGGGACTTTCACTGGTAGATAGCTGATGTTACAAGGAGTAACATAGGCTACTTTAATTTTAGAAAAACAATTAGGGTTCCGCGCAAAAAAATAAAAACCATGTAATCCAAAATCTCCACGCGGGTGAAACCGCGGGGCAGCAGCTAGTATTAAATAAAGTTTGTAGAGTTTGACGCTAACATTATTAAACTTGTCTACTACATTATAGTATGTATAACTAAATTAGTTGCTGTTTTATGCTTTTAACGGTGTAGCAAATGATTTTCAGCGAAAATCATTTGTGCACCTTTCTGGCTTGTTATTTTTAAGCTTTATTAGTTATGCTGATACTGGGGACATACTTTGTCATCAAGTATTTAAGAGATTTAATGAAATTATTTAATACTAGCTTCTGCCCGCGGTTTTAACCCGCGTTCCCACAGAAACCGTGCATTTTTCCGGGATAAAAAGTAGCCTATGTTTCTCTCTGGTCCATAACCTATATCTATGCCAAACATCACGTCGATCCGTTGCTCCGTTACTGCGTGAAAGTTGGAAAAGCCAACAAACACACTTTCGCATTTATAATATGTATTAGTGGGATAATTATTCAATGAAACAATTTCGCAAACATTTTTCCTACGGGTAATTATAGTTTAAGTCAACAGACAAAAACAATACTTATTCATTATACGTAAACGTTTGCAACTTTAAGCAAAAACTAAGACCGCCTTATAATAATTATTACTCTTGTGAAAACCTCCGCACTACTACTCAGACAGTACGGCCCCTTTGTGCGGGGACAAAGGGCCCAGCTTGGCCCATCTACCCGCGGTTAGCTCCCACCACAGAGAAGCTCCCATGATTAACGTTACTATTGTTAAAGTTATAACATTATGAGTGAGGTTAGATTATTCTAACTTGCCCTACAAGATATTGTTTTATGTATGTTTTTTGTGTGAGAGTTTCTTGATGGAAACGATTTTAGAAGCAAAACAGCATTTTTGTTGAAGCTGAACATGTTTTTCGACTTTGCTGTATAACGGTACTAAATAAAGCAGTAAATTCAATACCAGATATTACCAAAGTGCGCTTGCTTGTGCACAATTGATATACACTATTAGTACTTACACTGATAATGATTCCTGCTTAGGATCTTCATAGTTTTTTTAATGTTATTAGGTAACGAGACGAGCTGGTCGTTTGCCTGATGGTAAGCATAACGCCGGCCCATAACAATTGCAGTGCCACCCAGAGCTTTTAAACACAAAGGCCTGCGCGGCACTGCAAATCGCTCGTTACCCTGAGACATTAGGTATTAAGTCTCATAAGCCCAGTAATTTCACTGGATATTCTGCTCATCAAACCGGAACACAGTAATGCTTGCACACTACTGCTTGGCGGCAGACTTCACGAGCAAAGCGGTGGTAACAACCCAGACGGACACTCGCAGAAGAGTTAGTCCTCCCACTAAGAATAGAACAAATGTTTTACAATTTAATGTACAGCATAAATCAATTTTTCACATAGGTATTTAGTGTTAGCTTATTATTTTTCTTTAGGTTAACATTTGAATAGTAATCAATCACCTGATCTTTAATGACGATGTGGGTGAAGGACTCGAAATTGGTATGTAAATATGCCAAACCTAGAATCAGAGCAGGCTCTTTAAAGGTGGCTACCGAAACACACCGTGAGATGCTTGGCAGATTCTCCATTTTGAGCGTGGAAACTAGCTAGCCAAATACTAGCAAACGCCCTACCGCCACACGCAGATTTATATTGACGTAGGGCGGTTATTTTTAACAGATCGGCTAGCAGGTTGTCTGCAACGCCGTAACTCTCCTAGCTCGCCCTAAATCTCCAGAGGCAGTGTTACCCTAGCGCCCAACTTTGGCAAAGGGATTATATTTCCGAAGCCTCAGAATAAGGTGGAAGAAATAAATAACTAAATACTTGACGACGACGGCTCCGTAGCTAAGTTGGTAGTAACCCTGCCTGCAAAGCGAGGGGTCCCGGGTTCGATCCCCGGCCGGGGCAGATTTGGTGTAAGCATAAAGTTTGTTCTCGGGTCTTGGATGTTTGTGATGTGTATCTGTGTGTGTCCATGCCACCTGCAACACAGGGAATCCTAGTGCGGGGGTATGAGTGTAAGCGTTTATTTTATTATTATTATTTGTTTATACTAAGGTGGCTGCGTACATAACAAGTGACTGACTTGATGACTATAAAAAAATTACATCATAACAACAACAGTTTAGAAAGCTATCAGGTAATAATCCTTTGTGCTCACATAAAGGGATGTAATTCACTATGCTGGCCGGTTATCAGATTACCCTCGCCGGCCACAAATATAACTTTGTCGATTCACGTAACTATAACTACTTATCGTACTAAGTTATGTGAATAGTATTCACTACACGAGGGTTAATAAATCCAGAAATATCCAGAAAAACTATATCCACAAAAACTCTTATAAGTATATTTTTCTTGTATGCTATAGTGGTAAGCCCACGGCTGTATTGCATTGTATTCAGACTCAAAAGTCTGAGCGAGACTTCAGCATGATGGATGGATATCAAGACGTGTTCAAAAAACCGATCGTAAGTTCTAACTGATTGTAGGATTTGAACCCTGGACCTGCAGATCAGCGGACGACCTCACTGAGACACAAGCACATAGACGTCACCGACCGCTACAAAATAACAATTTTGGTCTGTTCCGTTTACTGAAAGGGTTCTTCCATTTCATTTTGTAATATTATAATTCGGTTGCAATGTTATTTATACTACATGGTCAATAAGCAGGACATGATGGTAAGCATAACGCCTGCCCATAACAACTGCAGTGCCACCCAGAACTGAAACGAAGGCCTACTCGGCACTGCAGTGCGCTCGTTGCCCTGAGACATCTGCTATTATTATGCCCAGTAGTTTAACTGACTACTTTGGTCATCAAACCGGAATATAGCATGCCCACTACTTCTTGGCGGGAGACTGCAAGAGAAAAGCGGCGGGACCCACCCAGACAAGAACTCACCGATTTAGTCCTCTCTCACCTTGTAATACGTCTGTGAAAACAAACGCGCAAAGATGCACTGCACGACTTCCCTTAACTTTATTAACACAAACAGGGTGTTACTATTACCAGCTTACAGGGCGTAAATATAGGTATTTATAGTGCAGTCAGATAACAGCAATCACGTTGCCTTACATCGTAAGCCGATTCCGGCTTCCCCACCAAGGCGGGAAGCCGTACGAGCGATAACTTGGAACAAACGGGTAGTTTCCGTGTGTGTTTCCTTCGCCTTGTCCACCGGTTAAGGCTAGTTTCATATGCACTATCGTTTATTTTTAAACTTATTGATCCAAGTCTTATGTTTGCGCTAGGACACGTAAGTGATTCTGTATCTCGTATATACATGTAACAAACAGAAAGAAAGACAAACATTTTAAAAATTGTATTTTGTTATGGGTACCGTATATACTTTCATATGCATTTGGTAAAAGCTGTTATTTTGACATTACAAACAGACACTTCGATTTTATTTATTTGTATAGAAGATGTATGGATTGTATATATATAAAAAAAGTTAAATTTGTGTGAATAGCGAATTTGTACCAATGCACAATGGCTAATTTGAACAAAAGTAGAATTTTAACTGAATGATAATTTGTATAAATTACGAAATGCACGAATCGCGAATTCGACAAACAACGAATGTGAACGAATCGAGAACTTTACCAATTGAGAAAATGTACCAACTGCTCATAAGTCATATTTAATGTTTGTCAGTTTAGGGTGGAAAAGTATCATAAAAAGCCTTGAGTCTCTTCAACGTCGAAGACCTAATCAATGTGTGCAATTCTCTGATCTGCGTAAGATTAGCTAGCTATCATTAGTAGTTAGTTTAATGGATCGTTAGTAATGCAGACTCAGTTGCGTGAACTGGAGATAATAATGCATATCGCGATCAACTCAGCATTATCATAAACAACGTATAAACCAGTCACAAGTTTAATTACAGGTGTAAGATGGTGATTCGCTAACGCAACTAATAGCTTAATTGATTAGCATAGTTACTACTACATTCAATAACTTAGTAAATTCGGTTTTGATTGATTAAATTTAAAATAGAAAGAACGATAAAGGCAAATAACGATTAAGGGAATGCGCGAGCTTGTTGCTCACAGCTACCTTTTTTAGACAACTTTTTAATTTAAGGTACAACGCAACATGAGTGCAAAATGTACTTTTTAAAGTAGTTCTTAGATAGAAGGAGATAAAACACAAAGTTGGATGGGTATGATGTAGAAAAGGTGATAGTTATATTTAAGTGACAGTACCTTTCTTTCCGGGGGAGGTGCAGTTGCTCTTGTTTGAAGGCGATTTGGTATCAGCCGCCGCCATTTTCTCTTTTTCAGAAGCCATGCTAAAGCGCGGTACACACTAGCAGTCCGCGGCCGGTTACCAAACGAGCGCTCCGCCTCGCATTACTGTCCGAATAAACGTATTATGGTATGAAACACCCGGCGCCCGCACCCAAGAACCACAAAACTACTATAACGGATAATGAACGATGAGTGATTTCCAATGACTAACTAGCTCGGCAAATAGCCAACACCATATTGACTTTTACTCACAAAAACTATAAGCAAACCGCAAATAGTATAAACACGGATGATGACAATAATTATGAAGTGTCGGGAGCAATATGCCACTATACCGAGAATTTTTTAACATTTGTTCTATGCGTACAGAGTCGTCGTACTTTTATGTATTTTCTTGGACGTGATGTATTAATTGAAGTGCGATCACGCTGCGCTCGCGCCGTGACTCGCACGCTGTTACAACCTAGCGTACATCGTGTACACTTAGCCTAGCTTAGCGCTTATCTTCACCCTTATTGCCTTAGAAATAAAGGCCAAAATAACGCATGCTCTCATCAACCAGTGTAAGCAGAGCTGTGAAGTTGTAATGAGGTCGTTATTCTTGTTAGCATCGGTGATAATCATAGAAATGAATTAGTTTGCTCGTGCTAATCACAAATTAAATAAGTCTTAGCTCATTATTGGGAGTAATTAACATGTTCGGGAAAGGTCAAAATATTTATTCGTTTGTACTAGACGTTACTGTAGAGTTGATATTGTAGCTGAAATACGCGTTAACTTATTGTGCGACCAATTAGTGTCTCGCGCATGTATTTCCTAACGTTTTTTTTTCAACAATGTTATTGTGATGCTCATGTATTTGGTTAATATCATAATAAACGAATATTGATCCATTATTTACAATTTGCGGGAAAAGTTGGCAAGCGCTCAGTCCCGTATAGCTAACAATGTATTTTAATAATAACCTAGAGAAATAAAATATTAAACTTATATAGGTATATACTATATATATATTTGACAATATTACTTGAGAAATTTTCTATATAAATATGATCGAGAAAGTAGAAGTTGTTAATGTTCAAACTTTTTAATCGAATTTGTAAACGCCATGAAACAACGTTTTTTCGATTTTGAAGATCGTGTTACTGTTTTCATTTAAGATTTAGTAAGCGTAACATTTAATATTAAGTATTGCTAAATATTCCTTATATAGTTTTTTTAATATTTTACAAACACAAATTATTAGTTCTAATTCTCACGACAGGCATGCAATTGTGTTCAAAATATTTAAAGCCACGAAAAAGGTAAAATACGTATCTCGTCATTCACGTTATCGTCCATCACTGGTGACATGTATCTAGACAGGTCACTTTCCCTAAAGCCAACCTTAACCAGTGAAAAATAAGACTGTAAAAATAGAATTCCGAAGTTCTATTTGTTACCGCTTAATTTAGCTACCTACACAGGCCACATATAAACCACACATTCGTTTTTAAACTTTACGGCTATTGCAACTAAGTCGAAATTTTTATAAAGTCCGGCGCGGCTACGATGCGACCGTGGATGCTCGTAGCAGGCTGCGTTTTGTAGCCGCTCTCGTAGCTGCTACGTTCACTCATTATAAACTACAGCTTTTAATTTTTTAAACTAATCTCGCATTTACTATAGTATTTTTTTGTAACAAAGAACAAAGAGCGACCCAATTGAGCGGCACGGCGCCTATGATAGCAAAAAATGAAAGCGGCTTTCATGACACATTACAAAAAACGGGCACGAAGACACATAACCTGTCAATAGGTACGCACGATATCTCAAATGTTACGTAAGCCGCGATTATAACCTGCAACACTGGCGGTTACTATTATTATGGATGACACGGGCCGAGAGATGAGGGCGGACCTTGGGCGGGCGGTGAGCGGGCGCTGAGCGGTTGGCGTGCGGCGCGTCGTGCGTCGCGCGAGGGTGCGAGCCGCGTACGGGCTCCGCGCGTTCACTCCGGGAGGCTGCGGCCCGAGCGGGATCGATGCGGGCGGCGCGCGGCGGCGGAGTGCAGCAGCCCGGAGGCTGCGCCGCGCCCCGCCCGCCCCGCGCCGCGCACGCGCCGTGCCGCTCCCGGGCCGGGCAGAGCGCCACCCGCGCCACCCGACCCGCGCACGCCACCCGCGACCTATACGACGTTTCAATTCTCTCTTCATCCCGCACTGATTTACGATACCCTAGCTCTCCTGTCATTACACTTTTGACCATACCTAATAAATTAACTACTGCATCAGCTGTAAACCGTCTAAAACATTTGGCTTTTATCTTCTAAATTTATTTGCTTCCATTCAAATATTGAATACATTTCATTAGTACAATGGAATACGGGAAAATGTTATCGGTAGGCGGGACAAAAACACCTAGTACAATGCTTGCGGTGTCGAAGCAGCGTGTCTTATCGGTCCCAGCGAAGGGCTCTCTCGAGACGTCGAACAGCGCTCGAGTTATGTCAGGTAGCGCACCTCGTGACCTACAACCTCTGATTTGCTCACAATCTCTAACTTTCGAGCTCCTTTCAAGCATTTCGAACCCGCATAGATATGAAACGGGAAATTTAAACGAAGCGATAATTTACTGTTTCTTAGTCAGTAAGTATGTGCGCTCTTTTGTAACGTTCCTTTGTTTGAGCACTGATAAATTGGATTATTGAAAGAGCTTTCGAAATTAATTAAATAGTTTATGAAATATATTTCATAGTGTTAACCGACACTAGCGGATGTTCACAGAAATATATACATCGCAAAAATTTCGCTTCCAACAGGATTCAAACCTGCGTGTTCTGGCTTGCCGGGCCAGACGCCTTAACCACTAGGCTATGGGAGCAATCGATGTTGACATGATGTAATTTGCGAAATTCTTGATATGATGTATTTCTTTTCGGCTTACAAGCCGTAGCTCCATCTAGCAGACTCGCTTTGAATTAAATAGTTGTTTTAATTTTTACTTAGGACCGTTTTTACGAGATAATTTATTACATTACACAACGCACATAACAATATCAAACCTACTAAATTATTTCGCATTGTCACTGTTATGTGTATACGGAGATATCATACTGTTGTTAGAGCTGCTTACTTATTGCTGGGTTAAGCTTGTCGGGGTTTAAAAGATGTATTCGACGAAATTCCTGTAACACAGTCACTCGAGTTCAAAGATTTTACGTAACAACGAAGCACAAAAGCAACACAAGTGTCCTGTAAAAATATCGGGAACGTGGAATCTCGGATTCTCTGTACGTCCTTCACGTTCGATGGACTAAAAGGATAGCGTTTTATACTTTTTGCGTTCTCTGTATCAAAAGAAAAAAGAAAATAGAGCAGAACGTTGAACTTTGGAAGGAAATTTTTAATAGAATATAATTTGCAAAAATTTGCTTTTGCTGAGACAAAGTAGCTTTGTTCGTGTGATGCAGCTATCGCATAAAGATTCTTAGCTTAAAATTTATATACTAACCAAAAAAGCTCGTTATTAATTTTATTTGGTTTCTATCCTTTTTAGGCTACTCAGGACCTTATTTCGGAGTATATTTATTTGATGTTGACAAAAATATAGACCGTACATAAGCACCATGAGGTTTACGCTAATAGAACGCAGTTTAAACAATCCAAATGAACATCCAGTAAGCCGTTTTAAAGATCCGGTGAAAAAAAACAGCGTCCCCACGAATATAGAACCTCCTACTTTTTTCAGTCGGTTATATATAACAGTGACCGCACGCAAAAACGTGGCAAAATTTAGCAGTAAATAAATGAGTACGGAACCTGCGACCTTATCAAACTTGTTTATGGAAACATTTTTTGTCAGCGTCGAGGGAAATTACAGCGATGGGCCCTGTTCATGCCGCATTCTTTGCACGTGATGGAACCAATGTTGACATTGGTGTCAATTCTATTATTTCATACCTAAACTAATTTTAGTTTCACTCTCTCCCTTTCCAATGCATAACATGAGAAAGAGACGACCTGTTAGACCTGTTAATAGACCTGTCAAATTAATCCACTTGCTTGTGTGTAGTGTAAATTTAATGGCAATGAATTCAGTGGCATCTAATTTATCAAGATCGAAAGATATTTGACAGCTCTAAAACAAAATTTAGATCTGTCAGACATCTTCCGTCTCTTTCTCATGTTATGCTTTGGAAAGAGAGAGAGCGAAACTAAAATTAGTTTAGGTATGAAATAATAGAATTGACACCATTGTGTTACATTGCCATTTATATTTTTAGTTTATAGGCAATGTTGGCGCTTATGTTGTCAAGTTTGAACTTGATGTTCTTCTACAAAAGGTCATCGTAGATACATGATTTTATAACAGGGAAATATAGCGAAGCCAGGAGACCAGGCTAAGAGATCACCGAAATCATGAATGAGTAAACTCAACCGCGATAAGACGTATAGATGGACGGAATTGGGAAAAGAAGTAGGTATTCTTTACGCTTGCGTGTGCAAGTGTGACTGAAGCGCAGACACGTACATGTTTTTCGCCATTAATTGACCTGACTTTTTGCATAAAGATAAGACCGGAGAGTAATATAATGCTTTATTTTTCAGAAAACCGCAGGGTTCCCGCAGGGTTAACCACAACAGAAACTACGGGCAGAAACTAGTAGAATATAAAAAAGTAGTTAAGTTAGTTTTCAGTTGTTCCTATTCGCGTAATTAAAAATACGATAAGTATTATGTAGTAGTAAGTTGCTAGTGAGATTTGATACTTTGTGTTTCAAACTCCTGAGTGATATTGAAATTGTTATGAGCATGGCCTTAGGCTTACCATCAGGGAAACGACCCGGGACCAGACCCGCTCTTCTCGTTACCCAATAGAATAAAAAAGTATATGTACTATTTGTAAACATCTATAGCTTTAGTACTTGATGGGATCGCTCGTAAGAAACAGTAATGGAGTGAAGGTGTTCAACCACTTGGTACTAAAACGGTATTTTATGCCTGACTTGTTTAGTCATTGTGTGTATTGGACTTCAGAGAGAGGCAGGTTGGTTGACATGGGACCGAACCCAATAATCATTCCTTCGGTAAAAAATCTGGTCACGTGCAACGTCGTTGTGTAAATTGGCAATCTTCATCTCGATTAGTAACGGCTACATAATTGATAGGTAGATAAACTATTTATTTAAGGCGTGTACTGAAGCTAAATAGCTTCACTTAAGTAAGTTTTTATGCTCAGTGAGGGTAGTTTTGATTGTATTGCCTCTCACTACCCGCTGATACTACCGCCCGCCAGTCTCAACCGTGCAGGCGACGCGAAGGCTTCGAGTATTGCCTAATCTCCGTTTTTTGGTCTGAATTTGAGGACTATTTCTTCGGTTGTGCATCCAACACCCTATTGGAACCGTGATACTGGAGATTACTGTGCCTATCACTGGATTTCTGGACTTGACGGCGCCGTCATCGCGGAGAACGGAGCTGGACAGTGGGTGAGTTGGCTTGCATCATTACTATTTCTCGCTGAGCTATATTTCTGTGTTGTTCTTTTGCCCGGGGGTACCCATTTCCCCCCAAACGCACCCTCGACTCGCGGGGGTGCGCAAACAGCAAAGTTACCTCTAAAAATAAGTTTGAAATGAAATATCTTTGTTATTTATAAATGCATATCGAAACAATTAACAAGACTTACATATTTTATAATGACAAAATGCTTAGTTGTGGTACATTTTCGATTAGGCAAATAATTTTGAAGTAATCACGCCTTTTTTGTTTTTTTTCAAAATATTTACGCGCGCGACTTTTTTTTCTTTTTTACATCAATGCAAACCGACAGTATGTGTAAAGAGGACATAATGATTAATATCATTGACTCGAGTTAGCACCTTAACAATTTATTTTTAACATAATTACAGAAATCCTTACCAATTAAGTGCAAAAAATGACAAAATAGTACAGATCTTCCAAAAGTAGGCCATAAGCCACTTTACAATTTTCTAAATTGTCTAATCTCCACTTAGGTTATAGTCTAATAAAGAGTGAGTTATGTACTGCTAAACACCGTAACTAGAGTATCGTTTATACAGAGAGCGGTCATTAAACTTAACCTGCTAGTTATTAAATCTTCAGTTAATTCTTCAGGTAAACCTCCTATAGAAAGCGAGCTAGCCTCAATGGGATCGAGGATCGAGTTAGTCTCCGGTAGCCAGTTGCAATATTTTATAACAGACAGTTTGTTGAATATAATTAACTGGGGTAAGAAAATTAACTTTCAAATTGTACATTCTTTTAATTAATCGTTATATTAATGAACTCTTTCTGCAAATGAAGATTAAATGTTGTATCATTTATTAATTTTATTTTCTAACGAGCTAATAGCTTTTATTAACTAGCTCATGTATTAGTAAACACTACATCTAACCTAATTTTTGTCTGTCTGTCTGTTGGCTCTGTCTAATCTCTGAGACGGTTGAACCGATTTTGATGGGAGTTTCACTGGCAGATAGCTGATACTATAAGAAGTAACGTAGGCTACTTTTATTTTAGAAAAATAATTAAGATTTCGCGTAAAAAAAATTAAACCCTTGAAATCCAATATCTCCTCAAGGGTGAAACCGTGGGCAGCAGCTAGTTGAAACATATAATTTTATACCAGAGGAGGGCACACCAAAGAATCCTCCAAGCGGATGTGATTATAGCCATCCATTACACACATGAGCTAGTTATGAATCGCTTTCGAATGCGCATCACAACTTGGACCGAATTCTTGTAACTACCACGCTAGTTAACCACTTGTAGTTTCAGGGATAACGCAGTTACTTTGACTACACTGCGCCACTGTCACTTCGGTGAGAATTGAATTTTCAACGCAAATAATATATATTAGCAGGTATTGTCAGGTGGTAGAACTAACTCTTTTGGGAGAATCCGTCTGATTGAGTACCACCGCTTTGCTCGTGTAGTCTGCCACCAAGCAGTACCGAGCAAGCAAAAGTGTGTTCCGGATTGGTGTGCAAAGTAGTCAGTGAAATAGCTGGACTTATGAGACTAACTACTATCTCAGGGTAACGACAGATCTGCAAAGCCAGGAAGTCCTTTGTGTTTTAATGTTTTGGGTGGCATGTCAATTATTATGTGCTGGAATTATTATGCTTACCATCTCGCAAGAGTAACATACGCTCGTCTTGTTAACTAATAGCATAAAAAAATATTTTTTAAAATATTGAAGACGATGTTCATAAAAATCTCAATTTTTTAAAAGTTAAGTTATTTAGTTTTATTATGTTGAAATGTAAGACAGGAATTATCCGCGAAGGTAACAGGAAACCAAGTAATGAACCTCGAACAGGACCAATCAGCGTGGCGTGACAAAGAAGCTTATTGAAATAAACTGTACATTCTATTTGTTTATTGCATAAGCAGATAAATTTTTATTGATAAAAGCCATAAAATAAATATTTTGCTACTTTATTTTTGATTATAATTATACAACCTGAGTTTAAATTGGTATGTCATCCCGAAAGAGGGTCAATGTCTCCTAGAGGTCAACAACATTTGTTTTACAAGTTTTTGAAATTCGGAATTTTTCATTGAAGAAAAGGCAAAGCTTATGTCAAAATTCTACTACAGAACTTCCGAGCGGCCCCAAATCAGCTGAATCACTTGAACTATGTTGAACTTTATCAAATGACAATGTTGGTTAGACGAAACTTAGAAATAAATCCAAAAAATGTCGCGCACTTCCTGTGTGAAGTTTTTTTTGGAGTTTTGAATGACGTTTTCCAAAGGAGGTTCTCACAATTTGTCGACAACCATGGTCCTATACACTCCCTCCCGGTATAACATAGCAGTTCGAACTCACTCTGTATATACCTTGTACCTACAACTCCATGTACTCATAATTATATTTGATCTAGTAGCCTACATGGCTAAGATTAAATTTATATCCTGAGATTAAATAACGATAAAAACGATCGCAAAAAAACAGAAGTTATTCATGAATATGTTTTTGATAACAAAAATATGGGCTTCGGATGACGTCATTGACAGGCAGCGTTTAAATAAGATTAGATTGCTAGGCTTATACCATAATCAAAGTGGATTATGGTATAAGCCTAGACTTTATAGGCCGCATTAACTTTGTCATATATATGAAATGATTTCTCTGCTTCACACGCCCTTGTTCCATTTTTACATGGGGTCGGCGCTGGATGTCTTTATAAATATACTGCTATATTAAGTTTCGGCAATTTTTTAAATGCCAGCCGCCTGCCTCATATCAACTGTCCTTGGGAATTCTAAGACTGCGGGCCATAATCCACCACGCATGCCCAGTGCGGCTTAGTGGATATCACATATCCTCGTTTTTTTTTTTTTTTCGTGATTCTTGAACATGCGGGTTTCCTCACGATGTTTTTCACACATATGAAACGATATAACCATACATATGACATGATTAGTGAGTTCCAACGTTACCCAAATTTCACCGAATGCGATTTTTCATAATTATATTAAGTGATTGTTTATCTTCAAAAATGTAGAGATGCGCGAGCGAGATAGCGGTGCGCCGAGTTCTGCCCCTTAAATATTTATAATATTAATATGAAAGTATAAATAATTCATTAATTGATATAATATGAGTCCCAGGAGGCGGATATGAGCTTTACGAATCTCATGAATGTCCATAATATTATAAGTATAACCCAGACAACCCTTTGGCCGCTCACGCATGATTAACAACAAATTACTGTGACCCTAATCGCCATTGTACGCTTTGAAGCAGCATTGAAGCATTAAATTAATTTCAAATATTATGGTTAAATGAACCTATCAGGATATTTATTCTTAAGTAAACTAAAAAACACATTAAATATTCATATAATTACAAGTAAAATGTAATAATATTTTACCATTTGGCAGAATTAACTATTCTGCGAGTGTCCGTGCAGAACGATGGTGAATCCAATACAAAGATGCTCTCGCAGAAGGGTTAGTCCTACCACCTATTTGACGGTAAAATAAATAGGTAAACAAGTGAGATAGATGATAAAAAGAGTCTATAAAATTTGAATTTTATAATGAATCATACTTAAATATTTGCACGTCTGCTTGCAGGCTGAATACACAGACCCTATATTTTAATTATGACCATGATATTTTACTGTATTCTGGCAAATAAATTGTTTAATTTGATTTGATTTGCAACTTTTACCTGTACTAATTTGTATAATATGATAAACTTCTATTTGAAGCATTATAAATCATAAAATTCTTATCTAAATCACATCGATACGTGATAACTAGGAATTTATGAGAGCATTATATATATTCATGACAATATAATTACTTTATCTGTTCCTAACCATGTTCCCATGAATTAGATATCTTTGGAAAAATTAATAATGACTTTAACAATAGTTACCTATTAAACAGTAGATGCTATTGTGTTAACAATAACAATGTGACTTTTTCTTAAAACCAGTTTGAGTGACAATTCTTTCTTTAAATAAGAAGTAGGCTTCTTTGTTTCTACACTTACTCTTTCCACGATTACTCTCTAGATATATCTAATTAGGATCACCTAGTCCTTACATTCTTATACTGTAGAATGGAACAGTCTCAACTTCAATATCACTAAAATACCTACGAACATAAGCTATAACAATTTCACTAAAGTCCATGTTACTAACATTTACTTGCCACGAATTCTGAGCGCATGAAATAAATACAATACATGACATTTGAATCGTTGATCGCATCTTCAAAGGCACCTGTGCGCAATAACACTGCCATCGCGACTTAAATGGGGTGTCACCTGCCATTTCACGGGTGTTAGAACCCTATAAAGATTCCCACTGTCCCTTTGACTACCCAGGGAAATAAGAATCGAATTGCTTTCCATTTTCATGCCACTATTCGAGGGAAATATTAGAAATTGTCGGTAAACTATTCAAGTTTTTATGGGAAACCCCCGAATTTTATTATGTGGCATAGAACGGTTTTATCAACTTAGGGAACTTGTTTGAAGATGGTAATTCGCGGTTTTTCCTTCCGGACGTAACCAAATACAATCACACGTATATGATTCATAATTGCTGTTTGTTATTCAATATTAGCTTATTTGATGATGTTAAAATAATAAAACTCAAAACAGAACGAGTGAGCAAACATGCCTCAACTTGAAACGCATTGTCAATTCACGTTCAAGATCCTGTCAAAATTTACTCTCCGTGTTCGACCGTATTTATCTGCAAACATCTTGTTTATTAGTCTTTTCATGGCCGCAATGTGAGGTAAATAAATTAGAACGCAGAAAAGAAAATTGCTAAAACAAAATTACGAACACACATTCAAGAGCGTATCATAATCTGCAAACTCGTAGCCATAAAGCGGCACATCACGGGAAAAATAACGAACATTAATGTCCCGGCTCCTGATTTGTGGTCTCACGTGAGTCGTATATGTACAGAGCACAATCACCGGTGGAAGTGCCCTAAAGACAGGCGATTATATAGACCAAATTTAAGGAGACATCGCTGAATGAAGTGTCTTACATTCGTTTTGAACTTTTTGTATATGCAGTGTCATAGAAATAAATATAGTTCACTTTTTCAATACGCTTGCATAGGCATAAACGCGAGGATTCCAATGTTTTTGTGCTAAATTTTGCACGTTACAACTGTCTGCATACTGTACTCGAATCTCGAATGAAGTTGACATACTATTATAGCTATCGTGAAATTTATTAACCCAGTCTAAGCGTTTCGCCAAATAAAAGTAATACTACAGTAGAAGTACCTTCTTGTAAGATCCTACTCTTGTAAATTGAAAATGAATTTGACGTTGATTAGGTATTCACAGCGATTCTTTCGGTTGATTAACAAACTCGATCGCAAAATGACGATTTAATGGAGACAGACAGATCGTAACGTTGGATTCAGACAGTATTATGAAATCAATCTGAGATTACGGCGCCTTACGTATCCATCAGGAAACAATAACGTCAGTCAATAGCGGCTGTGACGTCATCGCAGTAGCTGCCATCGTGTGGAATGATGTCTTCGACAGTACCGTCACTTCGATAACCATTCTGTCACCGAAGGTACTGGTGCGAACAAATACGCAGATACGATCTATATTCATGAGATGCTCGAAGTAATTTGTAGCAAACATGAATAACTAGATGTATTGAAGCGATGGGAAAATACATTTTTATAAATGGCAAGGTTTGGGACACGTTCTGGAGATTGTCCGTCCTCGACTTTTGTTTCTGGAGGCGCAATTTGTCTTTATACGATTAGATGTATTCGTTGGTATGGATTGCGATTGGTACAGAGGAAGGTTCGTGAAACCGAGAGAAACGTTCGCGGCTAAGTGGAGTGTGTAGATGTGACATGTGTAATAATAATATAAAAAACTTTTTAAGAGCAATAATTAAATATTAGTAAATGTGTAGTAATTTATATTTTTTAACATATTTATTTGTCTTTATATAGGTGCCAATGACTCTCTCTTACTTTTTGAACAGGCACATTCGAATACAATACATGTAGTTTTTGGTTTCAAGATGTAACCAAAATTATTTATTTATATTTTTCACAATAAAGACGTTCGCAAAAATAGTTAGGACAAAAGTTACATTGGAATAATTTACAAACCTCCGTGTATCTTATCTACCATGTAGGTTAGCCAAGGACTTTTGGAGGACAGGAAAATACAGACATTTAGTTGTACAAATATGTAGCACGGGAATGTTCAGAGAATTTAGGTTAGTAGAGATGCTATGTAACTGTGAAAGTGAGAAATTAATGGAGGACTGGTCTCGCTACTCTCGCTTTTATGGACCATTATTAATTTGTACGAGAGACGTTTTATTGCGAAGATGTTATTCATATTGGAAGCATTTTCCTTGTTTATATTTTTTATTTTATTTTATTCAGATGATTTGAAAATAAACAAACGGCCCGCCTGATGGTAAGCGGCCACCGTCGCCTATGGACATTTGCAACACTGCGGGCGTTGCCAATGCGTTGCCGACTTTTGAGAACCCGTTGAAGGATTGCATTTTGTAGCATTGCGGAAAAACTTGTGGAGGGAGCTCGTTCCACATTTTGCAAGTATGCGGGAGAAAAGCTCGCATAAATCGAGTGGTATGAGACTTCCAGGACTCGATTATGTGTGGATGAGCTTTGTTCAGTTTCAGTTCTTACGCAGAAGTTACATGCGAGATGAAATGTAGTTTGTGTTGGTCACGCTAAAACTGGAAGAAACAGTCTTGTTTTAAATAGAACGCACAGTTTTTGAAATCTAGAGCATGCTTCACCGTCGAGTGTATCTTCGCTTGAGGTGATAATGGCCAAATGTAATTCTATAATGAAATAAAAATCCGACTAAACGAGGATTTTTACAATTATGTTTAAATCCTTTCTCTGATGTATTGCGCTTTTATAATTTCAACGTATACCTCGATTATCTGGTTTTTGTGTAAATTCGTAATACCCCTAAATAGGACTAAATGAGTAACCTACACCCATAAAGTAATTACAAGGTTGGAATAAAAATGTTACGTGAACGTCAAGTGTGTTAACAATAATGTGGAAAAAGAACTCACTCATTCAATTACTAAAAATTAAATATTGATAACCAGCTACCGAATTTACGAGAGCCATTAACTTTTTATCGGCTCCCAACCAACATTAGGTTTTCACCGTATCACTAAATGGAATCACTGGTCATAAATTTTAGTCACACGCCGGTCCTTTCTATTAAAGTGCTATAAAATTTATTTCATTATCGCAATTACGTTTTTATAAAAAAACCAGCTTTATATATTTATAAAAAAATAATCTTGTAAAACTCGTCGGTAAAAATGTTTTGTCACGCTTGATTTAAGGCTTGTATAAAATTGCAAAGTTACCATTTGTCAAGTGTTGATTTCATGAAGTTAAAAGATAAGGGGTAAAACACACGTTAAGTAACACTTAACTTAAAGATGTGGTTACACCGGTGTGTTTAAAGTTTAGGTATCCATTAAACGTAGCGTTGTTGCAATAATGGCTGTGTTTGTGAATCCCCCCACCGATCTAATAGGTCGAGGCTTCGAACCATGTTACGAGCTACTACAGATTCTGTCCCCATTTAGTTCTTTGATACCATCATCATCAGCCGGAAGACCTCCACTGCTGAACATACGCCTCCTTATTCGCCTCTTGCATTTCCGTGCGGTTTTGACAAGGACGTCTGTCTTCCGGTTCGTGGTCGCCACTCGAGAAACTTTTTTCTCCATCGGTTCTGCGAGCGATGTGGCCTGCCCTTTCAACTTACTAGCTTTTAGTGCTTCGGTGATTTTCGTTCTTCTGCGTATTTCCTCATTTTGGATTACATCGCGCGGAGAAACAACGCGAGCACAGCTCTCAAAAATTAAAATGTCTAAAGATAATAAATAGCATCTACTGAAACTTACTTAAGCTTTTCTTAAGAGCCACTAAAAATGTGGTCTCCCATAAAATAATTTATCCGTAACCATGACACTAGCCAGATTTTGTAAATAAAAGCAAAAAAGCTTATTTTTCCGAAGACAGCCTGGTGGTCGGTGTTTTTCGTGATCGTCATTCCCAAATAGACGCTGTGTGATGAAACTTGAAAAACGTTTAACCGCGCTATTTCGCCTACTTATGCAGCACACAAATTCTCGCCAAGTAAGTGGGTACATTTACATATTCAAGTCAGCCCAGCTCACGTCACGTATCCTCAAAATATGCGGCCGTCGAGGCAGCAATGGTGCGAGACCGAGCAGCAAACATTAATACAAGTATTACGAAACTGCCTGCCCGGCGGCAAGTAATGTAATATTCTTTGCAGAGTAACAGGGCCGGCGTCAGTGAGTGCTGAAGGGGTACCCACCCTGTATATGTAGAAAACCAAGAAGATCGAGATATTGACAATTACTATGGTAGATACTTTATTTACACAACACATTTGACAATAGAAATTTCCTTAGATACACTAACAATCCGTATTCATTTTGATGTCAAGTTCAATGGTCTGTTTTTTTATGTTATTAGGTAACGAGACGAGCTGGTCGTTTGCCTGATGGTAAGCATAACGCCGGCCCATAACAATTGCAGTGCCACCCAGAACTTTGAAACACAAAGGCCTGCGCGGCACTGCAATGCGCTCGTTACCCTGAGACATTAGGTATTAAGTCTCATAAGCCCAGTAATTTCACTGGATACTCTGCTCATCAAACAGGAACACAGTAATGCTTGCACACTACTGCTTGGCGGCAGACTTCACGAGCAAAGCGGTGGTAACAACCCAGACGGACACTCGCAGAAGAGTTAGTCCTCCCACTAACAAAACGACAATGCTAAAAAATGTCTGCTAAACTTGTTTGGTATTATATTCGATAGGTTATGTAGCTTTTGACCCTAATCTCGACTAATTCTAAGCGACAATGTGGGTACAGATGATTAATACGCTAAAACTATACAAACTTTAACCGTTAGTAAAAGTGGTCCAACAGAAATACATTCATTTTCAAGATAACGACAACATAAAGAACAAAATTTGAAATCAACTGAAAGAATGAAAATACGTTTATTTGTAGCAAACTTATGTTATGCGTAAAATAGAATGGTAGCTATTAAATGTGCTAACATTACTATAAAAATACGGGATTAACAAAAAAGAGTTTAAAAAAGATAGACAGCAGACAAATCTCCGCATAAAAGCGCCACAAAAGTATGCGGGCTGTTTTTCAGCGGTGTCCCCTTTCGAACCTAGTAAAACATTTTGTAGTAAGAATAATATAAACAGAGGACTAAAACTCAATTTTATTGCTTACCCGTAACTATTGCTGTGCCATCGAGACCTTTAACAGAATCGGAGTATCCTAGTATAAGCACAAAATCTGAATTGCATAAGCTACCTATTTATCATGCCCATTGTTTGTTCATGTCTACAAAACGGATTGGGTCTATGGGCTGATCCTGATTACGGACCTGGAGGACACGCCTTGTAACGTAGGGAGATAAGCAAACTTCTGCGGTGATGCTCCAACATGATAGGCAGTAATTTTACTTCATTTTACTACCAGATGTTTGACTGAGGTCGTCGGGGGGCTTAATTAGCATTTTGATGAATGGCCTCAGTACCGTAAAGCACTTTATTTGCAAACGTCTAATATCAACGTGCCTCGTAAGTATGACCGAGGTACTTTTTTTAATCTCTATCGCTCGAATTTTCTTCTACGACAGTACTGTGAACTAAAGCCGGACGCAAGAGGATGTCCGTAACATGAATGCGGGAGCGGGAAAACCAGTATCGATAGACCCCTTTCACTGATGTTTAAAATTAGTCTATGCAGCGATGATGAACTTCAGAAGCGCGTTTAAGGTATTCAAATACATACAAAAGATATATAATTACAAAAGATACAAAAAATTGTAAACTGTCAATTTGTTAAATGCTTATCACACACGATGACAACGTGTCGCCATTTAATTTACTGGGTAGTAAGGTCACCCGGAAGTTTATAGATCAAAGGTTCGAATCCTTCAACGAGCTTAGGCTTTCTGTGAAGGAAAGCATCGTGACCATAGCATGGTAGTAAGTAGACCATGTGGCTCACCTAGCTAGTTACCAACCTCAAATTAAAAATCGAACGTCAAGTATTGTGCTCAAGCAACCGCGCGTGGGAGCCAGTTCTCACTCTAAGTTAAGCATCTTGAGATATAGTGGTCAAACGCTAAACAAGACAGAGAAAAAAATTAAGGATTACAAAAGTAGCATTTCTTTCTCGGTCCAGTGTAATGTTACATTTGTCAGCTTATCTCTGCACTGAAAGTCTTTGTCACTGCCGTCTAGCATAAAGAAGATTGATTACCACTGATCCCGCGAAACGCTGTAACTAAGTTCTATTTTTAGCCGCACCTAAATATAGTAAGCCTTTATTTCTGATTATATTGTTTCCTGTTTGTGTAGGCTTTAATTATTATGATGTCACAGCGTAACGACACGGAGGGGCGCGCGGTTGTTGTGAAAACAAGCAAGTCTATAAATTAATTAAATTATCGTTTTAGTCCTTCTAGCGGTTCCATGAATATGCGACGTAGTTTCTAAAAATAGCTTTTGTTACGTGAATATGTTTTAAATACGGCTCCGTAGCTAAGTTGGTAGTAACCCTGCCTGCAAAGCGAGGGGTCTCGGGTTCGATTCCCGGCCGGGGCAGATTTTGTGTAAACATAAAATTTGTTCTCGGGTCTTGGATGTTTGTGATGTGTTCTGTGTGTGTCCATGCCACCTGCGACACAGGGAATCCTAGTGCGGGGGTATGAGTGTAGGCGTTAAAAAAATAATAACAATTTTGCCAACAAATTAACATGGATAGCCCGTAATCCTAGTTTCACAAACGTTAGTGGTTGTAAAAATTACACTCTATGGGTGTTAGTAATGTTTTAATACCACAGATAGAAGCAAATAAACAAATTCGAGTTTAATAAACATTTTAATTTATATTATGCTTTTAAATTTTGCAATAGGATAAGTAATTCTGAAACTTAATAAAGTTCAACATAATTACAATAGTAGCTATTGATTGGAGAAACTACTGGCTCCTGAAACATAGTTTTCATTTGTTCGACAGCCCATAGATTAACTAAAGAACCGTACAAGTGTCAGTAAATTGTTTTTACTGTTATTTTTACCAACTTTTTTAGATTTCGTATGTAATAAAAATGGTGTATCAGATGTCTGTAGTTCATTAAGCACTTCTTATAAGCAAATAAGTTCTGGTGTAAGCAGAACGCGGTGCGGGGAAAATAGATGTGTGGGTTCGAAGCGCTTCTGCGGCGGGTAACAGTACGCAGGGAACATAATATTATTTGTGTATAATATATATAATTATGTAATTTTATGTTATTAACTTAATTCGATTGCAGATAGTATCTTAGTTCTTTTTTTTATTATAATAGGTAGAATTTATTATTATGAATAGTTTAACGATATCAATATTTAAATAAAAATTATATAATCCTTTAAGTAGATAAAAACATGAAGTTACGAAAATAATCAGACAATATATTGTGATATTTAAGTTAGATTCTCACAATTCCTGTTTTAAAGTGTTACAAATCTTATTTGTTCTTTAGCTTCCCCGCCTCCTACAGTATAAGTACGCAGTACGGTAGGAAAAAAAACATCCATTAAAAATATTTAAAAGCGTAAACATAACATCGCCATGAAAATGAAAAGTCCATTGACCTGATTAATTTAAGTCTATTATGAAAAACAGACTGCTATGAAATCAAACTGATTGGCAACAAGATGAAAATCAATATCGGGGGCGATTATGAGCGGCAGTCATTAGAGAAAATTATTCCCAGAAGTCGTTAAACCGCCCGCCAAGGCGTGAACTGCGAAATTATCTCTAATTGAAAGCCGAGTTTTTAACGGGCTGCCGGTTTTTATGTGTTCCATCGACGTTTTATGGGTTTTAAGGATTGGTTTATTTTTAATCTCGATCGAGGCTACCTCTACTCGTACCTATCTACCCATCGTTTTTTAGTACTCATGCTCCTTGTATGTACCTATGACACCTCTAGTTTTGATTTAAAGTTGCTTTATTTATTAGAAAGCTGATGTTTCTAATACAAACTGGCGTATATTGAGGCTATTATAAACGGAGATATCGAAAGACATGATAAAACAAAAATTGCTTTTATAAAAGCGGGGACCGACTTCTGTGAACGTATTGCAATATAATAAATTTCAACCCCAATTTTTCCACCCTTAACGATGGTATTCTTTCATAAAATTTTACTTAAGACCCACCTTAGAGATATACCTTACTCATGAAAAAAAAGAATGATTAAAATCGGTTGACAACTGACTGAGAAACTGAGATAGAAATGGTTAATGGAGGCATCTAAAAATTGTTTAAAAACCCTTGCGCACTCTACTATAGGTGTAAGCTACGTGGGTTTAGGGCAGGGTATTATTTCGTGAAATTATTAAAAGTTCGTGAGGTACGTGTAGTTTATAGCAATATATTTTTCCAAGTAACAATTAACAATCAAAAGGTAAAAACGTCAAAAATTCAAAAATTATAATACTTAAATCTGGCCAAAAGGAGGCGCGCTACCGGTTTGAAACGACAAAGAGGCGCGTCGCCTACAATAGGTTTCCTGTATCGCAGGTGGCATGGAAACACACCTTCAACTACACACCTAACACAAACAGACCCACACAATTCAAGAACTAAGAATAAACTTCGTGCTCAACACGCAAAGTTTTCCCGAAGCCGGAGATTTAAATCTTGGAACCCTCACTTTGCAGAAAGTGCTACTATGCATTTAAGCAATAGAATCCGTCTAAATTTGTGTTTAGTTGTTTAAAAAAAAGTTGAATTATCAACAGCAAATATTAACATCACATTTTTATTGTTACTACCTACGACGTACTGTTATACAAAAAAGCGTTTTGCAAAAAAGGTTTATCCAAACCAAATCTGCTTTGTGCCCATACCATTGCTATCGATTTCATTAGGCCACCAATCAGTTGGGAGTTCCAAGTGGTTCGTTTAATCAAGGAATGGGAGCCAGCAGGTCAACACGACCGAGTTTTTGCACTCTGAAGTGGCTGTTGGATTAGGTCCCAAGATAAATAGAGGACGGGGTCCGGTCGCTCTTTGAACAAGTAGGTAGAGTAACTATTCCACGATGATGTTTTAATATACGTTTCTCTAACAGAAAACTTGGAAATAGGTAATTATAGAAAACTAGCTTCTGTCCACGGTTTCCACCCGCGTTCCTACAAGAACCGTCAAACCAATCTGTCAAATTAAATCAGTCAACATTATAAAAGTTTTATTGACAGCTGTCAATTTATTGACAGCTGCCAATGTCAATTTTATGTCACACTTCTGCCCGCGGTTTTCACCCGCGTTCCTACAGGAACCGTGCATTTTTCCAGGATAAAAAGTAGCTTATGTTACTCTCCGGTCCATAGACTATATCTATGCCAAAAATCACGTCGATCCGTTGCTTCGTTACTGCGTGAAAGAAGGACAAACCAACAAATCAAAAAACACACTTTCGCATTTATAATATTAGTATGGATTAGTATGGAAAATTTATATTGACCTGGTAAATATATGGTTTTTAATAGTGTTCTTGAATGGATCACGGACTTGGACGGGATTGGAGGTTTAAATAGCGTTATTGAATTTAATTCTATACACAAATTTAGTCAGTTCGTACTGCTATAGCTTTTCATCTTCGCAATTAGTGGTCAGTATGAAAGAGGTCAACATGACTTAATTTCTTCAAAAGTTCCGGTTAATTGGGACCCAAAATAAACAGAGGTACAAGGTCCAAAGGCTGGAGAAGCAGTAAAGTCTTTGAAGTCGTTTGTGTGTTTAAAACATTAATTATTTAGGTTATATTTAACATCATCCGTGTTAATACAAAAACCCACTTTTAGATGCCTGTTTAGCTTGACAGTCTCAAAGATACACGTCTACAGTTATTAGAAAAGTCACAACAGAATGGACGGTTAAACACTACTTAAATCAAGATTTGTAGTTTCTCGCGACTAGGGCATGTCTATGGCGTGACTTAGGCATTACTTAAGTTATTTATTGAATTATTAATGTTTATAAATTGTATTTAGATATTATTATCTATATTGTAATGTAATTAATAAACCTTAAGTATCACGTAGGAGTGCTTCCATCGCCTCATAAGTTTTAGTAAGCATCCAGTCAGTAACAGATTTTTTGCATTCGTGGTATAGTACGTCACAAAAACCATAATGACAAATCCCAGTATTATCAAGCAACGTCATCTAAGAACGGCATAGTCCATAGTACGAAATCACGTTGACACACCACCACGGGATGCGAGATATAGCTCTTCATATTTCAAATGATAACGTAACTCACGGTAATCCAAGTTCATAATTAATTCAAACCAACAATGCATAGTTTCGAACAATTTCAGAACTATGTTGAAATATTTACTATGCAGGTTTATCCGTCCTTCGGTGTTCGCATAAAGCAGAGCTGCTATCAAATATTCTGTGTAAACGACCGTCCATAAAATATGCAGCGAACTGGATCTGAAAACGCTAAGGCTAGGTTTTGGCGAATTTATTCAAAACTAGCTGCTCCCCGCGGTTTCACCCGCGCAGAGATATTGGAAATCATGGGTTTTATTTTTTTGCGCGGAACCCTAATTATTTTTCTAAAATAAAAGTAGCCTAAGCTACTCCTTATAACATCAGCTAACTGCCATTGAAAGTCCCACCAAAATCGATCCAACGCTTTCGGAGATTATCCGGAACAAACAGACCGACAGACAGACAAAAATTTTAAAAATTGTGTTTTTAATGTTGGTACCTTATAATATGCATGTAGTAAAAAGCTATTATTTCGATTTATTCCGTCGACAGATTCTCACAAAGACTAATCAGCTAGAATAAACTGAAAAAATAACTTTTAAGAATTTTCTGTATCTTAAAAGTTAAAAGCTTAGTGAATAAATTAAAGTTATCTACAAAAAGGATCTTATATATTTCGAGCTTTAAGAAGAATCGAGAAAACGTAGCTTATGTACTAAATTCAAGCGGTTCCAACCAGGCATTGCTGTTGACGCAGTGGACTTAAGACCGTTCAAGAACGCTAGGGCGGATCTTTCAAGAGTGAGATAACGTCCTTAGTCTAGCGTTAAAGAATCAGTTAAGACTTATTGCTCTGATAGAAGAAATTTGAATCTTTCAAGTGACAGTTACGAGTTAACGGAGGAATAAAACACGTAGCGGAGGTATAACTTTATCGGACTGTTTTATGGCCAGATAAGGTTGTTATTCTCTCGCTAACTCGTCATGTCAAAGCCAAACTACCTTATCCTAGTGTGTTTGTCTGTTTGTTAATTTGTTGGCTTGTTTGTTTGTCCTTCTTTCATGCAGCAACGAAGCAACGGATCGAGGTGATTTTTGACAAACTTATATATAGTTTATGGACCGGAGAGTAACATAGGCTATTTTTTATCCCGGATAATACTCGGTTCCTGTGGGAACGCGGGTGAAAACCGCTGGCAGAAGCTAGTAAGGTTATAACAGTTTCTATAGAAGTTAAATGAATAATAATTGAGGAATAGGATGATCACTGATTAGAATATTTTAGTTGTAGGTGCTAGGTGGTATGTGTCCCTATAGGTATGTGCTCACTCTACTAGATAGGAAATCATAAGCCCGAAGTCACATTAATTAATGCTCATTTATTACGACACACGTAAACATAAAAGCGAGGGCTGCCGGGCACGCGGTTGCAGGGTGGTGGTGCGACTGGCGCCAAGAGCGCGTTTTGCCTCGCTTGCTAAATATCAACCTGCAACGCCTGACCCCACATCAACACTCCTCATTTTGAAAAAAAGTTTTACAGAAACACAATTGTAAAAAAGTATAAATATAATTATATACAAAACACTGTAAACTTATAAAAATCTAACATTATAAATAATATGTGGAAGCTGAAGTGATGTGACTGGCGCCAAGTGCGCGTTTTGCCTCGCTTGCAAAATATCAACCAGCAACGCATGCCCCCATAATATATTGTTCGGAATCGCACTGATCATTGGGAAGAATGCAAATGGGACGAAACTTATTTTGTTCATTGAGGAAATTTACAGCCCTTTTCTTTTCGTTTTGGTAATTTTGCGTTCAGTTTTTCACTCATTTTGAACCTCACGGTAAAAGCGATATTCTTCTTTCTTTATTTCCTGGCTTCTGTGGTATGTTCGCCACAGAAAAAGCTATATTTTAAATCCAATGAAAAAACTCAAAAAAACAACAAGTAACCAAGGAGAAGCGGTCGCTATGCAAATAACAACACGTAGAAGTGACATAAAAACGACGTTTAACCAGATATGTTCCGGGCTGCCTCGCTCGCTTGACTACAGGATGGCTATATGTATTTATTGCAAATAAGAAAAGGATTCCAACAATATAATGCCAAGAAAAAAACTTTTCGTAAATTCTCTGAATCATCAGAGCTATAGTAACTTTTTGGTGAAGGCAGACGTAAATAAATTGTTGCCATTCTAAAGAAATAAACCTTAGGTAGCTAACGGTCTGTTAAATTCGTATTGAAAGACCCGAAAAAAAATGACAAGCACATAACGGATCAATAAAATTTATCGGTTCACTAGCAATCAGTCCACTAACGCTGCAATTGAAAGATTGGCCCTTCTCTAGTTTCTCGCATTTGCGAAACAGAGGCTGGAAAGCTCCGCTTTCCTTTGGATGACAGAAGTTTGAAAGCTTGAAATATATGTGTTCCTATCTTTGTTTTGAAACTTTAGTTTGTGCTGACTTAACGATGGATAGTTTGCTGGAAGCTGGAACTTAAATTATTAACGAAACAATAATAAATAATCAGTAAATTATGTGTAATTACTACCTGAAAATTGTTTTTTTGTTTTCGAAATCACACAGAGTTTTTCTTCAAAGTTGGTCGGTTGACACTGTTTATCCTACTAGTGTTTGGAGTTTACTTGATATACAAGGCTTTTCACAGCGCATATTTTGTTTCTTTAGGGCCAATCTTTCAATTGCAGCGTTAGTGGACTGATTGCTAGTGAACCGATAAATTTTAGTGATCCGTTATGTGCTTGTCATTTTTTTTCGGGTCTTTCAATACGAATTTAACGGACCGTTAGCTACCTAAGGTTTATTTCTTTAGAATGGCAACAATTTATTTACGTCTGCCTTCAGCACAAAGTTACTATAGCTCTGATGATTCAGAGAATTTACGAAAAGTTTTTTTCTTGGCATTACATTGTTGGCATCCTTTTCTTATTTGCAATAAATACATATAGCCATCCTGTAGTCAAGCGAGCGAGGCAGCCCGGAACATATCTGGTTAAACGTCGTTTTTATGTCACTTCTACGTGTTGTTATTTGCATAGCGACCGCTTCTCCTTGGTTACTTGTTGTTTTTTTGAGTTTTTTCATTGGATTTAAAATATCGCTTTTTCTGTGGCGAACATACCACAGAAGCCAGGAAATAAAGAAAGAAGAATATCGCTTTTACCGTGAGATTCAAAATGAGTGAAAAACTGAACGCAAAATTACCAAAACGAAAAGAAAAGGGCTGTAAATTTCCTCAATGAACAAAATAAGTTTCGTCCCATTTGCATTCTTCCCAATGATCAGTGCGATTCCGATCAATATATTATGGGGGCATGCGTTGCTGGTTGATATTTTGCAAGCGAGGCAAAACGCGCACTTGGCGCCAGTCACATCACTTCAGCTTCCACATATTATTTATAATGTTAGATTTTTATAAGTTTACAGTGTTTTGTATATAATTATATTTATACTTTTTTACAATTGTTTTTCTGTAAAACTTTTTTTCAAAATGAGGAGTGTTGATGTGGGGTCATGCGTTGCAGGTTGATATTTAGCAAGCGAGGCAAAACGCGCTCTTGGCGCCAGTCGCACCACCACCCTGCAACCGCGTGCCCGGCAGCCCTCGCTTTTATGTTTACGTGTGTCGTAATAAATCAGCATTAATTAATGTGACTTCGGGCTTATGATTTCCTATCTAGTAGAGTGAGCACATACCTATAGGGACACATACCACCTAGCACCTACAACTAAAATATTCTAATCAGTGATCATCCTATTCCTCAATTATTATCCATTTAACTTTTATAGAAACTGTTATAACCTTACTAGCTTCTGCCAGCGGTTTTCACCCGCGTTCCCACAGGAACCGAGTATTATCCGGGATAAAAAATAGCCTATGTTACTCTCCGGTCCATAAACTATATATAAGTTTGTCAAAAATCACCTCGATCCGTTGCTTCGTTGCTGCATGAAAGAAGGACAAACAAACAAGCCAACAAATTAACAAGCAGACAAACACACTAGGATAAGGTAGTTTGGCTTTGACATGACGAGTTAGCGAGAGAATAACAACCTTATCTGGCCATAAAACAGTCCGATAAAGTTATACCTCCGTTACGTGTTTTATTCCTCCGTTAACTCGTAACTGTCACTTGAAAGATTCAAATTTCTTCTATCAGAGCAATAAGTCTTAGTTGATTCTTTAACGCTAGACTAAGGACGTTATCTCACTCTTGAAAGATCCGCCCTTAATATAATACTTCTTCCTACTTAATATTATAAATGTGAAAGTGCACTTTCGTGTTAGTTGGTTTGTCCTTCTTTCACGCAGCAACGGAGCAACGCATTAACGTCGTTTTGGCATAAGTAGATAAAGTTTATGAACCGGAGAGTAACATCGGCTACTTTTTATCCCTGAAAAATGCACGGTTCTACGGAACGTGGGTGAAACCGCGGGCAGAAGCTAGTATAATACAATCTGGGAGTCTTCAAAACGTAAGTGTACCGGTACTTTCTAGGTGAACGTGCTACATCGTCACTTACCATCAGGTGAGATGGCGGTCAAACGTGACCCTATACAATATTTTAAAAAATACACTGTAAATATCCACGTTGAAAGAAAAGTAAGCTGCCTCCATCCAATCTGGTAAATCGCAGAAAACTTAAAAGCCGTTTCAGATAAAACGAGAATAAAAACTACGTGAATCAGAACAAAAGTGAAGTAGAAGAAATAAAGCTCCATTCAGAACTGTCGTCGCAAAAAATAATAGACGCAACTAAAAGAATACCCGCATTTTATTGTTCCCGTCCCTTTCACGCTGAAAAGCTTGTTTGTGCATATTTTAAAAGAGGAAATTGCTCTGCCCTGTAGAGAGAAGGGACCAGCCACTCCAAACTGATCTTTATTGTAATGACACGCCCTTTTGTAGCGGAAATAATTGATTTTACCTTTTGGATACTCGGAATTTTGAAGCGATAAAAGTAAATTCGGCTGCCTCTGACCGTATAAACGGTATTTAGCAGGATTCTAATTGCTTTGAATTACGCTACGTCGCAAATGCGTGGGAATTTGACGAAGTGACCGTGTAATGAAAAATTACGAAATGAAATATGGTTATTTTCAAGACGTATGTACACAAATTCCTTAAAAAAATATACTAACTGGTGGGGGTTGAATTTCGAAAAACTGTTTATGCCGTTATAGTTTACTTAATATTATAAATGCGAAAGTGTGTTTGTTGGTTGGTCCTTCTTTCACGCAATAACGGAGCAACGGATTGACGTGATTTTTAGCACAGATATAGTTTATGGACCGGATAGTAACATAGGCTACTTTTTTCCGGAAAATGCATGGTTCCTGTGGGAACGCGGGTGAAAACCGTGGGCAGAACCTAGTGACTTATAGTTAGTAATTAACACATTAATTTATTATTATTTAGTATTAGTTTAGCTATTCAGCGAGGTAATGTCGCCAGCTTTTTGGGCACCCTACCTGCAGAAGGCGACCTTAATGCTGTTTTTTATTTATAAGGTTTTGTTTAATTTTGTTTTTAATTGATAAATTCTTAGTTTTTTATTGACATGTAAATAATCCTATGTATAGAGATTTTAAAAAACACATTAATAAAAACACTTATAATTTGTTGAAAGGTTGAATCTAGGTTGAGTCTAGATGATGTTTTTTCTTGTAAATTAGAAATGGCCACTGCTTCATCGGATATCATAGTTTAAGATGATTGAAGTTGAAGACGAATGCTAAGCATAATAGCTGTGCTTTTATTCAAACTTACGTTTCTGTCAGTAGAGATTGGGTGAAAAACTATTTCTTAAAGAAAACAACTTTTTTAGCAATAAATTGAGACTATAACAAAAACAAGCCAGCTATTCACCTGTAAATAAAACCTCTATAAGTATTCATTACAGTATCGGGGCTAAATTTATTTCTCCTGTCTGAATCAAAGGTCGAGAGTTATACTCACCGAAGAATATAAGGAAAAAACATTTTGTTTAGCGCAAACTCGCTCGTGGCCTCCTATAAATATTCGATGAGTTATAACCAATATTTGTACGTTTTATCTTAAATCTATCCACAGCTCGAATATATAAATGAAAATCAAATGATTAAACTGTTTATGAATATTCTTCTCTCTGACTAATGCTACTTTTATATTATAGATACAACAGTTAATTGTTTAGATTAACAGATAGTCTGTATAGCTGTTAATCTATTATCAGACTTATCATTCTGGATGCAGTCCTGGGAGAATAACTAAATGACGTGTGAAACCGGAAACACGTTTTTAGTCAGCGAAATTAGTTACCTGATGTCTCAGGGTAACGAGCGCAATGCAGTGCCCGCAGGCCTTTATGGTTCATAGTCCTGAGTGGCACTGCTATTGTTAAAGAAAGAAGAAAAAAAGAAAATACATTTATTCCAATAAGGGCTGGCGATATGCTTACCATCCGGCAAACGATTCGCTCGTCTCATTACTCAATAGCATAAAAAACAGCGCATCAGTGAGATCTACCACTGGTCTCAGAATGATTGGTGCGTTGATTTTAGGTTTATCAACATTTTTTTCAGATGAAACTGTTTTTCATGTCACAAAAGTTACTTCTATAATTCTACTTACTTCCCGCATGCAATGCTGAAATTCTTCGATCGTGACTAAAGTTACCTGAAACAAAAAACGTATATTTAAGATATAATACTAAATATTTAAAATAAAAGTATTTTGAAAAAAATTATAAATAAAAATTAAATAAATTTTACCGATTAATTAATTAGTAAACTTGTTTAAGAAAGCGAGGAACTGATTTCAACGAAAAACTATTCAACAGATTTTGATGAAGCATGTATGGGACCAATCTGAAAATATATCCATTCAACAAACAAATATATATTTCAAAATTGGTTTATAAAAAACGGAGATCTGAGATAACAAACATAAAAAAAAAAATTGAGAACTTCCTCCTTTTTTGGAAGACGATTTAAAACATGTTACATTGATATTTATCATTATCACATATACATTATTATATGCGATAATGATATCTTAAAATAAATGAGAAAAAAATACAGAACAATAATATACTTAATTATTTCTCAGTTAGTAAAAACTTTTTGAACATTATAATAATTGTTTAAAATATTCATTCTAATGAAAGCACCGTTTGACACTTAATTGGTCATAAATTCTACCTCGTTTTGAATATTATTTTTCGCTTTGACTAATATCACAGTTTCAGTATAATTATTCAGTCTTTGGATAGGTCCTTACCTAATAATAAAGATAAATTGTATGTCTATGAGTCAAAAGTACACGAATTTCGTAGAACTAATGGTTCATTTTCAATTCTAAATTCGAGTAAAGCTATTAATTTTCTCGGATCTTTAGACGAACTTAATTTTATCGTGGAAATACCCACATCTTCTGGACTTACGGAATGGTACAAATAGTATGGACAGTTATGCACATTTGATCAACTGTATTGTATTTTATCACAAAAATATGAAGAAGAACGAGGTTTAAGCTTGCTTTACGAGTATTTTGTGAGTGTTTATTTTTGTAACAATATGTAAAATGTGCAAACTATACCTATAGTAGTTCGGTCACCGCAGAAATTGAAGCGTTTTCATTAGCTAACTAGCTGCTGCCCGCGGTTTTACCCGCGAGGAGATATTGGATTTCGTGGTTTTTTTTGCGCGGAACCCTAATTCTTTTTCTAAAATAAATAAGCCTAAGTTACTCCTTATAACATCAGCTATCTGCCAGTGAAAGTCCCGTCAAAATCGGCCCAGCCGTTTCAGAGATTACCCGGAACAAACAGACAGACAGACAGACAGACAGACGGACAGACAGATAGACCGACAAAAATTTTGAAAATTGTTTTATTTTTTTTTATATGTATGTACTGTATTTACTTTCATAAGCATTTAGTGAAAATCTGTCTGATATTACAAACAGACACTTCAATTTTATTTATTTGTATAGAAAATAATATTGAATATATTTTGGGAATGTAGCGGCGGTTTTTCTAGCTACTCCATCGCATACGTATATCAGCTGTCTTACCGGCTAAGAATCTCGTCTTCGTTTTCATTTCCAAACCGAATAAAACCAGCGGTCACTAGTCTTCGGCCGGAAGGAATTGTCTTAAGTTTTCGGTAGTTTTCGTTTTGTAACAGCTTGTTTTCTTAATAGCGCTCGTTCTAAAACAAAACCAGCGAAAATTCTAGACAATTCCATCCAGCCGAAGATCTAGCCACCGCTGGTCGTAATCGGTTTGGAGTTGAAAACGAACACGAGATTATTAGCTGGTAAGGAAGCCGGTTGCGGTTTCAAATAGTATTTCAAATAACTTAATTTGGGCACCATTTTCCTTAAAAGTGTACTTCTTATGTAAAAAATATGGAGTGTGGGACCTTACTGCTAGTATTGTACTATTAAGTGAGCGTAAGCAAATTCAATTTCGGTTCTGAAATAAGATTTCCACTTAAAAATAAAACAAGACACCGTTCTGCAAGATAAAGTCTCGAAATCCGTCTTTGCTATTCAGTTTACTTTGTCGCGGAGGCGGCGTTAAGGCGCTCCTTCTGGCATCATTCTTTTGTGTTTAAATATAGTTGAAAATGGCAATGTGTTTGTTTTTAGTTGAATGTTATTTCGTAGTTTTGATCAAAGAGAATATAACGCTACGCTAGAGTTTTTATTTAATTGAGAAGAAATTACAACATAAAGTTTAAATAATATTTTGACATATGTATTTTAATGATTAAATTTCCTTTTTTTGGTTACAAAAAATATGACAGTTGTCGCTCAAAATATTGAGCATTTCGAGACAAAAGAAATTTTACGGGGTCTTTTTTGTGATTTTTTTATAATATTCTGGGCCATTTCTATATAACATTTTATAAATAAGTCTTTTCTATAAACACCTGGCTATACTATTTTTTTTTGCTTGTAATATCTATGAAAACGGAGATTTGTGTGAAGAAAACATGGCTTGTTCGGACGTTTTGCTTTAGTCCCGCCATAAATCGGCTCCGTAGCTAAGTTGGTAGTAACCCTGCCTGCAAGGCGAGGGGTCCCGGGTTCGATTCCCGGCCGGGGCAGATTTTGTGTAAGCATAAAGTTTGTTCTCGGGTCTTGGATGTTTGTGATGTGTATCTGTGTATGTCCATGCCACCTGCGACACAGGGAATCCTAGTGCGGGGGTATGAGTGTGTAAGCGTTTATGTTATGTTTATTATGTTTATAAATAACTGTAGTGTCTATTGCTATTTATTTATTATTGTGTTAGTTTAGTTATTTTTAAAACATTTGTCAGTAAGAAGATCTTTAGCCGTACTTATGCAGTCACATACGCTACTGCCACTTCTTGAAAACACAAATGGTGCGTCGTGCACAAATATAGCGTGCAACGCAGAGTAGTGCGTTTGTGCTATAGTGCTAACCGTTTTGTACACACTGATGGCATTATAATTGTAAACCAGCTTTTGCCCGCGGCCCGCACGCGTGGTATCTATTATCAAGATAAATAAGCACTCAAATAATATAATGTAGCTACCCATTTAGAGAATGAATTTAGAATCGGACCAGAGGTTCTTGGCGGTAAAACAAACATACACCCCCTTATTCATATATGCTCAATAAGATAATCTATGCTATAAACTGCTCTGTCAACTTCTCATTGAAGGAAGGTGTTATGCGACAAAACGAGACAAAACACGTTCTAGTAATTAAGTACGTTATGGAACCTTTATGAATAATGGGGATAATGTTTACCTCTTTATAATATAGTTATAAAGTAAAAAAAATATAGATGAGTTACTGTACACAGCACGTATTTACGTTATAATTCAAGGCCCGGAATCATACATTTTCAATCGGTCAATTTTTTATATTGTATTATAAAAACGTATAAAACACAATAATTCTACGTAACTAATTAAAAATGTATTTTTTCGGTTCGGCTATAAAGCAGCTTTTTAACACCCTCTCTCGTAAAGCTGATATAATTCCACCGGTTTTAAATATGTAAAGCGGGTCATAAAAAACGCGTGTGTTATCAAAGCAAATAGTTAAGTTATAGTCCATACAAATTCCATAACAGTATTATTTGCCATTTCAAATATGGAACTGATCGCCGCCGCACCACTCCAGCTAGTGAGCAGCGCGCTGTTGCTATTCAAGCGCGCTGGTAAAATGGCGGGAAAGCAACAGTGTGCATTCACAGATTGAGTTTATTTAAATGTTTTTTTTTTCCTGTTTACTCGCAAGTGTGTTAAAAAACGTCGTACGATATACGTGCGTATTGGTTATAACATGCTCAATTACGCCCTCGCCTTCGGCTCGGGCTGAAATTCCGCCTCGCATGTTATAACCATCTTTACGCACTAATATCGTAATGTACTATTATTATATTTATTTATCAGCAGGCTTCACAAATTAGATTATCCGTTAATAAAATTATTATTTGGGCAAAGCGAAATGTCCTTAATTCGATTCGCGGTAAGTGGCTAAAGCGTGATCGACCTAGGTTATATTTAGGTATATGCAGCTAATCCCTCTTTGGTCAACTTTATTGGAATACAAAAAAAAAATCGAATTACTCTGAAATTGCAGTACAAGTAGTAACGTTCAAATCCGTACCAGCCGTACATACAAATGCGAAAGTGTGTTTGTGGGTTCGTCCTTTTCTCACGCAGCAATGGAGCAACGGCTCGATGAGGTTTTCTGCATCGACATAGTTTATTTTTTTACCCGAAAAATTGCACTATTCCATGTGCTGGGAATATCCACGTGGGTGAAACCACGGGCAGAAGCTAGTAAGCAAATAAGTACCTTATGCTGTGTAGTTCCTTCGTAACAATACATCCACTTTATCTCTTTCTGCGGCTGTTTCAAGTCATGATATTAGAGATAGCAAGCTTATTGCTCAACGTTATGCTGGCGCTGTACTATTGTTTTTATAAAGAAATGCTTTAAAAAAATGTGGGTAGTACCGACTTCAACGAAAATTTTGCTATATATGAAATTTCATCCCCCATTTTTCCACCCTTAGTAGTGGTAGTATTCTTTAATAAAATTTATGAGTACAAGCCCTGATATATACCTACTCATGAAAAAAGAATAAATCGGTTGAGAATTGGCGGTGAAATCAAGGTGGAAGTCAGTTACCAACACAATCTCGGTGTTATGTGGTCGAAGGGCTCTCTGAGTTCGATCCCAGCTGGGAAAACTTTATGTGGTAAATAATAGGTCGGGGAAAATGTTTGTTCGCATTTTTTAAGAAAATACAAAACATTTTTTAATATAGTTTATTTACATTTAACTAAAGTATGTAGGTACCATTTTGTTCGATAACTTTTTGCCATCTTGTAGGTAGGGACATGATCCCATTGCTATAGAAATTTTGGGACATCTGATCAAAATACCGCGACAAGTGGTTTTGGCAGTCCTCTCGTGATGTTAACCTGACACTGCCTAAAGAATTCTGAAGAGACCGAAACAGGTGGAAATCTGAAGGTGCAAGGTCAGGACTATACGGCGGATGCATTAACACCTCCCAGCCAAACTCTCTTAATTTTTTCTGAGTGGCTAAAGATGTGTGAGGTCTAGCGTTATCATGAAAAACCATGAAAATGAAAACCACACCCCTTCTGTTGATTAATTCCGGCCGCTTTCTCTCAACTTCTTGCTTTAATCTCATCAGTTGTTCGCAGTAGAGTTCAGAATCGATGGTCCTGTCTGGTGGTAACAGTTCATAATGAATAATGCCCTTCCAATCCCACCACACACACAGCATCACCTTGTTGCGAGTTAACCCGGGTTTCGCCACAGTCTGTGAAGCCTGACCGGGCTTTGACCACGACCTTTTTCGCACGTTCTTGTCGTACGTGAGTCACTTACTTTTCATCACCAGTTATCAGCTTCTTCAAAAATGGTTCGGTTTCATTACGTTGTAGTAAAGAATCACAAATGAGTACACGGTTCATTAGGTTTCTTTCAGTGAGCTCGTGAGGTACCCAAATATCGAGCTTTTTTGTGTACCCAGTTTTTTTCAAATGTGCCAAAACTGTTTTGTGGTCAATTCCCAGTTCTTCAGCTACGTCGTAACTACTGATATGCCGATCTTGTTCCACTTTTTCAAAAATGGCATCCATTTTATCCGTAATAGGGCGACCAGCCCCGCTATTCGCTAACTTTTACATTTCTAGTGATCAACCGAGTCTGGTTGTACACCGACAATTGATGTCAACTGATTTATCATAACTTTGGTATTGCGTATCACATTGAGTGGATAACTGGTTATAGTGACTAACGGTGTCTTTCAGGACTTCACTAGCGCAACACTATTTGTTATCGACTATTATACGACTAAGTTGTTTAATGCTTTTTGAGGGTTATGCGTGTAAAATTTTGAGGACATTTCATTTTAGACGGTATACTTAAGATAAAGTGGCGGTAAAATAAAATTACAGACTATGCTATAAGTATGTATGGTAAAATATATGTAAACTCTTTGGGTAAAATTCATAGTAATTCATTACGTAATCTTCATTCGAGCACCATTCTATTAATTACCTACTGTTAAAAGTTAATCAAGTCAAATCAAATCCAGTCGTTTATTTGCTAGTATACATGTTAGCGTTTTTGATCTATGTATTCAACCTGCAGGCAGGTTTGCAAATATTGTTAGTACCTACAATATTAGAAATTTGGTGATAGTAAATAAAGTAAGTAGGTTATGATACCAAATTAATAAAGGAGGCAAATTCAAAATCTATAGAAATAAATAAAATTCAAGTGTCTGTATGTAATATCAAAATTACAGCTTTTTACTAAATGCATATGAAATTATATACGGTACCTACAACAAATCAACCATATTTAAAATTTTTGTCTGTCTGTTTGTTCCGGTTAATCTCCGAAACGGCAGGACCGATTTCGACGGGACTTTTACTGGCAGATAGCTGATGTCAGGGGCACCTTAGATGCTCAAGCAAACGTACGTTTCCTTGAGCGTCTAAGGTGCCCCTTACAAGGAGTAACTTAGGCTACGTGGGTGAAGCCGCGGGGCATAGCTAGTATTATCTAAAATTATTCTTTATACTATTGGATAACGAGACGAGCGGGTCCTTTGCCTGATGGTAAGCATAACACCGGCCCATAACAATTACAGTGCCACTCAGAACTTTGAAACACAAAGACCTGCGCAGCACTGCAGTACACTCGTTACCCTGAGACATTAGGTATTAATTCTCAGCATAAGTCACTGAATTTCACTGGCTACTTGGTTCATCAAAAGGGAACACAGTAATGCTCGCACATTCCTGCTTGGTGGCAGACTTCACGAGCATAGTAGTGGTATACCAACCCAGACGGACACTCGCAGACTCCCATCTAATCATAAAATATATAGCAATAAAGACTCCAGCATCACAATCACAACAAAATCGTTGTTGTCGATCGACGGTGTTAATCACTCGAATTTATAAAACACTGCTTTTGGGTAGTGTCTATCACAAACCTCGGTGATTATCAAATTTGATGTCCACTATGCTTACATAATCGCAATTTTAAACTATCGATACAGAAACATCTGTCAAAATGAGTTATGGTGACTAACAAGTGACTAACCGCGAAACTCGGTGCTCATGACGTCATCCAAGTTGATAACTGAGGTTAGCCAATACGAAACTAGCTGTTTGACAGTTCATCGTTGTACACTTTGCCAAGTGATCATCACTTTGAGTTGTCAACCGAGATACGGAATAGCCCTGCAGAGCGACGTGCATCTTTGAAATCAAAATTTCCGGATTGAAAACGCTTAAACCAAATTTGTGCTACTCTCACAGACACTGCACTAGGTCCATAAACATCACAAATTTTTTTCGCGGCTTGCGTTGCATTTTTACCTTTTTTATAGTAAAATTTTAAAATGTATCGAATTTCTTCATTAGATTCACTCATTTTGACAGTACGAAAAACAAATGAAAATCACACATTTTCCTAATTTGAATATGAAATTATGTTCTTTAAAATTTAAACTTTCATATGATACCAAAACCAGCCAGATACAAATAGTATAGCCAAAGATATTTTATTACAAGTTCATACATACTATAATAATGCGAAAAGACTTTTTCCCCAACCTAATATAAAGTTTGTAACGGTGTTTGTCTTCTGTATCTGATTGTCTATGCCACCTACGACACAGGGTAAGCTAGTGCAGAGGTATGGTGTTGGCGTTTGTTTGTTTGTTCACACTAATCTATATTTATTTGCGTAAATATTGGTTAGTAGGTTAACTAATTATCATGTGATCGCCATATTTACAGTTTGTTGAGCAAATATTTAGTCTTTATTAATTAAATTATGTATTATTATCATATAAAATTAGCAAAATAACAAGGTCTTCTACGAGAAAATTAGTTTTGACCTTGACTATGTAATAGACAGATCAGATTACGTAACAGACAAGGGTTCAGTTAAACATAAATTACACATATTGCTACTTATCTATTTCATCATTTCAGCTTACTTATAAGACACGTTGCAATAGTATAATTTTTGTGGAGTTTGTCAACAACAAAAGGGTTAGTTTTGATTTTGACTTTTTTATGTGTTATTTGGGTCATAGGAATTTAATTTATGTGCCAACATCTACTCTTTAGAGACATTGTCTATTGGTCAAACAAAACCTTACATAAGTTAATAAGATAAAAAAAAAATAGAAAGATTGCATTTCCAGGTCTCATTAAAATGTATTTTAGATCGGTAATAGGTTTTTTTTGAGTAAATCTGTTTAATGCCAAACTGCGTTCTGAGGCATTCTTAGAAATTTAAATTATAAACAGTCATAAATGATTAGTAACAAGAATCAATGAGAACACAGGATACCATACGCTGGAAATATGTATCAACGTCATAATTTCCCATGCAAATTGAAATAAATGAAACTAAGGAAGTTCGTGTTAAGATTCTAAGTCAATTGGAAGCAAACGCTCTCTCGTCTCCCTAGCTACTACCCTCAAGTTAAAACTTCATCGCCAGTCGCTGGTCAAAATTATCAGGATAAAGATTTCAGTTAAAATATACGCGCAAGTTAAAATGTAACATATACTAAACTTCTATGTTTATATGTATCTACCTATCTATATACAACACGATTCAATTCACCTACAAACAACGTAGGTACCCAAGTTTCTTGTGTGTAGAAGAACTTAAAGAAAGTTACACGGCGCTCGGCAAGTTACAAGACAATACTCGTACTAACTTAGGAGAATAAAATCACCCTGTATTGGAATGAAAATTATTCCTAGGTTTGAAAGAACTAATATTCTTTTTAATACATTTCGGAGTGTTAGATTTCTTTTTTCTTCGTTATTTGTAAGATTTGAAACTGGAGGAAGCTAGAAAGCTTCCTCAAGGTTCAAATCTTAACAAATAAACAATTTTGAAGTGTCTGTTTGTAATGTTAAAATAAAAACTTTTTACTAAATGCATATGAAAGTATATACGGTAGTTAAAAAAAAACTTTTTTTAATTTTTTGTTTTGTCTGTCTGTCTGTTTGTTCCGATTAATCTCTGAAACGGCTGGAACGATTTTAACGAGACTTTCACTGGCAGATAGCTGATTTTATAAGGAGTAACTAAGGTTATTTTTATCACGTGGGGTACAGCTAGTCTATACAAATAAATAAAATTGAAGTTTCTGTTTGTAATAACAAAATAACAGCTTTTTACTAAATGCATATGAAAGTATATACGGTACCTATAACAATACAATCATCTTTAAAATTTTTGTCTGCCTGTCTGTCTGTCTGTTTGTTCCGGGTAATCGGGTAATCTCCGAAACGGCTGGTCCAATTTTGACGGGACTTTCACTGGCAGATAGCTGATGTTACAAGGAGTAACTTAAACTAATTTTATTTTAGCAAAATAATTAGGGTTCCGCGCATAAAAATAAAAACCATGAAATCCAATATCTGCGCGCGGGTGAAACCGCGGGCAGCAGCTAGGAATAAATAAAAAAGAAATGACAGCAATGTGCTGTTCATACTTTACTTAATCGTAGTGGCGTGCCCATGCCTAAAGCAATTGATCCGGCCCGAACCTAAAGCGGTCATGAAAAATACTACAGGATATTTCATTTAAGTACTACCCTAACGGCCATGCCTACATCCCTCGTAAAATAGGTTGATAGACTATAAAGAACAATACGGCTTAATCGCTTATTGGTACAATTAGCTTGAGCCATCAAATTGAATACCTATCTCTTAGTCAATACAAATAAATAAAATTGAAGTGACTATTTGTTATGTCAAACTAAAAGCTTTTAACTAAATGCATCTGAAAGTACTTATAAAACAAAAAATATTTTTTTAAATGTTCGTCCGGCAAATCTCCGAAATGGCTGGACTGATTTTCACGGGACTTTCACTCGCAGATAGCTGACGTCATATGGAGTAACGTAGGTTGCGTGAGTACAGCTAATTAGTAAAAAAAACGTGTCATCATTACCTTATGTTGATAAAATCGTGTTGAAAATCTGTTGCCAAGCAACCGTCGGTTTCGTCCTAGAATTACTGTATGTATTATTTTCGACTACATTATCAATTGGAATCTGATGAAATAGTAGATAAATGATAAATAAATAAAGATAAAACATTGTTAAAACGGCCTAAATGTATCTTGATAGGCGGTAAAATAAAGAACGTCCCGAGGGACCTTTATAGGGTGGTTTAAATGTTGTGTCGGAAATTATATGTTGGGTAAGATATGTGACAGGAAAAGACCGTGACAAAACCTCCCAGATAAATTATGAGAAAGACGATCCATAGGAACGAAGCAAACCAATGTCCTATTTGAGGACAAATATAATTACAAACATTGTAATATACAAGGTGGTAGGACTAACTCTTCTGCAAGTCTGTCTGGGTGGGTACCAACGCTTTGCTCGTGAAGTCTACCGCCAAGCAGTAATGTGCAAGCATTACTGTGTTCCGGTTCGATGAGCAAAGTAGGTAGTCAGTGAAACTACTGGACTTGTGGTAATTACTCAGGGTAACGAGCGCAATGCAGTGCCGCGCCGACGTGGGTGTTTCAAAGTTCATTGTGGCACTGCAATTGTTATGGGCTGGCGTTTTGCTTACAGGTAAGTGAAAGAAGACAAACCAACAAACGTACAATCGCACATTCGCATTTATTATATCAGTATATGAAAGTATGGATTTTGGATAAGCAAGCAATATCGGATATATCATCATCGTCATCATCATCATCATCAGCGGCAAGACGTCCACCGCAGTACATAGGCCTCCGCCATAGAACGCTACTTGGATCTTGTATCTAACGGTTTCTCGCGGTTTTGACAAGGTCATCGGTCCACCTAGGGTATATAATATAGCGTATTTTTCATAACATAACCGCTTACAAACTCATACCCCCGCACTAGGATTCCCTGTGTTGCAGGTGGCATGGACACACACAGATACACATCACAAACATCCAAGACCCGAGAACAAACTTTATGCTTACACAAAATCTGCCCCGGCCGGGAATCGAACCCGGGACCCTCGCTTTGCAGGCAGGGTTACTACCAACTTAGCTACGGAGCCGTCAAACAACAAGTATCTTTATCTCTGTATAAAAAAAGCCACTAAGTAAACCTTATCTATGTACTTTAGGCAAGACAGGCAGCGTGACAAAGTCATGGTCACCGCTTGAAGCTTCGGAACGTTTGACTTACGTCCGACAAATACATGTCATTCCTCATGATGTTTACCCTAGAGGGGAAAAAATTACAACAACGATGAACACCGATACCGTGCAAGAGACTCGCCAAATATTTTGGAGTAAAACCGGTTTCAGCCGTTTAGAAACAACTCTATTTCAATGGCATAAGAACTATTATGCGCTGTCAAATACCTCAACAAAATGTGTACCATGTTATGAACGCTTTTATATCGTTGACAACGGGGTGATTTGGTTTCGTAGGTACATTTATAGCTCTAACCATTTCTACAGAACCAAGAAACAAGGGTCCATATAATAATTTGACGTGGGACATGGACCTCAAACATTATTTATTATTATTGGCGATTATCATGAGCAGTTTTCTACCAAACCAAAAACCTAAAAGTAGAACATACGTTTGTAGAGAAACACTGCGCCTACCGCATGTAAAACGAGACAAGGAGAGACTGTTCTGTTAAAATATAAAGTAACAATAACTTCAAAACTGCTCTTATCTTATTTCTAAAATCAGACCACATCTTGAAAAATGTAAAACCATTATATGGGCTTTAGGTAACTTATGTAAGTAATGTTAAGATTATTTTAAGAGTTGTGGTTTTTATAAATAAACATACATTTTTACCATAGAAAATGTTACCATACAACAATGTATACATTATTACTATTACGTAGTCTATGGACATGATATTAATTTTGTCGGTACGTTTGACGGCCAGACAGATATATTATTCCCACGGCGTTTATCCCAAAAGAAAACAAGAGCGATGAATACGTACATTGAGAAACATTTATGGGAATACGTAAAGCTGGGTACTCATTCAGCAAGGAACGTAATTCAACTTTTGTTGCCTATATATAGTCCGTAAAGTACGATAACGATATCCTGTGTTATGGAAACAGTGATGGGATGCTGAAAAGCACTGGCTTTCAGCTTTCATAACACTTGACTTTTTTGGCTCCAGCGCTGATTAGGAAGATTCTCGATGTCCAGCACACATTTTTTGAAGGTGTGTATGCGTTTTGAAGGGAGTGAAGGACCGTATTTTTGGTCTAGTGACATTAACTGGAAGATGTGGCAGGAATAACTCTTCAGCAAGTGTTCGTCTGGGTTGGTACCACCGAAGTCTGCCACCAAGCAGTAATGTGCGAGCATTACTGTGTTCTGGTTTGATGACCAGAGTAGCCAGTGAAACTGCTGGGTTTTTGAGATTTAATACCTAATGTCTCAGGGTAGCGAGCGCACTGCAGTGCCAGGCAGACCTTTGTGTTTCAAAGTTCTGAGTGGCACTGCAATTGTTATGGGCCGGCGTTATGCTTACCATCAGGCAAATGACCAGCTAGTCACGTTATAAATTAGCATAAATAATGGTCACGCTCTTTTCTATAATATGATATGTGGCGACTAGCTCAAATACATCTTAGGAATCAAAGTTTTTAAATTACATACAGTATCGGAAATAAGGAAAATTTGGTTCAAGTCTGATAGAGTTAGCCCAAGTAAAATGATTAAAAATTTGTACCGATTTAATAATTTCAACATATATGAATAACATTCAAATTTTAAAAATAGTTTTTAACTAAGCGTTTATTAGCTTATTTCCCATGAAAGGTTTCCTTATATATATTTTTCATAGGATACGACGTAAACTTAGCCACCATATAAATGCTGAATATTTTTCTTACCAAAGCAACGAATGGTCTATTTCATGATTAGCACTGATATTCAGTGGCACAATGTCGTTAGAATGTCGGGTACTGGGCGCATGGACTAGAACATTTGGTTAGGTATCTTTAGGCCGTCAATTACGTGTTCATAATGAAACTGTTTTTGTAAATTAGATGTATATTTATCAGTAATTTTATGTAACTAGTTAATAAAGGAATTGGGCACGTTTCAAAAAAGAAAACAAAGAACGGACCAGGAAACGTGAAAACGAAATAATAATTCGGATTAGGGACTCGCGAAAAACACATTTCGGGTGGCTAAAATAGCGAGAATTCAGTCATCATAATAAGAGAAATAGTGAATAGCATAATTTGAAGGCTATACACCGTCTGTATACGACCTTATTACAAGCTACCGGAGGTGCCGTCCACATTACGACGCAGTAGATAAAGTTCCAACAAACTAGGTTATCCCACACACTATCTTACAGGCCTGCAGCAAGTGAAAAGTAATTATAGCAAACTAAACTTATTAAAAACAAGTTGGTTATTATTTTGTTAAAAGCAACTACTTGCATTGTTATCTAGAGGATAGACGCTGACTGCATTTTGGATATCATGATAATATAGTTTGAAGATTTTAACCCGACTACGGCGAAGAGGAGGGTTGTGATTATGTATGTTCATTTTACTCATCTGTTCCCTCATAACTTCAAAACTACTTAATATAATTTGACAAATTATGTATTGTTGGAAGCGTCTCGATCGTGTGCTGGGTATAGGTTATGTTACGCCACATTACATTGAATATGGCGGACATAAAATAATGAAGAATTTTTTTTAATCATGCAGTTTTGGTATTTAATGCAAGGGCTTAATTAGCTGATTTCAAACGTAGGTATATATAATATTCTTAGCGGTTAAAAAAAAATATAACCGCAAAATAATTTAAATAAAAAGTTAGTTCAAAAACTAAAACACGACTACTGAAAAATCACGCTCTAAAAAATCCGAAACAAGAAAATATTGTCATCTGAAATTGTTATGTACAAACTATTCAATATTTATCTTCTATTAAGTAAACAACAGAGCTACGATACTGACTTGTTGTATAGTGCCTCGACTGTATCACTGGCTGAAGGTGGGTCGGTGCTTGGCCTATATTTACTCCTTTTCACACCCGCTCATTACGATATGTTCTGTCTCGCTCCCTCGTGACGTCATCACGCAACCCCCCGTCGTGAAAGTGTGCGTGCGGTGATTACACGTCATCGTCTCTATGTGCGTCGGTCGTTGATTATGACATTTCAATTGGCAATTTTTTCAACAGCCGCAAAATGGTGATGTCGCTGGTCATTTTCAAACACTTAATAACGGCCGAACTTGGCACCGTTTATGATTTACTGTATTTTTTACAAAACTTTTGCTTCAATTCCCGCGGAAATATGGTTAAGGTTATTTATTATAGGGTATAAAAGTGTCAATTTATTTTTATTTCTCTTTCACATTCTTTTTATTTGCGAGTGACACTTGTCACAAAGGTAGTTTTGACTGCTGTGTCACTCGATGTTAAGTGAAGATCATATAATATGAACATGGTAGTAACATTATCAAGTCTAAATGGGTACTGTCACCAAATTCGATGGATTATGATGTCTTCCTTCTCCGAATGCTTAAGACCGTTCCGGGATTTAAATCCTTGAACTACGAATCGGGCGAACTACAATTCAGCAACTACCTACGAATCATTACGTCTATAATATCATTATTTCGGAATAATAGCTATAATTTAAACGCTACGAATAATTTCCGTAGACAAACGTAGCGTTTCGTAGCAAACGTAGCATTGTAGCAAATCTTGCTTTATCACTCTGAACAAAGCTTTCACGCGAAAACCTTTGTTATAAAAGCAAGGGTTTATTTTTTCCTTATCCTATAAAGGTTTCCTTCGTTTAATATGCTATTACATACTACTTTTATCACACACTACCCCACCTAAATGCTAATGTAATAACCTAATGTAAACTCCGTGTTACCTCCGACAAAGTGTTGAATATCTTTACGAAGTCCGCAGGTGGTCGTTACAAAGCCTGAATGAGTTTCATCTCGAAACTTTGAGAGCTTTCATCTAAACAATTAATTAAAACGAGGGCTTTGAGACTCGTGAATAATGATAAAATGTTAAAGTATGTCTTCCTTTTGATATGAATTTGTGAAGATGAAAACCAGCCTTGAACTGTAAAAAAAAAACGGAATTTTTTGTATGTATACAAAAAAAAACAGCGTTTTTTCTTACGAAATCGTTAGCTACTGAGACTACACTTAAAACTAAGTTCATCTATCTAATCGATTTATCTTCAATCTTCTAAATACAAATAAAATGGAATTTTCACTCAGTGTCAAAACACGAAATCTCGAAAATATTTTGACCTATGAAAATTGGCAGGTAGGTAGTTTATAGGTAAGAGACATCAGCTAAGAACGAATTTTGTGGCAGGGCCGAATTAAGAATGACTAATGGCTATCATAAGTTTATATGAAAGTCTGCGAAGACGGGGCTTGTCGAGGGAGATATACACTTTTAATTACATCACAATTAAGATCCAAGGAGATCATAGTCCAATGTAATGCAACTATAGCTATAGCTACCTCCCAAATGTATAAATAATATGTCACCAAGCACCCTCCATACCGGAATGGTACGGCTGCTGTGCTTCAAAGCCAGTTTTAATCAGATTTAGCTTATTCACCATCTTCGACCACGTCATCGCTTAAGGCGGTACCCCGAGTCTATGACATTCATCATTCTGTCCTATTTGCACACACTATCGGCTTGCGTTGATGTCAAAGAGAAGACCCTGAATATGGGCCACTAAAATTTAGTAAACATCCAAAAAATAGTAATAACTTCAAGATTAGTTGCCTCATCGAAAATGTACCACGACCAAGTTTTTCGTTATTATTTAGTACGTGAGTCTTATTAATTCTATCAAGCTATTTCGTTCGATCAACACATTTATAAATAACAGAGTTATTTCATTGCAAACTTATTATTAGAGGTAACTTTGATTGACACTTCAATTTTATTTATTTGTATAGAAGTTAAAATATAATTATACTGATGCGACTACATTCGGAATCTTACTACTAGGTGATAGGATTAACTCTTTTGCGGGTGTCCATCTGGGTGAGTACCACCGCTTTGCTCTTGAAATCTGCCGCCAACTCGTAATGTGCAAACATTACTGTGTTCCGGTTTGATGAGCAGTCAGTAAAATTACTGGGCTTATGAGACTTAATACCTGATCAGGATAACGAGTGCACTGCCGCGCAGGCTTTTGTGTTTCAAAGTTCTGAGTGGCAAAAAAAGGAAAAAATACCCATATTTTCTTTCTTAGCAGATTTATTTGCAGATTTTCTTAGTTGAGTTGGATCGCACAATCGCCTGTGTCAATACCAGACGATGTTGTGTACTTCAATAACATTTCTATAACTGAGCATTTGTAAGTGTTCTCTTAAAGATGCTTTTACAAAAATAGCGAGCAGACGGTCTGAAGCTGAGTAAATTTGCACCCAAACGTACGACGAACGAAATTTTCACCTGAAACACAATTCAAAGCTAAACACAAACAAGGAGCGGCAATTCAAAAAGTTAAATTTGGCTTTCGTGTATTTCGCTTATCGCTCGCTCACTTTATGCATTCCCAACGAAATAATATTGTTTCATAACCGATAATGGACCGGTGTCGGTGTATACTGAGAGCCGATGTTGTAAGATATTATAATATAGTATTATAATATAATATATTCAAAGTCCTGGGCGACACTGCAATTGTTATGGGCCGGCGTTATGCTTACCATCAGGCAAACGACTAGCTCGTCTCGTTACCAAATAACATAAAAAAAACTCTCTAACGACCAAATCAAACATTATTGTAATCAATAAATAAAAAAACATTCTAAAATGAAAGTTATGTCTTGAAACATAGGTTTTTCAACGTTAAGTAGTTATCCCTGTAGTGACGGAACACCGTAGTGTTCGAAACAGGAATTAAACACTGAAAAGTTATATGGGTTAAAAGTTAAATTCAAAGCGAAAGTTAAACAATACAATTTTCAACTATAAAGAAGATAAAGTCTATAATATTAAAATAATACAAACTGGTATCAGAATGATTAAAAACATTAGTTGATGGCTTTCGGTGTATAATAATTGTATTATATACTACGTTCTCCAACCGCAATAAAATTTATGAGACTACGAAAAATGAAATGAAAGCGTTAAAAATATGTAAATTCATTCCGAGCATTGCCGCGTACGCGTAAAGTATGAAATCACTTTCCTGCCGTCAAAATGTTGGTTTGCATATAAATACGGAACTGAATGAGTTGCCAGCGATTCTATCACGTGAATGGGAATTATTCGTTTTCTTACTAAAGTAGGTGGTAATGGAATCCTCGGAGGTGGCTTTTGAAAACGAAAGTCTATGTTTGTGGGGTTCGTATCAAAGCCCTTACTGTTGTATTGTGCAACCATTACTGTGGTCTTATTTGAAAGGCAAAGTAATAGATAAAGTTACTGCGTTGGGAAAGGGAGGTAGTTTGGTAATACACTCTTTGTAGTGAAGCGCAGGGCTTGGGAGAGAGAGTACTAGACACTAGACCTACTCTTTGCATTACAAAAATGCTCTAGAACTCTACCATAGTGGTATAACGATGTTTTTCTTCACCAAAACCTCAAACTCATTGTTAGAGTTAATAAGGAGAAAATAAATAATACCTAAATTTAACAAGTAGAATTTTTAGCTTTTAAAAATGGGGGATATGGTTTCGATGTCAATACCGCAATAAATGAAAAATCAATTCTAATTTTTTCACCTTTAGGTGTTCTTTAATAAAACTTATATGGGGTAACCTCGAGAGTAGGTATACCATTTCAAAAAAAAAAAGAATTTTTAAAATCAGTCCACAGCTGACGGCGAAAATACATAAAAAATATACAGTCGAACATATAACCTTCTCTTTTTTCGAAGTTGGTTATGTAATAAACACTACTTTAACCATAATCATACCAAGTCTTCTTTAGGGAAGGTGTCGAGAAAGAAACGTCAATTTATCTTTGCATTTATGTCCATAATATTATGTGTCATCAATCATGAGTTCTACGTGAAATAAACTGCTATTAAAAACCAGTGCAGAATCACAGTGCAACAGCAGTCAATACGTCAACCCTTCAAGCCATCACGGCCACGTACAGCCCAGCAATTACCTGCATTATTCGAGTAGGACGAGTTAATTAAGTTTTTAAATCACGGACGCAGAATGAACAGTTTAATTAGTTTGCAGTACAAAGCCGGCAGTGTGCGCTGCTCGTGCGCGGATTGCAAATGACTTTATTGTGAGTGGTACCAACGATTGGACTTTCTGCTAAGCCTTTTAAATCCTACGTCCCATTTGAACTGGATGGTATGATATTTAAATTTTCTATTGGAATTTTATCCTATACAAATCAGTAATCGATATACGAGCGGTCGATGGTGAGGGTATTGCGTTCACTCCCCTTTACCCCAAATGTTTTCGGATGAAAATAACTCGTGATATAACTGCGCGTTTTGAATCGCGACAGTATCGCCACTGCGCAGTTTTTCAAGCGCATTGCTGAAATGAACTGGATCCTTGGAAAATGTCTTCGCATGTAACAAAGAATTTGTGTTTTCTTTATATGGACATAGATATTTATTTACAATAGCACTGACATTTACCTTTACCATTTTTTGACAGTTTTAGAAGGCTACAATAGCCTTGAAATTCTTGATATTTTGCAATTGTTTTCATTGGAATTTCATTATGACATTCCCTGAACAATAATAATTATTAATAAGATGGAATAATATTTGCACACCTAACGGTACAAGTATGGCGCTCTGAAATATGTACCTACCTTACATCAATGTTATTATCATAACCCATATTTATGCAAATAAATACATTTGATTTGATTATTGTTTTGCAATTTTATATTTTCATTGTATTTTTAAAATTGTATTATACGTACGTTCACAAGAGTAAGTTGTGCTAGGTCACTTTCAATACAGAGCAATGGTTTCAATACGATATTGAATTAAAAAAAAACAAAAAAAAGCTTATATTTATGTGTATATCTCGTAAAATTAGATTATTTTAATTCCCGACACAAAATAGGTAAGTTTTACTATAACTTAAAAGAATGAAAAATTATGGTCTAAATTAAAAAATATAAGTATCTAGATCTATGTAATTATATTACTTCTTATGATTACAAAGGACTACGACAGCCTATAAAACAAACTTGTTTGCTGAAGTCTTGTGGTGTGATAATTATGTGGTTGAAAATAACGTACCATGGGCCATGGTAAAAAGCGAATGTTCGGCAGAAGCAAAGAAAAAATTGCCTCGTAATAATAAAGCGAAACGAAATTGGAATCAGTGATGAAATTGGAATCAGTGATGTTACATCTAATACAGCCAATTTAAGGTGACGGTAGATTTATGCTAGACATCACTTTCCACGATTGTACAACGAAAACATAAAATTCATAGAGAAAACAGTACATAAATATATGAAGCACAAAAAGTACAAAATACACACGCTATATCATCCCTGTTTGAGAGCGGATAATATTTGACAAAGACAATATTTCGTACAACTTTCAAAGGGCACGAGAACGTCCTTTGATCTATTTCTGTGAACGAGTGAACTACTCGAAGCAAATAATGTCAATTGACAGAGAAGAACTCGGCATTATTTATCCTGTCTTATATAGCTCCTAAAAACAAAGTTCTCAGTAAAGAATATAAGTGTAAAGCATTGTAATCCTACTAATATTATAAATGTGAAAGTGTGTTTGTTGGTTTATCTTTCTTTCATGCAGTAACGGAACAACAGATCGACGTGATTTTTGGCATAGGTAGATATAGTTTATGGACCGGAGAGTAACATAGGCTACTTATTATCCCGGAAAAATGCACGGTTCCTGTGGGAACGTCAGTGAAAACCGCGGGCAGAAGCTAGTGCAGTGCCGCGCAGGCGTTTGTGTCTCAAAGTTCTGGGCAATTGTTATGGGCCGGCGTTATACTTACCATCAGGCAAACGACCAGCTCGTCTCGTTACCAAATAACATAAAAAAAGTGAATTCATAATTATATACATTTCTAAAATTTCACCGCCAACGTGATTCGAACCTGCGTGTGCTGATTATCTATACCAGACGCCTTAACCAACTAGGCTATGGGAGTGATCGATGTTGACTCTGAAACGATTGCTGCTGACCGGTTTTAATTCTACCACTTGAGAAAGCAGGACACCTAATAACTAATTTGAATGTGCGAGTGAAATAACGTTTCTCGTACCCTTTCCTAGTCTTCTCTTTTGTTCTTTATAATGTTTCGCACAACTAGAACGAACTTCAGGGGTTTGGAACGTACTGGGGCGGAAGTAAGTATACTTCCGCCCCAATGAGTGTATTACGTCTACCTGGAATTTTGTAGAGCTTGCCACGTTAGCAGTAAAACCTTTTTATGTTGCTGCATAAAAATTCTTCGCGTATTTGCATGAGTACATTTACTATGAAAAACCCCAGTGAAAAATATGTGTCTTACGTTACTGTGTTAAACCCGTCAACCTGGGCCCCGATCGCGCTAATTTGAAATGACAGCGTATAATTATGGTTTAGTTGTGGTTTGATACCTACTGTGGTTTAGTTTCGGTTCAGGCGTGTGGAATTCGATATTGCCGTTCATTTGACAGCGTTAACTGTCAGTTGTTGTCCAGATACGTCTCAACTTTTTGGTAAAACTATTAGCGCGATACGAAACGGTCAAAAAGCTGTGAAGCGGTTGTAGTTTAGTAGCGGTTTGGTTGATAATTTTTAACGCGATTGCCCTCCTGAACCTGTTCATACTGGTGAGATTGGACCACCAATCTGCAGATTTAGGATTAAAATTTCAAAATGAGCTTGAAATGCTAAACTATAGAAAGAAAAAAAAAATAACCAGGGCCCAAACCATCAAACAAAGTCGCAAAATGATCACTTTAGGCGCTTCCGGCATTCAATCGTTTTTTTTTGCAATCGCCCAAGACAATCATCAATCATCAGGTCATCAATAAACCATTGTTAATTTTCGTGTGATCTTCATCATAGTGATCACTTGCAACGAAACCATTGTCATTTGTTTAGTAGAATTGAGGCCCAGGGTTTAACGAGATACGTGTAATAGCTGTACTGCTGAAACATTGTGGTTTTTATCTGTTTAGTTGGAAATATTTTCCTTTGTCGCTCTCTCTTGTAAGCTTCGGATTACCCTCTTGTCGCGGCTTAACACAAATAGACGAGTAATGTTTTTGATATCTGTTTGTACAGCTCGGAGTGAAATGCTGTTTTTTTCAGATGTATTTAATTTTTTTCAAATCAAATCAAATCAAATCAAATAATTTATTTGCCAAAATACATGAAAATTAGGATCTTAAAATTAATTGTTGGTACAATGTATTTGGTCTGCAAGCAGACGTGCAAATGTTTTATAAATAATTCTAGTTACAAAATTCCATATATTCCTTAAGACTATAAAAACAGTTTGTAAGAAGCCATTCAGTCAATGATTTTTTAAATTTGTTACCGTCCAAGATCTTAATGTCATTAGGTAAATTATTATAGATTGATATACACATATTATAAACATTCCTTTTGTACAAATCTTCAAATCACAAACCCCGAATTAATAAACTTAACCTCCTTTTTTGGTGCTCAAAAATTCTGGTGTAGGTACAATTTAGGGTTTCTACTTTATAAAGCAACTAAGAACTAAGACTGGTACCCTTGTGAGTATCTCTACCCTGCATAGGTCTCTTCAGAGCCTGTATGGCAGGACTACAGCCACCCTTTCCGGTCACTATCTGGCAAGTTACCTTGTAACATTACGAGTATAATAGTGCACCTATTATGTTAGGTATTGTTTTTAAACAGATGAAAAAATGCATGTTTGTTCTCAAGTCTTGGATATTTGTGATGTGTATCTGTGTATGTCCATTGTCCATGCCACCTGCGACACAAGGAATCCTAGTGCGGGGTATGAGTGTGTAAGCGTTTATTTATTTATAGATGTACTCTGGCAGCCGAAAGAAATCTTAGGTACGACGGCAGAAATACTTATGCGTCATCGTGAAATCGACTTGACCTACAGTCTCGTCACAAAAATCCAAGTGGGGTTCAAAATAAATGTAACAAAAGCTTTATTCGCTCCATAAATAAATACAGTCTTGAAAAATAGCACCGTGACTCAGCACTTAACACAGACGCTGTATTACTGAGCGAGGGCGCGGGGCTTATTTATAATGCGAAGGGTTAAGTTGACCATTAGCATTTGTCAGGACGTCGGGAGTCAATTGCGTTCATGCAGTAAACCTTTGTTAGAAGCAAATGCGTTTTATATCAATTATCGTTAGAATTTTTGTTCTCGTTTCGAAAAAGCATGCAAAGTCGTGTTGGTGTATTCTTACATGACTGCACAAAAAGGTGTGTAATGCTTGCAGGGTTATGAATGTATGTTTCTTTATTCCACTATAACTTTTAAATGTCTGAACAGATTTTGATGTAGGGCAGTCGTGTTTTTTATTTATGTAACATTTGTTGCATCGACTTTTTTTTTTATGTTATTTGGTAACGAGACGAGCTTGTCGTTTGCCTGATGTTAAGCATAACGCCGGCCCATAACAATTGCAGTGCCACGCAGAACTTTGAAACACAAAGGCCTGCGCGGCACTGCAGTGCGCTCGTTACCCTGAGACATTAGGTATTAAGTCTCATAAGCCCAGTAATTTCACTGGATACTCTGCTCATCAAACCGGAACACAGTAATGCTTGCAAACTACTGCTTGGCGGCAGACTTCACGAGCAAAGCGGTGGTAACAACCACGAAACTGTTTTGATAATTAAAAACCAAGGTATTAAATTCCTTCTAATTATTGTTTTGCCTCATGAATAAATATAATTAAAAAACACGACTGCCCTAGCTAGTGTCACTCGGGATGATGACGTTAAGCCATATTATGGTGGAATAAACTCACATGAACACTGAAAACATTACACTCCCTCTTTTGGGCAGTTGTGTGAAAATGTTAGCTTGCCACCCACGTCTCACGTTCCTAATAAAAACTAGGTTAGTAGCATAACATGTACCAGTAGTAAACAATGTGAACGCAGTGCAAGTACTTTACTTGCAGACTTGCCAGTATTATTTACTACACAGTGCAAGCAAGTGCTACTGTCAATATTTGTCTGTACTGCTTATTGTATAACTGGCAATTGTAGAGAGCCTTTAAAGAATACTTGCGCTTTTATCTAACAGAACGAACTGAAATTATGATCAAATTTGATCAGTAACTGCAATTTGGAAATATAGGTCGAGGTTTATTTTCAGTGTACTAATAAGGAATCTTTACATATTCTTTGATGCTTTGTCAAATGTTATATCTATAAATAAATAACGCTTATATAATGTAGCCAATGTGAGCGAGTGTGGCCGAGCGGGAACTTGTGTGACTTTCAATCCGACGCACCATAGTTCGAATCTCGACTCGGCCCGCACCAATGACTTATATCAAGTTATGTACGGATTATTCACACTCGCTCTAAAACGGTGAAGGAAAACATCGTCAGGAAACCGGCATGTTCAAGATATGTTCAAGAACCACAAAATTCGAGGACATGTGACATCCACCAAGCCGCACTGGGCCCGCGAGGTAGATTATGGCCCATACCTCTCTCTCTGAGAGAAGGCCGGTATCCCAGCAGTGGGAGCGTAAGAGGCTGATAATGAATGTATAAACAATGTGTCAAAATTTGTTAGCCACCTAAAGGCTTCATTAAAGGTTTAGTGACTTATCATAAGAAAACAACCGGGACAGATGGCTTAACATGCTCTCCAAAGCACAGTAAATGTCACGATTTTTTATACTATTGCGATGACAAGTATAACATCAGCCTGTAACAGTTGCAGTGCCACTCAGAACTTCGAAACCACAAGGCCAGCGCGCACTGCAGTGCGCTCGCTACCCTGAGACATTAGGTATTAAGTCTTATAAAATCAACAATTTTATGAACTACTTTACTCGTCAAACCGGAACACAACACAGTAATGCTTGCACATTACTGCTTGACAGACTACATGAAAGTCGTAGAAAAGTTAGTCCTACCTCCTGGTAAATATAGCGGTCGCCTATCCAAGTACTGAACACACAGAAAGCTCCTTAATTTCAGCAATTGTTAAAGAACTCTCACAAGAAGTAAGTCGAGTTCTCCCGGATACAGAAAATAACCAACTGAACTACTCTTCTCAACTTGAATGATCTTATTAGCAACTCATGCAATTGCTTTACCCTTCTTGTGTAATTTTAACACAATCAACCAAAGTTTCGGGCTCAATATCTGCGATTCAAATCTGTAGATTGGCAAGCTCATCAGGCTTCCTACTCCAACTTGGAGAAGTTTTATCTTCCATCAAGAGAACCGCCTTTGATTTCATAAGACTGGAGTAATAAAGTCGAAACTCGGGGGACAAACATTGTCTGCGATGTCAGCCGAGGCACTTACATAAATCCCGACTTAATATGCCTTAAGGTCCAGGCATACTGGCATAAGTAGCAAATCACTTAGCCTGGAAGGCGGCTAAAGCTTGCATAGACGATGTAACAAGCGCCTTTTGCGCTTAGTAACTAAGTGAAACTATGGATGTAATAAGCTAGACCGTAATTTAGCTTTGCCTTATACTGTTGTAATTGAGTGTAACAGCTTTGCAACTTATGATACTTTTTGTATATAATAAGAACTTGAAAGATGCAAACCAATAATGAAATTCAAAGAAAATTTTCCTTGATTTCATTATTATAAGAATTATATTACTATTAATATTGATGTGGATAAAAACGAATAGCAGCAACGTACATACAACAAAATAAAATAGGCTTTTAAGTGCAACTGCTGAAACCATGACCATAGATTTAAGTATGAAAAAAAACACGTTAATTTTCTAAGAAGAAACAATTCTTAGCCAGATAGAAGGTATATTCATTCAAGATAAAATACGAATTGTAAGCATTCGCAAACAAGTCGTTCTGTTTACAACGATTTACCACCATAGTGTATGTGGAGCTTTAAATGGAAATTATTCTCCACTGAGGTTTCTCAAGCAGAATCTTATTTGTTTGCCTTTGTTTGTTTGTTCTGTTTGAAATCATTATTATACCCCATTGTAGTTATATGAGAGTGTTTTTGTTACAAATTGTTTTTATGTGCAGGCTAGTAAAATTTGAACAGAACTATTGAAAAAATTGAGTCTTCTTATGAGTCATGTTCTGATTTGGTCCTAGAATAAGATTGAATAGTTAGATTAAATAAATAGTTAATTAAATAATCATCAAATCTAAATATTGTCGGCCTAACCACAAAAATTGAAACATGCGTTAAACATGTGTTAAACAGCGTCTAAACCCTAAGTGAGATATCAATGATCAATACAGGGTGTGTTTAATTTTTTTGTGATACGACCGTTAGTGGTCCTAAATCTATCGAGAATTAAAAAAACATTTTATACTGTCGATGGAGAGCATTCATGCATTTATGCACGTAGAGTATATTTTTGTGCATGTGCCTTGTAACTTCTTGTATATGAATATTTATATATATTACTAGCTGCTGCCCGCGGTTTTACCCGCGCGGAGATATTGGATTTCATGGCTTTTATTTTTTTACGCGGAACCCTAATTATTTTTCAAAAATAAAAGTAGCCTAAGTTACTCTTTATAACTGATCACTTATCACTTACTTATCAGTTATCTGTCAGTGAAAGTCCCGTGAAAATCGGTTGAGCCGCTTCGGAGATTACCCGGAACAAACAGACAGACAGAGAAAAATTTCAAAAATTGTATTTTTGTTATAGGTACCGTATATACTTTCATCTGCATTTAGTAATAAGCTATTATTTTGATATTACAAACAGACACTTCAAGTTTATTTAGTTGTATAGATATACATTTATTTCGGCTATCTTGGAAATGACTCGATTTGGATGAAATTTTGTATTTAGTTAGCACATACACAATTTAGCTATAAAGAAGTAAGGTAAAAAGTGAGTGAAGATTTTAAATTTACTACATACACAATCTAGTTAGTTAAAGTGATATTTACTTAAATAATAATAAGCACTTTAACCACACGCGACTTTGAGTTATTGTTTTGTATTAGATAGTTACTCGTGAAATTTCTCCTTAGTCTCACATCATGTTAAGTGACTATTTGATCGAAGGTAACATACACGAATAAGTGTATGTGTGTGTGTGTGTATGTAGGTACTGTAGGTTTTGTCGTACGGCGGCAAGACAAGTCGTTATTTCATGTGAACTGCCTGAATTTCCTACTAGTAGCATGACGGGGCTATCAGATGAATAATGCTTCTGTTATCAGCTGAATGAGTTTTGTCGGCGATTACACAGAGTACTAGATATAGATATTACTGACAATTTGCACAATAAATTGATAAATATCTACGATACCGATTTGGGCTGCATGTTATTAAACAAAAATCATTAGAAAAACATTCGGAGTCGAATTAATTTCTTATTTTTTAAAAACGAAAAATTAAAAAAAAAATGTTGTTCTGTTTACCAGACATTATTTCAAAATTACATTATGCGTGCTCCAATTTTCACTATGTTGTAATAAGACCTATCCTATACGTACTATTCTACTTCCTACTATCCTATCATATTCTACTAGTATTATATATAATATTATAAATGTGAAAGCTTGTGTGTGTGAATGTTTGTTACCACGTATCTCTGTAACTACGAAACCGATTTTGATGAAATTTGGAATGTAAATAGTTTAGGTTTCGGAATAACACATAGGCTATTAAGATAAATACCACATTTTCTATATACAATAATCCAACTACCAAACAAATGGTGCGAGCCCCGGAGCTTGCAGAGCACAATAGTTTATAAAAAAAAGAAAAAAAAAACAAGAAAAATACCACGCAGGCGAAGCCGCGGACGGAAGCTAGTACTCAATAAATTATTCAGATAGGATTCATACCTACTACGAGTATATTTTAAATTTATTAAGCGTAGATACGCAGATAGTAGACAAGTAAAACTAGTAACATTCATAGGTACTAACTAAAGAGTAAAAGAAACTGAGTCTGAGAACAGTTATAGAAAGAGAAAGTGCGATAACATTTGATGATTTTTTTATTGACGAAGGTTAAACAGTAAATTGAACTAACGGTGCAAATTTAACAAGTAAGCTATTATTTGCTGGTACTACAAGTAGTTATTAAGCTAAATATTACTTAGAAACTAAATTCATAGTAGGATTCAATTGTTATATTTTGTCTCCTGCTAATTTTAACACGCAGGTCAAAGTTTATCGAAGTCAATACACAACATACCTCTCATAAGCGCGGCCTCTGCTGCCCCGCCATCTCTGTCTTGTCCAGACTGTAGTCTCATCTTTACACCACACACTAGATAACATACAAAAATGTAGATAATAATAATCAATTACACTAAACAAATAATGTTAACTGTCCCTGGCGATGTTAAGAAATCTTATTTATACAAGTTAAAGTAGGTTATCCTCTATCGAATGCCGCTCATGTGACTGATAAAGCGGCGGTAAACAAAGGATACCAAGGGTCTTGAACTCATGCAATTAACTTTGTCATAAAATCTGATAACATTTGATAAAGATCTATAAAATTTGGCTACTTTTAGGAGTGCAATTTGGGACTGATACTGAAGATATCGTAAATTGGTGTGGAATAATTTAATAATGTTACGTAATTTGTATCTCAGCTGTAATTAAATAATTGATAGATGATCAAAAACACGAGTCCCAAATAAAATAACTTGTAGATCTATACCAGATGTACCTTCCTTTCTAAAAAACTTTTTTTTAAATTGTTTTAAAAATATCCTAGATAGGTACTTTTTTTTAGTTAAATCGATTACTAAACTTTCAGAGGTATTCGAATCAATGTCATGTAAAAAAATAAGGTTATGAAAGTACTACGTGCCTTTAAAAATAGAACTTTACGTTATGTACCGAAAACGTGTTTGCATTAAAAACTAGAAATAAGACGTAGTACTTAGAAAGAAACGTTACTATTATAACACTTAGTATACTATTATAAGGTTAATTAAGGTTACATGTTAAATAAGTTCATTAGTCTCACCTATTGTTCCATTAACAAGCGATGCGTATCCATCGGATTCACTCAGTATTTCATCTTCCACCATAATGAGTACTATAAATCAAACACCACAGAATGTCACAGAGCTCACCGTATTGGCACAGATTTTACAGTCAAATCCGCGAAGTGCGGTAAGAACTGAAAGAAATAAAAACAATATTTTCTACCAATATTAGTCAGTGATAATAATGACCAATAGGTATTTGGTACATTATCAATATTACAGTGTTACTGTGCGAACTGCAATGTAAGATAGCAAATTAAAACTAATGGTTACTATATTCTGTGTTAAATAATTTGTCTTTTGTTTACATTACATAAATATACAATTTTTGTTTCAACTTATTTGTTATTTGCTAAACTAACACTCTATTTATCCTTTTTTGTACTATCTGTGATTTGGAACACTGATTTCCGTTCGTTTAGGTTGTTGCATGAGATTATTTAGTTTAAATAGGCGCACCCAAGCAAAACTTTAGTGACTTTACCTAATTAACTTAAGTACTCAAAATAAGGATATAGAACTAACCTAAATCAAAGGTTAGCCTTGTATTTTGAAGATGCCAGTAATGAATCACTATAAAATTTAACTCACCAGCAGCTTTCGAAAAAGAACTGACGCGAGACGTAAAATACACGTAAAAGACTCTAAAATTCTTCAAGACGTGTAAGTGTTTAAGAAAAAACTGTGTAACTTTTTTATTCTATAGGTACAGTACAATATTCTACAGTACCTTTATTGTTGGATTATTACAAAGAACTGAGTTAACGCCAGACGTCGATATCAACAGGATTATTGCACTCAGGACTGCAATGTTTGTTCAACCCGTCAATGATTAATGCTCACGAGAAATATCTATTAGAGATAAAATACTCTGCGTTCAAGTGGTTTGTCTTTTTGATGTTTGAATGTTGAAGGAAAGTCATAAATACCAGATCAGTAATGTCACTGAAATATCACAAAAATATTCGTCTCTCTCGACTGGTAATCCACACTATAATCCGAACTATAATAAATTTGAAAGTGTGTTTGTCTGTCCGAGCCGTTACTCGGATCGACGTGATTTTTGCCATAGACATAGTTTATGGACCGGAGAGTAACATAGGCTACTTTTTATTCCGAAAATGCTCGGTTCTTTTACGGAAATTTATGTTCTTCAATACAGATTCAGTTATTTCTGTTACTTAGAACTTAAATTTTACTTAACGGTTACAGTAACTTATAATCTACGATGTAGTCTGGTATGACAACTCAACATAAAAATTGTATATAGTTTAAAGGAAGTAAATACACACTTCTACCACCTGGCTCCATATCATCAGAACCTCGACACAATGTGAAATTTATTGGACTCGTCAAAACGAATCATATGAACCCAAACTCGAAGGGTTTACTTGTAGCAACTGAATCAGATCAGCTCCATGATACCAAATTATAGTTTTGTCATCCGAACTACATCTATATCTATACAAATAAATAAAATTGAAGTGTCTGTTTGTAATATCAAAATAAAAGCTTTTTACCAAATGCATATGAAAGTATATACGGTACCTATAACAAAACAACCATTTTTAAAATTTTTGTCTGTCTGTGGTTTGTTCCGGACAATCTCCGAAACGGCTGGGCCGATTTTGACGGGACTTCCACTGGCAGATAGCTGATCTTATAAGGAGTAACTACTTTTATGTTACAAAAAGAATTAGGTTTTCGCGCAAAAAATAAAAACCATGAAATCCAATATCTCCGCGTGGGTGAAACCGCGGGCAGCAGCTAGTAATACCTATACATACAAACTTTCATTTCGATACGATGATTAGAAGTAGATTAAAATTGACTTCTAAGATTTAATTACATTGTTTGTTAGTTACAAATGAAGCTAATAAAAGCGTGTTAGAAAAGCACGCTGCAATGAGTAAGTACTACTATACGTTTATGCATGGCATGTGCAATTGTGCACTGCGTTGCATGTGACACCGTATCTTTTAACATAATTTACTACATACAACTCCGAGCAAGGACAAGCATTGCTCGAAGACCTACAGAGACAGTCACGAAAATTGTCACATGACATGCAGTCATTGACCGCATTTTATAATCTGATATTGTAAAGATTAAGATCTTTATTCAGAATAGATAAGATACAGTTAGACCGGTCTTTTTCGACAGAAACTCACGGGCTACATATCCAAATGAATTAATTCAAACGTGTCTACAGAGCAAAATCAACGCAGAGACAGAGCGCCACGGTTTGCGCGGGACGCGGTTTGTTTGGCCGAAAGCTTTTTTGTCATTTTATTTATCTTTTATCATGTATGAGTGTGAAGCATGAAAACATGATCGCATCAAAATGATACTTTTGCCGTACCTTTGTAATGTTATTGCCAGCAACTTCACCGAATGTGATTTTTCATAATTATATTATGTGATTGTTTATCTTCAAAAATGTTGAGAAGTGCGAGCGAAATAGCGGCGCGCCTTATTCTCCCTAAAGCGGTAGCCTTTAATAACCAACATAATAAATTATAATAACCAACAATTCACTAGTGACCAGTGATTATTATGTGTTATCATGCACTGAAAGAAAACAGGGGAAGTCCAGTAGACTAATATTAATTTTATGTAACAACATCTCAAACTTATTTTTTATAGTAATTATAAGATATTTTTAACTTATGTTCATAGAAATATTTTAAAATCGGGCTGATAAACCTTAGTACCGTCGTTCCTCAAGTTAAAGTAAAATAGCAAGATTAGCATTATTATTCGGATGACCCAAAGACATTTGGCTATAGTCTTTCGGGTAATATATTGGTACGAGTAGGCACACGGCTACTTTTTAAAGTAAAAATGTCGGGCGATTACATTGCCGTAAAAAACATGCACGAGTGATACAATGAAGTTCAATTTTCACTGCATTGACCGAATAACTAATTTCTCGAAGTGATTTTCGTGTGAAAACCGTGCCGAACGACGATAAAACCATTTATACATTAACGTTAAAATAGTCTTCGTTCCATAAACCAGTCATCGAATTGTGAGATGCGAATATTCACTTCATATAGATTTGGCTTCGTTTCGTTTTCAAAATAATCAAGAGCTACCTATCTCTAATTTAAATTTTTATCGATTCGAACTGTCAATTTTATTTATCTAAAAGATCGGTACTTGCACTGCTGGTACCACATCACCTTTGTAGCGTGACCTTTTTGCAAATGTATTGTGTCAAAAGAGTCGCCGTAGGTCATGACTCTAACTTTGGCTAGCATATCACGTACTAACGCCGCACTAATAAAATTAACGGCCACATAACTTCGATGCGGACGTGGCTGCTTGTGGCCAAAAGCCATTCTAAATATGATCAGAAGCTGAGTTAGCTCATAATTCTACATGTTTCAAGGCAAATTTGAGATAGGTTCATCGTTGAGTTAAGCTTTTAACAGGTTTATATGGCGATATACGTAAGAGTTAAGATAATTTTATTTGCTAAGTCCAATTCATTAACAATGAACAGGCGGCCAGGCGTAAAATCGAAGCTGAAACTTCAAATAATTAAATATGTACTTTAAAGAAACTAAAAAATACACTTGTACTTCCTGGCTATATCATCAGAACCTCGACACCAATCTATTGGACATTTTTTTTATTTGGTAACGAGACGAGCTGGTTCTTTGTCTGATGGTAAGCATAACGCCGGCCCATTACAATTGCAGTGCCACCCAGAACTTTGAAACACAAAGGTCTGCGCGGCACTGCAGTGTGCTCGTTACCCTGAGACATAAGGTATTGAGTCTCATAAGCCCAGTAATTTCACAGGCTACTCTGCACATCGAACCGGAACACAGTAATGCTTGCACACTACTGCTTGCACACTACTGCTTGGTGGCTGACTTCACGAGCATATTAAGAGTTAATTAGTGTAAGCTTGGGACACTACCGTGATTTATAATAACGTTGTTTCGGTTCATTAAAATGCGTTGTGTTTTGTGATATTCTCATGCATATTTATCATGCAAACAGTGGAAGAGGATAAAGTTAATTAAATTTATGGATATGAGTCATACAAACAATTGCTACCTATAACTTTTATACATAAAAAGATAATCATTTTGTTTTGAATATAAAATGAAATCTTGAGAAGGGAAAATCATAGTTGAATTAGATACCTGAAGCAAAATGCGAGCTTTTGTTGTTTTATTGACTTTGGCTATAGCCTCGGTAGCAGGTAATGCTTTCGAATTAGAAATAGGATGATTTGAAAGACTATGTAACGAAAAAGTAACAGCTATGTGTTCGTAATAGTAGAAAAACTGCGATCCGTCAGTCGCAGCTTCGACGCTCGATTTTCAGAGTGGCCCCACCAATATTCACGCTGGCCAAAAAGTTTAGTAAACATAACAAAAGTCGCATTTTATATCAAATTTCGTCAACAACAATACAGGTTTGTTCTCTCCCTGGTTACTATTACGACAATGTTCAAGATAATAACAGATCCTGCTGATTGGAAAACCCATTTATTTTATCATATTTATTTTGAATACGTGCGATTTTTTTCTTATCTATTATATCCGCATCCGTACTATATATACAAAATATGTCAAAGTGTGTTTGTTGGTTTTTTTTTGTACTATTTGTAACGAGGCGAGCCGGTCACTTGCCTGGTGGTAAGCATAGCGCCGGCCCATAACAATTGCAGTGCCACTTAAAACTTTGAAACACAAAGGCCTGTGCGGCACTCGCTCGTTACCCTGAGACATTATTAAGTACAAAGTCTCATAAGCCTAGTAATTTCACTGACTACTACACTCATCAAACCGGAACACAGCACTGCTTGCACAGTACTATATACTTGGCGGCAGACTTCACGAGCAAAGCGGTGATACCAACCCAGACGGGCACTCGTAGAAGAATTATTTCTATAATTCAGCAGCTGTTTGTTTTGTATTGTTTTGTTCTACTCAAATTGAAATGGTACTAGAATTAAATACGATAAGACTCTGTTAGAATTCAATACGATAAGACTAAGATCAAGAGATAATACGTAGGTAATAATCGAAGGGAAAAACCCATTGATTATGTTATATCTGGAGATAGATATAATTTACTATGGGATACTTTAATGTTATCTACAATAACTTCATTGATTTTATGATTATTTGTTTATAAATACTCAAGACAATTATTTCAGTTCGTAGTTTAATCTGAGAAATCATAATGAAAGCAGTCGTCATTTTGTTGGCTTTAGGCTTGGCTTCGGTCACAGGTACGTTGATTTGTGGTTACTCTATTTATAAATGTTTTTGTCTGTGCTTATTGTTAAAAAATATTCAGTTATTTAATTGGCTAATGAATGAAAAAATAAAAAAAGGAAAAGAGTCTACGTCCAGTACACAACCTGTTTCAAACTAGACTAGCTTCTTCGCCGCGGTTTCACCCGCGTTCCCACACGAACCGTGCATTTTTCCCGGATAAAAAGTATTATTACTCTCCGGTCCATAAACTATATCTATGCCAAAAATCACGTCGATCCGTTTCTCCGTTACTGCGTGAAAAAAGGACAAACCAACAAACACACTTTCGCATTTATAATATTAGTAGGAAGTAGGATTACGACTATATGTTACTAATTATTTAGTATTGATGAATATATCTTCATATTAATTTTTAGCGGTGCCAACAAGGATTGTTGGCGGCTCGTTGACGACCATCGCCCAGTACCCTCATATGGCCAGCATGCTGAACACCTTTGATGGTAATACTTTCTGGCAGAGCTGCGGCGGTACGATTATCAACACCAGGAGCATTTTGACGGCAGCTCATTGCACTTTGTAAGTAAAATTATAAATAAGATTATATAATGTGGGTAATTTATAGTTTTAATTCCGCGATAAAGAATGTCTAATGGCCTAATTTCGATCTATACTGAATTTAACCAAACGTAACGCGCGACGCTGGACAACGAAACCTGGGTTAGTTTGTTATAAAAATAAAAAACTTCCTTGAGCTCGCAACGATGGGCTTTAAAACCAGCAATTAGTATTTTTTAGTTAGTTAAGAACCCTTGGTTGGAATATGTGAACCACCTCCGGCACGGCTGGAACTCTAAACGCAGAACTCAAAAAAGTTAGTCAATTTGTTAATACAAAATGTTAGTTACTCGCAACGCTGAACTGCAATATCCTTTGTCAGTATGGTTAGTGATTCCATCAAATATAAGTAAAATTATCTTTTTTGAAAATTCTATGTATCTATATTACAGTTTATAATTATGCTTTTTAGTTTAAACCCATACTGGCGTATTCATAACAACACTATCATGACATAACATAAAAAAAATCAAAGGAATCATAATAATAATCGCGCAATATGATGCTATTATGAACCAGATAAAAATTGATTGGCACTACGTACATACATAACAATTGTGCTTGGGAAATCTATGCAAATATGTTGATGAAAATTTGTTACTTCTGGGAAGCTGGTAAAATCCGCTCATAGCTAACTTTCTGTTGGCTGACGCTGAGGTTATTTACTGCATATACGTTACTCTACACGGTTAGTAGGAATGTTATCTATAGGCGTCAGCGTTCAAACCACGCTATGTTACTAGTCTCTAGTTTGAACTTGTTAATATGATCTACGCGCGCGCTCCAGTATTATAATTTTATGTAGTGTTTTATTTTTTAATCAATCATTTAATTTTACTTTTTTAGTGGTGACACTGCAGCGAGGTGGCGTGCGCGAGTTGGTTCAACGTTTGCTAACAGCGGTGGCACTGTTCATACATCTCTGATGATCATAAACCATCCAGACTACAATCGACTTGTTATGTTCGACGCTGACATTTCCATCGTCCGTACGGCGTCTGCCATCACGTATGTGAACAATGCTGTTCAACCAGGCACCTTTGCTGGACCTAACTACTACCCTGCTGATAACTCGGTCGTCTGGGCTGCTGGTTGGGGTAGAATTTATGTAAGTGAAATAATACTTTGCTATTTTTACTGGTTATAAATTTTGTATGTCGATAGGTTATAGGCCTTTTTTATTAACCGACTTCCAAAAAAGGAGAAGGTTATCAATTCGGTGGGTATTTTTACCTCATATCTCTGTCATTCCTAAACCGATTTGGAACATTCTTTTTTTATTTGAAAGGATATACTTTCAGATTGGTCCCATAGAAATTTCATCAAAATCTATTCAGTAGTTTGTCACTGATGTCGGGTCGTCGCTTTTTTAAAGCTATTTTTTGCTCGATAGGTTTGTACAGTATTTGACCACCATCTCGCCTTAAGCGACGATGAGGTCAAAGATAGTGAATATGCTAAACCTAGGTTACAACTGGCTCTTAAGCCCGATTAGATTAGAGCTGGCTAACCGTAGAGTACGATATCAAATCATCATCGCTTGGGACAAATCGTTATTCGAAACGCTAAACTTAGCGCGTTATATTATATATATCCTAAAGTTTATTAAACCTCTTTTACTTTATTTCCAGGATGGTGGGCCTGCATCTGAGCAGCTCCGTCACGTGCAAATTTGGACAGTGAACCAGCAGATATGCAATACCCGTTATAGCGGCGGGATCACGGACAATATGCTGTGCTCTGGATGGCTCGACGTAGGGGGTCGTGACCAGTGTAGTCAGGACTCCGGTGGTCCTCTCTACCACAATGGCATTGTGGTTGGAGTCTGTTCGTTCGGCTCCGGCTGCGCAAGTCCGTTTTTCCCTGGCGTCAACGCTCGAGTATCACGATTTTCTTCTTGGATCCAGGCTAATGCATAAAATGTTTATATATTTATGTATTTTCAAATGTTTAGTTATTAAATTAATATGTATTTAAAAATTGTTATTCGTATAATCCTGTCTAGATAAAGGCTTTTTATTTTACAGGGTATGTAGTGTTTAATTTAGTAAGTATTATAGTGTCTTTTTTGTCTGCTACTTTATTGTCCACTGTTATAGGTACCGTATATACTGTCATATGCATTTGGTAAAAAGCTGTTATTTTGATATTACAAACAGACACTTCAATGTTATTTATTTGTATAGAAAAGACTGTATCGTGTTGTCATAGTGTAAGATATATATTACTCTTACTTGAAAATTAAATTATTAAAAGTAAAATAAATTTAAAGACTTACGATCATTCGAGGAATTAGGGTAAAAAAGCAGCAGTTTACCTGTAACAATAAATAATAGGGACTTTACTAACACGATTTTATTATATTTTCACTTTTAACACTACGTATGTAATCAAAACTTGGAAGTCATTTTTTACCTATCATCATTATCAGCCTTTTACGCTCCCACAGCTGGGTTACTGGCCTTCTCTCAGAGAGAGAGGTATGGGCCATAATCGACCACGCGAGCCCAGTGCGGCTAGGTGGATGTCACATGTCCTCGAATTTTGTGGTTCTTGAACATATGCCGGTTTCCTCACGATGTTTTCCTTCACCGTTTTAGAGTGAGTGTGAATAATCCGCAAATAACTTGATACGACCAGCTCGTCTCGTTACCTAATAACATAAAAAAAAAAAAAAAATATAAGTCATTGGTGCGGGCCGAGTCGAGATTCAAACTATGGTGCGTCGGATGTATTTTTATTTTTATCTCAGTTGGTAAAGAGACGAGCTGGTCTTTTGACTGATGGTAAGCATAACGCTGGCCCATAACAATTACAGTGCCAATCAGAGCTTTGAAACACAAAGGCCTGCGCGGCACTACAGTGCGCTCGTTACCCTGAGACATTAGGTATTAAGTCGCATAAGCCCAGTAATTTCACTGGATACACTGCTCATCAAACCGGAACACAGTAATGCTTGTACACTACTGCTTGGCGGCTGACTTCACGAGCAAAGCGGTGGTAACAATCCAGACGGACACTCGCAGAAGAGTTAGTCCTCCCACTAACAAAACAGAAATACAATATAAAACAGTTGTGGCGTTTTGTTCATTTTAAAGGCCCGCGACTTTATAAACGTCGCATAATTATGTCACCCCATCTTCCTAAAGATTGAACCAACAAGAGAGCTGTCAAAAGGAATCCAAGACCATTCCAATTAGTTTCATGGTAGTTCCAGTGTTTTACATACGTTGATATACTACACATATGTCAAAACTCTAAGCTTTTCACGCAGCGACGTAGCAACAAATCGACGTGATTTTTTGTCGTGCTCATGGGTCGAAGAGTAACATACTACTTTTTTCCCGGAAATATGTAAGGTTTCTGTGGGAACGCGGGTGAAACCGTGGGCAGAAGCTAATAAGCAGAAATGCTTAATTTATTATTCGTGTCATAGCATTAAATATGATTAATTGTAAAATACATAGTTCTCTAGAATACAAACTAAATCCTACTAATGCTACTAATATTATAAATGCGAAAGTGTGTTTGTTGGTTTGTCCTTCTTTCACGCAGCAAAAGCTAGTATATATATATATATACTATATATATAAAATATATATACACTAGCTTATGCCCGGAACCGTGCATTTTTCCGGGATAAAAAGTACCCTCCTATTCCGGTTCATAAACTATATCTATGCTAAAAATCACGTCGATCCGTTGCTCCGTTACTGCATGAAAGAAGGACAAACCCACAAATCAACAAACCAAAAAACACAGTTTTGCATTTATAATATTAGTAGGCACTTTCACATTTATAATATTAGCAGGATTACACTAGGTATTATAATGAAATACCTAATTATTTTAACACAAAATCTCAACTTTTTATAAATACGCAATCTACTACATCGATAACAAATCGGCTTGAGTCTTATAAATACAAACAAATTGGGTTCCAAATATTAATCTTGACACTGGAAAGCGAAGATGAAGAGTGTACTTGGAGTTGTAGTTCTTATAATTGCAGCGGTTGCAGGTATGTTTTTTTTTTAATTTTTTTATACATCAAGGTAAGGTCCACGTCATTTGCCTGATTATAAACATAACTCCTACATGTTAACGTTATGAATCTAAATAAAAAAGTAAAACCTAAGTTTAAAATGACTTCAAAACTTGACTGAAAGTAGATGAATGAGATTGGATTGCATCGAGATTCTATTATGTAGTTAAGGACCATAATTCTAATGCTACAGTCACTTTCTTAAAATATTGTACCTATAGTATCGTAAAAGTATGTACCTATATAGGTATATATACGAGTATATATTATTAAAATTAGGTCAGTACCAATAGCATTATTTTTTATCTCTTTTATAAAGGCAGACACGAGCAATGAGCATGGAGGTTTTGAGTTACAAACTTTTCACCAATCACTTGTTTTCGTATTCAAAGTTTGGAACACAAAAAAACCCTTTTAGTACAATACAATGCGTTTTAACTTTTTAACCGAAGAAAAACGAAGGAGGTTTTTCGAATCAACCCGTATATTTTTTTATAATATTTTAGTATTATGCATTACTTTTACAGAGTAATCCGATTTTACCGATTCTTATTTCATTGGATAATATAATAATTCAAAGATGGTCCCATTTAAATCTAGTAAAAATAATTCAGTCACTTTAAATTTTTGTTAAAAGGTGTCTATATTATCACCATAACTTTATGTGACCGGTCTGAATAAGCGCACTCTCCACCCCTCTCATTAGGTATAGTAAATTGTAATTACAATTAGCTACAGCATCAGTCCTCACACCAGCCATAAAGAAAGGTTATACATATCATGATATAATTGTGTTTCCATGCTTTCAGCTGTTCCCACCAATCAGCAAAGGATAGTGGGGGGTTCTGCCACGACTATCACTCAATACCCGAGCATAGTTGCTCTACTCTATACCAGAGACTGGTCGTCCTATTTGCAAGAATGCGGCGGTAGTATCCTCAATTCTAGGTCTATCCTCACTGCTGCTAACTGCTTAGAGTAAGTTGCCCTTTCTCTTTATTTACCCCTAATTACTTTTTACGATTTCGTATTTCGAAATGGAAAAATCTGAACCGCTTCAAAATCATTTTACTATAAATTTGTTTGTCAATCTAACTTGTAAAGAAAAAAAGAAAGAAAGAAAGAAAGAAAGAAAGAAAGAGAGAGAGAGAGAGAGAGAAAGAAAGAAAGAGAAAGAAAAATACAAGAGATACAAAGCAATGTGTGCTTTTAAAAACACACATTCTCTAAAATGGGGTTTGAATTCATCGTACGCCACTGCTTTGTATTGTTGCAAAATTCTAGTTTCAAGCTCATCCCAATAACACAAGTCCAATACTAGTTATAGTAATAGTTAAGTTAAGCCTATCACATTTCTAAGTTATTGTCTATGATCAAATTAATACGGTAGGCATTTGACGGATTTACTATATTTACGGGCTCATTTAATTTGCTGGCTGGATTTGTGAGTGAAAAAGTTTAAAATTTCAAATTGCGTTAAGATTATATAATGTGGGTAATTTATAGTTTTAATTCCGCGATAAAGAATGTCTAATAGCCTAATTTCGATCTATACTGAATTTAACCAAACGTAACGCGCGACGCTGGACAACGAAACCTGGGTTAGTTTGTTATAAAAATAAAAAACTTTCTTGAGCTCGCAACGATGGACTTTAAAACCAGCAATTAGTATTTTTTAGTTAGTTAAAAACCCTTGGTTGGAATATGTGAACCACCTCCGGGACGGCTGGAACTCTAAACGCAGAACTCAAAAAAGTTAGTCAATTTGTTAATACAAAATGTTAGTTACTCGCAACGCTGAACTGCAATATCCTTTGTCAGTATGGTTAGTGACGCGACGTTTCTCAGCATGGACCGAACTAAGACCGACCTTCGACACGTGTTTTGCCTCTACACGAGGCATCCTCAGGGTGTTGACTCGCCGAACGCTGGAACGAGAGCGTCAAATTGCGTTTTCTATTTCTTACTTTCTATCAATTTTTAACTGTATTTTACTTGTATACAGAGGCGAAGTGATCGCAAGATGGCGTGTTCGCGTCGGATCTTCTTGGGCACACAGCGGTGGCGTGGTTCATAATTGCCAACAATCTATCATCCATTCCAACTTCAACCGGTGGACTATGGACAATGACGTAGCCATTTTGCGAACGGATACTTTCATCACGTTTGTCAACAATGCTGTACAACCAGCATCTATTGCTGGTTCTACATACATCGTGCCTGACAACCAAGAAGTATGGGCTGCAGGATGGGGACGTACCACCGTGAGTTTATATAATATCATGATTATTCTACTTTTTACTAGATTTTTTATTCTGCCTGAGTTTCAATTGGTATGCTATCTCGAAAGAGGATCAATATACTTCTGGATGTCAACAACATTTATGAAACCAGTTTATGAAATTCGAAATTTTTCATTGAAGAATTAGGCATATAAAGTTTCAAATCAAAATTCTACTAGAGAATTTCCGGGACCTAGATCAGCTGATTCACTTGAACTATGTAGAACTGTTTGATTCTATGGTAGAACTTTGTTGAATGAGAATGTTGATTAGAAGAGACTTAGAAACAATTCCAGAAAATGCCGCACATTCACGTTTGTAGTGAATGAATTTATTGTATGGAAATTTGGATTGGCGTATTTCCACAGGAGGTTCACATAACTTGAGGACAACCATAGTTATAATCACCCTTCCGGGATGACATACTAAATCAAACTCATCCTATACATGTACTAGTAGATATCGATACGTCCTGGGACGTGGTCCGTGTGATAGTCCCCTTGAGACATTAGGTTAGTCTCATAAGCCCAGTAATTTCACTGACTACTTTGCTCATCAAACCGGAATACAACAATGCTTTCACATAACTGCTTGGCGGCAGACTACCCGAGCCAAGCGTTGGTACCCACCGGACTAGACGAACATCGCAGATTAGTTAGTCCGATCCGGTAGGTATGCAATAGCGACGACGATGTATTCGCCTAAAAGAGTCTTCTTTGGTTGTAACTTTTTTTTGTTAGTGGGAGGACTAACTCTTCTGCGAGTGTCCGTCTGGGTTGTTACCACCGCTTTTCTCGTGAAGTCTGCCGCTAAGCAGTAGTGTGCAAGCATTACTGTTGTGTTCCGGTTTGATGAGCAGAGTATCCAGTGAAATTACTGGGCTTATGAGACTTAATACCTAATGTCTCAGGGTAATGAGCGCACTGCAGTGCCACGCAGGCCTTTGTATTTCAAAGTTCTGGGTGGCACTGCAATTGTTATGGGCCGGCGTTATGCTTACCACCAGGCAAACGACCAGCTCGTCTCGTTATCAAATAACATAAAAAAAAACTTTTGTCAAATGCTGATAAATATTGACAGGCGCTCGGCAAATACTGGAGTGGATCATAAATGAAAAACAAAAGTGGTTTGATAATGGAATCGGATTTGAAAAATACATGATTGTTAAAATAAAATGCCTTCGTAATTGATAGACTACAGTCTGTCATAGTCACAAAATTCTACTGGTAACGTTGAACAGTATAATTTTACAAATACGATCACTAAGTTGATTTTTATCAAAAATTTCGTGATTTGAAAAATATGTTTCCAGTTCTAAATAGTTATGTTCTGTGCTGCAACTGCTACTACTTATTGGTTAGGATAAAACATTTTCAGAAACGATAAAAGTACTTATGTTTCACAGTATGGAGGAGAGTCTGCGGAGCAGTTGCAGCATGTCCAAGTGTGGACAGTTAATCAAGGTGCATGCAGAACCCGGTACTCTACCCTCGGCTCTACAGTCACCGACAACATGCTGTGCTCCGGCTGGCTCGACGTCGGCGGCCGCGACCAGTGCCAGGGCGATGCCGGAGGTCCTCTCTACCACAGCGGCGTCGTTATCGGTCTCTGCTCCTGGGGTGAACGGTGTGGCTTAAGTGACTTCCCTGGTGTTAACACTCGCGTATCTGCCTTTACGTCCTGGATTCAAGACAACGCCTAAATATAAGTTAAGATCGGAATTCACCAACCATTTTGAACCGAATGAACTAGGTTTAACTCACTGAGGTTCTTATAGCTTACATATAAAATCATTTGCAAGAGCATTTTACCATCCGCTGTCAAACTTAGCTCTTGAACTGCCAGTCACGTGGACGTCGTTCATTCGTTCATTCATTTCACATTTGGTGAACTGTAACCTAAGTTATGATAAGCTCTTAGTCTCCATACTGGTATATTCTGTGTAGTGGGTGACTTGTTTCTTCCATAATTATATTCAGTTAATTATATAAATAAAAGTCAACTTTATAATTTGAGCGTGCCGTGTTTAATTTATATCCCTTTCTCGTGCTATTTATTGAAAAAAGAGAGAGAAAAAAGTTTAGGTTTGTGAGATCAAAATCGACACCCCTAAATAATTTGTATGCAGTTTATAACAATCCTTTAGCTTTTTACAGTTATACGCCTTTCACTTTGAACTTCTTTTTTTAGGTGTAATTAAAATGGTAACGATATCTGTATCTGTATTCTTGCTGCGTTCGAAACGGAAACTACATATAAAGCTAATAAAATAATATTATATTATTAATACCTAATATCTTAACACTACGCATTTTAACTGAGATATGTTTAAGGTGGCGTTTATATAAGTTGAATTTAGAAAATAACCAATATAATCACTGTAAAAGGAAATTACCTAAAGTATCACGCGATTGAACCATTTTCACTGAGATCTCTGCTGCCCGGCCCCCAGCCGAGGAACAGAGGGGGCATATAGAAGCGAGGGGGCGGGTGCAAGACTCAGATTCGAGGTGACGTTATATCGACTCTTAATAAGAGCCTCCAAGCTTCGACTACATATCTAACAAGAAAGATTTCCACAATAAATTATGAAATTAAATTATTTCATTTGTTTTATCTAATTCCGAGCACACTGGATTCGTTTTATCAAAACACTAGGGTATCAAACAAATCAGTGATATGTTTGTGTTATCTGTACTTACCTAGGTACTAAACTAGCTACTAATACTTATAAAGAGGTAAGGTGTGTTGTTGTTCCATCTACTATTTATAAATTGTTAAAAAACCGGCTATAACTCACGTCGTTTGTCGATATTGTCGACCTAGGTTTCGAGCGTATCCGACGCTCTTCCTCAGGGAGTGCACGTGGCGAGATCACAACGACCACTGATCTCGCCGCGTGCACTCCCTGAGGAAGAGCGTCGGATACGCTCGAAACCTAGGTCGACAATATCGACAAACGACGTGAGTTATAGCCGGTTTTTTAACAATTTATAATGTGTGATACTCACGAAAATTTTAATAGTTTCTATTTAGTTGCACTTCTCATTCATTTTACACTCTTTTATTAGCTTCACTTGTAACCATCGAGATACTAGCCCCGAGAGATGAAATACTGTACTATCTGATCTTACAACAATGTATTGATTTTGCTATAATTAATATCAGCGCTCAGCGTATCGACCATGAAAGATTAAAAACTTATATTACAAGGTTTGAAGAAAGAAAGATGGTTAGCACTTTCTAACCATGTTCTTTCCTTTTTATCTTGATACGTCAGAAACCGCGGGCAAAAGCTAATGCGTAGGTACGAAATCGCTCACGGAAAGCCCATGTTTATTGATAACAATTTAATCAAAATGATTGTATTAATATAAACTGTATGTGGCTAAATTAAATCAGTGTAATTCAATGAGAGGGAATAATAAAACCAATAAAATGCGCGGGTTGTTTGTTTTTGTCTTGACCATCGCAGCTGTGTCTGGTAAGGAATACTGTTTAAACTTATACGGTTAGAACGCAAAAGATGATTGCTTTCCTATTTATTTCGGCTTTGTAACATTTAACAAATCGCGAAGTTATTCTCTTTCTAACTGCCGAACTCTTTAGGAAGCCTCTTCACGCTATTCTCTTTTTTTCGCTTCATTAATATATTCGCCTTTTCTTGCGGCCACTATAATATGTTTTTACTACCAGTTTTAAGTAATAATAATAATAATAATCATTTATTTCGACCAACATGGATCATATTAGTTAGTAACAATAAAATAAAATTTAGGCTAAGTTGTTAGTATACATTAGTGTCAGTTCAATCAAATGTCAGTAAAAATGAAATTAATAAAAATAAAATAAAATAAAAATAAACTAAAATCAATACAATACTAAACAAAAATAATAATTATTACCTGTCATTTAATTGAACTAAATTGGACTTATATATGAATCACTTAACATTAAATTTGGCCACAGGAAGGTGGACAATGAGTAATAAATCTGTTATTTTACTTCCCAGCTGCTCCTAGAAATTCAGAAAGGATCATTGGCGGTATCCTAGCTCCCATTAACCGGTATCCCTACATGACCGCTCTGATGTACACATGGGATTACAGTACCTTCTATCAAACGTGCTGTGGCTCCATCATCAATAACAGAAGCATCCTCACTGCAGCTCACTGCATCTCGTACGTTAACATTTTTTTTTAATAATTTAAAAGAAAGCTCATATATACGATATCTTTCGTGACTAAAAAGTAAAAGTTCCAAATGCATGATTCATTATAATTAGAGTTTAATTGCACGTCAGAACTTGCCTTCTAATAGGTACTTATAACATAATTGCATTTATATATATATACACACACACCAAGTACTTACTGCAGCTTTCTCCTCTTAAAATCAATCAATGTCGGAAGCTGAGATAGAAAAAACAATGGCCAAAGCAATCTTTAATCAAGCGCCATAATTTCAAGAGTTAATATCGTGTAAGTGAAAAATACCTGAAATAACTTTACATACCTTTTTTTTTTTTTTTTTTTTTTTTTTTTTGGTGCCCGGGGGAAAACTCTTTTATGAGCCAGCCCCCCCGTGCCTGGGTACGGTCACGGGGGGAGTGTGGGCTTCCCGCTCGCCCGCTGCGCAGCGGACTACCCACCAAAAACCCCCGGGGCGTTTACGGCTCAGCTTCTGGACGGGGTTGCGGTGCCACTTTCGCACTCCACGCGGAACCCCGTCAGCCGTCGTCCGCCCCCAGGGGCGGACCCGCCTCGCGGTGAGCTCTGCTCCCCCGCTCGGCTCGGACGGCGCGCCCACGCTAGACGCGCCGCCCCCGCCTCGGGAGGGCCCTTACCTATGAAAGGTGAGGGACGCCTGATGTCCCCACATCCGACGCCCCAGGCCCTCCCGGAGGAGGCGGGGAACGATGGGTACCTCGTCCCCGCCTCCGTGCTCTCCTGAGCGGAAGAGAGAGGGGGTCAATCTCCCTCTCCCGCTCATCGGTCTCCCTTTGCTCGACAATAGTCTCACAAAAGGAGACCATGGCGTCCCAGGCCTGCTCGCTGCCGACCATCTTTCGCAAGACGGCCTGCAACGAGAGGTCCGGGCCCACGACCGCGACTAGAGCTCGTCGCGGTCCATCGCCCCCCGGACATGCCTCCAGTGCGTGGCGCGAAGTATCCTCCGCGCAACCACACTGGTGACACACCGGGGTTGCCTCCCTTCTCGCCACGTTACACAGGTACCTCCCGAAACAACCATGTCCCGAGAGGACCTGTGTTAGGCGGAAGGTGAGGCTCCCGTGCCCTCGCAGGGCCCACCGTTCGAGTACGGGACGGATCGCCTCCAAAAACCGGACGGCGCCGTCCCCCCTCCGTGCAGGCCCCGCGAGGAGCCTCCCCCTCCAGGACGCCAGTGCCGCTGTTCTGGCGTCCCGCCTCCACCGCACCACCTCCTGCGGTGCGGGAGGCTGACCCCGCTCTCTCGCCTGCGCTCGCTGCCAAAAGACCGAGGACAGAACCTCGGCCTCTAGGTCCCATGGAAGGGACCCGGACAGCGCGCAGGCGACCTCGTGGGAGAGTGTCCGGTACCCGCGGCACACTCTCACCGCCATGACCCTCTGCGCCCCATGAAGGACGGCGATCTCTAGCCGGTGTAGAGACCCCGCCCAGATCGGGGCCGCGTAGAGGGCCATCGAGCGTACCACCGCCATATACAGGCGGCGGCAGCTCCCGTCTCCCCCCCCGAGGTTGGGGAGAAGCCGGCTCAGCGCGGCAGCTGTTCCCGAGAGCTTAGGAGCCAGCTGCCGCAGGTGGGCACCGAATTGCCATCGCCGGTCAAGAACGACGCCAAGATATCTCAGCGTCGACCCGACCGCGATGGTGACCCCGCCCACCACTATCGTTGCGCCTGCAGGTGGCGCTCGCCTCGGACCGTGGAAGTAGATGGCCTCTGACTTCCCGAGCGCCACCTCTAGGCCCAACCTCCTTATCCTGGCGACGACCGCAGCGACGCCGGCCGTGGCCAGGATGGACGCCTCCCTAAACGTCCCTCCTCGGGCGGTAACAAGCGTGTCGTCAGCGTAACAAAGGACGCCGACGCCATGCAGGTTAGCGCCCCGGAGTACCCAGTCATACCCGATGTTCCAAAGCAAGGGCCCCAAACAGGACCCCTGCGGAACACCGCGCACGACCGGGCACCTCCAACTTTACATACCTACTTTAGCTTTAAAGAATCCTGTCAAAGAAAATGATAAGTACTGCTAACGCAATGAAAAAGTAAACACTTAGCAAGCAAATTATGATTATTATTATGATTATGATTATTAACCTTTGATCCTATGAATCAGATATCGATATTGTGACATTATAATATACTAGCTTCTGCCCGCGGTTTTCACCCGCGTTCCCACAGGAACCGTGCATTTTTCGCATTTATAATATTACTACTTTAAAAAAATGCAAAATTAATTAACAGCAACACTGCATTCCTAAAACTATCCAAAAAGCAGCAACATTATAAAAGTATGGCGTCATCGCACGTCATTTTTGACTTATAATAAGCTGGGTTGTCATCTGTCAATTTTTTGTATTGTCTATGGCTACCATTCCATAGGTACCCGCGGTTTTCACCCGCGTTCCCACAAGAACCGTGCATTTTTTCCAGGACAAAAAGTAGCCTATGTTACTTTCCGGTCCATAAACTATATCTATGCCAAAAATCACGTCGATCCGTTGCTTCGTTACTGCGTGAAAGAAGGACAAACCAACAAACCAACAAACACACTTTCACATTTATAATATTAGTATGGATAGTATGGATATGGATTCAGGATGTTGTCGTTGGTTGACGAGTATTGAACATTTTAATTACAGCGACGACGTGGCTACCAGATTGCGTCTCCGTGTTGGGTCCAGCTCCTCTCAAAGTGGGGGTGTGGTTTACACTGTACAGTCCGTCGCCAGCCATGAGCAGCACGATCGGCCTTACCTGGACAACGATATAGCTGTCATCCGGACTGAAATTCCCATCACTTACGTAGATAATCTTATTCAGCCCGCTGTAATTGGTGGCGTCAACTACGCTCTTCCAGATAATGAAGTCGTATGGGCTGTAGGATGGGGTCATACTTCGGTGAGTATAGCTAACGTCTTGATATATGACTTCAAATTATATTTATTGATTAAAGAATACCTAAACGAAAATTATTAGGTTGGGTAAATTATGAATGTGAATATGGATATGTAATACATTTTGTTTCCTTCATTTAACATTCGGTAACTAGACGAGCTGGTCGTTTGCCTGATGGTAAGTATAACGCCGGCCCATAACAATTGCAGTACCACCCAGAACTTTGAACCACAAAGGCCTGCGCGGCATTGCAGTGATCTCGTTACCCTGAGACATTAGGTATTAAGTCTCATAAGCCCAGTAATTTCACTGGCTACCTACTCTGCTCATCAAACTGGAACACAGTAATGCTTGCACATTACTGCTTGGCGGCAGACTTCATGAGCAAAGCGGTGGTAGCAACCCAGACGGACACTCGCAGAAGAGTTAGTCCTACCACTAACAAAGCACTTGACTTCATATAGACCATGTTGTAATGTATATATACCGTCCAAATACACTTAAATTATTGTAATTATTAATTCTCTATTCCAGCACGGAGGTTCAGCATCAGAAGAGTTGCTCCACGCACAAATCTGGACAATCAACCAAGAGCTCTGCACTGAACGGTACACCGAGCTGTCGTTAGGCGTTACCATTAATATGATCTGCTCCGGCTTGTTAGACTTAGGCGGTCGAGGGCAGTGCAACGGAGACTCCGGTGGGCCTCTGGTGCACAACGGAATCGTCGTAGGGATCACCGCTTGGAGCCACGATTGCGCTCTGCCACGATACCCCACCGTCAGCATGCGAACCTCACGTTATGTTTCTTGGATCCAGGCTAATGCAAACCCTTAAAGTAATAGAGTACTTGATGCTTGATGTGACTACCTAATGACTGGGTTTTATTGCGTTATTTTAATTAAAATTACAATAAAAGATGTGTGTTCGTTCAACTGACAAGGCGTATAATATATACATATTACAAAAATCGTGGATGGAGGGCAAGGAACAATAACATTAACCATTGGCGGCTCGTGGTTCAGATATCACGTGATATAGGGCTGCAGTTATACGTGTAAAAGAAATGTGAATATATGAGAACCATCCTATTGAAGTAAGCTTTGCTCGTGAAGTCTGCCGCCAAGCAGTAGTGTGCAAGCATTACTGTGTTCCGGTTTGATGAGCAGAGTATCCAGTGAAATTACTGGGCTTATGAGACTTAATACCTAATGTCTCAGGGTAACGAGCGCACTGCAGTGCCGCGCAGGTCTTTGTGTTTCAAAGTTCTGGGTGGCACTGCAATCGTTATGGGCCGGCGTTATGCTTACCATCAGGCAAACGACCAGCTCGTCTCGTTACCAAATAAAAAAAAAAAAAAAAAGTAAAGTGCGTAATCGCGAACACCTACTATTAGATGTTGTATCACTTTCGACGCCTTATCGGAAACCTTCAGAATACAACAAACAGACATATTACGTACTTAAAATTACGAATGATATTTCTGCTTTTATAACATCCCAGAATATCCATAGAAGAATACCTATATTACAATTAAGTAGGTAATATGCTGATATGGCTAGATGAGTTAGAACTATACTAGAATGTATACAATTCATTTTTCGGCCACGGAAAGCCAGTTTTGAAAAAATTTAGATGTTAATAATGTATAGGTAAGTATCGTATTTGTATTGACTTTTACTTAAATGTTTTGAGATCAGATTAAGACAAAATTAGAAATAAATTAAAAAGAAGTTAAGTCTTTGACCATTTGTAATGAATTCGGAAAAAATGATACAGCAAGGAACGAATTCAATTTATGACTCGACTAATAGGTTTATTAAAAATAAGTGATGTATGTAATATAGTTGCCCAATCATAGTTGTTAAGTAGGTATTAAAATAAAAATGTCGGTAAATTTGGATTACATCTTTAAAAAAATATTAAGCATACAGAAGTTTCACTGTTTTTACCGAAAATGGGTCTGTCAGTTTAGTATTTATAATTATTTTACCTATTATTTTTTAGTATTGCATATTATTTAGTCTACTTTATATTACTTCACAAATATACAAAAAAGCTTTAAAAACTATATTATGTAAATGAACACGTGTAAGGTTTTTGTGTTAAATTTGTAAATGAATTGACCCAAACATGGCTATTGTAATTATTCGTTTCCTCTTAAAGTAGTAATGAGGGCCTAGTCTGAGTTTTGAAACCAGTTAACGCGTTCTACATTGACCGCATTTACGAAGATTTTGTATATAAAAAATTTACAGCGCCCCTAGCGCCACATTTATGAACTATCATCGCACATTTTTTTTAGTAGGTATGGTGTTTTCTCGACAAACGCTGTCGTTCGCGTAAACGGATTTTAACTGCGAAACTCACACTCAGCACGCTGGAGTTGCCATCGCAGTGTTGGTTTATAATTTATATGCTATGCAAACCTTCATAAATTGATCGTCCTACGGTGTCTTACTATGGTAATCTACGGTTGTACTCAATGGTACAACTAGTCCTGCACCAATATACACCGCTAACATAGACACCAATTTTTATATTATTGGATAAAGAGACGGAAGATAGCGGATCGTTTGCCTGATAGTAACCATAAGGCCGGCCCATAACAATTGCAGTACCACCCAGAACTTTGAAACACAAAGGCCTGCGTGACACTGCAGTGCGCTCGTTACCCTGAGACATTAGGTATTAGTATCATAAGCCCAGTAATTTCACTGACTACTTTGCTCATCAAACCGAAACACAGTAGGTAAGGCGTGCACATTATTGCTTGGTGGCAGACTACACGAGCAAAGCGGTGGTATATACCCAGACAGATGCTCGCAGGAGAGTTAATCCTACCACCTGGTCCAAATCTTTCAACATTTCCAATGTGTGCGTATATGTCCCTACGTGCCTACCCACACTACTCGAGTTGTTCGGATCTACTTACTAGAAGTCGTGAAGTGCAGCATTCGCAGCAATGTGTAAGATCGAAGAATGTGTCTAATAAAACAAAATTAAAACCGATATACTTGGCGATATTATTATCCAGCGCCTGCTATAAATATATTTTGTTTTGCATAAAAATTAAAATATTTAGCTCTTGATCAAAATATGAGACACCATACTTTCTGACAAATTAGCTTTAAATAACAGAAAAAATAAACAACATAAACTAAAATAACTAAATAAAATACACACTAATTAATGAATAAATTTGGCTGGGTTAATCTTTACACCACAAACTCTTAGCCAAGTTCATCAACATTTTACTATTTTTCCAAACCAAATTATTTTTGGAAACATTGATCATATTTTTTTATTATTGATAAATATTCCTTTAAATCGAATGGTTAATCATTTGACTAATCCGCTATATTAATAGAACGTGATAATAAGTGGCGATATGTACGAGTGATATGACGGTGAGTTTAGAATTATTATTTGATGTAACTTTAATTGAAAGATACTCAAAATAATACTCAAATTCAAATGCAAAATTATTTGTTCACATGGGCCCCAGGCTCATGAAAGTTAAAATAATAGTGCTCGTTCCAAGAAGGATCAAGAAGGAGGTAAAGAGACTAGCCGGCACTCTTATTTTCTAACACGTTTTGCTAAGAAGCTATTTGCACATATATAGATAGAGCCTGTTCCAATTTAGGTTTAGCATATAGAAACATTCTCTTTGACCATATATTCGCGTTTAAGATCAGGCACAGAATAGACAACAGTACTAGGATCAGGCAAGATAGTGGTCAAATGCTCGCATTTCCAGAATAAAAATCAATAAGTTTTTTGTGGAAAAGTATTATATATTTTTCCAGACAAGCTTTTATAAAATACGTAATTAGAACTACGTAACATTGTAGTTACCTTCCTGCTCCATCATCAGGACCCTGGATTTCATCTAGGATCAGAATACTTGTAAAGACAAAATGAGCCCAAACTTGATTTTTCCCTTTATTTTTAGCCCAAATTTGATTGGTTACGTGCGTCGTTTCGTCATAGAGTTCCTTTGGCCGGCTCCATCATCAGACCAGATCTGTGACATTATATGGCATTGCCATCCATTTTACACATATATGTCGGAGATAAACACACACACACGTCGGGGGTAACTGAAACCTGCATAAAACAATAATTAACAAGTAGAAGTGGGTAGATACATTTTACCCATTTCCATCAGACATGGCCAAGCTGTTCCGCGTGAGCGTTACCATGAGAGATGTCGGTTACAACCAAAGTGTACTTTCATTACTTAGTACTCTTAGGCTGAGATTCAGAGACGAATCTAAGCGTGGACTCACGCTTCCATACGTCAAAATTCTATACAGTTTTGACATATGGAAGCCTACGCTTAGAATCGTCTCTGAATTTTATCCTTAGCTTCGTTCGTTTACTCAGTCACACGAATTGATGATGGACGAATTGATGGGGGAATTAGATTGTGTAATTCCAAAGTACAGTCACCAAAATATATCCGATAAAAAACCGATAAGCTAGCAACTTTACGGCGAAGTTCAAGGGTCTGTAGAGCCTCGTTTTAACTAATGAGCTTCTTGACCCGTCTCTCAATTGACTCCAGCACCTCAAGCTGGTCTTGGCCGAGCCATCCCATAGATGAGAACAATAATCCATACACGACCGCACTTCCGCTTGATATGAATTAAGCTGCAGCTGTTCTGATATGAAGTATTGTCTCACCTTTGCTAGGATACCCAACCCTAAAACTTTATAGTCCTTGGATTATGCATGATGCATGTAAATCCTTAAAATATTATGATATGACCTCGTATTCAAATGTGTAAGTAGGTGTTGGATATCAGTTCAATAAATTATCCTCTGATAAGTCGTATTTTATGTTTTATTTGTACTAAAGATTTTGTGCATAGATTTGATAGTATACAGCTGCTATTTACCCAATTTAAAAACGGGTCTATACGACAAAGAAATAATTGTAATGATGAATTTGTCAACTCATCCCACGGGTTCGGTTTGTGGCGGGATCACTTGACGTAATAGCCAAAAATTTAAAAAATCCATTTTGTTGTACTGAAATAAAATCTTAGGAGCTAAAGTCTATGAAGCATATTTAAGTATTTAACTCAAAATAAGGCTGGTGCGGCAGCTGAATCCGCTGAGAACCTCAAAAGGCGCAAATATAGTAGTCTTGATAGTAGTTACATATTTGAGCCTTTTGGGGTTGAGACACTTGGACCGTGGGGACCTGGAGCTCATCGAATTTTTAAAGACCTTTCAGGGCGTCTGGTCGAAGCCACACGTGACCAAAATGCTGGCCTCTACTTAGGTCAAAGATTAAGCATTGCCATTCAACGTGGCAATGCTGCCAGCATTTTGGGAACTTTGCCTACTGGTAACGGATTATTAGATTAAGATTGTAAATAAATTAGTGTGTATTTTATTTAGTTATTTTAGTTTATGTTGTTTATTTTTTCTGTTAGTATTGAATTATCACATTTGGATTTGTTTATCCAGGTTAGATTATCTAGTAGGGTTCCATACATTAGTATCCAGATTCACTTATTCGTAGAATACGAAATTGTCTACGAGACGCACCTATATTTTGTACTGACTTTAACGTTCACTAATATTAAGGGAAAAAAAAACAAAGCCGTCAAGGCTTTCTACTTCTTCGCTGTTCGCATAATAAAAGATGAAAAGACGTATCTGGAGAAACGAACTGATACTTCACTCGAGGATGACTAATATATATACCTAATGATGGTTCCTTGTAAAGGCGGAGCAGCTTAGACATCCTATCGCATCACCTCACCGTCAGAGACGAATATGCGTGACAGCATTTCTGAGTGTTTAGAATCTGGAGATGCTGAGCTCCTCTCATTTCTAAGTACGCTTACGAGTGACCTGTACCCGTTTGTCTTGTTATTCGATGGTGGATGAAAGAAAAGGTGGAATTGTGTAACTCCTGTTGCACACTTTCTAAAGTTCAGGCTGATTGACAGATTGACTTAAAACTTAGTTCGCAGTTAGCTTACCTTTCAGAGTCGTGAGGCACAGCAAGTATATTATAATACTAGCTGCTGCTGCCCGCGGTTTCACCTGCGCGGAAATATTGGATTTCATGTTTTTTTTTTGTGCGAATTCTTTTTCGAAAATAAAAGTAGTTAAGTTATTCCTTGTAACATCAGCTATCTGCCAGTGAAAGTCCCGTCAAAATCGGTCCAGCCGTTTCGGAGATTATCCCGAACAAACAGACAGACAGACTAAAATTTAAAAAATGGTCGTTTTGTTATTGGTACCGTATTTTCATATGCATTTAGTAAAAAGCAGTTATTTTGATATTACAAACAGATACTTCAATTTTATTTTTTTATTTATTTGTATGTTTAGATAGCCATGTACTTCCCGGTTTCACCGTCGTGGTATAGGTATATCTTTGTAGCCTATGTGTTATTCTATCTAACTATAACTATCTCACTCATCCAAATTTCATCAAAATCGATGTAGTTGTTAGTGAGATACACGGTAACAAACATTCTCACACATACACACATCACACACGCAGGCAGAAGCACGCAACTTTTGTATTTTTATAATATTATATAATATGATAGGATAGGGTTGTGACGTCTGTAATTTTTGAACCACAAAACCGACGACCTTGATATAATAGGTCGGGGAAAAAGTTTCTTCGCATTTTTTAAGAAAATTCAAAACATTTTTTCATATAGTTTATTTACATTTAACTAAAGTATGTAGATACCATTTTGTTCGATAACTTTTTGCCATCTTGTAGGTAGGGACATGATCCCATTGCTATATAAATTTTGGGACTTCTGATCAAAATACCGCGACAAGTGGTTTTGGCAGTCCTCTCGTGATGTTAACCTGACACTGCCTAAAGAATTCTGAAGAGACCGAAACAGGTGGAAATCTGAAGGTGCAAGGACAGGATTATACGGCGGATGCATTAACACCTCCCAGCCAAACTCTCTTAATTTTTTCTGAGTGGCTAAAGATGTGTGAGGTCTAGCGTTATCATGAAAAACCATGAAAATGAAAACCACACCCCTTCTGTTGATTAATTCCGGCCGCTTTCTCTCAACTTCTTGCTTTAATCTCATCAGTTATTCGCAGTAGAGTTCAGAATCGATGGTCCTGCCTGGTGGTAACAGCTCATAATGAATAATGGCCTTCCAATCCCACCACACACACAGCATCACCTTGTTGCGAGTTAACCCGGGTTTCGCCACAGTCTGTGAAGCCTGACCGGTCTTTGACCACGACCTTTTTCGCACGTTCTTGTCGTACGTGATTCACTTTTCATCACCAGTTATCAGCTTCTTCAAAAATGGTTCGGTTTCATTACGTTGTAGTAAAGAATCACAAATGAGTACACGGTTCATTAGGTTTCTTTCAGTGAGCTCGTGAGGTACCCAAATATCGAGCTTTTTTGTGTACCCAGTTTTTTTCAAATGCGCCAAAACAGTTTTGTGGTCAATTCCCAGTTCTTCAGCTACGTCGTAACTACTGATATGCCGATCTTGTTCCACTTTTTCAAAAATGGCATCCATTTTATCCGTAATAGGGCGACCAGAGCGACGTGCATCTTTGAAATCAAAATTTTCGGAATGAAAACGCTTAATCCAAATTTGTGCTACTCTCACAGACACTGCACTAGGTCCATAAACATCGCAAATTTTTTTCGCGGCTTGCGTTGCATTTTTACCTTTTTTGTAGTAAAATTTTAAAATGTATCGAATTTCTTCATTAGATTCACTCATTTTGACAGTACGAAAAACAAATGAAAATCACACATTTTCCTAATTTGAATTTGGAATTATGTTCTTTAAAATTTAAACTTTCATATGATACCAAAACCAGCCAGATACAAATAGTATAGCCAAAGAGATTTTATTACAAGTTCATACATACTATAATGCGAAAAGACTTTTTCCCCAACCTAATATTTATGGGATAATATGTAAAGTACTTCCTTTCAAACAAAAAAAAAAAAAGAAATAATGAAATCGGACGACGCTTTAGTACAGATTTTGACTTTTATCCCCTCTCCCGTGCCTTATTTCGGGATAAAAGTATCCTATGTCCTACCTCGTAGTATGAACTCAAATCATGCCAAGTTTCATTTGAATTGATGCAGTAGTTTCGGCATGATGAGCGGCCAATATAAAGACAGATAAAAATGAAAAAATTACAGTTTTGGCTCCAGTATCGATTATAGAATGCCCTCCACAAAGAATTTTCAAAATATCTTCAATGTCCACAATTGCACCTATTACAGTTTTATTATAAGCATAGATATAGATAGGTAATACTTGGTAGGTATGTCTAATAACTAACTATGACGCAATATATATTATTGTAATTCGATGTTTATGTGCTCTACTATAAAATGATAAAGAAAATTGATAATTGAATCTTTATCTTATCATCAATCATCCGACGTTAAAATGATTAATAAATGATAGATGATGATAAAATTAAACGGAAATTAGTCCTGAAGGTATTTGTTTTCGCGGTTGGTTATGACCACGATTTTCCGAGAATATTTTATTCATCAATAAAAATTTCATCAATATTCAACTGTTATCTTGTTTGGTATAGGTAGTAAAGAAAACATTTGAATTATTTTATCAGCTTTGATGTGTCGCGCAGTTTGTTTATTAATCATGTTCCATGAACTATCGAATTCATCTTTTTTTTTAATAATTATTTTCTACAGTTACTCCATTAACACCAGGTAATTGTGAATATATCATATAGCGTATTGTCTTGCAAAACTTAAGAAATATACATAGTTTGGACAGCATTCTCCTACAAATATATACATCACAAAAATTTCGCTTCCTGCAACAGGATTCGAACCTACGTCTTCTGGTTACCTAGACCAGACGCCTTAACCAACTAGGCTATGGGAGCAATCGATGTTGACTGCGAAATTCTTGAGATGATGTTTTTCTTTCTGACTTACAAGCCGCAGTCGCATTCTCCTAGTCTACTGCAATCATTAAAACGCCTCTCAAGCGTGATGTACTATAGTAACCGCCCTTCAATTTGCAGGAGGAACAGTGAACGTCTTCCGGCTGACGTTCACTCCCATAGTGAGTGTATGTCGTACTTGATACAGCCCACCGAAGTTGTCATTTAATCTCAATAGAAGAATATTATTGTTTTCATCTATTTAACCATTATTATTCAACACCTTTTACCCCCAAGTATTACAAAACTGTATTACTATTCTGCAGTAAATTAAGCATTCCTGTCCACAGATTCTCAGTAAATAGCTGCGTTAATTGAGTTATCTGTTCTTGTTATCTTTTTAACAGACTTCAAAAAAGTCTGTATGTTTCTTGTGGTTATACTCGTATTACTCGATATCTCCACCAACTGTCAACCAATTCCAATGAGTTTTTTTCATAAGTGGTTTGTATCTCAAGGTTCGTTTTATTAAATCGTTTTATTTTTATGGAATAATACCACCCCTAAAGATAGAAAGATTGGGGATGAAATTTCATATATCGCGATATTTGCGTCAAAGTCGGTTTTTGTTTTTCAAAAGCAATTTTTTAAGTTCTAAGTATGTTACTTTCGAACAATATTTTATAGCAATTATAGTCCAGAGTGGGCTAGTAAACAAAAATAATTGCACTTCAGAAGCCTTACTCTTTCCCTTCCACCTCATAGCACAGATTGAAAACACAAAAATTAGGACTTGTAAAATAAATACGAGTAGGTACATTATCAACTTATCATGCCGAGCTTAACTTTTACAGTAGCCGATAATCGTATTTATTGTCAATAAAATTATCAGCAAATGCAGCCAGTTCACTATGCTATCACACGATCATTCATTAAGTATATTTAAGCTAACCAAAAATGTTAACAAGAAATCAATGAATCATCGATTAAAACGACATAATTGTAGATGAATATTTAATATACTCAAAGTCCTATCCTGCTCATTAATTAAAGTTGTGAGTCATTTTAAGCGAATTTTCGAAGGTAAAATAAAAAGTTCGTTAGTGGGTGGACTAACTCTTCTGCGAGTGTCCGTCTGGGTTGTTACCACCGCTTTGTTCGTGAAGTCTGCCGCCAAGCAGTAGTGTGCAAGCATTACTGTGTTCCGGTTTGATGAGCAGAGTATCCAGTGAAATTACTGGGCTTATGAGACTTAATACCTAATGTCTCAGGGTAACGAGCGCACTGCAGTGCCGCGCAGGCCTTTGTGTTTCAAAGTTCTGGGTGGCACTGCAATTGTTATGGGCCGGCGTTATGCTTACCATCAGGCAAACGACCAGCTCTTCTCGTTACCAAATAACATAAAAAAAAAAAAAAAAAAAATTGTAGTTCTCGACAGTTTATCCTTTAACCATCCTATTGTATAACGAGACGAGCAGGTCGTTGGCAATGCTTAATCTTTGACCTAAGTAGAGGCCAGCATTTTTGTGAATAAGTTAGATTTAAATATTTAAATTTAGTTAAATAAGTAACTTAGAATAAGAGGAAGAAGAGGCCTAGGTCTTATGTTCAGCTGCCTGAACACAAGGATAGGTGCATGCTTAGCATCAAATTTTCAACTTGACAGTTAGCCTGGCAAGAAATTTAGCCTGCATTTTAATAAAAAACGGATCTGAAGACCCCAAATACGCGCTTAATAGGTATGTTGCATGAAACACAAAATATATAATTAGTGTCGTTATACAGGTGTAAGAACATGACATAAACACAATAAAAATGAAATTCACAAAAAATATATAATTTCTACAAAGATACAGCATCTAAAAGTTTCCCGAATGGGGATGTTGACTGCCAATTTATCACGATAGGTGGCGTATCGTCGCCATGGCCATTGAAAACTGTCAGTTTCATACATTTTATAACCTATAACTCAGTAAATCTTAATTTTATTTAATTATAAGCCACTGTGTGCTGTACCAGGATGTTTGAACCCCGGTGTACATTTATTTCCCAAGGATCCAATAATAAAAAAGAAGCTATACGTCGCAAAAACTTTGTACTACACAGCATACAAGGTTATGCCGGAGTCATTTCCATGAATCTGATTATTTAGAAGAATCAGCTTATACAGGTGAAACAACACCTACATCAAGAAGCCTTCGGTATTTAGAAAGAAGCAAGAAGCTATTAATTTTTATATGGGCCTAGAAATTTATGATAAATTCATGCTGCTGTTAGACACACATGTAATAACTTAAATTACAAGGGAAGTCAAATTATTAATATTTGTGTTGGTGATCAACTACAAAAATACCCATAGCAAAGCCTGGGAATCCTGTAGCACAGCAAGTGACATTTAGCAGCTACAAACACAAAAATACTGTGAGGGCAATTATTGGGCTATGACTGTGGTCTTACATATTGTCTCAGAATGTTATGGAGATTCAGTCAGTGATACGACAGATTATAGAAAGATACAAACTGGAAAATCTTTGTGCCAGTGGTGATTCTATCATGGTAGACAGAGGCTTTAATGTACAGGACATTTTTGTTTCAAAAGATATTAGTATAAATATTACAATGTTTTTCAAAGGAAAGACAAATACCAAGTGTTAGAATAATACCGGACCGGAAATTAGTGAGCAAACATGTTCATATAGAACATATTATTGGTCTAGTTAAGATATACAAGATTTTAAAAAATGAACTAAGCCCATATCATGTCCCCCCTAGCATCTAGGATTTTATTTGGTTGTGCTATGGTTTGTAATTTTAGAGAGAATATAGTGAAATAAAAGATTTTGTTACTTTTTATTGTTTTATTATACAGTATAATTATTCTTTCTTATTCTTATTCAAGTCGGGGCGATAAGGCCTGCACTGATGTCCCGCTTGAGATTTATTGTGCATTTCCCCCTGCCAGTATTTACCCAAGCCATCCCAACTCCTTTACATAACGGAGCGCGGCTTTGGGTTGCTGGCACAGCTGTTCCAGTAAAGTTGTAGGTGGTGAACATTTTCTGGAGTCCAATCTTGGTCAAGCCTCTCTCTGTGATTCGCCGCGTTGCAAGAACAATCTGAAACAAGAGCCATCATGTTAAAATAAGATCCGGATAGGAGTATTAAACATCATTTCATTTACCTTTAACATTGTATAGATAGAAACTACCTGTCAATTGTATAGAAACTACTTACATTGCATTTGTTGCTTAATAATATTCGGCAATAAGGTGGAACTATTGACGTCTTGGTAAAGTTCTACAGCGGAAACGTCGACTGCTCGGCTTTCAGACGCTGTTAGGGCTTCGATGGCCGAAACTTTTCAGTCATAAGCTTCTAACCTAAAAATAAAAAAACCACAAATATTATTATAAGTAATGGTCTGTGATTTTTCGTAAATTTTCCTAGCATGAATCAAGTAAGTTTTAACGTGTTACATTAAAGAAAAGCTGTAAATTGTGTAACTTAACACTGTTAAAAATATTTTACTATAAAAAAGTCTACCTCTCAATAAAATCTGCTTTCCTTCCAGTTATCTTTCCTCCTAGTTTTTTCAGTTCATCTTTCAATTCTTTAAGCTTCCAGGTACCATACAAGTTATCCATTATGATGATTAGACCGGTTTCAACACAAAAAAATATAAAAAATCTACATGTAAACAAAACGAAGACGATTTGACAGTGGCCATCGCGCCGCTGGCGCCATCTGCTCTGAGCTTTGCGCGTGGATCCCCATTTAACGTTTTTTTTGTATCGATCATGCAATCTCGTTTCGATGCGCTTTGTTTCGGTGGCGAGATGTTCTGTGATAGAATTGCGACGGTGGGATGAGATGAAATAGCTCTTCTGAGTATTCCCCATTATTATACAGAATATACAGAGAAAACCAACCGTCATTGCAAAAGCGGCGTTTCCTGAGAATTATCACTTGAGTATCTTCAAGACTAGAGTGAATAGGAATCTTCTAGATACATACTTAATCTTCGGCTAAACTTTTGCTTACCTAAAGGTAAGTAAAAGTTTACTACTAATACTAATATAAAATACTAATACTAATACCTAAGGCTACCTAAAGGTAGCTTTAGGTATTTTATAGTAAAATCAAATCAAATCAAATCAAATCATTTATTGCTCCTTACAATATTCTTTACAATTTACATAAAAATATATATACATATATGTATGTGTAGGGCAATGGGAGTAGATTCAGCGTGTGCTGCGTACACATTTTCATGTGCACGCAGCGCTGATTTTCAATCTACCCCTTTGCTCGGTCTCTGTTCTTTGCCGAGAAAAAAGAGTGCCAGCGGGTCACAGATATGGCAATTAAAAATACAAAGAAAACAAACAACAACTAAAGAATAAAAAAACAAAGAACTCCTAAAAAACATAGGTGTAGCCTTTTTACAAAAAGATTACAAAAAAATTTAGAAAAAAAAAATCGATATGTTGATGACTTAAATGTTTGTGAGAGTGTACTGTGTGTATATGTATGTATGAGAGTGAGTGTGTGGGGAACGTGTGTGTGAATGTGATGCTTTAGTGCGTATATTTTCTGCTTGGTTATATTTTAATCTTCCATAGTAACTATACTCTTGTATGTTAGTGTTTCCCTATTGTGTAGTACCTAATATTTTTTATTTAAATCTATTTTAACGCTACTTACGAGCCAACCTAGTATTCGAGACCATGTTAGTGATAAAACATAGTATTTGAGTGTCTTTCAGAATAAGTGTTTCGAGTGAAGATACATCATAATCAACTTCAGACAATAGTAAAATTGTATGTTATCTCGGATGATACACGAGAGTTAGATGAGAGATATTAATTGATAATAACATAAGTGTTACTATAAATATTGAGGATATTCTCTCGAAGTTACCAGTTAAATTTCAAATGGGTGATATAAGGGGCATCTTTGTTTTTGCAGCGTGTCTTGCTACGGCAGCTGGTAACTATGCTATTTTTGTATTATTCATAAAGTATTTTTCCAGGTTTCACTTGACTAATATCTCACGTGATCTTAAGTGACGATATAGTCGAGAGAGGTAAATATGCTGAAACTTGAGTGGGAACTGTCTCTCGAGTACGATTGCTGGAAGACACCGTTTGGTTGATAGTTTGCATTTTTAGGAAAGTAGTTAGTTACCCAGGAGTGGATTAGAAAATACCGTAGTATTTGTTTCTTTATTCAAATATAAGACCAACAGTACAACAGACAAATACAGATAACAAAAAAATAAATTGTAATACAGTCAATAATATCCCGATATAAGCTAATTTTTGTTTAACATGTTTCAGAAAGAGGCACGAAAGAAAAAATAAAATATAACACGCATGTGTATTGATTTTTATTATTTCGAAATTTGAAATGCCTTATAATTTGTAAAGGTACAATGGTTTTAGTCCGCAAACTTTTCGATAAGTCCCATTACGGAATCTTTTGTTATCGATACGAAACTTGGAGTTGGATAGCTGAAGAACCACCATAAGTTTGGTGATTCTTGAGCACTTCGAATGAGCTCGCAAAGAGCTTTGCCCAAAGCGTAGTTTCAACGAGGACCTATCGCAAAGAAATGGACGGTTATTTTAGCTGTAATATATAAAAATATAAGTGATTTTTATAGTTATAACAAAATTAATTTTCGTCAGCTGTCCCTAGCCATCCTCAAAGGATAGTTGGTGGTCAATTAGCTACCATAAGACAGTACCCTACAATCGCTGCATTGCTGTATTCTTGGGACTTGAGCAACTATTGGCAGTCTTGCGCCGGCACCATCCTCACAACCAGGAGCATTCTAACTGCAGCTCACTGTCCTTAGTAAGTAACCAATTCCTATTTGTTTATTTAATTTTTAATCGGCTTTCTGTTGACAGGAAAGTTACCATTCTATCCGCTTTAATGTGTTGTTTGTTACTTTTGGCATTAGTAGTTACAGTAAATTGATTCAAATTTGTTTTATGTGATAGTGAGCATAACTATGAAATTTAGTCATAATGCGACTATAGTAACTTTCTCTCTGTCTCTTTAGTCACTCTAAGCATTAGGTACACCAGTTTGAAAGGCTTTTGATAGTCCGGGATATTGTACGTTGGTTCAAATCCCGATATGACCATTTATTTTCAAGTGGGCTAGAACATTTGGATTATTTATAGGCCTACCTCGGCTTGTAGATTATCCAATTGTTTTTGTAGCTAGATTAGATGTATGATAAAGACTATTAGCCCGTTAAAAAGTTAAAGTCAAAAATTAAATCAACTTTTTAACACATTTTTATAAACTTCACTTGTAACTATCTATTCCATTATATAGTCAACTGACTATGTAATATATTTGTGACATATATATAGCTGTCTGACTATGTAATGGAATTTTGGAATTCAACTTAAACGTACTTCTAATTGTCGTATCAGAATGAAACTTTGAATTTATATGTAGTATTGATAACAATACAATAATTTGGTATCATGACCCGATCGGATGATGTAGCCAGGAAGTGGATAGTGAAGCTCTTCAGTGGCTACAAGTAAACCCTTCGGATTTGGGGATCATATGGTTTTGACGAATTCAAGATTGCACTTGGTGTTGAAGTTCTAATGATGAAGCCAGGAGGTGGAAGTGTATTTTTTATTTCTTTAAACTAGGTACATATAATTATTAAAAGGATTTTTACAGTGCTGTGTCTTTTCAGTGGTGATGCAGTAAACCAGTGGCGTGTCCGTGTTGGGTCCTCATACGCTAACAGTCGTGGTGTTGTCCACTCCCTTACATCCATCGTCATCCACGCTGGATACAATCGTATCACTTTGAACAATGACATCGCTATCATGCGCACCAGCGCTACCATCACTTATGTAACTAACGCGGTTCAACCTGGTCTCATCGCTGGAGTCAACTATAACCTTGGAGATAACCAAGTCGTCTGGGCTGTTGGATGGGGAACTACCTCTGTAAGTGCACTCACTTTTAAAACTGGAAAAATATTCTTTAAATATGTTCATCAACTAATACCTACCTATACCTATAAATAAAAAATTAATTTTACCGCGGGCAAAAGCTAGTCCTATTAATATTATAAATGCGTAATTGTGTTTGTCTGTTTGTTCGTTTGTCCTTCTTTCACGCAGCAACGGAGAAACGGAACGACGTGATTTATGGCATAGTTATAGTTTATGGACCGTAGAGTAACATAGGCTACTTTTTATCCCGTAAAATGCACGGTTCCTGTGGGAACGCGGGTGAAAACCGCGGGCAGAAGCTAGTAAAAAATAAGACCTCAAAGAAGATAATATTGTGTTGATAACATTTCAGTCTGGAGGTGCGGCTTCAGAGCAGCTACGGCACGTTCAAATTTGGACTATCAATCAGACTACTTGTGCCCAGCGCTATTCCACTCTCGGGCTCGACGTAACCGCGAACATGGTTTGCTCGGGCTGGTTAGACGTTGGCGGTCGTGACCAGTGCCAGGGTGACTCCGGCGGTCCTCTCTACCACAACGGTGTCGTCGTCGGTGTCTGTTCCTGGGGTCAACAGTGCGCTTTAGCCTATTTCCCTGGTGTCAACACCCGTGTCTCCCGGTACACTCCTTGGATTCAAGCAAACGCTGTTTAATTTTTTGGTTGGTTCATAAAATGAAAACAAATATCATCTGTCTTTTAATGAAAAGGTATTAAATAAATGAGTAACATATTTCACGCCTAGCAATCATATACTATGGTATATGATATGGCATTGACTCTATAACTAGGATAGTTACAAATGAACCAGAAATCAATCAATCAATCTGGCATTTGGATACGTAGGCACTAGGCTAGTCTGTTAGTGGTAGGACTAACTCTTCTGCGAGTGTCCGTCTGGGTTGGTTGGGCTTTGCTCGTGAAGTCTGCCGCCAAGCAGCAATGTTCAATGTGTGTCCAGTTTGATGAGCAGAGTAGCCAGAGAAATTACTGGGCTTATGAGACTTAATAACTAATGTCTCAGGGTAACGAGCGCACTGCAGAGCCGCGTAGGCCTTTGTGTTTCAAAGTTTTGAGTGGCACTGCATTGCAATTGTTATGGGCCGGTGTTATGCTTACCATCAGGAAAACGACCAGCTCGTCTCGTTACCAACTAGCATAAAAAAGGCACTTATTAACTATCCTGCAAATGTGCAGTTCACCTTACTTGAACATACGAACAAATTTTTTTCACAGCTATGCTGTTATCCATATAGTGTTACAGTATTCATTTTTTTTTCATACTTATAAAAATGTTGTTTTTTAATACATTTACAGTAATGACGAACTAAGCATTTACAATCTTGCAAGAGATTATAGTGTTAGTGATCATGCGTGAAAGGATTCTGATAACAATATCGATCAATCAGAAACCGTGCTATCAAAACATTTTTATTAATTACGTCAACAACATAACAGATTGAAGACTTCAAGGAAGAAAAACGTCAGTTTTGCCCTGTCACTTTATTCTGTAGGCTGCACAGTTTAAACATCTTGAGCAGTTCTCGACCTGGGCTGAGAAAATCATAAGCACTGCACAGGAGGAAGGCATCGCCTTAAGTTACCCGATGAACGATTACATAAGTTTCATAAACAAGTAGATTATATAGGTGCTAAAATCTATAATAAACTTCCTAAGAGCATACATGACCAGCCATCTATAGTCACGGCAAGCTTACGCGTACGCTCAAGACTCTGCTGCACATTATTAACAACAATGCAAAACATAATATTAGCGTAGATGAATATTTCGATGACAAAACTATCGTTGATCCAAACTTACAGGTATATAATTAGTATTATAGTAACTCGAGCGCACTGCAGTGCCGCGCAGGCTTTTGTGTTTTAAAGTTCTGAATGGCACTGCAATTGTTATGGGCCGGCGTTATGCTTACCATCAGGCAAACGACCAGCTCGGCTCGTTACCAAATTAAAAAAAAAACATGACATGAGAAAGATATGGAAGATGTTTGACACATCTAAATTTAGTTTCTGAGCTGTCAAGTATCTTTAACCCTAAATAAATTAGACGCCACTAAATTTATAGGCGTTAAATTTACACTAGACACGAGTAAAATGGATTAATTTGACAGGTCTAAAATAAATTCCGTGTCTTTCTCATGCTCTCATTTTGAAAGAGAGATTGAAACTAAAATTAAGTTTAGGTATGAGATGACAGAATCGACACCATAATGTGCGGCTGCACGAAGGTTACGATTGGGTTTTTAATTCCTCTTCAGATTTTCAATAATTTTGATTATTGAAGATCACATTTCAAACAACAAAAAACTAAATCAAAATCGGTCCAACCGTTTAGGAGCTGCGATGTCACCGACAGACACAGGTAACTCTCTTTTTTTCGTCGAGGGTTAAAAAACTATTACCAAATTTAACAAAAATTCAAACAATGAACGACGAATTGATTTTATGAGTGTTTCAGAATTCAATTCGTCCGTCCTACCAAGGGACGCAGGTACATATATCAGGTAGATAGATCGAATTAATAGTAAAATGTCATTTAGTAGGTATGATGCACCTATATTTATATTAATAGTGAAGAAAAATATCGTTAAGATACCCACATATTCGAGAACCATTCGAAGAGATGTGCTTCACAGGACCCACGTGGTGGGTTATGGCCCTTATTCTATCTATATATTCTATCTCTGAGAGAAGTCTGCTATCCCAGCAGTTGGATCGTAAGAGAATGATGATGATGTTGCGCCTTTGCACACGAAGCGGTTTGCTTCTACATACAAACGTTAGGAATAATACCTTTTAGTATTTTACCTATTGAAACAAACAATGATCAGGAAACAGACTCAGGCAGTGGAACCCCTTGCCTAAGTCGGGATTCTTCTGTGCCTCATTTACTCGCGACTGAACAAGTATATTCTTAGCAAGTATTCAATTCAGCTGTATGGTCCACGGCTAAGAATAGTACAACTACCCAAAATCTTCCCGTGGATGCCGTATAAAACCCAAAGGGAAAGTGCAGCAGAATTCTCCCTTGGTCTCAACATCATAATCGCCAAGCAATCACCAAATCGCCGGCCAAGCTTAGTTTATTGAGGCAAAATCCCCCCTTCATGGGCGATGCCGATTTTCTTCAGTGGGCGTTTTTCGACTGGGATGAAGTGTGCACAAATCTCACTAACCAGCAGTTGATTTAGTGAAATAGTGAAACGCAAACCTTAAATAATCCTTTTTAGCTGTGTGCAAATTGAAATCAAGTATTACGTTATTATTAAAATTGAATACATACAGTTACAATATTAAAAACTATGGACTGGTCCTTCTTGGAAAAAAAAACGTCTAGTTTCAATCCCTGATGAACAATAAATGGCCAGAATTTTTTTTTTAAGTTTCGTTTTGATATTAATATACATTTCATGTATGTTAATCAAAGATGGGATCAGAATTATCAATGATATATTGTTGTTTCGAGTTCTAAAGATAATGCAGTTGCAATGATTAATCCTTGATTAAAGACAATGGATATAAATACTGCACCTAACAGAAGAACAAGTCAGTGCTAGTTGCTGTGTGGAACAATGCGTGCCATCATCGTACTTGCTGTGTGCCTTGCTGCGGTTGCTGGTAAGACACTTCATACCTTCACTACTAATACTACTATTACTCTCTGTATTGTGGCATGTTCATTGATAAATATAACTAAACCTTGGGGTCTTCATTGTGTTTGTAAACCATGTGTCGAAAACTATAATAAAGACTTTGGAAGAGCGGCAAATAAAGCGCTTTTAAATTTGAAAAATAAACCGTAGAGTACAAATCTCTAACTCCTCCAGTCAACTGGCCAGGTTTTCTGAAAATCTATGAGACATGAGCGAGGATTAGAGAGAACGTATGCGTCGGGATATACACGTCACGTCCGCGTCGTAGTGATTATTAGGGTTTCTGGGATACCTACGCAAGTCTGGCTATTGCTTGTCCATAATGTGTTATTTTTACTCAATAACTAGTTTCATTATAATATTTTTATTTCTAATTAAATGTTTTTTCTTTTTTAAACATCTGTAACTTAAAAACTAGAGCAGATAAAGAAATTTACCTGTAATTTTTAAACTTAAAGCTCTTTATTAAATAAATATATTCTTGTCAACAGCTGTCCCCAGCAACCCACAAAGGATCGTGGGTGGTTCTGTGACAACCATCGACAGTTACCCCACCATAGCATCTCTGCTGTATTCATGGAATCTGAGCACGTACTGGCAAGCTTGTGGTAGCACCATCCTCAACACCAGGTCCATCCTCACTGCCGCACATTGCCCTATGTAAGTTAAGTTATGGTATTACCTTCTCTGCATAGTCGATTCTAAAATATTATTACTAAATAAATTAACACAAATTTATATCAAGAGCTTTTCAATAGTTACTTTAGGGCCAATTTTTCAATAGTCAGATAGCGTCCTGTTAGATAATTCCCTGGATCATCTAAGTCTGTGGCGTAAATAAATTTTACTGGCATTCTAAAGAAATAAACCTTAGCTAACGGTCTATTAATTTTGAAATGAAAGACCCGAAAAACACACTAAAATCAAGAAAATTTATTGATTGGATAGCAATCAGTTCGTTAAAGTGCAATTGAAAAATCGGCCCTTAGTGAAGTAAATTTATTAATGGCTGTTTAGCGATATATTAAGAAATAGGGTTCACGTGCAAATAATTTGCAAAAAATTAATAAGACTATTCCCAGCTCCGAAAAGGCTACAACTTGCATTGCTTGTGGCAAGTAAAACTGATGAACTTAGCTAAAATTTCTATACATTTGTTTCCAGCGGTGACGCAGCTAACAGATGGCGCGTCCGCGTGGGATCTACTTGGGCGAACAGCGGTGGTGTCGTCCACAATATTGCATCAAACATCATCCACCCCAGCTACAACAGTCGGACCTTAGATAACGATATAGCCGTCATGCGCACAGCCACTATAATCGCTCACAACAATCAAGTCAGACCAGGATTAATTGCTGGTCCCAACTATAATCTCGGAGACAACCAGGTCGTCTGGGCAGCTGGATGGGGAACCACCTCTGTAAGTTGGATTATTTATGCAAATAACCATGTTGCTGTTTAATATTAGCAGTCTTTACACTAAAGGTATATAATATAGGTAAGCTAGTATGCTACATTACTCAAAAATATTGTCACTTAAAACCAAGTAAGTAATCTATTTTTGCAAGCAATACTGACTGACAGTATTATTTCTTTTAGGCCGGAGGTTCCGCTTCGGAGCAGTTGCGTCACGTCCAGATCTGGACTGTCAATCAGAACACATGCGCACAGCGCTACGCAACAGTCGGCGACACAATCACGGCCAACATGCTCTGCTCCGGCTGGCTCGACGTTGGCGGTCGCGACCAGTGCCAGGGTGACTCCGGCGGTCCTCTCTACCACAATGGTATTGTCGTCGGTGTCTGCTCCTGGGGACGTGGTTGCGCTCAGGCTTTCTTCCCAGGCGTCAATGCTCGTGTGTCTCGCTATACCGCTTGGATTCAGGCTAACGCTTAAGTTTACAATGATGTCACAATGGTATATTTTTAATAAAAAAATCCTGCACTACAGTATGTATGACTTTTCTTATCTCCGAGGCCTTTAAACATTTTTTTCTTTTTCTTTGACTTCTCAATAGGAAGAACACACCAACCGAACCCACTCTTTAGTATTAAAATGAGATAGTCACGATTAAAATGACATATAGTTGTAAAGATCGAGTATTTTTAAGAGGCACTCAACAAGGTCTGCAATAACCATAAACAAACGCTACCCACTCATATGGACAGTTGGGCACACACAGATATACAAGACAAACATCCATGATTCGAGGACAAACTTTACGTTTACCACATAAAATCTGCTCTGGCTGGCAACCAAACCCGGGATTCGCTTTGCAGGCAGGATCACTACGAACTTTACCACGGATCCGTCAATTAAATAAAGTCTTTACGCTATGTCCCGAGGCCTATCTTGGGGCTCAGTTTTTTTTATAACTGTTTTTGTAACCTGTTTGTTTTTTCCGATAGTGGTATAAATTATCCTTCTAATGATACCCATAATGTAGTTCTTATTAAAACCAAATATGATTAAAAGTATTTTTAACTAGAATTTTTAAGAGGTGCGATTTTTGTGAAGCCCGGTGTTGTTGTAGGTGAAAAACAAGCATACGGCCCACCTGATCTTAAGTGTTCACCGCCTATGAACGACTGCAACACCAGAGGTACTGTCAATGCGTTGCCTACTCTGCAATTACCTCCTGGCAGATTTTGTACCATCGCAACCTAGTTTAGGTCCTTTCAAACTGGTGTACCTAATTCGTAAAGGGACTAAATCGCGTTATGCCTAAATTTCATATTTAATTGGCTTTATGTCTAGTCCGATGTGAATAGGTGATGACCGTTCTGCGCTGCGTCTGATAAAAACCTCTACAAATCGCTTCCTTGCGAAAATTTTTGTGAATGTATCTGGTTTGTCTAAACCGATTGTGATGAAATTTGGAATGTAGATAAATTACTTTATGGATGAACACATGGGCTATAAAAATATATAACACGCGGGCTAAGCCCGTTAGCTAGTTATGAATAAACCTAAAAATATTAAAATCATATTGTAATCGTAAAGCTAGGTTTAGACTACGAGTATATGTATCGAGTGACTAGCGTTAGATAAAATAACTTTTTATCCGTAAAGATGTCAAGCTTCTAGGCATTTCTTGATGGTCAACGCTCAATTGTAGCTCATAAATTGAATGCAAAGCTCAATTCACAGCAAAAAAGCAGGGTACCTAGCAAAGGTGAGTCAGAATCTTGGAAGAGCTCTGCTCAACTTCAATCAAGCACACTTTTACTTTCATGTTACTGTGACTGTTGTTCTCATCTCTGGGATGACTCAGCCAAATACCAGCTTGAGGCACTGCGGAGTCATTTGAGAGATGAGCCAAGAAATTACTAGCAATAACTCATTAGTTGAGTCAAAACATCTAAACTATTTGAACGGGTAATGTCGAACCGCATGTATAATTTCTTAGAAAAGTTCAAATTATTAAATTAAAATCAATATGGTTTGCGTAAAAAATCCCCCACCATTTTAGCACTATACAATTATACGCAGCAAATACTGAGGCACCTCAGAGATAAGTCCTACTCTTTTGGGCTATTGCTCGATATGACAAAAGCATACGACAAAGTCCCTCATACTAAACTTATCGCTAAATTAAATGAAATTGGCATACGGGGAAAGCCTCTAAACTGGCTAAAATCTTACTTAAATAATAGAACTCATTTTGTATAAATCAATCATCTTCACCAACATAAAGGCAAACTAGAAATAGTGCGGTCAGCCATACGCACTACTAACAACTCGATACCCCAAGGAAGCGTATTGGGCTGTGTACTCTTTCTGATATTTATTAACGACCTACCGAAAATAACGGACAACCCATGTGTGTTATTCGCCAGCGACTTATTGCTAAAATCAAGGGTAAATTATCGCAATTTGTTTACGCACTCGCTATCCTCAAAATTAACACCAACTTAACAGCAAAGACGGCTTATTATGCTTAGGCATACTTCTGGCTCAGACCTCAGAGATATGGGGTAGTGCTATGGGCCTACATCACTGACGCTGAACAATTATTTATACTTAATGCAGAAAAAATGCTTATGCATCATGGTTAACATCCGCCAGCGCGTCAGCTGCAAACCCTACTTCATCCAACAGAAACTGCTAACATTACCCTGTATATACATCTTAGAGTCAGCAATGTTTGTTAGAAAATATCCAAACCTGTATGAAAAAGACAAATACCCACGAAGGCCACATAACCTATTACTACTAGAACCAAAATTTGAATTGTTCAAAAAGGGCCCACAATATATTATGACAATCAAAATTTATAATAAAATCCCTAGTATAATTAACAACGAATTAACGAGAAACGGGAGCCTCACAGAATGGTTGCTGAAACGCACCAGTTAGCAAGGGGTCTTGACACCAAGTTGGGATCTCTTCAAGAAATCATCTCGAAAGAGGGCAAAAACGACATAGAGCCCTTGAGGAGAGACTACGCCTCGGTGAAAGCCGGAGTTGAGTCCCTCTCCTCCCAACTTGATGGGATGAGAAGAGATCTGCACAAGAATCAGGAACGCACAGCTGAACTCCTAGGGGAGAGCTCAAAATTCCTGTCTCAGCTGGAGTCGAGGCCGCTAGCGAGCGCCGAACCAGATCCTGGAGTGCAGCGAGAGCTAGCTGCAATGAGAGAAACGTTAACAACAATGGCCGCGGATAAGATCACAGCGCCTTTGCCTCTACCGACGCCACAACTTGACCTAGGCGAGCACCTACAACCGATAACCGAGCGCCTGGAGGCGGTCTCGTCAGAGCTCCGCACAATCAGGGCGGAAAAGATGAGATCGCCACCGCCGACTAGAAGCCTGCAGGCAGAGCTCGCACTGGTGGAAGGTGTAAAGCCTACTTATGCAAAGGTTGCCGCTAGACCACCACCCGCCCCCAAGCCCAACCATACCCTGATTATCTCGTCGACTAATCCAAATAACACCGCGGATAACGTCATAGAAAGAATCAGGGTAGCGCTGGACACTTCTACCACAGGAGCAAAGGTTAACAGGGTGCGAAAAGCCAGGAATAAAAGGGTGGTCCTGAGTTGCCCCTCAAAGGAGGACCTCAACCTTGTTCATGGTCAAGTTCAGCGCGATAAGGACTTGAGGGCGGAGGTGGCAAAAGCCGGTAACCCTCTGGTTGTAGTGAGGGACGTCCTATCGGTCCACACCGACGCACAACTAGTGGCGAACCTCTTAAAGCAGAACAACCATCTTCTGCAAGGCGTCGACCTCAAAGAGACAACAGTGAGAGTGAGGTACCGCAAAAAGGCCAGAAACCCGCATGAGTGCCACCCCGTGTTTGAGGTTTCCCCACAGCTGCATAAGCGCCTAGTGGAGGCAAAAAAAGTCTACATAGGTATCCAGTGGAGACCTGTAATGGACCAGTCGCCTCTCGTACAGTGCGCCAAGTGCCTGGGCTTCGGGCACACGAGAAAGGTGTGCCGGGAGTCCGAGGACCAATGCAGCCATTGCGGGGGGGCCCACTCTTGGGAGAAGTGCGGGCCGCGAAGGGAAGGAATTGCACCTAAATGTAAAAACTGCCTAGCCACCCATCGAACGGGTCAAGAAATCAGACATAATGCATTCAGCGACGAATGCCCGGAAAGGGAGAAGTGGGACTCGATAGCGAGGTCTCGCATATCCTATTGCTAAGGGCACGTCAGTAACCATAAGCTCACCCCCTCAGAGATCAGGTGGACCAGGTTTGCATTTCATCCAAGTAAACCTGCATCACTCCAAACTAGCAACGACCGAACTGCTTCGGGTCGCAAAAGATACTGGTGTTTCGGTCGCCCTCGTACAGGAACCTTATGTGGGTAAAAGCGGCGTCCTAAAACAATATCCAGGAACACGAGTTATCCAATGCACCCTCAATCGTCAAAAACCGGTTAAGGCAGCCGTAATCATTTTCGGGGACCGGCTGGAGGTAATACACGACCCGCAGCTGGTAACAGAGACTGAGGCGGCCGTCTTGCTGGTAGGCGAAAGCCTACGGTTGGGAGTAATATCAGTTTACTTTGAGGGGGACCAAGACATTGAATCGAACTTGGTCCGAACGAAAGCAATGTGCGAGAAGCTGGGCACGCGAAATCTTTTAATTGCAGGAGACGTGAACGCCTGGAGCCCTTGGTGGGGAAGCGTAGCCGAGAACCCGAGAGGGGCAGCCTATAATGCGTTCCTGAACGAAATGGACTTCCAGATTCTCAACGTGGGAGACGTACCGACCTTTGAGGTATTCAGGGGCGGCAAAGCCTGCACGAGCATAGTAGATGTCACCGCTTGCAGCATGCCGCTCCTGAGTAAAATTGAGGGCTGGAGAGTGAACCGAGATCTTACAATCTCAGACCATAACGCTATAACCTTCACATTGCGGTTGGAGAAAGTCTTAAAACCACTAAGGCCAATCACAACGCGCAAATACAATACTAGGAAGGCAAAATGGTCAGAGTTTGTCTCACTCCTAAAAATCTCCCTGAACGAAAGGAACATTACTTCTGCTTCCGTAGGAGATTCTGGATCCACTAACGAGCTTGAGGACATAATAACATCTTACACTGAAGCTATCCACGAAGTCTGCGAAAAGACCATTCCTGCAGCAGGAACCTGGCAAGGTTTAGCCAAACCACCAGGATGGACCAAGGAACTGGATGAGTTGCAGTGTGACGTCCTAAGGAAAAAGCGTAGGATCAGGAACGCATGCCCCTCCCGTGTCGACTACTGCATAAACGAGTACAGGAAAGCCAAGGAGAAGTACGCCAATGAGGCCGAAAATGCCAGAACGGAAAGCTGGAAGGAGTACTGCACGACACAAACCAAAGAGAGCATGTGGGACATGATATACAGGGTGATCAGGAAAGCCTCGGGGAGAAAAGAAGATCAGCTCCTCAGGAATGCCGAAGGCAACACCCTAACCCCACAAAAGTCTGCAGAGCTCCTGGCCAGAACTTTCTACCCCGACGACGCAGAAAGCACCGACCAACCGTGCCACGCCCAATTACGTGCACTGACAAGCAACTATGAAACCGAGGCACTAAGAGAAGATGATCCCCCATTCACACTTGCAGAGTTGGAAGTTGTACTTCAATCACAAAATCCCAAAAAGGCCCCCGGGCCTGACGGGTTAACTTCTGACATATGCGAAGCTGCGATCCGATGCGAAAGGGAGGTATTCATGGCGATAGCTAATAAGTGTCTATCGCTAGCATACTTCCCCAAGCAATGGAAAACAGCACATGTGGTGGTAATTCCAAAGCCCGGTAAGGCCGACTATACCCATCCAAAATCGTATAGACCGATCGGCCTTCTGTCAGTGCTCGGTAAGATAGTGGAGAAGCTTCTGGTCCGCAGACTCCAATGGCACATCTTCCCCACCCTAAATAAGCGCCAATACGGCTTCATGCCGCAACGAAGCACCGAAGACGCCCTCTATGACCTGGTGAACCACGTGAAAGAAGGAGTAAATAGTAAAAAGACTGTTCTCCTAATATCTCTGGACATAGAGGGAGCCTTCGATAATGCATGGTGGCCCGCCTTAAAACACCAACTTCGGGCGAAAAACTGCCCGAGAAATCTGTACGCTATGGTAGGCTCGTACCTCAACGACCGAAAGATCAAGGTCAACTACGCCAGAGCAGCATATGAGAAGGAGACTACAAAGGGTTGTGTCCAGGGATCCATTGGTGGACCAACCTTTTGGAACGTTATACTAGACTCATTGCTGCACAATCTGGAAGCAGAGGGAGTATACTGTCAAGCGTTTGCAGATGACGTAGTTCTCGTTTTCACAGACCAATCATCCACCACCCTAGAGCAGACAGCCAATGCCACGCTGGAAATGGTTGTGGATTGGGGATGTCGAAACAAGCTAAACTTTGCCGCACACAAAACCAATGCTATGCTGCTGACAAAGAAGCTGAAATACGACATCCCCAATCTGACTATGGCCGGCACAACGCTATGTCTCGTCGACGAGATAAAGCTCCTTGGTCTTGTGATCGACAACAAGCTCGCCTTCAAAGCACACGTAACCGCCTTATGCAAAAAATGCGCGGACGTATATAAACAGCTAGCGCGTGTCGCAAAGGTGACTTGGGGTCTTAACAGCGAGATAATTAGAACTATCTACGTCGCAGTGGTAGAGCCAATCATGCTGTACGCTTCGAGCGCATGGTCCCAGGCAGTAGAACTACAGCTAGTAAAAGACCAGCTAAACACGCTCCAGAGAGGTTTCGCTCAAAAAGTATGCAAATCGTATCGAACTGTCTCGTTAACATCGGCGCTAGTGCTTGCGGGTCTCCTCCCCCTGGACCTGAGGATACAGGAAGCATCTCTCCTGTATAAAGCCAAGAAAAACCTTACCCGTGATTACCTCCCAGCAGGAAAGGAACTCGAACTTAACATCGGTTACCTGGACCAAAAACATCCGTCCAAAATAATAACCACCGACTACGAGTTACTGAATGAGGAGGCCCACCAAGTTACCGGACCTCAAATCTACACCGACGGTAGTAAGATAGAGGGTCGTGTAGGTGCTGCACTAACTTGGTGGGATAAGGGTAAGGAGCTCCACTCTTCCACCTTCAGGCTTCACCCGTCCTGCACTGTGTTCCAATCGGAGCTTTATGCTCTCTACAGGGCGACTCAAATGGTGAGAAGTAGCAGCGACCCAACCGTCAGTATCCTGAGTGACTCAAGATCCTCACTCGAACTGCTACGTAACCCGAAAACAAGTCACCCCCTGGCAGGAAGTATAAAGAACTGTATTGGAGAAATCAGAGCGCAGGGAAGAGAGATTCGGATGCTCTGGTTGAGGGCGCATGTCGGGACTGCTGGTAATGAAAGAGCCGATGAGCTCGCAAAGTCAGCAGCACTCGCAAATACGGCCCTCGACTACGACAAAATCCCGCTGTCCTACGTCAAGAAAAAGATCCGCGAGGAATCGGTCCGCAAATGGCAGGATCGATATGATACCTCAAGCACAGGAGCCGTCACAAAAATGTTTCTCCCGGACGTCAACAAGGCATACCGGATGACAAGAACAACAAAGTTGACGCCCACGCATGTGCAGATCTTGACAGGACACGGAGGGATTGCCGAGTATCTCTACAGGTTTAGACTGAAGGATAGCCCCGCTTGCGAGTGTGATCCCGGTGTGAACGAGACCGTTTGGCACATACTGCTAGAGTGCCCCCGTTTCTCGGCTGCGCGACTTGACCTGGAGTTCGAGATGGAAAGAAAGCTAGAGCAGTCGGATCTCCATAACATCCTAGCGGATCCAAAGAGCAGGTCGGCATTCCTTTCCTTCTCCGAGAAAATTTTCCTCATTGCAGCAAAACGAAACAGTGATCTTCCCCCACCTCAACCCAGACAGACGCCTCAAGATCAGATCCAAAGCACCGCACACACCACCAGTACCCAGCGGCCAATCGCCCTGCGCACCACTGCCACATCCAACCTTTTGGCGAGTGGAGAAACTGGACTGCCGAGGATCAGATTGAGAGGTGTGCCCCTCTTCATGGACGATGCCAAGGAACGCCTAGGCATCAGCTTCTGCAAACCTAGGGGACATAAATACATTACCATCTCTCCAGGATTGGGGTTGCTTCTGAACGGCAGCAACTTCAATATCTCCATGAAACGCAAGACCTATGATGCCATGCCGGTGACGAGGGTGTCGGGAAGCCAATGTCGACTGGTACGATCGCGAAACAAGACGATTGCACTTTTCGAAGGGGCGGACGAGACTTCCTTTTCTCAGGCATGTACGATGTTGACTACGCTTGCAGAAGAAGCGGATACCATCGCCCGCATAATTAGCGTAGACGCAATGGTGGTTGGGCACGAGAGGGGTGAAGTCACCGATCGGTTGGGTTGCATAAAAGCCTCAAAATACCACGAGATTGTGGTGTATGAGGATAGAGGTGAAAATCTCAGTTACCTCAAAAGGCAAGACGCAACCGACAGTTGGGGACACCCTGTACCGGACCCGAGCACCATCAGTGGCTCCCAGCGCATGCAGCAGAAGGCGGAATCATCCGCCAAAAACGCTGCCATACAGCAGAGCCCGAAGCGTAAGTCATCAGGTCGCATCAGAGCGTTCGTGGATGCCTTCAGTTGTGCAGCACAAAACCTCCTAAGGCTGAAACCATCATTGCCCAAAAGAAAAGAGGAAACGATACGGCAGAGTCAGGTAAAACCAAAACCAGCCCGAACGAGAGCCGACATGGGACAAGTCAGTCCGCCTCGCCTCAGACCAGCGACGGGGCCGCGAGACCACGTAATAAACGCCTTCATCGAGTACCTAGCTATAACTAAAGCAAGCATAGTGGTCGACACTATGATCTGCAAGAAGATCCTGCAGTGCTATCAGCTGGGTGGCGCCATCAACGAAAATCTGCTGAAGGCGTACCTCGAGGAGGAAGAAGCTGCTATATACAACAACAACGACAGCCTAATCCTACGGGGTCAGATGGCGGGAAGTTATATGGCAGCTTTTAATGCAACAAGTGGCTTTGTGGCTCTGGTAAAGGAGGGGACGGAGCGTACTGGTCCAATCAAATTCTCTGCCCCGCATGACGATCCGATTTTGGTCGTTGCTCGGCGAACTCGGACGATGCTAGACGACAGGATACTTGAGACGGCGAAATCCGTCTTGGGAATCTCTGAAGCCGAAGCATCTTGGGACGACTGGGTGATGCCTAAGATCGAATGGGTAAACGGGGTTCCGGGAAGCGGAAAAACAACATGGATTGTTGGCAACTTCAATGGGGAGGAGGACGTTATCATCACCACAACGACGGAAGCAGCCAAAGACTTGCGAGAAAAACTAGCGCAACGAATAGGCGACCTGGTCAAAACCAGGGTGCGCACTATGGCCTCTGTCTTAGTGAATGGTTTTAAAGCATCCCATAAGTGCAAACGTCTTTTGGTTGATGAGGCACTTTTAAACCATTTCGGGGCCATAGTCATGGCAAGTCGGCTGGGTGGTGCTAACGAACTTCTTCTCATTGGAGACGTCAACCAGTTACCTTTCATTGACAGGGAGAACCTCTTTGTCCTAAGGTACTGTCGTCCAAACCTGGTAACAACAATCACTCAGGAACTGTTGTGTACGCATCGGAACCCTATGGATGTCGCCTACGCCCTTCGGGAGGTGTACTCCGGCATTTACTCATCGGCATCCAAAGTTCATTCTCTGAAGCTGAAGCGGTTTACAGGTGCACTAATACCCGTTACCCTTCCCGACACTCTCTTCCTAGTACACACACAGGAAGAGAAAGAATCCCTGATCACCAAGGGATACGGGGGAGGCACTGGGTCACGCATCTTGACCATTCACGAAGCTCAGGGACTGACGTACGAGTCGGTGATCGTCATGCAAACCAAAGGACAAAAGCTGAAGCTGCACGACAGCGTCCCACATGCGGTGGTGGCATTGTCGCGTCATCGAAATAGCTGTATATACTACACCGATGATAGCGACGATGCGATAGGCCGCTTCGTGATGAGGGTTAAGGCGGTTTCTGCTAAAAGGATCATTGATTATAACCTTAAAATGGCCATCAGAGACGGGAACAATGTGGTGGCGGAGGCCATCGCAGAGTTCGAACGGAGTGGGGCGGCGACGGGAAGTAATTAATATAGGTTACCAAGTAACATAGGTTAAATAAATTGGGTGAACAACCGGAGTGGCCATGGCCACTGGAATGATCTTGCTTGCAGTGGCGTCGTGTGGCGGGTCGCCCTCTTCCCTCTGAAATGGTTGAGGAGAGCGATGGCTGGCACATGCGTCAAACTCGTGAACGGGTGCTGCTTGTGGGATCTCGTCCGCTCCGATTGTGTACTCAATTCAGCATTCTAGTTTGTAATACTTGTATTGATATAAAACTATATATATATTATATATGTTATGTGTATGACACTTAGTTAGGCTTTCGAAGTAAGTTACTTTTGTTAAATAGATGATAAGTAAGTAATTTTTCAAGTATATTATTGTAAAAATATCAAACAAAAGGTGCGAGCCCTGGAGCTTGCAGAGCAAAATAAATTAAACTATAAAAAAAAAAAAAAAAAAAACAACGAATTAAAAGATAAGATATTTCAGGGAAAACTACGTGATTTTTTGATAAATAAGTGTTACTACAGCTTAAAATACTTTCTGAATGATATAATTTAGAATTTTCCTGATGGTGTTGAATTTTTTCATCTAGAGAAAAAAAATTTTTTTTTCTTATGATCTCAAGCTCTAAGTCTTAGAATTACGTACTTGCTAAGCCTCAATTAGTTTATACTCTTAATTACCTAATTTAAGTTTGCAACACCCTCCTAACAGGGTGCATATGTTTACTCATAAATGTATAAGTTGAATGTATTTATGCAATAAAAATAAATAAATAAAATAAAGTACATTCTTAGCAATTATTCACATGGTCCACGGCTAATAATAGTACAACTACCCAAAATCTTGCCGTGGATGTCGTATTTTTTTTAAATTTTATTTGGTAACGAGACGGGCTGGTCGTTTGCCTGATGGTAAGCATAACGCCGGCCCATAAAAATTGCAGTGCACCCAGAACTTAGAAAAATAAAGGCCTGCGCGGCACTTCAGTGCGCTCGTTTCCCTGAGACATTAGGTATTAAGTCTCATAAGCCCGGTAATTTCACTGGATACTCTGCTCATCAAACCGGAACACAGTAATGCTTGCACATTACTGCTTGGCGGCAAACTTCACGAGCAAAGCGGTGGTAACAACCCAGACGGACACTCGCAGAAGAGTTAGTCCTCCCACTAACAATATTTAAGGAGTTTAACGAGTTTAAAGGCCCAAAGGGAATAGGAAAGTGCAGCAGCATTCTCCCTTGGTCTCAACGTCATAATCGACTGCAATCACCAAGATGCCTGCCAAGCATGGTTTGTTGAGGCAAAATCCCCCTTCATGGGCGTGGCCGATTTTCATCAGGCGTTTTAGGACTGGGATGAAGTGTGCACAAATGTCAATAACCAGAAATTGATTTAGTTAAATACGTAATAGCAAACCTTGAATTAAATAAATTAAATAATTCATTTTAGCTGTGTGCAAATTGAAAGCCAGTATTACCAAATTGAAATCAATTATTACGTTATTATTAAAATTGAATAAATACGGTTACTATAATAGATTAATTTAAACTTCGAACTGCTCCTTCATAAAATAAACGTCTTGTTTCAATCCCTGATAAACAATAAATGACCAAACAATGTTTTTAAAGTTTCGAATTGATATTAGAAACGATCAGAATTATCAGTGATATAGTGTTGTTTCTAGTTCTAAAGATTATACAGTAGCAATGATTAATCCTTGATTAATGGCAATGGATATAAATACTGGACCTAACAGAAGAACAAGTCAGTGCTAGTTGCTGTGTGGAACAATGCGTGCCATCATCGTACTTGCTGTGTGCCTTGCTGCGGTTGCTGGTAAGACACTTTATACCTTCACTACTATTACTCTCTGTATTGTGGCTTGTTCATTGATACATATGACTAAACCTTGGGGTCTTCATTGTGTTTGTAAACCATGTGTCGAAAACCATAATAAAGACTTTGGAAGAGCGGCAAATAAAGCGCTTTTAAATTTGTAAAATAAACCGTAGACTACAAATCTCTAACTCCTCCAGTCAACTGGCCAGGTTTTCTGAAAATCTATGAGACATGAGCGAGGATTAGAGAGAACGTATGCGTCGGGATATACACGTCACGTCCGCGTCGTATTGATTATTAGGGTTTCTGGGATACCTACGCAAGTCTGGCTATTTCTTGTCCATAATGTGTTATTTTTCTGACTCTACACCCAAGACGCAAAAGTTATTAGACTCATTACCTAGTTTCATCATAATATTTTTATTTCTAACTAGCTGCTGCCCCGCGGTTTCACTCGCATGGAGATTTTCGATTACGTGGTTTTTATTTTTTACGCGGAACTCTAATTTTTTTCTAAAATTAAAGTAGCCTAAGTTACTCCTTGTAACATCAGCTATCTGCCACTAAAAATCCCGTCAAAATCGGTCCCGCCATTTCGGAGGTTACCCGGAAGAAACAGACAAACAGACAGAAATTTTAAAAATGGTTGTTTTGTTATAGGTGTTAAAGTATACACACTTTCATATGCATTTAGTAAAAAGCTGTTATTTTGATATTACAAACAGATACTTAAATTTTATTTATTTGTATAGATTACTTGTTTGTACTTTTTTAAACATCTGTAATTCAAAAACTAAAGCTGATAAAGAAATTTACCTGTAATTTATAAACTTAAATAAATATTTTGTTGTCAACAGCTGTCCCCAGCAACCCACAAAGGATCGTGGGTGGTTCTGTGACAACCATCGACAGTTACCCCACCATAGCATCTCTGCTGTATTCATGGAATCTGAGCGCGTACTGGCAGGCTTGCGGTGGCACCATCATCAACACCAGGTCCATCCTCACTGCCGCACATTGCCCTTTGTAAGTTAAGTTTATGGTATTACCTTCTCGGCATAGTCAATTCTAAAATATTATTACTAAATAAATTAACACAAATTTTTATCAAGAGCTTTTCAATAGTTACTTTAGGGCCGATTTTTCAATAGTCAGATAGCGTCCTGTTAGATAATTCCCTGAATCATCCAAGTCTGTGGTGATGACAGACGTAAATACATTTTATGGCATTCTTAAGAAATAAACCTTATTTAGGTACCGGTCCATTTTGAAATGAAAGACCCGAAAAACACACTTAAAACACGAAAATTTATTGATTGTATAGCAATCAGTTCGTTAAAGTGCAATTGAAAAATCGGCCCTTAGTGTAGTAAATTTACTATATATATGGCTGTTTAGCGATATATTAGGAACTAGGGTTCACGTGGAAAATAATTTGCAAAAAATTAATAAGACTATTCCCAGCTCCGAAAAGGCTACAACTTGCATTGCTTGTGGCAAGTAAAACTGATGAACTTAGCTAAAATTTCTATACATTTGTTTCCAGCGGTGACGCAGCTAACAGATGGCGCGTCCGCGTGGGATCTACTTGGGCGAACAGCGGTGGTGTCGTCCACAATATTGCATCAAACATCATCCACCCCAGCTACAACAGTCGGACCTTAGATAACGATATAGCCGTCATGCGCACAGCCACTATAATCGCTCACAACAATCAAGTCAGACCAGGATTAATTGCTGGTCCCAACTATAATCTCGGAGACAACCAGGTCGTCTGGGCAGCTGGATGGGGAACCACCTCTGTAAGTTGGATTATTTATGCAAATAACCATGTTGCTGTTTAATATTAGCAGTCTTTACACTAAAGGTATATAATATAGGTAAGCTAGTATGCTACATTACTCAAAAATATTGTCACTTAAAACCAAGTAAGTAATCTATTTTTGCAAGCAATACTGACTGACAGTATTATTTCTTTTAGGCCGGAGGTTCCGCTTCGGAGCAGTTGCGTCACGTCCAGATCTGGACTGTCAATCAGAACACATGCGCACAGCGCTACGCAACAGTCGGCGACACAATCACGGCCAACATGCTCTGCTCCGGCTGGCTCGACGTTGGCGGTCGCGACCAGTGCCAGGGTGACTCCGGCGGTCCTCTCTACCACAATGGTATTGTCGTCGGTGTCTGCTCCTGGGGACGTGGTTGCGCTCAGGCTTTCTTCCCAGGCGTCAATGCTCGTGTGTCTCGCTATACCGCTTGGATTCAGGCTAACGCTTAAGTTTACAATGATGTCACAATGGTATATTTTTAATAAAAAAATCCTGCACTACAGTATGTATGACTTTTCTTATCTCCGAGGCCTTTAAACATTTTTTTCTTTTTCTTTGACTTCTCAATAGGAAGAACACACCAACCGAACCCACTCTTTAGTATTAAAATGAAACGAATTAGTATTGAAATGATGAGTCACGATTAACATGACATAGTTGTAAAGATCGAGTATATTTACGAGGCACTCAACAAGGTCTGCATAAAACATAAACAAACGTTACCCACTCATATGGGCAGTTGGGCACACACAGATATACAAAATAAACATCCAAGATTCGAGAACAAACTTTATGTTTACCACACAAAATCTGCTCCGGCCGGCAACCAAACCCGGGATTCGCTTTGCAGGAAGGATCACTACGAACATTGCCACGGATCCGTCAATTAATAAAGTCTTTACCTAAGGTACGCCGCGAGGCCTATCTTGGGGCTCAGTTTTTTTATATCTAGTTGTAGGTGAAAAACAAGCATACGGACCACCTGATCCGTCTATAATGAACAACCGCATCACCATAGAGGTACTGTTAATACGTTGCCTACTCTGCAACTACCTCCTGGCAGATTTTGTACCTAATTGGTAGAGGGACTAAATCGCGTTATGACTAAATTTCATATTTAATGGGCTCTATGTGTAGACCAGTGTTAATAGGTAATGACCGTTCTGCGCTGAGTCTGATAAACACGTCTACATATCGCTTCCTTGCGAAAATTTTTGTAAATGTTTCTTGTTTGTCTAAACTAATTTTGATGAAATTTGGAATGTAAATAAATTACTTTATGGATTAACATATGGGCTATAAAAATATACTCTATAGTTTGTACATGTAAGTATGCTACCTGCTATTAATTACACATAACTATACGCACGTAATATGACAGTGCTAAACATGTATGAATTTAATGAATTTAGAAATCAAGCTATTATTGAAATAATAGGAAGGTTCAATGCAATTTTCCGGTGACGTAATAGGGAATGTGCAAGTGCATGTTTTAAGTTCGTTTGAAATATATTTTTTTCCAAATATATATCATCCTGACTGTATAATGATATAACTTTTCAATTGCAGAAAATATTATTAAAAAGTGCAAAATAAGAGAGCGAAATTCAAATCTGCGAAACGCTTCAACATTGGTCGAAACGAAAAGTGACGTCACGTGACGTGACGAATCGGCGACGAAATTCAATGATGCCAATTTAGTCCTTTCGGAGCCTAGATCTAGCTATTTTTTTATTGTTTAGCCCCGTAAATAAGAATTTAGCCCCAAATCTTGCCCATAATTATCATCTGTCAAGTACCAAAATAAACAAAGATTTTAGGGCAGGTTAAGCTCCTGCTTGGGTAGATTGAGCTCTTTTTGAAATTAGATTTATCTTCAAAACCTGAGACCGAGTTGGCAGCACTGGAGGATAAATATCCAGGTCAAGAAAAAAGAAAGGCATGTAAGTACAGACTATTGTACTTTTTTATATAGTTGATAATATGTCAATAGGAGCGAGTGTGGCCGAGCGGGAATTTGTGCGACTTTCGCTCCGACGCACCATAGTTCGAATCTCCACTCGGCCCGCACTAATGCCAATAAATATTATTCCTTGATAATATATTTATTGCTAGTAAATATATCAAGTTATGTGCGGATTATTCATACTCGCTCTAAAACGGTGAAGGAAAACATCGTGAGGAAACTGGCATGTTCAAGAACCAAAAAAAATTAGAGGACATGTGACATCCACCATGAAATATGTCACAGAACATAAATTAACTAGGTACTTATAACTGCTTGTATTATTACTCTATGGTATAACTTGGCATAGAACGTCATCGAAGCCCGCGAAAAATGGCAGCGTTTAAACAGTTAAATATATGCGATGTTTTAAATATGATTTAAAAAATTAATTTCTACATTTCCAAAAGTATTTATAATTGTTTTACTGTGTTACATCGACGTAAATAGCTAATTAAAAATGTTAATATGTCTGTTTAGCCTATTTCTATTATTATATTATTTCTACTATTATTGCAACGAGACATGATATTAGTTTATTGTACTGTGATTATAATTTAACTAATTTTGTTATTGCATTCAATTACAATTAAAATATTATTATATTCTTTTTATAAGCTGTAACACAAGCTGCAATCTTAGTTGTACGTCCGTTTTTGGACCAACTGTCATGAACAAATTTCGATTTATGAATAAGATCTTCTTTTGTACACGGTTTTAACAACAATAAATATTTCAATACATTTCATTTCAAAAAGATTACAAGCATATTCCATATTAGCTTCAGCTGCTTTCATGCGTAAACCATATAATCAAAAGCGTACACATCCTTTGTCAATTTCTTTCATATTAAGGCAATGGTGTTATGGTGTTTCCATATTAGTGCAGGATCGAGTTTGAACCCTAATATTTTGATAAGGACGGATATGGATTCTGTTGTTTGATGAAAACGGTTTTTTGACGGGTTTGTGTCCGTGGAGAGCACAATTGTTGTATCGTCTGCTTACTCAGTTGTCTCTTCGTTCATACAACCATGGCCAGGTCATTAAGACATACAAGAAATAGTACATTTCCTCCTTCAGGAATGCCCATGTCAACAGTATCAGCTGCAGATCATCTGCTTTCTGTTGTAAGAACATACTTTATGAGTTCCAAGGATGTTTCCCCTATTTCGTAAACACATTATTTACAAAATTGTTCGGAGATTGAGGACCAGAAATTTTCTATGAAATGCTAGGGTATATCGCTCTTAAATAACTTGAAAATTATTTATTTTAAAAAATATAGGGTTAGTGGAGAGGGTATGATGCACCTATATGTATATAATATGGTGAAGGAAAATACCGTTAAGTAACCCACATGTTCGAGAACAATTAAATTCGAAGAGATGTGCTGCACAGGGTCCACGTGGTGGGTTATGGCCAATATTCTCTCTCTCTGAGAGAAGGCCGGTATCCCAGCAGTTGGATCATAACAGAATGATGATGATGTTGCACCTTTGCACACGAAGCGGTTTGCTTCTACATACAAACGTTAGGAATAATACCTTTTAGTATTTTCTTAGGGTTTCGCGATGAATACCTATTGAAACAAACAATGATCAGAAAACAGACTCAGGCAGTGGAACCCCTTGCCTGAGTTGGGATTCTTCTGGGCCTCATTTACTCGCGACTGAAGAAGTATATTCTTAGCAAGTATTCACATCAACCGTGTGGTCCACAGCTAAGAATAGTACAACTACCCAAAATCTTGCCGTGGATGCCGTGTAATATCCAAAGGGAATAGGAAAGTGCAGCAGCATTCTCCTTTGGTCTCAACATCATAATCTACTGCCACCACCAAGGCGCCTGCCAATCTTGGTTTGTTGAGGCAAAATCCCCCCTTCATGGGCGAGGCCGATTTTCTTCAGTGGGCGTTTTCGGACTGGGATGATGTGTGCACAAATGTCACTAACCAGCAGCTGATTTAGTTAAATAGTTAAATGCAAACCTAAATTAAATAATTCTTTTTAGCTGTGTGCAAATTGAAATCAAGTATTACGCTATTATTAAAATTGTATCGCTATTGTTAGTTACAATATTAAAAACTTTGAACTACTCCTTCTTAAAAAAACGTCTTGTTACAATCCCTGATAAACAATAAATGGCCAAACATTTTTTTTAAGTTTCGTTTTGATATTAAAATAAATTTAATGTATGTTAATCAAAGACGGGATCAGAATTATCAGTGATATATTGTTGTTTCGAGTTCTAAAGATTATGCAGTTGCAATGATTAATCCTTGATTAATGACAATGGATATAAATACTGGACCTAACAGAAAAACAAGTCAGTGCTAGTTGCTGTGTGGAACAATGCGTGCCATCATCGTACTTGCTGTGTGCCTTGCTGCGGTTGCTGGTAAGACACTTCATACCTTCACTACTAATACTTCTATTACTCTCTGTATTTATTGTGGCTTGTTCATTGATAAAAATGATTTGTCATTTTTATCAATGAACAAGGTCCAAGGTTTGCCTTGGGGTCTTGATTGTATTTGTAAACCATGCGTCGAAAACTATGAAAAAGACAATGGAAGAGTGGCAAATAAATTGCTTTTAAATTTGAAAAAGAAACCGTAGAGTACAAATCTCTAATTCCTCCAGTCAACTGGCCAGGTTTTCTGAAAATCTATGAGACATGACCGAGGATTAGAGAGAACGTATGCGTCGGGATATACACGTCACGTCCACGTCGTACTGATTATTAGGGTTTCTGGGATACCTACGCAAGTCTGGCTATTGCTTGTCCATAATGTGTTATTTTTTTAATTCTACACCCAAGACAAAATCGTTAAAGCGAAAATTATTAGACTCATTAACTAGTTTAATTTGAATATTCTTATTTCTAATTACTTGGTTTTGTTTTTTCATACATCTATAACTTAAAAAGTAAAGCTGATAAAGAAATTTACCTTTAATTTTTAGCATAATTTTAGTATTAGTAGTCAGTAGCAACTAAAATATTTCTAACAACAGATATTGTGTAAACTAGAATAATGTGTTGATCCAATAAGTTTGCACCGAAAGTGGCAAGTGGCGATTTCGAAATTACGCCATATAATCACAGTAAAGACTGCGAAACTTAAAGCTATTCATTAAATAAACATTTTCTTGTCAACAGCTGTCCCCAGCAACCCACAAAGGATCGTGGGTGGTTCTGTGACAACCATCGACAGATACCCCACCATAGCATCTCTGCTGTACTCATGGAATCTGAGCGCGTACTGGCAGGCTTGCGGTGGCACCATCCTCAACAACAGATCCATTCTCACTGCCGCTCACTGCACTGTGTAAGTTTAGTTTCTAGTTAAAGTTTTTTAGATGTTATTTAAACAAGAACAATCCATTAGAAATCAAAAGAAAGCAAATGCATATTAATTACTACTGTAACGCGTGGCCAAGACAATTTAGGCATATGTCCAGCTCGTCTCGTTACCAAATAGCATCATAAAAAGATGTATAGGTACCGTCCACTTTTCTTCATCATTGTAGGATTCGATCCACGGACGTAAAGATTGACGGGTATCGTCAATACCACCAAACCCATCATCGCTTTATGTTGCAAAACGTTATTAAAATTAATTAATTTACTCCCAGAAAACATATTATAGTTTGTCTGCTTGTAGAACGTAGCAGCAATATTGATATTTTTTTAAATACATTATAGGCTTGCGTTTGATCACTATATCTGGTGGTAAGTGATGATACGGTTAAAAAAAATATTATAATATCAATAAACTTTCAGCGGTGACGCAGCTAACAGATGGCGCGTCCGCGTGGGATCCACTTGGGCCAACAGCGGTGGTGTGGTCCACAATACTCAAACAATTATGAACCACCCCAGCTACAATCGTTTTACCCTTGATAACGACGTCTCCATCATTCGCACGGCCTCCATCATTTCCTATGTGAACAATGCTGTCCAGCCCGCTATGATTGCTGGATCTAACTACAACCTCGCTGACAACCAGGTTGTCTGGGCTGCTGGATGGGGAACCACCTCTGTAAGTTACACTATGCAGGCTACGCTATGTTATTTATGAATGCAGCCATGGTCAATACTGTTTATTTTTGGTAGTTTTTATAATACTTATATTGCTTTTCTTTGTATACATAGGACAAGCATGTCGTTTGCCTAAAGGAGAGCATACGACCTGCCCACAACAACACCAATAGTATACTTCAAAAATCAGTTCTTTTAAAAAAAGGCCTGCATGGTACGCTCGTTAATTCTCATAGGCCCAGTCACTAACAGTCACTAACGGGGTACAGTAATGTATGTACAATTATACAGTAATGCTTCATGACAGATCGTGGTACCGCAGCAGCGGTACGACCAAGATTTGCCCTCGTTGAAGAGTCCTAGTAATAACACCTGGTGGCGCTATTGATTTCGTATAGCTTACAACTAGATAACTTAAACATTGGGTCCGTGTGGGCCGGAAGCTCATATTTTCAAAATTTTGTGTGTTGAGCGTTTGATTGATGCGACGCGTAACCAATATGCTAGCACTTATTTGGCTCAACGGATCAGCATTGCGGTTCAACGAGGCAATGCCGCCAGCATGCTGGGTATGCTTCCAACTGGTAGTGAGTTAGAACATTTCGATTATCTATGCCTACTTTGGCTTGTAGATTGTCCAACTGTTTTTGTAGCTAGGTTAGATGCAGTGTTTATTTATGTATTAGCTATTTATGTATAGTTTAATCCCTAAAAATCTTACAATTTTATTCTTTTTATAGGCGGGAGGGTCACCTTCGGAGCAGTTGCGTCACGTCCAAATCTGGACTGTCAACCAGGTCGCATGCAGGCAGCGCTACGCAACACTTGGTTACACACTTACTGACAACATGCTCTGCTCCGGCTGGCTCGACGTTGGCGGTCGCGACCAGTGCCAGGGTGACTCTGGTGGTCCTCTCTACCACAACGGTGTCGTTGTCGGTGTCTGCTCCTGGGGAGAAAGTTGCGCACTAGCTCGCTTCCCCGGTGTCAATGCTCGCGTATCCCGCTTATCTTCTTGGATACAGGCTAATGCTTAAGCTTACGATGTTATTACAATTATTATTTTTATAATAAAATGGGCTAAGTAACAGTATATGACTTTTTTATTGTAAATTATTAGAAACTACTTCTGACTTTCTCTATTTCGAATTAGTTTACAAGACTTGCAAAGACAATAGACATGTTATCTAATCAAACGCGAGTCCAGTCCAATTGCGATTAGTTTTACATTTATTTAGACAACGACATACAACAATATGACAAGACATACATCGACATACACTCAATCATAATTTAGGTGTGCTTGTGTGCGCTGACGGACCGTAATATCCCAATATAAGCAAGATACAAGTGTGTAAAATTTATTTTACCTTAAAAGCTCAACAAAAAATTCCGTGGCACTATATATTTATTTTTTATAAATGTATTATTTTACAATTAAGCCATAATAACAATTTAATGTAAAAATTAAAGATGAATATATATTTACACGGAAATATACTTACATTATTAGGCGCAGCATAATAATCCTTACAAAAATAAGTCAATTTATGATCTCTGTTTATTGACCAGAAAATTTGCCGTTCTCAGTACGTTATTTGGGCGCATAGTTATAAAAGGAACCTACCTACCATTACCTAATAGTAACGAGCCGCACAGTTAAGTCAGCACCCACCCTGCGCAGGTCAGATATTAAAATCACTTATCAGCGGCGCAAGTACGAAGGTCGGTTCGATAAATTTGTCGGACCGAAAAACTCGATAAATTTATCGAATGTTGCGAGTACCGAAGTCAGATCGTAAAGTATTGTAGTAGCTCTATATTCTCTTTGGATTCGACCTAGCTATTCGATAACTTTTGTCGAAAGTATTGAGGTTCGATAAAAGTCGATAACATCCACTTTATCGATTTGAACTGTCGTTTTATCGAATTTTATCGATCAAAAAGATCCGTACTTGCGCCGAAGATTCTGAAAATTATTTTACTGATAGAAAACGTATAGAACTGAGTGCAATATGGGCTATGTTTTATTGTAATACTATATAGCTTTAACTTGCGGCTACGTTTTGCTTGGTATCATACACAGTAGGTATAGTACAGCATAAGGAAAAAATAAATATTTTTCCTTTCTATTATTCTTATTATTGTGGTATATTATATAATAAAGTGTTATATTTATCTGTATCAAACACAATCATTCGCAACTAAATTATGTATCATATTTTTGATATTAACATTATTGATAGCCTGCCGTTTGACTAAGATGCCACTAGATAGAAGAGAGTTATTTAGTAGAATTAGGGCAGATTTTTCAATTGCTCTTTAACGAAGTGATTGCTATACAATTAATTAATTTTCGTGTTTTTAGTGTAAGATTATATAAAGTGAGTAATTTATAGTTTCAATTCCGCGATAAAGAATGTCTAATGGCCTAAGTTCGATCTATACTGAATGATGGCTTTGCCAACCCTTACTGGTTATACCCAGTTACTGATGGCTTTGCCATATACTGGTTAGTCCCAGTTACTGATGGCTTTGCCAACCCTTACTGGTTATTCCCAGTTACTGATGGCTTTGCCAACCCTTACTGGTTATACCCAGTTACTGATGGCTTTGCCATATACTGGTTAGTCCCAGTTATTGATGTTTTTGCCAACCCTTACTGGTTATTCCCAGTTACTGATGGCTTTGCCAACCCTTACTGGTTATTCCCAGTTACTGATGGCTTTGCCAACCATCCATGCCTGATTCTATTAAAAACTTGTTTTTAGTGTGTTTTTCGGGTCTTTCATTTCAAAATTAATGGACCGTTAGCTAACTAAGGTTTATTTCTTTAGAATGCCATAAAATTTATTTACGTCTGTCTTCGCCACAGACTTAGATGATTCAGGGAATTATCTAACAGTACGCTATATGACTATTGAAAAATCGGCCCTTACTATTACAAAATGATTTAAGTATAGTAATAAAATTAAAGATAACATAAGCTTACATTTGGTTATAATTATGTGGACGTTATCATTTCATTTTTACAACTGATATAATAAGCAAAAATGATAAACGTTCGTATCAATCAGTGTTCAAAAAAATATTCAAAGTGTGGTTGAAATTTGTGGCTTAACATAAAATAATACAATAATGCGTACCGTAATTATCATAGCTTTGTGCCTTACTGTTGCTACAGGTATGTCCATCTTTATAAAACTATTTTGTCTTACTACTTACCTATATTTAGGTATATGTTATAGTTATTTGAAATATTCGAATGCCTAGCTTCGGACTCGATTGTATAAAGAAAGTAGATAGTATAGTAGGTTCAAAGCGTCAAATCAAAACAAAATCAAAGCAAAACGAGTTGTAGATGCGTCGCAATGATCTGATGTGCTATTTAGTAGCAACACATTTTTTTTTGTCGATAGGTAGTCAAGTCATACTCGTGAGGCACAAACAAGTAATACTAACTACTAATAATAAATAAATAAATACAAGCTTTTGCTTAGCTTAGGGATCTGAGGCTTATCTTTTCATTTATGTTAGCATGTTCAAGGACAATGTACTCATAGTAACTAGTAACTACCTAATTAAAAAAAAAAGTGATGGGCAAAGGGACTGAGCAAATTGAAAAAAAAGATGTTGACGTCTTAATGTATATATTACGACGCACATAATAAATAATATTCCTAGAAAATGAGTCAGTACAAACTATTACAAACAGAGTAACGGAAAGAACACATCGTAAGGTGAAAGATAGTGGTACCAATTCACTAGGTCATCAATTTAATCACGTGCAGATCCACAAAACGATTGGAATATTATCTTAAAGTCTATAAAACATCTGACAGATTGATGGTAACGTACTGTTGTTATTTACAACAGATCCGTCATACTTCAAATATCAAAAATAGAACTTTGGACAACGGTAAAAAAAGAACACCTACTTGACATTGGCGAAATTGTGGTTAACATTCCACAGAAGCCAGGAAATAAAGAAAGAAGAAGAACGGTAACATAACTGTCTGAAAAACAGTCACGATAAATCAATCGACTTTTAATACAGTACGACGTCATACACAATAAATAGAATCAATACTAGGTACTTGAAACAAGTTGAGTTTTTGCGACAGAAAAATGTGAATGATTAACTACGGAACACCAATTTACGGATTCTATCCTAATAACACATTTACTGAAACATAGGGGTCTTACCACAAAAAAATTAAACACACGTTAAACCTGTGTAAATCACTGTTTAAGGCCTAAACATGCCGCGAGATTAAATATGAGCAACCACAAATCCTGATTTAAGTAGTGTCTAACCATTGTCTAACACAATTCTGTTGTGACATTTCTAATATTTTTTGACGTTTATCTTTAGACTCTGTCTAGCTAAACAGGCGACTATAAATGGTTTTTTTGTGGTAACACTATCTGTTTTTAAATTGTCATGGTTAACAAGACTACGAATATTATCCGTAGAAACGGAATATTTACCACATAGAGTATAATAATCATATTATTTCATTTGAGTTTCCGATATTTCGGCGCTGATGCAAACGCCATGACATGAAAGAACTGATCAGGTTATTCCGGGATCAGTAAGAAACTGACGTTCGTAATTTGATTGCATAGAGATGGATTTGTTTTTTTTTGTAACACAGGTTTTTAAAGTTCATATACGTTCATCTGCAGTCAATTCAACACCAAAATCAACTGTTCATTTCAGGTGTCCCCAGAAACCCACAAAGAATCGTCGGTGGCGCCTTGACTACTATCGACCAGTATCCTACGATTGGTTCTTTGTTGTACTCGTGGAACTTAAACACGTACTGGCAGGCCTGTGGTGGCACGATCATCAACTCCAGGGCTGTTCTGACTGCCGCTCACTGTCCAGTGTAAGTAATAACCAATGATATTTCATAATTTTGCTTTTTATTAGATTATTGTAACTTTTATAATATATGTAATAGGGATATATAGTAAATAGATAAACGCCCAGAAAAAAATTACAGAAGAAAGCCAAGGATATATTTGATGATATATTTTTATATATCCTTTATAAATTTAATAAATTGTCATTATGTATACCTGAAATTTTTGATTGATATTTGAAAATAACCCTGGAATTAAAAAGGATTCTAATTTTAGTTATTACTTTCAGCGGTGATACAGTCAGCAGATGGCGTGTCCGCGTTGGATCCACTTACGCCAACAGCGGTGGTGTGGTCCACTCCGTTGAATCCATTTCCCTCCATCCAAACTACGAAAGTTCATCCCTCAACAATGATATCGCCATTCTGCTCACTGTTAACACCATTGTCTTCGTGAACAACGCTGTTCGACCGACTCTCATTGCTGGTTCTAGCTACAACTTGGCAGATGACCAAGTCGTTTGGGCAGCTGGTTGGGGGACCACTTCAGTTAGTAAATTTAACCTTTGAATAATATGATTTCGGCTTCTCTTTAGGATTGTAAGTAAATCTGTGGTTCTTTTATCCTGCAGGTTGAGGGATCATCGTCAGAGCAACTTCGTCACGTCCAGATTTGGTCGGTCAACCAATCTACTTGCAGCAACCGCTACGCGACTATTGGTTTGAGAGTTACGGAAAACATGTTGTGCTCTGGCTGGTTGGATGTCGGCGGTCGCGATCAGTGCCAAGGGGACTCTGGCGGCCCGCTTTACCACAACAACATTCTCGTTGGAATATGCTCTTGGGGCTATGGGTGTGCTTCCGCTTTCTTTCCAGGAGTCAATGTTCGCGTCTCTAAATATACTGCTTGGATACAAACTACTGCTTAATAACATAGTCTAAACTCTAAGATTTTTATTAAAAATGTATATTTTCCATTATGTTTTTTATTTATTAAACTGATCGTTGGAAGGATGAAGGAGACCTTTGCCCAGCAGTGGAAACAATCATTGTTGAATTGACCTTTAAAAAAAATGAATAACTAAATAACGCCCAACGTAAAAAGATCCTGACCACTAAATTATATAAAAGAAACCAACGGTCTTACCACAAAAAAAAACTCACCCTAAACATGTGTTAAACAGCGTTTAACTCTTAAACAAGCCTTAGTCGCGTGTTTAAATATGAGCAACCACAAATCTTGATTTAAGGAGTGTCTAATCGTTGTCTAACTCCATTCTGTTGTGATATTTCTTATCATTTCAGACGGTTTACCTTTAGACACTGTCTAGCTACACAGGCGTCTAAAAGTTATTTTTGTGGTAACACTGAAAGTTTTTGTAGATAAATCCGAATATTGGAAATGGAAAGATTGTTTTTAGTAATAGATTCCATTAATAACATGTTACCAAGTGAAATTACTGCCGTGCCTTTGTACGCCCAGTGCGAGCATCTATAACTGTTAATTGCGCCCCAATGGCCTTTTCTGCGTCCGGTGCAAGCTTCTACAACAGCTGTGCCGTAACTTCTACAACTGCGCTCTAACTTCTACAACTGCGCCCTAATGTTCTAGTGTTACGCGGGTCACGTAGTGTCTACCTCTCCAGGTTCTGCGCCCTGTGCCTGATGGGAACCACTCGCACCACCTTATTTACTGAACTATGATCACCACGGCGTTTCCACCATTGTGCATAATATATTACCAGTCTGCATTTATACCACAAGCCCGAAGCACATGTTTGTGTCACTATTCTATAGCAAAAGTGACTCAAAGGGTAGGCAGTGTGGATAAGACAAAAAGCGAAGTATGATATTAAATGAATATTTTGTATATTAGGTGTAGGGTTCCGATCGATTTTCTAGGTATCTTCAAGTCGCAAGTTAACTGTATTTTCTAGGCAAGATCAGCAGGAAATTGTAAACAGTGAAACTGAAATTGTAAAAGGGAAATTGTATCAATGTATTTTAAACATAGACACAATTTCCGAGCCATAAAAAAAAATCAAATTCTATTAAAAATATTATTATTTTAGCTCGCAAGACAATACTATGCTATCTACATACCTCAGATGTCTGGTCTAATTGATATTCTTATCGATTGTTATCTAATTACTTAATTACCTGATTATACGATTCATTATAAATACCTATTAAGATACGTGTGTATTTTTTACCTGAACTTTTCCTGAAAGCAAAGTGTTTTGATACATTTTAATATTGCTATCATTAATTTATAGAATTTTTCAAAACTAAACCAAGGAGGTTTCTAAATTTTTTTGGTAACGAGACGTTTCCTGGTCGGTTGCCTTATGTGCTACCCAAAAATTTGTGTGTAAAACAAATCATGACTATTTTTAAGAGAACAGTGAAGAGATTTCTCTCAGAGAAGGACATGTAACCCGTTGCCACTGCCTCTGGTATTGCAGACGTTCATAAGCAGCGGTGACCACTTAAGATCAGGTCCGCACGCTCGTTTGTCACCCTAAACTAAAACATACTTAACCCTAAAAAACACATAACGACTTGCGCGGCACTGCAATGCGCTCGTTACCATAATACATTAGGTATTAATTCTCTGCAGCGTTCTCTTTGCTCGTGAAGACTGTCGCCAAACAGTAATGCGGAAGCATTACTGTGTCCGGAACACAGGGAGGAGGTTCTATGATTCTAAAAAAAAAATACAGTCTACATATATGTAGACTGTATTTTTTTTTCCAAAGATAGTAGTAGATAGTAGTTCCAAAGATTACCACTTATAAACTTACTTGAAAACCACTTCATCTTCTTATAAAATTAGCGATTGGTACCACTATACCAAATAATCGTTCCAGTATGCGCTACATGCCTTTCCAGTTGCGTTATTTAGCAGTGGTACTGCGGCTCCATTGAGATCAGAGATACACGCACTTAAACATTTTACTTAACAGGATTAGAGGCCACTTGGGCAGACTAAAAGGATAAAGGACACAGATTATTCAGGATTTATAGTCTTTGGTAAAGGACAACCATAATTAAAATAACCAAAGAATAGAAAACGTGTAATTATACATAAAAATACATTAATTTTTAATTGCATTGAATTATTATAAACAATATCTACTTGGCTTTTTTTATGTTATTGATAACGAGACGAGCTGGTCGTTTGCCTGATGGTAAGCATAACGCCCGCCCGTAACAATTGCAGTGCCACTCAGAACTTTGAAACACAAAGGCCTGCGCGGCACTGCAGTGCGCTCGTTACCCTGAGACATTATAGGTATTAAGTCTCATAAGCCCAGTAATTTCACTGGATACTCTGCTCATCAAAACGGAACACAGTAATGCTTGCACATTACTGCTTGGCGGCAGACTTCACGAGCAAAGCGTTGGTACTAACCCAGATGGACACTCGCAGAAGAGTTAGTTGTCCCACTAACAATGTTACGTATAGAGGCCACGCAACACATTCAGCCCAAGATTCACTTCGTTGTAGGTGTCATGCACACACATATATACACAACACAAAAATCCAAGTCCCAAGAACAAAATTTATGCTCCCTGCAACAAGTTTGCCCGGGACGGAGATGAACCCAGTGCCCTCCCTTTGTTTTGCCGATAATGTAATTCCAACAAAGGTGTGAAAAGGAAAAGAGTTTGACACGCTACCATGCATCAAGTATATTGATGTAGTACAACATGCGGCCTGTTGTTCTAAAAAGTCGTATCATAAAGAATTAGCAAGTAAAACTAAAGGATTTGGAGACTTAGATAAACTTATTTAAACGTATTTCCCGATTCTGTTGGTTTTTTCACTAAGAGATAATAATTGGATTACTTACGATTAATCTATATACATGTTTTTGACCGTTGGACATCGATAAGACCTCACTGTTGTGACTTAATTGGTGCCTATGCTGTTCAATTTGATCTATCGGTATAGTTCATGTGACGAAAATGTAATGAAAGGGTTGCGGGAACATTCCCACAACTAAATTAAATGCTGGCATTTATCTGTCTTAGCATTGCTATTCAACGACAATACCGCCAGTATACTGGGTACGCTGTGCTACCAACTGATAGTGGGCTAGAACATTTGCTTGGATAATCTATAGACCTACATTGGCTTCTAGATTATCCAACTGTTTTTGTAGCCAGGTTAGACGTAGTCTGTATGTATTAATTGTGTTTATGTGTTAGTTAAAAAAGGGGTTTAACCCATTGAAAAAAACGCAAGTATGTATTCCCTTCCCTTATCTGCTCGTTGTTGGGATTTATGATCCTATTAGTTTCGGATTCCCTACAGCAAATCCTAATTTGGGGTAATTTTTTTTTAAATTCTATTTTATAACCGGCCGAGCTGGTCGTTTCCCTGATGGTAAGCATAACACTGGCTTTTGTACTTCAAAGTTCTGGTACTGCAGTGCGCTTGTTACGGTGAGACATTAGAAATTAAGTCTCATATGCCCAGTAATTTCACTGGCTATTTATCAAAACGGAACACAGTAATGCTTGCAGATTACTGTTTGGCGGCAGACTTCGCGAGCAAAACTGTGGTATCAACCCAGACGGACACTCGCAGAAGAGTTAGTCCTACCACCAAGTAAAACTTAGAAACAATTGCTTGCTTTGCTTACAGCGCAGCGCTGCCGCCCTAGACAGAGAAGGTAATAGACGACTAGATAGCTTGCATCTCATTCATACAAGAAAGAGAACCACTTATGCATACTTCATGTAAAGAAAAGAGATAGAACGATATGACTTTTTGTTTCATGTCGCGTGCCGGTTTTTCCAAGGTCATTCACACTATTGTGCGAAACAAACATTGACAGTTCGCCCTATATTCTGGAGTTCGCCGCAGTTTTGACGCTTTTATTAATTGAAACCAGACTGTGAACACGTTTTATTACTTCCAAATTGTGAATAACAATTTCCCTAACAAATTTACTATGAGAAAATGGTTCGGTGCAGTGTGTTAGGATGCAAAAGTGACAGTGAACAAAAACTTCCCGATTTGTCTTTTCTCTCGTAAGTACAGTACTTTTGGATCATATTTAGGCTTCAAAATTGATTGCTAAACATATAAACACTCTGGACAACAACATTTAGAATAGAACTATGTTCATTAATATGCAATAAAGTTGAATTCAATCAATGTTAGATTCTAATCCTTCTACCAAAAAATATCTCAGTTTGGTGTTGCCTTCATTCGAAATTATTTTTCCCCAAACCACGTATTTTTATGTCATATAAATATATAAACACTACTACAATACAAATACTACTACACAAATAAATAAAATTGAACTGATTAGACTATACAAATAAATAAAATTGAAGTGTCTGTTTGTAATATCAAAATAACAGTTTTTTACCAAATGCATATGAAAGTATATACGGTACCTATAACAAAACAACCATTTATAAAAATTTTGTCTGTCTGTCTGTTTGTTTGTTCCGGTTAATCATCGAAACGGCTGGGCCGATTTTGACGGGACTTTCACTGGCAGATACCTGATGTTACAAGGAGTAACTTAGGCTACTTTTATTTTAGAAAAAGAATTAGGGTTCCGCGCAGAAAAATAAAAACCATGAAATCCAATATCTCCGCGTGGGTGAAACCGCCAACCTTATGGTAAAAAGTAGCCAGTAGAAAAGTGTGAAAATGTGACTTTGAATGAAAGATGCAATACAGAAATGAACTAATAATGAACCGTCTGATTGCAGTGCTGTAATATAATTGTTGTCACCAATTCCCTTGAAGTAGCTGAATGATTTGAATGATATTTGCATTAAGTTCTATAACCACGAAAGCAAACTTTAGATCGCAAAAAATCCAGTTCCTATAGGGTAACGCGTAGGCTAGTTAATTACAAAACAGGGGACCTATTTTTGAATGTCACGAATGATTTCGAAATCACCGATGACAAAATTCTCAGCGATGACTTTGAAATTACTAATTTGCAAAAGTAGTATTTTTTAAAGTCATACCCTGTATACCAATCATACAACTATTTCTCAGCTTTGATCACAGATAAACTTGTGACTGTATTCTATTTATTTTTCTTTTTTAAGTTGTAAATTGTGCTCACGTCAAAATTGGCACTAAATATTCATATCTATGACGGCTACAGCCGGATTTTGATAATCTGTGCTAGCGTTTGGTTGTAGATTGATTTAGTAAAATGGTAACACAGTGACATTTGTCAGTTGGACTGTCATGTTGACAAGCTGTCAGGGGTTGTTTATGAAATGGTGACACGCTGCCTTTTGAGAATATAACGGTCATGTTGGTAAGCGGTGGGAGGTTATCGAAGTTACGAGCTATATAGTTGGTAGCGTTACAGTGTCTAGATCTCTTAGCTCTCGGCTCTCAAGCTGAACAGACCTCTCCTATAGCTGGAGGTATTTGGTAATGTTGTGTTGTCTTGAGTTGGCTCTTTAGTGCAACGGACGTCTCCTGCTGTGCTGGCCACTATGCTGCGCGGTTAGTCCCACGTGATGGAGTGCTGGGATTTGCTGGGCGAGAGGTGCGTGGAGCGCCGCGAGCTGCGTGTTCGCTATTCGGTGTGGTTGTGGAAGAGACGAGGCGACGAGGGTGTCGCTGCTAAGTATAACCTTTCATTTACTTTCAACTGTTGTGGTGGCTTGGGCAGGACTATAAGGGGCGTTGGGAGGTCCTGTGGGCGAGTGCCCAAAAACTTGTTGAGTGGCGGATCGATTGCGATTGAGTGATGGAGTACACGAACGAAGCTAAGAGTAGACTACTAAGTAATGAAAGTACACTTTGGTTGTAACCGACATTTCCCATGGTAACGCCCACGTGGAATTGCTTGGCTATGTCTGATGATAATAGGTAAAATGAATCTACCCACTTCTTGTTAATTATTGTTTTATGCAGGTTTGAAGTACCCACCCAACGTGTGTGTGTATCTATATCTCCGTCATCAGAAGTGGGATCGGTGTTGGTTCAACCATGAAGTGTGCCATGAGAAGACGTTGAAAGTGTTTTGTGACGATGCCAAGTTTGAATTTGTGGTGATAATGCCTGCGAGGCAAAGTGCCCGGGTTCGATCTCGGTCCGGTAAAGCTTTGTGTGGCGAGCGTGAAGTTTGATTTGTTTGGTTTAAGTTGAACTTGGATGTTTGTGTTGGGAAACTATTACCGTTTTTCCTTTAAATCTAGTGTGTATGCTAGTGTGGTAGTTACAAAGTATATTGCAGACTAACGTAACTACGTTACATCGCTGATGTGGTACGGCAGATCGTTGGTGAGGTGCTGCATTCATGTGATCGGCAGAGTCGCGGCGTTAGCAACAGCGCGATGTAGTACTTAAGATTATTGCTGACAAGTTTCATGTGATCGGCGTAGTGTTCATTTAGTACTGTGTGACTCAGGAATTGATAAGTAAACTACGCCTACTAATCATTTTACAATGTTTTCATGTGACTGCTGACTGCGGGAAAGGGCTGGTGCTGTACATGTGATGGTGACATATAGCTTCTTCGGTCATCAAGAGAGTGAGCATCCACTAGTCGTCAGCTAGTGAACGTGTGCTCCAGAGTTGTGCGAGGAGTGTTACAGATAAGTGGTATTCGGTTAATGATTGGGGGTCCGAATTGTAAAACAGTGCTATGGTAATTTATTGAAGCGTGAGAGGTTTCATGAATAAGTGAGTGCAAAAGGGGGTAGTTCCTAAAAAAGGTTATCTGTTGGTTGCAATAGACTACTGTGCAAGGCTTTCTTATTTGAAAATATCATCTGGGTTTGATCACCAGATAGATAAACGTTGTGCGGCGGGTATAACGTTTGAACCATACTTGTTTTATTGTGTCCGTGCTACCTGTGACGCAGGGAGGCTTGATGCGGGTTTAGATATTTTGTGCGTTTGTTGTAGTTATCGTGTTTGAAATACAAAAGTGTTCATTGGGACTTGGGAGCCGATTCACATAATACCGTAAGAGTTAGAGACGGGTACCTATAAAAATCAGTGAGTGATAATGCGATTTGAATAGTGGTAGTCAGGTATACGATGAAATAACTAAAGCGTATTTACAAGTAGGCACAAGATAGTAAAGAGTATCACGAGGTTCCGATTGAGTAGTCGTTGGCATTGCGCGCTTTAGGAGAATGGTGATTACTGTTCGCAACAGTTGGAATTGGTTGATGAGCTTATCCTTATTTTGTTGGTGCGAAAACGAAATGAGCCATTGGTGAAATGCTAATCGATATTGTTTTGACTGACGTGTGAAAATAGTGATAATGTTACCTTCGTTTTCATTGCTGTAAAAAATTGAGACTTGACGTTGTTGTGACGATAATTGATATTGTTTTAACTGTGTGGTACTGGCCTGTGTGGTATTGGCCTGTGTGGTATTGGCCTGTGTGGCATTCGCCTGTGTGGCATTCGCCTGTGTGGCATTCGCCTGTGTGGCATTCGCCTGCGTGGCATTCGCCTGTGTGGCATTCGCTGTGACTTGATTATGATGATTTAGAGTTTTGTATTCTGACTATTGAGAATTTTGATGCGCTGTGTTAAAGGCACTGGTAGGGGCACTGGTAGAGGCACTGGTAGAGGCACTGGTAGAGGCACTGGTAGAGGCACTGGTAGAGGCACTGGCAGAGTCACTGGTAGAGTCACTGGTAATCACTGGTAGATTCGCTGGTAGAATCGCTGGTAGCATCACTGGTTGAATCACTGGTAGAATCACTGGTAGAATCACCGATAGAGTTGGTAGGTATAACGAGAGCCAAGTTTTGGAAGACATTGAAGATGTGAGATCAGTAGACGAGGTGGCTACTGAAAGGCGAGGTGGCCATTTAGATTTTGTAACGGCGAGGTGGCTGACTATTGATAATTTTGAGACCAGTGGTTGTAAAATTGAAACTGACTTTCTTGATGAATACTGTTATTGAGAATTTTGAGAGTAACTTGTGATGCAGTCGAATCTTGGCTTCCCTAAGAAGCGCGTGTGTAGGAATTGTGTTTGCTGTAGCTATAGCAATAGCTGTTAAACACTAATGAGATATCTGGGGTTTTGTTTGACTGGGATTGCTTCTATGCGAAAGTATTTAGTTCTCTGAAAATAATGTCGCTCAATGGTACTTTAGCTCGGAAGTTTTTAGTATCACGTGTGATATGATAACACAGCTGCTGCTGCTGTAACTGAGGTAGTTTTTACTCGATTTTACACGTTGTGGTGTAATTGGATCTTGTAGTGAAGATCATAGTCAGGATTAGCCGAACGGAAACTGTGCTGTTTCTTGTTCTTCAGATTAACACACGAGGACGTGTGTTTTCGCAGGATGGCCGTGACGGCTACAGCCGGATTTTGATAATCTGTGCTAGCGTTTGGTTGTAGATTGATTTAGTAAAATGGTAACACAGTGACATTTGTCAGTTGGACTGTCATGTTGACAAGCTGTCAGGGGTTGTTTATGAAATGGTGACACGCTGCCTTTTGAGAATATAACGGTCATGTTGGTAAGCGGTGGGAGGTTATCGAAGTTACGAGCTATATAGTTGGTAGCGTTACAGTGTCTAGGTCTCTTAGCTCTCGGCTCTCAAGCTGAACAGACCTCTCCTATAGCTGGAGGTATTTGGTAATGTTGTGTTGTCTTGAGTTGGCTCTTTAGTGCAACGGACGTCTCCTGCTGTGCTGGCCACTATGCTGCGCGGTTAGTCCCACGTGATGGAGTGCTGGGATTTGCTGGGCGAGAGGTGCGTGGAGCGCCGCGAGCTGCGTGTTCGCTATTCGGTGTGGTTGTGGAAGAGACGAGGCGACGAGGGTGTCGCTGCTAAGTATAACCTTTCATTTACTTTCAACTGTTGTGGTGGCTTGGGCAGGACTATAAGGGGCGTTGGGAGGTCCTGTGGGCGAGTGCCCAAAAACTTGTTGAGTGGCGGATCGATTGCGATTGAGTGATGGAGTACACGAACGAAGCTAAGAGTAGACTACTAAGTAATGAAAGTACACTTTGGTTGTAACCGACATTTCCCATGGTAACGCCCACGTGGAATTGCTTGGCTATGTCTGATGATAATAGGTAAAATGAATCTACCCACTTCTTGTTAATTATTGTTTTATGCAGGTTTGAAGTACCCACCCAACGTGTGTGTGTATCTATATCTCCGTCATCTATGATATCGTTTACGAGTGGGGGTACCCATTCGTAAACGATATCATAGGTATGATAATTTTAGTCACCCGCTGAGATTGAAAAATACGACTTTTTGTAAATCGGTGACTATCGGTCATATCGCTGATATTTAGTCACTCGGTGACATTCAAAAATTGCACCCCTGATCTCTAGATAAATTATGGAGTAAATCTGGCATTGCTAAAAACCAGGGTAAACGTTTTGATATGGCAACACCACCCAATATCGTTCTATCTCACATGCGGCACGGAAACCAGTCGTCTATAGATATAGTCCGTCTACGGCTGCCGCACAGTATGTCATAGATAATAATAAAAATAATAATATGATGATGATATCCTTCTTGACGTATCCCTCAACGGTTAACTCTGTAACTCCGATAATGGGAACGTAAGTGGCTAGCAAACACAAATTTCATTTTAACGGCAGGTTAGTCCGGAACTTTAGGCATCTAACGCTACCTCAGCCCCCGCGCATTATCTGTGCGCGTGAATAAACTAAATAATAGCGTTTTTATTTTTTAGCGCTAGAGACTCGAGTCCATTTATTATATTTTATGTATTTACAGGTTTATGTATTTACTTACTCACTAGATATAATATTTAAAATTAATTTAGTAACACGATATTTATATTTTGAGACTATTTAGATTATAAGGCGCGAGGGGAGAGGGTGACCCGGACTAGCAAAATTTGACACACGTCCTGCTTCGACAGCGCCCGGTGGGCTACTGGCGCGATGAAAAGCGGGGCGCGACCGTGCTAATGAGATAGAAATTAACTCTAAAATTTATTACAAATAAACAACAGCGTTTAAAAAAATAGTTTATGTAAAAATCTCTAGCATATACGAAGACTTTTTAATGCATGCCATTTTTGTAGTGATTAGTATGATACTTTTAGTATAAAACGAGAAAAATAAATAAATTTGATCATATTTCAAAAATTTTTTCGATCGAGCAAAGTTTTGCCTTTCGTGTATTGAAATGTAAAAACGTTTAAATGAAGAATGTATCTATAGCATAAAAAAAAACCAGCTAAGTAAAATCACGTATTTAATGTTTAAAACTGTTTTGAAAAAGGGTAAAAATGCGCTAACATGCTGTTAAAGGTCTTGTTACACGGCGCTCAACGGAACTGACCAGGTGCGTTGAAAGTATAAAAATAAAGGAAGGCTTATATAGGACGGTTCTTGTTCAGGCGTTTCTCGTTTTTTGTCATAGATTGTATTATTGTTATGTGGTCGTTGAGTGTAATTTATTTGTAGATAGTATAGTTCGATTGAGGTACTCCTGCGCAATAAACGAGGTACGAGATGTTTTCTAGGTGGGAACACTTTTTTTTTAGATGCCTACTTATGTAGATACCTATCTCCTACTCCCCCTCGAGTCCCTTTTTTTGCGCTACATAATTAAGTTATATACCAACGCATTTAAGTTTGGCAATTATGTATTGTATATCTGTACGAATTGGCAGTTTTTAATTCAGTATCTACATAGATAATAAAATCAATAATACTGGGTATTTTTGGTAAATTGTAATATTTATTACATTTATCTGATAAAAAATCAGCACATTATCGCTTTTGTTATTATAAATCGTATGCTTTTTTTGGAGTTCCTTACACGTGGTTTAGAATCGCTTTTGGCTAGTTTTAGCCTCATCCCTTATTTTTTAGCCTTTGTAATTTAAAATTATCTCACTACGTATAATATATTTAAGCTATTCAGCTTAATTATGTAGCTTAAGAATTCAGCTGTTTGTATTATAAGTTTGTTGCTCATCAGTGCTGGGGGCCCCGGTGTGGTTCTTTGGAGCCCGGGGCCCTTCTTTATAGCACCGAGGCAGACCGAACCGGGTAAAAATCTCACATAACCTGGCTGCTCCTCATGGCAGCCGGGAGTATTCACTTCAAATGATACTACACGTAGAAAATGCAGTTTAGTATATTAAAATTAATATACGGAACAACATGTTTTTTTAATGTTTATTTATTTCCAATTTGACAACTTTAATAATATTTTTGTGACTAAAGATGGGGTTTTCCCATATTGAAAATTTGGAAGGCCTGTTGAATCACATTTTTATAAGAATCCATGAATTTATCTACATTGTGTTTTTTGTGCATAAATATATTGTTTTCAAGACAAGCTACTATTACTACTAGCTATTGGTACTAATATCTATCCTGCTAATATAATAAATGCGAAAGTGTGTTTCTGGTTTGTCCTTCTTTCACGCAGTCCGTTACTGCGAATACCTCGAAACCGGTCGAGCAATCGTCGCGAAGCTCGGCTGTACCACGTAAGTGAATCCGGTTAAATACATATAAATATGAGTAATACTTACGAAAGTTTTAATCAAGAAATGATCATTTTAGGCCGATGAATTTCTAAACTTATGCTTCATTGATTTACCTAACATTGCGATGGGTTATTGATTAATCATTACACTACTAAACCAAGATCCAAGAAACTGCAAAGCCAATACGACTTGGCTGCGCGTTTTCACTTAGCATATCTGCGGTCTTTCGGTGATAAAATACCTGCTAGTATTAATAGATATGTCTAAATTTGACGGCTCCGTAGCTAAGTTGGTAGTAACCCTGCCTCCAAAGCGAAGGGTCCCGGGTTCGATTCCCGGCCGGGGCAGATTTTGTGTAAGCATAAAGTTTGTTCTCGGGTATTGGATGTTTGTGATGTGTATCTGTATGTGTCCATGCCACCTGCGACACAGGGAATCCTAGGGCGGGGGTATGAGTGTGTAAGCGTTTATTTATTTATTTATAAATGTTATCTGAAGCCTAAGAAAGATAATTAAAGAATGGAATTACCTGCTGGGGTTTCCCATGGTCTTTTCGAAATACTAACAGGGTTTGATAAAACTTTCGTGAGTATGACTCATTTATTTAATACATATTTATTTATTTTTCATATATATATACTGGCTTCTGCCCGTGGTTCTCACCCACGTTCCCACATGATAAGTACCGTATATACTTTCATATGCATTTAGTAAAAATCTGTTATTTTGATATTACAAACAGATAATTAAATTTTATTTATTTGTATAGATTATTATAATTTTATGAACCGTAACAGATATTTTATAAAGTAACACATTTCATCAACCGGGATAAGATCTATAGATTCATAGTATTCGTTACTATACTCTTTTTCAAATAGCAAGTCACCTGGGACAGGTAAATAGAACGTAAAATACTAGGTAAACATTTCCTGTGACGTCACACCAATAGCCGAATATATCTTCTATTTAGCAGTGAAAACATTAAGCAAACTTACAAGAAAAACTACTAAAATAAATGGCAAAAGACACAAGATTTTGGAAGTGTCCCAGGTGACTTGCTATTTGAAAAAGACTATAACAGCAGGTACAGCAGGTATCGATATAAATACAATCGTCGAAGCAATGTTTTTCGACATAAAATCTATCGACGTAATATTTTTCGCACTGGCGAGATGAGCCGTTTGATTGCCTGATGGTGAGCATAACACCGCACCGGCCCTAAACAATTCAATTTCAAATTCAAATTCAAAAGTCTTTATTCAAATAGGCCCCAAAGGAGCACTTATGAAAGTTAAAATGAGTCTAACAGCCGGCCTCTGCAACATTCATCTACCCGAATCACAGACTAAAACTAATGCTGTCTTTATCAGAACATAATAAATGACAAAGACACCAACAGACCCAATCCGTGCTCAAAGTCGACGAACCTTCCAGAAACCCACCGTGCCCGTTCCAAATTGGTATAGGCCGAGCAAGAAGAAGGGCAAGAAACTCGTCACGGCATTCTTTTTAAAAAAAGTAGTTTTTTACAATGATTCTAATGCTAACAACTAACAATTTAAAGTTTAGTAGTCGCCAGGAGGCTCCTGAGCTGTTTGCCTCCATGCATCCTTGTCATCTACATAATCCTTAATTTTATAATACGCTTTTTTACGCGCAATTGCAGTGCCACTCAGAACATTGAAACACAAAGTCCTGCGCAGTAACTGCTCAATCAATCCGGAACACAGTAATGTTCGCACATTACTGCTTGGCGGCTGACTTCACGCGCAAAGCGGTGGTAGGTATCAATCCAGATGGACACTCGCAGAGAGTCCACCTAGTAATAATATCACGATATTTTAAATTTTATCCCCCATTTTTTCCCCTTAGGTTGGTATTCTTTAATAAAATTTATAAACGGACCACCCTTCAGACATACCCTACTCGTTAAAAAAAGAATAATCGAAATCGGTTGCGAATTGCCGGAAAATCAAGAGACATCGTCACAAAAAAAATTACAGACGAATTGAGAGCCTCTTACTTTTTTGGAAGTCGGTTAAAAAGTCACCAATACACATATTTTTTTAAACAAACCTAATATACCACACAACAACGTGTTTCAACAAACTAGGTATCTCAACAATGTTAGAAGCTTTACTGACATACACTTAAGCTTCTTTACTATTAAACGTTATCAGAGCTGCTGGTTATTCCAATGATATGATTATTCTAATGATAATAATCAAAGATTATCGAATTAAATGAACATCAAATCATATAAAAAGACATGCACAAGCAATACAATTATACATTCTCAATCTGAGAGGTGAAGTGAAGATGCGTACCATCGTTCTTTTGTTTTTGGTTTTGGCGGCTGTGGCTGGTAAGTTCAACATAATTACTATTGTTATATTTACATGTATTATCTATTGCCAACTTTTTTTTGTTGCCATCTTATTGCACTAACATTAAAAAATAACTATTTAATTTTAAAAATAAAAATTGCATTACTTTCAACGTAAAAAGGCATTGAAAAGAAATGTTTTATGCCAAAATGTCACTCACTAGTTTATCACATGATATGTGGTACTTGATACAAATTGACCTAAATTGATGAAATTCAGCAAACCAATGTAGGTATCAGCACAAGTAAAGGATAAAATCCAAAAAAGATTTTGTTTGTCCACCCTATTGTTGAGCTGACGACCAAAACGACTAGGTGTTATAATTTTATAATCTACTAGCTGTACCCCGCGGCTTCGCATACAAAGCCTTAAGCTTTATTATCAAAATAACAGTTTTTTTACAAAATACATTTGAAAGTATACACAATTACACATATAAAAAATAATAATTTTGTCTGTTTGTCTGCCTGTTTGTTTCGAACGGCTGGACAGATTTTGACATCCACTGGCAGATAGCTGATGTTATAAGGAGTATCTTATGCTACTTTTATTTTAGAAAAAGAATTAGGGTTCTGCGCTGAAAAATAAAACGTAATAAATACGTGCGGGTAAAACCGAGGGCAGCAGCTAGTAAAAAATAAAAATATTATCATATTTTTTTCAAATCCTTTTAAATTATTTTCAGCGGTCCCCCGTAACCCACAAAGGATCGTGGGTGGGTCACTCACCACTATTTCCCAGTATCCTTCCATGGTAGCTCTACTGGCTACATCAAACTGGAACACCTGGTGGCAATCTTGCGGTGGTATCATCATTAACACCAGATCCATCTTGACAGCTGCTCACTGCCCTGTGTAAGTTTATGTTATAATTATGTATAAATTATATTATAAATAATTCCCTATTATGAAGGCATATTATTCCTGAGTGCTATAGTTTACATTTTTTTATATTCGATAGGCTCACTTTGACCGCAATCTCGCCTGATGGTAAGTGACGATGTGGTCGAAGGTGCAGCATACTTGCCTAGAAGGTACCTGTTCACTCCGGTTTTGAAAACTCTCAGGTTATATTTATCGGGAAACACAGACGCTAGCAACAAATTCCACTCCTTAACAGTGCGTATTATAAAGGATGAAGCAAAACGCATAGTGCGTAGTGTTAGGTCCAGAAATGAGACACTCGGTTTGAATAATTGACTCATAGTTCAATGAGGACTGCTGTCCTTCGCCGCGTCTTCCCTTTGCGTAGCGCTGGGACGACTACGTCGTAGCACTGACTTCATGACGTCATAGCATAGCACCCAGCACCATACCATGCTCTACCTTTATTCTTACAGTAGGTATAGAAGGGATATCAACCATAAAAGGATGGTGCATTGCTGAGCGTCGGGCATTTAATCTGATTCCGCACTTGCGAAGAAGGCACTTTCAAAAGCTAGTATCAATTATCTTCGTTAGTAATACCTAACACTTACCTGTGACACCGATATTCTCCGAACACATCGCAATCATGTACACTTTGTTTTCAGCATATCGTTCATGTTTGTGACCACAATTTTATTAACATTTATAATATACGTATATTTTCTAGGGGTGACACCGTCCCTACGTGGCGTATCCGTGTTGGATCCACTTACGCCAACAGCGGTGGTACTGTTCACACTTTGCAGTCGATATTACTTCACCCTAGCTACAATGTCGCAGCCACATACAACAATGACGTTGCCTTAATGCGCACCAGCTCAATTATCACCTATGTCAACAACGCTGTTCAGCCCGGTATGATCGCTGGTGCGAACTACAATCTCGGAGACAACCAGGTTGTCTGGGCTACTGGTTGGGGACGCACTTCTGTAAGTTGTGAGGTTATACTGAACTTAGGCTTACTCAGTTGACTTACTCAGTTACTTATTTGTTTTATTATTTTTCAGACTCTGGGCCCCGTTTCGGAGCAGTTGCGCCACGTTCAGGTGTGGACTGTCAACCAAAACACATGCGTAACTCGTTATAGAGAAATCGGTTGGGTTGTAACCGAAAACATGCTGTGCTCCGGCTGGTTGGACGTTGGTGGTCGCGACCAGTGCGGGGGTGACTCCGGCGGTCCTCTCTACCACAATGGCGTCGTCGTTGGAGTCTGCTCTTGGGGACAACAATGCGCTCTTGCTCGCTACCCCGGTGTCAATGCTCGCGTCTCTCGCTTCACTTCTTGGATCCAGGCTAACGCCTAAGATGTAACCTCATATTGTTTAATAAAATCTTTTCATATTAATTCATTCAATTGGTGCCTTTTCATACCCAAAATACGAATAAGTGGAATCACATGATAAAAGACATATTTGTGGTACTATATAATATACAATTACACACTCATCAAAAGTGTCTAGGGATCAAGTACATTTTTAACTATAAAAAATTATCCAATTAATATTGACCAAATGTAGTCCTTCTTATACTTTAATTCCTATGTTTATCACTGTATTTTGTAAAAATTAAGGAAAATTGCAATTTTTGCAATAGGTGTGTGGACAACTGGACAACCATGAAAAACCATGAAATCCAATATCTCCGCGCGGGTGCAACCGTGGGCAGCAGCTAGTAGTGTCTATAAATAGTTTAGTTTTTCTCTTAATCTATAATATACATATTATTATACATTAATTATACATCTATACAAATAAATAAAATTGAAGTATCTGTTTGTTATATCAAAATAACAGGTTTTCACTAAATGCATATGAAAGTATATACGGTACCTATGACAAAACACAATTTTTAAAAGTTTTGTCTATCTGTCTGTCTGTTTCTGCCAGTTCCACCACGAGGGATAGTAATAATAATAGGCAGATGTCGATTTCTTTTATGATTCTTGAGCATGCGGGTTTCCTCGCGATGTTTTCTTTCACCGTTTTGAGTGAGTGTACCACATAATTTAAGTCATTGCTGCGGGGCCGAGACGGGATTTGAACCATGGACATAACGAATCACATTGTTACAAGATAATTTAACGAATACTTATTCCATACATTTATCACTACTTTTTCATGGTCATAGAAATTGACTTGGTCTAGGTCCCTTTACGAAATGTGAACATGCCATATCGCTTCCTTGTATCCATAGAGTAGTACTATAATAAAAGGAATAGAGTGCGCTCTCTTGTCTAATTCACGATGTATGGCGATCAACGCCACCTTCAAAAAGGCGGTGAAACTACTTTACTATGTATGTGTGCGTTCTGTATTTTATACAACACTCATACTTGTCTATCTATGTGTGCATTCCATATTTCACACACACATTCACACTATTTTTATGGTTCCTGCTTAGTTACTGCGCAAGTAAATGTATCTACTTATTCTGAAAATTGCAGCCTTTCCCATGTTTGTGCCTAGGAGTAGGAACAAAATATACAGTACCTACCAAACGTAATATGTAGATGTAGAGCAGCAAAAAGGAAATAACAAAAGCGAACACATAATAATTGAAACTCTTTATATTTAAAACAACAAGACAAACAATGCATAATTAGACGGAAAACACTAAAACTGAGCACTCAAAAGTAACAAATACATAACTAGAACACAACAATTACTTAAACCACTAATTTATATCATTTAAACCGCAAAAAATATCAAGAAATCACAATGTTATTTTTCGAAACAGAAACTATTTTATTTGTTATCGGTTTCCATGGTAACCCTTTTAACTTTGACATTTTTAAGTAACGTCAAAATAGTGCCACGCCATTTAACAGGTGGCGTTAGTTTCCGTGTCTCGGGGCTCGACTATGGAACTGTCACAAAGTGTGCCTTGTATCTATATACAGCCACGAACGAAAGTGTCTCACACGTCACAGACTCTCTCACACGTCACCACAGACTCTTTCACAAACCGTTTTCAAACAAGTAAGGTTTTTAGAAATTAACAGGAAAAATAAAAAATAAAAATTGTGAAAAAAGAAAGTACCTAATGCCAAAAATCACATTAGAGTAATGCTCGCGCATACACAATTACACACTCTCGTAAAGTCGCGACGAAAACCGAAAAGTTGAAAACCGGCGCGCAAAAATGTACGAATTGGCTTCTGGTGCTTGGGGTTTTACAATAAAACTACTGAATGTATTTAGTCAAACCAAAGTTATTTGAAATGTCAACAAACTAAAGCTTGTTAATATGTACATTATTTTGTAGTTTTGTAATTTATTTACGTCCAAACTTGCGTTAAAATACGTGCTAAAATACAGATGTTGGACTCATTACTATTTTTTTCTGTATAATTTGCATACTAACCTAGATAACGAAGAGATAAATCGATATTAATCTCAATTTTGGACTTAAAACGTCAAGTAGTCGAGTAATCACCCAAGTACGGTTGTATGGAGAAATGAACGACTAGTTCGTCCTTAAGTGAAAATGATGTCAAGAATGGTAAATGTGCTAAACCTAGATTAGACCTAGCTCTCAAGTGCAGCTACCGATACACTTAGGTACTTGGTGATATATTTTAAATTAAAGAGTGGTACTAGTGGTAATTACACCAAATAATTCCCCCTTCCCCTTTCCATCATCAGATGACCAGACAAACGGCGAAGCGACATCGGTACATAGTTGAGATTCCTCCTTTACGCACGAAGCGTTAAGCTTCTACGTTTATTTGGCGTACCGCTAAGGAGTGGAGCTCTTTGCCCGAGTCTGTGTTTCCTGATTGTTATAACCTGGGTTTCTTCAAGTCACGAGTGAACAAGTATCCTCTAGGTAAGCGTGCTACATCGTCGACCGCATCGTCACTTACCACCAGCAGCGCAAGTACGGATCTTTTGAACGATAAAATTGACAGTTCAAATCGATAAATTGCGTTTTATCGATTTTTATATAATATTATATAAAATAATAATATAATAATAATAATATTTATATATTAATATTTTATATAACCGACAAAAGTTATCGAATAGCTAGGTCGAATCCAAAGAGAATATAAAGCTACTACAACAGTTTACAATCAGACTTCGGTACTCACAACATTCGATAAATTAATTAGTTTTTCCGATTCGACAAACTTATCGTTTGGATTTCCGTACTTGCGCCACAGATGAGATAGTGGTCAAACGCAAGCCTATAATAAATAAAAAAAAATAGTCAGGAGAGCATAAGAAAATGCCCTTCCAGAATGTTATCGTTGCATCACGGTGTTTCCCTTCATCAAAAGCTGAAGTTCATCGCTTAGAATAAGAGATAGGCACGTTGCAATTTCACTGACACACTTCTTTTTTTGTTAATGACCTCCGATACCACACCACAACGACTTCCAACAAACAATCTCAACAATGTCCGAAACCTTACTGGCTAACACCTTAGGCTGTATTATTACAATTATACGTTATCAAACCTACTGGTTATTCCCATGATAAACAAAGATTAAGTAATAAACATCGAATCATATAAAAAGCAATAGAAAATCGATACATATTACAGTCACGACCTGAGTGGTGAAGAGAAGATGCGTACCATTGTTCTTTTGTTTTTGGCCCTTGCGGCTGTAGCTGGTAAGTTTATCACATAATAATTAACTATTAGATATATACAATTATTATTCGTTATATTGAGCTGAAAGGTAAAAAACAACGAACTGCACCACTTTCGATAAGGATCCGCATCTTGATGATTATGAAACTGAAAAATATTATTTTTATATTCTATACTTATCTCAAAACTAATCCACGTTCTCTCCATAGTTATAAAAATACGTCTCGTGCTCAACGTAATAAAGGCCTTAAAAAGCCTTATAAATTTCATTTTCTTGCAAAAATCTTACTATCTTGCCAACAAAACCTATGCATGTACTATATGTGGTACTTGCTATTGATCTATAACGTTGAAATTTAACAAAATCATATCTCATAGCATTAGTAAAGATTAAAATCCAAAAATAAAATAAAAAATGGTTGCCAATTCTATGTGTCGTAATTTTAATGAACAATTATATTCTGAACTCTGAATTATTTTTAATAATCTTCTTATTTCAAATTCAGTTATTTAAGGTCTTTAGCACCCATAGTTAGAAAAAATGTCAAATCACACAATAATTAAAATTGTTGTCTGTCGTAATTTCCTAAATAATTTTAAAATAATTTCAGCTGTCCCCCGTGACCCACAAAGGATCGTGGGAGGGTCACTCACCACTATTTCCCAGTATCCTTCCATGGTAGCTCTACTGGCTACATCAAACTGGAACACCTGGTGGCAATCTTGCGGTGGTACCATCATTAACACCAGATCCATCTTGACAGCTGCTCACTGCCCTGTGTAAGTTTATGTTATAAGTTTAAATTATATTAAACAACACCAATAATATAAATGTACATTACCTATCTATATTATCTTTCTATACATTATTATTAGTGTATAAAAGGCTTTGTCCTGAGCGACTAACTGTGTTGGTACAGCCCAAACCGCTGGAGACATAAAACGTTGAAGGAGTTTTTACAAGGGGGTGAAATGCAAAAAATAAGAAATGAATTTGAAAAATTTGCATCCCAGGGGATTCAAAATTTTAAGAGGAAATCTACATTTTACCAAAGCTCTTCATGCTAGGCAAATGGATTTTTAGTAATTATGAATTAATAATGAATTAATGAGAAATTTGAATGATTATTATTTTTCCATAATAGACTTCAGCGTGCTTAGATACCACAGACGAAGTAGCGGGCAGCAACTGGTATATCATATACATAGACGCGGGCCCTTGCTAAATTACTCGGATTCCTTTGTATATAGGAAAAATCAGGAGGAACTAAGAGGAACATGATCTTACAAAATGACATGGCTTAGGTATTACTTCTTTAGGTCCACACATATTATCCTGAAGCAGGAATACAAGCCGCAATTACACCCACGGATGCTATCACGTGTCTTGTTTAGGTTTTAGACATTAACTGTTCATTTATCTATACTAATATTATAAATAAAGAAGAGGTAAATTTTGTTTGTACCTATTTTACCCGTAATTTGTGGAACCACTGGTCCCGATTCTAAATATTCTTTCACTAGTAGGAAGACACATTATCCCTGAGTGGTACTTATAGTCTAAATTTTGACCTGATGACGCAGGCGCGTGCAAAAGCTTAGTTATATAACTGCGACATCGACATTCTACAAGCATGTCCCAAACATATAAACATAGAATGCGATATTCTTTGATGCGTCTAAAATTGTATTAAACTTAATTCAGTAATGCATTTCTTCTAGGGGTGACGCCGTCATAACTTGGCGTGTCCGTGTTGGATCCACATACGCCAACAGCGGTGGTACTGTCCACACATTGCAGTCGTACATCCTTCATCCTAGCTTCAATGTTGGGACCGCATTAAACAATGACATCGCCATCATGCGCACCAGCACAAATATGAACTATATTAACAGCGCTGTTCAGCCCGGTATGATCGCTGGTGCGAACTACAATCTCGGAGACAACCAGGTTGTCTGGGCTGCTGGTTGGGGACGCACTTCTGTAAGTTGTGATGTTATACTGAACTTACTTAGACAACAATATAATCAGTTACTTATTCGTTTTATTATTTTTTCAGTTTCTGGGCCCATCTTCGGAGCAGTTGCGCCACGTTCAGATGTGGACTGTCAACCAAAACACATGCATAACTCGTTATAGAGAACTCGGTTTCGTTGTAAACGAAAATATGCTGTGCTCCGGCTGGTTGGACGTTGGTGGTCGCGACCAGTGCCAGGGTGACTCCGGCGGTCCTCTCTACCACAATGGCGTCGTCGTTGGAGTCTGCTCTTGGGGAGAACAATGCGCTCTTGCTCGCTATCCCGGTGTCAATGCTCGCGTCTCTCGCTACACTGCTTGGATCCAGGCTAACGCCTAAGATGTGACCTCATATTGTTTAATAAAATTTTCTACTAAATATTGGTGCCTTTTTATACCCAAAATATAAATACCTATACACGAAAGCACATTATTACGAGTCTTTTCACTGAACAATTAGACTGCATATCATAGTCCTCGACAAAAATAGCTTCGCGTAAAAAGGTGGTAATTTTTCTGCGAGTATCCGTCAGGGTGACTACCAAAGCTTTACTCGTGTAATATCCCTTAAACCACCGCTTTGCTCGTGTAGTATGCCGCCAAGCAGTAATGTGCAAGAATTACTGTGTTCCGGTTTGATGAGCAAAGCAGTCAGAGTTTGGGAGACTTAGGGCGGATCTTTCAAGAGTGAGATAACGTCCTTAGTCTAGCGTTAAAGAATCAGGTAAGACTTATTGCTCTGATAGAAGAAATTTGAATCTTTCAAGTGACAGTTACGAGTTAACGAAGGAATAAAACACGTATCGGAGGTATAACTCTATCGGACTGTTTTATGGCCAGATAGGGTTATTATTCTCTCATTAACTCGTCATGTCAATGCCAAACTACCGTATCCTAAGTGTGTTTGTCTGTTTATTAATTTTAACGCGGGTGAAAACCGCTGGCAGTAGCTAGTAAGGGTATAACAGTTAACAGTTATTTTTCCAATTGAATCCAATGAAAAAACTAAAAAAAACAACAAGTAACCAAGGAGAAGCGGTCGCTATGCAAATAACACGTAAAAGTGACATAAAAAAACGTTATCCAGATATGTTCCGGGCCGCCTCGCTCGTTTGATTACAGGATGGCTATATGTATTTATTGCAAATAAGAAAAGGATGCCAAAAATATAAGTAATGCCAAAAAAAACTTTTCTTGGCAGACGTAAATAAATTGTTGCCATTCTAAAGAAATAAACCTTAGGTAGCTAACGGTCCGTTAATTTTTTTTTTTTTTAACGTAAACGTAAACGCTTACACACTCATACCCCCGCACTAGGATTCCCTGTGTCGCAGGTGGCATGGACATACACAGATACACATCACAAACATCCAAGACCCGAGAACAAACTTTATGATTACACAAAATCTGCCCCGGCCGGGAATCGAACCCGGGACCCCTCGCCTTGCAGGCAGGGTTACTACCAACTTAGCTACGGAGCCGTCAATTTCGTATTGAAAGACCCGAAAAAAATGACAAGCAGGTAACGGATCAATAAAACTTATCGGTTCAATAGCAATCAGTTCAATAACGCTGCAATTGAAAGATTGGCCCTTAATATCTAATGTCTCAGCGTAACGAGCGCACTGCAGCGCACCGACCTCGGCTCGTCTCGTTACCCTATAGTGTGAAAAAAAGTAGAACAGTGAGTTATGGATTTCTTAGATTTATTGTTTTTCGCCGAACGGATAAAGGTACTTAAAACGTTATCGATATATATATATATATAATTTTATTATTAATGATTACCTTATTAATCTCTCAATCAAAAGTAAGTCTGATAAAGGAATGATTCGACTTATTTTATTTTATGTTATATATAGAAATATACCTATAACGAACTAGGCAACCGAATAAAGAACAACATAACACAAAAACAGTGATTATGAATAATTTAAATGTTTTATACGTAAAATAGTTATGACTGAAAGAGGACCTATGAAAGTTAGCTACAGTCATAACCGTATGTGTCGTCAACAGACATTCCACAGAACCGATGACGTCTGTTATTACGACTAAACTCATGTGATGATGATGATGATGATAGGTCCAGTACTAATAATAAACTGAGATCCACGGCCGATAATCCCCACTTACCGATCACCCTGCAATCCAGTGCAATCTAGTATATAAAACTATGTTCATCTGTGTAAGGAACTGGAGTTGTCATGCTCACTAAAAAGGTTCTGCTTGCTGTGGCATCGTGTGGCGGGTCGCCCTCTTCCTATGTCATGGTTTAGGAGAGCGATGGATGGTACATGGGTCATACTCGTGAACGGGTGCCGCTTGTGGTATCTGGTCAACTCCAGTTGTAATCCTTCTGTCGTCTTGTAATTTAGTTCTAACGTTTATTATTATTTAGTTTAGTCCATAGTTCTCGTCTAGATGTTTTTTTTATCATGCTTATATCATTAATTTCTATTAATATGTGACCTAACCTCATAAGAGTATGGACCACGTCGTGTCCGTTGAGTGTAATAATAAACTAAAAAATAATAATAATAAACCGATGTAAAATTATTGCGTTCCCATAATTTTTTTATTACAAAATCACCAGAAACAATGAAATGATGTTGTTTATACACTTCATTTATCCATCTTACTAATATTATAAACGCAAGTTTGTGAGGATGGATGTATATATGGAAGGATTTTTGTTACTCTTTCACGCAAAAACTGCAGAATGGATATTGATAAAACTTTATAGTAACATAGCTTATACATCAGAATAACACATATACTACAATTTATAAAGATATATATTACGTGCGCAAAGCCACAGGCGGGAGAAGGTTTTTAAAATATGAATTAATGTAAAAAACTTTAAACAAGAGTGTCTCCAGCGATGGGCCAGGGCCCAGACTACCAGTGGTTAGTACTGCAAAGTGATTCCTCACTCCCCACCCTTCTTAATAAATGAATTTATTGGGAGGTTTTAATTTATTTTTACTGCATTTACACATTATATTGCATACCTTTAATGGGTTCGCATTTGACTACTAAGTCATGTGAGAACAGAAGTGGTTCTTCAAATGCTGCAAGATCACACCAGATTTTCAACTAGCGGTAGCTATATTACATGCATACAAAACATTGCGTATGTATCATGGATGATTAGAATTAAAACGTATTGTCAAAGCACCACTGGGGTCCGACACTTGTCTTTTCAAATAAGATATAGTTAGGGTAATTTATAGTTTTAATTCACCGATAAGTAATGTCTAATGGGCTAAGTTCGATCTGTACTGAATTTAACCATAAGTTCGATCTATACTGAATTTAACCATAAGTTCGATCTATACTGAATTTAACAAAACGTAACGCACGACGCTGGACAACAAAACCTGGGTTAGTTTGTTATAAAATAGAAAAACTTTCTTGAGCTCGCAACGATGCACTGTAATACCAATTAGTATTATACCGCCTCCGCTTCGGTGGCAACTCACAACGCGGGACTTACTAGCAATTCAATCTGATGTGTGCTGTAAAATATGCTGTATAATACCTACCAGAAATTTTGCTATTCATTCTCTTCTTTTGATTAAACAGTAGCAGATTAAACATTTTAAGAGAAATTTAAAGATAACCTCTGATTAAACTTGTAATTATTCCGATATAGTTTTAGGTACTAGAAATTAAATCATATAAATAGTGAATGGAAATTTGTAGATTCATTCTCGATTTAGAAAGTGAATTGAAAATGCGTACCATCGTTGTTCTCTGCTTGATACTTGCGGCTGTGGCTGGTAAGTAGAATAGTATTTTTTGTATTAAAATTTTATATTTAATAATTTTTTAATTTTCATTAATTTTGACTTTTCGGGGAACTTGCTTTGGATGCAAGAGGCGAGTATCTGTTAAGTTAAGTAGGCGTTCTATGGGGAGGCCTGCGTTCAGTACTGGACGGTTTTTTATGTTATTTGATAGCGCGACGAGCTGGTCGTTTGCCTGATGGTAAGCATAACGCCGGCCCATAACAATGAATTAATTCGTTTTCTGGCTGATGATGATGTTTGTTCTTTATGGGTACATTAGGTACGTCTTAGTAGTTTCTTAGCTTTTATTATTACTTGTTCAAATTATCTACCTAGCTCTATTATTACTTGTTCAAATTATCTACCTACTTTAAATTCGAGACTGGTAGCTAGCTAGGCTAGCAATAAAAATGCCATACCGTCACGCTAAGGTTACTTTACCATGTTTTCTTCACTGCAAGCATAAGTTCATCGGGTTCATAGAATATGAAACCCTCGATCGATATCGATAATTTATGATCGTTGAAGAAATTCGCGTTTTCACTTACTATATCTTTTATTTATAATGAGACGAGCGCGTCATTAGTCTGATGGTAAGCATAACGCTGACTTAATTCCTAGACTCCAGTACCATCCAGTGAATTTGGTTTCACTTACGCATCAATCTAAAAATCTTTCAGCTGTACCCCAAAACCCACAAAGGATCGTGGGAGGGTCAGCCACTACGGTCGCGCAGTATCCTACCATAGCTGCTCTACTGGCCACAACAGACTGGAGCACCTGGTGGCAATCTTGCGGTGGTCTCATCCTTAACACCAGATCGGTGTTGACAGCTGCTCACTGCCCTGAGTAAGTCCGTTTCAATAGATCTTACCTATTTTTTACACGACTGCACAAAAAAAGAGTGTATGTGTTTAGGATTCATGTATGTATGTGAGTTTCTTTATTCCACCATAACTTGTAAATGCCTGATCAGATTTGGACGTATGGGGTATCGGGAATCCTCACATCATCCCGAGTGACACTGACTAGGGCAGTCGTGTTTTTTTTATCTAACTTTCGTATATTGCGCTTCAATGTCATAAACAATAAAAAAACTTATAAATTCGTTTACATTGATTTTTTCTTTAATTCTTAATGGGCCAGCTTTTCTGTTATCTATTTTTTTTATTTGAAATTTGCTTAAATTTGATCATAAGGGCCTGTGATAAGTATTAAAATTATTCTGTAAAGAAATGAGGTTGAATATGACCATGCGTTTTCTTTTAGTTGAACGTTGTTTCGGCTACAATACGAGTACTACTACGTTTTTTTTGTTGATAATTTGCGACGGAAAACAAAGCGTTTGGCTTCAGACAGTGCATTTATGTGACATTGCAAAATCATCAGGTCCTGGATACTCTTGTTACAATTGCATGTTTTTGATTTCTTCAGTTACATATTAATATTAACGTGAGCGAAAAGGGCAAAGTACAGAACTATTCAACGAGTGGTAATCCCTTACAGTTGAAATACAACACGCGGGAAACAACATATAATGGGGTTTTACAGTCTGTCTCTTTCATCGCTACTCGTATTCCACAACAAAGTCAACGGAGCAATAATAATTCATAAACAATTTTTTGCATTTTTTCCAGTGGTGACAATGTCCTTGTCTGGCGTATCCGTGTCGGATCAACATACGGTAACAGCGGTGGAACTGTCCACACTCTCCAGAACTACATCCTTCATCCCAGCTACAATATGGGCATCCGATGGAACAATGACATCGCCATCTTGCGCTCCGCCTCAGCCTTCACCTACGTAACCAACGCCGTCCAGCCGGGTCTCATTGCTGGTCCGAACTACTACCTTGCTGACAACCAGGTCGTTTGGGCAGCTGGTTGGGGATCTACCAATGTAAGTTGGAGGATTAGCAATTCACATCATCTTATTGGTACTTAATCATAAGACTGATCTTGTTAAGGCAAATTAATATTGACTTCTAATTTTTTTTTTGTTATTTGGTAACGAGACGAGCTGGTCGTTTGCCTGATGGTAAGCATAACGCCGACCAGATCACATGTTACCATAACTGAAGCGAATAAATTACTTTTGAATTTGAATTTTGAATTTGACCCATAACAACTGCAGTGCCACCCAGAACTTTAAAACACAAAGGCCTTCGCGGCACTGCAGTGCGCTCGTTACCGTGAGACATTAGGTATTAAGTCTCATAAGCCCAGTAATTTCACTGGCTACTCTGCTCATCAAACCGGAACACAGTAACCCTTGCACACTACTGCTTGGCAACAGACTTCACGAGCAAAGCGATGGTAACAACCCAGACGGACACTCGCAGAAGAGTTAGTCCTACCACTAATAATTTTATTATAAAAATTATACAAAGTATTATATAAATATTGACTTCTAATGTTGTTTTTATATTTGCTTTTAGGTTGGAGGCCCGCCTTCGGAGGAGTTGCGTCACGTTCAAGTCTGGACTATCAACCAGAACACATGCGCGTCACGATACAGAGAACTCGGGGCAACCGTCACCGGAACTATGCTGTGCTCGGGCTGGTTAGATGTCGGTACTCGTGACCAGTGCCTGGGTGACAACGGCGGTCCTCTATACCACAACGGTGTCGTCGTCGGTGTCACTTCCTGGGGAGAACAATGCGGCTTACCTCGCTACCCCCACGTCAACACTCGAGTCTCCCGTTTCTCCTCTTGGATTCAGTCTAATGCATAAAGTGTTAATTCTTACTTCTTTGTTTCTTAAATAAAAGATGCTGCTCTTCATTTATATGACTTTTCGTAAACAGAATAGAGTATTTCTTTAGCTATTTACGGCTTCCTTTTCCGGGCAGCAACTATCCACCGCTTAGATTTAGACTAAAGTACCTAAATAACTAATTCGTAAAGACTCACGTACACTTTTTGTCCAGACCAAAACCAGCCAACGAAAATCAGTACAACAAAAAGATAACACGGGCTGTCCTGTAGCTTCTGAGCTACAGTTTAGCATCCGGGAAAATCAGGGTAACGTCCACCGCAAGCTAATAAGTCTAATGGTCTTACTAATAAACAGTTTATAATGGTGGCATAGTTACACAATGTTTTATGTCTGTTGTTCTACTATTCAACCGTTATAGAGTGTTTATTAGTAAGGCTGTAACCCTATACAGATTAGCATACTTTCCTTACATTACCATACATAACATACTCGCATATGGCCCTTAATTTTATTGACCACCTTTGCTCATCAGTGCGAAACACAGTAATGCACTCGTATTATTGCTTGATGGGAGAGTGCACAACCAAAGCGGTGTTATCCGTCCAGACGGATATTCGCTGAAGAATAGGGATGTTTCATGAAACATAAAATCCATATTTACTGTCGTTATACATGTTTAAGGACATCACATTAACATAATATAAACTAAATTCACAAAAAATCTATAATTTCCACAAATATCTGCATCTAAAGTTTCCCGAATTTAATTTAAATAATACTAAAAGATTCGTTACATTTCAATGAATAAAAAAATGTACGACAACTATTTACTAAAACGTAGTTTTTCACGGCCAAATCAGCAAAATCCATGTTTTAGTACAGCTTTACGGCTCGCGTTGAACAAATGACGTCAGATGTTCTGTCCAATTTGTATGGGGCGTTTTAGCACTCAGTAGATACGCCCAACTGTGACTCTCGTTCTTAACGTTTCTCGAGTTCGATTACAGTTTTTTCGATACAGACATTTGATTCTCATGAGAAAACGAATTGAATGACATCATAAAAAAATTGAGTCAATATCCTGGTAACAAACAAAACTTGAAATAAAGCGTAACTCGCGGTGGATATCGCAGTTGGAGGTAAGTATTAATCTTAAATCGTATAGCGTACATAGTTGATTAGATTAAATTAAAATAAAGTGTCATTCATGCAAGTAAGATAAGAATCCTGCTCATAATCATAATCAATGATTTTTCAGAAATTGAGATGTATGCTATATATTTTGTAAACTTTGTTCCCGACGATGATGATGATAGTGTCATCACGATGTTTTTCATTACCAAAATCCCAAGTTCATTACAGGGTTCTAAACCTGGAGATCTACTTCCAAAAAATTAAAACGTCACAATCGACACAATACGACATCAATGCGAAATTACTCCAAGTATATCGAACTAAACCTACTAAAAAAATGTTCCTACGACAATTCGATTTTAATTGTCAAACTAATTTAGATCGCTTATACGACTCTGAAATCGTTGAAACTTAGAGCAGGATACGACACGAATAAAAAACAATATATCGTTCATTGATTTTGCGAGTTGACCGTCTGGATCTACATTTTGTTACTGGTAGGACTAACTCTTCAGCGAGTGTCCGTCTGGGTTGTTACCACCGCTTTGCTCGTGAAGTCTGCTGCCAAGCAGTAGTGTGCAAGCATTACTGTGTTCCGGTTTGATGAGCAGAGTAGCCAGTGAAATTACTGCGCTTATGAGACTGAATATGAGGTTACGAATAATAAATAAATAAAATATCTAATGTCTCAGGGTAACGAGCGCACTGCAGTGCCGTGCAGGCCTTTGTGTTTCAACGTTCTGAGTGGCCCTGCAATTGTTATGGGCCAGCGTTATGCTTACCATCAGGCAAACGACCAGCTCGTCTCGTTCCCAAATAGCGCAAAAAAAAATCGGTGAGCGACCAAACTATTCATCAGCCATCCATCATCGCTTCAAATTAAATAAGTACTTCAATATGTTACAATAAAAAGACTACATTACAAAACTTTTTCTCCCAATAGAAACCGCGGATTACTCCGAACGCTTCCGTTAATCCCATCGCGTAACTTATCACTCAGCTGCTAACTCTAAAAGGCATTTGCTCCATGAATTATTAAGTCCATTTCGTGCGGCCCGCCAGTTGTTCCAACGAATGCCAATGTCAGTGACGACCGCGGCCGAAGGTTGGCGAGAGCACCCGACCACCTGAATCGATTTTTGTACAGGTTGAACTTGTGTTACTGTTCTTGTGTCCAATGACAACTTCGTTTCAAAGGTTATGGCTGTAACAAGGACTTTTGCAAGGCTTTCTATTTCCATACGACCTCTGCTATAATTCTTGTCCATACAATCTGTATATACCATTAGGTATTATATAAATATTGTAATTACGGATTATTAGTCATTTCCTGTTTACTTTTGCACACCGAGCTAGGTACTTAAGATTATTTTAATTTATATTTATAACTAGTTGTGCCCAACGGCTTTACCCACGTAGCCTAATAAGTTACTGCTTGTAACATTAGCTATCTGCCAGTGAAAGTCCCGTCAGCATCGATCCAGCCGTTTCGGAGATTACTCGGAACAAACAAACAGACAGACAAAAATTTTAAAAATTGTTGTTTTGTTATACTTACCGTACTATATAATATACTTTCATAGGCATTTAGTAAAAAGCTGTTATTTTGATATTACAAACTAACACTTCAATTTTATTTATTAGTTTTAGATATATTATTAGATTTATAGATACACTCTAACAGGTCCAATTCTGTGCATTGAAGATATTTCGAAAATTGTTTTTTGGTGGACTCTCTGTTAACTGTACTGAAGCTGAATCTGTAATTTTTTTTCATTTTTGTCTCTCTGCCTGTCTATATCTTGTGCGCGAATCACGCCGAAACTACTGAATCCTCCTTATACTGAATGAATTCAAAGGAAACTTTCATTTTTACCATTATCATTTACCATTTATCATTTTTACCAATATCTTTTACCGAGGCAAACCATAGTTGTGATACGATACAAATGTATTGACTGGATGAATTTTTTGAAATGAATTTAATATCTTAATCTCTTGATTTTAAGGAATTAAACATGTTAACGCAGTCGCATGCGTGTGTAACCCTCGCATCTTCTTGTATTCCGACTTAAACTTTTTGCTGTATCATATGATATAAAATCGATTCTGCAAATTGTGATAAATTTGGTAAAAAAAAACGGCCAAGCTAGTGTTGAACCGTGCATACTGCATAGTGTAGGGTTTCGTAGTTATTTCACCATAATTTAAAAAAAGTTATTCTACTCATATATTTACGTAAAACCATATTCATCCAAACTCCACTATAATTATATAGATGTAGGTACGGCGATCGACTAAATGCTAACCTTGATTGATTATAAAAAAACACAAAACGCTCCCAATATTAAATTTCATGCAATGTTGAAGCAATACTTATTTATTTATGTAATTAGAGTTTATTTAATTATTGTTAAGCTTATTATAATAGGTACGTACTATCACAAAATGTAAACCTATATTTAAATAAATAAATAAGATTACGATAAAATAATGTAAATTAATTTAATTCATGGAAAAACGCGTATGTAGACAATTACATAATGAATAAAAAATTTCACATGTCATAATAAAAGGAAGATAATCTAATTATAAATATAAATAATATACCTACACATAAAAATGTACATACTAATATAATAAACATATTAACAAGGTTAACTTACATAATCTTTCAGAAAATGCAAATATTAATTAATCATTACGCCAGTGTGATTAGACTGGGACGGGTAAATGGACGGACAAACGCACATACAGAGGGACGTACTATGATTATATAGAGGGTCCATGTTTTCCAACGGAATCCTAAAGCGAATTAACTTGATAAGTGCGCATATCAGATAAATAAATTATAAATCCTTAGCGAGTATTGAGCTAAATCGTTCGGTGTATGATTTTACGTTATCTTATTAGACCGCAAGTAATAAATAGTTCTTGCTGGAAATACCTACGCAGAATATTTTAAGAAGTGATAGTCAGTGAAATTACTGGGCTTAATATGAGACTTTATACCTAATTTCTCTGGGTAACGAACGTTGCGTGCCGCACAGGCCTGTGTATTTCAATGTTCTGGAGTGGCACTGCAATAGGGATGTTGCATGAAATACAAAGTACACAATTGCTGTCGTTTTACAGGTTTAAGAACAGATTATTAACACAATGAAATTAAATTCACAAAAAAAAACATATAATTTCCAGAAAGATACATCTAGATTTTCCCGTCCGACTTTTGTCTGTCTGTCTGTTCATTCCGGGTAATCTCCGAAACGGCTGGACCGATTTCGACGGGACTTTCACTGGCAGATAGCTGATGTTACAAGGAGTAATTTAGGCTACTTTAATTTTAGAAAAAGAATTAGGTTTCCGCGCAAAAAAGTAAAACCCATGAAATCCAAAATCTCCACGCGGGTGACACCGCGGGGCAGCAGCTAGTAAGGTGTAAGTTCCACCATTTTTCTTTTTCAAATTAAAATTACTGCGCAAAATACGGTGCGAAATCTTGGACAAAGATCTTGGACGAGTGGAATGGGCTTTTGTCAAATAGCTTTGATCAAATAAGGGACATGACAGAACTTGGGCATGAGTGGACCGGCCAAATTACGCTACTATTATAATGGTTAATTTCAATGAGTCTTCTGTATAATTATATTAAAACGTCAACGTTATTTTAATACTTAAGATAAGTATGCCAATTTTGCAATGCAATGAGATTGCAGATTCCAATTTTATTATTATTTTAAAACAAGTTTTTGTGGAAAAATTTATCTTTCCAAACAAGCTTTTATAAAATACGTAATTGATACTGTAATCTTGTGGCCACCTTCCGGCTTCATCATCAAGACCCTGAATATCATCTAGCATCAGAGTACTTGTAAAGACAAATCAAACAAGCCTAAATTCGACGGCGTTGTGTCGTTTTGGTACAGAGTTCCTATGACCACCTTCCGGCTTCATCATTAGACCAGCTCTGTGACCATTATATTGCATTATGATCCGATTTACATATGTATGTAAATTTATCGGTGTTCGAGTTAACTACGGAACCCTTAGCGTAAGGCATCACCTAACTCTACTTACCTTCAACTTCATTTTCACCGTGCATTCTTCGCGACTGTCACCTACATAAGTGTCCCTTAACAACCTGTCACTTAGCACGGTGAAAATTTAGGTGACGTCTTACGCTAAGAGATCCGTAATTACGGGATTGTTTAGGTGCCACTGGTGAAAATGGGCATTAATCTCTATTATATGAAATCTTGATTCGCCCTATCCCTAAAGAACGCTGTAGCTAATAACTCCAGTCCTAAAGCACGTAACTCTAATCAATGCATTTCTAAAACACGCTCTCCTGATTCACGCTATACCTAATAAGCTAAATAACGATCCAGTACTAAAACATGTGAACTCTATTACATAAATATAGCACCAAAAGGGTGTCTCAGTATAAAAGCCGAGTGCATGAAACACTCAACGCTGGTTTTCAGATACACGTCTACAGGAGTTATTATGTTATACTCGTAGTAAAGCGTGAGGCGAGATAAGTGTTATAGAATGTTTCCAGCATTATTTAATTGCAAGAAACATTATTTGTAGAGTTTTCCAGTCTTTCACTACTGTTCATTTACCGCAACGTATAGCAAATGAAGTAAAAATTATACTGAACTGGCGAAAAATTATCTTCTATATTATCACAACGATAACTACCGCAAATCATTCGATTAATCCGTAGGTGCTATAAGAAACGCGTGAGTTTGTTGGTTTGTCCCTCTTTCACGCACCAGCAGCGCAACAATTTTTTTATGCTATTTGATATCGAGACGAGTTAGTCGTTTGCCTGAGCTAAGCATAACGCCGGCCCATGATAATTGCAGTGCCACTCAGAACTTTAAAACATAAAAGCCTGCTCACTGGCACTGCTGTGCGCTCGCTACCCTGAGACATTAGGTATTAAGTCTCATAAGCCCAGTAATTTCACTGGCTACTCTGCTCATCAAACCGGAACACATTACTGCTTGGCCGCAGACTTCACGAGCAAAGCGGTGGTATCAACCCAGACGGACACTCGCTGAAGAGTTAGTCCTACCACTAACAAAACCTACCTAAAACTAAATTATAGTATATATATATATATATATATAGTTTGCTCGGACCGTTACTGGACGACATTAAAAGTTAAGCCTCTGTTTAAAATCCCATCATCCACGTGATGGAATGTGTACGTAACGAGGCCCGACGACGAGACTTGGGATTTGTTTTTAATAATAGTAATGTAGGCATAATCAATAGCCTGTTGGCTTCCCCACTATCTGAGGATGCCAGGAGGTTATTAAGAATGTATGTATGTGTATTGTAATTTTTAATTTTGTTTTTTAATGTGTTGGTCCTAAGTTGGTTAAGAATTTAGTTGCTAAAATAAGCTGATTAACTCACGGGGGTGACATTATCAATTTGTGATAAAACCCCTTTAAAATTAATAAAGATTTAAAAAAAAAATCATCCACGTCTACAAATATTTATACAGTGACGTAAATAATATTGTTTGTTCCAAAGAATTACATAATGGATATAATTAAATAAAATTAAAGAACTTTTGAACCTATAATCATGGATATTGCGGCTTTACTTAGTTTTACAGTTGGGAAAAACCATTTCAGGCCATAAAGTTGGAGTTTTCCCAAAGATAAGCTACTGTACGGTAGATTTAATCCTAGCAGAATTAATTGTTATCGCTAATAATAAATACGTAATAGGTACCTGAATTATCCACTGTTTTTACAAATAATTACGATAAGAAAATAAAAACAAGTGATACTCACTTGTGCGATAGGATTGTTCTCATTTTAAACATGAAATTACTAAAGATATATATTTACTTACAGTTATTTGTTGTAACGGCTCCGGACGAATATATTTAGAAGAAGAAAAATAAACACAAAAAACTAAGCTTCATTTTAACAAATTATTACTAGCTAACAATTAGTCCTAGCGCGGGACGCTGCAGACAGTCCTGGGTCCTTACTCCGTAAAAAGAATGTCGAAGCTTCGGCTGACGGATCGGCATTTTCCTACTGTGAAAGACAAAATGTCAAGAGCGAACATCAAACTAAACGTTGGATCCGAAACACTTTCATAGTAGGAAAACTGCGATCCGTCAACCAAAGCTTTGACGTTCGATTTACGGAGTAAGGCCCCTGTAGCCCCACCAAAAGCAGGGCCGGGCTATTTAATAAAGCTGACAATCCGACAAGTCCGACATATGTCAATAACTGACAATTCGATAGTTTTACTGTTTAATAAAACTTACAGCCGACAAAATTGTCATGGTGGAAAATTGACAAATTTGTCACGACAATTTTCTTATTGTCAGATTAAATTTGATGTGGTTTTTGACATATGTCGAGTTTTATTAAACGCGTTTTTAGATGACAAATATGTCAAGATTTCACCGGTCAGTTTTTGACATATTTGTCACTTTTATTAAACAGCCTTAGCGCGACAATGCTACAATTATGTCATTTTTTGACATATATGTCGAATTGTCAGCTTTATTAAACAGGGCCCAGGACGTCTGCGTTCGAAACGCTGCCTCGAAATATTTATACGCATACCTATAACTCTGAAAACATTACACTCCTTTTTTGTGAAGTCATGTAAAAAGCGCTGAAAGTAGCCTATTAGAGATAATAATACTTTTTATAATCACATAGGGAATTAAAAAACGTTTTTTACTGATATATAAATAATCACTTTTTCGGCGTATCATTTTCCTGCAAGTGTGACAAAGATAAAAGGCCTATTCCAAGTATTTTAAAAACGAAAATATGGATCAATGTTTCTTACTCATTCATGTTGTAAACAACGAAATTATTGAGGAAAATATTTTTATTATTTAAATATATTAGATACAGGGTACCAAACTTCCTTCCGGAGAAGCCGTGAGAAGCCACTTTAAACTAGTAGTTCTGTGAACAGTAGACCTCGCGCGCACAAACTTTTTTGCTAATGAAGAACTCGAATGTTTCTGGCAAATATTATCAAAATCGGCTGGTATATGGAGACATGCAAACAACCCCTTAACCGACACTAAAACCGACGATAAAAAAAAATCGGCTCTACAGCGCAAGTACGGATCTTCTCGATCGATAAAATTGGATAAAATTGACAGTTCAAATCGATAAAGTGGGATTATCGACTTTTTATATAATTTATCGATTCGACAAATTTATCGAACCGATTTCCGTACTTGCGCCGCTGGCCACGTAGTTCGACTGCTTTGTCTCTATGAAATTGTAGAACTTGTATACCAAACTTTTTTACTAATTCATACATTCTAACGGATTTTACCGAAATTCTTATTGAGCAGCTTATATTTCGAAGCTGTTGCAAGCATCATGTTCACGGGGATACTCAAGCATACTACTCGGGTATTCTCGTGAACTTTATGAAATATATTTTATAGTGGTAACCGACAGTAGCGGATGTTCACACAAATATATACATCACAAAAATTTCGCTTCCAACAGGATTCTCGTGAACTTGTTATGTAGGAGTTTTGGCGGGAATTCGAAAATGTGCTGTTGTTGATTTTGTGTTATTTACTAAAACCTATGTTTTATCGAGTGTTAATGTGTAATAATGGTGGATTATAACCATTAAATGTACGTAAACGTGCATGAGTGAAAGGCAAATAGTACAAAGACGAAAAACGTGTATTTTCGTATTCTATCAAGACCTCCATACAAACTTCAGTAAAGTAGGATCCACCACTATACTGAAGCGTCACTTCGACTAAACTTTAACGTGACTTTGACGACTTTCATGCACCAAAACTAGAGATTTATTATATATTATTATTTATATAACTCACAGTATGTCTGTGATATAACTTGACACTGGCTAAATACGCAAATCGCGTGGAGCCAAAAACAAAACTAAAAAAAAAACTTGTTATGTAGGTAAAAAGGCAAAGGCAAAAGTTTCCTGTATGGCTTCCCGCTTGTCTCAGCGTCAGCTGGCCGGTCTAATCAAGGCCTCGCTTAGTTCCACAGTTTTTTGTGTGTACGAAAGTTTTTACTGCACGGTTTGGACCGAGGATGGAAACGATACACCGCGACCGTGTTGTTTCGGAAGTATGAGTTTTGAAGACACGGGTTCTTTCCCGATGTTCTTTAACGTGTATAAAGACAGTTATTATGCATTTTGTTTTTCATGCGACATCGCTATTAGCTAAATAACGTTATTTAATCAATAGTGCTATATAATCAACCAGAACAATGCCAAATACTAGTTCAGTTCGAAATAAAAAAAGGTATAGTATCTACCTCTAATATTATATTTTTTTAAGTTACACTATTATAGTTTATACAGATTTAGATGGCCAAAACAGATTTTGTTTTTGTAAATAAAACCTATATACTTAAGGTGAAGCTTCATGACCCGCCTAACGCAAAAATGGCCTAGAGGCTTTTTTGTTCATCGAAGAAAAACAGGCATCACGGAAAAAGAAAGACAACGCCAGAGAATTCGTTTGGCATTCTGAAAATTTTGAAATAAATTTCCAAAGAAAATTTCCGAAGACAATTAGTGCGTGGTAATTTCCTAAAACGTGTCCCAGGAAATACGTGTTTTTGAAAATGACTTACAAGTTTGTGAAAAAAATGTTTGTTGTTTAGAATCTCCATTACATCTCCAAGGATTATATGGAAGTGTTTTGTTGAATTTTACATTTATGAGAACACTGTGAACGGCCAAAGTCAAATAAAATTTGTCCAAAAAAGCTGATTTTTGAAGGCTTGTGCTGAGTTGGAATCTCAAAATTTTACATTTTTGCTCCCACGGAATCCTGGATATAGAGCACATGATACCTATTTGCTCAAAACATCTAAAGAAAAATGTATTAGGACACTATAATCGCGTACGAGCGTTTGTATGGAAAGTATAGCGAGCTGCAGCCTCTTAATGCCAAAATATTATGATTACAATACATTTTTGGGATGGTGCACTTATAGATGTACAATAATTATTATAATGTATCATTTTGATATATATAGCGCCATCTGTTGACGACTCGAGAAACATTTTATGAATAATTGTTATCATTTGATTAAGTATTTACGATAACACAACGCGATGGCTTGCATGTTGAAAATTGTTTTATCTTTTTATAGTTTCATTTATAATGTAATTCGTTTGATTGATTGCTTAAACCTTACTAAACAATCAATCAAATAAGAACATAAGGTGTCATAAATTAATAACCAAAACCAGTTTTAATCAGTCTAGGGATTTAGGTCAGTTAGCACTTACAAAATACTAGTTGAAGCCTGTTGTTCCACCTGCAGTTTACCAGCTTTACTCCAGGAAAAACTTCTGTGGACACGAGAATCAGAAGCCTTCTCAGAGTCAGTGTCTGTTTGTAATATCAAAATAACAATTACTAAATGCATATGTATATGCGGTACCTACAACAAAAAAATAATTTCTAAAATTTTTGTCTGTCTCTTTGTTCCGGGTAATCTCCAAAACGGGTGGACCGATTTTGAGAGGATTTCACTAGCGTGAGCGAAGCCGCGGGGCACAGCTAGTTAGTATACTGGACAATATTTCTGCAATTTGCATATACATAACCTTCTGTTAATGGCTACCTCTGTCTGTCTATAATTAGAAAAAATATAGAGAAAAAAAATTAAAAGAAAACGACCGCGGCAGCTATTAATTATTTTAATTTTTATTATCTACTAGTTAGCATTTGACAACTATCTCACCGCTACTGTGTCCGAAGGTACTATAAACCTTTAATAGAACTGACAACTTATATACTCTTTGGAACTGACCCTCAAGAACAGCTGCACTACCAGCTGTACACATTGATCGATTTTCTGTGATCAAGTATCTTACTTCCTACTAGTAATATTATTGCTACGCTGCTGTGTGAAAGAAGGACAAACCAACAAACCCCCAAACATAATTTCACATTTATTATATAGTACGTTGCGTGACAAACCAACAATCCAACCAATCTTCAAACACACTTTCTATTATACAGGGTGAGTTTGAATTGGTATGTTATCCTGGAAGGGGGAAATTAGGACCATGACTGTCCGCAACTTGTAAGACTCTTGGAAATACGTCATTCCAAATTTCCATACAAAAAAAATCACATCAAACGTGAAATGCCTGGCATTTTCTAGAAAGTCTTCTATTCAACGTCATCATTTAACAAAGTTTAACATAGTTAAAATGAATCAGCTGATCTAGGGCTGCCCGGAAATACTGTAGTAGAATTTTGACGTAAACTTTAAATGCCTTTACTTCTATGAAAAATTCCGAATTTAAAAAAACTCTTAAATCAAATGCTGTTGATCTCCAGGAGTAGATTGACCTCCTTTCAGGATAACAGACCAATTTAAATTCAGGCTGTATAGTACGGATGGCAAGGCGAGGCGGGCACTGCAAAATGCCCTGCCATGCCATGAAATGTATCACGATGATTTCTCTCACCAAAAGTAAAAGTCAAGGTAGGATTTAAACTAACGATCTACTGATCAACGCACTACATAAATACCACTGAACCATTATTAAAACAAGATTTTTTTAAACATTTTATTTATTTTGACGTAAATCATTGTAGCACTACAAAAATAAGTAAATCATAGTAGTAGTAGGCATGCTAAAATTACGCTGGGCCCTGTTTAATAAAGCTGACAATTCGACATATATGTCAAAAAATGACATAATTGTAGAATTGTCGCGCTTAGGCTGTTTAATAAAAGTGACAAATATGTCAAAAACCGACCGGTGAAATCTTGACATATTTCTCATCTAAAAACGCGTTTAATAAAACTCGACATATGTCAAAAAACCACAGTCTTTAATCTGACAATAAGAAAATTGTCGTGACAAATTTGTCAATTTTCCACCATGACAATTTTGTCGCCTGTAAGTTTTATTAAACAGAAAAACTGTCGAATTGTCACTTATTGACATATGTCGGACTTGTCGGATTGTCAGCTTTATTAAATAGGGCCTTGTCCATTTGTATAAATAGTCATCTAATATACACGATACTACCACGCACAATTACAATGCACACTAACGCACCAAAATCTGAACAATCGGATGTTGCTGTAATTTAGTTGTATAACCACGAAAAATCTTTCCTGAAACCTTTCAAATTTTCATGGCAAAGTTCAGGTTTTGCTACATTCTACAGACGATTTACTTAAAATATTACGCTTTCAACCCTGAAGAGGAAAAAGTGGCCACATTAAGAATTTCCTTTAGATAACGCCGAGCTAATGAGCGTAGCAAAATGGACGGTGGATATGAAAAATATATTTTCTGTGGAAACGAGCCATTTTGTGATAATGATATGACCTTGGTGTTTTAATCAGTCACGCTTGAAAAGTATATTTTTTCAGTACGATCACATCCAGTAATGTCTTCTTCGTCTTGATGGGCAACAATGCGGCTATCCATTCGCGGCTATACAGCTACAACAACACCTAAATATTTACATACAACTCCTATATATTTAGGCATCCGATTTAGGTTGGTGAAAACGGCTATTACGCATTTACTCCACACTAGTTTCTGCCCACGGTTTCACCCACGTCGAGATTCCCACAAAAAACGCATTTTTTCCCACAGGAAACGAAAAGGTAAAAAGGTAAAGTAGACTGTCACTCTTCGGTACATAAACTATTTATACGCAATAAAACACATTGCTTCGTTGTTCTGTTGCTGCGTGAAAGAAGAAAAAGCTAGCAAACACACCTTCATTATAAAATGGAGATAGACATCTCCAATTATTAAAAAATACTGCGGGGAAATACCGAGCTCCCACGGGAAATTGCGACGACATCCAAGTGTCTAGTCAACCGCGTAATATGACAGTAACTAAGCAATTTCTAAAGGAAATTAACCAACTTGATAGAGACGACATTAATCTTGCTCTACAAGTCAAACTCTATTCCTCGAAGAATAATTATTAATTTGCCAGAGTCAGCTCTACCGGAATAGAAGCGGAGAGCAAAATATTTTTATAATTTTGTTTTTTTTTTCGTGTTGTTATTTTTAATTAACTTTGGATTTCCGGTACATAAATAAGCTTTATTAAACCTCGGGAAATCTCGCTTGCTAGAAATATTGAAGGGCCACGATGATATTATAACCCGCAAAATGAAATATAAATGAATGAAAATAACTTCATGAAAATAAAATAAACTAAATATTTTTGAGGTCGTATGTGAATTTATTTCCCCTTCCAAAGTAAAATGCCAATATTGGATTTAGAAAGGCCACCGAGTTGACGTTTATTTAGTGTGGTAACTTTTTCAAACCAATAAATACCAATCGATAAAATGGTCGAACGACCATCGAACCATTGACGTCACACATAATTGCGAATTATTAATTATTAATTGCGAATATTAATTAAGAATACGGAAAAATAAGAATGTGGAAAAAACGAATACGGAAATAAATTCTGACATTTATTCAGCTAGTATTATTTGAAATTTAATCCAGATAAATGATAAGCCCCGCGGGAGATTGCGAAGATAATATCTTATACACAAGCACCTTAATAGCTTATTTATTAAATTAATTATTACCAGGTGGTAGGATGAACTTTTCTGCGAGTATCCATCTGGGTGGGTACCACCACTTAGCTCGTATAGCCTGCCACCAAGCAGTAATGTGGAACCATTACTTTCGCTTTTTCGCTTTTTCTTAACAAACCTCGGAACTTTCGGGTTATCTATACCCACGGCGCATACTTTTGTGTTGAGATATGAACTATAAAAAATGACTTAACTTGTATTCCTTTGGTTTGTACACATCACAGATACATGATACAACGTCATAGAAAACCAGAAACCGGCTATTTATATCATACTACGCAGTAGATAAGGACCCAAAGACTATTCTGTGTAAGGACCACTCACCGTAAACTACGCTGAGTTGGGACCGGTTCGCATACTATGAGTAGTGAGTTATTGGGCATTCTGGACCACCTCGCTCGTTGCACTCGCGTCGCTTCGCTTGGTGGTCCAGAATTCCCAATAACATTTTTGAAAATGTCAAAAACCCGATTGGGCATTCTAGACCACCTCGCTCGATGCAATCGCGTCGCTTCGCTTGGTAGTCTGGATTGCCCAATACCATTGTTAAAAATGTTGTTCTCACCGATTCCTAATACAAACGGCTAGATGACCCGTGGCAAGTATCATCTCGAGAGCCCAAGGTAGGATTATCTCTCACCGATTCCTAATACAAACGGCTAGATGACCCATGGCAAGTATCATCTCGAGAGCCCAAGGTAGGAGTATCTCTCACCGATTCCTAATACAAACGGCTAGATGACCCATGGCAAGTATCATCTCGAGAGCCCAAGGTAGGAGTATCTCTCACCGATTCCTAATACAAACGGCTAGATGACCCGTGGCAAGTATCATCTCGAGAGCCCAAGGTAGGAGTATCTCTCACCGTTTCCTAATACAAACGGCTAGATGACCCATGGCAAGTATCATCTCGAGAGCCCAAGGTAGGAGTATCTCTCACCGTTTCCTAATACAAACGGCTTGATGACCCGTGGCAAGTATTATCTCGACTATTCCTGACAAATAACTATTCCTGACTACCTACCTACTGACACTTGAAAGATTACTACTGTTGAGAAAAAGTGGCAAAAAACTCAATAGTTATACTTAGCAGATCAATTAAATTACCTTTTATAAAAAACGTTACCTTACCAATTACCGTACCGCGCATTAAATATCAAACAAGATTGGCTGATATTTAACACGACTTTTTACCTTTTATACCTTTAACCTGTACCAAAAATCGTTACCATACCCATTACCATACCGCGCATTAAACATCAAACAAGGTTGATGTTTAACACGACTTTTTACCTTTTATACTTTGAACCTTGAAATGTATTATAAGAAAAACAACCACAAAACCCCCAGTTATCCTCAGTGTTGTTTAACTGATTTTTAACTGAAGGTTTTAAACCTGTATTATTTTTTTAATAAAATTTGGAGATTACATTACATAATAAGTTGAAATAACCTTATACTAATTACACTTAAAACTATTTTCAGCTACTGTTCTTGAAATCGTAACATACACCGCCGATCCATAGGTACTGGTTCGAAATCTGAAAACAAAATTAAAATTAATACCTAGACAAATAGGTGAGAACTTAATTTATAATATTTCATTCGACATTCTAAAAGACCTTTGACATAGAACATGTTAGTACTTTTTAATTAAGAATTTTTGTTAAATTAAAAATTATTCTGATTAATAAAACAACGTTAAGGTAAAAAGACAATATTCTACATTATTGACTACAGTGAAGAGAAGTGAAACAAAAGATAAATAGGAATACTCTATAGTGACTACCTATTTCAATCTTTTTTGTGTTCGATGCTTTGGCTTTGAAATGTAAGCAAGTAAATTAAGTAGATAACTAACCTTTTCTGTAAGATGGTAGGTAGAGATTCCACAGTAAGTTGTAAGGCGATTTCTGGTTGATGCAGCAAACTTTGCATTGATTGCTCTGAAAATAAAGAGTAATTTTATTATAATACATAAAATAACATTTACTACGTTTCCATGAAACACAAAAAATATAGTATATTTTATGCTAGGTATTGGTTTTGAAAAATTACTATATGACCAACTACATAAATAGAAACTTAATTTGTTTTTACTTTGAACTAAAAAAGCAAATACGTTCATGAATCCAGTAGGTACCTATACCATATTTTTAAATTGGGAATAAAGTGGAATGTTGTTAAGTAATTGGTTTTATAATTATTTTTTTACGAAGAAGAAGAATAGTGTTAAGCATTATCTACTTTTTCGAAGTCGTTCAAATGCTAGGTCACAGTTTTACAATCCAAAATTTGTAAATCGATGGCTAGGTTATGCTACATATAATTTTGAGCACGTGGCGATAAGAATAATATATATTATATTATAGTATCACCTACTCGTTATCCTAATTTGACTAGATAAATATTACTAAAGTTATTATTTTACATACCTTTTTACGGATCCTTAATCACTTAACAAATAGAGTGCACCATCTAACACGACCAAGTGACTGCTATGAAATAATAAAAAGGATAGATGAGGAGTAACGGTCAAATGTTTTATGTTATAGAGCAGGAACAAAAAATAATTTTATTAAGCTTAATTTTTCATGCTAGGTCACACACATAATATTCTAAATTGTGTTTTGATTATTTTAGTAATATTTGGTTATGAAACCGCATATAAATTTTTAAGCCATATATGATTTTAATATATGTAGAGTCAAAATAACTTTTGTATTATATGAATTGCTTTAGTACTTATGATGGCTTTTACAGCGGAAATATTATTTGATAAATTTGTTATTTTTTAGATTTTAAAGTATTGTGTAGTAATATGAAGGAACGAAGCTCCTCGTCTAAAATTCCGCCGTTCGCCACTGTACGCTGTTCGTCAGCATTGTCAGCAAAATATTGTAGGCCGAAGTCCAAACCGGGCTTGTTGCTGTGTTACTATTTATGTAGTTGGAATATCAAAACACATTTTGAATTACTTTTGGGAATTGGTGTTTTAACTAATTAATGGTACTGTTTGAAAAATAAAATAATTACTGTACATATTGACCAATAAAAACTAATAAGATATTTTCCCCAAATAAAAAGATCATTCTATAATAATAAATCATTATGTATTAACTTAAATTATAATGCTTACCTATACAATAATGATTAATTTCGATTCACAGAATGTTTTTAACAGTTAACATTATAGGTTAAAGGTTTTGTAGGTACAAGTTTATCTATGGGTATAAGTTGAATTGACTAAATAAGTCATTTCACCTTTACTACAACACGGCATTTCTTTGGTATTGATGATCAAAGGGACCGAACTACGTCAATAGAAATACAAATGAATTTTCAATGCATAAAGCATTACGTTTATCGTATGTTGCATGGGATAAGATTGAAATTTGTATTGCACATGTGTAAATACATTAAATCAAAGTACATTTATTTAAAATATGGAACTTATTTGGATACGTTAAGGTTTTGATTCAAATGTTGTATTTTAAGAATTTTCGAAAATGTGATATTTATAAATAATACATTGCTATTTTTTGTCCTATTTTTTGGTCAATAAAGGCTTCTTTTGTGCGAAGTTGTCAAGTACGTTATGATAATTGATTAAATTAATAATTTTGCTGACATCTAAAATAATTCGTATAAAGTCGCCCACAAATCGAGAAAATAGTTATAAAATCGGCGAAGCGGATCCAAGCTACAATCACCTTCCAACAAGAACAAGGATTCTCCTTCTGAAATGTGAGTGAGTATTTATTTAACTTAAATAAAATAATAATTGTGTTTTTTGCAGGAACTGTATTAGTTGGTTAATTTTTTACTAATTATTATTTATTATTTTTTACAGGTCTGATTCGGAATACGAAGCCACCGTTGCATCCGCTGCAACTGTCGCGGTATCATCACCTCAACCAGCGACCAAGCCGAAGGCGCCTAGCAGAGCATCATCGGTTCGATCGGCAGCCTCCAAGCCATCAGCGTCGAAACGGACCAGAATTGCGCCGGTGCCCAACGTAGCTGACTACTTGCAGGAGACCTCCGAACCAGAATTCGATTGGTAATTATTATTATGTTGATTCTAGAGTACAATTGATGTGTTGTAAGCGATTTAAGTAATTCTTAAGTTTCTATGATAACAAATGAAATCAATTAAAACTTGTTCACAGGAGGAAAAAATCCAAGAAGGACGTCTTCAGCATCCTCAAGGCGGAGGAAGCTGCATCGTCGGCAAGCGCGCCGAGCCTCCAAGGAAGCTTGGCGTCATCATTCAGCTCCCGCGTTTCCGGAGGGCAGAGCCGTCGCACCGCATCCACGGACGGAAACTACTTCTGGGAGCTGAAGCTGTACTCCGTAGCCGATGTGCAGCATACTGCGCCGGAGGAGCGGTATAAAAAAGCCCTCGCTGCAGTAAAACTTATCTGCAGCGAGGATTCGGAAGAATGGGAAGCTCTTCAAGCACTTCTTACAAAAACATATAAAATTTTTAAAAAGTCGGAACCAACTTTTTTTCGCGATAGAAAATAAATTGTAATTGGTATGATCGTTTATTGTTATTTTCTTATTATTATTTTAAGCTAAAATACCCTCTCTTTATTATTATTTACATATTATTTTTAGCAATAATACTTACTTGTTAGGTGCAATTTTTTTAATTAGACAAGCCAGGTAATTAGGTATATAAAAGTTTATATAGACATAGTATAATTTTTAGGAGCTAAATATAGACAGAGAGATAATCGAGAATTACAATGCCGTTCTGTACTACATGTAATATATCTGTTGATAAGAAGTCCTGGATAGGTCATTTACGAAGTAAAGTACATAGACGAAATAATACAAGTAAGTCATACTGCGAGGGTGTTGAGATTTTAAGTAGCGCCTTCCGATCTCGCATAGTTTCTTATAAAGTAACGACGGAGGTCACAGATGACATCTCCATTGACACATTTTTAACGTCTACTCGCAAGAAGATAAAGTTTCTTTGGATGAAGGTTTAAAACAGCATATCTGTTTAAAGGTTAACTTTGAGCTTTTTGCAACTTTTTTATTGTTCAAAGATAACGAACATGAGTTAAAATCTTTTTGTACCAAAAATATACCTGTTTATGGCAATTATGATTTCGAGTCCCTTTTTTCTTCTGTGACAAATACATTGCGAACTAAAGCAGATGAATTTGAAGATCGCAACAGTGGCTGGGCTTTCTTAAACTGTTCTCATTTAGAGGTCAATTTGAACAAATACCAACCACTACGAGGCTCTACCTTTCTTGAGCTTCCCAAATGCATAAAAAATAAAAAGGCATGTATAAATATTCGAAACAAAGATGAGTACTGTTTCCTGTGGAGCATAGTAGCAGCTCTCTACCCCAATAGAAATCACCCTGATAGAGTTTCATCATACCCAGATTTTAGAGATGTGTTAAACATAGAGAACATGTCTTTCCCAGTATCATTTTCAGATATTCGTATTTTCGAAAAAAATAATCCAAGCTTGTCCTTTATTATCTACGGTTTGGATAAAAAGAAAAATATTATAGGACCTCTTTATAAATCAGAAAAAAATACTAACACTAAAACTATACATTTACTTTTCCTCGAAAAGGAATCAAAGACGCATTACTGTCTCATTAAAGACTTGTCGCGATTATTAAGGAATCAAATAACAGGTCACCATGGTAAATTATACTTCTGTGAAACTTGTCTGGTTTTTTTTAACGAGGCCGATCAGATCGACAAACATATATGTAATGGAATTGTCACGGTTTTGCCTGAGAAGGGTTCAGTAATTAAATTTAAAAACTATGACCGAAAACAAAACGTTCCGTTTGTAATATACGGAGACTTTGAAACTATGTTAGAATCAGTACCACGTAACGAACTGCAATCGGATTCTTTACACACAACAACAATGCAGCGGCACGTGCCCATAGCATTTGCGTATCAAATTGTGTGTTCTGCTAATCCGTCATATAATAAATTTGTTACATATCGAGGAATTGACTGCGTTGATAAATTTATATCATGTATTTACGATGATGCTCGTAATATTCATGACATTTTGTCTCAAAACGTGCCTATTATTTTTAGTGAAACCGATGCATCAAATTTTGAAAATGAATCTCGATGTCATATCTGTCAGAGCTTTCTCTTTGGTGATAAAGTTAGAGATCATTGTCACTTAACTGGTAAATACCGCGGTGCTGCTCATAATTATTGTAACCTACAATACAAGGTGCCTAAATTTATACCAATTTTTTTTCATAACCTGGCTGGTTACGACTGTCACCTATTTATAAAAAAGCTAGGCGTAGCTCCTGGATCCATCAAAATAATACCCAAAACAAAAGAAAATTATGTCTCCTTTACGAAATTTATTCATGATTCTCAGGGAAGCCTAATTCAATTACGATTTGTGGATTCTTTTAAATTTTTAGGAACCAGTTTAGAAAAACTTACAAAAACTATGAAAAAAGATCAATTTCATCACTTGAGAAAACATTTTCCAAATGAAACACAATTTCAACTTCTCACGCGTAAAGGTGTTTATCCTTACGAATATTTAAACAACTTAGAACGATATCAAGAACAATGTCTTCCAAATAAGCAATGTTTTTACAGTTCTCTAACTGATGAACATATTACAAACGAAGATTATGCTCACGCACAATCGGTTTGGACCCAATTTAAAATTTGTGATCTAGGGCAGTATACAGACTTGTACGTAAAAACCGATGTTTTATTATTAACAGACATCTTCGAACAGTTTAGAGCTACCTGCAAACGTCACTATAAGCTGGACCCTGCGTTTTATATAACAGCACCTAGTTTGTCTTTTGATGCTATGCTTTTAAAAACCGGTGTTGAATTGGAGCTCATTGATGATTTTTCTATTGTAAATATGATTCAAGCTGGGATCAGAGGAGGTGTGTGTATGGTATCTCATAGATACGCAAAAGCAAATAACCAGCAAATGTTAGAATTCGATCCATTCCTATCTGATTCTTTTATAATCTACATAGATTGTAATAACCTGTATGGTCACAGTATGTGTCAAACATTACCGTTGTCTAATTTCAGATTTCTTAATCAAACTGAAATAAATAACTTAGATGTAACAAGCATTTCAAATGACTCAGAAAACGGTTTCATACTGGAAGTAGATATTACTTATCCAAAAAAATTACATTTCGAGCATAATGATTTACCTTTTTGCCCTGAGAAAGACATTCCTCCAGGGGGAAAGACTTCTAAACTCATTCCAAATCTTTACGATAAATATCATTACGTAATTCATTACGTTCATTTAAAAACATGCTTAAAACATGGTTTGATTGTGAACAAGGTACACAGAGTTATTACTTTCAAACAAAGTGCGTATTTAAAACAATACATTGATCTAAATACCTATTTAAGACAACAAGCTAAATCAGCATTTGAACAAGACTTCTTCAAGCTACTTAACAACAGTATTTTTGGAAAAACTTTAGAAAATAATGAAAAAAAGGTTAACGTTCAATTAGTGAATCAATGGAACGATTGCCATAATAAGACTAAAAAAAGGAATAGTGCCGAAAAATTAATAGCCAGTCCAAACTTTCATAGCGTTTCTGTTTTCAGTGAAAACTTAGCAGCAATTCAACTTAAGCCTGATCGTATTCTTCTTGACAAACCTTTGTATATTGGATTTACTGTACTAGAATTGTCTAAATCACATATGTATGATTTTCATTATTCTGTAATGAAACCACATTATGGTAACAGTCTGCGTATGTGCTATACAGATACAGACAGTTTCGTTTATCATATTGAAACAAAAAACTTTTATGTAGATATGAAAAATAGCTTCATGAATTTTTTTGATACTAGTAACTTCAGTTATGAGAATGATTATGGCTTGCCATTAATTAATAAAAAAGTTCCTGGGTTATTCAAAGATGAAATGAGTGGTGAGATAATAACCGAATTTGTTGGGTTACGCTCCAAACTGTACTGTATCAAAAACGCAGACAGCGTAATAAAAAAAGCTAAAGGTGTAAAGACATGTGTTACGCGTAACCTTGATGTCTCTGACTATAGAAACACTTTACTGACTAACGATGTAGTACGAAAAAAAAACATTTTATTCAAGTCTTTAAAACATGAAATATTTACAAGAAGTGTAAACAAAATTGTGTTATCCAGTAATGATGATAAACGATTAGTTTCGCCTGATAAAGTGTCCACTAGAGCTTGGGGTCACGTATCTTTTTTAGGGATATGAGTTCTACTAAACGATGCAATTCTCAAAATACTGTAAATGTTGCTCGAAAAATCAAATGTCTTCATAAATGCATAAATATTAATTTATGATACTAACGAATCATTTAGAAAGTATTAAATAATTAATGTGAAAAAATATTATTATTATATAGTGACATATAATTGCGACCTTATTATTAAGTTTATTGGTATTAAAATATAATGTAAATAGATAATAAGTCAGTACGTAAATAAAATGAGTTTAAATGAATAAATATTTGATGTTTTATTTTTTATACCTTAATATTTATGTAAAGTTAGAAGTAGATACATGTGCCTGCTAAAATAATGATGACTATTGTGTGGTGGAGTAATATTTCAAGCCTGTTTAAACTTGTTCGAATACGCGTTGGTTGCATTACAATTTTATGCATGACTGACATTTTGTATGAACACCTGTGGCGTTTTATTACAAACAAGTCAATTCCTGCTCTTTAACTTGCGCCTTTGAAATATAACTCTATCACCGCTACCTGGTAGTTCCAACTATTTTAGAATTTAATTCTTCAAACTCATTCATTTACAAGCTAGCACGACTGAAGCACACTTGTTAAAATAAATACGTTTTATTTTCCATATTTAACCAAATCTACAGACATCTAATAAACGTAAGTATTTTTTTTAATGTTGTTATTAAATTAACAAAATGAAAAAAAACTTAAGTGTTAATAATTTTTTTTTATTTTCAGAATTATGACTTCGGAACTCGATCCAATGTGGTTACCCCACGCTCAAGATCCATTAGCTGGTTGGGATGAGTTCTTTGAAAGAGGCAACAGGAATGAGCAACGCATCACCGCGGAATCAGTTGGGAAGGAAAAAAAGGCAGTCAAAATCACAAAACGGAAAAATAAAGATGCACTATCATACGTCATTAGTAAGGCACCAAGAAGAGGATACCGTCAGATCAAAATACAAATATTTGATTTTAATGAAAGGTTAAATGCAAACTGTGAAACAATTCGTGTTCAATATTCGGTTGTGGATCCAATTGATGAAATAATGAACCTTACTGAAAATGTTGTAACTAAAATATCTAAGAAATTAACAGAAGAATTGTATAATTAATAAATAAATAAAACATTGCATAAAGTGTATATTTTAAGTTAAATTGAAAATAAATATGATTTGTGAATAGTTTATTATTATGTTTTATAGAAAATATTTAAAACTTGTTTTGTAAACAGTTTAAATAAAGTAATGATCACTATGTTTCAAGATCTGAAAATAAATAAAGTAAATATAGGTAGTATAGTATAGGTTATTATTAATTAATACAAAAATAAACATGTTTTAATAATAGTATCTTTGAGTTTCATTTTATGTAGGTTAGTAAGAATAGTTAAGGTACAAAATAAAACAGATTTAAAAGAAAATAAATTTTATTAAATTCAAAAATTACTTATACAACTAAACATAAAGACATACAAATTTAAATGACAGTACAACTAAATATTAAATAGTTAAATTGTATACTTTAACAACAACATCTTTCAACCCAATCATAATCTTTATCAGTAGAATTGTCAATACTGGTAGAACTAGTATCATCTTTATTCTTTATTGCTCTGTCCTCGTCATCACTATCAAACAATTTAAAAATACTCATATTATTATCAGTAAACCATGTTTTTATTAAAACAACGTTTCTTAAAGCACACTGTTTTTTATGAAATACACAGTTATACGCACTCTTGTCGTCACTATAAAGTTTGTTCAAACGAAAAAAATTAGGACAGCCTTTTTCTCCAATGTCAATAATATTGCAGTTGTTCAGACTTATATTATACATCCACTTCACTTTTTCCGTTCCTTTAACTAGAATATTTTTCCCTGATAAAAACGGTCTTATAATGTCTAAAAACGATTTGTATTTCATGTAACCTTCACTCCAAAATATACCACGATGTTTTTCAATCCAATAAACTTGTTTCTTTTCTGCATCTGTCAAATGAGAGTATGGGTAGGGTGGTTTCACTAAAAACACTTGTGTGTTATCCTGCGTAGCCAGTGCAAACTCTTTCATGATGAAATTATTTTGGGAATCTTTAAATCCCTGTAAATCAACTATCATATATCCAGGATTCATGATATCTTCTTAACGGTATTGGTTAAAGGCTTGTATTCAACAATACAATCGTTTAGTATAAGACAAAATGCCGTTGTGTTATCTGGAAATTCCGTAACAGCTTCAAGGTCAACGCGTACGTCTATCGGTCCTGTTTTCAGAGTTTCGTTTTGTCGCGAACAATCAATCACGAATAGAGGAGCCTTGGTTTTAAATTCTTCGTAACCCAATAAAGGCTCCGGACGGCGACCGTAATACGACTGTTGAAATCTAACGTAGCGTTCGTATATTAAAGAGTAATTATCATCAATAAACTTGATATTTAGATTTTCATAAGGAAAGTAACATGAGTTCAAGAACACTCTAAGGTTTCGTAATTGACAATGATCAAACTGAGACATGTCTTTATCAGCTTGTCGAATACGGTTAGTTTGTAAACCTACAATGACATATCGTGGTTTTTCTATTTGTGAAGATGTTTTAATTGCCCAAGTATGTTTTGTAGTTTTTGGAAGGGCAGGGTATTCATATAGATCCCAATTTCTAAATACAATGTTGATAGAGCGATCTTTTTCTAAATATTTAAGTAAATTAATTCGCTCACGATCAGATACTTTTACATGTGGAACGCGCCAATTAATATGTTTAATGTCAATTCCATTAACTATTTCTCCAGCTTCTAATTTCAGAGAATTGAGGTTTGTGCTACTCCTAAGTAATATCAATTCATGTTTGCAATTCATAATGATCTTGTTATAGTCTTCAGCGAACCCAAGTATTTTATTTAGAGGAATAGACACCGAAAAGTTTCCAGCCCAGTTATTTATGGTTCCATTAATATCCCACCCCCAAGACTTTGACATCTTTGATTCGTTATCGTTCATTGAAATAAGAGATTTCATGGTGGTAGTAATCCCTGCATTTTTTATTCTGTCTATTTCTATTCCATTTAACTCATATCGAATGTCTTGAAAGAAAAATAATGCAGGATTATTAGTAAAATGCACTTTGCTTACTGGCGTTTTTGTATCGCGTTTAACAACACTCACGACTCCTTCAATGTATAGTGTACTTGCTGAAGGTAATACATATAGATCTTGCTGGTTAATAGGTATTCGTATCTCATCATTTTCACGAAAACTATTGACGTATGGTTTATATGAATGATATTCTATACTCTCGATGGTATTATCAAGGCGAGGAAAATCTGCTACATTAAGAATGCTCATTTTAATAATCCAATTAATTTTAGAAACTTCTTATTTTCTTTCGTTAGTTTCACTTTAGGTCTTCGTTTGATGATGTTGCGTTTTGAAATGCAGTGATTTACTGTTGATGGTGTGGTTTTATTAAAGTCAATCATTTTCTTCTAATATGAAAATACAATTGGATGTCTTCACCTCGCAAGTTTACTAAATTATTATTAGAATCTAATATTTTTATTGTAATCGAGCTAATGCTAGTTTGATTAATGGGAAAATAAATAATATTTTTTGGTATTTCGATAATTCTATAACCAGGAGGCACGTTTGGAGGAAACTCGTGGATTATATGGCTGGGTTTACCATCAGTATACGACCCGCTTATGATATCACATTCGATCCTTAGCACTGTAGTTGAGAGAATGCTGACAGGATGAGACGACTCGTTTATTATATTTGCTTTGAGTATCTTTCTGTCAAAACCAAATACTTTTGCAAGCAGCGGACTTTTGTCAAAATGTATATCTTTAGAGCATATAATGGAAGTTTTTAAGGTATTATTATTACAACTCATTTTGAACGAACAATCTTTCATATTCGATTCCAAATAATCACTTATATCGCTTAATTCATACGATCCTTCTGGTATTTCAATGATTTCATTTTCACCGTAAAATAACTTGCTATTTGCACAATCTATATTAGGTATGGAATTGTATGTTGAAAAGTATAACAGACCACATTCGTATTCACCGTTTAATTCTAAAGCTGGTGAATAGTTAGTTAATGAAATTGCAGTGGAACTAGATATAGATAGCGTGAAAGACATTGTGTTACTGATACTTAATTAGTAATTCTTTAACTTAAATGGGATTTCCAAAAGCTTTTTAAATATTTGATACACAGATGTCCACAGTTCACCGTATCATAACTTTGGTATTTATAATAATTATAAAATACATCACGATTATTTAAGTACTTAAGTAATTCTAACGGTGGTTTCAGATCACCAAAGCTATCAAAATACTCACAATAATCATTATTTTTTGCATAGGCTACCCAGTGAGTTCCAGGATTTTGATGATCATCTAGATTAATAATACCACATTCTATACTCCTAGGCTTTTTTGGTAATCTATCTCTCATATAAACACCTCTGAAATATGGTATATTACTAGCATGTTCTAAAATATCTATATCGGTTAAAGCGCGGTTGGGTAGCCTCCTAATCAGTTTTTTGGTGCTTTAAGATATAAACCACTACCCTTTTTGTATGGTTTTAAAAAACATCCTTTCCCCAATGCTATCGCTTCCATTGCCTGGTTGTGGCGTTCAGATTCCTGAAGATTTTGTTTGGCTGATTTATAGTCATTAACAGCTTTAGCAACACCTGCAGCACCACCAGTCAAAGCACCCAAAGCTGATAATCCGGCAAATATGGGTATTAACGGTAATATTCCTCCGGTTTTGGGAATAGGTATTACACGTGGCATACGAACTTTATTTTTTGCAAATAACTTCTTTGCAATAGTATACGCAATTTTAATAGCTGAATCATGATTTTTAGGCTTTAATTTTTTTAAATCAGAACGTATTTTAGAAATTATAGACTTAAAATGTTTAACACCAGCACCTAATTTTAACTTAGTTTTCATAACCTTTTTTACAATCCAGGAAGCAGCCTTTTCTCTTGCACTAGCATCTTTTGATTTTATTCGTTTTTTAGCCATGTTATATAGTTCTAAGTCAGCTTTATGACGATCTTCTATTTCAGATTTATTCGAATATGCAATGTCGTGCTGTTTACAAGCTTCATCCAATTTATTCACTCCACTGTCACCACGCAATAATCGTTCTCTTAACCTAGTACCAGGTCCACAATAATTGTATCCTGGTAAATGTAATTCAAACGGTAAATGGTTTATAATTTTATTAATGAGTCCACCTCCTTCCATTGGTTAAACAATAATGATTATACTTTTATTACATAAGCTTTTTATACAGAAATGGCATTTTTGTCAATCCATGAACTTTCATTTTCAGTAAATCCTAACCATTTAACAAACAATTTATTACCTTTTCGTTTCAAAACTTTTTCTATCAAGTATATACCAGGATGTTTGGTTTTTTGGAGTTCTTGCTCATAAAACGTACCCAGTATAATTTGTTTGTGTTGATCTTCTATATGATACGTAACAGGGTTAGTATTATTTATTTTTACAATAGTAAACAATTCAGTTGACCAATTTGGTGTATAGCCTTTTTTAAAATGTTCTTTGTACTTGCTGATACGAACTTGATCTCCAATTTGAAATTTTTCTTTCTTCATTGAGTTTTTCTTTTGAGATTTTAGGATATTAAATAATACAATATTTCTATTCGAAGAGCTAACTTCTTTAGGTTTAAATTTTATAGTGCGATGCACTGTATTATTATAGTCATCAGTTATTTGTTGCAAAGGTTTGCCATTCCATTTATAATTTCCAACTAAATTAAAATACTTATACAATTTGTTTTTTATTGTTCTTATGAACCTTTCTACAATTGAAGCTTTTTTGACCGAGAAAGTAGAATAATGATTAATATTGTATTTTTTCATTAATGCTTTGAATACATCATTATAAAACTCTTTTCCCAAATCTGTTTGCAAATTAACTGGTATTCGACCTTTACTAAACACGTTTTCTAAAGCTTGAGCTATTTCACACTTTTTTTTGGTTTTTACAGGTACGGTCCACCCAAATTTAGAGAAAACATCAATTACAACTATAATATATCTATAACCGGAATTAAACTTATTTAGGTTTTGTATATCTATTAGATCAGCTTGCCATGTTTCATCCATATTTTTTATTATCACGCAGCGACGAGTAAAGTTTTTGCGTGCTTGCCTATGAATTTCATTAACAATTTCTTGTTTGCTCATTTGGTTATTGGCTTAATAATGCGTTTTGTCTGGTGTTCAGTACGAATTTCATTGAAATGTTGATTTATTAGTACCTTAATTTGGCTCTTGATTAGTTCAAGTTTTGCGTCTATTTCTTGCTTGGTATAAAAACTTTTTTTAATTATTTGTTCATCAAATGCTACCGAAGATTTATTGAATAGCTCTTCGGATAAACGCAAACGTTTATGCACGTGATGCCCAAACTTATCTATATTCATAACAGTAGATGTATTGATTGATAGACAGTTAAAATGAAACTAATTATTATTTTAAAGTACTTCACTTTTATTCAGTTGATGGTACCGCTTTCACGTAGTTCTTCGATAATTGATATTATTTCATTGTCTAAACCAGTGTTTCCAGCGTCTCGAGAAGCTAACAATAATTGTAATCTTTCAACCAATTCGTTAGGATCATCCCAATAAATGTAGTCAACTTTCGGATTAACTTTTTTCATGACTGGTAATCCCGATCCCATAACAAGACTTTCTGTGCTTGTTGTATAATCTTTGGTTAACTTAAATAATGGCTTTATGATGTTAAGGTATTTTATACCTTTGTTGCTTTTGATCGGTTTTTTAGGATCATAATCACGTCGGTGTGCGTTGGTATCTATTAACATTTGTTTATAGTCGAGTTTGTCATTCTCTGTTAATGTAGTTAAAACAGGCGTTTTTTTAAATAATAATTCATATAACCCACGTGTTTTTTTATAGTGCCGTCCTCCTACGCTTATTTCTTCTTCAGTGAAATTTATATTTGAATTTCCCATTTTTAGTCTTCCGCGTTCTAATCGTACACCAAAAGGAATATCAGCTTTAAACGCTTCTTCCGTTACGGACCATGACAAATCTTCCGGTTCTAAAGATTTAAAAGAAGAAGCACTTATATTTGAGGATTCTTTTTCATCGTTTTCAGAACTATATTCGCTTGATTCACTGCCCGACTTATGAATAACAGTTTGATCAAACTTCCTATTATCAGCGATAAATGAGTATTCTTTATTAAGTTCAGCTTCAACATCGGACTCATTATCTTGTTTGTATTTTGTTTTGTTGTCTTTATTGTACAGCTCCGGACACATATCGTTACTAGAAGACGTAGTCGCTGACGCCAATTTATTGAGAGGATCTGTTAATGGTTTTAATGCAGATTCGATGGCCATCTCACGGTCTGATTTTAAATGTTGTATCAGTTTTACCTTTTTTTTAACCGAATCCACAGATTTTATAATTTGTTGTTTCAATGTTTTTTCTGATAACGACTTTGGCTTCATAGCTAGGTTAGCAAGCCCTATTTCAAGCAATTCAGAAAAGTAAATGAATATTAATTAATTTTAAAGATCTTATATATGAAAAGCATAAGTTAATCTATAACAACAAAGGTGTCAAAGTTTTTTCTATAACCTCCTTTATTTTTTTCACAATCTTTATTTATTACTAAATAATTATAAGGAACGCTCCAAACTTCCTTACACATTTCACGGAACTGATTCCATGTCATATCTGTATTCACATGTTCGTCATACACATGTTTGAGGTTTATATCATCTTGCTTAAACAAAACAATAACGTTAGCATTGTCTCTAATAAGTTGTTTTGGGATCTTGCTATACGTTTGGTTTAAGTAAAAACAGTCAATTTTTTTGTGTCGTCCCATAGCAAAGTAGTCACGTATGTTATTCTGTTTTTCACATGCAACGTCATCAAATACTATCACAGAATCTGGCTTTGCATCCTGTGGACTTAAAACGTTATCGTTTGCTTTAAATTTATAAAAATTAATTTCAGGCACCAAGTTTAACACATTTTCCAAGAAAACGTACTTAGGTTGAAATAACGTTTTAGAGAAAATATAAACGTTCAAGAAGTTTAATCCATGTTCATGTAAAAGAAGACCTATGATTAAATTGGTTTTGCCGCAATTTGATGGACCGCAAATGATGCATCGAATAGTGCTAGGCAGGAGCTCGCCGTGCCTATGAATCTCTTTAGTAGTAGATTCACAAATTAGGTTAAATGATAGAGAACATGGTTGTTTAACAAATAACATGTTCGAATTGCTATAAACTTTGAAGAGAAATGAATAATTTGTGTTAAGCTACAATATTTTATATCTAGAACAAGCCACACTGTTTTGAAACAACGATAATAGGCATTCTAGACCACCAAGCGCACAATCTTAGTTTCACCAAACAATTGACTCGAGCGTAACGTGCGAGGTGGTCCAATTGGGGTTTTGACATTTTCAAAAATGTTATTGGGCATTCTAGACCACCAAGCGAAGCGACGCGAGTGCAACGAGCGAGGTGGTCCAGAATGCCCAATAACTCACTACTACTATGAGTACCTACTTATTTGTCTCTTTTCTCGATACGGCACCTGATTGTGGGATAGATGCGCTTTTATTATGTTATTATTTTTGTATTATGTAGGCATACTTGATGCTGCGAATAAACACATTTCTTTCTTTCTAAACGAATTTATTAAGCAGATTTTTTTTTGTTGACAATACCCAAAATATGTTCCTGATATTCTGTACTTGAGTATACTGTAATGGTAATAGTGGGAAAGTCAATGTCAGTTGTACCATCACAAGTAATAGTGGGACAAATCGGTACTAATTGTACCATCAATGGTACTATACTCAATGGTACTACTGGAGCCCTGCTATCATCTAAATACTCTAAATAGCGCCGGATCAGGAGGGTGGTAGACCTTCGTCTACAATTTTCAGTATAAGGTTAAAGTAATACTGCTCTAAGAGATGCTGGTAGACCTCCTGATCCGGCACCATTTGGACTGTTTAGAGGCCTACATTGGCTTGTAGATTTTCCAATTGATTTTGTAGCTAGGTTAAATGAAGGCTTTTAGCCCGTTGAAAAAACAATCACAATTACGTTTAAGCAACTACCACTTACCTTGTGATATGTTGCAGTATCCATCAGGGGTCATCAAGGGCGTGTCACCACTGTTGAACATGATTAGTGGTTGCTTCATAAAAGTGTCATTATTTAGTCACTTTCACTTGAACACTATTTTTCATTAACAAACTGTTTTCATGGCTTCTACAAAAGCTTCACCATTTCATAAAGTGTTACCTTTACGTTATTAAATTAATGTTTCAACACAAAAGTATGGTTTAAAAATAACCCTTCAAGGTGTTTGGTACTATCGTTCATCAGTTCTCATATGGCCTAGGATCTAATTGTGTTTATTGTGGCAGGAATTTATGGGCTATAAAGTTTGAATCGAAGCTTGAATTGATGTTTGAGAGCGGATCTGGTCGAGCTGGAGCTTGTGCGACTTTCAATCTGACGCACCAGAGTTCGAATCCCGGCTCGCCAATGACACAAATTAAGATATGTGCTGATTTACCTTACAAGGAAAACATGGCGAGAAACCCCTCATGTACAAGAATCATAAAATTGGAGGACATCCACCAAGCCACATTGGGCCTGTGTGGAGGTTTATGGCCCATACTCTCAGAATTCCCAAAAAGGGTTGGCGTCAGGCAGGCGGCTGGCTGTCCAAAAATGCCAAAGCCTAAAGCAGCATGTTTGTAAAGATTTACTGCACCAACCTCAAGTATAATGGGACAAAGGAAGGAAGGAACATTTTGAATCAATGTATTACCGTTAAACAATTTAAAATAAAATCACCAGCAAAAATATACATGTCACGAAGATCTCTGGCAACCTTTACAAGTATCTTGTTTAACCTTCCAATGTGACACAATAAACAGTGAGCAATGAAAAGCTACTCTAGATTTTGTCATTGTCAAAACTGTCTCCAGACACGGCCTAGATAGACTCGCTTATAAGTTCATTCGCCGGGCGCTGTTTGCCCTCATCGTTCGTCCCACAATTTCATTACAATATCCCTCCCACCAGAGGGCGCCTGTCGTAAATCATCGCCAGTAGCGCTTTTGACAGCCTCCCACAAAACCAGCTGATGTAAAAGCTACAAGTTTGAATATTATTTGTCGCTAAACCTGTCTTGTGAACGTCGAGAAATGTAAATAAAATTACACCTTAATTATAATTACATATTTTGTAAAAGGGTAAACTGTCTATTTGCAGAGTGGATTTAATAACTTTCAGCTGATTCAATTTCTTGGATTTAAAAGTTTGGGACAATTTTGAAAGGTGTCTCAATTTTGTATTAACGTCAGCCTGTAAATTTGCTGAACAGATTATGTTACATGAATAATTATTTATTAAATGTATATTCACGGATATTTTGAGTGTTTTTGGGGACTTCTCGGTAGACCCACTGCTGGGACCCACCGGTCACGCACCGCACACGTCCACTACGGATTTTTTTTCCCCCGTAGACCCATCACGCTAGAGTTTTTTGGCTTCTGTGTCATTTGGATATTTCAACTGGACGGTGTATAGCTTAGTCTACACTTAGCTTAAGTCTTAGTAAGCTAAGTGTTAAGTCATACTGACACAGGTAACTTTACTATCGTATGCGACCACCGACTGGTAACTGATATGAAAAATAGCAAATTGTATCGTATGTTTTTTCAGAATATTCAGTCCAAGCAACTTACATTTAATTATGTATTCTTTTCTTTAGCAATAAAACTTTGTGAAATTAATCAAGATGTGCACAAAAGAGGCCAAACAAGAAAGCAAAGTGGAGACGTCAAAACAATTTATCAAAAGTTTTTACAGGGCGATGATGTCACCAAACAGGAAAAGAGGGTTCATTTTTTTGATGGAAAGTAATTTTGGCCGCTCTCAAACAAATTATTAAGTTGACTACAGTTAAAATATGTACGTGAGTTTGAGTTTATATTATTACGAACTTTTTATTAAATTAATCAGTCTGTATTATAAAATTCTACACGTTCAGTCTATCCAGAACATTATTTTCCAACACACTCTCACTAAACATCGGGTAAAGTCGTAGAGAAACGGTCAAGAACAAAAAATATATTGACGTCTAACAAAGCTTCCATAGAGATTATCTATACATATACGGAATGTGATATCAGAAACTCAATTTGACGGCGAATAATATCGGCGAAAATCATCATTATTAAAAAAGCATAGCATTTCAAGGACCAGCTTGGCCGAAAATATATTTAGTTTTCAGCAATAAATTAGTATGACGTAGATTGATGTATGTTAAAAACGGGTAAAATTAAAAATGACCCCCTTTTTTAAAACTATCCAGAAATTCATTCGGTTAAATATAACGGTGTTCTATAAATAAACAAAAAGACTAGCAAGGTATATTCGAAAAAAAAATGGATTTTCCATGTCTACTCCCGTCCAGGCATAGATAGAAAGATAATGCTGGATTTTCTTTTATTTCTGCCACATCACCAAATTATAGAGCCAAATCCCAATGAGTCGTATGAACAAAGTGTCTTCCCCTTAATAATGATGACACATAAACAAAGTGTCTTCCCCTTAATAGAGACAATAGGAAAAGTGTTAATGGACACTTTCTTAGACAGTTGATTTAGAAGTTTAAGTTAAATATAAATTACTTATTAGCCCAATTTGTGGCTAGATTGTATTATAAGTAGGTTACGTTACAAAACGAAACCTAGGCAAGGGAAAAAAAAGAAAATCCCAATGAATATCCAATTTTTTTTAATCTTATTCCTCTGTAGTCCAATTTATAGACACTAACTTCACAAAAGAATCACAAATCACAGATTTTTCACTTTAACAACGTAACTTTTACCCAAAAATGGGGTACTTTTACAGAATTTTACGATTTGGTACTGACGTCATTTTATATATTTAGCCCGGACACAATAATATTACTATAGCGTAAGCTCGTGCCCACGGCACGTTGGCTCGAGCGTGGTGGTGCGACGCCACTGCCACCACCCCCACGGAGTACCATGGGGATTGGGGTACCGTGTTTACCATTATGGTGGGTTCGCATGACACAAGTGAATTTAGCGAACGCATTAATTCTCTTTTCTACTAAATTTGCTTAAAAAGTGACAGGCGGTTTTTACAGTCAGAATTTTGGCTGATATATTTAAGCGGTTTGCTATTAATATTATTTAGGAAAGTAAGTGCGAATTTTGGCTGATAGATTTAAGTGGTTTGCTATCATTATTTATGACAGTAAGGATATTAATACGGATGTCAGAAAATTCAAAAATCCCGGCGTCTGCACCCGCGTGGAAATTCATGTGTGGTACGCTGTTTAACCCTGGTTGATTTTCGGAAATTAAATTAGTCTATGTGTTATCTACATTCCAAACTTCATTAAAATCGGTTTAGTCATTACGAAGATACGTGGTAACAAACATTCACACACACAAACATTCGCATTTATTATATTAAGTAGGAAGGAAGTAGGATAAGTAGTAAAGGATAAGATAGGATATATTTTATAACTAGCTGCTGCCCCGCGGTTTCACCCACGTGCAGATTTTGGATTTCATGGTTTTTATTTTTTTGCGCGGAACTCTAATTCTTTTTCTAAAATTAAAGTAGCCTATGTTACTCCTTGTATCATCAGAAATCTGCCAGTGAAAGTCCCGTCAAAATCGGTCCAGCCGTTTCGGAGATTACCCGGAACAAACAGACAGACAGACAAAATTTTAAAAAATGGTTGTTTTGTTATAGGTACCGTATACACTTTCATATGCATTTGGTAAAAAGCTGTTATTTTGATATTACAAACAGACACTTCAATTTTATTTATTTGTATCTATAAATATACAAATTTAACGGCCCATGTTAAAGTGAGTATTAAAACTTGACCCGCGTAAACCAAGCATTAAGCTGAAGCGTATTAAACTAAGGGTTTGTTACACCATTAATGCTTTTACGGCTATACAAGTATAATACAAGTGGAATTGGCAGAGGCCGAGCATAAATTACGTCGAATGCTATATAGAACCCGGTTGGTATTATCACCTTGCTATAAAACAGTCTAAGTATTATTTATTGTTTATTAAGAACTCCAGTTTTCATTACTATTTCAGAGGTTCTGCAATATATACGAATAGCATTGAATTGAGTTATCTGCAATCTTTATCTGTAAATTAATTGGCTTTAGCACGCGACTGGATCATGCAATTTGTAATATTGTTTGAATAATCTTTAAATGGCACTAGGACTTTGGCTTTTCTAAGAATATTTTAGCAGCTATGATTTTGTTAGTTTAGCAAGTGACATTTTAAATTTGACAAAATTGAAAATTCGCGTTCTGTGGGCGATGCCTATTTTCAGCCGGTGGACGTCTTCGGGCACTTCTGGCAGAAAAAAAAACTTGTAATCAGCCATGTTATTGGGCCACAGGACAAACTTTCATTCATAACTATTTCTGGTATCGATTTATAGAGCGAACTTTGTACTATACATAGTCCAAAATGAACTATTCGGTTTTTATTATACCATACCCTATTTTAACCCTGCACTAACATTTCTGCCCATAGCCTTGATAGTATTGTTTAATACACATAATAAGTAATTGCATTTCCTAATACCTGTGCTAGCATATAGCTCCCATGTATCCACTCATGGCCATCAATGCCTCACCTTGACCTTACTCAACTACCTTTTTGTCCTTGAACGCAAACGTACGTATGTCGAATGAATATTTAATGCAGCTACGAAGTTGCTACGCCCGAGCTACGCCGGCATCGTGACATTATATTTTGTTTTAAGTTTAACCTTGTGACCAGTGGTAAGATTAACTAGTGGCCGTTTGGGTACCACCGCTTTGCTCATGTAGTCTGCCATCAAGCCGGTAGCTGGAGAGCTACCGGCTCCATCATCAGGCATCAACTTATGGGATTAGTGGGAGGACTAACTCTTCTGCGAGTGTCCGTCTGGGTTGTTACCACCACTTTGCTCGTGAAGTCTGCCGCCAAGCAGTAGTGTAAAAGCATTTCTGTGTTCCGGTTTGATGAGCAGAGTATCCAGTGAAATTACTGGGCTTATGAGACTTAATACCTAATGTCTCAGGGTAACGAGCGCACTGCAGTGCCGCGCAGGCCTTTGTGTTTCAAAGTTCTGGGTGGCACTGCAATTTTTATGGGCCGGCGTTATGCTTACCATCAGGAAAACGACTAGCTCGTCTCGTTAACAAAAAACTTAAAAAAAAACTAGGATCAGAGTACTTGTAAAGACCAATCAAAAGAGTCCAAGGTAGATGTTATTTCGTTTTGTTACAGAGTTCCTATGCCCGCCTTCCAGCTCCACTGCTTTGTGACATCCGATTTACATGTGTATGTAAAATTTCGGTTCAATCGAACACCGGAAACTGGGTCAAATTTAACTTGCCAGATTTGACCTACACAAGTAACTATATAAACATCGCTAGATTAGTCAAAACTTGTAGTAACCCTGATGTATATGGAACAAATTAGAAGTACAATATTCATACACAAAAATAATAAAATTAGGAACGAGTCTATATACATATCTGATCATGTGATCAGGCATGTGCCTGACTACAATCTCTTTTGAATCAAAAACTCGTAGTAACAAGAACCATGATTGACGTAACATAAAGACTTGAATAAAAGTTTTTTTCCAAGTCTACACTTCTTGGGAATAGATATTAAATCAGCACAAACTATGGACAAAAATATTGAATATTTATTTGTATTTATTTTTTACGTTGAATCTGTCACCCCTAATTTACCATTTTACCGTCAATCTTATCAACAAAAAAACACTTTTCACTGTGACTTTCTGTGTAGGCTTTCTGCGTCAATCCGTTTATAGTACTAGACTAAATTTTTCGTTCCTGGTTGCTAAAATAAGAAAATTTTATCCGTTTTTGTAGCTGTTTTCATCGATAACTAGTTACGAATCAGTGAAGACAAAAATCTTCTTTCGTAGCTAGTTATGAAAAATTGGTTGTTACGTAAATGGACCAAAGGAGTCTTAGGAGTGTACAGTAAAAAATTTAGTTTATCAACTTACAGTATTTATAAATGAATTATCAACTCGAAGGCAGCGACGTTACGTACCTGAAACAATACAATTTTATAATCAGACATAATTAAAAAAAGGATTATGTAAATAACAAAGATGTATGGAGGCAAACCACTCAGGAGCCTCCTGGCGCCGGGTCTAAGAATTTATTAAGCATAATTGTTAGTATTAGAAACATCCATCAAATATTAGAAACATACTAAAAACCCTTTTTGCTTACGAGTTTCTTGTCCTTCTTCTCGATCGGTTCTATACCTAATTTGCCTACGATTATTTAAACTTTCCTGAGGCCCATGTGAATAAAAAAATTGAACTAGAATAAAATATCATAACAATAAAAAAATGTGGGATATTAGCAATCTATACAAATTGATCATCACTACTGACATCGGCGGAGGGTTATTGTTATACAAATTGTATGATTATAATTGTATTATCGTATATATTACATTATTTCTAGGGTTACACCTACACCTTATACCAAAGACTATAAATTAATCTGTGCCTTATACCCTTGGAGTTCAAAAACTATTCAAGTAAGACACATAAGACATTTTAAAATTTATTGGTTCATGTTAAAGAGAAGTAGACCTTTAAAAATAAAAAAATAAACTATACATAAGCGAGCTTGGATTGACATTAGTAATTTAATTAATAACAACAATTTGATCATTAATAATGTCCTTTCTGACACCTTTTCTGAAACAGTCTAGAGGCATATAATTTCAATTAATTATTTATTAATTTAGTTGACATTAATTAAAAATATACACAGATTACAAACCAAATCAAATTAAGATAAAACGAAAACAAAAGTAAAGTTATATATGCCTAGTAAAAAATATGTTATTTGAGATTAAAAAATAAGCGAGCATCGCCACTACTGTGTCATTTTTAGGTTCTATAGGTAATAGAGTTTAACCCCGTATCTCTGTAATCTAACATATAACACGCAGTGGTGGGAGAAAATGGATAAAAAATGTGTAATCCTCATAATAAACAATATCAAGATGACCCAAAATCCTGTAAAAATAACCCAATTTACACCCGTTTAAATAGCTTGCTTATCCAAGGAATAATCTTGCAAATATAGGTCGGAAGCGCGGGAGAAAGCCCCCAGGCGCCTCACGCCATAATCTGTTTAGCTGGGGCCCTTCACGAATTCCGTGACCTATTAATGTGTTTTTTGCATTACCAAGAAGTTTTATGTCTTATCGATACGGTAAATATGATGGCGTATTTAAGGAAGTGGTGTAATGCAAATTTTGTTAGATATTGGCAGGGGAACGTTGATCGTAAACAGTTTTGTGTACGCTGAAATATTTCCCCCGCTCGGTTTCTAAATGCCGAGTATAATAGCTTTATGGGTACGGGCACACTACATTAGCCTACTTACGCTTCACCTACATGCAAAGTACTTTAATTAATTAACTACGTAGTAACTACATGAAAAGTACGGCTAAACAAAATTAGCATATTTACCGCATATGTATTGTTTGTTTTTGTAGCTAATACATTGTTTTTTTTGTACTATTGGATAACGGGACGAGCTAGTCGTTTGCATGATAGTAAGCATAACTGCGGCCAAATCAATTGCAGTGCGACTCAGAACATTGAAACAAATGCCTGTGTGGCAATGCATTGTGCTCGTTACCCTGAGACATTAGGCATCAAGTCTCGTAAGTCTTGGCGGCAGACTTCACGCACAATGCTGTGGTGCCCACTGCCAATACAGACGGACACTCGCAGAAGAGTTAGACCTACCATATGTTGCGTAGAAGAGAGTAAGAACTCATAAATGAAGATTGTGGTCGAAGGTGATGATACGCTAACACAGACCATTAAACCTATAGACTCCGCTTAGCTGGGCACCCCTGCTCGTGAAGTTAAGCATTATCACTGCTTAACACCGCCCATCCGAACCTCCAACGCCTGATGTATGAGTTTTAAACTGGCCAATCACAACACGCAGTCTTCCCTCGTCCCGCCAACATTTGATGATTGTGTTCTCATGCAAAACTTGGATTATGCGGCGTCTAGGTTTACTGGTCTGTGCATGCTAATCTCAAAATAGAACTGGCCCTCAAGTGCAGCTATCGGAACCATCCACTACCATACCAACACACCAATTATAGGTGCTAGAATTTATGGTTAATTAACCATTTATGGTTAAAATCATGATGTTTTCCTTCACCAAACGCTAAAGCCCTAGCTCATTGTAGGACTCAAACAGTCGAACTCAATATCAGTGAAACATCATCGCTTCTCAAATTATTGGTACAATTTACTTCTTTACTTATTATGACGATGGCTTTAAAACGTTGAACAGACGTTTTAATATTCATTTAAACTCTCACAATATTTTTAGCCTGTTCACAATACTACAGCTAAATCTATAAGGGTAGTTAATACCAAAAGCTAGGTTATTCAAAACCCTTGTCACAAAGCATTTTAGTTTTAGCTTTTTTGAATAAGATATATCCTTTTGAGGCAATGTCAAAAGATTGCATCAAAGGATTTATTTTATTATTATAAAAGTAGAGCCACGCATAATCGAATCGAATCGAATTATTGTACGTACGACATTCTGGGCGCACTGTCGTCCTCATCTCTATGCTTGAATGCATTAAAATTCAGCTACTAGTATTTTATAACACAGCTCGTGAATTATTTGTGATACCAGTTGAAGTTGTAAATTGAAGTCGAGTGACGCGCAGGCAGCTCAAACCCGCCAGGGGCTAAAATGCGCACGACAGAATGAGAGTTACTACGTGGAGGCTAGAACTGACATAATTTGATATGGATTGTTATATTCCAAAAGCTGGTAGTATACGCATGATATTGACGGCCAAAATTATTCTAAAAAAGTGCCTGCGCAACACCAAATAATATTAAAAGTAAATTTCTATCTCTTTCTGAAGAAGAAATTTTCAGAAGAATATTCAGAGTCTTTCGCTTTCACCCTCGCAGCACCAGCTAGTATTACGAATAATGTACCACCCCATCCATTGTAAGTTTTTCTGAAAGAGATTCCTATAAAGCAAAACAATCTCTCATTGACCCGTGTTTTAAAATATTATAAGAGTTACCTATCCATGTGTCTATCACAAAGTTCGCGTTGTTCAGTACCCCAAACTTTTTTATTCAGGCGTATCGGAACCGAAATTGCTGGTATTAAATATTGATTTATTAATTTTAGATTAAAAGAAAAGACATAAAACGTATGTACTGCAGAACATTTGGAATACAATAGCTTGTAGATTATCGAGCTGTTTTTATGCAATTAGCATTTTCGCATTTTAGCATCATTTAGCTAGCACTACTGCAAAAACTGCAAAAACAGATTTTTCGGTTACAGCCTGATAAATAATTATAAAAAAAATTCAAAATAATGAGTATTAACTTAATTTAATGATGATTTTCATTAAGAATGAATGGAAGGAACGGATGTTTCTTTCATTCTAATATCTCAAACCAAAGACAAATCTAGAACAATCTCTCTACAAGGACCAGTAGTAATTCTCTTGCACTCGCCAAGCCCTACCAGTCCCACAAACACGTCACCCGCAGCTTGCCCGATTGCACCGCGCCTGTATTGATCCACCCATGGCCGAACCGCGCCTTCGTGGCTTTGCATCGGGAATAAAAACGGTTACAGGTATTTCCTTTGTTCAATTTATGGATTGAAATACTAGGTTTTCTTGAGTAGTATGCCGCAAAGCAGTACTGTTCATGCATTATTATGATTCTGTGTGAAATAAGCGAAGTTTTCAATTAAATTACTAATAAAATAACGCTTTTATTTTTACTGTTTTTTTATTATTAATTGTATTATTTTAGTTATGTATTTGATTATTGTTATTTTTATACTGTTTTAATTTTTTTTCGTCGTCCTAACGTTCGTGATGTCATGATGGGTTCCGACTGAAAATCAGTGACTAGGGTCTTTGACCTTAGTTAGGTGCTGAGTCGGGACGTTTTCCTGACATCACAACATTACATTGTTTATTGTTAGTTTTAAATTCTGTTGTGTTATTTGTTATCTGATGTGATGTTGTGTTGTCCGGAAATAAATGTATTTCCTTTCTTTCTTTCTTTCTTTGCCACGCAATTGTCAATAATCTGTCGATATTATTCCATTGTGTTATGTTTCTGCGGTTTTCTGGAAGGGTTCACACTAAACAGTAAAATCACTTTGACGGCTCCGTTACTAAGCTGGTAGTAATTAAGTAATTAGTAGAGTGTGTAAGCGTTAACGCAATGTTTAATTAATTGTAAATCGATTTTTTTCTTTTATTTTTAATTTAAGTTCATCATTATTAATAAACTGAGTTCATCTATTCTTCTATCCGCCTATGCGGTATATTTTGAATAAGCCATATTTCATTGTGTCATGTGGTATTTCATTGTTTCATACGGTAAAAGCTCTAAACTGAATTGTGCAGCAACCCTTTGAAATAAAAACGAACCATTATTCTCAGACTTTTGAATTTTTTGGCATCTAATTTTTTAGAGCGGATCTGCTAACAGGGGCGTGTTGAAAAATAAGCGTATATTCTTCCTCGCTTTTCCATGGCTTAGGCAGTTTATTCCCACGACAATTATTTATCGTGCGTCATGACCATTGGAACTATAGTTTGCGGTGTGCCGCTTGCTAGTTCGTCACCTATTTCTGTGAAAAAAATAAAACTATTGGTTTATACTTTTGAACAAACTTAAACCAATTAATCAATAAGTTGTTTTAACAAAATGAAATTATTATCCTAATGCCTCAGGGTGGTAACGAGCGCACTGTTTGCGTCCATTTTGTGTTTCAAATTTATAAATGGCACTGCAAATGTTATGGGCATGCGTTACGCTTACCATCAGGCCAAGGACACGCTGGTTTCGTTATCCAATAGTATAAAAAATTACGTTGGAGAGAAGTGTAGAATAGAATATGTAAGGTCCTCGTTATTTGAAACGGCTAAGTTGGTAGTAACCATACCTGCAAAGTGATGCAAACTTTTTCTGGTGAGAATAATTTTATTTTCTGTGTCCTTGATGTTTGTGTTGTATATCCGTGTATCCATGCCACCTGCGATACAGGGAATCCTAGTGCAAGTTTGTAAGTGTGAGTGTGTTTCGATTCCTAACGAATCGAATCGAGATATTTTTTAAAAGATTTGATCAACGAGTATGTGTATTAATTTTAAATTTTCATAACACCTACTTTGTTTGTTTATCGCTTTGGTGCTAACTGTGCCACTTCCTTCCTGCCTTCCCTTCCCTTCCTGCCCTTGTCCCATTTTACACGGGGTTGGCGCAATACATCTTTCCATACATACTACTTTTAGGTTTTGGAAATTTTTTACAGTCGGCCGCCTGCTAACAACAAATTACACCAACTCTCTTTACTAACGATATAAGCAGATAAATTTTACTGCGTGGGATGTGACTTTGGTTTTTTAAGCAATAATCTATATTAATTGTATAATGAGATAAGGTTTCTTTATTTTTGTTTGTTACTGGTAATCGCTCGAATCATTGGCCCGCTTCTAAAAATTATTTCAGTGATAGGAAGCCACATTATCATTTCTGAGTGCTATAGGCTACATTTTAGCCGAATTCCACGCATCTGATGCCATGGGCAATAGCTCTAGTCTGTCATAAATCATAATAAACCAACTCTTTGTATTTTTTTTAAGAAAGTAATTCTATTTTGCGTATTATTTCATTAAACTGCAAAGTCATTGTTCATTCAGTAGCTTAAAGTAAAGTAGCTGTCAAGAGAATAAACTCTTAATTAATTCCGCAGGTAATTTCGTTATTTATTGTTGTTTAGACAAATATATATGTACAAAAGTTGCGGTGATAAAGCTTGATACAAAAAATAATTTAATGGACACTAGTAAGTGGTAGGACTAACTCTTCTGCGAGTGTCCGTCTGGGTTGTTACCACCGCTTTGAACGTGAAGTCTGCCGCCAAGCAGTAGTGTGCAAGCATTACTGTGTTCCGGTTTGATGAGCAGAGTAGCCAGTGAAATTACTGGGCTTATGAGACTTAAGTAATACCTAATGTCTCAGGGTAACGAGCGCACTGCAGTGCCGCGCAGGCCTTTTTGTTTCAAAGTTCTGGGTGGCACTGCAATTGTTATGGGCCGGCGTTATACTTACCATCAGGCAAATGACCAGCTCGTCCCGTTACCAAATAACATAAAAAAAATTGCAAACTAAGATCTCTTCTATTTAGGGAATCAAGTACTACGAAAACGTTCGCCTATTTGGGAAATCAACTACAAAGACGACAGTGTTTTAGACTTTCACGGTTATTCACTACTTTATACATTGTAACGGGATATTTACCGTGATTATTCTAAGCTGGTGAGCTCCCGATATTTCGACGCTGTTGCAAGCATCATGTTCACGGGAATACTGCGTAATACGGCGTACCTACGGTAATACGGCTTGCAACAGCGTCGAAATATCGGGAGCTCACCAGCTTAGAATAATCACGGTAAATATCCCGTTACAATGTATTAAGTAAAGACGACAGCCTTGAAAAAACCTCACAGGAAACAAATGCTTGTGCACAAATAATTATTGTTCTTTTTCAGGAGTCGAACTTGCTGTCTCCACACGCCTTACAAGTTCATTAACTTATGATAAACTAAATAATAAACTGTGACTAGCATGAATTATAATTATTAGCAACACACAAAAAATCTCAAAATTGAATCTAACTAAACTGGTGAAAAGGTAAAAATGTATTATTTTCGTAAAAGAAGACACGGATTTAAAAAAATGTTGTACCATAGTTCTGATAGCATTGTAGGTCCACGTACATAAAAGTATTTTTGTACATTGTACATTCAATAAGCAAATGAAACTGCAATGAATAATAATTATAAAGCCATATTATCCTGTACGCCAACTAAATCAATGTTTAAAGTTTTGTTACTGTATCATCCATACATAGTGTCATAAGACTGAAGATTACCTTCTGTCCCATCTTGAGTTACGGTATCTTTATCTCGACTTTTATACTATTGCAATAAACTGGGATTGTTTGCATTACCATATCTCTTATAGACTGGAATGAAGATTATGTCACGATGACTTTAGTATTTTAGTCTTATCTTATTTTCTTCCTTTGAAAAATTTTATATTGTATTGTATTACTTGTAATACGATGAAGCACGTTTGCCTAAAATTATATTTATTCACTGACAACTAAAAGATGCCCAAATTATTATGATCGAAAAATGTAGTTCAGGCAATAAGTACCAGTCCTTTAGCACGATTATAGAGAATGTTACAAAAAAATGCTTCGTACTTTACCGGTGGGATATCATCTATGTACCTATAGATGGTGTTAGCGATGTTCATGACAACGACGTAACATATTAACAACATTAGGCCAAAGGGTCGTTGTTTCGAAAACTAAATATAAGTAGCTATTGTTTAATATAATTACCCGTTACGCAGAGTAATTGTACTTTAGTAATAGAATGTTCAACCATTTTATGACGTGAAAAATAAAGGTAGGTGTCGCTGTTGTTACTCGTAAGTCTAATAAAATAAAAGATATGGATTGCGTAAAGTCGATTTTCTCATGTTCTTATCTTAATTACCTGATTTAACTCTTCAAATTGCACAAGATGTGATGACAAGATAAAACTTTTAAACTGAATAATGTAATGGAGGAAAACAAATGAAAACTAAATCAAGTTTCGCAGACAAAAGACATGTTTTTATTTATGTACTACTTAGTTTAAATAAAAGACAATCTGAACTCGTTAAGGAGGTTGTACTTTCTCTAAAAACTTTATATTTTGTCAGGACTCCTGCCCGACTAAAATATAGTTGAGATCTGATCACATTTAAAAAAAAAACAAATTACCTATTGAATTTTATTCTCCCTTCCCTTTTACATCATCAGAAAACTAAGGAAATGGCGCAGCGACATCGATACATTGTTGGTACGTATTCCTCTTTATGCACGAAGGGAAATGGATTCTATATTCATTATAAAAAAATTATGCGTGCCGCTAAAGAGTGGAACTCTTTACCCGAGTCTGTGTTTTCTGATCAGTTCCTGGGGTTCTTCAAGTCACGCATGAACAACTATAGACGCTCAAGCAAACGTACGTTTGCTTGTCAGAATAACAACGCTTTTGCGTCAAGCGTGGATTTCGTGATACTCTAAATGCGCGCTTGACGCAAAAGCGTTGTTATTCTGACAAGCAAACGTACGTTTGCTTGAGCGTCTAAGGTGCCCCTTACCACCAAGCTAGCCACGGAACTATCTATCTGTCTCTATCGTTGCGTTACAATCACAATAGTCAAATTATATAGTTGTTTATGCTATCACTATATTTCTTAATTGTTTCTATTTAGTTTTTCCTAATGTAGGTTTGTTATTATTATTACAATAATAATATTATTTACAAATAAAAAACGTATGCACGTGAACAAATACGAAATAACACAACTAAGTAAACATAAAAGATCAAAGGCATATAATTATGATGGTATTATAAATTTTTACATACAGTCACACTATATATATATCAATATGTTGCATTATACTGATTTATCTTTTTTTTAATGTTATTTGGTAACGAGACGAGCTGGTCGTTTGCCTGATGGTAAGCATAACGCCGGCCCATAACAATTGCAGTGCCACCCAGAACTTTGAAACACAAAGGCCTGCGCGGCACTGCAATGCGCTCGTTACCCTGAGACATTAGCCCAGTAATTTCACTGGATACTCTGCTCATCAAACCGGAACACAGTAAAGCGGTGGTAACAACCCAGACGGACACTCGCAAAAGAGTTAGTCCTCCCACTAACAATTATCTATGTCGGTTAGCTTGTTTTGGCTTTATCAAAAGTATAAAGGATTTTAAATGACATCGGGGAAAAGTTTAAAAATGCCACCTTTAAGTAGATAGTAAACATTTCCATGTAAAGCATAATTATAAAAAATATTATTTAATCTAATAATTTTTTTATCTCCTGGAATACAAACTAAAGAAGTAGCAGATTGCTTACGTCTGATATTCGAACGTAAACCTCTTTATAACACAACATATTATATATTTCAAAACTTGAAAATAAAAATGGTAATTAAGGAAGCTTCTGTAAAGTTTTCACCTGAAAGGATAATTAAAGTCCAATGTCATTTGAGAGAGTGTTTGTTATCCGCAACATTATTTGTAAAAGAAGACAAGATTATCATTTCATTTAACTTAACATAACATATACTACACTTTTTCCAAAATAACTTATTAAAGAAATAATCCTACGCTGAGCCATATTACTATACTATACTATACTATACTATACTATACTATACTATACTATACTATACTATACTATACTATACTATACTATACTATACTATACTATACTATACTATACTATACTATACTATACTATACTATACTATACTATACTATACTATACTATACTATACTATACTATACTATACTATACTATACTATACTATACTATACTATACTATACTATACTATACTATACTACTACTATACTATTTAGTGACGTCACAAGGGCGATCCGCATGACAGCGAAATAGTAAAATCGTAATTGAAATTATTTTTACATTTAAATGTTTAATTTAAATGGCCAAATAATTAAAGATTTGGGGTTTATAATCACTTGCAGCTGAATCTGTGCTAAATGAGCTAATTTGAAACAAAAATTTGTACATTACATGAACTATTTATTTGATGCTATTGTGACAACAAATCATATAAAGGTATGTCACAAAAAATACCTTTCAAGATCACATCAAAAATGAAACCATGGCAAGTTTCCCAATGCGCTATAAATCAAAACGCACACACGGCATGCGGCAGTAGGCTTTACATTTATCTAGTTGTACAGACAAATAAAATGACGTTAATTCTTATATTTAATTAATGATAAACGCTAGACAGTTACAATTGTGTGACAACCATACAGTTGTACTCAAAAAGTCGTGGAGATCAAATCGAGATGAGTGATAAAGTTAGTGAAAAATGTAAGAAATATGTGCTTGTAGCACCCGATGGAGGATGGGGCTATATGATATGTCTTTCCTTTATCATTAATTGTGTAAGTTTATCAATTTGTAATAGTTATTAGTAGTTATTAAGCGTCAGGGATTGTATTCCTTACCAACCGAAAAACCCGGATAACGTCCACTGCTGAACATAGCCTCTACAAGCCTCCGAAACCTCCCCTTAATAAGGGTTCCCCAATATTTAAATTTTACTTAGTTTTAAAGTATGACAGTTCGGTCAGTACACCTTAACATAGCTTGCTTTTTCGTTACAGGCGACAGTCACAATGTTTATCGGGTGCTTCGGCATGCTGTACAACGAATTCATAACAGAAATAGGGATGAACTCGACCACTGTTACATTACTTACTGGATTAAACGCGATTTGTTTTGCTACTGCTGGTGAGAATATATTCTTGTCTAGATAATTATATAGCTTTGTACTTTGTGAATTATATTTTACTAGGTTCTGCCGGCGGTTTTCACCCGCGTTCCCACAAGAACCGTGCATTTTCCGGGATAAAATGTGTAAATACGGACCATTTATTTTATCATTTCTAGTAATTCTTCTAAGGCTTCAGAAAATAACTTGTTTTTCAGGATTCCTAACAAGCTCTCTCTTGAAACTGATTAGCATGCGCAAGCTGTGCATGCTCTCAGTACTCATACACGACACTGGTGCTCTAGGCATGGTGTTCGTTAAATCCGTTCCTGGTTTTTTCCTCTGCCAAGGAATTTTAATGGTGAGTACATATATATTCTATTATAATTTTAAAGCTTTTCTTGCAGCTATGAACGGATAGTAAAACTTGTTACAGTATAGAATCTTTATTTTAAAAATGTAGTTTATTTTATCAGCATAGGTATAAATTATTGTATTGTTAAAATGATTAGGCATATTATGAGACTTAATCAGTCGCAGAGCGCACTGCATTCGGCAATGCCGCACGGGATACTAATTGATAACGAGACTAGCCGGTGGTTTGCCTGATGACAGCATAACGCTGGCCCATGACAATTGCAGTGCCACTCAAAACGTTGAAACACAAAGGCCTGCGCAGCATTGAAATGCGCTCGTTTCCTTGAGACATTAGGTATTAAGTTCTTAGGTATTAATGTTTTGTTTCAAAGTTCTGGGTGACACTGCCATTGTTACCTGAACATACATTCTCGTTGCACAATAGTACAAAAAAATTGGATGGTATTACTTCAACCATCCAATTTTTTTTTACTAATTGTCATAATTCAGTGACATAATTTTTTTCCTTACTCTGGGATCCCTAAGCTGCAACTGACGACACAACGTGCTCTCTAACATAGAACTTATTTACTACACAGAAGCTATAGGCTTCCCCCGCCTAAGTACTTATCGCAGCGAAGTTGCTTAAGTTATAGCACCATTAATAAAAACAACTCGGTAATGAGGTAACATTTCATCCGGCCCTTTGTCGGTCTGGAAAACTCACAACAAATGTTAACTTATTCCCAGTATATTTGTACATGAATTTGTCTTTGTTACAGGGAACGGGTATAGGAATAACTTACAACCTATCGTGCTCCATTCTGAACGACTACTTCGTAAAACGGAGAATGTTCGCTTTCAGCTTGGTACAATTTTTTATTGGTAAGATATCTGATGGAATCAGGGTTTACTTTGCGGAAATCCATTTTAAATAAGATTATGTAAAGTGAGTAATTTATAGTTTCAATTCCGCGATAAAGAGTGTCTAATGGCCTAAGTTCGATCTATACTGAATTTACTTACTGCTTTGCCATATACTCTTACTCTTGTTTGGGACTAACCAGTAAGAGTATATGGCAAAGCCATCAGTAAGTAAATTCAGTATAGATCGAACTTAGGCCATTAGATATTCTTTATCGCAGAATTGAAACTATAAATTACTCACTTTATATAATCTTATTTATTTGGTAAGATATCTATTTTTACAAGCCTGTTGTTTTGATAATTATGTATGCATTTTGTAGGTAAATTGTTTCCGGTTTTGCCTTCGTACCTATATTTAAATGCAAACTCTCGACTCAGTGTTAGTCGAGTTTATTAGTTCTGTTTTTATATCAACTTTAAAGTCTACATGGGCTACCTCTGACGTTAATTTTTCGACTTTTGATTTCTCTTATATCTTATATCTCATATATTACTCATTACGTATTTAGAAGAAAAATAGCTTGATTTTCCTTCTTTTTAATGATCTATAAGAACACATTATGTTTGATTGTATGGGTGTGGATATTTTAGGCATAGAATACGTAATAGTACACTTCTTTAGGGCAGTATTGTAACACCATACTGGCATTATTTACGTTTATCTGATAACACGAACTAATGTAGCACGTACCTACATTAATCATGTTATCTTTATCATGATGAACGTAGTCTACGACTTTGCGGAAGGGGTTAATAAAGCATGTTACTAAGATCTGAAAATACGTAACGAATTGTTTGAAAATAAATTAAAGGTCGTAAGAACTTTATCGCTATTTATTGAGAATGCCGCAGCTCTTCAATAAACGGTTGTTAAATACGAAAAGCTTTAAGTACAGTGGACGAAAACGACGCAGCATCAAAGTACTGACTATGAGCCACGTTTATTTAGCAACCGACACCGGACAAAAAACCGGAAAATAGGGACTGAAAATAAAGATCGTAAAGAAGTCACGTGGGCGGAATCACCGGCAAATAAGCTTGAGAGGTCGTAAATTTAACGCGATTCATAAATCCCACCCACGGTGGCTATGCTAATCTATATATATATCTAATCTATATAATGCTAATATATAGATTAGCATTGCTAAATTACAATGCAGCTTATTAGCTGGCAGTATTTTGGAAAGTTTCCCAAAGGTACTGGTTTATTGGATAATAAAGAGACTAAATTTTACACTTGATTAATGGTTTCATAAATCTTCAAAGTTATATTAAAGAATACCGCTCAACGACCACATAAATAGGACTTCCATCAGGACGAGTCATTCTATATAAGCCCTATCCTTTAGAGATTTCCTGTATCTAGGGAATCAAGAATTACAAGCATCGTGGTTATATAACACCCAGACATTGAACAAATACTTGTGGTTTTTTAAACGCAAATATCAAATATTTGTTCAAAAGGTGGAGTCAAATCCGTAAGCTCTATACCGGTATAGTTGGTCGGCAAGTATGTTTCTTTCACTTATTATTTTTTGTAGCTCTTATAACCATGATTTCGCCAATGTTCGTGAAGTGGGCGCTGAGAGAGTACGGGTTCCGAGGCACTCTCCTGCTGGTGGCAGGTCTCATGCTGCACAACATCTTTGGAGTGATTCTGATGCAGCCTGTTAAGTTGCATATGAAACGTGTTGAAGTTACGCCTATTGCAGGTAATATAAAAAATACACACATAACAACATAAAATACAGACAAAAAACACTTGCAGAGTCAAAACAGCATTAAGTTCGCTTTCCACGAGGTGTTTAAAAAAGCTGGCGACAATACATTTACCGAGGTGAGTGCCACTTCAACATTCTGTAATACGAAGCAAAACTTGGTCATATAATATCATTATATTATCAACTGCTGATAAAATTACATAGAAATCTGCGTGTGAATACAAGCAAAACTAACTTTAGTAAAAAAGATACATTTCTTTTGAATTTACGAATAAAAATAAAAAAAAAGTTCTTACCTGTTTTAGTTGGTTCCCGTCAAAGCTATGAAAAGAACTTTAACAAGTTCTAAAACCTTCGGAATACTGCTACGGGCGCAAACGGGTTCTAAGCCAATCTTAGGATTTAAATGAATTTTAACATGGTAAAACAGAAGTAAACGTCTACGTTTGCTTAAAGACATAATTATGCAAATGAAACAGGTTGTAATAAAAAAAATATAATTTACTATAATTAGCTGTATTCATTGGCTTTATAATTTGGTATGCGTGTCTAGCCATTAGGATGCATTTTAGGAATGCAGATAACAGTATTATTCCAAGCGCTTATCATATACATTAAATAATAGTTTTAACCACGTATTTTATCGCTTTTGTAACGTTTTTGAAAATTATGATTACAGAAATGCAGCCACTTTTGGTAGACGAGAAAAATAATACCACACCAACGGTTAAATTGTCCGATGAAGAAAAAACGACAGGTGTAGCTGTTGAAAAAGTAAATGAAATTATCATAGAACATGGCAAAAAATCGTCATTTAGGTAAGTCATTTTTCATTAATTCACTATCAATGGTCTAAGTTATAAGATCATTTGGATAATATTTTCCTTTTGATACACTAATTATAACACTTCGTTCTTTAAACTATTTAATTTTTATAATTTGAGAAGGGCCACTATCGCTTACGACTTGAAGATACCCCCCAAGTTATATGAAATCACTGACTCCTTGCCGGAGCCTTCTCATACGAGTCATACGTACTAAAGAGTGCTACTCCTTCCATTTCTTAGCAATACGTATGATGAAAGTAAAAGCAAAACATTACTGAGCTTTTGTGACTTAATACTACCTAATGTCTCAGGGTAGCGAGCGCAATGCATTGCCACGCAAGCCTTTGTGTTTCAAAGTTCTGAGTGACACTGCAGTGCAACAAAGGCAAATTGTTCTGGGCCGGCGTTATCCTTACCAACACGCAAACGACCTGCTCGCCTCGTTATTTTTTTTTAATTTTTTAATTTTTTTTTATGTTATTAGGTAAGGAGACGAGCTGGTCGTTTGCCTGATGGTAAACATAACGCCGGCCCATAACGATTGCAGTGCCACCCAGAACTTTGAAACACAAAGGCCTGCGCGGCACTGCAGTGCGCTCGTTACCCTGAGACATTAGGTATTAAGTCTCATAAGCCCAGTAATTTCACTGGATACTCTGCTCATCAAACCGGAACACAGTAATGCTTGCACACAACTGCTTGGCGGCAGACTTCACGAGCAAAGTGGTGGTAACAACCCAGACGGACACTCGCAGAAGAGTTAGTCCTCCCACTAACAAAGTTAACAACACGTTATCCAGTAATATAAAAAATATAGATGGTATCCACCAAGTATTGATCTCTATAATATTGCTATTTGATGGGTGTCCGACAATGAATGATTGAATTCTCTAAAGTGAATATTTTCTTGCAGGCGAGTTGTAGACGCATTCATAGACGTCTCGTTTGCAAAGAAGTTTATCTTGTCTTGCGCCTGTATTGGACAGTCAATGTGCACATTTGCTGATAGTACCTTTGGTCTAATTCTGCCGCAAGCTTTATATTCATTAGGATGGAGTCAGGTAAGAGTAAAAAATATTATTTTAAATTCAGTTTCTGGTAAAAAGGTTGGACCTATAAACGAACATGACTGTATAAGATGCGGGATATATCTTCTTTATTTTTACTGTCACCACGTTATGTATTGATAAGTTTATTTCAGGTATATAAAAAATCTAACTTGTTCATGTCAATTCAAGACGTAATTTTTATTGACTTGATTTGAAATTATGCACTGTGTAAAAAAATGACAAAACAATCAATAATAATAATTAACTGGCTGTACTCCGTATAGCGGGAGGACTAACCCTTCTGCGAGTGTCCGTCTGGGTTGTTACCACCGCTTTGCTCGTGAAGTCTGCCGCCAAGCAGTAGTGTGCAAGCATTACTGTGTTCCGGTTTGATGAGCAGAGTATCCAGTGAAATTACTGGGCTTATGAGACTTAATACCTAATGTCTCAGGTTAACGAGCGTACTGCAGTGCCGCGCAGGCCTTTGTGTTTCAAAGTTCTGGGTGGCACTGCAAATGTTATGGGCCGGCGTTATGCTTACCATCAGGCAAACGACCAGCTCGGCTCGTTACAAAATAACATAAAAAAAAACACCTATCCTTAGTGGGATATTGTAAAATTTGCTCTTGTAATAAGTAAACAAATCTTCTTCAAGACTTTTAACTGTTACTACTCCTAAGAGTCTTCTAATTTAAGAATATAGAAGTAATGGTTATTCAATTTTTTTTTAAAACTGATTTTAATATTTTTTCAGGATAGAGTAGCGTTAGCTATATCAACGTATGGATTCGGTGACTTGGCGATGAGGACTGTGCTGATATTTGCTGGCAAATGGGTGCTGATGATCGGCACCCAGGAGGTCTACGTCATCGGTGTAATCTTGGCGTGCGTGTCAAGGCTTGGTAATTATTAATTTATAGAGATACAAACAAGCGTCTGCCGACACATGGCGATAGATGCTTGGCATTTCATTTAGAGGGTGGTATGTAGCTAGGCATCTTGGTACTTGGTACTTGGTGCGAGGGGTCTTTTCCGCAACTAGGCCGCTTATCGGCCCTTTTTGCGTGAGCAAGTGGTGCGCGTTATTCCAGCCACCCTAGCTAGGCATCATCACTATATGGCTGCATCATTATCGTTTCAACTATTATATTCACCCAAAGCTAGTATAGTTCTCTTCTTTTACACGCCATTCTTTTCTGTCTTGCGCGAGCCTCGTCTATTGCTTCCCCGCCACCTTCTATATTATTATAGAGAATCAGCTACCGTGGTTTCACCCGCGTGGCGATTCCCACTAAAACAGAGCATTTTTCCGGAATAAAAAGTAGCTTATGTTACTCTCCGGTCCATAAACTGTATCTATGCAAAAAATCACGTCGATCCGTTGCGCCTTTGCTGCCTGAAAGAAGGATAAACCAACTTATCAACAAACCCGCACATACACATTCGCATCTATTATATTATATAGTAGGTACGAATTAAATAGTCAAATTTCGGATTAGAATTCGTGATGGATTTCATTTTTAATTGTTTGTAAACCAATACTAAACGCAATTCATTTGCATTATTTAATTCGTTTCATTCGAAACGTTTAATTTCAACCTTAATTTTGACGAAAAGAAATTATAAAGAATGTGAACGGCGGAGACCCGTTCATATTACTTGACGACCAACTGTTACCGTTCGTTTTTCGTATTGAAATAATAATTTAAAGCGGCAAGATTTATGAAAATAACGAAAGAATATCAATTACATGCTCAGAGGATCAATCTAAATGTCAGTATAATAAGACCTTTGAGAATACAACAAAAGTTGGTAGAATAGTCTCTGGTGAGACTTCACGATATAACGCAATCACACAACTACTTACACTAAGTTCTAGGCAAAACGAATCTGGTTGCAACATCTACAGGCACTGATATTAATTTAAAGACGTAATTTTATTATATTTATTTCGATGGATTTTATTAATTTCAGATTGTTTGTGCTAGAGCTACAGTACTTTTACATTGATTAATTAACTAACAGAAACACTTAACTGTCGGTTTAAAGTTTTGTAACAGTAGATTGCTTTTAAAAAAGTGTTCCTGAACACATTTTGATGAAAATACCGCGATATATGAAAATTCAACTCGCATTTTTTCTCCTAGGTGTCCTTTCATAAAATTTATACGGGACCATCTAACAAACTAAACAAAATAATTTTCTAAATCGGGCCACAATCGGCAGAGAAATCGGAGCCCAACAAAAAAAACATACAGTCGAACAAGTGCAAATTGAACAACAACTCCGTTCGTGGTGCTTGTTACCTATAGAGACATTAGTTTTAAAGCCTTATGCTCTATGTGAATTCAGTAGAATTTTCCCTTCCAACACTAGGTGTACCAAAGAATTTAGTAACGACGCGCGACGCCTCGTGTGGAGGCCACACGTGCCATCATGTGTCACTACGACCTTTGTGCTTTATTTATGTAATGCATACACGTGCGGGAAGCCGGAGATGGCATCTATTTTTAACTTACTCCCTGAAATGGAGCCTTCCAATTCTTTTTTTTTTTTTTGAAGGACTGTGCTGTTATTCTTGCGACCTTTACAGCGTCACCGGCCTGCGACCTTTACAGCGTCACCGGACTGGGTTTCAATTCCATCCGCTCTTTCACTCTTATACACGTTTAAAAATACGAGTTGTGGTATTGGCGGCATTGTGTCTAGTGTATTAGTGCAGATTTTTTATACTATTGATAATGAGACGATTGGTCTGATAGAAAACGTAACATCATGCAGCTAACAATTGCAGTGCCACTCAGAACTTTGAAACACAAAACTCTACGCGTTACAGCATTTCACTCATTAGCCTGAAGACATTTTTTTTTTTTTTTCTATGTAACTAGACGAGTTGGTCGTTTGCCTGATGATAAGCATAACGCCGGCCCATAACGATTGCAGTGCCACCCAGAACTTTGAAACACAAAAGCCTGCGCGGCACTGCAGTGCGCTCGTTACCCTGAGACAGTAGGTATTACGTCTCATAAGCCCAGTAATTTCACTGGATACTCTGCTCATCAAACCAGAACACAGTAATGCTTGCACACTACTGCTTGGCGGCAGACTTCACGAGCAAAGCGGTGGTAACAACCCAGACGGACACTCGCAGAAGAGTTAGTCCTCCCACTAACTACATTAGGTATTGTCTCATAAGCCCAGTAATTTTACTACCTTGCTCACCAAACTGCTTGCACATTTATTTACTGCTTGGCGGCAGACTACACGAGCAAAGTAAGGGTACTTATCCAGAAGGACATTCGCAGAAGAGTTAATCCTACCACCTGGTAAAAATGATTTATTTTTAGAACAATGAACGAAAAAAATCTTCCATTTTTATTTCAGGTATGCTTTGGTCCGAGAACCCGATAGCCATCTTCTTCTACATCTCCGTGATGGGCATTGCTAGGTGCAGCATGGTGGTTCTCATTACAGTAGTGATATCTGAGGTGGTCAGCCCAGAGAACTTCACTCAGGCCATGGGTATCTTCATGATGTTCAGCGGCCTGACGATTCTGATCCTGGGTCCGGCTATTGGTGAGATTCTTTGATATCTTATCATCATTATTATAGCTGGAAGGCGTCCACTGCAAACGACCAGCTTGTCTCGTTATCCAACAGTATAAAAATATATTAGCGGTTATATTAGCCATATTAGTGGTCAAACGCTTACCTATCAAGTATAAAAAAATGTTAGACACAAATATGAATATGAATAATCCTGCCTAACTTAACAATTTAAGATCTTGGCACATTGATTTTGGATTTTACTGAATGAATTGAACGAAATGAAAAATTTTAGGTGGTCTGTACGCACGATTAGCCATTGCTTGCAGAAATAGGCATTGCTTTCGAGGATAATCGATTTTATGTTATACCATAACTTTTAGATAACCTTTCAGAGTTTTACGCTTATTATGTACTTTTACGACGCGTCATAAAAATAAGTGATATCACTTACTTTTACGCGATATCAGTTTTTTGTATTATTCACGTAGAGGCTGCGTAAAACAAATACTTAAGAATATAATATTATTTAAGATTATGTAAGTGATTTCATATTTAAGATTGGAAGTCTAACTATAAAAACAAAAAATATGTATTATTGTATAACGCATCAAAATAATTAAAATACAAAGGGCTGTGACAAAATGTCACTTCCAAACATAGATTTTCAATACTAAATAATAGATTTACAATAATACATTACAGACATTTAATTAAATTATTGTTAAAATTTGTTAGTGGGAGGACTAACTATTCTGCGAGTGTCCGTCTGGGTTGTTACCACCGCTTTGCTCGTGAAGTTTGCCGCCAAGCAGTAGTGTGCAAGGATTACTGTGTTCCGGTTTGATGAGCAAAGTGGCCAGTGAAATTACTGGGCTTATGAGACTTAATAATACCTAACGTCTAAGGGTAACGGGCGCACTGCAGTGCCGCGCAGGCCGTTGTGTTTCAAAGTTCTGGGTGGCACTGCAATTGTTATGGGCCGGCGTTATGCTTACCATCAGGCAAACGACCAGCTAGCTCGTCTCGTTATCAAATAACATAAAAAAAATACAAATCTAAACAAAAATGTCCATTTAAATGCATTTTTTTGTCAATAGCAATACGAGCGTGTGTACTCGTAGTTTCATTGCAACTGACCGCAGCTATAACAATGGGCACCATTACAAAAAAAACAAATGACAGTTAATTATTAAGCCATCTGTCTTGTTTTTTTCATTTTCTTTAATGTTGACATAACCTATTATTCACGACTACATATCCAGTATCCACACAATAGAAATCAATATAATGACATTTTAATTATTGTAATTTAGTTATTGCTCAATAGCGCCTGTGGATTTAAGAACTCACTCTCTCGCAAGTGACGTACTATAATTTCCATTACAGGTGCGATTCGAGACCTCACAGACAGCTACGACACTGCGTTCTACCTCTTGACATCTTGCTTCGCTATAATAGCATTGTTCTGGTCAATAGAACTTTGCTATAAAAAGAACAAAGAGAAAAGAAAATTACAAAAGGAAAACTTGGAGAAAATAAAATCGAGTCGGCTAAATAAAGGAAAGTGAAGGAATGGAATATAATTGGCTTTTATTTTGTTGTTGTGTTGGTTTGATTTTTGTCGTGTTGCCGTTGAAGCTGTTAATTTTATGATAGTTAAGTGGAACTCGTTGTCAGTATCTTTTTTCCTGAACACTACAATCCACTTCAATACACCAGTTTTCTCATGGGACCTATATAAAAAAAGAACTTTGAATTTGAACCAACTATGTCCCCTACGATATAAAGACATACTGGTGTCGATTCTAGGGTCTCATTCCTAAACCTAATTTTAGTTTCACCATCTCTTTCCAATAATTAATACTGGAAAGGGATGGAAGATGTTTAACAGATCTGAATTTAGTTTTATAGCTGTCAAATATCGTCCAACTTTGACAAATTAGGCGTCACTAAATTCATGGCCGTTAAATTTACAATTTACACATGGAAGAGAATTAATCTGACAGTTCTAAAATATATTCCATCTCTTTCTCAGATTCTTATTTAGGAAGTGGGAGAGTGCAACTAAAATTAGGTTTAGGTATGAAACGTCAGAATAGACACCATTGTATAGGTATATATTTATTATATTACGAGTTTGATTTCCATAACAGAATACCAAGAATACCTGCACAAAGAAAAAGGGCAAAGTATTTTTTTCGTGTCCATATCCAGGGAGAATGCTTGGTTATCGTAGTTCCTTATTGCATATAAATTATATAGAGGAAATACTAAATAGGGATTAGAAGATCCCGATTCCGGTTTAGTTTTTACATTTTATATCTATGTGACCAAAGACGATCAGAATGTGAGACCGTAGACCGTTGTTTATTTACTTACTGAGACTTTCCAAATTGTAGGCAAGATAGTTTGACATCTTTACAAAAGTATTGTAGGTCAAGCGTTATCCATCAACCCGCACAAGGTCCGCGTGGCCCATAGTTAATCTTTCTCTGAGAAAAGGCCAGTTTCCCAGCAGTGGGAACTTAAAAGGCAAATGATCACTACAACTTAGTGGGAGGACTAACTCTTCTGCGAGTGTCCGTCTGGGTTGTTACCACCGCTTTGCTCGTGAAGTCTGCCGCCAAGCAGTAGTGTGCAAGCATTACTGTGTTCCGGTTTGACGAGCAGAGTATCCAGTGAAATTACTGGGCTTATGAGACTTAATGCCTAATGTCTCAGGGTAACGAGCGCACTGCAGTGCCGCGCAGGCCTTTGTGTTTCAAAGTTCTGGGTGGCACTGCAACCGTTATGGGCCGGCGTTATGCTTACCATCAGGCAAACGACCAGCTCGTCTCGTTACCTAATAATATTAAAAAAAAAACTGTAACTAGTATTGTTGTGTTATTACAAACGTATTCCAGAAGTAAACAGGTAAATTAGTTATCCTAGAAAAGTAACTGTTTGTTATTTAGCCTAAATGCATTTGAATGCGGTTAAATAGCGAAAATGCTAAACCTTGGTTAGGCCGGCTCTCAAATGCAGCTGCTAGAACTCACCAATGGGCCCTTGGCTACAGATTTACAAATCCTAAAGGTGATAGCAAGCCAGTTGAGCAATCAAAAAATCGCTACCACCGTGCTATAATAGCATCAATCACCATGACAGGTACCATGTATTCCTTCACTAAAATCTTAAGCTCATTGTAGTATTCGAACCTCCGGGGCCGGATTAATCATGTCGGAGCCCCTAGGCAATGCACGTCTCGGGCCCCCTTTTATAACCATAATAATATTATGCTATAATCATTTGAAATGCATTCTGAAATGTACTTAAATTTGACTATATAATATAAAAAACAACGCAATATTAATAATATTGTCATTGACGGTTTGTTACATACAAATCCTCAAATTGAACTCGAAGAAACATTTTAAAAAAATTCTCCCGGGGGTTCGGGACCCCTAGTCGGTGCTGGCCCCTACGCAGTTGCCTACTTTGCCTTATGAATAATCCGGCCCTGCTCCGACCTACAGATCGGCGGACGACGGCAATAACACTGAGCTTAAAATTCTCTACGACCAACATGTATCACCCTATTTGTGTATTTTGTAAACATTTGATACTAAAAGATAACATCTAAATTATCGCTCATTAATAATAAGCTATGGAGCTATTTTAAATAATTTAATCAAATATTTACACTGGCATTCATGTTGTTTGTTATTGTCAATGGAAATAAAAGTTACATAAAAAACACGACTGCCCTAGCTAGAGATCACACTCGGGATGATGTAAGGATTCTAACGATTCAAATCTGTTCTGGCATTTAAAAGTTATGGTGCATTAAATAAACTCACATACAGATATACAAACATACATGAACCATAAAAACATTACATAAATTTTTTGTGCAGTCGTGTAATAAGAACACGCGCAAAAATCTAATCGACTTTGAACTAGAACCTAAGAAGGTTGTTGGAATTTTTCTGATAAGATTTATGTTTATGTTGAGCTTGATAGCCATCGTAAATTTTAATTAATCTTGGACCAAATAAACAACATGCTTTAAGCAAACCTCCATAGGTACTTAGATATCGAATTTCCGGATTCTCATTGATCACTGACCAAGGAACTAAGAAACAATTAACATCCATCACAATATAGCAGCGATTTTAACTAAACAAAGTTTTTATTTTTAAATAATTGTAAAGCCATGAACTTTGTGGACGCACATTCCATATTTTTTGTGTTCAGTTCATCATTCACAATCGTTCCAAATTCATCACTCCGCGCGCCGTGGATTGAGTGGAACGATGGTCCAATTTCGATTACACTCCATTCCGGGCGCACCATCGTTCCATTTTTCGATCATTCTGCTTCTCGAGACTGCAAAGTGAGTGCGAAATGGATCGTTGAATCGGCCACACACGAAGAGTTTGGACGTTGGAATTGGAACGTTTGGATATCCAATATTCCTATCACTCCAGCACGTAATCCATCTGAGATTCCCCACACACAGGCGGCTTTTGGAACATTGGAGTGGAATGTTTTCTATCGGAGCGCTCGTGTATATGGCGGCTTTTACTCGTTACTTTTATCCCGGATAATCCATGGTTTGTGTGGGAATCTCTATGCTGAGAAATTGTAGGCTGCAGCTAATCGACCGCATCGTCGCTTACCTTCAGGTGAGATTGCTGTCAAAAGTGAGCCTATTGAATATAAAAAAGAACGTAACAATAAAATACATTGAACTTTGCAACATGTCATTAGAAAAATAAAATGTTATACGCTATTTTCCACCTGCTAACACACATACAATATTTTACACCAGCTGAATAATAGCTTTTAAGAACACGAGAATTTATAAATAAAATATTTATAATCAAAGTAAAAGAATCATTACGCAACATCTAATGGATTCAACTATATAAATAACCAATAAGGTGACCGGTGACGGACAGCTTTGTACAGTAGTAAACAGAACAGTATGTTATCTTTATATAGCGGTAAAAGCAGCTTATGCGCAAGTACACACGCACCATGCACGGACAATATTCATATTTCATTCACATCACAAAATAGAGAGAGCAGAAGATACGGTTAGTACTTGACGCGCTAAAAACGGTCACATGACCCAAACTCAACCGCGTCAAGGAAATATCAGACGGTTTTGAAAGACTCGCGAGTGAATTCTTTTGAAACCGTTTCGTCTTGTCTAGTAGACAACGTAGACTCACGTGACCATTTAGCGCGCCAAGTACTAAGCGTCCCTTCTGCTCTCTCTTTATTTTGTGTTCACGGCATAGACTTGGCTGTCTGAGATAATCATGTCCGTGGTCCGCACGTATCCAAACCAAGCTCGGTACCGTTTTATTTATTTATTTGTTTATTAAAAGACCAAATAAATAAATAAATATCAATAATATAATTATGAAGATCACATACTTTTGCATTTCAACTATACTTGTACTATTCATAACGCAAGCACAGGCAAGTCCGAGACATTGACGAATCATGGGTCTTGGTTAAACATTTTAATTGATCCAAAAAAAACCTCTCAACGTATACAATATCCATAAAAAAGATAGAGTCTTAAAATAGCATAAACTAGTTCTAACCAACCTGACCAGATTCCTATGGTAGTACATTTTTTATGAAGGTAATGCTATGTGGGTAGACATTTGAACTAACGATCATTATAACTGAACTGTTCTTATAGAAAATACCGAACTGTTCTTATAAAAAAAACCGAACTGTTCATATAGAAAAATACACCGTGACGTAAGTAGAGCGGTGTAATAAATGGTGTTTTATGGTAGGACCATGGTGCTCGTAGGCCTAAAAAATAGGCAATGGTATAGTATTTGATTGCTGATCAAAGGCTTTTAAAACTATTACAAAATATTGTGAAACTAACCGATTACGAATAGGTAACAAGAAATCTTAGAGCAAGTTTAGAGGCCGGTTCTAAAATTATAGACTCAGTAGTTTTAGTACTTGTATTGTGATACTCAGAGGACTCTTTCTTCGGAGTGAATAAAATAGTGATTGTGTGTGTGTATGTATTTCTGATTGATAAGCAAAGTAACGCGGTGGAAGAAATACGTTTCTCATTTCGAATATTTATTTAAATATCATCCAAATGCAACCGAGAAGCAATATTCTTCAAATAATTTTATAAGTGCATCAATCCCAAAATAGCTCCAATCCTAACCTATCATGTTTGTGATGATATCATCATGGCCACCAATTTTGGCTCGATTGGAATGTATTTTTTTTATCTCTTGTTAATAGTTTAGAGTGAATTACAATATTGGACAACTGGGAGAACACATAAACAAACTGTTTAGATACAAAAATACATTTACTGTTTGCTTACTTCCAAAGTAAAATACATACCTACCAACGCAAAAAATAAACACAAAAAGTCTAAATATGTGTGATGAGGCCAACATCCAACGGTGAATATTAGCCAATTTATAAAGCAATCAATCTCTTATTAATTAAAATGAATAATGTTCGTGAAAGAGGAAAGACACAGAAGTGGAACACTCAGAAGTTCGAGTGTCTACTTTTTAGTCCGAAAAAATGCTCTGCTCTTGAAGAAATTTCCAGGTGCGTGAAACCGCGGGTCGTAAATATTCGGTCACTTTAATACATTTATTTTTTATGAAACGTAAAACATCCTAAGTTATAAAAGGACGGTGTCGCTTTTATACATTTATAATTTAAAAGCTTTTAAATTACAAATTTTTAAATTACCTACTGTTAGTTTATGTTACTATGATCACACCAAGCTTCCTTGGGATAGGTAATGAAGAAGGAACTTTACTGGACGCTATCCTTGCATACTTCTAAGGAAATAACTTACATTTTTTAACCGGCTTCCAAAAATAGGAGAATTAACCGACTTCCAAAAAAGGAGAAGGTTATCAATTCGGTGGATTTTTTTATGTTAGCTCAGATTTCTGTCATTTTTAAATCAATTTAGAAAATTATTTTTTTGTTTGAAAGGATATAGGTACTTTCATATTCGTCCCATACAAATTTCATCAAAATCGGTTCAGTAGTTTGTCACTGAAATTAGTTCGTCGCTTTTTTAAAGCAATTTTTATTATTTAATATCACCGGCCCATACATTTTCTCTTTGCAAAAAAAGACACGTCGATCCGTTACTCTGTTACCGCGTGAAAGCAGCACAAACCAGAACAAACACACTTCCGCTTTAAAAATGCATTAAAAATATGTCGACTTATGTTAAATTTGTCTGCCACAATTCTGTTTTTTTTACGTTAGGTGGTTAATGTACATATTCACAATGCTTTTCAAGCGAAATTAATCCAAAATGGTAACTAGCTCTCGACAACAAAAGGCGCTATTGCTCAAACCATAGAGCGATCTCTTTCCAATTAGATAATTAAAGTTTAGTATTAAAATCTTGTCTGCCCAGTCCAGCATATTATCTACCTTGAACGCCTAACAGGGTGACGAACTATTGGACGTTCTAGATTAGTTACGTTGACTTCCCAGCGCGATTCTTGTATATTCATACAATACAATACTTTATTGTACCTATACCATGCCATGTGCTGAGGGTAACTGTAATCCACGGGTAATCCAACTATTACTACACGATTTTCTATTATCACACTTTTTTGTATGATAAGTTTACTTGACTCAAAGGCAACTGTGACGATGTATTTGATTTCTTGAACTACTAGTATTTTAAATATAATTAACACAAAATCTGGCTTATAAAAAAATAATCCTTGTGTAAGTTCAATGACAGGAAAACGTAACATTCAAGTAGGTACCATGTTTATGCGTAGAGTATGCTGCGCAAAAACGTATCAAATAGGTCGTGACGTTGCATTCCGCTTTTATATAGAAACTAGCTGCTGCCCACGGTTTCACCCGCGCGGAGTTATTGGATTTCATGGTTTTTATTATTTTGCGCGGAACCCTAATTATTTTTCTAAAATAAAAGTAGCCTAAGTTACTCCTTATAACATCAGCTATCTGCCAGTGAAAGTCCTGTTAAAATCGGGCCATTACGGAGATTACGCGGAACAAACAGACAGACAGACAGATAAAAATTTTAAAAATGGTTTTTTTGTTATAGGGTATAATTATACTTTCATATGCATTTGGTAAAAAGCCGTTATTTTGATATTACAAACAGACACTTCCATTTTATTTACCGCGATGAAACCGCGGGCAGCAGCTAGTATCATCTAAAAATTACTAAGCTACAACGTATGTTAAGACTTAAATAATTTGATATGCTGCCGGCCAAGTAAATGAAATAATAAAACTAAGGAGGTTCCTTACATTTTTTCGTTATAAATCTACAATGATATTAAGTTTTAGTATTTGAATTTATTAAAGCGCAAGATTACAATGAATATATTAATGAAATACTTACTATGTAAAAATAATCTTCATCCGCAAAGCTAAAAGCTTTTATATCTTTATACCTACACTAGCTTCTGCCCGCAGTTTCACCTGCGTTCTCACAGGAACCATGCATTTTTTCAGGATAAAATGTAGCCTATGTTACTCTCCGGTCCAACTATATCTATGCCAAAAATCACGTCGATCCGTTGCTTCGTTGCTGCGTGAAAGAAGGACAAACCAACAAACTGACAACCACACTTTCATATTTATAATATTAGCAGAATATATAAAAGTACAGACAGTTTCCAGGAACCTACGCGCAGGTCAAATGGCTAAGCTATATACTTTTGAGCCCTTATTCAGAAACGTTGTGTAACTTACTTACTTACTAGACAGTGTTTTGTCTCGTTTTCACGCGTAACAACTTACGTCAACGAGAAGTTGACAGAGCAGTTTAAAGCATAGATTATCTTATTGAGCTTTTATGAATAAGGCTATTAATGTTTACAGTATGTAGTATCTTTGTATAAGGCAGGTGCACACTTAGAAAGGAGTTTGTGAAAATCTACCCTGAAATGTGTGTTTCAATTTTATTGTTTATAATTTTGATTACATCTCACTAATGCTAAAATTTGTATCGATAGAAATATTTTTATAAATAACTATGACATTGACAGTCACATTTGCATGCCGTGTAGACAGAAACACGATGTTGTCTAAAATTATTATATTTTGGACACCTGCACTCAAATTCAAAATGTACTTATTTGCATAAAAAACATTCATGAAAAATTTGCATTTTGTCAAATATCAAAATTTCAATAAATGTATTTTAAGCCAATAAAAAAAGCAAAATGCAAATTTTTGTATTTTGCAAAATTTTAATTTTGGGTACGTAACGCAAACGTGCTAATTTACGATAGAGGTATCATTGAATTTTCCGTGAAATTAATAATAATAAACTAACAAATTTTACTGGGCCAGGTCTTCCTAAATGATGGTTTCCAAGCCGTAGGCATACCCAACGCAGTTTTTTTTTTATGTTATTAGGTAACGAGACAAGCCGGTCGTTTGCCTGATGGTAAGCATAACGCCGGCCCATAACAATTGCAGTGCACCCAGAACTTTGAAACACAAAGGCCTGCGCGGCACTGCAGATCGCTCGTTACCCTGAGACATTAGGTATTAAGTCTCATAAGCCCAGTAATTTCGCTGGCTACTCTGCTCATCAAACCGGAACACAGTAATGCTTGCACATTACTACTTGGCGACAGACTTCACGAGCAAAGCGGTGGTAACAACCCAGACGGACACTCGCAGAAGAGTTAGTCCTCCCACTAACACAACACAACACTAGCAGTTGACTTTGCATAATCGTAATTCCATAACTTCAGAATTTCCTTCGTCCTCATAATACTACACTCTTTTACTGTAATAACATTTTTCTCTCAATACTACGAGGTGTAATGCAACAGCGATAGCTAGATGATTGAGTATTAAGTATGTTGTAGACACAGCAATGGTAAATGGCGCAGTGCCACGCAGGCCTTTGTGTTTCAAAGTTCTGAGTGGCACTGCAATTGTTATGGGCCGGCGTTATGCTTACCATCAGGCAAACGACCAGCTCGTCACGTTACCAATAACATAAAAAAAATACCAAAAGTGCCTAAAGTGATCATTTTGCGAAGAAACCACTGTCATTTTAGAACCATTTCCAGCCAGGCTAGCATGCGCACCACGACAAAATTTTGTCTACTGTTTTGTCTCGCTCTTTCTCGTGCGAATATGAGATAAATGCACGACATAAGCACCGACAAAATTTTGTCACGGCGCGCATGCTAGCACGGCATGTCCAGCAGTTTATCGAATCGATGATGGATCAGTGGTAATGGCATCTGTCAACTAATGGACAGGGCCATTTTAAATTTAAAAAAAAAATATATTTCGCCAATTGAACCCTAAACATTGTACGTAAGAGTATATTTTTAAACACGTGTAATTATAGCACAGTATTTTTCCTTGGGTATTTTGACGCGTTATCAAACAGTAAATGTAAATGAGATTAACCATAATGACTTCTTCTCGCCCCCCTGTAGGCAACCGTAAACAACTACGCGATGTTTACCATACGTCACGTGTCTTTGAAAATTTCTTGACGTGTGTGCATTAAAAAGATGCAATACAACTGACATTTCAATCTTTTGACAAATATTATGTGCTTACTGCTTGTGACATATGAGTTTTGGATAGATTTTTTTTGTTTTGTTTTTGGTTCCACGCGATTAGCGTATTTAGCCAGTGTCGAGTTATATCAATAATAATATTTATTAAATCTCTAGTTTTTGTGCATGAAAGTCGTCAAAGTCACGTTAAAGTTCAGTCTAGGCGCGGTCAAATCGAAGTAATGCTTCAGTAAAGCGGTGGATACTTTACTGAAGCTTCTATGGAGTTTTGGATAGAATACGAAAATACACGTTTTTCGTCTTTGTACTATTTGCCTTTCACTCATGCAAGTTTACGAACACTTAATGGTTAATAATCCACCATTATTACACATTAACACTCGATAAAACACAGGTTTCAGTAAATAACACAAAATCAACAACAGCACATTTTCGCATTCCCGCCAAAACTCCTTGGATAGATTTGCGTTACGATATTACGTAACATCATTTAATTGAATAATAAATTATAAATATATACCTTTCTGGTTCGATTTTTGAATGAATAACTGTGCACTACAAAAACTAATTTATATTACCTACTTAAAAGAAATAAATTTACCTTAAATTTCGGATTTCATTATTTTGGTGTCAATTTAAGTAATGGAAAGTTTGTGTGTGTGTGTGTGTGTGTGTGTGTGTGTGTGTGTGTGTGTGTGTGTGTGTGTGTGTGTGTGTGTGTGTGTGAGTGTGTGTGTGAATGTTTGTTACCACGTGTCTCCGTAACTACTAAACCGATTTTGATGAAATTTGGAATTTAGATAGTTTAGGTTCTGGGATAACATATAGACTATAAAGATATATAGGTGCCACGTGGGCGAAACGGCGAGCAGCAGCTAGTATACGCGCATATTTCTTATATTCAAACGCAAATTCTCTCTTAAAAGTGAGAAAGCGTCTAAATCATATTTTATCTACGTCTAGTAGATACTTAAAACGTATGTGTGTTGTTTGTTTATAATTTAGATAAGTTGCGGCCTCTTATAAGGTTTATTTATCAACAGAAGCGTATATTAAACAAGCAATAAGGTTGTACAAAGGGAAGCCTTATTCCTAAGGCAGCCCGTACACCTAATGCATGACTAGTATTCCCGTGAACATGATGCTTGCAACATCGTCGAAATATCGGGTGCTCATGTCTCAATAATAATCACGGTAAATATCCCTGTTACATTGTATGAGTTAGTAAATAACCGTGGAAGTTTAAAACAGTGTTCACATAAATATTATATAAATACTTAAATCTCAAGAGTGTAGTTGCCAACGGGATTTGAACCCGCGTTTTCTGGTTATCCAGACGAGGCGCGAGTTCGAATCCCGTTGATAGTGAATTTTGAAGATGCATTCACGCGACCATCCCGCTGGTGTCAGTTAACACTTTAAAATATATATTTGATTATACTTTTTTTTTTTTTTTTTTTTTTTTTTTAATTTTATTTTATTATTTATAAGTACATACTAATAAATATTTACATTTCAATTAAAAACAAAATTAAACAAAACCTTATAAATAAAAAACAGCATTAAGGTCGCCTTCTGCAGGTAGGGTGCCCAAAAAGCTGGCGACATTACCTCGCTGAATAGCTAAACTAATACGTTGACCGATGTAAGCGCCAGCTCGTTGGTCACCTGTCACTTCTACTAAGCGTCGGGACAACTCCTTAAAAAACAGCTTCGCGTCTGGTCCCCAGGGGCCCATTGTCTCGACCCCAAAAGGAAGAAATATGTATCCGTCACCAAGGGATGCATATTTCCTCCGTTTAAGGAATTCCGCTTTCTGCTGCCGAACCCGCCGCCCTAGATGACAATTGGACGTGAGAAGGCGCTAGCGTGTCGACACAAGTTGCGTCCCACACCAGTGGCCTCCCACGACTCCAAGGAATTAATGTCATACCATCAGGCCTCTTACCATCGTAACGTGAAATACCGTTCGGCTCTAAAGTAGCCGGCACGTTAACGGTGGTAAGGGCCCGACGTATGACATCATTCAAAGCGGCGTGACGCGAGAGACGCCCTGCACTGCGACGACAAGATAGACCGTGGTAGCCCAAATTGTCTACCTCGCCTCCACAGTGGCAGTGATGTGGCGTAGTCGTGGAGATGCCCAGACGCAAACCTACTGCAACAGTGAAACTAGTATTATCTTGTTATTAATTATTATTAACTGATTATACTTGTTATAAATTATTTAAAAAAATATCAGATGAACTACATGCAGATAGAAGTATTTCCACAATATTCAAATGCTGCATTGACATTCAAAGCACCTTCTTTTGACGTTTAAAATGTTAAATGGCATGATAAATATTATTTTATAGCAGATAACATATCACATATCATCAGTGTCATTTAGGGGTTAGCATGTTAGAGCTGAAACTGTATTGTAGCAATAATGCCCGTTTTCAATAACGACGAATAAGGTGACGTCTAAGTAGCTCCTAATGTAAGCGATGTACTAAATATATACTTCATTAATAGTCGTTAGAACATTCCTAAAGGTTGGTGAAACGATTTGTGCTGGCGGTATTGCCTCGTTGAACCGTAATGTTGATCCGTTGAGCCAGATACGTACCAGCATTTTGGTGACGCGTCGCATCAGTCAAACGCTCTGACAAAATTTTGAAAATATTATAAGTTCCTGGCCCCAAGGACCCAAATTTTCAACACCAAACGGCTCACATATTATTATGTATGTAACCGCTCCCGAGGTTAGCATATTTGCGCCGATTGAATCGCTCTACCCAGCGTAAGACTTATTATTTATTATACACAATACTTGAGTATACTGTAATGGTACTGTGAGGTTTCTTGCAGGAGGAGCGAAGGAATCAAAATCAGTACTTCCGAGAACACAGGAATATTACGAATGAATCGACCACGCAACTAGATTCTTAATAGCTAATTTACAAAAACCTACTATTTCTATATTACTAGGAATTAATCCAAGGCCTATGCCTTGGATTAATGTAATGTATGTAATGATTAATGTAACTGTATTAACTGGGCCTATGCCCAGTTAATACACTATAGGTACTACTGGGATAAGTAAGTGCCAGTTTTTGTTTTTATTTATTATTATTTTTTGATATCGAGACGAGGCGGTCGTTTGCCTTATGGAGAACATAACGCCAGCCCGTAAAACAATTGGAGTGCCACTCAGAACTTTAAAACACAAAGACCTGCGCGGCACTACAGTGCACCCGCTACCTTAAGACATTAGGTATTAAGTATCATAAGCCAGTAATTTCACTGGCTACTCTGATGTACCGTCACACGTAGTACCAGCTGTACCATCACAGGTACCAGCTGTACCATCACAGGTACCAGTGGGATAAATCGGTGCCAATTGTACCATAAATGGTAGTACTCAACGGTACAACTGGTTCGGCGCCACTAAATGTCATCATCATCAATCATTGTTACACTTAAGATTTTGCTAATATTTTACCATAACACAATCGAAAAATTTATAACGCAAATATTTATGGCGAGTGGCTCTCAGATATTGAATTGCAATCATCCGTACTATAAATACCAAAGTGTTTCTTGGTCAGTTGGTTTGTCCCGATTGACGTGATTTTTGGCTTAGACATCGTTTATAGACCGGAGATTAACACAGCCTACTTTTTATCCAGAAAAAATGCACGGTTCCTGTGGGAACGAGTGTTAAACCGCGGGCAGAAGCTAGTGATAACATAAAAGAAACATACATACTAATTCTACTAATTTCTCACAATCGAGATGTAGTTCACCCATGCAAGAAATATAGTATATGAATAATAAGCAATCGATTTATATTTAAGTAAGTGCCGCTGTAATCGAAGGTTACTATATAGTCTGGAAATAGTAATGAATATACATGAGAAAAACATTTCCTAATATGGTGTTTAAGACCATGTTTAATTTAAGACCATAGTTCCCGTCTTGATGTTTTTCTTCATCATGTTTATATCGTTAATTTCTATTAATATATGACCTAATCTTATAAGAGTATGGACCACGTGTCCATAGAGTGTAATGTAACAAAAAAAAATATAGTGTTTATAACGTGTTGTCTCTATTTGCCAGATAAAATTATACATACAGTTAATAACATTGTGATCCAACAGTATCGTATCTTAGCCAAAGATAATAATATAATAATAATAATAATATATATAATAATCTTAAAATAGATTTTACCCAACCTTTTACCGACTTTAAAGCAATTATGTAATTATTAGTATATTTTTGGCGTATGAATCTAGTTCATCAAGCCACATTCACTTATTTATATAATTATTATAACCAGAACATTGATTAACTAACGAATAGTATCGCAATTTGACAGCTTTTATGTAACTTGAGTTTTTTTTACTTGCTATAAGTATCTAGTTTAATGATATAACCTTTAGGTACATATATTAAATACTATATTATATTTCAATTTCTGTTTGTCTTGTTTGTTTTGTTAGGACAAATATAGCAATAAAAGTTTCAACCATACTATCCAATCTAAAATTACAATTAGAATCTATTGAAATTTGGCGCAGACATTTGGTTCTGAAGACAATATATTATATATAGAAAATATACATAATATATAGACTTTAAGATAAATTAATTGAATTGTATAAAATCATTGCTACTTTAAATTAACACGAACTAAATTCAAAATGAGGCAAAAAAAAAAACTATTTTTTTCGATTTTTTTCCAATGTAAAATTTACATACCTACCCGAATATTTAAACGAGGTTGCAATATCTGGTTTAAGATATTTATTTCTTCAAAAGAATACATACTATCACTTACTTGAGAACTATTATTTAAATGTGCACTAATTTACTGGGCAACATACTAAGAACAAACACATTAAAAAGTCTATCTAAACACATAGCATACATATTTTTTTAAAATTTTAAATTAATACGAAGTAAATTAAACATGTAGAGCATAAAAGTATTTTATTATTCTAATTTTACTTATATTATTATTCAAACAAGATATAAAAACAAAAAACTATTATTCAAATACATTTTTGGAGCGCTTATGAATATATTATATAATAAAAATATAGACTTTCCGTGATTAATACGAGAATCCGATTTGATTAAAATCCTCCCAATGAAATAAAATATATGAAAATATATGACAATGTATGTTAATATATCACCTAAATGTGCTTGATTATTTTAAAAACAACTTGTTACGAAGCTGATAAAATCTATTTTAACCATTTTCAAATTCCAAAGTCTCCTTGGATATCATACATTCACATTTCTCCGTGTCACTAAATTGTTTAATCAATTAATTTCATTAAGACTAAATACATCACTCATAAATCATTAAGGTAATGATAATTTGATTCAAATCAAATATTATTATCATAAGACAATTAAAATAAAACAATTAACAAATCTTATATTCAATTTAGGCACGAAGTCTCACAATATTGTGACATTGAATTACGCGTCTCAAAGAACACGAAATTGTAAAACAGTACAGACTTATTACTAAAGATTTGTTTAACTAAAACCAAACCTTAAGAGAAAATTAAAGTCGCACAGTTTATTTTTGTCAAATATTAATGTAACCTATTTGCAAGTGTACTCAATGCAAAAAAAAGAATCGCCAAAATCGAACTACTCTGTTAGATTTCATGTGCGTGGTCATACATTAAATATTATAATAATAAAATAATATACGTGTCGACCTGACTTCCTTCGTTTTTTCATTGGTTAAAAAACACCATCGCGTGAGCATATACAGACCTATCAGGTCTTAGGCCTAGTGCGGAATCATACGTGTCTGTAGCCACTACAAATTAAAAGCGGGCCCGACCCGCTAAAACAGCTTATTGGGTCATCTTTGCACCGAGTGTCCACCTCAAATGACGTGTCGATAGAAAAGTAAGACGATCCAACTAATTCGATCACATTCTCAATTGCGATCCGTCACTCTAGTCGAGTTTAGCAAAATATTTTTGCTGTGCTTCTATCTCGAACTGTATCTTGTTGTTCGGGGGAAATCCGAGGGTTGTATTTGCTGTTTATTATATTACCGTATCCTCAATTAAAGTGTTATAATATAAGCCTTTAAATAAACAGCATCTGTGCAGTATACGATAACAAGGGATTTGTGGACCACCAAGTGAGTTAAGATATATAAGGAGGTTCTATTGATGCCGGTTTATTAGGGTGGAAGAGTTACAGTGAAAATGAGTGATAAAGAAAAAGCAAGTGTTTGCAGTGAGCAATATGAAATGGTTCCGCCTGAAGGAGGGTGGGGCTATGTAGTATGTGTCGGTCTGTCTGTCATATTTGTAAGTATATTGTGATTTTTAAATTGCTTTTTTACCAATGACAATATTGCCTAATACAAGGAAAATAAACAACAATTTTTAAATATGTAATTGAATATTTTTATAAAATTAATAAGCGTTTTGATAATACGTCATATTTTATATATATTGTATACTATTTTTTATTAATTCACAAATTACGTGATTTATAAAATAATACATATTATGACTATTTTACGCTGTTTCCAATTACAAAATCAGATTTCTTAATGTTATTCAATTCAATAACTTTTGTTTTATTTTTTCGCATAAAACACTTTCAGGCTTATTACAGTGACTTTGATATCTACTTTGATAATAATATCACATATATTAGCAGACACCTGAATATTGAAATGTCCTATGCCACTATAAACCCAAGTGCTTATATCAAGAATTAAAAACAAAACACTAAATTAAAGAAAACGAGGCGTGAAAGACATTTGCTTAATTTTTTTTATTATAATATAACATCCATTTGAAATTATCCTCTAGAAACATACTTTATTTAAAATTCTAACGCTTAATTTAAACAGCGTCTCGATCTGGAACTCGCTCCAGCCAGCGTTATTATAAGTTGTAAAAGGTTTTTAATTATAATAAATACCTCTATTTACATACTAGACGTACTAATTTTATCATCCAAATTTCAAGGTTAGATATTATTACCTAGTTTTTATATGGTTACGATGCCAGGAGGCTCTAAAATTAACTTAACTATGGTAATATTCAATTGTTTTTTCTAAAACCAGTCATATTACCAGTTATATTCGGTGTTATATCGTGCCGTTTTATTATTAAATCTTTATACATTACTAGCTTCTGCCCGCTATTTCACCCGCGTTCCCATAGGAACCATACATTTTCCGGGACAAAAAGTAGCCTGTGTTTCTCTCCGGTCCATAAACTATATATATGCAAAAAATCATGTTAGTCCGTAGCTTCATTGCTGCGTGAAAGAAGGACAAACCAACAAGCCAACATACCAACAAATCAACAAGCCAACAAATCAACAAACTCCTTTTCGCATTTATCAGTAGGGGCGTATAGTACTGATGGATAACGGTATATTTACCGTGGTTATAATTAACTGATGCACTTCCGATTTTATGATGGTGTTGCTAGCAATTATTACAAATTATACATCGCTAATTCAATTAATTAGCTAATTAATGTGTTACTAAACCCATTAATTTATGTCCATTACGTCACTATGGTGAACTTCTACCTGTTACTTTATACATCGTAATGGGATATCTACAAGCAGCACAGCAGCAAGGTAGACAGATTTGTCTGCTCATAATTTCGTCTACAATCCACCTGCAGTTTCGCCAGTATTCCCGTGAACATGATGCTTGCAACAGCGTCGAAATATCGGGAGCTCACCAGCTTATAATAATCACGATAAATATCCCGTTACATTGTATAAAGTAGTGAATATAATAGTAATAGTAACCGTGAAAGTTTAAAACAGTGTTCTACCTGTTACTTGCTATAAATGTCTATTTTCTAGTTTTCCTGCATACCTAAACATTGCTCCTCTTGTACCTAAAGCTGTCCTTAGACCGTAATGCACGTTTGCGTTTTGCTGTCAACATAACCATGCGTGGTTTAGCAACAAATGCGGCTTACACTCAAGCTCACGCGCGCGGCTTGAAGTCAAACTATTAAAAGGCCATGAAACAAGTGCAGCTATACAGCTATATAGTGATGTCTCTTTCACTCCCTGCCTGGGCTCAAAGCAATGACTGCTCCGCTTTACGCTACACAACTCACTTACGCACCACCGCGTATTTACCGCGCCTTCTGCACTGAACACGCAGAAGTTTTGATTTTTTTTTAGTAGAGGACGTAGTAGCTGCGTTGCGTCTCTCTCACTACCTTTCACCGTGGTACGGTTAGCGCTCGAACTAAATTTCTATCAAGCTCTACCTTAGACGGTACGATATGCAAGCGGTTATCGTGGTTTGCGCGTGATCCGTGATTGATGTATAACCACCAAACATGTATTACCTTCTAATGGCAGCTTAACATCTGCCACCAAGCAGCTATTGGAGAATCCCAAAATTTTCATTTTTCAAATACACTTCAGGGACAGGGAATAAAACACTTTAATGCTTCTCCTGAAAAATCTGTAAAGATCTCCGAAGTTCACGGACGAAAATATATTACTTAACTAGGTTATTTTACAGTGGCTAGCAGCTGTTTTTTGTTCTTAGATAATACTGTTATTTGAAAACTTTATTTTTATCTGCAGGTAAAAACCCGAAATGCATCAAATTAAAATAAACAACAAATATTTGCGAGCAAATAAAATGATAAGCTCGCTGTTAGTAACGAACATGCAATTGTACTACAATCATGTCTATTAACCAATTACCAAATTAAATTGTTACTTGTTATAATATTAAGGTATCAATTATCATTATCGTAAGACCGTAATTCTATTAATTGTGCGAAAGCAAAACCTTAAAAAAATAAAACTTTCTCGCTACAGTTTCACCAAGTCCTAAGAAAAAGATTGTACAAGTTCAAATAGAGGTATACCTATAAGACTATAGGTAAACTATTTATTTATTAAACGAAGCAATTCGTTACTAAGGTCGAAGTTCACCAAATATGAAAAAACCTACTTTAACTGAAGTTTATTAGCGGTCTTATCACAAAATAGTTAAACATACTCTAAAGATGTGTTAAACAGCATCTAACCCTTAAACGTGCCTTAGTCGCGTGTTTAAATATGAAGAACCACAACTCTTGATTGAAGCAGTGTCTAACCGTCGCGTCTAACTCCATTCTGTTGTGACATTCCTAATCATTTTAGACGTTTATCTTTAGACACTGTTTAGCTAAATAGGCACCTAAAACACACCAAACGTATTAGAAGAAATACCCAAGTTATTACCCAACATACTAAAAAAATAAAAAGTATTCTGACGCTTTTCTACATAGAAATATAGTTTTCACTAAAGTAAAGGTAAAGTAAAGGTACTTTTTACGCTTATCTTGCTTTTGCCGAATAACACACCTGATGGTAAGTGACGATGCGGTCGAAGATGGTGCACGCTTACCTAGAAAATACCTATTCACTCGTGATTTAAAGATACCCAGGTTATAGCAATTACGGAACACCGATTCAGGCAAGGCAATCCACTCCTTAGCGATACGTCAAATGAGCAAGCTTATATTATACAAGCTATAATATTACAAGCTTATTATAGCAAAGATAATAGTTCTATGTATTTTAGGTTAAGAGTGTTCACCGCCTTAACGGGCTATTTACGTCATATGCTAACTTTATAGATGATAAAATCTTAAGTTAATAAAAATCTGACTCTTGGAGCCTTTCGAACTATTTTTAGGCTTTTTATGGATTTACATTAAATCTGTAAAACTATTAATGTCATTTTATAAACATAAATTGACATAAATAAATCTTTGCAAAGCAGCGATGCAAATATTATTTCGATAATAGTATTTTAAACCGATTTAGCTTCTAGAAACCATAAATATTATGTAAATTAAACCCCTGAATAATCATTTTATGAGTCAATTCGATCTTTAGTGTTCCGAACTCAAGTTTAAAAAAATTCGTCATCATCACCACCATCAGCCTGTTATGTATCAATCCAGAGTTGGACATACCAAATGCCTCTCCCAATAAGCGTTACTGAACCCGTTAAAAAAATTAGTGCTTTCATTAAAATCAAAATTTAAAAGGTACGTACGCAACAGCATCTAAAATCTTTATTAAAAACTCCAATTAGATAACATAGTATGTTTATGTTTCAAAATCCTTAACTTACAAGGATAATTTACGCTTGATCTGTTTCTTTTTGAAACACGAACCAAATTTGCAAACTATAATATTTATAAATCTGTACGAAGTCGGGTGCTCGTGAAGTCTGCCGCCAAGCTGTGTAGTATGCAAGCATTACTGTGTTCCGGTTTGATGAGCAGAGTAGCCAGTGAAATTACAGGTCTTTGTGTTTCAAAGTTCTGGGTGGCACTGCAAATGTTATGGACCGGCGTTATGCTTACCTTCAGTCAAACGACCAGCTCGTCTCGTTACCAAATAAAATCGCGTTAAATTAGTAGGTGTATAGAGTAATGGTTATTAGTTTTTTCCAGCATATTCTTACCATTTAATTTGACTGTCAGCTTTATGCTCGTGATGCTTCAACAGATATATTATGTGAAGTTTGTCACTGTATTGATATTGCATTAAAATCTGGGGCTTCACATTTTTATCTTTTTAGTGATCTTTTGTCATATGTTCCCTATAATCTAGATGCGTAAAAACATTTTAGAGTATACCAGATAGAATTATTGAATATTAATATTATACTACTTATACTATTCATGTGCATCCACCAAGCCACACTGGGCCTACGTGATGGATTATGGCCCATATATCCCTCTCTGAGAAAAGGCCGGTATCCCAGCAGTGGGAACGTAAGAGGCCGTTAATGTAATGTAATGATTAGTACGGATTACAAACGTAAAGAAGGTACTTTACAGTAGTTAGTGGGATTCTTAACGTTGTGGCTGGTGACAGTGAAAATTATACCTCTAAATCTAAAGGCATTAAGTTGATCAAACAACTAAGTTGAACTGTGTTCTTCTCTTACTTAAACGCACTTAACTTGAAACTTAATATTCAGTGCCATAATAATTAGCAAAATTTTGTATTCATTTCTATGTCAGAACAATTATAAATCACTACTACAATTGTAGGTACTTAATTAACATTAATTATTTTATACTTATTGGTGGTGATACAAATTGAAATTCACTGGTAATGATTAAATTTGACTTTTAAATGGGATTAAGTATTTATGAAATTACGATTTAATGTTTCTTTTAATGTGTCATCTGCTACCTCAACATCTATTCTAGTCTTTGTCATTTTGGTACGCTTTTCTTTGTTTATATATTTCCTTTTTTTTAGGTATTTTAACATATAGATACTCGTCTAGATGCTCCAGAGAGACAATATTCTATCTGTTGTTTACTTCACACTTCTTGTTTACTATTTTTTTTAATAATTATCATTTTAAAATAACTTATAAATAATACTAGTAATAATAATGTATTCTAGTTGTGTAATCCTTTCTTGGCCTTATTGTTGTCTATGTTGTTAAAATATAAATAAATTGAAATTAACGCTGTTGGATTATCGAAATAAATAAAATAAAAAAAAATAAATAAAAATACTACATATCAAAAATAATTATATTATTTTTCCAAAAACTTATAGCACACACAAGAAAAAATGGCACTGAACATCGAGGCACAACATATGAAACTGTGCGCTTCAAATCAGTAAAATTCAGATATCAATTTTCAAGCGACGTCAGATGACGTTATTTGATTCGTTGCGATCTATGCACTAAACGCATTCTGATGACGGCATTCTAATCAAAAAGGATCGAAGCACTGTAAGCGTAAGCGATAAAGAACTAAAATGAACGAATACAATTCGATACTTGCGTTGTGTTCGGTGCTATCTTACAACGTAAACTTAAACAAATTTAGGCATCGCAAGATATTTTAGTTATTTATACTGTGATTCTTACCAAACCTTCCTTGGCCTAAAAGATCATTGCTTAGAGCATGCAGAATAAGTTAACTATACATACAACAATATATACAAAGTTACATTTCCATACGACAGTTAGAAGTTGGTTAAAATTCACTTCTAGGATTTTTATGAGGTTTTTTGTTACGAGTGAAGCATGTATATTAAAAAGAGATCTTTCAATTCACCATTTTATCTTTAGCCGCTTACAGAGCGATTTGAATAAAAGAAACGACATTTGAAATTGTGGTCTCAGTCAATGTAAATACAACCACCGATTCAAATTTGTTCAATTTGTTCAAAATCTCTTCAAAAACGTTGAGATGCGCGAGCGAGAAAGCGGCGCGGAGTATCCTGCCCTTAATTATTATGAGGATTTGTCTTAAAATTTATTTTTCTTTGTTCTAGATAGCCGGTACGGCACATCAGCCAGTGTTCGGGTTTATCTACAATGATTTTCTTGACGAATTAGGAGTAGGTACTGGCGCCGTTACTGTTGTCTATGGAGTGTTTCAAGTCACAGTAGCAATTTCTGGTAAGTTTACACTTCTGGTCACCATTTGAGTCATCTAAAATCACTACATTGCAGATTTTTAACTAAGTTATTTAGCAGGGTTACAAGCGCAATGCGGAGCCGCGCAGGCCTTTTTGTTTCTAATAATATCTGAGTGGCATTGCGATTGTTATGAGCTAGCGTTATGATTACCATCATAAAAACTACCCCCTCGTCTCGTTTACAAAAAGTATAAAGTCATAAAAATATTATGGCGTCTCTCATTAACATATTAAAAGCGCAGCTGCAGGCGACTGCTAGTATCACAATAAAACATATTCTACGCGCTGGAATAGTGTAGGTTCACTGAAAGTACTTTAAATACTGATCCACCGGACTGGACCGGTTCCAGAGATTACAGACTATAATCATAGCTATAAACAAATAACTTAACATCTTTATAAAATAAAAAATACTTATTACAACTAACATAAACAAACAGCTCAAAACACTTAATTATACATGCCTTAGTAACTACATAAAAAGATGGTTATACCGACCTTTCGAAATTTACACTACATCTACATAAAACATTAATAACATAGATCACAGATCAGATAATAGTACCTTGTGGGCATTTGTATAGCTGTTTTATTTTATATAACAGTTTGCTGTGGGCAAATTAGTATCAGCTCTAGAAAAATATAATAGGTATCAAAATTAGAAGTTTGGATTTGATCGCGATTCAAGTGGCTTTCTTTGGGGGAGGCCTATGTTCAGCAGTGGACGTCTTCCCACTGATGATGATGATTTCAACTTACAAATGAATTCTATAAATTATTGCATAAAAACACTGTAGCTATGATAATATAATGAAAATGTTTGTAATAAATTTGGTAATCAAAATATTCAATATATTGAATCAAATGTAGATAATAGGGTATTTTAACGTGTAGACCTATCACTCAAATAATATCCTTATTGATTATTTAGACCTTCTAAACTATGGTTCGTTAGTATAGTGGTGAGGTAAATTTGATAAGCATCTCTTAAAATGAAAGATAAAACCAACCCAATATATTTGATCAATTTTAAGATCATAAGAACAGGCTGCTTCAAAAACATAGTTCTTACGTCATTAACTTATATTATATTACGACCAAGCTCTTCAAAGATTAGTTAAATAAGATAGCAACTAAACACAGATTATTATCTTCTATATCATTATCTTCCACGTGTATTTTTATTGGTCGACTAGTTGCTGCCCCGCGGTTTCAGCCGCGTGGAGTTTTTGGATTACATGGTTTTTATGTTTTTGCGCGGAACTTAATTCTTTTTCTAAAATATATGTAGCTTTAGTTACTCCTTGTAACATCAGCTATCTGCCAGTGAAAGTCCCGTCAAAATCGTTCCAGCCGTTTCGGAGATTACCCGGAACAAACAGACAGACAGACCAAAATTTTAATAATGTGTCTTGTTGTAGGTACCATATATACTTTCATATGCATTTAGTAAAAAGCTGTTATTTTGATATTACAAACAGACACTTCAATTTTATTTATTTCTATAGATTAACAAGAGATGTAGGTGATATTAGGTTTTAAATCGAAATATTACGAAGATCGATCGCATCTCTTAGAATAAATTGATTCAAATCAAATGATTTGAATCAATTTATTCTAAGGAACTGATTGTCATAAAAAATGGAATTAGATCGCCTAGGTTTTATAAACGGCATATTAAATCGGCATGTTATCAATTGCATTAAAATTTCAAATTGCGATTTGCCATCAAGGTTTTTTCTTCTATCTTTTCAGGGTTTTCAGCGAATATAGCTTTAAAGAGGCTATCGCTTAGACAAGTGGGTCTAATCGGAGCGTTTATATACACATTAGCATCGTTCCTAGCCATATTTGTTGTGTCCACCACACAGCTGGTTATAACAAATGGGTTCTTACAAGGGATGGGAATGGGGTTACTCATCCCGGTTTCATATACAAGCTTTAACGCATACTTTACAAAGAAAAAAGTGCTCTATTTGAGTCTGTGTAAGGCTTCAATTGGCCTGATAACGATGGTGTACCCGTTGTTCATAAAGTTCACGATAACAGAGTACGGGTTCAGAGGGACGCTGGCGATACTCTGTGGAATATCGATGCACAGTATATTTGGTGCACTGGTGCTGCATCCAGTTAAATGGCATATGGTGAAAAAGCCAAAAACATGTGAAAGTATTATTTGTAAGTATATAGATCAAATATCTAAGCAAAAAAATCAAATTCCAGATCCTATTCTAGCCTTTCATAATTTATTGAGCAAATTCTCTTAGTCCATAATTTTAATAAACTGACAAAACTCTTTCATTTGCAGTAATTCCCCCTACACCCGCGATAGATCAAGAAAAGGATCAATTTAATTTCGCAAAGAGAACGAATGGATTAAAGCTGACAGATAACAGTGCAAGATCAGTCGAGAACCTGTACCAAGTTCCAAAGAAACCAAGATCAGATCTGCTCTTCGTCCCAAAACTAGACTCAAGACGATTAAGCATTCCAGTGGTCCTGATACCTGGTGATTCAAAATCAGACAGCAAATTCAATTCAAGCGACAATGTCTACATCGAGAATCTGTACAAAGCTGCATCCGTGACACGTTTAGGAAATTTCGGAGGTATAGCCGCGGAGCCTATGCCCATTATAAAGAACAAAGAGGGGAAATGGTAAAGTATTATTATGGAAATGTTGGAATTAAAGAATATGTCCCCTTAATTAGAATTCGGAAAGCGTCTCTTAAATACGTAAAGAACTCGGGACTAGCGGAGCGAGTGAACCGTTTACCTCGATTCTTTTAGCTGATACGATAAGACTGGAAGGTCGTTTAGAATAAATTATTCCTGTAAGAATTTCTTTGATACAATAAAATTTAACTGAACTTATAAGGAATCTGATCGTAAATTCAACATGAGGCTTTGACTTCTCTCTTATTTTCGAGTCAGTGCCTAAATGATATTGTCCTGGGTAGGTGTAGATATCGTATTATAATATCGTATAGATCTAATATCAATGCATAAAAATGACTTCATATTATATTATTTGCCTTAGTAACTCATTGTTTTATTGTTGGAGGATTGCCTTTAGTCACAATCTCATGTGATGTTAAGTAACAATGCGATTGACTAAGCAGTACTTGCTTAGAAGATTATTATTATTCCACCACCTTAAATTCACAATTCACGAACGCTCCACTCCAGAACATTCCACTTAAACGTTCCAAAAACTGGGTATTGTGTGGGGAATGCCCGATTACATGGAGTGGTAGAAATATTAGATTTCTAAACGTTCCAAATCCAACGTCACATAATATTCTAACTCATATGGTTTGCCGATAAAACGATCCATTTTGCGCTCAGTTGGCAGTACTCGAGACTTAATCCTTGACGCGTGGAGCAATGGAATTGGACTTAAGAATTAGAACTTAAGAGTTCACTTAAAAGCCAGTCCTTATTCTTAGTTTAGTGTGTTTACCACCTTCGATCACATCGTTATTTAAAATCAAAGACTGTAGTGAAAAAGTATCCTTCGATGGGTTAAAATCACTCATACTATAGCAGGTAAATTCTACCCGCGGTTTCACCCGCGTTCCCATGGGAACCATTAATTTTTCCGAAATAAAAAGTAGCCTATGTTACTTTCCGGTTCATAAACTATATCTATGCCAAAAATCACATCGATCCGTTACTCCATTGCTGGACAAACTTACAAACAAACAAATTTTTGCATTTATTTCAGTACGTGTTATCAGGGACTGCAGTATTTTGTGTTTTCAGGCAAACGGTAGCAGAGTTCCTAGATCTGACACTAATGAAAGATTTAGTATATGACAATATCATTGTGGGAATGGCGATTACCTTCTTTGCAGACTTGACGTTTTTCACGCTGGAACCATTATTCCTTGACAAGAATAATCTCAGTCGGGTAAGATATTTTGATAGTGATTTCTTAATTGAATAAATATTAATCTAATAAATTCATATTCCAACTAAGTATATTACCATTATTATATACCACTATTATTATTTTCACCCGCGTTTCCACTTCCTGTGGGAACGCGGGTGAAAACCACACACCTTGCATTTTTCCGGGATAAAAAGTACCCTATGTTATTCTCTGGTCCATAAACTATATTTATGCCAAAAATCACGTCGATCCGTTGCTCCGTTACTGCGTGATTTCGATGGACAAACCAACAAACAAACAGATCAACAAACCAACAAACACGCTTTCGTATAGGATTATTATTATTAGAATGATAATCAAGCTGAATATGATTTAATTAAAATGACTGATATTATTCACTACAGTTAAATTATATCTGTCTAGAAACATAAAAAACACCTGCTCGTGAGATTAATCTGTCTTTGACAACTTCAAGCCGTGTAGCTATTAGTATAAGCTTATTTTATAAAATACTAGCTTCTTCCCGCGCTTTCACTCGCGTTCCTACAACAACCATGCATTTTCCGGGATAAAAAGTAGCCTATGTTACTCTCCGATCCATAAACTATATCTATGCCAAAAATCACGTCGATCCGTTGTTCCTTTACTGCGTGAAAGAAGGACAAACTAACAAACCAACAAACACACAAACACACTTTTGCATTTATATTTATATCCGTACGGAAGTACGGATAGTACGGACTAGTTGTGCCAACTTCTGGCCCACGGTTTCATAGCGTGATACTTCATTGTCCGTTATTAGAAGTAACTTATTTATGTAATTATATAAATGTAATACCAAATTTCAACCAAATGAATTCAGTTGTTTCGGTGAGGTTGAGGGCCAAACAATCAAGTAGCCAAAATTTGCATTTATAATATTAGTGGGATAACTATAACATTTTTTCTCCATATTTTATTAAATTGTCGGATTACTTATTGATTTTGCATTGTTAGTTAAAAGAAACACACAAATCGTATCCGAGCATCTTGAAAGAGCGGTTGTTTTTTTTTTCTAAAAAAACAGTACTTTCTTAGTTACCTAACTAACTATCACAGTCAAAGTAGTATTTTTATCGAAGGCAATTATAACAGATGATTACTTCATAAAATGTAAAATACGAATTCACGAAGTCAGGTAAAAGTTTTACTACGTCATTTTTCTTCCGTAATTTCAAGTCATAGTTTTTATCGACTTCGTGACTCCAGACGATTTGTTAGTAAACTGATAGTGCTGAAAGCGTCTCGAGTAATAAAGATATTAGATAAAACTTTCTTTAAATAAAGTAATTCGAGTAAAACTACAAATGATTTAATAAATAAAATGCACCACGCAAGCGTTTGTATTTCAAAGTTTTGAGCAAGTGTTATTGCCACGAGTTTTAATTACCGTCAAGCAAACGCTCGTCTTTTTTCCAAATTATATAAAAAATGTATCTATTTCTAATCAGCTAGGTTCGTCTCTGCTGCGATAGTTTTATCTGACTTGAACAGACGTGTCTCAATCAGCTCATCAAAATTTACATTAGTTAATCCATTTTATTACTTCTTCTAATTATGATATGATTCAAGTTCACATCTCCACTCGATTATTTTATATTTATTTAAGAACTAGCTGCCCGCGGTTTCACCCGCGCGGAGATATTGGACGTCATGGTTTTTATTTTTTTGCGCGGAACCCTAATTATTTTTCTAAAATAAAAGTAGCCTAAGTTACTCCTTGTAACATCAGATATCTGCCAGTGAAAGTACCGTCGAAATAGGCCCAGCCGTTTCGGAGATTACCCGGACCAAACCGACAAACAGACCGACAAAAATTTAAAAAATGGTTGTTTTGTTATAGGTACAGTATATACTTTTACATGCATTTGGTAAAAAAACTGTTATTTTGATATTACAAACAGACACTTCAATTTTATTTATTTGTACATAGAAAAGGACAACTTCACAGTGTATGAACCAATATGGTTTTTTTTATTGCAAGTAATTATTTTATACACATCTAAACAAGCTTATGTGTTCTGAAGGAATAAGAAGACAAGGTTTTGAATAAGGATTTGAAGTGGTGCTCCCCTTTTCTTAACAACTATTTTGTAGCAAACATTAAAAGAGTTTCAGCACCATGCAAAATGTTTGTTCACAAAACTAAATAAATTACTAAATGTCATTAGAAAAAGGATATCTATAAATTCGTTGCCGTCCTTCCAAGTGTAGTAGAAAAATTTAAAAACAATTTACAATTAGAAAACGTTATAACAAAACGTTTAAAGTTAGAAAACGTTACACAGGTTCTAACCTCTAACAAGGTAATAACCTCTAACATATGTAATCCTATCATATAAATTTCTTACAGTGAAAATATTTTCAGGGTGAAATTGCTAACATAATTGCGATAGGCGGCGCTACAGACATGTCTGCGCGGCTTTTCCTCGGCGTGGCCGGCCAGTTCTTCAGAATGAACAGCCGGTATATGTTCTACTCTGGCGCTTTATTTGCAGCCTTATTCAGATTGGGTGAGTTACAGCCTTCGACACAATAATTTATTATACAGTGTGATTCATGGAGAAGGTTCTATTTTTGTAATAAAAACTGCCCTTTTTTCGGAACAGACCGGTTTAGATCCCTTAGGCGTGTGAGATTTTTCTAAATCTTTGATGGAGTTTTTCTTAACTATAATATTGACGACGGTTCCTTGGAATCGGTATTCCAAGAAACCACTGATCCTGAATTAGACTGGGGAAGTGGTTTGAGTGAAAATAAGCATCTGTATCATCGATGTTTTGGTTTAGCATCTCTTCTAACTGTATGAGTAACGATATTGACAAACCTATAATGCATTTTTTACCAAAGGCGGCATAATAAAGTATAGTATTTATGTTCATTATTTCTTTCAACTCCATTCAACTGAATAATTACAACCACAATTTCCATAAAATAATACTGTCAAAAACATAATATATAAGTAAACAAATATTGTGTACAAGTCAGATACAAGATTCCAATAGTTGCAACGCTCAACATAATTTTTCACTTCTTGAAACGTACATTGCTCTCAAGCAATTAATAATTTAAATAAATTGAAATTACGGCACATAACAGCAAGCTGACTATCTCAAAACCAGACAAATGGTTTTCTAGTGACCATTAGTTTATTAACCCCCAATGTAAACATCAGAGACAAGCACCAGCGATAGTGGCGCCAAGATTAGTCAAGAGACAAGACAAGTCTCATAAGCCCAGTAATTTCACTGGATACTCTGCTCATCAAACCGGAACACAGTAATGCTTGCACACTACTGCTTGGCGGCAGACTTCACGAGCAAAGCGGTGGTAACAACCCAGACGGACACTCGCAGAAGAGTTAGTCCTCCCACTAACAAAACAAGTTTTGCCTGTGCCTCCCCATTAGAGTCACCCTTGTGCACCTTGTGTGCACACATAAACACTCGGTGTATACACTGACTGTACAGTAAATGTATCGTAGTCTAAACCTAGCTTAGGAGCACCAGACCGGTGTATCAAAATCCCAATAAACTTATTATAGGGCAATAATAATAGATAATCAAACAACCTTCATTCTTTGTAGCAAAAAATGAAACCACTTACATATCACAGATTTGTTAAGCCGTGGTTATTGCACCATTAAACCTCAATACCAACAAGTTTAGACCACCGAAAAAAATATAGGTATTATATTTTAACTCGACGGAACAGCCTTTGATGAATTAATTTCATAATACACACGTTATTTGCGTCAGCGGAAATTTTTGGTCGAACATGTTATAAACCTTAAAACTTGTTTAATATAAATATTTGTCTTATTTTACACCACTATTGCTATGGGGATAATTTGGTTAATTTTCTAGTTCTTTAAGAGTATCGTAGGTCGAAATGGAATACTCAAATCATCCGTATCAATCTGTCAGAGCGTTTAATCAGCGACTCAGATCTTCCTGAATATTTATTTAGTCGAGTATGGTTTTAAATAATAGCTTACCTTCGTTTAAACATTAATATTCAATTATTTCTAAATTTATTAACATCAAATCAATTCGTGGAATAGTATTTTTTATTCTCGATAGGTAACCGTTTATTATCTTACCTGATCTTAAATTTTGATGTTATCGCCAAAGACAGCTACCGGAACACTCCTTATGGCTGCTTGGCGACCGATTTTAAACATAGGCGACATGAAATCCGCGCTTGACGCAAAAGCGTTGTTATTCTGACAAGCAAACGTACGTTTGCATGAGCGTCTAAGCTGCCCCATACGGGGGGTAAGTAGCTGGCTAGGCAAGCACGCACTTGAAACGTGAAAGTGTGAAAGTGTACTACCACTAGTAGTTATATTTTTTAACATAAACTCAGTAAAAGTGCAATAGCCAGATGCGTTTCCATACCTAATTTTGATTTCAACAAACCCACTAAAGGTATTCTCAAGAATAAGTATGATCATAAAGTCGTACTATTTACTAACTTCGTCCTTGAAGCAAAATACTTTAACTTATTAATATAATAATAGTTAAATAAGATTATGTTACTTAATGTATTTATTCATTCAGGGTATTTACAGTTTTCGTTCTTAAGTAACTAACAATTACCTGCTGTTGTAAGGTAAACAAGTGTAATTTATGATATGATGTCGAGTCTGATACTAGTCAAGATTTACGATTCATTCACTAAAATGTATTTATATGAAACTCAAATTAGCGATTGCGAAGTTGAATGTTTATAATTGGCGGAACAATATTTAAATATACGGGTTCGTTTAATATTAAAGATAGATAGATAGATTAACTCTTTATTGAAACACAACAATACAGATACCTTAAAAATTAAAACAATTATATAATTATAAACAACACAAAGAGTTCTGCACTCCTTGTGTTGTTTATAATTATATAATATAAAATATAAATATGCAGGCATATTTATATATAGAGCATAGAAATTATAATAGAAAATCCATCAACGTTTTTCACTGTGCCATCGCCTATTGTCCTTCTTCTGAATGGTGTAGGTTTTAGAAGGGTGTAAACCCTTATAAAACCTACAGGTCCTAGAACCTAGAAGTCACCATAAATTCCATGAGCGCCATTTCAAACTGACATGTTCGTCGGATAGGGCAGGCTTCATTCTCCCCACCCCGTATTCCAGCATAGGCTAAGCCGAGATTCAAACTACATGGTACACCTCATGCAGAACCTTTGAGTTAGTCGTCAAACGTAATTTTTAGATCTTAGACCCTTTTACACTCTTTTACCGTTCGGAGACGATGTAAAGGTCAATAGATCAACAGCACGGTCGTTTACAAGGATTTCATTTCAACCAGACCAAATGTGCGTATCGTAGACTTATTTATCCGATAGAAAATATGGGTAAATTAACTATCTCGAAAGCAATTACATCCCGCCGATTCATGATCTGGGTCCCACGGGTTTACAACACACTTGACAGTGATCTCCATCCTTGATGAAATCTGCAGTTCTTCCCGCTTTGTTCTACTAATAACTAACATATTTGTTTTCCAGTGTTCGTTCAGTTCTCAACCTACCTGCCGCTACTTATCCTGACTGGAATCCTTGGAGCATTACGATCCCTGGTCCACATAGCTCAGCCCATAGTGATGGCTGACCATGTACCTATAGAACGGTATCCTCCAGCGTATGGACTGTACATGCTGCTTGCAGGTGGCATCAGTTTAAGCATAGGACCTATGATTGGTGAGTTGAATTTATTTCCAACTAGCTTTTGACCAGGGCTTCACCCGCGTGGTATATATCTTTATAGCCTTTATCGACCAAGGTTGTCGACAAGTTGTGAGAACCTCCCTTGGAAAAACGTAATTCAAAATTAAAAAAAGAATAAAATTCAAACCGGAAGAGCGCGGCATTTTCTGTTTTTTTTTGAAGTCTCTTCTAATCAACATTATCATATAACAAAGTTCAACATAGTTCAAGTGAATCAACTGATGTAGGGCTGCCTAAAAGTTCTGTACTCAAATTTTGACGTAAACTTTAAATGAGTTTTCTTCAATGAAAAATTCCGAATTTCAAAAACTTGTCTAAACTTGTCAAAAACTAGACTGACCCCTTTCGGAATAACATCCCAATTTAAACTCACGTTGTTTATAAAAAGATGGGATAATACAATAGTATATAGACGGAATAGTGTATGTAACGGTATTGTATATACCGTGTTACGCTAGATATATCTAGCGCACGTATAGCTAGCCAAGCAAGTTCTAACTAGTTAAGGGGCAGAATTCGGCGCGCCGCTATCTCGCTCGCGCATCTCAACATTTTTGAAGATAAACAATCACTTACTATAATTATGAAAAATCGCATTCGGTGAAATTACTGTCAATAACATTACAAAGGTTATACAAAATTTTCATTTTGATCCATTCAAGTTTTCAAACCTAAAAATGGGATTTTATGTTTTGCCCATTTTCATGTATGAAATCTTGATCGGATCAAAATGATACTTTTGCCGTACCTTTGTAATGTCATTGCCAGCAATTTCACCGAATGCGATTTTTCATAATTAAATTAAGTGATTATTTATCTTCAAAAATGTTAAGATGCGCGAGCGAGACAGCGGCACGCCGGGTTCTGCACCTTAATACCCTACGAGGAAGACAGGAATTAAGAAAGGGTACAGGACTTACAAGTATACTTGTTAGTGTATTCTGCACTTAAAACCAGTCCTCATTTTAAATATACCCTAATAACATATTTGAGTATATCGTAACTTAATATTAGGTAACAAATTGATCAAATGTTAACATACCATAAAAAAGAGCATGTGGCGATGCACGTGAGGTCGGCTGGTATTTAATTTCTGCTTATTGAAAGAAGTCAAACGACAAATTACAAACCTGTCAAGTAGGAACCAAACTCGTCCGCCGAGGTTCCGTATCTACCGATAAATACACATGGAACTAAAAACTTGACAATTTTTATAAATATTAACAAATCTTACAATATCATTATTATTACTATAGAATAATATTTAGAATTTTTTTGATCTGAGGATGTCTACCACAAACATTGTAAAGAGTTAATCAAAGAACGTCGGTTCTTAAATGTACTATCGTTATTCTCTCGACACCGCAATTTCAAAGTACTAAATACTTAGCCTTACTTACTATCAGGCATACGACCAGCTCATCTCGTTATCCACGTTGATCTAGAGGCCGTTATAGCGTATCGATACACTAATCTGCTGTTAAATCGGGAAGCTAATTCATAATACGTACCCATTATACAGTTAGTCCGTCCTGAAAATAGATAAATGGACGAACAAATAATTTGCATATTATTTTAAGGATTTCGTTCTGGGATACGGAACTCCAGAAATATAATTATACTATAATTAAATATTCGATATAATAGCGTAGCAACTAAATAGTATTCGTCACAAATTAATTTTAAATATCTTTAGAGGAAAACTTAACCCATTTTATTATTATAATAAAAAATTGGAAAACATAACATCTAAAACGCTATAAACTTGATTTGTCGTTTTTATGCTTATTTTATGTCTAGTCACGATAAATATGATTAAAATATGTCAACTACATAGGTATAAATAATAAGAAATGTTGCATAAAACATATCCTATATTTTATATTATAATTTCGAGTTTCACATTAATACCAGCTAAACGCTTACGCTTGCACACACACGCATACCCCCGCACTAGGATTCCCAGTGTCGCAGGTGGCATGGTCACACACAGATACACATCACAAACATCCAAGACCCGAGAACAAACTTTATGCTTACACAAAATCTGCCCCGGCCGGGAATCGAACCCGGGACCCCTCGCTTTGCAGGCAGGGCTACTACCAACTTAACAACATTATAACATTATTATTGTCAAGGCTACTTTTTATAAGCTCCATTAAACACTGATCGTAATGTTGTTTTAAAGCACGCTTCTTTTTATACCCGGAACTTACACAGTCATACCAAAAAGCTCTTTGTACAAAATACAGTTTGCAAACTACATAAGAAACTATTTTATTAGAATAGTCTTGCGGAATGACGTTAATCCTTGGATCTCTTGCGGTACATATAGAACAGACTTCTCAAACCCACCGAGAGGAAAGGAAAATTTAGTGAGAATGTAGTAGCTTCATCATCTCTTCTACTGACTACCTATAGTGATTTCATGGATAGTAACTATAGTGATTTAATGGATAGTGACTGTAGTGTTTTCATAGATAGTTACTATAGTGATTTAATGGATAGTGACTATAGTGTTTTCATGGATAGTGACTACAGTGTTTTCGTGGATAGTGACTATAGTGTTTTCGTGGATAGTGACTATAGTGATTTCATGGATAGTAACTATAGTGTTTTCGTGGATAGTGACTATAGTGATTTCATGGATAGTGACTATAGTGATTTCATGGATAGTGACTATAGTGATTTCATGGATAGTGACTATAGTGATTTCATGGATAGTGACTATAGTGATTTCATGGATAGTGATTATAGTGATTTCATGGATAGTGACTATAGTGTTTTCATGAATAGTGACTATAGTGATTTCATGGATACTGACTATAGTGATTTCATGGATAGAGACTATAGTGTTTTCATGGATAGTGACAGTGGATGTGATAGTGGATAATGAGCATACGATCTGCTTTTGGAGAGTGTAGAACCACACTTTCATTTGTACATTAATTTCATGCTAATTGAGCAAACCCAATCAGATGCCTGATTAGTTTTACTCATGACAGTTAACCCAAATATCAAAGTCAACGGACTTGTACTGTCTAGAAGCAAAAAACAAATCTTCAAAAGTCGTAATAGGTAACTGACCTATCAGAACGTGACAAAAAAACGTGCCGATACTCAAAATAGGCAGTATGCAAATAAGCTTGTTTATATGTCCATTTTTTATAATATTTTGAATATTCTAATGACATGCAATACATTAGTAAATTGGTAAAGACTGATACAGTTTGCAAAACAGCTAAAAATAGTAGATATTGATTATGTATATAGTCATAAATAAAGTTTATTGTCAATAAAATTATACCATTTCATTATGATATAAATTTTCTATCTGTTTAGGTATAAATATTAAAAGAGTTTTTGTTTCTTTTTTTATTTGGACGTGTGGTCGACGTTATAGATTGCTTACAGATTTGTATGTACTGTAAATAATTGAATATAACATGTAAGAAAAATTCGTGCATATTTCCGGGATAAAAAGTAGCCTATGTTACTCTCCGGTCCATAAACTATATCTATGCCAAAAATCACGTCAATCCATTGCTTCGTTGTTGCATGAAAGAAGGACAAACCAACGAATCAACAAATCAGCAAACACACTTTCGCATTTATAATATTAGTAGGATTAGTAAAATGTTAGCTCCTTTTTATAGAGTTTGAATTGAGAATATAGATGGTGTAGGCGATTATTACGTTTTTGCCATACCATTCCATCGAAAATACTTAGCAGTTACATAACTAATTAATTACCAACGCCTCGTATAAATAACATTAAGTTTATCGAACTTGTATAACCGACGTTGAATAATGCGAGTGGTTATTACAATCTTCAAGATCAAATAACGTTAACTCTATCGGAATTTAATTACATATATTTGGTTATGCAATAAAATAGTCAATTTTGGAACACAACATTTGATTTAATTAGTTTGTTTTATGGAAGGTTAACTAGACGCTTTTAACGGATATAATGGTGTCAGCTTTTTTCCGAATTTGTGTACGCATAGCCTTCAACTACCTATACTATATATATACAAGTAAAGAAAGCAGTAAGTAAAACTAACGTTTCCGGCGTACCGTTCCCTCATCTCTTGTGCGCACTTCAAATCCACTAAAAAACTTGAATATAAGTAATATGTCGTAAGTATAAGAAAATATTTAAAACATATTATATTAAATAGATATTTTTATCTGAATATCCTTATATCAGCTTCATTTTCACATAATTCATGATCATAGTTAATTTATTTCAATGGAAAAGTAAAATGTTACAATCAACACTTTCAATTAATTTAGTTAAAATTACCTGTAATAAATTAATCTTAACCTACATAAGTAATCATAATACAATAAACAAACAAAAAAAAATCTTCTGACACTTATTTTGTTTTTGAGACAACTTTACCATATTAATAATATCATGTTTCAAATCTATATAACCAAGCTATATTTAATGCTAATATTAATTTATATTCATGTTCAATTATTGGCGTAATGTACATAACATACAAATGATTAACATATTTTACACGGTCCTAGTCTAGATTGAGTAAAATGTACAGTTGAACAAGTTCTGTGAGTGTGTCCCTTTACCTTATAAAAGCTTTAAAATAATTAAAAAAATTAATTTGGTCATAATTAAGCCTTACTGCAATAAAATATGATATAGTAGTTAGTAAAATATATTCGCCGTATAATTTTATAATAATTATAGATTTAATTGATCGTTATAAATGTCAAATTAAAAATAAGTGGTCAAAATCAAATTAAAATACAATTCTGTGTCACCATGTTGATATCGAAATATAATTAAGTATTATACTTAGGCACATTTGAACAATATTAGCAGTAATCCGTACTATCCTACTATATATATATATCCTACTTCCTACTAATATTATAAATGCGAAAGTGTGTTTGTTGGTTTGTTGATTTGTTGGTTTGTCCTTCTTTCACGCAGTAACGGAGCAACGGATCGACGTGATTTTTGGCATAGGTATAGTTTATGGACCGGAGAGTAACATAGGCTACTTTTTATCCCGGAAAATGCACGGTCCCTGTGGGAACGCGGGTGAAAACTGCTGGCAAAAGCTAGTTGATATATAAATGAATAAATTTGAGTTTATCCATTGAGTAGTCAATGGAGTAATCCATTGCCTAATTTCAAATTTATATAAGTAGCACAAACTAAGCTTTTCATTCATTAACAAAAATTGTTTACTAAGCGATCTTTGACTGCTGATTTTATGTCATCTCAGATTAATAAAAAAAGAAAAATGATAAGAAGAAAAGAAAAGATTTTTGCCTAAAGCTCGGTCATTTATTTTACCTTTATAATGATAAAGAGATAGATAACCAAAGAAGGGTTTCTGATGTTAAACATCACCGGTTATTAAAATATGTTCAACAAATTGAGGTTTATAAGTTGTATGTTCATATCTAGCAAATTATATGAGAAGATTTTGTCTTGTCCACTGAAATATTTATTAGAATTTTTGAAATGATATAAGATCTTTAAAATGTGTTTTTGTTTTCTTGCTTTTTGATTTTGTTATGATTTTGCTGCCAACTCAAAGAACAGCATAAATAGTGTTGACTTCTGATATTTGTCCATTGATCACCTACTCTCATTCATTCAACTAAATTATTCGCGACATTTACTTACCGGCTCTTGAATTTTTTTGCTAATTTGCTTCAACTGTTTGAGTTGAAAGCCGTTAATAACAAGTTCGGTTGCCTAATGCATAATGTATCGGAATATATTCGGAATGTCACACATAATTTGTCCTTCAGTCCAGATCAATAGATATAATTTTAATTTGCGCACTAAAATGTAAATGTGACATAACTAAGAAACATTCATTTTAAAATGCTCTAGGTTGGCAATACATATCCTACTAATATTATAAATGCGAAAGTGTGTTTGTTGGTTTGTTGATTTGTTGGTTTGTCCTTCTTTCACGCAGTAACGGAGCAACGGATCGACGTGATTTTTGGCATAGATATAGTTTATGGACCGGAGAGTAACATAGGCTACTGTTTATCCCGGAAAAATGCACGGTTCTTGTGGGAAAGCGGGTGAAAACCGCGGACAGAAGCTAGTACATAATAAATATCACATGTAATTGTAGTAATTCGGAATAACCCAATATATTCAGATAAAATAGTTCATAGGATTTTGTCCTTGTTCCTAATAGATACAAAGAAGATTAAAACCATGATGACTTTAACCATCGTATGGTAAGATCATCCGTCGATCTGTAAGACCACTCGTTCATATCCTACAGTGAATTTGTGTTTCTAATGACGGAAAACAGATTTTTGATGGTTAGATATTGTATGAAACAAGACCGGTTGGATTCATTGCGGGTATAATCTATCCAAGTCCATAGCAACCGATTGTTGCCTGACACTACTTCAACGAGAATTCCCGATGAAGACCGACGTTAGGCAAGCGGTCGGTCATAACATCTAAGCTGAAAGTTTTAATAACATGCTGGACTCTGCTAAAAGCACATATTGTGTACTACCATGCTCGTGAAGTCTGCCACCAAACACTAGTGTGCAAACATTACTGTATTCCGGTTTGATGAGCAGAGTAGACAGTGAAATTACTGGGCTTATGAGACTTAGTACCTAATATCTCTGGATAACGAGCGCACTGCAGTGCCGCACAGGCCTTTGTGTTTAAAAGTGCTGGGTGACACTGCAATTGTTGTGTGCCAGCGTTATGCTTACCATCAGGCAAACGACCAGCTACAAACAGTTTCGTTACCAAATAAAATAAAAAAAACCGACACCACCTAATGGGATAAGGGCTGGAAAATGATAATGATGAGACGGGCTGGTTATACGACACCAAACATGTAAAACTATTACGAAGCATCTTTGTGCCCCGGGGGCTGCATTCAAAGTACAGTCCCTTTTAAGCTAGCACTCACTGACCAGTATCAAACGCTGATTAATTCAAATTTAAAAGTGTATCTTATAATTACGGAACCAACGATTTCGAATGAGCTGTTTGTAACTTTATGTTACTCTTTACTTTTTTACAGGTTTCATTCGTGACTACACAGGCAGCTACGTTATTGCGTTCTCTATGCTGGCCTTGTGCAACATGATCTGCGTCGTACCCTGGACTGTAGAAGCTGTGATCAAGTACTTAAAGAAGAGGAACAAGAGCTTCCGAACTTGATGTACCGAAGATTTGTCGCTCTGTGACTTCGTCCGGGGTTGCCTCAATCTGTGATATTAGACATCTTAAATTAAGAAAGATGTGGTTTCTTTTGCCATCAGGTTTCAATAAACCTGCACTGATAATAATAACTGCCGTTAGAGCATTATGATGTATGTTGCAAAAAAATATGAGAGTTATTAATTTCTCTTTTTTCGTATTGATAAACGAAATAAGGTTGAAAATCAACAAGAGTATAAGATAAACTAAGGTTTTTATATGATAAAAACTGTTTTAAAGTTGGTTAATTTTTAAGTTTTATAAAGTTTTATGTACAGTGCTGGCCGAGCTCTTAATGTTTATTGACGTTCCTATCCTAAGCAATGCAACGCAGTCTGAACGAAAATCGTTAGGCGTAAATATTGTACGTACTTAAGATTTGAATATAAGGCTAAGAAATTTAAAGAAATAAAAGTATGTATAAGATGATATGTAAGTATTTTCATTTAACAACCCCAATACATCCTTGAGTTTCTAATAAGAATAAACATATGGCCTATGTAATGTGCAAACATTACTGTGTTCCGGTTTGATGAGCAAAATAGTCAGTGAATTAATTGGGCTTATGAGACGTAATACCTGGTAACGAACGCAATGCAGTGCTGCGTAGGCCTTTGTGTTTTAATGTTTTGGGTGGCACTGCAATTGTTGTAAGCTAGCGTTAAGCTTACCATCAGGCAAACGACCCGCTCGATCGACGATCGACGATCTCGTTATCTGTTAGTAGGTATATTAAAAAAATATAGGTAGTTTAAATTTAATGTTTTAAAGGCCTCCTTAGGGGTACCTATTCTAACTTTGTTCCTCACTTTTTTTTAAAGAAGCTTTTGATTTGGTAGTGGCATATGATCAAGTTATACCTACCTAGAACTGTCAACTTCTTTTGCTATCACTTGTCTGTTGTCGATGTATTCAGACACTCAATAATCTGTTCTAGATTTCGTGTGTCCAATATCTTCAACCACATCGTCATTTACAATCAGAATATGATACATTGACACAGACCATTAAACCTATAGACTCCGCTTAGCCTTCTCGTCAAGGTTAAGCATTATCACTGCTTAACGCCGCCCAGCCGAACCAATCATAATACGCCATCTTCATTCGTCTGATGTATGAGTTTTAAACTGACCAATCACAACACGCCGTCTTCCCTCATCCCCCGCCAACGTTTGGCGATTTTGCTCATGCAAAATTTGGATTAAGTGGCGTCTAGGTTTACTGGTCTGTTTACATTGGTCAAACGTAATCAATCGAGTTTTAAAAGAACTAAAAATAAAATTTTCACAAGAGCCTGGCAGAGTTTCTCGCGGAAATGTGCTGATATTGATTTTGTATTATTTACAAAATCCTCGACTGCACATATATATATTCCACCATAACATTTAATTTTTTTAATACTCGTGTAGATAGCGTTGGTGTATATATTTTTTTTTATTTAATTTAGTTGTATTAACCAATTAATTTTTGTCAAATATTTCCTGTTATTATTAAATATAATTTTTCAATATATGACACCGTACAATATAAAGCTAATGTTTTTCTTACCATAAATCATATTGTTTTAGGCACCGCAAATGCAGTGAAACTCATAACTCAATTAAGAGGGCGTATAAAGCAAAGTTAAATCTTTGACATCATTTTACAGAAGCCAATTCAAATTTAATTTAAAAATAAAAATAGTATGTATAAATTAATAATACTTTCAAGGTATCTGATCATAAACAGAAAATAATAAAAAAATTTCCTCGAGAGAAATAATCACGAAGTAACCTCTAATATTCATATTTTTTCAATTAATACTCGACATTAGGACAAAAATTCGATAACTATTTAACTTATTACCTGAGTTACTTAATTTGTTAGGGATTTTTTTCAAAAAGCCGCAAAAAATACCATAATCAGATTCTCAAGACAAAGGAACCTTATCTATATCTTGACTATTACTACTACCGTCAATGGTACTAAATATTTCAAAATCTTTACATTCTGTAGCTATCAGTTTGGTTATATCGTCAAAGCATTGTACAGTTAAATCTCAATTTACATTTAAAAGCATTAGAGATAAAAACCTATTTAGTCCAATGAACTTTGTGTTGTCGAAAATCAAGAGCGTATAACGCTACACACTACACGAGTAGTTCCATCGGCTATAATTAGACCAGTGCCGTTCTAAATTTAAAAACTAATGTATCGTACGAACCACAGACATAATCTGTGGTACGAACGCACTCAAAAAGAGTTTTTGTCGTATTCTCATTCATAGAGACGTAAACAAAGACACGACTTTGCATACAAACTTCACACTTGCAGAGCTCTTACTGTCACAGCTAAGTAAATAGACGGGCGGACAAAGAACCATTTATCTAAGTACCGCCTATAGCAATCATGTTTATTATTTTATCGGGAGCATCCGCAGCAGTCCTGGCCGAGATACCACACGGGTAATGTGTGTTAAAATGAAAGATAGTGTCAAAATTAAAACAAATGAACAACATGTGGAAGAAAATAATTACTGGGGTTACGTGGTGTGTTTTGGAACTATCATCACCTTTGTGAGTAGCTATTTGAGAGTAAGCCTTATCGTTATTGAATTTGACAGCCGCTAACCTTGTACCTGCGATCAAATTATTCATACTCGTAAATAACACGTTGTGGTTGATGTCTGGAAACTACTATTATTTCTGTGTGAGCACAACATGCTTTTGTTTTAATTCTTTGTTTATTGAAATTGAAATGATAATAATGTTTATTTGTTTGTGTTATTTACGGTCATGGAACATATAAAAAACATCACGATTAGATTCACAATGGCTTGTAAATATACTATTTGTTATTACGTGGTTCATTGCGTTTCCTAGTACTATAGCAATGTGTTTGTTATTTGTCGCCTAAACTTTGCACATATACAAAACTGGGGCCATGTGCGCGTCGGATTCGAGCACTGAGGGTTTCCGTACAAACTTGTAGGTATGTAGTTAGTTAGTAATAGTTAGTAATAGTTAGTCCATCACGGGAATCGTTAAGTACATTCACCAAAACAATTAATAATTTTTTGTTGTGATGAAGTTTTCACTTTACTTGTGCTATTATAAGATATTGCGTCCTGCCAAATTTCATGAATCTAGGACAATGGGAAGTAGTAAGTAGGTATGATTCCCTTGCGAGTCAAAATATGCGGCATAAATGACCTATCTTTTGATTGCATTGATTCAGAAGTTTGTTTTTATCACAACTCCAAGGTATTGCAGCCTGAGTATTTGAATTTTGAAAAGTGAAATTTTGAAATTTCAACTTGATATCTCCACGCGCTCCTGAGACATAGTGTCTTGACAGACAGACGGACAATGAAGAGAAACCTAAAAATAAATCAATATTTATTTCTGGAAAATGTAAGTTTCCTTACCAACAAATGAATACATGAACTAAGAATTTAACAATGATAGAAGTAATATTAACGCGAGTAACGTACTTCTAATATCAATATTACTTTCAAAACCATTCTTGACAAATATAATTAAATTAGTGATATTCACAAAGGTGGTAAGTATATATACGGAAGAATGTAATAATAGTTACGGCGGGCATATTAGCTTCATTTTATTAATGAATACATTTGTGATTGATAATCTTGTCTTGTTATAAGTGGAGTTTAAACTCAGGAGTGGAAAATACCTTTTAACCATAACATAAATTTAATTATCTAAACATTATAACTGCTGATGGTGGATAATTTACCAATAAAGATAAAGTATCTGAAGATTTGTTAATACAGTAATTGATAGTACTTTATACAAACTCGTTTACAAATACATGTATCTGTTAAAACTTGATAAAATAAGTTTGTTATATTTCAGATCGCGGGAATAGGTCACGTGAATTCATTTGGGCTGATATACAGAGATTTTATCATTGATACTAATTCGACGGCTAAGTCTTTGACGACTGCCCATGGAGTCTTTTCTATAATGCTAGCCATAGGAGGTTTGTTATACTTATAATAATATTTGTTTAGTATCATTATCAGCCTCTAACGCTCCCGCTGCCGGGATACCAGTCTTCTCTCAAAAAGAGAGAGTATAATCCACCACGCGGGCCCAGTGCGGCTAGGTGGATGTCACATGTCCTCGAAGTTTGTGGTTCTTGAACATGCCAGTTTCCTCACGATGTTTTCCTTCACCGTTTTAGAGCGAGTGTGAATAATCCGCACATAACTTGATATAAGTCATTGGTGCGGGCCGAGTCGAGATTCGAACTATGGTGCATCGGATTGGATGTCACACAAGTTCCCGCTCGTCCACACTTGCTATTTGTTTAAATCTTTCTGTCTGGTCTTTTTTGGGTTTCAATATAAGAAATTCTAGTTATGAAAACTTAAAAAAATAAACCAAAATATTACAATTTGTTTAGTCTCTAACCTTTATTTTCAGGAATAATACTCAACATGATGACCAAGACCATAACGTTAAGAGTCGGTGGGATTATTGGAGCCACTTCATTTTGTGTCGGATCATTAACAACTATCCTCATTTCAAATACCAATCAATTACCACTAACATTTGGCATATTGCAAGGCATTGGATTTGGCATGATGGTGCCTGTTAGTTACTCGACGATAAATCGTTATTATGTGGAAAAACGGACTACAGTAATGAGTGTAATTAAAGCTGTGCAAGGGTTTGTTCTCATATGGTATCCACAATTGATCAAACAAATCATGTATCACTTTGGATTCAGAGGAACACTACTAATAATATCTGGAATATCTTTGCACACGTTTCCAGGAATGCTTATCATGAAAACTGATAAACTCAAGACGAAAGTTCGAACAGCAAGTATTTTTTGGTCTTATAGAGCTTCTGAAGTGATTTAAAGCAAGCCGTCGTTGGAATTTAATTAATTTTAATAGTTACAGATAACGTAGAGAACGGTAGAAATGAACATGAAAATGAGGATTTGTTGCACAAAAAACAAAACGATGAAGTCCAAGCGATAACAAAAGATACGACGGCGGTACAAACTATAAGGTCTGTGGAAAATCATACTTATAATTGGTTTTTATCGACAATTTGCACAATTGTATAACGCAGTGAACCAGAACACCGGATATTACTATATTTTTATTATAATTGCAGGAAAAAGTTACTTGAGATCTTGAACCTTAAAGTTTTGAAGGATGCAGTGTATAGCAACATTTGCCTCGGGCAAAGTTTTGTCAATTTCTCCGACTTAACTTTCTTTATACTTCTACCCATGCTTTTGTTCCAATATGGGTATGATACGGTTAGTAACGTTTTCGTTGTCAGGTTTTTTCAATTATTATCAAGTATATTTTAGTTTATCTATACTGATTTTATTATTAGCCTTCAACATTTATTTATAATTTTCATTAGCAATATTTGTCTATTTTTATTTAGTAACACGGTCGCAATCGGCCTTCGCATATTATAAACTGTTATATTTACTATCAGCCTCTTACGCTCCCACTGCTGGGATACCGGCCTTCTCTCAGAGAGAGGTAAGAGTTACAATCCACCACGCGGGCCCAGTGCGGCTTGGTGGATGTCACATGTCCTCGAATCTCGTGTTTCTTGAACATGCCGGTTTCCTCACGATATTTTCCTTCACCGTTTTTGAGCGAGTGTGAATAATCCGTGCATAAATGGATATGTCATCGGTGCGGGCCGAGTCGAGATTCGAACTATGGTGCATCGGATTGAAAGGCGCACAAGTTCCCGCTCGGTCACATGAGCTCGGCTGTTATATTAATAATAATTAATATTAAAATAGTCCGGCCCGCTCTTTTAATTATGTCAGTCTTTTTCAGCTTATGAATGATACATCATTGGTGCTTTACAGAGTGAAGTAGCAATGTGCATATCTATCTGCGCGGGCGCTGACGTCGCGGGTCGTTGTGCACTAGCCATAATCAGCAGTATTATAGATGTCAACACTAGATTATTATTTTACTTAGCGACGTTTATGACATTCATCTTCAGAATTGGTACGTACTTTTTTCCATTAGATCTTATCTACAACGATAAATGTATATGTTTAATTTATGCCCAGATAATTTTCATAAAGTTTTTTGTACTAAAATGTTGATATATAAATCAAAATACTCTTTAAAATATTTTTAAAATAGATACTTCACAGCTACTTAAAATTGAATGGCTCAAATTAACAACTTAAAATTGGTAGTAAATCACTCATGTTAGAGAAGGACTTTAAAATAAGTCTATAAATTTCGTTTATTTTTCAAGATTTATACCTATTGAGTATAAATTCAACCATATAATATATATCGGAGCACTGACGTCACAGGCGAGCTTCATGGACGGTGTAAAATGACAACAATCAAAACATGTTAACTTTGGTTTACTAATTAGCGTTTAGAACCGTAAATTACTCATTGGATTGTTAATAATTTCACTTAAACTTTGATTAGCTAATTAATGTTTGTGAACCATTAATTACTCATTGAATTGTTAAAACTAGACAAATGATTGTTAAACTGAACAAATTCAGTGTAAACACAATTTTTTAAAAGATTGCCGACAAGTTTCTTGCCCGTTCTTCTTGTACGGCCTATTACTTGGAACGGGCGCCTAGAGTCATTTATTTTAACTATCATGAGTGCTCTCCTGGGCCCCATGTTAATAAAAAGTAATGAATTTCAATTGAAGATTAAAATCTAAAGTAGAATGACAAGATCTAACAAGTTTTATGAAGATTCTTCGTCACAATCTGTTTTGCTATAAATACGAGCGACCGACTGTTGGAAACATCCAGTATTACGCCTACCGTCGGACCGTTCAGATCTCCCATATAACTTTGCCGCAATAAATGGTTGAGATAAATCGAGCTACTTCGTGTTTTCTTTCTACGAGGGGTGAGCGGTCACCATGATGCTGAAGATGTTGACGTCACCGGTGGTGACGTCACCGTTTTTAAAAAGACCCCTGGACTCGCCGCCCCGTCATCAGAAGTGGGATTGGAACGGAACAACCTAGCTTTCCAATCCTAGCCTTCTCACCCGCTTGTCACCTGAAGTACCAGCACAGATGGAGTGGGATTGGAACGGAACAACCTGGCTTTCCAATCCTAGCCTTCTCACCCGCTTGTCACCTGAAGGACCAGCACAAATGGGCAATGCAGCCGAGCCCAGTCGCAGCAGAGGTCCCCACATCAGACACCAGCTCCTGAAGATTATGCTGACACACCACCGTATTGGCGAGAGATGACCCATCACTACCAGCTCCTGAAGATTATGCTGACACACCAGCCACGTCCGTGGTATCAACACGAACGGGCCAACACGTGCAACCAAACCAAGAAAAAGGCGATGGAGACATGACATCAGAATACAGGTGAATCGTAACTTTTTCTACCATATTTTAACTTTAGACTTGCATGCACATCGCAACTTAAAACTTACTTCATGAGATTTCTTAGTTTCGTGAGTTTTATTTTTAAAAGTTTTTCACGAGATACCCACAAATACCAAAAATCTACGAGTTATCCGTGTGCTGTCCGCGAGTTATCCCGAGGTATCCGCGAGTTATCCCGGGCAATCCGCGAGTGATCCGTGAGTCAATCCAAGTGATAGCCGTGAGTTAATCCAAGAGGTAGCCGCGAGTTAATCCAAAGAGATAGCCGTGAGTTAATCCAAAGAGGTGGCCGCGAGTTAGTCCAAGAGATGGCCGCGAGTGATCCGTGAGATGTCCGACGAGATATCCGACGAGATATCCGGAGATATCCGATGAGATTGTCACGCGATTTCCACGAGATATCTACGAAAATCCATACCTAGTATTTCTAATCCAACTTAATAAAAAGGCCTCCAAATCTTTTCAAGTATGGCAGTGTCTTTAATCGACATCACAATTCTTAATTATTATTATCGCTGATTATTTGTCTCTGAGGTATTTTTGTGAATCTTGTGCAATTTATTCGAGGCGAAGTGCCTGTGTGTATGCTAGTTTGAAAACTTAGTGGCACTAGCGTTCATAATGTTGTTTGTATTCCGATACGCATAAATGCGCGAAGTGGTAGTTATCAAAATTCATTGACGATACTGAGCTTCCATTGAACTAGATTCGCGGCGTTAGAAAGAGCGCGGGGAATGTTACAGATAAGTGATAGTTGGTTAACAATTCGGGATCCGAATTATAAAACGTAATAGTTTTGAATCGTCTGTAAGACTGTACAAATTATTTCATTCCTTGTGTACCCTCTATTTTCGTCATTTTAAATTATTTTATTCCTTGTGTACCCTCTATTTTCGTCATTTTAAATTATTTTATTCCTTGTGTACCCTCCATTCCCGTCATTTTCAGAGCCTCTGCGGACCACGGTCATAACAATAAGGCCCAGACCGCAGCATCGACCTGTATCCCATTTCCTTTAGAGCCTCTGTGGACCACGGCGTACAAGACCGCCCAGACCACAGCAACATCCCTGTCTCCCAGTCTCCATGTCTACGAGAATTTAAAAATCATGCAATGATGCGTGGAGCATTTGCATTGAACCTATAATAAATCTATTCATGCAATGATGCGTGGAGCATTTGCATTGAACCTATAATAAATCTATTCATGCCATGATGCGTGGAGCATTGGCAAAAACAAATACACACTCTGCTCACATTCCCTTGAGCATCAAATTTATTTACGTTTAACTACGAATGTTTGCATGTGAACTGTTATGTTTACAGAATATTATTAAGAAGGTACTAAAAGTTGGCTGATAATTTTGTTACATGAATATGGTTTCACTCTAACATAAAGTTAAATCTTGACAATATGGAAAATAAGCAATGTAGCTTAATTTATGCAGTGATGAGAAACAAAGTTAACAGCTAGTGTACCGGTGTACGGGTACCTACCTCAAAACCAAATTTCTAGTTTTAAGAAACACCGTGCCTGGTGCAGGGCGCGCACCACCTGTCAGAATGGCCGAGTCGGCGCGAAGCGGGCTACGTCCACGGTGTTGAGCAGGGCAATAGGAAACATAACATGTTTACCTACTTTGGTTAGCTAAATAGTTTGCTCATTAGATTGTCGAAACTAGATAACTTCACTGTAAAGATAATTGATCAAAGAAAAGAAAGCAAAAAGAAAAAGAAAAGAAAAAGAACAAAAAAAAAAAAAAAAAAATTTCTTTTTCTTAAGAATGCAAACTATTACTCTTTCAAACTTAACTGCAAGCAACGGTGGTTGCTTACAGATACCAAACTCAGAAGAAAACGTCTCATTGTTTCAGAACATAACTGGACTGGTGCAGAGCACGCACCATCTATCAGAATGGCCGTATCGGAGCACTGACGTCACAGGCGAGCTTCATGGACGGTGTAAAATGACAACAATCAAAACATGTTAACTTTGGTTTACTAATTAGCGTTTAGAACCGTAAATTACTCATTGGATTGTTAATAATTTCACTTAAACTTTGATTAGCTAATTAATGTTTGTGAACCATTAATTACTCATTGAATTGTTAAAACTAGACAAATGATTGTTAAACTGAACAAATTCAGTGTAAACACAATTTTTTAAAAGATTGCCGACAAGTTTCTTGCCCGTTCTTCTTGTACGGCCTATTACTTGGAACGGGCGCCTAGAGTCATTTATTTTAACTATCATGAGTGCTCTCCTGGGCCCCATGTTAATAAAAAGTAATGAATTTCAATTGAAGATTAAAATCTAAAGTAGAATGACAAGATCTAACAAGTTTTATGAAGATTCTTCGTCACAATCTGTTTTGCTATAAATACGAGCGACCGACTGTTGGAAACATCCAGTATTACGCCTACCGTCGGACCGTTCAGATCTCCCATATAACTTTGCCGCAATAAATGGTTGAGATAAATCGAGCTACTTCGTGTTTTCTTTCTACGAGGGGTGAGCGGTCACCATGATGCTGAAGATGTTGACGTCACCGGTGGTGACGTCACCGTTTTTAAAAAGACCCCTGGACTCGCCGCCCCGTCATATATTATATAGTATTATATTTAACATAATTGATAGCTTGCCCTCAAACATGCTATCAAAGTTTCGAATACAATGTAAATAATTGTGATAGACAAGCTGAACCAGTGATCCAATTTCAGAATTTTGACCGCAAATATGTACTAGTCTGAGCTCAGGCTCTCCCAATGCGCGAATGAGCGAACGGGTTCGCGCTGATGGATGGAAACCACTGACAATACACAGGTCACTGACTTCATATCGACTTAGACATGTTGCAAGAACGTATAGATAGTTATTATTCTTCACAATCTTAGCTGAATTGATTTTACTTAATATACTATATGATATATCTTGCTACCAAGTTTGTTTAAGTACTTTTTTGTTTTCCAGTTATTCTCCAGGTCAACAATTTTATCTACGTGGCTATAGTTACCGGAGTACTTGGAGTGCTGAGAGCATGGATTCATATATCAAGTCCTCTTGTTATATCCAACTATGTTTCCCACGAAGACTTTCCTGGTGCCTACGCCTTGTTCATGCTAGCTGCAGGGCTTGTAAATGTTATTTGTTCGCCAATTGTTGGTAAGCGTTTAATCAATCAGTTTGTCAATTAATTTTGAGCAGATCAGATGCAGTTGAAAGGCAGACAAACCGAAATATCAAAAACAATCATATAATTATGTTATTTCGTTGCTTATTTGTGACGTAGGTACCTACCTACCTAAAAGTTTTTATGAAAATTTGTACTTTCGTATATAATGTAGGTATATGACTATAATAAATGCGAAAGTGTGTCTGTAGGTTTGTTGGTCAGTTTGTTTGTCCTTTTTTCATGCAGGAACGGAGCAAAGGATTGATGATTACTTATGAGTTACTCTGTTGTTAAAGTAACCTTAAGATGCATTTTTGGATCAATAAATGATTTATTATTATTATATTATTATGTATTTTTTGACATGGATATAGTTTATGCGAATCTGAAGCTACTTTTTATACTAGTAAAATGTACGGTTCCTATGAGAACGCGGGTGAAACCGCTAGAAGAAGCTAGTGTGATATAAATTAAGCACAATGAAACATATTTTGACGAAGTCAATGTGGGCATACTAAGTATATAATACTGTCTGCTTAGACCTGCTTTGGCTTGTGGATTATCTGTTTTTGTAGCTAGGTTAGATGTAGTGTTTATTTGCTTATTAGCCGGATAAAAAAGTCTATTAGCCCATTGAAAAAAAGTAATATAAGTACTCGAAGTCCCTTAAATTGGTTCTACGTATCATGAGCCATAGAGCAAAAAAAAAAAAGAATACTATTAGTTGTTGAAACACTGTCCATTGTTTAAACTTTTTAATTATTAGGATCCATAATAACCATTTTATATCAATATCATGTGTTTTTTATCACAATAGTTCCAGACTTGTGCTTTAAGCTGTGATAAAAATGAAGCACCTTTCACTAATGACGATTGTTTATTAACTGACATTTTAAAGGCAATACAAAAAAACGGAGAATTTTGAGTAAGAAAAAGAATTCCAAAAAGTCTTAAAATCGACGTAAAACCAGGTCTCGACAACAAGTTGTTATTATTGAAAATAGTCCATTTCGAAAGAATTTCCAATTAGCATAAATGCAATCAAAATTCACTTTGTGTATAAATTAACATATTTCTCCTTGTCTAAAACCGAAATCGTCAAGTTTTCGAGTTTAGACTCGATCTTAGAGTTTTTTTGTAATAATAAATAACATCTATTCAAACAAAGTAGTTTTTTGGAAATAGTTCCCACGATTCAAATAAAATAAAATAATCTTGACGAAACTAGATTTTAGCTGAAACTGGTAATATATTGAAATCTTGATATACTTACATTCTTTTTCTTTTTCAAACATGGTATTTAAATATTTAACAGAAGGTAAACATTGTAAAGTTTATTAATGAATCGTCAGTAACGTCTTTTGTCATTATTAAATATGATATCAAATCATTTCTACATGTAAAGTATCTTAAAACAAATACCTACCTTTATCAAAAACAAACTAACGATATTTATCAGCTGTCTAGTTTGTATAGTGTATTTAATTTATTTTTTTAAATTTATTTCATGACCTGGATACAAAGTCCTTAAGTCGCAATATTAGAAACAAAAATTTTCACAGTGAAAAAAAAAATAGATATTAAAAATATAGTGTATTTAAGTGAAAGTGACATTGCCATAAATACTACAATGTTGCAAGATACTCAAAAATACGTGCCACGACATCTGTATCATAAAATAATAAAGCAATCTCTCAGATAAGATAAATAATAGGTGGCTAACTCAAATATGTTAGTATCTCTTGCAACCGAAACATGTGTTTGCAAAGAGTGTTTGCTTACACGTCTCAATACATCTCTTGATGACAATATATTGTCGTCAATCTTTTCATATTATAATTTATTCAACAATATGTTTATGTTACAATTATATTTTTACTCAATAATTGTTTTTTTACGTAAATAATTATTGTATCGGTTAACAATTTAAAATATATTTGATAATTGTTTTTTTTGTTTTATAATTGAGATAAGTATATGAACATTTTCCTACATTAAATCTGAGCAGTGATCTTCTAAAATATATTTTTTTAATTCACAAACAATTTCATTCTTTATTTTCTAAATTTGCTTATGTTCAAAACACTATAGGTAGTTACACTTTCTTCTACCAAAGACGTCTATAGCTACAGCTTGTTTTTAATTGTTTTTAGTTAGTGGGAGGACTAACTCTTCTGCGAGTGTCCGTCTGGGTTGTTACCACCGCTTTGCTCGTGAAGTCTGCCGCCAAGCAGTAGTGTGCAAGCATTACTGTGTTCCGGTTTGATGAGCAGAGTATCCAGTGAAATTACTGGGCTTATGAGACTTAATACCTAATGTCTCAGGGTAACGAGGGCATTGCAGTGCCACGCAGGCCTTTTTGATTCAAAGTTCTGGGTGGCACTGCAATTGTTATGGGCCGGCGTTATGCTTACCATCAGGCAAACGACCAGCTCGTCTCGTTACCTAATAACATAAAAAAAACGCGCTTACAAAAAATCACTATTATTTCGATTCCTAGAAATAGCATAAAGGAAAAACTTGCGCAGTCACGTTCGCATTTCCCCTCTAATCATTTTATGACTACAATACATTACGTCAAGAGTTGACGTGCTCCGCCAGAGCTGATAAACGAGGAACCGAATCGATGGAGCACAATGACAAATTAGAAGCGTTTTTATTGAGCTAGGATACGATCTATATGATGTACGAGCTTCCGTGAGCGCTTTGGGATCTTTTGTCAAAGGGCTTGGGTATTCCGCGATCGGATAAATTTTTCTTTTACGTTTCCTTTTATTATAGATTCGTTTTATGAAATGTGATGCTAGAAAATAGTAAGAAGCTTGTAATAAAATTTGTTTAACTTTATATTGAAGGTCATCTTTTGTTTCTATCAAAGTAAGACAGTAAAAAACACTTCATGAAATAAAATACATTTCTTACCAAAAGTTAGTGCAAGCAAATAAACCCCACCCCATTTTACCCGTTCCGATATTATATTACTTTTTTTTTATTTTTTCATTACCTACTTTAAGATACCACTCTAAAAATGAGCTAACGTTTCTGACCTCAACCGATATGTTTAATAATGGAGGATTCACACTGGGTCAATTTTCACCGTGCGGCTGGTCGATTACCAAATCTCCTCACAAGCCTAACCACCACCCCGTTTACACAGATGGATAAAAATCGCAGGTTACTAGTTCATTTTGCATGAAAATCTCGTTCGCAGAACAGTCAATATCACACCTTCATGTGGCGGGCGATCATCTGTTACTGAGCATTTTCACGTACGATTTTGGTGAATTAAACTACGTGACGTCGCACGATAAGTCGAAACCTACTCTACTTTAGAACTTGCGATTTTAATCACCTGTGGCCTAGCTGAAATTGTCATTAGACAGTCGATACTCGCCGTGCGGCAAAAAGTGTGTGGCATTAGTCACCTGTGTAAAGCCCGCATAAGATTCGCAAGCGTAAGTGGTAAAAAAAAACATCTGCCGTACTTGATCCACGATAACGTGAGACAGATAGGCAAAGGATTCAAACTTATGGCACATGTCAATGTCATATACTTCCGAACACTCATAAATAGCGTAGCGTAATTGTAGGGCTTTGCGTACACTGTCCTCACTTTGACATTGGCAGATAAATGTCAGCGTTTATAAGTCATAACTGAAGAAGAAGAAGGGTCATATTTACTCTCACTAGTCTCACTATCTATCTCATCTCACTATATGTCTCTGAGAAAAAGCAAGATGGTTTATTCTGATTTAACTAATGTTTATTGTTTTATTTTAGGATTAATCAAGGACGTTTATGAAGACTACATCCCAGCTTTTTACGCTTTGACTTTATGCTGCCTGCCGTGCCTGCTTACGTGGCCATTAGAGTATTTTTATAAGTTAAAATCTACATCGTAAAAAACTTACAAGGTATAAATATCAACCTTTAATATAATTTCAGATACAATTGTGTACTAGTTATACAGGGTTGAATTGAATTTACTACTTTCCCATGTTGTGGCAGCTCAGGCTATGTTTCAGCATATTTCTGTAACAATGTGAAAGTACATAGTAACTGCTACCAGCAAAGATAAAAGATGTGCACACGGTGGACGTATAGTTTGTATCACGCTGGTGCAACTTCATTGAAACCACACCGCATATCTGGTATATTCCAAAAAACATAGATAAATTGAAGCTATAAAATTATTTTAAATCATGCACTGATTGCGAAAATATTTCGAGAAAAGTAACTGAATTTCACAGATTAATGAATGTTGCATTGTTTTGTGAAATGAATATCATTTAAGGCTGCTATTAATATATTGTAGAAATTTGTTAATGCTCTATTGTGTAAGTCTTCGCTTAGCTTTAACGTACCAAACCAAAAATAAAATGTCACCAAACATTTTTTACACGTCTGCTCAAAAAAGGAGTGTAATATTTTTACGGTTCATTTATGTATGTATGCGAGTTTCTTTATTCCACCACGATTTTTAAATGCCTGAGCAGTTTTGGATGTATGGGGTATTAAGAATAGAATCCTTACATCGTCCCGAGTGACACTGCGGCTAGAGGGCAGTCGTGTTGTTATGTAACTTTTTTTTTTTTTATGTTATTTGGTAACGAGACGAGCTGGGCGTTTGCCTGATGGTAAGCATAACGCCGGCCCATAACAATTGCAGTGCCACCCAGAACTTTGAAACACAAAGGCCTGCGCGGCACTGCAGTACGCTCGTTACCCTGAGACATTAGGTATTAAGTCTCATAAGCCCAGTAATTTCACTGGATACTCTGCTCATCAAACCGGAACACAGCAATGCTTGCACACTACTGCTTGGCGGCAGACTTCACGAGCAACTTATGGTACAGCGACTTGTTTACGGAAGAAAATTCCTAGAGAATCAAAACCATTACTTTGTATCTTTTTGTTTTGAGTAAGTAAAATTTTAAGTTATATTATGTAAAGGGAGGGTTTAATTAGTAATGTTCAATTAAAAAAAATAGTTTATTTGGTAGATTCCCAAGGAGTCACGCCCAATTGAGTCATAATATAGCTTATTAAGGTTTTTCTTTCCATCGAGTCCACACTGTTACCAACTTTTTATTTATTACTCTCTGTGCCCCCACGGCTTCGCTCATGTAGCCTAAGTTACTCCTTATAAAATCAGTTATCTTGCCAATGAAAGTCTCGTCAAAATCGGTCCAGCCGTTTCGGAGTTCACCCGGCACAACAGACAGACGAAAATTTAAAAAATAGTTTTTTATTTTTAGTACATACCGTATATAGGTACTTTCAAATGCTATTTTAATATTACGGACCGAGAATTCAATTTTATTTATTTGTGTAGATATATATTAATGAATTGTATATTTCCTTACGCATCATTACGTAGTACGAGGAACGAAGGTACAATGTTTGTGTCAAAAATTAAACATGCGGGTCTTACCACAAAAAAGACTAAACACACGTTAAACCTGTGTTAAACACTATTTAACGCCTAAACATGCCTTAGTCGCGCGATTAAATATGAGCAACTACAAATCCTGATTTAAGTAGTGTCTAACCGTTGTCTAACACAATTCTGTAGTGACCTTTCTAATATTTTTTGACGTTTATCTTTAGACGCTGTCTAGCTAAACAGGCGACTAAAAATGTTTTTTTTGTGGTAACACTAACGAATTCTATATTTTGTTAAAAGCGTTTACGCCTCACAGATTTTCATACAAATTTTCAAGTTCAAAATCTCCGAAATGAATGAAACTTTAGACGCTCAAGCAAACGTACGTCTGAGGTGCCCCTAAGCAGTAATACTGACGCCTATATTGTGTTATTAAAACCACTACATTTATTTCTCCGTTTTGGAATAGAAAATTTGTATGAAAAGTCGACAACTAAAACGATCTCAACCTCAACATAATGACTTTTGAACATTTGCCAGCTCTATGGAAAGCTTGGAATATTTTGTGAGCTACCTACTTCGATTTTAAATAAATTAACATTATGTATGTAAATATGGAGAGTATTTATTTAAGAGTCAAGGGTAACTATTATTAAATAATCGACTCTTTATATAAATTCTTTATTCACATATTATATAAACATGCAAAAATGCTTTTTTTTTAATTAACTGCGCTTATACGGCATTCCTTTGAAGTCACTCGTTGTTTATATTTACTTCTGTTATATTTACGACTGAAAATGTAAATACATACAATATATTTTAATTGTTTATGTCTGTGACACTAACTCAACATGTATGTATGTATGTGAGCAAATATTTCACCTGGATAAAAAAAAATAGTGTGATGATTTGGGCTCAATGAATAACAGGACATTATAGGTACGAGTAATACGTTTCATTAGGTTTTATTTATTTGTGCTAATTGTCCCTTTGTGCTCAGTTCACTCGAAATCCCTTTTTAATCAGTTCGTGGTGGAAAACAATAATTTTTTTTTATAATTAATGAGTTTTCTCGCAAGTGCAATACTTGCAGTTGAGTTCTAAGTCCAGTTCTAATCTAGATTTACTACTTAGTCTAAATACAACCAATCAAGATTAAAATATTACGACTTGAACTGGAATTTCCACCAAGACAAATCTATACAAATAAATAAATTTGAAGAGTCTGTTTGTAATATCAAAATAACAGCTTTTTACCAAATGCATTTGAAATTATATACGGTACCTATAACAAAACAACCATTTTTAAAATGTTTGTTTGTCTGTCTGTTCCGGGTAATCTCCAAAACGACTGGGCCGATTTTGACGGCACTTTCACTGGCAGATAGCTGATGTTATAAGGAGTAACTTAGGCTACTTTTATTTTAGAAACAGAATTGCGGTACCGCGCAAAAAAATAAAAACAATGAAATGCAATATCTTCGTGCGGGTGAAACCGTGGGCAGCAGCTTGTAGCTAAATGTATTTATAGTATTAGATTATAAGTAAAAATATTTTTAATTTACATGCCTATACGTCTTATTTCAATAAAAATATATTATTATGTTAATTTATTAACCCATTCTAATACTTATGTTACTTTTCTGATGCAATGCTTTGGTATGTGTGAAAAGCAGCAGAACAGGAACATTTCTAATAGCGCTTATTAAGTTAAAGTGTATAAGAAATCATCCATACATCCATACAGATAAATAAAATTGAGGTGTCTGTTTGTAATATCAAAATAACAGGTTTTTACTAAATGCATATGAAAGTATATCCGGGACTTACACCAAAACAGCCATTTTTAACATTTTTGTCTGTCTGTCTGTCTGTCTGTCTGTCTGTCTGTTTGTTGGCTGGGCCGATTTTGACCGGACTTTCACTGGCAGATAGCTGATGTTACAAGGAGTAACATAGGCTACTTTTATTTGGGAAAAAGAATTAGGGTTCCGCGCAAAAAAATAAAAACCATGAAATCCAAAATCTCCACGCGGGTGAAACCGCGGGCAGCAGCTAGTATTAAATACACAAGCAACAAATAATAAATAATCATTTATACTCGTAGACTGTTAAATATAACCATATAGTGCAATATTAATTATTGGGGGCCGTGAGATCATAATGTTTTCAAAATTTTGTCAGAGCGTTTGATTGATGCGACGCGTAACCAAAATGCTGGTATCTATTTGTCTCAACGGATCAGCATTACGGTTCAACGAGGCAATGCCGCCAGCACTGCTGGGTACGCTTCCAACTGGTAGTGGGCTAGAACATTTGGATTATCTGTAGCCCTACTTGGGCTTGTAGATTATCCAACCGTTTTTGTAGCTAGCTAGGTTAGATGTAGTGTTTATTTATGTATTAGCTAGTTAATAAAGGCATTTAGCCCGTTGAATGATTACTTGTAGTCACATATTATGTTCATAATATCTAGATATACAAATGTTAATAAAGTGTCATATAATATTTTACTCAACATGTGTTGTTATTATACCCGTTGTCCATTCGGTAGTGCCTCAATGGTATTAAGACGAGTTTTCCTATATTGATACATATCAACCTAACTGATATGCAAATCAGTTATCTCGTTGGCATTTCATTAGATAGATATCAGGTATCTGGCATACATTGAGTTTTTTTCCATGAAAACTTATCACATTTAAAGATAACATCTCATCGGATGATGTAAAATTTGTATGAGATATTTATTTATTAGACTAAGAGGCGCTCAACGATCATGGAATTTGAATAAGAGATCTCTTAGGAATAAAAGAATATTTACTTTTTGTTCTAGTTCGTTTCCGGTACGTCTGTGGTTTTCATGCATCTCGCGTTACTTTGATTCGCTTGCAAAACTCTTTTACCTCGCTACCACAGTACTCAAGCATATCGTAAACAAACTTGGTGGCCTATAATATCGCCAATTTTTACTATTGTTTAGATTAATTAAGTATTGAGCTATTAGTAAAACTATCTAAATAATTTTTACACGTTACTTTTACAGTGTGACTGAATTGTTTTCTGGTCACTCGTGTCCATTTAAAGTCTGTAAAATTATCTTTGCGGTGATAAGATTCATTGAACCACTATATCATGCTTATATTGTATAATAATTATAATTTGTAATGTAATCTAAACTTTATTTATAAAGGATTAGGTGTAACTTTGATAGATAGGAAGCTTAAACACTCTTATACCTAATAGTTGTCTTCAACACAATACTCATAGAATACAATACACACAATATATTTGTTAGTGGGAGGACTAACTCTTCTGCGAGTGTCCGTCTGGGTTGTTACCACCGCTTTGCTCGTGAAGTCTGCCGCCAAGCAGTAGTGTGCAAGCATTGCTGTGTTCCGGTTTGATGAGCAGAGTTTCCAGTTAAATTACTGGGCTTATGAGACCTAATACCTAATGTCTCAGGGTAACGAGCGCATTGCAGTGCCGCGCAGGCCTTTGTGTTGCAAAGTTCTGGGTGGCACTGCAATTGTTATGGGCCGGCGTTATTCTTACCATCAGGCAAATGACCAGCTCGTCTCGTTACCAAATAACATAAAAAAAAAAAACATTGACTACACTCAATGCAGTGTTTGTGATGCTGTTTTAGTCGATGAGTGTCATTAAGTATGTTTAGTATTCATATCATTATATTATTATACTAAATATTCTCTCTCGCTTCCTCTTCCGTTGAAGTCTCGAAGCAACCCACACTGTCTCACTAAATAATATTGTCATAAAAAAAGTGTACAAGTACTAAATATACCAGTTAATCTCATTTTATGTATACGAAGCCATGAAAATCTCTGAAGTTCATTTTATTAGATCATTACTTATTCGTAGGATCGCAATTAATTCAATCTCACCGATATTCATTCAGACTAAAACAATAAGGAGGTGTAAAAAAGCTAGAATACAATAGGTACAATCCATATACTTTTCAAATCTCGCATTTAACCTAAAACCTTTTCAGGATTAAGTAATATTCTTTCATTTCAACCCGCATTAATCATAACCTTGTAATCGTGAAAAAGTTCTCTAACAAATTGTTCGCAAGATTGATGTGGCCAAAGGCTTTTAGGGCTTTTTTCTCTGAAGCACCCAAACCAAGCTCAAGGGTTAATAATGATAGACCCTTAAGGTACCGAGTAATGCCTCCTAACCCTGAAAAAGTGGGTGATATATTTCACCTGGTACCTGGTGCCTTACTTTTGTGTTTTGTTAAACCACTTTGCGTGAATGCTGTGATAGAATGTGCTATTTTTGGTATGAATTCGTTTTTGACACGTTATGGAACTACTAACATGCGTTGTTTACGCTTGTGGCTTTATAATATATAATAACTGTTGTTTGCTTTATTTGTGTTATCACGTAGGTAACCATTTTAAAACTCATTTTCTTAGCTATTTCGGGTACCTAAGTGTCGTTTTCTAAGCGCATTTTGCAATTTTCAGTGGTAAATGTTTAATTGTAAAAGACGTCAATAATTTTGAATTTATTTGTTTAATTTTGTACCAAGTTAGATAGGATCGTTTAGCGGAAAAGCGGTTTTCAACGGCAAATGTCTTCCGGCGGATGATGCTGACAGAAATACTACTACTGTTTTTATATGTAGGAACTTATTCAAAATTTGGAGAGCACATTTCACATAGTATAGCGCGAGCGCATTCTAAAACAAAGACCTCTCAATTTACGTGACATTTCCAGAAGAATCCGCTCTAAAGCTGTTTACATAATAAAATATTCGTTGAAAATGCTGTGTAAATAGGTTTAAGCTCAAGTCTAGGTAAGCGAAGCGCTTGGGTAAGGAGATTATGCCACCGTCTTCAAATTCAGCTGAATTCAAGTTTTCAACAAAATGATTGCATGCTTTGGAGCCTTTCTCGACAAATATTAAGTTTATTTTTTATGCAATTCAAAAACAACGTTTCTCTGATATAAGCGTCATAATAGCCCAAAAGTCCTCACGCAAATCTTGCGGAGTTTATTCAATTTTTTAATCTAATCAACTTGTTTTACCAGAAATTCAAGGTATTTAAATCTATTCATGAATTTAATGATAGCTATCCTCCTTCTTCTAATAGAGAGGTAAAGGTTGTGAATACAGAAACAAAATTGCGTCCAAATGCGTGTTGAGTCTGTTACAGGGTTCCGTAATGCAGACCGTAGACGCTTCTGAAAGTATGCGTTTTGCTGTCAAAATAACCATGCTTTTGCATCAAGCGCGGATTACGAGATAATACCTACACGCGCAAGCGCGGCTTGATGTAAAATCAACAAAAAACCACGAAATAGACAAGAACGGCAGTATAGCCAGGGGCCTATTTCATAAAAAACATTAGTCTAATATTACGAGTATTACAGTCTCATATTTTGTATGGAAAAAAGAAAAAAAAAAGCTCATAATATTATACTAATATTTTTTATGAAACAGGCCCCTGATAGTGTTGTATCGTAGCCCTGCCTGGGCTCAAAGCAACGACTGCTCCGCTTTACGCTCTACATACATCACTTGTGCACCGCCGCTTATTTACCGCAGCATCTGCACTGAGCACGCAGTGGTTGTGCAACATTTTTCAATAAAGTTCGTAGAATATATGTATGTACAAGCAGGTGCCGTGCTCGGATTTCCATCAAGCCCCATCCACGACTACAATAGACGATACGATTATGCGTCAGGCGGGGATCGTGGTCTTTCCATGGTTTTCTCGTGGTTTGCGATTGATGCTTATCCAAGCCTTATCTTTGTGAATTTTTAAGGTTATCAATCATGAATTCATGTTGTGACAGCTGCCTTTAGCCCAGCGTTATTCGCTACCGCTATGAGTAGAGGGAAATATTAAGCGTTAATATCGCCCGTATTTGTGTGAAGTTTCGTGCCCAGTCGGTTATTCGCCAGCACCTGTGGTAACAAATCCACTAGGCACCACCGCACTCGTCCATTTTAGATTCATAAGTAAAGTAAACAGACAGCGTGGTGACCTCGCGTGGTCCACTATTTTTGTTTACGAATCTAAAATGGGCTTTATGCCACATCCTACTTCCTACTTCCTACTAATATTATAAATGCGAAAGTATGTTTGTTGATTTGTAGGTTTGTTGCATTGTTGGTTTGTCCTTCTTTCACGCAGTAACGGAGCAACGGATCGACGTGATTTTTGGTTTAGATATAGTTTATGGACCGGAAAGTAACATAGGCTACTTTTTGTCTCCGAAAATGCACGGTTCCTGTGGGAAAGCGAGTGAAAACCGTGGGCAGAAGATAGTAGTAGGTATATAACTCTGTTTTTCATTCAAAGAAAGAAGAAAGAAAGAAGGAAATTTTCACTTGAATTGAGGTTTGTATCCAAAGAACCTCAATCTCACGTGAAATTTACATACTTTTAGTTCACATGTAAGTTAAGAAATTACGACTCTGTTACAGGCTGGGGCAGACAACAGACGGAATGGAAAATCTTAGAATTTATTTTTCTAATACAGAACCCCAAAAACTGGATGAAATTGATTTTAAAATTATTCAATGCTCCGAAGACTTTTTCATCTCGATTGGATAGTGTTTAAGCTTTTGCAGTGATGATATGATCATAGGTAGAAAGCAAGATACATTTATTTAGATAATTAATAATGTATTAAAAAAAAAATAGTTGTGTTTGTAAATGTTTTTAATCTAGACAAAAGTGGTACACCATCGACCGCATTGTCGCATAACATCTGAATTCGCGGTTGTTAGTTATTACGACAAATATATAATACAGATTCATTATAGTAAATACATTATCTAACTCATGCCGAGAGACAAAGGGGCTCTCACAAAAAGTAAATAAATCTACGCACCACTCGCTGTGCTCAGACGACCGTTTATAAAATACAACATAAGTAACGCTCGGATTTGTCCGCGTCGAAATTGCAATATTCACGAAAATGTAGGTACACCTACGTCTTATGTTTTGCTGCAAACATGTTTCAAACCTGTATATATTCCTTTACCTTTGTATATATTTTCATAGACATCCCGCTAGTGTCTGATAACACTTAAATATACTTAATATTGCAGTATGTTTTAAGTAAATATAAATGTGAACTTAATTAAGTAAGGTAATTTTTCTATGGAAAATTTTATTCCTTGGTTCGATTCACTCAAAACTCGGTACAAATAAACTTTAAAAAAATTAATAAAAAAAAATCGTTTTTTTTTTTCAAAACTGCCCCTAGGGAGTGTGGAATAGAATTCTTAACATTTTATGGAATATTTTATACCGAAAGTGCCTAAAGTTATCATTTTGCGAAGAAGCCATTGTCATTTTTAAGCCATTTGTTTAGTAGAATTGGGGCTCGGGTGTTTATGTGATTAATCAGAGAGTATTTCGAATAAAGAAATCTTTGTTGGCGTACATTAGCTGCTGACAATGTAACAAAAATAAGTATGGAGGGTTATCCCTCCATGCTTATTTTTGTTACATTGTTAAATAAACATGAAGGGATATGGAGTTATCTCCATATCCCTTCATGTTTATTTTTAGCGAGACATAATTTTGATTGACGCAGGATTATCCAATACCTCGCGTCATCAGAAACGTGTGGACAGTCGCTATACTGACATTTCAGGTGATAAGGTTGTTTCGCTTTTTGTATTATTCGAGAGAAAGGCTCAGGATGAAAGCTTTATTTTTGTGGGTGCGATAGCTCTTGTGGCATATAAGTTAGGCATAAGACTCAACGGGTAAGGGTTGCGGGTTTCATCCCGTGGTGCTACAACTATTATTATGTGCACAGACAAAGAAGTATTTATTCGGATCTAGGAGTTGTGTGATCATGGACCTGATAGTTCTTGATTACCATCACTAGGACACCGGGTATCCTAGTTTGAGGTCTATGTGACATAGGCCCTATACAGGGTGAGTTTAAATTGGTAAGTTATTCCGGAATGGGGTGATTAGAACCATGGTCATCCACAAGTTGTGTAAACCTCCCGTGGAAATATGACATTCCAAATTTCTGTCGAAAAATATAAATTCACTTCAAAAGTGAAGTGCGTGGCATTTTCTGGAATTGTTTCTAAGTCTCTTCTAATCAATATCATTATTTAACAAAGCTCAACATACTTTACGTGAATCAGCTGATTTAGGGCTGCCCGGAAATTCTTTACTAGAATTTTGACGTAAACTTTATATGTAAAATTCCAAATTTCAAAAACTCTTAAAACAAATGTTGTTGACCTCCAGGAGTAGATTGACCCCCTTTAGGGATAACATACCAATTCAAACTCAGGCTGTATAACCCCGAACTAGAAACATATCCACCTGTGCTGCCTGGCTCTCTCTCTCTCTCTCTCTCCTTCCTGCCTTTGTCCTATTCTTACATGGGTCCGGCGCAGTATGTCTACTACCCTCAAAATCTATATTTAGTGCTTGCACTCAACGGCCGCTTGACGAGATACTGAGACTGCTTTCAAGATAAAAATCAATCGCCAAGCACTCAACTGTGGTTATATGACAGTTATAGGTACTTGAGAGCCAGCTTCCATTCTGTGACATTCTTAGACAAGATTGTCACGTAAGATCAGGTGAGATAATTTCCAAACGTTCTCGTAGAATTAACTGGTCGGTTCATGATAATTTTCAATTTCACTGTTTTTTATTTCTTTTTATTCAAATGTCATGTAAACATTGTAACATTCTAGTTTTAAACCATTTTGTGGTATAAATTCTGAATTATATCTACGAATCAATAAATAAAAAAAACCGGAATGGATAATGTTGCGCTCGGAATGAAGTTCTATAAATAAGTGTAACCAGACGTTTATTCCAAATAATAAAATTAAAATATTCCAGTCCACACCCACCTTATGTGTAGACGCGCACTAAGTGGTCTGACCGCAACATGTTTATGCCGCAGTGGCTGATATTTTTTTCAAGTTGAGAAAATATACTTACTTTCTTACGACTCTATCAATAAACTTTACAAAAATTCTCTGATAACTGTAAATTTACTGTGACAGTAAATTTATAATTATCAATGTATGTATATAGTAAGTAATGTTAGTATGATTCCAAATTTACATTAGTTTCTCAATAAAGTTATAAAATGCAGCTTACCAATTTGATACGGAATTCATGGACGTGTAGAAGTATTAGTTAGCTGTGGGCAGTTGTTTCAAAAATACGTAACAACAAGTAATATTGAGTTAATAGAAGATAAAAATGACAAATTTGACCTGTGGAAAATGATGATTAATTCCATACTATTATTAAATTCAAAATGTAATCAGACACGAAGAAGATTTGCATGAAACTATTACTTATGACTTTAATTGCCTGTTTTCATTAGTACAGCCGTTCTACAGGAAAGGTAAAAAGTTTGGTACGTTTGTTTGGTAGACTGGAAACCTTGAGCCGAGCTGTACATTGCGGCTAAGCCGCTAAGTGAGCGCTGTATCTAAAATGTGCATGGTATAACAAGCCTTGCCCACCTTTTATCCAGATACTTTCAGCTCAATGCTCCGCCCAATGTCACTCTTTTACACCTCTCAACACTAATGCCAAATGAGCACGAAGAAAAAAACAACAATATTATATTTATTATACCTAATCCACCAAGCCGCACCGGGCCCGCATGTTTGATTATGACCCATCTGGCATCCACTCTCTTTCGATATAGAAGGCCGGTATCACAGCAATGGGAGCGTATTAACTCTGATGATGATAATATAAATGAATAGTACCTTTTTGTAGGTAACTTTTATTTCATGGAACAATCATTTTTTCCCTGCTATAGTACAAAATTGTTTTAGCAATATTATACACCTCTACATCTTTGCATTGATTTCCGGACCGGAAATCAAATATTTGCTCCGCTATATTTACAGATAACTGTAGACTTAGCTTGGGAGTAGGCGGTAAATAAATAATTCCACTCGGGAGACTGTGCGTAATGTTTGTTTCTAATTATTAATGTGACTAGCTCAGTCTGGTGAATGTTTCATGTAAGCTTTGATTATAGACCTTAAATTCTATGGATGTAAGTACCTACGGGCCTTTTAAATGTCAAAGTTTGTGGACTGCTGATAAAAAGGAGTTCTTAAATAAATGAAATGAAATAAAGAAATATATGTGTGTAAAAGGTAGCACTGATAATATTGGTTCACACGAAATATCTCGTGAAAATATTTGTGCACTTATAAAAAATCCGGGTATTTTTTTCTACTATTTGTAACGAGACGAGCCGGTCGCTTACCTGATGGTAAGCGTCATAATGCCTGCCCATAACAATTGCAGTGTCACTCAGAACCTTGAAACACAAGGGCCTGCGTGGCACTGCAGTGCGCTCGTTACCCTGAGACCTTAGGTATTAAGTCTCATAAGCCTAGTAATTTCACTGACTACTCATCTAACCGGAACACAGTAATGCTTGCACATTACTGTTTGGTGGCAGAATAAAAGAGCAAATTGGTGGTACCCAAACAGACGGACAGATGCAGAAGAGCCGCCACCCACCACCTAGTAAAAGTAGTAAGATAGTGACAGATTCATCCTAATTCCAATATGTTGCTTCGTTAAATTCTTATAGCAAAGGTGGATTATAAATTCTAACCATTTTTAAAAACCAATCTGACTCACTCGTCATCGGAGCCCCGGATTCCAGCCACTTCAATAATCTGATAGAACGTAATAAACCTATGATAAAAGTGAACAGAAATATTTTTTGCCCATGAAGTACTCGTTGTTACCGAGTCACAACTCACAGTAGTCAGGTCAAAAACCCGTCTTATTTACAATATAATTGGGCAGTCATTATAGCCTGGGACATGTAAAAAATCGGCGCCGTCAAAGGAGTTCAAGAAGCGCTTGCTGTACTATTTATTCTTTCTATAAATACATATTATTATATACACGAAGATATCCTGGACATCACCGATTAAAAAGCTTTAACTCTAATACTTTATCAATAATTAATCCACTCTAGACCTATGTAGGTACCCAGCTGCTTAGGCAGATTTAGCAGGAAGTCAATTGATATAACGTACTTTGCTATTGTGATTACGTTGCTGTAATTTTGATATCCCCAATTTGAAACTATACTAGGCGTAGGGTTGTAGTCTTCACAGACTTATATCCTGAGGTTCCCTGTCCACCGGGAGTTATACAGGTCCGTTTTACTGACCGGATTGAAAGTAACGTTATATGATATGGACTTATGTCTAGACTAAATCACACTGGCAATCCAACTTCAGTCTCACCTGCTTTACCCTCCTCGCTGTTTCCCACTTTACTTTCCATCTGAACACTAAAGCAGAGTTTGAAAAAAAAAATGAAAAATCCACTTCAACCTGCTTTGTTACACTTCGTTGCGTTTCTAATCCCTGCGATGAAGTGTTTACATTTTAATCTATTTGGTTGATTATGATCAGCTATTATATCAGATAGGATATCAGTTTGTCCAAAACTGGTGTGCATTAAAAATAAAATTTGGGATCAATGACCTCCAAATAAATACGTTATCATTGTCAGACCAGTTTTTGGAAATAAATGTATGCCTATGCATATAAATGTTGATGTTATTATAGATAAAATACACTGGGCCGCAAAGATAGCGGGTCGTTTATATAAAATGCGATCTTTTAAAACATTTGGCAATAAAAACTAAATTAAAGTAAAACTTTTTTATTTCTTTTTGGTAATTATATTAAAACGATTTTTATAATTTGATCCACAAATTTGAAACCATTTGTTTTATGTACTTTTGTTTCTGTTTTGTCGTATAAATATGGTATTTCTTGTGAAGAAATTCATTGTTCAAATAAATTCAGTTAAAACATGCCACTAATTCCTGAAGAGTGTACCAGAATTCTGAAAATGCTTTAAGATGGGCGCAGTCAGTATTATATACAACGAGAACTGTATGTGTGTCGCTATCAAGCCACCAAAGAGTGCTCACTGCTCAACCGATTTGAAGAACCTGGATCCAATATTCGCAGACCAGGAACAGTCCGGACAAGGTGCACGAAACCGCGGGAGGATCGATTTATGATGTCAACAATGAGAAATCGATTTCAAACGGCTGTTGAAGTCAAAAATCCTCTTTTATAAAATTGTCTGTAATACAGCATTTATTTCATAAAGCTAATTCCAATATTTTGGAAGTTATGTTTGTTACCGACCCGCTTTCTTTGCGGTCCAGTGATATAATAGAATCGAGGATTATCCTTGTCAGGTCATTCGAAATGAATACGAAATACGAACGAATGAAATAAATTGTAATAGTATTTTGCATTCTACATATATTTTTGTTTTTTTTTTTAAAGGCGGCCAATGTTATCAATCCAACAATGGCCTCGTTCTATTACATTCATTTATCTAACTCTTTCTCAACAGAAAATTCATTTACCAAAAACGAAAGAAAGTACATCTAGCCAAAAATGTGTTATGCATACGAAACCACTGGTTATTAACTATCTATTATTACTTTTCATACAACAGCTCAACAGCTGTAATCACAATTTACAAATCCGGAACAAAGCTGAACTAATCGCAAATCAAATACCCTCCCACCATCCTACCCACTCAATCTCGTACCAATATCAAAGCAAATCACAAACGCGTGTACGGAGCCCCATATCTGTACCCTATATATCCAGGCTAAAGGTAGTCCTATACCGGCTATAGGTAGTCTGTATTGTAGCCTAGCCCGGGGGAGCTGTATCGACCCGCGGCGCTGCCTATGGGCTCCTACTTTCAGTCTGGGTACTACTGATACGGATGGGGAAATGTTAAAACAGTTATTATACACATTGCTATACCTAATTGTTTATGCCGGGTACGTTATGTAATAATGAGGTTGTCGGAAAGTTAGGCGATACAAGCTTGCCTAGAGAGAAGACCACAGACATGCCATTCAATTGTAGTCATTCAGCGCTAAGCACAATGTCTAAAATTGCGTTTGCAATTTTTTTTTGAGGAGAATTTAGAGCTTAATGCTTCAAATAAATACTTTTTAATGGAATTACGTATTTTTTCTGTAAATAAATATAGGATAATATTAGATTAGCTTAGTCTTTTTATTTTACGAAGTGGTGGCACAATTTGTTTTCTTCAATGATTACGTTATTTTAGTACAATTTCCAGTAAAATCACGTTGATCCATTGCTCCGTCGCTGCCTGAAAGAAGGACAAACAAACAAACATACTTTCGCATTTATAGATATTGATTGATTGATGACAGCAGTATGATTTTTAAACAAAGTATTAGAGGAATATCAATACCTGTTATCAGTGCTGCGTCGAAGATAACAAGCATTGATATCGTTCATGTATAAGCATTATTTATATCAACCAGACACAATTCGCAAAACAAAACTATAAAATTAAATAAATTGAGTTATTCCACATCGGATGCTATAAAATTTGGGCGGGCGATCGTAAAACTGCGGCGGGGGTCAGACTCCAGCGGCGTACTTAACTGACCTTTCTGGGGAGGTAAGGGACTCAGATATATTCTATATCAGTGGTTCCTAAACTGTACTAAGGTGTCGGAACATTTAGCAAATATTTTCATTTTATAGAACCTGTCATCAAATGATAACAAATGAATCTGAAAATTATTTTAATCTGTGCCCCGCGGCTTCGCTCACTTAGCCTAAGTTACTCCTTGTAACATCAGCTATCTGCCAGTGAAAGTCCCGTCAAAATCAGTTCGGCACTTTAGGAGATTACCCGGGACAAACAGACAGACAAAAATTTAAAAAATGGTTTATTTGTTATAAGTACCGTATATACTTTCACATGCGTTTAGTAAAAAGCTGTTATTTTGATATTACAAACAGACACTTCAATTTTATTTATTTGTATAGATGTATAAATGCCTTCACTAAATAAATAATAAAACAGTAATATTTTAAAAGTCGAATGTTTTAACACTCTTGTAGTTTGGATGACAATAAAATAATTTGGTATCATAGAGATCATCTGATGATAGAGTCAGAAGGTGGATAGTGGAACTTTTCCTTGGCTACAAAGCCTGGGGCTTACATAAATAAACCCCTCAAGGTTGGTCTCATAGATTCATAAGAGTTTGGAAAGCGTGTTTTTTAGTTTTTCTTTAAACTGCATATTATTATTTTTTTTATTTAATGTCAAGAATAAAGCTTGGCCGAATTCTCGCTAGCCACTGTCTAATAGATTCTTTCCATCAATTTTTTGTGCTTTCCATAACTAACATTTGTAACTGCGGATTTATTTAACAACCGAAATCAATCCAATGGTTCAATGACAAACATAATTTTGCGGAATCCTTGTGTCTTTTCGTTTCCAAAGGGATTTGCGCGGAACACACTTTAGGAATCGCTGCTCTACATTTCTTCGATATTGGAATCTGATGTAAAAACTTTGTTACCTTTCTATCGACAAGACTTCGAAAGTAAGGGGCCGCTTAAACGACTGTTTAATCAGGATCAAGATTTGATTTCAAACTTTTAATCGGGGGGGCTGTTTGAAGAGACGAAAAGATATTTCAGGTACAAATTATTTAAGTTTTTAGGCAAAACTTATTTAGATCAAAATTTATTTTAAAATGTTTACCGATACTAGAGGATATTTACGTAAATATATTATATACATCTCAAAAATTTCATTGCCAATAGGATTTGAACCTGCGTCTTCTGGTTATCTAGAGCAGACGCCTTAACCATACTAGGCTATGGGAGCAATCGATGTTTACTCCGAAATTCTTGAGATGTTGATTTCTTTCGGCTTACAAGTCGTAGCTCCATCTAGAGTATTCTAGAGGAGGGTCACTCAATTCCAAAAGCGCACCATCGTCGCTCTATTTTTCGATGATTCTGCGTATCTATTACTGCTAACTGAGCGTGAAATGGATGGTCGTATTGGCCACTAACGATGAGTTGGGCAACGTCCAAACGTTCCAAAACCAACGGGATTTGGAACGTTTGGATTTCTAATATTTCTATATCTCCACGTAATCCATCTTCGATTTCTAATATTTCTGCATAGTAATCCATCTGAGATTCCACAGAATGGAAATGGAATGTTGTGGATTGGAGTGCTCGTGTATGTGGGCTCTAAGTGCGCCAATTGCTCCAGTATTAGTCGCAGAATTATTCTATGTTTCACACGTCACCACCACCGATAAGATAAGATAGTGGTCAAACGATAACCCATCACGTATAAAAACATATCAGGTAGGTATACACTATAAATCATATACACTATTTCGATTCAATTTAAAATTGTCAGAGAACGACAAAGACAAAACATATTGTAACTAGGTATACCACTTTTATGAAGCCTTTATTAGTAAGGCCCTAAATGCCAAGCAACGGTAACAGAAAGTACTAGTACTTACTTGCTATTACCCTTCCTTGACCTAGCTACGTCTATACAAATAAATAAAATAGAAGTGTCTGTTTGTAATGTCAAAATAACAGCGTTTTACCAAATGCATATGAAAGTATATACGTTACCTATAACAAAAAAAAACATTTTTAAATTTTTTGTCTGTTTGTCTGTTTGTTCTGGGTAATCTCCGAAACGGCTGGACCTATTTTGACGGGACTTTCACTGGCAGATAGCTGATGTTATAAGGAGTAACACAGGCTACTTTTATTTTAGAAAAAGAGTTAGAGTTTCGCGCAAAAAAATAAAAACCATGAAATCCAATATCTCCGGGCGGGTGAAACCGCGGGCAGCAGCTAGTCTTTACTATATCACTGATGAATTTAATCTAAATCGGATTATAGATAGTTGTCTAGACATGAGGTAACAGCCAGACATTGCTACTTTCACATTTACAACATTATAAATATGGATTCTGCGAGGTTTGGTTCATCTTAAGCGGCTAACCTCTAAAACAGCTCTACAAATAGAAATTGTTAGTTAGCCGCTCTAGTCAGCGAAATGTCAAATATATTTTTAGATCAGAATAATTTTTAATTCAGGGCCATGCTTTGCATTCTTGAATATATTACGGAGGAGTTAGTCCGGTTACAGACTAAAATGGTATTAAGGCCTGTTCAGACTTAAGCTTTATGCCGCTGTCCGTCCTGGTTTTCGTCGCACAAATAACAGTTACCGTACATATTACCAGAAAAAAACAATATTATAATCAGGTGTTTAAAGAAAAAACTTTTTAATAATCAAAAATATTTTTTATAAATTGTATGAAAAAAGAACTTTTGCAAAATAAGTTCACGAAAAATCTTTTTACGCTTAGGTCTGAACAGGCCTTTAGAATCATGGGGGGCTTGACAGAACCTAGTTTTGATTTAAGAGATAGTTACAAATAAGTTACTAATAATAATACCAGATCAGATGCCTTACATAAATACCACACTGTATAAAAAATCATGTAAGGTTTTTTAATAATTCTCATAATGTAAAATCTAAAAAGAAGACAAAAGAAAAAGATTCAGAAGTGAATACGCACCATAAGTACTCAATGTAATGCAGTGGGCTTGAGACTAAATAAATGAACTAGGAGCGCAATGCATTGTCCGCAGGGCTTTGCTTTTCAAATTTATGAGTGGCACTGTAATTGTTATAGGCAGGTGTTATGCTTATCATTAGACATTTGCTTTACCCAATAGTTCCTACAAAAAAAAATTACCTATGTATAAAATCTCTAACTTTGAAAGATCAAGCGGTCTTAACTCTTATCTCTTATACAACATTTTGTGGACAGTATCGAAATAAAAACGGAGTACTAGTGCGTGTGCAATGTAAAGTCAGCTGTTAAATGGTATCTAATCTACGTGTGTCACTACACTCATACATACGCAGCGTCAGTACGTTCAACCATTTCATCATACGACGATAAAGACACAAAGATATCACATTGTTTCCCTATCCTACCCGACTAACCGTAAAGAGGTAAATGGCTATTTCACGCGGGGCTGAACAAAGCCGCCTCGGGTGCAAAACGCGCGTTTTATTACCGCCATCTGACTGCTTCTGCGTGGATTAATATATTATTTGCTAACCTTTCGCTTTGCGGGTTTGCTTCATCCATTTTCATGGCTCTGCGAAAATTTGCGGCAGGTTTAGACGGTGATCAGAAGGTTCAAACTGAACGTGCTTTTCGCTAGAGATTGTTGGGGCAATGGGTATTTAGAATGACTGTACCACTATGTAGGAGTGACTAGATGTAAAAGGCAACCGGGAATGATGACTAAATAATACGTACTTATACTGTACTGTACGTTAGAATAATATAGGTACATGGAAAGGTTTATAATTGTTAAGGAATAGTTTTATGGAGAAACACCATTTTTTTGACATGGATGAATCGAGAATGCTACTAATCCTGCTAATATTATAAAAGCGAAAGTGTGTTTGTTGGTTTGTTGATTTGTTGATTTGTCCTTCTTTCACGCAGTAACGGATCGACGTGATTTTTGGCATAGATATCGTTTGTGAACCGGAGAGTAACATAGGCTACTTTCTATCCCGGAAAATGCACGATTCCTGTGGGAACGCGGGTGAAAACCGCGGGCAGAAGCTAGGAAAAAATTAAACCGTAAGTTATGAATACCAAATGTGATGTTTTGTATACATTTTAGCTTGTGTTTCCTCAAAATGGACATGAATTAATGACACTTTTACAATCAACGAGGTACACTATGAATATCATGACACGTGTATTGTTATGTGGAAATAGATATTAGATACATACATACATGCGTTAACCACGACTTAAAAAGAGTTAGCGGCTCTTTAGACACAGGTGAAATTATAAAAATCGTTTGTTATAGAATAGCTTCAAAACAAAATCCAAAACCTACACACATTTAAGGCAACGAAAAGGGCTCAGAACACATGTAAGAAGAATCACATAACCGAATAAAAGGAATTAAATAATCGAAAATAACTTATTTTTCTTGTATTTTCTAATTACTTATATTTCGTCTCCTATTTATCACGCGACAACAGTCGTAAAGATAGGAACAGATTGCCATATTATGCGGTAAATTAACAAATTGAAGGTTTCTGTATTTTATAACAAGATTCTTTCCATATCTATACATACATACAACTAAATAAAATTGAAGTGTCTGTTTGTAATATCAAAATAACAGCTTTTTACCAGATGCATATGAAAGTATATACGGTACCTATAACAAAACAACCATTTTTAAAATTTTTGTCCGTCTGTCTGTCTGTTTTTTCCGGGTAATATCTCCGAAACGGCTGGATCGATTTTGACGGGACTTTCACTGGCAGATAGCTGATGTTACAAGGAGTAACTTAGGCTACTTTAATTTTAGAAAAATAATTAGGGTTCCGCGCAAATAAAAACCATATAATCCGAAATCTCCACGCGGGTGAAACCGCGGGGCAGCAGAAAGTTTATAATAACAGAGTGAACAAACAATATTATTTATAAAGAATCATGTTATTTTTTCCTTTCGTAGTTTTAAAAACCTTTTCGTGAAGTAGTAGTTGGTTTTCCAACCAACTGGCGCAACTGGAATCTAGCAGCCTGCTTCTTTTGTGAGCAAGAAACATCTCAGCTATCAGAAAAACTATATTTTTCTTACATTTTTCAATACCAAGTTCCTTTTCAGTAAAAGTGTACTGAGTACATGTGAAAAGAATAATTTATAAATACCTATACTTTCAGCTGCGGCCCACATTTTCATCCATGTGGAGGTTACAACAGGAACCTTGCATTTTCCGGGGTAAATGTAGCCTATGTCACTCTACTGCCCAGAAAATATCTTCAACGAGTACTTTTTCACATTTAATAACTCGAAGTCGAGATTTTACAATCATTTTATTTATTTATAATAAAATTTTATTTATTTATAATAATATGAACGCAATTGCAATTATACATATTACCAAACTAACAAAAAATTAAATAAAAGAAAAATTCATCATGTCATTACCAAATAATTTAAAATTTAAAATTTAATCATATAAATCTTAATTTAGGCTGTCATATTTCAGTAGTTAGGCACCTGATTTTTTTATGCTCTTTCGTAACGAGCCTGTCATTTGCCTGATGGTAAGCATGGCAAGCCGGCCCATAACAACTGCAGTGCCACACAGAACTTTAAAACACAAAGACCTGCGCGGCACTGCGATGCGCTCGCCCTGACACATTTGGTATTTAGTCTCCTAAGCCCAGCAATTTCACTGATTACTGCACGCTCTGTGGTCTGATCTGACATGTTTTCGTTATTACGCTAAATAAAAAAAAGCTCTATATAAAGCTATTGCTTCAGACAAACTGAAATTCCGTTCAATTTGACCGACACATCAGCAAAAAACAAAACTGTCGAGCCAGCGAACTTGACTGAGTGTCGAAAGGAAAAGTCGATGTATATTTTTTCGGCAAATCGCGTCGCTTGCGTAAATCATTGTTGTTCCATTTTCGGCTCTCTCGGTAGGTAGGGCCCCGGGTTGTGACTATCCAGTTTGGAAAGAAGCCAAAGTGTTGTGTTACAGTTGATATTGTGTTAGGAGATGTGTGGAGCGAGACATTTGGTAGGGATGCCTTGATTTCATTTGTTTGCGCAGCGTTTTTTCGATGCTTTGTAAAATTATATTCCCAACTAACCCAACTGGCCTCGTGGTTTTACCCACGTAAGTTACTCCTTATAACATTACACGGGACTTTCACTTGTAGATGACAGTGAAAGTCCCGTCAAAATTGGTAAAGAAAGCCGTTTCGGAAATTAGCCGGAACAAACAGACAATCAAAAATTTTTTAAATTGATTTTTTCTATAAATGTACCGTATATACTTTGTTATTTTGAGATTACAAACTTTCACACGTCTTCAATTTTATTTATTTTTGTAGATTACACTTCACATGTAAGACGTAGCTAACTAACAAACAATGTAATAAAATCTTAGAACTTCTAATTGTCGTATCGAAATGAAACTTTGTTTGTAGTTCAGACGACAAAACTTTAATTTGGTATCATAGAGCTGATCTGATCATAAAGCCAGGAGGTGAATAGTGGAACTTTTAAATGCCCACTTCGAGCTTGGGCTCATATTGGTCGTTTTGACGAGTCCAATATTATTGCATTTGGTGTCGAGCTTCTGATTATGGAGCAAGAAGTGTGCTTTTTAGTTTCTCATGTTACTCATGTAATTAAATTCATGATAGTGGCAAAACGTCTAAGCAGGGTTATTTTAAAAGTGTGAATGAGAACTGCCTGAACAGCTCTATCAGTATTAGCTACTATTGACATCTATCGTATCTTTAATGAACTAAAAATATGCTACCGCCATCTAGTGTGAATGAATGGAACAATCTCGGCTTTCAGAAACTAGGAAGCTCGGAATGTGGCGGATTTAACGTCCCAGTATTTCAGGTTGTTCAGGATATTTGGACCAGATGGCGCTGTATCGATATGTTTGCATGATTTATTTTCTGGCCCCAGGCAAAAAGACGGATGTTATCATTTTTAAGATTTTGTTTGTCTGTGTCTGTCTTGTGTTATATGTGCTTATGTTTTTTAAACATAAGCAAGGATGTTGTCGAATATAGTGATTATGATAAATTTAGATTGGAACTGGCTCAGTGCAGCTGCACTGGCTGGAACACCCCAATATATTAAATAAAAAACAGACAAAAAGTGACAAATTGTCAATGAATTAGAAAAAAATATGAAATGAATATAAAAAAAAATTGCTTTAAAAAAGCGACGAACCGACTTCAGTGACAAACTACTGAACCGATTTTGATGAAATTTCTATGGGACCAATCTGAAAGTATATCCTTTCAAATAAAAAAAGAATTTTCCAAATCGGTTTATAAATGACCGAGATCTGAGGTAACAAACATAAAAAAAAAAACCCGACGAATTGATAACCTCCTCCTTTTTTGGAAGTCGGTTAAAAATTAATATAAAAATAGATTAGGTAATGATTAAATATTCTTAAAATTGGGCATTACCCACGATGAGTCCGGAGATTTATTGGGCTTATTCTTTAATGGAAAATATACATATATTTTTTGTATGTTGGTATTAATTGCAACCGACGTTCCTAGCTTATCACCCGTCTCAGAGCGCCCGTAGATCGTAAGGATGGTAGCTACCCAGACCAGCTGTAGAAAATGTTCTTCCACTACGCTATGGTTTGGTATGGTCTACCACCAAGCAGTAATATGCAAGCATTACTGTATTCCGGTTTCATGAGGAGAGTAGACAAAGAAATTACCGGACTTATGAGACTTAGGTGCCTAATACTTAATGTCTCAGGGTAACGAGCGCACTGCAATTGCTATGGGCCAGCTTAATGCTTACCATCACGCAAACGACCCGCTCGTCTAGTTAAAAAAACACTTATCTCATGATGTTTTCCTCAACGATTGTGATACGATTCGAAGCATCGACCTACAGCTCGGTGGCTGACATCACAACCACAGAGCCATCTATACAAATAAATAAAATTGAAGTGTCTGTTTGTAATATCAAAATAACAGCTTTTTAATAAATGCTTATGAAAGAATATACGGTAAGTACCTATAACAAAACAACCATTTTGAAATTTTTATGTCTGTCTGTCTGTCTTTTTGTTTGTTCCGGGTAATCTCGGCTAGACCGATTTTGACGGGACTTTCACTGGCAGATAGCAGATGTTACAAGGAGTAACTTAGGCTACTTTAATTTTAGAAAAAGAATTAGGGTTGCGCGCAGAAAAATACAAACCATGAAATCCAAAATCTCCACGCAGATGAAACCGCGGGGCAGCAGCTAATCTTCAATAATTTTATTCTCTGTTATTCACTAATTAAGACATAATAATGAACATTAATTCGCACTTAGATTCTCAAGTTGTCGGATTCTCATTACGTCGGAATACGAGTGGTTTCAAGAATCATGTTCACGGGATATTACAATCATGATGCTTGTTAAGTAACAAGCATCATGATTGTAATATCCCGTGAACATTAATATTACAAAGTTGTAATAGTGTCGAAATATCTGGTACTCATAATCCCTACTATCCCTACTAATCCCTACTAATATTATAAATGCGAAAGTGTGTTTGTTGGTTTATTGGTTAGTTGGTTTGTCCTTCTTTCACGCAGCAACGGAACAATGGATTGACGTGATTTTTGGCATATATATAGTTTAGGGACCGAAGAGTAACATAGGCTACTTTTTTATCCCGGAAGAATGCACGGTTCCTGTGGGAACGCGGGTGAAACCGCGGGCAGAAGCTAGTGTTTTATAAACAACAAGATTAGGCAAAGCGAAAGCAATTTAATCCACAGCCCGAGGCCTCAAAACAAATCCAGTCGAAACAAATAAACAAGTTCATCTGTCATCAAAACCAGAGGCACTAATTGAAAACCAGCCGGCGCGACCAGGCTGCCAGGAATAGCAGCAGGTCAGGGGTAGCGGTCAAGGTAGGGGGCAGGGAGGTATGTATGTTTCGAGCGGTCGCAAATGGTAGAAATAGATTCAAGTTCATGCTAATACGTTTGCGATTGTTTTATCATATTCCATTTCGTATTTTAATAAGTTTGTTGTGGAAACACATATTTTTCCTGACAAGCTATTATAAATTACGTATTTATACTGGTACTGTAATCTGATCCGATTGAGTCCTAGAACTTTAAATCGATTGTAAGTCAATCAAAATAAACACCTCGTCGAATAGTTCGAATTCTGCAATGAGTGAAGGAAAACATAGTGATGCAACCATAATCATGGTTGTAATGAACTTAGTGGTGTACTTAATGGTTGTAGTGATCACCTGGCTAGCTACCACTCTCAAGTTGCAAATCTTGGCAGTGGGTTGATATAGGTATCAAAGTTTTGGTGTGAATATTGTTGCGAGTCCTGCGCAATATCCATTTGTACCTTTGGTGATGAATAAGTAGTATAACTATAGAAGCATGAAATTGAAAATGTAAATCTTGGCTATACATATATTGGCAGTCCCACTTCGAACTTTGATACGCAAAGACCGCAGAACTCCCATCCAGACGGACAAACGCAGAAGAGCTAGTCCCACCACATGGTGAAAATATATTTACGGTTACCGAGTCCTAGTTTAATACATAACGGTTCACGAGAAGCAGGAGCCAACAAGGAAATACACAACATTTCCCACCTCCCACCGTCTCTTAATTACTACAGGCGTATCCGGAACAACTTCAAGAACAAGCATAACGAATAGATCAATTTTGTTTAGTCAGCATTGCTTAATTGAGTGCGAGTTTCACCACCAAGATAAAGGTATCTCATTACACCTCATTGGTTGCATGACCCAATTGATGAAACTATCTCTACTTAAATTATTAATGATTATCACGAACAACCAGAACATATTATACAGAATCAAAACCTACTAGTTTCAATAATTACTGGTTTCAATAGTTCTATAATTGGTATATACTCTCTAATATATCTTTATAAAGCTATTTCTCGCGTCATTATGATGCAATTTATCACTGTGGTGTCACTTTCACGCTACTAACTTACCCCTTTTTACTGGGCAGATCTTCTCGGCGATTTGTGAGATCAAGAAAGCGGGTTCGAAGCAGAAGAAAAACCGATTTATTGAACATCCTTTATACAGTTTTAATACGCGACTGTTCGTTGGCAAAACACGGTACCTGAAACAAAAAATGTGTAGTTGTAGAAAATTCTAAAAGTTATTCCATTCTATTTTCTCGATACGTTTCCGTTTGACTGATGCTTACATCATAAAGTTACAAAAGAATTCCATCAACAAAGACATTAGCAGAACCGTCTGCTCCACAGAAGTGTTAGTCCCCACAAAACTAATACCAACCCATCCGGCGAAGTTCTCGCATCCGTCATCTCTCGTTGTAGAAGCTCATCAATCACACCGGCTGGTCTCAGAGGATCCATCGTGAAGGTCGGCCGACCTCGCCGTATTCACCGTGTTGTGGGATTAAATGGACCCCTATTGTCTATTTGTCTGAATTATTCCGTTAGGTAGGATGATAAAATTTGGGTCTGAAGTTGAATAAGTATAACATGTTATTATGTAATTTTTTTCGCGGAAACTGATAAAGTAATAAAAGGAAGTTATAAGACACAGTTTAGGTTTAGTGGCAACTTAAATTTAATAACAATATTCGACGCAAATTAGCGGCTGGCAAAGAAGAGACTGCGGAAAAAATCTTGTGGTATGAGAGAAAATAAATTCAACAAAAAGGTGCTCCCGCATTATGAGAAAGTGTTTTAGGACAAGTTACATACAAAAACAACCTACACCCAGCTTGCAGTTTTCAACTGAATAGAAAATACAATAACACTTATGAGTTATATGCCTCACGGCTTTTCACAAAAACATTCAAGTCTGCAATATCTTCGAATTTACTGTCCTGGTTTGAAAACGTAAAATCGGTCTAAGTCATCTTTAAAATTCTTTTCCAAAATGTTTCTCTACTAATTAATTATTTAGGTTATGTATACTGCTTATGCATATTATAAAGTTTCATTAGTAAGAATTTAAAAATTTTGGACATGAAATTTCGAATAACATCTAAAGTGTTTACATCATAAACGTTAACTGCTTTAAATTCAAGTAGGTATATACTAGTCATTTGTACGTCGTGTAGATAAAGAAGGCCCGCTCAATACAAAAGGGGGAAAAGTAAACTTTTGTTCGCGAAATACCCAAAAAAATATTCCTTCATTTTACGACGTTGAATAGCGAGTTCAAAAGGATTCCTCCGTACTTCCCTCATTAATTGTACTGGGATTGGTGTAAACTTTTAAATTGGAGCACGTCTTTACTTTTAGCTGGTTTCGCGACTATTAGGGCTTGTTTAATGAATTTGTGACTCGATAAATACGCGCAACTTCAATTCGGTAACCTAAAATTTGTCAATGAAAGTATTCCATACTATTATTATTTTATTTATTAGATTAGACTTATTTTATTAGATCATCATTATCAGCCTCCTACACTCCCACTGCTGGGATACCAGCCTTCTCTCAGAGAGAGAGGTAGGAGCCATAATCCACCACGCGACCCCAGTGCGGCTTGGTGGATGTCACATGTCCTCGAATTTTGTGGTTCTAGAACATGCCGGTTTCCTCACGATGTTTTCCTTCACCGTTTTAGAGCGAGTGTGAATAATCCCGCACATAACTTGAGTCAGTGGTGTGGACCGAGTCAAGATTCGAACTACTGTGCGTCGGATTGAAAGTCGCACAAGTTCCCACTCGGCCACACTCGCTCTCTTTATTAGAAACTTTTGAAATAATAAAATGCATCAGGCACGTGATACAGAAATTCTACACTAAATTCAACGACATTAATTTTGAGTTATTAGAAATCAGATTTGCATACGCGAACATGTTCAGATATTAATTGAATTGAGTGGAATCCAATATCGTAACGAGATCTCGAGCATCGGCGTGGTTCCAACTCGTGTACTGTGAACTTGATTTTCAGTTTATTTTCGAAGGCGATTGTAAATACGGTACATTCCATGCAAGGCGTTAAAGTAGAATATATTTGCAGCTAATTTGATAAGAGATACCATGTCCGCAACCTGGTTATTTCTGAGTTATTAATGATTCAAGAATTTTAATCAAATACTCCAGTTTTTAAGCTAAAATTATTATTCACTATCTTCAAATACAGCGTCACTTAAGATCATGCGAGATACTTGTCAAATTTTAACCAATCAAGTATAAAAAAGTGGTGTACAAGTTTTGTGTGCCACGCAATCACGTCGAAAAGGCGTAGCGAATTTGGCAAACCTTTTGAACGAGATAGTACGAAGCCAAAGTAGTGCCTAGGAAGGTGCATCACAAACACAATCTACTTCAATAATAAAACGTCAAGCTTACAGTTTTTTTTTAACTGGCTAAATGCCTTTATTAACTAGCTAATACATAAATAAACACTACATCTAACCTAGCTAGCTACAAAAACAGTTGGATAATCTACAAGCCCTAGTAGGCCTATAGATAATCCAAATGTTCTAGCCCACTACCAGTAGGAAGCGTACCCAGCATGCTGGCGGCATTGCCACGTTGAACCGCAATGCTGATCCGTTGAGCCAAATAGTTACCAGCATTTTGGTTACGCGTCGCATCAATCAAACGCTCTGACAAAATTTTGAAAATATTATGAGCTCCCGGCCCCCACGGACCCAATGTTTCAACACCAAACGGCTTACAGTTGTTTACGATAATTCTTGATGTCTTTTTTTTTCATGCATTTAGAGCACAAGACCTGGTGCCATGTTGAAAATTATCACTAGAAACGGGATATTTACCATGTATATTATTTGTATTCAGTTCTCCCGTGGTCATGGCGTTTGCAACAGCGCCGAAATATCGGAAACTCAAATCAAATAATATACGTGGTAAATATCCCGTTTCTAGTGATAATTTTCAAAGTGTTGATGACCATGACAGTTTAAAAACCTATACTGGTGCCATGTATTTTTCGTTCACCGGTGCCATGTGGTCCCAGCTATTGGATAGGACCACACCATTTCTTCCCGTGGGTACCATAAGAGCGTTAAGAGGGCTAAGAGAATATCCACGGAATGGGCACTGTCCTCGGTCATCGAGATACTAACCCCGAGAGATGAAATACTGAACTACACGATTTCACAACAAAGTACTGATTTTGCTATAATCTATTTATTTATTTATTTAATACTTTATTGCACTAAGAAAAGTACAAAAGGAGGACTTAATGCTAAATCATTTTCTACCAGTCATCCGCTCTTTGTACAAGAAAGAGGGATGTAGGCGCGCATCAAAATAAGAGAAAATAAAAATAAAGATAAATGACTATTAACTATACTAACTTATATAAATTATATACTAACAAAATAAGATTAATAATAGAAGAAAAACCATACAACAACTACATCTATATCAGCGCTCAGCGTATTGCTCTGGCATGGGGAATCGGTGCGAGGCGGTGGCTTAGCCAATCAGAGCGCATTATGTCCAGGCAAAAAAATGGTGGAATTTATTTCATGCAAACCAAACGTCATTGCATCTTTAGGGGTTAGTTCCTCGATGTCCTCTGTCAGCATCATAACCTACTGCGATCGCCAAGATACCTCAACCAACAAACCTCGATGTTGTTGAGGCAGATTATCCAATCACTATAAAGGTGTAGTTTTTGCTGCCAAGTGGTAGCAGCTCTACTAAGGTTCCACTGCTTTGGCACTCTTCCCAGGTCTACCTATCAAATAGATATACTGTACGGTATTGTAGAGCTAAATATTCGAAATACTTCGTCCCTGCCATATCACGCTAGCTATACCGTGTTTATAAATGAAGTATGCACAATTGCACATCTTTTTAACAGCCAACCAACATTATAATAGTCATCTTTTTAACCGACTTACAAAAAAGAGAGGGTTTCTAAATTCTGTGGGTATTTTTTATATTCATATCTCCGTCATTTATAAACCGATTTGGAAAATTCTTTTTTATGAAGGGATATACTTTCAGATTGGTTCCATAGAAATTTCATTAAAATCGTTTCGGTAGTTTGTCACTAAAGTCGATTCGTCGCTTTTTTAAAGCAGTTTTTTTTCATTTTTTTTACCTGGAAGCAACATTATCTACTATTTACATTTATTTTGGGAAATTAAGTAGTATCATTTTTATTGAAAATCTCTCTAAAAATGTAACATCTCTCAAAAGTAATCGATCGAATGATAATTTTGCGCGAAAATTTCTGACTATAATATGAAGTCTGACCTTTGCTATCGATAAAATTACTTTACACTTCGTCAGTGCAGTAATGAGATAAGGCCGGTTTCCCAGCAGTGGGAGCGTAATAAATCTGATGATGATGAGCGCGATAACGCTCCCATACTCATTTTACAATGGGTGGGTTTCTTACAAACTTTCTCTGTGCTGAGTCTTATGTTATTTTGACCATTCGCGTGTTTATGTCATGGGTTGAAGATAAGGCGAGTAAGCGAGTAACTATTTGTATCCTTGAATGCTTTTTCTGCCTTCATCTATAAATCAATAACAGTCTTTATACTCACAAGGTTTAACAAGCTGCAAAACAAAGCTAACTATATTGTGAAGTCGATTTTAAATATCAAAGCTTTTAGGTGGCCAAATAATCGAATATCGAAAGTGGTTAGATAGAGAGATGGCGATACGGAGAACTATTTTTATAGAATTAACTAAAAGTTGATCGGTAAAAGTAGTTCTAGCATTCTCATTGTTTATATTGATATTATACTACCATAGATAGCATATACATAGGTAGTATCGTATCATATATACTTGTATAATAGATAGAACACGAATCATAACGTAGGTACCTACGTTATAAGATCTTTTTCTAAGATGTTTTTTTTTAGAAATAAGAAGCTTACTCTTTGTTTATTCGACACACAAAAAAAGATACAACTCAATACGATTTATTAAAAAAGTACCTACATTTGCTTCAGTATCTTCTTGTGTATAGTTACCACTAATAAGAAAAATAATAAGTATGCATCTTTATGGAGTTTACTGCACAGTGTGTGTGCACGGGGTACTGTTTTGGTAGGCCAAAACCACAGATTATTTTAGTCTTTGGCCAAAACAGTACCCCACTTGCACGACACAGGTTTACCCTTTTCAAAGTAACGTTAAAATTAACGTTAATTTGAAAGTATCGTTAAGAATGTTTACCGGTGATTTAAGTAACGTTAAATTTTTGCGAGTAGAGTTATCTGAAGTAATAAAATTTCAGACAAATGTTTGAGCTTCATCTTCTTCACCAATTCATATACTTTTATTTATTTTATTTTATTAGGAACAGTAGACAACTACACTATATATAACTATTTGTGAAATACACGAAATAAACACATACGTTTGATAGGAATTATAGGACTCCATTAGTTTTAAATGACATACTAAGATTCCACACGTAAATCTCTCTGTGCCGAATAAAAATTTGCTCTGTGGCTAAAACCATAGAAAAACCTTTATATAATCTACTTTTATATAACTAAATTATATACAAGAACTTTTATTTACTAGAAAAAATTCAGCCCAAACATTTTTCCACGTACAAAACAAACTACACAAACATGACCTAAAACTTCGCTGACCTAGACCTAACCTTTAGTTTTAAATTAGGCTAACACTGAACTAATTCACTTCCATTGTCACGAAATATTGGATTATTAGTGTTGGACACACAAAGCTAGGCTGGTTTAGCAGCCATTTCAGCGTATTAGTACGTTCAACCACATCATCACCTAATGCTGCCATTAGACTGTCATGCATACTTTGCGTTTTGCTGTCAAAGAAACCATGGTCGTCACGATGTGTTCCTTCAGTATATATATATTTTTTTATGTTATTTGGTAACGAGACGAGCTGGTCGTTTGCCTGATGGTAAGCACAACGCCGGCCCATAACATTTGCAGTGCCACCCAGAACTTTGAAACACAAAGGCCTGCACGGCACTGCAGTGCGCTCGTTACCCTGAGACATTAGGTATTAAGTCTCATAAGCCCAGTAATTTCACTGGATACTCTGATCATCAAACCGGAACACAGTAATGCTTGCACACTACTGTTTGGCGGCAGACTTCACGAACAAAGCGGTGGTAGCAACCCAGACGAACACTCGCAGAAGAGTTAGTCCTCCCACTAACAAATCCTTCAGTATATTTAGAGATGGTGTGGTAAAATCCATACGTAAGTTGATTACGGTATGAATTGGCGTGGCTCTGGCGCGTATGATGGACCACGTCATCTCTTCTCGTGGATGCCGTAAGAGCTGGTAGTATTCAGGGAATAGGCAGCATTCTTCAACATGAAAATCCACTGCTATCACGAAGACGCCTGCCAAACGTGGTGAATTACAGCCTCCCTGCCATTATAAGGGCAGGCCTTATGTTCTACAGTGGACGACTTCAGGCTGAAGATTATGAATGCGGTGAGGGAAGAGAATTTGGCTGCTGTACAAGAAACAAATATGTTGCAAGCACCTGTCGGTGTAACAGCACTCTCACTTGTAAGCTAGTCCAGACTAGACTTAGCGTGTATAGTGGCTTGGACTACTTCGTTTGAGAGCAAATGCCAGGGTAGGTACCAAAAACCTTTTGCCACACAGCGTTTTACAGGTATATAGGATGTGGATTCGGCGTACTATAGTTATCTGTATGTGTCTTTTTGTTACCTCGCTACCCTCGCCATTAATCTTTCGTGGTTTTCCTCCTTCCCTGAAATATTTCACCATTATTGTCAATGTTTATCGGTCATTTTGACGCCATTCTCTTTTTCGCTTTGGTGATGGCGGATGATTATTATATTGCGCTTTTTGTACCACCTTTATTATTTAAGCAACATTATTTTAAAATATCTCAGTAAGAAAATAAAGTCAATTTTAAAAATATAATTCCACAACGAGAACCTTTACATAGATGTCATGATATTATGTCTGTGAGAATCTTTATGAACCACAGTTCTACCGCGTGGTTCACGCTTCAAATAGATATGGGAAAAATACGTGAGCCCTATTACAAAGTAGCTGAGGTTATCTGTTGTATCTACCAATAAACGTGTACTCAAGAATGGCACGATACTCATTATCGTGCCATTCTTGAGTAACCTATACGTAATCTGCGAAAGTGTGTAAAAATGTTGATGAATGTTGATGAAACGTTAGAAGTAGGAAGGCTAGAGTTAGGTTCGATTCCTCCTTTTTTCTTACCCCAAAAGGAACAAAGCTCGGTTTAGAATACGCGTTTTATTTGTCACGTCAACAAAAAGTTATTAATTGTATCGTGATATTATACATAATACCTCTGAACGGTTGTGTGAAGTGGTGAGTTACCTACATCTCACACATTTCGAACTCAAAGCTTTCCCCGTACCGCGGTTATGCCACTCGTATCGCAAACGTAAACTCTTCCTACACAATTAGAGTTTCTTTCCAACATTCTTTCCAGTATCCACGTATCCACTTGAGCGACAATAAATTACTTAAGTTCCATAAATTGAAGGGTCGGAAGTACGGTCAAGTTGATTTGTAGAAAAGCTTACACGGTTGTCGATGGAATGAACTTACACTAGGAAAAGTACCTACGACCAATTTTGTCTCTGCAATTCGTAGGTGTTATTTTCGAGAGATATCTAAGGTTAGAAGAAAAAGTATAGGTAGAATTTGGGTAAGATAATTATCCTGTAAGGCTTCTGTAGGGCTTAAATGAGTTGGACAAATGATTGGGCATTGGCTGCGTAATGTGTGTACCTATCTGAAGTGATTGAGTTTCATGGTTAACAAAAAACTAAGGTCAATTTCTTTGTACAAAAAATGTTTAATGTTTTGGAACTGAGTAAAGACTTGGTTTTCAGCGGACCGTTTCCGAATTTATACTAATATTATAAAGAAGTAAAAATGTTATGTTTGTTTGTAACAGCTAATCTCTGGAATGACTAGCCCGATTCAAAAAATTCTTACACTAATCGAAAGCTACATGGTTCCTGAAGCCGCAAGCATAAGCTAGTTCTATGATTAGCTGTGCCAAACGTAAACTTACGCATTCAAGAAAGTATCTCTCAGTTGGCCAAATAATTTCTCTAATTAACTCTTCTCCATGAACATTTCGGCAAGTGATAACACGACCAAAGCTACTATTCCCCTCCACCCAGATACTCTATCGCAAAAGCCACTTCTTCCGTTTCACTCGCCCAATAATGGAAGGTAAACTCTTCCCTCAGACATGATCAAATTCACTCGCAAACTAATTTAACATGAGGTAGATCGAAGTTATTAGGTACTCAGGCAAAGAGACCTTGTACGTCTAGCGTCTAGTCCTACAAACTCTAAACTTGATTAAGTACTACATATAGAACTTGAGTTTAGGCTAAAGGTAACTAGACTGGAAGTCCCTAATTGGAGTCAGAGCTCATTTATTTTAGATTGGATGAATATCTCGAGTCACTCATGTGAATTAGTTCTTGAAAGAAGCGAAAACTGACTTCTTTTTACACGACTGCCCAAAAAAGGAGTGTAGGTAATCTGTTTATTGTGGTAACGCATTTTGCTACCACTATAGGTATGTGTCTAGATAGAGCCTTTTGTTCGGATTCTAACATCACAATTATCGTGATATAATAAATAAATAGAATTAAAGTGGTACATCATCCCCTAGTAAAAATGGAATAATTGCTTAGTTTGTGGTAGGTTATTCAACCCTTGAGTCGTAATGAGTACAAAATTAATTCAATATGGATGGGTGGGTGAAAAAAAGGATAATTAATTTAACCTTTCTGAAACCGAAATAGAAACTTATATCGAAAAATGTTAGCTTGTTTATTGGATTTCAATAATAACACTTTACTAATACTTCAAGTGATAAAATAAGAAACACGTAATTTGTTCCAGTTTTTTAGTTTCATAATTTATTTTAATAATTAAAACTCATGTATTAAATAAGTAAACGTTGCTTTTTTGCAATTTTAACCATGCATGTTAAGATGAAACATTTGAGATTGTTTTGTAATTTGCCTAACAAAACCAACAATTAGGCTACTCTAGCTATTTTTAATGTCTTAATTTGGCATTGAAAAAATTAAATTTATATCTTGGTAGATACTTATTTACAACCGTTTTTATATTTCAGGTACAAATACATAAAAGTAGTATATTTTTCCAAATTTCCCGACTCTTCACGGATCATCCACCTTAAGCTAAGTTGTAAGTATATTGTCAAACTGTTGGGCAGCTTCACAAACATTCAAGTATAATGTAATTTAGTAGTACAAAGTCCATTCAATACTTAGCGGTACTTACATACACATAATGTACCGACCGAATGTTTAATTAAACAGCGGGATTATTATCTAAGAGTTACTGTTGTGGGCCCCTATTAGACTCAAAATCCACCACGCCATGTGCTTCTTGCATGAACAATATGTGCCAGGTCTGCATATTATAGTTTCAAAACGGCAGAACCAGATGAGTGAAACGCAATAAATTATCAATATTTAGACACACGTGTAACAACGAAGCGCTCGACTTCACTACCGGCCTTCACTACCTGACTACAGGCTTACCGGCAGGCCTACCAGGGGCCTTACCGGCTAACAATCTTGTGTTCGTTTTCAATTCCAAACCGATTAAAACCAGCGGTCACTATTCTTCGTGTGGAAGGAATAGTCTAGAATTTTCGCGTTCTCATTTTAGAACGAACGTTATTAAGGAAACAAGTTCATACAAAACGAAAAGAAGCGAACTCTTGACAACTCCTTCCACACGAAGACTAGTGACCACTGGTTTTAATCGCTTTGGTAGGTATTGAAAACGAACACGAGAGTGTTAGCCGGTGAGGCAGCAGATGAGACGTCAGACATATAGGTCGAAATCGATTAGGGAAAAAATTTGAAGTATGAAACCGCAGGGTTAATGTAATCATATCCAAAAGTATATCGATAATCGCGAACTAAATTTATATGTTTTTGCCTAGATTAGCAACATGCACTGGATAAGCACCGGGTAAGGATGCCCCTGTCGCGTATCCTAAACCAACTGATCAGACTTGTAGAAGTCTGATAAGTTTGTTTATAACAAGAACGCGAGCAGCAAACTTTTGCTTTCAAAAATGAAAAACATCACTGTTTATTATCTGATCACAAAAGCGCTTTAAAGCGCAAAAATTTAATAGACATTGTGAAGTTTCACCCTAAGTCGTAGACGCGTTATAGCCAGTCCTAAGAACATGGCTGCAGGCTGAGAATGTCCCTCATTACAGACAAGGATCATCAACTTTGGGACTCAGTTGGACCCTACTTTAAGAGGTTAGAGAACTTTATATGACTCTAGACTCGTATCTTGTATAAAGTATCAAAATGAGAGGTTATTCGCATGTCTTGAATTTGATACTGGATTAAAATATACTAGGTACATTACATTTACATTATCAACCTTTTACGCTCCCACTGCTGGGATACCGGCCTTCCGACGGCTCCGTAGCTAAGTTGGTAGGAACCCTGCCTGCAAAGCGAGGGGTCCCGGGTTCGATTCCCGGCCGGGGCAGATTTTGTGTAAGCATAAAGTTTGTTCTCGGGTCTTGGATGTTTGTGATGTGTATCTGTATGTGTCCATGCCACCTGCAACACAGGGAATCCTAGTGCGGGGGTATGAGTGTGTAAGCGTTTATTTATATTTATTTATTTCTCTCAGCGAGAGAGGTATGGACCATAGTCGTCCACCACGCGGGCCCAGTGCGGCTTGATGAATGTCACATATCCTAGAATTTTGTGGTTCTTGAAGAACATGCCAGTTTCCTCACGATGTTATCCTAGCCTGCCCTACGCTGCCCTAGCCAGTGTCATTCAGGCTTCTGTAAGGATTTTAACAATATGAACAGGATTAATAATCCTACTGTCTTAAATATGATCCAGTTTTTCGTCCCAGATAATTACTTGCGAGCTGGTCGTCGCCGGCACTGGCTGTTCTCATGTTCGGCGCGGCGAACCCACCACGCTAACAACGCGCCTACAGTGCGTGCTCTGTCGCTTTTGAACGCGTTTACGCACGAGTGCCAGTTAGTCGACATTTTTCATAGCCAAACATAGTCGTTATTGAATTAAATGTTTATTTAAGTTATAATTTAAGATAGATAAAGATAAGCGTTTTGGAGTATTCTGTAAGCTATCTATTGTGTGGAAAATAAATAAAATAAAAATAAAATAAAATAATATACCCTACACATACAAATCTGTTCAGGCATTTTAAAGTTATGGTGGAATAAATAAACTCATATAAGTACGTACACATGAAATCCTGAATACATAACACTCCTTTTTGGGCAGTCGTATGTAATAAAGCGACAAACTTTGGCCATATTATATAGATATTTTTTACCAGAACTAACTCTTCTGTAAGAGTCCGTCTGGTTGGGTACAACCGGTTTGATCGTGCAGTCAGCCACCAAGCAGTAATGTGCAAGAATTATGGTGTTCCCATCATGAGCAAAGTATAGCCAGTGAAATTTCACAGTAATTACTGGGCTTATGAGATGAGACTTAGTAACTAATATCTCACCAATATCTCAGGGTAACGAGCGCACTGCATTACCGCGCAGGCACTGCAATTGTTATAGGCTGGCATTATGTATTCAATAGTATACAAAATAATTATTCTAAGGGTTCTTATATTAGGGTTTGTGTCTTTACCACTTTTGATCATACAAACAAACCGAACAAACGCTTCCACACTCATATCGATCAAATGAGATAGTGGCTAACCTAGGCAAACGAGGATAAAAAACCAGCCAAGTGCGAGTCGAACTCGCGCACTGAGGTTTCTGTACAAAGTAGGTATGTAGCTGATATATCACGGGAGTTGAGTCTCGAAGATTTTACCAGCCTTTTGCGACTATGTTTTAGGTTTCACCCTAAAATCAGTCCCCAAAATGTATAATTTTTACTTCGATGTTTTACAAGTTAACTGTTTTCGGATTTTTCCCTTTACTTGTGCTATAAGACATTGCTTCTTGCCAAAAATGTCATGATTCTAGGTCAACCGGAAGTTCCCTATAGGTTTTGATTCCCGGTTACAGAAAAACACACATCGAAGTTAGACTATAAGGGTTAATTTTATCCTTTTGAGGTAAGGAACACTAAAAATCAATATTATTTCGTACAAGCTATCCGCAAAGGCTTTCCCGTAAGTCCTCCATAACCTCCAAATCCTTTAGTCCATTAGACATAGGGTGGACTTTCCCAGAAATGGGTGAGAAACTCACGTAGTTTCTTATGGAGCGATAAATCCAATAAGCCCCCAAAGTAAATAAGAGACATAACTCATAGCCGTCGGTCGGGAGATGGATGGACCCGGGGCCGAGCCTTGAGAACTTCACACGTACCATGAGTAATTGGTGTTTGAACAGCTTCGAGTTTACATGGTTAATTGAAAATGACCTGAAATGAATTTAGTTTTTTGAAAATAAAAATTATGCTGTGCGAAGTGTGGGGGTGTAAAAAAGGAGGACAGAAATAAATAGTTTCTAGCAACAACGAAACAGTGATCTGTCTGACATTACTGACTTTAGCATCGGAATTCAAAATTATGGAAAAAAAAAACACCTTTCGTCCTCTTTCCGAGGCTCCATCACCAGAGCCACGACTATAAGTGCAATCTATTGGACAGTGGACTCATTGCTCTACATTTTAGTTTGTGGACTCATCAAAACGAATCTTACGAGCCCAAGCTCGAGGGGGTTTAATTGTAGCCATTGAAAAGTTCCATTATGCATCTCGACTGCATCATCAGATCAGCTTCATGATACCATATTATCATGAAGCTGATAATATGGTCAGCTTCCAGGTACATAGATCCTGCAGATCCTTAAGGGGTCAGGATGTATGTACCTATGATCGCGAGGCAGATTGAATTTAATTCTAGATTACTAAAGCTATTATTTCCTGCTTTTAATTCCGTAACAGCTGCCTTCTTAGGCAAAGGGAGACATTTTGCATAAGTAGGTACATAAATACAGTCAAGCAGGCATTTTGGTAAACTTGCTGCTTTTATTCCGAGTGAGTAAGCGCGAAAATTGCTGAATTTAAAGAAAGGGAAAGATAAGAATTTACTTCACAACTTTTTTTGCCAACTGTAAGTACATACATGTTATAAGTAACAAAGGTGCTTTCATCAAGTTAAAAGAGCTACTGTCGTAATTATAAGGGTTGTTAAAACTTCGGGGGCAGTTGGTTGGATACTTCATTTATCTCTGGTTGGTCTTCCAAAAGTTTTATTTGAAAAACTTTTGGTTTGGCCAAACAAACAGTCATACATTTATACACACAAACACATACGATTTCCGAACGCATCCTTCCCCCCCCCCCCCCCCTCTCCTCGACCTGTGAACACGCCAGCGCCATCTACAGTCCACTCTCGCGCACCGTTGATTTAAAATCGATAAACACCGCACCGCTAAGAAAACTTAAAAATAAACTCCTAAACCTCTCAAGTGTTGTGAAAATTGTAGAAAAACCATTATAGTGCTTAGCCCAGCAAAAGGTTACCGAAGATTGACTGTGGTGTACTTGAACCAGCGCAAATTTCACCGTACGTGATACAGGTACCTCTTCCATACACCTATAATATCAACCATCCTCTTTCTTGGTCCTTCGAGCCGGATCCCATCTACAGTCCTCTTCTCAACCTACACAAAAATATACAATTTTCACTACATTTACACTTCATAAACTCAATTTTGGTCATTCCGCATTTCGCACGCCATTGTTCTAATCACGTCGTTGCATGTTCTAATTGCACACGGCAAATCCGCCATATTGCAAATCTTTTACATTTAATTTCTAATTTCCGTTGTTAATCTCGTTGTAACAATGGAAAAATCGGAACTATCGATTACATTATTAGACGCGAAAAGAAAAAGTATTTTTTCTATATTGCAAAATGCGTACGACTTGAGTACAAATATAACTACGCCCGAAGAGAAGCAGAGATTTCTTATTCGAACGAAAACGTTAGAAAATCTACGCAAAGAGTTTACTGATGTTATTCATGATCTCAATGAAGCTACTATGATAATAAACCCTAAGTTCGAACCCTCTTTCAAGCCCATCGAGGCATTTGATGAAATTTATTGTCATATCAAAATGGTAGAACAACAGTGCTTATCGAAATCTAGCTCAGATTCGATACCTATCAACAAACCTAAACACAAGTTACCGGTTCTCGAATTAGTCCCGTTTAACGGTGATTACACTAAATGGCCGCTTTTTTATCAAAATTTCAAAGAAATGATTCATGATAACGTACATCTCACAGACGCCGAACGAGTTCAGTATTTGGTCTCGAAATTGTCCGGAACGGCTTCCTCGATCACGGCGGGAATCCTACCTGTCGCTTCTAACTATCATATTTTGTGGAACCTTCTCGTAGATAGGTATCAGGATGTACGAACGCTAGGAACTCAGTATTTAGACAAAATGTTAAAGTTCAAACCTATCGCTTCCGCCACCTCGAACAATTTAGATGTGTTTACTGATCAATATTGCGCATCTGTTGCCGCTCTAAAGGCTCTGAAGATCGACGACTTAGCCGATTTTATGATTACGCACCTAGCATTGAACAAACTCGACAAAGAAACAATTCATTTGTATGAACAAAGTGTCCGCTCGCAAAAGATACCTACCTTTAACTCGCTCGAAACATTCGTAAGAGAACAGAGTAAAATTATCTCCCGCACTCAATTAAACATAAAACCGCAATCCAATACATTTACCGCACCCGCTCGTACAAACACAGCCACTAATAAAAATAAACCTCTGCACTCATATCTTATGAATGATTCGAAATCTACCTCCAATCAGGAATCGAGCCCGCTACCCTCTAACGCATCCGCACCGCAAAGTTACAATAACATTTGCGTTATTTGCAAACAAGAAAAACACCCGCTTTATCTATGTAAAAAATTCGCAGAACTCGATGCTAACTCACGCTACTCGATTGTTTCGAGTAATGCATTTTGTAGAAACTGTTTAGGTTTCCACGAAACAAAAACATGCAAATCCTCAAAGTTATGTTTAAAATGTAATAAAAAACATCATACATTATTACACTTGGATAATTTTACATATCAACCTCGGAACGCAAACAACAATAATCATACGCATCAAAATAAATCAGTTCATTCGCAGCCGAACACGCACGAACCCCGCGCCAATATCATGTCTCTCGCTAGCTCTGCCGCGCAGTCCGCCAGTGAGAGCGAGATAAATATAGTTCCCGCGAGTACGCACGCCGCCGCCGTAATGTCAAACGTCACCGAAAGTCTACCTGCTTTTTCTATTCAGTCAAATAGTCAAACTACCTCACATAATTATGAAAATCAAAACAACGATTTATTACCGCATCATCACTGCAATTTGACCTCGGACGCTAACTCTAATCGCTATTACACTGAAGTAGTGCCAACCGCGAGTGTTCAAGTGATAAATAGTGAAGTAAAACCATCGGATATTCGTTTATTATTGGACTCCGGTTCGACCGCGAACTTTGTGACTGAAACTTGTTGTAAAAGATTAAAGTTGCAAATAATTTACCAGCCTTCTTCTGTTCACGGAATAGGCATGGCAGTGAAACCAGTGTTAGGATACACAGTGATTGTGTTTAGATCGCGAATGGATGCGAGGTATCAATATTCTATCAAAGCCGCCGTCGTGGAGCAAATCACAGGTAATTTACCTACAACTCGCATTGATACTCGTATGTTAGAACATTTTAAAGACATTCCTCTCGCTGATGACTTGTTTTACATGCCGTCTGAAATTGATTGCGTTATCGGTTCGGGACTTTTCCCGCATCTTTTGTTATCACATAAGGTCGTGCATCCTAAGTCATCCGCTGTCGCGATTCAGTCCACACTTGGATATATAGTGATGGGCAAAGCTGAATGCCTCTCAAACTCGTCGCATGAGATTACGCATTCTTGTCACGCGTTTATTGTAAACAATAACGACGCCAAATTAGATGAAATGATTCAACAATTTTGGAACTTAGAATCTGTACCTACTCGTAAAATATTAAGTCCAGAAGAGCAGCAATGTGAACAATTGTTTACAGATAGTGTTTCACGCGAAAACGATGGTCGTTATGTAGTCGCACTGCCCTTCTGTGATGATCCTCGATTATTAGGTGACTCGTACAAAACTGCAAAACGCCGCCTCTTATCGCTCGAGCGTAAGTTAGACTCGGACACCGACGTACGCGCCAGCTACAATGCTACAATGCAAGATTATATTGATAAAGGTTTCTTGACTAAAGTTTTAGACCCGCAACCGCCCTCTCTCGCTTATTATATCCCGCACCGCGCGGTTTACCGCCCCGATAAAGACACCTCGAAAATTAGAATTGTTTTGGATGCTAGTGCCAAAACTTCTTCGGGAAAAAGTTTGAACGATATTTTATATTGTGGTCCGAACTTACAGACAAACATATTTGATTTGTTATTAAATTTACGTCTTTTTGCTGTCGCCATCTCAGGTGATTTAGAGAAAATGTATTTTCAACTTAAAGTTGTAACAGAACACAAACGGTTCCAGAGAATATTGTTCAGATTTCACGCTAATTTAGACCCTATTGAAACCTATGAGTTTCAACGAGTCTCTTTCGGATTGAAGTGCTCACCATATCTCGCGATGCGTGTAGTCCGGCAACTTGTTCAGGATGAGTGTCACAAATATCCGGAAGCGGCTAGGGTTGCCGCTAACTATTCGTATATGGACGACTTTTTACACTCTGTAGAATCACCCTCGGAAGCGCTCGAACTTCATAACCAACTGGTAGGCATGTTCACCAGTGGTGGTTTTAAACTCACTAAATGGATCTCTAACTCCCCGCAATTTTTGCAAAACGTTCCCGCAGATACACGCGCCTCTAAAAACTTCGACTTTGGTTCTGAGTCTGAAACTAAAATAGTTGGACTCAGATGGGACCCAGTCAATGATTGTTTCAAATTTAAAATTAATTTTCCTCTCGACGACAAATGCACTAAGCGTATAATTTTGTCAAAGACCGCTACTTTATATGACCCGTTAGGTCTACTCGCGCCATTAACTGCAGGCATGAAACTTCTGGTACAAGAGTGCTGGAAGCGTGACCTCTCTTGGGATGAAGACGTGCCCGATGATATTGCCCGTGCCTGGTTAACAATACAGAATGAATTCTCTGACCTCTCGCAAATATCAATACCTAGACATGTAGGTATTTTCGCTGACTCTTTCATCACGCTCGTGGCATTCGCGGATGCAAGTGAGAAATGTTACGGTACGGTTATTTACCTACGAATTGGTTCGCTTCTGGATCACGCCACCAGCGTGTCCCTGTTATGCGCTCGTTCGCGCCTCGCTCCCTTAAAAAAGGTTACTCTTGCTCGACTTGAGCTATGTGCAGCTCACCTTCTCGCAGTGCTGTTACAGTCTGTGATGTCGAATTTAGAATCGAGATGTAAAGTCAATTGCACACTCGCTTTCTCGGATTCTACCATAGCTTTGGCATGGATACAGTCCTCCCCACATAGATGGCAGACTTTTATAGCGAACAGAACATCTGCTATTCAAGAAATTATTCCGCCACAATCTTGGTTTCATGTTCCAAGTACCGAGAACCCAAGTGACCTCATCTCTCGCCCTGTATCTCCAAATAATTTAATAAACAATGAATTCTGGTTACAAGGTCCTAAATGGATTTCTTTGCCACAGAGTCAATGGCCTGTGAAGTCTCTTACTAAGGAGAATGTCCCCTCAGATATGCCAGAATCCAAAGTTATATCGTTAATTCAAGCCGCTAACATAGAGTCAGATCCGCATCCTCTTGAAATATTGGCAGAACGCATTTCTAAATGGACTAAACTAATCAATGCAGTAGTTTATGTTCTACGATTTGCCAAAATACTAACAACCTCTGGAAGTCTAACCGTTACAGACTTAAATATAGCAGAAATTACATTAATTAAAATGATTCAAAACAAGTATTTTGCCAAGGATATTTCTGATATAAAATGTAATAGAAATATACGCACAACGCTCCGCAAATTAAGACCTTTCATTGACGATGAAGGTATTCTTCGTGTAGGAGGGCGTTTACACCACGCACCTCTAACGTATGAACAGAAACACCCTATACTATTGCCCGCAAAAGACCGCATTGTTCAATTACTTGTTGAATATTATCATACTTCAAACTTTCATACTGGACCTAGTTTACTTCTCGCTCTATTACGCCATAAATATTGGATATTGTCTGCTAGAAGTTTTGTTCGACGAGTAGTACACGCCTGTAATTTTTGTTTTAAACATAGGCCCAAAGAGATTCAACCTCTTATGGGAAACTTGCCAGAACATCGTGTAACGCAACAAAAATGTTTCTAAAAAATGTGGAGTTGATTATATGGGTCCAGTCTATATAACACTCGCTAAAAAACGCGGTATAAAAAGCCAAAAGGCATATGTCTGTTTATTTGTTGACTTAGTTACCAAAGCGCTTCATCTTGAATTAGTGTCAGATCTCACAACTGAAATGTTCATAGCCGCGTTTAAACGTTTCATTGCTCGCCGCGGACCAGTATCACTAATACTTAGTGATGGTGGAAAAAACTTCATAGGAGCTCGCAGACAACTGAACGAAATTTACTCTATAGTTTGCTCTGAAGAATATAACAATGCTCTTATTAAAGAATTAACACCTCAAAAAATTGAATTTAAAATCAATCCACCTTACGCACCCCACATGGGGGGTTTGTGGGAAGGGAATATAAAACCAGTTAAAAATCATTTATCTAAGATAATTGGATCTCAAATTTTGACATATGAAGAGCTGAACACTGTGCTTATACAAATTGAAGCGTTAATGAACTCTAGACCTCTTTGTGTGCTGAGTAGTGATCCATCTGAGCCCTTAGCGCTAACTCCTTCGCATTTCTTAAATTTAACCCCTCTTAAATATATACCCGCTGAAAATCTAGTTGATACCCCAATTAATCGGTTGCAAAGATATAAAATGCTCGATAAAATGGTCCAATCTTATTGGCAACGTTGGCATACAGAATACCTCACCTCATTACAAACTCGTGAAAAATGGAATATTTCCACCAATCCTATTAAAAAAGGCCAAATTGTTATTCTGAGAGAAGAAAAACTTCCCTTACTGTGTTGGCCACTCGCTGTGGTAGAGGAAACCTTTCCTGGAGCCGATGGAGTCTGTCGGGTAATAAAAGTAAAAACTAAAACTGGTACTTATATCCGCCCAGCCATACGGGCTTGCCCGCTACCAACTCAGTAGATAATTATATAATATTAAATTAGCTTATTTAGATTAAATACATATAGTTTCATACAAATTTAAATTAACCTCATATATATCAATAAACTTAACCGCACTAATAATTCCTCAAATAATAATTCTCTTTGCTCTTTGTCATGTTGGAGAAACTCCAAGGCGGGGAGCATGGTTTGGCCAAACAAACAGTCATACATTTATACACACAAACACATACGATTTCCGAACGCATCCTTCCCCCCCCCCCCCCCTCTCCTCGACCTGTGAACACGCCAGCGCCATCTACAGTCCACTCTCGCGCACCGTTGATTTAAAATCGATAAACACCGCACCGCTAAGAAAACTTAAAAATAAACTCCTAAACCTCTCAAGTGTTGTGAAAATTGTAGAAAAACCATTATAGTGCTTAGCCCAGCAAAAGGTTACCGAAGATTGACTGTGGTGTACTTGAACCAGCGCAAATTTCACCGTACGTGATACAGGTACCTCTTCCATACACCTATAATATCAACCAACTTTCAAAAAGGAATATGTTGTTCCACCCGCATACTTTACCGCTACCCGTTACTAACCCGCAAATTACTTATGTTTTTTTTACACAGTTGTGTCAAAAATAGATATCTAGGGTGCTTTAATTTTATTAACTTCACTTGTAACTAACTGATTAACTATGATATAACAGAATCTTAGAAGTCAATTTTAACCTACTACTAATAATTGTCGAATTGAAATGAAATTTTATATTTGTAGTTTGGATGACAGTTGAATAATTTGGTATCATGGAGCTGATCTGATAATGGAGCCAGAAAGTGGATAGTGGAACTCTTCAGTGGGTACAAGTACCTAAACCGCTCTAGTTTGGACTCATATGATTCGTTTTGAATTTCAATAGTATGCACTATGTGATCGTAAACATGATAAACCTACAATGGGAATGGGAACGGGTTGCTGGAACACACCGATAAGTGCCAGGCCTGATTTTCGTCTTGAGGGTGGTGGCTTGCCTGACGGTAGTACATGCCCTAACAGCATTTATAGTTGTCTCATAATGCTATAGTACACAGAAAGCTCAACCTTATTGTAGGATTTTACCAGGTAGGACTAATTCTTCTGCGAGTGTCCATCTGGGTGGGGACCATCGTTTTGCTCGTTTATTCTGCCACCAAGCAGTAACGTGCAAGTATTACTGTGTTCCGGTTTGATGAGCAACGTAGTGAATTTACTGGGCTTATTAGGCTTTATATGTAATGTCTCAGGGTACTGAGTGCAACGAAAGCCTTGGTGTTTCAAAGTTCCGAGTGGCACTGCAATTGTTATGGCCTGGCGTTTTGCTTACCATAATATATACCGTTCGGCAAACGACCCGCTCGTTTCTTTATCCGACAGTATATAAAAAAGGATTCGTACTTATGGATTGGCAGCCGAGTCTCTACTTACGAGTCACCACCGCTTCAAAGTTATCGTAGTAGGTAGTCACCACTTGTTTTTGTTTCAAAGGGGAGAAACCAAGTTCTGTTCCCTCACCATGACTTGTTGAAACAACGGCGACAAATTGGTTTGTAAAAACCACTGGGGCCGTACTCCGAAAACCGAACGTCGAAGCTTTGGCCGACTGATAGACATTTTCCTACCATGCACGAAAGACAAAATTTCGAGTGCAAACATCGAATCGAACGTTGGATCCGAAACACTTTTATAGTAGGAAACTGCAATCCGTCGGCCGAAGCTTCGACGTTCGATTTTCGGCGTAAGGCACCTGGAACGTTTTTTGGACATAAAATCCTTGGCTTGTGTAACCCTTTTGTTTAATGACTCCTAGGTAAGGACTTACCTACCTATCTATAAACTTGTTTTGATTACGATGAGAACCAGATTAATATAATTAACTATTTAGCGGCATTTTATTTATATTTCCTGTGTTTTTTATGCTATTTCATAATGAGACTAGCTGGTCGTTTGCCTGATGGTAAGCATAACGCCTAACGGCCCATAACAACTGCACTGCCACTCAGAACTTTGAAACACAAACCGTCTCCTTTTTCGATGTCAGTATACAGGGTGAGTTTGAATTGGTATTAATATACCAATTCCTGAAAGGGGATCATCAGAGCCATGGTTGTCGACAAGATGTGAGAACCTCCTTTGGAAAAATGGCAAACTAATTTAAAAAAAAATAACTTCAAACGGGAAGTGCACAACATTTTCTGACTTTTTTATAAGTCTTTTCCAATTAACATTGTCAATTAACAAAGTTCAACATAGTTCAAGTGAATCAGCTCATCTAGAGCTGTCCGGAAGTTCTGTAGTAGAATTTTGACGTAAACTTTAAGTGCGTATTCTTTAATGAAAATTTCCCAATTTCAAAAACAGAAGTAGATTAACCCCTTTTCGAGAGAACATACCAATTTAAACTCAGGTTGTATATGTTATTTATCGGTAAGCGACCTGACAACAGCTGTGCCACATCACTTCAAATATTATCAGTAAATCAACTTACTCGGGTGAAATATTATTAGAGACACTTTTTGTGAGCCACGGGAATACCTATATCACGCGCGTAACGAACGAACGTCACAAAAAACTTCCCTGAAATTGTTTTTATTTTCTCGTGGTGTTCCATTTCCCCGTAGGCACTAATGTACGCTCATCTTAATTAATGAATGGTGCTGAGTGTACGGATTCGGTTGGAGTTACGACAGTGCTACAGAATAAGCAAAATGCTCTGAGTTTGCGAATGCGAAAGATTTTATTCGAGACTAGCCTGCTGCCCATGGTTTCACCCACGCGGAGATATTGGATTTCATGTTTTTTTTAGCGTGGAACCCTAATTCTTTTTGTAAAATAAAAGTAGCCTGAATTACCTACTCCTTATAACATCAGCTATCTGCCAATGAACGTTTTGGAGATTAGCTAGAACAAACAGACAGACAGACAGAAAGAAAAAATCTTTTTTGTTATAAGTGCTATAACGTTTACGAAAAAACACGTTGTCTGTTGCTTCTTTCCTGCGTGAAACAGGTAGGGACAGGGAAGTAGAGATAGGGAATTAGGGATAGAAATTGTGAAAAAAATGTGCACAGAATTTAGCTAGACCGTACGTAATTTTAGTGCATACTATTGGAAGAAATCCATCATCAGATTCTATGTAACTCCACACAGCTTTGTATATCAACATAAGGAACCATCTCCACGTGCGATTGATTACGGTACTAAATTATATGACGCTCGTATCAACGCGTTGTGTAAACTGGACCTAATAATAACGTATAAGAGCCATAAAGATGGCTGCGAGATAGAGTTTATGTTTAAAAGACAAGATGATACTCTTGGTTTCATCTAGTGCACTTTCTTAAATACAATTTGTTTAGTGCTTTGCTCGTGAAGTCTGCCACCAAGCAGTAGTTTGTAAGCATTACTGTGTTCCGGCTTGATGAGCAAAGTAGCCAGTGAAATTTGTTTCTCAGACTTAGTACCTAATGTCTCATGGTATAACGAGCGCACTGCAGTTCCGCGCAGGCCTTTGTGTTTCAAAGTTCTGGGTGGTACCGGAAGGTGGCCACAGGAACTATGTAACGAAAGCCCCCGCATCGGGTTTGGGATCGTTTGATTTGTCTTTGTAAGAAGTACTTGTTATGGGCCGGCGTTATGCTTACCATCAGGCAAACGACTAGCTCGTATAATAGTATTGCGCTCGTTATTGTGAGACAATAATGATGAAATTGAATGGAAAATGAATATTTACAGTTATTCCTTATTATTTTCACAATATATTTTTATTTACGGAATCCATAGTACATAACGATATTGGTTATAGAAAAAAATAATTTTACTGATACATATTGCCAATTACAGATTTTTACTTTATAAACAGTATGAAAATAGCGAAAAAGGTTTTATATATGCGAAACGATTCATTTTACGTTTTGATGTATTAAACTCGCACGTACCTACGTTTTCATATACTATTTATGACGAACCATAAAATCGTGTCATATGAATTTACGGGATCATAACACTTGAACTTGATAAAATTGTCGACATTCAGAGATTCAAATTTATATAAATTCAAGAAACTGCTTACACTTATATTTATATCCTTTTACAGACTTTACATGACATGGATTAGTATGGTTGATGCCAGACTTTAACGCGCCTCGATAAAAGTTAGCTGCAATCTGCACCACAATCGTATTGATGTTGAGTAATAATGTAAACATAATACATTTCCTTCCGTTTGGTTTGGTTTGCTTTTGTTAGAATAAATAAACTTATGTATTACATGAAAGCGTGAAAGAAATAGCTGACTGCTTTCTATTTATATGTAAGATATAAATTATATGTATGGTACCTATAGTCATTTTGTCATATTTTCAAATTTAAAATCATTCCCAAAACAGTAGTAGTATTTCTACGCTAGATGGCAATGGTTCATCTTTGTGCCGAGCTCTACTTAGTCTTGTTGTACTTATTGGCCTCTGCCAGCATTTAGGTCACGTATAGCTCCAACCAGACGTCCTAATAGTTCTTTATGAAGTCATCATCATCAGCCGGAAGACGTCCACTGAATAGAACAGAATAGAAAAACATTTATTCAGCACACATACAATGTAAACATAGAAAAGCACATACATGAGAAGAATATACACTTACAATTTAAGACATTACACATACAAACAAGAAACGAAGAAGTGCTGAAAAGGTCGTGGCTCAGCAATAAGCTGATTGTCAAATGACTCTCAGCGCTGATTTTCAGCCAAGGCCTAAAAAATAGGAGGCAGAATACAATAGGTATAATAGGTATACTGCTGAACATAAACTTCCTCCATAGAACGACATTTGGATTAGCTGATCACCCCTTATTGCATCTAACGGTTCCCGCGGTTTTGAGAAGGTCGTCGGTTCGCATATTGGAGAGCAGGCCTACACTACGTTTTCTTAATTTATGCAGTAAATCATATACATTAAATTGCAATTCTGAAGCGCATTAAAGTTTGGCGTGGACACTAACGGATACACAGTATGACAGGTGTATTGCTCGCAAACTTTATAGACGTAAAGATATTAGCGCATTCTTGTGCGAACAATGTCCGTAACAAAATACTTGAGTGAGACACCTGTCAGCGCTGTAAGGTTTATTAAACTTTCGCCCTTCTTCCTTCAGAGTTTATATATTGATTATTCGGCGAAATAAACAGGGATGTGACGAGTTTGAACTAGCTGTGACACTGTTATTTAATATATACCCACTACGGGGCTTTGTGCATAAAATAAGTTTCACGAGAAGAAAATACACACTTTATCGCCTAGAATTGGCTTCAGATTAACTGTGTCGAGGCGCGACAGAATGATGTCAAAGTTGGATGAAACATTTGATTCATTGTCAACATTGAAGTATTGCTTTATGCACTGTAAAAGTCCCTCGACCTATCAATTACCTCACGAGGCTTTCAATTGGCTGAAATGAAATTATTTAGCAATGCCATTCCTGTGAAATTTCTGGGTTCAAATTGTTGATATACCTATTATAATATTAATACACTATTTGAATTTTAATCGCAGAGGTTGCCGTTCCTTGAAGAGGTATGTATTAACTATTAGTATAGTGAAGTAAGATTAATAAAAGCAATAGGATATTTGGGTCCATTTTTTTTAATGATGTCATTCTGACTTGGCGTTCAAGAGCAGCTGACGCAACAAACATACTTAATTATCGACAAATTTTTATCTCGACGGTGGTTATTTTTTTTTTATGTCATTTGGTAACGAGACGAGCTGGTCGTTTGCCTGATGGTAAGCATAGCGCCGGCCCATAACATTTGCAGTGCCACCCAGACCTTTGAAACACAAAGGCTTGCGCGGCACTGCAGTGCGCTCGTTACCCTGAGACATTAGGTATTAAGTCTCATAAGCCCAGTAATTTCACTGGATACTCTGCTCATCAAACCGGAACACAGTAATGCTTGCACACTACTGCTTGGCGGCAGACTGCACGAGCAAAGCAGAGTTATATAGCAAGGCGAGCAAGGCGAGGCTATAAAATGTCCTACCTAAGTATACAACCTCGTATGCTCGTAAAGTCTGCCGCCAAGCAGTAGTGTGCAAGCATTACTGTGTTCCGGTTTGATGGGCAGAGTATCCAGTGAAATTACTGGGCTTGTGAGACTTAATACCTAATGTCTCAGAGTAACGAGCGCACTGCAGTGCCGCGCAGGCCTTTGTGTTTCAAAGTTCTGGGTGGCACTGCAATCGTTATGGGCCGGCGTTATGCTTACCATCAGGCAAACGACCAGCTCGTCTCGTTACCTAATAACATAAAAAAAAAAAAAAAACCCTGAGTTTAAATTGGTATGCTATGCCGAAAGGGGTCAATCTTCTTCTGGAGGCAAGCAACATTTGTTTTACGTTTTTATAATTAGGAATTTTTTATTGAAGAAAAGGCTTTTAAATGTTACGTCAAAATTCTATACTAAAGATCTTCCAGGCAGCCCTAGATCAGCTGATTCACTTGAACAGTGTTGAACTTTGTTAAATAATTATATTGATAAGAAGAGACTTCCGTGCACAGCGTGCGCTTCACGTTTGATGTGAATTTATTATTTTGTATGGAAATTTTCAATGACGTATTTCCAAGGGAGGTTCTCACAACTTGTCGACAACCATGATCTCATGACAATTCAAACTCACCCTGTATATTTCTTTACCCAAAGCACAAGAAATGTTAGACTCTTGTGACAAAACCTATTATGAATATACCCAAAGGCAAGAAGACAGTTAAATAATTTCTCAGATTTTTGAAAATAATTTATCTAAAAAAACTCGTTTCTTCGTTTGATGAGAGTCAATCAACCTTCTAGCCTTGCGTTTTCCCCTTGAGGCACTACAGCCAAGCGTAATTTTCACAGTTACCGTACAAAAGACTTTATTTCGCTTTTTATTCGATACGTGTCCATTTCACGAACTGGAATTGACAACGTTATTTGCCGCGAGCGATATAAGCGAAACACGAATAAACGAGTGAGCTAAATGTGTTTTAGTGTGCAACTGGATTTTATTTTATTATATTATTTGATAACAAGACGAGCTGGTCGTTTGCCAGATAGTAATCATAACGTCGGCCCATAATAATATTGCAGTGCCGCTCAGAACTTTGAAACACAAAGGCCTGCGCGGCATTACAGTATGCTCGTTACCCTGAAACATGAAATGTTATGTCTCATAAGCCCAGTAATTTCACTGGCTACTCTGCTCATCAAACCGGAACACAGTAATGCTTGCACACTACTGCTTGGCGGCAGACTTCACGAACAAAGCAGTGGTAACAACCCAGACGGACACTCGCAGAAGAGTTAGTCCTACCACTAACAAAATTAATGAACACTGGTTATTCGTTGCAGATATATTGCATTTTTACATCAAAGCTTTGTACGAATAAAACCTAATTTACCTAATATAGACGTATAAAACATTTTACGATTTAGATTTTATGAGCACTTTAAAATACACTTCGTAAATACCGCGTAGAAGTTTTAATGGGCCATATTTTGCAGTCGTTCCAAATAATTGTATAATTAAAATCCGTGGCAATGTTGGTAACCCTGCCAACACGCATCAGTGTTCATGAATTAGGTACTTAGGTACTATGTTCCGGTTCGTACTATAGGCATTATGAGACTGCAGACTATGGGCAAAAAGCGCATTGCCGCGGAGGCCTTTCAAACATCTGGATGTTTCAAACACTGTAAGCGTCATGCTTACCATCAAGCAAACGAACGCACAAGGCAACAATAATATTAAAATAGTCATCATCAGCTTCCTGCCATTTTCCTATTTAGTATTGACATTTTTTATACAGCCAGCCGCCTGCCTGACACCGATTCTTCTTGGGAATGCTATTATATGTAGTTGGTTTGCTCGCCACCATGCGGGTGACCCATTGCGCTTTATGATGTATGGACTGAGTCTTAAAAATTCCCGGAAAATGTTCACTGCCTAACGTCGGCCCCCTTCATAGCGATTTTGCCATAATACAGTTATAATGTTCACTGCTAAACGTCGGCCTCCTCCAGGAAGGGGGATTTTGCCATAATACAGTATACATAATACAGCCGGGATCACACGGCTTAAAAAGCTCCCTTAGTCGCCTTTAATATACCTTACCTACCCATCGAGATACTAACCTCAAGAGGCGCAGTGACGTTTGGTTTGCACGAAATAAATTCCACCATTTTTGCCTAGACGTAATGCGCTCTGATTGGCTAAGCCACCGCCTCGCGCAAATTCCCCGTGTGCTGATACGCTGACCGTTTATATATCATAGCAAAATCAATACCTACATTGTTATGAGATTAGATAGTACAGTATTTCATCTCTCAGGGTTAGTATCTCGATGACCTTACCTATAATCCTAAGTAAAAAAAGTACCTATAAATATCATCATAATAATTAGGTTAGTTATAGTATAAATTTCGAAAGACTGGAACCTTGAAAGCAATCGTGTTAGTTGCCATCCGTAAAACTGTGTCAGTTAATAATTTGGTTAGTTCACAGCTCGGCCGGTATAGAACGTGATGGACCGATGACATAATTTCCGCGCAGTAATTACTAGCAATCCGATTTCAAACATGCCTGAGTGGCTGATATGTACTTTTGACTAGAGTTGTGAGTTTATGAGGTACTATGACAGGAACTTTGATTATAAACCTTAATAGATATACAATACGGCCATAAGCAACAACACTCAAACAAAAGACTGAGGACGCAGCTCAACTCCATTTACGTCAGTCAGTGCTGTTAGCCACAAATTATATAGGGTATAGCGCCTCGCACGTCACCACACGAAACGATTTTGTAAAAATATGACGAGTTTCAGGAATCAAACTAAATGAAAATCAAACCGCCAAGGTTCTCAATTCAGTGGTTTGAGACACGGTAAAGACTGTATTCACTACACATACACTATTGAATACTTATACAACGTGTTGTCTCTTTCGATTCAGTTTAAAATTGTCAAATACCAACAAATACAAAACATTGCATAACTATATACAACTGTTATAAGTACACTGTTTATTTCCGCCTGCCCGCTGTAGGTATATTTGCTAGGCTCCATAGCTAAGTTGGTAGTAACCCTGTCTGCAAAGCGAGGGGTCCCGGGTTCGATTCCCGGCCGGGGCAGATTTTGTGTAAGCATAAAGTTTGTTCTCGGATCATGGATGTTTGTGATGTGTATCTGTGTGTGTCCATACCACCTGCGACACAGGGAAGCCTAGTGCGGGGGTATGAGTGTAAGCGTTTATTTATTTATTTTATTTATAAGGCCATTTGGGTCTTACTTCCTTAGTTATCACTTTTGTATATACCACAGATCTCTTGTATACCTATACAATTATACATATTATTTACAATAAACTTTAACCAAGAAAATGTTTTTCGAGCAAAGCTCTTGGGTCTAAGAACTAAAAGTGATTATTCATGTTCATGAAAACAAATTGTATTTATCATAAATTTTTTATTCAAGAAATAAAATTTACCTCTGTTTTTTTCTAAAGCCAGCGAGCGCTTGAAGCCATTATTTTATCATTTATTCTCGCATTCTCTAGACACTGTTGAAATAAATATTTATGATCAAGGTGAAACGTCTTTTAGCGTTCAATATTAACTCCTACTTTGAATATTACTAGACCTACTTAAAATAAAAATATTGTTTTACCTAAACTGAGAGCAACCTTTTCTCGATTCCGAAGTTTTTACATTTAGGAACGTTATCTTATCTCAAAATTGAAAAAAACACACGTTAAACCTGGGTTAATCACTGTTTAACGCCTAAACATGCCTTAGTCGCGCGATTAAATATGGGCAACCACAAATCCTGATTTAAGTAGTGTCTAACCGTTGTCTAACACAATTCTGTTGTGATATTTCTAATCATTTTTAACGTTTATTAAACAGGCGACTAAAAATGCTTTTTTTATGGAAACACTATTTGTTTTTAATTTTAAACAGTTTCTACATTTGAATAACAAAAATAAACATTCGTCAACTTATTTTCGTATACATAAAGCGATGGAAGTGGTTTATCAATGATGGTGACATGTCCAATTCGCAAAATGGCCAACTTCATAGGTAGGGAGCCGGCCTACACTACGTTTTCCGGTTCGTAGTTGCAACTCGAAAACCTTTAAAAGATAAGATACTTACTAATAAAATAAAAATAAATTAATAATACCTCTAATAATGTTGCTGTTTTTTATTTATAAAGTTTTGTTTAATTTTGGTTTTAATTGATAAATTCTTAGTTTTTTATTGAAATGTAAATAATCCTATGTATAGACGTATATTGTTGTATATTAAACTATATTCCTCTAATAAAATTTCCAATAAAAGCTATTATCTCAAGAACGCGCTGAAATACGAAGAGTCCCTTTGTATAATATAGCGTTTGTTCCAACACACGTCAGTTTCAATTCACTCCAACATAAGCCAAGTAATATCCATCAAAGGTAATGGGCACAGAGCCGTGCAACAGACGGCTCGTTTGGGGGATGCGGCCACATTCAACAAATCGACGCACATTTAACGTCAAAGTTTCATCTTGCTGACGTTACGTTCACGTTAGTTTCACCACGTTTCGCCTTGGTACCACAAAATAGATAGAGAACAGAAGGGATGCTTAGTACTTGGCGCGGTAAACGGTCGCGTAAATCATCTGCGTTGAAGAAAGATTAAACTGTTTGAAAATAGCTCAATCGCGAGTCTTTTAAAACCGTCTGATATTTTTTTAAACTATTGGATAACGAGACGAGCATGTTGTTTGCCTGGTGGTAAGCATAAAGCCATAAAGCATAATTTTTCATACAAAATCTTCACGGTCACTTTAGAACGCGTTAAGGGGCTGTAATAAGCCATTTTTATGTATAATCCTTTTGTAAAAAATAATGTTGAAAATGCGTTTTCTTTTAGTTGAACGTTATTTCGTTGTTTTTATTTGCGTTAGACGATTAAATTTCTTTTCTTTTAGTTACATAAAATATGGTTGTTGTCGTTCAAATTATTGAGCATTCGAGACAAAAGAAATTTTTCGGAGGCATTTTTGCTAGGTTTATTCAAGATTCTGGGCCATTTCTGTAAAATATCTTATAGATAAGACTTTTCTATAAACACTTAGCTATACTGCCGTATATTTTTTGCTGGTACTATGTATGGGAACGGATGTTTGTACACAAACAGGACGTTTTGCTTCAGAGAGCGCCTTAACTTGTTACGAAGTTCACACTAGGGCCTCTGGTGATATTTCCCTAACTCGGGTGTCGTAGGCGCATGCAACCGTTTAGCGAGCCAAGTACAAAACGTCACTTCTGTTCTCTCTCTATTCTGTGGTCACGTACACGTTCATGTATATTTCGTGATGAGTCACATTACGTTTTGCTGTTACATGTGAAATATCGCTGATGTTGATTAAAACTGCCCCATTTGACTGTAATGGGGTTACCTATTACTATGTCTAGTATTAAGGACTATACATTATGTACCAAGACATCATAGTTTACGTAGGTATAGGCCTGTAAATGGTCCAACAATTTTTGTAGATTGGTTAGACATAGGTCATTATCAGCCTCTTACGCTCCCACTGCTAGGATACCGGCCTTCTCTCAGAGAGAGGTATGGGCCACAATCCACCACGCGGGCCTAATGCGGCTTGGTGGATGTCACATGTCCTCGAATTTTGTGGTTCTTGAACATGCGGGTTTCCTCACGATGTTTTCCTTCACCGTTTTAGAGCGAGTGTGAATAATCCGCACATAACTTGATATAAGTCATTGGTGCAGGCCGAGTCGAGATCCGAATTATGGTGCGTCGGATTGAAAGACGCACAAGTTCCCGCTCGGCCACATTCGCTCTGCAGATATAGGTATTTAGCTGTAATTTGTTGAATAACTATTAAACAATAAGATAGTAGAAAACACAGGTAGAAAACAGGTTAGTCGATTATTTACTGGTGCTTATCTGGCTAGCTACCACACTCAAATGAAAATCTATCGCTGAGCACCTATTAGTGTTATTCGGTAGACGCTTTTGAGAGAAAGTTCACATTCTTTCAGCGTATTTGGTACGTTCAACCACATCGTCACACTGTCAACTACAACTTTAAAAAAGTACGAACGTCATAAGTATTTTTTGTACGGGTCCAGCTGGTTGAAACCGCGCCTAACTTTGTTTTGAATAGTGCCGTGTTGAACACTGTTTTAAACTTTCACGGTTATTATAAGTAATTCATGCATTGTTCATATTTATCGTGATTATTATCATATTCCCGTGAAAATTATACTTGCAATAGCGTCGAAATATTGGGTTCACAAAGCTCAATAATAATGACGGTAAATATCTAGTTACAATGTATGAATGAGTTCTGTGTTTAATTCGGTAGTATCAGCGGGCAGTGAGAGGTAATACATTCAAAACTACCCTCACTGAGCAAAAAAACACAAATTAATATCTAGTCAGATATTAATTTCTGTTGTAGTCACAACACCCTTGATGTGCGAACTCACTACTACACTATAATCTATTGTTGTGTTGTAGTGCTACTATAAGTCATTGTCGCTCCAAAAACATAATCTTATCAAAATAACCCTGATAATACTAAAATATCTCTGTTCTTTATAAAGCGGAAAACCGACCCCCTTTTCCTTATCTTTGGAGTCTATAATTAGATTTGTATGCTTAATGCTTTTTCTAATACGAAGATATCTATTGTTGGGTCGTTAAATGGCAACGTTTCTGATATTTTGGGTACAATACTTTTTGGGATTCCGACATCCAGAAAAAAACTACATTGTGTGTATAGATGAGATGGAACACATACAATAACCATAGTACAGGAGTTTTGGCGGGTATGCGAAAATGTGCTGTTGTTGATTTTGTGTTATTTACTAAAACCTATGTTTGTTCGAGTGTTAATGTGTAATAATGGTGGATTATTAACCATTAAGTGTTCGTAAACGTGCATGAGTGAAAGGCAAATAGTACAAAGACGAAAAACGTGTATTTTCGTATTCTATCCAAAACTCCATAGAAGCATTCAGTAAGGTATCCACCGCTTTACTGAAGCGTCACTTTGACTCGACCGCGCCTAGACTAAACTTTAACGTGACGTTGACGACTTTCATGCACCAAAACTAGCGATTTATTATATAGTATTATTTATATAACTTGACACTGGCTAAATAGGCTAATCACGTGGACCAAAACCAAAACAAAAAACAACATAGTATAGGGAGCTCATAGTATTTTCAAAATTTTGTCGGAGCGTCGTTGATCGACGCATACCCAAAATGCTGGTACTTATCTGGCTCAAGGGATCAGCATTGCGATCCAATCATGGGCGTATTTACCCTTGGGCCAAAAGGGCCATGGCCCGGGGCGGCAGGCTGCTAGGGGCGGTGCAAGCAGAAGAAATTTATAAAAGACTACGTATAACTAAGGCTCTTATTAATGAACAGTGTTAAACTGTGTTTTTTCTCTTTCGATTCAGTTTAAAATTGTCAAAAAAAAGGCGGTGGGGCCTGCAGGCCCAGGGCGCTGAATCCTAAAATACGCCACTGGATCCAATGAGGCAATTCCACCATTATGTACGCTGCCAACTGATATAGGGCCAGAACATTTGGTCTATCTACAGGCCTATATACAATGGCCATAGAGGCGCTCTCTGTAACAAAACGTCCTGTTTAAAACGGAAAGGCCCTGCGCTGCACTGCTGCAGTGCGCTGATTAATCTGAACGAACGCCCAGTAATTTCACTGACTACTCATCTACGAGATATTCTTCATGTTCTGAAGTGCTGATACTGCAGTGATAGGCCACCGTTCTGAGAATGGTTCGAACGCTACAATGAGGTTGAACTTTTATGCTGCCATTACACGGCCATACATGGTTGCATTTTGCTTTCAAAATAAACAATGGTTTTGCAACCAATTTGGATTACGAGGTATTACACGCTAACGCACTATTTGAAGTATCCATCAAAAATCCATCAAAAATCCGTGAAAAAGACAAAAACAGCAATAGGGCTGTATCTTTCTCTCCCTCCAAAGTCCTGCCTGGGCTTAAAGCGACGACAGCTCAGTTTTACGCTACATACATTTGCGCACTATACCACGCGATTACCGCGGCTTCTGGACTGAACACGCAGTGGTTGTGAAAGCAACACGCAGTGGTTGTGTCAACATTGAAGGGCTTTTCGATTTTTGTTTTATTATTTCTTTTTATATGTGGTGTAGGTCTCCATGATCTCAAAGGACCAACTTGATACATACATCTCCAAATACATTCATCTACTTCTGACAGTGTACTGTAACGGTAAGAAATGAAGACAGAATTTTCCCACAAAACGTGGGCTTTCATCCAATTTTGCCGAGAAAAAATTATTTATTTACCAAATGTCTCATGCTCTAATACATGAAGCGTACTAATATATGAAGCGGCAGAAAACCATATCTACCAAATTTGGTAAATTGTTTTCAGTCTCATTTTCCGCACGAATTAAGATCTATAAATAGTACCTGTACCTATTACAGAGTCTGTATGTAAAATGATCAATTTGCTTCGATTGAAGCGGTCGTGATCGGTCCGCAGTCGGCAGTCGAGCAATGGTACGAGAATAATTATCTACCCAGAAGGATCGCCTCGAACAAAACAATAACGTATGTAGCCATTTTATTTTAAATGCATGAGTGCGCTGTAGGTTACCTCTAATGCTTTACTGACATACGCTTCTAGAAATTTTGATTTTGTACATAAGGAAGAAGATACAAATTTAGTTATTTGAGCTGATAATGTGATCTTTAATAGTACATGCCTACTACTACTTACTAGCAAATATTGTTGAGACAGCACTTGGTGAAAAATAATACAAATTTCAGTATGAGCCCCTGCAGATTGCAGACTTTCTATCGGCTGATAGTTTAGTTCAGTATAAAGATATTTAAATATATCATCAGTATGAGTATCAGTACTTATATGTATCAGTATCAAAACTATCATTATGAGTTTAATAAACGGATTATTATTGGATAACGATATTGAAATATCATTATCAGTATTTATCCCGCAATATTCGAGTTTGTGAACAGACCAGCAATTAATTCCCGCCGATTGAAACAGCCGCAAACAGCTCCACAATCAAGCAATGCAATACGAAACAATTAAAATCTCAATCCCCACCTAAAATTAATTTCAGGATAAAACGCTGATTATTTCAGCGCAGGTGGGATTAGAGGATTGTTATTCTATTTGTATTCAATTAAATTGAACCGTGTTCCAATTTCATGTATTATTCATGTCCACGGCCGTGTAATTGTGTTCGGAGTGGCGGATTTTACGGGGATTTGGTAAAAATATACGATCTGCTGCGTAATGTTAAAATAATGATGTGCCGTCTAAAAGTGAAGTGCCTGAGCAGCCGGGTTTTGTTCATTTTTGTGAGGTTCGCGGAGATGAGATCTTACCGGATCGATTTTTAGGACCCCAATCTGTGAATCTTGACTTTCGTCGTAATCGTTGGAGGTGAAAATAATTATATGGTTTTGTATAATAATATATTATTTTATATTGGTATATTTTCGTAGGTATTTCTTGATTAAAACTTTCGTAAGTATTACTCATTTATATATTCAAATATTCAATATTCGGTTAAATACATATAAATATTCGTAGGTGTTGTATAAATGTGCGACAGTATTTTTTTACAATTAGGTAACGTGGGTATATTTTCGTAGTTATTGTATAAATGTGCGAAAGTATTTTTTTACAATTAGGTAACGTGACGGGCCGTTTACCTGGTGGTAAGCATAACGCCAGCTCATAACAATTCTCGCAGCTCGTTACCCTAAGATATCAGGTAGGTATTAGGTAAATCTCTAGTAATTTCATGGACTACTTCGTCTAACGAACTGGAACACAGAAATGCTTGCATATTCCTGCTTTGCAGAAGACTACCCGAGCATGGCACCGAGCGGTGGAACCCACCCATATGAGTACTCACTGGAGAGACCTGGGACGATGAGGAGTTTACGAAAGGTGGTGAAGCCTTGCGAAGCCTAGCCTACCATCTGACTACCATCTGGTAGTCAATGGAGTAATTATCTAGTAATTAGTATCATCAGCCTAATACGATTCCACTGCTAGGAGTTCTTCTCTCAGATATGGAGTATGGGCCAGAATCCACCACGCGGGCACAGTGCAGCTAGCCGGGTGTCATATGTCTCTGAATATTGACAAGTGAGTTTCTTCAAGACGTTTTGGCTTCACCGGTTCAGAGCGAGGCGAGGGTTAAAAATCCACATAGCTTGATATAAGTCATTATTGCGGGGCCGAGCGATGATTCTAACACTGGTGCGTCGGATTGAAAGTCGCACACGTTCTCCTACTAACTATACATTTGTGTTTTAACTGAATTTTCACCTCAACATCTAATGATCGCTGACACTTCCATGGCAGACTTGTGGATAAACTAAAGGGGATCGCTCATTTATCGTTCCATTGTGCTCCGTGACAAGGGTCAGGTTCGCAGTGGGCAGCTCTAGTTACGCAAGTAGCACTCCATCAGCTTGGTATCGCTAGTTAGAATCAAGATAGAACGTAAACTTGTGCGATTTGTAGGGCTTGCTTGATCACTGTTTTGACAAACGAATTGAAGCAATATGGCTTAGTGGCGAACAGCTTTCCCACCAATCTGTATAGGTTCGAAGCCGGTAATGGGACATATCGTGATAGAATAACATAATGGTAGCGCTCGTCTCGCTAAGTACCAACCTCAAAATGTTTCACATATTTTATTGGGTATTGAGACTTTTTTACAGCCTACCTGATACCAACTCGACACGTTAATTCTTAGAGTACATATGAGCCATAAATCATTACGCGGTTTCGCTTGTTGGACGTCACAAGTTCTCGAATTTTCTGATATTTAAACATCCCTCACGAAGTTTTTCTTTGCTATTTTAGGTGAGAGTGATAAATACGGGCATAAGTTGATTTACTGGGTTACGCCGGGATGCGAAATCTGGTGCGTCAGATTGAAAGCGGGAACGTATGCGACATTCCCGCTCTATCACTCTCGCTCTTCTGTCATGCAGATCTTAAAATACCTATTTACTTTAGGCTGCGGCTTTTATCCCATCTCTATTAATTTGTTAGAAGCTTATTTACTGTGTTCCTTTGTTTGGTAACACTAACTTACGTTTTAGCGCAAGGTTTCATTGTCCAAGAAACCGTACAAGATTTCCTCCAAAATCTGTTTGTAAATTCGGAGCCAATTTCGAAACTTTCGGCTCAATATATTTGCGAGGTTTATATCTTTTTGGATAATTTGTATTTTCGTTCAGAAATCTCCAGCTAACAGCTAAATTATATTATAACTTGGACCTCGTTTTGTATGATGTTTTTGACTTTGGCGTCGTGTCGTGTAAAACTAAGTTAATACGCATCTAACTCGAGATTTTGGGTCACGAAATGGATGATGGCGGTCGTCATTTTTGTGCTTCCAACATTTTTACTAGGTGGTAGGAGTAACTCTTCTGCGAGTGTCCGTCTGGGTTGGTACCACCGCTTTGCTCGTGAAATCTGCCGCCAAGCAGTAATGTGTAAAGGCATGTTTAGGAGTTACACGTGGTTTTCATTTGGTTACACGTTCAGTAAAAGTGTTTTTTTTGTGGTAACACGACTAGTGTTTATGTAATAAAAGACTATGAGCCCGTAGAAGTTAAAATTAACCAAATCACTACATGTAAACTAGGCATTGGTAGAACAAAAGAAAAGAAAAACATCATATCAAGAATTTCGCAGTCAACATCGAATGCTCCCATAGCCTAGTTGGTTAAGGCGTCTGGTCTAGATAACCAGAAGACGCAGGTTCGAATCCTGTTGGAAGCGAAATTTTTGTGATTTATATATTTGTGTGAACATCCGCTAGTGTCGGTTAACACTATAAAATATATTTCATTGGTAGAAGTTCACAGGTGAATAAAATAAAAGAATTTACATGGGGAGTACAATAATATACAAGAGAATCAAAGTCGTGCAGAAAATATATCAAGGCAACGACAAAAATGCTATACCTAAACTTCTGGTACAAAATATCATTATGGGTATAATAGCATTTTATGAAAAAAAAGTCGTCATCGTGTTTTCTACGTGGCTTATTCACTGATATTTCAATATTTTCCCTTTCCCGGGAGCGGTGACATTTGATCTGTTGGATCCAACTAGCGGTAGATATTGACATTTATCCGTGCGAATAACGTCTTATTAGAAGCGTATCGTTTTCAGGTTTGATTTGGTTATGGTTTTATATTTCAGTTACACGCTTCACTAGTGTACTGAGCTCCATAGCAACTGCCAATAATATCATTATTGGAAAATATCTACCTATACTACTCAAACTAATATTATGAATGGATGCGAAAGTAACTATGCCTGTTTGTTTGTTACGTTTTCACGGTTAATCCCAGAAGCAACTTTGATGAATTTTGGTATAGAGATAGATTGAACCTTGGTGAATGACATAGGCTACTTTTTGTAGCAAAAATAAAACTGGAAGGCGGTGAAACAGGGTATAGAGAACGCACCATATCTGAAGTTAGGGATACGAATAAATTAATATTTATAAATTTATATTTATGCTTTATGTAAGAAATAAATAGTGTCCAATAACAAAGTGATCCAGAATAATTCCGTTATATTTTTATATTGATTTACGCAACCAAAAATATTTTTACACAACTAAAACTGCTTATAATAAAGCGGAAACCAAATTCGATGAAAATATCATTATATGAAAATTCTTCCCCCATTTTTCCACCTTTAGGGATGGTATTTTTTTACAATATTTATATGGGACCACCTAGAGTATAACCAAAACCTTTCACACAATAAAAGAATATTGAAAATCGGTGAACATACATAAAAAATATATCTAACAGTCGAATACCTTTTTTGAAGTCGGTACATCCTCTAGGTATTTTGTAAATATTTGCCACAACACGCTCAACCGCAGTCTTTGTCAAAAGACAAGAGTCAAGATATTAGACGGAGCGCGTACCAGCAAAATTTCAATGGCTCAGAAATTACACGCTCGGCATAATAATTACGAGAAAAATACACAACTAGGCACTACTGGAGTATGCCTATTTAGATTTAAGTTAAGTTTGTTCCCCCTAATTTGGTTTCACAAGTAAACAATAAGGGAAGAATAATTAATTTCTGTCACGTTTCGCCAAAAATAAACTTTCAAACTTATTTGGCCGACAATTATTTATTTACTCTTTTGTTATGGTAATGTTTTTAAATTTCGAATTCGAGAGATTGTCCTATGGTTTTTTTCTTAATGTACGAACAGATATGCTCATTACTGGCATGAAATGAGCATTTGCTAGGTACTGACACATATGCTTATATTAAGCATGCTTAAAACTAGCATACTCTGCTTAAGGGGCAAGTTAATTTTTTTATCGTTTCGTAAAAGTACGGTCAGACGTGCTCATTACTTACTACTATCAGCCTATTACGACCATTTGTTCTCTTCGCTAACACTGCATGTCGACCTAATTGATCGGTGTGGCATAGGTGCTCATTGAACGCAGGTATTTTTATTCCATTCTTCAGTTATGTTCGGATTCAAGCTGATAGTTTCACAAACTGTAACTCGAGAAAATTATTGTTAGCGCGATCTGTACATTATTTTGAACGAGAGCGGTCCTTGTATCAAGCCGATAATCGAAGTTATGTTTGGAAGATGTGATGTTGCCAGGTGTATGTCTCCAGTATATAATTTGCTGTTTTTTGTAGTCAGAATCGATAGAAAAATAATGGTTTTATCTTGTTTGTTCTCAATTGCGCAGAGAAAGGAAAGGTTTGTTTCAGTTAGAATAGAATAGGCTATCGTTTAACCTCTATTTCACCTATTTCATCCTTGTAAGCGACGATACAGTCAACAATTAAGCCAGTCACTTTACACCAGTAGCTGCTTGCTTAGAAGATAACTATTCACTCTTTGCTTGTTAGATGAGCTCAAAGTGTACGGGAAGGAAAGAAAATCACGAGACAATTTTAATATTTGTATTGGTTCATTTGTATTCCATCTTCTTTGAGCTCCTCTATGAGCAATGTAGCCAGTGAAATTGCCACGCAGGCACCTCTGAAGTTATTAGTGATAGCGTAGAACATATTTCAAACGAGAAACGATGGGTGAGTGGGGTAGCCTATTCGCTATCTCAGTCTCAGTAATTTATAGAGATTAAAAAAGTAAAAATTATTTTAATGACAAAAAATTGGAGGCAAACTGCTCAAGATCCTCCTGGCTACTGCTCTGTTACTTGAGCTTAATTATTGTCAATATTTTTAATGTAAAAATTGTAAAAAGATCATAATTATTTGAAAAAATATGCTGGTGATTTTCTTCACCTACTCGAACGGTTGTATAAATGGAAAGAGTATCTAGAACCATTATTCCAAGAACGCTCTCCTGGGAACCATGTGAACAAAATAGTTTTGAATTCGAATTGAATCCTCTAAAACTTAAATTAGTACTAGAGCACATCTAAATAGCCTTCGTCTCCTAGAACAAAAGCCTCTATAGCACTCCAAACTCAAACACAACGTAGAGTTGTCAACCTATCTTCCCCCTACAAAGTCCTGCCTTACAATTCGCACCACTGTTCCTTAGTCCTTAGCTCGGACGATCCTATTATAACGAACCAAGACTGTTACTGCATTAATATTCAGTTACAAGGCTCTTGCATTTCTAGACAGCGTTATACCCTACTCGCTAGAACGTAGTTTGACTTGGGGAGGAATTTAGGTCAGGGATTATGGAGGACATTTATAGCTTAGAGCTTCAGGTTTCAGATAGAAAAGCAGTTTGATAGCTTAGTTTCGTTTTTTAAAATTTACAAGCTTTTATTGCAATGTTCTCGTAACTTGTAATGTTTGTAAGTTGGTTTGTTTAGGTCAAATATTCAAGCCAAATTTGATCCACTTCCCGCTGTTCGATTGAGCTGAAATTGTACATACATGTGTGAATCGGATGACAATGCAATATAATGATGCCACAGAGCTGGTCTGATTATGGAACCAGAAGGGCTACAGGAACTCTGTATTGAAACGACGTAACCCCATCGAGTTGTGCTCGTTTGATTTGTCTTTAAAAGAACTCTGATCCTAGATGATGTCCAGGGTCCTGGTGTTGGAGCCGGAAGGGGTTCACAAGATTACTACATACTACTACTACTAATTGCTACAATTATGTATTTTATAAAAGCTTCTCTCAAAAAATGTATTTTTCCACTAAAACATATTATCTTTTAATACTAGGGTATTTTAGCGTTTTCATACCAATTGTTTGCGTGGTGGTACGCAGATTATTATAGGTAGAGATGCTTGGTGGCAGACTTCACGAGCAAAGCGGGGGTACCAACCCAGACGGACACTCGCAGAAGAGTTAGTCCTACCACCTAAAGACTGTGTATGAGTTTGTTTACATTGTTGGATAAGTATAAAAAACCATACCGTATGTGTAGTGTCATAGTATGTCAAGGCCAAGCTATGTAATATACCCACAACCATTTTCTTTTGTTCTTTATATAGTGTTATATGTTATTGGATGGAAATAAGCTAAAAATAGAATGAGAGCTGACTCTCAAGAGGTGCTCTGCAACATAGTTTCATGCAGAGGATGGTATCTAGTACAGGTGAGCACTAGATACCTTACTATCATGTTGGTAGAGTAAGTTTATGAACAACAGAGCCAACTGCTGTTCAAAAACTTATCAATTTTCGTACAAAATTCGTACCTAACATTTTAATATCATCTGTTGTTCCAAAACGTAATCCGAAATTAAAACAAGCTGGTGTTTCCGTAAAATATTTAAATCCGGACATTGTGATTCAGATCGAGTCGTTTTAAAATTCTAAACACGCTTCGCTTGACCTCAGAATTTTATTAAAATCCCATTATCGGCGAATCTCGGCAGACGATTTTACAAGTTTTCAGCTTTAAAATCTCGAAGCTCAAATAGTTTTTTTTAATCTGAAATATGCCTTTTTTTGACCACGCTCTCACCTGATGTTAAGCGACGATGCGGTCGACGATGTAGCGCGCTTGCCTAGAATAAACCTATTCACTCTCGTCTTGAAAACGCCCAAATTATAGCTATTGGGATACACAGAGGCCGGCAACGAATTCCACTCCTTAGCCGTCCGTATAAAGAAGGTTTAAGCAAAACGCTTGGTATGGACAGGAGGGATATCAACCATATACGGGTGACGCAGTGCCGTGCCTCTAGTCGTCCGTTGGTAATTATTATAAACTGTGATTTATTGTAAACTAGCTCTATGTAAGCTTCAGCTAGTGTTGCTGACCAGTAACTTGAACGACTTACAATGAATCTGATACACCTGAGTTCTAATCAAGGCGCACCAATGACTTATATCACATATGTGCGAATTTACCCTAAAAAAGGTGAAAGAAAACTTTGCGAGGAAACCAAAATTTCAAGAACACGCCACTCTGGGCCCGCGGGAGTTTTGTCAAAATGTCATAACAGGCCCAAATGAGAGCTCATCATAATCTTTCTCACTTACTCGTCTTATTTTAAAACTAGCTGTGCCCTGCGGCTTCGCCCACGTAGCCTAAGTTACTCCTTGTTACATGAGCTATCTGCCAGTGAAAGTCCCGTAAAAACGGTCCAGCCGTTTCGGAGATTACCCGAAACAAACAGACAGACAGACAAAGATTTTACAAATGGTTGATTTGTTATAGGTTACCATATAAACTTTCATATGCATTTAGTAAAAAGCTGTTACTTTGATATTACAAACAGGCACTTCAATTTTTCTTATTTGTATGGAGTATCGATGTATATCAATAAAAAATATAGAACAAGACAAGATAACAGATTGGCGGGTATAACAGATTACAAGCTACCACTGAACCATTATCATTTCAGTTCGCATCGATTTGGCCTTCTGATAAAATTGTATTAGTCTTCAACTTTACTTAGTTACGTTACATTTCAAAATCGTTGAGCACCAACTCAAAAGTTTGTTAAAGAAAGTTAGTTGAATTTAGTTCTGACTATTAAACCTTTAGAGACGGCGCGTAGCTATAAAGAGCACTATAGCTTGCGGTTACATAGACAGTTTGGTAACATCTGAATCGAATTAAGATGTTTGATCTGAGTGGGTTCAGGAATTTCATTGAAACTTGGCGTTAGATGTCCCCAACGTTCAATAAAAACTCTTTGAATCTTCACCAGAATAGATTTCCTTAAACGGTATTGGGTTCTATCTAGTTGTTGGAACACTTTCTCGGTAGACCGATAATTTCGAATTGTTCCGGTCTACATGTTGTGGTTCCTGACAAACCTATTATACGTACCAAGTGTTTTTCTTCAACCTTCATCAGTCTAAAGAACGAAAGTTTCAACTTAGACAATCTCTAGGCTAGCTGCCTTCAGCTGGCTAAGCAGCTTTTCCATTTTTATTTGGCAATTAGTACCAAGTGAGAACCAAGCATTAAGTCAATCAAGCCAAGACTCATTATGCGTCATTATATATGGCAACCTATTCAAGTGCCGACCTAAGTATTCAAGTTCCATTTTTGATTCTTTTCTGTCAATTTATTTAAAAGAATAAATAAAAAATGCATTTAAAATATAAAGAGAATAAATACTTTGAGCTCTACGACGTGAAATCTATTCCATTTATTCAGTGGATTGAAAAGTTTTAAAGTGAAATAATATTATCTTTCTTTGTATGTTCGTAGAGATTCTTTTTTCAAATTGAAGCGTACGGAACGAACATAGAGCTTTTATTGTTGAACTAATAATTTGAGAAATATTTATAAAATTATCTTTACTTAAATAAAAAGCCCTATAGCGTCTGTGCCCTTGAAAAAAAACCAGAAATAGTAGATAAGAAAAATGTTATTTGATACTTTCTTAGGTTATCTAAAAGTTTGAAAGGAATTCAAATTATGTCTGAGTTTAACACTGTAATACATATAGGGTGCCAAATAAACTAGCCTAAAGAAAAATAACCGTTCTCCGTACAAACTTTAACACCCTCTTTCGCACCCTTAGGGGTTCATAGTGTCCATCCGCATTGCAAACAAAAACGATTGTCTATGTTTCAGATTTCTTTCTGTAGTGGTTTAGGACATCTTTTTACATAAATTACGTTTATTGTTACGAATTTAAATCTCTCCTTGCGTGCCATTTTGGCCTCCAATGCTCTAAAGTTCCCTCTCACACCACGTTCATTTCAAGCTAGTAAAGTGAGTTTAACTTTTCCAGTAGAACCAGTCCGTTAATTTTAAGACAGCTAGAAGCAGCAAATCCCAACTTCAAGTGAAAACAATACCAGTATCTCAGCACAAATGAATTTTCAGAATTACTCGTGCGTCAAGCGTCCCGAGAGCCCCTACCAGCACAAAAGAGGTTGCTTAAAGTGGTTGCTAACTAACACAACTGCTCGAGCTAGCCTGCGCACAATAGGCCAGCTACCGTGGAGCTAGCCTGTTAAAATAACAAGGCTAGCTAGATATCATTACTATTTTTTAACATATAACACTTGCGGAGTGCGTAACTTGCGGAGTTTTGGCATAAACACGTCGTGTTTCAGCGCTCCAGAGCCGGCTTCCTTTTTTTTTTTTTTTTTTTTTTTTTTTTTTTTGGTTTCCCAGGGAAAAACTCCTTTGCGAGCTTACCCCTCCGCGCCCCGGGGGGGGCTACGGAGAGAGTGTGGGACTCACGCTCGCCCACGCGCAGCCGTCCTACCCACTAAAAAACCCTGGGACGTTTTCCGGCTCAGCTTTTGGACGGGGTCGCGGTTCCGCTTTCGCACTCCGCACAGGACCCCGTCAGCCGTCGTCCGCCCCCCAGGGCGGACCCGCCTCGCGGGGAGAGCACCTCTCCCCCGCACGGCCAGGCGATGCGCCCAACGCAAGCGCATCGCCTCCGCCTCGGGAGGACCCTACCTATACGCAGGTGAGGGACGCCGAATGCCCCCGCATCCGACGCCCCAGGTCCTCCCGGTGGAGACGGAGGGGTTAGACCGCGCCCCCGTCTCCGTGCTCATGAGAGCACCGTCAGTGGCGCGCGGTCGCAAAAGCACGGCCGCGCGCTCCACCTCGTCTCGGTCCGGTGCAGAGGGGGGCCGTGAGTCACCCCCTCTGATGTCGAGTCCGATGTTGCCCCCACCCCGATTATGGCCAATCAGGGCGAGGGGCTTCCTCCTTCCGTGTCTCGTCCGATATTTGGCGCGCTGCCGGCGGGAGCAGGGGGGCATACCCAAAAAGGTATCCCCCTGGTCCCACGCCGGTGGCCAGCGCGCCCCTCCTCGTACAGCCCCCCCAATAAGAGGGGCTGTCCTCCTCCTGGTCCCGTCCGGTAATATTTGGCGCGCTTTTCCAGCGCGCCCCTCCTCGTCCAGCCCCCCCAATAAGAGGGGCTGTCCATCTCCTGTCTCGTCCGGTCGCGCGCTGCCAGCGGGAGCAGGGATACCTGGTCCCACGCTGGGAGACAGCGCGCCCCTTTCTCTCACCATCGGTGTGGCGCGTCGCAAGTCGGCAGCGACGCGCCCGTCCCTCTCTGCGGCCTTCGGGTCCCGCTCAACCCCTCTGCCCCATCCGCTGTGCCCTCTGCTGACCCAATCAGAGGGACACGCGGAGGGGCCCACCTCGCCGGGGCATCAGCTACCCGTCAGCAACCCCTCCGGGACCGAAAGGTCAACCAGGAGATGTTGCTGACGGGTACCCAGGGTGCACCACGTGGAGGTTCCCCGGCATAGCACCCCAGAGCCGGCTTCCTTAGTGTACCTGAAAACAAGTTGCATTAGACGTCGCCTATTATACATGAAAATTAAAAATAGGTAATTTTTTTTAAGATTCTATTTAACTTTTAACCTACTATTTTAAATTTAACCTACTTCTTATTGTGGTATCAAAATGAAACTTTGTATGTATAATTGTATATATGTAGTTTGGATGATAATACATTAATTTGGTATCATGGTGCTGATCTGATGTTGGAGCCAGAAGGTGGATAGTAGAACTTTTCAGTGTCTACAAGTAAACACTTCGGGTTTGGGCTCATGTGATTTGTTTTGACGAGTCCATAGTGAAGACTGCACTTGGCGTCGAGGTTTTGATGATGGAGCCAGGGAGCCTAAGTGTTTTTAGGTTCTTTAAACTAAGTACATATAATTCTTTAATCTTTTATTTAGTGCAAATCCCTTTTTAAAGCCTTTAACTTCGATTGTTTTTGTTTATTTGGTAGGGAACAGGTGGTAAATTTTTCGACCAATTTTCTAAAAAGTAATGCTGAAATTCCGGACGCACCTTTGATTTTGAAGAGTTGATGACAAACAATATAGCAAAAAATGGTTTTAAAAAAGATGTAAAGAGAAAATATTCCTCTTTATTCCCATTGAATATAAAATTTAGAGATAAAAAATGTTCCTTTATTCAATAGGAAGTATTAAACCAGCTCGCCACAATAGCAAGCTTGCGCAGACTACAATCGCCGTAATACCCGATTCAAACTCCCGCTTTTCATAACTTACCCCCATACCTCACCCCCTCCTCCCTCATTCCCTGCAAATTCTAAGTCCCCCTTTCAATGTCTGTTTATCTATCAAGCCAGCTCATAGGTATTTAGAGTCAAGAGAAAGTTTTAAATTTAATATTTCTTTATGACGCATCTTTTACTCAATTGCTAGCTTAGTGGAGGTAATTTATAATTGGAGTGGCTGTCATATTTAAACTTTCACAGTCATTTAGTATTTCACATTGTAGCAAACATCATATCACAGAAATTGCAAGCATCTAAAGGGGCCTTTAATAAAATATGCGCAATGCATAATTGATAGATAAGCATCTATTAGGTACGGGCCATGCGCAAACTATGGAAAAACCACCGCATGATGCGTACCGTAGCGTCTAATGTGGTGCTTGGTGGCTGGGTATTCGAGGGAGTGAAAGAGACGCACAGTAACCGCGTCTACGATCTGTATTCAAATAAAAGTTTCACAACCACTATAATGGAAAAAATTACACCCAAAAAAACAAACGAAAGTGAACAGACCTATCGAAAAGAATTTCGAATTTCAAATCCTGCTTCGATTTCGAATAAAGACTTCTTATTTATAACCTCCACGAACAAATGGCGGCGCTCATTCACTGTCACTTCTTTAAGGCGTCTGCGGCGAAAATATTCCGTTTCCCTTTTAAAAGAAGCTCATTAACTGTCGATTCAGTTTCACCTGGGCGATCAGGAAAACGCTTTAATGTTTTCATTGACCTTGATTGGTTGGGAGCTTATTGCCTATCTCACCCGCCTGATTGGGGCTGGTCCTTTATCAGATAACTTCGTTTGCCACGTGGCTGGTTTAGATAAAAGTATTGGTAAATGAGACTTCTGATTATGGTGTAAGGTTTAATTATAGTATATTTTACGAGAAATATTCATGTTCCTACTTAGGTTAGAAGATTTTTATAACTAGATAATATTGGCCATATTCATAAGCAATGTAAATACACACAAGAGAACATAAACATTTTTTAAAGAGTAGCTGTGTCACACGGCTTCGCTCATGTAATAAAAGTAAACTAAATTCATCCTTATAACATCAGCTATCTAACAGTGAAAGTCTCGTCAAAATGGATCCAGTATTTTTAGAGATTAGCAGGAATGAACGGATAGATAAAGATTTTAAGGTGTTCTCTGAAGCAAAACGTCCAGTTTTTCGTCGCAAAATTGTCCGTTCCCATATATATTACCAGCAAAAAAAATACAGTACCTAGTATAGCCAAGTGTGTAACAGAACAGACTTATCCATAAAATATGTTCAAAAAATCTGTCTAGCCATTTCGGAGACTAGCCGAAATAAACAGACAGACAGACAAAAATTTTAAAAATTGTCCACTAACCAAACCATTTCTGGGGAATCAGAAACTAGGAGTACGAAAATCGAACAACGCCTAAAGACATAACTAATACTTGCGCCCTGTTTGTGCATAAATATATAAAACAAGCTGATGTCTGCAGTTTCACTCGCGTGGGGATTCCCCCAGGTACAGTGCATTTTTCCGGGATAGAAAGTAGCATTTGTGTAACTCTCCAATCCATAAACTATATGTCATAAAATCACGTCTATCCATTGCTCCGTTGCTGAGTGAAAGAAGGACAAACCAACAAACTTATGTATAGAGCTGATTATTATATGCGGATAGATAATGGAAGTTAAGTCCATTGACTGCGCCATTGTTAGTGCTTCAATGGCGCAATTTTGATTGTAGTACCGATTTCATGACAAAATGTTCGTTCGTTATTCCGTAATTAAGAGTAGGGCTCCAGGAGCACGTAGGCTTTTTATCTGGGTGAAACTGCATCGCGCTTGTTATCTTGTACCCTGAAATCCGGTCTCATGTCTCATCTGCCCAGTAATTTCTGAGCGTGTTTAGTTTTGTAGAGACCTCCAATTACGTAATATGAATCTACCATGAAAATTAAGTGCCGAGATTGAGTTTAATAGGTACTTAACACAAAACCCCGTAGATGCACTGCACGCAGTGCACAATCCAATTACTGGATTAGCTAAGTGGGGTGAAGTGAGGCGTCACAACATTATGAACTGCCTTATGAACTACTTGATGTACCAGTGCAATGGCTTGGATGACTATTTTGAATAATACCGGCAACGATTTTTTTTTCGAGCCGTTTCTTTTCCCAGTTTTTGTATGAGCTTTTTCCAAAATCTATAAAAGCAGTTTTGAATAATTTTAAAATTTACCATTACTAATGTATTCCCTGGAACAGGTGATTGGACTGAAATTTCTGCATATATCACCGTTTTGCTCGTCTAGTCTGCCACCAAGCAGCTATCTGCAAGCATTACTATGTTCCAGTTTGGTGAGCAAATCAGACAATGAAATTACTGGGATTATGAGACAGTACAACCCACACTTATCGATACTTATATAATAATTTACGTTAATTTGTACGTTTGTTGATTTGACTTTATTTCCCGTAGCAATATAGCAACAGACTGACGTGATTTTGGCATAGATATAGTTTATGGACCGGAGAGTAATATAGGCTACTTTTTATGAACGGTTCCTCTGAGAACGCGGGAGAAACCGCGGCCAAAAGCTAGTACCTAATATCCCAGGGCGCAATCACATACAGTACCGCGCATGCCTTGTGTGTGTCTAGAGTACTCACGGAAGAGGTAGTCCTACCACCTAGTAAAATTGGTACCTAGTTTAATAATGTTAACTGCCCCATTCAAACAACAGTTAAACTTTTTAATAATAAGCATTAATCGTGAAACCCCAAGAAATTACTAGAAACTAAGACGATTTGCGGAATTCAATTTCGACTCAAATATTTGTCCACGATGCCTAAAGTTTATCACTTCGAAAGGGAAACATTCCTAACGATTATTTGTTTTGAACCGTCTTGGGCACTCATTTCCCTCCGTAAACATTATTTCGCAAACGTTTTCTTTGTTAGTAAACTTTCTAGACGTTTCGATATCGTTAGAAGGGCACATTTAAATCGGCCAACAGATTTGCGTTGTCTGCGGTACTTTTAAACTTACAACGGTACTTAATTAGGTTGAATGGTAGAGAATTAAGTTGTTTAAAATACACGTAGGTACATCTCAAACGTTTCACTGCCAACGGAATTCGAACCCACGTCTTCTGCTTATCTAGACCAGAGACAACATTCCTGAGATGATGACATTCTTTCAGTTTCCTAAAAATACAAAATTTTAATACAGTTACCACTTTCAATAAGCAAATATACGGAAACCATAGTAAAGGAAAACAAAAATTGGGTGTTTAATTATCAACTTTATCAAAACACGTTTATAAATAACAGAGATAATTCATTGCAAACTTATTGTTAATGTAGCTTTGTAATTTTTATTGATCGAGTAAATTTGGTAACAACTTGTACTTACTGATTACATCAAGTTTATCAGTAATACCATTAATAATGACATATATATTTTCTCAAGTGCCATTTGATTTGGCTAAAAAATTTAACAGCTATATACGCCTTAAGATACAGAAAAGCTTGAAAAACAATCAAAACCGTGATCAAACCAATTAGTATTAATTCTTGTACTATTATCTATTCTGTGGTATCAATGCGAAAAAATATTAGTTGGAAGACGTTGATAAGTAAATATTTACGTCTAATTTTCCACTCTACTGAATTCGGTCCAAATTAAGGTTGGTCTTTGAATATATTATTTGCACGGAGCGTGGGTGTCACATAGTCGTGAGACCAAAAAGAGATTAATATAAGTTGATTGCCAAATGTCATGATTTCATGAATGTTATGATGCTAAGTAATTATGATTTGTAAATAGGCAAATTCGGTAATTTTTTAACGATGGCAAAGAAAATCTCTCGAGTGATGACCACGAACCGTAATTCGTAGCTCAGGACGGCCCCACACTACACGGACCGATCATCTTGGCAAAACCGTGGCATTGTATGGCAGAGGCTTGTGTTCAGCAGTGGACGTCTTCTGACTGATGATGATGATGATGGTCTCACAATGCACATTGTATCATCTTGCATCTATGTTCTGAAAGGTTCATCTTCAAAAGTTCAACTGTACTGTCACAGATTAGGTCATAATTGCAACTAGAGCTGTTCTCTCTATTGTGTGGTTGAAACTACGTAGAAATTTGAATAGATATCTGTACACCAAGAATACTAATAGCAGTATAATATACATACATATATATATTTTAAGCGAACCACAATTCTAAAGTACGAAAGCGATTCTCATTATCGAACTTTAATGTATTAACAATTCCAAAGCCTATAACTCTTACAAGCACCTTCTAAAGGGAATTAAATATCCATTTTCAGGAATTGCCACAGCCCTTGGCGACCACAAACCACTAATCTATCGTGGAAGCCTTACTATGCCTATTTGCTTTACCTACAGACATCGACGAAATAAGCCAGTAGAGGAGTAAAAAGAAATGCCACATTGTAAGTACTAAGCAAATCCAGCACTTTTATCATTGCTATCCAATTTTTACATGGAACAGTTCTTTGCACGAATTACGGCAAGAATAGCGCATTCACAAGGACTAACTCTTCTGCGAGTGTCCGTCTGGGTTGGTACCACCGCTTTGCTCGTGAAGTCTGCCGCCAAGCAGTAATGTGCTAGAATTACTGTGTTCAGATTTGATGATCTAGTGAAATTACTAGGCTTATTAGACTTAATACCTAATGTCTAAGGGTAACGAGGGCACTGCAGTGCCGCGCAGGCCTTTGTGTTTCAAAGTTCTGAGTGGCACTGCAATTGATATGAGCCGGCGTAATGCTTATATTCTGCTCTTTATATTCAGTACATATCAAACCTGTTCGAATTTAATCGATTCTCATACATTTTCTTTGTTTTCACGTGTGATCTTGCCAAGCATGTTATACCATTTTACGAAAAAAAAACTCAATTTCCTGAAACGTATCCGGCTTCAGGAAATTGAGATATTTTGCTGATGCGAATTGATTGCTCAAACAAAACAACCTCTGAAAATTGACTCTATAATTAAACTGAACTGGAAAGAATGATCAATAAAGTAAAGTAAAAAGTTATTTATTGAAATAAATAAATACTACAACAACTAATGAATCCATAGGCTTCCGAACTAGTAGCAACTGTGTTTCAGGAGCCAATGAAACAATCAACCTTACATAATTATGTGTTCTTGCTTCGGCAAAAGTGGTCCGTTTTTATTGATCCCGTACCCTAAAATACCGCAATACGAACACCTTTCTTAATATTAAAACATTGATTTTAGTCATTTGAAAATGAATTTTTTTTTTTAAGATTTTAATTCGTTACACGTGTTGAATAATGCCATGCCGGCGAATGATTACCTGATTATTTTATAAGTGATTTTACACCGATGCCTAAACAGAATTAAGAAGCCAGTATTAGATCTCTACTAGACAATTTTCTCGAAACCTAAAAGTTTATTGTGTAACGATCGCGGGGACCCTGACCCTGTTCGGTGTTCGGTACTGATTGTTACGTCAAATATAACAATAATTCATTTTTATGGCGGGTACGCCGCCGTAAAGAGTAACGGGTGAATTTCACACAAAACGGTTTGATGGCTCACGCACACTGGCACGCGGCGGTATTTAAATAAAAGCAACGGGACGATTTGAAACAATAATAGGTAAGCTATTTTTGCCCCTCTTTTTCTCAGCTTTCATTGAGCACGGAGCGCTTATAGGACATGGAATAGTAATCTAACTTTCGTGAGCGCTCTACCGGGGCCCATCAGCGGCGCAAGTACGGATCTTTTTAATCGATAAAATTCGATAAAATTGACAGTTCAAATCGATAAAGTGGGTTTTATCGACTTTTATATAATTTATCGAACCTCGATACTATCGACAAAAGTTATCGAATAGCTAGGTCGAATCCAAAGAGAATATAGAGCTACTACAATACTTTACGATCACGGCTTCGTACTCGCAACATTCGATTCGATTCGATTTGTCGGGTTTTTTGATTCGACAAATTTATCGAACCGACTTCCGTACTTGCGCCGCAGGTTTGTTATTGTCTTTACACAGTTTAGTAACGTTAAACAATGAAATTAAATAAGTAATATAATTTATGTAGGTTAGTTAAAAAACTAACAAAACTTTAAACCACGTTTGAAATTTTCGTGAACTGGTGTGGGCAGATAAGGCAATCCGAGTCTCCGTACCTAATTCAATTTCGATTAGTAATCAGTAGATTATATCAGTGCTAAAGCCTGTTTTTGAAGTGGTTAAACTAAGTTTATAGTGGCCAAACGTCAACCTTTAAAAAACCTTTTGACTCTGTCCTTTTTAATCGAAAGTAGTAAGCACTCTAAACTGGCTAAAAGTCTAGCTTTTTTTTTTTTTTTTTTTTTTATGTTATTTGGTAACGAGACGAGCTGGTCGTTTGCCTGATGGTAAGCATAACGCCGGCCCATAACGATTGCAGTGCCACCCAGAACTTTGAAACACAAAGGCCTGCGCGGCACTGCAATGCGCTCGTTACCCTGAGACATTAGGTATTAAGTCTCAAAAATACACCTGTCGAAATACACCAATAGGGAAACTATTTATTTACTTCTGAGCATAAGTTTAGGTACTGTGCGTTATTAATAATATGGCTAAACTGTGTATTGAAGCTATTTCCGATGTTTGAGGTATGGTTAACAGCTGGGAGCAGTTTGATTCTATTTATGGTAAAGAGTCTATTTTCGATATTTGATGGAATCAGGCCTTACTTTGCGGAAATCCATTTTAAATAAGATTATTTAAAGTGAGTAATTTATAGTTTCAATTCCGCAATATAGGGTTGGCAAAGCCATCAGTAACTGGGAATAACCAGTAAGGGTTGGCAAAGCCATCAGAAACTGGGAATAACCAGTAAGGGTTGGCAAAGCCATCAGTAACTGGGTATAACCAGTAACGGTTGGCAAAGCCATCAGAAACTGGGAATAACCAGTAAGGGTTGGCAAAGCCATCAGTAACTGGGAATAACCAGTAAGGGTTGGCAAAGCCATCAGTAACTGGGTATAACCAGTAACGGTTGGCAAAGCCATCATTCAGTATAGATCGAACTTAGGCCATTAGACATTCTTTATCGCGGAATTAAAACTATAAATTACTCACTTTATATAATCTTATTAGTCTATTTTCGCTGTAATGTTTGTTTAGTTTACCTAATTAAGTTTTGCTAAGTATTTATAAATCAAGGATAAAAAGTAGGTCATAGAACATATTATACTATGACACGATTCGCCTCTTGCATCCAACGGCTACACGCAGTTCTGATCAGATCGTCGGTCTACCAAGTGGGAAGCCGGCCTACATTGCGTCTTCCGATTCGTGGTCTAAACTCAACAACCTTTCTTCACAGGCATCTCACATGTAAGTGGGTGGACATTATAAGAGTCGCCCTAGAAGGAACTTTGATTTAGTCTTGAGCCTTCCTTTGATCTCTATCGATGATTTTAAACTCCACCACTGACCTAACCTACTTCCAGACCTACAGCATACCTCATTATTCGTATTATAAATGCGAAAATATGTTTGTTAGTTTGTCCTTTCACGTAGCAACGAGCAACAAATCGGCGTGATCTTTTTACATGGAGATAATTTATGTGACATTGAGTTTTTGCCTGGAAAAGTTTATGGGTCCTGTGACACCACGGGTAGCAGTTACTTAGTTTAATAAACATAACACGTTATGTCTCAAGTTTACTCATGTGACTGTCCTGATTCAATACTAGTACTTGCTGTGCCTACTACACGGTCTTCAAGGCAATTAATATGTCATGTCATTTTAATACAAGCACTCACTGTGGTAGTTAATTGATTTAGCATTTGCAGGTGAGTGACACACTTAAGGCAATTTTGCATTTCATTACATTACAAAATTACTATAGATATTTGGCATGCATATTTAATAGGCGTAATTATGTACAAATTTATAATTTATATGATTTTATTTATTCTATTGGTAACAACACATATCGTATATTTGTTACCAAACACACTGATTATGGGAAGTATTTTTTGCGTAGCGTTTTCCGGGATAAAAAGTAGTCTACGTTACTCTCCGGTCCATAAACTATATGTATGACAAAAATCACGTCGATTCGTTGCTACGTTACTGCGTGAAAGAAGGAAACCAACAAACGTATGAACACACTTCCGTATTTATAAGAAGTAGGAAGTAGGGTGAAGCTTTGCTTTTGACGTTTTGAGCAATTAAAAATTTAAATCCCTCATCTGACAAGTGTAAATATAGTCGTTACATGCTAACTGTGTCTCTTCTCCTTCCTGCACTTGTTCCATTTACATGGGGTTGGAAAAGTTGTTACAGACATACTGCTTTTAGGTTTGGCAATTTTTGTTACAGCCGCCTGCAGTATACCAAGTGGTAGGACTAACTCATGCGAGTGTCCGTCTGGGTACCACCGCTTTGCTCGTGTAATCTGCCGCCAAGCAGTAATGTGCAAGCATCACTGTGTTCAGGTTTAGTGAGAAAAGTAGTCAGTGAAATTACTGGGCTTAGGAGACTTAATATCTAATGTCTCAGGGTAACGAGCGCACTGCAGTGCCGCGCAGGCTTTAGTATTTCAAAGTTACGAGTGGCACTGCAATTGTTATGGGCTGGCGTTATGCTTACCATAAGATAAAAAAAGACCCGCTTGTCTCTTTATCCAATTGTATAAAAAAAATGCCTGTTACCAACCCTCCTTCGGAAAATTCTAAAAATTTGTTTAGCATTTTCTCTATGTATAAAAAAGTATATTTTGTTCTTTGTCTGGGTGTTGTGGAACCATGATTTTAGATACCATGCCAATCTATCACTGCTGATAATACAATACTATGGTATTGTATTATCAGCAGTTATAAATACAAAAACAAATACAATAAAAGGGGCAAAGCCTGACCCAACAATTTACACAATAAACAATCGACGATACGTCTTACCATGTAAGGGAATTAGTGAATAATCCAGCACAAGCATTCCTATGGCTTCCGTATAAATGGGTCACAGTTCGGACAAAATACTGGCCAGAACAATTTACTTTGACGAGTTTGAGGTAGGGTTACCACATCGAAAGGGCAACACTTCAACGATGACCTTTCAAGGCTGAACACAATAATCCAACTTTACTTAGAAAATTACCATTTAAAATGGATAGGAAAGTATAAGTTTGCTCTATTTTAATCATGTCACGAACACAATTTCACCCGGGACCCTAATTCAACTAAACAAATGATTAAGTGACAAAGGTTTCGTCGCGAAATTATCGCTTTAGGTCATTGCTGTGACGAACGGCAGTCATCAATAAACCATTGTTAATTTTCGTATGCTCTTCATCAAAGTGATCATTTTTGCGACAAAACGACGTACCATGGAAGCATCCTCCTTTCCGCTAAAAAGTGGGGAAGTTTGCTGTGACGCCATTTACCGACTGATTTTGATCATATTTGGCAGAATCATTAGGTACTCAATTCTAAGCAAGATGGTATGAAAACAAAAGCGAAAGAGGTGAAAAATAATTTTATATTAATTAGATTACCGTCACAAGATGGAATTATAAGTACTACATGATGCACGGACTGAACGCAATTGTTGCAAAAAAAATTGTAATCGCGAGGTCTACGGTTCGCAGAACTATTATTTTACACTAATTGATAACGATCGAGTCGCTTGCCTGATGGTAAGCATAACGCCAGCCCATACCCAGTAATCTATAAATTTCTATAACTTGAAGCTACTACCTTCGTCGAATTTACTACGTCCGCTAGCCAGGACACTTGAAAATACCATATCACTACGCATGGTTGTTTGACGATTCACTCAACGCATTGCAGGATTTTTCGACTAAAGGATCGGCAGGAAACCCCACGTCACTGAGTAAGCGTAACTCTTTAGTAAAATATTACCAAAATCCCTCCGTTATCGTTTTGCATTTCGGCCTTTTAAAAATGAAAGATGCCGACATAAGAAGAACTTATTGCAAACCTACTTTCAAGTGATATGGTTGCGTTGCTATGAAAAGAACTCTAGGAATTCCTTTGTGGATACGGATCGGGAAGTTTTCAACTGTAAATATGCGCTGTGAGTAAGGAAACGCTGACTGGACAGCCATTGTGATGGTATGCTGAATGCAAAAATGTCTACTTATGCAAAGGAATTGGGAGTATGTAAGTAGGATTCCTTGTGTGAAGGAATATCGAAAGCGGACATTCCATGGCGGTGTTGAGCACATTAAATTTTATTGCTGATATTTTAAAAGAATTCATGGCTGTTTTATTTTAGTTCTTTGGCAGTTTTCGTAATAGAAATTAGTTTCAAAATGGACAATAGGTACGGCCACTGTACCTACCTAATCTGCCGCCCTAGCTAAGACAACCGTAATTATAAGTCGTCCAGTTTACTTACGGCTGTTATGCGTAGTATTATACTACGCATCTTTTCTTTACGTTGTCTTAGCTAGGACGGCAGTAATATTGATATATACTGTGACATTTTGAGGAAAACCATAAGATTGTTATGGAAAAATATACTTTTCAGGAAAGCTTTTATAAAATACGTACATGGTACTGTAATCTTGTGGTTACCTTCCGGCTCCGTCATCAGGAACCTGGTCATCATCTAGGATCAGAGTAATTGTCAAGACAAATCAAACGAGCCCAAGCTCGATGAGTTACGTCGTCGTTCGGTTACAAAGCTCTTGTGTCCGTCTTCCAGCTCCATCATCAGACCAGCTCTGGTACTTCATTATATTTCATTGTTACTCAATTTACACATGTATATGTGTAAATTTTTTTTCAATCCTTTCAATCCGACGCACCATAGTACGAATCTCGACTCGGCCCGCACCAGTGACTTATATCAAGTTATGTGCGGATTAATGACACTCGCTCTAGAACGGTGAAGGAAAACATCGTGAGGAAACCCGCATGTTCAAGAACCACAAAATTCGACGACATGTGTCATCCACCAAACCGCACTGGGCCCGCGTGGTGGATTATGGCCCATACCTCTCTCTTTGAGAGAAGGCCGGTATCCCAGCAGTACGAGGCTGATAATGATGTAAAATTTCGACTTAATCGAAAACGGTGAAGTGTGTCTAATTTAGCTTGCAAGATCTGACCCATACTTACAAGGCTAGTTAAATTGAAGCTTGTAATAAAAAGGGATGAGTAACCAATGGAAAAGCCCAAACCTAAGTGAATACACGATCTCTCACAGACATCTAACAAGAAACCTTTTCTGTAAATGAAATGTAACAAACTGTAATATGATTTCTGAGGTCCAATAAGGCACGGCGACCTGTTGAAGCTAGATAATATATCCGGCCATTTGCAGCCATTCGGACACTTTTGGCTCACTGCCAAATGATAACGGTTTTATAGTTAATCTAGAAAACTACGTGAATTTGTGGGTTACGATTAATGTAACCCATGGCTATTCATTGAAATATAAACAATTACCAATACCGGCCCATAACAATTGCAGTGCCACTCAGAACTTGGTAACACAAAGTCATGCGCGGCACTGCAGTGCGCCCGCTACCCTGAGATATTAGGTATTAAGTCTCATAAGCCCAGTAATTTCACTGGCTACTTCTCTCATCAAACCGGAACACAGTAATGCTTGCACATTACTGCATGGCGGCAGACTTCACGAGCAAAGCGGTGTTACCCAGACGGAGAGTTACTCCTACCACATAGCTGTTTGATAATATAACGTATTCTTTACAAAATAGAGAACCATTTATATTTATACCACAAGAGCTTCAGGGCCTTGTCTCAATAATTCGGTCCGCCGAAAGGCCACGTTTACGCAACATGAATTTTTATTCAGGCTGTTTCTGAAAGGTAGACAATAACCATACCAATTGTTGCCTTCGGGAAAAATCGTTTAACTGAATAATATGTTCTACTAACTGAATTACCCACTCCGTTTTTAAAGACCGTAAGACCACCAGTAACTAAAATCTGGCTTGATTAGATCTAGCTGACATTTTGTCGCTTCAAAAATTATTACGAAATAGCTGGGCCCCACGATTTCGCTTGAGATGCTTATAACAGGTGCTGTGATTTTATGCGGCATAAATAGTAGACCATGTACTGTTTAGCCCAGAAACTGCTGTTTTGTTGCTGCATGAAAGAAGGGTAAAAACCCCACTTTACCCTAATTTTTATGAGACTGTTTTTTCACTCTTGATAACAAGTCGAGCTGGCCGTTTGCCTTGTTTGATGGTAAGCATAACGCCGGCCCATAACAATTGCAGTGCCACTCACAACTTTGAAACAAAAAGACCTGCGTGGTACAGCGTGGCAGTGCGCTCGTTACCCTGAGACACTAAGTAATAAATTTCAAAAGCCCAGTAATTTTACTGGCTCCTCTGTTCATGAAACCGGAATACAGTAATGCTTGCATTATATTTCTTGGAGGCATACTTCACGAGCAAAGCGGGGGTACCGACCCAGACGGACACTCGCAGACTTAGCCCTACCACCCAGTTCTATACCACTCTTTAAATTCAAGTTAATAGGTTTCGTTGTTTAGCTGTGTTTCCTATAAAGTGTTTAACAACTCAGCTAAAAGATTTAACTATAAAAAAACTTACTTTCTCGAGAAACTGAAAATGTACGATCCAACAAGAAAGTAGGTATTAAAGGAACCAACCTAACTATACATTTTTATTTGCACCATATGCTTGAACGATTTTCAATGGACCTATACGTAGAATGAATAGATTAAAAACAGGCCGACAGCTGAAATGAAAACCGGTTTGAATTTAAAATAATCAATACTGTTTTATCCGTATATATAAATGCGAAAGTGTGTTTGTACGTTTGTTGGTTTGTCCTTTCACGCAGCATCGGAACAACGGATCGACGTGATTTTTTTTATGTTATTTGGTAACGAGACGAGCTGGTCGTTTGCCTGATGGTAAGCATAACGCCGGCCCATAACAATTGCAGTGCCACCCAGAACTTTGAAACACAAAGGCCTGCGCGGCACTGCAAATCGCTCGTTATCCTGAGACATTAGGTATTAAGTCTCATAAGCCCAGTCAGTGCTCATCAAACCTGAACACAGTAATGCTTGCACACTACTGCTTGGCGGCAGACTTCACGAGCAAAGCGGTGGTAACAACCCAGACGGACACTCGCAGAAGAGTTAGTCCTCCCACTAACAATTTCTGGCGTAGATATACTTTATGGAGCGGAGAGTAACGTAGACTACTTTTTATCCCGGAAAAACGCACAGTTCTTGTGGAAGCGCGTGTGAAACCGAGAGCAGAAGCTAGTATTAAATTATTATTTTTTTAATATATTGGGAATGACTCCGGTTTCGGGAGAATAATTCGCGAGGGGAGACCGCTTACCGGTTTTACTGGAAACTATATAAGCTGTTACCAATTCTTGCGTGTTGTTTATGGTACATTTCTGCCAAATGTATACACAATCGATCTTACCACAAAATAATTAAATACATCCTAAACTAAATGAAACTAAACTGTTGAACTCACTAAACTGTTCCACTTAGGGTGAAGCATGCCTTAGACGCGTGTTTAAATATGAACAACCCCAAACCTTCATTTAAGAAAAGCCTAATCGTTGTCTATCTCAATTCAGTTGTGACATTTCTAATCATTTTAGACGTTTGTTTTTAGACACTGTCAAGCTAAACAGGCGTGTAAGAATTGTTTTTGTGGTAACAAGGAATCGGTTGAGTAGTTGAGGCCTGGGAGTGGGAAGGCCTATGTTAAGTAGTAGACGTCTTCTGGCTGATGATTTTGCATGCGGTGAGCACTTCTAGTGCTCGCCTAGTTAGCTACCATCTCAAGTGAGAAATATGTTGCTAAGTACATAGGTGTGTAAAATTATTATTCGTAGAACATAATAACATTGTTTGTTGTAATATACAGAACTACTAAGCAGTAATCTGTAAGCGTCACTGTGTTCCGGTTTGATGAGCAAAGTAGCCGGTGAAATTACTGGACCGATGAGACGATAGGTAATGTCTCAGGATATCGGCCGCAATGTAATGCCACGCAGGCCTTTGCGTTCCAAAGTTCTGAGTAGCACTGCAGATTTTGTGCTGAATTTATTCTTACCATCGGGTGAACGACCTGCTCGTCTCGTTATCAAATAGTATAAAAATCATTTTACAATAACCCTGTAAATCAAAATGTAATCAAAGTCTTAAGGCGTTAAAGTCATGTGATCTTTAATTAATCTGGAAAAGGTAGCGTGGGCAGTCACATGACTCGGGGCTTACCTAGTTGCTTTCAATGACTCACTTCGCGTTTTAAAACTGGTAGGTGCTGGATTAAAATGTATTTACATTACTTTGAAATGTTTTTGCATAATTAGTATTTACAAAGTGGGTAAATTCGAGCTCATATTAAAATAATTATAATTGTCGTTTATAGAAACCAAAAAACACACATCCACCTCCAGGCTCAGAATCAGAACCTGGACACCAACAACAGACAACAACATTGGACTCGTCAAAACGAATCGTATGAGCCCAAGCTTGAAAGGTTTACATAAAAGTGTGTTAACTTACCTAAGTATGCTAAGTTATTAGCTCGGACACTATGCGTTTTTCTGTGGGAAATGGGAACCTTCCCGGACAAAAGGTATAGCCAGCATCTATACGTAAACGCCGTATATCTGTTACGTTGTGACAGAGTGACAAGCTTTGTCAATCAGCCTTGCAATTCAACGAAACAATGCTTGAATACTGGAAACGCTGCCGACTGATAGGTAGGTAGCCTTTGCCATTTTCACCGTCTATTGTCAATAAGGCGCTGCAAACATGTAGGCAATGGTGGCATCTGATAGCAGCTTGGAGCGAATAATAACCGTCCATATACCTACAAGTTATAGGTATATAAATATATGTATGGCCTTTTGTAGTTAAATTCCATATTATTTCGTTGCTGTTTTAATGTTGAATTGAACAACGTTCAACGATGTACAACGTATATATTTACATTATTTTGATTCACGCCGTTTCAAGTTTGTAAAGACAATGCATGTCATATAGATAGTCTCGTGTAGCCGCACATTGGGCGAACGCGGCCACTATAACGCGACAACAAGCTGCGGACAATATATTCATACAATTTGTATGTCATCGGTGCAAAATAAGCGTTTTAATGTCCGCGACCGAGTTGTTGGCCGCGCTAGTGGCTCGACTCCCACGCGCCATCGACCACAAACGCCCGGCTTCTTATCGCACAAAATAGAGAGGGAACAAAAGACGCGCTTGGGCACTTACGAGCTCAAATATCGCGCCTAGCCACTGGTTAGTGGGCGCGTCTAGTGGTCGCGTCTGGTAGCCCAATATGTGGCAGCATTATATTTCGTGACCATGAATGCTGCGCAGTGTCAGAAACGTCGCGAATTAAAATAATGTAAATATACTCGATATATCGAGTAAACCGTCAAAAGTTTTTAATTCAGCGTGTAATAATCGTAAAAGCTAAGAAAATACTTAATTTCAGTTGATCAACAACAGTCGAATATAGGGCAAATAAGCTTAACCCATTCATAGCTGAATCTATTCAGTTTGTGGCGGCGGGATAAAATATGATAAATGTTAATCGAATTTCTGAAAACTATATTGTTTCCAAAACATGTTATTACAAACTATATAGAAAATATCTTAAAGTTAACTCTTAAACTATGTTTGCGATCTCAGTACGTCTGGTATTTAACAGCTTGTGAATACAATTAAGAAGAATAATTTATCATAGTTTATTTTATATTTTCACTGTTTTATATTTTCGATTAGGCACTGATTTTTTTTCCCGATCGATCGCTGTCGAGTCAATCTATTTACGCCCAACGGATCTTGACCGGAACAGAACACAGATTCTACTAACGATCGAAAGAGAACGAAAATTTGACTGATAAAAGACAGGAACAGAAAACACTTCAAGCTACCTTCAAGTGGTGTAGTTCCGTCGTATACTGTACTCCGTCTACAAGTACAGAAGCGTATAATATCGTTTTTCATGCAAATGAAATTCGACATTTGACTGAACAATGGTTATTTATGAATAACAAAGAAACGTTCATTTCAGTAACAACACATAGTGAATAAATTCCGAGACGAGGCGATAAAATAGCTTTGAGGTAACTAGAAAACATAGCGTAGAAGAGGACATTACAACATGAAAGAGATATTATCATGATAATACTAGCTGATAAATAAATATAGCCACTAATTATTATTATACGAATCTTTATTGAGGTGAGTCTCGCATGAGACTCACGGGTTGAGGATTCTTTACTTTATAATTTGTTACAAAAATATTGGTTTAAACCTTATAAAACCTTTATGTCACCTAAATGTCACAGAGCTGGTCTGGTGATGGAGCCGGAATGCGGCCACAGATACTCTGTAACGAGACGACGTAACCTCATAGAGTTTGGGCTCGTTTGATTTATCTTTACAAGTACTCTGATCCTAGATGATGTCCAGGATCCTGATGATGGAGGCGAAAGTTGACCACAAGATTACAGTACCAAATACGTATTTCATAGAAGCTTGTCTGGAAATAATCGCATTAAACTTATTAACCAACCCACCAACTTACTTCGAAAAATCGTTTTTGCGAAAAACCATGAATACTAAAAAGAACTCGAAAATACACAGTTATAAAAATATTAACAATTTGTGTACACCAGTGAAGCGGTAAACGCAGTACCGGAAATGATCAATAAACGTGATGTTTTTGAATAATCAACTCGGACGACATCAAAATAAAGTAATGTTAATGAGAATTCCTGCTTTCAATTATGACTATAAAGGCTTGTACCAAATAAAGCTTTGCAGTAATGGTAAAACTATAGCTTGGTGATAGGCCAATTTTTAATGCTGGAATGCAACCTCAAGTAAGTAATTTGTCGCTAACCACATGCAAAGCGAGGATCTCGGCCGTCTAATGTCGTATTAGTGAGAGCAGTAGCAATGCTAAAGCGACAGGCATAAATCTCGTGATATCTGCTGACAAACGTCATTTTTGTATTACAAATCAGACAGACAGCAATCGAGATCGCGTTCACCTTCTGTTCGACAATCTATGAACTAAAAGTATTAGCGACAGCAGTAGCAACGCGGCAGCGGCTGGCATATTAAAGCTCGTGGTATCTGCTGTCAAAAGTCACTTTTGTATTAAAAATCAGACAGACAGCAATCGAGATCGCGTTCACCTTCTGTTCGACAATCTATGAACTAAAAGTATTAGCGACAGCAGCAGCAACGCGGCAGCGACTGGCATAAAGCTCGTGATATTTGCTGTCAAACGTCACTTTTGTATTAAAAATCAGACAGACAGCAATCGAGCTCTCGTTAAGCCATAATCTGAAGAAGAAGAAGAAGAAGAAGAGCTCTCGTTCCCCCTCTGTTAGACAATCTATGAACTAAAAGTATTAGCGAGAGCCGTAACCACGTGGCAGCGTTAGGATAAATCTCGTGATTTCTGCTGTCAAACGTAATTTTTTTTATTAAAAATCAGACAGACAGCAATCGCGCTCTCGTTCACTGTCTATCTGCTGTTGCTACCGCTAAGACAATGACATAATACTTTATTAGCCTACTGTAGGCTGATCTGATATACCCAGCCAAGGCTTAAGTACATTGTGGGGTGAGCTTAAAATTATTTGATCTTGGATGTTTGTATTGTGTATGTTTGTGTCCAAGCCTCCTACTACTAAGTAAATCCTGGTGGGGGGTGTAAGGGTTATTATTATTGTTCAAAGCCCCGGGTAACATTTAACATAAAGAGAAGGAAGGGTGTGTCTCGAAACATGTTTAAATTTTAAAAAAAATGATAGATTTATCCAAGGAGGATCAGTCAGTGAATTTATCGAACCAAATTTAAAAAACGAAAAGGTGGTTTCGAATCGCCAAACTCTTCTATAAAAGACTACTCAAGCAAATCGTTTGTCTGATAGCTAGCGTTGCTCATAATAGTCAGAGAATTTAAAAAATAAACATACATTGGGCATATTTTGTGAGTAAACATATAGTTTCTAAAAAAACCATTCAGTTCCAACCACAAACTTATGGAAAAATCCTTTCAAAAATCCCCTTTCGCACTTAAACGACAATGGCGCATTACAAATAGTGTTTTGCATTGCAATTCCAATTTATATTCTTAATTCTATTCTAAGCTTTATGTCTGTGATGGTAATGACGATTTTCATCTGTCAACGGGAGAGAAATATTTTTTTCCGTATACGGCAGACGACGAGATTTGTAAGTGGGGTGTTAATTTGAAAGTTGGGGGCTTGTAGGAGGAAAGCCTGTCTGTTGTGGAGATTACAATGTGGAGCGTATGTGATACTTTTATATGTTTACAGTGAAGTACTTTTTTTTACTGGTGGCCGTCTTTCGGTAGATTGTGAACACGCTAAACCTGAAGTTAAAAAGGATTTTAAAATTCAGTTGCCAAAACACACTTAGATACGTTTAATTATCATCAGATTATGCTCCAAATGCTGAGATACATGTATTTTCTAAGAGAGAATATGGGCCGTAATCCCCCTCGCGGGCCCAGTGCGGCTTGGTGGACACATCCTTGAATTTTGTGGCTCTTGAGTACCAGTTACCCTAATGTCTCAGGGTAACGAACGCATTGCAGTGCCGCGCAGGCCTTTGTTTTTCAAAGTTCTGAGTGGCACTGCAATTGTTATGGAGCGGCGTTCTGCTTACCATCAGGCAAACGACCAGCTCGTCTCGTTACCAAATAGCCATAAAAAAATATTAATCAATATAGCGGAACTAGCGTATAGCGTTATATTCTCTTTGATAGCGGATGCCAACGAAATCAGGAGGGCAATCGCGTTAAAAATTATCAACCAAACCGCTACTAAACCACGACCGCATCACAGCTTTTTGACCGTTTCGTATCGCGCTAATAGTTTTACCAAAAGTTGAGACGTTTCTCGACAACAACTAACAGTTAACGCTGTCAAATGAACGGCAATATCGAATTCCACACGCTTGAACCGAAACTAAACAACAGTTGGTATCAAACCACAATCAAACCATAACTGTTCGCTGTCATTTCAAATTAGCGCGATCGGGGCCCTGTTCATTCATTTCGGAGATTAAAGACTTCAAACTTTGTATACAAAATCCGTAGAGTGTGAACCTCGGACGATGGTTCGTCCGAAATGGTACATTTAATTAAAATTAACGTGATAACTTTACTTATTATAATTTGAGCGTCATAGCAGTAGGTAGATATTCATATGGAATTTGATAGAAAGCTGCAAGCGTCAACTATACGAAAGCTTACTCAGGTATGTAATGCAATATAAAGTTTCTGCTTCTGTTCTAGGAATAGCGCAATCGGAACATGAAATAGTGTAGGGAGGTACCGACAGTCGTGAATGAGTTCTGTAGATAAGTGCTTTGACAATTTCACGAAGAAATGCTGCAGCTTATAAGAAATTTAATTTGGTTCAGTAAACAGACTGCCCTTAAAAACGATATATTATAGGTAAGTAAAAGAAACTACAAATTTTAACCAACCAAAATAATTGCTAATAAATTAAGCAAAATCAAATTATTTTAATAACATATTATAAATCTACAAATAAATTACGAATCTTATAGTTCATAATCGCTTGTGATTTCAATCAAAATCTCTGTAAATTAAGTAAAATTATTTTTGGTACAGAATTCGCAGACGTTTTGAGAATTCGGACGGATTTTCGCAGAAAATTCACTCACTCTGTAAGTACCCACGTCAGACAAATTGACTTATCACACGCGATGACGCGTTCGAACGAATCTGCCCAAGCAACTGATCCGCAAAGTAGTGCGTCAATGCGTAAAACGTAACTACCACGGGGGTTTAAATCGCTTGATCGATGCTATACCTAGTCGTACTGAACCAAACGCACGGAGTCTGTGATCAGCATTTGAGCGGTCCAAGTGTCATATCACAGTAAACGCTATCAAAATCCTACTGATCCTACTAGTATATATATTATTTAACTAGCTGCTGCCCGTGGTTTCACCCGCGCGGAGATATTGGATTTTATGGTTTTTATTATTTTGCGCAGAACCCTAATTCTTTTTCTAAAATAAAAGTAGCCTCAGTTACCCCATATAACATCAGCTATCTGCCAGTGAAAGTCCCGTCAAAACCGGTCTAGCTGTTTCGGAGATTACCTGGAACAAACATACAGACAGACAGACAGACAAAAATTAAAAAATTGTCGTTTTGTTGTAAGTACGGTATATACTTTCGTATGCATTTGTTAATAAGCTGTTATTTTGATATTACAGACACTTTAATTTTATTTATTTGTATAGAAGATATTACAAATGCAAAAGTGTGTTTATTGGTTTGTTGGTTTGTCCTTCTTTGACGCAGTAACGGAGCAACGGATTGACGTGATTTTTGGCATAGATATAGGGACATACATACAGTAACATAGACTATTTTTTATCCTGGAAAAATGGACTGTTCCTGTGGGAACACGGACCAAAACCGCAGGCGGAAGCTAGTACCCTTACATTTTATAGTTACTTAGGTCACAAAACATGTGCTTCACTTCAAGAACAGGTACCTCTACCCTACATCGTCGCTAAGACTTTGGCTTTGTGCCCAGCTCTACCTATTGTGTACGAGGTGTTGCAAACCTATTTTGTAGTCGGTCGCGTCTTGTGTCTTTAACATGTGCTCACATCTATGTATATTCTACGTGTGAATAGAATTTTAAAAAATTCTGCATTATACACTTTTCTACAAAAAATTAAACCTATGACCGACTTATTTTTTCAAACTTAAATGTGCCTAACTTCGGAGTATCACTCTATGCAAGGTTTAGTGGCTATGGTGCGTCTTTGTGTCTGTGTGTGTGTGTGTGTGTGTGTGTGTATGATATGTACCTATGGTAGATACATATCACACACACACGCGGTGGCAAGGAGCACGCGCGTGCTTCGCTCGATCCGAGCATACATACGCGCCCGTACATACGCGAACTCGTGATTTTTCATTTTATTCCCTATTTTATGTGCCATGCTTATTTCAATTCTACTGTTCGTATCTCGTGCTATTTGTTCTACTGTGACTCTGTAATCCTTCTTTGTTGTTGGCTTTTATATTGGTCTTTATTTGCGGCTAACCATATTTAGTTAAAGAAAACAGTAGTTTAATAGCCAAAATAACATTGAAATTTTAATCCATATTAAAATAAATAATGTTATTTTCGCTAATAAACCACTGTTTTCTAAATGCCGAATTACGTCACATTACCACAGAATAATTATAGAAGTGGTATTCACGTAAAGGTCATGACCCCCACAATCCCACATGTAACCGATAACGTATCAAGTCACATGACCGATTATACTCACTGCATGTCGGTCAGTATGTGAATGTTCTTTTGATGCCCCTATAATCATAAATTATTTTGCTGAAATTTAAATGGTAAATTAATTATTTATAGAAAGATTTTTTTATGTCATGAATAATATATATAAACTAAACAAAATACTGTTTAATAAAATAAACTAAAATAACTAAATAAAATACACAGCAATCTATTTACAATCTTAATCTAATAATCCGCTACCAGTAGGCAACGTTCCCAAAATACTGGCAGCATTGCCACGTTGAATGGCAATGCTAAATCTTTGAGCTAAGTATAGGCCAGCATTTTGGTCACTAGAAAGACTAGCTTCTGTTATTTCGTGAAAGAAGGACAAACCAACAAATACACGTTCGCGTATTTTATAATATTATTAGGATAAGATGATGACTCAGTGGTAGTGACGTCAGCGTCAGATCTGTAGGTTGATAGTTCGAATCCTATAATGAACATAAGTTACTATGAATTAAGGAAAACAAGCATGCATGCAACATGATGCAACCATAGCTTTTATTAATATTCTAAAGGCAGCCCTTAATTACACCTAATTCATGATTGAATCGCGGACCACGAGAAAACCATTGAAAAACCCACGATCGTGTCGTCTATTGGATTGTACCTCTACCGATTACCAATGCTTCTACGACCTCTATCCAAAAAAATTGTTTCACAACCATTGCGTGCTCAGTGAAGACGCCGTGGGTTATACCTCTACCGTCGAGGTATGCTTCTACGACCTAAATTAAAAAAAATGTTTCACAACCCATAAACAGACGTCTAAAAGTTGCTTTTTGTGGTGAAACGGTTAGTATCGAGGGACTTTATTATGATTGTACACTCTAACAATATTTTACAACTAAAAATAATTTGCGCCGTGACTTGCTAAGTAATGTAAAATGCCTAACTGTTCATCAACAAAAACAACCTAATTAATTTTGCGTTGGGTCTTGAGAATTAATTTAAAAAGCCAACACGCGTTGTTCTATTTTTCCTCGCTGAGTGTTTTTGGTTTTAATTGAAGTGTATGGAGAAAAAATCAATAAACATGCTCTCAAACATAGACAAGTAATTAATTAGTGACTTCAATATTTCCATACTACTAACTCTTCTACGAGACTCCGTCAGGGTGCGCTTTGCTCGTGTATAGTATGCCGTAATGTTCAAGCAATACTGCGTTTCGGTTTGATGAAAAAAGTAGTAAGTGAAATATTGGGCTTATGAGACTTAATACCTTATGTCTCACAGGCCTTTGTGTTTCAAAGTTCTGAGTGGTACTGGAAGTATATTCCAATCTGCCCCATTGAGGTCCACATTGGGCAGACGTTGCCACATTGATGGGGACATCAATAGGGCAGAAGGGAATATATCTATGCTTACCATCAGGCAAACCTGCACGTCTCGTAATCTAAGAAAAATAAACATTTTCTAAGCACTGTTAGGTTTTTTGCTAGTTTACTAATTGCTTCCAAGTGCCCTATCTAAATAGGTATACAAATACATCTCTACCTATTGCTATATTTGTCCATGCTCTCAAATCGTTCAATAAGTAAACATTCACGTAGTAGAATAGTTGAAGAGGAGTGATGGGCGTCTTAAGATTTGTTCTATAAATACTCGCCTATCTCACACTAAATGCATCATTCACAACTGAATCTAAACACCTTACAAGTATTAGGCACTAACCATCAGTTTTAAAATATAATAATAATAATTATAGTGCTAAATGATGCAACGGCTTGTAAGACGAAAGGAAGTCGTCATCTCAATGTCTCAGGGTGTCGAGCGCTCTGCAGTGCCGCGCAGCTCTTTGTGTTTCAAAGTTCTGAGTGGCACTGCAATTGTTATGGGCCGGTACTTACCATCGGGCAAGCGACCCGAACGTTTTGTTTTCCAATAGTGTAAAAAAAGATTAAAAAACGTTACAACGATCTTCGCAAACATTTTCAATACTTATAGCAAAACCGACACGGCCTTGCTCATGGCCACAAAATTATAGCCAATTAGGTACGCTGGAAAGCCGAATTTGATTCCTAAACACGAACCTGTTTATGTACGTAACATAAACACCTCTATAATCAAAACAGTACGTACGCAAACCCCGCAAAGTTTACTATTCAAATAGTTTTCCAACAAAATGTTGAAATTAATATACACGAAATCGAAGTTAATTACATGACTGCACAAAAAGGAGTGTAATCTTTTTAGAGTAAATGTATGTATGTAAGTTTCTTTAATCCACCATCACTTTTAAATGCCTGAACAGATCTGGATGTATGGAGTATCGTTAGAACCCTTATGTCATGCACAATACACCCCAAGCGGGACGGCAGTGCAGGCCTTATCGCCCCCACTTGAATAAGAAAGACCCCTTACGTCATCCCGAGTGACACTGGCTAGGGCATTCGTGTTTTTATTTTGTGTAACTTGTTTTACTATGGAAAGTTATGAATTCCTATTGACGCTGGGTGAATCGATCGTGCATATAGCGGTATTACGAAATTTCGAAAATTGGGATATTTACCATGTAAAATATCCCGTTTCTAGTGATAATTTTTAATGTGTTGATAACCATGAAAGTTTAAAAACCTACATAGGTTTTACAAAATTAATGGAGGAACGAAACTAAAATGCAAAATACGTTATCCGAGTCCAATTTTCTACCTTTCACGCACTTTGAATCCACCGTCCCACGTCACTTGCACACCGCAAACGTTTTGAGTACAAGGTTGATAAACGTTTGCCTTATTTCAAGCCCTGTAACGTAACTAGGCTATATGTGTTTCACCTCTAAGTCTATATGTAGACGCATGTTCTCGACAGATAATAATTACCTATGCCAATTATTTTAATGTTTCATTAATGACACTTTAATAAACCACATCATAATATTATAAATACACTACTTAGGTATTTATGAATTGTTGTGGTTTTATGTTATCATCAATATTCATGACAATAGCTTTGCCTGTGCAGTCTGCCGCCAAGTAGTAATGTGCAAGCATTACCTACTGTGTTTGATGAGCAAAGTCTCATAAGCCCAGTAACTTCATTGACTCAGTGAAATTACTTGACCAACCACAAATCTTCATTTAAGTATACAGTGTCTATATAACTTGTCTAACTCCATTCAGTTTCTTAGAACCATTTTATACGTTTATCTTTAGATATTGTCTAGTTAAACAGGCGTCTAGAAGTGTTTTTTTGTGGCTACGGCTAATGTCTCAGAGTAGGTACCTATCGAAGCACACTGCAGTGCCGCGAAGGTACAAACTTCAAAGTTTGTGTTTCAAAGTTTTGGGTGGCATTGCAATTATTGCATGCTATTGACTGGAGTTATTCTTACCATCACGCAGACGATCCGCTCGTCTCGTTTTCCAATAGTAAACAATCTCCGAAAATCAATGTTTATAATTTAAGATAAATGTAAATTGCTTATTAGCCTAATTCTTTGGCTAGATTGTAATATAAATAATAGGGTTGATTAAATAATTAGCCCGAAGGAAGGAAAAAAAATGTTTAAAATCAATATCCTACTAGTATGGAAAAATAATGTCTGAACGCGATGAAAGTTGACCTCACTACATAAGTGAGTAGGCATGTTCGTACAATAGCAGCTGCACCAGAATAGGTATATTTGTTATCAGTTGGGACTTCATAATTATGTTACGAGTTCGTTGACATTCAGCACGCTCGCAATACGAATAATGTCTGGAATTAACATCCATGAAGTTTGAAGCCGATGTTAAACTTAGACGCGTAGTTTTATTTACACTTTGCTCATCAAACCGGAACACAGTAATGCTTGCGTATTACTACTACGCAGACTGCACGAGCAAAGCGATGGACAAACAACGAAATAAAGGATTCAGCGGTTACCATTTTTTTTGGTCACCCAGGTAAGAACTCCTTTGCGAGGGGGGACGACGGAGAGAGTTTGGGACTCCCGCTCGCCCACTGCGCAGCGTCCTACCCACTAAAAAACCACTGGGACGTTTTACGGCTCAGCTTCTGGACGGGGTCGCGGTTCCGCTTTCGCACTCTGCTATTCAGCGGTTACCTAGCACAGCATTCTAGTTTTTCATTAACAATGAAATTATCTTTTCACTTATTAATTCATTTATCTTCCCGTTTTAACAAATTTTACAATTATTTATCGCTTTTCCAATACTCACCCTAATTTTATTCCAGTGTCATGTCTGTCATAAAGTACACCCGACTACTCAGCGTGCAGCGTTTCCCGATTTCGTGTCACCGCACAATTGCTCGATTGTTGCACGCTTTCGTCGCCAAAACTAGCGTGTTTTGAGCGAAAAAAGCGATAACGTAAAAAAGAAAAAAATGTGACCTGAGCGAAAAGCGTTTTAGCTAAAAGCGCTTGCGGGAGTAATTTACGGAGATGTAAACTGATTTGAGCATCGCTGCCGGGAAAGTGGTCTGATAGGTTTTGTTCTGCGCTAAAGGGCACTGGGCCACGAGTACTTTGCTGGTTTGTTTATTGGAGTCTAATAAACCATCTCTTGATGTGTGCCTTAAATGGTAAACCGCATTATCTATATTACACTTCTGCAAAGATTTTTTCGAAGCTATACTAATTATTGAGGCTAAGTCAGCATTTATGTTATATAAATTGAAGAATTTTCACTCGTTCAGTTTCTAAAATATTACACAGAGTCAAGCTGAACTGAAAAAAATGTTCAAATTTTAGCTCATATTAATCAATATGATGTAGTCTTCTACTATTAGATACAACCTAGCCAAATGTGACAATCCTCATAAAATTACGAAACTGATAACTTGATAAGGCACCCTCGAATTCGTGAGTGCATACAATATTCCAAGAACATGTTTTGCCCAAGCTGCCTATTAGCAGATAAGATAAAAACAGAACTAATGAGGAAAATCCCCGTTGCAAGCATCGATACCTGCTAAAAGTCAGTGGAGTATTCTGTTCATCGGGATGGCTCGGCCAAGTGCCTACTTGATCCACTGAAGTCAATTGACGAGTCAAGAATCTCATTAGCTTCGTAAAGCTTCCAATACCTTGAACATCGACGTAGAGCTACTAGTTAGTCGAGTGTACTGGCGAGTGTGCCTTGGAATTACACATCTTAGATCATCATTCCTTTTTCCATCATCAGGCACAAAGCACAATGATTTTTGCACGTGCACAATGCACATTAAATTATACATAAGTAATCCATATGAAAGCTCTCAATTAAATTTAAGTTTGTAACTCCACGTCATCATCGAAGTCTCATTCGCTATAACCTCAATAAAACCTCTATAAGGTAGGTACTTCCCATTGGCCTATGCAGTCTTGAAATTTGGGACGAAGGAAGGAAGGTGCTTAAAGCACAATTGAAAAGAACAATTGAAAATCATTGATTAGCATATCTATGTTACTATCTTGAAATCTCTTTGGAAGTGATGCGCTTTCGATTTGGGTTCAACAAGTCAAGGAATGGCATGATTTTAAACACGATGCCTTTTTTACCTCGACGTTTTGATCAAGTTGCATAGATATAGACTGTCTTTTCGTGACCACAAGACCACGACCAGTAATAATGTTTTCGAATAGTAATCTAGCCTTGTGGCAAGTTTTCGGAGAGTTGTCACACTAGACGGATATTCCTTTTCAGAATCTTCTTTTTTTTTTAATAAATCTACGTTTGGCCTCCAACTCACCTGATGGTAAGCGAAGATGAAGCACGTAGATCTAGAAGATTCACTCTAGCCTTGAAGATACCCAAGTTGTATTTCGAAGGAAACAAGGAACACGGCAAAGAATTCCATTCCTTGGCGGTATGTGCAATGAAAGTGGATCCGAATCGCTTTGTGCGACATGACGGAATATCTACAGTGAAGGGATGGTATCGAGCCGATTGTCTGCTTGTTCTATTATGAAAGGGAGCAAGTAAAGGCGTCTTAGAAACCTATCGATATGTTTACCCGTGGGTTCCTTCACGACGCACTAATGGACCCACTTTAATGTCACTACCTAAGCACACAGTGCTAATGTTACTATAGGTTTTGCTGAATTCAGCTAATAGCGAACGTGAGTCAACACGGGGAATGTTTACCGACAATAACCTGACATTATATTTGGACAACGTGTCGCTTGTAGACGCTCTTTTATAGCTCTTTGGTTCGTTTCGGTGATATTTCTTCGGTAGTTATTGAGAAATATTCTGTGAATATTTTGCGTTTTATGTACACTTTTGTTGCGGCACATCCAACTCTGCTAATTGGCCCTATTTTGAAAATAATTATTAAAAAAAAAACAGGAATTGACTTTCATTGCCGTTCTTCGTGGTGTATGATCAGATTTTGACAAAAATATATGGGACCACCTCAGGAGGCCCTTAGATGATAGTTAAAGTTAGGTGTCCGATAAGCCGGTGAAGATACATAAAAAACATCCATGTCGAATAAAGAACCTTTATGCAAGAAGTTACGTTTTTGCAGCCGCTTTAAAAGATGTTGATTCCTTGCCGTTTTGGTCGTCAGCTCTTATTCGATTACCGAAAGCTAAGGCTGATAGTAGGACACCAATCATTCACCCAAAGATCGACGTTCAACCTCTCTATCACTGAACCAAAGTATAGTAGGTAAATTTAATGAACCTTCTTAATACCAGACCTAAATAACCTTCTATATCAGACTTTTGTCTAGTAAACGTAACAAGAATATGTATGTACTATGCAATTTGCATACCACTCGATTCACACCTCCACTTGGTTGTGGCTATTGAGTTACAAATGATAACCGCAAATACCTAATAACACTCCCGACTTCTGTGCTTTTTTATACTAATGGAAAACGAGACGTGTTCGTCGTTTGCCTGATGGTAAGAATAACGCTGGCCCATCACAATTGCAATGCCACTCAGAACTTTCAATAACACAAACGCCTGCGCGGCACTGCATTGCGCTCGTTACCCTGAGGCAATAGGTACTAAATCTCACTAGCCCAGTAATTTCACTGGATACTTTGTTCATCAAACCGGAACACAGTATTGCTTGCACATTACTGCTTGGCGGCAGACTTCACGAGCAAAGCGGTGGTACCAACCCAGATGGACACTCGCAGAAGAGTTTTAGTCCTACCACCAAGTAGTTTAGCAACTCTTCAAAGAACTTTAAATTTTCGAAAATATAATTACATCTGAACAAAATTTGCTACCAACGGGATTTGAACCTGCGTCTTCTAGTTATCTAGACCAGATACTTTAACACATCTAAGCTATGGGAGCGATCGATGTTAGCTCCGAAATTCTTGAGATGATAACTTTCTTCCAGCTATCAAGCTTTGGCTCCATCCATCATCATCCCGCTATTGTGAGTAACAGACAACTTTAATGCATATAAGATAAGTTTGTGAGTTGTCACAAAACATTATCAAAAAAAAAACACGCTAACATTTTCATTCTAAAAGAAAATAATAAAAGAGAAATCACCTGCTTAGGGAACCATCTTTTCATGTCACATTTCTTTTGATCTGGTATTGGTAAGAAGAAAAACGTGGCCAAGAATGTTTTTTTCTATAACGAACTTTATCATTAGGTGATAAGGTATAAAATAGATCGTGATGGTTAAAGCCCTAGCTTTGTCTGCTGGAGCCTTTGCAAGGGAATTCATCAATAAAGTCGAGCCTGAATACCTACAGGCGTATAAATGTTATTCTAGTTTTATGCGCGTCGAGTTACTTACCCTTCTCGATCGGTTGTATACGTGGAACGGGCACCTTGAGTTATTTAACTTTCATGAGCGAACGACTCATGTCGTTGCTGCGTGAAAGAAGGACAAACCAACAAATCGACAAACCAACAGACACACTTACGCATTTATTATAGTAAGGAAGTACAGATGTCCCAAGGTAACGCACGCAGCCTTTGCGTGCCGAGTGGCACTGCAATTGTCATGGTCTGGCGTTATGCTTACCGACTAACAACGCGTTTGTCTCTTTACCAATTTTTTTTTCTTTTATTCTGGATAGTCTTGCTTTTGACCACAGTATGCGATGATGTGGTCGATGATGTAGCACGCTTGCAGATGCTTGTTCACTTTTCTCTTGAAGACTCCCAAATTGTAGTAATCAGGAAACACAGATGCTCGCAAAGAATTCCATTCTTTCGCTGTCCACGTGATGAATGTTGAAGCAAAACGCTTGGTGCGGATAGAAGGTATGTCAACCATAAATGGGTGACGAAACACCGTGCGTCGGGTCGTCCGATGGGGAATGGGGATGGTGGAATTAAATTGTGTATTGCCATAGCACACTCTCCAAAATGTATTCTGTAGAAGATCAATACTACCATAGTACGTAAGTATATTGATACTAAAATTTTAACCTTGCTTGGTCAATGCCTGTGGCTATTTACAGACCTGTGAATAATTACACTGGTTAAAACTCATTGCGTTTACTCGTATTGTTTTGTCCACTAATGCGTACAAGTACATGTGGTACATGACGGGATATTCTTTGACCTTTTTTGCTGTACAATGCAACAAATCGTAGTCGAAAAATTGATCAGCAGTTTTGTCCTTGATAACTGGAAACATATAGCATACTAAGCGGTAGGACGAGCTCTTCTGCGAGTGTCCGTCTGGGTTGGTACCACCACTTTGCTCGTGAAGTCTGCCACCAAAGAGTAATTTGCAAGCATTACTGTATTCCAGTTTGATGAGCAGAGTAGCCAGTGATATTACTGGGCTTATGAGACTTAATACCTACTCGTAATGTCTCAGGGTAACGAGCGCAATGCAGTGCCGCGCAGGCCTTTGTGTTTCAAAGTTCTGAGGGCATTGCAATTGTTATGGGCCGGCGCCATGCTTACCATCATGCAAACGACCAGCTCGTGTCGTTATCAAATAGAATAATAAATAAAACTATAAGTATTCTATTCATCCCTTGCGAATGTAAATAAAACTTCATCTCAGATTCTTCCTATTGATTAAAATACCTAAAAAAGATTGCATGCAATTGCTTTGGAAACTAACCTGAATCAGGAAGCAGCTTCCCCTTCAATTCCACGTCACTCTCCGCTGACGTAGCACCATAATTCTTGTACGTTTTGCCTGAAGGCTCATCGTGCTTCGTCACTTTGAACCTCTCTGACATTTTCACTCACTTATTCAAACACTATAATTTGAAAATCACAATTGGGATTCAATTTTAATCCTAACCGGTCTAAAACTCTACAACATAGAGTTATAAATCTTAACACTAAATTTTCATCGCGTTTCGTTCACACTTATTGTAAAACACTAAGTTAAACACTTATCACTAATAGTACGATATGTTTAAGATACGTGTAGTTTAGCAATGAGTCTTGTTTGTGACATGTACTCGATTCACTTTTCGTCCATCTTTAGGCTGGTGCATTCTGTAACAAAAAGAAGAATAGGTAATTATTATGTCTCTAAACAAGAGCTGATAGGACATATATAAGAACATCCTTTTTCTAAGGCAACTGGTTGTCCAAAGCTAAGTGTGGAGTCAAAAAAAAGGAAAACACAGGTGTTAGGACTTTCAACACAAAACAGAGAGAGCAGAGGGAGGCCGCGCTAAAATTAGCGTCACATGAGCCTACGTCAACCACGTCAAAGAAATATCAGATGACAGACAGACTAAGGTATAGAAATGGTTGTTTTGTTAGAGGTACCGTATATACTTTCATATGCATTCAATAAAAAGCTGTTATTTTGATATTACAAACAGACACTTCAATTTTATTTATTTGTATGTATAAGTACCTACTTGGATTATGGCTTCTAAAATATGCTGGCTTATTATTAAAGTCTCTAAAGTACATAGGCATCTATGTCTGCTGTAAAATATATAATAACATTTTATACTGAAACAGAAATAATTAAATTGAAAATCCAATCTACCTTAACGAGATTGAATCGGCGAGAGAGTGAAAAATAATGGTATTGCGATTATTGGAGAGGATTATCGCTTTGCCAGTAGCAAAAATGTGACGCCGCGCGCCGTCGTAAAATAAACATTAGGCTTGGTTTATTACTACTAAAATCATATGTGTAATTAAATATGCCATAAATACGAGCCAAATGATTGTTAATTATCTTTCCCATTAAAGTTTCCTGGTTGATTTACCGAGAAGGCCACCCGTTGTTGCTTTTAAAGGTAATGTTTTTAGTAAAGTTCTGTTTTAGTATGTGGGGATCCACTAGTAGCTACTAGTTAAATCTACATTTAAAGCCTTATATTGCATTTATTTTTGACTAGCTTCTGCCCGCGGTTTCGCCCGCGTTCCACAGGAACCGTGCATTTTGTTGGTATAAAAAGTACTCTATGTTACTCTACGGTCCATAAACTATATCTAGGCAAAAAATCACGACGATCATTTGCGCCGTTGCTGCGTGAAAGAAGGACTAACCAACAAACCAACATATCAACATACCAACAAACACACTTTCGCATTTATAATATTATAAGTAGGATTTAGGTACCATCTTGGAGTGCATTAAGGAGCTTTTGTGCACACCATTTACGAGCATTTTACACCGTTGTATACAACCCCAGTGGGTTTAAAGCCGGGTAATGAACGAATGCCGTGGTGACGCGACAGTTTTCCACATCCAACGGCATGCAATTTACAATTGTAGCTGACGGAAATAAAATCGTATTGCAGTGCAGGAATAACAGTTATACCACTGCGGGCTTTATTTCTTGGATTTGTACTCTGTGTTTTATTTAAGTAGACATTTCTTGAGAAAATGTTTGCGTGAAAATTGGAGTTGTTTTTAGAGTCAGTACCTTACATTGAAAAATCAGATGTCTTATAGGATTACTTCGTTTTTCTTTCTATGTGTCAAGCTACGAACATTATTTATTCGTAGGTGTCAAGTTCTTTTATCTCAATAATGGCTATCAGTTACAGTCTACACCACTTTTCTTTTAGTGACTATAAAATGAAATGCTTCCAGGCGCGAATGGATGGGTTCTTCTAGACAAGTGTTCTTCATCGTCGACCGTATCGTCGGTTACCACCAGTTGAGATAGTGATAAAACGTTAGCCTTTACTGAATAAAAAAAAATACTATCCTAAGCTCTCTTTGTTACAGACCGCAACTGCGGTGTGAGCTCGACATTTGTTAAAAAAGCGTAGCAACAATGAAGTTGCTGGGTTTATGATAAAAGAACAGAAATGTGTCAGAAAGGTTGACTGGCGATGTGCAATGCAAAACGGGAACTTTGGGTGATCTGCGATAGTTATGAACAAACGTCAAATGACCTCGCGCCACCTAAATCACAGATCTATTTAAAAGTGTTTTGTTACTGTGTTTAATAGCTTAGAGCTAGATACTTCGTTTCTCGAGATTTTTTTTTGTTTTATTTTTAATTTGCAAGCTCCAGGGCTCGCACCCTTTGTTTGTTAATTAAATTATTTTATACATAAAAATTCCTTACTTATCATTAATTTAACAAAAGTAAACTAACTCCGATTCATTTTATACTCGGGATTAATTTTATACCTATATCAAAATTATTGCACACCTCGTGTTCAAACAACAGTTTTACGAACGCTAGGAAGAACGGGTTACGGGCCCAAGCACTTTTAGATACATTTATCAGCATCATTATCAACCGGACAACGTCCATTGCTGAACATCGGCTTTCTCTATGAAGGCGACATTTTGCTATAAGTAATAGACCATGCCTTGGCAGGCGTCTTGGTGGTCGCAGTACATAATGAAGTTGGCAGAGAAGAATGCTGCCCATTTCCTGGATATTCCCTTAGCCGGTTCTTACGGCACCCATGTGAAGGGAAAAAGGGAAAGAGATCGATAGTAAGAGAACCCATGGGAAGAGATGGGTGGTTATATTCTTAACAGGGACCAACGGCCTTAAATAGTTACATTACCGCTCCTTAAATCGGTATTACCTGAGCAATTACAAAGGTATCCACAAGGGGCCAAAGCAAACACCATCACATATTACGTCCACAACATATAAGCCTGGCTCAAGGACCGCGCTAATTCAAATATTTTCACATTAGGTGAGACATCGTCTGTTTATTTGGAGCTCAACATAGTTGGTAACTAATCATCTGTTAGCAAAGATACGGTAATAAAATCTAAAAAAATGCGGTGAGTTAAAATAGCAGAAGAAATGTGTTTTGATCTACGAATAAACGGTTCAACTCGACCCATATAGATATAGTTACATAGATATATAGATAGATAAACTCTTTATTGAAACACCACAATACAAGAACCTTAAAAATAAAATGATTTAACAAAAAGTGTTACAAGCGGCGGTCTTATCGCTTAAAGCGATCTCTTCCAGACAACCATATTATATATTATTAGCTTACTTCTTACTAGTCAACAGATGGAATTTAAATTTAGTATAGAATTTCCATTTTTCTCAATTCGGTGTGTATTTTTTTTATGTTTATTACCTCAGATCTCCGTCATTTATAAACCGATTTGAAAAATTCTTTTATTATTTGAAAGGATATACTTTCATATTGGTCCCATAGAAATTTCATCAATATCGGTTCTGTAGTTTGTCACTTGTGCTATATATAATATTATAAATGCGAAAGTGTGTTTGTTGGTTTATTGGTTTTGTTGGTTTGTCCTTCTTTCACGCAGCAACGGAAGAACGGATCGACATGATTTTTGGCACAGATATAGTTTAGGGACCGGAGGGTAACATAAGCTATTTTTTATCCCGGAAAAATGCACGGTTCCTGTTGGAACGCGGGTGAAAACCGCGAGCAGAAGCTAGTTTATCTATAATTATAGTAATAAGAAAGTATGCTTTGCATATATATACCTACTATACAACACAAGAGATTTAATTATATATTATACAGTTATCAACTATCAGCATTTATTGTTTATACATAGAAGACAATACACAAGGACGAACTTGTACAGTTATTGGAGGCCTCGTATCTACGTGCCATGACAAGATAACTAAATCGTTATTTTATTCCTAGTGCACAAATTAGCATTCGATTCATAAATAATTCTACTTATAAATAAATCAAATGACAATCGGCTGATACCGACATTATCCGGTATCGGAACGGACGGACAAACGACACGTAATTGGTATGTATTGGTATTGAAAACGCGGAATTAAGAGCCACGGCCGTATCGGCTGCGCACTGCAGGCGGCGGGCCTGCGCATGGCTTGAGGTTAGATGTATCAATGGATGTCTTGAAATTGATCTTACGTAAATGTATGTGTCATATAGATACATTTACGTTAACAAATTAAGCTATACTGATACGGAAAACCTAATGATTCCACTAAAATAAATATTTAAGCGAACACACATGCATGCACTTACATATCACACACACCCACAAACAAACTCACCAACAAACATACACACACACACACACGCACATACACACACGCACACACACACCCACACGCACACACATATCTCCCCCACACACACATGCACACACACACACGCACACATACAAACACCCCCACATTCTCTAACTTATAATTAATACCTACTTTAAGAAGGCATATTGATATATTTTGTAACACGGACGAAAGAGTCCTGGGTCCCATAATACGGGTCTTGAGCCTAGTGTGGGAACCAGATTTATTTTGATGCTTCTACTTTTCTATATGTATTATCTTAAGCCTTACCACCAAATAAATATTTTTTCATTTCATTTTCATTTATATTGTTATTTTTTTATATTTTATGAGCATGCGTTTGACCTTCATACCACCTGATGTTAAGTGACGCTGCGGTCGACAATGTAGCACGCTTGCTCAGAAGATACCTGTTCACTCGTGTCTTGAACACTCAGAGATTGTAGTGTTCGGGAAGAACGGGTGCCGGTAAAGAGCACTCTTGATGAAGGTGGAAGGAAAACGCTCGGTGCGGATAGCAGGAATGTCAACCATATATAGATGACGAATTACAGTACGTCTTTGAAAACTATTTTTCAGTAGATATCGGAGAAGTGACTGCGTTTCGTCTCTTTCACTACCTTTACTACTACACTAGTATAGTTAGCGCTTAGAATAGATTTGTACCAAGCACCATATAGACGGTACGATATGCGTCAAACGCCGTAATCGTGGTTTTTCCATGGTTTTCGCGTGGTCCTTGATTGACGCTTATCTATCAATCATGCATTAGGTGTACGGGCTGCCAAACGGGCCAAGAAATGAATCGAAGGGTCGTTGCATCAATTTGTCGCAAAGTAGAGCGAGTCTCGGCCTTGGTGACTGGTAGCTGCTGTTCCAACAATAAACAAGACCAAACGCTTATTGGTTGGCAATGAGTTTTATTGATACTTAACTACATATTTGTCTACAAACTTGTACATACTATGATACTACATTAACGTGAGAAACAGTAACATTTGCTTTTAAATACAATCTAAATTGATGATCCATAGAGAAAGTACTAAATCACTTTGTAGATTGCCTAGTTTGTTTGCAGTACGACTGTAATGCTGAAGACAGTCATAAGGCTCACTGAAAACGTCATTGTCTCCCACTTGCTCGGAAATGACTTCATTATTGATAAAATAATACGGCTACGGGGTCTTTTCGGTCCTCCACGAAATAACAGATCTGCAATGTGAAACAGGATAATAACGAGAAATGCGTAATAACTGCACGCTGAAAACGTTTTTTCAGCGTGTGTTTCATTTGTACTGGGTTCCTCCAATATTTATCGTGGTGTATCTCTGTCGAAGCTGACAGATAATGGCTTATAAACAAAGATACTCTTAATACCTTTTTCTTAGTAATGAAGAAACGCATCCCAGGAGGGTTAGGTAACGATTTTCCTATCGAGAATTTTCCCTAGAGCTCATGAGAATTTACTGTTGCAATATTGTCTTAGTAAAGAAAGGAAGGTGGAGAATCGAGATTTAAGATTGCGAACTCGGGATAGAGAGATTTAAGTATAAATTTCTATGGTGGCTTTTTACCGATACCAATTTCAAAGTGGTCTAGATTTTTATGAAGATATTAGCTACCGTCCGCAGCTTCGTCCGCCTGGTATACATCTCTATAAATTGTAAGTCTATGTGTTTTTCTGAAGTATATAAGTTATATTACTGTGAAGTTTCATCAAAATCCATTCAGTGGTTTTTGCGTGAAAGAGTAACAACATCCATCCATTCCGTCCGTTTATCCCTCCATTCGTCCTCACAAAATTTCACATTTATAATATTAGTAGGATTTGATTTGATATGTTTTTGATATGGTAACTGTTCCTTATTTCAACGGAAGACACTATCTGCAACGCAGTTGACACAAAAGCAGCACTGCAGACTGGGCTTAAACCAGTGAAATTACTGGGCTTATGAGACTTCATACCTATTGTCTCAGGGTGACGAGCACATGCAGTGCCACGCAGGTCTTTATGGCTCAAAACCCTGAGTATCACTGAAATGTAATGGGCGTTATGCTTACCATCAGGCAAACGTCGCGCTCGTCTCGGAGGATATAACAACTAAGCCAAATTGTGCCCACCTGGTGGATTATGGCCTCTCAGTATTCTAAAGGAGGGATGGTGCCAAATAAATTAGCAAAACCTAAATTGAGTAGGTATGTCTGTAAACCGTAGAGCGCCGACCCATCTAAGAAATGGACCAAGAGTAAAAAGGTGGAGGACCATATATCTATATTTGTATGTTTATAGCTCATAGTATTTAAACTTTTCAAGTGTTCACCTAACTAGCCCTTCTTAAGTTGAAAACCATCGCTGAACACGTGGAGTGTTAAGACACTTGAGAGGTTTCCAATTCGATGTCTGTCTGGCATGTTTATCGTCTTCGCCCCGACCGGGTGAGACGAAAATCAAACGCTACCTATCAAGAATAAAAAAATATTTAGTACTAGCTTCTGCCCGCGGCTTAACCCGCGTGGAGATTCCCACAGGAACTGTGAAACCGCGATACAAAGTAAACTATATTACTCCGCGCAAACTATACTATACTAAAAATCCCATCGATCTATTGCTCTGTAGCTGCGTAAAATAAGGACAAACTAACACGCCAGCAAATCTACAATCACCTTTTCGTATTTATATTAAGTACAGATTATCCTACAATTTCTGTAAGAGAGGTTGAAATATATTTTATAACATAGGTACATATTCGACCTCACTGGATGCTCCAAATATCAATTTGCAAACAAAAGCCTACCGTATTCTATAATGAGGGCTGTATAAGAAGAGTCAGTATAAGAGAGAGCAACAAGTACTCTCCATTACGTCTTTTCCATCGATGCGTACCTTTTTTGGTTTTCATCTTTTTCCATGGAGAATTCATCATATTCAAGTTGCTCAAGAGCTGTCGCTGAGCCCAAAATTAACATAAAATTATAGCGTTAAAAAAATGCTGTCCGTCATATTCCCGCTGAGCCTATGCTTTTGAGAATATTGTTTTAAATATCAACCAAAGTGATTAAAATTTGTAGCAATGATTTTAGTATCTATCCCGACGTTACCACATATTTGTCGAATTGTCAGCTTTATTAAACAGGGCCCTGGTGTGAATTTTTAAATTATTTTCTAATTTTGGGTACAGAACTGAATTTCGTAAAAAAAAAACTACAACATATCTAAATCACGGTCGGGGTAAATACTAACTAATCATCATCGTAAACGAATCAAATCATGAGAAAATAAATCATTAATTATAAATATTAATTATTCGATAATTTATATTTTTAATAGTAATTTTATAATTATTTACCTACTGATGAAATATTTTAACTTATGTATTAATAACTTATAGCAATTAAATAGGTACTAATAAATTATGATTTTGATTTTCAGTTTATTGATTTTTACTGGTAACCCACAATTGTTTTGTTAAGTTTTATGATAGCTGTGGGAATAAAACACTTTTAGCATAAAATATAATTCTTACATTTTATTGTTGCTTGAAGTATGCCAAGGCACACCTCTACAACTATCATTAACACTTTAACTAGGTACTATTTCTATCTTGCAACGTCTTTAGTTTCAAAATTAATATTCATGAATGTATATAGTAAAGTGTTCGACACGCTAATAACATAAACGGTATTAAACCAACTCAGCCCAAAATCGCTTGAAGGATGAGCGAGATACCTTTGCTATGGACAACATGTGAAATGTGACCATGCGAAAAAAAGTAAAATATGCCAAAGCGAGCGCTTTAGCATATTCACTACTTGAGAAAGTAATAATAATAATAAAGTTTATTTGAACTAAGGATAAACCTTGATACATCGAAGAGATGGTCAATGTAATACAATAATATACCTACAAAGTGCAGCTACCGAGACACACTAATAAGTGCTTGGTGACATATTTTCAACTTGATGATGGTAGCTAGCCAGGGAACACTAGAAAATGCCCTACCATCATGCAAAGGTTGCATTACCCAGTTTTTCTCCACTGAAAGCTCAACAGACTTTGAACCACCGACCTACAAATATGCGGCCTACGTCACTTTATACCACTGAGCTATCCCTTCCCTTCCAAGTCCTTTTACTCCACATTCTGAGAATCTCCCACCAGGTCATGAGGAACCATGGCTGATCTGGAAGTCATTAAATAGACTTCGGACTCAGGTCGGTCGGAGCAAGGACAACATGTCCATGTGGGGATTCTCAGAAGCCTCCAACCTGGACTGTTTGTGTGGTGCCGTACAAACGATGGCCCACTTGATGTCGTGTCCTGCGTGCCCTGTCTCCTGCACGCTGCAGGACCTTATGGACGCTACAAGCGACGCAGTCGACGTGGCCAAGTTCTGGGCTGCGACCATTTAATTGCCATCGACACGCTAAGAAGAAGACTGAGCTATCGTAGTCTTGAGTTTTATGCAGCGCAAGCTTGATTCTAACTCTCTAGTTTTATGCATTAGTTTGCAGACTGGTGTAGGGATATCGGTAGAGCAGTTTTTGAAACTGTGGGTCGCGACCCCCCTGGGGGGTGGCGATTGGGTTATTGGATTGAACACGACTCTTGTTTGCAATCCAGGTAAAAATAAAAAGGTTTACACTTCAAAAAAAATATTTTCCTATATCTTTCTAGATCTCGATCAGTCTCAATAGAAATAAAAAGATACTAGATGTCTCTGAAACGAAACAGTGATGTCGTTTCCGTTGATGAAAAATAATCAATTATTTGTAGTAGGTATATAGTAATCAAAAAGATACCGTTTTTTTCATATTTGCCCGAGTGAAATGTTAGAGGTGACGATCAAGGCCAATATTGTTATCGATATCGATTGTGTATTATATATTATATTCATCAACTTTTGAAATGGCATGTTACTTATCAAGTTGCACTATTTTGATTTCAGATAGATCTTCAGTTTTTTTAACACATAACATAATTCTAAAAAAGGGTGGAACTTCCAGGCCTCCCCTTACCATAAGGTTACCATAAAACACCACGTTTTGCAGGAGTCTTGGTGTCACAGTAGATTTTGATGTTGACCGAGGAAAATCCTACTTCTTTGGATATTTCCTTAGCCGACTGTTACGGCAGCCACGGGAAGTAATGGAGAGGTATTATTAATACGCTGGGACTACATGCACAGCCATTTATTATTACTATTTATCTATACATACAAATAAAATTGAAGTATCTGTTTGTAATATCAAAATAACAGCTTTTTACCAAATGCATATGAAAGAACCTATATACGGTACCTATAACAAACCAACCATTTTTAAACATTTTGTCTGTCTGTTTGTTCCGGGTAATCTCCGGAAGGGCTGGGCCGATTTTGACGGGGCTTTCACTGGCAGATAGCTGATGTTATAAGGAGTAACTTAGGCTACTTTTATTTTAGAAAAAGAATTAGGGTTCCGCGCAAAAAAATAAAAACTATGATATCCAATATCTCCGCGCGGGTGAATCCGCGGGCAGCAGCTAGTCATTACTAAAATTGGTCTTTCAGCAGCAGAATCGGGCCTAGTCAGCATTTTTTTTAAATATCCACGTTTTATAATCGCATCTCAGATTCATTCAAAAGATAGAAACACATAAATTATAGCCGATAGAAACGATTTATAAATAACGCCCTATTTTTGTAATGTAAACAGAATACGTAAGTAAGTAAACAAAGATGTGCGTCCGCAATGAGCACAACATACGTAATACATAGTTAGGTACTTAGTGAGTGGAATTGATGCCGTTTATAAGCCTTTTAGTGATTTTAGTACCTACAGTGTAAGCGGCAAGCGTTTCAAAGTGGGGTTCTTTATGGGAGGTATATGTTCAGCAATGGACGTCTCCGAATGATGACGACGAGTATCTGCAGAGTTGTAGTACTGGGACTGAAATGGATCGCTGTCATGATAGAGCCTGGTCATCTTTCCTTTGTTTATACCTACTATAAGGTAATTCACGCAGCTATAAGTAGGTAACATTCGATAGATATTAGGTAGGTACCTACTCCTAATATATTGCTGTAAGCATACCAAAGCTTAAACCCGACCTTGGTCGTCTTATCTTTCGGAGTACAATAACACACCTTGATAAAATTTATGGGATTATGTAAACCTTGTTTAAACCCTTTTACATTAAGAATTTAGTAGGGCAGTTACCTCTTAACAGTATTTAAAAGAAAACAAAGAAAGTGAGCATAGTTAATATATTATTTGCGTCAACTTAATTCAAATAACAAATTATTAATAAAATATGATGAATTTCTAAAAAAACTATTCATTTTTGTGCAGTCGTGTCAATAGAAAAAAATTGAGTGTCAGTAAAATAATGTTCCCAACTCAGTCTAATGCTACATCACCAGCGTTGATCTTCCGTTGGAACAGTTCTGTGTTGTTATTACACAACTGTCCAAAAAAGGAGTGTAACATTTTCAGGGATCATGTTTGTGAGTTCATTTATTCCACCACAACTTTGAAATGCCTGAAAGGTATAGTTATCGTTACCTTCCCGAGTGATACTGGCTCTGGGGCAGTCCTGTTTTTTGTTATCACTCTAATCATTAGTAGCAAAGTTGACTGTGTGCAAAAAACTTCGCAATAGTATTGTAGAGGTACGTATACAATATCTAACAATATTTAACTCATAGCCATACTGTACAATAAATAAAAAAATATGACAAAACAAATCAAACCGTCAAAGCAAATAAAATTTGAAATACATTTTTTACAGAATCTAATTAAATTAATATAAATTCTGCACCATATATATTGGAGTAGGTACCTATATCTGATAATATCATAACAATGTTATCTACCTATTCATACAAACGCGGTTCTTGCAAAATAATAATACCTAAAGTTTTATTCACGTGCGCGGTCTGTAACACACAATAGGTATACGGTGTAAATGAAACCTTTAAAATACATGAAAATGTAGAAACTTCTTCATTTAATTTGCTTGTCATTTGTAGCTTACTTATCATTTTATACCACCAAAATCCAATCCAACGTCAATTTTTTTGAAAACTTGTGTACAAATCTTGGCGCACTTGTCTAGCGCTGGTCTTAGTAAAGCGCAAACACTGTTTTTTTGTGTATTGTACAACCTCCGGAATAAGTAATCAGATCTTCCCAAAATAAAAAATTAATAAGTTTTAACATAAAATGACTCCGACAACCGAAATTCTTTGTTTTCAAGTTTGAGTGGGAGCCAACTTCTCATTTCATCTGATCTCATTTAGATTCACACACTAACAAACAAACAAACAAACAAACAACCTCTCACCCTAAACGCATATACCTTCTCCGTTCCATCGTGGGTAAAAAACAGTGAATGGCGAGGAGATAACGCATAAATAAATGTCCTTGAACCTTTTTAAAAACAATATTGAAATCTGTTCTTCAATGCTGGAATATCGATAACTCTACGCAGTGAAAAGAGTCTGCCGCTCCCGCGTCGACCTTTGTAGTCATAACAAAAATGCCGTAAAGTTGTACAAAATTTAATATACTACTGCTTAAACTTAAATCATCTTTTACAGACTCTAAAAGCAAATTATGACGGCAGTCATAAACCTAAAAGTGACCTACCTTACTAACCTATTGCTTCACCGTAGTCGTATAATAGAGTCATAGTACTACTCTATGATAGAGTCACTTATTTTAAGTTGAATAAAAATAACACAATTCCTGAATTAGATATCAAACCAATTGTAATATCCAATCAGGAACAAGAAGTTTTAAATAATTATTCCGCTATCCGACGCGACGTGACGCGGGTCAAACAAAAAGTTTTATTTAGAAAATTAAAAAAGTTTCTACTTGTTGCTTTCACAAAGAGAAGTAAGGACACAGGATGTTTCAAAACTGTCCTTTGATGAGGTCCCGTTTCGTGACAAACTTAACAATATTTCTTTCAACTAAACAAAGCTGAAACTTCCAATACATAACAATACTATTATATTTTATCAATTAGCGTAAATAACTTCTTTTGTATATATTACTATTCAACACAATAGTTGTTTTCCTCTTCAATTTGTGAACAACTTATTGAATTGTAAATCAGCCTTACATAGAAGAAAAAAGTACTTTTCAAATTAACGGTTACTAAGCAAAGTAACAACACAGTGACACAAAGCAACATACAACGGTTTTAAAAACAACGATAAGAGAGCACGATCGATCCTGATCCCGCGTCGGGCCTTAAAAGAGTTGTATGAATGAAACTGAAGTTATCACCAACGTGCGTATTTACATACGTCCTCCAATTCTTACCGTTCAGTTGGCTTAACGTATCTAATCTAGTTAGAGTTGCAACGTCACTGAAGCCGGCGCGTGAAAAAAAGTTCAACAAACTTAACCTTTATCATAAACAACGTTTTTTTGTTTGTGAGGCGCACAGAACGCACTGTTTAGAGTTTGAATGCGGCGAGCATTGTTGTGGTACTTGAGCAACGTATATAGTTTTTGAAGTGACTGTTCCCGCACGGTTGCTGAGAGTAAACGCGAGGGACGCGCGGTCGGCTGAGCTCGTCCGTGCAAACTGGCTGTAGCTCAGGCGAGCGGGTCGCGCCGGCACTCTGCGCAATTTCTACACAAAGTGTACAGTGTACAGCGAATTGCATTGTATTTTCGCGGGCGTCGATCTAGGATGCTATTTGTAGTCCGGGGTGTTTAAACGCAATACGGTTTATGTCCTTTTCCTTTATGAAAGAACTTGTAGACGCTTTTATTAGCTTCACAGAAGGTATAGGTATCTTCTATGCAAGCGCGCTCCATCGTCAACAACGGTGTCACGTCATCGTCACCTACCACCAGGACAGTGGGTAAAGGTAAACTTATACCTAATGAATAAAAAAACTTACACATATGTAATCAAATCTTGAAAGTCAAATTTAACCTACATCTAATTCACGTAAATATATACATCTCAAAAACTTCGCTGCCAACAAGATTCGAACCTGCGTCTTCTGGTTATCTAGACGCCTTAACCAACTAGGCTATGTGAGCTGTGTATATGTATGATCAAGGAACTGATGTGATAATGGAGCCAGGAGGTGTTAGTGGAACTGTGCAGTAGCATTCATTCGTTTTGACGAGTACAATAGGTAGGACAGCGTTGCTTCAGTAAGTTTTCTAGCTTGTAGAGTTGTCTCTACAAGCCTGCAAAACTCTAAAATGAACGTAGTGTTAGATAAGTATGTGATGGGTGTTTCCTCGTGGCCTAGTAGGTACTAGCCTAACTGATTAGGCTACTAGGAATATTTTTTTCCTCGTATCCTAACTATTGCGTCACAGTCATATAATACATAATTAGCTCTCATCCTTTGTTTATGAGTACTGTCGAGTAGAAAAACGTAAACCAAAACTGTTCTAGAAATACCAGGCTATCATAGAACAAAGGAATAAGGCTCTGATTTTCTCTTTCATTACTTTGTTCACAGTTATGTTCACCTATTACCATACTTCGCATCGTGCCTAATGAATAGGTGTTAATTAATATAAAAAAATTATAACATAAAAAAATACGAACAAGTACAAAGTACAAATAAATAAATTTCATCTTTTAATTCGCTCCTGTAAGTTTAAGAGTTGTCACCGAAATTTAATTTTTAAAATATATAAGTATGCCGTTGAACTAAAAAAATGAAAAATAAAATAATAATACAGTAAATGGAGTATTATTAATTTATTTACATTTTTGTCTGTACTTAATCCAGCGAAACGAAAATCCGAAAAGTGCGAACAAATAATGCAAACTTATATCAAATGGAAAAATAAAATCATATAAAATATTGTGACATTAATATTTTTTAGTTTATATTATTTTATGATAAGGAAGTATTATTTGGTGTCGACGATATTTTAATAATTATTTAGACTCTGTTTTTTATGTGATTATAATTTAGGCAAATATATATATATATATATATATATATATATATATATATATATATATATATATATATATATATATATATATATATATAATAAGAGTAGTTTTAAGTAGGTATTTAAGTATTTGTCATGTTATTGTGAGTATAACTGTACTAACCGACAGACAGTACTTTATACAGGTTGTGTCAATAGATTATTGACAAGCATTTTAGCCACGAGTAAAAATCATTCCTCGTAGCCTAATTATATAGTTAGGCAACCTAGTTAGGCTACGAGGAAACGCCCAATGTGATTAGTTCCCTCACTCGAAAAACTTTTTTAATACTAATCACGCCAAGTTGGAAACCTTTTCGTGAATTAGATAGGTACTTTACAACATTAGTATTACCTGATTTTTCCTTTTTTACTTACAGGGATAGAATCCGTAGTCAGTAAAAATATGATAAACATGAAATACTCCTAAATCTATACAAATAAATAAAATTGAAGTGTCTGTTTGTAACATCAAAATAACAGCTTTTTACTAAATGCATATGAAAGTATATTCGGTACCTATATAAAAACAACCATTTTAAAATTTTTGTCTGTCTGTTTATTCCGGGTAATCTCCGAAACGGCTGGACTGATTTCGACAGGACTTTCACTGGCAGATAGCTGATGTTACAAGGAGTAACATAAACTACTTTAATTTTAGAAAAAGAATTAGGGTTTCGCGCAAAAAAATAAAACCCATGAAATTCAAAATCTCCACGCGGGTGAAACCGCGCGGCAACAGCTAGTATCGTAATAAAAGCACTTAGGTTGTTTTACTACAAAGCTGCGGACAGGTCATTCACCTGATACTAAGCGTCCGTCGTGGTTATCCTTCAATAGTCAGATAATGTCCTGTTACATAATTCCCTGAATCATCCGATCCTGTGGTGAAGACAGACATAAATAAAATGTAGGTATGCCATTCTAAGGAAATAAACCTTAGCTAACGTTCCATTAATTTCGAAATGAAAGACCCGAAAAACACACTAAAAATTATTGATTCAATAGCAATCAGTTCTCTAACGTGCAATTGAAATATCGGTCCTTAAGGACGAACTAGTCGTTCATTTCTCCATACAACCGTACTTGGGTGATTACTCCACAACTTGACGTTTTAAGTCCAAAATTAAGAATAATATCGATTTATCTCTTCATTATCTAGGTCAGCCTGCTAATTATACAGAAAACAAATAAGTGGCTTAAAAGTAATGAGCCTTCAAACACCTGTATTTTAGCACGTATTTTAACGCAAGTTTGGACGTAAATAAATTACAAAAGGATTACGAAAACTCCAAAATAATGTACAAACTAACAAGCTTTAGTTTATTGACATTTCAAATAACTTTGGTCTGACTAAATACATTCAGTAGTTTTGTCGTAAAATCCCAAGCACCAGAAGCCAATTCATACATTTTTGCGCGCCGGTTTTCGACTTTTCGGTTTTCGTCGCGACTTTACGAGAGTGTGTAATTGTGTATGTGCGAGCATTAGCCTCATACTACTCATCGCTGCAGAGTCTTACCTTGTCCCACGAATGTTAGATGAAATAGCATGCATTTTAGCCGCGCCCACCGATGAGTTCGCTCCATGGACTAGCAGGCTCTTAATAGAACTAGATATCTAAACCATATTGTCTGCATAAAACAAAAGCGTGCCACATTCAAACTAATTCCCTTGGAAAATCCCTGGAAAACCCGACGCGAACTTCGTCCAACGATAAATAAAATACGAAGTAAAATCCCTCGCGCCCTAATTGCAGCTGTTCTTAAGAAACGACTCCTTATAGCCACCATACACGAGCGTTCCAAATCCATCGCTCCGCGCGTCGTAGATAGAGTGGAACGATGGCACAATTTCGAGCCCACAGACGGGCACTCCATTCCAAGCGCGCCATCGCTCCATTTTTCGGTTATTCTGCGTCTCGAGTACTGGCAACTGAACGCGAAATGGATTGTCGTATCGGCCACTAACCATGAATTGGAACGTTGGATTTGGAACGTTTGGATTTCTAATATTTCTATCACTCCACATAATCTATCTGAGATTCCCCGCACACGGTCGGTTTTTGGAACATTGGATTGGAATGTTGTGGATTGGAGTGCTCGTGTATGTGGGCTCTTACGCTTCGCCAGCGCTGCGTCACGTGAAACCTAGACTTGCGAGTTACTTGACCTATACCTAACTTGCGAGTTACTTGACCTGAGTAGGGTCGCCTTCATATATGTACTAAGTATAACTAGGGGAGTAAAATGAAGAAGAATTTTCCTTTTTTTTTTCTCTTTATACTTACTGGATAGATTATCACTGTTGGTTGTGACTTTCACAGTTATTTACTAATTCACACATTATAACGGGATATTTACCGTGATTATTATTGAGCGATGCGAAGCATCATGTTCACGGGAACATTTCCGTGAACATGATGCTTGCAACAGCGTCGAAATATCGGGTGCTCATCGCTCAATAATAATCACGGTAAAGATAGATTATCTTACAGCAATGTTATATTTATGCAAATAAATACATTTGCAAGCGTTACTGTGTTCCGGTTTGATGAGCAGAGTAGCCAGTGAAGTTACTGGACTTATGATGAGACTTAATACCTAATGTCTCAGGGTTGCGAGCGCACTGCAGTGCCGCGGAGGCTTTTGCGTTTCAAAGTTCAGAGTGGTACTGCAATTGTTATGGGCCGGCGTTATGCTTACCATCAGGCAAACGACCAGCTCGTCTCTTTATCAATTAGCATAAAAAAACCAATTCTTACAATAATCTTAATATTTATAATAATCAAATTAATTAAGGTGTATGACAAAATAAAGGTATGCACCGTCTCTATTTGCCATTCTGTTCAAATAACAACTACAAAAAAGACGCCGTACAAATATTACCGAAGTCCGAGAAAAGCACCATATAGTTCAATAACACATCAATAACGCAGCGATATAGTATAATTCACGAAGATAACATCTTACGAGGTACTGCCGACGTTTTGGAAATCCTGCAAGTCTCCTGAAACTTTGAGTTATGGTAAACCTACCCAGGGAAGCAATGTTTACCGCATTACCTCGGGGTTTCCTTTTAATTAATTTTCCTTACATCGTACGAATGAAAGTTTTATAAAGTTTGTATTTTGAAGCGAAAGCTTCTAGCTAAACAGTAAGTAGAGTTATAAATTTTATTAGTCTACATGATTTTGGAATAAACTTTAGCAAGGAACACCCTTGTTAAGATTTATAATGATAAATATTACTGTTTGTAAAAGATTGGTTGTAGCCGTAAGACCGCCGATTGTTTTACTGTAATTTGTTAATTATTACAGTGTTCAATTTATGATGACACTACATGTATTGGTATATATATTGGTATACCAGCGCCAACTGAGCCGCTATTTTAGAACCAAGTGGCCTCGTGCGTGACAATGGTAAAATACCGGACGGAATGACGCTCATTTCGTGGAAGTTGGGGTGGCCTTTTGTGTGGGATACTATCTTTGCACCATCGCATCTTCCTGGAATGCAAAATAAGGCTGGTGCGGCGGCCGAGTCAGCAGAAAGCCTCAAAAGGCGCAAATATAATTCTCTTGACAGTACATACATATGTGGGCTTTTTGGGGTAGAAACGCTTGGACCGTAGGGACCAGGAGAGCGTTCAACATTTTAAGGATCTTTCGGAACGTTTAGTCGCGTCAACACGTGACCAAAATGCTGGCCATTACTTGGCTCAGACTTGCCATTTAGCGTGGCAATGCTGCCAGCATTTTGGGAACGTTGCCTATTGGTAGCGGTTTATTAGGTTTATATACTGTAGGTAGTTTTAATTTTTATTATTATATGTATATAATATAGGTAGTTAGGTAATTTATTTAATTTTGCAAATAGAGTTTGTATTGCGCTACAGCATCAGGAAGTACTAGCCCTAAAAAACTGCGAAGCGATATTCATGATTTTCTCTGGCACAAATTGGAACTACATAACTGAACATATCCCGGCGTCAATGTTATTCACCTTCAAACTTTCCATCATAAATCCGCTAGATCCATCAGATACCTTGAAGTCCTTGAACTATGCTCTTCGTACACCGTTCCGTTCGTGTTGGATTCAGCATCGTGACGCCCTTCAGCCAATATACAGACAATACGGCCGTGATAGGCATAACAGATCGCGTTATAGAGGTATAACAATACGGACAGGTACGAGGTAGGGCTACCACTTACTAAACGCTTTCATAAGTCGTAGGATGTTTATCTTTGCTCAGGATTTGAATTACTCAGACGCAATCCTGACAAGATCAACTAACGGTTTCAAGAATGAATCTTTTTTTTAATTTGGAGTGTTTTTACACTTTGATTTTTCTATTTCCGTCTCAAATCGATGGACGACTTTTTATTTCCATTCTCAATAATAATTACCTATGTAAAACCACTATTTCGCCTAAGTTTCAGTTCATGTGATCGAAGGTGATGAAGAAACGCAACCAGTCCTAATAGGTATCCCTAATACCTTTTAGGACTGGCCCGTGACTGCAGCTGCCAGAACTTGGGACACACCGAAAGGTTGGCGACCCACTCTCAACTTAAGAGGGCGTATAAAGCACAGTTCTAATCTTTGATATGATTTTACAGAGGCTAATACGTTGTAATTTAGAAATGAAAATAGTATGTATAAATTTATTATATTTTCAAGGTTTTTATCTGATCAAAAAACAAAAATAATAAAATTTCATCGAGAAAAAAAAATCACGAAGTAACCTCCAATTTTCATATTTTTTCAATAAATACTTGATATGATGCAAAATATTAGGACAAAAATTAGATAACTAGTTAGCTTATTACCTGAATGGGTTATTTTTCTAGGGATTTTTCTAGGGAAAATACCATTAGATATTTAGTTATACTCAAAAAACGCTTTTGGGACTAACTACATTTTTATTCTGTGAACGTTGTTTCACATCGCATGCGATTGGGAGAAAGAGCGCATAAAAATGAAGACATTTTTGCTGGCTTTAGGCGCCCTCTTAACCGGAGAGAACTAAAAATGCAATACCTCTTTCTTTTCTTTCAAATTTCAATAACCTGAAGCATGTGATGGCAACCCTAAGCTCTGTTAAGCTAAGCTCAGGAATACTTGACTATTTCAACCTTGACCAAAGTGTGCCCTGACCTCAGATACTTTTCAGGCAAACCTTTCGTCGAGGCTAGACTCATATTTTATGCCTGAAAATTGTATTGTACCTATTAACATTCCAACTTAATTATGAATTGAACGAGGTTGATTTATTTTTGTTGTAGCTGCCGGCTGTTGGTATATTAAAGCAAGTACAGTAACTTACTTTGAACATGAACTTTTTAGTTTTGGGTGAAATGAAAGTTGACAGGGCGTTGACGTAGACGTAGAAAACGGCGACGTGACTTTCCGTGCTGAAAAGCAATTCGCATGATCAACTTTAACCTACTACGAGTAGGTAAACACATATAAAGAGTTAAAATATTCTCATTATTTTGCTCCTATTAGCGCTTGTTGTGAAAGCAGAGCAGAAACTCTTTGGTATTGAACGTATAAAAAAACAATCACGTCTAGGGTAGCGTTATATTCTCTGTGCATTCCGCGTTGAATTTCGAACACCGCTATCTGTCAAAATTTTAGTTTGCTGTTTGTCACAAATTATATAGGGCTGTTTGTGTTTGCTGTCGCATCTTGCGTATCCGCGTTGTGGTTTCCGCCTTAATTTTTTTTTTGTTTTAATTTATTTAAAGGGATCAGTGAAGATGTCGGAAATAAGTCTCGATGATCTCTCGGACATTGATGTCACTTTGATGACCCTCAGGAAACCGACTGAGCTGAAAAAAGTGATTGATTCCATTCCGAAACCAGTGAGGGCTGTCCCGAAGTATGGGCTACCACAGTGGTACCGTTTGGGGCTGGAGTGCAAGTTGCCAGTGCCCAAAATGCCGGAGGGAAAAATTGTTTTTTCACGCGGAAAAATTGGTGAAGACGTAAGTAGAAGTCGCTGCTTAAGTTTAGAATAAGATCTATTTATGCTACTGAGTCAGTAGCTCATAAACCAAATAATTTATTCCACATAATAATTATAGGTGTTTACCTATAGTTATTAGGTATGTGGAATAGTTATTGTTTGTTTAGTATTGCATCATTATGATTAAATATTAATTTTTGCATACAACAGCTATTGATGACTTAAAATTCATCGCTCGTGGTTAATTCACAAGATAGGTCAAATGATTTAACATCGTTGACTAGGAACAAGTATATAGGTACCATAGCATGGTGAGAAGGTATTTTCTAGCGTTTGCGTGGCTTGCTTCCACTCTCGTAGTGAATCTTTCACCGAACAACTACTATCGGTGTTTTCCACAGCTGAACTTGAGGAAGAGTCCCTAGGGGATGGGCAGTGATGAGAATTACTGTACTCCATACACAAAAGGACTTGTACTGATACTTTCTTACTAAATTGGCGCAAGCGACCCAAAGTGAGTCTTTGCCTTCGATACTAGATGACAGTACTTTTGTCTGTCCTCCACCAGTTCTTGCCACGGAACAGCCTCGAGTTCACGTAGGACATTTTCGAGTAAATCTTTCCAGCGATACTTGGGACGCCCAACAGGCCGTCGGCCATTCGGTTGACAAATACGCTCGCTTTACCGCACGATCCTCCCCCATTCTCACTACGTGTCCGAACCAGCGAAGTCTTTGGGATTTTGTTTCGCCAATGGTATTCAGTTCAGCAACCAGCTCTTCTACTTCTTTGTTGTTCCTGACCCGCAGACTCTCAGCCTAAATATTTACACCTAGTATATGTCACTTGGTCTTAGCCTTTGACTTTGCCTAGTGTCTTATCAAATACTTAACTCATACTTAACCAACTTCAGTGCTTTCTATGAATTCTAATTCCCTCGCAGCGCTGTGTCTCTAAAAGGCAATTTTGCCAGATTATACCCATCACGTCTAAGACACGGCAAACATACTTAATAACTTCAAAGACTGCGTAGAAGGCAGAGCTTGGTTAAGTGTGACGGACGGGTGTACTTTGAATTCACAAACTTTTTAATGCGAATTTTGGGTTTTTTGTATAATAATCTGTACCGAGTCGAGCCGGTTCTAAATAGCCTGATGGTAAGTTTGACGCTAGACCATAACAACTGCAGTGCCACTCAGAACTTCTGCCCGCGGTTTCACCCACGTTCCCATAGGAACCGTACATTTTTCCGGCATAAAAAGTAACCTATGTTACTCTTCGGTCCACAAACTATATCTATGCCAAAATCACGTTGATCCGTTGCTCCGTTACTGCGTGAAAGAAGGACAAGCCAAGAAACAGACAATCACACTTTCACATTTATAATATTAGTAGGATGTCGGGCTCTTGGCGAAAGGAAAAGCTATAGGTTAGATAGATCATCCATTTCCTTTGCAATATTTTCTGGCAACCGTTAGGATATGCTGGTTTGTTCACAACTTTTTTTTCCTATTTCACCTTGTCCCGGAGAGGTGGTATAATTATGTAAATATTTGATGATGAAGATATGTTAGAAATGAGAAATACTTCAATACGTTGTGCGCCGCGCATGAACGCAAACTTGCTCGCGTGTGTGTCGCGTTATTTAAACGTTTGTCATGCAAATACCGCCGTCTTTCTTAGACGCGTGAATGAGAGCTTCAAACTCATAAACCAGCCACTGTTTTACATTACAATATTTATTATTGTTCCGTTCGTTTAACAAAATACGCAATAAATATACATGAAAATAGACTACATACTTATATAAGTACTAGCTTTTGCCCGTGGTTTTCACCCGCGTACCCACAGAAACCGTTCATTTTTCCGGGATAAAAAGTAGCCTGTGTTACTCTCCGGTCCATAAACTATATCTATGCCAAAAATCACGTCGATCTGTTGCTCCGCTACTGCAACAAACCAAAAAAACACACCTTTGCATTTATAATATTAGTAGGATATAGTAGAATATTAGTAGGATTATAATCTACGTAGGATTAGTAGAATTTTACTATGTATTTTATTACTATACATGGTAAAATCCGGATTTTTAATTGTACCCAAGTCCAACTCTTCTTCCCTTCCCATATATTATTATCCGGTTTCACAATCCCGGATTTGAGAACGTTTTGCAAGGAGATCCTCGGATCTTTATAGTACAGAGGAGATGTATAGGAACAAAATAATTGAAAGGATATGAAATAAATCCGGTGAAAGAGACCGAGTGATTGTTTTTATGTTCAAAAGGAATCTCAAGTCTCTTCCGAACTTTTAATGGTAAGTTTTAACACAATTGACATTAGAACAATGGTGCGGTAAGTTCTTCTGGAAAATTCTTGGCACCTTATAAACATAGGTACTAACCTATAGCATGATGGTAGGTTTCACGGTAGCTAGTGGTAGCCAGGTAAAAACAACACAAGAAAATAATAATATAATAATAATAAACGCTTACACGCATACCCCCGCACTAGGATTCCCTGTGTCGCAGGTGGCATGGACACACACAGATACACATCACAAACATCCAAGACCCGAGAACAAACTTTATGCTTACAGAAAATCTGCCCCGGCCGGGAATCGAACCCGGGACCCCGCGCTTTGCAGGCAGAGTTACTACCAACTTAGCTACGGAGCCGTCAGTCAAATTCTAGAGGTTATCTGGATAGCTACAACTCTGACGACGAAACTGGTCGCTACGCACTACCTTTCTGTGTTCCTATAAGAGGACGTATAAAACACAGTTAAAATCGTCGACTTGATTTTACAGGGGCTATTTCAGTTATAATCCATACTAATATTATAAAATATGCGAAAGTGTGTTTGTTGATTTGGTGTTCACGCAGTAACGAAGCGACGGATCGACGTGATTTTTGGCATAGACATAGTTTATGGACCGGAGAGTAACATAGGCTACTTTTTATCCTGGAAAAAGGCACGGTTCCTGTGGGAAAATCGGGTGAAAACCGCGGCCAGAAGTTAGTGTGACAAGAAGTTGACATTGACAGCTGTCAATAAAGTTGTATAATGGTGACAAGTTGATTTAATTTGACAGATCGGTTTGACGGTTCCTTTGGGAACGCGGGTGAAAACCGCGGGCAGAAGCTAGTTTAAATATAAAAATTGTACCTATGTATGAATTTATTATATTTTCAAGGTTTTTGTCTGATGAAAATCATAAAATTTCCTCGAAGGAAAAAAAGTCACAAAGTAACCTCTAATTTTTTTCACATAAGTTTTCAATAAATGCTGCAAAATAAGAGGACAAAAATTAGATAACTAGTTAGCTTATCATTTGTGACTATGAAATAGGTCACTATAAGAACGGGTTTAAATTTTGTTTTTTCCCCATAATCTAAATAGGTTAAAAACATTTTGCCATTAAATCCCATCGGCCCACCTATGAAAAGGGTAAAATTCACAAGTCCCGTGTTTACACAAACACGGTCCTAAGGAGGTTTATCACTGTAAAGCCCATACACGCTCCCTCCGCGCCGGGCCATTCATCGGGTGAATACATTGCATTAGCATAATGAGAACGACTCTAAAGGATTTTAAGCGGCGCTGAGAAAACTCGCTTATTTTTGCCGGATTCAGTTGGTTAACAGTGGAATGGTTTGAAATATGCGAATAAAGACTTTAGCATTAGTGAATAGTATGTTAATGAACGGATTCTCAGTTGTATCATTGTTTTGAAGCGATGATATCTGGTATAGCGAGCTCGGTCGCAGATGTGACGGTTCCTATTCTTATAGGTACGTATTAACTACTAGCTTCTGCCCGCGGTTTTCACCCGTGTACCCACAGGAACCGTGTATTTTTTCGGGATAAAAAGTAGCCTATGTTACTCTCCGGTCTATAAACTATATCTATGCCAAAAATCACGTCGATCCGTTGCTCCGTTATTGCGTGAAAGAAGGACAAACCAACAAACACACTTTCGCATTTATGATATTAGTAGGATAATAAGATACATTTAACTGCAACTTAAACCTCTGTATATATCTTCGTTTGGTTAATAATTCCCGTCCCATATTACATATTAATACCCAAATTACTTCTCGAAACACCGATAGTTGTCCAATCCATTGCTCACCTTAACTAGTTGTTACAACCTACAGTAACTACACTGTATGAGTTTGATTTGCTTAACCGATGTCAACAGCTGTTTGAACTCAGTATTTTAGTGCTTAACACTTTCGGAATAAGGTCCGTTTTAGTTGGCTACAGGTAACAGTAGCATTCCAAACTACATCAAACTCAATTTCCCTGCCGATTTACCACCGAGGCTATAAGGCTGTTTAGGTACAAGCTGTAGCTATGCGTTACTTTTTAACAACCTGTATAATAATAGGTAATATCGCACTCTTAATTAAACACCGACCTAACTCAAAATTTGGCCAAAATGAGTTAAAGTGAAATAGTGACCTAAAAAAGCAAGTCCGATAGCCTAGTCTAATAAAAACAACCCTAATTTTGTTTGTAATAAGGTAGAAAATTAGAAGAGTCTATGTTTTCCTTTCCCCGTGCCCATGCTACATCTGTCGAATAGTGGCCGAATTAGTCTTACGCCGGCGGGTGTATGTGGTGAGTTTATTGAACAGTGACCGATTTTGAGCTGCGTCGTTATTTCGATAAAAATTAAGGTAAGTTCATTATAAACTTTTTCTACAATAACAACCGATTTTGTGATAGGTCTTTGTTCGACAAAGTATCCAAGTAGCCTGGTTGACTCATTTTGTATTGAGTCAGTATTTTTTTAAAACTTAGAACAGGTTAATTGACCAATTTAGAGTTATGTCTGTGTAGTTTTGAAAATCGTAAATTTAATTTGTACGATATCAAAATAGGTCTCTGTAGTTTAAAAAATAAAATTATTCCTTTGGCGCATTTATAGTTAAGTCTTTGTTATGTAAAAAATATAGGTAGAACGGCGGTGTATCTAAAAGTAAGTCTTTGTATCATGTAAATTTTAATAATTTTTTTGGATTAATTCAAAATACCGTTGAGAAACAACTATTTATTTTCTATTCTAGATCTCGCTTTACGTCATGAAGAATCAGCGTATGAAGGAGATATTAAAGTATCGTGTAATTTATTTATTTTTTGGTTTAATACAAAATATAATATTTTATTACCACTGAAATAAGTTGTTTATTTTCTATTTTAGATCTTGTTTTTCATCATAAAGAAACAGCGTATGAAGGAGATATTAAAAAACCTGAATTAAAATGAAAAGTTTGTTACAGAAAGTAAAGCAATGTCATACACTGACAAACATTTCGGAGATAAAAAAGAGTTTGCTGTAAGCTAGTTTTTGACACAGATCTATACAATTCAACTGTGAAAATGGTTGCAGCTTTTATGAGTAATCCTACTTATCCTACATTATTATCCACTATCCACTAGTTTACTTCTACTAATAATTATTATTATAAATGCGAAAGTGTGTTTGTTGGTTTGTGCTTCTTTCACGCAGCAACGGAGTAACGGATCGACGTGATTTTTGGCATAGATATAGATTTATGGACCGGAGAGTAACATAGGATACTTTCTATCCCAGAAAATGCACGGTGCTTGTGGGAACTCAGGTGAAAACCGCGGGCAGAAGCTAGTAATCCTACTAATATTATAAATGCGAAAGTGTCTTTCTTGGTTTGTTGGTTTGTCCTTCTTTCACGCAGTAACGGAGCAACGGATCGAAGTGATTTTTGGCATACATATAGTTTATGGACCGGAAAGTAACGTAGGCTACTTTATATCCCGGAAAATACATGGTTCCTGTTGGAACGTGGGTGAAAACCGCTAGTAATTAATATAACACAACCGCACGTTTCCTAAAAACAAAGGTTTTTCTCAAGAGAATTCTCTGTTATATCCAGGTGATAAACTCTCAGTTGATAAAATTTTACCTACAACTGAATACGATTATATTACTCTGCATACTATACACAACAAAAGCGTAAAATTGCTTGAAAAAATAACCAAATAAGTTCTTTGCAAACACTTGCCACTACTACATCTCCGATACCTGAACAAGACTCAAGAATGTTCTAAGCAATTACTCTTACCTATCTGCCGCTAAAATGTAAGCCAACGTATATGCTACCTATTCTAGGTGGGGGCGATAAGGCCTGCACTGACGTGTATTGTGCATTTCCCCCTGCCAGCGTTTACCCTAGCCAGCCCAACTCCTTTATGTAACGGAGTGTGGCCTTGGGGCGCTGGCAAAACTGCTCCAGTAACGTTGATGTTGTTGTTGTACTATAAAATATGTCTGAACGTTAGTCGTCTGCTGTTGTTGCGTCAGCTGCTCACGCATTCCGGTAGTTATTCTTATTTCTTCCGTGGCCTCGCATTGCCACATCACGTGTTCCACAGTCTCATTTTCCAGCAAGCAGCCCCGACATAGAGGACTGTCTGTCACTCCAATCTTATGTAGATGATAGTTTATGTCGCAGTGGCCTGTGATGAGCCCTACTAAAAGTCGAAGATCGTGCCGTTGTAACTTTAGTAGGTTGTTTGTGATGTTCCTGTTTAGGGCTGGGAAAACGGTTCTTGTTGAGCTACCTAACAAAATGGCACCTCCGTAATATTTCTTGTGATAATATACACAACAAAACTCGCATCACCTGTACAAGAATATGAAAAAAATACGGCCCAATGTAGTTCGTTACTAAAGCAGAAACATCTTTTTTAATTGGATTGGAAGAGGAACGTCCATATTATGACGTATTTGTTCCAATAACCACTCATGATTTACCATTGATAAAATAATCTGAAAACCATTTATGAAAGGCGTTTACTCCTACCCCAATTTCTATAATATTATGTGGTATATTATTTCAAGACCGAAAAATCATTCATCTTTAAAATTTATTAATCTAACCATTTCGCAATAAAAAGTAAACTTAGTATCACGTCCGTACGCCAAAAACGACCAGCCATTGAAATAAATGACTCCCTTCTATTGAATTTGACGAAAATAAAGATACACCGTAATTCTGGCGAAAGTAATCCGGATCTCACATAGTGTGTTTCAGATATGACATAATGGAAAGTGCCCATAAACGGCCAGCGCCACTATTTTTAAGGTATCCTTCTCGTCGAAGCATAAGTCTTACGTCTTCATCGTCGTCACCACCTGAAAGTTTGGCTGTTGATCGAACAACACCAGAGTGCTAAACCAGCTATTTTTCCGGCTAGTAAAATCGTCTTGGTTTTCGACTCAAACCCGATTAAAACCAGTGGGCGCTAGCTAGTCTTCGGCTGGAAGGAATTGTCTAGAGTTCTCAGTAGATTTCCTTTTGGAACAACTTGTTCCCTTAGTATCGTTCGTTCTAGAACTAAAACTAACGAGAACTCTACAGAATTCCTTCCGGCAGAAGAAAAGTGACCGCTAATTTTAATCGGATTGGAATCGAAGACGATTTTATTAGTCGATAAGGTCACAGAAAATGAAAGCACGATCCTGATACTTAGTCTTATGGCGAGACTAATGGTCAAGAAACTTCAGTTGGAATTGCAAATATTATGCGTTGACAGTTGACTCTATACAAAAATATATGAACTGTACCCACAAGTACTTAATTAAGGGATATAAACAAAATGAAAAGAACAACGCGCAGACTCGCAGAGGTAATAATTGAAAATGAAATTAAGAAATATTTAAAAGCAGGCACAATATAAAATTCTCCAGACCAATATTTCTCCCATCAAAAGTGCCAAAAAAATAGAAAAAAATCCAAGTTTCACATTTGAAGATTTCGTAAATGTAAAAAATTACAAATACCATTTATTTGTAATTTTTTAGGTTTGGTATCTTTGTAGAGTTTAACTCATTTTTATAGATATTTTATTGTTGTGCCAAATTATATTAGTATAGAAATTACCTAGGTAATTTGTAGTGTAATGTTTTTAACTATTTTTGTATAAGAATTTATTTCCATTCTATCGGTAAGACCTGTCACTTTTTTATGTACTGATTATTTGATTAATATACAGATTGGGCATTGTTAAGGTTAATTCTAATATAATTAATATTATTGTTTTTTAAAGAGTTTATTTCTGTCTAATTTTATGCTATTACCTACTCATTATGTTTAAACTTTAAATAAAGATGTAATTTTGAATGTTAATACTTACTCGCTAGTATTTGCTAGTTTTTGATATTTTTTATTATTCGCTTGCTAAGGTTTAAATATACCCTGTTGCGTTACAATTTGCGGATCAAAGTCATTTGATTACTTATCGATTTTGTTTATTATGTTGGTTTTCTTTAAATCCATTCATTTAATTCCATTCTCTTAATTTGCCTATGGAGCAATTTATTTTATGTTACGCTTTTTATTAGATGAGTCACACAAAGTAGTTAGATATTTTATCGAAAAGTGACATATTTCTTTATAAGTCACATTATTTTATACTCACTTAAAAGAATAGCGACTTAATTTAAAAATGGTCAGAGTTTTATTAGAAGTATTGAATAAAACATAGACCTAATTTCAGTTAGGTCAACAATTTCCTATCTCTTGTTTGTAAAATAATGACTCAACTGTGTTGGGTTTAATTAACATTCCTTTTTTTAATTAATCAACAAGAAAATCTTTAAATTTTTTGCTCCATCTGAAAAGTAATATTCTTAAGATAATGTCCGTGTTTTTAGTTTTTTCTTACGATACTTAGTTGTAATTCTACAGCAATTTAAAAAAAACGCTAGTTACACTAAAAGTTTAAACTTCAATTGCCAAAAGTTAGTGATTTTGGATTAGGTCAGTATTTAATTAAGAGTGCGATATATAATAGGTGTCAATAAAATCCATCAGATATATAAAGAAACCGTAAAAAAAGACTGATTCCTCAAGCTGTTATCTCCAAACTCAAAGTTATTCCAGTTGTAGGCACTGCCAGAAGTTACGATGAAAATATGATAATCCAAACAGATTTTTTCTAGAATTATGTGTTCCATTCTGGACCTCGTTTGCCAAATGTTTCACAAAGACGGAAAAAAAATCTACGTAAATGTAGAAGAAAATGTTCACCTGTTCAAAATAGCTAAAGGAATTTTCTCTCAAACCCAATACTTACGGATGGCCACTACATTTTTAAGCTATAAATCATCATATTGATTTTAGAGAAACATTATAACCTATACCTATATTTTACAAGCTTTTATTAACCTTGTCATATAATTGTTAGTTTGTTTTGATCAAATCTTGCAAGCTAAATTTGACTCGCTTTCCGGTATTGGGATACTGGAAACTTTACATCTACATATGTAAATTCGATGACAATGCAATACAATGATGTCGCAGAGCGGCCACAGGAACTCTGTAACGAAACGACGTAACCCCATCTATACTCTGGACTCATTTGATTTGTCTTTACAAGTACTCTAACCCTAGATGATTTCCAGGGTCCTTTGGAGCCGGATGGTAGGTCACAGGATTACAGTACCGATTACGTATTTTATTAAAGATTGTTAGAAAAATATATTTATCCACAAAAAAAAAAATAAGAAACAAATTGAATCTCGTGGTATTACCAGCAATGCCCCACTGTGCGGTTTTTACACAACACGTTTTGAACGGGTAGCTTGTTGAGCGCTGTTTGTAATATCAATACCTACCTACTCCAAAAACTGGACCATAATGTTTGCTCAATGATCACTACTGTTACTTTAATAACACGCGTGGAAGGTGTTCGGCACACCTTTCGCGCGTATTATTTTGGTGTCGTTTTTAAAACTGCGATGAAATTGTGTCATTATTTCAGGCATCTATTACATCAAAAGCTCCATTGCTAATGCTTCTTTCATTTATATTAATTGACAGCGCTTTTTAAAAGCCATTTAGTCGCATTTGTTACTGGATATCATTCGCTTCGCAGTTGCAACGAAGCTTTTAGCGTTACATAACGAGCTTCCGTTATACTGCCGAAGGTAGTGCGTCCTTCGATAGTAGAAAGGTTTTATTTGCTTAATATAGGTAATTTTACGCGCATTCTATGAGCTGTGGATACGTTCACTTAACTGTTACTATACTGTTCACAGATTATAGATGTTCCTCATTATCAGCAGATGATGATTTTGTAAGCTTTTATTTAATTTGACTATTAAGTTGACCTAGTCAGCGAAGCGAACGAAGTCTCTGCAACAACTGACCATTTTTGCTTTCATCTAGCCGGTGGATATCCGAATGTACGTACTATGTATGTAATGGACATCCTGACAAAAAAAGCACTTTTTCTGACCTTTATTGTAACAATAAATATTAGTAAAAGCACAGTTTCAAATAAGAATTTTTCCAAGTATTTTTTTTTCCAAATCTTATTTCAAGACACAGTTTTTTTACCGTATTTTTTGTTAGAAATCTAACGCAAACGTTATCCTATCTCGCGCCGTAGCTTAATCACTCAGACGCCAGATGCCAATCAAACGATATAATTAAATCATCCGCACTAACGATATCTCGTCTTTAATCTAGCACGTTAGCTAGGATTTAATTGGCTGGTTCAATAAGCGATGTATCCAAAGGGAAATTTTATATTTTTAAGCGTTAAATTACGAAGTTTAGGTGGCAACTTTTCCTACATAAAATCTTAGGCTGGCATAGACTTTGATATGATTTGCATGACGTAATTTTTATTCTAATCATCACCCGTCTAGCTGCCCAAGTTAAAAATGTCAACATTGTTTGTCTGATCTGAGGTGCCACCTGTCTGGCACTAATCCTCCTTGAGAATTCTGAGAGTATGCTATAATCCACCCAGTGCGAATTGGTAGACATCACTTGCATCATGTCTTCGATTCGATTATTTTTTTGTGATTCTTGAACATTTGGGGGTTTCCTCACGATGTTTTTCTTCACGGGGCCGATGCAGGATTTTAACTCTGGTGCATCAGATTGCGTCAAATTGAAAGTTGCACCAGTTCCTGCTCGGCCGCTTCGCTCACGAAGTTGGATGCTACTTTTTTGTAAGCATTTCTATTCGAAAAGACTTTTAGACATGAAACTTTCGCGCAATACGATTGTTTTCAATATCGCTATGCGGTTATTTCTTAAACGATCAGTATTAATAGCTTTAATTCATATGGATTATTAAATTAATAGGCGTACAGGTGGGACGTGCTAAGTGACATGCCGCACTGATTGCGAATATTAATAACTCATTTGAATAAGCTCTGCGGATGAATATTACATAGAAATTAATTAACTATCTAGACACGATGTTAAGTGGGTAGAATAATGTTTTAGTGATACTAGGAGCTGTAATCGAAATCCTTCGAGTGTATTATATAACTAACCATTCTAGGTTGAGCATGTTTTACATTTTTAACCACATCATCACTTAAGATCAGGTGAGAGTAGTTGACAATTTTTGAAAATCTGGTTTATAAGCGAATATTTTACAGTTTTAGACCTTAAACTATCTTAAAAAACCATATCCCAATATTTTTCTTATTGTCAACTACCCTGTTGACACAGTGGTCAATTATTTTTGCAACATAGGTAAACTAATCGAAGATAATAATAAGTTTTTTGTGGAAAATATATTTTTCCAGGCAAGCTTTTATAAAACACGTAATTGGTACTGTAATCTTGTGGCCCCCTTCCGGCTCCATCATCAGGACCCTGGACATCATCTAAGTTCAGAGTACTTGTAAAGATAAATCAAGCGAGCCCTCGATCGGGTTACGTCGTTTCGTTAGAGTTCCCGTGGTCGCCTTCCGCTTCCATTATCAGACCAGCTCTGTGACATCGTTATATTGCATTCTCATTACATTTACATATGTCTGTAAAATTTCAGCTCAATCGAACACCGGGAAGTGGATCAAATTTATCTTGCAAGATTAACAAACAAACACAAGCAAACATTGCAAGCAGAGCTTGTAAGAGAAGTGTAAATAATCAAAACACTCACGATATGGCTGCTCACTTAATTCAAAAATCATAGCTTGAAAGACGTAACGTAATACACTGTCCAAGGGCGGAAATTGGATACAAAACTTGACATGGCGGCCCGATTTGACTCTCAAAAGAAATAATCGATCATTCCCCCATCAATCTCTGGAACATCTTTCACATGCCTTAATCGAGCTTTTATCCAATAAATTTGTTTATGGTTCTTAATAGAACTTGTTTCTTGAAATATATTTTATAGTGTTAACCGACACTAGCGGATGTTCACATAAATATATATATACATCACAAAAATTTTTTTTCGCTTCCAACAGGATTCGAACCTGCGTCTTCTGGCTTGCCGGGCCAGACGCCTTAACCACTAGGCCATGGGAGCAATCACTGTTGACTGCGAAATTCTTGTTTCTTGAAAGGAGGACTAGTGGAACAAAGTTTTAATCAAATTACTGAGGATATGAGACTCAGCTGACGTCTCGAGGTAACGAACGGTGCTGTACTGAGCGAGACTTTGTGTTTCGAAGTTCTAAGTGGCACTACAAATAGTTATGGGCAGGCGTTATTGTTACCATCAGGTGAAAAGCCAAACCAGCTCATCTCGTTTGGTCTTTGCACAGTAAGTCATGTACGGCCAACAGTTTTGGAAGCAGACCAGTGCTTTGCTCTTTCATATACTTACTACTTGAACGAGCAAAGCGCTGGTTCTCGCCTGTAGTTAGACACTAGCAGAAAAGTTTGACCTACCACCTGGTTTACTCAAAGCGCATTTAAGATTAGCCACTTCTAGCCACAGCCCTTTAAGGTAAATATAATTATATCGCCACTCTGACGTGTACACGAGATTGCAAGGGAGCCGGGAGAGGTTGTGATTTATTGGCACCCACTTTATTTACTAGAGATTTGAAGACGCGAGTTGGCTCAAATCGCCGGCAAACTTACTTGGCCGTTTTAAATCTCATGATTATAGTCACACTTACGAGTAAGTTCGAGCCTTATAGGCATCTCTCACGCCTGTCGGTTCTTTTTAGGGAGATAGCTTGCGCTGGTTGTCTTGCTATAAGATAATAAAGAAAATGGTATTATATACTAATGGTCTTGGACGAAATAACGGTTAACGGCGCCAATTAGTTAGGAATTACTCATCGTTGACTCCTCTTCCTTCCAATAATACTCAGCCCTCAATTATTTTGTCAATAATTGAACTAGATGGGATAAATAATTAAAATTTCCTATGAGAATTATCCAAATCAATTTTGCACGGACTCCACCTATTTTTAACTGACTTCTAAAAAGAAAGAGGCTATATCGATTTATTTGTGTGTACCTACGTTACGCGATTTCTCGGAAAGGGCTTAACCGATTTGAATCATTTAGGCTGTATTCTTTTAAGATAGACCACGAGGTGGTTCCTAATAGTTTTTATTTATTTTTTATCAAGATGGGTGGTGCACTCCGAAGTTAAAAGTTAGTGGACGTCAATTCTAGATTTTTTTTATAGCAATGTTTTTATCATAAGTTTGCAATAATTATCCGAATAATTTATTTGTATGATTATTACAAAGTGTACCTTATTTATTTTTTTACTATTTACAGGTCCGTCGTCTTGGTTTGGGTGGAAGCGGGCCGCAGAAGACGTTCGACTTGACGGATCCCTACTGCAACAACGTGTCTTACGACTACGTGCCCATGCATGACCCCCATCTAGCCCACCACTTTGCTCAGAAGCCGGCTAGGAACCGAATGAAGATCCTAGGCTTTTGCACCAAGGACGGAAGGGCAGTCTGCTCGCTGAAAGAGTTTAACCAGTACAGAAAGTATCTGTACAACCAGTTCATGGATAGAATTCATCAAGAAATACAACGTTTGGTAAGTTAAAAGCACGTTAAGTGACCGACACTTAACAGGAGTTAACGGGACTACACGGGAACCAAACAAAAAAGTTATTAAAGCGGACATCAGAGCTATATATGAATAGCTTATTTGCATAATATCATTAAAATCGATGCTGTTTCTCAAAATCGACAGGTAGAGAACTATATTTTGCTCTGCTTATACTTGACTATAGGTGCTTCGATTTTCATAATAAAGTATCTTTCCATTGAAATTTTACTCCATACCAAACTAAATAATGTTATTTTCGCTATTAAATCACTGTTTTCTTCAACTACATATGATTTGCCGCAAATAAAGACCAATATAAAAGACAACAACAACCAAATGAAAAAATACGTTAGTATAAAAATCTAACCACCTTAATATCATTAATTCTCGCAGAACGAACGGGCGAAGGACGATTTAACGCTGAAACGCGTAGAAGTAGACGTGGCGCGCCGACTTCAAGTATTCACTAGATCCGAGAGGGCTAGAGAGCACCTCGAGCGAGTGGCTCAGGAGCACGCTGACGAATGGGCCGAGAAGAAACGACTGTGAGTCATAACCCAATAATAATCCATTACTTATATTACTATTACTTTACTATATAATATTATAAATGCGAAAGTGTGTTTGTTGGTTTGTTTATTTGTCCTTCTTTAACGCAGTAACGAAGCAACGGATCGACGTGACTTTTGGCATAGATATAGTTTATGGACCGGAGAGTAACATAGGCTACTTTTTATCCTAGAAAAATGCACGGTTCCTGTGGGAACGCGGGTAAAAACTGCAGACAGAAGTTAGTGTGACGTAAAATTAACAGCTGTCAATAAAGTTTTATAATGTTGACAAGTTGATTTAATTTGACAGATCGGTTTGTCGGTTCCTGTGGGAACGCGGGTGAAAACTGCGGGCAGAAGCTAGTATATCATATGTATAACCCATCACTTCATTTTAAGCGACCCGTAGGTTTCTGACAGCGTAACGACTGACAGAATAGTCCTTAATACAATAAATTTAAGGCTTCACTTAGATAAGACCTGATATAAACAACTTTGCCTCGTGTCTAAAAGCTTTTGTTACAGGCTCTGGGTTTTTTCAACCGAATGACAAGTCAAGGTGACAAATTCTTGACGGAGTCTTGATAGATTAGCTTTAGGTATTCTTACGAAGAGAGATACATAATTGATTAGGTTAAGGCTATGATCGCAACGTTCCCTCGCATAAATACTTAGCGTCAGCTAGATGAGCAACGATTGAGTAATGGCTTTTAAGCCAATTTTTTACGATTCAAAGTGAAGTGCTTAGCTCGAAAAACTCTACAAGCTATATAGACAATTAAGTGATCACTATATAGTTTTCATTAGTTCGATTTAGGCAGGGGCGTATTTACCCTAGGGCCAAAAGGGCCATGGCCCGGGGCGGCAGGCTGCAAGGGGCGGCGCAAGCAGAAGAATTTATAAAGCCCTACCTAACTCTAAAGGCTCTTATAAATAAAGAGTAGGGCTCTTATCAATAAACAGTGTTAAACGGTTGAATACTTAGTTAAAATGTGTTTAGTCTCTTTCGATTCAGTTTAAAATTGTCAAATACCAATAAAGACAAAACATAGTTTAACTAAACCACCTTTTAACACTGGTTATTAATAACAACCTAAATATAGTACGGTGGTCGTGGGCGTGCGGCAGGGCGGCGGGGCTTGTAGGCCCAGGGCGCTGAATCCTAAAATACGCCACTGGGTTTAGGCCTGCTCGCTTGTCAGTTGTCATCAATAGGTAAATAAATAATACTCCCGTTAGGTTAGAGGTTTGACCTATGTTTCACTTGATTTGTAAGCGATGATAATCAAAGGCGAATACGAGACAAATACACTTTGCCTAGAACATGAATAGCTCCCACGTGTAGCTGCTGGAACATACCTGGGCCCCAATTATACTAAACAAATGGTTTATAAACGACAATGGTTTCATGCAAAATGATCACCTTAGGCACTTTCGTTATTTTATAGCATAATTATTTTTCTAATTTCGTCTTTTTTATACTATTGGATAACGATACGTGAGGGTAGTTTTCCCTATGATTCACAACGTCAGCCCATAACAGTTGCAGTGCCACTCCAAACATTGACACACAAAGACCTGCGCGGTAATGCATTGCGATCGTTACCCTAAAAATTAGATATTAAGTCTCAGGGCCAGTATAATTTCCTTGACTACTTTGCTCATCAAACTGGAACACAGTAATGCTTGCAACATTACCTACTGCTTGGTGGCAGACTAAACGAACAAAGAGGTGGTATTCACCCAGGCAGACACTGGCAGAAGAGTTAGTCCTAACATTTGGTAAAAGGACAATAGGAGCCATCAATACAAATACAAATACAAATCATTTATTTTGACATAAAAGTATTTACATAGTTATGCTGAATCCATAGCCTCCCGAACTAGTATACACTGTGTTTCAGGAGTCTGTGTTTCAGCCATGTTGTAATCATCTTTTTAAATTCGTTATTATTCAATTTTTTTATATTATCTAATTTAAATATTTTATCTAATTTAATTATTTTATCTAATTTAAATATTTTAGCAAATCTATTGTAAATCTGTGGAACATCTTCATCATTCATCATTCTTCATCGTTCATCATTCTGGGCAAATCTTGTTTTCACCCCTTTAACAGGAATTCGATCTACTCTTTTTGAAGTTTCTGGTTGGTATTACCGTTTTGTGAAAGCGTCGGAGGCTTTCGTAAAAAAGTTTACGCACAGTGAATAAGATGGCTCCTATTGTCATTGCCATTAATAATCCTATTGCCATTGATAATGTTCGTATGATATTCTTGAAAGTGATCAATTTGCGATGAAACCACTGTCATTTTTAAACCATTTGTTTAGTACAGTTGGGGTCCTGGAGAATAGCCAAGCGAGCGCAGTTGACTTACTATAATGGCTTCACTAATAACCAGGGGCGTATTTACCCTAGGGCCAAAAGGGCCATGGCCCGGGGCGGCAGGCTGCTAGGGGTGGCGCAAGCAGAAGAAATTTAAAAAAGCCTACCTAACTAAGGATCTTATTATATTCAACTGTGTTTTGTCTCTTTCGATTCAGTTTAAAACTGTCAAACAACAACAAATACAAAACATAGTTTAACACTGTTAAGAGATAAGAGCCTAAATATCGTAAGGTGTTCGTGGGTGTAAGTTTGATACACATCAAGATATGGGGCTTTCGTATATACTGACCGGCAGGGCGGCGGAACCTGCAGGCCCAGGGCGCTGAATCCTAAAATACGCCACTGCTAATAACCTGTATTGTTCTGTTAGTTGGTAGATATAACTTTTCTAGTTCCACGTTATACAATACTGAGACATCCTTATTTTATATTGAATACCTATCTTTGATTGAGCCTTGTTCGAGTTGATTGGATGAAGGCCCATGCATTATGCATGCATGCATCAAACGTGAATATGCAAATTCATTACATAACCTATGCCAAACAACCTAGGTTGCAATTGCATCCTAGAATATTCTCTCGTGGAACTTTTTGAGTTCTAACAGGAATTTGTGAGTTTATTTACCGCTTTGGTCAGCGGATCTCAAATAGGAGTCGTAAAAATAAAAATGTTTTAAGAGATTTTTCGATTAGAGCCCGGGGCAGTCACAGGCATGGTTACTACCTATTCCGCCACAGGGCCGGGCCGTTTCATCATAACAGTCAACTATAGCACCAAAATAGATAATAGTGAGGCGTAACAATTCGTAATCGTGTGGTGACCTTTACCCAAAGTTCTAAAGTTATTCACTCCAGGTCTACTGGAGCAGCTTTGCCCCACTGGAGCAGCCTTGCCCCACTGGAGCAGCTTTGCCAGCGACCCAAGGCCCTCCTCAGCTACATAAAGGAGCTGGGTTGGCTTAGGTAGATGCAGGCAGGGGGAAATGCACAATACACCCCAAGCGGGACGCCATCGTCAGTGCAGGCCTAACGCCCCCATTTTGAATAAGAATAAGAATCCAAATCTAATCTTGTTTTCGTCGCCTAAAAGAAATACATTTTTAAAATAAAAAATAGGTAACTTTAAAGACTAAGCACCGCAGCCTCCCAGTAATGAGTATCGGCCGGGGGTATTAAGGGGCGCTGAGGCGGTCCTAAAGCGGCTCGCAGCGCGTACGTGATCCCAGACTTCTCTGATTAATGGCGACACTTTATTTTCATTTAGCTACAGAAATGCCTTTCGCACTTTACCTACACAAATTGTATAGGTACACTCTATACCTACCTATAGGGTGAATGGGAAAGCGTTTGTGGCTAGGTTTCGGTTTTACTGAAAAGAAACATTAATACTGAGGGTTTTATTTGTTGACTTGTTTCCGTAATTATTGAACGGGTTATGTAGTTTTGTAATATGTTAAAATTCCTTAGATTAACTACCTATGCAATTTTCTTGTTGATTATGCGAAGTGTGCAAGCGTGTGCATACAAGCAATGGGCAGCTCAACAGAGTACAAGGGATTAGGCCGGCCTAAACAATCTAAACATGGCTCTCCGATTGTTTGAGATAGTGATACAAAGCATGTTGTTAATTTGATAGTGGTTTTGAGACAGATGTAGCCTTGGCGCTTGGCGCTTATACACGGCAACCAGGATTTATTACTCATGGGAACTATAACAAACAGCCTTGTAATAGTTAATCTCTTATATGTTTTGTCTCTTACCAATTCAGTTTAAAATTATCAAAGATCAACACATTATCGCTTCTCGGCCTTTTGGTTAAGATCAAAAGATTTATTGTAACTTGACACTAGCTAAATACGCAAATCGCGTGGAGCCAAAAAAAAAACACAGAGACAACGTATAGTTTAACTGTCACATCATTACACAGTTTATCAGTAGAGCTGTAAAAGGCTACATAAAGTCACCAGAGAAGTCTATTTGACCTCGATTCGTCCCGGATTTTGTACATCCATTAAAATCGGACTTGTTTTCCAAGATTGTATTCGATTGATTTTCTTCTATCAATATTGAGGAATTATTATTATTTTGGGCATTCGACTCATGTGCTGAGATTTTATTTTTATATTAAACAGAACTCTCAATCCTAATTGATTTCTTAATTAACAAGACTGTAGCAACAGATCTCGAAGAAAACGTTTCTTAGAATACTTACTAAGTTATAGAAAGTTCGCGTATCTTCTCAAAAGTTTTGAACCCATTGAAATATTATTTTCACAGAGCCGTTTGTTCATTTACTTGAGTATTCACCTTCAATTTAATTACTCCCTCGCAACTCGAAATAATAAAATACCAAAGAATAATGCCTCGATTCTGGCCTCTCCAAATCTAAATGGTTTCACTCTCTCTTTTCCAAATAAGAACATGAGAAAGGAATGGAATATTTTAGACCTGTCAAATTAGTCTACTTGTACTTAAATATTGTAAATTTAACGATCACAAATTTTGTCGGGTCTATAATTTGTCAAGGAAGCTAGATATTTGACAGCTCTACTATAACTAAATTTGGACTTGTCTTGCGTCCCTTTCACATGTTATTTATTGGAGAGAGCTAAATTAAAATAAGGTTTAGTTTTGTGTCGTTAGAATCGGAGCCGATGTTAACTTAGTTTTCTTGTGGATAAACTTTCTTAATTTATTCATTTTCCGACTTTTAAGATAATTTATATTCATCCTTTTATTTATTTTGAGTTACGAATACAATGTTATCCTTGATAACATGATTGTAAAGTGTGGAAATTCACATGGTGTGGATCTTTCGAAGAATTGTACAGGTCAAACTTAAATGCCCCCGTACTCTAAACATTGAAATATTTGTGGTACAGATTACTTTATTGTGTACTCTAGACGCTGCCCCTGGTTTATATTTAGAAATCGCATCCCGTCAGAGAAAATTCCCGCTTAGATTCAACAACTCAGCTGCGTAAACATGGATAGTATATTATAATCCCGACATAATTTCTCTGTCGGGCCGTGATTCCGAGATATAAACGATCAGAAACGGTCGCTTCTTAAACGGAATCATTCCGAGTGAATTAAAATCACTCTGCAGGAACCGTACCTACATGTTTCCGGGAAAAAGAGTCTGAGACGCTCTCCGATCCATAATCTATCTCTATGCAAAACATCATATCAACCCATTGCTCCGTTACTGCTTGAAAGAAGGAAAAACAAACAGACACACTTTTGAATTTATAACATTAGTTGACATGATAAATATACTACATCTATGTAAGCAACTGGAGTTGTCATGCTCACGAAAAAGATTCTGCTCGCGGCGGCATCGTGTGGCGGGTCGCCCTCTTCTCTCGGTAATGGTTGAGGAGAGCGATGGCTGGCACATGGGTCATACTCGTGAACGGGTGCCGCTTGTGGTGTCTGGTCAACTCCAATTGTAATCCTTCTGTTCTCTTGTAATTTAGTTCTATTTTAATTTAGTTTAAGACCATAGTTCCCGTCTTGATGTTTTTTTTTTATATCGTTAATTTCTATTAATATATGACCTAATCTTATAAGAGTATGGACCACGTGTCCATAGAGTGTAATGTAAAAAAATGAAAAAAAAAATATATATACTACGATATGATGCAGGAAGAGACGCCTGATTACATTTTTTTATACTATATACGAGCGGGTCATTTGCCTGATGGTAAAAGTAACGCCAACCCAAAAAATTGCACGTAATAATTGCACAAACTGATTATCCAATTACAAACTTTTCCCATCAGCTCTTTTTTATGTTCTAAAACTGTTTTCTTCTTAATTATGGCCAACTTTACGGAAGCACTTAAGTTTGGCATATGCCTTACTATTTATTCAAAATAACTTGGCGTAGTGTGTTTTCCCACCTAAAGGCCTGTTCAGAACTAAGCGTTACCGCGTGGGTGATAGAGAAAATCTACATGGCACGAATTTTCATATGCTATTAGATGGTGTTGCATGATTCACGCGCAAACCAAGGAAAATCCGCCTCTTCTACGACCTCTACTCAAAAAAGTAGTTTCACAACCATAGCGTGTTCAGAGGAGAAGCCGCGATAAATACGCGGTGGTGCGCAATTGGTGATATGCAGACCGTAGACGCTTATGCAAACATGCGTTTGCTTGTCAAAATAACAACGGTTTTGCATCAAGCGCGCATTACGAGATACTCGTAATCGTAATAAAAACGTTATTATTTTGACAAGTAAACGCACGTTTGCATAAGCGTCTACGGTCTGCAATATAGCGTGGCTTTGAGCTTAGGCAGGTCTTCGAGTGAGTGAAAGATACAACACTATCTGGCCGCATTGCTGTTCTTGTCTATTTCATGGATTTTTGATGGTTTCGCCGAGCGTGAGCGTGTAATACCTCGTAAGTAATCCGCGCTTGTTGCAAATCTATAGATATTTTGACAGCAAAACCCAACATTCATTAGCATCTAATGACAGCAATACAAATGCGGGCGATAATAAAGCTCGATATTGCCCTCTGCCCACAGCGGTAGCGAATAACGTTAGGTTTGAACAGGCTTTAAATGTCCTACATAAATTCTGTATAACTACTTATATATATGTGAATAACTGTTAGACGTTGAAATCATACGTGTAAGGTACTATCATTAGATTTTCAATCGAAACTATTTAAACGTTTCAGACAGATGTCTGAAATGGTATTCGCACCTGTGCCGCGAGCGTGGAATGGATCAGAATTTCTAAATTACATTAGGACTTTGACAGTTTCAGTTGTACCTACTTTAATACCAACTTGTAGGTATTCCTGGTCTTGAAGCTCGCAAGTTTTGCATATTAGATGCGTGTAACGTGTATGTAGGTCCAACTACTAGATTTATATTCTGCTTGAAATATTTACGGCCACACGCAACATCAACACTCGCACACACGCATACAGACGCGCATATCCACATCCATGTTATGGTAATGGGATTTTCTTAAACTTGTATTTATGGATTTTTTATTGCACGTAACATCCCCAAGGCAGTGCCACTCAGAAATTTGAAGCACAAAGGTCTTATGGTTGAGTCTATAGGTTAGATTTAAACCCCTATGTCATCAGATTGTAAAAGACAGTGTAGTAGGGGTATATGTCGATCTAAATTTAGTTTTAGAGCTGTCAAATATCTTCTATCATTGACAAAATAGACGCCACTAAATTCATGGCCGTTAAATTTACAGTGGATTACAAGCAAGTGGATCAACTTGACAGGCCTAAAATATTGCTCACCCCTTTCTCAGGTTCTTATTAAGAAAGAGAGAATGTAACTAAAATTCGGAATCCAGACAGAATCACCACTAGTATGGAACTTGTCGAAATTACGCTGACCTAGCGGACGGTAATGCTGTTAATGGAGTTTGAAACGTAGGAAACTATATAAGCACTTGAGCTCCACTCCCGTTCCCAACTTGCTCGAATCGAATCTGGAATCGAATTGTATCCCATTCGCATTCGTTCGGTGGCTACTCGAATTACGTGATGCATCTTGAACGGTTTGCCGTTTGCGAACGAGCAAAGTTCAATGTCATTTGCATAACCTATTTAACTACTATATCTCGTCAAGCGCACTTGGATTACATATTCAAGTTGGGTTCAGAATCCAGGTCGATGGAAGAGCAATTTGGTTACCATAATTCAAATAAGGACGGTGTTGAACATCGGATGACATTGCAATATAATGATGTCACAGAACTGGGGCCCAAGCACACTAAGCCACAATGGTCAAAATAGTAATGGTTTGTGATCATTGTGACGACACCTGACACTTTTGGTAACGCACTAGCCACAATGGTGCCCGGCCATCACCATTACGCTAATTTGGCAGTTTGGTAAATCACTATGATATCAATTTCCCTTCGGCAATAACAACATAGTTGACAGATATGACATTACCGACTTTTGGCACAATTTGCAGTTGTGATAGATAATGGCACCGCTGCCATCGCAGTTTCAGTTGTTTACCGTGCTTGACCCTCTGGTCGGTGACGATGGAGCCGGATGGGCCTAAAAACGTAAAAAAAAAAATAGAACATTTTACTTTTATAACCAACTTTTATAATTGTTAAAAAAGTGCTATTAATAAGTCAAAAATAGTAAATTATATAAAATCATGTTACATTTGATAGAGAAAAAAGAGGGAGTAATTAACACGCTTTTTATTATTATTTTTTCTTCATAAGTACTTCAATAAGGTAATTTAATAATTGCGAAAACCTAAGTATAATTTAATTCAGAGAAATCTGCATTATAAGATCTATACGAGAACAATCTCATTTCACGCAAAAAACCTCAATCACAACTTTAAAATCTGTGATATCGTAGCACTTAATTTAGACTGATATTAAAACTGTAAATTTTAAACAGGACTATAACCACAGATCTCTATAACAATACTCAAGCCAAGTCTGTAGTCTATGCATAGTGTTTGGCCACTATTAATTACATGGTCACTTATCATCAGGTGTAACAACAATTATTTGTAATAAAGGTATATTCAATTTAGTCATATTATTGCCCATTCAAAGGTGGATGATTACCGACTCCAGTTCTTCAGTTCGATCTGAAACAATAGATCTCATTAATTGAGCCGGAAACATCATTAATTACGAATGTAATTTAGAGACGTTTTCGAGGGTTGTTCATTAGTGGATAATTGTTGTCAAAATTATTTATTTGCTTGGAAACATGAGAATTCGGCCAGACTAGTTTACGAGAGAGGTTTTTGTAAGAAAAGAATGAAAGAAATCTAAATGAAAAGTCCTTCAAGAAAAGTGCTTTTACATGACTGCACAAAAAAGGATTGTTATGTTTTTAGGGTTCTAGTACTTTTGTATATATGTGAGTTTCTTTATTCCGCCATAACTTTTAAATGCCCAAACAGATTTGGATGCATGGGGTATCCTTAGAATCCTTACATCATCCCGAGTGACACTGGCTAGGGCAATCCTGTTGTTTATTTATGTAACTCTTGTTACATCGACTTGTTTACCCGACTGCAAGAAAGCCGAAAGGATGGGAATATATTGTGTTAAGCAGTCTGATTATGTATGTTGGTATTTACGTATGTTTCACGTTCACGGTAACGTCTAAACTAACCGATTTTTATTTAAATTATAAATTATGTAGGTACTATGGTCCAAGTTGCACCGGTTACATTTTATACGAACGATCAAACCAATATGACGCAACGGATTTTATGAATGGGATGTCAAATGAAAGAAAAGAAAATCAGAGAACCGGCGGCCTTATTACTAAGCAGTAACGTCTTCAAATCAATCGTCTGTTTAGAGACTTTTCTATGATCTGTTTTATCATAGTATTTTTATTTGAACCGATTTAAGCACAATCCGTTGTAGAATGCCCATGAATAAGAAATAATGAATTGAACTATTCGGGTATTGTACCTACATCAATTTCCATGGAATGATTATAGAATTCTATGAATGAATCATTTCCCTAAACCCTGAGCTATAGACCGCCCACAGCGTACACAACAAGTAACAAGGTACATGAAAATTAATTCCCGTTCAGGTGCTCGCTTGTTAGCCGGTCGCCTAACACTGTCGAACAATGTAATCTGAACACTTGAGCGGCTACTGTCTATACCAGTGTACCTAGATGCCTCAGTGGCTAAATTTGTTAATTTCGTAGAATTGTTAGTGGGACTAGATATTAATTTACACATTGTAACGGGATATTTACCGTGATTATTATTGAGCGATACGACGCCGCGCTGTTGCAAGCATCATGTTCAAGGGAATACTCACGGGAACACGTGCAGTTTGTGAGGTTTGCAGTCTTGCAAATCTCAGTCGTTTATAGATCTATGGAAGAGCCTCTTACATCGTGGGTAGGTATTAGTAGTGAAATAAAATACGTAGGAATATTTGAAAAATGAATTTCCTCGACCCAAATCCAATTCAGAAATGCCCAGTGCCTTTTATATAGCAAGGAGAAGATACAGAAGATAAACAAGTGACGTCACCTGTTTTTCCGAAGAAAATCAGCTGTTTACTTCATTATTAATTTATTATACTTTTAAAGTTAGTTCACTACGGGTTTTCTTAAAAACTATTTAAGCTATATAATAAATCATTATTTTAATCAAGAATTCAACGGCATAATTCAATCATAAAAGCAAATGAATCTTGATCGAAACTGACCACGCTGTCATCTAGGTATTTAATAATTTACTAAAAACGAGGTACCTACTTAAAGTTTCTAATGCGCTGATAACTGGAACTACTAGTCCGATTCTAAAAATTCATTCCCTAATAGGAATCTGCACTATAGCCTGATTGCTAGAAGCTACATTTTTTACTAATTCCACGGGATGCCGCGGGAGAAAGATAGTTTGATATAAATATATATGCTTACCTATATACTATACTATAGTACCTATAATATTTATACGTACCTAATTGTCAGAACCTTTACAAAAAGATGTGTTCAAAATTGACATTCAGCGTTTGTCCGCAAAGAATCTAAAACTTATTAATCTGACTTTCCACGGGAGAGTTAACCCGTAACCCGTAAGTCCCGTAAAATGCGTGCTGAACTTCGCATCGCGTAAATCAAAAGGAGTCTGCTACGAGTGCGCTTTTTAGTTAAAAGTATTGCTGAATGCACACCACATGCTATACTCTACTTGCATCAAGTTTTACTTGGGCAAGAGCGCCGTGACCCGTGGGCGTATACTTAGAAAAGTAGTTTTTGTGAAGTAACGAGACAAGGTGGCTCAGTAGTACTGAGGTTTTCCACCGATCTGTAAGTCGATGGTTCGAATCCTATAATGTGGTGGAGATTTCAGTGAAGGAAATAATGCGACCATAGCTTGGTGGTGGGGCATTATCTAGCGCTCGCCTGGCTAGCTCCGTCAAGTTGAATCTGCCGCCAAGCTCCTAATCGGTGTGTTCTGGCAACGTGAGAGCCAGGCCTAATCTAGGTTTGTCATCTTCTACCACATCGTCGGTTACGACGAGATTCAAAATTCAAATTCAAAAGAATTTATTGCAAAGAGTGTATAGTTAGAAAAAAGATGGTAATACATAATGTGTTCCATACAAACCAGGTAGTGGCCAAATGCAAAAAAAGTGTGGTTCGCTTTTTAAGCGTCATACTTGTCCATAACCACTACAGTGCAGGACTTTGATAAAACGAATTGCTCGTGAAATCTGCCGCCAAGCAGTAGTGTGCAAGCATTACTGTGTTCCGGTTTGATGAGCAGAGTATCCAGTGAAATTACTGGGCTAATGAGACTTAATACCTAATGTCTCAGGGTAACGAGCGCACTGCAGTGCCGCGCAGGCCTTTGTGTTTCAAAGTTCTGGGTGGCACTGCAATCGTTATGGGCCGGCGTTATGCTTACAATCAGGCAAACGACCAGCTCGTCTCGTCACCTAATAACAATAACATTAAAAAAAAAAAAAAAAACGAAATTATGTCCATAAATCATATCTTGCTACAAATGTGAAGTTTTTTGAGTAACTTTTTTTTCATACATTTTTGGTCCCTAAATAACTAATACGGTTGCTCGAATGGACACATTAGCCCCTTATTACAGCCCCTATATTTTCTGTGAATAATTTATGCGCATCTTTGAAATAACTTTCATGTTTGTTCGAAACAGGTAATATGTTTGCCCAGAAATAAAAGGCATGCTTCCCTGGGAATTGCCGCTTTCATGCCACGTTGGAAATCCCGGTCTGATATTTTTCTTTACCGGAAACATAATTTTCATATCAATCCATTTAAAAGATTCGTTATTTTTTCGATGAGTGGGATTATAATATAGGTATTATATTTATTTCCTAAACACAATGGAATCAAACCAATGACTAAAAAATGGTTATTATTTTAGTGATAGGTACTCGTATATATATGTAGAAGCATTGACTGCGCTTTCCCTTTTCTTTTATGTCAAATAAATACATTCACTTTCTTTCTATTTAGAATGTTGTATTAAGTTCGCTTTCTCACTAAATTTTCATCATTTTTGTATAAATTGTAGGTATATTCTGCCAATAGTATCTTAAAAAGTGCTAGCCCCGTCTGAGTCGCGTCACGTCCCTGTGTTATCTAACGCTTATTCTTACTCTTTATGTATCTCCTTAGGTACTGCCTTACTCTATTTTTGTTAGCGCTAATATATTATATAAAAATAGTTTATAATTGCAGTGTGAATCGGAATAACTTAATTCCCCCTTTCCCTTTACATCATCAGACAACCACACAAACGTCAAAGCGACATCGATATATTGTCCTGGATATTCTTCCTTTACGCACGAAGAGTTTTGCTTCTATTTTCATTAAGCATACCGCTAAAGGGTGGAGTGCCTTAAGCCTAAGTTTGTGTTCCCTGCACGCTTCAACCTGGATTTCTTCATTCCTGGATTCGCTTTAACCTGAATTCGTCGAACTATAGTATAAAAAACTTTAGTAAACACTAAGCAGTATTTATAATGAACAAATTGTCTTCCCCTTAATAGAGACAATAGGAAAAGTGTTAATGGACACTTTCTTAGACAGTTGATTTAGAGGTTTAAGTTAAATTTAAATTACTTATTAGCCCAATTTGTGGCTAGATTGTATTATAAGTAGGTTACGTTACAAAACGAAACCTAGGCAAGGAAAAAAAAAATTTATAATCTTCGGTACCATTTTCAGAGCTAAAGAACAAGAAAGGAAGATTATCGCTCGAATGAAATATTTGGCAGAGTTCAACGAACGGCAGCGTAAAGAACGAGCTACTAGATCTCACGAGAAGCAGAACAGAATCAAGCAGAGAGTGCAGGCTGCAGCCGAAATGGAGCTAAGAAGGAAAATAACGATGGTCAGGCAGTGGAGAACGAATGAGAAGAAGAGGTTGAATAGAGTGAAGCAGGACAGGGATGCGAAGCAGAAGAGGAAAGAAAACGATGTAATGTTCTTTTGAGTTTTCCTTGAATTAAGGCGACCTATACCTTACATTGTAGATATTCCGCCTTTAGGCACGAGCGTTTCGCTTCTACATTTTACTATTAATGTATACCGCTAAGGAATGAGATTCCTTGCTTGAGTCTGTTCCGTGGTCTCTACAACCTGGGCTGCTTCAAGGCGCGAATGAATAGGCAATCTCTTCTAGGCAAGCGCTGCGACAAAATTTAGTCAACGTTGACGTCGTACATTTGTCTCATATTCGCACAAGAAAGGGCGAGACAAAACAGTAGACAAAATTTTGTCGTGACGCGCATGTTATGCAGACCGTAGACGCTTATGCAGATATGCGTTTTGCTGTCAAAATAACCATGCTTTTACATCAAGCGCGGACTACGAAATCATACACGGGCAAGCGCGGTTAGATGCAAAACCATCAAAAAAACCACGATATAGACAAGAACGGCTGTCTCGAAGACCTGCCTCGGCTACAAGCAACGACTGCTCCGCTTTACGCTACATGAGTGATATCTTAGGTCTGCACTGACGTCCAGCTTGGGGTATATTGTGCAATATGATATAGGTGAATAGTATCACGCGTGGAATCAGGGGTGCAATTTTTGAATGTCACCGAGTGATTAAATATCAGCGATATGACCGATAGTCACCGATTTACAAAAAGTCGTATTTTTGAATGTCAGCGGGTGACTAAACTTCTCATACCTACGATATCGTTTACGAATGGGTACCCCCACTCGTAAACGATATCATAGATACGAGTATTTGGTGCCAATTTTGAATTGAAAACAATTACCAACTTAATAAATAAAAATAAATAGAACACAATCATAAGTTTATCTGTGATCAAAGCTGAGAAATAGTTGCATGATTACAGGGTATGACTTTCAAAAATACGACTTTTGCAAATTAGTGATTTCAAAGTCATCGCAGAGAATTTTGTCATCGGTGATTTCGAAATCATTCGTGACATTGAAAAATCGGTCCCCAGGTTAAAAAACTAACGCATAACTAGTTTCATCCCGTATATACGCAACTAGTTATTATTAATGTAGATCTTTCAGCACATTATTACTTTGAAAGTCGTGTCTCCAAATAGCATATACGGTTCCCTGGAAGAGATCACTGTTTCTGATAAGTTCACCGATTGTTCTAATTGGTAACAATTGTTCTAATTTTCTTTAAAGCGCAACGAAGTGTTCCGTCTATGTTGTACGTCGTCCCTTTAGCTATCATTATTAATTTTTATTATTATCTGTATTTAAGGCCAACAACATGTGGATCGCAAGAGTTTCAGCTCAAAACCAGAAGATACAAGAAGAAGCGTTGCTTCTTAAATTGTACACAGAAGATATGTCTGCTGGCGCTCATCGAAGACAGAAGTGAGTAACTTTAGTTTACATACATGTACATTACAAAGTTTTTTTTATGTTTAAAACTTTGTATAATAATATCGTGGCTGTTGGCGGTTACATATTTGAGCCATTTGTGTTGATACATTGATGAAGGAATTTTCTTGGTAAAAACTTTAGAAAGTATGACTCATTTTTGTTCAAATTTAAACGGATTAAGTATAATGCCGAATTTCGCGATGATTGCTCGTTCGGCCGGTTTTGACAATTTCGGTTCCTTTTCATCAGGGTGCTAGAAACGCGCGCGCTCCGAGTGGTCGCCGCGCATGCAACTCAGCATTACAACATTAGTTTAATCCGTTCAAACTTATAAAAAAATGTATGGAAGCTTTTCATTCATGTTCATGGGCTAGGTTAAAAACTCAAGTGTTCAGCTACTTTTGTACGTCTAATAGGCAGTGCAAACTATAATATTATATTATGAGTACCAGAAACCCGTTTCAAAAAGTTTGTGTTCCTGTGAGCGACAGATGTGCCGACAAAACAAAGATAATTTAATCCTAATTTATGCTGAAGGATTTTATGTAGCTCCCTTTACGGTGAAGGATTAGGAAGGAATAATAAAAAATTAATTGATGTAAGGAAATGGGTAAGCATACGTTTGATCTACATTTTGTTAAACAACGGTAGTTAAGGTGTTAAGACTGGTTGGTTAGTGTAAATAGGCATAAAATAGCTAGGGATTTTGGTAGAGGAAAAAAAACTCAACTTGATAATTTGGCGGCAATTACCAATCGGCTAGTTGGGATGTTTTTTTATACACATAGGTTAGCATTTAACAACTTACCCCTTATTCATAAAAGCTCAATAAGATAATCTATGATTTAAACTGCTCTGGCAACTTCTCGTTGACGGAAGCTGTTACGCGTGAAAACGAGACAAAACACTTTCTAGTAATTAAGTAAGTTACGGAACGTTTATGAATATGGGGGTTAATCTATCCACTATGAGTCCACTATGAGTGACTTAGTGTTTCTATATTAAAGGAAAGCGGAGATCTATGCATACAACACGGACTTGGAGCTGCAACGCATCAGGTTGGCGAACTGGAAGCTGATGCATGGTGGTAAAACGAAGGCTGCTCAGCTCGTCAAGAAGATGGGCATAGAGTTTGAGAAGGTAAGTAACCCCCTAATTTTTACTGCTATCTGATAAATCTAAGTAGTTAGGTGTATGTGTGTGTGTGTATGTGTGTGTGTATGTGTGTGTGTGAGTGTGAGTGAGTGTGAGTGTGAGTGTGCGTGTGCGTGTGAGTGTGAGTGTGAGTGTGAGTGTGAGTGTGCGTGCGAGTGTCAGTTTGAGTGTGTGTGTGTATATAATGTGGTCCTGTCCCATTCATAATTCAGAACCAAAATGTGTAACTAGTTCACTAAAAATAGAGTTATCTATCTAGTCTAAACGCGGAGCCAAGGGCATGAGTCCAGAGTTGGCGCAGCGGCTGGCAGCTGAAGCGATGTCAACTGCAGTTTCCACTCAAGGAGACGCGCTCATGACGCTGGGACAGGCTCGCGCGAGGATGGACATTGAGACGGTGCTACCTTCACCGCCAATCAAGCTGCTAGATGAGGTATGTTTTATGTAAAACTAGCTGCTGCCCGTGGTTTCACCCGCGCGGAGATATTGGACTTCAAGGGTTTTATTTTTTGCCCACCTGCCCATCATCAGCATCATCATCAGCCGGAAGAAGTCCAGTGCTGAACATAGGCCTCCCCCATAGAAGGCCACTTGGATCGGCTACTCGCCTCTTGCATCCAACGGTTCACCACGGTTTTGACAAGGTCATCGGTCAACCTAGCCGTCGTACAGTACGTCTTTCGCTTCGTGGTCGCCACTCGAGAATCTTTCTTCCCCATCGGTTGTCGGTTCTGAGAGCGTTGTGGTCTGCTCATATACAAATACATAATTATGTAGGTTTATGCAGAGCTCCCAGAATTCTTGCAAAAACAGGCCTGCGTGCCATAAACTTATATGCTCAGTAATTTCATTGACTACATTGCTCGTCAAACCGAAAACAGTAATGCATGTATAATGCTTGGCGGCTGACTACGCGAGCAGCTTTAGCGTGGTGGTAAAGCATACTATAAGCTAATCCGGAAGTTAAACAAATCTGCAGAACGTCTATCGGTGCATACTATGCATATTCCCTCAGCCACATCACATCATCATACCACATCAACTTAATTAAAATTAAATTTAATTGTTCAAACGCTAACCTACCTCCTATAATAAAAAGTAAAATTAAAAAAGCGGGAACCGACTTCGATGACAGAGTACTGGGGCCTTACCTACTCCGTAAATCGAACGTCGAAGCTTCGGTTGACGGATCACAGTTTTCCTACTATGAAAGTGCTTCGGACACAACGTTCCATTCGATGTTCAATCTTGACATTTTGTCTTTCATAGTAGGAAAATGCCGATCCGTCAGCTGAAGCTTCGACGTTCGTTTTACGGAGTAAGGCCCCTGAACCGATTTTGATGAAATTTCTATGGCACCAATCTGAATATATCCTATCAAATAAAGAATTTTCCAAATTGGTTTATAAATGAAGGAGATCTGAGGTAGCAATCGTAAAAAAAATACAGCCAAATTGAGAACCTCCTCCTTTTTTGGGAGTCCATTAAAAATAACGCAACGCCCCGTAAAGTCTGATTATTTATTTAGTCTTCACAAATACTACACAACACTCCTTTCGAAAAAGGTTTCGTGCTCTCCAAATTGATTTGTAAGCTGAGAAAACAGTTTAAATATTCGTTTATAGGAAAGATTGAAACCGTTTTCTTTGTATATTTCCAGTCGTTCCACAAAATATTGTAATTTATGTAGGTTCACACTACATGTCTGCCTTACGGGTCTTATTATTTTGACCTCTCTTCGAAATAAACTCCTTTTTCGTCTGAATTTCTTATTCACTGGGCGCGTAGTTTGCGTTAGGAATATTAGGATACAATGTAGACACGGTGTAAAACAGTACCGTGGTTCTAATAAAATGGTTGTATTTTTCTCTCGGGTAAAGTTTTGTTAAAATGTATGACGGTTAACGAGCGCCTACCTTTTGTTCTAAAGTCGAGGAAACCCAAAAATAAATATCAGTGAGGTGACGGAAGAATCTCTTCTCCTCCTTTGAGCAACCGAATTGTAAGCGTTCAACACAACTATAAGTACTCAACACGACTAGAATGATCGTCACTGCGCTCGAAAGGATGCGCCGTCGCTCCGTTTTTCGGCCATTCTGCGTCTTGCGTACTGCCAACTGAGCGCGAAACGGGCCATAGGGGCAGCTTAGACGCTCAAGCAAACGTATACGTTTGCGTCAAGCGCGCATTTCGAGTATCACGAAATCCGCGCTTGACGCAAAAGCGTTGTACTGACAAGCAAACGTACGTTTGCATGAGCGTCTAAGCTGCCCCGTAGTATATCAGCCACACACGATGAGTTGGAACATTGGATTTCGAACGTTTGGATACCCAATATTCCTATCGCTCCACGTAATCATTCTGATATTACCCCACACACGGACGATTTTTGGAACGTTGGCGTGGAATGTTGTGGATTGGAGCGCTCGTGTGTATCTTTGGCAGTCAGTCTACCGAAACAATTATGTTGAGTATCTATCACTCAAAACTATATTATCTTACCCAATTCACATCTGTTTCTCGTTTACAGATGCTAGAGACTGCTGTAACAGAATTCACAAGAAGACGTGTCCACCTGCTGCTACGCGACGTGGAACGTATTGTCCAATCCAGAGCGGCGCATTTGTTCTTCCAGAACTACAGACCTGACGTTAAAAAAGTGTAAGCATTTCACCTGAAAATCTAGTTCATACATATGACCATGGTTTTGTAGTCTTGTTACTTATTAGCCGACTTCCAAAAAAGGTGCAGGTTCTCAATTCGGTGGTTATTTTTATATTTGTTACCTCAGATCTCCGTAATTTATAAATCGATTTGGATTTTTTTTTCTTTAAGTATTTGAAAGGATATACTTTCAGATTGGTCCCATGGTAATTTCATCAAAATCGGTTCAGTACTTTGTCATTGAAATCAGTTGGTCGCTTTTTAAAGCATTTTTTTAGTTACACGTACTACTTTGTTTAACCCTGTAATTAAGTGTCAAAGGATTGAGACCTGCATTCACGAGGCGTAACGACTATTTAACAACATTTATGCTAAACGGTCGCTTAAATATTAAACGATTGTTTAGAAGTTGGTGAACTCGTATCTAAGCTAGTAAAGAACGCCGGACCAGACACAACTACAAACAATTCACCACTTACTACATAATTATGTAATAGCTAGCTTCTGCCTGCGGTTTCCTACAGGAACATTGCATTTTTCGGAATAAAAAGTATCCTATGTTACTCTCCGTTCCATAAACTGTATCTATGCAAAAACTTACGTCGACCCATTGCGCCGTTGCCGCGTGAAAGAACAAACCAAAATCCCAACACATGTCGAAACACACTTTCGCATTTATTTTAATAAGTTATAATAGTACGGATTATATTAATGTAAAAATTCAAGTTCCAACGAGCTCCTTTCCATATTTTAGTGGTAAAAAACAGCCTCGCTGGTCGATCCAAATAGCGTCGGAACTGGCGAAGCAGTATGTCAACGTGCGTCAAGGAAGCTCCATCGCCTTCGGAGACACAGTGAACATTCCGACTGAAATCACCACCGAGCTTGACTTGAAGAGTATCAAGGACAGGCCCCCTACACCTGTGGTAAGACTGAAGATAATAGTTCCGATTCTGTCATCTCACACCTAAACCTAATTTTTCTTTTAATATCTCTTTCTAAATGAGAACACGAGAAAGAGATTGAATATATTTTATAATTGTCAAATTAACCCACTTGCTTGCGTCTAGTGTAAATTTAACGGCAATGAACTTAGTAGCGTCTAATTTGTCAATTATGGAAGATATTTGACAGCTTTAAAACTAAACTGTAAAACATCTTCCATCTCTTTCTCGTGTTATGTTTTGGAAAGAGAGAACGAACTAAAATTAGATTTAGGTACGAAATAACGTATCTCTTTCTCGTGTTATGTTTTGGAAAAAGAGAACGAACTAAAATTAGATTTAGGTATGATATAACGTGAATCGACAGCACTTTAGTTCAAAGGCGTTGGCAAATTAAAAAAATAATCCAAAGGCTCCCGTACTACAATAGTACACTGTTATGTATGTCAGGGTCACATTGGTATCTCCCTAAAACATCTAATATGAGTATTATTTTTCTTTAACTTATTAAAGTAAAAGTTACTTGTTTACGCACACGTGTGTGCAATAATTGCACACACGTGTGCGTAAACAAGTAACTTTTTTCAAGTTTCATGCATACACATGCACAATTATTGTGCATGTGTATGCATGAGCGTGCGTGGTTTGGGTGTGAGGTGTCATTACTTCATTCCTTTTTATTGTATTTCTCTAGTTTATCATACATAACCTAAGAACATTCATAGGTACTCCTTAGTAAACTCGTACTTATTTTTATTTTCAGCCATCGAAAACCAAGTTGGCCGAAGTCACATTCTCTGACAGGGTGGAAGATCTTCCGGATCCAGTTTCCGTTGGCGGCTATCTTCCTGAGAGAAGGAAACTGTTAGAGGTGATTATTTTTAAGATGGTTCTCAATAATGGTCAAGTCACTACTGGGTACTAGTTAGTGGGAGGACTAACTCTTCTGCGAGTGTCCGTCTGGGTTGTTACCACCGCTTTGCTCGTGAGGTCTGCCGCCAAGCAGTAGTGTGCAAGCATTACTGTGTTCCGGTTTGATGAGCAGAGTATCCAGTGAAATTACTGGGCTTATGAGACTTAATACCTAATGTCTCAGGGTAACGAGCGCACTGCAGTGCCGCGCAGGCCTTTGTGTTTCAAAGTTCTGGGTGGCACTGCAAATGTTATGGGCCGGCGTTATGCTTACCATCAGGCAAACGACCAGCTCGTCTCGTTACCAAATAACATAAAAAAAAAAAAAAAAAAAGATGACAGACCGTGGTCACGAAAAAAGTGATAGTGTTTCACTCTTTCCTAGACCGCAATCATTAAAATAATCAATGCCAGTATGGTTTCAGTAAACATGTATACGTTAACAAAATACTTTTCTTACTTTACCCTTGTAAACATACCTGTTAGCATTACTGTATCTGTTTTAGATGATAAATGCTGCAGCCAAACTCCTATCTCGATCTGTGAGCACTCGGGTCCAGAAAGGCATGGACGTTACGGTCGGAAAGGTTACTCTGCCACGTTTGAAACATGCGAGTAAGTTTTTAAACTGAAGAATTATTACGCATCGTAAGATCAGAAACAAATTCTTAAAAAGCAGGTTAATAGCACAAAGATAACATCACCCTCAGTTAGTAGTAGTGGATACTTTGAATACGCTCTACACGAATCAAATAAATAAATAAATAAAATAAAATGTCTTTATTTTAGGCACGAAACCCATACAATTTAAAATAAAATAAAGTCAAGTAAATTAAATAAAATAAAAATAAAATCATTTGTGATAAAAATATCACAGTCGTGTTCATTTTCGATTCGCAGTCTGATGCACTCTCAGCCAGGATTTAAAAATTGGGCTACCAAGGTAGTCCCCCATACATTGCAATATGCCGTTCTTCGACATCCTCAACCCAGCCCTGTAGGAAGCCACTCTGGCTCTGATGACGCCAAATGACGAGGAACATGTTCCACAAGACAGAAAATCTTTCTTTTCCCAATTGCGAGTATTCAAACCCTTATATATATGCATAATATGAGTTCACTGATCGATTTCACCACACTTTACACAGAACTTAGTAACTTTTTAGCTAAAATAGAACTCTCATGTGACGTTGCCGGAACACACGTTTAGGATTTTGGTGATCAGATTATCAGCTTTAGGGTGGTAGCTAGCCATGCAACAACTAGGAAATGCACCAACTGTATATAAAAGCTTTGAGTAGATGAATGGAAATGTTGAGATCGGTTGAATTGAAACATTTTTCCCTAACATGTCTTCACGAGAATTAGTTTGGGTGTCACATCTTTGTAAATTTTGTATCCTAAAGTCCTTACCTTATTGCCTTTCAACCACATCGTCACTTATATCGAGTGTGGTTAAACGCTAATCTATTATAGATCAAAAGTTAAAAATATGTAAGTATTTAAGGTCTTAATTTGTGTGTCGCATCAGCTAAAACAACACATTATTCGATTTACAGTGGACTGGGGCGAAGCGGTGGAAGGTCTCGCAGATGCTGTGGTGAACAATCGAGTGCACGCAGACTGCGCCGACGTGAGACGCACCAGCGAGTTCCTTACTCATCGGATACTGCGCGCTTTGCTGTTGGAGATGAAAAGCGAGAAAATTCGAAGGGTATGGGTTCCAACTTTGAACAACCAGCATAGTTCTTAAAGCACTGGATACAGCACTCGCTGCTCCAGGAATGGAAGATTTGAAAGGTGTGGGTAGTTCCATTATAAAGTTCTAGTAGTGAACAGCTGACTTAAGAGTCACAACACACCGGATGCTGCGCTAAGATAGCGAAGGATATGGATTCCTCTATAAACTTGTAAAAATGACAAATTCAAAGCTTCATAGCCTCTCAATAATAATATTAGGTGAGAGAGGTGTCAATTCTGTAATTTCATACCTAATCCTTATTTTAGTTTCGCTCTCTCTCTAATACATAACAGGAGAAAAAGATGGAAGATGTTTGACAGATCCAATTAAGTTTTAGAGCTGTCAAATATCTTCCATCCTTGATAAATTAGACGCCACTAATTTCATTGCCGTTCTATTTACACTAGACGCAAGCAAGTTGATTAATTTGATAGATTTAAAATATATTCCATCTCTCACATGTTCTCATTTAGAAAGAGAGACTGAAACTAAAATTAGGTTAAGATATGACATGACAGAATCGACACCAATGTGGACATTTCCTTTCACCCACAGATATATATACAATATACATGTCACTTAGCAGTGTATTATAATTAAAAGTATGTTTACAGAAAAGCTGCGCGTCCGCCGCCTGGGTAGACGTGGCTCAAGACAAAGACTTTTATGTGCCCGGAGAAGTCGCAGTAAATAAAGAACGCTCTGAACAATCACCCAACGATTCTCTGAAACCAGAAGTCAAGGTGGTGAACTAATTGCTCCTATTTAGTCTCAAGTAAATGGACTTGCTGAGATTGTGTTGCCCACTTTTACTTATTCGGAGGCATTCCAATTGTTCTGATATAAATTATTTTTATAATGTGGAAATATGGAATTCGATTTTTTTATGTTCTTCATTTCGTTCATTTATTGTATGACAATTTTCAAATTGAGTTTATTTTTGTAGCAATTTATTTTGGTTTTTGATAAATAAAGTTGGCTTGTACAAAAATGTTTCCTTTCACCGAACATTCCTTTGACCTTTCAAGAGCTCTTGACTTGTTAAATATTCTGACAAGAAAGGCTGGCTGGTGGGTTACTTTAGGCGTAGAAAGGCCCTCGCTTTTAGGTGAAGGGTGCAATTCTGCTGAAGTGGGACTACGTGATCCGCCTTTGATATACCTACCTACGATGCGAGCGTATTAAGTAAAGATAAGTTAGTTTGGAAAGTTATAGAACTTGGAAGATCGCTTTGGGGCTGTCTACTTGGGATAAACTGATTGAGGTAGTTACTTTCGAATCTATTACCATCTCGAATGAAATCAGTTATTGGTCGGATTGTTAGTAAGGGACAAAAGGCGAGTCAACAACATAGTAGGACCACGACGCATCGCAAAAACTACGCCGCACCGCAAAACATTATAGCATAACATTATCGGGATCATAAATTAGGCACTATGTAAGTATAACTATCTATAAAAAGCCGTAGCTAAACTGGTTTCAAACTGGAAATGTAGAAAATATTATGTACATACCCAAAGAGTATTGTACATACCTACTACGGATTACTTATATTCTCTTTGCCTACTACTAGAAACATATTTGAAAATGGAAAAGTAACGCCAGTGTCAAAATTTCAGTAAAAATGTAAGCACTGAAAAAATAACAACACTCATTTTCTAATTCAAGCCTCAAAAAATAAATATCCAAATCAGTCGAGCAAGCGATGCAGCTTCTACACGATAACAAAGCCTTGTTGATGATGAAGGATTTTAACATGAATACCAGCATTTCCATCAAGGTAGGTGTCCATAAAGTAGATCCTTGGTCACTACTGCACTCATAATGCTGGGCTTGGTATGGTTATGCTTCGGTTATCGGTTCTGCGAGCGATGTGGCCTGCCCATTGGCATTTCGACCTGCTAACTTTGACAGCTATATGACGGTGACTTAGTTCTCCTGCAAATCTCCTTGTTTTGGATTTTATCACGCAGAGAAACCCCAAGCATAGCCCTCTTCATATCTCGTTATGCAAGTTTACATAAACATCGGCCGTGGCTAATAAGTTAACAGTAACCCTGCCTGTAGAGCGAGGGGCTCGGTTTTATCAAAAACTTTGGGTGGTAACTATAAAGTTTGTTCTCTAGTTTCATTATTTTGTTTTGTAGTATTTGCATGCATATGTTTAGGCCACCTGAGACTCAGCGGATCCTTGGTGCCGCGGCATACCCAGTACCCCATGAGTGTGTCTTACATTTTAAGTTTATACTTGCAGGATGTCTCGTCCAGCAACCTGGACGTGAAAGAGAAGCGGTCATCAAACGCGTCCCTGCTCCTGATGAACCCTGTTGCCAGCGGAGACAACGTGGCCACGGGTCTCAACTCCACTCACAGACTCAAGGAGGAGATGCCTTCTCTCGTGCCATGCTGTGAAGGCAAGGAGTTGCAGGTGTACCTATAGTTTCAACGTATAAATTTGATCAGAATTTTAAACGCTTTATTATTATTTTTAATTTTTAGGTTAGCGTTTGAACTCGTCTCATTTGATCTGATTTTTGGATCATGTAGTCGCACGCTAAATTTTATTCTATGTTTTAGTTTGTTGCTTTTTTGTGGAACATCTTTGTCAGCTTTTGGTAAATAATTTGGAACAATACGAGTGTGAATTTGTTTTTCTAGACGACACAATTGACCGCATCGTGGGTCAGCTAACATTAAGTAAGCAAGACCGAAGTTAAATAAAGTGAAATTGACTCCATAAAGACGCTAGTACTAATTTAAAAATAGATTAACAAAACAGTTCCTTGGGGCAGTCTTCACAAAAAAGATTATTCCAATAAAACGTTGATTTCGCGTAAATATAGACGCCGATGTTTTTGTTGTCATTTAATTTCTGAAAATTGCTGTCACTTGGGAATAACTTGGCAAAATAACGCTTGCCATTTGGGCACTCTGCTGTGACTCAAGCAATCGTAGTAATTACTATGTCTCTCCGCAAAATTTCAAAAGCTATTTTAGCAGCTATTTTCTCTTGATTCAATTTTCCTTTGGGCCCCGAGTAAATTAAGCGTGAATAAGTTTAGACCAAAAGTCGGTTACTTTCCTCATCATTGAATTCGTACGCGACTTATTGACCTAGCTGCCTTATTTCGCTTGGGTGATTTTATTTGACACAAATTTAGAATACATTTATTAGTTCATTTAGGTAAATAGAATTGATCCTGATCCGTATATAATATTATGTTATATTATATACCTCTCAATATCCGCAGTTCCGCAAAAATAACTTACCTACCTAAGGTAATTTCTAGCTTAATTGAGCAATCAATATATTATACTAACGGCCTTACTGAACGCTGTGTACCTAGGTACTCGTATTACCCCTTTCCCATATAATATAGTTAGGTTAGGTTATCTACCTACACGTTATCAGTTACCTACACGTGTAGGTACAAATGCGAATTCAATTTGTTTGATGGCGTGTAGTCAGACGTCTGTTAACAAGGTGTTTAGTATTCCTCACTGTTTTGCCAGGAGACCCGATGTATCACGACAAACCATTACGTATTTAGGAACGGAGTCAGATCACCTCATTACCATTCTGTTTATTCTTGCATCTTTATTCATGAATACTCCCTGAATGCCATCTCCAATTTAGCTGAATATTTATGCAATCTTGGCATCTCAGAATCTTGAGGTGCCTATTGGTTCAGGATCTTTTTGAATCACTGTTGTTTGGGCTATAACTCCTTTTGTGATTAATATTAGTTGATTACCTACGTTTTTGTGGTAAATCTATGGATTTTTAAATATGTAGACCGTAGGTAGGTATGCCACATCTTCGCTTACCATCCGGCGAGTTGGTGGTCAAACGTAGATTTATTTGTAATAATAAAAAAAAACTTGTGTCTTATCTACATTGGTGTTAAAAAGTCCGAACATGATTAAATCGATTTTTATCTAGGTTTACAATAAAATAACGTCGGTCTGAGGAAATTCTTAATCATTTGAGGACGCAGTTGTATGCTCTAGCAATGTGTGTAAGGTACTTCGTGCCTCGTGCAATGCTAAAGAAATCTCAGTGACGTAAACGCACGACTTATTTGCCTAAGCAGAATAGACCGCTTAGCATGATTGGCGAGAGCCTCAAATAAAAGAAAAATGAACTGCTATCCAATCGTATCCCTATTGGATGTAAAATGGGGAAAAGTTCAAATCGACAAAGCTATGCGGTCGATTTTCTAAACCACGCCCTTATTATGTAATAACTTCGCCATATCATTCTTACAGATAAATGAAGAGCTGGTGCGGTCCGGGCTATCTGCAATTTCAGTGAGACATGACGGTGTTATACAAAGTCTAAGCATGTCGCGCGCCTGTGAGAGGATGCTGGTACCGCCTGGTCTCGTAAAGGTACTTTCTTCTGCCTTTAGCATTATATCTTTAGAGCAGTTAACGCTTGTGAATGGCCGCTTCTTTTTGCGAGTATAAAACCCTTCGATTTATCTAAATTAGTCCCTTGGTTGCTGACGTGTTTGACACGTTACCTACTTCACTTCCAAAAAGAAGCTAAGAGCATATTGAGATCTCGACAAATCATAGGAACTGCATATGGAACCAACGATTGAAGCTTTTTATAGGTAGGTACTTACTTGCTGTTTATGTGAGAGGCAACGCAAATTTTTTGTATAAAACTCATCAGCCCAATTTTTTTTAATGATCCCTAATATCCTGAATCCCTAATGAACCTAGAATAGACTAAGATAATATTTACCTTCTATGAAGGGTTTCCTTTATGGCAGGTATGTTTGCTAAGTATAACATTTTCATTAAGTTCCGAGGAAGTAACGTACCTAAGGGTTGCCTGGAAGAGATCGCTTTTAGCGATAAGGCCGCCCATTGTAGCACTTAGTGTAAAATATTTATGTTCCTTGTTTACTTTTCTTTGGTGTGTACAATAAAGCGTTTATCTATCTATCTATCTAAGTATCAAAGTTTATTTTTCGAGAACAATGGGTTTTGGAGATACAGAATACGTCAAAATAGGTAAGTATCAAAGTTATATAGTTATGATTTTTTTACTTCGACAAAGGATTAAACTCACAGACCACAGCACAGTTTTAAATTTTCTGGTCTCGAGTAAATCTCTTAGTCTAAGCTGTCATCTCCTATCAGAGTCCCATTTACACTTCCTTCCTTCTCAGTTGCTATTTTCCTGTTGCAGCACCGCAACTCTTTCCGAAGCCTGCATCGGCCAGATTTAAAGCGAGTCCCGTACCTTCGACGGATGACGCCTGATGAATTGGAGACGCTATTCCGTGGCTACGCTGATATTCCCACTAAGGGCTATGCTCAGAGCAACGGTAAAAATCATCGGACAATCATTCTGCATTCACACTAATAAACTAACGCACAGGGGACCGATTTTTGAATGTCACCGAGTGACTAAATATCAGCGATATGACCGGTAGTCATTGATTTACAAAGTCGTATTTTTGAATCTCAGCGGGTGACTAAAATTGTCATACCTATGATATCGTTTACGAGTGGGGGTACCCATTCGTAAACAATATCATAGATATGAGTAGGTGTTTAGTGCCAATTTTGGCTTAAAACAATTTCCAACTTAAAAAATAAAATTGAATGGAACACAATCATAAGTTTGTCTAAGATTAAAGCTGAGAAATAGTTGCATGTTGGTAAACAGGGTATGACTTTCAAAAATACGACTTTTGCAAATTAGTGATTTCAAAGTTATCGCTGAGAATTTTGTCACCGCTGATATCGAAATCACTCGTGACTTTCAAAAATCGGTCCCCAGCAGGGCTAACATGCGCGCCACGACAAAATTTTGTCTACTGTTTTGTCTCGCTCTTTCTCTCGCGAACATGAGACAAATGCACGACATAAGCATCGAGAAAATTTTGTCACGGTGCGCATGTTAGCCCTACAGGTATCTTCTGCACCTAATTGGTAGGGTTAGTAGACTGTTAAATCGTTGCTTACGTACCTAATTAAAAGTGATCGGTGCAATGGAATTTACATCAGTGATTTTTGCCACGGAAGACATTATGTTAAACCTTCGGTAGTGCTAGCAATGTCTTAACATAATCTGTCATACTCACACCTACAAAAATTGTTTTATTTTCTATAGAAAATAGAGAAGAAGTATCGAAACTGACGCTGCCTCCAGAACTGAGCCGAGCAAAAGATCCCAAGAAAATGAGCTTAGATGAATCTGAAGGTAACTAAACACATGTTCTACGTACTTAATTGAATGATTAAAATCATTAACACAAAAATCAATAGGACTCATAGCTACCTGTTCCATAAGGCACCGTACCCATGTATTTATTACAATGCTACTTCCTCTTGATCAATGCACGGTTGTCTGGAAGAGATCGAATTAAGCGATAAGACCGCCAACTGTTACACTTTTAGTTGTTTAAATTTTTGCGTTGTGGTGTTTCGATCTAGCTATACTACCTATCTATTTATTCAAATAATCAAGACATCGTACTTAGATTCTCCTATATTTAATAGGTAGGTACAGCCTACAGGTACCACCTAATAACTAACTAATAACATAACTAACTACAGTACAGGACTTGAAGGTACTGCTGAGTATTTAAATTTTGATTTTATTCTATTTTATAGTGACACGGTATTTTGCCTGCAGGTAAGGATAACGCGGGCCCATTAGTACATGGCAGTGCCACTCAGAACATCACCACTTTAGGTACCTAACAAGCAGTGTCGTAAGCACAGGCCTTTGTGTTTCAAATTTCTGCGTGGCACGGCAATTATTATAAGTACTTTATTATAGGTAGCCGTAAAGTTTACACTATTAGGAAAACGACCTGCTTGTTACAGACTGAAGTACATAGTAGCATAAAAAAACTTGTCATACAATCAATATTCCTCTAACAGGCACCGGAATAAATGCCTTGCACGCCATTCTCGAAACTCGCTCTGGTTCGGAGGACGTCCCGGCTGGAATGAGACTGCACGGCGCTCGGGCTAGGCTCTACACCTCGGTGCTGGCTGGCGCGAAAGCTGGTGATCAACTCGAGTAAGTGGCCAGCTCTTTTGTGTGAAATCTGTTGTGATTGTTAATGGTAGGACTAACTCTTCTGCGAGTATCCGTCTGGGTTATCACCGCTTTGCTCGTGACGTCAGCCGCCAAGCAGTAATGTGCAAGCATTACTGTGTTCCGGCTTGATGAAATTACTGGGCTTATGAGACATACTAATGTCTCAGGGCAACGAGCGCAGTGCAGTGCCGCGCAAGCCTTTGCGAAGTTCTGGGTAGCACTGCAATTGTTATGGGCCGGTGTTATGCTTACCATCAGGCAAACGATCAGCTCGTCTCGCTACCAAATAACAAAAAAATGTAACGTGTCGCGTATCCGATCCTTTCTTACTTCGATTGTTATTTCCAGTCGCATATCAAACACGGAAGAATACGACACGCGACTCCCAGATGACATTACGGAAGACGAAGTGCAACTCCACGAGGAGCTCCAAATCATCCTTCCTCCAAAATGCGATGACGTCAACGCCGATTCATCCACAACCACAACTTCTACAGACACATTCAGCTAAAACCAATCCCATTGCAATAGCCTATTTGTTTATGAAGTTTAAATATAGAAGTGCAAATTTTCGCCTGAAGAGTGCGAGGATTCGCCAGAAAACGCGTAAGAAATTCAATAAGCTAGTACGGTTTTCTATGAAAAAGTTAGGCAGAATATTAATGTATATGGATTGGATCATTAGCGATATAGTAAAGGATTGAACCCTATTCGCTGTTTTATTATTGGGAATACTGTAACAGGAACTTACCGTTATCTAAGTAATATCACTATTTTAGATAGCTAATATATAGGATATACCTAGGTAGACAAGATTTGAGACCTAAGGAATCTCGGGGAAAGCTAGAATCTCTGGGGAATACATGGAATCACGGCCCGTCCACCCACGGATAGAGATAAGACGGATAATTCACGTTTACACCTCCACCCACTGCGTTTAAATCAATTAAACAACCTTTTAAAGCTACAACTAAGATAATACTTTCATAGGCAACTCAAATAAGTCTTGAGTTAAACACCGATTTCCTCTGCACCAACTAGTTCACGTTAAGATACTCCTATAAAAATACGTGACCCATACCATAGACAACTACCTAAATAGTTAGTATATGGATTAGCCTATGCCCATACTAAAATGAAACAAAAGCACTTCGAGGGTGAATTTAATGGAAATAATCTTTCTACAATATACAGCATACTGTAAATCGCTTCCCGCTTCCACTCGCACCAGCTGCCTTATCAGCTAACAATCTCGTGTTCGTTTTCAATACCAGACCGATTAAAACCAGCGGTCACTAGTCTTCGTGTGGAAGGAATAGTCTAGAATTTTCGCTGGTTATTAAAGAAATAAGCTCTTACAAAACGAAAAGAAGCGAAGACTATTGACAACTCCTTCCACACGAAGACTAGTGACCGCTGGTTTTAATCGGTCTGGTATTGAAAACGAACACGAGATTGTTAGCTGATAAGGCAGCAGCATAGGTAGGTACCTACCATAAGTTAGAATATTAGGTAAATCAAATTTTACATCACATACACGGTCATTCCACACCGAGCAACTGAACGCATCAAATAGTTGTGCAGAATGGAACTAAAGAAACCTTTGTTCCAAACTGGTATCTGACCAACCAGTTGATTTGATTGGAACTTCCAATCTAATCAACTGGTTGGTCATATACTTACTTTGGTATGATTTTGTTCTTAACGAAGCTTTTCCATTTGGCACAACTACAGGTTTAAACCTACAACTTAAAGATCAAACAGCGAACAAAAATCTGCGAAGGATCACATTATAGAATTTAAACTTAAAAAAATTGGCGTCTTGGTTTTTAAAGTACAAGGAGACCAGAACTTGAAGGTTAGTGGCGAACAAAATTCTGCCATGGATAACATCTTTTTTATCCACAAATTTCATGAGTAATTTTCATGAAAACAACTAACTGCACCTACAACAATAGCACCAGAAGTAGCAGGCTATTATAGAAAACAAAAATGTGCTCAATAAGAAACTAAAATATAATTTGTATTATCGGTAACAATAGGTACACCACTAGATATATAAAAGTGGTATAGGATAGACATAGGTTTGAAATTGAGTTTGAGAAATTGAGTTGAAATTGAGTTTCTTATGCGTATCGTTGAGAAAGAAAATATATTTTTTTCAGTTCAGTTGGTCGGAGTGCAACAAATTTAGATATTCTTATAGAACCAACCAAATAGTTGTTGCGTTCAGAAATAAAATTAGTTGATCTGTTTCAGTTTGTCAATTAAGTTGGTCACAGTGGAATGACTGCCCATGCTATTTACTTCGCTAGAAAATTTAATTGCATTTTATTTATACAAAACCTAGAAACATTTCCACATGATTTCAAATCAAGTTATTTGTGGGTTAAATTAAAAGATTTGAAATCAAGTATACACTATGGAGTCATAAAGTCAAGAAACGACGAAATTAGTTTTGAAAGTTTAAATCAACCTATACATTTGAAAACAGTCCCTACATGATGCATAACATTATTTATTAATTATGTGCTATGTTTTTATATACACTACTGGCTATCTCACCCTGTGGTGACAGTGCGGTCGATGATTTACCATGCTGGTAACGAGACGAGCTGGTCGTTTGCCTGATGGTAAGCATAACGCCGGCCCATAACAATTGCAGTGCCACTCAGAACTTTGAAACACAAAAGCCTGCGCGGCATTGCAGTGCGCTCGTTACCCTGAGACATTAGGTATTAAGTCTCATAAGCCGAGTAATTTCACTGGCTACTTTGCTCATCAAACCGGAACACAGTAAGGCTTGCACATTACTGCTTGGCGGCAGACTTCACGAGCAAAGCGGTGGTACTAATCCAGACGGACACTCGCAGAAGAGTTAGTCCTCCCACTAACGATACCTCTTCACACGTGACTTGAAGAAATCAAAAATTGCAACCACTCTTTATCAAATCTTAACAAATTATTATTTTATAGGTTAGATGCATTTTTGTTTTCTCTAATCCATAGTGTATACCCGAATTCGGAAGCAATAACAATCTGCGAGTCTTGGCTAAGCACCACCTATAATTTGTCAGATGTTTTAATAACGTAAACTTTACTCAATCATAAATCAGAACATTCCAAAAATAAAAAGTACAATTTGTTAGTCTATATAACATATATTTATATCACAAAGAAAAGGTGAGATTGAATGTAACAGAAAACTATAACAGTTTGCTTTGTATTAGACTGAAGACGCACGGAGCAAAAGTATCATGGAACTCGGGCTCTTATTAATAGTGTTAAACGGTGGTTTAGTTAAACAATGTTTTGTCTTTGTTGTTCTTTGGCGATTTTAGACTGAATCGAAAGAGACAAAACACAACTATTCAACCGTTTAATACCGTTTATTAATACGAGCCTGAAAGTTCAAAGCGCTTTAGACGGCCAGCCTAAGTATACTTACGATTCTGAAACTGTGGTTATAACAATCAAATGCTTTTCTCGCAGTAACTATTAATTATACTATGAGCTGTGGCATCACCTACCTGATGGGTAAGGCCGCAACAGAGCGGTGCGACGACGCATCGCAACGACGCCGGAGCGCGATGCGATGCGTTCACGCAACGCAAAGATTTCGGCATCGTACGAGAAAACAAAATGCGGCAGTGCATCGGACCTTTTCACGATGCATTGCGCGACGCCGTAGGTTTATTATAAAATATATATTTTAGGTATTATATTAAGTGATTATTTATCTTCAAAAATGTTAAGATGCGCGAGCGAGATAGCGGCGCACCGTATTCTGCCCCTTAAATATAAAAGCAAATATTATAGCTCAGTGCACGCAAGTCGCGGCGGTGTAGGTAATTCTGTAACTGTTTGAAATTAAACCGCTAGTGTTCTCTTCAAATAAATTCCTAATAACTAATTACCTAAGCTTCGCCGAAATCCGAAACTTAACAAAATAGGAGAAACTCGGTGAACATAAAGTTCAGAATCGCTTGGCTAGCCGTCTAAGTGAGTAACCGCGATGTGCAGTACGAGAAACGGGTCTAGGTTGGCCTTAAAACAAGCTCTCCGAAAAAAAGAAGGAAACGGCGAACGCGAAATTGCTGATGAGTGACAGAGATAGAATCAATTCCTTCCTAAACTCGCGGCAACCAAGGCCTACAGCACGTACTGTACCTCGCTGTGGTTGTGTCGCACGTGTCTTTAAACTTACATCAGAACATACACGCAGTTTTTCAAAGGCCATTCACATTTTGGCAAGTATTTTCTCTAACAGTGAAAAAGTAAAAGTTCGTGGATCCAGACAGCGCAGACATATTAGGAAGATTTCTGATTTTGGACTTCAACAAAATCTGATCAAATCGGATTTTAGTGCCATTAATCAGTGGCGTAACTAGAATTTGCGGGCCCCAATTGTTGCTCGTTGGTGCCCCATGTAATCTGGGGCCCTACGATATCGCATTGGTTGTATTGGCATAGCTACGACACTGTCTTTAATATAGCATTATATATTTGTTTTTGTTCTGTTATAATATGTTTTATTCAGTTAGTAAGTTACTTCAAAAAACATGTCTTATCTCTTGGGTCTAAGGTCCACTTTAGAGCCACAAAGTCACAAAATGAGGTGGTCCCGAAAAATGCACTAACTACTAAGGCCGGCGTGGTAAAGCAGCTACCATAATAATTATAGTCAAATTTGTCACAATAGGTAGAAATTCGAAAGACACTATTAGAAACCTAAGGGCCTACTCTAAATATCAATCATCAAAATTTGATAAAAAAACAAACACAACAGAAGATTCAAGGAGCTCAATATTTCTGAAAGCTCTAGCCATTTATCGTTGTTGTTGACAATGAATTTTTACTAAATTTATTTTTAGATTCAAACATATACAATAAATTTGATAAATATACATATAGTTAGAGTAGATCCCTAAGAGAATATAAACACCACATAATAAATGTATCCAATTAGTACAGGACCGAGAAGGAAGTAATTATATAGTGACCTTTCTAACAAAAGATCTCAACTCAATGAACATGAAAAACAATGGGTGCGATTCTGATGTTTATATTAAAATTTAGAGTCCATCTCTCTCGCACGTCTACTAATGTGTTAATGCGTGAAAGGGATAGCGTTATTTACTTTAAAATGGCAAGTCAAAATCGCATCCACTAAGGTATTCCACGTTTTTATAATTTTCTTTACATTATTGTATTATTTAATAATAGTTTTACCTTTTAGATTTACAATCAAAACAATTGATAATAGAAACAAATATTTATATACAATGATTGATTAAATCAGTTGAATTAAGTTACCGAGAACAAAAAATAACACTTTGCCACGCCGACTCGTCTTCAGAATCACATCCAAAGCAGAAAGCAATCAATATGCCACTCAAACAATGGGGAGGCACGGGCAAAGCTAATCTCAGATGGCGCCACCATCGCTGTTGTTTGTCATTGACGTTTACTTTTAGTGTTACCTAATTAAAAACTAAACAGTAAACATGCTCGCATCTTAAAAATCATTAGATTTGAAATGGTCACTACATAACCTTGAAGAATAATTAGTTTCCAATAATGTTTGATGAGCAATGCTTTGATCCACATATTTCCGTTATTATTCGTCAGAAGGGAAACGTGTGCACCTTAATTTTACACTGAATTGCACTTTACAGAGGCATACTTTATTGCAAAGACGATTTTTTGTTTACTTACTAAAATTTTATAATGAAATTTCATAGTGAAACAACTCCAGCGATAATGCGCCACCTAGCGGGATAACGAAGCAGTGTGGCTCCCCATTATTAAATCATTAAACAACTGTTTTCCATGGTAGATAAATCAACATCAAATCGAAAATGTAATAAAAATACTCTCCATTATGTACATATAAGTAAACTTCAATATGTACATTGCTTTTGATTGTCACGTTGTCGGTCGGCTTTTGTATTCAGTACCTAATCATTGCAACATTTAATATGAATTACGCACACAACACTACTTTATACTGTTTACCCCAGGGCCAGATAAGAGCCCCCATACACGAGCAGTCCAATCCACAACATTCCGAAAACCGTCCGTGTGTAAGGAATTTCTGATGGACTACGTAGAGTAGTAGAAAAGAGTAGTAGTATATCCAAACTTTCCAACTCGTCGTGTATGGCCGATCGATACAACGATCCATTTCGCGCTCAGTTGGCAGTACTCGAGACGCAGAATGATCGTAAAATGGAGCGATGGCGCGCCCGAAATCGAGTAACCGTCTGTGTGCTCGAAATTAGACGATCGTGAATGGCGGCCATAACATTGCTTGAGGGGTTCAATCAGTTCTAGTGCATTCATCAGTTCGAAAAATTGATTTCATTTTTAATATTCATTTCGGCTGTAGTGGATACGCGAGTTACAGCTCTTTTATAAGCGCCCATTACAAGCTCATGTTTGCGTTTTGCTGTCAAAATGATCATGGTTTTGCTACAAGCGCGGCTTACGAGGCATTACACGCTCACGCGCGTTTTGCTGTAGATCCATCACAAATCCATGGAACAGACAAGAACAGCAGGGCCAGATAGTGCTGTCTCTTTCAGTTAGCCGAACTATCAGTACTCGACAAACTCAAATGCAATGAAGTTATATCGGTCAGGAGCGAGATACCCAACACTCAGCAATACCAGTGCATCTGCGGTAAACTTCAGAAGCGCATAGACAAGCGGGTACATGACATTTAAGTCATATCCTATATACAGTTCCCCAAATGATTCTGTACTGAAATACAAAACCCATCCGTTCACACACAATCATTATACCCTATAACAGCGCAAGCGTGCAGCTAACTCAATAACTATCTGCAAACCTTGCGTTCACACATACCAAGTCTTCGTTTAATTTGATTACAATGCATTACAATCATTTCCTACCTTACTTACATACGGAGGTAATAACTAAAGTTAAAAAAAAAAACATTTTTTACTCTATGTAATTTTAAATAAACATACAAAAAAATAATCAAAAACTTCGTTACAACAAATTTCTAAATTTGAATTAAATAATGGAATCGATTAATTTGTGAGACAACGGTGTCGATTCTCATTCATATCCAAACCTAATTTTAGTTTCGCTCGCTCTCTCCAATACATAACACGAGTAAGAGATGGATAGTGTTTGACAGATCTTAATTTAAGTTTTAGAACTGTCAAATATCTTCCATCCTTAAAAAATTTAGTTTATTTTAGTTAAATTTACACTAGACACAAGCAAGTGCATTAATGTGACAGGTCTAAAATATATTCCACCTCCCTCTCGTGTTCTCATTTAGAAAGAGAGATTGAAACTAAAATTAGGTTTGGTTAATGACAGAATCGACACCGATAACGTCTTGTTCACGTTGAGCCACTCACGAGCCACTAACCAGCACTGCGAGCCAGTAACTAGCCAGCTAGATTAGTCCTCACTAGCGCCATCAAACGAGTGCTTTTCTCAATTTTTTTAGCGTTGCAATACTTAAAAAAAACTGATAAAGCACAGTCCTTAATCAAGCATTTCCTAGCGTACCAGTATACATATATCAGCGTACACGTATACATATATCAGCGTACACGTATACATATATCAGCGTACACGTATACATATATCAGCGTACACGTATACATATATCAGCGTACACGTATACATATATCAGCGTACACGTATACATATATCAGCGTACACGTATACATATATCAGCGTACACGTATACATATATCAGCGTACACGTATACATATATCAGCGTACACGTATACATATATCAGCGTACACGTATACATATATCAGCGTACACGTATACATATATCAGCGTACACGTATACATATATCAGCGTACACGTATACATATATCAGCGTACACGTATACATATATCAGCGTACACGTATACATATATCAGCGTACACGTATACATATATCAGCGTACACGTATACATATATCAGCGTACACGTATACATATATCAGCGTACACGTATACATATATCAGCGTACACGTATACATATATCAGCGTACACGTATACATATATCAGCGTACACGTATACATATATCAGCGTACATGTATACTTATATCAGCGTACATGTATAGTGTATACATATATCAGCGTACGTGTATACTAAAGTCAAAAGCGCTTGCTAGTGAGTGGCACGTGAGTCCGAGCTTAAACTATCTAAACATTGAGTAGTCCGTTGAGACGCACTAACGACACAGTCAAGTCGCACTCACTTGAGTTATCAATAATTTCGACACTGGTTCACTTGTTGATCCGACGACACGGGCGCTGCTTACTTAAATAAAAATGGCATCGAAATCTTCACCTGAAACCAAAGAAAACATTAATTAAACAAATTATTTATTACAAAAAGCGGTTAATTTTTTTATATAGTATTCGAAAATCAGATCGAGTGTGGCCGAGTACTTGTGCGATTGTCAATCCAACGCACCATAGTTCGAATCTCGACTCGGCCCGCACCAATGACTTGTATCAAGTTCCGAGTACTTGTGCGACTGTCAATCCAACGCACCATAGTTCGAATCTCGACTCGGCCCGCACCAATGACTTATTTCCAGTTATGTGCGGATTATTCACACTCGCTCTAAAACGGTGAAGGAAAACATCGTGAGGAAACCCGCATATTCGAGAACCACAAAATTCGAGGACATGTGACATCCACCAAGCCGCACTGGGCCCGCGTGGTGGATTATGGCCTATACCTCTCTCTCTCTCTGAGAGAAGGCCGGTATCGTAGCAGTGGGAGCGTAAGAGGCTGATATGATTGTTTATCTTCAAAAATGTTGAGATGCGCGAACGAGAAAGCGGCACTCCGTATCCTGTCCTTAAGAGCCTACTAGTCCATGGAGCGAAAAAATCGGTGGGCGCGGCTAAAATGCATGCTATTTCGTCTAACATTCGTGGGACAAGGTAAGACTCTGCAGCGATGAGTAGCATGAGGCTAATGCTCGCACATACACAATTACACACTCTCGTAAAGTCGCGATGAAAACCGAAAAGTCGAAAACCGGCGCGCAAAATTGTACGAATTGGCTTCTGGTGCTTGGGGTTATACGACAAAACTACTGAATGTATTTAGTCAGACCAAAGTTATTTCAAATGTCAATAAACTAAAGCTTGTCAGTATGTACATTATTTTGGAGTTTTCGTAATCCTTTTGTAATTTATGTACATCCAAACTTGCGTTAAAATACGTGCTAAAAATACAGATGTTTGAAGGCTCATTACTTTTAAGCCACTTATTTATTTTCTGTATAATTAGCAGGCTGACCTAGATAATGAAGAGATAAATCGATATTATTCTTAATTTTGGACTTAAAACGTCAAGTAGTGGAGTAATCACCCAAGTACGGTTGTATGGAGAAATGAACGACTAGTTCGTCCTTAAGGCTTAAGGTAACAGTTCCATACCGTGGCGTGGAGTGGCGGCGTCCGCGTGCCGCCTACTCCGCAGCTCATAACTTGTGGTTGCTCGTGAGCCAGGTGAGCCCCTCGTACAGTCCGTCTCCGGACGTGGCGCACGACGGCTGCACGTACCAGTTACGATCGCGAATGCGCGTCAGTCCCAGCTTTTCCTGGATCTCGTGTGGTTTCATCGCTGGAAACAACAAATATAGGTTTTAAATAAATTAGTACATTATTTCTATACATTGTGGACGTGTATATCGCTTCGGCAATGTCTTATACAAGCTGTTGTTTTGGGCAGGTTTCAAACTTCCCAAGTGTCAAATAGTTACTTATTTATAAACACTTAAAAATAGCCATCATAATCCCTACTAATATTATAAATGTGAAAGTGTGTTTGTTAGTTTGTTGGTTTGTCCTTCTTTCACGCAGTAACGGAACAACGGATCGACGTGATTTTTGCCATAGATATAGTTTATGGACCGGAGAGTAACATAGGCTACTTTTTATCCCGGGAAAATGCACGGTTCCTGTGGGAATGCGGGTGAAAACCGCGGGCGGAAGCTAGTCTATAATAACTTAATAACCGGCTAAGCGGAGTCTATAGGTTTAAAGGTCTGTGGTGCGATTTTAAAATTATTTCCCCACGTCCCTGCCTGTCCCACCCATGAACTCTATTTGTAAGGACATAAGGGAGGTTATTGCTCACCGTCTGGCAAGTCCTGTTTGTTCGCGAATATGAGTATGATCGCGTCCCGCATTTCCCTGTCGTTGATAATCCTGTGGAGCTCCTGTCGCGCCTCGTCGATGCGGTCGCGGTCCGCGCAGTCGACGACGAATATTAATCCTTGTGTTCCTGAAACCACGATAAGAAAGATTTTTTATTTGCAAAGTCGTTGTCACTAGAATTTATTGTATTTTTTTGTTCAAAATTATATTACGAACTGAATCACTTTTGTATGGCCTACTATTATTGCAAACGCGGATAGCTCTTTGACAACCTTAACATAACTAACCTAACCGTAAGTTACCTTCACAATGTATCTAGTCTACAATGATTATACATTCGTAAATAACAGCGCGTTATAAGACCTTTATCAAACCTCTAGCTCAGCCATACTCTAAGTGTGTTCCGCGGAACCATAGGGTTCCGCGATCCCCGGTAGGGGTTCCGCAAGAATTTAGAAAAACAAATCAAAACACCCCTCTCTGGTCGACCGTAATTTATTGTGGGGTTCCGTCAAGTATTTCGCTTTCCAAAAGGTTTCGTCACCAAAAAAGATTGAGAACAGACTATAGTTTACAAAATAAAGTGTTAAAGTAACTCCAATTACCTGTGTAATAATGCCTCCATAGGGGCCGTATTTTGTCCTGCCCGCCGACGTCCCACACGTTGAATTTAACATTTTTATACGTGACGGTTTCTACGTTGAAGCCGACAGTAGGTATCGTTGTGACTGACTGACCTAATTTTAACTTATATAAAATAGCTGGTACACTTGGGTTAAGGAAATCATTAGTTTTCGTGACATCATATTCTGGATATAGGTAAGACGTTTGTGAATTATACATATAGGTGTGGTGTGGCAGCTTCTTTTGAAAGACAATTTTCTTTCTAAACTTACGAGTGCCGTATTGTTACTTAACATTTATTTTTATTAGGTCAAAACACATCTTTTTGTTGCTTTAATAGGTTTTTGTTACTATTGTCTGACTATTTTTTTTATACTATTTGATAACGAGAGGAGCTGGTCGTTTGCCTGATGGTAAGCATAACGCCGACCCATAACAAGTGCAGTGTCACTCAGAACTTTGAAAAACAAAGGCCTGCGCGGCACTGCAGTGCGCTTGTTTCCCTGAGACATTGTTTCATAATCCCAGTAATTTCGCTGGCTACTTATTCCCGTACCAGAACGATGCTTAGTCGTCGATCGGTGCTCAGGTCTTCTTCATTCACAAATTGATAATTTCATGAATGAAATCACAACTTGAGCATCAATTTACGACTGGGCGTCGTTCTGTAAAACGCTTTTAAAAAGGATACTAGTCTTGCCGGCAGCGTCGAGGCCCAGCATCAGTATCCTCATCTCCTTGTTGCCGAAGATCTTCGAGAGAAGCTTCCCCATGGTGCTGAGCTCGCATCAACCGCACAACTGGAATTGAAAAAGAAGATACAAATTAATATACATAGTTACTGTCGATAGACAGGTTTAACATCAGATTAACACAATTAAAAATGAAATTTACAAAAAAATATATAATTTCCACAAATATAATAAAACACTTTATACTTCATGTACTTTTATTTCCTTGTGATACAACCATGTAACTTTATATAACTTTAGACTATTAACAACCGTAGACACTTTCTAAAATAACCTTTTCAGCTTGAACACTCAACAAGAACTAACTTACAACTTTTTATCTCCTGCCCACGTTACCTTTTTTCCCGCCTAGTATATTTCTTAGGTTGGTAGTCGTTACTAAAAATTAAACGTCGTGAGACAGCTCAGTTCCGACAACCGTACAAACAGAAAACTAAAAATCACCGTTTCAGAGTCAAATTAATACTTAATGATTATTTTAATACAATTTTATACGAAATAACTAGAATTAAAAATAGAAATCATGACACAAAGATCTCAAAGTTAAAGTTTCCAGAATTCAACGATTTTTATTTATCATCCAATAATACAGCCCGCATTCAACAGTCACGTTTTCAGCCTATTTGTATGGGGCGTTTTTACAGTACATACCCCCTTCACGTTTCAAGTTTTTTCTATATAATACCGTTTTTGATTATCATGAGTAAACTGATTGAGGTCATAAAATAAAACAAAAAGTCCCTAGTAGCGGTCTTATAGCGTAAAGCGATTTCTTTCAGACATCTGTGCATGTGAGAAGAATAACATTTAATTTAATAATACATGGATGTTGCTTGGCCTTTCATTATTTTGTATTATTTTTACTGTCACTTTTAAAATCAATAGATTATTTGCAAGTATACATTGTCTACATTTTTCTAAAATAAAAGTAGCCTAAGTTACTCCTTGTAACATCGGCTATCTGCCAGTGAAAATCCCGTCAAAATCGGTCCAGCCGTTTCGGAGATTACCCGGAACAAACAGACAGACAGACAACAATTTTTACAATGGTTGTTTTGTTATAGGTACCGTATATACTTTCGTATGCATTTAGTAAAAAGCTGTTATTTTGATATTACAAACAGACACTTCAATTTTATTTATTTGTATAGATATCTTGATATTCTTGATAGGTAGGTCTGTTTTTGGCTAATCGGGATTCTAGCTAACCATTTTCGATTTAATATTTTCCTGTTACTGGCAACTTTCTAATTTGATTCCGCGGTGATGGAAGTGATAGTGATGGAAAAAATTGTTCGATTACGATTCGCGACGGATAGTAAAATAATTGAGGCTATGCTTTATTTTTTCTGGGAATAAAGTACCAAGCTGCATACAAATTTGGTTCAAGTCCTTTATTTACTTTGGATATCCAATTTGTAAAGCCGAATACAGACCTCACGAGTGAAGGTGATTGGTAGCAAGCGAATCGGCGTACCCTAGATGTTACGCCGATGACTCGCTTTCATCCGCTTCAAACGAACAAAGAAAAAATTCGCTCGCTTCTTTCGTTACTTCAGTACCCGTAGGCCTATAAAGAATGTGAGAAGTTTCTGACTTCGCCTAATTGTAGAAAGTATTTTACCTAATACAAAAACAATCTGAATTACTGTCCTTTTTGCAGCTACGACGATGTCCAATAAAATGTAATGTTTATGCCAGGTCCTGCTTTGAAATTTCAAGGAAACCTATAACGTTTCCTAAATAGTGAAGTAATAAAGCGGTATTTATGCCCTAATTCTTCTTTTCAATTAGAACTAAAAAAAAAACAAAATATTAGGAATAATATTACGATACTCATCTATAAATAACGAATAGGCTCATGAATCTTTCAAAGTACGGGAGTGCTCAAAACGAAGTTTCTACTCTTTATCCATCATCGTTCCAGCTTATCGCATCGCTGATTCAAGTACGTACTGTAATGCATTTGCTTCGGAATCGATGTGATACCATCAATCAGCTCGACCTGACGCTTATCGGATATCGTCCCTCAGTAATCTGAACAGGCATTTTGAAATTGGAGCCATGGATGAAATAGAGGATGGCTATCGATGGCTCATATACTTAGCTACATTTTTTTGCCTACGAGTATACTTAGTGTATATTTCTGCCCGCGGTTGTCACCCGTGTTCTCACAGGAACCGTGCATTTTTCCGGGACAAAAAGTAGCCTATGTTACTCTCCAGTCCATAAATTATATCTATGCCGAAAATCACGTTAATCCGTTGATCCGTTACAGCGTGAAAGAAGGACAAATCAAGAAACGCACTTTCGCATTTATAATATTAGTAGTAAAAGTAGGAATTAGTAGGATTAATCAGAAGTACACGTATACATTCTATTTTTGATACTAAACGAGGCAAGCTGGTCGTTTGCCTGATGGGTAGCATAACGCCGGCCTTAACATTACTAAGCTCATCCACACATAATCGAGTCCTGGAAGTCTCATACCACTCGATTTTTGCGATGCTTTCTACCGCATACTTGCAAAATGGCGAACGAGCTCCCTCCACAGGTTTTCCGCAGTGCTACAAAATGCAGTCCTTCAAGGGTCGGAAACGCCGATGGGGGCTTTGCCTTACATAAGTAAGGCACCTATTATAGCTGAAAAATATAGAGCTACAAAATATTGTTGTGCCTTCACAGTTTAACATTAGATGACTGTGTGAGACAAACTAAATTTTATATTCATATCTAATTAACAATAATATAATTTTAAGGTGTAATTGGATAAAAATAATTAACAATATGAATTGCACAATACAGAGTCTTACCCGAAGGTAATATTATTATATGTTCTGTGCCTGCAGTTATATTATAACGGAACTTGTAATTATACGGAGATGCGAGATGCATTTCGAAATCACGTTTTCATTTATGGTGCCTCAAAAATTGAGGAACTTAGAGACCGACAAAACAGGCAGGAATGATTTGAAATAGAACATTGTATTTTCTATTTTCTAAAAACATAAAAAATAGAGATAGAAAAAGCTTGTACACAGCACATGGTTTTCTTATATTGATGATTTTTTTTAAACTCTTGGTGAGACGTTTTGTTTGAACACTCTCTCATCTTAAGTCAGAACTTAAGTGACGAAGTGGTCGAAGGTGCATGCTAGAATTGAAACTGGCTCTCAAGAGCGGCTGCCGAAACCCTGTTACGTGTTTGGCGACAGTTTATGATCTCATGAGGGTCGCGCCTAAGAAACCGCACCAATTACTAAAGACGTTATTTTATTAGCAAACATAAGCTTCAAGAGCCCTGATATCAAGTACAAGCTCACGTTCAACTGTAACTCCAGTTCAATCCAGTTTAAATCCCACAATCGCTTTCGCAGAACCACTAAACAGTCCCACTCCGCAAGTAGATAATAATCCACGGCGGCTCAACAAGGAAACCTGTCATTAGTACAGCATCCCACTGCGCTCGACACGCACCTAACACTGACTCTCGCTTATCGATGCCTTATGCCGCCCGTACATCTAAGGTGCACCTTAGACGCTCAAGCAAACGTACGTTTGCTTGTCAGAATAACAACGCTGTTGCGTCAAGCGCGCATTTCAAGTATCACGAAATGCGCGATTGACGCAAAAGCGTTGTTCTTCTGACAATCAAACATACGTTTGCATGAGCGTCTAGGGTGCCCCTTATGCATAATGGATGGAATAAGCATCAATCACGGATCACAAGAAAGCCATGGAAAACCACGGTCACCGTTTGACGGATATCGTACCGTCTATGGAGTTTGGTAGAAATCTAGTCCGAGCGCTAACTGTACCACGGTCAGAGGTAGTGAAAGAGACGAGACGTGTCGCTCCTACGATCTCTACTCAAAAACATAGTTTTACAACCACTGCGCGTTTAGTGCAGAAGCCGCTGTAAATACGCGGTGGTGCGCAAGTGATTTATGTTGCGAAAGCGGAGCAGTCGTCACTTTGAGCCCAGGCAGGGAGTGAAAGAGACCGTGCATTGCTGTTCTTGTCTATTTCATGTTTTTTTGATGGTTACGCATCAAGCCGCGCTTGCGGGTTTATTGTCTCGTAATCCGTGCTTCTTGTAAAAGCATGGTTATTTTGACAGCAAAACGCATACTTACATAAGCGTCTATGGTCTGCCTTAGATACGGCGCGGCCTAAATTTAGTTGAGGACCCTTTACTGCGAAATCTAGATCGTACTAGTCTAGATTTTGATAGTTTCTATGCAGACCTCAATATTTAGTTGGAAGTGGTGCTTCCGTTCAACCGTTCGTGTCCTGATACAATGAACTGAATTAATAAGACCTCAAGCATGAATTATGAAAGTTACCTTGAACAAGCGTTTGACAATTCATAATTTATTCTACCTTGGGCCTCGTACAAAGGAACAATTCGACTGGAGTTTATTTTGAATATTGGATGATATCGAATGTGCCGGTTCGAGCGCAGTACGCATTCTCACACCGGAAACTAATAAACTATCTTTGGATTGTAAGGATGGATATGTTAGACTGGTGATGGAGCCATGACATTTGCTAGTTATCTGCCATTTGCGACTGAGACAAATCGATTATTGCCAATCAGCTTCCGTGGGTTGACAGCTAGATGGTCATAGCTCAGATGGATTTCGAGAGCGATTTTCGACAATATTTTGTGCATAAAAGGTTATATTGTTATGTCTGAATGTGATTTTCTAAACTAGACAAAGACAATGTTAGTTGAGTGTCAAGGGCTACGTAAATGATCATTGTGACTCAGAATACACAATTGTATTCTGTTCTGAACATAGGGAGTACATACATATTTAAACTATCAACAAATTAGTTTTGGCCATTATAACAAAAAATAACTCAATAATTATGTAGACTTAAATCAGATACTAGTTTGTGTAATTTAACACCATTTTGTCTCGGATGGAACAGTCATGTTTCGACACAGTAAATGCACAGTTTCTAAACATTTCGTTTGGTATACTGAGAATAGCTTTTATATATGATGCAACTTCATCACCTCATCAGCTTGCTATGGTTGTATTGTTGAGAAGCACAGCTATATTCAAATCTTCAAACATGATTTTTATTGGAAACAATGTGAGAGTAGAATAACAAGACTTACTGCGTCGACCCCAATTCAAATTCAAAATCAAAATGCTTTATTCATATAGGCCCCAACGGAGCACTTATGAAGGTTAAAATAAATGACTCTAACAGCGGGCCTCTGTAAAGTTCGTCTACCCGAATCACAGGCTAAAACTAATGCTGTCTTTATCAATTAATTATTAATTTGGCGCCCCCAAATAAAACCAGATGATGACTTTCAATAATGAGTTAGTCAATCGGCTTATCTACGACATACACAGCTCAACAGATATTTACGTGAGACTTCAGAAAAATTCGGATTAAATCTTGAAACATGATCTGGAATTAGATCAAATAAACAGCACTTTTGCAAACTCGGCTTCGTACGGCAAATTCCTAAAATAGCTACAATCAATACGAGAACCAAGGAGTCACCAAGACAATATATACTCTATCTGTATTAAATATTACAAAGAGGTAAAGTTGATTGTTTGTTTGTAAGCCTCTGAAACCACTGATCCGATTTCGAAAACACATTCACTGATTAAAGTTTTACTGTCCCCGAGTGACATAGGCTATGTATTGATACAAGCGGATTTTTAATGAAGTTTGGTATCGTATTAGACTAAATAACGCTTACACAAATACACACCTTGCACAAGGTTTCCCTGTGTCGCACACAAACATCCAAGACCCAGGACAAACTATATGCTCACCACACAAACTTTGACCTGGCCGGGTATTGGACCAAAGGACCCTCGCATTTCAGGCAGGGTTACTACCAACATAATCACGGAGCCGACAATATAATAGACGTAAAGTAATACTACTTTTTATATTAACACCAACATGCAAAGCCGTAGGTAAAAGCTAGTATGTTATAAGAGCGCAGTTCAACCAACGTGTCTGTATTAACACAAGTCTTTGCATGCGTGAGTACGAGTTTGTTCGATAAACGGCGTATAGCCTTAACGGCGTGCCTCAGGGTCGTAAACGTGGAAACGGGGGTATGTCAGGCAGTCTAAACACGGAACCCCAAACTGGGTCGGTACCGGCACATCCTCTAATGTGACAATACCGGCGGAGGCCGTGGAGGTCATATTTAAATAATGAGCCCGTATCAAGACTGAATGAAAATTAGTTTGGGGAAAGCTCTAGGATTACCGTATTCACCACCTCGGCTTTCAGTCGTACAAACTCAACCACTCAAAGCCACCGTGACGACACTGCCTCTGCGGCGCAAGTACGGATATTTTTGATCGATAAAATTCGATAAAATTGACAGTACAAATCGATAAAGTTTTTTATCAACTTTGGTCGATAACGGGTTTTATCGACTTTTTATGTAGTTTATCGGCCCTCGATACAATCGACAAAAGTTATCGCATAGCTAGGTCGAATCCAAAGAGAATATAGAGCTACTTCAATACTTTACGATCACACTTCGGTACTCGCAACATTCGATAAATTTATCGGGTTTTTCGATTCGACAAATTTATCGAACCGACTTCCGTACTTGCGCCGCTGTTCACGAATGTATACTATTTGCAGATGATACTACAGTAATTGTAAAGTGTAATGAAAAAGAATCGTCTGCAAAAACTGTAAACAAAGCTTTGACGGATATTGTTAATTGGACTGAGTGTAACTGTTTAAGTATTAATATAAATAAAACAAGATTAATTCAATTTCATTCATATAATAGTAATCCATTATCTCTTGACATTCAATATTTAAATCAAAAAGTAGAAGAAGTAGAATCTTTTAAATTTTTAGGAATTTATTTGGACAATCACCTGAATTGGAAAGAGCATATTAATGTAGTATGTAGTAAACTTGGCCGTTTTGTTTTTGCCCTGAAGAAGGTGAGACAGACCGTGTCCATGGAGGCTGCTTTAGCCGCCTACCATGGCTATGTATCTTCGGTCCTTAGCTATGGACTTATATTATGGGGAAGTTCGGTTAACTCGGATATTGCTTTTAAAATACAGAAAAGGTGTGTCCGCGTCATTAATAAGGCATGGTTTCTTGATAGTTGTAAGCCGTTGTTCAGGAAATGTAACATACTTCCACTTCCCTGCATGTACATAAGAGAGGTGTGTGTGTTTGTGAAATCGCATGCCATATATTTCAAAACGCGTAATGAAATTATAACACGACAGAAAAGAGCCAGATTCCAAAACCTTTTGTATCAGCCTCCTTGTCATAAAGATATTTACAAAAGAAATGTGTACAATATGTGTCATAAAGTATATAATAAATTACCGGAGGACATCAAAATATTAAATGGCAATCAATTTAACAAAAACCTGTATAAGTGGCTATTACAAAACTGTTTCTATAGCATAGCTGAATATTTTAAACTTTAAGTGACATAACATTAATATGACTATTTTAATATTTGCACGCCTGCTTGCAGGCTGAATACTGTGACTTTATTTTTGGAACATCTGAAATATGTAATATTATGTATTCTTGCAAATAAATGTTTGATTTGATTTGATTTGATTTGATTTGTTCCGATAGATGAACCTTTATGGACTTAATGTCGCTTGTTCATACATTGTAACTATTTGCCGTGAATATTTGCCGTGATTATATTTGACCGATGATCACTCGGTATTTTGACGGTGTTGCAAGCATCATGCTCACGGGAATACTGAGTATAAAGTTTAAAGCAGTGTTTATGTCGCTTGATCTTAAGCGACGATATGGTGGAAGGTGTTGAACACCCTAAGCCAGATATCTAAACTCGAATCTTGGTCAGATCACTATCTCTCATTGGTTGGCCTCCGCAAATTTATTAACTAAGTATAAAAAGACGGACCTATTTAATATATAATTCCCTATCAAACTCACATTATATCCAATCAATCACCTAAAGGAAACTGCTAATGGCACTCGAAGCAAAAACCAACATCAATTTTCGGGTCAGCATTTATCCGACCGGCGTATACACTTATGAAATATTAGGTAGGTGCTTCGATTACACTTTCCTAAAAGGGCCCAAGTTGAATTCTTGATATGTCGCTGAATAAACAATGTTTACCTTCGCACCGGGTATGTATACAAGAACCCGTGATCTTTAATTCTAGCAGCATTTAGTTTTATGTCATGGAATGTTTAATGGAACAAGTGGAAATTCTTCAAAATTGAAGCGATGGAACAGTTGTAGAGAGTTTGACCGTCAATCTGTAGGACGATGGTTCCTATATACAATGATCTTGAGGTTCCGGTGATGCGACAACAGCAGCATGGTGGTAGAGCGTTTTTCTAATGACAGGAGAACTACTTATTCGGCGCGATTTTTGCACTACGTTACTTTAAAGGTACTCTCCAGCCCATACGTCTCTTTGTACCTACAGGAAAAATGCAATTACAGTGAGATTCGGAATGGCATTTTTAACCACGGGTGAGCCGTGAAAAGCTGGAGTCAAAATACTTGTAATCCTACTAATATTATAAATGCGAAAGTGTGTTTGTTGGTTTGTTGGCTTGTCCTTCTTACACGCAATAACGCAACGGATCGACGTGATTTTTGGCATAGATATAGTTTATGGACCGGAGGGTAACAATAGGTTACTTTTTTGCTTGGAAAAATGCACGGTTCCTGTGCGAACGCGGGTGAAAACGGCAGAAGCTAGTTTTTTTATACTTTAATCCGAACTTTAGAACCTAACGCCCGCACATTATAATTCCTGCTTGATATATCGTGTTTTTACAGCACTTCGAGCGTATGATTTACGTACACGCCTCAGCGCGAAAATTGCCTTAATCCTGTTGTTCAATAAAATCTTCATAAGCTAAAGGCGCCGCCACACGGTTGCGGCTCGGCAGAATGGGGTGACCCTTCTATTTCCGACCGGTCATCGCCTGGGGCGTTAACCATTTCCACACCATTTCCTCTATCGGTCCAATCGAATGATGGTGACGGATCTATGAATTGCTCTGCTTCGTTGTGTTCCATTTACTATTTCTTGTTCTTAAAACAAAATTGTCTCTCTCGGCAAACTTAATCTGATCTTGAAAAATAAAAATTCGCTACTACTTAGCGTTAACGGACTTTTGGGACAGGCGAGCGCTTGTACGATAATTGGGTGGTTAGTTTTTAAGTTAAATACTTCTCTTCTTAAGTTTATTTATTTATTTATTTTATATAACAAAATCCACAGATCTTAAAGAAAAAGAACTTAATTAAACACAGCTTATAAAACTAACACCCAATTACGGATTTACTTTATATAGAAAGGATTATTAAGAGCAGGTGTGTGTGTGTGTGTGTGTGTGTGTGTGTGTGTGTGTGTGTGTGTGTGTGTGTGTGTGTGTGTGTGTGTGTGTGTGTGTGTGTGTGTGTGTGTGTGTGTGTGTGTGTGTGTGTGTGTGTGTGTGTGTGTGTGTGTGTGTGTGTGTGTGTAATGTATAGGAATGTGTAAGTGTACTGTATGTGTTGTAGCAATATTAAGAGTCTTTTATAATAATGTTATAATAAGTTATAATACTTATAATTCATGAATTAGCTAATGTATTCAAAATTTACAATTACTTTACTTATCACTTTTTCAGAATTATCATTGTCAATAATTATGAAAAAGTATCTTTCAAATGGTAATAGAATTACAACTCCCCAGTTAACTTTTAAAGTACATACACGGAAATACCTATTTATCTCATTTTGAGACGTAAACAACGCTCATGGAAAAACTATAAAAAAAAACAGTACGCCACTAAAATTACACAAAAATAAACGTACGAAAATAAAGAATTGATAATCCTTTGGTAAACATTTACGATGTTAATTTACCGTCTAAACAGAAACAATTTAGGAGTAATACATTTAATTACAGACAGTATAAAATAAACCCTCCCTTATCTATTTGACCCATCGATTCGGTTCGGGGCATATCGCCCCACGAACATTCGATAGGTCCTATTGTTAGTCGCCAATTACATATAGTATCCTGCGTTAGGGGAGCCATTACTTTGCCATATCTTTATCATGTCTTGCAAATTTTGTCAATGTTCCCCACTTTTAAAGCATTGACAGACGTGTAAGTTTGAGTACTTGTCGCTGGTCGAGGTTCTACATGTGGGGTTTTTTCTAAAGTCTGTGCTGTGGGGTTACGAGTTTTGAAACAGTCTAGTAAAGTTTGACGCTGGCCACAACGAGCCAACTTGCCTGGTATCTATTATGTATTCTGTGTATGTGTCACATGTTCAATCTCTTACGTCATTCACCAACCTGAAGCACTAGTAGTTATAGGTTGGACTTCCTTAACATTGTTTTAAGAATGTGCAGATGCGGAATTTATAAAGCTTTGTTAGTGGTAGGACTAACTCTTCTGCGAGTGTCCGTCTGGGTTGTTACCACCGCTTTGCTCGTGAAGTCTGCCGCCAAGCAGTGATGTGCAAGTATTACTGTTTTCCGATTTGATGAGCGGAGTAGCCAGTGAAATTACTGGGCTTATGAGTCTTAATACATAATGTCTCAGGGTAACGAGCGCACTGCAGTGCCGCGCAGGCCTTTGTGTTTCAAAGTTCTAGGTGGCACTGCAATTGTTATGGGCCAGCGTTATGCTTACCACTAGGCAAACGACCAGCTCGTCTCGTTACCAAATAACATAAAAAAAAGCTTCTTTATTGAGATTTCTAAATATTACCTAGAACAACGTCACATAATATAATTACATCAATTATAAAAAAACTGCATTAAAATCGGCCTATTTGCTGAGTTATAAATCCACGTAGGTACAACCTACAAATGTACACATGAAATACAATAACCTAATAAGATAACGGTTAAGCATAGATTAAAAACAATCACAACGCCATGCCATCACGGCATACATCGGCACGGCCGCGGCGCCCAAATGGCGCATGCAACTGACAAAAGTTCCGACCGTTCAGTAGTTGAAACTTATAACGACCGAAACCGTGCCAAATATCTTTTCTTCTCAAACTATTTGTGATGAAAACGGAACTCCTTAATTGCTCCGCTTACCTCCACAAATACATTTAAAAACCCATTCACTTTCGCTCATAAAACATTTCGAAAGACAAAACACTTCGATCAATCTAACAGAGGTGTATAATCGCATTATGCAGTTGTCATTCGTCTTCATAGAACCTGTTCACTAACACGGTTCTTTAGTAGGTTAGTAAGAAGAAGAAAAAAACATATATTCAGAGGCCGTGACCGTCGCCATGGCCGGTTCGCTAACGGTACCGGATCCGACAGACTCGCTAGACGGTGCAGCGGTGTAATCGCAAACCTTGATAACACGGTTGAATAGAGGTAACGTGTTCATAGGGGCAGCTAAGACGCTCAAGCAAACCTACGTTTGCTTGTCAGAATAACAACGCTTTTGCGTCAAGCGCTCATTTCGAGTATCACGAAATCCGCGCTTGACGCAAAAGCGTTATTATTCTGACAAGCAAACGTACGTTTGCATGAGCGTCTAAGCTGCCCCATAGAATACGAAGCGTATGTGGGTATCGAAAATGTATCTTTTACTTCTAGGTAATAAGAGCAGGGCATTTGTTTGGTGGTAAGCGCACAATCGGCTCATAACAATAACTGCCAACTAGAGCTTGAATTACAAACGAAGGTTCCTACCTAGACCTACAGTCGTAGAGTTTGCCCAACCGCCTGGTATTTTTAAAAGTAATGGGTACTAACCACAGCATCGTCTAACTTCTAAACATGCCTTAGTCGAGTGTTTAAATATAAACAACCACAAATCTTGATTACTACACTAACTCCTTTCTGTTGTGACATTTCTATTCATTTTAATCGTATTATCTTTAGAAATTGTGCTAAACAAGCGTCTAAAAGTTGTTTTTTATGGTAAAACGGAGTGGTAAGGAACTTACTAGCGCTCGGCTGGCTAGCCGACCCCCTAGTTGAAAACCTATCGCCAAGCATCAATCGATGTATTCTCTCTATTATCTCTATTCTGATCCTACTCTTTATTTTATTTTTACTCTCTATCTTCTCTATTTTTTTCCTCTATTTTTTTTTTGTTATATTTAGCACGTCCATCATCTTTGACTATAACAATAACATCACTTAAAATTAGCTGAGATAATGGTTAAAGGCTAAATTATGTAGAATATCAAAACATTACAAAATAAAACTCCAATAAGTTATTTTACTTTGCAAAAATGTTTGGTCGTTAAGTAAATTATTTTCTAAGCATTTTCCAGACTGAATAGTCATAATAGATATTAGATAAAAGCATTAGATCTTGTGTAAATACTACCAAAAGGTATTTGAATTTCTGATTAAGACAACAGCAAAATAACCGAAACACCAACAAACGGCTTTAGAAGCTTCGCTAATTGCAAATGAAGGACTCGAAATAACTAGATATACAAAACTTGACTAAATTCAAGTAATAACTAAATAATTTGCGTCATTAGTATACCCATATTGTCCTATATAAGAGATCTGTGGTCCTATATGTGTCAGTGTGTTGCTACCTAGCAACATATAAGTAGGAAAAGAACATACCTACTACAATAGATATCTATACAGTAGGTATAACATATGAAATATTTAACAGCCAAACAACATAGATATATCATACGGGATCCATTAGAGGAAAACCAAATAGGACTGCAAATTAATTGTGGAATGGTTCCAAATTTGCTGTTAGATGAATCTTCTATTACCTATTTGCGAACGAGCTTTATAAGCAAGCGTGGTAAAACAAGTATTAAATGTTGAAGTGAAACTTGACTAAATTCAAGTAATAACTAAATAATTTGCGTCATTAGTATACCCATATTGTCCTATATAAGAGATCTGTGGTCCTATATGTGTCAGTGTGTTGCTACCTAGCAACATATAAGTAGGAAAAGAACATACCTACTACAATAGATATCTATACAGTAGGTATAACATATGAAATATTTAACAGCCAAACAACATAGATATATCATACGGGATCCATTAGAGGAAAACCAAATAGGACTGCAAATTAATTGTGGAATGGTTCCAAATTTGCTGTTAGATGAATCTTCTATTACCTATTTGCGAACGAGCTTTATAAGCAAGCGTGGTAAAACAAGTATTAAATGTTGAAGTGTTTCATTTTAAGATACCACAAATGTCTGAATGTAGTTTTTAGTAAAGCCCCTTTACTGAAACAAGGGGAGGGGGTTAACATATTGGAAGACACTTTTAGTAATTGTCATCTAAATATGAAGACAATGGTCACTCATATTCAACATTTTCTACTATATATATACTGGCACTTTGCCACACAATAACTCCATAAAGATATTGGTTTTTGTTCCTTTACTGGTGCTACCTTCGTGTAAATTTTTAAACTTGTATCTCAAAAGCCTTTAGGATACTTCCGATTGGTCTATCAGTCAATAGATCAATGGATCGATGAATTAGTGAGACATAATTGGTACCTATGAAAATAAGTTTCGTAAGTACGTAGCACTAGGTTACGTTGAAACTACCAGTACTACTACTACTAGTTATCTCACTATACAATATGAAGTTAAACAAAATAAAAAAAGAGGACCCAGACAGTCGGTTTATTTACTTAAAAAATGTAAAACCATTATTGGCTTTAGGTAACGTATATAAGTAATGTTAAGATTTTTAAGAGCTGTGGTTTTTTTATGAATAAATAAATAAATAAATTTCAGAAACGGGTAACAACATAATGATCCAATAATGGTTGCGTTTTAAAGGTACGAAACCTTAAAAGCAACAACAGTCGAGCGTACAAACAACCGCATCAGCAAACCAGATGCAATTAAGGGCAAAAAGCAGAAGCTTTCATCCCGTAACTGAATAAACAATCGTTACGTCCGAACAGTTCGAGAAGTGAGTTAACCCACATCTAAAATAGGGATTAGAAACAACAGGGCAGTCAAAAATAAACCAAAGGCAGGAATCACAGACAGATGTTTCGCTTCGCTTATAAAATTCACGAGCTGGAACAGATTTTGGGCAAACAAAGCCAAGTACCAGATATAGTACGTGCTAAACCTGTAAATTTCACATCTATTTATTCTACCATTTCCACTGTGGGGTCACATTCGACTAGAAATTCTCATATAATCACCACATAATAGAAATAACGTAAGAGTTGGGACACTCAATTTAATTATTGAGGTACAAGAATTCCACAATAACTAAAATGTAGTTAGAAGTTTTGCATGGTGGTAGGGAATTTTCTAGTGCTATCTGTAAAGCTTCTGCCTGGTGCAACCGCAGCCGCATCTGAGTGCCAGTCATGTTCAGCGTGTTTACCACATCATTAATTTAGATCATATGAGAATGGTTGTTCAACCATAAGGACACAAACTCAGAACAGCTAAGTACTTAAATTTCATTTGGTTTCAACCATTGGCGTATTTTAGGATTCAGCGCCCTAGGCCTGCATATTAATAAACAGTGTTAAACGGCGGTGTAGTTAAACTATGTTTTGTCTTTGTTGTACTTTGACAATTTAAAGCTAAATCGAAAGAGACAAAACACATTTGAACTAAGTATGTATTCAACCGTTTAACACTTTATATTAATAAGGGCCTTCCACCTTAGTTAAGTAGGCTTTTTTATTAATTTCTTCTGCTTGCACTGCCCCTCGCAGCCTGCCGCCCCGGGCCATGGCCCTTTTGGCCCTAGGGTAAATGCTCTCCCGGTTTCAACACCTCATCGTGTTAGTCTTAGTAAGTACATTAGAACAGTCCTAACACGCAGCAGCTATTTTCATTTGAGGTGCAATAAGTTTGGCGAGTACTATACTTCGTAACTACAAACGAATCGGATTTTAGGTCTGAAACAAAGCCAGATATAACCTGCGTATTGACTTGCTCTGGAGCAAAAGGTTTATTACTTTGACTTTATTCCGTTAATCCATTCCCTAGTGTACATTCTCGCACTTTGAAAAGTATTTCAGAAGAATTATGGTCGCAGAATATTACAGTACGCAATGTTATTTAAGACACATTGTTGCAATTCATGAATATGACTTAGCAATAAGTGTACTGCGGGATGCATAGTTTCTATGTTTAACATCATGTCATATCCTGTGACTGAGGCAATAACGCCTTTATATGGAACATCAGGCCGGCAATATACAAAAGAACCAGACGAAACGGAACAAGTGGAAACTATATCACGTTATAAACTGTTATCGCATGCAGGGTATTATAAAATAAATCTACAGTCTACAGGACGTAAAAGAAATTATTTTAAACGATTATTATCTATTTATTTATTTATTTATTTATTATTAATACAAAGAAATATGCAAATTTGGTTCTTATTGTCTTAAAACCTATGTTAGGTTTGTCTATCTGACTGATGAGAGAAAGAAGAGTAAAGTTTTTTTTGAGTTTATGTATGTCTATTTTTTAGGCAAGCTCTGTAATCTACATTACTTATTTTAGTAGATATGGACTAAAATTTCAATGTTATTTTCGCTATTAAACCACTGTTTTTTTCAACTAAATATGATTTGCCGCAAATAAAGACTAATACAAAAGCCAACAACAATCATTTCAGTGTAAAATTATACTCTCTCTCTTCACCCATAGATATAAAAGTACATTAGTATGAAAATCGAACGACATAAAAGCGGGCCTCAAAACCACAACTCCCACACTAAACCACCAACGGCATGCAGTACTTCTAATAACTTTATGTAGTATAACGTCTACAATCTGTGATATTTACTAAGCCAGTATGTAATTCGAAAGTCCTGGAACTAAGTTAATGCTTTGTTTCATGAACAATCTTAAATGAGAACACAGAATAAACAAAGCCGACAATCCTTCTAGTGGTAAACTTTAAAGCGTTAGCACTTTAAACTAAAACAAGTTCTCGAATTTTGTGCACTAGACAACTTACAGCTAGAGCTGTACTTCAGATGCCGTCAGACAAAATGGCGACATTCACGCTGTCGAGGAAGTACGATTTATAAGAGGAAATATGTTACATACATACATATGTGTTGTTAGTGGGAGGACTAACTCTTCTGCGAGTGTCCGTCTGGGTTAGTACCACCGATTTGCTCGTGAAGTCTGCCGCCAAGCAGTAATGTGCAAGCATTACTGTGTTCCGGTTTGATGAGCAAAGTAGCCAGTGCAATTACTGGGCTTATGAGACTTAATACCTAATGTCTCAGGGTAACGAGCGCACTGCAGTGCCGTGAAGGCCTTTGCGTTTCAAAGTTCTGAGTGGCACTGCAATTGTTAAGGGCTGGCGTTATGCTTACTATCAGGCAAACGACCAGCTCGTCTCGTTACCAAATGACATAAAAAAAAATTAAACCAGCTGTTTCGGCACTGAGATACGTTGCAAAAGAAACTGTAGCAAACAATGATACGTAGACAAAACGAGAATTGCAAATATGCAATTCTAAAATAAGTAATAAGTCTAGTTAATTTGATTACTTGATAAAATTTCTGTGTTATTGTCGTGTTACGGCACAATGAACTTTGGAGCTCGTATAGATTCGCTTTTACATATCAAACTGACTAATCACTTGTCAGCGAATTCTAAATTCTGCCTTGAAGATCTGACTTAAGTTACAAAATCGACCGGCAAGTTCATCGACATCAGCATAAATTACCTTCCAATGTTGACGAATAAAGTTTAGCTTTTATAACTTCAACATATTCAAAAAAAGACACAGTTCTCTAGGGTGAACTATTTCGAGCCACATTGGCTTTCAACGACATGCATATAACGACATTAGCCATCAGCCTTGGCAGCAAGTTAGCAGAAAGGTTATCCTATTTCACAGCGTGACAGTACTCACGTAAATAAATAAGGATAAAAAAAAAATCAACGCCCTACTATTAAGACTACTTTCTTTCGTCGACAAAAATTGTCATAGATACCACCAGCAGCGGGGGCAGCATGGTGGTTTTGTTGGACGCCGGCTAATAAGACCTACCTACCAACTAAAACCAACGATGTTTTCTCCCATTGCTGTGTGTGCCAGGGCCGTGAGTATGCTTCGCTTATCCTCCTTAGCTCTGAGAGCGACATTCCACCTGACAGGAACCCCATCAACGTCACAGATCATTACAACTATAGATATAATTTCAGATTGGTCCCATATAAATTTCATCAAAATCGGTTCAGTGGTATGTCACTGAAGTCAGTTAATCGCTTTTTTAAAATAATTGTATTTAAGCTCAAGCTTTTTGTCAACTTTTGAAACAGATTCCACAAATTCGATTTACTTTCATACATTCCCGAAATGAAAATGCATTTTAGGTATGTGTGTGTCTTTTAATCCATTCAGCAAAAGGAAGGACACATTCAATTAATTATTAATTAATTATGACATACGAGCAGGTTTTATTTTTGGACTGGCTTTGTTGTGGATTGGACGAGAAATGCTTTTAGTGGCTGTTATAGAATTAGTGTGCCATCCCTTGTGCCCCAAATAGTTTAAACTGACAATATCTGAAAATTTGTCATATTAAACAGAGCCAAATTATATATTCTAGAAGCGTTGCAAGTATTTCTTCAGGGAGATAGTATAGTTAAGAGTGGACAATTTTACGTGGTAAGGTAGGTAGATTACGGTTTTAAATTCTCTATACTCAGTGGTTATTTGCCTAGGGAAAGAAAAGTTTGCAATACGTGACAAATCCTATATTAAAATCACTACCACCACATAGCTTCATCCAATAAATTATAAAATAAATTTTAACGACGTGCCCAAAATCGTTCCAGGCGTCGTCAACGGGTAACGGGGGTGTCTTCCCAAACGACAAGCATGATGACGCCATCGAGGCGTCGTCATAACAAATTATGACGTCATAGACGCTGAGATTGCTCCGAGTGAAGCCACAGAGATAGCCGCATCCCATATTAAAACCGATAGATGATAACTCCAACCGCAATGTTGGCTCGCAGTCGCTAATGATATATTTCCAATATAAAATGAAAACCGACCATAATTACGGGATAATGTAGATAAAGCTGGGAATACTAAAAGGTCGGCTGCAGAGTATTCAGAAATTATAAGCAACAGCATCATCAGTTCGGATGCATTTGTGGTTTACACTGCGACCAACCTATATTTTGAACATAACACCAATCCATAACCGTCACTCTTTTTAAATTATAGCGCAGTTTCCTCTTAAATGTATCTGCTGCCTTATCAGCTAACAATCTCGTGTTCGTTTTCAATACCAGACCGATTAAAACCAGCGGTCACTAGTCTTCGTGTGGAAGGAATAGTCTAGAATTTTCGCTGGTTATTAAAGAAACAAGCTCTTACAAAACGAAAAGAAGCGAAAACTATTGACAACTCCTTCCACACGAAGACTAGTGACCGCTGGTTTTAATCGGTCTGGTATTGAAAACGAACACGAGATTGTTAGCTGATAAGGCAGCTGGTCGACTTTTTATACAATATCAATAGGTACATAAAAGACATAGTGATAGCTAATCGCGTCCCAGCAATACATTGACAAATCACGTTTCGAAACTCGTCTACCGTTATGATGAGCCGTAAAGGTCGAGACATTTGCCACAATACACCCCTTTTTACAAAGGTACGAAATGCCAAGTCTTTTCAAGATATGGGCCACGTTTAATCCTCATCGCGAAGATTTATGTGTGGAAGGCTAAGGCCTGGTGCCAGAGTTATCGTCTTAGTTAGACGACAGGCGACGGGAAAAAAACGACTGGCGTTTAGTAGGCAGAGCGAAACTGAGTGTGCGGGAGAGATAGCCCAACTGAGATTGTTACTTGGAGAATAGAAAGTCGTTTTGCGGTTAGCTTCTCATAATTCTTGCTTTATTTTACTTTTAAAATTAGACTACACGACCAGCAAGTCTTTCGCCTCGTGTTAGCCAACCCAAAACCATTCAGTGCCACCCAGAGCTTTGAAAGACTTTCAACACAGCAATGCACCGCATTCATCAAGGGTTCAGACATCAGCTTTTTGTCTCATATATATGTCCAGTAATTTCACTGATTACTTTATCCATCTAACCTAAGACCTTATTTGTTTTTATTGAACATAATGAAAAATAATTTAATTGCTAAATCGCAAGCTGTATACATATCAGAGGCAGGAGAAAATCTTGTCAGCAAAGCAGCTACGAATGGCATATTGCAATCCCAAGGCACCCCTCATCCCTTTCAACAGATCGGTTATGGTTTACGCTGCATAAGCACTTTACTTTCTTCGAACAACTGTCTTTTATGGCTTTGGCTTGCGGCCCCTTGGACAACATAGCTGTCCTGAGACAATTTATGGGGATCAGGGAACAGAATATTGGAGGGTGCCATTACTACTCTGTGCTTAAGTGATCGGTAAATCAAGGGTTGTAAGAATTGTTGCTAGGAAAAGATTAGGAAGGTCTGATTTTGAGATACCTAAGTAAGATCAATTTGAATAGTTATAGTAGACATTACAATATCCAGAAAATCAATTCAATTAATGTTCTTTATCGTCCAGAAACACCAAGAATTATGGTGCTGGAATGTATTATTTAGACTGGAGTCGGAGCTTGGACAAACAAATATTAGAATTTATTAGCGCACCTTTAGAAGACCGCGCTAAAAAAAGGAATATTTATACAGTGTTGTTTAATCTTGGCGAACTAGCAGTAACTACATGATCGATTGAAAAGATTTAATATGTCATAGGATTGCTGTGTCAAGCTCAGCTGCAAAGTGCCCTAACAAACAACATTTCGACGTGTTTTTTACGCCTACAGAGATCAAAGCCTATAAACTTTTTACTATAACATATCTGTAAAAAGGTGATGAACCTTGTTTCGTTCCAAACTTTAATAACATGGCTTATAAAGAAAACGTTCAACGTGGAATATTAAATGTTTTACGCTTTCGGATTTAGGTAAGGAATATTTTTAATTTTGTTCCAGGACTTTTTGTGATAATATTCGAGCGCAGCAGAGTTAATTCGTTTTTGAAAATGTTCTTCTACATTTTGGCCAATTTACTGAGTACGCATCGTTACGGATATCAGAATCTTTGGCAGCTTTACCTCAGGAGTGAAGATGTTTTTGGGACAATGGCACTTCTCGCCCTTCCTATCGTCCCTTTGTGCGAGGTGAAGATAGGGATCGACCTTTGAGGCGGAATGTACTGAAAAAACATTATACCGACCTACTTTCAACAGCTGTACACGTCGTGGGATTTTCTTACAACTAAAGAGACCCTTTAGTAGTCTCGTACTACAGTTTGTCATATCGTTTACTTAATGTGTCCGTAAAAGATTTTTCCTTTACTGATTAATATAAAAATCAGGCGATCGACCAGTGCCCTAATTCTGCATTACAACTTCAAATTCTACCTCTAAATGTCTTCAAAATTTGCTTTTGTCGCGTACAACGCAAGAACTGAAACGAGCTGAATGTAAGCAGAACTGGACGTCAGTTCTAAATACAAACATCATGAAACCCAAGAAACCGCGGATCAAACCAACATTTACATAGACTTAGACAGTTTCATGTTACTTACGTTACGGCTTCAGAAAGACGGTAGATTTAGATACAGTATAGTCAGTATGTTAGTAGCTAGTGCACTCCAAGGTGTTCATGAAACTCACGAATCCACTTTCTATATTTCTTTCAATCTAGGAGGAAATTTGTCATATGTACCTACCGAATATATGCATAATTAATGAAAAGCTGTTATTATGATATTACAAACAGACACTTCAATTTTATTTATTTTTATAGAAGATGTATGTATATTGTATAGATATAGTCCTACTTCGCTCGTTCTCGTATAGCCAATTGAACCAATGAACACATTTCAAAAGGTCTTCGTATACTTAGTGATTCTCCAATCTTTTTGAGGTGAATTCATTTGTTTCGATTTGAGTTAATGAATAAAACTCTACTTTTTAATTGTAATGGTTTACTTAAACAAATTCACACTGTTAGTCTGAGATAAAAGAAAGTAAGTTAAACGTATCTCTCAATGATAATAAATAATAATTATGTGTGTTTTTATATTATGGGTACATGTTAACCTGGATTAAATTGTTTTTTTTATTATTCAATGATAGAATAAGCAATGGAAAATGTAGTTAATCAATGCACATTTTAATCAGAAGCAGAGATCGACACAAGTTTAACAACTGCAACGATACGCCCACTCAAGTATTTTGAATTCCCGAATTGGCAAAGCCGTAGAGCCAACCATATTGCGTTGTGGAATGCTGATCAGCAATCTAGTTGTACAGTAATCCTACAAGGCTTAACTAGTCGGTAGGAAACCTACTATGTCAATGTCTGCACAATGAGAGTTTGAGATATAATAATAAGGTACCGCTACCAACTTGTCCAGCGGCTTTGCTGGTTTTATATTCTGGAAATATTTCAAATCTCTTGTATAAAAATGCTACGCCATTTCCATTCTTAACAAACAGGTACTTTCCTGTTTATTTCTCAAAATACCATAATTTGAAATCTAAATTCGCTTTTAAACCCAGTTTCCAATCCTTAAAAAATTCATTTCCATTGGGAATTTGATTTTATATATACCTATACATAATTAAAAGTTGTCGTCCAATAGAATTTTTTACAATACAGATTTAGCAGTGGGATCATCTCAGGAAGCTATTAAAAGTTCCTGGGTTATTAGGTTCTCTTGAAGTATAAAATAAGGTTATTGCAAATGAAAACGATATGCGACTAGGTATAAACAGAAACTAGTTCTACCGAGCTCAAAATTAAAAATGCATAGTCTAGGTCCTAATGTAATGTCGGTAACAATATATAATAAAATTCCGGAAACAATACTAGCACAAGAAAAAGAAACAACCTTTTTAAAAAAATTAAAGGACTTTTTAAATGACAAATGTTATTATAGCTTGACGGATTTTTTTAATGACCCACAATTAAATAGTAACAACTCATAAAGAAAATTTTGCTACTATGCTTGTAAAATGGACCGGCCCGCTCGTCACCTATGTTGCTATACCCTAACTAGGGTCATATGTAAGCTCACCTACTAATATAAGACCTTTCTGTAATGTACATATGATGCAATAAATGATTGAATATGAATATGAAAAAAAAACAATGTAGGAACATAGTATACATTTACAGCTATCCGAATACTTAATCGTTAAAATAGTAGATAGGTACTTAGTTTAAAACTTTACATTGTTGTTCGTATTCAGTCATAACTTATAAGTATCTTAGAGCATAATTAAATCATGTCATAACATACAGGTGAAGGATTTTAAACACCTTATATCAGTCCAATTTTGAGAATAAGGCTTTCCCAAAGCGCGTCACTCAGATCGATCAGGTTTATTGTGGGTAAGTACACATTTTATTTTTATTTTTTTATGCTATTTGATAACCGAGACGATCTGGTAGTTTGCCTGATGGTAAGCATAATGCCGGCCCATATCAAAACATCTTAGTTTCAGTCTCTTTAGCGAGGTTACCTGTCATTGTTTTGCCTATCAATTCTGCAAGTTACAAAAGATAGAGTGATGGAGAGCAATGGCAAAGTAAAAACAATGGAATAAAAAAATAATTGCGAGATTTATATACCAGGCTTTGGACTACCAAATTTGAGAAAACTATTTCTCAAATTTTCCCAATGACAAACCTTGGCAGAATATTAGTAGACTTAAATCCTTAATCCATGATTTAAATCGAAATCGTTATACTTTCTCAAGAAATATGTTATAGTTATTCACAGTATAATAATTAATACAAATAAATTTGCTTATTTAGTAGTATTAGAACAGGTAAGAATATTTCATCTACACCAAAATTAGTCTATGAAACATGTAAATACAGGTGTGCCTAAGACGAAGTGAAGCCTTCACTACGGCCGCTTACGTAATCAGATTATAGGATTTTGTTGCGCGTTGCTCGTACATTCACAATAAACGTTATCAATACTCATGTTTGCTTTGCCGCTTGTACCTGACTTGTTTTCAAACATGTATAAAAAGAGTTAAGCTAACATTAACCCTGGAACCGAATAAACGATCATTGGATTGCGACCACGATCACGATTTCTCGTAGATCTATGTTTCTATATTCCTGCCTTCACTAGGATTAAGCTACATTTTTTTTTTATGTTATCTGGTAACGAGACGAGCTGGTCGTTTGCCTGATGGTAAGCATAACGCCGGTCCATAACAATTGCAGTACCAACCAGAACTTTGAAACACAAAGGCCTGCGCGGCACTGCAGTGCGCTCGTTACCCTGAGACATTAGGTATTAAGTCTCATAAGCCCAGTAATTTCGCTGGATACTCTGCTCATCAAACCGGAACACAGTAATGTTTGCACACTACTGCTTGGCGGCAGACTTCACGAGCAAAGCGGTGGTAACAACCCAGTCGGAAACTCGCAGAAGAGTTAGTCCTCCCACTAACAGAATAGAATAGATTTCGTTGTTTAACCGTGATGAAATGATACAGATTTTCAGTTTTCACCATAAAAGAGTGGCTGCTCCACTCAGATTATGTTAGGTTATACTATAATAGTTAGCTATTATAGTATGTCCTTTTTAGGGCTCTAAGGTACATGTCTGGCTTTAAACTCAATCGGCTTCGTAATGGCAGACAGCCTTTGTTACTTTGTTAATTTCTTTTATAATATTAGTATTGGTTTGTTGTTTGGAGATTGATGACCAATGTCAAAAAATTATTCAATTTTCTAATACAAAGGTTCTATCCGAAGATTAATTGTTTGAAGTTGGGCTGTAAGTTAATACTGATCAAGTGTTCGTAGAACTTGTGGCTGAATATTGAGAAGGTACAAGAAAACCTAGCTATCAATATTTTAACACCAGAGTCTTTAGGTTTAGAAAAATTACTTAAAAGTGTCTCCAAATCAGTTTCGGAGACGAGAATAAAAAAGAAATTTGTAAACCACTTTATTATTAGCATCGATCAACAACATTTGGTAGGTATTTCATTTTGAAACAGTAACCTAACTTTTAAGGAAAATTGTTACAAACACAGACAAACAGTAGCAACAGTGCTACGGAAACTTGAACGAGTCACACCGACCGACCTCGAATAAGGTCGACTAAGGTTGATAACGATAACGAATAGCAACCTCGTAAAATTAATAAAGGATTTTGCCATGTATGAAAACGTCACAGGCCAAAACGAAAGAAAAAAGAACGACAAATAATAAATATAATAAAATATATAAAAAACAACCTTGGCGTTTGAAAGTAAGTAGTTTTTACTTAACAACGGTTTCGTCGCAAAATAATCACTTTGATGAAGAGCATACGAAAATTAGCAATGGTTTAATTGTTAACCGCCATTGTAATAGGCGACCATAGAAAAACGATTCTGCTATAAAGAAAGCGCCTAAAATGTTAATTTTACAACGAAGCCACTGTCATTTTTAAACCGTTTGCTTAGTAGCATTGGGGCCCTGAATGTACTTTCAGGAAACACAGATGTTATCTACTGTGTTATGAAATAGCAGAAATAAATGCGTAGGTACTTCATAAGCAAACGCGTGCTGTTGTCAAATCTTTAACAGGTACCTAATACTTATATAAATTATGCATAATATATGTTGGGACTTGGGGCCTTATTAACTGAACCACCATAATTATGGAAGTGGGCAGTTCAAAACGTATTTTAAATTGCGGTAAAACTAGTTATCATGTAAAGTTTAACAGTAATAAACTAGTAAATATAGCACGCGTAACTGGACTCCACATTTTTTTAAACAATGGGGTTGATAATGCTAAAACACATACAATCGTTATTTTCGCATTCATATAAGTACGTCCGGTCTGATAACCCTGCGGTATGGCGGCAGATAAAACTACTCGATTGGATTTTAACTATACCTACAGTAGACAAAATTTGAAGCTGACAATCAGGATTACTCTGTTCGGTAGCAAATAAAATAACAACAAACTACCACAGGGATTGGGATCAGTGAAGCGACTGATCTTGAAATATTATAAGACAACCTTCCTGAGACATTTGAACGAGAAATAGTGAAAACAAATGGTCTCAAAAGAATTATTTATCATCATGATGGATCTTCGATGTCTGACTAACAGTACTCTGACCGCCTCATCAATGGTATTTGTAAATCGTGTTGGTTTACAAAGAGAAATTGTGTGACTGGCGCCACAACGATTTGCGGGCTGAAGGAATTTACTCACAAACCATTAATTGTTTGACTAAGACATTATTGTTTTTTGTGAGAGAAAGTGAAGATGTGGGAACGTGAGATAAAAATGGGCAAAATTGATGAAAATTTGTATATGAAAGTTGATTATGGTTTCTAACAATTACCTACAGTTCAAAATGATGGAACATGCTAGACTAAACAAACGAGTGAGACTAACAAATGGTAAAGGACTGATGTTGACATTTGAATATTCAATCATTTTTTTACGCTCTTTTATCATACATGGATGGGAATTGGGATCAACTAGGATTCTGTGTGTTTAAAGACTTATTTGCCAAAGGTTTTAAGGAGTAAATAACGCTCAAAGGTCATAAAATTGTATACCTAACATATACTCGTAGCTCCTGAAGGATTCCTTATGTCTATGGAATACAAAGACTATGATCGTACACCACCGGGACACGAAACAAATTCTTGTATTTTGAGTTTGAACGCATCGAATCCACGTCATTACGGTGTTATATGTGTAATACGTAGACATATCGATTAAAACAACTTTTGAGCACCGATGGAATGTCTGACATCAATTTAACACCATTATTATATGAAACATAAGCTCGGTGACCGTATCACAGCCGGGACATGCAAAACTACCGTCTGACACTGCTAGCTAAGAATACTAATTAGTGTAACGACGTGGAAGTGTTGTCCCTTGCCTGACATTGTTACCTTGGGAATGTAATCGGATTGTGTAGACTTGAACAAGCCTGGTAGATTTCAGACAGTTACTAGGCTAAAAGGACAGCTTAAGCTTTAGACTGATTAAAAGATATTCACGATTGACCAATTGTCTTTACAGAATGAAAGAAGTAATTGATTTCGAAAAACAAACTACACCACATAATATAAATAATCATTATCTGCCTCTTACGCTACCACTGCTGGGATACCGGCCTTCTCTCAGAGAGAGAGAGAGAGGTTTGGGCCATGATCCACCACGCGGGCCCAGTGCGGCTTAGTGGATGTTACATGTCCTCGAATATTGTGGTTCTTGAACATGCGGGTTTCCTCACGATGTTTTCCTTCGCCGTTTTAGAGCGAGTGTGAATAATCCGCACATAACTTGATGTAAGCCATTGGTGCAGGCCGAGTCGAGATTCGAACTATGGTGCGTCGCACAAGTTCCCGCTCGGCCACACTCGCTTTTAATATTAATAATACATTACCTATAACTGTACATATAACTATACTGTTATTATAATAAACTCAAGCAAACGTTTTGTTACAAATTCATGTTTAAACTGTCATGTCGTGTACATTATTATCGGAAATGGTCAAAACACTGTATAATGCCGCGGAAACATTAGATACTCGTATAATAAAAATATAGGTAATGAAACATATAATCACATAGAATAGACTGTGGTCTGCGAGTGAACAAAATATGGTTTGTGTAGTCAGTATAATATTTCTCTTGAGAGGTAACGACAGCATAACATTAGGCAAACGCTAATATCTAGATTACACTTTTTATAAATAAATTAACGTTCATACAGTTACATAAAATTAAGCAAATGGGGAGAAAGTTAAAAAAGCAAATTTTTTGCTTGGACACGGTCTGTTTGTCTTTTTAAAACTACTAATCGTGGAACTGAAAAAAAAAACATTATTAGTGCTTTGACATCTTGTCTAGCCGATATTGGAAGAAACATACGATTATAGCAGTTGGCATAGCAACGTTTCCACTATCGACTGAATAGACCTATTTCGAGATATCGATATCATTAAGTCGATGATTTACGTTCCTCATTTCACTTATTATCTGATGGAGCTTGACGGCAAATTGAGAGCCTATAGTCTTTGTTCATGTCCCCATTGAATTACAGTTATAGTTAATCATTAATAGATAATAGTGGTTCGGTTTAGAATTGATTGATATTATTCAGATCTATATAGAGTATATATTTTTTTTTTTTTTCGTGGGGAAATCCTCTTGGATACCTCTCTGCGGTGGGGGTTCCACGGAGAGGTTATGCCAGATTCTTACTGGCTAAAACCCCACGTTTTCCTGCCATACGCCAATTGTCGGAATTGCGAGAACGGTTCGGAATCTTCCGCGGTCCCGACGGCGCTTGTCCGATGGACTCAAACCCCGGCGACTTTGTACTCCATGTACACCATCACTGACATTTGCGCACGCGTCATCTCGAGGCCCGACACTGAAAGGAAACACCCCCGTGGTTACCTCCCGGGAGAGTACTAAGGACCTAACATACTTTCTATTTGGACATCGATTAACAAATAAAGTGAATACTGCTAATCCCGAACTCTGTGCATTCTACGAAATGAGGAAAACGAAACAAGGTTTTATCTAGTATGAGTAGGTAGCATTTCAGTTAGATTCTGATACTACTTTTTAGGCGTGGGTCGTAACGTGGGTCATAACGTGTTTTGAGCATAATCGGTTGTAAGTAGTTTCGTGTATACGCATAACTAGTTTTGAAACTAGATTCTAGTTATTTTTCATAGAGCGCGGTTTTTCATCAAACTATTTGTTCGTATGAAATGTGAAAAAATATTATTTTTAACAGATTCTGAATGTAACGGCTTTATATATAATATCTATGTAAGTATAGCTAAGCTAAACAAAAGAAGAATGAAGATGCCGAAAGATTCCAAGTTTAATCCCAGCGAAACATAACGAAACCTCCAAGCGAAACACGTTTTCCCCATAATCAGTTTTTGAAACAGTTTCATTTCGAAATAGATTTTTTTTCTTTCAATCCAGTTACTGTCCTATGTTTGAGCTCCTATTGGTTCGTTTACATTTTGAGAGTTCTAATTGGTTCGCTCGCTCACTGCTGCACTGAAGCTATAACGGCAAACGACCAATGTTCAGCCAGATGCCGAATGGTTCCGAACGAAACGTAGTAGCCAGTAAACAGTCTTCGGGCGTGAGTCCGAAACGTAACGTGTGTAAAAACTACCTACGACAAAACTGCTTACGCGCATCGCATGAAACTGGGTATACGATTATGGGCGTCGTAAGCAGTTTCTCGAACCGATTATAATTTAAGGCCCACTACTACTTTTACTACTTATACCGAATTGATACCTGCTTATTATTGAATACAAAAAATAAACTTTTAGACGCCTGTTTAGCTAGACAGTGTTTAAAGATATACGTCTAAAATGACTACAAATATCACAACAGAATTGAGTTAGACAACGGTTAGACACCCCTAAATCGAGGTTTGTGGTTTATACGCTTAAGTTATGTTTAACCCAACACATGAGAGAGTTCAAAACATATTTAGTCTATGTTTAATTATTAGTGGTAAGACCGACTTGTCGCTAGTAATTATTTTTTGTTTGACAGAGGAACTGACGCAATTTAACTCAGTGTTTTCTATTTACTTTTTTTTTAACTTTTTTGAAACCGTCTACATTTATTCTGCAATAATTCGCAGTTTAGGCTGTGCTGCATAATATAAAAATGTCATAGGTACATCAGCCAGTTAAGAAACGGTTATAAAAGCTAAAACTAAAAGCGTGAAGTCAAGAAAGTCATCACATCTGACATCACCCATGTAGATAGGTATTATCACACCCACTTCAACAATCCTTACACCAGTTGTCTAGTGTGACAGATCGTTGTCACAGCAATTAGTCGCCGGCTCCGTGATTGAGAGGAAGAACCATTAGAATCCCATTTACAGCGGCGGACAATCGCGCGGCATTCCCAGCCGTCGACAGGTCATCTGAAGTTAATGAAGTGAGGTATCGCATGACGCCAACACGGCCGACGGCCCTTTTAACTTGCTCGTTCGAACAAGGTTGACATTTAACTATGAACTCTATTAATATTAAAACAGTTTCAAGAAAAGCAGTAAAAGCTCAACGGAAGCGAAACCGCTTTGATATGACATCCTGTAGTCGTAAATACAATTCATCCCAGAATATTGATCTCGTAACGCACATGCAAATTAGAAAGTTACATGTGCAAACCATTCCAGGATAATTAAACAGAACAGCTCTGTAGCGTTAGTAGAAAAGTTAATGGATCAAGGGCCATTTGGTAAAAAAGATCATTTGATGACGTTATAATGAACGTGTCATCAATGTCATCATGCGCCAATAGGGCAGAGAAATCATATACTGAGAAGGAATTTAAACAATGTTTACTTAATTAGGGTTGTCAACCTAATAACGATCGTGTACGTAATATATGAACATCTGGATGTTAATTTAGCCTCGTGTGTGTTTATAAGTGTTTATTTTGAGGAGAAAGCGTCAACCCTGCTTGTTTAAGGCTGGTGTTTACATCGAGCTTCAGGGGACGCTTACAGTAAAGGTCGTTCACCCCACACACATGTCATGCCAAAGCAGCAGGAGTATCGCAATACACGTAAGCGTTAACACTTGGTGAGGATTTGTCTTGCTTGCAGTGTCTAATTATATCTTCAATTGCTTTTAGCGTTTTAGTCCGCGGCTTTTTGATGTTTGACATGCGATTGCCATATATATGTTTTTGCTAATGGAAGCTTTTGAAATGAGGATAGTCGGCCTCTGATTCGCAGGTTGTGGCATCGAATTCAACAATAAGCTCAAGCTTCCTTAGAGCAAAACAGCGTGATGCAGCATTGGTGTTGGAATAAAAAAAATGACTCTGTATTTTTGTATTGTACTAATAGCTAGCCTAGCTACTAGCTAGTCCTATCCGATGACTATCCAAATAGGTTCTACATTGTTTAATCCATTTAGCCGCAATTAAAATCATCAAAACAATAGCATCTGAATCAACCTTAGCGGAGATCATTAGTGACCTAATTCACACAATAATTTTGGTCTCTAAAAATGTCGGCTGTGCTAAAAAGATGACGTAACCCAAATACCTACTGCAGCTTCGAAGTTGGAACATGTCGCGATATTTTCGATATTTTTATGTTCAGCTATACACTTTAATCACATCACATTTCGAAATTCAATCCCATTTCGGTAACGAGCGTTTTATTTTTCAGATAGCTTATACGGTGAAAGCGTTAAATGGCTGAGTGGTAATTTATACTACTGCAAAATATTGTGAGGAAAGACTTTAAATTACTCCACTACATTGAACAAAGATTTTGCGAACACGCAAAGCATAATATAGTTATTTTCAGTTTATACGTAAGTAAAAAGTGTGTCTATGTTCTAATAAATTTGTCGCAGACTGTAGTGTATTATACTGACACCAAGAATATATATTACGCGAAATTTCTCGTCTATAAAGTATGAGGGAAACAAGTCAAATATCCATTAAATGGCTGAGATCCCTTTCCCAACTGTGATGAGAGCTGATAGTCTTGAAAGCAGCTATTTCATAACGTGTAGTCTTGCAAGTTGAAGAGTTTGAAGTGACGAAGACGTTGCAATTTTTACTCAATGTTTCTCAGATGAAAGCAACGATGACGTAAATAAGGATACATGTAATGTTTTGGCGATGTTTGCAATGCTAGTGACACTTCATATTTCATAGAAGATGGGCTACTGGCCAGACACTTGTGTCTCCCCAAGTATTAAATGACCACGTGCATGATAAATTGCGAACGTCCGTGACAGATAAATCGTTGTATTGTAATCAATGTGTTGATATTGCCTAATATCATAATGATATGGTAACTAATTCAGATTTAGAATAGTATTATGTAGATAAGAGCACATGTTTCTGACACGATCAACACTGTAAATAGCAGCTACTTATCTCCTGATATTTCTGAATCAGTTTTCTTTCTTCAAGTTCTTTTTTTAATCCTAATTAGCGTCTGATCAAAATCTAACATGATGGTACGTGAAGACGTGGTCAATGGTGCTGATATAGTAAACTTACAGACAGTACTGGCCTAGTAATTATAATATTTTTTTTTTTATTTTTTTTTTAAACGCTTACACTCATACCCCCGCACTAGGATTCCCTGTGTCGCACGTGGCATGGACACACAGATACACATCACAAACATCCAAGACCCGAGAACAAATTTTATGTTTACACAAAATCTGCCCCGGCCGGGAATCGAACCCGGGACCCCTCGCTTTGCAGGCAGGGTTACTACCAACTTAGCTACTTATTTTATTTATTTATTTATTTTACACAATTATAACACCATTACAGTAAAACATAACCAATACGATGTTATAAGCAAATTTAAATGAGTACAGGTCCTGTACTCAATTAAACCTATTAATTAAAAATTAATAATTTTCTATACATTTCTGAGCCACTTCTGTGAATTTTGGCACGGAACAATGAAATATATCGACATATTCTAAAATATTATTAATTAAATGTACAGCGCGTGACAACGGTGCAAACTTGATCAGGTAATATATAATCGTCAATACAGCTGTCTTCTTTCTTAGGTATCAAAATCACTTGATTTGTCATAAAATTATTTACACGTAAGTGTACACTTACGTGTAACTAATAATTAACACTGGTTGATCATTTTTTCTATGTCAAGTTTACTAAGCCGGAATTGGTACCGGTTAATAAAATTCTATCACCGGAATATGTCAATGGGTGCTTGGCCACAGACTTTCATCTTGAAGTAGCACAACGAATACAATTTAATAATGGCAAAATACGTAAGCAAACGCAAACGTAAAACAATAAATACTTTTCAAGTCAACTTCTTTCGAATGAATCCCGTAAATTTCTAAATCTTCAAATCGTCTCCGATATTTAACCATCTTTCGCATTACCGCGTTGCGGCAAATATTTCAAGAACAAAGAGCCCTCCCACTGCCACGAGAATTAGTTTATTCAGTGAATGTTGCCAGTATCCTCTTTAATTTGTCCTGAAAAGGCATTCGATAGAGCACTCAGGACATGCTGAATGTAATTAACCATAAACGCTATTAATTTATTCACCGGTCGTCTGCGACTGTCGCTTTGCTTTACACCTGGCTCGAAGCTTTGAATATCAAATCTTGTCTAGCTTCGAACATTTAGGATAGGTAAACTTTATTAACTTTAGAAACTTTAGTTTTCTGCGTGGTCAATTCCAGATTAAAAATAATATTTACAATCAAGCGAGACATGTACCTCTATATGTTTGAACTTGTAAAGATTAAATACGCAAATTGAAATTTATTTCAGTAAAATTCAGAATATCTGGAAATCTTAGAGAAGGCCGTGAAGAAATTATGAGACAATATGAGGGAAAAGACACCATCTAAAAGTACGTTGAAATTGATATACCTATCACCATATTCATACGGAATCCCAAGAGTAGAGCATTTACATTTTTTGCGCACTGTTTCTCGAAAGGATGATTTAGTTGGGTTAATGGTTGGAAATCATGACAAAACGCCAAAAAGCATACCTAATATAAAGTTTCACAACCAATTAAATTTTTACTAAAGAAAGTTACTAGATTCATATAAAGGAAAGCTCTCTGAAAAAAAAACACTAAATGCAAAGGCGCAAATTTATACAGTTTAGATGAGTGTTTAGAGATGGTAAGATAAAAAGTAAACGTATTTGAAGATGCAAGAAGAGATTAATGCAAGCTGATGATGTAAGTGTAATTATACAAATTACTGAAATGGTAATTATTTCTCTCTATTCGAAACTAATTTGAGAAAATGTAGTGGGATTATATTATATTATCTCAATCCTCGACTGCACCATTGCTCGATGAAATCAGGTTGGAATTCACTTCACGCTCGAGAAAATATCCATTCACTCTCGACCTGAAGACTTCAAGATTATAACGATCGAAAAAAACAGTGAAGCAGAAGCGGCTTAACCTATATTTACACCCGAATGGGCGTGCCAAACAGCTGAAGCACATAGAGAAGTTGATAGAACAGCAAAAAAGGCGTTAAACATTTACTCACATGAAAAACAAACCGCCAACACACCGGAACCATTCCACAACGTTGGCTCCGACAAACAGCGCGTCGTTGATTATCTAACAGCACGCACACATAACCTGCAACAATGGGAAATGGTACAAAGAATCGGTTGAAGAGACACGTGCCAATAACAATGCTGTTAAATTGGTAGAATGTAGTGACAGCGCGTGGTGGCATGCGGCGCGGATTGGTGAAGATAGTGTAATTAGTGTTTACAGGATTATAAGCCACATTTGTGGCTTCTGATCTTTGTTTAACGTGAAATATATTTACTGTCAGTGTTTATGATTAGATGGTCAGGTTAGTCGGTATCTTCTTTTGCTTAAATGTAAACTTAACGTAAAGGACTCCTGGATTGCAAACATGCAGGATGTAAAATTGTATAGTACTATTTGCTGTTTTGTTCTTCGCTACAGAGATTTTCAAAGTAATTAATAAACATGAGCCTATTTTAAATCTTTTCAAAATTGTTTACTGAGTTTCACCTTAATTCCGTTTTTCTTTGGGCAGTTATACTAATGTAAGGTGATCTAAGTAAACGCATCCCGATGTAATGCGGTTTTCCAATTTCCTCGTTGGTATTCATGGATGACGCAATATGTAAATGAAGCTTTTGTATTCCGGTGCGAGGCAATAGATCAATAGAGAATTAAAAGCTGTGGTTGTTGATTAGGGATCGAAATCATAAACTGGAAACATCAAGCCAATTTCGTCAGTACGTACCTATTTTAGTGTTATGCAACGTTAACAGATACCTATCTCAAATATACATCCTAAAAAGATCGTTGACAAACCATGACAGGAAACAACGTCTTTCGATAATCCGTGTGAGAAGCACTAGCAATCGGAGTCATTATTATAACTCCTGTTAGCTACGAAATTAATTAAATGTAGATACATTTGCTCGCCGCTTAAACGGCTAAGGTTGAGATCTTTTGAAGTGTATATATTTCCATTGCTAATAACAGCATTTTCACCTAAAAGCAATCCTTTCAAAAGTGTGATTAACTCTTCAACTAAAGCCGCAAGCACGAAATATACATTTAATTCATTAAGTCATTAAGAAATCACTTTCAAACTCCACGAGATTGAGCAAAGCAATAGAAACCCTCCGATAATTTAACTATAAATCAACTTTATGGGTGTTGCGGTTTTGCGAAATTACTCCACTAAAATAACGAAGCATGTGAATGTAAAATTATCTCGGAGATAGACGTGCGCATAAAATATGAAACACCATACCTCCCCCTACTCCAGAAATTCAAATCAGTGATTTGGAAGGGATGGTGTCAGAATACACATCGCTTTTTGACGAGGGTCCTAGGCCTAGCAAACCGAGATCGAGGACACATTTTTATGACTTTGATTGTACCAAAAATAAATTGGGGCTAAATTTTGTCTATGATAAATTATGTGGTAGGTTGAAATTTAGATTTTTGTCATGACATTATCAAAGCAAGGGCTTATGTCATCCAACTAATCGTAAGACCGATACATCTAGTATTATACAAAGGTAATGTACAAAACACGTATAGAAATTGTATATTTGTACTATTTGTAGTGCGGCACTGAATAATTAGATACATAATGCAACTAAACGTAAGTTAATAAGCATAAAATTCACCCAACAAATGAGACAAGACGTGCACAAACCACGAAAAATGTTGTATGGAGATAGTTATAATGTCAAATTTAGAGCTGATGTAGTTCCAATTTTTCAATAGTCATCATAGCATAGGATATTAAATTCATACTAAAATTTGAATTCCAGTACAGTAGGCAACTTTTTTCATTTCAACATCAACCGCCAACCGCCTAATTTACCCATTAACGAGCTCTAAGTTAGCACTGGGGCCTTACTCCGTAATTCTAACGTCGAAGCTTCGGCTGACGGATCGCAGTTTTCCTACTATGATAGTGTTTCGGATCCAACATTCGATTCGATTTTTGCACTTGACATTTTGTCTTTCATAGTAGGAAAATGCCGATCCGCCAGCCGAAGCTTCGACGTTCGATTTACGGAGTAAGGCCCCTGGTTTATAGGTTTATTAAGCAGGCATTGTAAATTGGGAGTTTAAAAAAGAACAAAAGCCAACGTATGTATTTAGCTTACTCAATGTTGACTAACTAACTATAATGTTATAACGTTTGATTAGATCGAGAGTAGGAAAATATTCTTTCAAGCAATATCGCCGAAATATAAATGATTTTAGCTCACTATAATGAACGAAATCTAAGATACAATAGTTGCAACTTATATCAAACCCGTCCCAATAAATCCTTTTAGAAGGTCCCGTCTTAAAATACCGTAACTTGTTTACTTTTTTTTTGCACTATATTGTTCGTGAATACCATAACGATAGAAGGGATTGGGCGACGCGGTATGGGAAGGGCAGGCAACAGCTGACCCAAAATAGAATTTCCCACGTATCGTGACTTCGTGTCAACGACTCAACAAAGTATATAGATATTTTTTAATACACCAAAGGAAAGAATATACCAAGGCCTTCGAGGCTCGAGCTTGGTATAAATAGTTTAGTAGATATCCCACAAAAATGGTTGAAGCAAAGTTTTGACCAGTGTTAATGTACCCATGACGGGTTTTGAATACTAGGTACAGTTAATGCGGCAAAATTTTAGCTGAACACTAAAAAACATTCCAAACATAACGACGAACGGGGGTCAAAAGTTTGTGACCTTGAGTCCTTGTTCATTTACTACTACAGAATTAAAAATCTGTAAGCGTTAACGTTCATTAAACCTAGAACCAAATAAGCAAAATATATTTGTGGTTTTTATTAATAACGATAATACCGCCTGGGGCCTGTTTCATAAAAAATATTAGTCTAATATTATGAGTATTAACGTCATATTATATATGGAAAAAAGAAAAAAAAAGCTCATAATATGAGACTAATATTTTTTATGAAACAGGCCCCTGGGTATATTATTTAGTCCGGGACATATCTAAACCACCTACATAAGGAAAAAGATTGATAGGTAACCTCTGTTTTTAACCGGTATAGTGTCAATTGGTTGGTAACAAAATTCAACATTCAAAGTTTCGCCGAAAATTTTAAATTAATAATAGTTATATGTCTTGAACAACTATATTCCCAACTCAATTGCAAATAACTTCAGAGAATATAATTAACATCTTTCACTATGGAATTTAAGTTTCACCGAGAATCGATGTATACGTAGATTACGTTCATGGAATCACAAACAGCTTCCTGTTCGACGGAATGACTAGCAATTGATTATTTGGTTACGATCACCGCGAATGTAGAAAGTTACCTTTAAAAAGATACTAGTGACTAGCAAATAGAATTATCAGTTTCCAAAATCATCAGGTACCTTAGGCGGTCTCATCCAATCGCCCCACACACAAACACAGAACTTCGTACACAATCACCGCACAGAACACATCACGAGAGCAGCGTTACGGTGTGACCCCGATTGGCACTTGTATCACTGGTATCAGCGTATCTATGCGCGAGAGCACGCGAGGCTTCCGGCCGTGACACTCACCACCGAGCTACTGACTGTCTGACTCTGACGTGTTCCGAGCGAGAAGAGCTGGGCGGGGCGTATCGCAATTTACCAAGCACTCTGATAAAGGTATTGGAAGATATACCAACCGCATGCGAAGTAAATGAAGTTGATGTGGCATGTGCGGTTGGATTCTGGAAACAATATACCGGTTGGGAGACCGATTGAAGCGGTTTCGGGGACCGGTGAGTTTTGGCGTAATTAACGATTTGATCAATATGGCATAAAATATTCACAATACGTATTCAGAATATTTTAGTATGAATATTTACCATGACTTTTCAAATGTAATGCTGTCTGCTAGTACTTTTAATTGTTTTATATTTACAGTCAAATAATTAAAACACATTACTGCGTTGATAAACGCGAGAGTTTACAGAATTGTAAGATTTTTTAGTAAACATTCCCGATTGTTGAGTATTATTTACAATTACATTCACTTCCATCTGACAGTCTTAGTAAAACGTACGATGAAATGTTTATTTACGTTGTGGAAATGTTGTACTCTTTAATAATTGTGATGATAAGTGTTTGGCTGGAGTTTTGGCGGGAATGCGAAAATGTGCTGTTGTGAATTTTGTGTTATTTACCTAAACCTGTGTTTTATCGAGTGTTAATGTGTAATAATGGTGGATTATTAACCGTTAAGTGTTCGTAAACGTGCATGAGTGAAAGGCAAATAGTACAAAGACGAAAAACGTGTATTTTCGTATTCTATCCAAAACTCCATAGAAGTTTCAGTAAAGTATCCACCGCTTTACTGAAGCATTACTTCGACTTGACCGCGCCTAGACTAAACTTTAACGTCACTTTGACGACTTTCGTGCACGAAAACTAGAGATTTATTATATATTATTATCCATATAACTCGACACTGGCTAAATACGCTAATCGCGTGGAGCCAAAAAAAAAAAAAAAGTTTGGCTTTAGTCCAGTTATTTGGATTATAATCATGCATGACCATTATTAACATGAATGATTCCAATTTTATATATGTTTCCGCGTTCATTCAAATTCGCTATCTCCGAATACTAATATTTTACTCAACACTAACGTCTGCCGGCGGCTACGCACTTCATAACTTGCAAACTTTACTACTTTAAAATATTTACATATAACACTTTACTTTACTACTATATAGTTAAAAAAATCAATTAAGATAAATCTATACTTCTATAATATAGAAGTATAGATTCAAACTAACTCTTCTGCGAGTGTAACCCAGACTGCTTGGCACCACCGCTTTGCTCGTGATGTCTGCCGCCACACTGCCGGTTTGATAGGAGAGTAGCCAGTGAAATTACTGAGACCTCAGGGTAAGTAACGAGCGCACTGCAGTGCCGCAAGCTTTTGAGTTTCAAAGTTCTGAGTAGCACTATATATAGATTATAGATAGGTATATACATGCCTAATGAAAGTATCATTTTAGGTTTGACCCAATGTTATCATATCTTGCTGAATTTTAACAAGGATTTACTTTAACCAATTTTGAGGTGATAAAGAAACTAAAACACTTCTTATAATCTTTACAGCTTTAGTTTGTAATGTGAGTGTATCTTTATCACTAATGAGTAATGACCTCGGCTGCCTGATTTTAATTGTTTTTTTTAAGCTTGGCGTGGCAATGAATAGATAGGTTTTATCTCTAGAATGTTGTTTTTAGTGATCCACTCTTATAATATCACAATATGTCTTGTTTGTCACTCCCGGATCATAACTTAGTCTGAAAGTGTTTGAAAAAATCAATTAAGATAAATCTATACTTCTATAATATAGAAGTATAGATTTATCTTAATTGATTTTTTTAACTCATACAGTGTTACCACAAAAAAACATTTTTAGTCGCCTGTTTAGCTAGATAGCGTCTAAAGATAAACGTCAAAAATGATTAGAAATGTCATAACAGGATTGTGTTAGACACTACTTAAATCAGGATTTGTGGTTGCTCATATTTAATCGCGCGACTAAGGCATGTTTAGGCGTTAAACAGTGTTTAACATAGTTTTAACGTGTGCGTCAGATTTAAAGGCGCACAAGTTCCCGCTCGGGCACTCGTTCTCGCAGTTTCTTTAAACTACACATAATTATTTAAGATCGAGCAGAAGTATACTATATATATCTCTGTCCCGTCTGTCGTTCAGCGTTCACAGCTCATTTAGCCGTAATGCCACACCGCTTATTACTTGCATCAGCCATGGAGCCGTGGACGTTGCCATCCGCCACACAGTTCTGTCGTCGCGCATGATGAACGAGACCCTGCGCGGGCGCACGTATCTATATATAGGGTTGGTACGACGCAGTTATGTTTGAATTTGTTTTTGCAATTGATCTATCTATGTATACCCATCTATACTCACCACCTATGACTACATTGATACTAAACTTTAATATCAGGTGATGAATATAAAACTAATAATAAAAAGATATATTGGTGTGATTGGTTGACCTATGCTTTTTAGGAGTTCTTTGTTTTTTTTATTCTTTAGTTGTTGTTTGTTTTCTTTTTATTTTTAATTGCCATATCTGTGACCCGCTGGCACTCTTTTTTCTCGGCTAAGAACAGAGACCGAGCAAAGGGGTAGATTGAAAATCAGCGCTGCGTGCACATGAAAATGTGTACGCAGCACACGCTGAATCTACTCCCATTGCCCTACACATACATATATGTATATATATTTTTATGTAAATTGTAAAGAATATTGTAAGGTGCAATAAATGATTTGATTTGATTTGATTGGGAGACATTCTAAACTACATGAAGAATATGGGACTGTACAGAGTAGCAGTTATTCATGGTATTGAAACATAGTTTGAAGGGGGCTGAAGAGATTTGGAATGGTTGTAAAATGTTCTATTGTAATCAAGGTTGAAAGAGGGCCTGTGTAAATTATTTAGAGATGAAAGGAATATGAGATCACCTCTATCCACTAAATGGCTCAACAAATTCTGATGAGACAATATTAAAATATTCTTACACGAAACGTTTCGCATGACATGAGCAATAAAAATTTACAGCCGCAGCGCAGTCGAGTGTTTAATTCTTATATTACATACCCTAATTAATGAAATTATAGACTAGTGTAGCCGGTAGCAGAATAACGAGTCTTTTTGTAGCACATAATACACTCGTCCTACAATATATCATACCCGTTATTTGCCTTCTCGTTACCACGGTCACGCAACTTGATCCAAAATCGAAAAATCGAGAATCGTCAAAACGATTTTATTATTATGACAACTTCTGAGCGAAATACATGCTCGTTTTAGTTTTTTTTACTGATATATTTATGTATTACCTACATCAGCACTCGGCTGACTTACCGTTTTTCAACTTTTTTCGTTTAGGTAGATTATGACGGGCTAATAAGCGACCCGGTAAACCCACTATAAAATGCAATTTAGAATTCTTAATCCAATATAGGTAAACTGGGAGAGTTATTCATGGCATTCGGGCTTATGTAAACATACCAAACACACGTGATGTATGAAATCTGCATATTTAATTCGGGTGTGACAGCCCTACGCGTCCCGGCTACGACACGTCCATAACGAACGTAACGCGGGTTTTCTCGACAATTCTGATTTGTTTTCCACACACCACAATACCCGGTGGCGTTTTGAAATATTTCGTTACGGGTTTCACTATTAAAATTTACAAATTTGTGACGATAACGTCACTTATTGATCAATGGCGGCTAAATCAGTGAAGATATTTACTTCCTTGTCCCTTATCAGGTTTAGGTAGTTGTACAATGTTAGAGATAATTATAATTTTTTAATGTTTGTATTTTCTCAGTTACCGTATCTTATTGTCAATATTTATGAAGTTGGTACACAGTTGGTACAGTCAAACTTAGAATGGAATGGCTCTCAAGTGAAACTGACAGAACATATCATATAATATGTGTATAGCGACTGACTTTCAACTTACTATTTACTCGCGCTAAAGTTACGAATGACAGATCTGATCTGAGTATGTATGTTTTTACTAGGTGGTAGGACTAACTCTTCTGCGAGTGTAACCCAGACTGCTTGGCACCACCGCTTTGCTCGTGATGTCTGCCGCCACACTGCCGGTTTGATAGGAGAGTAGCCAGTGAAATTACTGAGACCTCAGGGTAAGTAACGAGCGCACTGCAGTGCCGCAAGCTTTTGAGTTTCAAAGTTCTGAGTAGCACTATATATAGATTATAGATAGGTATATACATGCCTAATGAAAGTATCATTTTAGGTTTGACCCAATGTTATCATATCTTGCTGAATTTTAACAAGGATTTACTTTAACCAATTTTGAGGTGATAAAGAAACTAAAACACTTCTTATAATCTTTACAGCTTTAGTTTGTAATGTGAGTGTATCTTTATCACTAATGAGTAATGACCTCGGCTGCCTGATTTTAATTGTTTTTTTTAAGCTTGGCGTGGCAATGAATAGATAGGTTTTATCTCTAGAATGTTGTTTTTAGTGATCCACTCTTATAATATCACAATATGTCTTGTTTGTCACTCCCGGATCATAACTTAGTCTGAAAGTGTTTGAAAAAATCAATTAAGATAAATCTATACTTCTATAATATAGAAGTATAGATTTATCTTAATTGATTTTTTTAACTCATACAGTGTTACCACAAAAAAACATTTTTAGTCGCCTGTTTAGCTAGATAGCGTCTAAAGATAAACGTCAAAAATGATTAGAAATGTCATAACAGGATTGTGTTAGACACTACTTAAATCAGGATTTGTGGTTGCTCATATTTAATCGCGCGACTAAGGCATGTTTAGGCGTTAAACAGTGTTTAACATAGTTTTAACGTGTGCGTCAGATTTAAAGGCGCACAAGTTCCCGCTCGGGCACTCGTTCTCGCAGTTTCTTTAAACTACACATAATTATTTAAGATCGAGCAGAAGTATACTATATATATCTCTGTCCCGTCTGTCGTTCAGCGTTCACAGCTCATTTAGCCGTAATGCCACACCGCTTATTACTTGCATCAGCCATGGAGCCGTGGACGTTGCCATCCGCCACACAGTTCTGTCGTCGCGCATGATGAACGAGACCCTGCGCGGGCGCACGTATCTATATATAGGGTTGGTACGACGCAGTTATGTTTGAATTTGTTTTTGCAATTGATCTATCTATGTATACCCATCTATACTCACCACCTATGACTACATTGATACTAAACTTTAATATCAGGTGATGAATATAAAACTAATAATAAAAAGATATATTGGTGTGATTGGTTGACCTATGCTTTTTAGGAGTTCTTTGTTTTTTTTATTCTTTAGTTGTTGTTTGTTTTCTTTTTATTTTTAATTGCCATATCTGTGACCCGCTGGCACTCTTTTTTCTCGGCTAAGAACAGAGACCGAGCAAAGGGGTAGATTGAAAATCAGCGCTGCGTGCACATGAAAATGTGTACGCAGCACACGCTGAATCTACTCCCATTGCCCTACACATACATATATGTATATATATTTTTATGTAAATTGTAAAGAATATTGTAAGGTGCAATAAATGATTTGATTTGATTTGATTGGGAGACATTCTAAACTACATGAAGAATATGGGACTGTACAGAGTAGCAGTTATTCATGGTATTGAAACATAGTTTGAAGGGGGCTGAAGAGATTTGGAATGGTTGTAAAATGTTCTATTGTAATCAAGGTTGAAAGAGGGCCTGTGTAAATTATTTAGAGATGAAAGGAATATGAGATCACCTCTATCCACTAAATGGCTCAACAAATTCTGATGAGACAATATTAAAATATTCTTACACGAAACGTTTCGCATGACATGAGCAATAAAAATTTACAGCCGCAGCGCAGTCGAGTGTTTAATTCTTATATTACATACCCTAATTAATGAAATTATAGACTAGTGTAGCCGGTAGCAGAATAACGAGTCTTTTTGTAGCACATAATACACTCGTCCTACAATATATCATACCCGTTATTTGCCTTCTCGTTACCACGGTCACGCAACTTGATCCAAAATCGAAAAATCGAGAATCGTCAAAACGATTTTATTATTATGACAACTTCTGAGCGAAATACATGCTCGTTTTAGTTTTTTTTACTGATATATTTATGTATTACCTACATCAGCACTCGGCTGACTTACCGTTTTTCAACTTTTTTCGTTTAGGTAGATTATGACGGGCTAATAAGCGACCCGGTAAACCCACTATAAAATGCAATTTAGAATTCTTAATCCAATATAGGTAAACTGGGAGAGTTATTCATGGCATTCGGGCTTATGTAAACATACCAAACACACGTGATGTATGAAATCTGCATATTTAATTCGGGTGTGACAGCCCTACGCGTCCCGGCTACGACACGTCCATAACGAACGTAACGCGGGTTTTCTCGACAATTCTGATTTGTTTTCCACACACCACAATACCCGGTGGCGTTTTGAAATATTTCGTTACGGGTTTCACTATTAAAATTTACAAATTTGTGACGATAACGTCACTTATTGATCAATGGCGGCTAAATCAGTGAAGATATTTACTTCCTTGTCCCTTATCAGGTTTAGGTAGTTGTACAATGTTAGAGATAATTATAATTTTTTAATGTTTGTATTTTCTCAGTTACCGTATCTTATTGTCAATATTTATGAAGTTGGTACACAGTTGGTACAGTCAAACTTAGAATGGAATGGCTCTCAAGTGAAACTGACAGAACATATCATATAATATGTGTATAGCGACTGACTTTCAACTTACTATTTACTCGCGCTAAAGTTACGAATGACAGATCTGATCTGAGTATGTATGTTTTTACTAGGTGGTAGGACTAACTCTTCTGCGAGTGTAACCCAGACTGCTTGGCACCACCGCTTTGCTCGTGATGTCTGCCGCCACACTGCCGGTTTGATAGGAGAGTAGCCAGTGAAATTACTGAGACCTCAGGGTAAGTAACGAGCGCACTGCAGTGCCGCAAGCTTTTGAGTTTCAAAGTTCTGAGTAGCACTATATATAGATTATAGATAGGTATATACATGCCTAATGAAAGTATCATTTTAGGTTTGACCCAATGTTATCATATCTTGCTGAATTTTAACAAGGATTTACTTTAACCAATTTTGAGGTGATAAAGAAACTAAAACACTTCTTATAATCTTTACAGCTTTAGTTTGTAATGTGAGTGTATCTTTATCACTAATGAGTAATGACCTCGGCTGCCTGATTTTAATTGTTTTTTTTAAGCTTGGCGTGGCAATGAATAGATAGGTTTTATCTCTAGAATGTTGTTTTTAGTGATCCACTCTTATAATATCACAATATGTCTTGTTTGTCACTCCCGGATCATAACTTAGTCTGAAAGTGTTTGATGTTGAAATTTAGCACAATGATAGAAAAGTAGTGACAACGCAAAAAATTTAAGACTAAATTAAAATTTTAAAATCATACATAATTATTGTATATACAAAATTTCATCCCCCCTAAGCATTGGAAAACTGGGGTGGAGAATAAGTGTAGTATTCTTTCATAAAATTAATTAAACGACCACCCTTGAGATAAAATCGGTTGACAATCGGACAATCGGTTGTCGGACTTTCACTTGCAGGTAGCTGATGGTAAAAGGAGTAACTTGGGCTACTTTTATATTAGAAAAAGAATTAGGGTCCGCAAAACCCCTTCCAAAACAATATCTCCACGCGGGTGAAACCGCAGGCAGCAGCTAGTGTATAATGTATGTGATCTTGAAAAACTAGGGCAGCCACCAATAGTCTTGTACGAGTAAACTTGAAAGAGGCTAAGTGGTGTCAATTCTGACTACATTGACCCTGCACAAACCACAATATATGTTAATTGATGTTTGATATTGGATGCCGATGATGGGATCCGACCAAATCAGCTGTTTGCGAGGTACCTACCCCCTTTTCTAGATGAGGCGTTTATGCGCGTTTTGCTTTGAATTTCAAACATCCATATGTACGATTGCATGTTGGACGGAATGTATATACACTTTATAGGTATCTCACAATCGCGCGATCGGCTACGCGCGAGTCGCACGCACAACGCATTTATCTGGACACGGTCTTTATTGTGTTACTTGTCATCGCTACTTTTGATGTTTCATAACTTCAGTACATGAAAGTTCAAAATCGCTAAAAGTTAAGAGCACTGAAGAGGGGCCTTTACCCTGCAATGACACATTGTAGGTACCTACATGATAAAACTTTGGATGAAATTAATAGTAACATTTGGACTTGAATTTCTTCATGGGCAATAGCAGATTTGAACCCAAAAGCCTTACAAACTTTGGACAATGCTTAATAGCTAAGGGATGCCAGATGGCTTATGCACATATTGCATTGAAAATATTGGCAGTGAACAGGAGTTTCATTATGTGTTATTGAATTGTATTTTAAGTCAATAACTTAAGCTTCTTCACATACACAAATATAAGATATGCCTGTATTATTACAGAACCTAAACTATCTACATTCCAAATTTCATCAAAATCGGTTTAGAATTTAACAGAGTATGTTCTGTGATGGAGATATAATATGTGGTAACCACAGATCTCTTGTGGTAACAAATACACGAACGCACGCACGCACGCATGCATGCACGCACACATACACACACTTGTTTTAAATCATGTTTTAAGACAAATACCACAACAATACTAAAACCAATACTACTACAACTACTACAGCTTATTTTTATCCTGATACCTAAAGAGCAAAGCTGTGGTCATTAGCTAGTATGATTATAATTGTCTAGCTATTATGACTCATATAATTATAATAAAACTTGGCTTACATTACTATAAGTGTTAATGAATTACTGGCAAATGTGTGATCGGCATAATTAAGCAATTAAAGTATCAACAAGAACAAAATTACTCAAGCTGTGCTTTGTATAACCATAAAAGTCAGCCCTCTGTGAGGAAATTGAATTTAACATATTTTATGCTAAGAAATTAATATTAATAGGACATATTGTATAACATCACTGCCCAAATATGGTAAGAAATAACAGGCATTGTATAATAATTTAATGTGGTATGTGTATGAATGTTAAGTTTATTTAATGGATGATGATTAAGCATATTATCGGTGGAAGTTTCAATTAGCATAAGCAACAGGAGCTTTCCTGTCCTAAGGGTGTATGCGTCAAACGATAACCAGTGCTCACACCCTTAGGACAAGACAGCTTCTACCCCTTACACGAATTGAAATTTCTGTTGATGATATTGTTAGCATGATTGTGTCTACAACAGTTGCAATACCTGAAGCTTTGCACATTATTTTTTGTTTTTGATAAATGCAGATAAATTATTAGCCTATCCCTATTTTTAATAAGATATCTTTTAAGTTTCCATTTACAACAAGATATCTTTTAAGTTTCCATTTACAACTTGTTCTAGAAAACATTATCAGTACAAATAATTATCAACAATAATTGTGAATTGTGAGTAATAAAATCTCAGTAGTTATGTACTGATAATTTAAAAAAAGTTAGTACTTATATACATAATAGGAGTACCTAATAATTATACAAAGGTTTCATAGGAGTAACCTTTTTTTTTTATTTTGTTTTTGGCTCTACGTGATTAGCGTATTTAGCCAGTGTCGAGTTATATTAATAATAATATATGATAAATCTCAAGTTCTGGTGCATGAAAGTCGTCAAAGTCACGTTAAAGTTTAGTCTAGGCGCGGTCAAGTCGAAGTAATGCTTCAGTAAAGCGGTGGATACTTTACTGAAGCTTCTATAGAGTTTTGGATAGAATACGAAAATACACGTTTTTCGTCTTTGTACTATTTGCCTTTCACTCATGCACGTTTACGAACACTTAATGGTTAATAATCCACCATTATTACACATTAACACTTGATAAAACACAGGTTTTAGTAAATAACACAAAATCAACAACAGCACATTTTCGCATTCCCGCCAAAAACCGAGTAACCTTATTTGTGCTCTAAAACTACTGGTCCAGTTAAAAAAAACATTCTGGTTTTATATCCTTTATTTTTTTAGCTAACTTGCTAAGTTGGTCAAGTTTACAAGCAAATATATTTTTAATTTTTTTTTTTATAGAGGTCATTTAGCTGGTTTTTTAGCTGTACTAGCAGTTTAAAAATTTATTTCTTAATTTGATTTAGCAAATAAAAATTGTGATGAAATTTTATCATCTGCTTGTTTTATTGGCTGTTATTTTATTTTTTAATTATATAATGCATTTATTTCAGGCAACAGAATCATAATTAATAAGAGTTAACCTTTATTTTCTATTCTGGTTACCTAGTGATACATCACACCTACTACACATATTACTGTTTTTTGATAACCTACAAAATCTTTAAAACTAAAAATCGTGTATAGTCGTAAAAGTGTAAAAACAGACAGCATAACCCAACTACCTCAGTGAATTAAAACTTACATCAGTTGTAATTGTAATATGATTCATCGGCGGGAAGTCAGCAAACTGTTTAGTAAAAAACTGGTTGTCACTTCATTACAGATAGATTCTTACAAGGTTAGGTCATCAAATTAAATTACACGATCCCTTGAACATACACCAGTGGTTACAAATTCCGTGGATACAAAAAGTTCTGTCAGTAAAACTAGTGTCACGTTTTTAAGGAAAGGCGGAGTCGCCGACTGAAGCTTGGGCGATGGCGGTCAAATAACGACGGAGTCACGACCACGATCATGGAAATTTTATGAAATGTTTGTAATAATAACTTCACCTTTCCCTGAACTTATAAAACAGTTTAAATGGAAAACTTACCACATGACAACGTTAAAAACGCATCAATTTTCTACATTCACACAACACAAAACACGCAAAACACATCCACGAATCGGTAATCACGGTTGAATTTGACAAGTTGACAACGCATTCTGATTTCTGACAAACCAATCTGACAGTTGAGTTGAAAATGGGGGGCGTTTACGGGATCGATTAAAATATATATATTATGTGAAAAGAACTTGTACTAAAGTATGGAGCTTGTTACTTTATTCCCATAAAATATTAACTAGCCTCAGTTTTTTTCTTCTAGATATGTGCCTGAAATAAAGAGCTTAGCAGAATAATAAAAAATGTTGAGGCCTGCGTTTTTTTAAACAGGTTTAAACGTTTTTTTTTTATTAACACCGTGTTCGTAAAATCATCTAAAAAGCAGCAGCATTTTAAAAGTATGGCGTCATCGTCACAACATCTTTGACAGTTTTGACAAATAATTAGCTTTGCTGTGATCGGTTCTGCCAAGTTTTTTAATGGCTTTGATCATTATCATATTCAGCCAAAAAGAAGCTGAAAAATCCGTTCCGTTTTGAGAAATCACGTTCCATTTCACGTAATATACTAAAAAAAAATGTTTGTATTTTCAGGAAATCGCAAGCTAAAAATTATAATTTCTTTTCAAATATCTAGATTTAGAGCTCTTGCCAAAAAACCAACTGATAGCCTTGTTAGTTTTACATATATTTTATTACCAAAACGGAACAACTCTATTAATTATGATGGTTGCCATGGACGGCGTCTTAATTTATTTATTTATTTATTTATTTATTTAATTTAATTACTCAAAAACTTACAGTTAAAAACCAAAACGCTTTTGAGGCAGGACACAGGTACATGACAATAGGTATTTAAATATTAAATGCAAACAAGTACTAAAATGCCATTATTAAAAACATGATGATTAAAAAAGCTTAAATAATTATCGTTAATAAACTAACATAAAAACTCAGAACTTATTGTACTAAACACCATAAGACTGGTGTAAAATAAATCTAGTTCTGGTTGCTGAGCAATCAAAGTGTTAAGCGTAGCGAGTGCATGGGCCGTGGGGGCGTACCGCGCAGTATTAGTGCGTGCCGCGGGCGGCGCGAGCAGGCGCCGAGTGCGCACGCGCAGGTACTGGTCCGGGACGTACAGCGCGCACTGAGACAGGGCAGTTGGATTATCTATCCCATTATTAAGTAACTGGTAGTAGTGAGAGATAAGCGCGCGTTTTCGACGTAGCTCAAGCGTCTCGATACCTACCATTCCGCTTACAAATAGCGACGGATACAGGTACGGGTAGTAGCCGTACATTTTCTTGTACAGATGCCTTGCAAACTTCCTTTGAATTCGTTCCAACATCATTGTGTATTTTGCTTCATGTGGGTCCCATACGAGAGCATTAAATTCCAACTGACTACGAACGAGAGCATAATACAGAGATATAATTGCTTGTCTATCTTTGAATCGAGCAGATTGCCTCATTACAAATCCTAATGATTTGTAAGCTCGCTTACAAAGCTCCGTAATATGCACATTAAAGGTCAATTCGGGATCAACTGTAACCCCCAAGTCCCTCATCTCCGTGACTCGCTGCAGCTGGACTCCAGATACATTATAGTTATGGACGTGGGGCGAGCGGGATCTAGTAAGAGTAATAGTTTTACACTTAGCTGCATTAAATTCTAGATGGTTTAGCTCACTCCACGCCACAACAGCATCTATGTCACGCTGCAACGCCTCACACTCAGCGGGATCGTCTATTCCCATAAATAGCTTCAAATCGTCCGCAAACATGAGGCATCGAGCCGTCTTCACGACATTCGGTAGATCATTGATCATGATCAAGAACTGCGTTGGTCCTAAGGTACTTCCTTGACTGACACCAGATAATGTAAAATACGGATCAGATGTGTAACCGCGGTGAAACACATATTGTATCCTATTCGAAAAATAGTCAGCAAACAGCTTTAGTAAACGGGGGGTGAACCCTATAGCAGCAAATTTCTTTAGTAAAACGTCATTATGCACCCGGTCAAAAGCCTTCCTAAAATCAAAGTATGCCGCATCTACCTGCCCACTCCGGTCCATCTCGGCAGCTGAGTAGTCAACAAAGTTTATCAAATTGGTCGTGGTAGACTTGCCAACGCGAAAACCGTGTTGACTCTCACTGAGCCGAAGCCGAATCTGCATGGAGATGCGGCGATTCAAAATTGATTCGAAAACCTTGCTGAAAGCTGAGAGGACGGCTATGGGCCTGTAGTTCTCGACCATCGATCTTAATCCACTTTTGGGAACAGGCGTAACTCGTGAAGTTTTCCACGCGGTTGGATAAACTGACGTTTTTAATACCAAATTAAAAATATGCAGTAAGGGCGTTTTAAAAACTCGCATGCAGTCCTTTACTAGAAAGGGCGGTATACCGTCTGGCCCAGAAGATGATTGTGCCTTCAGCCGCCTAACTGCACAAAACAAGTCAGCCTGGTCGATATAGTCCAACGCAACGCGTGACGAGCACAACAAATCAGCAGCTTCCAACTCGGCGTCTTCTACTGACAACGTAGGTACGTCGCTTAAAAATACCGACTCAAAATATTTTGCAAATGTGTTGGCAACATCAGCTGTGGTGATAGGTTTACCCTGATATAAAAATTCGTCACAGAATTGCCTAGAGGATTTCTGATTCTTTACAAAATTCCAGAAACTTTTTGGGTCCTTAACAATGCCGCGCTCAGTTTGGCTGATGTAATCATCATACGCAGCGTCAATCAGTTCCTTAGAATACTGTCTATAGTATTTAAACATAACTAAATTAAATTCTTTCCCTGACTCTTTATACTTTTTGAGGTGAAAATATTTATAATTTAAGTTCTTAATGACACCACTTGTAAACCACGTAGGATACTGGGTATTGTGATAGTTAGTTTTTTTGAGTGGGACGAAACTATTCAAAGAGGATTTTAGTTTACTATAGAATAGATTAACCGCTTCATCAACATCGCACAATGAGACTATATCATCCCATTCCATGGATTCGAGAAAGGCGTAAAGAGACTGAAAATCGGCCTTACGGAAGTTCCACTGGGGAGGAGCATTCTCAGCAGGACACAGGGGTATGCACGGCGCTGCCCGCGCCGACCTCGGCCGCGGGATCCTCACGCGCACTTCGAGCGGTGGGTGGTGCGCATCCGGAGGGACCAGGGGCGCAACGTCACCGAACACATTCACACACTCTTCGTCAAAACTACTCAGCACCAGATCTAGCATGTTACCATATAGATTCACAACATTGTTATATTGCTTCAGCTTACAGAATGCGAGCATGCAGTTAAACTGTAAATTTACATTTTGACTACTTGAATTTAAGTTAAAATCACCCAAAATTAATATGTCGAGCTTGGGGTACTTAGTAGCTAGGTTTTCCAAAACTAAAAATGTGTCTAAATACTTGTCGTCTTTAGAAGACGGGGGAATGTACACAACACAGCACACAATTTTCTTATATTTTAAAGTCACCATAGCCATCACCAATTCGATATCAGGAGAATAGCCGTCTATGTCGTGGATTTGTTGAACCTTGTACTGGTCACGGACTGCTAGCAACACACCACCCCATCCAGCGTCGCAGACACGGTCACGGCGTACCACCTTGTACCCCGGGGGAATTAATTCAGCATCGCTCACACTGCTCGTCAAAAAAGTTTCAGTGAACGCAAATATATCAGCTGGTTCATTCAATATTGCCTTATTGCATACATCCAATTTGGAGCGCAGACCTCGGACATTCTGATATGTTATTGTGAAAGATTTGAACTTTAAAATGCTATTTCGGGTCTTGCAGTTGCTTTCGAAACCCACTATGCCAGGGCTTAATATGTACATCTTCCGCCCAGTGGTTAGATGAAAGATATTGTTGCAAGTGCTTGGTAGGTACTGATAGTTTAAAAGATGCGTAGTCTCCTCTAGACTTTAAAGTTTCGACTGAACAGATATCCCCAGGACAGATACTGCTCAGGTATTCGTTCACTTGTTCAGCTGTAGTTCCGGATTTCACGTAGTAAAGATGCAGATATGATTTACGTTCCGCAGCCTGAATTAGGGTTGTGCCTGGGATGGCCGTACCACGGGTGACATTCATGAGCGAGCGCCGAGCAGGCCTCGCCTTTACTTCGACCCAGCCGGAATCGTTGCCATTCCCTTCAGAGTTATCATTCAGGTCGGCAACAGCCATAGAACTCTGATCAGGGTCTACCTCAGGCGTAGTGGCAAGAGCCAGTTGACAAGTTGCGGCAGTCTGTGATGATATGCTGTTTCCCGCTTTCGCCTTCCGGCTGGCAGCAGTGATGGTCGGCTTTGCACGAACTCGAGCCTCATGGACTTGTCGCTGTGCTGGCATAGATGGCTGTCTAACTTCTTCCACACTATTTTTCCCAGGCACCCGATCCGCAGGAATTCCCACATCTTCGGTTTGTACCTCTCCTAGAGGCAGAGACTTGGTAGAACTCATGGGAACTTTGTCCGGCCACTGTGCCGCTTTCGTTGGCAACACAGGAACAAGCGTAGCCTGTGACGTCGCCTTAATAGTGACTAGATTGACGACAGCTTCCAGTCTAGTACTTAGATTTTTAACTTCGGAAGCATGGTCTACCATCTTGGCTTCATACTTCGTTATAAGATCTATGGCATGGCTAAGCTGGTCCTTCAATGACCGCATTTCTTGCCGCATACTTTTCGTCTCATCTAATAAGAGCTTGCCGGGCTCGTCAATAGAGCAGTCGTCGGTGGGACCGGCTACAGGTACTTTTTTCCTTAGTGTGACATTGCCATCACGAGATTTTTTAGAAGAGCCTACAGGTGTCATTGAATTATCGCCTCCCTTCTTAAATGTACAGCGGCACTCAGGGCAAATCCATGTTTCATGCAATTCAATTAAGTTTCCTCCACCCGCACACAGGAGATGGTATATTTTATTACAACTGGCCACAGTGCAACGTAAATTTTTCTCATTGGCATTAATAATGCCACAACACGCTGCGCAATTCATAATAATAAAGCAATAGTCAACAGCTACGAAATAACAACCGCAACGTTCGCAAACAGACACTAAACAGCTGATAGATACGTAGGCCGCTAGGTAGGCACGCACGTCGCACGTATATATAAAGTTCAATGACCGTTTCGCTGCACGGTGCGGCACAGCGCGATGACTCATGCGCCGACAATAACACGGGCCGGGCGAGCGGCGGTTACACGAAGTCGAATATACGAATCTTGATAAATACTTTTGCTTATATCTTCGGTATTCCTGGTTAGATTTTCACCAAATAACGAACACTGCGCGTGCTTTTCCACTAGTTCCACGGTGATATAACTTTAACTGCGAAGACTGCACTTTGAACTATTATTACTTTGAATAAACTGCGGAGCAAACGAACGTGATGTTGGCGCTAAGACAGTATCGGACGAACATCTTAATATAACGTCAAATCTAGCTGTCAAATTCAATTAGGTAGTTATGTTAAAATGGTGTTGAAGTAAGGTCTACACTGTCCTTTATGTTTGGGACAGTTACTAGTTAGTACTATTATATCTACTCATTGGTCAATTTGTTAAAATTAAAACTTAACTGGTCCAAAGTCGAAAACTCAAAAACCACACGAAACACCGCATAAAAACAAATACAATAATACACGTTAGATATATGTTAAAATTGACTGATTTGTTTTTTTAGTCATACAGCAATCAGCATTGTGAAATATAAAATACCTACATATTATACTAGAATAGCTATAAACACCTAAAATTGACTTAATTAAAAATATCCAAACTAACCTAAACCTCACATAACACAAAATTAAACAAAACATTATAAATAAAAAACGGCATTAAGGTCGCCTTCTGCAGGTAGGGTGCCCAAAAAGCTGGTGACATTACCTCGCTGAATAGCTAAACTAATACGTTGACCGAGGTAAGCGCCAGCTCGTTGGTCACCTGTCACTTCTACTACGCGTCGCGTCGGGACAACTACACGTTTGACAAAATTACAGGTTTTATTTTACAATTGATCAGCTTTCAAGTTTCGATCATAAAGCAGATAAAAATGTCTCGTTTTTAAAACAAACATTTTCCTAGTTGGGTGAAATTTTATTCTAACTGAAATCCATAAACAGGCATTTTAAATTTTAGCGATATAAAATTTCGCTTAGCGGAGGCGCCAAGCGAGATGTTTAGCTATTCCCTAGCTTTGATTTTTTTAATTAGATTAACGCCCGTAAACGCACCCCTGCAACTGTTAATGGATGACGGCCCTATTTCCATGATAAACTTGCTTATTTGCTAAAGCGACAAATAATCAACAAGCCACAACAACACAAAAAAAAAACTAAAACCGTCAAAGTCATCAATGGATAATAATCAAAGTCAAACTAAACAGACATTGACAGTTCAAAATTTCAAATAACATTCTTCAAAACTTCAGTTTGGCTGAAAAATTCAAAATAAAACCTAGTTTTTCACTTATAGTCGCAATGTTTCGTCGTCAATGTGTAAAAATCACGAGTTCTGCACGTTTATTCTACAAAACGCTTCCAGTGGATGTTAAAAATGTATTACCTATGTGTTCGTGCCGACTTCAGCCGTTTAGGTTAGAATCATAATTCTGCTAATTTTCTAAGATCATTACACTTACAGTACATCATTTGCTATTTATATACATTTTCAGGGCAGTATCTTCGAGGGTACCTCTTTTTGCTATCGACACTAAGCACAAGAAATTGGAAGCTCACTTGTCAAAAACAAAAGAATCGCCACCGAAAAACTTCGCTCCTAGCTCAACAACTAATGAAGAATTGCTGGAGAAGCTCATAGCAGGATTGTCTTCAGATATTTATCAGAAGCACAGAGTGTACAAAAATGATTTGTTGAGAGTTATAGCAAAAATAAAAGAATTGAATTTCTCGACTAGGAAGCAAGGTTTGTTATTGATGCGGTGTTGTTCAGAGCTTCTGCCCGATGAGTCGCCATCTGTGAGAATGATTCTGGTGGAAGAAGTTTGGAATGCAATAAAGTAAGTTTTTTAACTATTACCCACAATGGTTATTACTTGATTGCAATCTCACCTGTTGGAAACAGCAATTATGTAGTTGATGATATTTAATTTGTGTACATACCTTAAATGTTAAATGTTGTACAAGTAAAATAATAATATGTGGCATATTGACACCTAGACACTCATAGAGTTGCATCAGGATTCACACACATCTGGCTGTATCAGGATTGTGTGTTTAACATAGCACATAGCACAACATTCAAGTCCCATGAACAAACTTTAATGCTCACCGCACAAAGTTTGCCCTTGTCAGAGATCAACCTTTTTGGATCCATGAATACCTATAGAAGTTTGAGCTCTCTTTTTTGTGCTCTCTGAACCACAACTTCATTAGAAGTTCATTGTCTATTTTATTAAAATAAATACACTTGAATTAAAAACCTTTGTTATAATTAATTTACCACTGCCTACCACCCTATTTTCTTTTATTTTCACACCAAATGAGCCTTGGTTGCTTTATAAAAACCAATATTGTGTAAAAAAAAATAGACAAAATAAGGTAAGGAAAAAACCCACAGACATCCTTAGATAAAATTTAATGATCCATGTTATGAGACCCACAGACTTAAAGTCAACTGGTGACATCATGAGACAAAAAGAGATAAACCAGAGAAATATAGATGATATTATTGCTCTGACTAGGCTTTGCATTCGTTTCTTTATTACTTATAATATTCTGATTTTTCTTATGGACACTATTGTAAAATAAAACAAGATAAGGAAATATTGTATCAATTTAAGAAAAATTTCAAATGTAAACATGTAAATAACATTTGTCTATAGACAAATTTGTCTAAAGACTATACTGCCGTCGTAACAAAAAAGGGCACAACTAACATTTTTAAAAAAAATGAGTTATATACATATTTAGAATCAGGAAAAAAAGGCGCATCTGCTCAATTTTTTGTAGAATTTTATCTTTAAGGAATTCGGCGATACAGTAAGCTCAAAAGGCACAAATGAAATTAATATTCATGTTTTATAGATTGAAAAGGCTCATTTATTTACCATTATATTGAAAAGGCACAAATACGTAGATGTGATTATTTACTTCATATAGATTTTTCTAAAAACTACTTTGAAAAGGCTCAAATGCCAGATGTGCCCTGTTTACTTAATCATTGATCAATTCATGTCTCGATTAATTGACATACAAAAGGCACAAATAACCAGTTGTGCCTTTTCTTTAAATTATTTACGATTAGAGGTGAGGAAAGGGGGGCAGGGTTTGAGTGAAACGCGTCAGTTGTGCCTGCGACATCGGAGCGACACAGCTCCCCATACTTTCCATACAAACGCTCGTACGCGATTATAGGGTCCTAATAAATTTTTCTTTAGATGTTTTGAGCAAATAGGTATCATGTGCTCTATATCTAGAATTCCGTGGAAGCAAAAATGTAAAATTTTGAGATTCCAACTCAGTACAAGCATTCAAAAATCACCTTTTTTGGACAAATTTTACCTTGACTTTGGCCGTTCACAGTGTTCTCATAATTAATGTAAAATTCATCAAAACACTTCCATATAATCCTTGGACATGTTATGGAGATTCTAAATAACAAAAATTTTTTTCACACACTTGTAAGGCATTTTCAAAAACACGTATTTCCGGGAACACGTTTTAGAAAATTACACGCACTAAGTGTCTTCGGAAATTTTCTTTGGAAATTTATTCCAAAATTTCAGAATGCCAACCGAAGGCTCTGGCGTTGTCTTTCTTTTTCCGTAATGCCTGTTTTTTTTTCGATGAACAAAACAGCCTATAGGCCATTTTTGCGTTAGGCGGGTCATGAAGCGGCACCTTAAGAAGAAGAAGCGAGTGTATGACTTTGAAGACTTTTGCAAAGCTGTCTCTGATACTGGTCCAAATATCGTGGTATTTGTTAACGAAAATTGTAGGTAGATACTTAATTATCCCTAATAATTTATAAATAACTATTGAAGTTTAAGAACTTTGTTATTCTTGAAATTTTTGTTTCCTAAAAGAATATTTGTTAAGTTTTGTTTCATTTATTTGGATAAACTGACCAGAAATGGCATTTACAAACATTGCGTAAATATTTCCAAGTAGGTATGTTTTATAGTTTATTAAACTTTCTTAAAATATTTTTTTTTTTCTGTAGAAAAGCTAGGTACTGACCTAAGTAAATTTACATTAAAAAGGCGCAATTAGACAAATGGGCCCTTTTTTTAGTGACTCACTGACCAATTTCCTTACAATATTAAAAAGAAAGGTCACATTTGGTTAACTATGCCTTTTCTTTGTAGTAAGTGGTATTTTTTTTTATATTTTTTTTTTAAGTTGAAAGGAATAATTTGAATTTATTTAATAAATAATTATATTAGCAAACTTAAATGTAAAAAATATAATAGAACTAACCTTCACGCAAGTGTCATCAGTATTTTTTTTTCTTTAAATCAATAGGTTTCTGCACTATGGAGCAGAATATGGTGAAAACTTTAATCCTTATTATCTCGGTTTGACGAAAATGATAGATGTGCCCTTCTCTAGTACGACGGCAGTATAGGACAGGTACCCTCATCTCTACTGTTTACTATCCCATATGTTATGTATTTTATACAATTATATCTTGGCTCTAGACGAACTATCACATTTGGTATAGTCTGGCTGTGAAAGGGTTAAACCCGGGGCCTTTGCTTTGTGGGGAGGGTTACTACCAACTTCGCCACTAAGCCATCAACAACTTAATAAAAAATCCAATAAAAAGTACTGCATAGAACTACTAAAAATGTTAGTGTTGCTCTGGTGCATACAGTGCTGAGTTGACAATAACGGGACAATATCTAGGGAGATGTTGATGGAAACTAATTTGTTACAGGCCTCACACAAAATTTGAAGTAGAGCACTACAATGAGCTGCTTCGAGTCTACATAGCAAACAATAGAACACTGACAGCAAGCTCTTTCATCAACCAGATGGCGCCTTTAAAGCCAAACATAACAACTTATGAGCTTATTCTGAGAGCACTTGGTGAGGTGTGTACTATTGTTTATATATACTACCTGCACCTTGCAGCTTTGCCTGCGTGGAAATTGCTAACATACAAAGTTTAGAACTCTACACTCCCACGAGGGGTAGTTTTGAAAAAATAAAAATGTGTTTTATTATTTATTTTAAAGTTTATCTACACCCACTTTTGAGTGAATTGAACCAACAAATAAAATTTTAACCTTGATTAACCCCTGTAGGGGTTGATTTTCTAAATTTCATCAAAATCGGTTTAGTATTTATATGGATATGTGTAACAAACATTTACACACATACATACTGTCACATAATACTAGTAGGATTAGCTCATGCCCACGGCTTCACATGCATGAAATTAGAATAATGATAACTTGTAGATAAAGAGGAATTAAGAAACAGCAATACCTAGATGTATTTATACTAATATGTGTGTACACTACTAATACAAATGTACTAATACTAATGTAAAATTGGTGCATTTCAGGCAGGAGACCTTAACCAATCAACTGAAGTTATTGCAAACATGAAGGGAAATGACATTCCAGCTACAGAGAGCATCTTCAACTCACTGGTTCTCGGACAGGGAAAATCTGGGTAAAAGAAATTACAAAATAATTCTACAAAAATAACTTCTTCAGAATAGGCATTGAAACAAATTTTCAAAATTGGTACAAACATCATTTTACTTATATTGAGATACCAAAACAAACATGTTTAGATCTGCTTTTTAATGTTAGTTAGGGAAATAATCTGTAGAATTAAGTATTTAATGTCTGGTTTCCATACTTGTTAGATAATGTAAACAAACTCGGCAGATGCCAACCAATGACGGCAATATTGAGCCGATTGCTAACCAATGACATGATTCAAATTTTAATTTCTATCTATGTTATTGGTTGGTGAGCCTTCAAGTTTGTTTACATTATTGGGCAACTAAGAAAGTCTCCAACATAGACATTTTGAGGTGTTGCATTCACAAATTCAATCCTTTTTTTCACTTTCTTTATTATTTCTTAAATTATACAGCCTGAGTTTGAATTAGTATGTTATCATGAAAGGGAGTCAATGTAATCCTGGAGGTCAACAACATTTGTTTTACGAGTTTTTGAAATTCGGAATTTTTCATTGAAGAAATGGCATTTTAAGTTTACGTCAAAATTCTACTAAAGAATTTTCGGACAGCCCTAGATCAGCTGATTCACTTAACTACTTACTTACTTGGTACTTGGTGCGCGGGCTCTTTTCCGCAACTAGGCCGTTTATCGGCCCTTTTTGCGTGAGCGAGTGGTGCGCGTTATTCCAACCACCCGATGTCCGCCAGGAAGGCCAGCAACTCGCTGACGCCGGTGCAGGCTTCCCGGAGTGTTCCCGGTGACCCGAGGAACAATGCTCGTTGAGACGCCAAGCTCGTGCACTCCATCAGCACATGCTTGGCCGTTTCTTCCGCCTCCATGCATCCCCTGCATAGTGGGCTGTTGGTAACACCTATGTTAAAGAGGTGTTTGTTTAGTGAGCAATGTCCAGTGACTATCCCGACTATCAGTCGGAGTTTGTCCCTGCTTAGGTTGAGGAGTTTTCGGGAGTACCTCCGGTTAAGAACCGGAAATGCTTCCCTTGACTGCCTGCAGTCCTTTAGATTTGCCCAGTATTCTTGATGATGTTGCATAGCTACCTGGCGGATCCAGAGGCGGATTTGGCTGAAAGGCAGAGGGATCATTGGCTCTGGCCCAACGGGGTGCATGCTAGAGCCTCTTCTTGCCAGTTCATCAGCTGCGTCGTTCCCTCTGGAGCCACTGTGCCCTTTGATCCATTGGAGAGTAATGGTATTTGATTTACTCACCTCATCCAGGAGATCATGGCATTGTAACGTTAGCCCCGTTGTGTGGACGTTGCTGTTCAGGGCTCGTAGCACTGCTGCGCTGTCTGATAGTATTCTGATATTTAAATCATTTACCTTTCTGCGCAGTATTGCTCGAGCTGCTTGGATGATACCTACACATTCCGCTTGAAAGATGGAGTTGTGCGCACCCAGAGCCTCTGCTGTATGTATGTTGAGATCATCTGAGAATGTTCCTGACCCTGTTCCTGTTGCCGTTTTAGAGCCATCTGTATATATTCTAATTTCATTTATACCAGAACTGTCACTAGGCTCCTCATATAGCTGTACTGTATACATTTTAGAGAATGTATGTTTTTTGGGTATTCTATCATAGATAGAGTGCATAAGTGAGTTTGCATCCGCAAACGTGTTCATTATATTTGTGTGAGTGGCTTGTTTGTCATAGTTCCAAAGATCTAATGCTTTTAATCGGTATGCGGACATGGCAGCTTCCTGCTGGATGAAAAATTGCAGGGGTGTGAGTCCTAAAAGTACCTCTAGATTCACTTAACTATGCTGAGCTTTGTTAAATGATGTTGATTAGAAGAGACTTAAAAAATTCCAAGAAAATGCCGCGTACTTCACATTTGAAGTTGGATTTATTTTGTATGCCAATTTGGAATGACGTATTTCCAAGGCATGTTCTCACAACTTGTCGACAACCATCCGTCCAAATCACCCTCTTCCGGGATAACATACCAATTCAAACTCACCCTGTATACTAACTGTTTTTGAATTTACAGCAATCTCAAGAACATCAATGAGGTCTTGACAATGATGACATCTCTCAAGATAGAGAGCTCCATTGACACATACACTGCTAAAATTCGAGCATATATATGGAACCAGCATACTGGCCCGATTCTTGAGGAAATGGATAGGGCTGAGCAAAGTGGATTGAAATGGACTGAACAGCATATTATGGAGATTGTGAAGACACTGGCTTTTACGAACCTTTATACACCTATTCCTAATGTATGCAGGTTTTTAAATGTTACATTTATATATTTTTTCTGAAGTGCAGTTAGAACTTTAAATGATAACAGGTGACTTAAAAAAGCGAGAATCGATTTTGATGAAATAAGAAATTTTATGCCCAACTATGGTAGCTAGTCAAGGGCTCTAAAAAGATACACACTCTGTAAACACATATTGCATAAGCAGTGCATCATTTCCAACTGATGTACCACTATGGAAAATTCGACCTAACTAACTAACTTTTTTAGTTTAACAGGTTATTACCTTGTTTACATATTAAAAATTCGATTGTCTTTAAAATTGGATGCTACATTAAATAATTACTAACTAATTTCCTTGCCCAACTAATTTTCAGGTCCTGAAGTTCCTGCCTAATGAAATACTGAATTCTCCGTCAATCTCACCTTACATGCAAAGTGTGACCACGCTGCTGGTTTTCCAAAACCATCCCATGGCTGCATTGGAGATATACAAGTGCCTGCCACTGCCCTCATTTGGACCTAAGGACGACCAGGGCTTGCATGGTAGAAGTTTAGTCAGGGACTGCGTGAAAGCTTCGATGGTAATTACATTTTTGTTTTGCTAACAAGTAACTACAAGATATTGTTGCTTAATTTCCTAATTAGTTGCAAGCATTCTTATTTCTTTTACTTTTGAATTACTTTTGATTTGCTCTCCCACTCTATTTTAAGTGATGATACGGTTAAAGATGTAGTACACTTGCCTAATAAGAAACCTATTATTTAGCATGTAACGTTAGCTGATCCGATTTCCACAACAGAACAACTATTTGTGTACTTCAATAAAATCACATGTACTTTTTCTGGCTGTGTGGGACTATAGTTCTTGTAGCTCCAGACTCCCTTCCCTAGTTACAGGGAATTCTAGTTGCAAACCTAGTAAATCCTATCTTACTTTCTATTAATAAATAAAACACGAAAATTTGTAAGGATGGATGTATGGATGTTTGTTACTCTTTCACGCAAAAACTGCTGAATGGATTTCGATGATACTTTACAGTAATATAGCTTATACATCAGAAAAACACAAACAGACTATAAATTACAAATACATATTATACCGGTCAGAAGCCAGTTCTGAATAAATGAGTAAAATTTATGTATAAAAATACTAGCTTCTGCCTACGGTTTCACCCGCGTTCCCACAGGAACCGTACATTTTTCAGGGATAAAAAATAGCGTATGTTACTGTCCGGTTCATAAACTATATCTGTGCCAGCAATGTTGTGTGATGTCCTGAAATAAATGTATTTTCTTTCTTTCTTTCTTTCAATCACGTCGATCCTTTGCTCCGTTGCTGTATGAAAGAACATCCCAACAAATGTACAAACACACTTTCGCCTTTATTATAATATGGATGTAGTTATTTATTTATTTTAGCCATCGAGCATCATCGGTCTGATTACTCAAGAACTGATGTCCTCTGGAAGGAACCCTATAGCGATACAGAATGCATCGGAAGCGGCACTGCAGCTCGGCAAGATACCATTAGCACTGGACCTGTTTACCAGAATGAAACAGTTGGGAATGCCGTTACGACCACATTTCTTTTGGCCTATAATGCTGCACAGCTCGAAAAGTTACGGAGAAAAAGGTAAAGGCATTTTCCAGTACCCGCTTGGCTAGCAGCCACGCTGAATTTGCCGTCGCCGAGCAAGTGTGTTCCGACCCTGCCAAATTGGACAGAACATCTGACGTCACTTGTTCTACGCGGGCCGTAAAGCTGTACTAAAAACATGCACTTTGTTTATTTGGCCGTGAAAAACTGCGTTCAAGTACATAGTTGTAATACATTTTTATATTCATTATAATGTAAATAAATTGATGGTATCATTTAAATTACAAATGGATGATAAAAAAAATCTTGAATTTGGGAAACTTTTAGATGCAGTGTCTTTGTGGCAATGATGTATATTTTTTTTGAATTTAATTTTTATTGTGTTACATCACAATTCTAACCGGATGTGGCCATCTAAAAATCCACATCCCCAACAAGCAACATTCCTGCTTTGTACTTACCTGTGCTGTTAGAATTTAATTTACCAATATAGTCTTATCCACAATGTTTTTTGCCAGGTGTAATGAATACTCTCTCCACAATGGTGTCAATGGAAATAAAACCGGACTACGACACGATAATGGACTATGTTCTCCCGTACGTCAGTTTCACGTCACCGCAAAACCTGATGAAGAAGTTCCAAGATACCGGGTTATCTATCACCACTGTCCTAACTCCTATGGCTGAGACCTTACTCAGTACCGGGCAGGTTAGAGGGGCCAGTGAAATCTGTAAGTACCATTTACCCTGCTCGCACACGAGCTTCGCGCTACAACCACAAAACCCCGCCACCGAGCTGCAGTTTTCATACCATTTTGTATTTATAAGTCCGCCGCACACGGTGACATCTGTGGGCGCTTCACGCCAGAATACGCCGCTTCTTGCTTCGTGTAGGCGACGCGGACCACAAAAAATATCGACGCAAGCTTCATGTGGCGGCGTTTTGTGGCTGTAGCGCGAAGCTCGTGTGCGGGCAGGGGCTAGGTTAGGTTTATGTTACTGTGGGCACCCCTATATTTTTGTTTTTATTTTAAGATTTATGCATTTAGCCACTGTTTAATTTATAACCAAGTTCAAGTCTTATTAGGCGAGACAATCGTCAAAGCTGTTTACGCTTGAAAGCCAGTTTTAAGTAAATCATGCTTCTTCTTCATCTTCAACCATATGTTCATGTTATTTCTGTTTGATCAATATTTTTACCAGTTATACCTCACACCTGGGAAAACATCTCCTAATGTTTGAATTTGAATAAATACTCGGATTGAAAAATAAACCATATCTACTCCACATTTTCAGTTGTTCTGTACCAAGTAACTACGTGCTCATTCCTTTCAGGTGAACTTTTCCAGGGCAAAGTGGACGCGCAAAAGTTACTGAAGCCGCTTGTAAAGGCCTACCTTATGAGTTCGGATGTGAAGTCTACAATTTTCTTATTAGAGGACATAACGAAGAAGGCTGCAGATAAGACCAAAGACTGGACCGGCAGGTTTCTATGCCTCTTCATGCAAAACAAAAGAATAAAAGAGGACTTGGCAGATATTATGGATTTGGTCCGGGTGAGTTAAATGACTACAAATCGGAAGTGACGTCACAAACCCTGAGCCATCACCGCATCTTATACTGTAGTTCGTTAAATATAGCGTGACACGCGTGACAGCTGGTTTTTATAATCTGTGACTAAGAAGAAACCGATAAAGTACGACATTGCGTATGTTTTGACTGTAAATAAGTTTTTTGTGGGAAAATATATTTTCCAGACAAGCTTTTACTAAATACCTACGCTCCCACTACCACTCCCACACCCACACCCAAACTCACACCCGCACAAACTGCCACACACCGACACACACACACGCACACAGCCACATACACACGAACCACGAACGAAAAACGGAAAAAAAATTCCATATAAATAATAAAAATACATCATGCTCATGATGACAGCTGACATCTGCACCTTATTTTTTTTTTTTGGAATTCCTTGCTCTTGTTCTACCGACATTTAAAGCGTCACCGAACGGGAGAGTGCAGAAGGCGCTCAGCCCAGGCATCTATCGGAACTGTCCCACGTATCAAGCTATGCAATTGCATGGCTATACTGTATACATTTGCAACTTACTATATTTCACAGGGACTATCGGGTACAAATCTGAAAATAACGACCCAAGCGGCCGACTATTGCATATCGCAGCTGCCGGAGAAATACAACAATCAAACGGCTGAGCTGTTCCGGAACTTGCTCATAGATATCACATCGGAGACGCTCGTCGACGACGGGGATATGTTCGTGCAGCAGATGCCGCATCCCGTGAGTTTAGCTCTCGAGAGTTCATCATCATCATCATCATTATCAGCCTCGTATGCTCCCACTGCTGGGATACCGGCCTTCTCTCAGAGAGGGAGGTATGGGCCATAGTCCACCACGCGGGACCAGTGCGGCTTGGTGGATGTGACATGTCCTCAAATTGTGTGGTTCTTGAACATGCCGGTTTCCTCACGATGTTTTCCTTCACCGTTTTAGAGCAAGTGTCAATAATCCGCACATAACTTGATATGTCTCTGGTGCGGGCCGAGTCGAGATTCGAACTATGGTGCGTTGGATTGAAAGTCGCATAAGTTTCCGCTCGGCCACTCGCGAGTTATTGGTGTCGATATTTTCGTTTTATACCTAAACCTAATTTTAGATTCGCTCTCTCTCTCTCTATCCAAAATATAGCTGGAGAAAGAGATGGACGATGTTTGACATATCTAAATTCAGTTTTATAGCCGTCAAATATCTTCCATCTTTGATAAATTAGACGCCACTAAATTCGTTGCCGTTAAATTTACACTAGACACAAGTGGATTAATTTGACAGGTCTAAAATATATTCCATCTCTTTCTCGTGTTCTTATTTCGAAACAGATATTAAAACTGAAATTAGGTTTAGGTATGAAACGAAAGAATCGACACCACTGTCACTGGCATGAATTACTTGGTATACTATTGGTATACCAAGTGTTAGGACCAACTCTCCTGGGAGTGTCCTTCTGAGTGGGTACCACCGCTTCGCTTGTGTAGTCATCCGCATTCTGGTATCCGCTATTCGCATTCTGGTATCCGCTATTCGCATTCTGGTATCCGCTATTCGCATTCTGGTATCCGCTATCCGCATTCTGGCATCCGCTATCCGCATTCTGGTATCAGCTTTTCGCATTCTGGTATCCGCTTTCCGCATTCTGGTATCCGCTTTCCTATATACAATCATGCATAATTTTTGTATACTCCTCTGGTTCTGAAAACCATACACCGCAATATAAAAAGGCAGTTTAAAGAATAAAGAATTTTCCATTAATTTTTCCACCTAAAAAAATGAACGAAGAGTCACTCAAGGCCCACTTGAAGATAGTTAAAAAATAAACGAATTTTTCATTTTTTTTTTCCACAGAAAAGTATGAACGAAGAGTCACTCAAGGCCCATTTGAGCGAGCTCGAAGCTAAAGGCATGAACACACGCGGAGTACTCCGCAAGCTGTTACAGCAGTACTGCAAGGATGGTAACTTGGTCGCCGCCCGAGAGATCGCCGGCAAATGTCAAAAAGAAGGGGTGAGTTGCTACAACGAAGTCTACTAATTGTAATATTTATAGTTGGATACCTCAACTACTCTTCACAAACGAATTTAGAAGTATTTATATAAAGTTATTTTTATGTGTGTATGTATATATCACCATAGTTATGCCTTCGGAGTATTCTTTTTGTTAATTTAATGATGTGATGTGAAAATTGCAAGAAATTAGTTTATTAGTTTGATTAGCAAAAAAAGGGTGCGAGCCCTGGAGCTTGCAGAGTGTAAATGTAAATTAAAAAAAAAAAAAAAGTCTACTCTATATACGTATATACTCTGTATACGTGTTAGTGGTAGGACTAACTCTTCTGCGAGTGTCCGTCTGGGTTGTTACCACCGCCTTGCTGCCGCCAAGCAGTAGTGTGCAAGCATTACTGTGTTCCGGTTTGATAAGCAGAGTAGCCAGTGAAATTACTGGGCTTATGAGTCTTAATGTCTCAGGGTAGCGAGCGCACTGCAGTGCCGCGCAGGCCTTTGTGTTTCAAAGTTCTGAGTGGTACAGCAATTGTTACGGGCCGTCGCTATGCTTACCATCAGGCAAACGACTAGCTCGTCTCGTTACCAAGTAGCATAAAAAACACATGATGGTTTCCTCACGATGTTTTCCTTATACTTTCAGAATACTTTCACATCATTATACTTTCAGATATTCATCTCGGCTGGTATGAAGGCCGCTATATTCGACCTGCACGTCAAACTGGGCCAGTTGGACCTCGCCGAGGACGCCCTCGCAGACCTCAACAAGACCTCGCCTAACTTCACACTGGACGAGTACAAAGTGATCGATTTCGCCACTCTCATGGTGTACAAGGGGAAGATTGGCAAGGCCATGGATTTGATTAACGAGCAGTCGAAGAAAAGGTGAGAAGAATATATAAAATAATTACTACTTAAGGTTCGATTTTAATATGTACTAACATATTTTTCCATTTATGGGGGAAGAGAGTATAATTTTACACTGAAATTGTTGGCTTTTATATATTTTTTTATGCTATTTGTTCACGAGACGAGCCGTTCGTTTGCCGGAAGCATATGCCATCCCATTGCCAGTTATGGTTTCCAGGCGCGTGCTAGGTGGCCGCAGTATTGCTATGAACTGCTGGCGGCTGCTCGACGCGACCGCCGCGACCGGCCACCACGGCGACACTAAGAAGATGCTGGAACTACTTACTGGGCTGCAGTACTGTAAACCTAGCAACGCGATACTGGGCCCTCTTATCCGAGCGCATTTGATCAAGTAAGTCGATGTAACAAAAGTTTCTTTATATTGGTGTCAATTCTATCATTTCATAACTAAACTAAATTTAGTTTCGCTCTCTCTCTTTCCAATGCATAACATGAGAAAGAGATGGAATATATTTTAGACCTGTCAAATTAATCCACTTGCTTGAGTGTAGTGTAAATTTAATGGCAATGAATTCAGTAGCACCTAATTTATCAAGATCGTAAGATATTTGACAGCACTAAAACAAGATTTAGATCTGTCAGACATTTTCCGTCTCTTTCTCATGTTATGCATTGGAAAGAGAGAGAGTGAAACTAAAATTAGTTTAGTTATGAAATGATAGAATTGACACCATTGTTTATTGTAAGTTCTGAATATTTTTTTTTAATTCTACTAGCTGCTGCCCGCGGTTTCACCCGCGCGGAGTTATTGGATTTCGTGGGTTTTATTTTTTGCGCGGAACTCTAATTCTTTTTCCAAAATAAAAGTAGCCTAAGTTACTCTTTATAACATCAGCTATCTGCCAGTGAAAGTCCCGTCAAAATCGGTTCAGCCGTTTTTGAGATTACCTGGAACAGACAGACAGACAAAAATTTTATAGATTGTGTTTTTGGTTGTAGGTACCGTATATACTTTCATATGCATTTAGTAAAAAGCTGTTATTTTGATATTGCAAACAGACACTTCAATTTTATTTATTTGTATAGATTATAATATTTTTTTTCAGTGGCAACATTCACGAAGCCGTGCAAGAGTTCTCTAATCTCGCCGCGAAATATAACAAAACTCCTTTGAAGCACGAGTTACTATGCAAGATTATGCAGTCGATGAGCGACGGACAGACCGAAGAGAATTTCCTCAGCGACGAGAAAGGGAACGAGAGACTCAACAAACTCGCTCAGACAGTGTTGCAAGTGAATAAAAAAGTTCACGGCGCCGGTGACGTGCAGGTATTGTGGCCAAACTAAAATATGCTTTGTTGTAAAGTAAGTAAGGTTGTAATTTGACTTATGTGGATTTGTTTTAATTATTTGATAGCGAGACGAGCTGGTCGTTTGCCTGATGGTAACCGTAACGCCGGCCCATAACAATTGCAGTGCCACTCAGAACTTTGAAACACAAAGGCATGCGCGGAACTGCAGTGCGCCCGCTACCCTGAGACATAAGCCCAGTAATTTCACTGGATACTCTGCTCATCAAACCTGTTGACGACAGAAACACCTAGGTTTAACTAATATTTTTCGTGACCTAGGTGTTTGAATAGTACATTCTTTTCGATATTATTATTTAAATAAAAACAAGGGAGATGGCGCGACCGGGGTGTTTGTGCAGGCAAGGGGTGGTGAAGGCGGCAGGGCGGGGCGGGCAACTGGAGGCCCACCCGCACGCCGCACCAGTAGTCGTCGTCCTTTGCGCAAGCACCGCTGCTGCCGACAATAATCCCTCTCGCGGAATCGCCCTTTTTTTGTCCATATTCTGTATTTTATTTCTGGCTCCTACAAAACCGGAACACAGTAATATTTGCACACTACTGCTTGGCGGCAGCAAAGTGGTGGTAACAACCCAGACGGATACACGCAGAAGAGTTACTCCTCCCACCTAGTAGAGTTTAGTGTGCTTGGCCCCTGCTCGTCTAGTGACCTTGTAATATATGAAAAAACACTTTTTACAGTTGACACTAATCGCAGCGCTAGCCGACGTCGGTTTCAAGAAGACGTTACGCAAACTATTCCTCGATCCCACAGTCAAGTTTCACCCCGACGCCCTGCTGAGACGCTGCGAGAGATTCTCAGACGAGAAGAAAGTGCACGCGTTGGAAAATATCGCGGAGTGTGCGCGGGACCTTAGACGCGTCGATGTGGTTGAGATATACGATTTGACCTTGGATGTATATCGTGAGTACTTTTTTGTAATCTTTAATTTTTGTTATCTTATTTTATAGCGAGACGAGCTGGTCGTTTGCCTGATGGTAAGCATAACGCCGACCCAGTGCAATAACAACTGCAGTGCCACTCAGAACTTTGAAACACAAAGTCCTGCGCGGCACTGCAGTGCGCCCGCTATTCTGAGACATTAGGTAGTCTTATAAGCCCAGTAATTTCAATGGCTACTCTGCTCAACAAACCGGAACACAGTAATATTCGCACATTACTGCTTGGCGGCAGGCTTCACTCACAAAGCGGTGGTAACAACCCAGACGGACACTCGCAGAAGAGTTAGTCCTACCAAACGAAATACACTAACAAATTTTATGTTTCATTCAACATCCCAATTGAAAGAACGGCTATAAGTCAACTACCTATTTATATTTATATTTATTTATTGGCTTACCAACAGTTATTACATCGGTGCATACTTAGTGTAACATACTTAACATTTATGTTCTGTTCTAAATGTATAACCAATTACAGGCAAGCACAGCATGCATTACAGTTATATTATATATTAGTAGTTAGCTTAATTACGTACCTACCGTAAAACGGGGTTAGTTGAATTAATTTTAAAATTAAAACGCGTCTCACTACTTTATTTTCAAAGTTAAAATTATGAAATAAATACCATAATGACGACTTGATATGCAGATTTAAATACAACAGTAAAAAAAAAATTAGAACTTATACTTTCAGAGTAAAAAACTAGAATGTGGCCTATCGACCTAATATTGAAAAAGGGGTCGCTTTGATTGCCCCTGTTTTCTCGACTGATTCTTATAGTATCCCCAAAGGCAGGTCACAAAGTTTATCTGAATTCTATACTAAGTTTAAAATTTTTTTACCGGCTGTTTGACAACAACAGCGCGCACAGCTCTTGGGAAAAGATGGCAGAACTGTCAGTGCAGCCAACCCAAAAAACTTAACAATCTGCGTGTCGAAACTAGTGAAATACGAAATAAAAAAGTAAAAATTGTAGTAATCATCAAAGACGCCCCGTAATTTGAAAGTCACCCCGTTTTACGGTACAAAAAGTAGTCTATCCTAAGACAGCCACTTGAGGAGGTAAAAGTTCTTTGTTACTGTGTTATTGTTTATTTGTTGAAATAAAAATTTGACGAGTTTCTGCGAAACCCGCCCAGTGTACTATTAAAGAAGTCGGCTACTTCACAACATTCATATAATTTTATAGAACGCGAAGATAACTACGCATCAGCGATAGAACTATGGAACCGCATGCAAGAGGCAGACATCACTCCATCACAGAAGTTCATAAACATCCTCTGCTCCATCATCAAAGCGAACAACCATCCTGTACCGCCAGAACTATCAGCTCTACTGAATAAGGAAGCTAGTCATGTCATTAACAAATGATTTTTCTATACGTTGTGTAACATCCTGTATACAGCGTGACTGGTACAACTAGGGATGTATTCAAGGGCATGATAACTCATGCGCAATATGTAAAAGTTACGTCAAAAAAAAATGTTCAATCAACACGAAAACGTTGAAAATACTGTAATTACAAATATAAAGTTTGGACAACCCTGAGTTGAGTATAAGACGTATAAAGAAGTTTATGTGTAAGATTTTACGTAGAAGTTTATGATAGATTTTATGAATAAGTTTATGTATTTTAGTTGTTAGTTGAGGCATAAGATACTATTTTTAACCGACTTCCAAAAAAGGAGAAGGTTCTCAATTCGGCGGGTATTCTTTTGTTTTATGTTTTTTACCTCAGATCTAGGTCATTTAGAAACTGGTTTGGAAAATTCTTGGTTTCTTTTTATATGGAACGATATACTTTCAGATTGGTCCCATAGAAATTTCATCGAAATCGGTTCAGTAGTTTGTCACTGAAGTCGGATTATCGCTTTTGTAAAGCTTTTTTTTTAATATTTTGAACAATAATTATATAACTTCCTCGTTTAACCAGTCGCCCTGTATATGTAGTGTAGATTGTAATATGCCGAAAAAATCATTTTTTTATTCATATGTGTCCCAGGAAGTCGCTTATGAAATTTAAATGACTGGGGTCTTCCGCCTCTTGATTAATTAGTACATTTTGCAAACCATTACGTGGGTTCAATTATATCTTTACAATATTAGTACATATGAATTGTGCATTTAATTATGTACGACTGTATTTCCAGAAGACCCACGTGCCAACTTTATGATTCAGAGACTATAAAACTACAATTAAAATTTTAAATTTTCTAAACGGCACTTTTCTATAGAATATAATTATGTAAATAAATTTCTAAGCTATTCTATTCAGACCAAGAATGTCGCAAGTATCTATGTACCTACTGTATATTTCAAAAATATTATTATCAAATGAGTGAACATTCACGCCTTCAAGTATTTTGACTTGTATTTAAGACTATTTTTTGTTTTACTTGACAATTTCTGAGTGTGGTTAATTTTACACGTCAGAGCTAAAAGGGAGAAGTTCGGCAAAGCTCGGCTGGCTTCGCTTTTGTAGAGCATTTTCTCCGTCGCACAATTCGACGCGAGCACAGACCAGTAAACCTATAGACTCGGTTTAGCCGGGCACCTCAGCTCGTCAATGTTAGCATTATCACAGCTAATGCCGCCCAGCCGAACCAATCACAACACGCAGCCTTTCCTCGTCTGATATATGAGTTTTAAACAGACCAATCACAACACGCCGTCTTTCCTCTTCCCCCGCCAACATTTGACAATTATTATTGTGTTCTCATGCAAAACATGGATTACGCGACGTCTAGGTTTACTGGTCAGTGGACGCGAATGAAGCATGTGAGAGATATAGAGAAAGATGGTGCTATACAAAGCCGAATTTATTCGAACATCACAGTGGTGTCCCCTATGCTATGTGACAACTAAAACCCTAGTACTCTGTACTTACACCTATTTGTCTTTGTAACGTCCTAAAGTAAATAGAGTGAAAGGTGTTACGACAAGTTGTTATATAATTCTGTTTACATTAGTGTGTAGAGTGTATCTTGTCTGTGATATTAAATTATTGAATGAAATAAATTATAAGTGTTTGTATTTGAGTTTGTTTTTACTTTACATTTTGGTATACTCTTTTTTTCTGGGGGTAGTTAGACAGTTAACACTATCTGATATTATTTAAAGTTTAATTTTAAATTTAAAATATTTGTATATTGATTATTAACATAATTTTTATGTATAAATAAAAAGAAGCTCACATTACCTGCCGGGAAGTGTTTTCTCCAGAAATAAACACATCAATCACACTATTTTCACATAATTTATTTTGGGTGCTACAATACAGCAAAATGGAGGAAATTAAGGAGTCAATTGCTGAAATGAGCAAAGTTTTTGATATGAAAATGGCTGAATTTGAAAATAGACAGCACAAAATCACTTCACCGCAATCTTCGGACACTTCCAGCCTTGAAGCTGAGTTTGCCCTCTTCAAAACCTTCACCTTGAACGCTCTTCGGACTCTGCAGACACAAGTGGAGTTGCTTGCACGTGACACCGACAATTTGGAAATGCACAGTAGAAGAAAGATCCTGTTGCTTCATGGAGTTCCTGAAGATAAACAGGAGGACACCATAGCTGTGGTTTTCAAAGTTGTTGCAGAGAAGCTGAAGCAACAAGATTTCAAGGTAGAAAACATCACCCGCTGTCACCGGATGGGCCGCTCATCAGTGCCAGATAAACCAAGGCCCATTCTAATCAAGGTCTGTGATACTTTGATGCGAAGCAAGCTGTGGGCGGCTAAGACAAATCTCAAGGGTTCGGGCATTACTTTGTCTGAATTCTTGACGAAGTCACGGCATGCGGCGTTTATGACAGCGAGGCAAAGATATGGTGTAACCAAGTGCTGGACTCGCGATGGCTTCATTTACGTTCTGGGGTCCGATGGTACGCGGCACCGCGTCAGCTGTGTCGCAGACTTGAACAAACTCGGATTGCAAAGTGCCAACGTCACGGATCCGAAGCCGCCAGCTGTTGTTGCAGCCACCAAGGCGCCTGCAGTAGTGGCGAAAGTCAGGCGAGCAGTCAACGCATCCAAAAAGTAATTGTTTTATGTATGTTTTTAACATTTGCATTTTCTTTGTTATTCTTTCTTCTGCACAGTCTATGGTTGCCGTTCTGTTATAACTTTTTTTTATTAATTATAAATCTATAGCAGGTACAATTTGTAGTGACAAAACAATAATTATTTTAATAATAATTATTAGTAGAACTCGTCTGTCAAATAAATGATGTCACTTGTCAAATATCTAATGACGTTGTCGTATACCTACATATTATAATTATTCGTACTTTATCAAAATGCCAATGTCAAATCTAACTTAATTTATTGTCACTGTCATATCTGTAATTTAGTGTAATCCCAAATATTGTCGATGTTATTATAATGTTCGTTCCGTTTTACGCTTTAATAATAATGCGTGGAGCCATAAATGTGAGAGGTTTTACTTCTAATACTTTTAGTTTATTTTTATGTCTTTTGCACACCTAATTAATTATTTTTTCTTTTTTATTTCTGGCTGTCCTGTATTAACTAGCTAATACATAAATAAACACTACATCTTATCTAGCTACAAAACAGCACTTTATAGGATAGTTGTAGATTAAGTTGTTGTATGTATGGACTATAGATTGAATATTGCAGTTGGAATGTGTAGTCTGTCTCAATGTATCTATTTTTGTGTTTAGTTACGTTTATAATAATTCTCTTGTTAAACCGGCAGGCTGGAGCTAATCTGTTGTAATACATTTTTTTTTTTAGTAGATTTAAATTATATTATATTTATATTTGTTTTGTTTATATGTTTTAATTTTTAGTGTATGTATTTTTATCGTTATGTTAAACGTACTATATGGCGATAGCGATAGCGATAATTATGTATCTATTTCTTCTAACGACCGTAGTAGCAGTGAAGACAGTTTTTCTAGCATCCCCTCCCTCTCTGAAACTTTGGAAAGCCATTTCTCTGATGTACCTAAGAACTTGAATGTTATTCATATCAATGCGCAGAGCATTCCGGCACATTTTCCTGATATGCTGACTTCGTTTGACATAAAACACATCCACGCTATATTAGTCTCCGAAACTTGGCTTAAACCTTCGCTTCCTTCTATTTCATATTCTCTCCCCGGCTTTAACCTTATTCGTAACGATCGAACTGGTAGTGGTGGTGGGGGTGTTGCTATCTATCTCCGTGACCACATTCCTTTCTCCGTAATTAGCACATCCGCACAACCACCTCCCTCTAATGCTGGCGAGCACCTGTTTATTGAAGTTCTTCTTTCTCACTCTAAAGTTCTTCTCGGAGTCTACTATAGCTATTCCTTACGCAACAACTTTTTCTCTTCTTTCGAAAAGATCTTGGAAGATCTTACTACTTCTTACAGTCATACTTTAATCATGGGCGACTTTAACACTTGTCTTTTAAAACGTGATAACCGTTCCACATCGTTGGAAACCGTTGTAAAGTCAAGTAACATGCATATTCTCCCCCTGAGTGCCACTCATCATTTTCCTGATTGTACTCCTTCTCTTCTTGACCTCATGATGGTGTCCTCTTTGGTGCATGTTGCCAAGTATGGACAATGCTCGGCAGATGCTTTTTCTTATCACGACCTAATTTTCTTATCATACAAAATTCGTCCTCCTAAATCTAAGCCCACTGTTATTCTGCAACGTAATTTTAGTGGTATGAATCGAGAGGCATTTTTAAATGATGCCGAAAACATTGATTGGTCACCTGTTGTAAATTCTGAATCGATCGATGACCAATTGGCCATCTTTAATTCTACTATTACTCAGCTATACGATATCCATGCGCCTCTTAGATCTATAAAAATTAAGCACGTACCTGCACCTTGGCTCACGGATGAAATTAAATTACTTCAACATAAAAAGGCAGTTGCAAAAACGAGTTACAAGTGTAGTCCAAACAATGCTAAGGCCAAGGCACGGTATATTAAGTCTAGGAATCATTGCAACGTGGTGTGTAGGGACGCTCAACGACGCCATATTCATGAATCTGTCCAGGATCAGGATCCAGCGAAAGTTTGGAAATTCCTGAGATCATTAGGAGTCGGAAAATCTCGCCAAGAAACTATTCCTAGTAATTTAGATATCAACTCTTTAAACCAACATTTCTCCTCTTCGTCTAGTATCGATGTTACTTCTAAAGTCCTTACATTAAATTCACTCTCCAACCGTGTAACTCCTAACTTTTCTCCATTTGTTTTTTCTCAATTTTCCCCGGGTGATGTTAAGAAGAGCATGCTTTCTATTTCTTCTAATGCTGTTGGAATTGACGGCATCAGCCGTAATATGCTGATTCCTATTCTTGATCACATTCTTCCTATCATTTGCTATATATTAAATTTCTCAATTTCTAGCGGAGTGTTTCCTTCCGTATGGAAGGAAGCACAAATTATTCCGCTGCCCAAAAAAGCTAATCCTAAGTCTTATTCTGAATACCGACCGATATCTATTCTTCCCTTTCTATCTAAAGTTCTAGAACGCCTAGTACATGATCAAATCAGCTCTTTTCTCTCCAAAAATACTCTTCTAAATTCCTTTCAGTCTGGTTTTCGTCCGGGACACAGCACGGTTACTGCACTTGTTAAAGTCACGGACGATATACGTCTAGGGATGGACAACGGTCAGTTAACTGTGCTGACACTCTTAGATTTCAGCAATGCCTTTAATACTATTGACTTTGACATCCTTCTTGCTATTCTTCGCTCCATTAATATTTCTCCCGGGGTAATTGATTGGTTTCATTCATACCTGTACGGTCGTCGGCAGCGAGTTCGCCTCGAAGAGTCACTCTCTTCATGGTGCAACACGTCGGTTGGTGTACCTCAGGGTGGCGTCCTATCTCCCCTTCTTTTCGCTATTTTTATTAACTCCATATCGCAAAATCTTTCTTGTTCCTACCACCTCTATGCAGATGACTTCCAACTATATTGCCAAGCTCCACTTAATCAATTGTCTGAGGCGGTGGAAACGACGAACCAGGATTTGCAACACATATCTGTGTGGAGCAAAGCTTATGGCCTGAAAGTAAATCCCACGAAAACACAAGTGATTATTGTCGGTAGCTCTCGTACAATTTGCAAGGTTGACTGGGATTTATTACCACGAGTGTCGTTTGATGGTATTATAATTCCATATAGTGAAACTGTCAAAAATCTGGGTATAACCATTGACCGATGTCTAACGTGGAGTCCTCAACTATCTCTAACCAGCCGTAAGATGTTTGCCTCCGCAGGCTCACTACGTAGGCTTCGTAACTTCCTTCCAACTACCACTAAGATCGCGCTTGCACAATCTCTATTACTCCCTATTCTAGACTATGCCGATGTCTGCTATCTTGATCTCACAGAGGACCAGCTAAATAAACTTGAGCGTCTCCAAAATTTCTGTATAAGGTTCATATTTGGCTTACGCAAATATGACCATGTTTCCGAATTTCGTTCTAAACTCAAGTGGCTTCCAATACGGCTTCGTCGGAATGCTCATATATTGTCTCTTCTTTACCGTATTCTGTTTCTTCCTTCTTCCCCACGCTACCTTCAGGATCGCTTTGAATTTCTTAATGTTTCCAACTCTCTTTCATTACGGTCATCAGATAATCTCATGCTTAAAACACCTGTACATCAGTCATCCTTCTTTCACAAATCCTTCACCGTTGAATCTGTTCGTTTGTGGAACGAATTGCCCCTTGAAATTAAGCGTGCTCCCTCGCTAAACATCTTCAAAGACAGGGTTAAAACATTGTATCTTTCGCGCTAGCTGCTGCTACATGTATTACTATTGTACTAATTATTATAATATGTAAGTAGGTCTATTTGTATTGTTTATTTAGTTATATATGTATGTTTAAATGGATTGTTTATGTAATATGTATTATATATATGTATATATTTATTTATTATATGTATAGTAGGTATTTTTATGTTAATTTACATTCAAATATATTTACTTCATGTTCGTAACACCAATATAACTATAACTGAAAACCGCCATCCCAAACTTTTAGTTGTATTCTTTAGCTTTTGGGTTGACTGGAAGAGATCGCTATGAGCGATAAGTCCGCCCATTGTGACACTTAGTTATTAAGATTTTAGTTTTTAAATTTTCTTTGTACTGTGGTGTTTCAATAAAGAGTTTATCTATCTATCTATCTATCTATACTCGTTGTCATAAGTGGAACATGCGTTTACAAAAACTTACATAATTTTTAATCAGTGATTAAAACGGGTAGAGACAATGACCTAAGCTAATTGCTTAGGTGATGATGGCTAAATGGCTTACTTGTTATTACATCCATTTATCCTTACCGATCAGTTTTTGACAGTAATATACTTACAAAATAGTCCACAGGAACGGATGTTGGTAGTGACTAGTGGAACTAGCTGATATAATGTATCGACCTTATATCTGATGTATTTATTATGAAATACTGATTGGCAGGGATGTATAAATGAAATCTGAATTGCTACCTGTCCCCCAAGGACGGACAAGCTGGTAGGCCAAGAGGAATAGGCTAGTTTGATGACGAATGAAAGGTGAAAGTCTAAACTCTAAGGAATAAGTTGGCGTGGCTGGCCCTAGGTACTGAACAATTTCTGTGTTGCTAGTTTTGTAATTTAACACAAAATTTGTGAAAAGCTAGCCATAGTTTTCCTTAGGTTACCAGAAAAAAGCACTTCGATGCTTCGTTAGCTAGACAGCGCCTAAAGAAACGTCTAAAATGATCAGAAATGTCACAACAGAATTGAGTTAAACGACGGTTAGACACTACTTAGATCAGGATTTGTTGTTGCTCATATTTAAACACGCGACTGAAGCATATTTAGGAGTTACACACTAACATAGCTTAAAAGTGTGTTTATTTTTTTGCGGTAAGACCGTAAGTCATCAAAATTTAATATCAACATTTTTTGCTATATGCAATTATGCATTCTCCAGCCGCTCAACGTGATCACAGTGCGCCTTCCTTGTCTGAGCAAATATTGTTTCAGATATGTGCAAATTATTATCTGCTTTAGATCTGCCAACATTATATTCCGCCACAATCCAGCCGGTTTAGTTCCTCAAATCGCCACCGCCATGTTATGATTGTAGTATATTTTCCAGTGAAGTTTGAAAATAAAAAATACTAGCCCGAATTTAATCGAACATCTGTCATGACCCTGATTTGACAAATAAAACCAAATTGTTATCATTTTTAATAACTTTAATTATACCTAAACAACTTAGTAAGACTTAACGTTACTCAAATCCTCAACAATCTTCTTATTCAAAGCCGCCAACTCTTCCATAGCCTGTTTCTTTATCGGCTCATAGTCCGCCTTCAGAGTTATAGACGCTATGTCTTCTTCTAGAACCGTCTTCCGTGACTCCAGTTGGGCCAGTTGATCTTCTAGATTATTCAGCTTTGCGTACATTTCGTTGCCGTCGAGGCTTGTCTGTAAATATTAATTATTGCCAGTAAATTAAGTAGGTACAAAAAGATTCCATTAGTGCGGTAACATTTGGATTATTAAATTTACTTAGTGTAGGTACAAAGCCTATGATATAGGTGATGCCGAGATGAGATTTGAACAACATTCCGCGAATTTCTAATCTCTGTCCGTCATTTTTATGTTTTCGTAGGTAGGCAACTCGAAATAAAAAAACGGAACCTTTAAAGGTTCACTTTGTTGATCATCTGTGGTTAAACCTTTTATATCGAAAACAGTTTCGAGATATCGGGTTGAGTTTAAAATTTGAGGGTCAAATGATGATGGAACTATTAAAAATGTTGGATATTGAACGGTCTTTCTTTTCGATTGCTATAAAGCAATATACCTAACAACAAGGACCCAGGCTCTATATGCCTAAGTACCCGAGCTCAGTTTGGTTTCAACCTACATTTTAATTACTCTGTTTCATTATCAAAGTACTTAGCAAAGTACCTGTAATTTCTTCAGCTTGCTACTCGCTTCGACAACGGCACTTTCTGTAGGCGCAAGTTTTTCCTTCAGCTGCAAAAGTTCAGTCTGTAGTGTTTTTTTCTGTTCCTCGCCTAAAACAACGTTTTAGTTAATACCACCGATTTTATTACCTACAACTAAAAAGAAACTGTTCTTAAAAACATCACTAAATTACCGTCGTCCCTTAGCTTTTCAAGATCAGTCAAAGTGATCAGTTCTTCCTGCATCACAGTAGTCTTCTCCGGTAAAGTTTGCAGCTCGGTTGCGAGACGCTCTCTTGTAGCCTCTGCCTAAAACGAGAAAATGTTAACAATTGGTAAGTAAGTAACCTACCTACAAGAGTTTTTGGTAGAAAATGATTAGGTATCTATAGAGTGTACCTACAGTGCAATTAGGCTCTTATTAATAAAAACTGCCTAAACGATTGATTAAATAGTGGTTTAGCTATGCACTATATCCACTACTTTTAATATATGGTATCCCTTGTCCACGGCTTTGCGAGTTATACAAGTTGTCGAGGCAGTGTAACTTGGCAGTTGTTAAAGATCCGTTTTTATCCATTGCATAGCTCTAAATAGCGAATTTCCTTAAACGACGGTTCAAACCACTGATTAATTTTGAAATTTCTTTTATTATAAAGCCTAAATATAGCTAGTCTCTACATAGGCTATATTAGGCTGTCTATATAGGCTGGCTAGCTGGTTATTATGTTTGAATATAGTATAGTATGTTATTATGTAGTCATATCAACTCATCTTAATATCAACGTTAAATTTGGTCTTCAGTAAGTCCTGCCCTATTTCGAGAAGTGGCATAGCAAATATCTTTCACCTCTAATTGTAGGTTAATATTTTCTATACCAACACTGACTCACCTTCTTCAGATTCCCCCGAAACCTCTCATAATCCTTCATCAGCGTATCAACTGACTTCTTATTATCATCATAGGCCGAAGTGTAACCTTCTTTCTGCTTCAAAGAATCAATCTCACTCAAATCCAAGTCTATATTAGAGCTGCTGTGTTCCAAAGCGAATACAATATCTTTTTCTAGCTGGTCAATCCTGTCCTGTTCCTTCTTGATGTTCTCTTCGTAGGTGGACATGAAGGCGTCCATGGTTTCTTCTCTCTTCTTAAGCTCACGGTACTTTTGGTGACGCTCGGAGTTGCCCTCTTCGAGATCCTGAAATAACATTGTATATAACATACAAAGAGAAAAAATATACAAGATAAAAGAAATACAGTTACATTTTTATAATGGTCCTCATACTGTATTATCTACTTACCTGTTCTGCTTGTTCAATCAGCACCTGAACCTTCTTGATTTGTTCTTTAAGGCTTGCAGCATTGCTATCCAAGGATGCTATAGCTGCATTGTCCTCACGAACCTGTGTAAATTGGTGTAATGAAGTACCGTGGAGTGAAAGCATGGATGGAAACGTCGGCGTCGTAGGGTATAATAGCTTGGCTGTTTATTTTCTAGAAAGTATATTTTGGAAAGGTTAATATTAGTTGATACGATAATTATTAATTTTGATCTGGTTTCTCAAGCCATTAAAGAGATTAACGGCCACGGCTTCGACAGACAGGCAAATGGATCAACAAATGGATCCTAGCTTCTGTTGATAATGTATTATAAAGAATATATTTATTATATGTTTTTTTACCTGCAACAATAATTTCTCCCTCTCCTCTTGTGGATCTAGACGATTGTTCATTTCGTTCTTCATGTTGTCTCTCTTTTCTTCAGCGGTCGCTAGCCTTTTGTGCATCTCCAACAAATGCATTTTTATCTGCAAAAAACTGGTGTCGTACTAAAAAACTCAGGTAGGTTAGGTAGCGTGGTTGGACGATGACACGGGTTATTATCCGCGTATTACCTATTATTATAGGTACCTACAATATTTAGGTACTAGGTGGTAGGATTTACTCTTCTGCGAGTGTCCGTCTGCGTTGGTACCACCGCTTTGCTCGTGAAGTCTGCCGCCACGCAGTAATGTGCATGCATCACTAAGTTCCGGTTTGTAGAGCAAAGTAGTCAGTGAAAAAACTGGGCAGATGAGACACAGAAAAATATGCCCCAGCCAGGGTCCGAGATTGAGGCCTCTCGGTTTGAGACAGAGTTTACTACCAACTTAGGCACTGAGTCGTCACGCTGCCATATGGCAGCCATATGGCTTGCAATCTCTGATGTCCTACATTTGGGTATACTGCGTACCTGAGATCCTGCAATCTCCTTGCTGAACTCTTCCTTCTCCCTACTCAAATGATCGATCTGACTCCTAGCCTGCTCCACTTCTTCTCTTAACGCAGCTGCAGTAGCTTCCAGCTCGTTATACTGATCCTTCTGTTCTTGCGACATTTCTGATAGCAACTGGCTTATTGTTGATTGCTCCTGAAATTTATTGCAGTGCATGTTTGATACAGAAACAATCCGTCCGTACAATGAATAAATTGAATTAAATAGTGAATTATAAATGCGAAAGTGTGTTTGTTGGTATGTTGATTTGTCATTATTTCACGCAGCAACGGAGAATGATTGTTGACGTGACTTTCTTGCATAGATGTACCTACTTTATATAGACCGGAGAATAACATATGCTACTTTTTAGCCCAGAAAAATGTATTATCTCACTTCCCAAAACAGAAAATATAAATCCAAGAATGTTGTTCTGAACATCTGGGCATTTAAAACATCATTCTACTATTCGTTATAGTTCAACCTATTTTTACCTTGTCCATCTGCTCTCTCAATTGCCTCAACTGGTTCTCTTTCCTCTGCTTCTCTATGAACACCTGTTCGACTTCTTCCTGAAGCTTTCTGTTGCTGACCTCCATTTCCTTTGTCTGTTCTTCCACTCCCGCCTTAGAGGCCTCACCATTGACAATACGGATTGCAGTGTTATAATCTGCTAGACGACCTTGCAGATCTAAAAATGTAATACAATATAAATTAACTTTTATTAAAATCAGGTCCGTATACAGGACGCTATATATTCGATATAAGGTCAATATCATGCTGTTCTTGCTTAATGTCTAATAATAATATATTGTCTATAGGTATTCTTACCCGTTAGCTCCTGAGCGAGCTCTCTAACCCTCTTCTCATAATGCTTCTTCGCAGATTTTTCCCTCTCTCCAGCATCTGCCTGCTCACTTAGCCTCACTATTTCAGCTTTCATCTCTCTGACCTTGACTTGCATTAGTTCTTCCCAGTATCTCTTATCTTGAAGCTGACGGGTGCGGAAACCTCGGGCGGTTCCTGTTCTGAGGCCTGATATACCTTGCTGAGTTATTGGTCTGTCGATCTGAATGTATGTAAACTTATTTTGAGTGATTATTTGGAGTTTTGAAACTTTGAAATGAGAAGTGGTTGTTTTTAAAGTTGAATTTTCTTATTACTTTTAAGATCAACTATCATCATAAAAATTACAATTGACTACAGTAATAAATCTACAGATCGTAAATTTAGATAGTAGATTGATAAATATTTCATGAGTTTGGCACAGGTTATGCGTAGTAGAATATGTCGCGGAATATCATCTCATGCTTCAACAAAGCTACTGTTATGAGCCCTTTGAAATACTTTTTCCTTGTTACCTAACACCAGGGTGATTTTAACTCACTTGGAATGATTCACGGATATTATTCCGACTGAATTAAAATAACCCTGCAAGTCTTGACCGGCCATTGTCGAATCAGCCACAACCTAGCCGTGAATATTCTGGGCCGACCTACCTACCGTGAATTCTAATTAAATGTCAATTCAGTCTTCATAAACACTCCATCTAAACTAGCTACCTACAAAAACAGTTGGATAATCTACAAGCCCAAGTAGGCCTATAGATAATCCAAATGTCCTAGCCCACTACCAGTTGGAAGCGTACCCAGCATGCTGGCGGCATTGCCTCGTTGAAAATTGTTTCATGTTGATTTTACTAACTTACCATAGAAAACCCAGTCATAGCCGTCGGCTGACGACTGGCCGTCGTCGGTGGGGCAGGCCCAAACCCTGCCGTGGAAAGCCGGGCCGTACTGCCCCGGTATGCTGATGCCGGCCTCATTGATCCGCTTCTATTCGCAAAAACAATAAGTACGTACACTACGTAGGTGATACTACAATCATTTATGGTTGTCAGCAAAGTAGATTTATATTTAATCTTCACAAAAAATGGCTGGTACTTCAGAAGCAAAAAAAAAAATTGACAACACACTTATAGAGTTATTGTAGAGCTAATAGATTAACTCCAACGATAAATTCGCTAATCAATTCACATGTTTCTAAAGCTTACCGTGATACTGCTGAACCGCTGTTCGTGTATTCTCTGTACCCCCTACGCGATACAGGCCTCGGCGCGTCTGGTCGCCGCACCCCACTCCTCTCGCTACCGTCGGAAAAATCCATAATCATGCAAACTAATTAAATACGCTTTTTATGTGGATCAAGTGTGAACAAAGTGACCAAGCTCTTTGTTGGCAAAATGCGTTACTATGGCAACTAAATGACATACATACATATTGGTATTTAGTTGCCGTGGTATCTGGTGGTATCTATGGCGATATTGTGGGTCTCTCTATATAATTTGAGGGCAACATGCTTTAATTTTTGATATGATAACATTTGTAGTGCTAGAGAGCAAATGATGTTAGCATGGTGACAGCCAGTGTCAGCATTTTTTCCCGAATTCGTTTTTTTTCCACATTATTATTTTTGTAAATTCTTATTTTACCGAATTCTTAATAGCGATGTTGCATAAAACACAAAATACATACCTAATCACTGTCGTTATCAGGTTTAAGAACATCACATTATTATTAACACAATAAAAATAAAATTCATAAAAATATATAATTTCCACAAAGATACTGCGTCTAAAAGTTTCCCGAATTCAAGGTTTTTTTTTATCATCCAATAGTAATTTAAATGATACCATTTCATTCAATGAATAAAAAAATGTATGACAACTATGTACTTAAACGCAGTTTTTCATGGCCAAATCAACAAAATGCATGTTTTTAGTACAGATTTACGGTCCACATTGAACGAGTGACGTCAGTTGTTCTGTCAAATTTGTATGGGACGTTTTAGGACTCAGTAGATACGCCCGACTTTGACTCTCTTTGCCGACGTTTCTATCGTTCGATTTCCAGTTTTTTCAATATATACATGAGGAAACGAATTGATTGACATCATAAAAAAATATGGAGTTAACCTCCCTATTTACGAGTTGTTTTTTTCTACATTCTTATTTTTGTAATACTTACTTCATTTACGGGTTCAAAGCGGTCCTTAGTTATTTATTTATTCCAACACACCCAAACGAAGAAATTGGTAACTAGTTCCTACATTTTAATATTAACTTTCTTTATACCTAAAAATCATTATCTTCTAGATGAGAATGCTTCACCATCGAAAGTATTACGGATGAACGCCAGCCCTAGGTACTAATATTATATATGCAAAAGTGTGTTTGTTGGTTTGTCCATATGTACATATATATACGCAGCAAGGAATCAGCGGGTCGGGATTTTTGCATAGAGATATGGATCCGAGTGTGACAGACTTTTCACGGAGGAATTGATGGTTCCTGTGGAAATTATCACACGGTTGAAACCATGGGCCACAGCTAGTTCTCTATAACCCACCATGAAGCAGAACAAATGTTGTCAATTGCGGCCTTAGAGATATGGCTTTTTTCTTGTTGGAAGTATACATGATAAACAAGTGAAGACAAAGTAATTTCAAAACTCGTATATCAATGATTTAAACTAAATAGCCCGCATTGAATGGTAGTTTAAGAATTGGAACGGAATACATTGTACGTAATTTATATAGCCTATCATAGGTTTAAATAGCAAATGAACGCTGTCTTTTTCAAGTATACCTAACTAATGTGATCCGGACACTACATCGCACATGTATTTCGCGAAGTTAAACATTGTTTTGTCATCATGTTTTTATTTAACCCATGGTCTATCATTTGATGGTTTTAACCATGTATTAAGAGAAATTAATAAAACAGCGGCGTCGTTGGATTCTTCATCAATCAAAACAAAATGGATCAAACAGCCGTTAGACCATTTCAATGAGACTGAAACAAGGACATGGAAAATGAAATATTTCCAAAGATTGGACAGATGGAAACTAGGTGGGCCTATTTACATCCATATAAGTGGTGAATGGAAGGCAGAGAAGGGGTTTTTACAAACTGGAATCATGTACGAGTTAGCCAAGGAGACAAACGGAGCCATGTTTCTATCCGAACACAGATACTATGGCGATAGCAAACCATTCGACAATTTCACGACAGAAAACCTTTTATACTTAAGCTCCAGGCAAGCCTTAGCTGATTTAGCTAAACTTATAAATAAAATTAAAAAGTCTCCAGTTTTCTATTTCTCAAAAGTTGTTGTAGTCGGTGGCTCATACGCTGGTAATTTAGCAGCCTGGATGAAATTACTTTATCCTGGTTTGATAGATGCAGCTATATCAAGTAGTGGACCTGTTTTAGCTAAGGAAGACTATTTTGAATACATTGATACAGTAAGCGATGATTTTGAACAATATGGCACTCCAGAGTGCTATGATATAATAACTGAAATTTTTAATAGATATGAAGAAATGTTTAATTCTGAAAGGGGAATCGAACTGCTTAAAGAAGAAGAACAAATTTGCAATGAGATCGATATGACTAAATCAGAAAATAAACAGCTCTTCTTTCTAGACAAAATTTCAGAATTTATGTCCATTTCACAATACGGTACTCCAGATACTATAAAAAATCATTGTGATAAAATAAGCAACAATTCTAAAATATTCTCTACCAAAGGCGAAGCAACCGATATGTGGAATGAGAAGAAGCATTGCTTTGATTATGACTTTGATAGTATGATTGAAGGTATTAAAACTGTTGATTGGTATCATGCTTGGACGTATCAGACGTGTACGGAATTCGGTTATTTTCCTATCACTTCTCCAGAAAATCATCCTTTTACGAATAATGTTTATTTAGACTTCTTTTATAATATGTGCACTAAACTTTTTGGGCCCAAATTCGATGGAGCTAGGGTGGAAGACAGTGTTAAAAGTTCAAATTTAATGTACGGAGGTTTGAACCCTAACGTGACGAACGTAGTGTTTGTGAATGGTGATTTAGACCCCTGGCATAGACTAGGGGTTCTTGAAGACATTTCATACGATGCACCAGCTAAAATAATTCCGCGTGCATCGCACTGCAGAGATCTCTTTTCTGATAAGCCGAGTGATCCGGAGGAATTAAAAGAAGCACGGAAGTATATTAAATATCTTGTTAAAAAGTGGATAGGGGAAGGTGAATACGCTGATTCCTAGTCTGGTCCTAAAATCAAATGTAGGTATCTAACATTTTCAAACACGATGTATATAGCCATTGTTTTAATATTTATTTTAATATTGATACCAAGGTATAGGTTATTATGCTATCTTTATTGAGTCTGTTTTGTTTATAGTTTTCTCTTGTTATATTACTATAGGTACCTATTTAGCTCGTACTTAAAAATTATAAGGACAGGAAAATAAATGATATGACGAAATGATAAAAAAACTACATATTAAAAATACATTGTATATTTAGATTTACTTGTAAATACATGTTCCTTAAAATAGGTTACTGTTTAACCAACACCCTTCGTTACATAATATACAACGGATGTTGATATCATAATAATTAAATTCGCATAATTTTACACTTTATAAACAAAATGAAAATGCTTATTTTCAATGTTTTTTTTTACAAACAAAGTGATATTCTAATGAAATTGTGTTCAATCTATTTTATACCATGTTTTCTGAAGCAACTAAGTAATACTTATAGTATTTTTTACTATCACTGTGTAGAAAATTATTCTTACTTTTATTCTAAGATTGTGCTTATCCTTTTTGAGGAACAAATTTGAATTAAATTCTAGTATGATAAAAAACAGTATAGTTGATAAATCTTTTTACTGCAGATATTAAATCGGGTCTTTCAGTCGATTAAAATATTACTGTCTTCACATAAAAAAATCAATTGTATCAGTATCTTTATAATTATCTATTATAATAAGATACATAATGGTAACAATAAAGTAAGCAATAGCACCTTTTAAATATAAATTTTGATATAAGCTACATTTAATTTTTTATACATATTGCTATTAATATAATATAATATTTTACCACGAACAACTGTTATATAATTATATAGTAAGTGCCTACAATTACTTCATTTAAACAAATATTTAAGATAATATAGATATACCTACTATATTAAGAAGAGTATACAAAATTAAATCTAAGATATACAAAAATATATTATGCAATAACTACCTACTATTAAAATGATATTGTGACAACTAGTTACATTTAAAATTGTCAACTCAATACTTAACTTACTAAGATATTTTTCTATTATAAGATTGAGTATTGGTGTATATAAATGTCAAAATATAGTGGTGGTACGAAATATACCACGAAATACACGAAAGATTTCGAAAAAATATTTACAAAAGAAATCCATTCTTTATTATTAAACCTAAACTATTGTATTTATTGCCGTACATACCATACATTAATAAAATGCCAATAAAAGAAAAAGTAATACTACTTTGACTCAGTGGTTTATAAAAAGAGGAGAATTGGGAAGAAATTAAGTTTGCAATTTCTAATTACATAACATTTTGCGAATGAAGTAGGTATATCAAATACATCCAACCCTGTCTTGACTAGGATTGACATCTTAATTATTAAATAAGATTTTGTGATATTATAAATCACTAAATACGAAATGTGGCAGTGATAGTTTACTAAACTTAATACTAGCAACACACAAAAAAAAATTTCAGTTATGAAAGATATCAGTTATGAACCTAAATAATTTTAACATACAATTTAAAAAAAAAACGTCATTTATTAAAACAACATGTTATACAAAACACTCAATAATTAAATAACATTCTGATATTTTTATAACGACCAAACTTTTTTTCGGAGAAATGCAAAATGTTTGAAACTCTTCTGTAATCAGTCCAGTAGTTGAGGCTACGCCAACTTTAGCGTTTCAAATGTAATTTTTATGTTAACTAGAATTTAAAACCACAATAGTATAAGAATAGGAGGTCATCCAATGTATACGTTTTAGTTCCAAAATAATCATTCAATCATTTCAATACGCTTTACTGTAAGGTTTACTAAAAAGCTACAAATACAAATTATTTACAAGTACCTTAATATTCTACAAAACAATCATACCGATATCCATGTACATCAAACTTTGACATCAATTTCATGATAACATAATCATTGAATTTTACTTAATTTTTATCATCAAAATCGTTTATGACATTAAAAACACGCGTGACGAATGAAATAAATAAATAAATGTTGCGTTTTGGACATCAAAGTTTGCAAATGTCATCGATTTCGATTTGGCTGTAAGTTCGACTCAGGTCCATTTAGGTAAAGTATTCCAAGTATTAGGTTGGCGGGTCGGCACTTTAATCCCACTCTCCGATGAACATGTGGCGCGCGTGGGGGGCTGGTGGTGGAGGAAAACCACGTCCAGGAACTGGCAGGCGGCCGTACAATGCATATGGGTCGTAATGCTCTCCATCTGTAACATTTTTTATAGTTAGGTTTTGCACAATGACAGGTTTCTTGAGTTATTGTTATTTGTCTGTATCCATTTCATTATCAGTTTTTGTAAAGTTTAGTGTTTTTAGTTTCATGTAGGTATTTAGGTGTAATGATTTTTTAATTCCATTTATTTCTCTGTAATAGTTGTGCATTTTCACACAATTTTAATAGTAGGTTAAGACAAAAAAGGGTCTACAATTATTTTCAAATTTCAACCTAAAACATGTGTGCCTTAGACATAAGGGATGATTGCAAAGCTTGCATTGCCAGAACTTTACTCAGACAAGAAGTGACAGTCAAATCTGTCCATAGAAACTGATGAGCGTGACAATTTGTGATAATGGAGTATGAACACAAAAGTGTGAGAAAAGGAAAAGGAAGTTACAGGCTACGTGTGCTACCAAGCGAAGCTGTAATAACAGAAAGTTAAATACCAAGTTGGAGCGAAGAGTCCGCGCCGAGGCGGTGGGATTAAAGTGCGAGGTTAGTCTGTATTGTACTAGCGGGGCTGCTGGATGACGAGCGGTCGCAGCCTGGGTTCCCTGTTAGGATAGAATTGGTACATGAGCTTTTCCTTTCTGGGGGGACGATCGTACGCACCGATTCCGCTCTCGTAAGAGCGTGCATGCCAAAGTGCCGCAGGGGGCATAGGGGCGTGAGCGAAGGGAGGCATGTGCTGCGGGAAGGGCCCAGGGTGAGGGTGAGCCACACTGTAGCGCTTGCTGGGGACGGGAGCCTCCTTCAGCGTGAGGCGCTCAGTCATTACTGGCAGGACCAGCTTGCCGTTTTGCTTGACGAAGTTTGGCACTCGTGCACGTAGACCGCAGTAGTAGGGGTCATCTGAAAGTTAAAAAAAAATACATATAAAACGTGTTTAACACGAGAAAAAAGGTGTAACTAAAACAGCGTTTGTACGTATCATCATAATCAGCTAGTTGTTCTTGTTCTGTTGGTTTGTCCGTTCTTACTGTTACGACTGTGTCTTTTTCCGATATTGTGATAGTTTGTTTATTGATGACGATATTGTAAAGATGGAACGATTTATGATAAACTAATTTTATGTGTTACGTTCCAAACACAAAATGACTACCTATACGTAATTACTTAAGCAAGCGTGAACTTAGTAAACTTAAAAGCAAGGCAAAATAGTACATGTGATTTGTTATTCTACTACATGTATTAGCACTACACATTGGTTTAAAACGCCCATTAGTTCAAGGATCGATAGTTTACTATATCTTTAGGAACACACGTTTTGTGTGAGCGTGTAAATCGGCGCCACAGTAAATACCAGTTGAAAATCTCCAACGCGGTTGTTATAGTTTACTATATCCCCGGCTGGTCGTGATCGTGAGTATCGCATCGGCAGGGAGAGATAATAAAACTTCTAATTCATTACTCTATTGATTTTACTTTTCAGGCTTGTAAGGAAATAATTTGTATATAGGGTATATTTTAAACTACATTTATTTAAGCTTTAGTTATTACTAAAGCCTTTGTTAAATATTGTTTGTGATACTCAATCACATTGTTCCATCATGTCCGTAAGTACGTAATTTTATTCAAATTCTATCTAGAGTTTATCCACTAACCACGTGGCTCTATTTAACCTTTTTGGAGCCCTCGTACCCTCGCAGGTGCATAACAGCTGACATTATACTTTGTTCTGTATTAATGAAATCTATTGCGCGAGAACGAATCCTGCCCTTCCCCACACTTGATCATGCCCACCCAAATTGACCCTTCCCATTGAGGGACACGAAGTTTGTGCACGACACCCTACATATCTATACAAATAAATAAAATTGAAGTGTCTGTTTGTATTATCAAAATAACAGCTTTTTACCAAATGCATATGAAAGTATATACGGTACCTACAACAAAAACACATTTTTAAAATTTTTGTCTGTCTGTTTGTTCCGGGTAATCTCCGAAACGGCTATACCGATTTTGACGGGACTTCCACTGGCAGATAGCTGATGTTATAAGGAGTAACTTAGGCTACTTTTATTTAAGAAAAAGAATTAGGATTCTGCGCAAAAAAATAAAACGCATGAAATCCAATATCTCCGCGCGGGTAAAACCGCGGGCAGCAGCTAGTATGCTAATTAAAAACCACCTGTTACTCTACTGGTATAACTGCACAGTAACGGAGCGTTCCTTACCATGTTCCGCATCCTACGCCTGTTCCGAATACCGTCATTTAAATATCAAGGATACACCGAAATGCCAGCCGTATTGCAAAACGCCGCATTGTCTCGTAACCTCTGCACCGGAATTCTTTAGAAGCAATGTGCTTCGGTAAACTAGAAACGTCACATTGTATTAAATGTACGTGGTATGAGAGTCGTGATCTAGCTCTTGACAGCAAGACATGTTGTGGTATGTGAACTTTGATGTTGTGGTGGTTTCATAGTTTCATATAGGTATTGTTACCAGTAAGTACCTACCTACTGGTTATGTCCGGGACATGACGGACAAGACTGGGAGCAAAACTTAGTACCTATCACGTAAAAGACATCAGAAGACTACATAATTATTATATTGTTATTTCAAAATTTGACTGTATAAATGAAATATGTTTTATTTTTCTATTGGTATAATACCTAGTCGATGGCTACTGTGCCTGAAAAACAATATAGTATGTGTGGTAATTATAAACAGGGTTATGCCTCGAATAATAGCATGCCACAGTTAAAATTATATTTTGTAAATGGCCTGGCGCCAGCAAAACACTCGGTGATTTTTCACCTTATCACAGATCAACAAATAGTGACTTTTGATTTAAAAGTGCAATTACTTTTTCTCGCGTTGTCCTCAACATTATCTGTGTCACTTTGATGCTCACATACTCTTATCGAAGTACCTACTTAAGGTTTTGTCAGGTGCCTGTGTAATCTGTGATATATGGCCAAGAATTGTATTTAACCAAGGACTAACTTTCGTTTTTGTTGGCGTTATGATTGAGAGCATCGAAAAAATATTTATGTCGTAGACATATTATGTGCTTTATAAATAGCGCCATATGTTCAAAGTTAGGTTTAAAATTACAGTGTCGTACCTCTAATTAATCAACAAATTGATGTGTAGAGCAATGTTACGACTGTTTTCTATAAATATAGACTTACTGACATAAGTATCTAAGTAAGTATCTATTTGTACTCTAAGAAATATCAATGGCTGAGCAAATCAAATCGTTTCACCAAGCTGGAAAACCTGAGTAGGTATGAGAGCGCAGTGACCCAAAATGAGTCTTGTCCTCCGATAATAAGAGCTGCCACTTAGGGAACTTTAAAATTGAAATAATTTCTTTACAGGTTCCTTATCCTAGTATATTACAGACTAGCTGCTGCCCGCGGTTTCACCTGCGTACAGATATTAGATTTTATGGGTTTTATTTTTTTACGCGGAACCGTTATTCTTTTCCTAAAATAAAAGTAGCCTTAGTTACTCCTTGTAATATCAGCTATCTGCCAATGAAATTCCCGTCAAAATCGGTCCAGCCGTTTCGGAGATTACCCGGAACAAACAGACAGACAGACACAAATTTTACAAATTGTTGTTTTGTTTAGGTACCGTGTATACTTTCATATGCATTTAGTAAAAAGCTGTTATTTTGATATTACAAATGGACACTTCAATTTTATTTATTTGTTTATATCAGAGCTCTAGAGTCTCCTAGTTTACCTTCCAGTTTCAATTTCCAAACCAATCTAGAAGTATTACATCACCTTTCGACTGAACATGACTCGGTTGACAACACAACAGATTTATGATTCCAGTATCCTTTAACAACGGCTCGTGTTGCAAGTGTGAACATTATATCAACAACTGCACATTGGACAGATCATCATTTATAAATCTGAACACTTTACAAGATTTACGAGAATATTCGTGAATTATTACGTCTGCGGTGCAGCTGTGAAACGCTCGTGGTTCTGTCATCATGATTTCTAAATGCGTTTATTCAAGAATATCAGTTGAATATATGTTTACGTCAATCACGGTATTAGATGTAGCTGTTCTATTCAAAGTCCCTGATATGAAATGAAATTAGGTACTAAATAGTTATATATTATGTTCTATATAGGCGGCCCCCAGTACCGCTAGCACCAGAAATATTGCTTATAGGTAAGTATACAAGACAACAGACAAGAGGTGTAGTTTTCAAGACGAGAGTGAATAGGTTTCTTCTAGGCAAGCGTGCTCCATCGTTGACCGCATCGTCGCTTAACATCAGGGCCCTATTTAATAAAGCTGACAATCCGACAAGTCCGACATATGTCAATAAGTGACAATTCGACAGTTTTTCTGTTTAATAAAACTTACAGGCGACAAAATTGTCATGGTGGAAAATTGACAAATTTGTCACGACAATTTTCTTATTGTCAGATTAAATTTGACTGTGTTTTTTGACATATGTCGAGTTTTATTAAACGCGTTTTTAGATGACAAATATGTCAAGATTTCACCGGTCGGTTTTTGACATATTTGTCACTTTTATTAAACAGCCTAAGCGCGACAATTCTACAATTATGTCATTTATTGACATATATGTCGAATTGTCAGCTTTATTAAATAGGGCCCAGGTGAGATCGTGGTCAAACGTAAGCCTATTTCTGATAAGAAAGTATATCCAAGCAGCAGATTGCATTATAGCTGTGTAAGCTCTCCCGTCAATGTCTGCTGTATAATAAATTACTAGGTTTAGGAGACGAGTAAGCTAATTTCTCTGGTCGATGAGCGTGGTACAGTGCCGTGCAATAGGTACTTTGTCATTTGAAGGTCTGGGCGGTTACTGCACAATTTTGCATGCTTTCATATAAATATTTGAACGTCCCAACTTGAAATAAATAAATCACTTTAGCCAGGAAGTAGTCGACAGTTTAGTATCTAGATCTAGGTAATCTGGAATGTAAGCAATACAAATAATGAAAATGTTTTCGAACGGTTTTTTTAAAGATATAAGGATCATTACACCTATACAGGGTTATAGACATGATTTGCCGTAGCAGAAGAAATAAAGTAAAGCATGGAATTTTAAAAAATAACTGTTACTGTTAGTCAAAAACCCCTTTAAAAGGGTTCAAAACACCTTTATTATTATAATGTCATAAGCATTCAAAAAGTATTTTTCAAACTTTTAAACTCCTTAGTTTCTTGAGAAGCAGAAAAGGTACGGCGGCATTACAGTATCGACAGCAAAGCTTTTTTACCCATTAGCAAAAACTTATGGCCTACATCTTGGCCATACAAGGGACGCTATTCTGCGCAGGCGCCGCTTTTTAAATAACGTTAGGTATTGCCTGTTTGAGGTGGACGGAACATTGTGATTGCACAGCCAACAAATGTTTGTATTGGAAGGTAAATTAGGTAGGCACTGTTCTACGAAGAGTCGAAGGCGTTGTTAACATAATTATGATGAAAACTTTCTAAGTTATCGTTCAAACTTTGGATTTAATTTTATTCTTCAGTTTTCATTTAGTTTATATTAAAAATATCATTAATGAATTAATATTATTATCAAGACATTGTCACATCAAGTGACATCAAGAATTTTGTGTTATTTTTTAATATCTAGGTACTCGAGTGCTTGCGCTCGTTACCCTGAGACATTAGGTATTAAGTCTTATGAGACTTAATACCTTGTGGGCTTATGAGCCCACAAAAAGAAAATACACCAATCAGGGCGTAGAGCAGTTCAAAATGCGACATGGATATCAACTATTTTAGTCCTTCATTTAGTTAAGGCCCTACGAGTCCTACGATCAACTCCAAATTAAGAGTCGGCAATTCGCCACCAAAGCCCACAAGCATCAGTAACTCACTAAAGGCCTGCATTCTTAATTAGCCAAGTCCTGAATGGGGTCATTAATTGACTTCGAGTAACTTATGTGAGCGCATATTGCACGTAATTAGGCTTTTGTTAGTCTTTCGAAAATACTCTACAATTTGTAGGTTGTACAGAAGAGATGCCGATTTACCTTTTCAATGAACGTATAAGTATATAAAGTATATAATATAACATCGTTGGCTCTTCGTAAATCTTAAAGAAAGCTTATGGTCAGGAGCAAGTGGCTTTATTTGACAGGTCTAAAATATATTCTATCTCTTTCTGATGTTATCATTTAGAAAGAGAGTTTAAAACTAACATTAGGTTTACCTAGATGGTATAAGATGGAGAATCGACACCAAAATCGTGAATAGAGACTAATAAATACATTTGAAAGTGTTTACCGATACTCGCGTAAATATATAGGTACATCTTAACAATTTCTGAGTGGATCGCTCCCATAGCCTAGTTGGTTAAGGCGTCTGGTCTAGATAACCAGAACAGGTTCGCAAGTTCGAATCCTGTTGGAAGCGAAATTTTTAAGATGTATTATGTATTTAGTACTAATTATTTTGTTCAAAACAGCTTACCGTATTTCTTGTTGTCTTTTCCTTTATCCGATTTGCCTCTCGGGAATTGCGTTGGGACGCGCCCGTTTTGGTCTAAGTCATCGTAATCCGGCTGAAATAAAAAAATAACAATACAGAAATCATTATATAAAAAAAACCCGCCTGCGTAGTAAGTAAAAACTGAAAAACATGACCTGCCGTTCATTCGGTAGTCGGGTAAAAAGGGAGCTATTTTACTTATGGACGTTTAAAATGCCTTAACATTTAAAATGAGATTCATCTATTTAGATGAATCTCAATAATCGATAGATTTGATCGCTGAATCATTTAATTTGTAAATCAATCTCTGGATCCTTCATTTTCATTTGCGAAACGCCTTCGGCATACGCATGTGGCATGAGACATGTTGTATGTAATTCACTTTCTCGTGCGGACTTCAGTTTTCAGTAAGTTTTCGAACCAATTTGAAAAGTATTCCAGCATTACGCCAAAATCGCAAGTGTATGAAAAACTAACATCATGAGCTACTTGTTTATCTATGTACTATAGTGATGAATAGGTTTGTCATCAATATAACTGTTATTATCTACATGATACAGTATAAACTGTATATCAAGTATTAACTGAGAAAGCGCTTTAAATCTCATCTGATATTGTAGTAGAAATATTCAATTTCACTGCTTTAATAATTTTATTCCAAAGGTGGCGTACAAACCTTAGGTCTAAATCCTTATAGAAACACGCAAACTCGAGTGACAATAAATGCACTTAAAAAGACCTAATCGTCCGTCCCCATGTTATACCCAGGCCATACATGTAACGCCTAGTAATGTGCGAGAGCAAAGATGCGACTAAAAATCCACTGCAATAAAATGTAACGTGGGCGGTGACACTCCTTACCTTGCAAGGAGTTGGATCAAAAAACGACGACTGTTGATGCGGTGCTCAAGTAAACGTTATTTCGGAAAATTATGATAGCCACCCAGAAATTTCCTTAAGGGAGTTTTGGTGGGTATGCAAAAATCTGTGCTTTTCGATTTTGTGACTTAACAGTATAATAATACTGGATAAGATTATGGGTAATATGATGAATAATGACACATTTTTCCTCAGTGCCTGAAGATCATCTAATTTTGCTACAAAAACCGTTTAAGTGAAGTTATTTTGCCTTAACCATTAGATTTTGACGTGCACGAGTGTAAAGCAAATTATACAATGACGTAAAAGTGTATTTCATTTATTTAATTACAGGTAACATTATAACATCGGGATATTGAGCTATATATAGATCAAACTCAGAGAAGCTTTCAGTAAGCTATCCATCGCTTTACTGAAGCGTAAGCGTAATTTTGATTCGACCGTGACTAGGCTATAGACTTGTACGTGACTTTGACTATTACACTAAAACTAGAACTTTGTTGTAAACTTGACACTTGCTTAGTACGCTAATAGCGTGAATTGAAACTAAAAAAAATTGCTGAAGTTATACACAAAAAATCAGTAAATCTTTCCAATGCACAACGAATAGGAGACAGAGTAAGAAAAATACCATTTTTACTCCAAGAAGCTTCTTTTTCTTTATTTAAATTGAATTAGCTTGACATACCACGTTACCTACCATTTTATGTATCGAGACATTCAAAACGTACTGTACGTAGCGTACTGCCTACCGCCGAAACTCTTATATTGTAAGAGCATCTACAGCGTTTAATGAACTGATGAAGTCCGAGCAATCCACAATTGACCTGTTTACAAGTAGTACTATATCTGTCAACAAAGCGTTCACTGAAAAACGTGTAATACAGTGAAACGCCATAAGTGGCTATGTGTAGTAAAGTTTTTTCTAGTTTATATTCTTTAATTTGTTGTAATTCTTAAGTTTGGTTAGATTGTTGTTAACTGTGGAGGCTTGTAAATGGCTATCCGTGTTTTGTTTACCTATGTAAATCGCAATGTTAGCTGTAAGCCCCCCAAATAGAATAAAATAAAATAAAATAAAACTCAATGTTTAGTATTACAATACCTCAGTTTGAAAATAAATGTTAACTACTTACAAAATTCATGTCAAAAAATGACATGTTTTAAGATATAAGATATTATGTAAGTACTAATGTATTTGTCCTAATTTTTTTAAATCAAATCGTAAACGTTATCTAAATCACATGTCTTATTACAGACAGAACAAAAATTAAAAAAGAAACGAATCTACCCCACGCACATAAGCCAATGTGCAAATGCAAAGATTAATGTTCTCCTTATACCTCTGGACATAGCAGGAATAAACGCCTTTATCGCAACATATCTCCAGAATCGAAATATCTGGATATGCAATACTAATGTCCTAGTATGAGTTGTAGCACGCTATCGCTAGGTGCGCATTTTTTAGGCCGGCTAGCCCAGAGCACGAGTAGCGGGTTCTTTTCGCTAGGGGATGTTACTCACTGGAACCTGCACTGAAGGATGGTGTCCTTTCTACAAGGGCGCCACCAGTCTAGGGACTGGAAAATGCTAGGACAAAAATAACAACGACAATAATGAGTCTACATCAATATATTGCCCTAGATTCTTATTCTAATTAATTATCTATGTTAGTGACTTACTTTCTAAGCTGTTACATTAATTCTTTTCTTATTCTAAACAAAGCTTCTAATGTTCTTAGTTTAATTCTTTTCTTACTCTTGTTAAAGGTTCTATTTTACATTCTTGCTACAAATAGCTTCTCTCTACATCCATTTGATGTTACGGACATGAGACGGGCCCATCAACATGCCGCATTGAAATATTCTTAATATTCTAAAAATTATTTAAGACACTGGTCAGGAATGTTGCTATTCATGGTTCCTACGCAAAAAGAAATAAAGGTTCTAAAAAAGGAATTGATATCACCGCGTCATCCTGGGATGTGCTTTCCTGGAAGTGTTGCCGGTGAACACCGAAGACGGACGAAGAATTAGGGCATACTTGTAGACTAGACGACGATAGGTGACACCGTAGTTGTCACGAAAAATTAAGGAGCGACAATCTGTGAACGGACAAAACTTCGTTACAGACTGTCAACGTTCTATATGTTTTCTTTTTATACGACTTCTTCTCTAGTTAGACTGAAATAAGGAACTAACCTGTCGCTCCTTCTAAAAATGATTCAGCGCCCGCGCGCCATGTTGGGCTCGCCGCGTGGTCTCGCCAAAGTCGGGCACGCCATCGCGTCCCCTACTTTTTCGGTGGTGCAACGAGGTGATCAAACGCGTCAGGAGCACCGCCCGCTTTCTTTTTCTTTATAAATTCTCCAAAAATTATTAATTTTTACCACTGACGCCGGACACCTCTCTCGGGGCCTCGCCAAAAGAAAAAAGAAAGGCGTGAACTTTTTTTATCGTTCACAGCAAAAAAATGGCAACGGTAATCCAAAACTGTGCCATACTTCCGATTACGATGAAATTTGTTATTCCTAGTTAAACTCATGAACTAAGGAAGAAAAATTCTTTAAATTGTCTACCAGACGAATTCACTGAAAAACTGAAGTAGTTTCAGGAACAAGGACATCACCTATCAAAAACGCTAAATCGATCGATCTTACAAGGCAATCGATCGAATTCTTTATGGTCCGGACTGGGCAAATCGCCTATATCCACAATAAAAAATGACATATAATCTGCAACAACTTTGTCAAACGTCAAACGTCAGTGTCACCCACAATTACCAAACTGTAGATGTCAACCCGTTTACGTGAAGTAAAACAATTAATTGTTATCATATCACATGAAAAGTATGATGTTTTCGGCTAAAAAGGCAGGAAAACATCGTTATATTATGAGTGGCTAGTGTTGGTGCATGAGTGTATGCAGTACTAGGGTATAAAATACAGGAGAACAAAGCGAGATATTATGCAAACATCCCCCGGAATTTGGTGTGTGATGGAAGCAGTTCTGGGCGTTCTCGGTGATGATGAACTGTTGTCACAACCACTACACATTACCCTTCGATCTACGTTCACGACACACCACTCTCAGGGTAATTGTTTACAGAAAAAACTCGAGTGTGAAATAACATGCAACAACACCCCCCTGATAAGAGCGAAATTAGCGTGAAAACATGAATATAATTTCGCGCACAACAAGAAACAATGAAAAATATTCTGCGAAGACAGCGATGACACGACCTCCATCTTCTTCTGAAACATAGGGGTACCAAGATGAAACCCTATAGTTCCTACAGAGTGAGCTGTAGAGTACCAAAGACCCATTGTATATAACTTAGCTCATAACTCTACTTTCTAATTCTAATTCTTTTATTTTTATGTAAGTTATTAATAACTACAGAAGCAAAATAAATTTCTTTCTAAATATGAAACATTTTGTTCTTATTTTTATCACACCGCAGGTGTACTTAACTGTCTTGCAGTATAGAATAAGTATGGGTAATACCACTGGAAATACACTACTACTATCGTACCTAAACTGTCTAAAGTTAATGCTATTTAAGCTAGTTATTACCTAATGCTAACAAACCTAAACCGTTTACTTAAATATTACATAATCCTAATAACCACCATATGCTGAGGTTTATTTGCACTGTAAATACTACAACTATTTTATGCTGGTACCAGTTTAAAAGATTATACACTAGGTAAAAAAAAAAAGAAAAGTTGAAGCTCTACCCATCCACTCCCCTCTATCATAGTCATCCATTTCTTTCTAAATTCTTGAAACACCATTTTCTACTTATCATACTCGCCTTCCAGACAACCTCTCTAACATAACATCTCAAGCATTCTATCTCTTCCATTCATACATTCTCCCCTTTCCCTTGCATACCTATCATGCCTTAGCCTCTACCTTTCTCTCACCCTTAAACTAACACTCCACCCACTACTCTAACACTACTCTAACTTACTATTAGTAAATTTTTTTTTTTTTTTTTTTTTTTTTTTTTTATCTAAGAACAATCTTATTTTTTTACTTATAATAATCTTATCTTATTTACTAATTTTACATTAATCTAATTTAGTATTATTTACATTCTTTTCTTTCTGTTCTATAGGGCTATACCCATTATTTCTTTCTAATTATATCTAGTATTCTTTTCATATTCTAACTGGTATCAATATGAATTATATCCTTAATATGAGTTAAACCTAACTTCTTACCATTTATCGCCCTGAGACGGTAAATTAAGGGGCTAACCCTCTCTTCTACTATACACTTGATGTTCCTAGGTGCCAATTTACTTGCAAAATTATCACTAGCTTTAGATAGGTTGTAATCTTTCTTCCACACCACCTGACCAACATTCAAACTAATTTCTCTCTTTCTCCTATCATACATACGTTTTCCCCTTTCATATGCAGAGTTCAATTTTTCCTTTACTTTAAGAAATATGGTTTTAAGTTCTCCCAAAGACCCTACATAATCTTTTCTTTCTGGGAAATTTAAGTCTGACTGATCAAAGGTGTTGAATTTATAATGATCCGTATCTAAAACTATTTCCCTACCGTGTACTATGAAAAATGGGGTGAAGCCTGTGGCCTCATGCACACTATTATTAATGGCGGACTGGATAGACGGCAAATGGAGGTCCCAATCCCTATGATCATTCTTAAGAAATGATGATATTGCATCACCTAGCACTCGGTTCACTCTCTCTACCGGATTTACCTGAGGAGTATACACCGCCGTGTAGAATAAGTTGGGTATTTTATATCTATTTATTAATTCTTTGAATTCCTTGGAAGTGAACACACTTCCATTGTCGCATATGACAGTCTTAGGCACACCGTGTACCAGGAAAACAAATTCTTCTAACTTCTGACTTATGGTGGAGGTGACAGCTTTTCTTATGGGAAATAGGAACACATATTTAGAAAAATAGTCTGCTACCACTAGCACAAAAGTATTACCCTTCTTTGATCTCGGCAATGGACCATGAAGATCAACCGAGATGGTTTCAAAAGGTCTGCTCACCCTCTTAGGTTGTCCCATAAGTCCAGGCCTGGCCTTGTTTGTAGACTTATTAGCCAAACAAACTTCACATTTTCTAACGTATTCTTTGACATCCCTCAGCAATTTTGGCCAGTAAAAACGTAGAGCTATACGTTTTACCGTTTTATTAATTCCAAAATGTCCCGCTGTAGGTTGGTCATGATTTTCTTTCAAAATTCTATTTCTATTTTGAAAGGGTACTACCAGTTTCCAAGTAGTATCACTTTCCAAAGCATACTTACTTTTTATCAATTTGAACAACCTCCCTTCTATGACACTAAATTTAGGATAGCGTTGAGGAAACTTCTGGCAGTTGTCATACAAGGTATCATACCAAGTATCGCCTGAAGGAAAGCTAATTTCTGCCAAAGACTCTACTTCTAAACGACTAAGTGCGTCAGGTACCACATGTAGGTGTCCCTTTCTATGTCTAATTTCGAACTTGAATTGCATGAGTCGCATAGCCCATCTTGCCAACCTACCGCTAGGCGACTTAATGGTGAGTAACCACTGTAGAGATGCGTGATCGGTTATCACGGTGAAGGGGTGGCCCTCCACATAACACCGAAATTTCTCTACACTGAATAACGCGGCTAAGCATTCTTTCTCGGTAACCGAGTAGTTTCTTTCTGCTGTGGTGAGGCTACGAGAAGCGTAGGCTATCACCTTCTCTACACCGTCAATATTCTGTGTAAGGACACTTCCTACACCCTTATCACTTGCATCACATTGTATGATGAATTCTTTAGTAAAGTCGGGACATGACAATACGGGTGATGTCACCAAGCATGTTTTGAGTTTGTCAAAAGCCTCTTGAGCATCCTCGTTCCATTCCCACGTCTTCAGCTTCTTACTAGTCAACCGGTTCAAGGGAGCCGCTACCGTCGAGTAGTTGGGAATGAACCGACGATACCAACCTACCATTCCTAAGAAGCTCTTGACTTCTTTCGGCGTTTTAGGCGTGGCTAACTTAAGAATGGCCCGGGTTTTATCCGGGTTAGTTCTGAGCCCTGCCCTATCCACTTTATATCCTAGATAATCTAATTCTTCCCTACAAAATTGGGATTTCTCCATGTTGACTGTCAATTTTGCAGTTCTTAATTTCTCATATACTCTATCCAAAAGCTCTAGGTGTTCTGAAAAATCGCCTCGACTCACCAGGACCACGTCGTCCAAATACGTGAACACGGATAGAGTCAGGTCTTGATTCTGAAACTCGGCCGTTAGCAACCTGTCCATGAGTCTCTGTAAGGTTTGCGCGGCTGTGCTCAGCCCGAAACACATACGACGAAATTGAAACAGTCCACGTCCGGGGACACTAAAAGCTGTTTTTTCTCTAGATTCTGGGGATAACTCTACCTGCCAGTACGCAGATTTTAGGTCAATCGAAGTCATGTACCTAGCGCCTCTGAGACTGTTTAAGATAAAGTCAATGTTTGGCAAAGGATAACTATCAAATTTAGTGATAGAATTCAATTTTCTACTGTCTAGGCAGACTCTTGGTTCTCCGTTTGCCTTCTTAACTACCACCAATGGACTATTCCACGGGGAACTGGAGGGTTCTATAACGCCTAGTTCAAGCATCCGGTCAACTTCACTATGTATGAGTGTCAGTATTGCAGGTGAAAACTGATGAGGCTTCTGCCGTACAGGTGGGTGATCGCCTGTGTTGATTGTGTGTTGAACCAGATCCGTTTTACTAAGACTACATTCTAAAGTTAATTTCTTAAATTTTTCTATTCGTTCATTGAGCTGTGCTAATTGCTCTGGCGACAAGTCGCTGGCAGCTTGTAGTGGACCAGGTTTCAAAAAACAATTCTCATTTGTTAAGCTATCTACTTCTATAAATTTTAAAATGTCTTGGCCAATATTAAATATTTTCCAAAAATCTATTCCAAATATAATAGGCGTTTTAATTTCTTCTACTACAACAAATTTTATTCTGTGTACTAAGTTTTTGCATGCTACATCTAGGTACGCGCAACCAGCGGCGACGCTCTCCGATCCATCAGCAGTCATGATGTGTATGCGTTCTGATATGTTCAGCGTAGCACCATGATGCTCGAGAAATCGAAAGGCCGCACCACTGATGACACTGACCATCGCCCCTGAGTCTAATAATCCTTTGCAAGGTTTCCCTAATATGGATACTTCCAGAAAGGGTCTGGTTTCTCCTGGCCTAGGATTAAAATAAACTTCCTCAATTTTCTGATGTTCTGTTGAAATGTTTCTTTCTTTAATTTTCTGATTTTTCTTGACCCTACAATTTGACTCTACATTGCGGCCCACTGTACCACTGTTCCGGTCTAGGTTAGGCAAGTTCACCCGACTCCGCTGGGAGAGGCTCCTTCCGAGTTTAAATTATTCTTATGTTGTGGTTTGCACCTCTCACAGCGTGGTCGCGTGACTCCTTCCTTACCGCAACCATAGCAGTATATGGTTTTATTAAATTTACATTGGATTTCAGTGTGACCCTGCCTTTTACAATTGTTACACAAAATGTGCTGGGCTTCTGAAATCTGTCCTACAGTTTCTGTTTTCTTTCTTTGTTGTCCACTATTATGAAATGTTTTGCTACTGAAACATAAATCCGAGTGAAGTGAGTTAGTGTTAGTAATTGAAGGGTTGACATGTGTGGAACACTCCAACTTCATGTCCTCTATACGCTTACACCTTCTACGTAATTCGTTCACATTCATGAAAGTTTCACAAAATATTTTAGTTTTATAATAGGGGGCTAAATTGTCTTTTATAATTTCTACCTGTTCCTTCTCAGACATGGGTGTGTCTAACCTATCAAAATAGATTTTCATTGTGTAAATGTATGACATTACACTTTCTGAGGTATGTTGTGTCCGGTTATAAATTTCTTTAAGAGTTTTCCTATTGTAGGAAAAAGGTAAAAACTCTTCTTTTAAAGCATTAACAAAATCGTACCAAGTCTCATGGTGTTTACCATAGAATCTATACCATTCTGATGCACTACCTTCTAAAAGGTCATTTATGCTTCTCAATAGTTCTGTTTGACTGACATTCTTTGAAATACTCAGTTCTTCTACTTTCTCTAAAAACGAATGCAAACTGATTTTGCTATCCCTACCTGAGTATCTAATATTCCAGTTGGCTACTGTACGAGATGGGTCAATGGTAATCCGCAGCTCACCTGTACCAACCGAAGAATCCTGTGTTGTCACTGTCCTCGCAGAAGATGTGCTCAGCCCATTGTGCAACGGAGACGTACCTGCTGCCGCTGGCTCGTCTACGTAGCACAAACCCACCTTATCTGTAACGTTTACATTTAAGAGGTTAAGAAGGCTCTCACAACCTTTCTGAAGAACGGCGATTCTTCCTAACAATTCTTTCTCTTCAGTTGTAAGTCGGTTCAACCGAAGTTGAGTATGTATTACCCTAGAGACAAATCTTTCTTTTTGTGAGGGGGTTAATTCTCCTGAAGAAACCAACTGTGTGATATCATTCAGCTTGTCCTCACAGACTTCTACTTCTGAATCCACATCAAGTTCTGTAGAATCAAGTAAGACCTCTAACCTAGTAGCTTTAGCCAGAGCCGATAATTTGGCTCGCATATCAGCTACCGTTCTTATATTGAGATGGCCTCTGATTCTCAATTCATACTTCAGCTCATCGCTCAGAAGATGTCTAAAGTTCATCTTTAGCTCAGACATGTTGTCAGCTAGATTAAATTCTATGTTTCTTGCAGTAAAGTAAACCAAACCAAAATTATTGGTAGAAAGTACAAACAAATGAGACACCAACCTTAATGATATTCCAGTAAAACCAAGGCCTCACGTTGCAAGGCGTCAATTTATGTAGCACGCTATCGCTAGGTGCGCATTTTTTAGGCCGGCTAGCCCAGAGCACGAGTAGCGGGTTCTTTTCGCTAGGGGATGTTACTCACTGGAACCTGCACTGAAGGATGGTGTCCTTTCTACAAGGGCGCCACCAGTCTAGGGACTGGAAAATGCTAGGACAAAAATAACAACGACAATAATGAGTCTACATCAATATATTGCCCTAGATTCTTATTCTAATTAATTATCTATGTTAGTGACTTACTTTCTAAGCTGTTACATTAATTCTTTTCTTATTCTAAACAAAGCTTCTAATGTTCTTAGTTTAATTCTTTTCTTACTCTTGTTAAAGGTTCTATTTTACATTCTTGCTACAAATAGCTTCTCTCTACATCCATTTGATGTTACGGACATGAGACGGGCCCATCAACATGCCGCATTGAAATATTCTTAATATTCTAAAAATTATTTAAGACACTGGTCAGGAATGTTGCTATTCATGGTTCCTACGCAAAAAGAAATAAAGGTTCTAAAAAAGGAATTGATATCACCGCGTCATCCTGGGATGTGCTTTCCTGGAAGTGTTGCCGGTGAACACCGAAGACGGACGAAGAATTAGGGCATACTTGTAGACTAGACGACGATAGGTGACACCGTAGTTGTCACGAAAAATTAAGGAGCGACAATCTGTGAACGGACAAAACTTCGTTACAGACTGTCAACGTTCTATATGTTTTCTTTTTATACGACTTCTTCTCTAGTTAGACTGAAATAAGGAACTAACCTGTCGCTCCTTCTAAAAATGATTCAGCGCCCGCGCGCCATGTTGGGCTCGCCGCGTGGTCTCGCCAAAGTCGGGCACGCCATCGCGTCCCCTACTTTTTCGGTGGTGCAACGAGGTGATCAAACGCGTCAGGAGCACCGCCCGCTTTCTTTTTCTTTATAAATTCTCCAAAAATTATTAATTTTTACCACTGACGCCGGACACCTCTCTCGGGGCCTCGCCAAAAGAAAAAAGAAAGGCGTGAACTTTTTTTATCGTTCACAGCAAAAAAATGGCAACGGTAATCCAAAACTGTGCCATACTTCCGATTACGATGAAATTTGTTATTCCTAGTTAAACTCATGAACTAAGGAAGAAAAATTCTTTAAATTGTCTACCAGACGAATTCACTGAAAAACTGAAGTAGTTTCAGGAACAAGGACATCACCTATCAAAAACGCTAAATCGATCGATCTTACAAGGCAATCGATCGAATTCTTTATGGTCCGGACTGGGCAAATCGCCTATATCCACAATAAAAAATGACATATAATCTGCAACAACTTTGTCAAACGTCAAACGTCAGTGTCACCCACAATTACCAAACTGTAGATGTCAACCCGTTTACGTGAAGTAAAACAATTAATTGTTATCATATCACATGAAAAGTATGATGTTTTCGGCTAAAAAGGCAGGAAAACATCGTTATATTATGAGTGGCTAGTGTTGGTGCATGAGTGTATGCAGTACTAGGGTATAAAATACAGGAGAACAAAGCGAGATATTATGCAAACATCCCCCGGAATTTGGTGTGTGATGGAAGCAGTTCTGGGCGTTCTCGGTGATGATGAACTGTTGTCACAACCACTACACATTACCCTTCGATCTACGTTCACGACACACCACTCTCAGGGTAATTGTTTACAGAAAAAACTCGAGTGTGAAATAACATGCAACAGAGTATAGCTCTCACATACAGAAGTGGAAGTAAACTGACACACAAAAGACATTGTTTCATTTGTATAATGTCAGCCGCGGCGGTGATACTTTTAGGGACTATGAAAGGGCTAGATTTTATCAATAACTATATCAGATGGAGATGGCGTTGGTGATATAGATACTAGCTATTGTCAGTTCTGGGAACACTGTCCATAGGTGTGACAAGTGGTCCGAGCAGACAGGGGTTAAATGGAATAAGATTTGCTATTATCCTACACTTACAGTGATTAAGGTAAACGACAAATCGCGGCAATCGGGTTCCGAATGAAAATCAGTTATTGAATTACGAGACGAGCTGGTCGTTTGCCTGATGGTAAGCATAACGCCGACCAATAACGATTGCACTGCCACTGAGAACTTTGAAAAATAAAGGCCTGCGTGGCACTGCAGGGCGCACGCACATTACTTGCTGTTTGCGGTAGACTTCAAGAGTAAAGCGTACCAACCCAGAAAGGCACTCGCAGAAGAGTTAGTCCTACCACCTATAGTAAAATATGTCTTCTATAATTTCTTCAGATGCTTTTGATAAAAACAGTCAGCTACTGATTCAATAAAAGCTTTCAAAAATATACGCTAAACATCATGTGTTTTAGCGACTAAGCTCTAAAACATCTTAACAAAATCCCCGATAAGGTTTTATGGTTGCAAAATCAAAACATGAATCACGAAGTTCTTAATGATATCAAGACCACAACATTTAAGGAAAACAACTTTTGAAATGCATTAGACGATAAAATTAAATTTATGCGAATTGATACCCCTCAAATGGTACATTATCTTTCAGTACCTATGGTCTTAGGTAGGTACATATTTATTTATATAGTATATTTAACTGGTATTTACCAGTTAATCAATTATTTAGTCCGTATTTACTTAAACATTTTAAGAATAAGGCTTCGACTCCGTTAACGAATAGCTGATAACCTACATTGCAAGGTATAAAGGTACTTATAAGTATTTTTGGAAGAAGTACCTAGTAATCAAAATATTACTGCTTATCCAGCTCAAATTAACTTAAACAAAAATAGCCCCACTATTACAAAAGCACAATAATTTGTAAAGTAATTTCCACTTGAGAAATTGCTTCGACATTTTGTAACCACATCTTGTATTAACAAAAAGAAAGACAGTCTTAAAGCGTTGAAATGAAAGTGAGAAACATCATACAGTATTCTACCATTATGATTACAAGCAGTTTTACAGGACTTTATAAATTTAATTAATTTCGTAGCAGCGCTATGAGAAGATCTCAAAGTATAAATTCCTTGTTTGGTAAGTTCATTTTTATTTAATAAAGGTATCATAAATGTTTACAATGTGGAATCGTTTAACACCCCAACGAGAGGGATAAATGGCTCAAAATTAAAAGGTTTATAAGGGTCTATTTACGTAGTAAGCAGGCTACCAGAGCTGATCTACCAGCGCTATCCAGCATCTATAAAAAAATACGCGTTATTCCCTAGCAAATGAAGCAACAAATGGCGGTCAACGAATGCTGATCGGAGCAGTAAGTGTAGAAACCCATTAGCAACTGCCTGCGCCGACTACCTTCGCGGGTCGGTTTGGGTAAGTGCTAGTAGATCGGCGCTGGTAATATGCCTTCTATGTCAATACGCCCTTACGATAAATTTTGCCGCCTGAAGGACGTCAGCTTTTTAATTGAAACACTTGTTCCGGCCTAAGCTGTATAGGTGCTTGAGAGACAGACCTATTCTAGATTTAGCATGTTCATTACTTTCAACTACATCGTCACCTGCGATAATAGTCAGTTGTGATTGTGGCAAACTTAAGCTTTCGATGGTCATCATCACCCGGAAGACATTCACTCCTGAACATATGTCTCCTCTATAGAACGTCACTTGGATCGACTACTCGCCTATTGCATCCAACGGCTCCCCGTGATTTGACCAGGTCAGGTTGTCGGTCCACCGAGGACTAGGCCGAAGATGGTAACTGCGTCTATAGGAAAATGATTTTCATGTGCAGGTAGAACTTAGGATCAATCGAAATATTCCGAGCTATGCGTCCTAGGCACACTACTTGCGAAATAAGTTTCTTTTCTGGCCATGAGCTAATCATTTAGGGAGAAGACGCTTAATTATCTGTCGAAATACTTTGCAAGAGCTGAATATGCCTATGAATATTATGGTTCCTATAATCGAGAAACTAATCCAATCACTGGTTACTATAGAAGTTTATTTTTGAAGAGGATATAAGTTTTGCTACTAACCTTGGGAATGTCAGCAGGTCCATAACCATTCTCCCTAGGTGGCAGCTTCGGAGGCCGCTCCCCTTTCCTTCCCATCTGCATCATCAGCTGTTCCCTGGTGGCTGCCACTACGCCGTGCCCGTTGTGGCCATAGCCTCCCGAGCTGCCGCTGGAGCCGGACCCGTTGACGTTGGAGCTGGCGATGCTGTAGGGGTCCTCGTCTGGGATCGGAATTCGAGGCCGGTTCTTGATGTCCATCGGTTTTTGAACTGTAGGAAGATGGTTAACGTAAGTATTTTGTTAAATTTTATAGTAAGTATTTTCCAGGTGTCGCTATAGGTTATTATTTCCAATAAACAAGAAATTTTGCCTCCTAGACAAATAGAATAGACCTTATTTAAGTCATACCAATGCAAAACATCTTAACCAAAATAACGGACAGTTTATCTAATCTAGAGGAAGGTAGTCCTTGAAGTGGTAACGCGATTCTATGGTTTTTTTTTGGTAACTACCGTTTTGCTAACTTCTGTTAAATCACATTAATTAAATAACGTCCAATGATAACATACATAGACCTTAACCTCAAACTAGCGAACTCCCTGTATCTATAGGAGCAGAATCTACATATTAGGATTTTGGTCCCACGGCGGTCCCAGTTGTGCTTTCAACAAATATATCTTTCAATTTGAATATAATACCATTCACTTACGCGCTGCAAAACCTTGGCTGTGAATTTGGAGTATCTGAACATTTGTATTAAATGCTTTTAAAATTCTTAATTATTTCCTACATAGCTTTTATAAAGCTGTGTTTTATCTTTCTGTTTACAAATACCACAAAACCTACGAACCAAGTTCTTTAACACAGGATAGACGATATTGTCCAAATCCATATTTTCAATCACCCAATCCCCTAAAAGGTTAACATAACAATTGGAAACATTTAACGCTAGTTGCTCAACTAGCGTTAATCGTGATGCGCAGATCGTATGGCAATCACTAGTGTTCACGACTCAGCTATACCAAAGGCAATTGGCAAAGGTTGCCTTCATTACGCCTTGTGTCATTATGTTATAATAGCAAAATTAAGCGAAACGTACAAAGTTAATGCGGTATCCTTGAAAGTAAACTTCAATTGTAAGGACTGGAGCTGAGCTGAACGCAACTTGTATAATAAATTCCTAAAGTGAAGCACGTACACAGCGAAATCAAAATTGAATGTTGCCTGGATTGTGTTAATAGATGGCGTAAGGCGTATCCTGCAACATTCATAAACAAAGAAGGAATAAATTTGGTATATGATAGCATTGTGTGTGTGTGCTTTGTATTTATGAATGTATTTTTTAACTAAGTGAAGATTTTGAAACGGTGATGGCTTAGTATTAGAGACGTTGGCTGGCCGATCGAGGTTGATAGTTCAAATAAAGACTGCAGTACTAAATACCCTTGTGTTACTGTTCCACTCTTGAGAAGATTGAGTTCAGTTCTTTCATCAGAGGTTTAAGTTACAAACATAACTCTTTCATCAATTTTCTTGATAGGATCAAGATATTGTAGATGGTGTGCACCTCATAAAAAACAGATAAGTAGTGGTAATTTGTGTAGAACAAACCATTACAGTGAATAATCGAGCAGTAATCTAAATTAGCTGCGTTATACGTTGCTTATTCCTAATTACTTTAATAAATTATTGAGTTTGCCTTGTTATTGTAAATAGATGCTGCGTGTGTAATGTATTTTCCGGGAAATAATGCAAAAAATCATGATGATCTGTTGCTCCGTTTCTGAGTGAAAGAAGGACAAATCGACAAACACGCTTTTGCATTTACTGTATTATTAGGGGCAGTAGGGATATAGTAAACAGCTCTAGACTCCATCTAGATGACTACTCTACTACTTAGACTTAAATTTTAAACATTGTAATACCTATTGTTATTACCTACTAGAAATAGTGTCGAAATAAATAATGCTGGAGAGTTTCGCTCCTTCTTCTCGATCGGTTATTAGAACGGGCACCTAAAGTGATTTAACTTTCATGTCCGTTTTATGTAAGTTACTACTAAGATACTGGAATTTTATTTTAGGGCCATAATAAAAAGTTGGAATGAAGATCTAAAGTACATGTTTTCTCAGCATTGAAACAAACGAGGAAAAAACCCTATAAAATAATAGATAAAATCTTAGAAATCTCGTAAGAAATAGTGTCTTTGTTTCGCAAAATCAAAATATAAAAGATATAAACTCTGGAAATACCTAAGAGGCCGTGTGGCCACGGGATTAGAATCCAGATTAGTGCATGCGACGACCAGACTACTAAAGTAGGAACCGTGTTTTTAAATGCTAAGAAAATTACGTGTCTCTATTTACAAACACTTTGTATTCTTTGCGATTTTGAATAATCTTTGTCCTTTGACAATATGATGATGTAGACTCGATTAAAGAAAAGATTTATGTCCTGCGGTTAGTCTTTCTATTTTAGAATTATTGTTATGTTTTTTTTACGAGTGTTTTCTGAATTGGTAATGATGTTTTTGTACAGGAGCCTCACTCCGTAAATCGAACGTCGAAGCTTCGGCTGACGGATCGGTATTTTCCTACTATGATAGACAAAATGTGAAGTGCGAAAATCGAATCGAACGTTGAATCCGAAACACTTTCATAGTAGGGAAACTGCGATCCGTCAGCCGAAGCTTCGTCGTTCGATTTACGGAGTAAGGCCCCAGAATACTAATAAGAAATATTATTCGGTGTTTCTTTTAACACTTTCGGACTAGGTTAGCGGTAAAATTAATTTTGTTTTTAAATTATTCCTGTGGCAGTACCAGATTCTATTGCATCCTTTTGTTAACCGACAAAGAAACGAAAGAGGTTCTCAATTCGATTCGTATTTTTTTGTATTGTATTCTATTTAAGAGTAATCCGATTTTGACGATTCTTTTTTATTTTAGTGTATACTTCGAAGTAAGTCCCACTTAACATTAAAAAAAGAGCAGTAGTCGGAATTTAAAAAAAAAAATTTCTTTGTCCATGGGAAACATACTAACATATGTTAGAATTTTAGTTTGACGGACTATGGACGATGGATACCGGAGGCTCCTTTGCAAAGATGAGTTTTTTCTTGAATCCGTTGTTTAGCTTTCTAATTTAATTAAATATAGGGTCATAAAAAGTGTTGCAACCCCGATCCACTTTAGCATTTCAATCGCAGCATGCTTCCTATTGTCGTTCGATCACTACTTTGCATAACATCGGTCACGAGCGGTCACGATCTTTTCCGCCCGAGTCTTTAACGTTTCAATTTGCCGCTGCTTACGAATTCCAAATGAACATCGCGATATAGGTAAGTAGTGCCATTTGCCATCAGTGGTCTAGTTCTGCCATCACGACTTCCACGGCCTTCATTGTGAAATCGAAATTAGACGATTACGCATGAAACGTTTTAAAATTCTGTTTTGTGAATAAATCAAACGTATCTTGATACAAAAAGTGATATCACTTTATCATGGAAAGGTTAAGGGCAGGATAAAATATCTGCGCAACATTTGAAGCACTATAAACAGGTCGACGACACAAACTTAAAAGCGTTTGAGGTCATGTAGTAACAAAAGGGACCGGTCTCCACGATAAAGTGTCACGACTTCCATAGCCGAAGCACTAGCCACGTTGCCTAATGGATTTATTTGAGTTCCCCAACAGATAAACAGTGGCCAGACCGCGAAACCACGAGGAAATCTGCGAAAGTATCTTATCCCGGATGGAAAATCGCGGGAATCGCGCCATGCGGTTTCGTTCCCATAGATTCAGTGTGATTTGAACAAAACCAATATTGGCTGCTAAGTTGGTAATAGATGTTAGAAATTTGCAGTTACCGCCCAGTGAAATGAGGTGCAATACATCATGAGATCGAAGTGAGATTGCTTTGTTGCACAACAATAAAAGAGCTACGGAGAAGTAAGGGTCTGCATAGTTGATGTGGTTGCGTGCTATGGGAACTAAATCAGATTCGTAATTTGTTATAAAATTATATTACGCGTCTATGCCATTTTTCACTTTGCGCATTGTAGAATTATCTCCAGCACCTTTCGAAATTGCTGCGTTTTATTTTTATTTAGTTAATAAGGTTTACAAATTGGCCGACAAAGGTGCGAATCAAACAACGCGTATTTTTCTCAAACATTTTTGATTTATTTTCTTTCTTAGCATCTACCCAAATCAATGTTAATTGCTAGCTGATTTATAATTTATTTAATTCGATCAGCTGTGCACAGTGTGGTCATTCTCGTGATAGTTCCGGAAGCTTAAGTCTTTCGACATTCATTACTTGGAGCAGATCACCTTGCCACTACAAAAAACCAGTCTACATGTAAGCTGGTCCAATAACGACTTAAGAAAATGATGTTGATGATCCTGACTTTAATGCCAAGTGAACAATATAACAAGTTTTTTGATGTTGTACCCACTAGTCTGATAATTTTGTTTGCGATACCCTAAGACGCTACGCAAGAAGAAAGAGCTCTGTCAGGGGGTTCGAAGTATGCGGAAGACACCTGCTTTAATAAGGCGCACCTTGAGAATTATTTTGTTTTTGACCTTTGTGCTTGTGTAAATAGCTGTGTATTAAATTTCGATAAATCGACATCCTTATTAATATGAAGCCAAAAAGCGCTTGACCGATCAAGGGAACGGTATACATTGGAGATAATGTTTTATACGCCGCATTTTGGACACAAAAATCGAAAAATGAAGCGGGTTCCATTGTAAAGACAAGGCCAAAAGTATTGATAAAATGGTACGCTCGCGTGAGAATTTCATTTTAATTTTATACGCCAGCTGTTAATGATAAGTTTGGAGGCTAACACATTGTATTGCGGGGGCAGATCTGAGGTCTGAGGCAAGGTAAGTGTATCATTGTTCGATTTGGCGCCACCAGTCTCTACTCGACGGTACGATTTAAGCTTTAAAGTTGGACCTTAGTGCATTGCAATATGGGTGAAAATGAAAACGTTTTGGCAGTTAAAAGCTGTCTGCATGTTTGTATGACTCCATTGAATGGTAATTACTTTGACGTTGATGACGCGTGACCGATGTTCGACAGGGTCCTTGTAATTGATGATATAGAAAGAGTTAAAACAAATATTAATGGAAGTGTTCTCACGAATGTTTGACTGGGCTCCGTCAAATTCATTCGCTTTCGTGCGGGGAAAGAGTTTAAGTAAGGACTGGCATGAAGGAAACTCTTTACTGGATTACCCTCCGATCACCATCGTTATACTGTTGCAGTATTATGAATGAAATTGTCAGACTATAGGCTGTTTCCCTAGCCAAACTTGGTAGTAACCCTGACTACCAAGCGAGGTATCCCGAGTTCAATCCCGCTGGGGCAAATTTTGCATAGTGAGTATAAAGTTTGCTCTCGAGTCTTGGGGTATTTGTTTTTTTCCGTCGACCTAGTGGCCTATTTGTGTTGTGTATTTGTGTCTATGCCACCTGCGATACAGGGAACCAGGGTACCTATCCTAGAGCAGGGGTATGAGTGTGTAACATTTATTTATTTTTAATGAAAAAGAACCGAGGTCACCATGACATTTTGTAAGCTTCATACTTGACCAGTTTTTATTAAAAATATATAAATGTTTTATTTAAGACGAGAATGTAAGAGCTTTAACCAACCGACAAATAAACTCTGTATTAAGTATGTATAATGTTAATAATGAGGTTATTGGAGCTCTGTGTAAGTGCAGTATCATTTATATTAACCCGTTAAGCATCGCCATACGTAAAACTTAACGTAGGCGTGATAAATATCGCCCGAATGCATATTATAATGGCATATTTTTCTGGTTTCAGATAAAGGCACAGAATGAGGGTTGGCATTTATACTTTGGTGGATTGTGTAAGTGACCCATGAAAATAAAGTACTTAGAATTTGTATTTATCTGGATTAGAATTTATCTGTAAAAGATTTTACTTCTTCATCGGTAGCGCGTTTATATTTTAATGTGGACAACATAAATGTGTGTGACATAAACGTATATGTGTGGGGAAGCATTACTGTGTTCCGATTTGCTGAGAAAAGTAGTCAGTGAAATTAGTCTTAATATCTAATGTTTTAGGGTAACGATCGCACTGCAGTGCCACGCAGGCCTTTGTGTTTCAAAGTTCTGAGTGGCATTGCAATTGTTAAAAATACTTTACTTTTACAATAATTTAATTCAAGTGGCCCCCAGGAGAGCAGTCTGAAAGTTAAATGACTCTAAGTGTCCGCTCCAACTTTACAACCGATCAGGAAGATCAACTTTTTTATTTCTCATCCCGATGTTCTCATCTCGCGGGATGTTTACTGTTCTGTCTGTGTTTCTATCTGTACTGGTAACCCTAGCCGCATTTAACCCTTCAGCAAGCCATGCGTCTCTGTCGTCCGTCTCAGTGTTAGGCAATTTATTCGCTATGACAACTATTGTGTATTTATGTCCTTTAAACGTTGCTCTTCTGTTTTTTTATTGTTTGTAGTCTATTGTGCGAGGTATGGCGCGAAATCGTTTTGCCGCTGTCAGGTTTAATGATACAGTGCAAACTGATTTAGATTTGTTTATAGCGAACTCTCTACGATTAAAATAAGCGTTTTGTTAGTCATGTTTCAAGTCATTTACGAAAAAACAGTATTAAGTAAGAAAAACAAAAAAATAACGATATACGTCAACAGTTGCAGTAGAATTGTCTTACCTTCAGAATGTATTATCAGTTTATGATTAAAATGTATAAATAAATTAAGAAAATTAATTCAAAAATTCTGAACATATCGATTAACATAAAAAACGGCTCAATCAACAACTTCGTTTTTTGGAAATCGATTGAGAATATCTATTAGGGAGATTTTTTAGATAAATATTACTTAACTATTAATTGATAATTCGTTTTGCCTCAACAACTAACAACTCCAAGCGAACAAGAAACAAAAAATTAAAAACCGTAACAGCCAGTCAAAATAGTGGGCGTAGATTTTCTCCATAAAAGGCACTTTGTAAGTTAGTTTTTTTACAATTACGCTGCTCGATGTAATTATTGAAATATGCGGACATAAATTAAACCACACACTAAATATTCATGCATGTAAATAACTAAGCGATGAAATACGTTTTGAACCTTTTCATAATACAGTAAATGGACGTCACATTAAATTTAGTAGGAACTTTAGTTAGACTCCTAAATATAGTATATTTAGATAAGGTACTATAGTAACTATGCCGTTTGTACAAGTACATGACTGACATATCGCCAGCTTCTATAAAATTATGTATATATAAACATAATTGGTGATCAGTCTACGAAACTGATCTTAATTTAATATAGGTTGGTAATTTCCTGGTTGATACTTTTTGCTCTTCGTTTTATTTTAATCGTTAATTGGTAGACCTGGCTTTTATGGCAACGTGTTTTGGTCTGGGCTTAATTTAAACTGCGGCGCAAGTACGGATCTTTTCGATCGATAAAATTCGATAAAATTGACACTTCAAATCGATAAATTGGGTTTTATCGATTAGTTATATGATTTATCGAGCCTCGATACTATCGACAAAAGTTATCGAATAGCTAGGTCGAATCCAAAGAGAATATAGAGCTACTACAATACTTTACGTTCAGAGTTCGGTACTCGCAACATTCGATAAATTTATCAGGATTTTCGATTCGACAAATTTATCGAACCGACCTCCGTACTTGCGCCACTGGTCTGTTTAGAGTTAGGCCATTCGTCAAGTTCCTATTAGTAAGTTCGTTTGCCTCACCACTTTTATTCTCATTTGATAGGAAGCGTGCTTACTATTTTGAACCGTTGCGTTGTTTAAGATCATTTGATATATTATGTAGCAGTTAAACTATTGATTATGATGAGGTTTTATTTAATCAATGCTATAATTTTTTTTCTTCTTTTAATGAAATAAGTTAATTTTCACTGTCTACTGTGGTTAATTAATTCGTTTTCTCTAAATCCAAATCTAAAGCTACGTAACAGATAATTCGATAAAAAATAAGTAAATTTTGTTTAAATTGACACAAACTTTGTAATGTTAAAGGTATATTCATATTTGATAATAAAACAAAGAATGAACCTGAAAACTCATTGTTTACCTTTTCATTGGCTCTCATAATATACTATGGAAATTTGAATTTCATAGTATAGTATAATAATACAACACTACGACAAGGTACAAAGTTAGTTTTGATAAGTTTTGCTACTATAGGCAATACCTTATCCAAAAGCCGTGACTTGTCTCTATGCAGCAGTCATTAATTGCGTATTTAATTAAACTCGTTTTTACATAAATATTCGAAACCTAAGGTATTGTTCAACAGCTGTTCAACAGATTGATCTGGTCCATTATCAATTCTTGACAGAGCAAGGGCTGTATCCGGCTGTCACGTCAGCTGCGCAGCCTTGAGCCTTGTACAACACTGCTGCTTTCTAGGCAAAATATTGTAAGTGTACTTACATATAATTCGTTCGTCATTTGGTATTGTTGTAGGGCATTAATTGTATCATGCTCGACTGCTTAGGTTCTACCCTCAAGTTTATAATTATGATTTGTCGCCAAAAAAATTCGAGTGTCGGCCTGTGCCAAAGTCATATTAGAAAGCCCAGTAAACTGTGATCCTTTTTGATCGAAAACACAAAAATGATATATTTACTGTATTATAAAAAAAATGAGCACATATGAACCGATTACAAAAATATTTCACCTTAAAAAGACTCGAGGTAGACTCATAGTCATGATCTAATGATGCACTTTGTAAATGAAACCATGAAATTAGGTGATCTACTATTTTAAGGAGTTATAACTTTTCAGCCAAAATTTACTAGGCCACAGCCGGCTTAACAAACATAACTTATAATAAAAATTCATAACAATGACTTAATTTCCTCTTTGCAACCAGTTCTTCATCAGAATTTGAGTTACAGTTGTGTAACTAATTGGTTACAAGAGATAACGTAAGATAAAAAATGCCACAGATTATAATTCCCACGGAACATTCAGTTCCTTTAAAATTAGATCAATTGCCTTTGTGGTTCCAAATTTAACATTGCGCAAAAAACTACAAAAGTAGGCTGCTTAGAGGTCAATAGATATCATGAATTAGTTGTAACTTTATGTTATGAACCAATGTTAACAATTATTACAGCTTATGTTTGCAGAGATTTAGCGGGCATTGTACAATTGTACATGTACACCGTGTTAGTTGAAGAGTTTCCCTAGTGCAATGTAAACTGATAACAATGTACTAGACATAGTTATGACATTGTAAATTTAGATTTATGGTAATGGGGCTATTTTATTGAATATACACTGTAATTTTTTATGTTATTTGCTAACGAGACGAGCTCGTCGTTTGCCTGATGGTAACGCCGGCCCATAACAATTTCAGTGGCACTCAGAACTTTGAAACGCAAAGGCCTGCGCGGCACTGCAGTACGCTCTTTACCCTGAGGCATTAGGTATTAAGTCTCATAACCAGTAACTTCACTGGCTACAATGCTCATCAAACCGGAACACAGTAATGCTTGCACACGACTGCTTGGCGGCAGACTTCACCAACAAAGCGGTGATAACAACCCAGACGCACACTCGCAGAAGAGTTAGTCCTACCACTAACAAACAAAAACTAAACAACAATTAAACCAAGTGGTAGGACTAACTCTATTGTGAGTACCGTCTGGGCGGATACCACCGCATCACGATGTTTAGGCAAATAAAACGCACTAAATATTACTTTATTGTGTGATAAAGTTCTTAAAAATCTCCTTACAAATTCAATTCAAAAATCGTTTACAAAAACAAATGCAGTGTTAAATGCTAAAAATTGAAACCGCTCCAAAAAGAAACCATCATACATACTTACGTTATTAGCAACAAATTTATCAAATTAGCGTAACGACTCCAAACAAATCAACTGAGCTATCCGATCAGATTGTGAACGCAGATTCTTCACAGATTACTTCATTCATGTCAAAAAACTAAAGACTTCCGCGTTAAAAAGAATATTGATATCATCTCCCAAGTTCAATGTGAACGAGTGAAGCAAGCCACGATCCTTAGCTTTGTGGAGTTCGCAGATATCGCAATCAGTATGTTTTTGTATTTGTTTTTGCGTTATTTAAGAAGGCATGGTCAAGGTAATAAGGTCGTGTATTTCCATTCGTTTCAGCTCAAAAAATGTCTAGGATTTAAATTTTGTCAAAGGAATTAGATTTAGAATAAAGTTTATCTAATGTATTTCTGTTTCTGAGGTTATTTGTGTTTTAAGTGTTCCTTTATTCTGGTGTAAAATTTGAACGCACCCCAAGGTATTCATGACCAGTTGGTTTTTTTTAGACTCAAATGGAATATTCATCGCAATAAATCAATCATCACCTTAGTTGCCTGAATACAATTTTAGAACCCAAAGACTCACATTGTCTCTTTCAAGATTAATAATATTAATAACGGATAGTCATCTAACATTTTGATCGTACCATTGTTAAATACTGCAGTAATATTGTTGAACGTATGTCTTATCTCCCTATGATAATCATCCCTGTGTACAAGATAACCCCTAAACATGAAGAACATAAATCTTACAAACGTTTTCATAATTCACGTTATCGCACGCTACACCTATGAGGTGTTTTGTGTAATTCACTTGTTTTATCGCCATCTAAAATTTTCGTCTATTCTGTTATTTTAGGCGCACGATAACGACTTGTCGTGAATCATGACGACTTCGGCTACTGGTTACATTTTGATAGGTTAGCTTCATCACTACCTCTGCAATGATATTAAGTAAAGATGTGATCGAAATTTGTTGCCTGTATGTTGTGGTGCCTTGGTCTTCATAATTCCTGGTTCCTTAGATAGAATTTATCCTAGCTATGGTTCAGGACCTATGTATGTGATAGGTGTGCATCAAAGACTCACTAAATAATCTGTGGTGGGCATTATTCGTTTATTTTTAATTGTACCTAATTTGACAATCTATCAAGTATTCTTATTCATGGCCGCTGTTTAAGTCAGGAGCATTATGTCTTCGTTATTGCCACTATCAACAAGAATTCAAGAATTTTCAAGAATTCAACAACAGTTCAAGAATTTCATTATGGGCCATCCACTACCATGTTCAAATCACCTAATTATTATACTTTCTTCTGGCTTTGAAACTTGTACAAAATGCAAAGGTCTATTTAGTAGTTCGTGAAAATTGATTTGCAATGATTTAAATTAAGTTAATCGTTAAAAAAGAGTTATGTAATCCTACCTGGAGGCAGTTTTGATTTGAGCATGTCCATGGCGACGACGTTGATGATGAGCACCCAGATGGGGCACTCCAGGAGGTCACTCTCACTCTTCACGAAGCCGATGGCACTAAGGCACTGGGTCTCCAGCCGTCTCCTGTCGGGGTACCCGCGACGCAGCTCGCGGTTGACATTTGACTGGAACTTCTTCATATCGAATAACTGTGGAAAAAAAGTTATGTTAGACGTAATTTTACTAAATAAGAAAGAAAAATTTTTCACAATGATAATAATTAAGAGATAAATAAACGTAGTAATGCCGCCAGCATGCTTGGTACGCTGTCTAGAACATTTAGATCATATATAGGCCTACAGTAGCTTGTAGATTATACAACTTTTTTTGTAGCTAGGTTAGTTGTAGTGTTTATTTATGTATTAGCTAATGGTTTAATATATACTGGTTTAATCTACTTCTAATCTAATGGTTTAATCTTGATGGCAATAATGTTTGTATTGCAAGCAGAGATAGATTGGAAATATAGCCACACTGTATAGGGCCCTAATAATTTAAATACAAAAGAAATTAAAAGAAGGATTAAAATATAATTATTATGACATCGCTTGATATGAAAAAAACGTAACTAATCTAAAAGTTAAATAGTTAAGAAAGACATCGACTTACTAGTAGCAACTTACGTAACACTGTTCGAAAATTAAAAAGATCTAAACAGGTAGATAAAATAAAACACATTTAATTAATTTGTCGAACAATCACTCTCCTACTGAAGCGTGAAGATCTATCCGAACATCTAATTAAAGATAAGGCAACAAAGAGCCCTGTAATTTTATCTCAATTAACTACACATGACTATCTAAACAAACTGATGAATCAATGGAAATGGAAGATGTTATCGATTTGATATTACATAACAAGACATCACTCGCTGGAAGACAATCAACAAAACAAAGGGAGGGTAAGCGCATGTCATGTTGATTTCTCTTATGATCAACAGCTCGGGAAGGTTTATTAATCCAGAATTTTGTCCATTTTAAATTATCTATTACAATGACTTATTTTGGTTTAGAATAATATTAAATACTAGCTGCTGCCCCGCGGTTTCACCCGCGTGGAGATTTTGGATTTCATGGTTTTTATTTTTTTGGGCGGAACCTTTATTCTTTTTCCAAAATAAAAGTAGCCTATGTTACTCCTTGTAACATCCGCTATCTGCCAGTGAAAGTCCGGTCAAAATCGGCCCAGCCGTTTCGGAGATTACCCGGAACAAACAGACAGACAGACAGACAAAAATGTTAAAAATGGCTGTTTTGGTGTAGGTCCCGTATATACTTTCATATGCATTTGGTAAAAAGCTGTTATTTTGATATTACAAACAGAATTTTATTTATCTATATGGATTTATTTCATACAATTTTAATTTTTTCGATATTCCACCCTTATCTGATTATCAGAAACTATAAGTACCTTAAATTTTTTTAATGTAGGTATTTATTCAGATCATTGCATAATTGACAAAAAAAAACGCGCGTCTTCCAGTTTGTAGTAAGTACACAGCGATAATTCATAGATTTAAAATTGTGACACACCTTGTAACGATCCTATAGAATATAAAGAACCTAATAAGACAAAAGGTGAAACCGCGGACTCACACAATCGACCCGACGAAATTGAAAGAGCTATGAAGTCGTTACCGGACCGATGCACTTTCCACGGCACATTGCATCAAGATGTCATAGACAACAATCTCGTCTGTACATCGAAAAGTCTACGCCGATAGTATCTGTACTAACTTGCCGCCGACGTTGTCCGTAAGTCATCGAAAGTTTTCTGAAACGCCGAACTCTTGATTCGTTACTAACATATCGACGATCGACTTGAGATCGTGATTCGAGATGTTGATCTATTTTTATTAACTTAAGGCTTTCTTTCAGATGTTTAAGCACAAAAGATTTTGTTAGTTTCGCTCAATTTAACTAGTCATCTAAAGATTATGACTTACATAGGTTCTTTTCATCAAAGAGTTCTCCTAATTCACACCTAGATCTCGCTAAGAAATCTCACAGATTTACAGATCAGATGTCAATGTAGCCAAGATATTGAAAAAATGTATGTGAGTTATTGTTGTTCATTATCTATTTAAATGTACAAGTACCATTTTCAAATAAATTGACCGGCTTTCAGGTTCAAACTACCAATGGAGTTATTTAGAAATTGTTTGCATCTATATTTGTTGCTACATGATTAAATGTTAACGTTACGTATCACATTCGCGTGGTATGAGTCACTTGACATTTGTGATTGTGGTTCTATTGGAGTAAATTGTGGAACTCATAGTTCAACTTCTAAACGACTCATGAAGGCCACTTCTCAGTTATTTTTTATAACAATGCGTCAGATTTAGCAACAGCATCTTTTGATATAGGATACAGACCATATACACTTGACAACGGGTTGATCCGTGAATATGTATCTATTTATTTTATCTGTGGCTACTAATTATTACTATACGATACATTTCTGGAGTTCCGGTACGTTAATGTTGATTCAGAATTCCGGTAAATTGCTAGTACATTGTTATCTTTAGAAACTAACAATGACTACTAATTGATACGAGTTATAAAATAATGAAATCTTTCTAGCGAATTCACAGTGGGAAATCCGAGGTATATGTAGGTCATTTAGAATAGCTGCTTAAATCGTATCTTCATTGAAAATCATCTAAGGATGCAATATCTTCTAAGTATTCAATTTAAATGCAAGCTAACCCACATTGTTCTCACTTACCAATATCTTGATTTTCTATTGATCCATAGTGCAATAACATGAAATTATAAGCGTGCCACGACATTGGCGCTTATACTCAAACTAGCTTCTGCCCACGGTTTTCACCCGCATTCCCACAGGAACCGTGCATTTTTCCGGGATAAAAAGTAGCCTATGTTACTCTCCGGTCCATAAACTATATCTGTGCCAAAAATCACGTCAATCCGTTGCTCCGTTACTACGTGAAAGAAGGACAAACCAACAAATCAACAAACCAATAAACACACTTTCGCATTATAATATTAGTAGGATTATCGTGATGTCAAATAGACGATGATTGATCACCAATAAACAAAAATAATAGTATTTTTCATCTTAATTTGTAAGATATCCATCCGACACGGCAACAATGTATTGGTTTTAATTTAGTCACAAGGGAATTCGGTGTGGGCTGTGGGAGCCTTAAGATCACGCAGAAAAAATCTCAGAGCGGAGCAAGTTTCAACACTTGGAGGTATTGTTCAGAGAAAATTGGGTTTTTAATGAAGACAATGCACATGTCCGCAATTACGTGAGATTCTTTTCGTACGACACGATTTTACTGCAATTAGATAAAATGATCTTTAACATTATTAGGTTAAAATACTCAACTTGATGCTTATTATTATAAGCAATAATATAATATTTCGCTAATTTGAAATTATCAGCAACATAAAGCCTAATCATTCATGGTAAGTGGAACCTTTTCAAATTAGTAATAAATAAAATCGGCTCTTTTTAAAATTAAAATGTAATTACACGGTATTGCCTAAATCCAATCAAATCTTACCCAATTCTATAACCATTTCAAACTATCAGACAATGGTCTACTTTCTGTGAATTCACTACCATTACCCCAAAGAAACAAACACCCAAACGTACCTATTGTATGAGGCAATGACTATTTTTTCCCTTGCTTAATGGTACTATCTTCTCATTGTCTGTGCCTTACGTAAACGCATGTAATGGCGGATTTATTAATGAATCTTTTGGCTCGTTCTCTAGGAAGCGGTCCCATTGTTTGAGGCTATTAAAGTGGATCTTGATCAATGGCTTTACCTACATGTTTAGAGTTAGAAAACTTGTTAGAGAACTCGTTTAAATTTTATTTGAATTACATACATACCTATTCATTATCTATTTTTAACTAGCTTCTGCCCGCGGTTTTTAACACACGAACCGTGCATTTTTCCGGGTTAAAAAGTAGCCTATGTTACTCTCCGGTCCATAAACTATATCTATGCCAAGAATCACGTCGATCTGTTGCTCCGTTATTGTGTGAAAAAAGGACAAACCAACAAAATAACAAACACACTTTCGCATTTATAATATTAGTATGGAAGTATGGATGGATTATTCATTTGCACTGTCGGATGTTTTTTTGTATTAAAATCATGAACATTCCATCCTGGTGGTCTTTGATCAGAAATTATTATCTTGTCAGACTTCCCAATAAGCCAGTTCACGGTTGAACTAATTCAGTCTGACGCCGTCAAAGAATAAAGGAGGGATGACTCGAAAATTGTGTAATAATGTAACGTAAAAGAAATTATGTGGCAATGTCATGGGCAAAGTGATTCGTGCCCATGGGTCGTGATGCACAGAATGACTACAATGCTTCGGACATTAAGCATAATGTTCGGCCTCTTAATACCATTTCATGATTATTGTCTTTAATAATGATGAATATAAAGAAATTATGGACGTGGAAGAGAAAGCTGAGAAATTGGTAAGTGACTGTATGTTACGTGAGATAATTTTGAAGTAGGAATGAATGACGGAAAAAATATTCAATGAAGAAAATAATAATGAGAAAGCAAAGGATACATACTGAAGTAAATATTGAGCCCCTAACCAATTTTCCGAACCATTGAACGGTGAACGGTGGGCGACTTTACTACCACTGTAACATGATCACTTCAAAACTAGGTTTAGCCTATTTCTGACCTTAGACGACTACTAAAACTCAGTGAGATAGTGGTCAAACGCTACCATAGCTAAAGTAAAAATCAAAACCTTGACTCAATTATCTGCACCATTTAATAAGGAAGACTTTTTGAATAAAAAATTGAATGATCTATTAGCAAAGTTCAAAACATAATTCTGAAGGCATAAGAATGGCATTGATTTTTATACCACAATTTGGCCTATAGGAAATCGGCAATTTAATAAATTACGGCATGTTTGTTTATCTATAATAGTAGGTGCTTTTAAGAAATCGTTATATATAGAAACGATTAGTAAACCTTTTAATAATATCGATTGATTTATCTACCTTAATTATTGGTAAGTGAGTTTAAAATTGGATTCGAGAAATATGAAGCTATTAAATACGTTAAAAATATTTCATACCAGAATAATGTTTTAACAATATGAATTGTTTGGATACCTATATAGCCGGCGACGTCTCCGTCGCATTGTAGCTTGTGTACCTTTTTTATTTGATAACGAGACGAGCTCGTCGTTTGCCTGATTGTAGGCATAATGCCGGCCCATAACAATTGCAGTGTCTCTCAGAACTTTGAAATACAAAGGTCTGCGCGGCACTGTAGTGCGCTCGTTACCCTGAGACATTAGGTATTAAGTCTCATAAGTCCAGTAATTTCACTGCCTACTTTGCTCATCAAACCGGAACACAGTAATGCTTGCACATTACTGCTAGGTGACTGACTTCACGAGCAAAGCGGTGATACCAACCCAGATGGATACTCGTAGAAGAGATTAATCCTAATACCACGTAGTTGAGATCTAAAATCTATACATAACCATTGATGAATATAGTTTGAAAGAAGAAGATTTATAATATCATTTCTTTGAGTACACTAACCCAAATTTTTTGGACACATAAATCAATTTACTAACCTTAAATATTTTTTCCTGTTCCAGCGAGTAGCCAGGTAGCTTGAGAATGTCCTGTCCGATGGCCAACTCTTCGTTGCTGGTGGCTGCTGTACTCTTCACAAACACGCTACTCTTGGAATAGCGTCTGATGAGTATGTTTCCGGCGTCATCCATTTTGATTTTGACACCCTGCAAAAAACAATTCTTTTTCATGACATTTGTGTGACATAAATTATTTCATTACTTACTTGTAGATTTTAATGTGCATGTAAAATTCTAGTTATAAATAGTACAATAATACCTATGCTTTCAACATTCTTAAAAATATAAACGAAACTCCTCTTAACAGCTAAAAAAATAAACATGCTGTAGAAACTGCAGATCTTAATAAGTATAATTAAAATAAACTTCAAAAACACGACTGCCCTAGCCAATTTCACTCGGGATTATGTAAGGATTCTAACGATATCCCTAATCCCATACATCCAAATCTCTTCAGGCATTTAAAAGTTATGTTGGAATAAATAAACTCACATACATACCTACATGAACCCTGAAACCATAACACTCCGTTTTTAGGTTCATGTAAAAAGTTAGTATACTTACACAAATTTATCACAATCTTACTAAATTTCAAACTGAATAATTTTAATCAAGCATCCATAGTAAGTCATATGTCAGTGTTCTCCTGGCTAGCTAAAATCTGTATTTAAGTACCAATTAACGTATTACAGCAGCTACACTTGAGAGCCTTGTTATATTGTAGGTTTATCGAGATCACCACGTTCTATTACTTCTTTAATTAACAAAAACCTAGGCCCACCTTATCCCAACAGTGCAGTTCATTTTAGATTAAATTATTTTCTAATTTAAAGTCGAGTTTGCGGTAGCTAAATTCTTAACAAATAAAAACGTGCTGCGCTTGTTTGTCTCGTCTTTGCCTTGTTTACTTTCCTTATTTAAAATCTACAGTTACACTGTTTACTCTCATATTTGCAAGCGAATGTTCAGTTACCTTTAACACGAAAACCTATTACGTTGTGTTTTGTAAGAGCACCGTTAGTACTACAGATGTCCTTAACTTTAGGGACAAGGTCATTGTCTCTTAATTTACTTCTTATTTTAACACCATTCGTGTTATGATTTATAGCATGACATGGGACTACAATGGAATGAGTTCCAATAACCATCTGACCTATGACATCACCGACCTTTACATCGTTTGTCAGACCATGTCAAAGTTTAGGCTATTGTTGATGTAATTTTAGATCTACATTTGATATTCTCTCAACGTCTGTGTACGCGGAAGATGACTCTAATTGAAACAAAGGAAGTACGGGTATGGTAATTCCGTGATGAACTATCGACAGATTTGATTGATATGGAATAAAAAATGACAATGATTATGTCATAATGAATTCGCCATTTAACAATGTTATTTGCTGAATGCCCATATTTGTATATATTGTAATATTGTTGGATTTCGGTTTTATATCGTAAATTTTAGTTTCGAATTGTTTCGTTGTTTTTATACGAATATATTACAACTGAGTAAGAATAAAAAACATGCTGTATGTCTTTGACAGAGTGTTATATTCTGAAAGAACTTTTGAAACAAGGGAGACAGGCTGTACTTAATGAAAACGAATAAACTACGAACTATATTAATTATTATAAAACGAACTGAGTGTTTATTCCTTTAAGTTAAAGATTGTGCTGGGCGGAACACGTACCTACGAGTAGAAGGGACGAACAATAAGAGCGCAGAAGATGTGCATTGACAGGAATTTTTAGAAACCCCAGCAGAAAAGAGTGCATGCCAAAATAAAAAACGAAAGTGCACCCTTCAGTAACAATAATATTGGTATCATCTAATAAAACCAAACATCACAACATAAACTGCATAACTAATTGGAATTGAAATTTCTAGTAGTATTACTTGTTTTTAATAAAGTTACAAAATGTTGTGTGATATGAGTGTCTGTCCGCTTTCTATCTATCAGACCACGTCACTACTAGTTAGTCATGTTCATATATATATTATTAATTATTTTTCAATAACTGTAATCTAACACCGATCAATATTGTAACACACATTACCACAGCCGGCAGTGGGAAGTTTAGAAACCGCAGGGTTTGACGAAACGTTTTAATTGTCGCACGCAGTCGAATTCCGGCAGGCCAGTAGTCCGTAGATAATGAATTCAAAGACGAAGAAGCAACATTAATACACCATGATGTCCATGTTGTAATGTAAGAAACGTGCCGTGACTGATGCAGCCACACCTACTCATCAAAAGCAAGTTGAGGTCAAAAATATTTTGGACTCACGGATGTTCGGAAAAAACATTATGATGAGAAAATCTCGTCGAAGAATGTTCATTTAAAAACAAACGTAAATCAAGATACCCAAATATATTTCATTAGACACTTTGGTATATAAATGTAATTTTTAACACACTTGCTCGCAAAGTGGTTTGTTATTAGATACGTCGCTTTTAGGCTCATAATCCATGATATTTATTAATACCACAGATAACTACCAACAAAGATATTTTTTTCACAAGCCGTGTCTGGCCCGAAAGAAGAAATAAAAGATATTTTTCTGCGTTCGTCCTTTTTTCAGGCAAAAGTCGTGAAAACATTCCGCCTAGTCTTAATAGGCAACCAACAAGGAGTTTTGTGCGACTAAAAAAAGTTAACATTTTCTTTTTTTAAAGAATCGTATACCTCCTTAATTATTATAAATAATTAATTTATTTTATTAAATTACATATTCACAATAGGTTATGTTATAAATACGAAAATATTCTGTTTATTATATATTTTTTAATATTAGCAGTTTGTAGATTTTGTTCGCGACTTCGTTTTGCGCGCGTAACGCTATGTTGTTGGATTCTCCCAAATGTACCAAAACCAGCCACGTTTTAGAAATCGTTAACATAACGATCAGAGAATTCGTAAGAATCAAATCAGCCTAGATGGTACTAATCTGCCACAAAAGGTCACACTAGAAGGACAAACGATACAAAAGATTCAGTCATATACATTCGTTCTTTGTTTCTTGTTGTTTCACGGTTTTTATTAATAGGGAATCACTAAACAATGGTTTAGCCTCTTATACAGTGCATAGTTAAACCACTGTTTAAACGACCGTTTATGCAGTTTTTATTTATAAGAGCCAATAAAAATACAAGTCTGTTTAATGTTTATTTCCTCGCAAGTGTGTCAAAAAACGTCATTGTGTCAAAAATGGTGTCATTGTTAAGAGAGTCGAGAACTTACCACACTCGTATCATAATGTACTACTATGACTAAGTGAAAATAAGTACAAAAATAAAATGATTTCGTTGTATGAAATAATTAATTTTGAAAGTTTAACAATAACGCAATTTTGTTCGGCTTGAAACGGTCGCGTATGAAATGAATTTCATGATCACAAATGTTAGATACTAATAATAAAGATCTGATCATATATCTCATCAGACTATGGCCTTACACGAAATTATAGCGGTTGTATGTTTATGAGAATAACGAATTGGTACAAAAAATAATTAGGTACCTAATGATGATTATATTGAGATCGAAATGTATCGCTCAAGGATTTAAATCCATGAGTTTCTACTAAGTCGATTAATTTTTGTCTGGCAATATCAAAATTGATGGAATTATGGCTTGCAACAGTAATTATCCTTGAATTATATTAATTTTGTTGATAAATCCGATTTGCTTATGATTTGTACAAATTAATCTTAGACCAATTTATAATCCAAGTAATGAACAGCGGAAATGGACCGCGGGACGCGCGGGGTGGTAGCCCGAAGAGACCTACTGTGACGCAGTTTGCTATACTTACTGTTTAATTTGTGAAATCTGATTAGTCTAAGGTAGGCAAGTTAATCAACTAAAATCCCCGTACATATTAAATTTCTAACAATTTTTAAGCAACTAAATATAAAAACTGATTTGAGTTTTTATCCAATTGTCACAAAACTATCGTATACCCTATTCAAATTTAAGTTCTACAATCCATCCATACTAATATTATAAATGCGAAAGTATGTTTGTTGGTTTGTCCTCCTTTCACGCAGTAACGAAGCATCGGATCGACGTGATTTTTGGTATATGTATATTGTATAGTTTATGGACCGGAGAGTAACATAGGCTACTTTGTATCCTGGAAAAATTCACGGTTCCTGTGGGAACGCGGGTGAAAACCGCGGGCAGAAGCTAGTATTTTATAAAGCCTTTTTGTTTGACTAGTACCTATATCTTTTTTATAGTGTATTGCTACTTTGGCTTCTTTGAATGATCGACTGTCAACGTTTTCGCTTAAAACAATTATTCTATTACAACAAAGGAAACTGTAAAGTAATGCCTATCGAAAATATATTGTTTGATTTGGTATGAAAAATTTAATGTGGTATTGTAAAGTACCGCACGTGACAAAAATAACATAAAAATACTGTTAAATATATTAAAAAACACGCAAACGCTACTACGCTGAAAAGTTGCTTAAGAGTTATTGTTGATTGTGAATGTTAACTTGAGATTTGTATTGTTTCAAATTCAAATTCAACATGCATTATTCAAATAGGCCCTAAAGGAGCACTTATAAAAGTTAAAATAAATGACTCTAACAGCGGGCTTCTGCAAGATTCGACTACCCGAATCACAGACTAAAACTAATGCTATCTTTATCAGAACATAATAAATGACAAAGACACCAACATACCCAATCCGTGCTCAAAGTCAACGAACCTTCCAGAAACCCACCGTGCCCGTTGCAAATTAGTATCTTATGGTATCGGTTCTTTTACTTTTATATGCTCACATAATATCAGTAACTTCTTTCTTGCTTTCTTTCACACATTGTGTTTTTGACCACACATGAACACCTGGATGCACAATGCACATATACAACTGGAATGATTGCCCGCTAACAAATTTTGGGTCGAAGTAACAAATACCTAAAAATAATTTAGCCAATAATCACGTAGGTGTCACACAATTTATCAATGGTGAATCAATTGATACAATACTGTAGGTACTTACTCATAGTAATGTTACATCATAATCTTATAAAAAATACGGGTCAGTATTATTAGTACCCATTTATATACTCAAGTTTAATTTTGGTTATTCATCGTGAACTCATCCATGTTTTTACTTCTGATACGAGTACATTATCATTCATCACTTGAATTAGTGTTTAGATTTGTTGTCAGTGTGAACCATGGTAATAGTGAAATATGGCTATAATTTAAATAAAACAAAAATTTTATGTAACATTGAGGAAATAACAAAAAGTATCATTGTTAGCATTTACTATGTTAAGTCACTCTACAAAGAGTATATTTGGTGACGAAGGATTTTTTATAGTATTAAGTAACATAACACGCAGGTCCAGATGGACACTCACTAAAGAGTCAGTCCTACAACGTGAAGGTTTTGTTAGACAATTAAAAAAAAAAATTATCATACCTGTCCTATGTGTCTTTTTAGTTCATCTGTCTTCTGATCTCTGTGTGGATTGTCAAATCCGCATAGACCGATTCTGAAACAAAAAGAAATACGAGATTAAATCACAAAGCAACTCAGCTACTTATATTCAAGACATGCGCATCACATTTTGATGATCATTTTTGCATAGCTTGGATCGCGGCCAAAGGGTTTTAGAATGAAATGTGAAAAGTTCTTTTCATAAGCATTGTTTTATGGTTATTGGCAACCGCAAGAATAATTTACATTTGTACATTGATATTGACATTGGTTTTACCAGCTGTTTATGATAAGGCATCTATGATAGCGACAACGGCATACATACGACATGGAATTTTTGTTTTCTCGCAATTGTCACTGTACATGTCAAGATCTGTGAATTACCTAAATACTAATTTTTGCTATTTATGATTGTCCATTGGTGCCCTTTGAGATTCTTTGTAATTTTTGTTTAAAACTAGAGTAATGTTGTGTTCACATGTGACAAATTGAATAATGACGACATAGGAATTCGTGTCGCATTAGTATTTCGTTCGCACACGTATCGGAATATCGTTTTCTCAAAACCGTTCGTTGGCACTGCCCTGGGAATCCACATTGTTACTTATTTGTATTCAACAAGGGAACAGACTTCGTTGTGTATACTGATTGACAATTTTCTATTCTATGGTCACCATTTAGATATTCAAAGGTGAAAACTTTAAATCTTTACCAAGTTTTAAATGCGTGCGGTTGAAGTTGGAAACTACTCATTGTTATGGGAAAATTCACAGCTTTGCTATGGTGACGCCGTTTACACATGCACGTGTATGTTTGTATATTACAGTCATTATTTGTTTTTATACTGGTGGTGATGAATGACGAAAGTTTATTTTAAGTGACGTTTCATTGAGAATTTGAATACAGCCATTTGAAGTGGAAAGTGAAGTTAAAGCACGTAGAAGAATTTGCGGAAAAACTGGCGCCCCGATTCGGCCGCTACCAAAAAACGAACGATGGAATTCGAAGAACGTTAACTGTACTAGCGTACTTACATTTTTATGTTTAATATTTTCTTTAATATTGTTTCAAATTCTTGTTGAGTAGGTACCTATCTAAATATTTCCCCGTGTAATATTTGGCCGTGAGTCCTGCACGGTGATTTTAATTCACTTGGAATGATATCCATGTCGGAAGCGACTTTCTTGGTCTTTAATATCTCGGAAACGTATCCCTACAGAGAAATACTGTCGGGATTATATCCGTGTTTACGCAACTGAGTTGTAGAATCTAAACGGGATATGGCGTCGTGTGGCGGGTCGCCCTCTTCCCTCTAAAATGGTTGAGGAGAGCGATGGCTGGCACATGCGTCACACTCGTGAACGGGTGCTGCTTGTGGAATCTCGTCCGCTCCGATTGTGTACTCACTTTAGTATTCTATTTTTAACATTTGTATTTATATAAAACTATATGTATATATAACATGTATGTATGTCAACGACACTTTAGTTAGGCTTTCGGAGTAAGTTTACTTTTGTCAAGTTGATGATAAGTAAGATTTTTTGTTTTCTGTATATATAATTTAAATTATCAAACAAAGGGTGCGAGCCCTGGAGCTTGCAGAGGAAAATATATAAATTTAAAAAAAACGGGATATTTCTATGACGGGATGCAATTCCGAAATATAAACAATCAAGACTCTCGCTTCCGACACGGATATTATTCCGAGTGAATTAAAATCAACCCTGCAGGTGTATGAAAGAACAAACCCATCTCATTCCGTGAATATCTAAGGAATGGAAGCAGAATTCTCTACGGTCAACATTATAATCTTCTGCGATCACGAAGACGCCTGATAAGCGTGGTATATTATGGTAACTTACCCCCCATTACGGGGACAATAGGTCCCAAATATGTTTTTCAGTGAAGAAATGTATTTTTAAACACTTTTCTCATTACAACCTCGTAAGGCTATTTTTTGCCTGCCTCAGAAGTAAGTCGCACGGTCCAAGGTCAATTTATTCATATTATCAAGTTGTTCGTATACCAAAAGTTATAATGAACTACTTATCTTGTCTTGCTATAATAACACTACGTGTCTATGCAACACTTTATTATTTTTCAATAAACGTAAATTTTATATGACCTTTGCGTGGCGTGTTCCTTAGAAGTTAAAACCAGGTCAAGTATCAATGTAATGTAGAGAATAAAGATTTATACAAACGACTTTGACTCAATTTTGATGGGATTGCACTAGTTTAGTTGTTTCGAAATAATTATGATCATAATGATGATGAATCGCTGCATTCTAAAACATATCTTGAGAATGCCCCTGACCATTATGACATTAAAATTTAATACTTCCATAACATTATTTAAGAATTGGTTGCTTCTGTTTTTAGGTATTTTCCTCCCGCAAAAAACAATAGATAATTATACATTTAATACAACGCCTCATTTTCCCTTATGATTTGACTAGTTCTTGTTACTTGGTTAATTTTCAATGGTTAAAACATCTTAGACATGATACAAAAAGATTTTGTTTGGCACACCTTCGTAGGCTCAATATTAACAGCGTTAAAGTGCCTATTTATTTGGGTTCTACGAAAGACTATAGGCCTAACAGCTAATTATATTATTTGTACATATGATTGAGGTATAAATCGGTCGTCGACTGGAAGTGAACGGAGACCTTGGCGCGCTACCACCCGCTACTGTGTCACTTGCGCGTACGCAGCTTGAGTCCGATGCTGTCTCTATGATAGATACATTATCTTGCATATCTTAATGGATTTGTCGGTAAGAGCATGAAGGAAAATAATAAATATATTCAAACCTCTGCAAAGATACTTCTTACATTTTTCCGTTTTCATTTAAGGAAAAAAAATTATTTTGTCATTTAATTTAATAGTTCATACTATAGAATACAGATAAAGAAAATTTTTAGATGTATCGAGAATTTATAAATTTGTTTAAATTTTATGTATAATTTGTTTGTTTATATCGTTTCAAAGAATTAAAAGAATGCGTACTGGTACGCAATCTCAGATATAACATAATAGTGCATTAATAACCTCTAATTAATTTCGCCATACTGTAAGTACGTACTATGATAATTTCTTATCGACCGATCAATAATTTGATCGTAATAAGACACTACTTCACCTAATCAGTCTCCATGCCTACAACATGCGTGACTCGAAACCAAGGACACTTCAATCGTCATAATGAAATGTTACATGGAACAACGCTAGGTTCCTCTTATCTAATTCAATTATAGACTATTTCATTATTGCAGTCACGACTTCATTGATCGAATTAAGGTTTGTTTAATGGCACGAAAATTGCAGGTTGTGTTTAATTAATATAGCAACACCACCGATAAAATATTTTTTATAATTCAGTATAAATTAGCACTTGGTTACTAACTAACCGTCATATTCAGTGACGATGGTCTTGAAGCTGAGAACATGCTGATTTTTTAACGAACCGTCCTTTTTTCTGAATAAGTAGTTACCCTAAAACACTGATAGGTGATTAGAATTATGCCTAAAAATCATGTGGTGTCATATTTTTTAACATATAACTCAAGCTTATTATAGTTTTCATGTCAAATCTATCGACTTTTACAGTGGTATCAACTGTCACAGAACGGACAATGATGTTATTCAAGTGGTGTAGAGAACCAAGCACTAATCTGACATTTCAATTCTAAAAGGTTTTTGAACTTCAACAGAATATACTACAGAAAGGTCATTGAACTGAACGTATTGAGCTGATTGCTCTAAAAGACAAAGGTGTACGACCATGACAAACAAGCAACTAAATAATTATGCTATATTCAGACACGGTTTTTGTTGCAACTAAAGTGACTCAGGCTGCAGTTTCGGTTCCCCCATCAATCGAAATAAATGTGTCATTATGGCGTAAAAAAGGACTGACCCTTGAGGCGGAATTCCTTTTATCATTAAGCTGTTGAATTAACTGGAATCACTTCTTAGAGGCGGCTTACTCTACACCGATTTCTTAAGTAAATTTAAAGGAAGAATGAGTTCAGATAACTTCTGTAGGTTTTGAATGATGAGGTTATTTTGGTAAATTACTTCACTTTTCGGAAATGACAACTTTACAGTGGCAGATGAACGAATTTTTTAATAGAATTGCCAAAATATTTTCAAATTGATTTGCTTTTTTATTTATATTAATCTTTATCACTGACATTCATGAGTCTATACTTAATAAGTACATATCAATATCCGAAGATGAAAAGGAAAGGAGATGAAAAATGGTCTCTTTCTTTTTATGTAAACTAACGAGTCGACGTAACAAACGATACTAAAAAAACACGGCTGCCCTATTCGACTGTCACTCGGGATAGTGTAAGTATTCGAACGTTACACCATATCTTTTCAGGTATTTAAAAGTTATGATGGAATAAAGAAACCCAAATACATACATGAACCCTAAAAATATTACACTCCATTTTTGTGCAGTTGTGTAAAAATACAGACACAATACTCTAAAAATCTACATTAAACTGAAATAAATACAGCTAACTGATACTCTTTATGTAAATAAGATTAAACTAGAAGATAATGTTATTATGTGGTTTCCAGTGAAGGCAGTGGACATTGAACTTTCTTGATTTACCACAATACAATGTCACATCCGGTAATGCACTGCAAGTTCACAGTTCAAGTGTGACAGGAACTTCGGTTGGATACGCCGTGAAATTTGCGAAATTAACTATTGTTTAGTTGTATTAACTAGCGGTATGTTTCGCTTGATCCGTTTAGTGTTAATGACATTGACTCTTTTAATTAAAAGAACAGTGAAATTGCCAGGCTCAGCGTTGTGCCACAAGGAATTTTACGGATTAGTATTTTGGGTATAATATAGTTTTAAGCCCAAGAACTAGCAGAACGATATCTAGTGGTTTAATAATCATCATCAGCCGAAAGACTCCACCATAGAACGCCACTTGGATCGTCTACTTGCACATGAAACAGTGTGAAGTGTGAGTAAAGTGGTTTAATAATGTATGATCCGTGTTTGATATGGTGTTTCATCCAATAAATTTATTCCAAAAGAAAGGAGAAGAAGAAGCGAGAAGTTGACTGAAATATTTAACAACTCTTGAAGCAGCCGATTTAAAATGTATACGTTATAGGTCAGCTAAAACAACTACTAGCGAATTAAACTTCACTTTCCAAGCTAGTGTAACACTTTCCCTTGTAAGCCCATCAGGTTTATTGTATAAAACATGAAGGTTTTTACTTTATATTCTGTTGTGTCAGTCGCTAATCGCTGAGGAAAGCGAATGTAATCGATCAACATATATGACGATTCACTGGAAGTGAGGAGGCAAGGCAATGTCGATAACATCGATGTAATTGAATTGCAAAATCTAGCAGACGTGACTTTGTTTGTGAAAAAAGGTATGTTTTTCTATTTTACATGGTTGGCAAATATCATTCGCAAATGAATGAAAATATCTAGGTATTTTAATAAAACTCACTACGCAAGAATTAAAATAAAATTTCAGTACATAATAAAGCTGTGTTCATTTGTTTTTTATAAATACATATGCACAATGTTCTCTTGTCTCTCTTACTATAATATCCTAAATGTAATCGATTAATAATGTTATATTTTTCAATGCGTATAGTTTAATCCTACTTAATATTATAAATGCGAAAGTGTGTTTGTTGATTTGTTTCTTTGTTGGTTTGTCCTTCTTTCACGCAGTAACGGAGCAACAAATCGACGTGATTTTTGGCACAGTTATAGTTAATGGACCGGAGAGTAACATAGGCTACTTTTTATCCCGGAAAAATGCATGGTTCCTATGGGATCGCGGGTGAAAACCGCGGGCAGAAGCTAGTTTTAAATATAGGTAGTTTGCAATAATGTTACCTATATAATACAACTACTCCTCATTCTGCCCTTGTCCAATTATACATGGGGTTGGCGTAGTACGCCTTTACAGATATAATATGTACTTATAGGTTTTGCATTTTTTACAGCCAGCTCTCCTTGGGAATACTTATATAATACAATAAAGGCCTGTGATAAAATGCCTACTAACGATTAAGACAGCTATTGATTAACCTATATCTCTCCAGTCATTGTACCTATTTAAAAGAATAAATCACGTCTTTGTTGCGTAAAAATAGCACAATGTATATAGGCAGGTTTTTTCTTAATTTTCGTAGATTTACGAAACGCGGAACTCGATTGAGCTTGCACAAAAAAGGTCATGATCAATTATTTACGAAACTTGCTTTTTAGACATAGTAAAGGTGGAGTTAAGCCTAGTAAAGGTCAAAGATGGTGTGCTATAAAACGATTTGTTTTATTTATCAACGATTTATAGCAATAAATTCGAGACTGACATGTGATATTTTGAGTTATACAAGTTCTAATAATACATGTATTCAGTACCTACATCTTTTGATAGGTTTTTGTTGTCCTGCCATACAAATCAGGGGAATTTGCAAAACATATTTGGTCTTAAGACAAACAATTTAAACTCAATCTGAACATGTGTTAAACGCGTGTAACTCTTAAACATGCTTTAGCCGAGTGTCGAGTGTATGGGCTGGCGTTATGCTTAACATCAGGCAAACGGCCAGCTCGTCTGGTTATCATTTAAAAAAATATTTTCATTTTACTCACTTTTTACATCCGTAAAATGTGCACACTTATATTTTGCACACTGCCGTCATTAACAATGATTAAAATGCATCAATAACTCATCGTTGTCGATAAAGTCGATACAATTGCTGTGTATGACGTAGCAGCACTTTCGTTCGCGGAAGCGCGCACAGCCTCAACGAAAGTAAAAGCTGATTGGTGAGTACCGGATTTACCTACTTACACTTATAGTTCACGCACGACGGCCTATAGGTCGTTTACCGAACTATTGTATGAAATAACCATTTCATCTGTCATTAAAAAAACATCTTTTCGAATATTTATGTTTTGGCTTAATGTCCACGACTGCGTTTGTATCAGTCATCAGTTATTTGTTTTATGAATGGTTTTTGGTCAGCGACTTATAAGACTTAATAATCCTACTCTCTTACTATTTTCACGTTTATTATCATCATCATCACCCGGAAAATATCCACTGCTGAAGAATCCATGAAGGGGTGGATTTTTCTATAATACTCCACACTTGGCCGGCGTGATCAAAGTAGAGTAGAGATATTGAACGAGGATATACTGCCCATACCCTAAATATTACCCTTAGCCGGTACCACACGGCACGGATTTTAATATTACCTATATAGCTTACCTCATTCCCTTTATGTTTTACGGGTATAATAATAATAATAATTTATTTCATCCAAATACAAGTTTACAAAAGTACTTAATAATCACACAAAAAGATGTAAAAATACTTAAGCTATAAGCTTGTGTTACGCTCATTCATGACAAGCATAACCTACACTAAGAATTAACATTATACATCATATAAATTACATTACATAGCAGGTAGCTGTCATCATTATTGGAGAATTTAGTAGGTAAGTGCCAATTTTATACTTGTATATTATCTATGTGTGAGAATATGTATTATGTGCATGCTAGCGGAGTTGTGTGTGTGTGTGTGTGTGTGTGTGTGTGTGTGTTTTGTGTGTGTGTGTGTGTGTGTGTGAGCGAGCGTGCGTGTATCGTATGTATGCATAGTTAAGGATACAAAGATATAAAAAGTTGTATGCATGTATTTTGAAAGGATGTCTCGCAATCCTTGGCATTTCATTTTAATTAATTATTATTTACAATGCATCGTTGACAATACAGATGTAACAATTGTTATCACTTTGTTTACAGCACCAAAGGTCAAGTGGATTGTAGGTACTTTAGGTATTAATTTGAGATACTTTTTATCTCAATTAACTAAAAGCAATGTTTGATGAATATAAAAAGAAGACACAGCCTTTAACCTTAAAAATCCTTTGAGCCAAAATAAAACAGGTAAGTTGAGTTGAGACTTGAAAATCTTGAAATAGATGTCAAGGACGGTATATCTAGTTTCAATTAAGATTGAAGCGCAGACTAACTTTTATTATAGTAAGTAAATCATAACAAACGAGGTGAGACGGTGGATGAATGAAACCACAATATGAAATACTGCTAACTGACAATAGAAGAATAAAACATTTGCAACAAATGCTACGGGTAGACGTTAATCACTTGTCAGTCGTGTCACTTTAGACCGTATTATATGGGAATCAAGCTGTATTCTAGGAGAATATAATAAAAAAAATTAAATTGGAACATATAATAGAAAAAACACAAACAAGTAGTATAATTCTACTTGCTAGGGATCTATAAGGAAAGCTACTTATAACGAAAACAATAAATTATTGAAGTATTATTGTATACAAACTGACTGCTAACCACTTTAAAATCAGGTATTTAAATTGTTTTATACTTTCACATCTGCAGTTTTGTAGCATGCCTGAAGCAATATATTTTAAACTTGAAGAGCAATTAGCTGGTATAAGTATTTGCTTAGCAGAGAAAGTGTGACACTATCATGATAATGAAGACATGTCTTTACTTGTTATTGATTTAATGAGTTTAGAGGCGTGGCCAAGTAAAAAAATCTAAGACGTAATATTCAAGTTTGATTGTATTTTCTACTATATACATTATACCGGGATATTTGCCATGTTTATTATTAGCTGGTGAGCTCCCAATATTTCGACGCTGTTACAAGCATCATGTTCACGGGAATACTTTCATTGTATTTTCTATTCTATTTTTGAAATCCTCAATTATAAGAAGTTAGAAGATTTTATATTTTTTAAGGTTATGTGACAATTCCTAAAATTGTACAACGTGCTGGCATATCTTGAAAATAAGGAATTGTAAATTATTCAAATAGTGATGGTTAATTTTTGTAAGATTGGTTAAATTGACTAAACAGTGAAAACTATACAATCAGCCAGTAGTCAGAAAGATAGCTAGACCAAGTCAGCCTTCAAGCTTTCATGTCTGTCTTACTTTTGTTACACAGATACAATTAAATTTAACATTGATACAAAATTGCCCTTTAAATTCAGACATACGTTCTTCAACTCATCAAAACAAAACAAATACCAAAGACGTATTGTAGGTCATCCAAGTATCTTCAACAATGGGACTGTGATGTGATCCGTGAAACCGAGCGTGTGTCTGCCAAGGACTTAGATCGGATGCACCTGTCACCTTGGTTTAAACTGGGTCGATCGAAAGGAGGACGTGTAACTGACAACGTTATAATTGAAGATGTTAAACAGACCACTTTATTTTGTATAACTAGAAGCGCTAATTAGCAATAGATAAGACTTGGAGTCGGATTGGCAAACTGGTATGAATGGGAAGAAGAAAAAGGTGAATTAAAAGAAGCGATGAAGTAAAATGAGGATAAATAAGATATAAACATAAAAAGATAAGAGGTACAGAGTGAGAAAAATAACGTAAAAGACGTAGTATTTGTTGTAGAATATGATTAATTTAGGAAGATAATATGTCATTTTACATCAGATATTTTATTATAGTAGTCATAACGATTGAAAACTGTCTCAGACAGCAAGATATGATCAAAAAGAAAGTGATACTATTGAATCCATTCAACGTAATGATACCCTCGATGTTAAATAGAGCGTTGTAAGATGCAGCGATTGTATGGAAGAAAGTAATTCTAAATTGGTTACAATTGAAAATCGATTTCCGATCAATACGGAAAGAGTACAGCGGAAACTATTAATAACCGTGGTTTAGCTAGTAAATAATGAGCCGTATCTCGTTGAGATAGGATTTGAAATTGAAATGCAGTTTTCACTAGACAAACAATTATTTTCTTTAATGATCACACTGTCTTTGCTGAACGGTTCGTTAAGTGTGCAAAGTAAACTCTTTCTCGCTTTCTTATTGCTTTTCTTTTGTAAATTTTTCATAGTCGTACTTACAAAGTTGAATTACAAAACACCCTAAAGCGTTTCGTGGTTACAATGTCACATACCAGTTTTTAGAAGCTGGTTTTTTAAATAGTGGTGTAACTAATAAATAATTTACAGATCATTTTCAAGCACTTTCATTTAATTTGGAGACTTATTGGCACCTTTTACACCAGGTTTATCGTAATCTTGTTTAAATTACGTTGAAGCTGGCGAAAATAATGGTGTTTTGGTATCCAAAGTCGTTAAATAGTATAAATGGTTTGTGATAGCAATGTGTATTTTAAGAGGTTCTAATTTTAAAGTCTAAAGAACATTGAATCAAAATTTCCGTATTTTCTAAACATAATACAAGCTCTGGGCTAAAGATACTATTTTGAAAGTAGACATTACTGGTTCACAAAGAGCTAAACAGCCAAACGCGGGCATGTTTTGCCGGAGGCAATACTGTTGCGATATCTTACCCGAGGACCTTAAATTACTAGTCTTCCTGCTTCTACAAACTAGATCTTTGGTCTCTGTTGTAATGTACTTTTTTCATGATTTGTAATACTTGAAAGTGTATAGCATAGCTATAAAAATACACCCGATGTTTATAACAAGATGTTCAAGTTTGTTTGCACATCGTATTATAATATTTTATCGTAAGGAGAGTTTATGAGATTAGAAGTGGGCCGAGAACCTCCCCTTTCATAAACAGCTTCCTAGGCTCCACCTCCCCCTGATGAGATATCTGCTCAATGAAGGCATATCACTAATATCGAGTGATGACTGACGCCTAAACAAAAAATAAAAAAACTATTCAACCTATTTCCTTTCAACGGAAATAGAAAACCAATTAAACAAGATAAACATTTTTACCTTATAGTTACTAGTTTATGAATCGATGTTATCTTAATTTTTTATCCATCGAAAACTTTATGAACAATTTCGTAATCGATACTACATTCAAAACAATCAGTTTATATAAATGATTTAACAATAACAACGTGTCATGTCAGACCAAAAGTATTATAAGAAAATTGAGGTTTACGAAATTATAGGGACAAGGTTGGAGACTTTGACAGTGAAAGGTATCTTCTTAATATATGGTTATGTAAAAGTAATTTCACAAAGGGTCACTTTTGAGAAAGTATGCTTGAATCACTACAGTAACTATCACCTCTATATAAATGCAGTAGATTGTACGAAACACATACTTTCGGCACCGTCTTTTTCTACAGTACACCAAACCATTTTTTAACCTATAAATTATTTAGGTACGTAGAAACGAATCTCAGCCAGTAAGTATCATAACCCAGTAAGTATTCCAAAAAAAACCTAAAATTATTGTAACTTTAACGAGAATTATGATCATTTGTATCGTAACTGTACTCTCCTATTCTTGAGTCTATTTATTCTTGTTGCTAAAAATTTGCTTACAAACCAAAAATGAAAACCTAGTAGTGTTAGGAATAAAGTTAGCTACACGAAATTAGAAGCAGTTAAGTTGGTATCGATAACTCATTGTTTTACCATAGAATCTGTCGATCTAGTATTACAGTTGCAAAATGTATAAAGTTCAGGTTAAACGTAAATTGGCGTGTTGCACCAATTTATTGATCAGTTTAGAAGTTAAATTGGTAACTGTGTGGTAGTTTATTGTTTAAATGGTTAACAATAAGGGGAAAGGTTACATAATACAAGTAACTAACAAAAACGAACTTTAACATACTCATAAGGGCATAATTCTAGTAATTCTCTGTATAGCAGCAAGTATAACTCACGTCATTTGTCGATATTTTCGACCTAGGTTTCGAGCGTGTCCGACGCTCTTCCTCAGGGAGTGCACGCGGCAAGATCGCAACGACCACTGCCCTGAGGAAGAATGTCGCGTCGGACACGCTCGAAAATATCGACAAATGACGTGAGTTTTAGCCGGTTTTTAATAATTTATAATGTGTGATACTCACGAAAATTTTAATGGTAACAAAAGGACATATACACAAAACAAATATACAAGACGCGAGAACAAACTTTATGCTTACCACACAAAGTTTACCACGACCGAGAATCGAACAAGTGTGTATATTATTATTATTATGCATGCACCTAACTATATATTTCACTACCACTGAGACATAATCCAAACTTGCTTGAGTCTATGCTCCATGTTTACTATAGCCTGGGATGCTTTAAGGCATGATTGAATGGGTTTCATCTAGGCAAGCGTTTTTAATCTTCGACCATATCGTCGCCTATTCAATAGGTATCTTCTGGGCAAGCACGCTTACTAACAGGTGAGATAGAGGTCAATCGCAAACTTTTCTGTTTAAATAATTACACGGAAGCACTGCAACGACACAAGCCTATGTTCAATTGTCCACAACTACCTGAACGAGTCGAAACTGGCTGACCTTCACTCCACCTACTATTTGTCACCAGGATATCGTCGATAGCTGCATTTGCATGGCCTGATAATGTTAACAGGTACCCTGGCGGGTTTTTCATGCGAATTTGATTTCAGCTGCTGTTGTTTTTGTCATATAAATTTTGTTTTATTTATGTATTTACACCTCTCTCTCACCCTTAGTTTTCGCCATCCAAAGGTTGGATTAAGTCATTATAATTTAAATAAGATTATATAAAGTGAGTAATTTATAGTTTCAATTCCGCGATAAAGAATGTCTAATGGCCTAAGTTCGATCTATACTGAATGATTCTTTACGGAATTGAAACTATAAATTACTCACTTTATATAATCTTATTTAAAATGGATTTCCGCAAAGTAACGCCTGATTCCATCAAATATCATTATAATTTAGTGATAATACTACTTGTCTGTAGATAGTATTACTAGCAAGTGAAATTACTGGGATTACCTAAAGTCTCAGGGTAACGAGCGCATTGCAGTGCCACATAGGCCTTTGTGTTTCAAAGTTCTGAGTGGCACTGCAATGGATCGGCGTTATGCTTACCATCAGGTAAACGACCGGCTTATCTCGTATATCAAATAGTACAAGAAAAATATCTACAGTTATACGTTTTAGTCTGGTCTACATTTGACTGCAATGATATAAATGAATGATTTTGCGAAAATAATTGCGCTCCGTTATCATATTACGAAATTCGTAATTAATTGTGAAACGTAACTCTGTACAGTTATTTTTGTAAAATTATTTAGTTACATCCATTTAAAAATCTGAAAGTGTTTACATGTATACATAATTATGCAGCCGACTGTACCTACAATAAAACGTTGTATTGTATTTATTATTATTCAAAATTCTATTAGTTGTTCTATTTCTAGGTATCTATGAGCGTAGCATTATATTCCGTATGGGCTGTGGTATCTACATACTGACTCATATCAAGTATGTATTTGATATTCTCCTATTTGGCAAGATACAATCTCCACAATACATTTTTTGTTCAGTCCATAATAGAGTCATCTCGTCAGATTACAATTTATTTGCCGGTACCTACATTAAGTTGACATGATAAGCTGACAGAAGTCCACCAAATTGAATTTAAATTGGTGTTTTTGTAGCTCTTAATATAATAACTGTTATTTAGGGATCATTTATTTCTATTATTACATTAAAAGTTTGGCAAAATAATCACGTGTTTTTTCTGTTATTAGGTCGGCGTTTGTTAAATATTATCTCACTTGATGGGAAAGGATGATGAGGTTGAAATCTGAGAAACAGACAGAACAAAAACTTAGTACACAAAATAATAGATAACCACAGTAAACTAAACAAGGTTTATCGTCCGGCAAACCTTTTTTTAGTTACGTACCCTTATTTTTTCTCAAATGCGTCTGCCTTAACACATCAATGGGTGCTTGGTAACTGATGTACAATTTGAAGGTGGTACCTTCCCACTCCCAGGCGGGAAATAGAAATCCCGACGCTGTGTTAACTGTGGTTTCGTCTACTAAGTTTTCATAGTTTTGGATCTGTGTGTTGTGGGACTACATGAGATCCTCTTAACTTCTGATCCTCTAGAAATAAGTAATCCGTTAGGAATCAGGGTCAGTTTTTATACTAATTTATCGCTGCAAAAAGCACCGAAACAAAACTCAAGTAGTTTAAATACCACAACATATTTCATAACTCTAGGACTAAAAAATCAATACTTTACCCGTAGCTCAATTATCCACAAATTAGGTCTCTATTACCCAAAGCAATAAACCTTATTGAATTCACTACATCCTGCAATTAGATAAATCGAAGGCATTGGCCGCTACACGACGCAAAGTTAAAGATGGCAAAAGGTCACTTGTCCAATTTAAGGAGTCTAAATACTTACTTACGACATGGATGCATCTTCTAACGTGTTTACGACACGTTAGAAGTTATGAAATGTTCGTGATGCTTGGTAACTGGTTACTTATAGAATCTGCAAAATAATTGCCTGTTAAGGTTGCTGGCAACCGATATATACTTATATAGAAGGGCTAGCAATTATTACCAGCAGCGAGAATTCTAAGGGATTCATTTTGAGGAGCTTTTGGTGTACCTATATCTATCAATATAATTACTGTATTTATCTAAATGTTTTTTATCACCTTTGTTCTAAAATTGTCTGGACGAGATTATGTTTTAAGCTAAAACTATTTTTTCAATAACAAGTTTTTGGGGAAAAATGTATTTTTCCAGACAAGCTTTAATAAAATAATTACCTAGGTTATTGATATTGTAATTTTGTGGCCATATTCTTGCCCCATCATCAGAAACCTGGACATCATCTAGGATCAGAGTACTTATACCTACAGACGAATCAAACGAGCGCAAAATGGATTGGGTTATGTCGTTTGTTTACAAAGTTCTTATAGCCACCTTCCGGCTCCATCATCAGACCAGATCTGTGTTATCATTATATTACATTATCATCCGATTTACATACGCATGTACAATTTCGACTCCATCGAACACCAGGAAGTGGGTCAAATTTAGCTTGCAAGATTTGACTTAAACAACACCTACAATCTACACGCATACATTACAGCATTGCAAGTTAAATAAAAACTTGTAATAAAAGCGTAAATCAAGTTCTATGAAAATCCTAGAAACACCAATTCTAAAATAAAACAGACGTGACAGATGTAAGCACCTGATATGCCATTTAGGCGAATGTCAAGATACTTCCTTTTACGGATCCAAACCATCTGCCTTCCAGCTTGTCTTATACACCCACCTTAAATAGAGAGGGCGTTGTCTGAACTTATTTTTATATTGTATGATACAAGCGTTTTATTTGTCTAATGGTAAGCAAAGACTAATTCCACCCTCCCTCCCAGAACTTTGACACACAAAGGCCTACGCTCTGCAGTGCCCTTGTTACTATAAGATATCAGGAATTAATTCTCGTACCTATATGTGCAGTAATTTCATTGAATCCTTAGCTCGTCAAACCAGGAAAACCAGTAACACCACTACTGCGTTACTGGCGGCAGACGCCACAAGCAAACCAATTTTATACCCACCAGACGGATAGTACTCATAGAAGAGTTAGTCCTACCATTTAATAACCTGGCAATTAGGAAACATTACAAATTTATACAAGCCATTGTAAAGCAAGATTTAGCTGTGTCTGTTCGCTTTTGCAACGTTATATTGACACTCCTACATACTTTGCATAGTAAAGATGCATCAAACATTCAAAACACAAGGTCTTATGGAATTTAAAAGGCTAATTAGTAAAGTTTATGTTTCGCCTTCAGCGACATTTGGTGAGTAAAATATTACGATATACGTGTAGTTACTACACGTGTAAATAGGTATCATTATTATCTTAGCGAAGTGCATACTAAAAAATGTAATCCTAAATATTTTTACTTGTTATTATGACAAAGTACAAATTGTGAATAGTAATAACTATAAACTATGCAAAGAATTACAGTAATGTTTAGGATTTTGATAAATGACAATTAATTATGCATGTGTTAAAATTACGTTCCGTTATGTAGGTAATAGACGTACGAGTTTTACCATCGCGCTTTTTTTCTCGACGCGACACACGTGAATTTTGCTAGTTTAGACATTGATCTATCTTACTCGGAGAATATTAAAGCAATTTAGAGATTGACATTATACTACTTGACGTACGCGTATCCGCAAGTCTGTCTGCCTTGTTAAGCAGTAAGTTTTTGTGTAGGTAAGGCAAAGACTTTTATAACAAGTGGGCTTGATTGAAACTAATAATATTTGACATTTAAGTGTTTGTATATTTTATTACGTCGATTTGATTATAATAAAAATAAGGTATGTTTATACCTGTAACAACACACTAGTGGACAGACTTACGCCCTTATTCATAAAAGCTCAATAAGATAATCTATGCTTTAAACTGCTCTGTCAACTTCTCGTTGACGGAAGCTGTTACGCGTGAAAACGAGACAAAACACTTTCTAGTAATTAAGTAAGTTACGGAACGTTTATGAATAAGAGCTTTACTAGATAAACATATCTCAGTACACTTTTCTTTTGTTAGTACTGTCGATTGAACCATGTAGGGTAATTATTCAGCTGTTTTTACCCGCGCAATGTCGCAAAATATTAGAATAATCGAACTACAACAATGTTAATAAAAAATATTAAATTACACCTATTCAATTAGAATGACGAAAGAACATAAAAATAAATTGAAACATAATTAAAATGTCGCAATTATAAATGGCACTTTTCAGCACCAACTTAACATTACAATAAACTTAACCAAGACGTTACGTTGCACGAGAATGATACAGTAATCGAGATGTGTCAAAATCGTCTAATGATCGAGAACAATCGAGAACAACTAAGCTTTCTGCACAAACAGCAAGGTCAAAATAACAGTATCGATTAATATCGATAAAACTTATCGATTTCGTTACGATCGATCGAACAATAGCAGACTGATCTTCTTAATTTGTAGGTCATAGTGCTTTCGAGTTCGTGATCGATTAATATAATCGGTAAGTGTTGCAATTGCTTATGAGTGTTAATGAGGTCAGAGCTAAGCATGTCTTTAGAAAGAATCTAAAGATAACAATCTGTTATCTTTAGAAAGAATCTAAAGATAACAACATTTTGTGCGCTGTTTTGACTAAGATAATTAAGGCCATGAAGTCTAGATGGTAGTGACGTCACGCACTGCTCCATATGTCAATGGTTTGACTTCGTGATGATGGGTCATTTGCAAAACGAAATTATCGCCAAGTACCTATCGAGTTTTGGCGGGAATGCGAAAATGTGCTGCTGTTGATTTTGTGTTATTTACTAAAACCTATGTTTTATCGAGTGTTAATGTGTAATAATGGTGGATTATTAACCATTAAATGTTCGTAAACGTGCATAAGTGAAAGGCAAATAGTACAAAGACGAAAAACGTATATTTTAGTATTCTATCCAAAATTCAATAGAACTCTATAGAAGCATTCAGTAAAGTATCCACCGCTTTACTGAAGCGTCACATCGACGCGACCGCGACTAGACTAAACTTTACCGTGACTTTGATGATTTTCATGCACCAAAACTAGAGATTTAGTATAACTTGACACTGGCTTAATATGCAACTAGCGTGGAGCCAAAATAAAAAAAAGTACCTATCACTTTGTTCCGGCAGATGCACTGAGCGCCACCTCTACATTTAACGTGTGTCCTTACCTTTACAATCTAATCAGATACTGATCAAACACTAACGTACCTATATGTTTATTTAAAAGTTTAATTGCAATACGGCTGCTAAGAAAGTGGATGTACAGTGTGCGGAAAGAATGGAATGGCATGCCCGACATCTCCATACTCAATAGTATTGGATTAACACCTGGCCCCACACCGAGCGCTGCCCGCATACTGCGGGCGCATCTCGAACGAAGCTAATGGACTGTAGAAGATTTTGAGTAGAGCTTTGAGAGTGATAGAATTGCGTATCTGTAGACATTTAAAGCGTACTATCAACTGTTAATATAGCAGCAATAGTATAATGAATATACAGACAGGTTCTAAATGCACAACCTAACCTTTTTGATAGTTATCTTGTCTGCTATTGTTGGTCAAAAATCTTCAACAGATCGTGTTTCAAATGAAAACGAAATTCGTGAGATCGCATGATGTTATTGTCACTTTCACTCTGCTTTTCACTCGTTTGTTGAGGTCAAAGGTTAAGGACCACAAACAATACGTGGTAGAAATAATAATTCGATCTGATTGTCGTTACAGATAATTATTATTGGCCAGTATCTTATATCATTGTAAATAAATAACATCTTTAATATTGAATATATAAACATTCAAAAAATGTGGACAGTTGAAAATTTAACCTTCTCCCTGCGCATCGTTGTGTCAGTCGCTTCTTCAACTTGAGCTGAAATAGCGTATTGCGTTAGTGACAAAATTTTTGGCCCTCGTATTTAAATAACTATATGTTCTATCCAAAAAATGAACTACAAATAAAACTTACTGAGTAAAGCTAAATACCTACAACAAAAGTTTTCGCATTATATTGTAGAGTAATGATGATTGATCATCTTGATTCTACTAATATTATAAACACAACGGTTTGGAGGATGGATAGATGAATGGATGTTTGTTACTCTTTCATGCAAAAATTACTGAACGGATTTTGATGAAACTTTACAGTAATTTAACTTGTGCATGAGAATAACAACATAGGCTACAATTTATTAATTTATATACCAAGGGGGCATTTTAATTTTGTTTAAAAAAAAACTTGTTAAACCCTTACAATTACTTTTGAAAATATACAAGTGCATAAATGATTTGAACGGTTTCTGAATAGTTTGGCCTACCAATCTGAATAAGATGTGTTTCGTGCTCTTTGTAAATCATTTGAATTCATCCATTTGAGAGCGTGGGCTGAACTTCCGGATAAAATCACAGGTGTCTAACCACGCCAATTGTGCCAGCATTTGTGTAAACGGAATTCTCGAGGCAAACTTTACACAATGTTGAGACGAAACAAAGCTACCACAGCTACGTTATCTTAACAAAGGCACGGCTCATGTCAAATTCATAAGAGCAGGCGAGGCAAGCGCGAAATTCGCCTCAAATACGTGGGGGACATTCGTCTAAACAAGGAGTATTTCTTGCAGGAATGCAAGTTCTGATAGAGGCTTGCATGCAGGTGACTTGCAAGTGGCGTTTTTTAAGATAGGCGTTAATGATTAGTAATAATGTTTTATTACCGTATATTGTTGATGATTTTTAAATAATGTTAATTGTAACGTGAAATCTCTTTTTGACATATCTAACCGACTTCGAAAACATGTTCGGGATTTTATGAAATATATTTTATAGTGTTAACCGACACTAGCGGATGTTCACATAAATATATACATCACAAAAATTTCGCTTCGGCTTGTAAGCCGAAAAATAAATACATCATATCAAGAATTTCGCAGTCAATAGTGATTGCTCCCATGGCCTAGTGGTTAAGGCGTCTGGCCCGGCAAGCCAGAAGACGCAGGTTCGAATACTGTTGGAAGCGAAATTTTTGTGATGTATATATTTTTGTTCGGGATTGTACCAGTTTTTTTATACTATTTGATAACGAAAAGTTCGTTTGGCTGATGGTAAGCATAACGCCGGCCAATAAAAATTGCAGTGCCACTCATAACTTTATGTTTTTTTAACATTTAGAAACCAGCTTGAATTTTATTTAAAAGGATACAATGACTGTGGAGATCAAATTAGGTGAACATCTGATGATGTATTCTTCAACTTGATGGTGGATGTCAACAAAGCAAGTACCTATACTAGGAAATGCTGTATCCTAATTTATCCTACTAATATTATAAATGCGAAAGTGTGTTTGTACGTTTGTTGGTTTGTCCTTCTTGCACGCAGCAATGGATCGACATGATTTTTGGCATAGATACCTATAGTTTAACCGGAGAGTAACATAGGGTACTTTTTATCCCGGAAATTGCACAATTCCTGTAGGAACGCGGGTGAAACCGAGGACAGGAGCTAGTTTCTTATAAAACAGGTAATCACAATGTACACACACGTAAGGTCCACGTTTTAAACTTGTCTAATACTGTTAAATAAATTTGGCCTACGCCAACCAATGACATGATTCGAGTTTGGATTTCTATCAATGTCATGGGTTAGTTATCTGTCACATTTGTTTATATTATTAGGCAAATGTAAAACAAAGACATACAGCTGTACAAAAATACTTCAAATACAAGCTAAATAAAAAGTAAACGCTGCGTCAATCACCGCCCCGCAGAAACCCTACGTCAAGTACAGAACAGCCCCGTGGGTCGAATCAAGGGAAATAATCTCCTATTAAACAGAAGCTACTTAGAACCCACGTGCGCTTACCATCAGATACGGACAGAATTTGCATATATTGACAGTTTAGATCTGAAGAAAAGCTCTTGAAGTTCATTAATTTGCGTACTCATCAATGTAGGTACAAAGTAACTAGATTAGAGACTAGCACTCCTCTGTAACTTTGCTTGCATACTTAAGGGCAATAAAAAGTTCAGGCTGCTGCATATCAGTGAAATTTATTTAAGTTAGTTTATCAAAACTAAGGAAAGCGACAACACTACAGCGACACAAGGGGTTCTAAATTGGGTTAAGAAAAAAAACCTCCATTTTACCGAAACCGCGTTCACACTAGGCAGTCGAAAGGTAAATGTGAAGCCGCGGGTTTGTATCCGCTAGTATTTTATAAAGTAAATATATCTCTTATCGAACATATGCCACTGGCGTGAACACATTTTTAGGCCTATTTTAGTAATCATCAGCTTGAAGTAGGCAGCCACTGCTAAGCATAGATCTTCTCGCCCGTTTCAATTATTATTCATGATTATATAAATGTGGATCTACGAAAAAAGCCTGGTTACATACTTTCACTTGCTCTTACATACAGAACTTGTTACTGCTGGGATACCGGCCTCATAAAGAGAGAGGGTATGTGTCATAATCCACCGCGCAGGCCCAGTGCGGCTTGTGGAAGTCACATACGTGTCCTCGAATTTATTGAGAAACGAGCGCATTGCAGTGCCGCGCAGGCCTTTGTGTTCCAAATTTATGGATGGCACTGCATCCGTTACGGACTGACATTACGATGCTTACCATCACGCAAACGACGCGCTCGTCTCGATATCCAATTACATAAAAAAAACTCCAGCATAACTCAAATGCAACGCTTACACCTACTTGCCATTTGATTTTCGATCTTCGCCCTTCACAATAAAGTTCTTAAACGTTTCTTCCAGATGAAAAACGCATGTTATTTTTAGAAACTTGCGTTAGTCGCCCGCGTAATTTGCGTTTATATCTTAATTGACTTTTTACGAGTTGTTAGAACTCGATTGGTCTGCAGGTAGTTTTATAAATTAGATCTTGCACGCGAGTCGGTTAAACTAAACTAAACTAAAGGTCGTTTCATGAAAGTGGTTTGAAATAGAAGCGTTTTAGAGTTGGGTAATGGGAGTGGGAGCTGGGAAGCTGGGGAAAGTGGATGTTTTAATGAGATAATTTTCTCTTTTGCATGAAAATGTCAGGATATTGGAAATGTGTTCTTATTTTATACTTTACATTACACAGCAATTACCTACTTCCTACACAATAGACAAGTACCGCAGTGAATGAGTCGTGGCATGCAGTCGAATTTTTCGACTGCATGCTTGCAGTCTCTTGTATTGTGTCGTATAGGTGCGGTTAGTGTTTTAGCATCCAAATTAAATTGAAAATTAAAAAAAAACTTAAGGATATGTTTTTTGCTGTTTTCAGCGTTTGACTGTTATCTCACCTGATTGTAAATGACGATATGGTCGGAGGTGATAAATACACTTAATCTAGCAGTGTATGAACTGACTCTCAAGATATGATTTTGTTAGTGGGAGGACTAACTCTTCTGCGAGTGTCGGTCTGGGTTGTTACCACCGCTTTGCTCGTGAAGTCTGCCGCCAAGCAGTAGTGTGCAAGTATTACTGTGTTCCGGTTTGATGAGCAGAGTATCCAGTGAAATTACTAGGCTTATGAGACTTAATACCTAATGTCTCAGGGTAACGAGCGCACTGCAGTGCCGCGCAGGCCTTTGTGTTTCAAAGTTCTGGGTGGCACTGCAATCGTTATGGGCCGGCGTTATGCTTACCATCAGGCAAACGACCAGCTCGTCTCGTTACCTAATAACATAAAAAAAATATACTGAAACTAACAGATAAGTGCTAGGTGAGATATTTTCATGTTAAGGGTGGGAGTTAGCTACACGAATACCTATTAGAAACCAATAAAATAATTACTATCTGTAATTCCGTACTATAATAAATACGAAAGTATATGTTTGTCGGTTTGCTGGTGTGTTGGCTTGTCCTCCTTTCTTGCAGCAACGGCGCAACGGATCGACTTGATTTTGGATTGATATGGTTTATAGATCGGAGAGTAATAATATCCTGAAAAAATGCAAGGAAATCTCCATACGGGTGAAACCGTGGGCAGCAGCTAGTTTTACAATGAAGCTGTATTTTAGCTGGTACAACACTAGGTCAAATACTACTTTATTAAGGAATTCAATGCAAACTACAAATTAAAACCTCATTAAGACAACAAAGTGCGTATTATAAAAACATTACGGTTATGAGAAACTACAGTCAGAAACAGATTCGTTATGCAAGTGAGACCAATTCATTGTCACTGACCACCGCGAGCGATTACACAGCCTACCTCAATGCCGTCCCACTTTCCAAGCGATAGAGGTGCAATTATGTGGACAATATAGCAAACAAATAATAATTATAACTCTATATCAGTATGGGTGGTTAGCATAGTCCGCTAAGGGGAATGGTATGTGTAAATTGCATACACTAACGTGAAGGTTTCCGTGTCACCAGAAACAGCTGTTAGGTAGGCATAGACAGTCATAGGCTAAGATTCAGATACCACTGTAAGCGTGGGCTTTTGCTTCCATATGGCCATTCCATATGTCAAAAAGATCAGATATGTCAAAATATGTCATAATAAAAAATGATGTCATATGTCAAAAGATCATTCCATATGTCATAAGTATAAATAAGAATAGATTTTTGTTTTACTAACTGAAAGCTTCTGTAAACCTTACAAAGCCAACTTGGGTATAGGCAAAATAAGACTTTTTTCAACTTAATTTAGACAGTGCCCATACTGCCTTTCGTACCGTACAAACCCAATTTACAATTGAAATACAATCTTAAGCCGCAGAAACAAAACGTACATTAGAATGAAACATTGTTATCAGAGCAGCAACGATGTGGTTACGATGCAAGACAATGTACTCGAGGACATAAAACTGATAGCATATACTTTCAAGAAAGTATTATGTACCGATCAGGAACAATTGTAAAGGGGAACCTACAGTATAGAAAACAGAGTCCATTTTAAAATGGAGTTTAAATCCAGGATATAGCAGCTGGCGCCTAGGGCCTAGGAATACTTTCGGTAGCGTTATGAAACCCAAGTTAGTGGGCGTTAGATATCTAGATTTATATCCACAGAACTGGTAATAGTAACTATGGGTACAGCAATTGGTCTAAAAGCTAGTGGACTGTGGCGAAGTGATCTGTTATTACAAAATGCAGACAACTTGTACAGACAGTATGTAATTTTGACAAAAGTGGCGGTTGTGCAAAAGGTTGTTTTGCCCTTTCTATTTTTAGTTTGCAGATAGAGGTTGTTTACGAAGTATTTATTACTTTAAACTTAGTTATTAGGCAAACAGAAGTTTTCACTTCGCAATTATTTTGAAAAACTTAAAAGTCTAAACGCTAAAATAATTGATCCAATATATAAAACACAATAAAGGGTTTTGGATCGTAGTAAAATTGGGGTTAATTAATTGACTTCAATTCACTCTTGCACACTCTTTGACACTTCATACTTAGTCAAGTATGAAGTGTGACATATGACCCTTTAACGGCTAGTTAAAGTAGCCGTTAAAGGGTCATAATATGAGCCTACGTCGAATATCAATGTTCTGACAAGCATTGTACATACCACGCTCGTCACTCAGCAGCTCTCATTTCTCATACACAAAGTAATTCCATGACTATTTTACCCTTTTGAATTAGAACACAGTTATATTCGCAACAACTTGACAGACATTTTATTAGGTTTTAGACTGACTTTGACTTGGTTACCCCACTCGATAAATACAGGTCACAATTTGCCTATTCCGCTCAGCCACCACAAAAAGCAAGGTTCCACACCATTGTGGCTGACACTAGGTTTCCAGAAACAAAACATATATCGATAAGAACACAATAAACAATAACATTCAGGTATTGCTGTTGCGACAGCAATAGTTATGAGACTGAGGTAATGACTGACAGCTTGATTAGATTATCCGATACGACTTTTATTTTTAGCTGCCCTTTGTGGCCATTGATTATAAGATGTCCTTAATATTAAGGGTCTTACTAATAAACAGTGTACTACTAAAATATTTTGTAACTATATCACTGTTATACGAACAGTGATAGAGTTACAAAATATTTTGTCTTTGTTGTCCTTTGACAATTTTAAAGTTAATCGAAAGAGACGAAACATTGTGTAACTATATATTCAACTATTATATAGAGTTTATTAGTAAGGTTGTAAGCCTATTGGACTAAACACAGCTGGACACAGGCCTTTGTTATAGCTAGTTGTACCTTTTATCGTAAAACGTAGACAGCTCTGACTGTGCTTAGCTTTAATGTTATGTTAATAATGTATTTTTCACAGAAACATTTTAATGCGTTAAGAACGTATTTTTCTTATTTTGTCAAATTAAATTCAACCCTGTCCACTTTGTTATTTTTAAAAGTATTGTATACTAGCTTCCGCCACCGGCTACATCCACGTCATACATAATATCTTTATAGCCTATGTGTTACTCCAGAACCTAAACTATGATTTACATTCAAAATTTCATCAATATCGATTTAGTGTTACGGAGATACACACACACATACACATTCACACACAGACGTACACATACACAAACTTTTGCATAATTATAATATTAATAGGACGACTTTTATGTGTAGAATGAATAAGTAGCTTATGCACTTAGGTACTAAATAGGTACAAGAAAAGTTATCTTTAATCTTGAAAAAATCAGTAAACTAATAAAGATTTATTACAAGAATTATGACTTGTTGTTTAAGTTGTTTTTTTAATGCCAAAGTGTGTTAAACACACGTTTCTTCACTAAAACATTTGGCAACCGCCTCATTTCTCATACAGCTTTTGCTTTCATTTCCAGCACATTTACATTTTATTGTCCATCCCTCGTTATCAAAGCAATTTATCATCTTAAACTAGTTTCTATTACATCATGTTCACACATCCGGTGAAAACTAGATCATCAAGATTAAATCCAAGAGAAGAAATGCACACGACCCTGCCACTTAAACCGTTGTCATTTTGTTCCCGTTTAGCATAGCGTGATAGTTTATAAACAAAAACCTAATCAGATAAAGCACTTACTGTTTAATCAAAACTGGATATAAATCGAGTCAGTGAGTCTTGAGTTATAAGCAAATAGACCGGCAGACAGAAGTTGTGCTTAATCAAGATTGTATTAAAGTAGTTTAGGTCGTGAGATGTAAACTAGACTCGTGCATTTACGAATTATGTGTGCCGGTTGCGTGGGTAGTTTTACGAGAACCGACTGGGTATGTCTGTTTTATTGACAGGGTTGTATTCTACTGGCACAGAAACGAAGTAAGTATCTTTACTAATATTCTATGGAGGTAATACAGTTTGTCCTATATTTGTTTGTTAACACCGTCTCAGGGACCACTCGCCCGGTTCTAAAAACTCATTCACTATTGGGCTAATGTAGCCTACATTTCCCCTGAGGGCTATAAACTAAACATGACTGTATGCTGATATGACGCTTGCACAGTCGCGCACAAAACCTAGTAACAGATAAAACGAATGATATCGCGAGAAGGAGCCTTTAAATATTAAAATTGTGTGATCAATTCTAGTCTACATAGATAAACTGGTTACAGGGGTTTTTTAGGCAACTGGGCTACTGAACTGTCGTATGTCTAACACGCCTGTCTGTACTAATATTGTGGCAGCACCTAGGAGTGAACAACTCTAGAGTTGTCCACTACTGCAACTTAAATGAACTCATGTTGAATTTCTTCGCCGAGAAATCCAGTGATACTGTCTGCCCGAAGTCTATTACATCGGCAATAGAGAAAGTAATTTCTTAACACCTTAACACGCATCTTTTTGTGTCCAATTATCTCATGTCCTGACTCTAATAATACCTATTGATTACAGAAGAAAGTCGTAGTTGAAAACAGCTCGGAATTCATCATCATCAAAAGTGATATGTGTGATATGTAATATGTTGTCTGTTTCGGTTTTAAAAAGTGGTAGCCTACTATTTAACTTACTGTTAATTAAGTGACGATTTAGTTGAACACAAAACCCAATGGCTTAAAAACAAAAGTAGGTACCTATGTAAGAGTATCAAAGAAACCAGTTTAAGTTGTTGACGGGATAAGTTGAACTTACTGACAGACCCTGTATTATCGACAAGTCAATTTTAGGTCTAAGTCTGTAAGACCTAAGTAGGTTATTCGGTATTAGGCCAGGTGGTCGCTGACAGTGTATTTGATTTAGCATGGCGCCATGCCGGATTAGGTTTTGGTATTGTTGAAATTGCGTGTAAGTATTCCAGTAATTGCCTTTGTCTGTTATGGTGAATTAGTTGGTAATAGAAACCTTATTGATATTAATCTGCATGGGTAAACTGGCCACGTATATTTGATGGCTATAAAATCAGGGCTGAAATTGACGGGAACCTTGTTCTACGTGTCAAAAACGTAATAAAATAGCTAGAAATTAATAACTTGAAATTTTTATAAAATTTTAAAATTATAAAAGTGAATTAAATTTTTTTTAAATCGAAGAATTACTTAAAAGGAAGTCTACCTCCATATTCCTATTCTACTAATTATACGACTTTGAGTAAGTGTTCTTAAATTGACATGCTTTTTATATTTTAAGTAAGTATTGCCATACCACTAATTTATAGAACAATTTGAATTATTTTACTTCTAATGTCGCAGTGTTATTACGGCACCACCGATTTAATAATGGTGAAGATTTGATAATGGCCTTCGAAGATAAAACGACGAAAGTAGGTAATCTGCTTTTATAAATAATAATAAGGTAAAATTTATGTTTCAAGGTCTTTTTTCTTAAACTGTAAGCTCCAGGATTTGCACCCTTTTTTTGCTATATAAATTATTTTTACATTACAATTTCTTAAAATATTATCAGTTAACAAAAGTATACCTACTCCTAAGGCCTAACTAAAGTGTCACATATACATACATATTATTACATTAATATAAATATTACTAGTGTAAGTTATTGATAGTTTATCAAGAGTGTTTCAAGGTTCTGAGCGGTACTGCAATTGTTATGATCTGGCATCATGCTTACCACCAGGCAACCGATCCGTTCGTCTCGTTATCAAATAGTATAAAAAATATACCTATACGTGAAAGCTTGTATGTTGGCTCATGTCAAAATGACATGAATGATGATGTAATGTGACTGGTAACTTGGCATAAGCTTGATACTGTAATTGATATATTATTATTTAAGAATACAAAAAATGAGGCACATATAACTGAACTGAAATAATGTGAGTACTTCTGATTATACTGGGAGCGCAGTAACTGATGTTCATCTTATTTTAACTTTTAAATGACATTTGAAGATTGGAATCTGAATTCGTCATCATAATGTTGTGTCAAAATGAATGATTGCGAATTTAAATGTAAATTTGGATCCAATACACAAGATCTAAATGCTAATGGTACATACATATTTGTGGTTCTAGTAATAGATGGGCAAATATAAGGCATAGACGGAGAACCTTTTAAATGCCAAATGTTGACTTCGTGATTAAACGTTAGACATTCTAAAAGCCTTATTATTTGGGGACAGAAAAGAAGCGGGTTATTATTGTCAAGTTGTACTGAGCGGACATAATATTAACTTTGTCACAGTATTGTTTGTGTTACTAGCTGGTATTATCGAAGTAGTTCTGCTGTTTTTAACCGAACTTTAGTAGTTAGAAAAACCTATGTATTAAAAAAATAAGAATTAAAAATTTATTTATTTAACAAAATCTACAGCTCTTATTCAATTAATTGTTAGGGCTTACTTCTTTAACTTAAAGCCAATAACGGATTTACATTCTATGAAAAATATTTTTGCTTTGTAAACGTACACGTCATAAATAAACTAAATGTATTTGAAATAAAATTATATGAGATGATAAGAAAGTACCACTTTAAAAGACCATTCATTTTAATTCGATTTTCAACATTAATAATTATTTGGGTTAATAAGTTAAAAAAAATTAAACTATGATTTGCTATATTAAGTACTATCAGTATTTCCTACGCAATAAATATATTATTATTAAATTAAATACAGATCACCGTAGATAAAGACTGTAGTTCAGAAAAATACTCTGACAGGGTAGCCATTCTTTCGTATTGTAAGTACGACAATTGTTAGCCTTAAGAAGTGACATTGATTTTATTTATCGCCCTGTAGCTGTAAGTACAAACACTGACAAGAAACAGTGAATATCTCTTCCATATTTTATTATTCTTGGATACTGCAACAATAAGTTGTACTAGTTGCCATTTTACGTCGAATGTTCATTATTTAAGTCAATTTAAAAAGATTTATTATTTTACGAAAATGTTTGTATTTTTAAACAGAAACTTGTAATACTCCATGAAACCATAAGCGTAACGCAAGCCCATAACAATTGCAGTACCACACCAAACTTTGGACCACAAACGCCTGCGCGGCACTGCATTGCTCTCGTTGCCCTTAAACATTAGGTTTTAAGTTTATACTTAAAACCTAATGTTAAAATTACTAGCATTATGACTAATAATTTCACTGACTAATTTGCTCATCAAACTGGAACACAGTAATGCTTATAGTGGTAGAATAAACCAGCAAAGCGATATATAATTTACGCTCCCAGCTATTTAAGGAACACAAACAGTATTATTCGTAACAGTAGATAGTCAGATGCAAAACAGTAAAGCACAAAGCACTAAACGCAGAAGCTAATCCCACTTCCTAAAAGATATACCCAATTAATTCTCAGAAAATTAACTTTAAACCCATTTAGCATTTCGCTATCGTAACTCCCTGTACAAGTCCTAGGTCTAAAACAAGTCCTAATTATTAGCAGCTAGAATGTTCGATCTTTATTGTGCAGTAAGTCTGCATTAGATCTTACTAATTAAATGCGAGTGTAAGTTGTAGCTAGTGGGCACTTGGATTAAAATAGAGGTTCGTGTGAGGATCTGATAGGTTGCTTCCTAGTGGACTGAAAAGTCCGCGGCAGAGGTGTTTGTGTAATTCATGAAGCAAAGCTTGGGATTTAATTTAAAAGTGATTAGTTAGTGGGAGGGCCAACTCTTCTGCGAGTGTCCGTCTGGGTTGTTACCACCGCTTTGCTCGTGAACTCTGCCGCCAAGCAGTAGTGTGCAAGCATTACTGTGTTCCGGTTTGATGAGCAGAGTATCCAGTGAAATTACTGGTCTTATGAGACTTAATACCTAATGTCTCAGGGTAACGAACGCACTGCAGTGCCGCGCAGGCCTTTGTGTCACAAAGTTCTGGGTGGCACTGCAATTGTTATGGGCCGGCGTTATGCTTACCATCAGGCAAACGACCAGCTCGTCTCGTTACCAAATAATATAAAAAAAAATAATTTAAAACAGTTTAAAGTAACTAAAATACACACTTTCATCTCCTGGCTCTGTCATCAGAACCTCGACACAAAGCGCAATCTATTGGACTCGTCAAAATCATATGACCTCAAACTCGAAAGGCTTACTTGTAGCCACTTAACAGTTCCACTATCCACCTCCTGACTCCATCATCAGAATAGATTTATGATACCGAATTATTGTATTGTAATACAAATTATAGATACATACAAAGTTACATTTCGATACGACAATTACAAGTAGGTTAAAATTGAATTCCAAGATTCCATTCCATAGTCAGTTAGTTACAAGAAAACTAATAGAAGTGTATATAAAATAAAAAAATACACTAATTTATTGCACGAAGAAAAGTACAAAAGGAGGACGTAATGCTAAATGATTTTCTACCAGTCATCCGCTCTTTGTACAAGAGAGTGGGATGTAGGCGTGCATCCACAATAAGTATCTAACAAAAAAACCTAAAAGGAAGAATACATTTTAGCTAAAAACTGCATTATAAAATTATAAACAAAATTAAAACAAATATGGTCAGTGATAAAAAAAATATTTAGTAATAATAATATATATAATAGATACCTATACAAATTTATATATAATATACATATAAATGAGTGACAAGAGGTTATAACGGCAAATAAGCTTGAAAGTAGTACTCTCGAACAAGCCTTTTAAAACAATAAATCACCTAAATACAGTTGTTCTTATTTTTATTTTTGTATACGAACAACTGTCGTTTGCACTCGCCTGTACCCGATGATATGTGATCGAGCGCGGGCGCAGGCGACAGACAGACTTCCGTGCCATTATGCGCCGCCAGCGATGCCATCGCACACGCCTTCGACTATTGTCTGATCGCGCCCTAATATTTACCTTTTATTCTTATTACATTACTTTTGAGCTGAAAATGCTTGTATTCTTTGCCTTTTTCTTTATATTTTGCCTTTATGCCAGAATAAAGTTAAAGAGATACGGAAGTTATACCACAACACTTGTACTTGTAGACCTGTTTCATTCTGGCCATTCCGCCAGTCTGAAGATCTGGCCAACTAGCAGCTAGCTAGCTAGCTGGAACTATATATAGGCAGCTTAAACTTATTATAGCAACAGATAAGTTGTAGATTTTATTTATAAAATATCTAATTATTAATTAATAAAGGTATTTTTTGGCTTTTAAACATAAAACAAAATCGCAACATTAATAAGCTTAAATATAAAAGTCTAAATGAAAAAAAAAAGTATTTTTAGACCTTAGTTTTGTTCTTGTAACATATGCTAATTGCCATAATAGTTTGTAGCTATATAACTTACTGTTTTCAAAAAGCCTCCGTTCTATAAAACCATTTAAAATTTCCAATCAACTCTCGCACTTGGACAGCCATGTATATGACAAAAGTAATAGAAATATCAATCACGGTTAACTCCAAGCTAATCCACAGTTAACCGAAGGTCACCCTCACGATCATCGATCAACCTACGCCAATCGATCACGTTTGTGTCAATAAACGTTTAACGTATCAATTTCCTACGTAGCCTCGATTCTTCGCATGGTATTAGGCAATAGCTGCCATAATCGAACGGTTATCGGCGAGCACGCTATATTGCCTAACAGAGAGGCTGGTGTCTTACGGTCAATTGCTATACGATGGATATATTGCTCGACTTTTGAGCCTAGCTTTGTTTTACAAAGCTAGGCTCAAAAGTCGAGACGACGGTTCAGTGGTGAGTGAGGACGATCACCGATTAGTAGATCGATGAACACTGTTTTAAACTTTTAAACTTTTTTAAACGGTTATTCACTAACTAGCTGCGGATACCGGTTTCACCCGCGGTTCACACCGGAACCTTACATTTTGCTGAGATAAAAAGCCTTACTTACTGCTTTCCCGTCCATAAAATATCTTTATGCAAAAAAATCACGTCGATCCGTTGCTCCGTCGCTGCATGAAATAAGGACAATCCAAGAAACACACTTTTGCATTTATTACAGTACGGATACTAGCTCCCGTCCGTGGCTTCGCCCGTATATCTTTATAAATTGTAGTCTATATGTTATTCTAATATATGAGCTATATTACTGTAAAGTTTAATCGAAATCTGTTCTGTTCTTTTTGCGTGAACGAGTAACGAAAATCCATCCGTCCATACAGGCCACCCATCTTCACAAACTCGTATTTATAATAATGGATTATTATATTGTTATAGTAGGATGGGATATACGGATTCGTACATTGTAACAGGATATTTACCGTGATTATTATTGAGCGATGAACACCCGATATTTCGACGCTGTTGCTATTAGGATCATGTTCATAGGAATACCGTTTTTGATAAAATATAATTAAAATTATATTATAGCGGAAGTTGCTCAGCAGGAACAATAGGAAACTCATTTTCTTGAATTTAAATCACTATTCTGATGTGCGTTTTTCGCCTTACACACTGATATTCCGGCACTAGTATTCCTTGTGTCTCCGGTGGCATGGACACACACAGATACCTACACAACACCCAAGACCCGAGAACGAACTTTATGTGCACCACACAAAATTTGCTCTAGCCGGGACTCGGACTCAGGTCCCCTCATTTCGCAGGCAGGGTTACTACCAACTATCAACTAAGCCACAGGGCCGTCTATATTGCTGATCACTCCGTTTAACATAAAACAAGTGATGGCGCTGAGGAATGAATACAACGGCACGCTTTTCAATCTCCTCGCTTCGCTCACGTAGGCTAAGGCATTTTGAAGTTTGCCGACAAACACTTTCACTATCAATTAGGTACACTTGTTCACTCGAATTCTCGGCGGTTATTAGGCGTATTCGCTTTTAGAACCGGTGAAACTGTAGTAACCTTGCCGGGAGCACGCTCCGGTGGCTTCGACTCTTTGTTGCCAGTTACTTTGATATCTTACTGGCTAACATTTCAATTCATACGCTAGCCATACGTAATAGAAGGCTTTCAATTTCGAAATTTGAATATAAGCTATATTCGATTGTTTGAGTTTTGGTATGTGTGTTGTTATTTTCCGTGTAGCTTTGTTGTGCTGTTTGATTTTGGATCCTTGTTAAACTTGTTTGCACTGCAAAAGAATTTATTTCTATCTATTCTGTCTATACACATATAAATAAAATCCGTTATGTTTTGGATGATAAATTTTTGCTTGATTAACACCTACAAACTCCTTTTAATATACTATCAACACACCCGAGTCGACTTCGAGGTAGCAAAAAGAAATTAGGAATGCCACTTTATCGTTCCCTTATTACACGACTGCACAAAAAAGGAGTATAATGTTTTTAGGGTTCATATAGGTATGTATGGCTGTATGTGAATATCTTTGTTCCACCATTTAAATGTCTTAACAGGTTTTGATGTGTGGGATATCATTAGAGTCCATACATCATCCCGAGTGACTAGATCAGACCTGGCTAGGGCAGTCGTGTTTTTTTTATGTAACTTTTGTTATATCGACTTGTTTTTTCTGTAAACTCATAATAATTAGACTAAGCTTTAAGTTGGTTGTTTAAAAGATTTAAACTAGAACTCTTAACCCTCTTAGACAGACAGCTAAGGTCAAACCCATAAAAAATTGGTTATCTTTATATAGTTTCACCTTTAAAAATTTAACACAACTCGACTAAGAAATATGCAATTAAGATTAGGAAATAATTGTTACAGTTTCGTCGAAACAGAGCGTAAGAATTCAAGACAATTAAATATTAATAAAGATAAAGGCCGTACTGAAATAATTAAGACTTGTTTTGCTTGTATCGATAAGCAAAATGTATCACGACAACGTGGCCATGGTATGCTAAGGGTTATTTATTGATGTAGAAAACTTACTCGTAAATGTATATTATAATAAAAGTGGTGGTAATGTTGATATATTTAATAAACTTTACAGTGTTTAGTACGTACCTCTATTTATACTTAAACAAATTTATAAGGCTCATGGTGATTATTTTAAAGTTGTTGCCGAATGCTATAGTATTCACGCTATGTCCTTACTGTAGTTTGAACATAATTAAGATAAGATCAAGATTTCCTTCAATACTATCTACTAACTATCTGATTACTCAAAAAATAGTGGAGAAGATTTAAAAAAAAAATCACTGTTTGTTGAAAATTCCTCAAAAGAAGAAGAGAAAAATAAGCAAAGAAGATTTCGAAGAAAATAAAGAGAAAAAGAAGAAAAGAAGATTCCGAAGAAAAAGAAGAAGATTCCTGAAGAGAAGAAGAATGCATTTAGATACTGCAGAATAAATTAAATGGCAAATCATAATACAAAATTTAAAAAGAATTTAGCAAGAAATTATTTACCATGATCAGTGAGTGAATGCACAGCCATAAATTCAAATTTCAATTCCTCAAACATGAACATAGTATATGAAATAGTAGAAGACAAGTAGCAAGACATTATCAGAGAAAAATTAATAAAACAAATGAAATAATTACTACCAATCAATATTAACGAGGTCAATACAATATATAATAACCACTGTAGCAAATCAAAACCAACTGAACTTCAATACTTTGCTCTACGTTGCTCTAACAGCAGATCTCTTTCCAAGTTGCTACTAATATGCGTCGGACTACATTATTATATAATAACTAATTAATCTGTCTGCTTAATGAATGAGTGGAAAGTAGAGCAGGCACGTGCTCAATAAGGCTTAAACAATATATTATTTAGATTAACGAGTAACAGTTAATCAAAAGTAGGCGTTTGGCAATGTGCACGGTTTCGCAATCATAGATTAGTCCCCGCTATGATTTAATTATAATTAAATCATTGTGGCGGTATTTATAGGGTTTTGAAATTTATAGTATGCTTTGGAATATTGCTTTAGTTAGTTTTTATTGCAAAGTTAATCTTATCTGACAATTTCTGCATTGGGGTCTCACTTGCTTGTGTTAATTTAATCTGATGCAAACGTAATTTTGCTGTTGATTATTTGTCCTCGTTTGGTTTTTATTACCACAAGATACTAACTACAGGTAATAATATTTTTATAGTACATGTACTAATCTAAGTGAGATATGATTTCGGATTAACATTTCATTCTTAAGCCTGGACTTTACAAAAATTTTGTTGAACGCAAAACTAAGCAACAAAGATAATGTTTTGCAAAGATGTTTCTAAAATATCATAGTATGCTATGCTATGTATTAAATTGTATTTTTGTATAATTTTAAAATTAATGGACTACAGTAAAAATATTAGAATTATATAGTATTTTAATGTGGTAGTATTCAAATCTTCCAATATTGGGCGTAGAAAGTTTTATTTATGGTTTAAAATTTATCTATACATTCTGAGTGAACTAATCTCAGGGATAAAAATACCAATCCAAATTTGTGTCCAATGTAAGTGCAGTCATAACTCTTAATCAAATCCAAATACACCGATCATGTCATGTGCTGTATATATAGTATATAGGTATATGTTCCATGTCATAACATCTGTTTCCACATACCTCATGCCGTCAAAGCCATCATCGGATCCATTGATGGTCAGCACCGGGGCCCGAGCGTATGCTTTAGCAACGCGTCGGTTCCTCTCGAAGACTATGACCTTCGCCCAGATCTCGTCGTCGATCTGCGTCCACTTATCTAGGACCTCCTGTATGTGTTCCTGTTGAAAGAAAACAATCAATCAGTATATTGTAAAAGCAAATGCAGGGATTTATGATTTCGAATCATCATAAGCGGGTTTTTATTTACTAGGGTTGATTTCTCTAACTTTATCTATTTGTTTTTCCAATTTTGAATACATTTAACAGCCATGATCTCGATAGGATCATAAGTAGTCATCGCTTTGAAAATAGCTTTGGAAAACCCTTCACTAAGGTGCAGTTGGATCCATACATTCAACCGTTATATTAATATTTCAATCGACGTTAAAGAGTTCTCGGCCGTTACGCGAATTGAAATTTCCGTCGACGATATGTATAAGTACAGTATAGCACTTAAATAATTTATTCAATATTGCAAACAGACAAAATATGGAACAGAACTTGCGCAAGAAACCACCCTTTAGCATGCTTCAAATTTTTGTAAGAATTTGTATCGTAACTATTTTTTTATAAATGCAACAAAATTTCAGCATCACCAAAAATAAAACATTGCTTGTCATTTATTTCAGAATTATTATTACAAACCGTACTCCATAAACTGACCTTGAGTTAGCGTTAATTTTGTAAGAGATTACCAAAGTTTAGATATTAATTCTCGTGTGGCAACACTGACGCAACAGACGACATCGGACCTGCGTCTACGCAGCGAAACTGTCATGCTCTAGTAACCCCACTTCCAGTGTGTATGGCCACTTGGAAGGTGTTTGTGGATGATGATGGGGCAGATATGTTCATAGACAGGTAATAAATGTAGAATAATAAAGAAAAGTAAAGAAAATGACTCTATAACAGTTTTTGAAAACAAGAGTACCTTTGACGTAGGTTCAAATATTTACGCTGGTAAGGTTTTCTTAGCAGAAGAGCTAGCGTTCGGTATTATAAAATATTATAATACGAGTAAAACATATATACTTCCGAGACTTACAGCCAGATTTTACAGCCTTGAAGAACCTTATTCTTTCGGTGTGTTCCGTCAGGTGCACATGAGAGCCATTTCCAACCTAAGTTTAGCATACCTATTTACTAGACCGACAATATCGTCGCTGATCAGGCGAGATATTTGGTCAAATGCTATACTAACCTGGGAGTCTAAAAAACAGATTTTTACCATAAACCTATAGGCATCGGATGGCGACAACATCACTTTGAATTATACATAACGTGCGGCGTTTCTATCTACCAACACTGAAATTTAAATCGTATGATCAGGGACATTGGCTTCTTTCCAAACAAACATTAAATTTCAACAATTTGGACGAGCGTAACCGTGTAAACATCTGTTTTTGCACTCAACTATACAAATTGCCGTTTTTGCTATTAAAAAACTGGTTCTAAGCGAACCGTTACTTTTTGCAAAAAGTTCGGAAATTTTGTGCGCTAGGGCTGGCAGTTTTTGAGTTACGTAGAGCTACAGTTTGAATTTTAATTATTTAGCACCTTTCACGATTATTATTACATTCATATTTTACCATAATTTGTAAATTAACAATGATCATATAAGACACATTCGAAAACCATTTTACTAAGTACAAAATCCAAACATTAATAATCCGTAAAAATTGTATTTTTCTAAAAGGAAGTGTTATTAAAAATCTATTTATTTTTTAATTTGTAAATTATTTTTTATCGAGCTAAATACCTTTGTTGACAGTAGTTAGTTGTTAGCAGTAGTTTTTTGTTAGTAACTATACTAACAATAAACTATTGCTGACTAGATGTTCTATAATCTACAACCCTTGGGCATAGATTAGTTTTTTGGCAATTAATCAGGAGCTCCGACAAAATTTTAACTAGGTGGTAGGACTAATTCTCCTGCGAGTATCCATCTGGGTTGGTACCACCGCTTTGCTCGTGAAGTCTGTCACCAAGCAATAATGTGCAACGCAACGACCAGCTCGTCACATTATGAAATATAATTTAAATACAACATGCCCCCAAGGACCCAATGTTCAAGTAGTTAGTTTCAACACTTATCGACTCAAATTATATAACTACTCCAGAGGTTGACACATTTGCGCCGCTTGACATAATAATGAATGGATAACACGTTCATATGAACATACAAAAATTGCTTCTTTAGTAGCCCGTAGTATAGGTAGTTGTGGCAGCCCTAGCAATTAGCTTAAACAAAAAAATAACATACCGCTTTGCCTATGCTACAGTCTCAGTTATGTAACTGCAACCTGTACCGTATTCGTTTTATTCTTATTTCCGGTTTTATCCGAATGATGGTGAATTTACTTTCGGTTTTGTTTTTAACGTTGGATTACAGTTATTACTTTATTCCACGGCAATTTCGTTTAGCTCATCTTTTGAGCTGTGAATTGGTTTATTGACTTTCAATTTCAATTTATGATTGGAGATTTATTTGAATGGTTAACAAGATTGGTTTATTTTGCATCATTCAAAAGAAATATATTTTTTGTTTCTATTTGGTTTTTATTTTTAAGTGTTGATATAGCTTTGCTTTGATAAGAAGAGTACTAGTACCAATTTCTAGAAATAGAGATGATATAATATAGGCGGGGAGATATGGAGGTAGCTGGCACTGCAAGTCAGTAAAGCTACATAGAGTTTTGTGCTGTTCCAGCCCTGTTGGCATACGGTGTATCTCAAATTAAGTTCGCTTTCTTAGTTTATATCATTGAAATAGGAGCTTCTTGGACTAATGGCTATCTACACTTTAAGTTTAACCGGATTAACTATGTACAGCCGAGTTTCGCGTCAGATTCCCAACCGACTGCATATATAACAATGACAATAAACTATTTTTCGATAAAGTATTAAACGAAGGTAAAAAAATTAAATTCCACAATTACCAAAGATAAACATCTTAAATTTCAGTAGAACATAAAGTAAATCGAATAAAGTAAAATTACCTACAACGTAGTCTAGTGACACAAGAGATTAAGCAACCGTTCACTCATATCCATCTAAGCCCATATTCCAATGCACTCAAAGGACTTGTGCAATAATATATAGCACCGTAACAGATTATAAAATATAGCTTTCACTTCATTAGTCTATCTGTGCATAGTCTAATCAGAATCTGTCATAGTTGCCGTGGTCATTCTATGCATAACGCTTGATGAATGTGCCTAATGATGTGGAAGCGGGACGGAAGTCAAGACTGCATTAAGGTATTCTATATTCCACAACACAAGACACAGAGGAACGTGAATCTGCGCTTATTTAAAGACCGGTAAACGAGTGTAACTGCGTCACCGTATGTTGAAGAATAAAATTTATAACAAGTTTTGCGATTTTATACAAAAATGGTGGCCAGCCAAACAAATGTTAGAATATTATTTTGTGTTTTACTTTTATTAAAGAAATTTTGTTTTATTTTGTTTTTTGCCGTGAAGAATTGGCTCACTGTTTTGTAATGCTATTTCCTATGAAATGTGTTTATACCGGTTGATCTTCCTTAAGATTAAATAAATCGAAGCTTTAGCATTTAGTATTTTTTTCCTAAATAGAAAACACACACAGATATACCGGTGGAAAAAATCATCCTTCTTTAATTGACACATGATTGCAAAGTGAAGAACCAGCTTAAGGATAAATTCATATCTTTGGTGCATCACAATACTGTTCCAATAAATAAAATGAGTTCCACACGATAAAATCACGACAAACTGCAAGTTTTGTCGAAACATAAAACGCCAAGTCACAAACAAGACCGAAGCATTGCAAAATCAAGACTCACAGTCCACCACTAAAACTTTTGCTAATGTCCAATTCATGACATGATCTTTGCCATAATCTAGCTCACATTGTTGATCAGTCTGTTTGTGTTATTTGTACTGAATATGCCTCGTTAGCTTACGTTTTGTATTTATTCGCAAATGCGCTGGACAAGTATGTCATGCTGCCACAGTTACAGCAGTCAGTTGGAGTTATGCTTGATCATTGGAGATGTATGGTCAATTTTCCAATGTGCATAGTTTTAAAGTGCTTGAGTGTGGTGACGTGGTTGATTCTTTGGATATAAATCATTTTGTAGATAAATGATGTTTATGTATGACGGCTTTGAGAAAGAAGAAACAAAATAATGAAGCACTATTTTCTTTGACGTGCCAAAGAATAAAATGAAATCCAATGTCGTGTTTTATATTAAAAATATCCAAGCCAAGCTCCTTGTAGACTTAATCTACTGTTTAGCAAACAAGAGGTTATGGGAGCGGTTTTTATTAATCATATATTGCGATGACAACACACCTGATTTGATTTGCAAATTTTGTACTAAGATAATGCTTTATGTTTTATTGAAGAATTTGTCAATGTAAACAATGTTTGGAGAACTGTACCTTCCACATATTTTACACAAGGTCAACTAATATTTGTTTAAAAAAATAACTGCACACGTAGATGTAGATACGACGAACCACAAATTTTACGCGTTTCATATGTTTGAGTCAAACGCTTATACTGAAGTATGAATCTCTTAAAATATTATACTACTTACAACAGCTTTAAATAATCTTCAATACAAATGGTTTTCTTTCTCTCGACACAAATACGTAACATTTCATTACAAGTTAGCAGTGACCAAGGCTGACCACACCACGCCTCGGTCGCCTTACTCGATTTATGTCTCGGACGCCGTCCACATTTTTACCACCTACTACCACTACTATCTTGCATCTCGTTATCTCGATTCTTGTTGTTTCTGTTTACTTAGGTAGAAAAATATTTGAAAACAAGCCTCTAGTCGGCGTGTTTTGTTTTCTCTTTTTAACATTCTGCAACATAATCGATGTATAGGTAGGTACATACCTAATTATATTGTTTTATGTATTTTACTCTTAAATTCTAATACAGAGATGTGCTTAAACAGTGTATATTGCTATTGAGTTCATAGCTGGCATAATAAAAAAAATGGTAGGTAGTTATTTCAGTATGTGATCATCACCTGTCATCCTACACGGCCTGCGATGTCATATCTTCTTCGAATTTTAGCTTTATGAATGATACACTTATCTTAGATTTGAAATCTCACCGAAGTTTTAAATTCTGCAATAATATGCTGCAATTATTAATGCAATAATAATTTTGTATGAAAAAACTACCTGCTACCCTGTCTTAGCTTAATTCTCGTGTGTGGGTTTTAATTTTATTTTTCATTCAGGCACTAATGGTTTCATAAATAAAATGGCCCAAATTCAACAACTGTTTCACCTATAATTAGAGCACTTTGGAACCAGTTTTGTATTTTATTTTAATAATAAAAACGCATTGAAGATTTATTAAAAGGGCTTGCCTTTCAAGGGAGATTCAATAGAATGATAAAAACAGCGTTGTCATTTGACTTAAGGAAAGCACGGCACAATGAAGCTGTGGACAAATTGTGTTTGACATTTTTAATTTTATCTGCCCCCCTATTCGCTAACTTTTACATTTCTAGTGATCAACCGAGTCTGGTTGTACACCGACATTTGATGTCAACTGATTTATCATAACTTTGGTATTGCGTATCACATTGAGTGGATAACTGGTTATAGTGACTAACGGTGTCTTTCAGGACGTCACTAGCGCAACACTATTTTTCATCGACTATTATACGACTAAGTTGTTTAATGCTTTTTGAGGGTTATGCGTGTAACATTTTGAGGACATTTCATTTTAGACGGTATACAGATAAAGTGGCGGTAAAATAAAATCACAGACTATACTATACGTATGTATGGTAAAATATATGTAAACTCTTTGGGTAAAATTCATAGGAATTCATTACGTAATCTTCATTCGAGCACCATTCTATTAATTACCTACTGCTAAAAGTTAATCAAGTCAAATCAAATCAAGTCGTTTATTTGCTAGTATACATGTTAGCGCATATATTTGATCTATGTATTCAACCTGCAGGCAGGTGTGCAAATATTGTTAGTAAAATATTACAAATTTGGTGAGAGTAAATAAAGTAAGTATGTTATGATACCAAATTAATAAAGGAGGCAAATTTAAAATCTATAGAAATAAATAAAATTCAAGTGTCTGTATGTAATATCATAATAACAGCTTTTTACTAAATGCATATGAAATTATATACGGTACCCACAACAAATCAACCATATTAAAAAATTTTGTCTGTTTGTTCCGGTTAATCTCCGAAACGGCAGGACCGATTTTGACGAGAATTTTACTGGCAGATAGCTGATGTCAGGGGCACCTTAGATGCTCAAACAAACGTACGTTTGCTTGAGCGTCTACGGTGCCCCTTACAAGGAGTAACTTAGGCTACGTGGGTGAAGCCGCGGGGCATAGCTAGTATTATCTAAAATTATTCTTTATACTATTGGATAACGAGACGAGCGGGTCCGTTGCCTGATGGTAAGCATAACGCTTGCCCTTAAAAATTGCAGTGCCACTCAGGACTTTGAAACACAGACCAGCGCAGCACTGCAGTGCGCTCGTTACCCTGAGACATGAGGTATTAATTGTCAGCATAAGCCCAGTATATTCACTGGCTACTTTGTTCATCAAACGGGAACATAGTAATGTTTGCACATTACTGCTTGGTGGCAGACTACACGAGCAAAGTAGTGGAACCAACCTAGACGGACACTCGCAGAAGACGTAGCCCTACCATCTAATCATAAAATATATAGCAATGAACACTCCAGCATCACAATCACAACAAAATCGTTGTTGTCGATCGACGGTGTTAATCACTCGAATTTATAAAACACTGCTTTTGGATAGTGTCTTTCACAAACCTCGGTGATTAACACATTTGATGTCAACCGAGTTATCAACCGAGATACGGAATAACCCTGCTGGTCAATATTTATTACGGACGTTAGGCCGCTGTCATGGTCATTATAAGTTTTTTTTTTAATTTAGAAAACACAAAAATGTTTTTGCTATTATTTAATCAGCGCTTCCTTTTTTGTTCCATTCTTTCCTTTCTGTCTGAGAAGTGAGTCTAAAAAAGAGAAGATAAAGGCCGAATGAGTTTGTTGTAGACTAACCGAAGTATGAAATGAAAGTAAATGAAGAAATTTTTACTACATTTACTAACTTCATACAGATCGCTGATGACGAAAAGCATGCACAAACGCAACATGTCGATGGTTTATCACGAATTATTAAGCAATTGATCACATAACTGTACTGCATTATATGAATACGTCGACCATATACGGAGCAGATTCGATTGCGCAGCGAAGGTCGAAACTACAAAAGAATTCATACTTCGCGCCTGGTGCTGCATTTTTGAAATTTAATTGTTAGAAAACATGTTTCCTTAACATGGAAATTAGTTTGTTGGTGTGAGTACAGAATGTTGTAATCGTTGAAATAGAGCAAATAGGTACGTTTATGTTATGCATTTTACAATATCATTAGCAATCCGAAATGGCAATTTGGTATAATATATGAAGAGTAAGATACGTGTCTAGGACCGACAATATAAGTAATAAGGATAGCACACAGAGGTTGGAAGGATTTAGTTTAGTGGATGAAGAGGCAATAATTTTGGATTGTGGATTGTTGTGGATTAATTGTGGATTGATGTAAATTCATGAATAAGATCATTATGAGTAATTATTATCGGTTTTCAAAAACAAAACATTGATTGTTCAAATTCCTGAATGAAAACATACAATTTTTACTTATACTAGCCGTATAATGCTAAATAGCCAAATAGCATCAACATCAATACAGCATTGGTAGGTACATCTAAAGAATTTAGTTATATTTTCGTGGTTTATAATAGAAGAGGCATCCTAATGCGTCTTCTATTATAAACTATCTATCTATATACATTTGGCTAAAGTTTCTACATCTGTTTATAGTATCTTCCAAGACGTTTACAACTTGACGATCATGCAATCGTTTATTTGGGTATAACTTTATGGTAATGTGAATAGAGAAGATTTGGCATTGACTTTAAAGAGAGCCATTAGATGTCTTTGAAATCCTAAATGAGTTATTTATGTTAGGTATGTCTAAATTGAGTGTTACAGAGGATCTTGCGGCCGTTTTTGGTATTGATGACGTTATTTGCAATAGTCACACCTGTTCACAATAACCGATACTACCTTTTGTTAGTGACAGGACTAACTCTTCTGCGAGTGTCCATCTGGGTTGTTACCACCGCTTTGTGAGTGAAGTCTGCCGCGAAGCAGTGATGTGTAAGTATTACTGTGTTCCGGTTTGATGAGCAGAGTAGCCAGTAAAATTACTGGGCTTATGAAACTTAATACCTAATGTCTCAGGGTAGTGCACTGCAGTACCGCGCAGGCCTTTATGTTTCAAAGTTCTGAGTGGCACTGCAATTGTTATGGGCCGGCGTTATGCTTACCATCAGGCAAATGACCAGCTCGTCTCGTTCCAAATAGCATAAAAAAACATATCATGTAAGAAAATCTCATAGCATTCATTGCGTGAATCTTTGAAACAAAACAAAAATTGAGACCAAAATGCGTACGTACTGGCTACTAAAAAAATAATCTATACCTTTATCGCAATATGCGTTGTCAATTTTGCCCCCTTTAAAAGTCTTTAAAGACCTTTAAAGTAGACTAAATACTTAAAAATAATTCCGCATACTAACACATTTTGTACAAGCAAAATACCTACAGTACCGTGACAGGAATACAAATTCTATGTTATGGTAATAAAGCACATTATGCAGTGCTGAGATAGAGATCTACATACGCAAGTAACAGTAGAACGGCCTTGCAGGGTCATATTTCCGCCGTCGGCATTCTTGGATTGACTGGTCCCAATACTTAATTATTGTAATAGAATTAGTAATTTGTATCGTAGAATAATAAAATTAGATGTATACAAATAAATAAAATTGAAGTGTCTGTTTGTAATATCAAAATAACAGCTATTCACCAAATGCATATGAAAGTACGTACGGTACCTATAACAAAACAACCATTTTTAAAATGTTTGTCTGTCTGTCTGTCTGTTTGTTCCGCGTAATCTCCGAAACGGCTGAGCCGATTTTAACGGGACTTTCACTGGCAGATAGCTGATGTTTCACGGAGTAACTTAGGCTACTTTTATTTTAGAAAAAGAATTAGGGTTCCGCGCAAAAAAATTAAAACCATGAAATCCAATATCTCCGCGCGGGTGAAACCGCGGGCAGCAGCTAGTTATAAATATGTGTTACTTGAGAAGTATCTACTTGACAATAAGCTATAAATTATGGCGTAGAAGAATAGGTATGGCATAAGCTACTTTTTTAAGATAACATCGAGATTCACGGCGTAGTATAGCTATTTTGATCAGCAGTTTCTTTAGTTTTACAGCATCTAGCGAAGTTAATTTTAAACATGTGAACTGCAGCTTTTACGTCGATATTTCAGAAGAGAAGGATATGCATCAGACGTGAGAGTAGTCTAGATACTTTGGGGGTCCTTTTTAAACTCTTTTCATGCTAATCAATACGATTTTCATTTGTTATTTGAGGTTATATAATCAACTAATACGTTACTTGGGTATTAGTAAAACACGTATCAATTGTGTCGACTCCTAAGTTACGATGCCCAAAAAGCTATAGAAATCGTAGACGACATTTATCTGTTTACGGAGAATGGAGATAAATGGACCGTCTCGGGTCAAATGTGTACTTTTATCGATAAATAAAATTGACTATTTAATAAACGTTAAAAATTTCACTGCATTTGTATAAAACTTTCATGTATCATTTTTACGCTGTTGTCAATGTCACATTTGTTAAAAAGTTTTGTTCACCGTCACTAATTCTCAAAATATTTTGGTTCTCACTTTAAATATATTTTAGAGTAATAATAGCTTTGTGAGAGATTCTTTTGAATAATCTTGTTCCATTAATAACACAGATAATAAATCATACTTTTAGTCCGACGGGTTTTTTACTTTCAATTTAATGTTCCTGCGATTGGTTCTTTTTGGGTTACCTTTAAAACCTTTACCGTTTGGGACTCGATCTTTGATAAAATGCTAATAATATAGGTATCTGCAGCTTCTTTCTTCAAAACCTAAAATATGGTACGACGAATAATAGAAATCTCGTCATATATGTTGATATGTATTATATTTTAACTTAAATCTTCACTCTAATTATATATTTTCAGGTCCTTAATTTTTTTTAAATAAAATTATAACATTGTAGCTTCCAGCACATATAGTATATCACATAGTTACCGAATTTGTGATCAAGTACATAGTTGTCATACATTTTTTTAATCATTGAAATGTAAAAAATCTGACGGTATCATCTAAATTACGATTGGATGATAAAAAAACATTGAATTCTAGAAAATTTAGAACCAGTATCTTTGTTAAGTTTTTTTTTTTTTGTGAATATGATTTTTTTTCTGTTAGTGTGAAGTAATTATGTATTGTGTTTCATGCAACTACCTCATTCTGTAAAAGTTCTAAGTAACGGAATATTTACACTCAACTATAACTATTGTTATGGGCCGGCGTTATGCTTACCATCAGGCAAACGACCAGCTCGTCTTTCTATCAAATAACATAAAAAAACGATACAAAACCATAAGCCTCAATTTTTTTAGACTTCTGATTCCTAGACTCGAAAACCTACTTATAGATCAAGATCTATATAAATAACCATTTGACGTTATTATACTACCTTCTTTACATAAACATTATTAAATTGCATACCACCGTTAGTTTACTTCAATAAACAGTGGCTAAGTGGAGCAACCTTGATCATCTCTTGATGACCTTTGTATGCAATACCAGTTTAGCGTGGTGAATGGCAACTGACGTCTCACCAGAGCAGCGGCGCAAGTACGGATCTATTCGGGTCGATAATATTCGATAAAATTGACAGTTCAAATCGATAAGGTGGGATTTATCGAGCCTCGAAACAATCGACAAAAGTTATCGAAAAGCTAGGTCGAATCCAAAGAGAATATAGAGCTACTACAATACTTTACGATCAGACTTCGGTACTCGCAACATTCGATAATATTGTCGAGTTTTTCGGTTCGACAAATTTATCGAACCGACTTCCGTACTCGCGCCGCAGTGCAGGTAACTGTCTTTGTATACTAGATTATGGCACAAAGCTTAGCAACTAAGTAAGTACGAACCATTTTTATGGACATGATCTAGGTCATTGTTAAAATGTTTTAAGCCTTTTCTAAGGTAGGTTCCTATCGAGTGATCTTTAGTGCTCAATTCACGTACATCATGCTTATTTGGTTAGTGATTTCATTTTGTTGATTTTATCTCGATACAGTAAATCATTTTTACGTTAGATCATGTTTCTGGTAAGATTTCGATGTTACGTAGTCTTTTATCAGAAGATTATTTGACCGATGAAATAGATTAAACTAAAAACGTTTCATCGGGTTTAAACGGGTGCAGGCACGGGACAAGCGGATACCAGTACAAATTAGAATTTCCTTCTTAAAAAATGCGCAAGCATGCAAAAGAAAACCTCACCGTATACTTGATAAACTTATAAATTGTCTTAGAGCTAATAAATCTATAGACTAATCTAAAGCACTTGATAGGTCAACACAACAATTTTGACGGTATACGCATTCAAAATTAAGTGTTATATTTTGTATGTATGTTAGTCTATAAGGTATTTATTCTATGGGCCCGCTACGATGTAGTGTGGCCTGAAATAAACGTATTATTATTATTATTATTAAAATCAAAAGAAGCGGTTACCAATATTTATTTATTTTTTAATTTATTTTATTTTATTTTGTGTAGTAGTAATAAGTGAGTGTAATACTATGGATCGTGTGTCTGTAATAAAGAATTATTATTATTATTATTATAATGCGAGGGAAGGAAAAGTCAACAATACACTAAAATCTATTTTTATTTATTTAACTTTACGTATAGTTATTTTTCTATTTTTAAATCTCTAACCCAACGCAGTCAATTCATTTAGCAATCTTAATAAGTCAGACTGACCTTTGACAATTATTGTAAGAAGCGATTCACGATTTTAAAATAAATAACATAAATTCCTCGACTCTGTCGCTTTTAACTATGGGATCTCTTACCCAGTTACCTACCTAAAATACCAATTGAAAGTTCTCTTGGAATTATGTAATTACTATACGTTCTGCCCGCGGTTTTCACCCACACAGGAACCGTACATTTTTCCGAGATAAAAAGTAGGTAGCTTACTCTCCGGTCCATAAACTATATTCTATGCCAAAAATCACGTCGATCCGTTACTCCGTTACTGCGTGAAAGAAGCTAAGCCCAGTAATTTCACTGGCTACACTGCTCATCAAACCGGAACACAGTAAGCTTGCACACTACTCCTTGGCGGCAGAATTCACGAGCAAAGCGGTGGTAACAACCCAGACGGACACTTGCAGAAGAGTCCTATAAATTGTACCATTTAATTTTGGTTCTCAATTATATTTATCTTCTAAAGAATCTGCAGTAAAACAATACAGCAGATCTTAGATTACGTTAATCAAGTGTATGATAGATAGCCCAATAGAAGCATCTAAGTAGTATCTAGGTATCTAGGTAGTAAGAGGTAGTCCTACCACTAACAAAATATAATCACATTTAACCTTGTGTTTCCAGCCTTTTAATTATCCATTAAGCGCAATATCTTAACACTAATGTGCTAACGCGTGCCATTTGCATAATCGACTAAATTGAACATGTGTACCCTAACTGTATCTCCGACAGAATCGGTACGATGTCATCATACTCCATTTGAAAAGACAAGCCCATTGAAGGGTCTTCACATCATTACACGTTTACAGGTGTTAAGCCTATGAATAACACATCAAATCTTCATTTACTCAATCCTTGGGCATTGAAAATTCAATCTTGTGTGTAACAAAATAGAGAAGATGTATCAAATGTTGGTCAGCATGGCTAAAGTGGTGGGAAGTCATGTTGTCTCTCGGACATTGTCACGTGTCAACTTTTACAAATGAGTCAATGTGTCTAGTGATGGATGGATTCTATAGAAAAAGGAATGTTTCGAATAGCTACGCTGGTTACTACGAACAATTATATTATCAGATGTACAAAATAATCCAGGTATCTTGGAGTGGTGATATCAGACATTTTACCTTATAGCAGCTGAATAGCAGTTGAATGTAATAGTTCAAACTTCAAATCTTATTTCTGTGCAGTTTGAAATGTACACCGAGAATCAGGGGTGTGAATTAATATAAAAAGTTAATACTTTGGAAAGTTTTCATGTAACTTTAACCACATTTTGACTTCCAGTCATGAAATCTTACTTAATTGAAATTATTTTCAACTCGTAGTAAATGTTAAAGTTATATTTGATGTGATATTGCAACAAAAGTTCTATTATTAAAAAAACCTTTTTGTTTTTTTAAATATTAATATACAAGTTGTTATGAACATATGATTAAGTTTTTCAGCAGGCCGTGCTGCTAGTTCCGTATTTGTTAAGTTCTAAAAAAGTTTGTACCTAATCAACCAATTTGGCACTTGACCAACTTTTTGTCCTGATTTGCCGAAAAAAACATATATTCATCATTAAAACAACAGCTTTTTTATTCTTCGTTTATAGTCTATCGTATAGCTAATAAAAGATAAAGATTATTCGTCTCAACACCCATCGTTCTTCCTGAATTAAAGTGACGAGGAAAGAATATAACAAAATAATGCAAAATTCGCGTGTCTGTCTTTTTATTTATTTGCAATTAATATCCATATAAATTAAAGGTCTTCGGGCGACCTACAAAATCCGACAATCAAGGCTGACCTCTTGTCAAAAGAAAGAAAAAGTTATACCTAAAGAACACACAACATGTGTCGGGTACTGGAGGGTTTTGATTGTCTCCTGGACTTTTAAGACCAAATCCAAAATAGCTATGTTGGAGATTGATTTTCATTTAGTGCACTGGTATCTTCATTTCTGAACCTTTACACAACATACACTCAAAAACAAACAATTCTGTCTTCCAGAAATGAAGACACCAGTGCTCTAGATGAAAATCGTCCTCTCGAATCGTGTGAAAATCAGTTCGCACGCATTATGAACACGCACCACAGTCGTGAGAGAAAGCAGGTATCTTACGTAAATTGAACATATCACCAGCGAACCGTATTTAAAAAATATTTCAACAAGGCGAGAAAAAGGCCGAAAGCCTTTACTTAAATTGAAAAACTGTGGAAACAAACACAAAACTCTAATAATACACCTTGTAACCCATTTACAAAAAAGAAACAGTAACACAGTTTAAATAAGTAGATACAAGCTATCAATCTTTATACGGAATACCTCATCTCAATAATAGTTGCCGAGAAAAAACCTGTAGTCCATAAAAGCATAGACTACCGCAGTTATATATAACTTTATGAACGATAATATTGATCTTAGAGTGCAAAAGATAAGGTTCAAATTTAGGTGCAGATAAAATGGCAAGTATAAAAGCTGCAGGACAGGACAGGTGCGTGAAAACGAAAGTTGTTCTCTTCCTGCTCACCCGTTCGCCTCGGCTGATCCCAGCTGAGCGTAGTTGTAGGTACGGATACTTAGACTTCGAAACAAGGACGTTGCGAGTGCAATAATAGATCAATGCAAAAGATAAACTGGCAAAAAAACTTGCGATAAAAATAAATTACCTAACATAGTTTTTGTAATGATAATTTGATCGCTGGCCATTACGATGAAGTGTATAATTTTATTTCAATTAAAAAAATCGGAATCGGCGTTTGTATCGAAATACATTTACGTATTACTAAACAATTAAATCATTTGAGACGTATAGTCGTACCCCAAAAAATAAAAATACAAGTTAATTTAATAAAAGTTACATAAATAAAAAACACGACTACCTTAGCTAGTGTCACTCGGGATGATGTAAGGATTCTAACAATACGTCAAACATTCAAGTCTGCAACTGTTGCAAAGTTAATAAAGAAACTCATATACATACATGAACCCTAAAATATTACACTCCTTTTTTGTGCAGACATATAATAACGTCTTAATGGAGGTCCTAATTGGCGTGAAGTTTCCACAGACAGTTGAGCAAAATTGATTAATAAAAAAGAAGAATATATTTTAGCAACAGGTTTTTATGACTGCATGGCACTAACGAGATGAATGGAAGAGTTTGTAGTTAAAATCGACGACTTTCACTCGAACGGAGCAGACGCTAAAAAGTGAAACTGAAATCGACGTAGGCACGCGGAATGTCGGCTAACTGCTATAATCACGATGTAAATAGATAAGGAAACGTTAAAAGCAATATTCATAATAATGAAAACGCTGATATATAAATACCAGATCACTTTGAATCAAATTTGACATAATTTTCAAAACGAGCTTTGAACCAATAAACATGTTGAAGTCAACGAAATAGAAGCAAAAAGTGAAGGAGATAAAGATAAAAACTACAACTTTGCAGAAAATGGGATATAAATAAATAATTTAGTAAAGTATCCTCGTTGCCATTACGAGCCCCACGACTTTGGAATAAAGCTAATTGCAATTATCGTATCTCGAATACTTCAAAGGTGAACTTTCAAGAGGTCGAAGTTTATGTTAAATGTCGATTGCCTGTTTGGCTTAAATTGAACGTCAATGGTCGCCTTTGTATATTTAAGGATGGTATTAGTAATTTTTTTAAAGTAATGCAGGTTGACGACCCTACTAAAAATATTGTAGGTATCTATATTTTGATAAACCAGTCTTTGATTTATTTAAAGATGCAAATCATTTAAGGGTCGGTATGATGAGTAATGAAAACAGTCAATAAGTGTAGCTATATCATAATCAAGACGGTGTGCTTAAATTCAAAATACTTTTGTCAGATTCATTTTGTTTGATGGACAAATCAGAAAATATTCTCCATTAGTGATTGTTTTATAATTGCTGTCTGGCCAGTGTCTGTTTATGCGAGGACATTATGAATACCGTCTATTGTCCTATTTAAGTCATCAGGCCAATTTTTTTTTAGAGCTGCTTCCACTTTTTCACTTTATTTTCATAAAAAACTATGTCAACAATCTGTATCATCATTTCTCACAGCATCATCATCATTAATAATAGCACCATTATCATTTGAAAACATCACTTGATAATCTTCAATTACGCTACCACGTTACTGCTGACCTTTTATAACGTGTTATTATATGACACGCAACTCAATATCATCTATTATTCGTATGTCAGTGACAACTTCAGTGTTTCGTAAACCATGTGCGCTTGCAAAGTCCGAGTTGCATAATTTTTCTATGTAAATGTCAAATATTGACCCGTGGTACGGTGGATCTGCCACTTGTCTTTGTATTACAATGATAAAATGGGTATGCAGCTCAGTTCTGTATGCAATGGCGATCTTTTTAGATGCTTTGATTGATTTGGGAAATAATCGCGTATTGAAATGATTGTTGATGAGATGAGTGATAATAACTTTGGTTTTGGATGCAATGATAGCTACACAATGTATTGCTACTAATGTAATGAATACTGAACTTTGGGTTTATAGGTCAAGATATTGATGTTTGATAATATAATTACAGATTTTAATTCGATGATTATGTATTAATATTTAGTAGTACTTAGGTTATTCTTTGAATAAATAAAGAGTTTCTCATCATACGATAATCGTATAGCGAAGCAAAAAATTGAAAGAACATATTATAGGTAAGAATTATTATTAAAATATGCACATGTTTTCACTTTCGTCGTATTCTGAAGATTACTGTACCCTCGTCACGAGACAAAATCGTGATGTTATGAGCGAGATGGTATCTCAATTAAACTGTCTACTACAATTTCAGTCAAACGTACTAATTGTACTTTGAGAAACTTGGTTACACAAAGAAAATAATATTACACAATAATATTTTTGGTAATAATAAAAATTTCTTTGTCATTATTTTTTACTTTACTTAAATATAACATTGAAAGCAAGTCATTTGGATGACTTGCTATCAAATGACTCGTACCATCGCGTGAAAAATGTTAATTCATACTTGGCCGATACAATGGACACTTTCTAGTCCTTGTCCGGTCCACTTTTGTCCTATCTTCGAGTAAAACACATCGTTACATATTTAGACATTCCTCATTTTAGGGGTTTTCGGTTATCGTGTACCTTACACCACATATAACCTAATAATGAAATTAGATAACAATTAATAGATTGTATATTATAAAAGAAGATGTATTTAAAATAGTCGAAGTCACAACATTGAACAAAAATGAGCTGACAATGAAAATGACAGAAATAATGTCTGTAAATTAGTCAAGAAGTGATCTCCAGAAGGAATGTCATTCAAAGAAGAAGTTGAAGTTGAAGTTGAAGGAATGTCAGTACTCTTTAAAATGTAAGAGTAGAATTATAAAGTAACCAAAGATTGGCCACACTTTAAACCAAGAGATAAGATATTAATAAGCACCGATTATTTTGTCTCAAAATCGGCAACTTGTCAAACGGGTGTGCGTTGAACAACCGGTGTCGGGTTGCGGTTGCGACAGAGCTATTCGGTGCGTGAACGGCGGTAAAAGGACGAGGTTCATAACTTTACGATCAGTAGGTATATATATAAGTTAGTATTTTCATGTGGATCTTAAATACAAACTTTACCTGATGACGGCAGTTAGAGATAATTCCAACCAGATAAAGGGCCTTTTGAAAAACACTAAACTAAAACTGAAGGCTAAACCTCCGGAAAAAAATGTTGCAAATTTCGAACCCGAACCGATAATTAATTAAGACTTGGAGATACTACCGAGTCAACATCAAAAAACAACTAATCAAAATGAAGGGGCACTAGGCGGTAACATTATAAATAGGTACCTGCCTATGGATTAGTTTTTAGAATCATAAAAACAACAGGTTTTTATTCCAAACAAAAAATACATGTCCAAAATGGTAATCACACTTGCAACAACTTTAAAGAAATAAGCGTTTTCACGGAATAACCACGACCTCGGACTACATCTGAGAGGCTATTTCTTAATCCTGAACGCATTTGAGAGCCTTGGTATTAAACTGAAAAGCTAAGTTCAGTGCAGGTTCAAATCGTGACTAAGTTTTTAATTTAAGTAAGTATGACTTAGATGCTTCTATTGGGCTATCTATCATACACTTGATTAACATAATCTTAGATCTGCTGTATTGTTTTACTGCAGATTCTTTAGAAGATAAATATAATTGAGAACCAAAATGAAATTTTACCATTAATAAGACTCTTCTGCGAGTGTCTGTCTGGGTTGTTACCACCGCTTTGCTCGTGAAGTCTGCCGCCAAGCAGTGATGTGCAAGCATTACTGTGTTCCGGTTTGATGCGCAGAGTACCAAGTGAAATTGCTGGGCTTATGGAACTTAATACCTTATAATATCTCAGGGTAACGAGCGCACTGCAGTGCCGCGCAGGCCTTTGTGTTTCAAAGTTCTGAGTAACACTGCAATTGTTATGGACCGGCGTTATGCTTATTACCATCAGGCAAACGAGCTCTCCTCGTTGTCATATAGTATTAAAAATATATTTGTTTGTACCTGCTTAAAACAGATTGATATATAAAAAGCCCTACTAATGCATACTGATGCTGCCCTGACAGAATAAAATATCAGGTCCAAGCTTCCAAGAAATAACAACTGGACTTCACAAAAGGATCCTTGATGACCAACGATTTTTGCTATCTCACCTTTATCGATTATGACTTCTTTTGTGCTAAAGAGTCCGTTCAGTTTATAAAATGACTTTGTAAAACGTTGAATCATAAAGGCCACCAAGGATATTTTATTGTAACAGGATCAATATACCCTACAACTTTTATTTGAGTTGTTTTTTAGCCCGTGTTGTTCCACTTCATGGAGAATACTATAACTTCCTTAATTCCTTATACTTTCCTTAATAATTAAATATTCTAATTATTAAGCTCTTTCATTAGAAAACCAACACGGCATCATTAAAAAAAATCTAGAAGGCGCCATATTCAATTTAATGTGATGTGATCCTATAACCAGCGTACAATCAAGACGCTTCCAACGATACCTCATTTGTCAAATTATGACAAGTAGTTTAGAAGTTATGAGGAAACAGAGGATATATAGCGGTTAAAATCATAACCCACTTTTTGCTTCGCCGTAGTTGAGTAAAAATTGCAATATATTGGAGTGAACGCTCATTGAAATAATTGAATTTAAACTAAGTGTATTAATAGTTAATGTTTCCACCCACATTTGAGTTGACACCCACACAAAGTCGTGTCTAGACATCTAAATGTTCTTCTATTAAATTATTAGTAATGGAATTATTTACAGTGTTTTTTATTCCAAGTGTGTCATTGCTCTTTCGTACTTTAAACTTACTGAGCCATAATAATATTGAATTGCAGCTGAAATACAATGATATGGATTAATAACTGGCTGCAGTAAAAACTAAACTCATAGTCTTCACTTCAAACAAACAAACTTCCAAATGACAAAACCACCTTTTGTTGATTGTAAATTACTCTATATCATGATTAATCCTACTAATCCTACTTAATATTATCAATGCAAAAGTGTGTTTGTTGGTTTGTCCTTCTTTCACGCAATAACGGAGCAACGGATCGACGTGATTTTTGGCGTAAATATAGTTTATGGACCGGAGAGTAATATAGGCTACTTTTAATCCCGGAAAAATGCACGGTTCCTGTGGGAACGCGGGTGAAAACCGCGGGCAGAAGCTAGTGGTATATATACCTGCTTGGACGGAATACTTTGCCTTCACTTTCTTTCATCGTACAATCTGACATTGCAAACCGCTAAGGTCAAATCTCTGGCCAGATGTTTACCGGTCAATTCGCGTTGCTTGTCTATTGTTCATCGGTCACGATCGCGCTTAATGGGTCACAATGACCGGTTCGATGCTCTAAGATTACTTCTTAGTGGTAATGGTAAAGTAAATTTTCATTGAGAAACATTTGCTTCATCTGAGATACGTAACGCTAAACCGCCAAGTGTGTATGTTTTTTGTAAAAAACCTAAACTTGAACGAATGTGATCAGTTTAACATAGACTGAGAAGAAACCCAGTAAGTGTAGTTAAAACGTAAGGCAGTTAAATAAAATGTACAATTTAATGATAAAAATATTTCGTTAAACAGGGGTCAAGTCACAGCACCTCAGCTAAACCTTTGTTTACATCTTCCATTACATAATTATCTCTCGAATGTTTACATAATGTCGTGACTGATGTAACAACCGAAACCCAAATCGAACTTTGTCTGATGACAATTGTAAATTCGTTCCAGCATTCTTATTTAACGACATAGATTCAAGTAAAGGTCATAACTTCCTACTCATCCTATAAAATGACGATATGAATGAAAGAGTCAAATATAAATTTCTAACCACAGACAACTCTGCAAATGGTATAGATTCAATTGAAAACAGCAATGATTGGAAGCTTTCACTGTCAACCGCAGTTATAATATCCGCGAAAGCTTAACAAAAACTACAAACGGAGGTGTCAACAGACAGCGAGAGCTATGACAATTGAAACCTCATTGCCTACATTATCTACATTACTGCTATATCAGCATACACTGCTGTTTCATTTACTGTAGTAATAAAAGCGATAAACTCACTGTAGTCGATGGAAATAAAACCAACGATGCTATCGAACATGTATAGGTAAATATATCGCGGTAAGTGTCATTCTTATAGACAGTTCTCACGTCCTTAATAACTGTATACATTCGGAAACTGTTACAAAAACGTAAGCGTAGACAAAGGAAAGGAAAACGTAATACACGCGGAACAACTATGGGACACAGTAGTTAAGAATTAACTTGGTTAATTTTAATTTATTAATGTTGAGATAGAATCCACTTAATACCTAATTTAATTTCGAAAATCGTCTCAAATTGTTAGATTAAAATTAATTCTTACCTAAATGTGAATATGTTTATCCACAACAAAAATTGTGGTATGTTTGTCAAGTTAGTTCGCCTGTGGTTGCAAGAGCAATTAAACTAGAACATCGACAATTTAATTTTTTGCAGCCGTCTTTTCTGCTTCCGCAGTTTCTATCTCCGTGTCGTGTTCCGCAAAATGAGTTTGGCGCACTATGATTTGTTTAGGTCTGATTTTAAAACCATAATATTTTTTTTAATAATGTTGCTTATTAGGTACAACACTAATATAATAATGACTCGTCTTTTTGCAGTTTCTGTGTGGGAACTAGGGTTTTGGATGCAGGCTGTCCCTTCTTTTGATACATGAATGCTATTAGATCCGTCTGCTTTTCATCTTGTCATAATTGCGATATTGCATGAAACACAAAATACGTAACTGGTGTCTTTATACAGATTTAAGAACATCACATTAATGCAATAAAAATGAAATTTACAAAAACAATATAATTTCCAGAAAGATACTGCATCTAAAAGTTTCCCGGATTCAACGTTAGATGTAGTGTTTGTGTAGTTAATAAAGGCTTTAATCCCGTTGAAATAAAATAATATAATGACCCACGTGGCAATGGCTTTAACAGCTGCAAACATAATACATACTTGGCTACATATACACTTTGCGGGAAAGCTGTCAGATTTCACTTTAACAAATTGTCGCAAAACGATCCAAATGGTTTCCCCAATGATCTGTCATTAAACATCATTATGGTGTAGAGTACCAAGATATTATGGTGTGGTGTGAACCGAACCATGAACGTTACAGCGTGATCGATGTGTAGAAAGCTATTTCCAATTTGCAACTATCATTCTACCTATTAGTTTGATTGCCATCTCATTAGCTTGACTGGGTTCAATGGCAGGAAGCGTGCAATTGTCAATTGTATTATTGTTGTTATGTAAGTTACGGAACAAGATGTTGAAGATATATTTTGTGTGGTTTCCGAATAATTTATTTGTATTCGATAAAAAAAATACTACTTCAATAAAGAAAATTGTATGCTAAATTAGTTACCTACCACAATGAGAGAAAAATATTAAATTAAAGCCAAAAAAGGATTTCTGTTTCTTTCAAGGTGAAGAATTAAAAAAAATGTATTATAGTAAATACAGATTCAACGCATTTTGGTCCATTCTAGAAAATCCACTGCTTTCTATTTGAGTATTAGTGTAGGTTTTCATTCTAAAATCAATTTTAGAATGAAAAAAGCTCTTCGTGTCTACGGAGTCACATAATAGAATAACTATAGAAAAATCTATCACGCCAACAAAATCTTGATTTCCTAAATCACATTTCACATTCCTTTCGCTAGGATATCATAATTTTATGCAGATGCAGGTTTCGATTATGTCATCCCCGTAACAAATGCAAACGGGCTTTGAATGCATAATTTTCCATAATTTTATCTTCAGGTCCTGTTTTTAGAAAAGGTTAGGTTAGTTGTTTACAGGATGCCAACGAAAGCAAGATGCTGTAGACAATAAGTTTAAAAACACAAATATATGAGATAGAATAATGATCAAAGACCCATTTCTGTTTATAGCTTCATAATAGGATACTCATTAATATTTTAGAAGTCATTAACAACGCAGATGAAGTTGCAAGCCATAAAAGGGATATCAATGACCTACTATCATTTGTTTTTTGATACTAACTTTTCTTTTTAATTTAACTATTGAAGCTGCTTTTGTACTGATCATAATATATGACTTAAAATTAAACTCACCTTATATAGTTTATCCTTTTGATACCACACATCTTCTTCTTCTTCTATCTGTGTGGTTGCAAATGCCTGTGTCAGGTCGTCCCGCGACCGCGATAGTATACGTCTTCTCGACACCATCTCGCCCCCCGTCACTACTTCAAACGGGCCAAGACTGAAACAAGAAGAAAAAACCATTTAAAACATTGAAAAAGCAGGAAGTTAAACAATGTTTACATTATACTAGGAAAATTTTGATTAAATTGCGTATTTTACTTTCTTTTCTATCTAATAAGAAAGTGGGTTTTTAAAAGATTTTATGTAAATAAAAAACAACAACTTAAGCTCTTTTATACTATCTTAAAACAAAAGCTATTTGTAGATAGTCAACCTATTTTGGATATCGATGATGTGTTTAAAATGCTGGCCGCGTTACGACGCTGTGTAACAAAAAATGCTATTACACAATAATAACAAACTAATAATCGATAATACATGTAGCAAATCAGAATTGCGAAAGAATGATCGATCAAATTAAAGACATAGCTAATCTCAATACAGAGGCATGGATTGTGCAAAAACAAAACACCATCGTGCGAAGTAACAAATTAAAGATTGTAGATAGTATCTCGGACAAAGCGGCAGTAAGCTAAGTAACCGACGCAACAGCTTCGACGAACAAGCTGTAACATGCAAGATGAAGCATTACGTTCTGTTGTTACAGTTAATATTACGTACGAGTAGCGTGACTTTTCGTTACGATTCTCCACATGGAACGTGACTTACAAAAACTTTTAAAATATAAATACCGACCAGTAAAAACATAACTCGCGAAACGATCGTATCAATATCTAAGTTGTCAAACTTTCTATAGAAGATTAAACTAATACGTAACTGTATTATGAAACGAGACAATGGGAGCAGTGAAAGCTGGTTGTTATTCCCATTCTCGCCTTGTATCATCGCGCCGATGTTCAGCGGTGTTCACATGATGATGTTCTCATCCGTCAAAGTTGGCTGGTCTTTGTGAAATGTCAGCGAGGTTATAAACGGTAAGGTAGTAATTCTTCATGGTGATCTATGTTGCAATCGACGAACGGGTGTTAACAATTGATCTCCCTGATTATTTTATAATTTGTTTTTTCTTTTATTATGCACTTTTTTTATAGTGACATCTCATGAAAGTCATGTTCAAGTTCAAGTTGATGGTCTGTCACTGACAATATATTAAAAACATTAAATTATTTGTTAATGTAAATGGACCGCATTGTACCAAATCATTCACAGAATTCCACTTACGGAACGTTTTCCTCAAGAAAATTGCCTCGGTAAAAAACTTTCGACTTTCCAGTGATTGGTTTTAATGAGCTGTGGGTGCTTTCAGTTGCTAAGAGAGATAGTTCTGCTAGAAAACTAGATAATGTTCGCTGCATTGTATGATAGTTATATAGTGGTGGAGAGGCCGACTTCTCCCTTTTGAATGTACTGGGTGATGATTATTTAATAAAAAATATTTTCCTCTTTTATGGTCGTCTTCTGCATCAAGTCTTTCTTTTTAATTTAATTTAATGTTACACTAATTCGTCATTTTGAATGTGATTTACGTTCTAGCAATTGTTTTCCTATCAATTATATTCTACTAACTTTATGGATTCGATATCAAACATCATCTGAAATAAATACGTTTGAATTGGAATTTCAATTTAAACAAAATTTCGTATTATCGTATTTTCAACTATTTCCAACTCAGATACTGAAAACACCACATTCTCATTACCTAACACTCGAACAGTAAACAAAGTTAGCGAATGAATGGGAGGAACAGTAGATTGTTAGATACACGGCCCAATGTCGATTCCAATGCCGTACATTGTTCGAGGAAGGAAGCGACTAGCGCTTTGTTCAAGACGCTAGATGAGTATGACGGTGGAGTTTGTGAAGTGATATTACTTAGCATTATGCTCAAATTCTGCAATATAAATACTCCAGAAGAGGACCTAATAAGTATTGTATGTCACGTGACACGTGTCTCGCTCAGATGATGATTATAATCGTTAATAATGAACGTGATTATAATTAGGATAAAAAATATAATCGTAGATAATTACAATATAATAAACTAAGTGGTCATGTTATTGTAATAAGCAGCTATTTCAGTTCAAGCTATCAATTTACAAAGTTAAATTTTTCATTTCAATACAATTAAATAAAAGACACACCACAGTATAATTATACGAAATAGTAAATAAGAACACTTCTATAGTGGTTTATTTACTTAAAGAATGCTTAATAAGGCTGATTCTCAAGAGTAAACAAATGGCTTTTTAAGTCATGAGAAAAACCTCCTTGATGAGAACAGTTGTTTAACTATGATAACGCTATATATCCGTTAATAATGAAAAAAATGGCATGTATAAAACAAACGTAATGTTCTAAGAACTTTCACTGATTTTGCTCTAATAACTATTACATCGTATTGCATCGTATACAGATCTAGACAACATTGTTCAATTGTCCAGTGAAGCAGAAATAGGTAGCACTGATGGTAATTCTTGGATTCGATCCAATAGATTACAATACAAAATAAGCAGATTAAGGAAACCTGTTGTTATTATGCAATCTCTTTTTATTGGCCATACAAAAAGAAAACCATAGCTTTTGATGATCATCATTCTATTTTTCATAATTTGAATTAATTTCGTGACTATTTTGGTAGAAAATAACATTAATGTCTATTAATTTATGCTCACCTAATTTTCCCCTCAAGTTAATGATTACCCTTGTGGATTAGATTGTGAAATAATACATAACAAGAACGCAAATTATTTATTATTTAATCATCTTACTGCTATAACTGGTGACAAGAGAAAGAGACTAATAGACGAGGTGTTATTGATGGAAGCCAACGCTCATAATAGAAACATTAAAAACTCTTACAAACTTGCTTTCTATAAAGATGTGCAACTAGCAGTATAAATAACGGCACTTAGAACAACAAGTGCAATAACATGTCGTTATGTAATAGCTAGGAGCAAGGACGTCAGGACGCGTGCACTAGCGCGATGACCCATAATATCTAGAGACGGATAGAGATGAGACGCATTATCGACAAACGAACGGTTTTACTAGTTGATACAAATTATGATTTGAATATAGATGATTACAATAATTGAAAGTGAACTAACCATTCTTATAAATGGCAGTGTTAAGACAAGAGCAGTATCTCTAGTTTTTACAACAATGACGTTGAGATAGGTTAAATGTGCGATGACCCATATCATGAGGAATAGGAACTGGTTTATTGAATACTAGCTCCTGTCCACGTGGTATATATCATAGCAAATATGTTATTCGAAAACCTAAACTATCTACATTCCATATTACATCAAATTCGGTTTAGTTGCTACGGAGATTCGTGATAACATACATTCACACACACAAACTTTTGTATTTATAATATTAGTAGGATATGAAGAAGGATAGAATAACGTACCTGTTTGATCCCTATTGTAGATATAACGAAAAATATCGATATTTTATTCTTTGTATCGTATAGTTCGCCACCGCCCCATCTCAGTGTGTGGTTTTATTCTTTAGGCTTACTTCAGAATGAAATGATATTTTTTTACTGTCTTATCGTTTTGAATTCAATTGGTGTCTTTTAATAAAAACGACTGATTGGCCATAAACATTTAAAAGTATTAAAATATTGATATCGCTTTAAGTAAATTAAAACACCAGCGAAGTAAAAGTCAATAATTATGAAATACGTAATTAAATAATCGAATATAACAACGTTTGAATGGTTGGGCAAGCCTTTGAATAAATTAAGTTGAATGCAATGTTTCTTGCTGTAACTGTTTCCGTCGTTTCCACATCCAGATTATAGCTTTGAACGGTAATGCTCGTGAATGATTATAAACACTTCGTTTTCGGATTTTACGATTTTGGTTGAGACATTCAATTTTAAACAACATTAATTACATTTTATGTGCCAGAGTTGCAAAAAATCCAAGAGAATCACGAGCTGTATGCGTTTTAATACTGCAGACATTCGCTAATTACTAAAGTATTTAAAGTGAAATTACCTGCAAAGCGATCGGATTGCTATTTATTGATTTCAATGTGACGTAAAACAATGCGAAGACGAGTGAATTAACCAATTCTCTAGCCTCTTTGTTTTAAAAAAATCATCGTGATCTTCCCAATTACGAGTAGCTTCAAAGTCGAATTTGTCTAGGGCTTAGCAGACTTTACACTTCTATAAAAGACGTTTAGCACCATGACAGACTGGCAGTATTTTATTTTATTCGGAACAGTGTAAGACTAAATTAATAATATTTGTATTGTCTTCAGAACCAAAGATACGTGTAAAAATTCAGCGTGATTGGATATCGGGAAGTGATCGATAATCGATTACAATTAACAGAAAAACAGGCAATCGAGTTAAATAAAAGTTTGTAAAAAAATACTTGATATTATCGATGTTAGATCAAGTAATTTAATCGACATAGAACATCCCTAATACCCCGTTGCTCTCATTACAGGAGCGCATAGTGTAACAGGTTCTATTTTTATTCTCTTTAATAACGTGAAGGTATTCCCAGTGGAGCAATTACTACGGTACCTTAGTAGCACGTGGATGATCGGAGAATAGGATGGGTAGAGCAGGTTGTAGGTACTACACGTGTTGCATGAAGGCTTGGAGAGGCAGGGATCTATAGCAGTTTTACTGTAGTTGCTTATTGTGTATTGTATAATTTGTATTTTTTTTTTTAGTTATAAATGTCACTAATAATGCAAAAGCCACTGCAGGGGCCTGTTTTATAAAAAAAATTTGTCCAATATTATGAGCTTTTTTTTTCTTTTTCCATATAAAATATGAGACTAATACTCATAATATTAGACTAATATTTTTTATGAAACAGGCCCCTGGATGGTCAAACAAGATCGATTTGCGTTTGTTCTTCTTTCGGTCCTGCTATTTTGGAAAGACCAAAATAAGATAGCACCTTCACGTAAAATCACCTGCTACAGCTTCAGGTGAAGGTTTTTAATAATATTCTTAATATTTTCAGACGTTTTAAAAAATCTCAAATAAAAGAAGGAGAATAAAGATTGTATAATCTGCTTTGCTTTTCATATTATTTTTTTTGTAGTGCAATAAAATGGCCTTGGGAATTATTTTTGAAACAAAAACTTTTTCAAACGTTTTACATCGCTCCTGCTTTGGTTTAGCTAATAATTCCTTATTCATGTGTATCTCTAGTACGAGTATTATCTCGATAGCTTTTGTGTTCGTTAAGCGAACCGTAATTATTGTTTTGTATCCGTAGGCGGGGTTCGAATTTCTATTTAATTTTAAGATGATGAGTGTATTATAAGATCCATGTTGTGACAGTGTGTTGGTTTTGTGCCTCCAGCTACTGCTCATAATGATAGCATTATAATTGAGCGAGCGCTTAGACGCTTCGTAGACGACAACGACATGTCGTGCGTCAAGAAGAATTGAGTTATAGTCACCAATTTTTTACTAGGTATTAAAACGTGTGAGGAACATAACATGTGTACCTATTATATAAAGAGTCGTTGTAACTTACGACAAGTCGCAGTGACGTACGTCAAGTCGTTATCGTGTGCGATGGTACTTTAATCGTAAATTAAGAAACTTTAAAATTACCTTCGTTATAATACAAGTATCGACATACCTTTTGTGATTGGTTAAAATTGTGTTTATAAGCTGTGGGGTTTCAAAGCGGGCTCCTTTTATTTATGATTATAATAATTTTCATATTACATGGCATTCCATTAATGGATTATGAAAAATTATACGATATTTTCTTAGTTGCTTCGATGTCTATCGGGGTGTATCAAATGAGTTTAGAATTATGGCTAATGGCAGGGTATTTTCTAGTAGTTGCTTGTCTAGCTAACACCCTCAAGTTGAAAATGGTAGTATTATTATTACCGTCAGTTACGGCCCGGTGATTAGAAAATACCCTCTGTTTCATCTTCGTTACAGGCTTCCTTAATTTGCTCAAGATCTGATCATGGGATCAGGGAAAGTCGATTATTATAAGGACGTAGAAGACAGCGAAAATACGAGATTTTTGTAGACGCGTTCATTTAAAAGTTATAGAATGTTTAATTTGTCCAAAAATTATCCAAATTATCCGAAGTATCCGGCTACAGTTGAAAACCTTTTTTTTTTTTTTTTTTTTTTTTTTTTTTTTTTTTTTTTTTTTTTGGTTTTACGTGAGGTGAAAAATGCATTACGCACTAACACCCCGCGCTTGTAGGGGGAGCACGGGGTAGTGTGGGACTCCTGCCGGAAAAGCCGGCAGTCTACCCACTAAAAAACACCTCACGCATGGCACGCGTCGCAAGGAGGTCGGTCGCGGGATTCCGTTAGGATTACTCCGCAACCAGACCCTAGTGCGAGACGACCACGTTACATGGTCACAGACTCACCCATAAAAGGGGGGGCACAAATAAAATATGAAATAAATTCCATACCAATTGCGCCACGACTCATGCCAGTGAATAGTTGGCATACACCCCCCAGTGTGTGCCACATCTGGCATTAGCGAACATTTCCGCCTCTCGCTCTACGGCGGCGGATAGGCTGGGAGAGAACATCGTCCACTCACAGCTGTTCCGCTGCCTACTACACGGCAATAAGCCCTCGCCAAAGGCTTGGACCGCCTGCCACGACCCTTCGCTTTCGATCATCGCTTTCACGATGTTCAGAAAGGAAAGGTCGTTCTCTCCTTGTTGTGCCACCAAATCAGCCTTTTGCAGTGTCCATGCGTGACACATTGCTAGGGCGTGATCAGCGGTATCAAATTGATACCCGCAGTGGTGGCACTTCAACGTAGGCTCTCTTCAAACCATGCGACAGAGGCATCTGCCGAGCACACGTGGCCCGGCAGTACCCGTGCCACTCAGAATGAGAGAGCACACCGTTTTACGTCCAACCCGTTTTTTCAAACGGGTCGGATCACTGCGTAAACAAAATCGGCACACTCTCAGCGAAATCCGCCCCGCGCATTCTCCTCCCTTGCAAAAGCAAGTTAGGAAAACGAGCACGGACGAGAGCCACTGAGAGCGGCACTTCTCCTCTGGTTTATATATAGATACATACTAATAGTAAATAAGTACACACTATGCATAAATAATACCATAAATACAGATAAAGAGATACATAAACATATAAAAACCACTTATTGACCCTTCTGATCAGTGGTGTCCACCGCGTCCGTTGCCCTCTGCAAGCAGAGGGATAGGAGCGGCGCAGATATAGATATATACATACTAATAATACACATATAAATATATACATAATATACGTTAGATACTGTAAATACATAAACACAATACATATATAGATATGCCGGATTATTAGCTACCTGCCATCGGCCTCCCGGTGACCGAGAACGATCAACCGAGGAGGCGTCAGCTGGCAGGCACCCAGGATGCACCACGAGGAGGTTATCCGACGTCGCACCCCTACAGTTGAAAACCTAACCTAACCTAACCTAACCCAACCGAAATGTTACGAAACTGTTCAAAATTCAGCCAAAACTTAACCGTGGAATTCTTTACACTGCTTTCCAAGTCAAATGGCAACGTGCCTTCTATCCTAATTGCGTGTTTTTGTACTGAAACACCATACGCCTTGGTCATTTGAACCCAAAACTTTCAGAAATAAAGTTTAAAATACAATGTTACATGTGAGATGGTATTTCATGACGAAACGACGTTTTAAAAAGAGTTCTCTTAACGATTTGATGCGTTCTATTTTTGCTGAACGCATTTGTAAACGTAATTTCCCAATCGTTCTCAAACGTGTGACAAAGGTTTGTGAATGAACTTGGTGCCTGAAATAATGCGAACGGCAAATAACATAATTCATATAGTTTTAAAACGCCTGTAAGATTATTGAATCTTTTAAATTTATTAAATTAATTTATATTGTAATAAAATAAATTATTTATATTTTGAGCAAATAAGTAGTAGATTATTGTGTGCAGTATAGATATACCATTGTTTTCACTGATTTCAGGTGCAGGTTATTCTAAGGTTAACCGTCATGGATATGCGAATCATTTTTGATTGCTATAATTACTATTATAAAACACAAAAAGTAGAATGCTTTGTAATAAACTGGAGCACAGTGCATCTGTTTATTCACTCACTGAAGTAGGTGTGTAATTATTATGACACACCATTCACTTGTTACTGCAAAACCTACAATACTGTTTATATTACGATATAATCGATTCAACAGCCCAAGCCTCATTCAATAGAGTAGGCATCGGTAGAAATGACAGTCGAAACAATTGTGCCTACACCTACGCTCCTAGCCCTGCCCACTAGTTTTCTTTGTTAGTTAAATCAAACGTACCTGTCAGTAATGCTTTGCGAAATTAACAATATCGGCTCGATCGCTGAAGAATGACAAAAATAATAATCAATCAATGATGAGATCAAAACTCGCACAAATTTGGTAGGCTTTTGTTTTACTTATCGATTACTAAAAAGGAGGCGGATCTCATTCGACCTGCTTTTACACTGACTTATTTACTGACTATAAACGAAAGAGGTTCTTAAGTAGCCGCTTATATTTTTTTTTTGCTGCACGCTTAACTTTTAAAGTGTATTCCGATTTTGATGATTCTTTTTTTAACCGACTTCCAAAAAGGAGAAGGTTATCAATTCAGTGGGTATTTTTTTATGTTTGTTACCATATCTTCGTCATTTATAAACAGATTTGGAAAAGCTTTTTTATTTGAAAGCATATACTTTCAGATTGGTTCCATAGAAATTTCATCAAAATCGGTTTAGTAGTTTGTCACTGAAGTCGTTTCTTAGCTTTTTTAAAGCAATTTTTATGATGATTCTTTTTTCATTGGATGGGTATATAAGTTAGTCCTAAGCTAAGTTAGTCCTATATATATTTGGAAAAAAAAAATCGTCATTTTTTTTTGCTAAATATTTTGTTAAAAGAGCTTTTTTAACGTGCGTCTGGCTAGCTACCACATTAAAAACGAAGCTCTATCGGTACCTATACACGTATTACCTGTGCTAATATTATAAAGCAGTAAAGATTGTAAATTTCTTTTTAGGTTGTTTGTTCAGCTACTCTCTGGAACAGCTGGTCCGATTCTAAAAATAAATTCACTAACAGGAAGCTGCATTATCCCTGAGTGCTATAGGCTACATTTGATTCTGATTCCACGCGTGCAAAGCCGCGGGCAGACGCTAGTTGAATATATTTTGACACCATTTCACAAGCACTACACCAGTTTTAACGAGGTATCGCAGGCAAAAACTAGGGACTGTATTAAAATGTCTTATAAAATTTCGATCTGTATTGAACCAATCTCGCAACATAACCTAGTTTAAAGATAAGAAATGCAATGTTATGCCATTATTGATTTATCGATCGCAAGGTAAGTTCACTCTCGATCGTGAGGCAATTCGGGCCAACCACTACAGGTTATAATGCGAATTGATCGATGTCTGGTTATTTAATCTGTGACCAATGTAGGGCGTAACTGTCACCGCGATACTGACAGGTTTGCTTGCATACTGTCCTTATGAATACTATGTCATTCATTCCGCTACTACAAAGTAACAAAAGGAGTTTTGGCGGGAATGCGAAAATGTGCTGTTGTTGATTTTGTGTTATTTACTAAAACCTGTGTTTTATCGAGTGTTAATATGTAATAATGGTGGATTATTAACCATTAAGTTTTCGTAAACGTGCATGAGTGAAAGGCAAATAGTACAAAGACGGAAGACGTGTATTTTCGTATTCTATCCAAAACTCCATAGAAGCTTCAGTAAAGTATCCACCGCTTCACTGAAACATTACTTCGACTTGACCGCGCCTCGACTAAACTTAAACGTGACTGACGGCTTTCAGGCATCAAAACTAGAGATTTATTATATTATTCATATAACTCGACACTGGCTAAATACTACGCTAATCACGTGGAGCCAAAATCAAAACAAAAAAAAAAGTAACAAAATACAGTATCAAATTGGAAAAAAAAACCACTAAAATGAGCTGATGATCTTGCCATAACACCGCCCTTTGTACTACTAGATTAAGGGCCGATCTTTCAATAGGCAGATAACGTCCTGTTAGATAATTCCCTGAATCATCTAAGTCTGTGGTGAAGACAGACGTAAATAAATGTTATGCCATTCTAAAGAAATAAACCTTAGTTAGCGAACGGACCATTAATTTCGAAATGAAAGACCCGAAAAACACACTAAAAACACGAAATTTTATTGGTTCAATAGCAATCAGTTCGTTAACGTGCAATTGAAAGATCGTCTCTTAAATCAATATAATCATTTGACAAAGTTCAACATAGTTCGAGTGAATCAGCTGATCTAGAGCTGGACAGAAGTTCTGTAGTAGAATTTTGACGTACCCTTTAAATGCCTTTTATTCAATGAAAAATTCTGAATTTCAAAAACTCGTAAAACAAAATATGTTGTCGACCTCCAGAAGAACATTGAACCCCTTTCGAGATAACTTATCAATTTAAACTTGTATTATGACTTTGGCGCGTACTGAGCCTTTGTGGCTAGCCTCACGTACAAACTCGAACGCCAACTTCTCCTCGCCCGAACAAAATAGAGAGAGCAAGAACAGAATGGACGCTTTGGTGCTTAGGCCGTCAAAAAATCCAGAGCACCCCTTCTGTGCGACAGAAGACTGCTGCGTTGGTGGCCGCATCCAGCCACAACTGACCGCGTGTAGTGGCTCCATCTAGTGGTAGCATTCGGTGGGCCCACTTTGAGGTAGCACTTAATACGACTTGCTCCCAATACTGGTCCATTATATGCGTAATGCGGATGTAAGACAACTTTGAACTATTATTTGCATAGTCTATGATTGTTTGAGAAGTTGTTGACACATCGACTGCTTGTAGTGAAAGCGATACCAGTGATCGTGATGCTGGTATGTAAACGTGCGAATGAAACTGCCTTTCTGTTTTTAATGTTATGAGTTTATCCGATTCTCACATTGTTTCCTTTGTACACTAAAGTAAGTAATGTAAAAAGTTATTTGTTGACATAAGTAATTTTTTTATTTGTTGTATAGGCTCCCGGACTAGAAAAAAATGTATTAATAAATGGCGCAGATATCTTACAATATAAATTAAGTCGTTTAAGTCTTACAACATACATAAAATACCGGTCAATATGTGAACCCCCTTTTGGAATTCTGCTAAATAAAAAAAACGATAAATGATCACATTCTTGTACTTGACCTTTAACTAGGATTCCCTGTATCGACGGATTTAAGAACTACTTTTTGAGATGCACAAATAATTGTCTCATTCAAGATTCAATGTATGTAATTTATTTGCATAAAATTCGTTGCGAGAATCGAACCCGCAATCCTTACGTGATACAGAATTTTAGTCCATCAACCTGTCAACTAAACCACGACTGCCAAAGACATTATTAAAATCTAGTATCTTCTATTAAAAACTGTTAAAAAATAATCAATCGAATTTCGAAAGCGATTCAACAAATCGAATAATAAAATGAAATCCCTCAAGTGTCCCGATCAGTTTACAAATCCAACGGTAAAAGTGTTACAAACGAGTTACAAAACAATTTTAAATCATTACAGACAATGAACATCCCGTGACAAAATATCCGAAAGTAATTTCCATCTAGACGAAACGCTATCAAAAATAACCCATTTCACATTTTAATAACAATAAAGCGTACAGTCACCTTCAAGTTATGAAGTTACTCGTAAGTTTGTGTATTCGGTTCTTGAAGAGAAACCTACACTATTATTACTTTAAATTAAAGGTCATTACGTACAATGTAGGAGGGCTTAATAGTGTAAGCAAAACTATTATAATGACTTGTAGCCTCCAGTAGTAGTAGACTGCACATTACTTACATTGTGTAAGACGAAAATAAATGCAGCGGATATAAATTTTCCATTTAATTTGAAAGCAACGAGCCTTCATTTTTTTATAATTAAGTTTTTGAGTGATAGGTTTGATCTAATTACGTTCAACCAGTACAGATGTACCTAAGCATTGAATTAAACAACCCATAAAGGTTTATATCGCGTTTATTGCCTTTATTTTTATTCCCGACGTTTCCTAATGCAATTATTGATGGCTCAAGTGCAAACAAACAAATATATGCACACATTGTTCTTGGTAAGTAGGCGATTGGGCACTATCTCACGTGATCAAAGTGACAATTTGGTCGAAAGTGGCAAATAACTAAATAAACTTCGAGTAGAAACTCTAGTTAATGCCACTGTTGCTGGTTACTATGCGTTAGTGGTAGGACTACTCCTTCTGCGAGTGTCCGTCTGGGTTGTTACCATCGCTTTGCTCGTGAAGTGGCACTGCAATTGTTATGGGCCGGCGTTATGCTTACCATCAGGCAAACGACCAGCTCGTCTCATTACCAAATAGCATAAAAAAAGCTATGAACATTTGAAATACCAGAGGCATTGTCACTGTATTGTCTACCCCTCTCAAAAAAGGACTCTCTTCACCCTTCTATTATAGCTCAGGGAAAACCTCGGGCGGAAGCCCATTCCAGATCCTGCAGATACATGGCAGAATGTTATCACATAGTCTTAACATAATATTACATGAATAAAACCGACAAGAGAATCTCCCGCGACAAAATACGGTAAAAACCCCGTATGAACTAAGCATGTTACATCTTAATTACTACGTGCTTTGCTATTTCGTATCTTGATCAATTGTGTTAGGATTCAGAATGCTTCGTCATTTTAGTAGATAGTTATCTGCGACAGAGTGTCCGAAAACCGTCTAGACGCAGCTCGCATAAACCACACTATGGTCATCTTTATGTTACTTTGTGGTCTAAGTTTAAGGAAAAAAGCAATTAAATCCATAATTGGAAACAGTGCAAAGGAAAAAACCTATTAAATCTATACCTGGCTATAATTGTTCATTTTTGTATCCCTGAGCAAAAATGAACAATTTTATAAAGTTTCTATAACGTGTGATGATATTGTCTCAAAATTATTTGGGAAACTAGCTGCTGCCCGCAGTTTCACCCACGCGGAGATATTGGTTTTCATGGGTTTTATTTTTTTGCGCGGAACCCTAATTATTTTTCTAAAATTAAAGTAGCTTAAGTTACTCCTTGTTATATCAGCTATCTGCCAGTGAAATTCCCGTCAAAATCGGCCCAGCTGTTTCGGAGATTACCCAGAACAAACACACAGAAAACAAGACAAACATTTTAAAAATTGTGTTTTTGTTATATGTACCGTATATACTTTCATATGTATTTGGTAAAAAGCTGTTATTTTGACATTACAAACAGACACTTCAATTTTATTTATTTGTATGTATAGATCACGTTCTCCGTAACGGGAAAAGTATGCACAGAAAAAAAACGCGCACCTATTTGTTTCGTTCTTTTCGCATTTCTTCTTGAAAATAGTTTTTACAGTTTGAAAGACTATTTTGCCAAGTCATTTTTGAAATCTTGAGTTTTTTTTTCACTTGATATTTTTTATATCTTTGACATGTGTATTTAATAATGTTTGAATGAGATGGTTAGTTGGACATGCTAAGTAATTTTTATATTTTTATGTTAACTTTTTCACTTAGTTGTTTTTAAATTTGAATTAGTATTATAATTATTATGTGTGATTTATATTAATTACTTGAATTTCAAACACAATGTATATTGTTAATGAATAAATAAATACAATACAATACAATACGTTATGGTTGTTGAGAGACTATCGTCCTCGTTCCTGATTTCAAGACAAAGAATATCCTAAATAGGGTTAAAGATCTATTTCTAAATTAAATAAATCGACAGATTTATAAATAATTACCACGCTTACAGCTCTTCACTTGCAATCCCATAAACAAGGTAGTAAATAAACGTAAGGCACGTATGCCTTAACGGTACCCAGCAAGTCAAACACCAGCATAATACTAAACTTAGTGGGCTATCTATAATGCCTAAGGATTTCTGATAAGGAAGGAAGAGCAGTCAAAGTTCAGCAGTAAGAACTGGTTTCCTTATTAACATTCTTCTTAGAAATGCAGGTCTTGAATGGGCTTTCTTTTCTTTTTAGTTCAGATTATGACGATATGATTTCACTGTTTTATTGTTCGCCAGTTTTATGACGTTTTATGGTAAGTATAGAATTGAGTCCCGCGTACGATGGTGGCTCAATGCTGCCATTTTCGATAAGTATTTTTAATACCAAGGAATTATATACTTGTTATGCGAAATAGATCTAATCGCGCTCATAATAATAGTAGGGAAATAATAGGGAAAAAGCAGCAGAACTGACCTCGTTCAACATAATCTACTGCGATCACCAAGATGTTTGTCAACCGTGGTGTACGGCAAATTCCCTCTTCTCGAGGGAGGCCGATGTTTAGCAGAGGACGTGTACTGGCTGATGAGGAATGATAATGATGAACTTTGATCAGTCCATTGAAATTGGGATTCCTCTAACATCTGATATTACTGACTCACCACCTACATAATTATAGGTGATTTTTTCATTGTCTGTAATATTTTTATGCAGGAAATAGGTCAAAATTCCTAGTAAATTTTGACTCATAAATCGTTGCATCTTGTAAAAACTAGTGGGAAAATTGCATGCTTTGCTGAGTTTGAATTAATGATGTTTTAATTATTGACTGTTTGACTAGTAAATAACGGTGATTCATTATGTATTTTTAAACTTCCTGTTATATAAAGATATACCTTGTTATCACAAAGAACAACTTTTAAACGCCTAGCTAGACAGTGTCTAAAGATAAACGTCTATAATTATTAGAAATGTCACAACAGAATTGAGATAGACAACGGTCAGACATTCTTTAAATCAACGTTTGGGGTTGTTCATATTTAAACACGCGACTAAGGCATGTTTAACCCTAAGCGAGAGAACAACACATGTTTAGAGTGTGTGAATTTTTTTGTGGTAAGACCGATTTTTTCTTGTATAAAAATGGTTGATTCTATTGTTTTGAAGGACCGCATTGTTGTTTTAACAACATTACCAACCACTGACAAGACTTGTATACGACGCTATCATCGTGTAGATACTTCGACCGAAAATGTATTGCAGAAATGGTTTGCGGTACTGCAGGTATTGTTTGAAATGTTATTTACATAACAAATCTAAATTAAAAGTTGATGTTTAAGGAATTATTGCACTGAGTAGTAATAATTCATTTTTTAGCTTAGTATCAAACTTTAGTCACCCAAAATAAAAATGGAATAAAAGTCTAATAGTGTAGTTGATTTTTTTTATCGATTTGAGGTATTTATTTTTTATTTCTTTCCTGCACAATACTATAACAAAAGTAGCAAGATAATATATATAGCGTCTATTTATAGATTTTAATGTTGCAAAAAATGTGGGTAATGTTTTTTCTGTACGTTTAACACGTACAGAAGTTGAAGAATATGACGATGTTAATATTTTAGAAATGTCACGGGCCGAGTAATAAAATAAGCCACGACCCGTTAGCCAAAATGCCTACCGACATAAAGTACGCGAGGTCGCTTATCATTGCCATCATATCGGGTTTCGTGGTTTGTGAACTTAAGCGGATTGCCAAATAACTACTGCATGTTACGCAAATTGGGTACAATCCGGCTGTTCAACGACTGTTGTTGAAACTGTGTTGCGAATTTTGAAAATGAGTTTGATGATAAGAAATCAAACTATATATGAGACTAGCTGCTGCCCGCGGTTTCACCCGAGGGGAGATATTGTGTTTTATGGTTTTTATTTTTTTGCGCGGAACCCTAATTCTTTATCTAAAATAAAAGTAACTTATGTTACTCCTTATAACATCAGCTATCTGCTAGTGAAAGCCCCGTCAAATCGATCCAGCCGTTTCGGAGATTACCCGGAACAAATAGACAGACAATTTTTTTATTAATGGTTGTTTTGTTATAGATTGAGGTTGTTTGAATGAACTTGAGTTTCCGAGATAAATTTTCGTGCAAGCTGAGGTGCCAGATTATTTTTTTATGTTCGCCTGGCTAGCTCACTTTTGTAGCAAATATGTCGCCTAGCTCCTATAGATTGAACTTACTAGAAGCTAGGCGATAAACGCGAACACTAGGGTAGCTTCTATAGATATGTTCCACCAGTCAAAATAGTCCCCATTCCAAGCTTAGCGTGTTCACAACAAATTTCAATTTACCTATATGTGTGATGCTATCAACTAAAAGAGAAAATATGTAATTAAAAAGTTTTAAGTGGAACGACAGACAAACGACCTGCTCGTCTCGTTATTTAATAGTATAAAAAAAGTTTGGCCAACTGAAAATTGTATAGGACCGTTTCCACACACTGGAAATTTCAACGTGTTCCCCTGACTTGAAATACTTGCCTGTCTAGTAAAGATTACTCTGACCTGACTCAGCAATACGGTTCCGTGAAAACCGGACCTTTTTCTAGCCCTACAAACCTTTGGAATTCTGTTACATTTCCTCTAAGACGGAGCCGTATAAGGCTGCTGCACTACATGTGTCATACATGAATGAAAACAGTAGATAAGGTTGATACGTGGCCCTATATGAGACTAGGCCTACTCCCGGTAATATTTATCACTGGTATAGTACTTTTCAACATAAGCACAAGATGATGAGCGGATTTTTATTTTGAATTTATTTTAGCTAAAAAACCTTTACCACCAAAATCTTTACAATAAATAAGATCTCTTTAAAGACTAATTCACTGCCAGTTTCCGAAATGCCAGTTTTCATATCCTTTACATCTTGTGTGTGACAAACTTACCATATCTGTGTGAGAGAGCCAAGTACGGCTGTACGTACGGAGTTCTCTTACTGATTATCTCTATTGTGCCACATGACCTGCGGAATCTAGATCGCGCTCCACAATTAGTTGCACAGTTAATGTGCCTTCTGCCTAAAAAGGAGTTTACCAAGTTTGTAGGTTTTTTTGTTGGCAATATGGCTGTGAGAACTTTATGCCTCTATTATGATTTTAAGTACTAATTTGTTAGCCTCTACGCGGTAAGACCTTGAGAGTTGAAAGAGCTACTTTCAGGTTGAAGTGTCTAATAACTTTTTGAAGGTTAAAACCGTCTTCACTATTATAACCTACTTTTATATGATGAACCCAACGTTGTCTTGTGTCACAGCTCAAACAATTCAACGTGTGTTTAAAAATAGCTAAGACTAGCTTCCGCCTGCGGCTTCACCCGCGTAGTATATATATTATTATATATCCTTATAAATTGTAGCCTGTGTTATTCGGATGTAAAAGCTATATTACTGTATAATTTTATCAAAATCCGTTCAGTTGTTTTGGCGTGAATAAACATCCATCTGTACATCCATCCATCCATCCATCCTCACAAACTTTCGCGTTTATAATATTAGTAGGATAGCATATACAGAATGTAGACGTAAACGGGCTCTATTTATTGAACACAATGTCGTATTGGGTTCTTAAAAATATAGGAAGAAATTATAATTCCATATCAATAAAAAACTTGTACTAAAACGTCATTAGACTTTGCAAGAAAGAAAGAAAGAAAGAAATATTTATTTGCGTGAAATGTGAGTTACAATATATGTTAACAAATGAAAAAGGACCAGACCTGACACATTTCGCTAATACTAGCATGCAAAAATTTAGCTTAAAGTAAGTAACATACATCACAAAACAGTATTGTATCAACATGCAACATAACAATATTATTAAAATTTATATTTGGAGTGACAACTCAAATAGGGTCAGTAGGCTCATTCAAATGTTACAAATAATAATCATAAACTTCATCAATAGGCATGTCAATTTTTAAATTCAAAAAATTCTTTTATTTAATAAAAACAGTGATTGTCGAACCATTTTTTTAACTTTGATTTAAAGTAGTTCAGAGGCAGTTCCCTAATGTCTTTAGGTATTTTATTAAAGACTTTGACTACAATAACGTTGCAATATTTCTGACATAGCGCAGTTTTGCTAGCGTACATTTTAAGTCTAGTGGGATCTCTGCTTGTACCTTTAAAATATTTGTGTTCATCAAGTGATTACGAGGGAATATGGACACCCTAACGATTGTTGGTTAATGACACAACACAGTCAGCTGGGGTGTCTTGGCTTCCCGCGCCGCTTGCGCCCGCGACCTTGCCACACTCGCCCCCTCCGCGCACCTCATCGTTTGACTCAGACATTTTTTTATTCATTCAGTATGTATTCTGACGTGTAAGTGACGAAGGCACCATACTTAACCTAGTTATAGTAACATAACAGTAGGTATTTTAGTTTTAAGTGAACTTCCGGGGTGCACTCGCGTGTTCGACTGACATAGTTTCAAACTTACGCCGCGCCGACTAGCAAGGAGTAGCGACCGCGGGGGTAATCTGAACCTATAACTAACTACATTACAATTTACTATCAGTATTATAGGGTTTATAGTAATGATTTTCAGCTTAAAATGTTTAATAGTAGTGTAACCAAATTTAGGAACAATATGGACCTTTGATAAGGTGTGCCAATCACAGTACCTTCTATACCCTTTTTGTTTCATCACGTTCCATTAAAATAAATATGGCAATTTGTTTCACATCAAGCAAATTGAATTACTTAACTAAAGCTCTTTTAAATGATTTCTTAATCAAGGTCGCTTTGAAAAGGGCTCCATATTCACTTTAGAACAATTTTGTTCTAAAGTGAATAAGGCTGTTGTTGGATGTAATGATCAACACAAACTTTAAACTATATTACTAGAAACATGTAAAAAATCTTAGACCGTGTTCTGGTGCTTGCTTTGGAGAACATTTAGAGATCATAAACAAATGTATAAAAATAAAAAAAATGCTTAAATCCGTACTATGGTAAATGAAAAAGTGTGTTTGTACGTTTGTTGGTTTGTCCTTATTTTACTCAGCAACAGAGCAACGGATTGACATGATTTTAGGTGTAGATTTAGTTCATGGACCGGAAAATAATATAGGCTACTTTTTATCCCAGAAAAATGCACGGTTCCTGTGGGAACGCGGGTGAAACCACTGGTAGAAGGTAGTTGGTTCAAAAACGCTGGAAATGTCTATTATCAAACCAAACAAAACTATGGATAAAATTAAAAAATACGATCAATCAAATAAAGAAGCGTGTATAACCGCCTCATGTATTCAATTACACAATTAACTACCGTCACTTACCGTGTCAACATTAGCATTATGATGTACAAACTGTTTACAATTACCTGACCGCGATGCAATAAGGATAATAATTATAAATTAAAATGTTCTTTAGTGACACTCGGATGTACTTCATATTTTATGACAATTGACATCTTACTTTATGATAAATAAATTTGAACTATATCAGTCCGGATTAACTCACATGTGAGTATATATAATTTATTTTATTCCTGGCAAGATGATGGAATAATGTACATAATTATTAAATGAATATTTAATCTTATGGACGGCTCCGTAGCTAAGTTGGTAGTAACCCTGCCTGCAAAGGGAGGGGTCCCGGGTTCGATTCCCGGCCGGGGCAGATTTTGTGTAAGCATAAAGTTTGTTCTCGGGTCTTGGATGTTTGTGATGTGTATCTGTGTGTGTCCATGCCACCTGCGACACAGGGAATCCCAGTGCGGGGGTATGAGTGTAAGCGTTTATTTATTTATTTTATTATTTTACCTTTAATTTACTCTCAGTTTGGTTCATCTTATTGCGCAGATCCCAGGCTTTTTGTACATTTTCTCAGCTTGCACAATGTATGTACATATTCTTATTATGTATCAACTATTATAATAATCGACCTCAGTAAAAAGTGAACTCAGAAAAGTGACTTCATGAAAACATTACCGTACATACTTACTGCAGTAAAATGTTCAAAACTAGGAATCTCTTGCAGCTTCCGTAAACCTAACCTGTAGTTTAACCTCTAGGTAGAAAGTGAAGACAAAATCTATAAAGTGCAAAGTTTCTCTTTGTCCGTGGAAAACTATAAATCTTTCAATGCAAGCCTTTTTTTTTTTTTTTTTTTTTTTATCGTGAGGGGAATGCATTTCCGCACACCCCCGCCTGAGGTGCAATGACGGGGGTAGTGTGGGACTATACCAACACTTCAATTGATGAAATTAAATGCAAGTGAACACTTCGCTGAATTAGACAGTTATATTTACAATAGTGAAACTGGAGGGCAATCGCGTTAAAAATTATCAACCAAACCGCTACTAAACCACGACCGCATCACAGCTTTTTGACCGTTTCGTATCGCGCTAATAGTTTTACCAAAAGTTGAGACGTTTCTGGACAACAACTGACAGTTAACGCTGTCAAATGAACGGCAATATCGAATTCCACACGCCTGAACCGAAACTAAACAACAGTTGGTATCAAACCACAACCAAACCATAACTGTGCGCTGTCATTTCAAATTAGCGCGATCGGGGCCCTGATATAATATAGTACGGATGTACAATCGTGTGCAAAGCGTTTACAGGTGAAATCTCGCGAAATATTCATCACAAGACGTTCTTACAAGGAAAAGACAGACCAGCTGCCTTATCAGCTAACAATCTCGTGTTCGTTTTCAATACCAGACCGATTAAAACCAGCGGTCACTAGTCTTCGTGTGGATGGAGTTGTCAATAGTTTTCGCTTCTTTTCGTTTTGTAAGAGCTTATTTCTTTAATAACCAGCGAAAATTCTAGACTATTCCTTTCACACGAAGACTAGTGACCGCTGTTTTTAATCGGTCTGGTATTGAAAACGAACACGAGATTGTTAGCTGATAAGGCAGCAGTTCCACTCAATCCTAATGGCTTGCCAAAAATCAGTCGTCTATTAATTAGATTAGGTACCTCGGTGTCGACATCGACGTAGACCGCGACAAACTCGTCTTCTTCCTAAACCGAAACAGTTTGTGATTCCGCAGATCCATTTCACAAGCACAGAAGTTCACCACAGAAAAAAAACACGGCACCACCACTCACTCTCATATAACATTGACTACTGACATATTAATTAGAACATACTACATTGCATTGTAATTAACATAAAATTTCAGGTTTTAGCCTTAGCGGAGTCGTTTGAATCTAATTGTGTTTTGAAATCTCGCTCTAGCGTGGCGTTCATGAGCTAGAGAGAGATGGGGGATGTACTTTCGACACTGTGAGGGACTGTGTCGTAAACAAACGGTTCTGTTAATTAAATTGTTTTGGAATAACCACTTGCGGTTGGGTTTGCAACCTTCTAAGATTTACTTGAAATCAGCTAAAACTATTGCGGGCTAGTTACGAAAATATTTACTGTGGTTAAATTGTAAAATGGCCAGGAACGTAAATTAAAAAAAAAACGACAGAAATGGTTTACTTGAAATTAGCTTAAAATTGGGTCTCTATGCAAACCGTGTCTGGTCATAGAAGAAAGAAAATAGTGCAATAAATGTATTTTCTTTCTTTTTTTCTTTTTTTCATCTATACAAATAAACAAAATTGAAGTGTCTGTTTGTAATTTTAAAATAACAGATTTTTACTAAATGCATTTGAAAGTATATACGGTAACTATAACAAAACAACCATTATTAAAATTTTTGTCTGTTTGTCTGTGTGTCTGTTTGTTCCGGGTAATCTCCGAAACGGCTGGGCTGATTTTGACGGGACTTTCACTAGCAGATAGCTGATGTTACAAGGAGTAAGATAGGCTACTTTTATTTTAGAAAATGAATTAGGGTTCCGCGCAAAAAAAAAACCATGAAATCCAACATCTTCGCACGGGTGAAACCACGGGCAACAGCTAGTTAATAATAGTTATGAACTGTAGTTATGTTTTACTGTCAAAACCACATTGCGTGACTTTTTATGTATTAAATGTATTTATTTACTCATAAGATTTCACACAGCATGTACACGTAACTTCATTCATGAAATATAGGTACCCTGACCCCTAAGGAGACGCTTTCAAGAAACTTTACAACATTTAGAAACATAACTCCGGACAATTCTAATTGGTAACTAGGAAGTGTCACGGCAACAGCGGGTATATGTCTAGGAAGTGTCACAGTTAAAACGGTGTGTCTACTCAAAATCTCACAATGGGAATTATGGAGATGCGTGTCCGAGATAGTTGGCGGCGGCTTTGGTACTTGATACTAGCTTGCTAAATAGAATATGCGACTGGAATATACAACATGGAATAAAGTACGAGCACAATAGTTTATAATGGGTAAATGGACGGATAGAAGAATAAGCATGCACTGAGAGATGTCTCCGTTTTACGGACTTACGTGGTTTACATGCATATGAACATGACTAAGTCCTTCTAAGTTACATTGCTTTGCTCGCCTAATCTGCCAACAATCATTAAGGTGCAAACATTTAAGTTCCAGTTGTAAAAAAAATACAGCTACATATGTGTATAAAATAAATAAATAAAAAAGTTCCTGTTGTAAAAACAATACACCTACTAGAGTTGCAAGAAATGAGAGAAACAGGCCTTTAAAACTCAAAGCTATTGCAAGCGTAATATTGAATCGACCTGACCTCGCCATCTTAATGGCATAAAAACTGACAAACAAAATGGGCGTGTGTTCGTTCAAAAATAAATTATTAATAGAAAACGTGCTTTAAAAACCCTGTCGTCATAGACCGCTAAGCTCAAAAGCAAAGCTTTTAAAACAAATTATACATTTTGGAAATTTCAAGAACAAGTATAATTAAATTACAAAATACAAACGAATGCAGATTATTATCAATATTGCCACCTTGCACAACTAACAAGGGAGTGCCTTTACCTATGTCTATTTTAGGCACACCCCACGCTGGGACGTGATGGATCTGTATCACACTCGAAAAGTGACACTTGTATGTTACGTTTTGAGATAGGATTAACTTATTTTATGTAGATCGAATGATTGAGTGTTGCTAGAATAGACGCCCCAAAAATTTAAATGTTACTTATTGGAATTAAATTTTAATATATAGGTATTCATTTAATTCCTATATGTATAATAGCTATTCTATCTTAGAGAGCGCTCATGAAAGTTAAATGACTTCGGAGCTCCGAAGGAGCCCATTCCTCTCTTGACAACTGTCTGGAAAAATCCAGAAACCTGTCAGTTGTCTTTCCCATATGTTGTTTTAAGAATATTTATAATACTAATAAAATAGTATGTTTAAAATTAAAGCCTAAGTACTGCAAGCCAGGAGGAGGGGAGAAAATTTGCCATATTGAAAAATACTTTACTGTTCTTGTCGTGTTTTGGTTTTCAATTTGTCTCTTGAAAAAGCCAATTTGATCCTAGCTTTTGTATTTTCACGAGTATTTTGTGGTACCCATCGCGCGTCACCTTAGTAACAACTAGAGTAACTTCCAGAACAATTACACAGTTAAAATAAATTCGGAACGACATTACAGTTATCCAACCTAAACTTCGTTACGTATTCAGGTAGCGTATGGTAACGGTAACCTACTGAAACGTTCGATAGTCACTGTGACATTAGTGCGCGTGGTATAGCTAAAATGCGTTTGTGTGGGTAGGATTTCTTTTCGTGGTAGTAGACAGGCCAGTAAATATAGGTAGTATTTTGCATCCGTGCGTTACTGTCACTATTATTCTGAAAAGTTGAAAATATGGCGCAAATGTGTAAGAATCTAATAATATATATCTGAATGTTAATAAGTTAATATTTATCTTAAGGCCCCGCTTAAAAGAAATTTATATGAAAACCTACATTTAGATATAAATATTTTGAAACAGAAACAAATATAAATCGAATCACTTACAAAAATGCACTTGTAACTCATATTACGAATACTAGATCGTTGATGAAAAAAAAACAAATACGATTCGTCTATGTCATGTGCTATTTTAAACTATCAATTCAGAATAGAAGTATTAGCAAAACTGTATACAATTATTGCAAATATGCTTTTGCTTTCAACGTGCCATATTCTTCGCCCGTTATTACACCCACCGATACTTTTTATTGTGTATGTGTGAGTGCAAATTGGTGACGTAACTCCAGTGCAGGTGCACTCGTGATGTCAAGCGATGGCTTGTCCTTAATTATACGGGCGTTTGGAATTGGTTCCTTTTCAACTATTCAAAGCTTGTTTAAGTTTATATAACCTTTGGATACTAGGAATGTCTGTGATTGTGATTCCCAAGGTTAGGACGTTTTCATACTAGGTACTAACAGTTATTGACACTAATATAAAATGCTAACTTTATGGAAAACTAAAATGTGATCTCGGATAGATCTGGATTTATAAATGTTTAGAACTACGTTTGACGACAATTTCACCTGATGTGAAATGAAGATCTATACTATTGGATAAGGAGATGAGCGAGTCGATTAGCTAATGGCAAGGAATACGTCAGCCCACATACCTAAATTGTAGTGCAACTAAGAACTTTGATAATTTTGAAACGTACGCGCGGCAATGCAGTTATACGCTCGATGCACTGATATATGCGAAATTTCACCAAGTTTTGTTAAAAAATCTATTTTGAATTAAGAGCCTAATGTTTTATTTTCCACAAACTCCTACACGTGCGCTAATAAGTGTAAAATCGTATTTTTCTTCGGATCGCGTGGCGAGATCTTTTAAAACTGTTGCGGGATTTATTGTGTCCTGATACAGAATTAATTGTTCTTTATCTAGTCCTGATTGGTACTGGATTGATTGTATCAAGAAACATACACGCGAGAAGCTAATAAAAAAAGTTACGTGGGATTTTGTACTCAACGTAAGTAAGTAAGAATCCACAAGATTTATGTAATTACATGTACGAGTAGTGTTTCTTTAAATTACAAACTTTTAACAAAAAATTTAACTGGCGGCCGAATTACCGCGTCAATCGCGTCCCAACTTACTTGATGGCTCCGTAGCTAAGTTAGTAGTTGCTCTGCTTGCGATACGAGGTAGGTACCCGGGTACGATCCCCAGTTAGACCAAGCTTTGTGCGACGAGCATAAAGTTTGTCTCCGAGTCTTAGATGTTTTTTGTTCTATATCTGTGTGTATGCTACCTCTGACACAGGCAATCATATTTTTTACTTCGCTAAAACCCTCATGGATACCATCTGCCGCCACGGCAGCGTGGGGGTTATGTTGGACTCCGGCTAATGAGGATGACCTACCAACTAAAAAACCGATGTCTATTTCACCTCAATGCCATAATACCGGGCTGCGGGCCCATGTTAGTAGCCAATTGCAGCACAGGTGACGCTCTGGTCCCATTTTTTGGAACTCCACCTCTGGCGATAACGTATTCTACATACGCCATCGCCGTATCCAACTTCGTACGATGGAGTCAAAATCCCTATTACCCGAGTTATACAGGCAATACGGGCAGCTTAGACGGTCATATGCAAACGTACGTTTGCTTGAGCATCTAAGGTGCCCCATATGCAGTGGTATTTGTGTGCAAGTATTTGTTTGTATGACACATAAGATAGCAAACTGTTGTCTATCTGTTGACACCACATTTTTCCTTTTATTAACTTACCGGACATAAATCTTGAGTCATAAGAAAATTAGTCTCCTGTCATTATCTATTAACGATTTTCCCAAGCTTTATTCATCTATGAGACATGCATTCCATGTCAGCTCCCGATGTAAATGGCTGCAATAATGTCATCATAACCTACCATTTGATTGCGTATTTTGAATTCCTTAGAAGGACGGCCAAGGTCGGTGATTACGGCTTCTGAAGTGGGTTGAGTAGGTTGAGGATTAGGAAAACTGGAATTGAAGAATAAAAACACGAATACGCAAAGACGTCAATGTTCTTTGCCTCTCTGTCTTTGTTCTTAAACTGACAAAACGTCAAATAAATTTGTATAAGGGAAATAAAATTAGGGGGAATGTTAAAAGGGTTTCGTCTCAACAGATGTAAATAACCCAAAGTAGAAAAATAAAAAATAAGAAAATGTAAAAAAATAATAAAAAATAAAATTGAAAATAAAGCCAAATAAATAAAAAATAATCTTCTATTCATAATCGCGTTTTTTTATTTATTTTTATTTGTATAAACTGTAATTTTGTGTGATGTCGTGAAGTAAATCTATTTTCTTTCGTTCTTTAAAAACAGTTCATTCATTACGGAAATATTAGACTTTAAAATGTGTATGAAAGTTATGACGCGTAAACGTTCTAAAAAGCAGCGAGTATCCTGCCACACGAGCTTTGTTATCAATTAGGCGTATAAAATATAGATTACTATTATTCCAGACTATATCCTGTTAGCAACTTTAATATACAACCACCTCACCAATTTCCCCTGATTAACATTCAGAGTGCACTCGCCGACACGTCTGCTATGCCTACCCTGTCACGTCCTCACAGAGGCTACGTCACACCACACAAAGAATTAGATAAGAACACATATTGTTATACGAAACACTTCTTTATTGTCAAAGCAAAATTAAACATCCGGTTACAGCATATTTCTGACTTACTTTTTTTTCCTTCTAATTAATTTTGAGGCTTTTACCTAACAAAGGCATGCCAGCCCCATCGTACCCTAACCTATGATTCTACTTACAATATTAATTTATTTCACAGTTAGACTTAATTATGCAAAAACATCTCATAAAGAGAAATTGCAGCATCAGTTGTAGGATTTGCTAGAATATGTATAAATGTACCTATATCATATTTATTTAAATTATATTTTTGCATAAATAAGTCTCTTTCCCTACTGTTTCGGACATACTCCATCAACAAGTGATGGACGTCTTCAATAATTCCACACTCTTCACAGTTGGGCGAATCAACTTTTTTCATCAAATAAGCAAACTTGTTTGATGGATAGTGTCCGGACCGCAATCTGTGAGCTAACACAATGTATCGTCTACTTAATTTAATATATACAAACCAAGGAATGGGAGGAGGCTGACATTGGATAGTTTGGCTTACTTATTAAAAGTTCGACTAACAATTTTTTCGATATAGACATTTATATTTTTGAATCTCATGATGAAACGATTAGTTTGACATCATAAAAAAATGGAGTCAACATCCCTATTGCAGGAATAACATAGGGAATAATGTTTCTTTCTTTTCTTGCTTGTTATACTATCTACTTTAACTTCGATTCCCGCAGTCTGTCCGTTCGCGACATTTGTTCCGGCCAATCTGTCGTTAATCTGGCTATTGTTTCACGACTACCTGATTGCCAATCGTGCTGAAATATTGCACACACATGTAGTTTTAAAGACGATATGGTGTGTTGTAAAAAGTTATGCTTGGCTTGTGGCTATATACATCCGCGTGGCGATTCCCAGGAACGGTGCATTTTCCCAGGATAAAAACCTATGATAGACACTGTTTTAGACTTTCGCGGTTATTCACTACGCTATACATTGTAACAGGATATTTACCGTGATTCCCGTGTATTCCCGTGAACACGATGCTTGCAACAGCGTCGAAATATCGGGAGCTCACCAGCTTAGAATAATCACGGTAAATATCCCGTTACCATGTATAAAGTAAGTAGCCTATGTTACTCTCCGGTCCATAAACTGTATCTACAAAATTACGCTGATTCGTTTCACCATTGCTGGGTGAAAAATGAACAAACCAACACACCAACAAACATATACACTTTCACATTTATTGTATATGGACGGATTTGAAGAGAATTTCTTATCATTATTTTTATTCAAGGCCAGTTTCTGCATCTAGTTTTAATCCTTCATACACAAAACTGTCTCGCATTGAGTAAAACAACTTTCCTAATAATAACACATTAGAATTCAAATCAAATTCATTTCAATGCCACTAACCCCATAAACCAACACTCGATCAATACAGGTGTCACATACGACATACTGACAGACAGACAAACATGCCGTTCTTAGAAGCGTCCCTTTATATTTACCGACATACAGTGGCATGTCACTGCACCGAATGAGCAATGAAGGGCTTTCTGGTTTCGATAAAAATCTTACTAATAAATATGTTTGGCTGCTTTTATTATTATACAATCACTTCAAACGGTTAAAAGGATTTGTATGTAATTCGATTCATGGCAAGGCTTTCAGGATACTTACTTATCTGCTTTAATAAAACTTTTTTTTTATTTACGTAATTACGTGTTCCAAGTTACAACGAAATCGGATGACAGGTGAAAATTCAGTGGATGAATAGTAAATTTTCCCAATTTTTTAGGTTAAAGTGTGGATTATTTTAATTAAAAATGGACCAATTTCTAAGTTTATCATATCCAATAGAAAAGAATCGCCAAAATTATAATACTCTCTAACTACTGTATAAAAAGATATGCGCCATACATAAAAAATTTATGGGTCGACTTGAGATGACTTTTCGTCGGTAAACTGTACCAATCCACGGGAAAATGAGTTGACTGCGGGTGAAGTCACAGGATGCAACTAATATATTATCATAAATATCAACAATAGTATGAGTATTATTTGAAAATTGTTACGACCGGACCTTATATTTGAAATAAATCCTTTATACCCTGCAATTTTTAGGTGTTTTGTTTTCTTTTTTTTTAGCCATAGGGGAGTATTGAATAAATTAAGAATTACATATAAATCATAATAAAATCACATTATACCCATATAATTTACTCACGTTACGAAGACATCAAGTAAATTATCAACAAGAAAGATGCATACCTGAAACAAAAACAAGAAATTAAAAAATTAGAAAAATAGACAATAAAACGTAAAAATATTTCGATCAAGAAACTAGTAGATAAGTATTAAATGAAAAATATTCTATTTGGTTAATCAACACAAATGTATAAGAATAGCTTGTTTGTTTGTGGAGATAACCAAAACTACCTAAAAACTTTTTAGTCTTATTTATTTCCACAATCAAAGTTACAAAATAAATATAAAAAAAAAACTAATAATAAGAAACACATCAGTCATAATAAGTCATGCATATTTCGAGCTATAAATTCTCCATAAATCATTATGCAACGATGCACCGTCATATTTTTTAGGGTTCCGTAGCTAACTAGGTACAGTTTTAGACTGCAACAAGCATTTTTATTTTGCTTCTTTTTATTTCTCATTTGGAATTTTTCCTAAAACTTAATGTAATGATGTCAACCAACTTAAAGCATTAGAAATAAGGTAGATTTTTGCTTTTGAAATAATTACAAATATAAAATGGGAACTGACGCTTAAAAACACTAAATAAAGAAAAATATAAAAAAAATACAAAAAAAAGATGTATGAGCAAATTACTTAGTTTAATGCATCAATCACCATCATTATCATCAGTGCGAAAACATCCACTGCTAATCATCGACCTCCCCACGAAGGAAGGATACGATAGGAGATGCATCAATAAGTTGTAACTATTTTTTCAATCCTGACGGAACCCTGCTTTATATATCCGTCACGCTATTGGCTGGTTTTATTATACCAGCGCCGATTACCTATACTTTCACCTCTGGGAATTGACGCGCGCCAACTATAAAGCAGACAATTTGAGATAAACAGCTTATCTCGCATCCGAATACTGTAATCAGGCATCATCTAAAACTGGCCAGTTGTTAATATTTTTAGGTGAGTTGTAAATTTCGGTCCCAGTGCGAGCGGGTAGCGGTGTCTTGCAACTAAGACAAAAGCGAAAAACCAGAAAAGTAGTTTTTGAAAATCATAGTTGCCGATGTGTTATTTCGAAGACAAGACAATTACGAAAATCTCTAGGTACATTACATTTTTACGTTCATGATTTTTAGCATTAGTTGTTGCAATACAGAACAGTGTCCATAATTAACTTTAATCAAATTGGCAGCACATTGTGAATAATAAAAAATAATAAATTCGGCAATAAAATATTTTTTTTAATTCAGTATTGTTTAATATTCAAATTGCGTGGTAGCTCTCTACAGATAATATCACTCTGGTCAAGCAATATTTAAATTATTTATTTATTTTCTCGCTATTCGATTCGCTGTCCAACGGACCAAACCCTTATAGACCATGGTGCCCATCATCCGGACGTCACGCTTAGCTATAATATGATTTATTACTACATATCACCAATCGATTTTATATTATAACAACTTAAAAATAGGGCTCTATTTCGAGTATTGATTGCATGTTTTAATAATTATGTTGATATCTCTGTACATTGGATCAATCGGGCCGTGAAAGTTGGGCTGTGCTTACGTTGTGTGAAATTATTTAACAAGTTTTACAAATGGCTTTAATAAAACAAATATCTTGTAGATGATGTAGTACTCATCTTAATCGCGTGTTAGCTATTAGAAGCTTTCCGTTTGCCTAGAAAATCAATGTGACACCTTTATTACTAATATTCAAGATTAATAAAAACACCAAATTTTTAGCTAAGAGTGGTTTTACTTCCTGTTATAATAAATAGTTCATAAAAATATCGCCCGATTAATTAAATTATATTTTTCTATTACACTTTTATTACCAAAGTAAATGTCAATATATGCAATAGTGGAAGTGAGACCATATTGAACCGGATACAAGTTGAATCATAGCAGACGTGGTTCGATCGGCTTATTGCTACACCTCCAAAACCTATTGTTGTTGAAAAATAAGTTTTCCAGAATTAGTTCCTTGGACCTCTACGAAATCTAAAATTGAAATATGCTGTTTTCTTTCTCGTCACCTCCATGGCAGAGGTCTGAAGTATAATCAGCAAGAAAAGCCTTAGGTGGCCATGTTATCATAATTATTAAATCGGCTCAGTATGTAGCAGCTGGAACACTTTCTCAACTGGTCATTGAATTGGACATAATCTAATCAGGGAGACTAGGTCAGCCCTTAACAACTGAAGTCCACTCAGAACTTTGAAACACAAAAATGCGGCACTGCAGTGCGCTCGTAACCATGACACATTAGGTATTAAGTCGCATAAGCCCAGTAATTCCACTGGCTACTCTGCTCGTCAAACCGGAAAACACTAATGATTGCATGTTACTGCTTGGCAGCACACTTCACAAGCAAAGCTGTGGCATATCAACCCAGACAGTCACCCGCAGAAGAGTTAGATTAGAAGAATTAGAGTTATCTTAGATTCAGGAGGTACATGAGAAAACAAACAAGGAAGAGAGTTTATGTAGGCTGAGAGTGAGAAAGTATATTTTAATCTTCATATTTAAACCCGACTTTTTCTCTGGTCATTTGAATGATTAATCTGTAATCGGGCGAGCGTCGACAGAACTCAAAACTATTTGTCAGTGAGGGATTACCCGTGTCTGCCTGTCTGTCGGTTTGTCGGTTGCCTCATACTGACGGCCGCTGATGTTTTATTAATAGAGGTATGACGCTGAAGGGTTTGTTGTTTGTGTTAGTTAAACTAGCTTTGGACCGTGACCGTGACTCTTTCAAATGGGACTGTTAAATGTCTAAGGGGCAGTGTAGACGATTATGCAAACGTATGTTTGCCTGTCAGAATAACAACGCTTTTGCGTCAAGCGCGGATTTCGCGTTACTCGAAATGCCCTTAGTTAAACGTGGTTTTGCGATTCTACGAGATCTTGCCACTAGCATGCTGGGTATGCATGGCTTCTAGTTGACAATGTACCCTCAAGCATGAAGCACCTATCGGTGTCCCAGCAGCCGTGAGAGCTACACAATCGCCTCTTTATTTTTTTACAGATATGTATTAGTATTTCTAATTATGTTGGTGCTATATTTTGACATTGATGAAGCGATGAAAGCAGGTTTTCCGCTTTTAAAAATCAACTATGACTAACAGCAAGTAAATTAGATAGAATTCAATTTCAAATCATATGCACATTCCTCACGAAATTAATTATAATGTCAAAAGTCAAATGCATGGAATGATATAGAGTTGCACAAAATTATCTCAGCTGTTATGTAAGGGACCTTTCACCCGAGAAGACACGGTCTGCCGCACCAATCAGATGGATGTGTTGGTACAAACAATACCAACTTAGTTATGTGATGAGGAAGTAGGTACACATATGCTAGCGATGAACTAAAACAACGAATTTGTTTGTAAAGAGGATTGTGTAAATAGAATTGGGAAAAGAGGTTTGTTTTATTTCTAGTTGTTAAGGCTTATATTCACAAAGTTGAATATACTCGAATTTTTATTTGTACAACAGTTGCACATTTTCTAATTCGATGCTCTTTCACTCAACTCGATCAATTACGACGTAGGTGTTATTATTACTAATTGAAAGAAATCTAATCAAAAATTAAACGATGTGCAAATTGTTTAGTTAGTGACACTGAAATTACACGTCGTGTTTTCAATTAAATTTGAGGTACCTATATATGTTTATTTATAATCAGTTTTGTCTCAAAGTCCATGATCAAGGATCACGGTCATTATCTAATTTTATCTGAAAAAGAAAGTATATCGTTTAAAAATGGGCAAAGTTTCCCTTACTTAATATTCGGATCAGAAAAACTCCTGAAAATTCTAGGTTTGATGACTTTAGCGTAATAATACTTGTTTAGGTCACTTCGTTATATTATGTAACATAAGGTAACGGTAAGTAAAACGTATTAGTTTAGCTATTCAGCGAGGTAATGTCGCCAGCTTTTTGGGCACCCTACCTGCAGAAGGCGACCTTAATGCTGTTTTTTATTTATAAGGTTTTGTTTAATTTTGTTTTTAATTGATAAATTCTTAGTTTTTTATTGAAATGTAAATATTTATTAGTATGTACATAAGGTAAGATAGCGGTCAAACGATAACCTAAGAAATTGCTAAGTTTCAAAACACTTCTGCCAAAATTACCATTTTATGGCCGTAATGAATAAAATTATCGAATCGAATTTCTACTTGACTTTCAATTTGAATTGACAGATATTTATGGACAACTATCTACTATTTTGCTACCTTAAAATAAATTAAAATTTTATTGCATTTACTAAAATTGTTATCCACATTAATTCAAAAAACTTTTACTCGACAAAAGGATGAAAGTTTCAAAAGTATATAGTGCACGAGCGAAACATCGCACAGTGGGAAAATTCCAAATCATCGTGGAAATAATGAAGAATGGTGGCGTGTCGTGACGGACGACACTTTTGTGTCGTTTTTGTCGGTTATGAGGTTACGAACTTTCGGTCAGAGGTAAAAGTGACAGATATGTCAACAAATTGACAGATTTAGGCAAAGAATTAGCTACTACAGTGTAAAAATAATGTTTTAGTAATGGCTTAGTGAGGGTAAGGTTGAGTGCCGATCCGTAGGCTGAAGGTTCGAATCCTGTAATGAACTTAACCTTTTGGTAAAGAAAATGACCTAGAAAAACAATTGTGCTGTAGAAAAACAGTTGTTAGTGGGAGGACTAACTCTTCTGCGAGTGTCCGTCTGTGTTCTTACCACCGCTTTGCTCGTGAAGTCTGCCGCCAAGCAGTAGTGTGCAAGAATTACTCTGTTCCGGTTTGATGAGCAGAGTATCCAGGGAAATTACTGGGCTTATGAGACTTAATATCTAATGTCTCTGGGTAACGTGCGCACTGCAGTGCCGCGCAGGCCTTTGTGTTTCAAAGTTCTGGGTGGCACTGCAAATGTTATGGGCCAGGGTTATGCTTACAATCAGGCCAACGACCAGCTCGTGTCGTTACCAAATAACATAAAAAAAAACGATAGTACCTAAAGTGATTTGTGACGAAGTTATTGTCATTTTTAAACCATATCTTTAGTAGAGATTGAGGTTTGTGAGATAGTGGTCAAACGCTAACCAAACCAGAATTAAAAAACAGATAGAATATCTGGCAATCACCCACATAAATCTAAGTGTTTTCACGTCAGTTCTAAAACACCTAATTTATTTGACGATTACGTCAATTAACAAACATTAGCGCCGTAGTTGCTATTTTAAAATATATCAAAATAGTTTCGCGTTGTCATAATCTCCAATTCAATTATGATGCTTAATAAATTAGAGATACGGTGTAAAATCGCATGTCAAGCACTGGTTACGGTGTGTGATTATGTCTACGATCACGCGAATTTCTCTGCATTTCTCTCCATACTTTCAAGCCGAGGTTGAATAACCTAGTGTTAACGCATCTCGTAATTACGTCAAAATGTGTGTATTATGCGTGTTTATGTTTATGTGTGAGTGTGATTATGCGAAGATATGCGACCGCCAATTGGAGTATTATATAACTGGGCTAAGTTTAGGCTGTTACTAGATTTTTAATTGCTTAGTAGATGTTTACTTTCTTTAGTAAAAACGAGTCCACCGTGACATCTAGCTGTGACGTCGTAGACTGGGGCAAACATACGTCGCGTAATTTTTCTTTGTTTTGTGCGAGTATTGCAACTTCGCTAATGAACGATACATCAATATTTGGAGTACGGAATTCAATATGGAGGATGCCTTATTGCAGATAGCTTCGCTCACGAGCTAGGCCAGCCCCCGTGCTAGCCTGACGCTATGTTTTATGCGACATTCTAATACTACTATTTTTATTCGATACTAGCGACCCACCCCGGCTTCTCACGGGTAGAATTTGACATTGAAAGCATGTGCCTCATTTCCCATGATTAAATATGGAACTCTTTGCTCATTTCACGTAATGAAATCCCTTCTTTTTTGACAGTGACAGCAGAAATGTCTCATCAATGAAATTCAGTTACACAATGACCTGCGCAAAGGCACTGCAGTGCGCTCGTTACCCTGAGACATTAGGCAGGTATTATGTGGCTCTCTTAATTGTATAAAAGAGACTTTTATTTTTGTAACAACATCTACTTTTTTATATTGCATAAAATATACATAAACTCAAAATACACGTAAAATATATGTAAATTTGTATAGTCTTGGGTAAATCCAACTGATGTGAATCCATACAATGTCAAATTTATAGCGCCAGGCGATACGATTAGGCGTTAGCATAGATTTAGGAAACTTACTATAGGATATGGTATTAGTTTATTGAAGTTGGAGATCATATTTTTACATTTATGTTTTTAATTTTATCACTTCGTGGAATAACTTTTGTAATTCACACATTATAACGGGATATTTACCGTGATTATTATTGAACGATGAGCACCCGATATTAATTTAATTATTAACCGTGAAAATCTAAAACAGTGTTTAACTTTTGTAATCCTAGCTCAGGAGTTTTAACCCAAAAAGAGTCTTCATTGAAGGTTTTCATAGAAATCGCTACGAGTGCTACGAGGGTGCCATTAAAAAAGAGAAAAAAGGAAAAAAATCTTCTATTCAAGAATTGTTATTATCTATTATCTCTATAATTTTTGTGAAAACTTTTAACCAGCTAGCCATTGTAAAATAATTTTTATGTGTACCTAGACCTAGCTGTAAGTTTTCCTCAATAAATAACATATAATAAAAATTACGTCCTTATTACTCGTATCTATCGAGGATCCCCGAGAGATGAAATACTGTACTACCCGATTCCACTACAATGTCGTGATCTGTCATTACAAATATCCTTATTATCATATTAATTACTTAGTTGACAGGAGAACTCAAAAACTTAACTCTATCCTAATAACATCTTAAAGTTGCCACATTTACATACGCAACGGATATACATACACCCATATAATAGTACCACAGATCGGAAGTGACCAAGATCATGCCAATCAATAAAAAAAAAGTTTAAATTATACCGTATCCACAGAACGTTCACTTTACCGCGTGAATGTATGGAGGCCACGCACAGAGGTCGACTAGACGCCAAAAATAAGAAAAACAAGTTTCCAAATGTCACAGAGTAATATAATTCGATTAAGTTCGACTGTTGTCCGTGCTGTTCCGTGCCACTTGGATACAGAGATCTTTGCACTGCTGAAATGTTTTTGAACTTTTAGAGATCAATAATAACATAATTCATGTTTTTTTTCGTTGTTAAATTTTGTCTTTATATTACAAAGAGGTAATATTCTCGATAAATATAATAATTGTATTTTGAATTTATGTATTTGAAGTCATGTTTTTTTTAGTTATGACATTATAGTATTGATTTTTGGATCAATCCATAAAGTTGGAAAGATTGGAAGGATTGGAATTAACATTGATTGGAAAGAAATAGTGGCTTATAGCACAAAGCATGTAGCAATTATTTATGCTTTATTTGTTCTGTGATAATAAATTACTTACCTTTTTCAAACACAACACCTTCAGACACTTTCCTCACGATTTTGTCTGTTTGGCTGAACATGGGTTCAAGGAACACAAAATTTGCACTAAGCCCGCGTGGTGGATTATAGCCCTCACAATCTCTCTCTCTCTCTCCCTCTTTCTCTCTCTCTTTCTCTCTCTAAGAGAAGGCCCGTATCCCAGCAGCGGGAGCTAGTTTATCATTTTCTGAGCAATATTTGTACTTCATAACGTAACCTCTTTCGTATAACACAGATATACATAAAAAGGTTTCAGTAATACCTCGCCACGATATCAATTTATTGTACTCCCTATTTTATATGTATTCTAATTATAAAAATAAGGAGTCATCGCCTGCGGCTATGCTATGATAGCTTTTTAGATAGAAGCAAGTCGGTAGTCGATTATAAATGCTTTCCAATGTAGACGCGACTAGTCGATTGTAATGAGTTTTAAATTGTTAATTAATGAACCTAGTTTGATAATAATTGATCGAATTACATTTAGAGATATTGGGTGGCTTAGCTAGAATGTATATACGTCAAAAAATATTATTTAACGGTATTATATCAGACAGGAAAATAATATACTACATGCAGCTCTAGAAAGATATTTAAAAATAAGAATTTTGTGGTTTTTTTAAAGATACCTAATATACTTAGCCCTTATCACAACAAATCCGAGTTGGTGGAGAGTGGAGGTATTTTGACGATTTTTAATAAGATTAATGGTGAAAATACTACGTTACTGTCTGATGTATTTACACCCGGGCTTATGATAAGTACCTATTACGAAAACCATAAATACATAAATTAGAAGGCTTTTTTAAAGAGATTCATGAGTTCAGAAGGCAGGGATAAAATAGACTAATTTTAAATTCTAACGCTAATTACTTGATAGTAAAACAAATGCTAATGAATAAAAAATACAATGTTATAATTATGTTTTAGTCTATTTTGATTGGGTCCAGATATAGACAACGCCAAACTTTTGACCGGTGTGAAAGTCCTGTGCGACATAGGACAAGAGTGAGAGGGTCATACTGTATGCTTACTTGATTTTAAAGTTTTGCACTAGCAATACCTAACTATTTTTATAGTTCCAAAAAACTATTTTGATCTTCAACTAATAAACTTTGTTCAAGCATATTTCTGCTAAAATAAATTTAAAAATCCACGTTTTCTTCACATGATCCACTGATTAGTTACGTAATTTTATTCAAATGATTCGATTTCGTATCATCTTTAATTCAGAAAATATTCTAATGAGGCGTCACATCAAGAACATCATACGGACAATATTTTACTTGACATAGGAAAATAAACTTTAAGTTTAATGCTGTAAAATTGAATTTACGTTATCAGATGGTTTTATACATAGTTTATGACGCCAAACGTCTTGATGAGGTTTAGAGATCCGTCATAATAGTCATAATAATCTTCAAAATATAAGCGCCAAGAGTCTTTGTTAGTGATACTTTACAGAAATAATGGACTATGCGGAGCAAGTAGATCCGATTTAGATAGAGAAAAAATTATACGAGAAGTCAAAACTTCTTCATCACTAGTTGCCAAAGAAAAGATAGATGGATTATCTATACAAATAAATAAAATTGAACTGTCTGTTTGTAATATCAAAATAACAGCTTTTTACCAAATGCATATGAAAGTATATACTGTACAAATAGCAAAACACCCATTTTTAAAATGTTTGTCTGTCTGCCTGTCTGTCTGTTTGTTCCGGGTAATCTCCGAAACGGGTAGGCCGATTTTGACGGGACTTTCACTGGCAGTTAGCTGATGTTACAAGGAGTAACTTAGGCTACTCTTATTTTAGAAAAAGAAATAGGGTTCCGCACAAAAAATAAAAACCATGAAATCCAATAAGTCCGCGCGGGTGAAACCGCGGGCAGCAGCTAGTATGATAATAAGATACGAAGACCAAAAAGATAGTAAGATAATTAGATCAAAGAAAAGATGGATGGATTAAGTAAAAGCGGATATATAAGTGAATTAGGAGTGCTTGAAACGCTGACAAATGACAATGGAGTGGAAGTGTACTTACTGAGCCGACCCCAAACGAGTTTGGATAAGGAGAAAAATTTACTAACATTTAGCAATCACATTTTTTTTTATTCAATCTGTTTATTACTATTATAAGTATCTCACGGAACCATCGTCGCAAACACTATTCAACATATTATATAAGGAATGTCACATACTAGACTCTAAATTTTCGATCATCGTCCAAAAATTAACAGGTTCGTCAGATCCGGTTGGACAATTTACGATTTGTTGTAATAACGATCCTCAGATTTATGTTTAAAACTGAAGTTAGGTGTTATCGAAAGTTTTTTTGTCGAAAGTTGGCGCTGTTTTTTATAGTTGTGCAACTTTTGTGTAACCTGTAATTCTTGTTTATCTCTATAGTTTTTTGATTCTTGAAAGATAAATTGTTACTGTCAAATAATAGTAGCCGTTTTATGGTTGTTATCATATAATATGATAAATTTGACGCTCAATAAATATATTTCTTCCATATATTTTGTAAATTGCGTTAGTGTAGGTATGTATTAAAATAGTCAGTTACTGAATATCAAAAATAATTTGATTCCCGCTTTACATCAATTTTTTTTAAATATTTTCGTCTGCGATGGTTTCAAAGACGTTTTATGTTGAGAGCAGAATACTGCTTTAAAAAAGTGAAATCTATTGATGCATGACTATTGATTAGGGTAATTGACACCTTTCAGTGTCAAAGTGGCGAAACTATGTGTCAAAATATATATGGTAAAGAATATTAAGCTGTGTAAAATTCATTCTTAGAGAATATCTCAATATGAGAATATTCACCAGCCAAATTATTATCTCCAAACAATGAATCTCCTTAGTTTGATCGTCTATCATAGTACCTACTTATAAGACATTGGCGAAACTGTGGCGAACATTCCACAGAATCCAGGAAATAAAGAGTTGAAGTTGAATATTAAGCTGAATTTAACTAAAGACTTAAATTTAAATACTTGCTTTGAATATCTTTTAATAATTATTTAATAATTATAATGATAGTGTTATTTAAAGTTTAAATTAAAAGTAATTACTCAATCTTTGTAAAATAACAATTTCGGGATAAATTACCCTAATTAAGGCAAAGCATTTGACCAATGTCTCGCCTGATTTTACCGATGATGTGGTCGAAGATGGTAAATCCGCACCTAGATTAGGACTGGCTTGGTAGCTAGCCAAGTCACACTAAAAAAATCCATACGAAAAATAGAAACGATGCAACATCCGAAATATTACAAATTGCGCTGTCAATATTTTCAAATGCTCACATTTTCAATCGAGAACAGTGATACACATCCAGAACATAGCCCCGATACATTTCCGGATCAACGGTAAGTAAAAGTGAGAAATTAGAACAAGAATAAGTGCTTGTCAGAGCCGCGACGGTCCATCAAACATTTTAATTAAAATGGAGCTAACTCATCTGACAGCCACACATTCTTACGATTCAGTAGTTACGGTATAGAAGCAGTAAGAGCGTTATATGAAAGTAAACTGAAACTACTAATTCACACTAAGCAAGGGATCAGCAACATTTCCCACTTGTCTTTAAAAACTATGTGATTTTTAGTCTTTATAATTTTTTTGTATGCTATTTTGTAACGAGACGAACTGGTCGTTTGCCTGATGGTAAGCATAACCCCAGCCCATAACAATTGCAGTGCCACTCAGAAATTTGAGACACAAAGGCCTGCGTGGCACTGCAGTGCACTCGTTACCCTGAGATATTAGGTATTAAGTTTCATAAGCCCAGTAATTTCACTGGCTACTCTGCTCATCAAACCGGAACACAGTAATGCTTGCACATTACTGCTTGGCGGCAGACTTCACGAGCAAAGCGGTGGTAACAACCCAGACGGACACTCGCAGAAGAGTTAGACCTTAGACAAAAAACAACAAAACAACAAATGACAACATCAATAAGTAGCTAATACATAAATAAACACTACATCTAACCTAGCTAGCTACAAAAACAGTTGGATAATCAACAAGCCCAAGTAGGCCTATAGATAATCCAAATGTTCTAGCCTACTACCAGTCGGAAGCGTACCCAGCACGTTGGCGGCATTGCCCCGTTGAACCGCAATGCTGATCCGTTGAGCCAAATAGGTACCTACCAGCATTTTGGTTACAATTATTGTAATCATGAAATGCCATGCATAAATGCTAGTATAAACATTCTTCGATCACCTACAGAGCGTTCTTAGATTGCACAAAAACAGCGTAAGTTAGTGTGCGTAAAACGAATTCTCAGAAGTTATCCTTCTGTTTAATAAGGTGAGCAGTAGTCACCTGCTATACCCATTAATTTGTTACGATATTATCGTTTATGACCTCACATCGGCCATCAAACAAGTTATCTTGGTCTGAGGAATCTGACCTCACATTTTATTAAAAATCAAATTATTATGTTAATCAACATTTAAAGCCGTAAATTAACGCCATCTTTGAAATAAAACGTGTAAGCATGTATTTTCATAAAGAAGCAATACTTATACTAAACATATTTCAGTTAATACACTGGGCTGCAAAGAAAGCGGTTGTAAAAATTGCGCTAACTTTTAAAATATTTGAGCAATCCTTTTAAATTGAAAACTAAATTAAAGTTCATTTCATTACAAATGTAAGAAGATATTGGAAGAAGTAAAACTTTTGTAATAATCCGTATGTTTACTTGTTAATTACAAACGCTCTAAAAGCTAAACAAAATGACTTCAACCGTGGTTAAAGGGCTTCAACATTAAAACAACACTCGATATATGACCCTCTTATAAACAGTTATGTCTCGTGAAGCATCATAGGACCCCGTTCACACCTCCTCGCATGTCCTCGACTACGTTTCGCAACGCAAGCATGCGCATGCGCAGGCGGTGGCGAAAGCAAACAGGTGCTGAGTACTGCCGACATGGCGATGTTTTATTCATTATCGTGTTAGTGAGACATAGTGTTTAGGGTATTTGGGGAGTGGAGAATGTGAAACTTTGTACATTATAATATTGTGATTTACTATTATATATTTATTCTTGACTGCTGCTGCCTGCGATTTCACCAGCGCGGAGATATTGGATTTCATGAGTTTTATTTTTTGCGCGGAACCCTAATAATTTTTCTAAAATAAAAGTAACCTAAGTTACTTCTTATAACATCAACTATCTGCCAGTGAAAGTCCCGTCAAAATCGGTCAAGCTGTTTCGGAGATTACCCGGAACAAACAGACAGACAGACAGACAACAAATTTAAAAATGGTTGTTTTTTTATATAGGTACCGTATACACTTTCATATGCATTTGGTAAAAAGCTGTTACTATGACATTACAAACAGACACTTCAATTTTATTTATTTGCATAGTAGGTTACTTCTCTTTGGTGAGACAGTCCCCACAACATTTTACTAACGTCCATGCTGATGAGCATATCTCAACAAAATCTTTTGATTGAAGAAAAACGTCATGAAATATGTTGCAATTTCTACTCATGCAACAAAAAACAGAATCATAGAGAGAGATATACACCAAACTGCAATATTGCAGCGTGACACATCAGCGTCTTGTGCAAGTAAAATTTGAGCAACGACCGCAAAGGAATCAACAGAGAAAATTATCAAAGTTTAGCTGATATATTTGTTAGCTAAATAATGGACAAAACACACGCCATTCTATCAACCGAATAGCATACCATCTACGCACAGTGATCGTGTGCACATCCAATTTGATGTAATTCGGAAAATCGACTGAAAGTGTCGGATACGTTTTCACACTGTCTCAATCAACTCTCAGGCTTCCACTTTCTGCTTTAAGGTTGAGTTTTGATTGTCTAGAACGGTAACATCCTTCCGGAACCGTTTCTAGCAAATCGGAAAATGATAATGGTTGCAGATACGCACAAATTATTTGCTTCCTTCGACCTCAGTCTTCGGAAACGTGGAGCTGCAACGCGTACGTAATGTATACACATGTTGTACTCGCAAACCGATTCGAGTAATTCTTACAAAAATAGTAAACCAAAAACACGAAAGAACTAAGTAGAAATGGAAAGACTACGTTGAAGAAGATCTAGCAGCGGCAGAACAGTCTAAGAAATGGACCCTACTTGGTAAAAGAGACAATGTGGAGGGGAATAATCCCCATACTTAATTATAACACCTCTAATAATTATAATTGGGGTCCTATGAAATACGACTCGTAAAAACACCGTAACCCGTACCTTTTTGAATTGGTTTTTATCGTTTTTTTATAGAACAACGTCCGTAAACAGTTATGTAAGAAAAACGCCAGCCCCGCAAAAAGTAACTTGTATTAAGTAATAAATCATTAAATCAAACAACATTTACACGGATAGATTAAAAAATTGTGAATAGTTGAAATTAAATTAATAATAATTACTTAAAAGTATTGTAGTGCACGTGATACCTACTGAGGATCTACGAAGAGTGCACCTTCAACAGTGCATCTGCTGGAACATGCCAATAGGTGCCTGGTGGCCAATTTTCAAATTGTTGACTTTGATGCCTTGCCATGTTAATGTTGCGTCATGGTATTTTCCTTCACCCAACCTGACTGATCCATCATCGATCTAAAATTCCATCGACCTAACCATCACAACGATTCTGTTTTATCATACATTTTTTGTTCTAAAATCAGAATTCATTCTGGCTTACACGCCTGCTACTCCCCATGCCTGCAAACTTCGTTACTTTGTTGAAGCTATGCCTAATATATCGTTTGATATTGCCACAGAAAATAAACAGTCAGAAAAGTCCAGCTCTTTAACATGGCGCCACTGACCGCGTCTGTAGCCCCCATTAAGCACCAAGTACATCTAAGCACACATGTCAAACAATACAATAATACGTCCACACATGATCGAGCATTGCCTAACCTGCCAACTCTTTATTGTTAGATGTAACAACGTGTAGCAGTAGAGTGACTATCAGACTGTTTCAAAAAGTAGGACATAGAACCTTTGTAATACCAGCAACATAAGCAATGGTGTTGCTAGCATTGTAAACCAATATCGATCTAGTTTAAAAAAACTGTTTTAAAGTTGTTTACAAGAATCTCTGTATTTAATGTAATCCAAAATTGAATGTAGCAGCAAATACATAATTATTTATCTCGTAAATTGAGTAATAATCCTGTTAAAATTAATCTTAGAATTTTTTAACGAATTTCTAAGCCAAAGTGATATTTTCCTACTGAATTTCTATACTGTTACCCTTTTTAGATAAGGAAATAAAAGTTTAAAGATAGCTTGTGTTAGATGGTTATGCATTTTTGGGAGAATAATCTACTGTTTAAATTTTTATCTAGAAAAAATTGGCTATGAAGCTGTCCAAAACAAGAACCAATTTAAATCTTATTGGTTTCGTAAATTGTTTTATATTGACAATCATTAAGGAAACAATTTCCCGCATTGTATTTTAATAGTAGACATTAGAATTATTCATTCGCACTGGACGCATTTGACATAATTATCTCAAAAACATAAAAATGTGATATCGCTGTCAAAAGTAATTCAAGCCGTGAAAAGTCCGATCAAATCCAAACGTGCGGCCACCCCACATAGCAGTAACATTTGTTAACCCGTAACAAAGTGGTTAAACGGACCATTTGCTTTCTTTTGTCCACCACAAATGTGTACGCGTGTTATTCTGAGCTCTATGCAATACCGGCTGTATAATTTACTTTTTCATGTTAATTTTCGGACGTCGACGAGTGAAGAAATGTTTTTGAACGGGCGTGGCGCGTGGGACCATAGCTTCGATAACAGTTACTATAAGCTGTCGGGCTTTTTATTCGCCAAAATTCTCATACTAGTGCAGTATGGGAAAGAGTTGTACCCTTACACCTTTGTAAGGGGCATAGTAAATGCACTAAAAATGTATTTACTACTGGATTTACCTTATGAAACTGCCCTTGACATATTGCAGAGGCATCGCGTTTATAGTTGTTGTTAATGACGATGACAAATATATTTAATAAAGTCGACAGCATTCTTAGAACATTAATAAAAACAAAAAAGTTACAGCAATATTTAAATGCTTGTTTTGTATTTTTTATTCAAATAGTACTTGTTCACGGCGGAAATTTATAAATGATTGAATACTCAAATACTCTTGATAAATACAAAAAACAACAGACTAGTTTGATGGAGATGAGTTGGATTTTTACTCAATTTTAGAGGCCAGCGTTGCTCTCCTTCTTTTACATCAACGCAAACCGACAGTATGTTCAATGAGGACATAATGACGAATGTCATTGACTTGTGGTACCTACCGCCTTAACACTCGAATACATTTAGCATTTGACCACCATCTCGTTTAATCTTAAACGACGATGTGGTAGAAGATGGTGAACTAGGTAATCCTAGCCCTTAAGTGCAGCTGGGGCACCAATAGGTGTTTGGCGTCAGATTTTTAACTTTAGGTAGCTACCCAGGTAGGAACAAGAAAACGTTCTATCAATTGATAGATAATTCATAAAGGATTTTCCAAATTTTTTTTCGCATTCTTCAGTCTTCTCTTGACCACGAGCAATGCAACTTGATCGAAATGTCGAGGTAAATAAAAACCTTTGTTTTTATTGTGATAAGTCTTATAAGTTACTCCGTTCTTATAAGTTAACAAATTTTTCTGAACTGGAGTTTGTGTACTGTTTGACACGTTATCATAGCTAATGAAAAATCAAACATTTTTATATACTTTTTGATAACGAGACGAGCCGGTCGTTTGCCTGATGGTAAGCATAACGCCGGTCCATAACAATTGCAGTGCCACCCAGAACTTTGAAACAAAAAGCCTGCGCTGCACTGCAGTGCGCTCGTTACCCTGAGACATTAGGTATTAAGTCTCATAAGCCCAGTAATTTCACTGGCTACTTTACTCATTAAACCGGAACACAGTATTGCTTGCACATTATTGCTTGGCAGCAGACTTCGCGAGCAAAAGTTATGTTGTTGTAGCATTTTACATTATTTTTATTCCACATACAAGAATTTATCTTGTTTTCGGCCATCGCATAATTCCTATATTATGAATTCCAAACACACATTAGTTTATACGACAAAAACATCAAACAATTCTTTGCCATTTTAATATGACAATGCAAACTTTTAGCGGTGTGTATACAACTGTACACATATGACCTTCAAATACCTAGACTGTCTAGAAAACGGGAAAATAAGTGTACACAGCCGGATTTTCCTCTTTTTGCTTGTTTTATTTTGTCATTTTGGTATGGTTAACGAGCTCAAAAAACTATAGTTAAAATTAAAGCGCTGACAAAATATTTGGAGGTTTATTATAGCTATCTCTCATCTCGTATCATGAGGTGGCGTTTAAAACACTTCCTTATTTCTTTTTCTTCGCTATCTGAGAGATTATTATCTAACAGGGCATTGCAAAACTTGACAGGCATGCGGATGACATGTTTGAGTATTTTAGCAGCTTCTGGGGAGTCACTAAGGTTTTGCGGTAGTAAATGTACGCATTTAAATTTTCCGTTTCACGATAATCACAGAATAATTAAATTACAAATCAACATTTTGTTAACTGCATAAACGAAAATTTGTTTGTATAAGAATACCGCAGACTGTGGCTTCTAGAAAACGTAGGGAATGAGCGCAACGCTACAATTTCGTAGCACCGTCCCGCTACGCGTACAAAAGACATCAACGGGCTCTCTACTTGAATATACGTCAAGATATTTTATCAATCAATTTCTCATTACTAAAAACCACAAACAAACCATTCCAAAAACAAAACTAGTTATTTATAGGCTTGTTTACAGGTAATTGAAGTAAAAAAAATAGAAACATTCGTATCGATTTAAGCGCCCTAATTGCCACTCGCGTTTTTACCAACAAAAGAAAACCAATTTCGTAATAGTTGCAGGCGCATTAGCGAAACGAGACGATATTGTGTAACACCCAACAGACAATTACGCGACAACTGATTAAAAATAAAAATAAACTCACCGGTTCCAAAAACGGATAACTTTCACCCGAGCGAAACGGGTGATCACGTCTTGTTTAATTAGCACAGATAAGGCACACACACACTGGGATCACTTAAGCGGCATAGACACAAGTTCGGTTTGAATGTTCGCGCGGTAGATGGGGTGCGCGCGGGCGGCACGGGCGAGCGCGCGAGTCGGCTTGCGGCGAGAGACTGCGCATTCGACTCCCACCATCCGCCGTCCGAAATTCTAATCACCTTGCTATCGAGACGGTGATGAGGTCTTTGGTGCAAGATGCAGCGGATTCACTTAGGTTTGCTTGATGAGTTTCCTTATCTCTTTCTTGGTATTGAAAAAATATTGTTATCCTGTATAATAATAATAATCTCTACTTTTAGCAAAGGATCGATCATCATTTTATATTCCGGAAATATGCACGGATCCAGTGCTATTGTACGAAGACCACAAAATAAAGTTTAAATTACATTCTCAATCTGAACGTTTGAATTTTTAGATATAAAAAAAACATTAGTATGAGATTAGAAAGAGATTGAAATCGCAATTGGACTAGCATAAAACTAGAAAACAACGAGAAATTGCCTATTTAAACAAACATAAAACTTTGGTAAAGGGCAATTGGGCTACATCTACCACATAATAGAAGTAACCTAACAATTAATTGAATAAGAGCTGTGGACTTTGTTAAATAAATAAAATAATGTACAACTGAGTAACATTGTATTCAGATCTAGAAACCACAGACTGGTTTTTTTAACTAACAGTATTATTTTAGCTAATAAAAGAAAGACTTTTGTTAACCTTTTCTGAATTTATGGTTGGTATTAAAATGAAAAAAAAAACAGATTGGACACAAAGCACACTTCGAACAGCTTAGGAACTAGTAAAAGAAAATAAAAGCTTAGAAATAAAGTAGTTTTAAATTTAGCTAAACCAGCATAACAATATTTTTTTTTAATAAAATATTATGTAACATGTTTAAAATGTACATGTATCATGTATTTAACAAACAAATATTTGGCAAACTCCGTGTTGTAGTTGATGTGTCGATAGCCTTAACTACTTTAGTGCGCAAAGGTTGCTGGTTTGATTCCCGCAGCGGGCCAAATTATTTTGTGCAGTTATGTGCTAATTATTGAGATATCTTGGCCTTTGTAGTTTGATGCAAGGAATCCTAGTTAGGGGTAAAGTGTATGTTGTGTTCGTTAGGTGTTATTTATGTTTAGTATTTATGTTGGTTTCACATTTTGTTTGTTACTTTTCAACATATATTGATTATATATACATTATACAGTCAACAAAAAACACAAATGAAAAATAATCCAAATCAATAAGGTTAAAAAATCCATAATAATAAAAAATAGAAATAAATATCTTGTCAATTATACCACACAGCCAATAAAGTGAGACGGATCTTAATATGGCATGTCACTTCTCTACAACTTGTTAAGGTCATTTGGAATCAGAGTGACCTACTTGAGGTCGCAGAAAGCAGTAGCATTACATATAAATGACGTCACGATGGCAGTCTTCAGTGTCAGTGCCAAATTCGTCACAAACTTACCATTTCTGGTGAAATAACAGGGATTTTGGAGTTAATCACTAGTAGCCGAAAACTAACTTCAAGGTCAGCTTGAAGATATGGAATTTTATATTCTTATAACTGTCTGTATACTAGGTCACAACCTTGGAATTATTGGTTGCAGGAAATGCAACACTCATAAGTTGAATGAAACGCCATTTTATATCAATACCTGAATATTAAGAGAAGGATTTCATAATGAAATGTCATTTTATGTTCAGTCTATGTATATCATTTCATTTTGTTAATACAACTGAAACCGTTATTATAGGCGTGATACTTGCCACACAGAACACTGGTGTTCAAGGTACCAAAAAACCAAGGAGCTGTCCCTAGTGTCGTTCACTGCCGATCGGTCCAGTAATACAACTATCGATGTAACTAACTAACCAACAGTGTCTCTATCCTCTCATTCAGAAAATCGTAATCGTTTATCTACTTATAGTTACAATGTTGCCAAAACAGAAAATATTTAGAAACCATACTTGATTTTTATTAAGTGTGCAATATCGCCAACACAAAAAAATATCTAAGTATCTATCAAAATCATAACAATTTTTAATCACACACACATTTTTATGCAATCAAATAACATATTTCTAAGACACCATCTTGGCAAGAAGATACGTGTGAATCCCATCTACAACAATCTTATCTCCAATCGATATCGTATCACAAAAACTAATGATGCTGATTAAAGAATTACACTTCCTTATCTATGGTTTAACATAGAGATCATCCTGTACCTTATTTGTAATAAAAAAAACTCTTAACAATTATCGTATCATTATTGACACCTTATTTGAAGCTTGGAACTCATTGTGTTTCGGCAAAAAGTTAAGCAGCCAGGAACTATAATTACGCATCGTTTATCTTATTTGCTGGCAGTATGTTCAGCCTAGTCAAATTGGCAGAAAAAGTTCTTCATAGAACTTATGTTTGTGGTCGCATTATTCATGCCAAAATCCCAGGACCCTGTTAGTTTTTAGATTCGCAAGGTCACTCTTATATACCGCACTAGACCTTCTTTTTTTTACGTGATGGAATGCATTTACGCACACCCCCGCCAGGGTGCAAGGGCGGGGTAGTGTGGGACTCAGACCGGCTTCCGCCACCGGCCAATACCCACTAAACCTGAACTCACGATTTTCAGCTTCGGCCGCGCTACGCCAACTACTGCGCAAGACTCTGATCAACCAAAATTTGATTACACCTACGTATACAATATGATTTAAGAAAAAAAAGTAATAAAACCGATCATGAATAAAAAGATTTTTGTGGAAAAATATTGTTTTCCAGACGAGCTTTTATTAAATACATAATTGGTGCTGTAATCTCGTGTCCACCTTCCAGCTCCATCATCAGGACCCTGAACATCATCTACGATCAGAGTACTTGTAAAGACGAATCAAACGAGCCCAAACTCGATGGGGTTACGTCGTTTCGTTACTGAGTTCCTATGGCCACCTTCCGGCTCCATCATCAGACTGGCTCTGTGATATCATTATATTACATTCTCATCCGATTTACATATGTATGTGAAATTTCAACTCAATCGAACAACGGGAAGTGGATCAAAATTAGCTTGCAAGATTTGACCTAAACATACATACAAACATTGCAAGTTAAATAAAAGCTTGTAAAAAAATAAATAAAAAGTGGGTCGAATTTCCAACATCTTTTTTTTAATTTGGTAAAAATCGATTTTTGAGTAAGTTTGTCGGCATTTTACCGTAGGATAGAAACGGCCTTTGGTGGAGTTATTGGGATAGAAAAACGACTAGTAATATCAACAAATGTATTATTTATCTTATTATTATTTTATGTAGCAAAACTTTGATATCTATAACCAGCAACCACGTCTTTTGCTATCGATAATTATTGTTTTTATTCTATATCTTGCTCTTATCGTAGCTTCTTCATACTCGTCATCAGATTAGTACGGAATCTTTCTATGGCTGTATCAAAACTCAAACAAATCGTAGTTCTCGACCTACCTATGCATCACTTGGCATTGGCCTACATGTACCAATCGATATTTGGTTGCGACACTAGTGACGATCATCTGACGCCTTACCGCATGTACCTGCGCTAGCGCAGACACAGTCTCTAATTAATATGTCATTTGACGCACCTAATTATACGTAATAACGGCCGTGACATTTTTGTTTTTAAGGGAGGGGTTTGTCTTCGGTCGGTTCTCAAAAGCATCTGCCCATTCTATCTGTCATTAATACTATGGTGATTGTTTTTAAAATCTTTTTAGTGTATCATGCTGTGTGTCATTTAATCGTGAAATGAACTATTGAATGACCTTTAACACTTAGAAGACTAGGCTAGTTTTTTAGTTAGTGGGTTGAGCTCATTAGCCGAAGTCTAACATAACCAGAATGCTGCCCACGATGCGGTCATGCCGCAGATTTTTAAAAATGTTAAAAATGAGTAGACTTGTAAGAATCTCTATGAAATATATTTTACAGTGATAACCGACACCAGCGGATATTCACACAAATATATACATCACCAAAATTTCGATTCCAACAGGATTCGAAACTGCGTCTTCTGGTTATCTAGACCATAAGATCCTAAGAAATCCTAGATCGTAAGAATCTCGTTGCGGAATTAAAAATTAATACTGTTTATAACATTTCACCTATTTGATGATTAAATAGCAAATCAACTTGTATAACATCAAAACCCTCAAATATCCGTTTGTACAATTGATAGGTCGTGTAAACCGTGTACCAAAGTATTGTAGAGCGAATATTTTGTGCTCTTAAACGCAGAAGTTTTTGTTTCTTAACCAAGGCCCTTGTAGCTATTTTTCCTAAATAGGTATAGAATATCCTACTGTTATAATAACATTTGCGATCGTCAAGCGTTATAAATCCTTGTGAAATAATTATTTTCAGAAACACACAAATGTGGCCAAACAGGCTATTCGAGTTTATACTTTGGCCATTCATATTTGCAAGTCTAAACAACGCTAAGATTATCCTAAAATACCTATGATTAAGTAATTTGGCTTTTATATTGTCTACATATTAAACATTCTTTGAAAAAAATAGTTGAATGTCGTTTTCCAAAAAAATTCTACCAAAATGTTTGTTGTGCCATGTTCCATGTAACGTGTTATTTCTTTCCAAATATTTAACTTATTCCAGAAAAAAGTCTATGTGGCTTCTAATATTTTGGTAATTAATATGAATCTTGAAATTCGTTGGTATTTAATTAATTTTAATGATTAAATAAATGGCCGCAGGTAAGAATAAAGATTCATCTATTCATCATCGGCCTTTATAACATGTACGAAAGATGATTTGATTAATTTACTAAAACTGAATAATTTTATTCAAATCTAGTAAATTGATTCTTTTAAATAACATAGTCACGTTTTGCACTCACATTGTTATTTAATTAATTTTAGTTGAAGTAATTTGAATATTAAGTCATCCATTTTTAAATGCATTCATAAATTTATCTAGATGTCAGATAAAATTGAAAAAATAAATGTCAAAAAAATAATATTATCCACATTCTTATGTTTTGGTTTACAACCACTTTTAGTATCGGCCTTATTATCATTGCCATCAGGCAAGCACAACATTTAAAACATTCCAATGCACTGCAATTTTCATATTGGCCTTTGGAGAAACATACTTTGTCTCCCTCAAAATGTTGACAACTTCTTACCGTCCCGAAAGCAAAGCCTCATATTCTTATAGCGACAAAGTACTTTATTTTAAATAATAAATGCAAATAACTGTACGTTTATTACCTTACTTGAAAGTAGAGCCACCATGTCGAAACTATTGGTCACCCCTTTTTATTAATCGTTTACCACGAGCAGAGTTTTATTTTCATAATTATTATGATAATGACGAGGTAGCTAAAATATCTTTCAGAGAACTGTGTATGTAAAACAATTTATTTATTTTCTTTAAAACACGTGAATAAAGTACCATTTTGTTCTTCGACAATGTGGTCTTTTTTTAAATTTTAATCCGCCGATGTTGATCTTAATACGGATTGGTCAATCTAGCTTTTGGCGCAATTGGACCATAAGCAGGGTACTCACTTAGGCTAAGATTCAGAAACGAGACTAAGCGTGGATTTTTGCTTCCGTGTGTCAAAACTGAAGTTTGACATACGAAAGCATGATTCCACGCTTAGATTCATCTCTGAATCTTAGCCTTAGAGGTGCAGCAAATAATGTATCTGGTATTATATATCATACATCCCCTACCACTGTATGGCACCTGACGTACTCACTTGATATAGCATCAGATACATTACGTGCTACACCCCTAAGTGAGTAGCCTGCTTTACTGTAGATGCGTAACCTACTCTCAAATCTACAGTCAAGGCCACTAAAAGTAAGTGAAGTGCGGATACATTGATGTCATCTACACTACACGTACATACCCGAATTAGTCACCAAAATATCACTAATTTTTTCCCGCGCTTCTCCCCAGACTTCATTGTCAAGATCTACGTTACTAAGCAGGAAAATCCCATTCACTATTGGACGATGACGTGCTTAAATTCAAATATGTGCCAGGCCTTTTTCATTTTTATAATGGAACATAGCACAAGTCATTAAGGTTAAATATGGCATATACAGGCGGATTGAAGTAGGTAGTTGCAATGAGATTATCACGTGTCTTGAAATTTAAAATGAGACAGAACCGCCGACAGCCAATAGAGTGTTACCAATGCTTGTTATCCTACGTAACACAAGGACCAATTAGATAGGCATTACAAATTCAGAGTTCGTGATTTATCTATGGGTCTAAAATTTTTTTTATTTGGTCGGTGACATAGCTCTGCGGGTGCAGCAACCATCATTTGTACTAGCGGCTGATGCGCCCGCCTGCTTTTCATTGGCGTAAGTTGATTTCACCTGTAAAGGGGCGTAATTTTTTTTTTGCTGTAGGCAGACTTGGCGAAATGGTAGATACCTTTTTGCGAGTCGGGACTTGGAGGGGTAAAATATTTAGAGTGGAATTATTAGGAGTATGAGACATACTTAACTAGGATTCTTCGAATACATTTTTTACCTACCGAATGAGTGAACAGGTAGGTAAAATACCAGCCAAATAATTTTTATATTTATTAGGTTTTAAGCGATAAAATTGGTGAATCGTTGTGGTTTTCGTATTTCCATGGACGGAAATATTTGGTCTTAAGAAAAAGAGAAGTAGAAATAAAAAAATCGTAGACATTTTTTTTGAGTAGGCTAGTAACTGCTGTGACTTACCAATTCATAGTTTTTTTTATTTACCTTGTTGAATACGTAACGAAGATTCACAATATGGCTAGTTTTGGAAAACATAGGCACCTACTTGGAAACATATTTTCAAATTAGGATGGTTGTTAGCCAGGCGGGCGCCTTGGCCTGCTTCAAAACCATGCCCGCATCATGTTTTTATACTATTATATAACGACATGAGCTGGTCGTTTGTCTGATGGTAAGCATAACGCTGGCCTATAACAATTGCAGTGCCACTCAGAACTTTGAAACACAAAGGCCTGCGCGGCACTGCAGTGCGCTCGTCACCCTGAGACATTAGGTATTAAGTCTCATAAGCCCAGTAATTTCACTGGATACTCTGCTCATCAAACTGGAACACAGTAATGCTTGCACATTACTTCTTGGTGGCAGACCTCACGAGCAAAGCCGTGGTAACAACCCAGGCGGACACTCGCAGAAGAGTTAGTCCTACCACTAACAACTTTTAAAAGACTGAACAGATTTGGATGTATGGTTTATCGTTGCATGATCACGAGTGACACTGGGTAGGGCAGTCGTGTTTTTTAAATTATATGATATCGCAAACCTACATTTCTGTGTATTAGCACTTCCTTAGCTTACAAGCAAGGTAAACAGATAGGTATGTCAAGAGGTGCTACATAAGGCGAGCTCAGGTCGATGACCGCATCTAAATGCTTTCCTTCTTTGCTTACGTGACATCATTCATGACTCTAGTAAGGACTTGTGTAATATGTTATGATGTATAGGTAACTTTAATAGTTAGGCCATATTTATGGAAATGGAGTTAAAGACAAGGAAAACTTTATGACTTACTAACTGCTGCCCGCGGTTTCGCATGCACGGAGATATTGGATTTTATGGTTTTTATTTTTTTGCGCGGACCCTAATTATTTTTCTAAAATAAAAGTAGTCTAGGTTACTCCTTATAACATCAGCTATCTGCTAGGAAAAGTTCTGTCAAAAGTCTGTCCAGCCGTTTCGGAGATTATCCGGAACAAATAGACAGACAGACAAAAATTTAAAAAATGGTTGGTTTGTTATATGTACCTTAAATACTTTCATATGCATTTAGTAAAAAGCTGTTATTTTGATATTACAAATCATACTATGTTTGCATGACGGTGTTTTTTTTTTCATAAAAACCATCATCGCCGTTTCGATTCTAAATATGAAATTAGCACGAAGTTTCGAAAGCCAAATTACTAATATTATCAGAATAAAAACTAATTAAAAGTGAATCTGTCTTCAAAATAAAAATATGAGGAATATTTGGAAGAAGACGAATCGAAATCTAATTTGCAGGGGGCGTTCCGCGATTGGAAGATAAAGCGGAGCCATATTTCACAAATTCAATTCCGGCTTTCTTCCATCGACATTCATTAACATTAGCAATATTAAAATACATTAACGATAACAATTCATTAAGATTGTGAGGTAAAATATTGTGTAGCATTTTTCAATACAATAAAATACATAAACTCTTTGTTGTGCGCACCAAAAGGATATGAATATTTTTATAACATTTTTTATGTTGAGTTGAACTGCTTAGAACACAACACTGACAACATTTAACTTTTTATTTTTATTTTGCTATTTATATAGGGGAGAGCGGGGCTGGAAGTTACCAGGGTAAGTTGTTCCGACGAAAGGAAAAGAGATAGCGATTCATGAGAAGTACGTTATTAAAGCGTCAGGTGACGCGCCGCGCTGCTAGCCATTTTAGTTATTCCGGTGACGTCGGTTAAGTGGCTATGTGCATGGTGCTGTCAAAACATCACGTAAGTAAATATTTTCATGCCTAAACTTTTTGGTCTAACTCTGTTCATTATGAACCGATTCATACGTAACTTTCCTAAATTATAGTTACATTATTACGGTATCCTATAGTTTGAGTATTTTTTAATTATTTCTATTACTTTGCCAGTATGTGAGTTTTCTTATAAAAACGTAATTTGGGGCTATAAGTTCCTCCTTCGAGGGGCTGGTTGTTCCTAGGAACAACTTACCCCAATTGACTTTTAGTCGTATCTACAATTCTTATGACCATTTTTCTTTTTTTAAGCTTGCAAAACTGCAACTGTAAGACAGAGAGGCAAAACCTCCAAAACATTATTGCATCAAGCTGAAAAGGCTGTGTCATCAAGGTGGGAAAACCTGTTAAAACTGTGGCAAGAGAACTTGAAATTTGCCAGATGTAGTTACATCAATTTTTTTTACAAAATTGGAATCTGGCTATTATCCTGACATTGGTTATAAACCCAGGCTAGTGTTTACCTTGGAACTGGTTATAAAAATACTTCATTTAGATTCTAGAGATTACCAGATATGTTTTGTTGTTTTGTAAAGTTTAGGTAGTTGTGCATCTCATAAGATATTGAAGATGATTGACCTCATTTATAATTTAACTAAATAAAAAAAGTTTATCTGGAGCTCTACAGTTATGTTTTGTTGTTTTTTTTAAGCTTAATTATTCATCTGATAAGATTTATGCGTTAATAGATCTTAGTTATAATTTAACAAAATTTAAAAAGTTTATCTGGAGGTTACCTGTAAAGTTTTACTATTTTTTAATGTATATTTGTGCATACTGTAAACATTACATACATACAATTATAAAAATGGTTGTTTTATTTAAGAAAACCTATGTTATTCTGACAGTATATAGTCATAATCTAGGCGGAACAACTTGCCTCAATGGTGGAACAACTCGCCCCAAAGTGGGGCTGAATGTTCCGCTCCGAAATTTGTTATAAATTTTCTTCTGTAGAAAAAACTATTGAGATATTAGTAGAAGTGACTATATGAATACAAACCACGATAAACATCGGTTTAATATTTTTACTTGTTGAAAATCGAATCCTTCATTTTCATAATAAAAATTCATTTTGTTTGAAAATCGGAACTTCCAGCCCCTCTCTCCCCTACCTAATGTATTAATAACTAGCTGCTGCCCCGCGGTTTCACCCGCGTGGAGATTTTGAATTACATGGTTTCTCTTTTTTTGCGCGGAACCCTAATTATTTTTCTAAAATTAAAGTAGCCTATGTTACTCCTTGGAACATCAGCTATCTGCCAGTGAAAGTCCCGTCAAAATCGGTGCAGCCGTTTCGGAGATTACCCGGAACAAACAGACAGACAGACAGAAAGACAGACAAAAATTTTAAAAATGGTGGTTTTGTTATAGATACCGTATATACTTTCATATGCTTTTAGTAAAAACGCTGTTATTTTGATGTTACAAACAGACACTTCTATTTTATTTATCCGTATGGATTTACATAAAATATACACCATCATAACTTTGAAATAGGATTCCCTGTGTTGCAGCGGGCACGGACACACATATCTACACATCACCAACATCCAAGACTAGAGAACAAACTTTATGTTCATCACACGAAATCTGCCCCGGATGGGAATCAAACCCGGGGTCTCAGTTTGTCTTTAAAACTAAAGGTTCAGTGCAAAATTTCAGCAGATTCAGATATCGGTAAGTGGTCAAAAAATCGACCACCTGATTTCTCCCTGACATAGATAGATATATATAAAGATAGATAGATAGAGATAGATATAAAGATAGATATATGTACATAAATAAAGAGAGAGCTGAAATTAGGTTTAGATATGTGACACCAGAATCGACACCGTTATATTAAAAAAATTAATATTTTTTATTTTTATTCACTCTACTATCATTTTCAATCGCAAAGATTATAACAAAATGCAAATTTAACGTTTTTGATACAGAATACGAGAAGAATTCTATATTAAAAAAATGCAAATTCGGTAAAAGTACTTTAAAATAAGCGCACGCACAGTACATGAAAATCCTTTGATAATGGCAATAAATTGTTCCTTGTCGACATTTAGGTGATGCATTACCCATACCAGTGTGTGTTTAAACACCTATTATTCTTTATGACAGTATACATATGAGTAACGGTAAGGTAACTACAGAGAAGTAACATGATTCGAGTCACGCATATCATTATGTTCACAGCAAAAATTTAATGTTCACGAAGAAGCTTCTAGTAGTTTCCTTACCGTATTACCTTATCTTCGTCACCTTATCTTCATTTAGTAGGCCCGGCCCATAAGTATATTTATTAATTGGTCATTTCGGTCATGTTCTGATTGATGAACAGATTAATGATTAAATTTATCCTTACTGCCTGAATATTGTACTGTAGCAAAAAATGAAAAGAATTCTCAATTTGTTTAAAAATAAAAACACATCATCGATTAAACAGTTTATTTCGATCACAAATAAAAATCTCACCCTCGAGGCGGATGCGATGAAGAGATATTTCGTTTAGTATTTTTTTTGCAAATTGAACATTATGATTTAATGTGTGCGAAGTTTTTGAGTTAGCAGTTGTTTTGTTTTTATAGTCATCTTGTATTAATAAGGCTTTAAAGCAAAAAAAAAACTGTTTTTTCTGGAGCGTTATAATTTAACCAAACGTTACATTTTGTAACTGAAGATAAGCCCAGATCACTGGGCACTGACACTTCTGCACTTTTATTGTAAAGGAAGTCTAAGGTACCTATATAATTACGACTTCAAATTCAAAATAACCGAGGGAATGAATCTCGAACCTGCCTATCAAGACATATGGTTGATTGGGTATAGAAGACATTGAGTAAAGTTGCTACAAATACGTGCATATCAGAACACCACATAAAATACAACAACAATAATACACTAAGGTGTATGGATACCACTCATTAAAATCAATTCATTTGCGTTACATAAATGCATAATTATTATTAAGAATCCAAAACAGATTTAATCTGAGTTCTCAAAATCATTCGCGCTTGTCTCTACAATATCAAGATTTCAATTCACAAAAAGGTAACGGGACTTTCCTGAAAGAAATCCCTTGAGGCGTCGGCGTTGCCAGACGAAAAATAAAGTAATTTAAAAAATATAAATCAGTACACCAAATACATTGCAGTTAGTTTATCGATGCTTCCGCAAATCATCTGTCTTCTTCTGGGGAGCGAAAGAATTAGGGCTATCGCAATAATTCGCAGGATTTAAAATTAAAAATAACTGCAAATACATATTTTTGTTTTATAAATTTACTAAAAATTAAGTCAGACCCGTTTGTAGTATTTGAATAAATCGTCACCTTAAAAAGGTTGCTTTTTATAGACATCTTTTTCTAATACCGCCCACTTTAGCTCTGATTGTAAATGTTTTGATTTTTATAATTTAGTATGTAACACGAGTTTATCTAATTTAGGTTGTACTAGGATTCCCTATTTAATCAATAACTACGAAGTCCACAGTCTAACAATTTGAGACTAACAAATATTTTTATCTGTGCAAATGTCACTATACAAGGACCAAACCCACAATATAATTATAATTATATTGTGAGTGTGTGTGTTATATTGTGTGTAATTATAATTATTTCAAATGTATACATTTGAAATAATTAGTTATTAGTGACAAAAAATTACGCAATAATAAAAAAATTTCGACAACCCTGATACAGTTAGCATCAGTATACAAACACGAGAACAAATTGCGAACAAGTTCGTAGAAATACGAAAGCTACCCGAAACGAAAGCCCCGCCAATAATTAATTTTATTATTATTTAACCATTAATAAATATTTATTAGTGACGTAGTGAGATTTATCGAAGCATAAAAATTCGGATTAGAAGTGTTTCTGGTGTATAATGAAGATATTAATATTGTTGGGATGAATGCAAGAGTGTTTCATTGATATGCAACGATACGAATATTTTATGTACTGTGTAAGATTAATTGCAGTAATATGAGTTTGAAATAAGAGTTGATACCAATTTATTTAATATTTATTATATTCAAAGTAAAAAAACGATGTGACACATTTGGTTTTGAAATAAACTGAATAAGAAAATTGAACCGCACATTGGGCCACCGAACGCAGCCTCTGAACGCAGTCTACAGTCCAGTAAACTTAGACGCCGCATAAGCCAAATTTTGCATGAGAACACAATCGTAAAATGTTGTCGAGGGACGAGGGAAAACGGCGTGTTGTGATTGGTCAATTTAAAACGTATACATCAAACGAATGAAGATGGCGTGTTGCGATTGGTTCGGCTGGGCGGCGTTAAGCAGTGATAATGCTTAGCTTTGACGAGGAGAGGTGCCCGGCTAAGCGGAGTCTAGAGGTTTAATGATCTGTGACGCAAACATTCGACTTGGTAACCAGTGGCCGGGTGCGACCTCCAGTCGCAGCCACTGGTAGCCGTTAAAACCTATTTAATGCAATTTTAGCAAGCCTTTTGAAAGATAGCACGTTGCAAGGTATTTATTTAAGCACGCAATAGACAAACGCAGTCCTTATGCAACCAGTATGTGTATAAAAAATAAAAAAATAGCAATAAAACTTTACAAGTGTTGGTTTTACATTTTCGCAAAGAAATGTGAATTCAAAAGAACTCCGCTATATGCTTAACGGTTCATTATTCAACAGTTTAACGTACGAGACAAATAACTTTTTTGGCGGCGCAACGTAGGCGAAATTTGGCTCTCCCGACCACATTCAAACTACCCTCATCTTGACTCTTATTTTCAACACGCTAGAGTTAAAAATTGTACAGGTAAGGTCGTTTTAAAGTTGGTATAGGCTTTGTTTTGGTTATTTTATAATGTAGTGTTCGGTTACATGTGCGGTAAGTTGTGAGACTTCATGATATTATTTCGGTGATAACCGTTAGGGACGTTGTTGGATACGGAAGGGACGGTGCCTGCACTTTTGGCCTTTCGTAATCGAAGGACAAAAATTAGCACATTGTATGAAATATTTTTATTCATTTTGTATGAACAGGTTAGTAATAAGGTAATTATCAACTTGGTCTTTTTGAGTTCTTATTGATCAATAAAACTATCGTATTTATTCACAACATTAAATTAACATTTACGCAAAAGTAAAGTAACATAACTACATAATGTTATATATCTAGTTATAGGGCCCAGAGTTTCTACCACAAACGTCACAAAATAAACATCTGTCAAGGCTAGAAAAATAAGTTTATATTCGTGGGGATATCAAAAATGTCACTGCCCTAGCCAGTGCCGCTGGGTTGATGTATTGATTTTATCGATACCATAAACATCCAAATCTTTTAAGGCATTTAAAAGTTATGGTACATTGCATCTCTATTGTGGTAGGTCTACGGGGAGGAATCCCCGTAGTTCATATACCCGTGGATCATAGCAGTGGGTCAATGGGAAACCCCTTAAAACTCACATACATGTATGAATCCTGAAAGCATTAGATTCCTTTTTTAGGCAGTCATGTAAGAACTAGCTTCAGCCCGCGGCTACGCACCTATGAAATAATAGATAGTAAAAAGTAGCCTATAACAATCAAGAATAAAGTAGCTTCCTATTAGTGACAGGATTTTTACCAGTGATTTGAGAGAAGATCGGTATCAAACAAACATTATACCCCTTTTTAATAAATATATGAAATCACCACTACGCCTTATTACAAACGCACGAAAGATCACATTTCAATAATCAAAACGAGGAGGTCAAGCAATTCAAAACAAACAACGTCAAACACCTGTCACCAATAACTCGACTCGCATCGAACTCGGCATAATTACCGATTGTCCGACGACGCATAACTCGAAGTCCCGTTTTCCCGGACTCGGTCACGCAGTAATTGTGCCATACCGCCCGCGGGGACGTACGATGCGCCGGCTACCTCGTAAATCCCGATTCCCGGTACGTAACAGTATCCGAACTGTGACTGAGGATCACGTCCGGGATTTTGGAGGGCGTTGGGTGTCTTTATATTAGATGATACGGCACGTGTTAGGCGGTATATGAATCGTAAAAATGATGATGGTGTAGGTGACATGTTATAATCATAGATGAAATATAAGTAATGCAAAACAATCACCCACTGACATTCTAGACCAGCGGTCTTCAACGTTTTACAAATCGACGGCCAAAAATATTTTTTTTTCTGCACGGCGGGCCGCACCTTATGTATTTTTATAAGGTTTTTTTTATTTTCAATGGTCAGGGTGATTAAACAAGTAGATAAGTAGAAAATATTTATTTATTGACCCAACATCAACAAAAGGGGCAAATAAAAATCAATACAATGCAATTGGAGAGTGCTGTTGGCGGGCCGCAGAAAACATATCGGCGGGCCGCAAGCGTCCCGCGGGCCGCGGGTTGAAGACACTTGTTCTAGACCATAGCACAGGCCAAAAAATAATACTACGTCCATATGTGGGTGTTATTTATTTGTTATTTTGCAGCTGTGGCCCGCGGTGCAACATGCACGCATGCATTTTTAAGTTTCACTCATTAGAACTAGGAAACCGTATTCACCGAGCCAACGCGAATCTCTTAGAGACATTATTATGGAAATACGCATTCTAAGTAAATTCAAATTAAAAAATAATATACATGATTTAAATACTACAAATATACTTAAAATTGTAGAACCCGGGTTCAACGGATCGAAGTGATTTGATATAGACATAGTTTATGGACCGGAGAGTAACATAGGCTACTTTTTATCCCGGAAAAATGCACGGTTCCTGCGGGAACGCGGGTGAAAACCGCGGGCAGAAGCTAGTAATATTGTACATTTTACTGACGTCAACTTAAGGAGAAATTGCGTGAAAGCGCTGAAAAACATTTCACTTCTCAAGCACAGAATAGTGTATTATTTATTTTACTGTCAGCTGCACAGGTTTATCTATAAAGCTAAATCTCGCAACCCAGTAATTTCACCTTGCTCATCAAAATGAAACACAGTAATGCTTATACAAATATATACAATTATACATCACAAAAATTTCGCTTCCAACAGGATTCGAACCTGCGTCTTCTGGCTATAGTGTCGGTTAACACTAAAAATATATTTCATAAAGTTTAAATAATGCAAAATCTCTCGCCATTTGAATGGTACTGTAACGTATCAGAATGGAGTAGGCAATCGCTTCAAAGCGGGTCTGCTAGATGGAGCTACGGCTTGTAATCTGAAAAGAAATATATCAAGAATTTCGCAGTCAACATCGATTGCTCCCATAGCCTAGTGGTTAAGGCGGCCGGAAAGCCAAAAGACGCAGGTTCGAATCCTGTTGGAAGCGAAATTTTTGTGATGTATATATTTGTATGAACATCCGCTAGTGGCGGTTAACACTATAAAATATATTTCATACAGTAATGCTTGTACAGTACTGCTTTGTGGCAGACTACACCAGCACAACGATGGTATCTACCTATAGACGGACAATCTCAGAAGAGCTAGCATTTACCTGGTAAGCCAATGGGGAGCCACACTGCTTACTTATCCCGCTAGGTGGCGTATTATCGCTGGTGCTGTTTCACTGTGAAACTTCATTATAATATTTAGTAAATAAACAAAAAATCGTCTTTGCAACAAAGTATGCCTCTGTAAAGTGCAATTCAGTGAAAAATTAAGGTACACACGTTTCTCTTCTGACGAGAAAAAACGGAAATTGTGGATCCAAAGCATTGCTCACCAAAAATGATTGGAAACCAATTATTCTTCTAGGATATGTAGTGACCATTTCAAATCTAATGATTTCTAAGACGCGAGCATGTTTACTAGTTATAGTTTAATTCATTAACCCTCAAACTAACCATCAATGACAAGCACCAGCGGAGGTGGCGCCATCTGAGATTAGCTTTGCCTGTGCCTCCCCATTGTATCACTTAATAGTAACTATACCTCAATTTAAGATCGATATACGATACCACGCAAATCAGCTTACCCGAAAACGAAGCCTGACTTCATGCATAATAACCGATAACGCAACGCACCGGCCAAACCGAATCGGTGATGCAATAACAAGATAACGGTACCAAGTATTTATTACTGGCTTAATTTTTAAATATATACACCACCCTTTAACTCAGCCCGAACTGGCTCACTGTCAGGATGTGATAAATTTGACGGATGCACTTTTAAAAATGGAATCTTTTGTACCGCGCTCGAATTTTGAAACGCTAATGTAACTGACAAATGAGTTCAGTGAAACGGTTATATTTTCGGGAATCATCATACTCGAAACCATAAAGTAATTCTTTTTTTTTATTTGAAATTGGTTTGCTTTTGGCTGCATCTCACCTTATGGAAAGTGATAATGGGGCTGAAGGTGGAAAACGCTCATCCAGAAGAAACCCTATCCATGACTTGAACAGTTGCGTGAATAACTTTTCCAGCTTGTGGCTGCAGCGTGTTGTCTGAAGTATTTTGCATGGTGGTAAGACATTTTATAGTACTCGTCTGGCTAGCTACCACTCTCAAGGCGAACATCTGCCGATGAAATATTCCCTTTTGAATTTTTCAGTGTTTGCTGAAGTTTTCTTCAATAGTAGCAATATAACAATCGCTGTTTAAAATCTCTAACACGCGTGTTTTCTAAATTCTAACACTTCCTTTGAAACACTCCCACTGCATGCCGGAGTATGCGCATCAATCCAGCCTCGCCATGCATCACGGCCTACACGACAATACTAACACACGCCATACACACCATACATCCTCTTTTCTACGGACAACTCAATTAAAAAGGATCGGTAAAGAAGGAGTCAATGAAATTATTGAACTTATGAAGTTATGAGTATTAACACTTGCGGTCTTATCAATAAAGTTAAACCCACTCTAATTCATATCGTTTGCCTGATGGTAAGCATAACGCCGGCCTATAACGATTGCAGTACCACTCAGAACTTTGAAACACAATGGCCTGCGCGGCACTGCAGTGTGCTCGTCACCCTGACATTAGGAAGTAAGTCTCATAAGCCCAGTAATTTCACTAACTGCTCATCAAATGGGAACCCAGTAATGCTTGCACATTACTGCTTGGCGGCAGACTTCACGAGCAAAGCCGTGGTACCAACCCAGACGGACCACCACGGACGAACCATCGCAGAAGAGTTAGTCCTACCACGTAGTTATTATTTTGAACAATATCTGAAGCGTTTGCTATTGCTACATCATGATGTTTTCCCTTTCTAAAAGCTTTCCAAAAGTTCATTGAATAGTTTGAACTGACCTACGAATTGGCAGTTGATTTCAATAAACCACTGAGCCATCAATGTTTCATCATCTTACTTCTTTGTATTGCGTCTATGCTTAGCTTGTTCTGTTTGTATATCATACAAAGCATTTAAGGGCAGAATACTCCGCGCCGCTATCTCGCTCACGCATCTCAACATATTTGAAGATAAAAAATCACTTAATATAATTATGAAAAATCGCATTAACTGACAATAACATTACAAAAGTTTAACAAAAACTTCATTTTGATCTACTTAAGTTTTCAAACCTAAAAATGGGATTTTAGGTTTTGCCCATTTTCATGTATCAAAACCGGATCGGATCAAAATGATACTTTTGCCGTATCTTTGTAATATTAGTGCCAGCAAATTCACCGAATGCAATTTTTCATAAATATATTAAGTGATTTTTTATCTTCAAATATGTTGAGATGCGTGAGCAATATAGCGGCGCGGAGTATTCTGCCCTTAATCGATACGTCACCTTTTAGGCCAGTCGTAAGTCACCAACCATCTGTAAAGTCAATCTAATGATTGGCTTCGTCAATCTCAGTTTCCCCCAAAATACTGGCCCCCCTGCACACATATGCCATAAATACGCGATACGTCATCGCGCTCGATCGCGATACGCTTTATAACGCAATAAATATGAGCGATACGTTCCAGTGACACCTACTTACTTATACCGACGTCCCCGACGCGGATTGATATCTGAGTGTAATGTGTCGTGTCCTTTATATTGAGTTACGGACCTGTAAATGAGAGTAAATGTTGGAAATAAGTAACTAGCCTTACTCCGTACATCGAACGTCGAAGCTTCGGTTGACGGATCGCAGTTTTCCTACTATGAAAGTGTTTCGGATCCAACGTTCAATTCGATGTTCGCTCTTGACATTTTATTTTTCACAGTAGGAAAATGCCGATCTGTCAGCCGAAGCTTCGACGTTCGTTTTACGGAGTAAGGCCCCTGGGGCCTTACTCCGTAAATCGAACGTCGAAGCTTCGTCTGACGGATCGCAGTTTTCCTACTATGAAAGTGTTTCGGATCTAACGTTCAATTCGATGTTCGCTCTTGACATTTTGTCTTTCATAGTAAGGCCCCCTGGGGCCTTACTCCGTACTCGATACTTACTCAGGACTCGATATGTTTCTATTTGATACGCAACTCCGTCGACGCTGATTTTATGAATTTTGACACGGGGATTAATTTTCGCTGCAGGTATGCGGAAGATATTCATGAGGTTTGGGATTGGCTTTGGTAACTGTGGAAAGGGTTCCGGCGATAAATGGTTGTACATTTGCCATTGCCGGGTTCATAAAAAAGAGCTGCAGGGCGTTTATGACCAATGTACGTTGCTGTCGTTTATTATGTTGTCATCACCGCCTTTGCCCCTTGACTTCGAGTTCAGACTTTTCCGTGTCCTAAACATTTTTTTTATTGACCTGGTAATGAACTCTTTTTTATTCGAGATGTTTGTAAGTCGAGACAAACATTGAAAATGTTACAGCATTTGAAAGAGCTCAGTTTTTTGAAAAAACTAACAAATCAATAGGTACCATTGAAAAACTATTTACTTACCAAAACATAAAAAAATGTAAGTACATATTTTCGGTAAACTGTAATAAATCTATTTGATCTTTTAACTCTAAGGTTTAATTTAAGATAGGTAAGCAGTATGTTTAAGAGTTAATGAAGAAGATTAAATATTATGAAAAAAAAAGTTGAATCCTTATTCCTTGTATGCATTATTTTTACTTTCAATGTTGTCAATTTAAGACCAGCTTGACAAGACTGGTACATCCAGAAGCGACTGACCCTCCCCAACGAATGGTTACCGTTGTCAAAAAGTACGACACCCAAGTTTCACAATTGTAATGTAACATGCATGTAGAAAATCAATCAAACTAAATCCAAATATATATTTTTTTTATTTTCAATCAAATTTTCACATAAATCTATGAAAAAAGAAAGAGAAAATACATTTATCTAGGACATAGGTATTCAAAGAACATTATGACCACGGTCTAAGCCTCAAATGCGCACGCGCATGCGCGCGGCCTCGGCAGCTCAATGAGGTCCGCTGCATACAATAGTGCGCACGCGCGGCATTGCGTTGTCACTCGCACTCTTTTGCATATACCATTCATTGGGCCTGATGGACAATGGATATTTGTTCGGTGGTCCAGTGATTTAGTGGAACTACGAATTGGCAGAGGAAATTTTGCAGGAAATTAACATTGCTTAAATTAAGTTAAGCAACGTTAGCTGGGAGCATTACTTGGATGGGTGACCGCCATGTGGTGTTTACAACTGAGCGCTCCTGTGCTTTGGAGGGCACGTGAATCCGTCGGACTGTTGTCTTACGATAACAGTCGTTACACAACAAGCCGACTGGTACGTAAGTCGATAATAAAAGAAGCCTTCGGGCGGTTTTGAAAATGTTGAAAGGTCATTTTTTCATAGCGATAATTTATGGACCGGAGAGTGAATTACTTTGTACTGAAAAATTTAAGGTATCTTAATGCGGGTGAAATCGCGGGCAGCAGCTAGATATGTAAAAATGCTCGATATATATTTTACCCCCTACCCAAACAAAAGGTACTTAACGCCAAATAAAAACTACAACACATCGAAATACGTGCTACGCCTGCCACTAAACAATGTTTATCTCGTGAAATAAATTGAAAAGCTCGCCACACAGACGACAAAAAATATACCAAACATAAACACTTGTCTCCGGATATACATGTACTTACTCGTACGTACTGACTTGGCGAAATTGGATTGTAGCGAGAACAGGTAGCAACCACATTGTTCATCAAACAGGAACAGAGTATGCTTGCAAATTACTGCTTGGTGGCAGACTACACGCAGACGATTTAGTCCTACCACTACCATTGATGTTCACAAACTAATTTAACACTATGTCTTTTCCAAAAGAACATAAGAAATGTATGCGATATATTAGTAAATTTAACAGCTACGAATTTAGAAAAAAAAACAGAATATTTTTTTATACCATTGGATAATTTTATACTAATGGATAATTTACCAGGTAATATACTCTTCTGCGAGTGTCCGTCTGGGAGAGTACCCCCCTCGTGTAGTCTGCCGCCCAAGCAGTAATGTGCAATCATTGCTGTGTTGATGAGCAAAGTTTGATTAGCTTGAACGAGTTGCTATCTCACCTGATACTGATAATTGCTCGATGAGATGGTATCAAATTAAAAAATGGCTCCCATTTGAAGGTTACGCCATGATGGCTTTCCTTCACAGAATTCATCTTCCTCCTCACCATTACTGAGCCAACTGAATTAAAACCAAATCAGGTAAATATAGTAAACATTTTCATCTCAAAACAAAAGTAGGCAAATTGAAGTCGGTCTATTATACCGTCATTTGAGGACCTCCTAGGCCTTCCAGTATTCATTACAACATGATGTGTTCATCGTCCAGCAATCTGTCAGCCTCAGTAGAGAATAAATAAAGGCGATTTATTCACATGCAGCCTATTTAATTTATTGCTATTTTGGATAATGTCGCGACACAGTCTATTGTGCAGTCGGTCGGGGGACGCCTTTGGATAGAGCTATTACGGGAGTACGGGACAGGGGTATAAGACGCGGTGGGTCTTAATGTCTTGAATTTGAATATATGTGATTAAAAATGAACAAATTATGGTATTAACATACAAAAGGGTCTATTCGCATACAAATTTATACAACATTTAGATTTACCTGTACTTTTTTAATCCCCTTGTTGATCTAGCGAACTTTACAGTGAAGAGCGCAAATACGAAACAAGGAGAAAGCAGAAGTGCTGCAGAAGTGACTGCCTATACGTCACTCGCGTCATGGGTTTTAAAGAATCTTCTGAAACCGTGTTATATTTCCTTGGCGCGGGAGACCTAAGCACACTGTAGGTACTGTTTATAGCGCACTAAACATTAAGCGACCCTTCTGCTTTCTCTCTCTCTCTCTCTCTCTCTGTTTTGAGACTGTTGTCAGATGGCGCTCAGCCCTGACTAACCTCAACGTTTCAATATGTGTTGATAGTTGTGACAAAAAGACTATATACTTATACAGTGGATAGAAGCTGAGTCCATACCGCGAAAGTTAAACAAATATTATGAACAAACTACTTCACTTTTTTGTGGGATATAATGGTTAGAAAAAACATTAATTCACAATTAATTGACGCGTAACATTTAAAAGTTTAATAATTTAAGCCTCAACCAAAGTAATATACATGCCTTGGTGAGGAATACCCGATAAATATTTCTTACCTTTGGGGTCGAAAAAAAGAACATTATTAGTGAGCAGACGCGACGCGGCTTTTTGCAGTTTAAATTGTATTCTATTAAGGCACTTCCCAAGGTCACATCCACCCACAATATCACATCTAGATCTAATGATACACCCCTAAGAAAAGCGATGAAAATTGATTCCCGCTTTTAGGCTCACCCCAGATAATAAAAACATTAACTAAACTAAATTTACCCAATATAGCCAACTGTTGATCTGTACCTACACTGTGGCCGTGGTGTGATACTCTAACGTGAGGTGTCTGCCAGCATCGGTACTTTCATGTGATCTTATTACGCTATGATGTATGAAAGGTTATTCTATTTTTTCTCCGACGAGAGATATGTCGAGATGTGAAATGCATACGGCTTTGTTCTTCTTATGTTTCCTCCGATGATAGATGTCAAAAATGTCGATCTCCAAACGCTAAACAATAAAGAAAATCAGGAATAAAACAAATATCGGAAAAATTTACCTTCTGCGAGTACAAAATAAAATACGAGAGAAAGACTGTCAAAAGGCGTCCATTTCTACACTAATCTAAATTCTAAACCTTATTAAGACATTGCCTCACACTAACACATAGTTTAAGGGGTGGTATTCTCATGTCGCAAGTAAAGGCGCCGCACGCGCCGCCGCACAATGCAACCCTAAGTCACGAACTTTAAGCTGTCAAGTTACCTGGAGCAAAGGAAATTAAATCGTATTGTAAGGCGATAAAGTAAGTTTTGGAAGGTTGAAAACTTGACAACCGTAAAGTTAGAGATAACGACAGAAAATTGGCTTTAGTGAAACGGATTAAAGTTGGTTTTAGATTGTTTGATTTTCATAGTGATTTGTAAATTCGTTCATGATCGACTACTACTTTAAATAGGTTATAAGCTTTTGGTGTTTCCCATTATGTCGAACACTTACTATGACGTCTTTACGTTGAACCGCTATTTCTCCTCGTGTTAAATGGCAATTTGTTCGACGGTGGGGTAGCCAATATGTCAGGTTATACAGACTAATATATTGTTTTTATTTGCAAGAATATATATATACTTTCAGGTTTCATAGAATTTTCATCAAAATCGATTGATAGTTTGTCACTGAAGTCGTTGCGTCGCTTTTATAAACCAATTGTTTAGTAGAATTAAGGCTCTGACATTAAGTAAATGGCGATGTGTTGGTTGAAGGTGATATAGCCACATCGCGGCCGGGATCGTGTAATAAGCGCCTTACACAAAATGTTAATGTTATTTTTGACAACGCGCCTTTCTAACACCCCGTCAACGCATTATACCATAGCAGCTGTCAGTCGTTCATATGCATTGTAAAAGTAAATGCTATGGTGTCAACGCAATTATAAATCCAAAATGTAGGAAGGTAAAAGATAATTAGTTTTAAGTTATGTAATCGGTAAGTCGTTATATAATTTTGATGAGAAGTCAATGGAGTTATTTGTGGGTGCGTATTATAGATGCGTTTGCGGAATCGATAATCTTTGTATACTACAATGTTTTAGACGACACTTTACACCATACACTCAGTGTATACACCGAGTGTCTTTCTGTGGACACGAGTGTTTCTAATTGTGGTATGATAATCAGTGTCGCTAAGCAGAAGCTGCGCGAACACGTGACTGTGTCTTAATTTATGTATGAAATTTGTGTCGCAATTTCTGGCGTAGTCTAAACTTAGCTTACATTTCGTTACCTACGAGTCTGGGTGCTGTGAGACTATTTTTTTATTTAAGTTATTACAATTTAAATTTCCTGTTTGGAATGGGTCAAATCTTGCAAGCTAAATATGACCGACTTCGCCGTGATCAATTGAGAACCCCAAAATTTTACATACATGTAAATCAGGTGATGAAATCTAAAACAACCGCAGGTTTATTTACTTTTACAACAGCATAATCAATTAAAATGTTATTTAGTCACAAAAATTCGTTTGCAACTTCACTCCATCTTTCAAGATAAATTATCAAGATTATTATGTAACACATGACAATATGCAGATGTAAACCCGAAAATGAACCAAGTTATTAATACACCCTAAAATACATTGCAAAATTCAAACTAACCCTTAAAACTAGGTTGATAAGGTCTAAAACAATATTTAATCCTATATTATATGTAAATTAGATGTTGCAAAAAGGGAATAGCTTCGCAAGAACATTAACGGAATTAAAACTGAAAACAAAAACATCGAGTAAATAAACTTAGCGATAATGGTTATTCTTTTAGTCATACATTACAAGTGTCATTTGAATAACGGTCGTCACTTTTTTTTCATTCAAGTGAACAAATGACCGTTCTTTCAGGCAGTATTATCTGCATTTGTTTTTTGATAAATAGATTTGAATCTTTCTTTTTATGAGCCTACTCATGGGCGAACAAGAACGCCAACAAGCTTGTACATTTTTTTTTAACAAAACATTTCAGATTTTCGTTTTCATCCGTTAGTTTCATACAAAATTATAATAATAAATTAATGTGTTTTCTAATAACCTCTTATGGTAACCACAAAATAGAGAGAATAGACGGGACGCTCCGGTGCTTTTAGATGGCCTAAGCGTCCAAGCACCCCTTTTTTTCTCACTCTAAGTATTCTCTGAGTTGGGGAGAAGACGGCTTTTGTGGTCTAGTATGCGCAGGAGGCGAGCCACAAACGCGGCCACCATCGCAGCTCGCGGCCACAAATGGTGTGCGCTGATACCATATTTTTTTTTTTTTTATTGCAAATGGGCTTGCGTTTGACCGCTGTCTCACCTGATGTTAAGCGACGACGCGGTCCGACGATGTAGCACGTTTGCCCAGAAGATACCTGTTCACTCGTCTCTTGAAGACTCCCAGATTGTAGTGTTCAGGAAAAACAGATGCCGGCAATGAGTTCCACTCTTTAGCAGTCCGCATGATGAAGGTGGAAGCGTAACGCTTAGTACGGATAGGAGGAATGTCAACCATAAGCGGATGTCGCATTGCCGTACGTCTGGTCGTCCGATGATGGAAAGGGGAAAAATATATAAAATACTGCCACCCACGCCTACAGAAACATTTAGGCCTCTTATAGATAGACAGTTAAATAAGCGTTTTAAAGTACTTCTAATGGTAGATACAGTAAAAACCGTCTACGAAAACTGAATATTTACGACTAAAAATTGGAATTGGATTGGACAAAAAACTGTGGTTTGGTGCATCCGTGTATGCTTCCCTTTTTTAAGGTTTTCCTTATAAGTGGGCGTAATTTGGGATTTTGTAACGTTTCGATCCTGTCCTTAGCAAATATTTCTGCAGTGACGCATTTCCTGTACCTTTAGGAAACAAATGATGTAATAGAATGTCAGTGGGTGATATTTCGCAGTTCGGAGGTGTACAGTTAGTCAGAGTGCCTCTGGTTAGAGTGCTATGTTTGTAACTAATTTGAAATTATAGGGTAGGCTAAGGCAAGGAAAATTTGAAGCTAGTGGTAATACAAGAGCTAGTAAGATAGGGAAAAATTATGTAGTTACGTAAATACATAAAATATTCAAAATTCAATTCAACGAAGCAATGCCTCCGGCGTGTTACTTTTTCCCTAAATTTAACGTTCTCAAAAAAATTCGCTGCCAGCAGGTTTTGATCCCGCAGTCAGATCGGTTTTAGTTGGTATGTTGGTCTCAACAGCAGGAATCCAACATAACCACAATAGACCACAAAACCACAAAAGCACCATGTTTACTCGTGAGAATCTTGGAGCATTTCCGAAATATCTAGTACTCACAACAATAAAATACATGGTAAATATCCCGTTACTAAAGTTAATTCTTGTGTTAGTGACCATGAAAGTTTAAAAATTTATTTAGATAATTGTAAGCCGGAAAGAAATACATCATATCAAGAATTTCGCAGTCAACATCGATTGCTCCCATAACCTAGTTGGTTAGGCGTCTGGCCCGGCTTGTCAGAAGATGCAGGTTCGAATCCTGTTGGAAGCGAAATTTTTGTGAAGTATATATTTGTGTATATAGATAATAGTTGTAACTGTCGTATAGAGCACTTTTGAAAAATGCTTGTTCTGGAGCAAAACGGGTAAACTAATGGTATAAACACAAGGCGAAACAAGTTGTTAATATCTTATTAAATCCACACCTTTAATTTTTTAGCAAGCAACTAAACACAACGTGACAAAACTTGAGTTTTGTATGGCTTTATATAGTCCTGGAGATTGCATGATGAGATAACTTGGTACTTGATTTTAATGTACATTTCATAATTGGAATATCACGAAGCGTTTTAATGCTAAAATTCAATTGTACTAAACTTTTAATTGGGATGCCTCATACTGCACTTCAAATATAAGCACTGACTGATAAGTAGCTACTCAATTTGATAAAAACAATATACGAAGTAAAATTTTAATTGTTAATAATAATTTGATAATATGATAATGAAAATGGAGATCCTGTTTAGACTCTCATCCGCTGAGATCAAAATTTACCGAGAGACCTTTATGCGTTTTCGCTCCATACCGGCGAAAAAATTCTCATAAAAACGTCAATGTAGGTATATTTTTGCGAAGGTAGGGAAAAACAGGCCCTTGGGTGCTTTGACCTTCTAAACATTAAAATTATTAACATTTGATCATACAATCTGTGTTGAATTCAAAACTGAACACCTGTTCTAACTTCTTATTTTTGGTCCTTTCTTATCAGCGGATTATAATTTTTTTCTATCAATAAGTCCTTCCCATTTTAGTTATCCATTTGAGAACAACTGATTTTATCAATGAGTTATGCACTATCTATAAATAAGCTATGCAAATATAGTGTATTCCTTTGTATTGTTCTGGATACCATTTTTATTTTAATTAACATACAAAACGTCAAAGGAGATCCGATAAGGCCATAAAGCCTTTCCATGCATTTATTTAAACCATGTCACAGAAATAAAGAATTGGTATTCTCAAAAACATAAATTCTCACTTACCGACCCTATCTATAACGCTATTGTTCAATTATCATATGAGATAACACTGGCCAATTAAAAATTAGTTAGTTCTAGATAATAAAACTATTTTGATGTTAAAAGGGTCTTGTTCTCGTTAGGAACATTGGAACGAAGACTGTTCTATGTAGCGAATTACTTCCTTTTTTGTTGTCGTCTTGCGGAGAAATCGTTTCAGTTTCTCTATTTTATTGCATGCAGAAAATAACTTTGGATTAAAATTATTCGCAAACATTAATCTGGTTTAAATTTTTTTACCTACATGATACCAAGATTGTACATCAAATCGGGGAGTGGTTGCAAAATCAATGGCATACATTATCATTATAGCCTATGTTGTTTTATTGCAGAACCTAGGCGTAAGTCTACATTCCAAATATCACAATAATCGGTGTAGTTGTTACGGAGATACGTGGTATTCACACAGACACACAACAAACTTTCGCATTTATAATATTATACTAGCTTCTGCCCTCGGTTTTCACCCGTGTTCCCACAGGAACCGTGCATTTTTCCGAGACAAAAAGTAGCCTATGTTACTCTCCGGTCCATAAACTATATCTATGCCAAAAATCACGTCGATCCGTTGCTCCGTTACTGCGTGAAAGAAGGACAGACCAACAAACACACTTTCGCAATTATAATATTAGTATGGATAAGTTGGATAAGTTAAGAAGGATAAGTTTGAAAAAATAACCATTTCTGAAATAGGTACCACATTACCTAGTCAGCCTTCCTTATTGATCGTCAAAAAATAGACAAAAGCTTGTAAAAATAACTGTTAGTAAAATACCACGTTTCAGAGTCAGCCTTCCTTATTAGTTCCTAAGAAAGATATTTTCCCGCTAATAGTTGAGAAGCAATAAGCTTAAACTCACTAATAATGTAGAGTAGTAAAATGGCTCCTACGTCATGTGGCTAAATATGTGAGACGTGTGGGAGCATCCTTGAAAAGGACGTCCGTGGCAGAATGCCGGTCGGTTAGAGACTACGAAATTTTAGTAAAACAGAAGAATAACACAACTTGAATAAATAGCTTGTAGGGGCTGTAAAGACATGATTAGGTACATGTGAGTTGGCGGTCAAAGCTAATGGGTCTTACCACAAAAAAACTAAACACACGTTAAACCTTGTCAAACACTATTTAACGCCTAAACATGCCTTAAACGCGCGTTTAAATATTAGCAACCACAAATCCTAATTTAAGTAGTGTGTAACCGTTGTCTAACACATTTCTAATCATTTTGATGTTTATCTTTAGTCGCAGCTAAACAGGCGACCAAAAATGTTTTTTTTTTTGTGGTAACACTAAATGTATCTCACGTCTTTTTGTATCTCACTGTCACTGTAGATGGTGCTATCTACTCGATAAACTAGCGGCTCTATGACAATGCCCTCATGTTAACTAACAATACATTATTAATGAGCTACTTGCCTCGTCTCTCAATTGACTCAGGGGCGTCAAGATATTCCAGAGATGATTACAAGACTCCACGAACGATTCTTTTTGATGAGGACAGCATTTTAGTCTGTGATTCGGGTAGACGAGCGTTACAGAGACGCGCTGTTAGAGTCATTTATTTTAACCTTCATAAGTGCTCTCTTGAGGCCTATATTAACTAAGCATTTTTAATTTAAATTTGGCACCTAAAAACATAGTAATAACTAAAAAAATATATGATGATATGTTTGCACCATCTAAATGCGAGGTGTCTATTCTATCTAGAGCTTTTGACATATTTTAAAACAGTTTTCAAGGTACTTAAGCCGTTGATAGCTCTGTTTTGAACGATGCAAACACTAGCCTGTGGCATGTTACAAAATAAAATAAGGAAATCGTTTCAAAACGTGCTTGGGAGTGGGCTTGGACAATGACTTCAATGGTCCTACTGTAAATATAACAGTTATTGCCTACATGGTAGTGTATATAGGCATGTTTTATACACAAGTTTTATACACAATACTCAATTTGTACGCCTACATATCAGGCAAAACATGATGAACCTCTAATGACTAGAACATCGATGTATCTACTTACTTATATAATTTTAAGTTGGCATAATACTCATGTTTTATACAAATAAGATAAGATAAGATAAATTTTATCTTATCTTATCTTATCTTACAAGCATACTATTATAGTCAACGTATTCAAGATTTCGCAGTGTAAAGCCTATGTGACTCTCCGGTCCATAAACTATATGTATGGCAAAGATCACGTCGGTCCGTTGCTCCGTTACTGCGTCAAACAAGAACATACCATAATGTTAGTTAGAAGAGACTTAGAAAAAATGCAGAAAATGCCGCGTTTGAAGTTTTTTTCTCTTTTTTGGAAATTTTCGTTATTCGTTAGTGGGAGGACTAACTCTTCTGCGAGTGTCCGTCTGGGTTGTTACCACCGCTTTGCTCGTGAAGTCTGCCGCCAAGCATTAGTGTGCAAGCATTACTGTGTTCCGGTTTGATGAGCAGAGTATCCAGTGAAATTACTGGGCTTATGAGACTTAATACCTAATGTCTCAGGGTAACGAGCGCACTGCAGTGCCGCGCAGGACTTTGTGTTTCAAAGTTCTGAGTGGCGCTGCAATTGTTATGGGCAGGCGTTATGCTTACCATCAGGCAAACGACCAGCTCGTCTCGTTACCAAATAACATAAAAAAAAAAATTTTGAATGACGTTTTGCCAAGGGAAGTTCTCGCAACTTGTCGACAACTGTGGACCTAATCACCCCCTTCTTGGATAACATACCAATTCAAACTCACCCTGTATATAACAAAGTTACTTTAACTTAATACACAAAATTAAATAGAACACAGCTTATTTACATTTTAAATCATCACAGAGCTATAAAAATAAAAAGTAACCAAACTTAACCGCTAAACAAAACCGCTTTTATCCTTTTACCCATTCTACTTACTATAAACACTTAAATAAAGCCATTTCACGAGTACTAAAGTCATAAACAGAAGTAACCAGGCAAATTGTCATTGTGTGGGTGTCCGGTCGTGTTAAACACGGTGCTTGGCTATGAAGTGGACGTTTAGGATGGCACCGTCAAATTCTACAAGCTCTGATATGGTTAGGACACACCTACGTAGAGGACATAGGTAGTAAAAATTAACAAGAAGTTGGTAACAAACAGTTCTTTAACAATGGCTTATTTGGAAGTAACTTTTGGCCGCGGTTTTGCATGTGTGGTATCAGCATGAATATATTCCGACATCTTCGTCATTCTTTGCCGGCATATGTATTTCCTGAATACTATTATTTGGGAGTCTTCAAGACAACAGTGAACAGGTATGTTCTAGACAGGCATGTTACATCGTCGACCGCATTGTCGCTTACCATCAGGTGAGATAAAGGTCAAACGCAAGCAGTACAAAAAAAATTAATCTTTTTACATAGGTACAAATTTTCATCGAAATCCGTTCAATTGTCATTGACTTGAGTCTGCAGACGGAAGCTAGTAATCACAATAAAGAAGTAGAGTATTTTAGCTTGTGATATTCAAGGATAGTGTAGCTTTATTAATAGTGAAAGAATTGTCAGAATCAGATCTGTAGATACAGAGGTTACCTAAAAACATATAAACGTTTTACCTCTTTATTATAACATGTGTATTAAGTTTGAATAGAATGGAAGTATAAATACATCGTTTTCTCACTGAGGTCTATTTATTGGCGAATCAACGTTTGTTCAGACGATTAAATGCCAGAAGATTTAGCAAGAGATACATAATAAGGCAGCATTCGTGGTGTAGTTGAAAAGTCAATGGACTTAGCGTCTAGTGTAAATAAGAGTTGCAGGTTGTTATCACTACAAATCTATGACACTGTTACATCCCAATAAAGTCCAGCGCAATAAACACAAAGTGTGTTTAGAATCAAAAATCACATATTATATAACCTTAAAAATGTTCTCATGGCAAAACACATTCATTAACCATTCAATATGTCACTGGATGATGTCATTCCGTACTTCTCACAGTTAATTCGGAATCTGGATATTCAAGCAATAATAATATGATTACATAATCATATTTTTTTTGTATCATAATAAAACCATTAGAAGCGTATGTAACGCCAAAAAATTCTTACTTCACACCAAATATACCTGCAAGTTTCAAATCTGCTGATCAATTGGCATGATGTAATTTTTGGTGATCAATCAGGGAACGGACGTAGGGATTCATCGGTTCCTTTGACTTGCCTTCTCTGACAGCTGGTAGGTATAGCACCGGTGCATCTTGAAGGAAGATTATATTAAGCTGACTCACAGATTTATTCCTCCGTCAATGCTATAAAATCGCTCGAGTTCTGCATCCAAACATTTATATTACAAATTCTGAACAATTGTCATGATTTTCAAGTCGACACACGAAAGGATACTAATAGGCAGTAAAATTCACGTTTTGGGTGAGTCGAGTGACTCAGGCTTGACCCGGGGAGTAAGAATTCGAACTTGAATATTGACAAAATGACGTAAGAAAAAATACTGGTAGACCGTCGCAGAAGAGGCCCCAGCGTGAATACGAAAATTAATCCTTATAATAAATCACATGGAATTTGCGGTAGGGTGCATTAGTTTTTTTTTTGTAACACCTTACGGATCCACGGCAATGAAAGGCTTCTCTTCCGTCATTCCATTCTTCTGTGTTGCTCTAATGGATCAACCAGTTCAGCTCATCCTGAAAAAACCATTAGGGTCTACCACACTCACGCTGTCTGTCTTTCATGCATTGTGTGACGTCAAAATAATATTTCCTTTACTGATGCTAAATTCCTTGCACACAGCAGTGACATTAGTACATGGAACAGCAAGTCTAAGTACCTTTTGAAAAGCTTTGAGTTAAATCTCTAAAATTTATCACGTAAATCGTTGGAACAAGAATGCATACACATTTAACTTTGCCTTAACTCCTTTCAACAACGATTTGTTATGTTGTAACTCAGGTGATCACATACTCATTAATCTGTAACCACTCCTACAAACAATAATTATAATTCTGGACACAAAACGTGTCACTATTTCAAGCAAAGGTCACGCAATATATTTACGAACGATCAGTTCTATATGCCCATTCAGCTCAATTAATTATAAGCCATGAGGTAATTAATCTTTTATTTGTGTTGCCTTGAACTTTATCAGATCTTGATTATGTTATTAACAGTGAAAATGAGCTGGACTTGATTTAACTGTCTGTTAGATAGAACTAAAAGTTCCGGGTTGCAGTGATTTAAATGGGCGTTTTACTTGTTCCGCAATTGATGTGAGTCTATAACACTGCGAGCAAGCGCGGAGAGGCCATGCCCTCTGTCCAAATTAAATGCCCGTAAATCGCTAATAGGTAAAAAAATTAAGATTTATAGTAATTAATAGAACTTCAACTATAAGAATAAGAAATTATAACACTATTTTATAAAATAGTGTTATAATTCCTTTTCTTTAATCAGTACTTCGAATAAAATAATTGCGTGTAAAAACTAAAATAAATAATTCTGTGTGTTCTTTCACGCAAAAATGAAGCGAAAAAGACTGGATGAGAATTTTTATAGATAAATCATTTAAGAGTAGCTTGAGTGTCATAGATTGCGGTTTATCACGAAAAAATGCAGAATTTCTTTTACAAAGACGTTTTATAAATAAATATGTTTTAAAAAACTCAATCCCCACACACTCGCAATAGATTTATCGCCTCCAACAATTCGCTTCTTTGATCACGGAGAGAACAATTTTTCTTCACATTTCCACAATGACAATACATAGGTAGCAGTCGAAGTTTTACTCTTTTTTATAGTTTTTAGGCTTGCGTTTGACCGCTATCTCAGCTGATGGTAAGTGACGACGATGCAGCACGCTTATCTTGAACGGCCTAGAAGGTTCCTATTCACTTGTGACTTTTGAAGAAACCCATGTTACCTATAGCGATCAGGAAACACAAACTCAGGCAACGAGTACCACGGTACGCGAAATTAATGTGTGTGTGTGTGTGTACTCTTTTTAATTCCTCCACAATTGTTGCTAATTACCTAAGTACTTCTAAATAGAAGTTTAAAAACAGACCGCTAAATAGCTGTAAGGCGTGAATATCAAATTCTATTCTGATATCAATCAATATTATGGATCCGCCATTGATGTTTATGATGAACCATAATTAGTTTAACAGAAAAACCTAATTAGATGTAGTCTAATTAAGTCGATCTTGCAGTCTGTCTGTCCGAACAGGATCGATTAGTTCGGTGTTGTTGACCTTTGAGCTATAGATTAGAATTTAATCTTAAATCTATGCTTATTGTGCGATGAGTCATTAATGATTATGTAAGTATTTCCTAGAAGGCTTATAAAGTTAGTTCAATATTTATGTATTGTCAGTTGAGAGAGCTATTGACAACTATTGACACGCGTTTAAAAACGTGATTTCAAAATTTATGGAATCGACTATCAATACACCGATAATAATTTAAAAGAGTCTACGAATAACATCGCTACAAAGTTAAGCAATTTTCCGACTCTATATAAGCCAGAGTTGTTTTAAGTATTTAGGATTCTATCATCGCGACAAATCCCCTATTGTGTAGGCAGAGTGCTATATTTATACCATTTCGTCGTACATTTGGCACAACTTACTGAGATCCTTATGCCTAGCTAGACATTGGTGTCAATTCTATCATTTCACACCTAAACTAATTTTAGTTTCGCTCCTCTCCTTTCAATGCATAACATGAGAAAGAGATGGAATATATTTTAGACCTGTCAAATTAATCCACTTGCTTGTGTCTAGTGTAAATTTAATCGCAATGAATTCAGTGGCATCTAATTTATCAAGATCGAAAGATATTTGACAGCACTAAAACAAAATTTAGATCTGTCAGACATCTTCCATCTCTTTCTCATGTTATGCATTGGAAAGAGAGAGAGCGAGACTAAAATTAGTTTAGGTATGTAATGATAGAATTGACACCATTGTATAATATCAGTTAGCAGAGATTAAGGAATACCTACGCGCAGTACCTACCTATTATGTGAAAACAGAAATTATGGAAGAAAGAACCAAAATGATATTTGATAGTATTTGTAGTTATATGTAGTAGATATTCCAGTATAATAGCAAAAACACGTAGATTTATATTTCCACTTTCAATTTTCAAAGATAATTAAGTCTTTAAAAAATCTAGATTCTAAAATGACCTAATTTAGAAGATGGTAATCACACTACTTTCTAACTTGTTATAAATATCAACGCATATTTATCTAAAATGACAATAAGAACAAAATAAAATGATGTTGATTGATGAAAAGAACCAATATATATCACGTACAATCAACATCGGCTCCACGGAAAATATTCTTATAAAAAAGAATACAACACAGTACGTCAAATAATTTAAAAAAATTACGAATCATGCTGTAACACGCCATCTGTCTATACTCTTCCGAACTAGAACCACGTATAGCTCACGTTACGAACATAAGTAAAAGTGAACGTCGTCGATGACAGCTCCAAGTTTACAACCTGAGCCGTTTACTTCGGCGCTACTATGTGGCGCTTGTACGCGCATACGCACAATTTTTGTCGCTATCTTAGACGCGGTCTTTTCTGCCACAAACTGACTGATACTGGCTCCTATCGTTAGCTTTTCAGTGGATTCGCAATTAAATTACTTTATTATTTTTAATTTAACTTTTTACTAAAATTAGCTATAAAAAATGTGTCGGTTAAGGTGTCTTTTTAAATATATTTAAACTGTAAACATAAAATATATTTACTGCTTTTTATCGCATGAGGGAAAGTTAATAATAAACTAAATAATAATAGGTATCTAAATAAAATAGATAGAACTAGTAAAGTTGTATACATACTATATCATGTCTCTTTTCGCTTTTCATATAATAGTAACTTATAGTACAACACGACGACTAATGTGTTTACTACTTTTTTTAGTTATTTCTCGTTATGTTTTGTAAAGCCGCGGAGTAAGTTAGTTTTTCCTTTCCGATAGCAAAAAGGTTTAGATTAATTTCGTGATCTGATATATATAACGAAGTGAGATGAGCTGGTCATTTGTGTAAAGGTAAGCGTCAGAACTCCCCACTAAAAGAACCGATTATGTTCAAACGGCTGAACAGTTTTTTTTTTAATCATAGCTAATAACACTCTCGATCAAGTCACCTTCCAAACAAGAAAACGAAATCACAATCGGTCCAACCGCTTAGGAGCTACGATGCCTGACACATACACAGGTTAAACTTATAATACCCCCCTTCTTTTTTCCGTCGAGGGTTAAAAAAAGGATTTTGATCCATTCGCTTAGGAGCTACGATGCCAGACACATAAACAGATACCGCTTCTTTTTTTCGTCGAGGGTTAAAAAAAAGGATTGGACGTAGAAAAATATTAAAAGGGAACAGTGTATGCGCGGCAACCAGTCGGAGCGCGAGCGTCTGGAAAAAAGTCCGAATACCTTGAAACTGGTTTTTCACTCGGTTGTACAACGTAAATGAATCTGGGTAATCAAATATAAACATACCTTCTCTCTCGTTTCTTCCTCTTCGTAGTACTAGTGCCTTTAATGGTTCTGTACAAGGTCATCATCTTCAAACCGTTTTTAGCACACACTGAACACTAATTATACACCCTTGGCCTAATCTAGGCTTAGCTGTAACTTACACAGGCACTAACACTATGACAATGTGTTAACATTATTTGTTACAATATTCTTTGGTTTATCACTGCACTGCAACACCTGAAAAGAAACAGAAAAATATTAGAAAATACGTTAAATTAAGGATCACCCCTAGTTAATTGTGACACGTCATACAGAAAAAAATATAATTATCATAGATCAGTGTGAGATAGAGGTACGTAAGACAAATGTGCACTAAAAATTGCAAAAGTATTTGTCCCAAGTCTGGACACATTGTAAGACCATGGTTCTTTTATTTTCTGATATCTTAGTTACAACTTATACAAGAGATCATAATATGTGTTACTATGTTTCGAATGAATCGTGGGGGTTAGCGTTTGACCCTTATTAAGCGTGATGTTCAGGGGCGTATTTACCCTAGGGCTAAAAGCGCCGTCTATTTATAAACGAATAATATTAGACTTAATAAAATTACATAAAATATATATAAATGGAGTAAAGACATATGAGAGAAAGAATTTAACATTAAAAGAACGAGGTTTATCAGAACTTATGATATCATAAAGGGAAAATGATAACTTAGGACAGCAGAAGAAAATATGGTCTAAGGTTCCATCATCTAGACCACACTCACAGCGAGAATGGTCCCTGACCCTAATTTTGGCTAGAAAAACTGGAGAGCAAACATTACCCAAACGAGAACGAATTATGGTTGAAGAAACCCATTAAGTTGCCATTTATCGTAGAGTGTACACTCGGCAACCGACGTCAAATTACCGAGCCAATATCATTTCAAAAATCGCTGTCAAATCTAAACTTCCCACCTGTCAACAGAACCTGTCAGTCGGACCCTGGCGCGTATAACCACAGACCTAAAATTACGTACACCTATATCTATGCGTATAACTAATGTGTGTCCGAGTGGAAGCGTTTTATAACACAACCGGTATTTTGGCCTACAAACCGAATGCTGCTTGATTTAGTTTAGTAAATCATTTTCTTGTTTTCTCTTTCTATAATGTTTCTTTAATTAACTAATTTGCTGTATCAGCGGCGCGAGTACGGATCTTTTCGATAAATATAATTCGATAAAATTGACAGTTAAAATCGATAAAACCCACTTTATCGATTTTAGCTGTCAATTTTATCGAATAAAACCCACTTTATCGATTTTAACTGTCAATTTTATCAAATTTTATTTATCGAAAAGATCCGTACTCGCGCCGCAGTTCTTATAAAAGATGTGTCTTTTGTGAAATTTTTATAAGTATTTAAAACGGCGGAATGAAGTGCACCCCCAACACAAATGCAACAAATTTAAGCGCTCCTATGTACGGCTGAAAAAACAATACTTTCTACTCTGCGAGCACTCTATAACTCCGCTTGTCAAATCCCCTTGGTATACTACTTTATCGCTTGGTAGTTCTACGGTTTTTTTTTAATGGTAGCACCGCTGGCAACAAATGAATAATATTATTCATTGAGCCATTCGCTCTGGTAACAAAAACCGCAAAGTTCAAAATAATCGAAAAATCTATTATTAGCAAATAATTTATGTTTTTTTTTTAAAATACCCAAAAACATACCGAAGGTTTCAATAGCCTAATTGTATGTTAAAAGTGGTATCTATTCAAAAGCTACCCTCTACTGTGTCTCTCGTATCGTATATTACTTTCAGCAGCTTTCGATTATTGGTGACAAATCCTTTTAAAATTCAAATAATTAATACAATTCAAATGCGAGTTTGCATAATATTAAAGTGTTTTAACGTTATTTATAACGATGATGAGAAGAACACATTAGCTAATCTAGAGTTAAGTGTCGAGCATATGCGCAAAGACACATAATCATGCATATATGCCGCTTAGGCAGCCCGTACACCTACTCCATGATTGATGGATAAACGCGGGACCACGCGAAAACCATGGAAAAACCACGGTCACCGTTTGACGCATATCGTACCGTTTGTGATGGAGCTTGGTAGAAATCTAGTCTGAGCGCTAACCGTACCATGGTTAGAGGCACTGCAGTTAGGCAGCCGCTTCTACAATATCTACTCAAAAAAATAGTTTCACAACCAATGCGTGTTCAGTGTAGAAGCCACAGCAAATACGTGGTAAGCGCGCAAGTGATGTATGCAGCGTTAAGCGGAGCCGTCGTCACTATGAGCCCAGGCAGGGAGTGAAAGAGACTTTGATACTGTTCTCTCTATTTCGTGATTTTTTTATGATTTTGCATCAAGCCGCGCTTGCGCGTGTATTATCTCGTAATCCGCGCTTGTTGCAAAAGTATTGTTATTTTGACAGCAAAACGCATACGACCATAGACGCTTATGCAAAGCGTCTACGGTCAGCCTTACACCTAATCTCACGGTCCGACATGCATCATGCATATGCATACGGCCCAAACCTCTCACTTTCTGTCGGTCTCGCAACTAATTAAAGTTCTTATCTGGCCATTAATATTATCTGCATAGTGGCGTTTAGATTTTCATAACGAAAGTTTTTTGATGAAAATAAACTTTTCCAGACAAGCTTGTATAAAATACGTAATTGGTACTGTAATCTTGTGGCCGCCTTCCTGCTCCATCATCAGGACCCTGGACACCATCTAGGATCCGATTCCTTGTAAAGACAAATCAAACGAGCACAAGATTGATGGGGTTACGTCGTTTCGTTATAGAGTTCATGTAGCCGCCTTCCGTCATCTGCAGACCATTTGTGACATCATCATATTACATTGTGATACGATTTACATATATGTATCTAAAATGTTAACTCAATCGAACACAGTGAACTGGGTCAAATTTAGCTTGCAGAAGAATTGAAATGGATACAGTTTTTCAAATAATTGCACTGCCACTCGGACCTTTGAAACACAAAGGCTTGCGCGGCACTGCATTACGCTCGATACCCTGAGATATTACGTACTTATTAAGTCTCTTATTAGACTCCCAGTAATTTCATTGACTAGGTACTGTGCTCATCAAGCCTTCGAGAAACTTGTCTTTCCCGAATTCTCGATTGATATAGCTTTAGTTTCAGTTCACCATTGAAAAGATGTTGTCTAGGTAAGCGTGCTTCATCGCCGACCGATCGTTGCCTACCATTCCAACAGATGAGATAGATCAAATGTAAGATTATTCTTTAAAAAAAACAATTATATTGAGCAGTCGATCACACATACACAGCATGAGAATGTCGTTCACTGTCTGATGCGCATACGCCGCATATTTCCCGTTAGTTTGCATAGTACACATTCTCTACGCGGAAAGTGCTTGATAACACACAGCGGCAGCCACTTTTCACTAATAGAATATTCATTTGAGCTGCATAAGACGAGAAACACAATTATGTGTGGTTTGCTTACTATACATAACCATGTGTGGACAACGTCCGTTTGACATTCATATCTTTTGCTTGATGTAAATGGGAAAAGGGACTTAACAATTATTGGAAAAGTACCCATTGTATTTTTAGTGCCTATCGTTCGTACTATAAGAAGCTTAAAAACAATCTTAGCAAAAATCTTATCCATTGATTTGTTTCATCACACTAAAGCGTCAGTCAAAAATCAAATCATATCTATTCTCAGTTCTTGAGTTAATTGGGTTGATCTATTGCAAAAATTAATACAAACTACAAACACACACACACACAAACACTCCTTTCCCCACACAAACACACGCTTACACACTCACCTTCACTTATATACAAATAGATATAAGATGAGCATTTATGTTAGATTTTCATCTTTTGTCTAATACATTATTGTCATATGAGTAATGGTTATGAGTTACGTCTCATGTATGTTCCTTATGTCAATATGTACTATCGTATCATGTATTAAGTAAGCTACCTAAGCGATAATTTTTTGTTTTCGATTTAAAAAATACTTATAAAGTGAGAATCTGTTATTGGCAATATGTCCAAGCAAAAATGTTTTAGTTTATAGTGTCTAAGTGCTGTTGATTCTGTGATTAATAAATAAAAAAAATAAAAAAAAACTCGTGAAAAACATTAAAGATATTTTTCTACCTAGCCACGCATGTAGCACACGTGAAATATCACAAGCGCAGTGTTTGGTTTCGCAAAGAGCCAGCCCAGACCGGTCAGTCATAATTTAGTGACTTAGCCTCAAATCTATGTTTCGTAACACATTTGACCGGTACATATCACACTCATACTTAAATACACGCTTATTATGCAGACTTGGGATCACGCTTGATATACTCCAATTGAAATGTTGATATCTAAACTGTAAGCCTATACGTCAGGAATTGCTAAAACATTTTACCTTAGTTACAAAGTACTTAGGGCGGAGTCACCAACCATTTTGAACTGAAGTTTAACTATGAACTAGGTTTAACTCATGAACCAAGTTCATATAGGTATAGATTACACTTCGAATTATTTGAAAGATAGTTTTGACATCTGCTGTCAAACCTGTAAGTGCTGCCTGAGTTTGAATCAGTATATTATCCCGAAAGTTGTAATTGGGAATTTTTCATTGAAGAAATGGTATTTAAAGTTTACGTCATAATAACCGTTGATACTTTTTTTTCGTTACTCAATAGTATAAAAAACCAAACCTAAAAAGTGCATACACATGCGTGTCCTATAGGTACCTTTTTCGTTATTGACCTTCAACACGCACCGCGTGAAATTTCGTGAGAACAAGTGTGAAAATGTTAAACAAATACAAGCCGAATTGATAAAGTATTACTGTAGGACCTTGATTTAATCCAAACAGAAAGTGTGTAACTATTTATTATTTTCCGTCTCAGATTTGATTTATGTGTACCTATTACGTAAAAACATCTGAAACACACTTTTTGGAACTTTATCCTCTGACAACAAATAAGATTCATTTATCAATACCATGACTATACTATGTTTTTCATTGTTTATTTTTGCCACATTGTAATATAGTGTAGTTTGCCATAAAAAAAAACAAATAAGATTGTGGCGAGCAGTTTATAATTATTTAAATATTTTTATGCGACTGTGAAAAGGAGGAGGTTCTCAATTCATCGGTTATCTTTGTGACAATGTTAATCGATTTCTCTTTCAACCCCAACCAATTTAAATGATTCTTTTTTTTAATGAAGTAAGGTATACATCAATGGTGGTCCTTTTATAAATTTTATTAAAGAATACACCACCTAAAGGTGGAAAAGTGGTGGATGAAATTTCGCGATATTTTCGCAGGAGTTAGCTCCCGCTTTTCTTTAATTTTTAATTTTTTAGGAGGTATATACGAACTATATACATACCTCTTCTTACAGCGTCACCGGACGGTGAAGACGATCCACGCATATAGGATGAAAAGACTCAGGGAGACAATGAGTGTTTTTCCTATACCAAGAAGTATAGAAAAAATCGTTTTCATCGGTTTCAATCTTTGCTTCAGACTCATCCGTCACGTCAAAACATGGCACCGTCACAGTTGGGAAAACATGACCAGAAAACAATAACAAATTGGCCGACAACATACAAACAATATTGGCTAACACCGCGCTCAATTAGCTGAAATAATTAATGAACAGCAATGTTTCCTACAATCATTATTATAAATTTGCAGCTAGTTTTCTAACATTGGCGGCCGGCTTAGTGGTGATTTACTAAAATTGCAAATTTAATACGCTTAATAAAAAAAAATGATAAAACATTATGACAACTATGTACTTAGACGCAGTATTTTCACGGCCAAATTAACAAAATGCATGTATTCAGCTTTACGGCCCGCGTTGAACAAGTGACGTCAGATGTTTGGTCCAGTTTGTATGGCGCGTTTTAACGCTCAGTAGTTACGCCCGACTTTGACTCTCATTTTTGACGTTTCTAGCGTTCGATAAGACATTTGATTGTCATGATAAAACGAATTGATTGACATCCTAAAAAATGGAGTCAACATTTATCCTACTCGTATCTAAGAAAACCTTGACCTTAAGAAAATTTCCTTAACATGATGAAAACAAAAGAAAATTTGCATCACGTTATGCAAAAACATCAACAGCGCATATTTTGCAAGATAGTGAGTAACAGTTTTCGCAACCGAAAGCCGAGAGTTTGGCCAAGATCGGCGCCTGAGTCACAATCAGGCTGCGCAGGGTTCAATACAATGCGGAGACATTATTGCCCAGATATGCGCAGAATCTTGTTTGAACTGTGTCGCAAATTAGAGCAGATTGTACCTATTGTATTGACAAAGAGGTGTACCTACTCAAGCTGCAATGACTGAATTGCGTTTGGGGCATACTCTTTCACGTTTAAATAATTATTTTCCTGTATAACCACTGCGTATATATAGTACGCTGGTAAGTGATATTTGCTCTAAACGCGTTTTGTAAAGTGAAAATTTAGTAAAGAGGTTAATCATATATTGCTGATCTTCAACCGAAAAGTTTTTTTTTATTTTATTTGGTAACGAGACGAGCTGGTCGTTTGCCTGATGGTAAGCATAACGCCGGCCCATAACAATTGCAGTGCTACACAGAACTTTGAAACACAAAGGCATATGCGGCACCACAGTGCGCTCGTTACCCTGAGACATTAGGTATTAAGTCTCATAAGCCCCGTAATTTCATGGGAAACTGATTATTTAATATCTACTTATCCTTAGTAATTTAATAAATGCAAGTTTCATGGTTAGTTTTTTTTCAATCACGTAGTAACGGCATAGGATTTTTGTATAAAGATCTAGTTTATGGTCTGCAGACCTGAAGTGTTTCTTAGAAAAATGCACAGTTCCTGTAAGAATCTCCAAGCTGGTGAAACTGCGGGCAACAGCTAGTAATAAAATAATAATAATATGTTAATATGTCAACTTCCTTCGCGATAATCTCAGGGGCCTTAGGAATGTTGGTCACTATAGGAGGCGGGGAATCCATTGCAGAACAACTTTGTTTTTCTTGATGGGTTTGCTTGCCGTGACTACTTCTTCACCTGGTCACCTTTTCTTGAGTGATGATGTGGTCCAAGGTATTAAATACGCTTAACCTAGAATGGGAAATAGCTCTCAAGAGCAACTGTCGGTACTCACCAATAGATACAAGGGCAAGTTTTTGAGAGTACCCAAGCGAGGACCAGATAATACCACCACCATGCCATGATGGCATCGCGATGTTTTCCTTCGCTATAAGGTCAAGTTCATGGTAGACCTCGAACCATCGGTCTACAGATCAGTGACCTATATCACTACCACGGAGCAATCAACGTTTCACCATTGTTCAGATACTGTCGCATGTTGTCGAAGTACCATGTATTTCTTTATTAACTTGCCTAGAAACAGCTGGTGACCATATAAACCGCAATTTATTGAAGTAAGTAAACCAAAAAGTATATGTATTTCAAAAAGTAGACTCAAACCGTGGGCGTTGCATTGTTACTCTGCAAAGTTACTTGGTTTTTGTGCATAAATAAATAAGATAAAGATCAAAATTCGAACTGATTTTTCTTCCGCTGTTCTTGAGACAATATATTTACATGCATGCATGCAAATTACATACATGCATGTCGAGATTCGAACGGCCACACTCGCTCTAAAATGGTGAAGGAAAACATTGTGAGGAAACCCGCATGTACAAGAACCACAAAATTCGATGACATGTGACATCCACCAAGCCGCACTGGGCCCGCGTGGTGGATTATGGCCCATACCTCCCACTAGTGGGAGCGTAAGAGGCTGATAATTTATGTAAATGCATGCAATGCATAATATATGTATGATATAATTTTATTTGGTTTTAGCACACTGTAAAATGAGGCGCTTACCTGTTTTCAGTTCATTTTTATTATAATTTATATTGTACAACACAATATTGCCTGATTCTAAACACAACACGAATTCTCTGCACTAAACTGCATCTTCCTAAGCTTATTTTGCAAACTAAATAGGTGTCAACGTGCTACTTATCATATTCTTCATAGCTAACGGTCGGTCACCTGACGTGTCGTAAATATCTCCATTCATAGACTGCCAAACACCCGTTTCAAAAATCAATAAACAGTCATGCAATATCATTTCAAAGAACTCTCGACAAATTCATGCACGTATAGTACTGAGGCCCTAAAGGTCAATTTTGTGTGTCATATTTAAAATTCACGGGGCATCAGCGTATCCTGAATTCATGATTGGAATTATTTAATCACTCGGTCACAGCTGGCCTCTCTACATGTTCATTTAAGTAAGGATGAGAGGTCTTGTGAGCTGGTTAGGTGTTGCCAGTTGCATCAGTGCTCGGAGGAAGCGAAGGTTGTATGATATTTATTTGTTAAGGATGTTACGGGGTTCGTCTTCCATTCTGACTGCACATTAAAATGTTATGTAAGATTTACCTCGGTCGTGTTTTTTTATCTCGTTAATATCGTTAATTTCTTTTAATATATGACCTGGATCACGTGTCCATAGAGTTTTTTTTTATGTTATTTGGTAACGAGACGAGCTGGTCGTTTGCCTGATGGTAAGCATAACGCCGGCCCAAAACAATTGCAGGGCCACCCAGAACTTTGAAACACAAAGGCCTGCGCGGCACTGCAGTGCGCTCGTTACCCTGAGACATTAGGTATTAAGTCTCATAAGCCCAGTAATTTCACTGGCTACTCTGCTCATCAAACCGGAACACAGTAATGCTTGCACACTACTGCTTGGTGGCAGACTTCACGAGCAAAGCTGTGGTAACAACCCAGACGGACACTCGCAGAAGAGTTAATCCTACCACTAACAAACCTACCTTTGTATAATTGGAAAAATGGTCATTAGTATTTTGTTACGATAACAACAATTGAACTTTTTTGTTATTCTCCATTTAGGTTAGTATTTGAACACTACCTCGCAAATAGGCTTGACTTTGGTTTGGCGGCAGGAAAAAAATATGTTGATCTTAATCATATTTTTAAAAGCCAAATTATTGTTTCTAGCAATTGAGAAATATTATAATCGAATGCTAAAGCTACACATTTTTAAAATATCTGTTACCATTGTGTACTGTGCTGTAAAGACCGCTAGACAAACAGCACGGTCCTTCAAAAACTCTATAAAACAACAGAAAACATTAATTTAGCATTTCACTAAATAACGAGGAAAGATTTCAAAAGATAAACCGAATTAATATTTTTAAGACGAAAATCCTGCCTTGCGAAAATTCCTTAACAACGCAGATTTAGTTCAAGATAGCTTCAGTAATTAATCGAACCAACATTACAAACAACAAAACTGCATTCTTAAAGGCGTTATTTCGTAACGCTAACTTTCAAAATAATCTTACGAGTAATCAAATTAGGCATAAACTATTAAAGAAGCGTTCACGTCGTCTGGATTATCGAACTGGTCAATAAAATCTATAAAAGTAAAAAGACGATTACGTTGGCTATAAAACAGTTTGTGTTGCTGTCGGTGCATCGGGTTTATAGTTTGGGTACAGTTTTTTTTACTGTTTCGCATGAATCTGCGGTCACTTTCGATGGTTGAGTTGCGTAACAACGCATCTGCAGTTGGACGACATTCCATTCAGTTATGTTTCGTTTTCTGCATCGTATATTGATGACGTTCCTGATACGTGCAAATAATTTATTGATATAACTTCACATATTCAATATTTTATATCAAAAAAATAATTACTTAATTATTTTTAAATTTTGATCAAATTAATAACTCGTCCACACTGTTACCATAAGGCAAACGATCACATCTTTTTCATTTCATAACTCGGTGCAGTCAGTCATATAAGTTGATGAACACATAGTATAGTGTTAGGTACTATACTTAGTACAGTTAGGTATAGTTTTAAATTCATCTATAAACTTTAAGTACAAATGATTAATTTTCAAATTACACCTAGTTTCAAAACTCAAATGTTGAGCTGCTTCTATGCCCGACTGTACCTGCTTTTGCACTTAATAAATCTGTATGCTTTAATACCAACATTGCCTTGAATAAAAAACAGTGGCACGGCTCATTTGCTTCAACTCAAATACCTCAGAGCCGACCTCGTTTGTGTGCCTTAACGAAATTCTAATGTTTGCAAAAGGCGTGCCAAAGTTGGCATAGAGGCACTCAATCTCGGCAGATCAAACATTGGCACTTTAGTCTTTAAGCTGATTATTCTACGAATGAATGAATGAAATACGGAGACTCTTCATTCAAATGGTTAGTTTAAATGTAAAAGACTGAAGCACAGTTGGGAAGTTTTAAGACGTTTTAAAATCGGTAATTAAATTTTACGAAAGGCAAAATTGTTTCTAAAACTTCAAGATTGCGTAACGTGTGTCGTTAGCTAGGATGCTTAGCAATCAAATGATTGTAGAGCACATTTATAACTGTTATTAAAATCATATACGAGAAGATAAGTATTGCATGTGAGTAGTTAAACATGACTGCATGATGTTTGTTCATTACAAAATAGTTTGAGTTGTATTATTTTAAACAACACAAACTAGCCACAATTAAAATTGTTATGATGACAGCGATTTTTTCCGAATCTTAATTTTCCACATTCTTATTTTTCCTAAATCCTTAATTTTCCACATTACTTTTTTTTCGAATTATAGATTGTAGGAAATCTTTTTTCGAAAACCTACAGTTTGATACACAAAGTTAAAATGAATTAATTGATTGATAATGGAACAAAACACCATCACCACCAGCATGAAACTTTTCCAAAATATTGGTAGCATCGCCATTCACGTGGCAATGCCGCCAACATTAATTTCTGTGCCAGGTAAAGGTAACGAGTTGGAAGAACCAGACTTTCCAACAGATTCTTAAAAATTCTATGCGCTTTCGGTCTCCACAGTCCCAGCGTTTCAAATCTAAAATGTTCAAATATGTACCCCATTTCAAGAGAATTAATTAGCATCTTTTGAGACTCTTTGCTGATTCAACCGCCACACTAGCCATACAGTAACTATAAATAACAAGAAAATCTCTCAGGAAGCTGTAATAAAGTAAAAGTCATTGTTTTCATCGCATCTATAGTTTTCAGATTACGTTATTCCTTTGTCAAAGTTTAATTAAGCACTAAACACTAAACTATATTTCTATCAGTCTATACGATATACAATATAATCCAAATGCGCCAAATCTAATCTATCTATCTAATTGTTAGTGGGAGGCGAGTGTCCGTCTGGGTTGTTACCACCGCTTTGCTCGTGAAGTCTACCGCCAAGCAGTAGTGTGCATGTGTTCCGGTTTGATGAGCAGAGTATCCAGTGAAATTACTGGGCTTATGAGATTTAATACCTAATGTCTCAAGGTAACGAGCGCACTACAGTGCCGCGCAGGCCTTTGTGTTTCAAAGTTCTGGGTGGCACTGCAATTGTTATGGGCCGGCGTTATGCTTACCATCAGGCAAACGACAAGATCGCCTCGTTACCAAAAAACGTAAAAAAAATCTCTTCTTGCAAGCACGTAACAGCTCTATAGAAAGTGTCATGACCCGTCAACTCAGCTCTCGGACACCAGTGTATTTGCTGATAAGTCTAACACTGTTAGCTTACCCTCTTTTAAAAAGAGAGATAGTTTTTATGAGCGTGATCTCTAAAAATTATTTACCTTGCGTTGTTATTGGCTGACAGAGTTATAACTGGCGGTGAACTGGAAACCAGCTAATGATCTATATGTACTGGTATTTTGGTGCTAGTTTCACGAAAGTAAGATGCCTATTTGGCTTATACAATCTGGTCTATCCTATCCAGGCCGGATAGAAACAAGCGTTAAATTTTACAGTTATATTTTTGCATTGAATGTAAATTGATGTTGTTTCCTATAACGATTTATATTCTTCCAATATATTAGGATTTGATCTCTTCAGAAACTTGATTTTTAATGATGTACCGTCACGTGTTACAAACACGCTAAACCAAGAAAAACTATATTTAATTCAACCTAAGGTTTGGCAGTTGTTCTCACACCATAAAGCTATCTTTGCTTCAACCTAAGGTCACCCAGTCACAATCTATCTGATTTTTATTTAACACTCGCTTCTGCCCGCGATTTCACCCGCGTTACCTCAGGAACTGTGCTTTTTTTCCAGGATAAAATGTAGCCTATGTTATTCTCCAGTCCATAAACTATATCTCTACCTAAAAATCACGTCGATCCGTTGCTCCGTTGCTGCGAGAAATAAGAACAAACCAACCAACGTACAACTTTCGCTTTTTATCCCGGAAAAATCAAATTACTATAAATATATATCGGAAGGTTTATAATCAAAGTATATCGGATATTTAATCAAAACATAATATAAAAGTTCTGCTTCAAACAAAACTAATTTTTGTAAAAATGTAAAAAAATTATTATCATGTGGCATAGAGCGCAGTCGTGGAAAGGAGGATGAATCCATGGTACGTCGTTTTTAGGCTACAATCTTTTTCTTGCGTTTTTGTACGTAAGTCATAAGTCAAAGATTTTCATACCTCGGACACACAGGGGTGTGAGAACTAAGCTTTTTGCCACTGACAGCTTATTTACCTAGCTTACCTAACCCCTGCCTAAACAGAACACGGAACGCAGCCGGAGACCAGCTAAAGATGGCCTGTGACCTCCAAACAAAATATTATTTAAATCCGCATCATGGCATGCCAAGTCCATTATGCAAATTTTAATGTTACACGTTTCACACTAAAGTTACTTTTAAAGAAACTTAATTCTTTGTTAACCGATTAGCTAAGAACTATATGGATTTATTCATTTTACATAATTTGTATATTTATCTATGATTCATGTAACCCATAAGGATGATTATTTATGACGATTCACGTCTGGTTTTTGTCTACTCGTGTTGTGCATGTCGAGTTACGTGGCTAAAAAAACTGTTAACAAGCAATTAGTGCGTTGACTATCGCACGAGCTGTTTTTAACCGACTCGAAAAGGAGGAGGTTATATCTCCGACTGTATATATTTTTTTGAGTATGTTCGCTGATTTCTTCGTCAATAGTTCACACACAGTCACAAACACACACATATCCACTCGCGCATAAACTTGGGACTACTTATTTAGTTTCGGGTCCTGTATTAAGTTCTTTTTAACTTCAATTCATTGTGATTACTCTATGTAATTGATGTTTTAAAATGTCTACGCCTAGTTCTCTTTTATTGTCTGTAAATACGGAAGAAACTGAACCTCACGACACAGGTCGTCCTAGTGAGAGGTTCAGGGATTCTTATTACTAAACTACAACAAATTGTTTTTTACACTGCGATGATGAAATTTATGTTTCTATCTGTAGTGCTACCAATATCTTTAGTTGCAAATAAAGTTTTTTATTATTTATTTATTATTATTTATTATAGTGGACCGCTTTTGAAATTAATTTATAAAGCGTTTAAATTCTCTAGTTTGTCCCATATACATTTTATGAAAGAACACTTATAAGTGAACCAATGGGAGTTGTATTTTCATCCAAGTCGATTCCCGCTTTTTTTTTTTTAAAGCAATTCTGCCTTTATGTAAGTTTTGTTTAGAAGTAACCAAAACTACACTATTTATATGTTATTCTTATGTTTTATAACGTTAGATAGGTGATAGGGCTGATTCTTCTAAGAAAGTACGCCTGGATTGATACCACCACCTTGAGTGATGTCAGTGATGCCAGCATTACTGTGTTCTGGTTTGAGGCACAAAGTAGTCAGTGAAAATACTGGGCTTATGAGACTTAATACCTAATGTATAAAGGTAATGAGCGCAATGCAGAGCCGCGCAGACCTTTGTATTTTAAAGTTCTGAGTGCAGGTACTGCAATTGTTTTGGGCTTGCGTTATACTTACCATCAGGCAAACAACATGCTTGTCGGCCTAATCCTACCCACCTGATCTTAGAGGCATTTTGCATAGGTAAACGGAATATTTCCGTCCCGAATTTATGTAAATTAGTGGCCATGATGGGAATATAAATTCCCAACGTCTTCAAAGTTGTTTTTATGTGAAACACAAAGGCCTGCGCAGCACTGTAATACTCGGAGATTTTAGTTGTTCCGAATTAAGCTACCATACCACTGGTTTCTGTGATATGAAAAAAAAATTGACCTACCTGGTGTTTTACAAATTCTAATATGGTGCTGCATCTCATATCTCCTTTTTTATACGACTGCACAAAAAAGGAGTGTACATGTTTAGGGTTCATATATCTATGTATGTATATAAGTTACTTTATTACACCATAACTTGTAAATGTCTGAACAGATTTGGATGTATGGGGAATCGTTAGAATTCTCCATCATCCAGAGTGACACTGGCTTGTGCAGTCGTATTTTTTATGTAACTATTGTTTATTTATTTTTATAGCACTCCTTTCACGTACCTGCTTTGTATTATTTACTGTAAAGTTATGTATTTACTTTATTAACTATCTATTCGTCGCGCGAATCTACGCTCCCGGCATACGAAAGGTTAAAATTGTTAGCTGGTAAAAAAATACAATTATGCAAATGATGGGTGGTAGGAGGTATCTGTGGTGTATAATGAATGGTCCTAAGCACGACCCTAAGGTAATAATACAATCCTAAAGGCCTTTTGATTTTCAAAATTGATATATGGAACATGCCGTAATGTCTAAATTCGTTTACTACCTGAGAATCACCAAACATGATATAGTACCCACCCTTTTTCTTTTTACTCTTCACCTAATGTGAAGTGCTAATGTGGTGATGAGAAAACAGGTAAAGCTGGAACCACATTTATTACGATACCAAAATTATCTCTGAAGTTTTTTACAATAATGGGTTATAAACAACCATACAGTAGCCGGTTACTGCCGTCTATGGGCCTATGAACATCTACAATACCAGAGGCATTGTTAGAGCGTTACCTTTCTTCTCTGACAGGACTGCTATTTACAGTGAACTCTAACCCTAAAGGGGTTAACTCCTCTAGAACGGAAACCGTTGAGTGTCGTAAGCGAAATGTTACTTTCAACCTTTCTCAAGAAAATTGTGTGTTCTTTCAGTAAACCCCAACTTTACCGTCCTCATATATAGGTAAAGATTAAAAGCTTTTTTTTTATGTTGTGTGGTAACGAAAGGAGCTTGTCGTTTGCCTGATGGTAAGCATAACGCCGGCCCATAACAATTGCAGTGCCACCCAGAACTTTGAAACACAAAGGCCTGCGCGGCACTACAGTGCGCTCGTTACCCTGAGACATTAGGTATTAAGTCTCATAAGCCCAGTAATTTCACTGGCATAAGCCCAGTAATTTCACTAGACATAAGCCCAGTAATTTCGCTGTTTTATTATCAGACTTGACACTGGCTGAATGGACAAACCGTGAAAAGTCGTAATTATAAAAAACTTTTGGCTAACGAGACGACCGTGTCGTTTGCCTGATGTAAGCATAACGCCAGCCCATGTAAATTGCAGTGCCACTCAGAACTTTGAATCACAAAGGTCTGCGCAGCACTGCATTGGGCTCGTTATAAGCTCAGTAATTTCACTGACTACTTTGCTCATCAAACCGCAATGCTTGCAAACAACTGCTTGGCGGCAGACCATACGAGCCAAGCGGTGGTCTGCCAACCAAGTACTACCAAGTACTACCAAGTACTACCTGGTATATCTATATAAATTAAATAACACGTTAATTAAAAAAATACTCTTACCAAATAAATTTAAAAAATCCTCTTATCAAGTTCCGTAATTAATATCAAACACAAATCACTGCACAATCGTCCACATAAAATTAAAACTTAGAAACACTCTTCGATTTTCGAACGCACTTAGAAAAAATCAAATTTACGCGCGGTATTTACATAACGTTGTTATGAAAAGTTAAGAACCTAATGCTAATATATATAAGGTAGCAATTCGCGCGTAGCTGTTTTTTTTTTAAGTTTGGCGCGTAAACGCGTGGTCGCCGCTTGGCGGGTGCCGCAAGTTTGCGCCCGCGCTTCACCCACGATACATTCGCAAGTGGGTGACAGAGTGCATGTTAAATCGACAATTCGACAAATTTCCTTTTTAAATTTTTCATATTTCCATACTTTGTGATGACCCAGATCCTTTATTTGTACGGCTTTTATTATTATTGCTTTAACTTTTAAATTGTTCAGGTATGGGATCTGTGTCTTGAGTGGGAAGGTGTACCGTAGTGATAAAATGCAGCAGTTAATTAAATTGTCTCATAGTACTTATTAAGTACTCACTTATAGTTAGTTAAGTCGGTACAATAATTAATAGTACTATTTATTGTTTTTTCCCCAGAGTTCACAGTCATATTAAGAGGAAAAAAATCATTGGACGTTAAAAATATTTAAAGTTTACTTTAAGTTTACTTATTTTCTTTTTTTGATTTTCTTTACTCTATACTTACTCTATACATTTTCTTAACTCTACTAACCTTAGGGGTTAGTATCTCGATGCTCTACAGTGAGTATACTATAGGTATTGGCTACTTCTCAATACTTCCAAAGACCCGATTCGTATATTCCGCCATGGGCAATGATAAGATAATGTTCCCACCTACTCTATCTAATACTCTGTTGTGGTGGCTAAAGTTATTCAAAGTCTTATAATTAAGCTATTTATTATCATTACGTAACATGTTAGTATGATAATAATATCTAGCGGTTGCTTTCACTGCGAGCAAATTACTTTCTGTTTATAAAGAATGTGCGTTTTAGCTTTTTTTAAGACTATAATCATAGTGAATCAACTCGATTACGGCTCTATGAATTACCTACTAATTAGCCTACCTATGCGTCTGTGAATCTATAGAGTATAGTATATACCTACTCTATATCTAGACTACCTATACTCTATAGATCAATCAACAAAACAAACACGAAAATATAAAAAAATACATCAAAATGTAAATTAAAAGTCACACTATTGAATTGCATTATTGTTAAGAATTCTAGATTCTAGACTTATCTTATTTTTATACTTATAAAATAAAATACTTATAAAAGAAATAATAAGCAATTATTTGACACTTTACATATCATGAAGTACCTAACGAGACGAGCAGGTCATTCACTCGATGCTAAGCGTCATGACTGCCTTAAATTGCAGTGTCACATAAGAATTTGAATATTTAAGTACCTACAATGAACTGCGCTTAGTCCGTCACCGTGAAATCTCAGTACTCAAGCCTCTTCAAGAATAATATTCAAAAGTGCCACATTAAGTAGTTTGAAGCAATGATGGGTCTTTGGTTGTAACGTTACCCGCCGACATGGGTTGAGGAAGCGAATCTTAAAAAATGGTTTAGGCTTTCTGTGAAAGACAAAATTTTAATGCAACCAAAGGTTTTTTTTTATGTTATTTGGTAACGAGACGAGCTGGTCGTTTGCCTGATGGTAAGCATAACGCCGGCCCATTACAATTGCAGTGCCACCCAGAACTTTGAAACACAAAGGCGGCACTGCAGTACGCTCGTTACCCTGAGACATTAGGTATTAAGTCTCATAAGCCCAGTAGTTTCACTGGCTACTCTGCTTATCAAACCGGAACACAGTAATGCTTGCACACTACTGCTTGGCGGCAGACTTCACGAGCAAAGCGGTGGCAACAACCCAGACGGACACTCGCAGAACAGTTAGTCCTACCACTATGATGAAGATGAAGAATAAAGATGTCTGGCTAGCTACCATCCTTAACGCAAAATCTCTCACCCATTCACCTATCGATGTTACAGCAGTCGTTTTAGAGAAGCAGTTCCCATCCTTAATTAAGTCTATTGACCTTCTTCATCTTGAGCGTCACTTAACCTTAGGTGAAATGGTGGTAAAAGGCTAAATTATCAATCAAGATCTACCAGGTAGTAGGTCTTGTGTGGGTCTGGGTGGATGCCACCGCTTTGTTGGTGTAGTCAGCCGCCAAGCAGTAATGTGTAAGCATTACTGTGTTCCGGTTTGATAAACAAAGTAGTCAGTTATGTGACGTCATACCTAATGTCACAGAGCGTAGTGAGCGCAATGCAGTGCCATGCAGGTCTTTTTGTTTCAAAGTTCTGAGTGGCACTGTAATTCATCAGGCAAGCGACCAGCTCGTCTCGTTATCCAAAAGTATAAAAAAAAGATCTGTATAAAGAAAAAAAGAGAAGAAAGATAACGCTACACTTCTGTCCAGTCCAGTGTTGTCTGAATAAATATAAAAAAGAACATAATGGAAGAAAAATATTTAGGAATAACACAAACGCCTCATAAGAATTAAAGCAAAATTAATTGAAGTAAAAAAACATTAAATATAATGTTAGCTGACCTAAATTTATTAACCTAAGAAGTCCTCCAAGAGTTATCTTGGAAAACACAGTTAAGTTATGCTAAGTTAGCCTTCAAGTTTCTATGTCAATAACACATCTCTCTCGTCTTTCTTTAAGTTAGACTCGACCTTGTATGGGCTAAGGTGGTAAGGCGTATACACCCACTGCTAATTTATTGCATTATTCAACTCTGCAGTCAGTTATATAAGGTAGGTACAGTTATAATGACACATAAACAACGTGATATTTTAACCACATAGGTTAGTACCTATGAAACTATGAACCTACCTATCTATGGAACTATGAACTATCAAAACTAGTGTTTTAATAGGGTTCTGTACAAACTTGTAGGTATGTAAATACATAGTTCGTCTATCACGGGAATCGTCAGGTAATAGTACACTTACATTCACCAAAATAATTATTTTTTTATATATCATTTGTGATGAAACAAATTTAGTTTTATACGGACTATAAGGATACCTACGCTACGCTACATAAGCTATGTCGGTCTCAGGCCAGGGCTTTTATCAAAATTTTTAAGAGTTGACATGGTTCGTGGATTCAAAGCAATATATATTTTTCAAGCTAAATCAAAGAGTAATTCAAAACTCATTATTCAAAAAGTTATATATGAGATTGTTCTTTTACATTTGTTACATCGATTTGTTTCGTTAGAGAAACGGAAATTTCATTTTAATGAAATAATAGATAGTGGCTATTATTTGTTCTCAAATCTATATATCGATACAAATAAATAAAATTGAAGTGTCTGTTTGTAATATCAAAATAACAGCTTTTTACTAAATGCATATGAAAGTATATACGGTACCTAAAACAAAACAACTATTTTTAAAATTTTTGTCTGTCTGTCTGTTTGTACCGGGTAATCTTGGATACGGCCGGGCCGATTTTGACGCGACTTTCACTGGCAGATAGCTGATGTTACATGGAGTAACTTAGGCTACGTGGGCGAAGCCGCGGGGCACAGCTAGTCGTATTATAAATCTAGCTATAAAATACTCACCATGTTCAAGCACATCAGGCAGTATAGTAGTCAAATGCTAACTTATGAAGTAGGAATAAAAACTTTATTTAAGCATATTTCTAGCTCAGGTTTTAGATTAAATTTCCGCAACTATGATTATTCTGGGTTCAGTTTTATTCAACGAAATCACTGACGCTATAAATAAAGTTCAAATGCCTTACTCTCGAATAAACTTTGAATAAAATAGACCCATCTTGAATTTTAATGACTCTATCACGATAAAGGTGACGCATGAATAGTACAAGTATCTACTTGCTGTTTCATAATTGAAGCCAATTTTTTTCTACATAAAGTGAAATGTCTGGGTGACCGAGCGTCACTTGGTGTTTTTAGTTATTTTTTGTGTAAAATTGCCTTTTTCGGGACATACAACTATGTAGGCAAACTTAAAAAGCAAAACCTTGTTTAAATACAATATTTCATCCAAATCGATATACCTACAGGAGGTATGTCTATCTAGGTACCTACCTAACTGATTGGCCATCAGAATCTTTCGCGTCGTTATAAGTTAGATATCAGTTATATGCATCGTTCTCTCTGATACTTAGAATAAATACTCACAGAAACGTTATTCTCATTTCACCGTAGTTTTTAAGGTTTGCAACGTGTGTATTTGATAGTGCGCATCTATCGTATCTCATGACAAAGCATTTAAACAATCATTTTTCAAATTTCAAATCATGGATTTCTAGATCAGTACACTTGAATTTGAGAATTAGATATTAAGCCACGCTGCTCACGCAGACTAATAAAATAAAATGGCTTCATTGTAACGTGAGTACCTATTCCGTTCGAAAGTATTTTTGAATTCGTAACTACTATAAAATTAAATGTGGAATGAAGTCAACTCTTTGGTTACTCGACGTTTTATTCCAGAACTCTTCATTAGGAAGCGAACCTCTACCTAATGAAACAGTAGTTCTAAAAGGTATGTGCCTCCCGCACTTTCCTCAGCCTGCATGGTTGCCCGTCATTAACCACGCTTTCGATAATTGCCTGCAGCATAGCTCTCTAATGAGCAGCAATGATATGATTAAGAATTTCCGTATCACAAAGACAATATACCTACATCGGGTATCCTGTTAGGGTAAAGACAATATTGAGTTTCACTGATAGCTGTCACGAAAAATCTCGAGTAAAACTCCACAAGTAACAATTGCCGATCCATACGAGTAAGTGGCGTTATATGGAGGAGGTCCATGTTCATTGTTCACCAGTCGACGTCTTCCAGCTGATGATGATGATTGTAGAATAAAGTCTTTAACCTCTACACAAAGCGTAGGTACTAGGTACATAATATATAGGTAATCAAAACATTTATTAATCACAAAATTTAAATTACACAAAATGTGGTGCTAAATAACCGTTTTATTGCTAGAAAGACTTATAAACACCGAACCTTACAAGCTAGAATGACTCACTTTCTACCCAAAATCGCTTATTTCATTAGTTAAACACTCATCAAATCTGTAAGACAACTCATTATAGAATGCAGATGTTAAATTTATTTGCTTTATAATTTTCGGGTGCTTTGATAACTTGCTGAGAACGGAAATCGATCTTATCTCTACTGAATGTTGATAGCAATAATAATAATGGTTCTCAGATATTAAATTAATATATTCGACGAATGTGCTTCTCATTTGCAGTTCAATGAAAATGAAAGTGGTCTAAGCTTCTAATCAATTACTTTACTGTCTCGTGCACTAACCAGTCTCTGCTAAGTTTAGGGTTAAGGCGGTAGGTACCCGAGTCAATGACATTCATCATTCTATCCTCTTTGCACATACTGTCGTTTTGCGTTGGTGTAAAAGAGAAGGAAGACCGCAAGGGCCACTAAAATTGGGTAAAAATCCAAAAAAGCGTGAGACTGCAGAATTCTAAAATGTAAAATGTACAAAAAATCGAAAATGTACCACAATCAATTATTAATAATAAGTTATATACTACGTTGTCTAAGTCTTGTTAATTCTGTCAATGTACAATGTACCTACATATATAAATAATTGAGATATTTCATTTCACACTTATTTGTCACTTTGTTGTTATTTTTTGATCTAGTAAATTTAGTAAAAATGTGTTTTGAAAACAAGACTTATCTAACAAGAATTATCTGTAATATGATGAATAATGACTAAATTTTTTATTGTGCCAGAATCTCATCTATTGTAGTTAAAAATCCTTTTAAGTAAAGCTATTTAGCTGCTATACACGCCTTAAGTTATATTTCTATCTATCGCCAATAGTTACGCCACAGCTTACCGCATGTAATTATTGCAGAAAATACTTACCAAGTGCAATAAACTTAATGAAAATAGTGCACTTTACATTTAAATAGAGCCATAAAATGTGCAGGAAAACTCTGAATAACTCGATTAGTTTACTGTCCGGTTAGCAAACCTTAATTTGTGGCGAATGTGAACAGTGCACTGTGCAATTGCAGTGACTAGGAATCGGTAACAAAATCACCTGCTTAGCAGGTTTTAGTGTAGAGGCAGTTTTTAGGTCACTAATGAGCATTGATTAGGAAGTAAAACATATCCCATAATGTGTCAAGAATTAAGCCAATTAAAATTAAGTGACCGCTAAATGTGTCAAAATGCAGTCTAATAAAAACTATTACGTTATGCTTACTATCAGGCATACGACCGGCTCGTCTCCTTATCAAACAGTATAAAAAGAGCAGTTGATGTAACAAAAGTCACATAAAAAAAACAGACTGCCTTAGCCAGTGTCACTGGGATGTAAGGATTCTAACGATACATCCAAATCTGTTGAGGCTTTTAAAACTTATGGTGGAAAGAAACTCACAAACATACATACTGAACCCTAATTAACATAGCACTCCTTTTTAGTGCAGTCGCGTAAAACTGCAACAATCTAACTACATATTATATTAAATATTTGGGTCCCGCTAACAAGAAACAAAATCTATAATGACTGTAGTAAATCAATCAATCCTAATCCATTTTCATTTCCTTCGAATACTCGCTTTTATTTCAAATGTCTAAGGCTTAATTCCGCTTGTAGATAGTATCTAGAAATTGATCACATATAGATACAGTATAGTATCTGATAGGAATTAGGTGGTGTGGTAACGGAACAGCTCCTTGTAAGGACGGTGAGCGTACAGTTAGCGATATTATATTCAACACGCACTAGAGGGACTAGATGACGCAAGATATTAGGCGGCAAATAGTCGCTAGAGTCGCGCTCACGACTTTGTTATATATTATAGACTAGCTGCTGCCCGCGGTTTCACCCGCGCGGAGATATTGGATTTCACGGGTTTTATTTTTTTGCGCGGAACCCTAATTTTTTTTTCTAAAATAAATGTAGCCTACGTTATTCCTTGTAAGTACTAAACCGATTTTGATGAAATTTGAAATGTAGAATAGTTTAGGTTCTGGAAAAACACATAGGTTATAAAGATAAAATTATTTAGGGACAATGCATTCTGTATGGCTATTCGCATTTATAACAAACTGCCAACAGACTACAAAGACTTATGTTTAAATAGACTAAGATATATATTATTCAAATTACTAATTGACAAATGCTACTATTCTTTGAGTGAGTTTTTGGATGACAAATTTACATGACTCTTCTTTATTTACTCTTGACATTACCTATCATTATTCTATTTTTATTATTTATACGTTTATTAATGTTAATATCTTTTTAATTTTGACTGTTTTCCTAAAACTTAACATTGAAATTTATTTTAGTTTATAATTTTTCTTATGTAATATGTACTGTAATGATATTTTTTTTTAGTAAGAAAGCATTTGTACACCGGAAACGGTAGAATATTTGTAACTATTATTATTTAAGATCACTAACACAATATTCTAACAAATAAATTGAATTTGATTTGATTTGATTTGATAAATACCGCAAGGGCCAAGCCGCTGGCGGCTAGTATAGAATAATGAAGTTTTAAAATAAAGTATGATGAGTTATACTTATATATACGTGTACTTACGAAGGTGTGGTCAAAAGAGATCTCTTTGCCATTCACAGATTTCATTTCGCACAGACTTGTTAAACAAAGCCTATCCGTTAAAAGTTTTAGACGGATACATAAAGGGTGCGACGTTGACATAATTATTGTGCACTAATATGTACTAAACGTTTTTTTACTAGAATGATTACCAGATATTGCAACTTGAAAAGATGCTGACAAAAATGAAATGGTTTAACTAGGCTTGACATCAAAACTTTCATAGCCAAATCTATTTAGTTTTATTTTTATGTTATTGGTAACGAGACGAGCTGGTCGTTTGCCTGATGGTAAGCATAACGCCGGCCCATAACAATTGCAGTGCCACTCAGAACTTTGAAACACAATGCCTGCGCGGCATTGTAGTGCGCTCGTTACCCTGAGACATTAGGTCATTAGTCTCTCCTTTTTGGAAGTCAGTTAAAAATGACATAACAGCTTGATACAGATTATCGGCACAAGATGAATGGCGCGCCAATCACCCAGTAGCAGGCATACCAAAGCCATCCGCGCCCATTCACAATTCTAATCTCATAAGAAGCTGAATAAATTACTCACTATGTGGTCACTTTCTCTAACCGACAGCTATTAGAAGTATTCTTTACCACGCAACACTCTCGTTAGAGAGAACATCTGCAGATAACAGCTGTTATTAAAATGGGAGTACAATTGAGCGCGGTCATGATTTTGCACATCTGTTGTTGAATTTAGAGACAGTGGAAAGAATGAGACGTCATTTAAGTTTAGAAAATTGTTGCGTTGTCTGATAGACGCATAGCCATTGACTAACGCAGCAATAAAGACGAGATGCTTGGAACTCGCTGTTGTTTTTCATTTACTTACATAAAATTTACTAACTTAAAATTTTGTATGAAAAGCCTTATGCATTTTTTTAAAGGACCGTCCTGTTGGTCTTGCGACCTTTACAGCGTCACCGGACTGATGGAGAGCGCAGAAGGCGCTCAGCCCGAAAAAGTGTGTTTTTGGCGACTAGCGCAAGGACACCACGTGGGATCGAACCACATCGGTACGGACCTCGGCTTGGGCCGTCGCCGTGAGGAAGGAAGGATCGGGAAAGAATAGCCCTGGCACACGAGTGGGCCCTAATCTAGCTAAAGCTACTTCTCACGGGCCCGAGGTGGGCGCTCGCGGAATTTCGTGTATGTGTGAGGGTGTGTATGACTCTAGTTGCCTCGTTCCAAAGCCTACACCATCGAGAAGAAGGGCAAGAAACTCGACGGCGGAGTGGAGCCTTATGCATAAAGGCGGTAACTATACAACCTAGCACTAATATGTCGGTTTTTTCACTAAGTTTTTCTCCACAGTTTTAAGCTTTAGCACCGCTGTTGCAATAGCGAATTACAAGCATTGAATTCCTAAAATCCTGTTCGAAAGGATGTCCAATGCCACCTGCGTGACCTGAGCCACATATAGTGGCACCAAGCCCATCGAATAACTTGCCCACGGGTCATTGAAGTGCTACTGTGCACGGCAAAACAAATGACACGCTTGGAAATTAACACATAAAGAGTGTGAACTGAACACCAATATGCTTATTAAGTTTGTACCTTTTTTCCACAAGCTAATAGCCTTTATTAAACCCCCTTATTCATAAACGTTCAGTAACTTACTTAATTACTAGAAAGTGTTTTGTCTCGTTTTCACGCGTAACAGCTTCCGTCAACGAGAAGTTGACAGAGCAGTTTAAAGCATAGATTATCTTATTGAGCTTTTATAAATGAGGGTGTAATGCATAAATAAACACGTCGCTATCTAGCTAATAAAACAGTTGGATAACCTATACAAGCCAATTTATAGGCCTGTAGATAATCCAAACGTTCTAGCCCACCTGTTTATTATGTATGTACTTACTTCTATATTTTCATTGTATGTGCTGAATAAATATTTTTCTATTATTTTCTATTATAAGTAGGTAATCATAAGTAGGCGATGTTACAATTCGTCCGAAATCGTGTGACGCGTCAAAAATACATACCCACTAATTGTTGAATTTTAATATTGTAAATAAAATAAACGCTAATCCTAATTATTATTGTAGGCTTGTAATATGTAATAGATAAAAAAAAACTAACAATATGTAATAGATAAAAATTAAAAAAAAAACTAACACTATCTGTAAATTTGGATTTTATACATAGCCACCGTTACGTACCAAATCCTTATTAATTTTTAACCAACTGCAAATATCTACCTAAATTTTAATCTATTACCTATAATATTACTAAGTTTTATAATTACCATACTTACACTTAGCTTACCGGCATTAATATTATATTTAAGATAAAATTGTTTTTCTCAGAAAGTGAATTTGTAAATTCTTATGAGAAATAAATTCTTTAACCGTAACCGTAATCATCCATTTATGTAAAAGCTGTGGGGCTGAGCTCGACTGATTCGTATTCGAAGATAACCGGGTCCGAATCTTGAAATGAACTTCAACTTTCGATCGATGAAAACATTGTTATCCAAACACAGCATGATTGTGGCAAATTTTCTAGCGCTCGCCTGCCTAGCTACCACCTTCAATTTGGAAATCTGGCGTGTTGAAACACTTATAATATTTATTGTGTAAAATTATTTTGACCTTCGCGTCGGTTCCGCAATCCTTAATCACTGATTTACTTAAGTCAATAGACGAAAAACTAAGGTAAATGTTAAAAATCGAAATAACTTAAGAAAACAAATGACAAACTACATATTTTAAAGTAACAAATTCTTGCTATATTTTTTCCGTGACTGTATTTCGCAAGGATTCCCAATTACATAAGTAATTTTACTCATCCAATTTGACTTGGAATGGCTTTTTTTCTATTAGTGCCTTGGACTGCCTTAAGCGGCGGTCAGTTAGAAACCATAGGTTAAGGTGTTGTAGAGATTGTTGTTTTGAGACTAAGGTTATGAGCCTTTAAAGTCGTATTAAGTTAATATAATTATACTTGACCACTAGACTACTACGGAATGATCGACACATGACGTTGGGAATGATCGACACATGACGTTGGGAGTGATTTGAGCTAGTAAAATGCGAATAGAACGGTATTGTGGAACTAGACAAAACTTTCTTAATTTTGAAAATATATGCATAGCTGAACTTGCAAAATAGACAGCTACCTAACCCTTAACTCTTTGCCTACTAAGGTTAAAATTATTCCATCTCACCACAAAAAACAACTTTTAGACGCCTGTTTAGCTAGACAATGTCTTAAGACAAATGTCTATAATGATTAGAAATGTCACAACAGAATTAAATTAGACAATGTTTAGACACTATTTAAATCAAGGTTTGTGGTTGCATATTTAAACAGGCTACTAAGGCATGTTTAACCCTAAGCAATAGTTCAACACATGTTTAGAATTTGTTTATTTTTGGTAAGAACGCACCTTTATAGCACACGTAGACGCAATACGATATAATAAATACGCACAATATAATAGATACGCACGCCTAAATGACTCACTTTTGACGTTTTTAGCGTTCATTTCCAGTTTTTCCGATATACGAGTAGACATTTGATTCTCATGAGAAAACGAATTGATGACATCATGAAAAAATAGAGTCAACATCCTTATTATATAGGCGAGGCGCCTCCTTAGCATTATAAGTGGCGACGAGGTTAAATCGCCTTAGGCATATAATTTTGATGAATATGAATCTGTAATGTTCCAAATTTGCTTGAATCCTAACGAACTTTTATAATTTTCGTAAAACCCTGCCCTGAGACCGATAAATAGCTTACAATAATAATTATTACTAGCTGCTGCCCGCGGTTTCACCCGCGCGGTGATATTGGATTTCATGGTTTTTATTTTTTTGCACGGAACCCTAATTCTTTTTCTAAAATAAATGTAGCTTAAGTTACTCCTTATAACATTAGCTATCTGCCAGTAAAAGTCCCGTCAAAATCGGCCCAGCCGTTTCGGAGATTACCCGGCACAAACAGACAGACAGACAGACAGACAAAAATTAAAAAAATGGTTGTTTTGTTATATGTACCGTATATACTTTCATATGCATTTGGTAAAAAGCTGTTATTTTGATATTACAAATAGACACTTCAATTTTATTTATTTGTATAGATTATTCAAAAACAGAGGGCCGGAGTGTGGGATCCCCCCTGAGTCACAGGTACAAGAAGATCCAAGGCATGTAGGAGTTAGCTGGCTTCTTACTAATGTTGGCTCCTAGTAACCAAATGTTAAATGCTAATGAATGCCCACAGAAGCTGCAATTTATCAAATTAAACTTGCATTGCGTAAATTGCTATAACACTGGGTACTATACTATACAAGTAGGTACCCAAGCACTCGGGCTGTGGACCTTATCTTATTTATTACTAGCTTCCGCCCGCGGCTTCACCTGCTTGGTATTTATCTTTATAATATATTATGTGTTATTCGTAACCCTAAACTAAGTAACCCACTTTCCAAATTTCATCAAAATCCGTTTGTTGTTGTTGTTTTAACATTTTTTGGCTGTCAGTTTGTTCTGGCTAATCTCCGAAACGGCTAGACCAATGTTGATGGGACTTTCACTGGCAGATAGCTGATATTATAAGGAGTAACTTAGACTACCTGGGCTAATCCGTGGGGCACAGCTAGTTCTTAAATAAATTAATACCTTACAGTTTTCAATCAAATCTCGAACTACAAAAACTGTAGGTATCTTACTCATTACCTATATACAATTTATACAATCGTATCACACTTCTTTGAAATGCACCGACACCTCGAAACTCTCCAAAGTTATGCATCTACCTGAGTGGTGTGGACAGCGTTGTGCAAAAGAAATCGAAAATAAAAACCAAAGACCCAATTAAGACCTACAGCCTGGATCTGACCTTCGAAAAGTCATGACCTAGACACAGAACCAGACAAAAAGCGATGCAGTTTTTGCTTTAGTATAGTATTTATGATAGGTTTTGTTACCTAGATATTGATTTCAAGATATATCTTTGTGTAGTAACAGAACAACTATTAAAAATAACGAATTATTAATGTTTATATAGCTGCATTTATCCGTAGAGGAATAGTAAACTATGGACGGCGTGCCAGTCAAGCCGTTTATGGAGCTTCTATGCCGACTTCTTGCTGCGAGAACACTTTTAAATAGAAGTGATGCACATACAAACATCCAAACTATACTGTCATTTTTTATCAAACTTTATAAAATCAAGTTTTTGAATTAAGCTCGTACCTATTTAAAAAATTTACAGCTAGCTTGCAACACGCAAGTTCCTACAACTAGTTAGATACATAACAGTTAATAATCTTTGAAACACAAAGGCCTGCGCGGAACTGCAGTGCGCTCGTTACCCTGAGACATTAGGTCTCTGAGACATGAGTCTCATAAGCCCGGTAATTTCACTGGCTACTCTGCTTATTAAACCGGAACGCAGTAGGTAATTCTTGCACATTACTGCTTGGCGGCAGACTTCACGAGCGATACCAACCCAGACGGACACTAGTGTTCTATTGAGATAAGCATTGACAAAAATGCAACGTTACCTATCAACATCCTAAACACAAGCCGGCATACTTTAGTTAGGCTTCATTAGCGAGTGTCGCGTGCAGTCTTATGTTTATTAATCAACGACTTCATTTATGATTTTTTGCTGAGGAGGAACCGTGAGACCTACGGGCTTGATGAGCATCATATAATTTGCAACTAAGACTGTAGTTTTATTGCAGTCTAACAAAAAGGCCAGAAACGAGGGCCTAGAGGTCACCATGTGGTCGCTGAAACGAGGGAAACTATTAGTTATACTTCCGTATAAATCAGCAGGTAATTTGGTACTTCTTCGTCTTGGTGATTGCAATAGATTATGATACTAACCGAACAGAATGCTGCTGCCTATTGCCTGGATATTCCTTAGCCGGGTCTTAGGGCACCCTAGACGCGCAAGCAAACGTACGTTTGCTTGAGCGTCTAAGGTGCCCCTTACGGCACCTGCGAGCGGATCTATTCTTAGCCAAATACCTTACTTACCTAAACTAAACTTCCTAAGTTCTACCTTCTCAGTCTAAAGATTGAGTTACGTTGCTCTGAGCTGTGTCGTCAGACAAGTAAGGTACTTGAAACCTACGACCTACACAGCTAGTATATTAAAATACATAGAGGAATAAAACATAACTGCAGTAACATATCTCTCAAACAATCCATCATGGTAGATCATTGTGCCCACGCCGGCCAACGCAGCAGAACAGACGAGGTCAGGGTCGGAGGTGATAATGCATTTCTAAATGCTGTCTTTACGATATTACACCTAGTATGTATATTGTATATATTAGGTGGAATGATGACCTTGTCAAAACCGCGGGGAACCGTTGGATGCAAGAGGCGAGTAGTCGATCCAAGTGGCATTCTATGGGGGAGGCCTATGTTCAGCAGTGGACGTCTTCCAGCTGATGATGATGTAAGTATTACCTATACTTACTTAACTGTGAAATCATTTTTGTGATGCTGGCGCTGTGGCAGTGATGTCAGCCGCCTATCCTACTTCCTATGCAATCCGAATAATATTATAAACGTGAAAGTTTGAAAGGATGGATGCATTCCATCAAAGTATCGTATAATATACTTTTTTTTTTATATATTAATAGGCTTGCGTTTGACCACTATCTCACCTGGTGGTAAGTGACGATGCGGTCGACGATGTATCACGCTTACCTAGATACCTGTTCACTCGTGACTTGAAGAGACCCAGATTATAACGATCTGGAAACACAGACTCGGGCAAAGAGTTCCACTCCTTAGCGGTACGCCAAATAAACGTAGAAGCATAACGCTTCGTGCGTAAAAGAGGAATGTCAACTATGTATCGATGTCGCTTCGCCGTTTGTCTGGTTGTCAGATGATGGAAAGGAGAAGGGGACTTTCATATGCATTTAGTAAAAAGCTCTTAAATTGACATTACAAACAGACACTTCAATTTTATTTACTTGTATATAGACGTGTGTATAAGAGTGAGTGTGGCCGAACGAGAACTTGTGCGACTTTCAATCCAACGCACCATAGTTCGAATCTCAACTCGGCCCGCACCAATGATTTATATCAAGTTATGTGCTGATTGGTCACACTCGCTCTGAAACGGTGAAGGAAAACATCGTGAGGAAACCCGCATGTTCCACAATATTCGAGGACATGTGACATCCACCAAGCCGCACTGGGCCCGCGTGGTGAATTATGGGCCATACCTCTCTCTCTGAGAGAAGGCCGGTATCCCAGCAGTGGGAGCGTAAGAGGCTGATACTGTATACAGACGTATACTGTATAGATTTAATTTTACTCTCGCAATCACATTTACCAAAAAGCGTAGTTATTTTAAAGCAGTATGTAAACTCCGCCCACATTTGAATCTAACAAGGAGCGGTGGTAACCAAGCCAGCAACAAAGTAAAAGTACCAGCACTAGTGAGTGTACTATCAACCTACTACTTGCATCGTTGTGTCCTGAGCCCGTATGCTAATTTCACTACCCACGGTAAGATTGGAACATATAGATTAATTAATTAACAGTGTTTAGGCATAGGTACAATCATAGTGGTTTATGTAAAGTTTGTCTAGCATAACCACCCACAAAAGAAACTCGCCTTATGTAAAATAAATTCTACTAATATTGCGAACGCTGAAGTTTGTGACGATGGACATATGGATGTTTGTTACTCTTTCATGCAAATACTACTTAAAGGAATTTTATGAAACTTTACAGTAATATAGCTTATAAATCAGAGTAACATATAAATTGTAATTTATAAAGATATGTACCACGCAGGCGAAGCTGCAGGCGGAAGCGGGTACAAGTTATATTTACCGTTATTATTACTGAGCGATTAGCACCCCATATGTCAACGCCAATACAGTATAAATAGTGTTTTAGTGAACACCACTAGAGACCCTCACTTATTTGGATGTAAAAAAATCATAATAGGTATCGATTTGTTCGTATAAAATGTAGCATATATCAGACAGGCCACCATAATAACGAATCGACTGACACCTCATTCGTCAATCAATCATCATCAATTCCTCAATCCTTATTCGTCATCAATTGGGTGAGTAGTTTCGGCATTACGGTGGCATACGTAAGTACAAAGATAAATATATGCACTGTTAAAAACATAACCCTTCCTATTACCACATTTAAAACAATAAAAGCTTTCTTCAAACACAGATCCTAAAATCAGTTTTACTTACGAAAATTTATTGCAGTTTATAAAATATCATAATTCATAACATTCGATTTATCACACAAATATATACATCACAAAAATTTCGCTTCCAACAGGATTCGAACCTGCGTCTTCTGGCAAGCCGGGCCAGACGCCTTAACCAACTAGGCTATGGGTACCAGGTTCGAATTCTGTTGGAAGCGAAATTTTTGTGATGTATATATTTGCGTGAACATCTGCTAGTGTCGGTTAACACTATAAAATATATTTCATATTAGATTTATATTTTTACAGAAGTTATTTATTGTAAATAATTATGACTAATCTTGACCATGATTTTTTCTTGGTGTAGAAAACATTCGCAGTTTTTTTGCTACAATAAATTCACACTTATAATTCGTTATAGTGTCATCATCAAATTAACTGAGCATAAAACTAATGAGATAATGCCTATTTGGGTAGCTTGCGTAATTAAAACGCAAACATTAAATCATAACTAATTATCATAATTATTACGAAGACATTAGTTGGGTATCAAAACTAATGTAAAAGAAATTGCTTTAAACGTACCGATTTTCATATGGCGTGGAGCGGTTAAATTTAAATTATTTATTGCTAATACTTGTTTGTAGAAAAAAGATGACAGCAAATAATAATTGATTCTATACAAATAAATAAATTGTAAGTGTCTGTTTGTAATGTCAAAATAACAGCTTTTTACTAAATACATATGGAAGTAGGTATACCAGGCAAAAAAATTTTTGGGTGTCTGTTTGTTCCGGCTAATCTCCGAAAACGGCTGGACCGATATTGACGGGACTTTTACTGGCAGTTATCTCATGTTGTTACAAAGAGTATTACATAGTTTACATAGGCTACGTGGGCGAAGCTGAGAGGCACAGCTAGTGTTCCATTAAACCTTATTAGAACATAAACGCTTACACACTCATACTTCTGCACTAGGATTCCCTGGTGGCATGAACGCACACAGATACACGAAATATTAATGGCATGGACACGCACAGATACACAAAATATTGCTGTCGCAAAGTATTTCTCTAGCTAACCACCGCTGCTTATGAATGTCTTACTTTGAGTTTCTAAGGTCAAATAACCCGAAATAGGTACCTATACAACGCCTACACCTCATTAGTAGCAACCTATATTTGTGTACAACATCAGTATGTTCCTACCCAATTTTCTCCATTATTCGATGATAGTCTGGAGAAAGTTATTTCATAATCACTTTTCATTTCCTCTAAACAAATCAACTTATCATAAGTATTATTATATACTGTGGCTATGTTTCGGGTCAAAAGGCCCCAGCCAAAGGTCAGTTTTAGCATCATTTTGCTTCGGGCGTTTTTACATCCTATTCCGAGTGAGTCATATATTTTTTAAAGATATTTGAAGATAGCTGCGCAGTGACCGATGATTGCAATAAATCTTTTGTGTGTTTTAATATGTTGACAGACGGGCAGGATAATTTTATTGGTATATATCGAAAAACTAAAGGTCATGTCTGCATCCTATTTTTTTATTTATGTACTAGCTGCTGCCCGCGGTTTCACCCGCGCGGAGAAAAAAAACTTGCAGCGCTCAGCCACGAATCGAAATTGATGATGCCATCAAATGTGCACTTATTAAGTTAACAAATAAAAGATAACACTTAAAGCTAAAATAAAACAGCCTTTCAATAAATAAACACTTTACTCAAATTTGAACAGCTACAAACAAATAAATCATCTAAACTTGTAACAGCAAAGCCACTCCAGCCAAGGTCCACTTGGCGGGCTTGTCTTTGGTCTTCAAGTTGAAGGTCCAGACGTAGGTAGGACCTCTGGTCCTTGTCTTGTATACTGGACATTCATACATGTTGCGCAGGTCTTGCTTGTCTTGAGTGATGGCCTGGAAGATGGAGAAATATTTCCAAGAGTACGTTTAAATATTTCCAAGACGATATGAAACTAGATACATACATAAACTAGTTCAATCAAGCTCCAAATTAAAAATACACAGCTCTGGTCCAAATGCAATGGCGATAAAAATTTACAACAAAATTCCAAATACAATTAAAGAAGAACAAAAGGAATCTATTTTCGTAAATAAACTAAAAAGATTTTTAATTGATAAATGTTATTATTGTTTAAATGATTTTTTTAAAGACTAAACAAACAGGTTCTATTTATGGAATGGATTGGTTCGCTCTGTTACCTTGTGTTGCTATACCCTAACAGGGTCATATGTGAACTACACTAATAATATAACATCTCGATAAAATGTACATATGATTGCAATAAATGATTGAGTATTGAGTATTGAAAAAGCCTTCGCCACTTATATCCTTATATGAGCTATATATGTTTTGTAACAGACGTGTAACACTATTTCATGATGTTGCTAAGACATTTTAGCTACCAATATGAAAATAATGGTAATGGTAATATGGGTGGTTACCACCACAATGCTCGTGCTGTCTGCCGCCAAACAGAAGTGTATACATGGATACCAACATTTTGCTCGTAGAGCTTGCCACCAGTAATGTACAAAACAGCGGAACACAATAATGCTACTGTGTTCCGCTTCAAGGAGTAAAGTTGTCAGTTAAAATATCTGCCATGTGCTACTTAAAACCTATATTTGTGATGAGCGTAGTATACAGTTCCGCGAAGTCCTGGAAAAAAGTTTTTTGGTGGAACTGCAAATAATATTTTTTGCAGGTACTTCATCATCATAATCAGCGTACAATAGTTCACTGCTACAGAAAGACCTTTCCGAAGGCACACTACTGAGCCTAGTCTTCAGGCATTACGCATACCGTCAGACAAATAACCTGCTCATTACGTAGCATAAAAAAGTCACAGAACATAAAACCTGCGAAATTAGATTGTAAAATCACTAGACTCAACGCACTGACCCTAACGTTGATAACCGGCATCGGTGGGAACAGGTCCTTGAGCCTGGAATCCATTATGATCCCTGCCTGGGGGTCCCAGCGGGCGCCTTCCATCAGCAGCCCGTGCACGAAGGCCCCGTCCTTGGGTGCGGACCTGCAATCAGCGATCCTGTCGTACGACGAGCGCTGTTAGGGTGGTACCACAAGCTGTGCATTGGAAGTGAAGTGGTGACTTGTACATTGGGGATTTGGCAGATAACGCGCGAGGACCATGGATACCGGAGCTGCCGGACGTGAACTGAAGAGTTTTAGGCTAATCTCTCGATAAGGTTATAGCAAGTTCATGGGACGTTTTCGATATAAGTTTTGGCTATATTTAAAACTCAAGATATAAGAAGAAAACAGTGAGTTCACTCGAGGAAAGAAGCTTAATATTTTTCTATGTTATGATCGATATGGATTTCAGCATAGTTGGCACTTTTTCCACCAATACTAGAAAGGTTGATTAAAAACTTGAGGAAACTTAGTTAGAGGCTATTCACATCCTAACAGCTTTTTAGTCCTAATTACTGAGGAGACGATGAGAGGATCTTAGTGCACACCTTAACGAGATGAAGAATTGGATCACCATGCGAACACTTGGGATCAGCTATCTCTAAAGATTTCTAAGATAGATATTCTATAAGGTATCTTAGCTATAGCGCACAATATCAGTACATTATCTGCCAAACCCCACAGTATTGTACCAAACAACAATGAGGCTTGAAGCTAAGCGAATCAGCATACAGGAACAAAGAAAGCCTGAAACTTATCTTGTTCGCCGCTCCGTCCAGCAGGCAAATAAACCAATCCATAGATTATTTGTATTAACCAATCTATATTATAAGCCGCCTCAGTAAAAGCCAATAAAGGATGCCTGCAATACAACAATCTCTAAAGAAGAACAGTCAAAATGTTAAATGAGGACGTCACATTTGTTAGCACACATATCATGCTGCATTCATGCAATTTCGACAACACTAAACCAATTCTGCAGCCACTTTTTTACTTGCGCCAATTTTACTTTCAACAGATACAAAATGAAGTAGCTCCCAAGTATTGAAGTCTACGTTTTGTTGGTCGATGATCCTGTAGCATCAGCATTAAGGTTAAGATTCAGAGACGAGTCTGAGCATGGATTCATACTTCCATATGTCAGAATTGTATAGAATTTTTGACATACTTAATATGTGGAACCATGAGTCCATGCTTGGACTCGCCTCTGAATCTTAGCCTTAGCCAGAACTTACCGGTTTTCAAGGCTAGCTAGATAGATCTTTAAAATGCACATCAATAAAAATGCGTACACCAAAGTGGATCGAGGTCTAATGCATGGACTCTTAATTAGTCTCGCCTATCTCAGAGATACTATAAATTTGGCCACCGATCCGTAAATCGAGAGTTTAATTCCTATAATAAGGTTGAAGGTATAATTGTTTTTTTACGGTTAAAAAATATCGTCATGCAATCATAGCATGACGGTAGGGCATCTGTGCTCGTCTGATTATCTACTACCCTCTAAAGTTTGAAAATCTATCATCCGTTCAGAACTGACTCACAAGAACGACAGCCGGCACACAACGAAGGTGCTTGGTGATAGATTTTCATCTTCAGGATGGTAGCTAGCCACATTTCTTTTCTATTAATAAGTTTCCTTAAATATTTAGCTAAATTACGTTAATAACTAGATACTAGCACGTTTTTGCTATAAAATGTTGGTAAGTTTGTTAATTGAAGGCGGTAAAGAATAGTCCTTCTTCTCTATTTACCTACTCGATCCACCTGGTTGATACGCTTCTGCTGTTCAACAAACATTTGAGCAGTTTACAAGAAGCTGGTCTACTTACGTGAATTCTTCCTTCATTTTCTTAGTGACGTCGCACTGCAGACACATTTTGTCCAATGGCAGCTCATACCTACGAGCCGTGCTCTGCATTATGGCCGTTAGGAGGCTTTGAGGGTTGAAGAATCCGGCCAGCCATACTGATGCTGGTAGCTGGGGACCGGGGACGGGGAATATATGTGATTGTAAGATTAAAGCTGTAATGGATTACCTCCGAATCATTAAACGTAAACTCCAGCCTACCTCGACTCAGTGCTACTCGTGCTAGTTTACGGGTTTTGGTTGTTTTATCTAGTTTCGAGTCTACGCGGGCTGCCTCTGCCGCCAATTTTGCAAGGTTTTGTGAAGAATGTATATAACTTACCACAAAATCGGTCGCCCAAGTTTCCAGCTCCCTCAGCCTGAGCAGAAGATCCACGTACCACGCCGAGAGGCCTAACAGTGAGGGATACGCTCTGTTTGCCCATATTGCTGGGACCTAGAACACAGTGGTAATCATTCTAAATACATATCTCGATATCAAATACATAGAGTCTGTTCAGAAAGAGTGCAGTCGCCTCAACTATTCTTGACACAAACAAATTAAGAACGTTAATTAACAGCTGAAAAAAATTAAAATTATATAAAGTTATTTTTATGTATGTACTAGCAGCTGCTGCCCGCGGTTTCACCCGCGCGGATATATTTAATTTCATGGTTTTTATTTTTTTGCGCGGAACCCTAATTCTTTTTCTAAAATAAAAGTTACTCCTTGAAACATCAGCTATCTGCCAGTGAAAATCCCATCAAAATCGGCCCAGTTGTTTCGGAGATTACCCGGAACAAACAGACAGACAAAAATTTTAAAAATGGTTGTTTTGTTATAGGTACCGTATATACTTTCATATGCATTTGGTAAAAAGCTGTTATTTTGATATTACAAACAGACACTTCAATTTTAGTTATTTTTATAGATGTATGTCACCATAGTTATGCCTTCGGAGTATTATTTTTGTTAATTTAATGATGTGATGTGAAAATTGCAAGAAATAATTTAATTAGCAAAAAAAGTGTGCGAGTCCTGAAGGTTGCAGAGTATAAAAAAATATTGAAAAAAAAAATTGCAGTCGCGGCCAAATTGTGAACTAACGTTCCCACACATATTTCACAAAAATTCTGTCGGCATTTTAAATCATAAACTAAAGAAATAGTTACAGTTGTAACAGCATTAAAACGGGACAAACGCGCTAATGTAATGGCCGCTAAACAAAAAAGTTAATTAGCACAGCAGCGCCCTCAAATCCCGCGACTAGCTTCTTTCTGAACAGAGTCTACCTTGTAGTGAAATCAGCAGGAAAATGTATTATAATGAAAACTTACTTGATCTAGGAACAGAGCATTTTCCAAGTCCTCCATATCCGACGTGATTGTCAATTCTCCCTAAAAGACAAACACGTTACAAATTAAGTTGACGTTTCACTTTCCCTTTTTAGACACGAAAGCATTGTAAATCTGCATGTGTTTGAGACCAGAGGCTGTCTACTTGTACATTTATGTGGACACTAGTTTTAACTCGCGTGGCTATTTCCACAATAACATCAGTGCATTTTTCCAAGATGACAAGCCTATGCAACTCTCCAATCCATAAACTACATATATGCAAAAAATCACGTCTTTCCGTTACTCCTTTGCTGCGTAAAACCAAACAAACCCACAAACATACTTTCGCATTTATTATAGTACCTACGGATGTAAGTGTATTTTTTTATCTGAAATAGGCTTACGTTTGACCACGATCTCACTTGACGTTCAGTGAAAACGCGTTACACAAAAAAAATATTAAAAAATTTAGTAACAAATAAATTTTTTTGGGATATAATTATATCCGGTCCTTTAGGTGAAAAACGCTACCCTATTGATTGCATCACGATTTTTTCCTTCACCGAAAGATTAAGCTTATTTTAAGATTCGAACATCAACTTTCTCTTAAACGCTTACATATTCATATGCGTGCACTAGGATTCTCTGTGTCGCAGGTGGCATGAACACATAGACACACAACAAGAGCATAATAATAATAATATAGTTTATTTCACAAAAACAATTACAAGGTGCTCAAAATTTACAACGGGCCCCAAACTAGGCATAGCCTGTATCTTGGATGCCCAAGTTCCAGCGGTTTCCAAAAATGTTGCTGCGCTAGGTTGCACATATTTTGCATCTTGAAATATTTCCAATCATTAAGTGGCAGAGGATTATATTAAGTTAATTAATTAAATGAAAGCATTGTTGATTACCTTCAGGCCCAAATCCAGTTCTCTCAAAGACCTCTTCATCTCCCCAGTGAGGTAGTTCATCCGCTCACACTCCTGGAACGCTACGATGACGTATGGCGTCCTCTCCTCTACTTTCCCCATGATCTCCACCATATTGAACTCTTCTGGAAGCTTCTCCATTATTTCGTCTAGCATTTGTTTCACCTAAAAATAGTGTGTTATTATTATCATGCTGAGTAAATACTGTAGACAATTTTTATCCTAACGGAAAAGCCAGGTTGTTTGCCTGATGGTAATCGTAATGGTTTCCATTCGTTACATTCGCTATTTCGTCGTTTTCCCTGATATAATGGGTCACATTCAATAGTATGTCACTTTGTGTATCTGTAGTCAGTTTGTACTAGTTTCATGCTGTATTTCGAATCTTTCCTAACTTTCCTGGCGAATATGTACAATCACAGACCAGTAAAGCTAGACGCCGCATAATCCAAATTTTGCATGAACACAATCGTCAAATGTTGGCGGGGGACGAGTAAGATAGAGTGTTGTGATTGGTGAGTTTAAAACTCATACAACAGACGAGTAAAGACTGCGTGTTGTCATTGGTTCTGCTGGGCGGCATTAAGCAGTGCTAATGCGTAACCTTGACGAGCAGGAGTGGCCGGCTAAGCGGAGTCTATAGGTTTAATGGTCTTTGAGTACAGTGTACAATAAAGCACACAAATTATAAAACATATCGAAAGAATTATAAAGTTCAAGCAAAATTACAGTGCAACGCTCATTAAAAAAACCCTAATATTTCTAACCTTATCTTCCCTAGTGACCGTGGTGGCACCGGAAGCCTGAGCATCCCTTGGCTGCATCTCGAATATTGTCCTGAAGAGGTTCTCCGACGTGGTGGTAAGGAAGCCGATCTCAGCGTTGGGATGGAGCCCGTACAGGTATGGAGACTCGGCTGGCATCGCGTCTTCTATGTACTGGTGGTAGCCCACATAGTCCGTGTTCGGTGGCGCCGGGAATCCTGGAGCTAGCTGCAGTTCTCCATCCACCTAGACATTTAGTAAAGTGGTGAATGTTCGCTTCGCTCACTTCAGTTCGCTGTTATCACTCCAAGTGGGGTAGAATACAAATTCAAATTCATTGCTAATATGGGTACAATAATTGCTAACGGTGGTGGTAAGAAAAAAAATACAGAATGCCATATTCGACCTTTCGGCATGCAATATACAGAAAAATATTAGAAGGTACTATGTTAGTCATAAATTAATGATTATTATAAATTTTAATTGTAGTAATACCCAATAGTATAAAGTCTGTTCAGCCAAGTGACATAGTTACCGACTGATTAGCGTGACTACACGACACATCAACGTTACAACCTATTAGCAAGGGTTGAACAAACTTTAAATTATTGAGTATTCTACCCCACCTGGAGTGAGCGTAGCGAATGGAAGTCAGTGATGCAAAAGTAAGCCAGGCTAACGCTGGAACTTTTTTTTCTATGCTAGTTGGTAACGATATGAGCTGGTCGTTTGCCTGATGGTACGCACAACGCCGGCCCATAACAATTGCAGTGCCACTCAGAACTTCGAAACACAAAGGCCAACGCGTCACTGCAGTGCGCTCGTTACCCTTAGACATTAGGTATTAAGTCTCATACGCCCAGTAATTTCACTGGCTACTCTGCTCATCAAACCGGAATACAGTAATGCTTGCACATTACTGCTTGGCGGTAGATTTCACGAGCAAAGCGGTGGTAACAACCCAGACGGACACTCGCAGAAGAGTTAGTCCTACCACTAACCAAACTAGAAATCCGTTGACTGGTACTAGAATTCCGTCAAAATTGTTGTTTTAATTTAACAACACTTACAAGATCTGGCTGCATCAATTCCTCCAAATAAGCATTGCAGAGTCTTCTATCCCAGTCGTCGGTGATATGTCCTCCATACATGATCTCTCCGAAGAGGTACCTCAAGTCCTCCCAGGGGACCCTCGAGTTAGCCTCGAGGTAGTTGTATAACACAAACACGCTGATAGTAAGATCCCCTGAATTTAGATATTGCATGAAATACAAAAAACATAACTTCTGTAGTTATACAGTTTTAAGAAGATCACTTTAACACAATAAAAATTAAATTCACAAAAAATACAAAATTTCCAAAAAGATAATGCATCTAAAAGTTTCCCAAATTCAACACTTTTTTTTATCATCCATTAGTATATAGCGAGTGTGGCCGAGCGGGAACTTGTGCGACTTTCAATCCAAGGCGCCATAATTCGAATCTCGACTCGGCCGCACCAATGACTTATATCAAGTTATGTGCGGATTATTGACGCTCGCTCTAAAACGGTGAAGGAAAACATCGTGAGGAAACCCGCATGTTCAAGAACCACAAAATTCGAGGACATGTGACATCCACCAAGCCGCACTGGGCCCGCGTGGTGGATTATGGCCGAAACCTCTCTGAGAGAAGGCCGGTATCCCAGCAGTGGGACCGTAAGAGGCTGATAATAATAATAAATTTAAATGCCATCCCAATTGACAATGCCAAAGCAGTGTTTATTTCTAAAACGCCTTGTACAAATTGTAACTTACCAACATTGAAAGGGTAAATCTTATTCCATCCTTGAGGTCCGAACTTCCTTCTCTCCGCTACCACTGCGTGGAAATAGCACAGAGCGAACAGTATCGCTTTGAACTCAGCCTCTTTACCGCACATTTCCAGCGTCTCTTGATTGAAATTATCCAAAGCTTTGTGGATGTTTGCCTTTGAACAAATAATAATAAATATATACAAATAAATAAAATTGAAGCGTCTGTTTGTACTAAAAAACTCAAAATAACAGCTTATTACCAAATGAATATGAAAGTATATACGGTACCTATAACAAAATAACATTTTTAAAATTTTTGTCTGTCTTTTTGTTTGTTACGGGTAATCTCCAAAACGGCTGGGCCGATTTTGATGGGACTTTCATTGGCAGGTAGCTGATGTTGCAAGGAGTAACTTAGGCTAAGTGGGCGAAGCTAGTTTTTCAATAAAAATAAAAGAATACCACCTCTAATAGGTGGAAAAACAGGGGATTAGCATATCGCGATATTTTCATCTTCGGTTCCCGCTTTTTAACACGACTGCACAAAAAAGGAGTGTAATGTTTTTAGGGTTCATGTGTGTAGGTTTTTATGTATGTATGTGAGTTTCTTTATTCCACCATAACATTTAAATTAAATTGCAGCGGAGTGTACCTGCATCCCAGTGGGCGGTTCGTTGGTGATCTTGATGCTGGACTCGAGGATCCCTTGAGGGATGATATGTGCTGCGGCGGTGGCGGCGGGCTCCGCCGACATGAACAGACGGAACTCCTCGTGGCAGGCACCTGCGAAACTCTCCATCTTCTTCTCCAGGCTGGGCAGCCATTTCTTCACCAAGTGGATGTTCTGGAAATAAATTGGAACCGATTTAAAAATTCCTTTTAAGGATAAAAAACACCATATTCATATGGGTATGGGCACGCCTAAATCTGTGTCCCCAGTAGGGCTAACATGCGCACCGTGACAAAATTTACTCGTGGCGTTATCTCGTGGAAAGAAGAGATAACTACTCTTCTCGACAACCGCTAACATGGCTTAGCGAGTTTGTCGTTTCGTTTTGTCATATGACGACAAACACGAACGGTTCTATTATCTGTGTCTCTTTTGTCGACAAACGCTAACATGGCGCGTCAAGTATTGTCATTATTTGTCTACTTTTGACGAGTAGTTTGTCGTCGAACTTTTTGAGGACGAGTAAAACTGTAACACGGTAACTAGTGTTCTGTGATACCCTGATACCTATATAATTTGTGTTTCTGTTCTGTGACTATTACTGCCAACGACTATCTCCGAAAGCATACATACTGATCTGTGTCCGAAAGCGTGATAATGGCAGTACCATATTAGAATTATGTTTTAACTATAAATGAAGAGCGCGAGCGACGCAAAATTCAAAGGAAAGTAGGTAGGGACGAATAAAAAATTAAAAATGTTACTATACATATGTACTATAGCTGAATTTTTAAAGTAATTCATTTGACCACTGAATTTCTAGAATTCTATTTAAATTATTGGTTTTATTTTTTGACACTTTAGTATAATTAATAAGAAAAATAATAACATTTGATATTATATATAAGTACCTATAGGAAATGAAATATGAATTGTGTTACGATTATTGTGTCATTCGTTTTTTGTAATATTTTCAATTCAAGGATAGTTAATTATTCTAATATTTGCATGTCACAATGAGCTGTAACAGTTGTTTATTTAGATATTTGTTTGGTTTTATTTACAAAAGAAAACATTAAAATTTTATGGACGACATCGAGACTACATTTTCTATATGTACTGGGATCTCGGACATAGTTTAACGATATTATTTACTTAGTAGTGTTTACTTTACGTTTTACTCACATTTTTCTGCCTGGCAAAATGCAAGCAATTTTTAAAGTAAATAACTATAATAATCAAATTAACTCACTCAATTCTTATGTGGAATAATCTAATACTTCTTCTTTCTTTATTTCCTATATGATAGTGTGTAAATAAAATTCAAATTCATAACAGCCAGATAAGTCACATTCCCGGAGTTTTGGCGGGAATGCGAAAATGTGCTGTTGTTGATTTTATGTTATTTACTAAAACCTGTGTTTTATCGAGTGTTAATGTGTAATAATGGTGGATTATTAACCATTAAGTGTTCGTAAACGTGCATGAGTGAAAGGAAAATAGTACAAAGATGAAAAACGTGTATTTTCGTATTCTATCCAAAACTCCATAGAAGCTTCAGTAAAGTATCCACCGCTTTACTGAAGCATCACTTCGACTTGACCGCGCCTAGACTAAAAACGACTTTTATTTACCAAAACTAGAGATTTATTATAACTTGACACTGTCTAAATACGCAAATCGCGTGGAGCCAAATACAAAACAAACAAAAAAAGTCATATTCCCGATATTTACTTGTCAACTTCACTAAAATGTCATTGTTATGAACGCGTTCACACAGCAAATTAAATAAAACTATATAAATAAGACAAATTGAATGAACTAAACCGGTGTTGCTAATCACATGGCAGCACTGGTTTGGCGTCCATTGTCTTCGAAGAGATAATAGTCTCTCGTGTTTGCCATGTTAGCATAATCGACTAAAACGTCGTCCGCGAGAAATCTTGTCGTAGCGCGCGCGCCATATTGCTACTTTGCCATGCTAGGCCAGCTGATCGCTAAAATCTGGGTATCTTCAAGTCACGAGTAAACAAGTATCTTCTAAGAAATCGAATTATAAGAAATCGAATCGGTAACGCTTTCGGCCATCACTAACTCGAGCTGTCAATAATTACAAAATGGTTGGACGGAGTACAATTACCTGCAACACCACCCAATGCCCTTTAACCAGCGCCTCATCCATGGCCTGCTCCGCCACCACCTCCTGACCCTGGCCCAGAGACACATTATGGAAGTTCCCATTGTCCGCAGTGAAGCCCATCACCTTCCCTAGAGCTTCCACGTCCTTCAGAGGGTTGACGCCAGGAGACAGGATGAAGAATATAGGAGTTGTGGGGCTGGTCTCTTCGAACGATTTGCTGAATTCCACTGTTCGGTTCTCTACGTACTTAGAGCCCATCTTCTCTTCTATGTACGCCCTGGAAAGTAAAATATATGAGGTGTTTAGGGTTCCGTACCTCAATAGAAAAAAAGGAACCCTTATAGGATCACTTCGTTGTCCGTCTGTCTGTCAATGACTGGAATCAAAATGTATAGGGACTTTCCGTTGACTCATGAATTTGGCAAGAAACAATGCCTTATAGCCCAAGTAAAGAGAAAAACTGATCTCTCTTACTGTTTGCCTTATTAGCAAGCTCAAATTTGCACAACGAGCTATGGAGATGGCTATGCTTGGGGTTTCCGTGCGTGATAAAATCTGAGAAGGAGATCCGCATGAGAACGAAAGTCACCGACATAGCTCTCAAAGTTAGCAAGTTGAAATGGTAATGAGCAGGCCACATCGCTCGCAGAACCGATAACCTTTGGGGAAGAAAGGTTCTCGATTGGCGACCACGAATCGGAATATGTAGTGTAGGTCGGCCCCCCACTAGGTGGACGGATGACCTTGTCAAAACCGCGGGGAACCATTGGATGCAAGAAGCGAGTAGCCGATCCAAGTGGCCTTCAATGGGGGAGACCTATGTTCAGCAGTGGATGTCTTCCGGATGATGATGATAATTTTGGTGAATGTAGGTAAAAATCTAAAGATTCCGTGATGGACGAACTATTTACATACCAACAAGTTTGTAAGGATCCCTCAGATTTTTAATATGCAAAAGAAACGTATACTTACGCTACTGCATAAGTCATTCTGTCTGGCCGAAGAGCTCTCAACATGCAAAGCCTTTGAAGAGCAGTTTTGTTTTTCCATTCCTGAAAAACAAACAAGAGTTTATATAGGTGCTTTGTATGATGGAAGTAGCCATGATCAAACCTAAATAGGATCTTCTGAGAAACGGACCATATGTAATAAAAACAATAAAATTGTTCTGGTTTGAATTAATTTATCTCTTTTTCTCTGTACAGACATTGATTGCTTCTCCTTAAATGCATTATATAAGTAAGTATAAACTTTAGAGAAGGCATTCTTTTTTATATTTATCTACGTAAATAGATATCTTGATGTGCGATAGGAACAACACTTCCTAGTTGACATCTAAAATAGCATATCCACAAACCTGGGGGAATTTCTCCCTCTCCGGACACTCCAGCTCAACAATCTTCTTCCACCTCTTCGGCGAAGTCTCGATATCTCTGTCCAGGTTCCTAAACTCTTCTTTCCCAGAGAGAGAGCAGATGCCGCCCCAGCTCGGGTTGGAGAGGAAGTCCACTGGACTGGTCACGTGAGGTTTGACGGGGAAACGGAGGAAGAAGTCGAGTTCTACTGGGGATATCTCTTCACTCATTAGGAGTACCTGAAATATTATGAAAAATATTTTATGGGGAACTTCCCTAATTATATGTGTTTAACTACTGTTTAAATATGCCTTAGTCGCGCGTTTAACTATGAGGAACCACAAATCCTGGTTTATGTAGTATCTAACTCAATTCTGTTGTGACATTTCTAATCATTTTAGACGTTTATCTTTAGACACTGTCTAGCTAAACAGGCATCTAAAAGTGTTTTATTTGTGGTATTATTTCTGTGGCTATTATTTGGGTACTCAATGAAAGTTTTAAACAATTTTGACTTTTCTAGACAACAAAATTTAGAATAAATTTTGTTGATTCTGCAAAGTCTTTTGATGCTTATAAAAACATGATCGTTAGAGGTACGAAAAAACAGTTTAGGTGTAAATTGGCCGTGTTTTGCGTACTGTACCTTTTTTCCAAAATCTGTGAAATGCAAGTGAAAACGTCTTCAAAAGTTAAGCACGTTTTTCTGTCGCTACAAAAGTTACGGTACCTACCCTAACTGTCAGGTCCCAAAATTCAACCCTTTATAACACGTTTACTGATAACCTGTAAGATAAATGTATAAACTCTCACCTGAAATGTCATCTGCGAAGCAAAGATTAGCTTGTCGCACTCGAAAAGACCCCTTGACGTGTACTGGAACACTGAGTAGCTGATACAGTCGATAAGATTCTTGATCCTTTGGCTGACTTCATCCGCTGGCTCCGCTTTTGATATAGCTTTTTGAAACACAACACTGAAAGCCTGGTAAACAAATCAGACAAATCGATTACTTTTTTTCTTAGTAAAATTAAATAAGCAACGGCCAAAATTAAGCATTCAGTCGGATCTCCCGTTTTAAAAGTTTGCTAGCTGTTTTGCAAAACACCTAAACGACCAGTAGTTTTGCAGGATACGGCGCGCCGCTTTCTCGCTCGTGCAACTCAACATTTTTGAAAATAATCTATATTTTAATGTAAGAAAAATCGCATTCAATGAAGTTGTAAGATAAAGGCAAAGTATCATTTTGATCCGATCAGATACATAAAAATAAGCAAAACATGAAATCCTATTTTTAGGTTTGAAAACTTAAGTGGATCAATATTAAATTGCTAAGCTTTTGTAATGTTATTGTCAGCAAAGTCACTAAATGCGATTTTTCATTATTTATCTTCAAAAATATTGAGATGCGCGAGCGAGGAAGCGGCGCGAGAACACCGCAAGACAGCTTGAAACCATTTGTAGGTTAAACATATAAAGTAATGAAACTAAACTAGGTGAAACTTATAAATAAAGGTTAAACTTAAAAAAGCAGTAGTAAAGATCCGACCTTTAACGAGAATTGGTAAATCGGGTTGATAGTATTCAAGTCGTTCAAAATAAAGTAGAGCAGAGAGGCCCTCGCGGCGGCCGGCCGGTAGAACTCGCGCGCCAGGTCGATTTGCTGCGATGTTATTTTCGCTTCTGCCACCTGGAAAGTTGAACAATAGTGATGTTGACGCCATTTTTTTTATAATATCAATCAATTCGTGCTCTCATGAGAATCGAATACGAGTTTTTTTTAACCGACTTCCAAAAAAGGAGGAGGTTATCAATTCGGTGGGTATTTTTTTTTCATGTTTGTTGCCTCAGATCTCTGTCATTTATGGACCGATTTGGAAAATTCTTTTTTTATTTGAAAGGATATACTTTCAGATTGGTCCCATAGAAATTTCATCAAAATCGGTTCAGTAGTTTCCCACTGAAGTCGGTTCGTCGCTATTTTAAAGCAATTTTTCTTACCTTTCTCTCAATATCAGCGGCAGTTTTCTTCGTAGTCTCCAAATTCTCGACAAGAGCCGTGTCTCCCAGTATATTCTCTCCAGCAGATGACAGCCGTGATAGCAAGTCGTCCTCTAGAGACTTGAGCTGGATCTTGAACTGGTTCTGTTGTGTTGTGAGCTCAGCTTTGAGCTCTTCCAAATCTGGTCTTTCAGCTTTGACCACCTTTTTGATATATTTATTAGTTTTTAATTAACCTAATAGTATGTTTAGCAGTCGTAGTAGACAACTTCCATTCGTCTTTTCAGAATTCATAATCAGATCTGGAGAAAATTGAATTGGTTTTTCAGATAAGAGAGATGTCACCACAAGTAGCCGGATATTCCTTTATAGGTGGCAGGTTGGAATGGTGTAAAAAATTGTATATACTTAAATCAAAATTTATGGTAATTAGCTAATCTTAATACCTGTAAAAAATTAGTTTATATAAAATTATAGTATGAATGCTTGAAACGTTAGTTAGGCCTTCGGAAAATACATTTGTTAATCAAGAAATTGAAAAAGTTAATGTAATTAGCAAAAAAGGGTGCGAGCTCTGAAGCTTGCAGAGTATATTATTAACTAAATAAAAAACAAGATGTGTGATTGTTTATATTTAAACACGCGTTTAATGTGTGTTTTATTTTTTTGTGGTAAGACCTAGGTAATCTGTTCTACTTGCCTCTGCTAGTAGCTGGTCTTCCAGTCCATCGCGTGTGACAGTGAAGTTGACCAGTGTAGTCTGAGCTTGCATTTCCGGCTTGTAATGAGGGTTGGCCAACTTGGTGTGAAGAATCAGACGGAAGTTGGGACTGTATTCTACCTCCTTGTCGCCCATCTTGATCGCCCTATTATTATAAGTATTGGATTCATTAGAAACAATGCATCACCCATTTAACCCCCTGAGGGGTCGAATTTGCTTAAATGATTTCCTATTGCTCACCAACATAATCTAAATAACTTTTACTCTCTCAGCAATCTTAATTTCATGCTTCTCCACAACCAGTCGAAGCCGTGTCTTGTTTGTAAGTCAATCAGTATTGTGTTTTTATTTACTAGAAACAAACTACTTTTTCTTTAGGGCTACCCACCAAACAACATTATTCTCAAAAATATAGGTGACCTGAGTTTTGTATCGCCATCTATGCTTTAATTTAAGTTTTATTTTATGTTATTTGGTAACGAGACGAGCTGGTCGTTTACCTGATGGTAAGCATAACGCCGGCCCATAACAATTGCAGTGCCACTCAGAACTTTGAAACACAAAGGCCTGCGCGGCACTGCAGTGCGCTCGTTACCCTGAGACATTAGGTATTAAGTCTCAAAAGCCCAGTAATTTCACTGGATACTCTGCTCATCAAACCGGAACACAGTAATGCTTGCACACTACTGCTTGGCGGCAGACTTCACGAGCATGTACGAGCAAGTATGTTTATTAGATAATTATATAATAGTACATTACGATATTAGTGCGTAAAGATGTTATAACCAATACGCACGTATATCGTACGACGTTTTTTAACACACTTGCGAGTAAACAGGAAAAAAAACATTTAAATAAACTCAATCTGTGAATGCACACTGTTGCTTTCCCGCCATTTTACCAGCGCGCTTGAATAGCAACAGCGCGCTGCTCACTAGCTGGAGTGGTGCGGCGGCGATCAGTTCCATATTTGAAATGGCAAATAATACTGTTATGGAATTTGTATGGACTATACCTTAACTATTTGCTTTGATAACACACGCGTTTTTTATGACCCGCTTTACATATTTAAAACCGGTGGAATTATATCAGCTTTACGAGAGAGGGTGTTAAAAAATAAATTAATACACCACCATCGTGTACCCTTTCTTAATTCGTCTCCATCCAAAGGTTGTCTGGAAGAGATCGCTATTTAGCGATAAGACCGCCCGTTGTACTTACTATACCTTATTTAGTTATGTTCACTTTTGTATTACTTTGGTGTACAATAAAGAGTTATCTATCTATCTATGTTTTATATAAGTTCACATAAGTACATCTCACATGCCATTGTATTAATATGATGCAAAAGTTTAAATTTTTGCTAATGACGAAAGTACTAACTTTATTTAGCTGAAGTTTCTTTTAATCATTTAAACATCTTAAGGGTAATTTTCAAAATACGATGAAACATGATTTTTTATTTATTTATTTATTCATAAAAACCACAGCTCTTAAAATAATCTTAACATTACTTACATACGTTACCTAAAGCCAATAATGGTTTTACATTTTTCAAGTTACTGCAAATAAAATTAAAAGATGTATGACCGACTATCAATTATGAAGTATATATCTAAGTATTACAATAAACTGCACTAAGAACTTAATTTTACTAAATATTACTAGTACAAATATTGTGCATATGTAGATGTGCTTGTGAATAATGGGGGTAATGTATTATTTAAATTTGTTTAGTCTGTTTCCAAAGTTTCAGTACCCTGTCCTAAAGTAAAACTCATTTTCGGCCCCTTAGGGGGTTGAAAATCACAAATTCCGTTCTCAGCAGAAAACGATACGATTGGTCAAATTTTAGATTTCTATATTCTATCTTCAATGATTTAAGCTGTGAATCAGAACATCTCCTTTTATACATATAGAAAACTATCTTCTGACCGCGGCTTCACCCGCGTGGTATATATCTTTATAGACTATGTGTTATGTTAGAACCTAAACTATGTACATTCCAAATTTCATCGTAACCTGTTTAGGAGAAACGTAGTAACAAACATTCACACACACACACAAACTTTCGCATTTATAATATTAGTAGGATAGTAAAAAGTACGAAGTAAAAATTTTTGGCGTTTATTTAAAAATTAAAGAGTTTTGGCGGGAATGCGAAAATGTGCTGTTGTTGATTTTGTGTTATTTACTAAAACCTGTGTTATATCGAGTGTTAATGTGTAATAATAGTGGATTATTAACCACTAAGTGTTCGTAAACGTGCATGAGTGAAAGGCAAATAGTACAAAGACGAAAAACGTGTGTTTTCGTATTCTATCCAAAACTCCATAGAAGCTTCAGTAAAGTATCCACCGCTTTACTGAAGCGTCACTTCGACTCGACCGCGCCCAGACTAAACTTTAACGTGACTTTGACGACTTTCATGCAACAAAACTAGAGACTTACTATGTATTATTATTTAAATAACTTGACACTGACTAAATACGCTAATCGCGTGGAGACAAAAACAAAACAAAAAAAAAGTAGGAATAGGATAAATAATATGCTAACCTGCCCTTTTTGATCAAGTTTCTTCCTAGCAAAGGATCAAGCACGGGGTCCACAGTTTCTCCAATGTTCTCCAGTAGGACAGTTTCCCCCTTTATTATAGCTTTCTCTATGCTGTCCAAGTACGCCTTATGTCCTAGACGGATGAGAGACAGTTGGTCCCCGTATTTCTGTTTGATCCATTTCACACCTTGTAACTGGAAAAATTTAAAAACTATGTAATGTTATTTAATAAACTAGCTTCTGCTTGCGGTTTACACAAAAATACCTACACAAATATTGTCAATAATAATGTGTGTGTGCGCGTAAGCTGTAAACTGATGTAAATATTTTATTATTATTGTTATTTATTATTATTATCTATACAAATGTTATCTATACAAATAAATAAAATTGAAGTGTCTGTTTGTAATATCAAAATAACAGCTTTTTACCAAATGCATATGAAAGTATATACGGTACATATAACAAAACAACCATTTTTTAAATTTTTGTCTGTCTGTTTGTTCCGGGTACTTTCCAAAACGGCTGGACCGATTTTGACGGGACTTTCACTGGCCGATAGCTGATGTTACAAGGTATAACTTAGGCTAATTTAATTTTAGAAAAATAATTAGGGCTCCGCGTAAAAAAATAAAATCATGATTCCAATAACTCCGCGCGGGTGAAACCGCGGACACCAGCTAGTTTATTATAAACTTAAATACCTGAGGGTCAATCATGAGTGGCCACCGCACTGAGTTGGACAGTATGGTCGCGTTTTCCGTGCTCATCCTATCTGAAGGCAAGCCTTCGTTCTGCCACATTGCTATGGTCGTGTCGTCAGTCAACATTGAGAGGGGATCCAACCCTTCTGTTATAGGAATAGGGGGCTGTAAACAAAATGAGGATTTAAATAAATTCTATAAAGAAAATAAAAAGGAACGAAATACATAATTAAAATAAACACCACATTACACGGGTCTTGGATATTTGTGTTGAAAATCTGTGTGTCCATGCCATCTACAAAATAGGGACTCCTAGGCTGAGATTCAGAGACGAATCTAAGCGTGGACTCACGCTTCCATATGTCAAAATTCTATACAGTTTTGACATATGGAAGCCAAAGTCTACGCTTAGAATCGTCTCTGAATCTTAGCCTTAGTGCTTCGAGGGTATGACTGCGTTAGCGTTAATATTTTAAATTCTCATCGAAAATGAATTTGTTTATAACTAGCTTCTGCCCGTCTTTTCGACTGTGTCGTTGAAAGTTGATATTAAGTATTATCTAGGTTTTTTTTTGGCGGGTATGCGCAAATGTGCTGTTGTTGATTTTGTATTATTTACTAAAACCTATGTTTCTTCGAGTGTTAATGTGTAATAATGGTGGATTATTAACCATTAAGTGTTCGTAAACGTGCATGAGTGAAAGGCAAATAGTACAAAGACGAAAAACGTGTATTTTCGTATTCTATCCAAAACTCCATAGAAGCTTCAGTAAAGTATCCACCGCTTTACTGAAGCATTACTCGCCGCGCCTCGACTAAACTTTAACGTGACTTTGACGACTTTCATGCACCAAAACTAGATATTTATTATATATTATTATTCATATAACTCGATACTGGCTAAATACGCTAATCACGTGGAGCCAAAAACAAAACAAAAAAAAAGTATTATCTTAGTTGACTTTAGTGCATACGGGCATTAGTGCAATAAAATATATTAAATAAATAATAGCTACCTCTAAAGTCTTCAGAAACACGAGCCAGTTCTTGTGCAGAAGGTCCAGTCGGTACTGTTTGGTGAAGCAGCCGACGTACGATATGAACGCGCACACGAGGAGCACGTCGCCCGGCAGCGTCGTACTCTGCTGCATGAAGCTGAGAAACACAAATAGTAGAAAAGACGAAAGATGTTTATTTATTTTAAATTTTTTTTTACTACTTTTCTCTATTTGGTTCCCCTCAATAAAAAATTTAATTTCAATTTCTATAAAAATCCTACTTTCTTTTTTTTCTGGCTACAGTCGTGAGACTAATCCGCATAGCCACAAGTCCGTAGTCCATACTAGATTTTTTTCGACATGGTTGCAGTTTGTGTAGTGTTCCATTTACGTACGTACGTGGAAACTTATAGACAGTAAAAACAAAAACTTCGCACTTGATTTATACTTTTCTTTAACAGCTATTTCTAATTAAGAAAATAGTTCCTGTTACAAATCAACAAGCTAAATAAAATGATCATGAAAGCGAGTACTACAAATTTCAAAGTATGTACTTTTGGCATATAAACTTATTTATATAGGTAAGGGTGGTTCGATTTTCACACAAAACACTGGTTTAATAGCGAAAATAACCTTTAAATTAGTCCATACTCAAATAAATAATGTTATTATCACTATGTACATAATGCAACACTGTTTTCTTCAACGAAATATGATTTGCCGCAAATAAAGACCAATATAAAATTCGACAACAATAATTTCAGTGTAAAATTATACTCCCTTCACCAATAAATGGAAAAATACATTAGTATGAAAATCGAATAACCTAGGAGTTCAAAAATTCAAAATTATATTTTATTTTAGTGGGGAATTTTCGAACTGTCAGTTCTGTTTAAAGTTTTTATACTGTTAGAGACTTTAATGGATTCATACTCGGAAACGGCCTCAGCCCATCTGACGTTCTCGCTGGCCAGCCCGTTGACAAGTCTGTTCGCTAGTTGGATGGTTCTGTTGGTGGCGTCAGCCTCTTGTTGGCATTTCATCTTCTCAGCCACCGCTTTCTCGAAGTTGGCCGTCAGAGTAGCCAACTGCTCCTCTAGAGACTGGAATTATCAAACGGCTTATAAGTTTCTATTTTTTTTTTTCAATTTTTATTCGCGATTGTTTTTTACTAATGGATAACGAGACGAGGGGGTCGTTTGCCTCAAGGTTAGCATAGCCAGCCAACAATTGGAATGTTGCCAGAAACGCAAAATACGTAATTTCTGACGTTATACAGTTTTAAGAAGATCACATTAACAAAATAAAAATGAAATTCACAAAAAAAAAAATATTTTTCTCAAAGATACTGCATCTAAAAGTTTCCCAAATTCAACCATTTCTTTTATCATTAATTAGTAATTTAAATTATACATCAGATTCTTTACATTACAATGAATAAAAAAATATATGACACCTATACATAAACGCAGTTTTTCACGGCCAAATCAATAAAATGCATGTTATAAGTACAGATTTACGGCCCGCGTAGAACAAGTGACGTCAGATGATCTGTCCAATTTGTATGGGGCGTTTTAGCGGTCAGTAGATACGCCCGACTTTGACTCTCATTTTTGACGTTTCTAGCGATCGATTTTCAGTTTTTTCGATATATACCTACATTTGATTCACATGAGAATACGAATCGATTGGCATAATAAACAAATGGAGTCAACATCCCTATTATGTTATACTCACAGCAACTTTAGATTTGATACATTTCAGCTTCTCAGTGGCCGCAGCCAGCTCCGCGTTAGCAGCAGCGAGCGCTTTCCTCTTCGGCTCGACGTCACAGAACACTTCGTAAAACTTTATGATGTTGATGACCCACGCGCACAGGCCGGCGGCGGCGCCAGACTTAGACCTGATGAATTCTGAAAGACAGACTCTTATGATGGACGCTAATTGTACGCGCCGCTTTACTCGTGAAGCCTGCCGCCAAGCAGTAATGTGCAAGCATTACTGTGTTCCAGTTTGATGAGCAGAGTATCCAGTGAAATTACTGGGCTTATGAGACTTAATACCTAATGTCTCAGGGTAACGAGCGTACTGCAGTGCCGCGCAGGCCTTTGTGTTTCAAAGTTCTGGGTGGCACTGCAATTGTTATGGGCCGGCGTTATGCTTACCATCAGGCAAACGACCAGCTCGTCTCGTTACCAAATAATATTAAAAATAAAAAAAATAAAAATAGTTAATTATTATTTTATCTATATATTTAAAAACACTACTCACACACTCATTCACTCATTTCCCCTTCACTCCCGTTCCCAGTGCACGGCCAAATCCATAAAATGCACGTTGGTAGGTAGGTACAGCTTTACGGCCAACGTAGAACATGTGACGGCTGATGTTCTGCTCAGTTTGTATGGGGCGTTTTAGCGCTCAGTAGAGACGCCCGATTTTTTCGATATAGACAAGTGATCCTCACGAGAAAACGAATTAATTGATATCATCAAAAAATAGAGACAACATCCCTATTAACGGGTTTACCACGTATATTATTTTGAGGTTTTATAAACTATTGGATAACGAGGCGAGAGACTAGCGAGTCGTTTGCCTGATGGTAAGCATAACGCCGGCCCATAACAATTGCAGTGCCACTCAGAACTTTGAAACACAAAGGCCTGCGCGGCACTGCAGTGCGCGCTTTACCGCGTTTTACATTCATCGGCTTACCACAAAAAAATTAAACACACCCAAAAAATGTGTATAAAAAGCTAGGCAGGCGTCGTTGTTTTGTGTGTTAAAAGTTGTTTGTTGTGGTAAGACTTTTTAAACACCAGTTAAAATGATTAGAAATGTCACAACAGAATTGAGTTAGACAACGGAAATCAAGTTAATATAACACGCCACTAAGGCATGTTTAAGGGGTAGACGCTGTTTTAGTGGTTTTTTTTTTGTGGTAAGACTGCAGCTACGTTTCTTGAATAGTTAGTGTCTGATATAGAATGGAAATGTTGTACTTCAAAAACGCGTCTAACTCTTGACTCTCACTTAGGGTTAAACATGCATACCTGGTTCGAATTCCGGGTCTTTCAGGTAAGGCTGAATTGCCTTGATGACGTCTGGGTGAATATTTTCTTTATCATAGTTGATGAGACATTCCAAGAACACGTCCACTTTTGCCATCACCACCTATTGACAAAACAATATTACAAAATTTAAAAGTTTACGGAAAAATAATTTCTCTTTTTTTTACTGAAGTTATTTAATAAAATTACAAAAAATGAAGATATCGAGAAGTGTAAGAAAAATCGTTCGTTAGATTTGTCCCTGACCTACGGACAGACAAACTGAAATCAACAAACACTCCTTCTTTTTTTTAAGTCGATTAAGGTTCTGTTATTGAACAATTTGTATAGCAAGTACCGCCATTGTGCGAATTATTGTGTTCCTGTTTGATGAGCAACTTTACAGTAGTCAATGAATTTACTATTTGTACCTAACGTCCCAACTCCATGAGAAACGAGCGCACTGCAGTGCAGCGCAGGCCTTTGTGTCTCTACATGGCACTACAATTGTTATGGGATCGCATTATGCTTACCATCAGGCAAACGACCCGCTCGTCTCGTTACCCAATAGTTAAAAAAACTTACTTTTGCCGCCTTCCAACTTCTATCCTTCGGAATTTTCCCCCCTGGCGCCATTAGCACCATCACAGCGGCTGTGACATTAGTGACAGCTCCTGGCGGCGACCCGAAGGACTTCAGCTCAGTGAGGTTGGCCTTGTTAAGAGTGTTCAAAGCGTCTTGCGCCGCTACCAAAGCTGGTTCGGCTTTGATCAGGTCTTCTTCGCAGTCTTTCTGCTTCTTTGATACTTCTTCGGCGATGACTGCAACTTTTTCTTCTTCCTCGTCGGCTGGAATTCAAATAAGATATTGATATTGTTAGTTGTTGATTGTTAGTTAGTTATTGAGTAGCTCTTGATTTTTTTCGAAAACGAAACGAAGCTGAATCTACTTTCTTCAATATGAAGTGAATATTCGCATCTCACAATTCGAGGACTGGTTTATGGGACGAAGACTATTTTAACATAAATGTATAAATGGTTTTATCATCGTTCGCCATCACTTCTCGAAATTAGTTATTCGGTAAATGGAATGAAAATTGAACGTCCTTGTGTAAGAAATGCAATCGATAACAGATTACATGTAAAACTTGTCATCGTCGCAAAACTATTGAACGGGACTTAGGTAATCGCGATAAAAAAACCTGATATCGCGATAAAAAAAACCTGTGTTTTTATCGCGATTAAGTCCCGTTCTTAAAAGTAAACAATGTTTTCAAATCGCGAAAATTTAAAAGTTACTACAGTCGCAAAACTAGTTTCGAAGATTAGGTTTCGTTGTCGGGAAAAAGGTTATGTTTCGTTTTAGGTAAAAATCAACAACGTCCAATTTTATCTAATCGAACTGTCAATTTATTGATCGATTAGGATCAAAAAGTTCCGTACTTGCGCCACAGCTACTTTATTAATTGTGTGACTTACCAAGCGCTTTCTCGCTCTGTACTTTAGCCGTCTCGACCCCGACCATTTCAATAAGTCTATCAGCCGCTTCATTCTTCTGCTGTAACTCTATCTCTTGTACGGCCAGTTTCGCCTTCAGCGCGTCCACTTGGCACGCGGTGTCTCGGAGTTTCTCCAGACCGTTCTCTAATCTATGTTAAAAGTAATTAAAACGAAACATATTTTTAAACAGTTTTGCTTTGTGTACCTAGGACGATAAATGTAACGCGCAAGTATATATGACTTGAGCCCTGAGTGGTACATACCGTTAGGTTACCTATATCACCTATGTTCTTATAAGTCGACGAGTGTCTTGCCCTCCCCGATCTGTAGTATACTTGGAACGTAGTTATTTAACTGCCTTTTTTTTTTATTTTTCTTAGTGCACAAACAGTTGTCAATATACTTAAAATTACATTTAAATTAAAATACATACACCAATCAAGCTGCCACTAATATATACATTATATAAATTTTGCATTACGGTACTACTCAAATATCAAAAACTGCCTAAATATTGAACATAAAAAAGAAACAGTGTGACGCTGTAAAAACTACAGACATAAGAATGCTGACAACGAATGTTGTTGGTAATCCAATGCAAATAAAAGAATTCAAATTTGGTGTTACCTTTCAATTTTAGCTCTCAATTCATCGGTCTTCAAATTGACGAGTTTTGCATAGAGGCTGATTTGCTCCAAGTAGCTCTTAGGCGTGGTGTAGTTGTACCGCCTCTCGTTCGCCAGATATGCTTTAGATATAGTGTTTACGGATGTGTGCACGTACGCCATGAATCTTGATATGGAATCCCGCAATGTAATCTGTAAAAAATTGAAAATTCTTTCTAAGTGTGCGTCGGCATAACAAAAGGAAACTACATATTTCTCAAGATATCAGTAAGTATTCTGTTTTCAGTAGTTTTGGCTGTGCGTGTAAGATACACACAGTTTTATATTATCCTATAATCATCTCAATTTAGAAAGGTAATGGGATAGATAGATAACGATCGTAATGAATATTCGCTTTTACAGAATATCAATGTAAAGTAGAAAAGACATCAACGCGTGTTGTTTTTTTTTCTTTTTTGCAATGTTGTCGACAAATATTATGAGACATAGATTGCACGATTGTTACAAAAGGAATTTATTTTTATTTAATTTATTTAACAAAATAAATCTTTTACACGCGAGATATTTTGGGGCTCGTGCATGTCGTTCATAATTTTAAGGGGTAAAAGACCACCTATAACTCGCGTGTGCAAATAATCTACTTTTCCACACAAGTAAGGTAAAACAAAAAATCTTGAAATCAGTTTAGGTATGTTTCCTAGCCTTTAACTCAAAGAATTTTAAAAGGTTTCGTTTTTAATTCCCCGCCAAAAAAAATGAGCACCAGGTAATCCAGGTTTACACCACAGAGGTTTTACATTACAGCTGACTAGCTGTTAACCTAGCTACATATTATATACTCAATTCTCTTTGTATATATACTGATCTGTGCTGTTAACTTACATAATATTACAAATCTGTGTGTTATCTTCATTTCATAGTGTAAAAAGTTTCTGACATGGTACGGACCTACATGGTCGAAGAAAAGAAAAAGTAAGCTCAAAGGTACTTTTTGACATGGGACTAGTTCGATTTTTAAAGTAGTTACCTCCCTGGCCTCCCTAGGGAGGTAAGGTAATTTAAAAATCGAAAATGATATTTCCGCCCGTATTTTGAGTCAACAATGACCCACTTACCGAGCGCTATTGTAATAAAAAATATTGTTCGCCTCAGCAGTTCGAACAGGATTTCCTTTGCTGAAACCAGTGTACAAAATCGCATTTTGCTCACTGTACCTGTACGTAATATACCTATGTATCGTCTTTGGCTCACTGGCCTCACTGGGTGAACAAAGTAAATTTGAACTCGAATGTTGAAATTTTTGGTGTGTTGATGCGTTCTTAAGTAACTTCTTAGCAAAGAGAATATAATCCTTCTTAGTTCTTCATATGGGGGACGGCGCGTACGCAGTCCCCACTACCAAAAATAACGCGTCCGAGTTATCCACATTAGGGATAATCGCAGAGGTCAACCCGTCCGCAGTGCAATGGACAGGCCTCGCTCTGGGGGAACCGCCTTCTTGATCACGGTGTCCCCTACGCCAGGTAAGTATGAGATCAATAGCCCGCTGCGAATTATTTTACGTCAAACTGGAAAATCTTGTCATCGCGATTCAGAAAACGCTGTCTCGCAATGGGGCGCCTCCTAGCAGCACTGTGTAGTACCAAGTGGTGGGTTGATTTAACAATGGCCAGATAACAGAAAAATAACCGACAGATGGCGTTAGTGTTAGTTTTTAGTATGTATGGTATGGTTGATTGGTTGTTCTTACATGACCACCAATGTAAACAAACATGATTCCGGCACAAAACCGCCATTATCCACTGTAATCACAAAAAAATGGGCAATGTCTAACTGTTCTGAGTACTAATAAAAACACTAATGCTTTGGAATACGTACAAAACTCATTGAAATTAATTGCAACAATACACGATTTTTACAAAATAATTTTATCGACTAAAAATTCACAAACAAAACACCGAACAGTATTTTGGGGTTTAATTATCGATGTTTTCAGCCTAGGTACATAGTTCCTTAGCTGGTGTTCGAGAATTGAGAGACAGGCATTTAAATTTTAAATATTCATCTTGCTACAGGAACCCGCAGAACGCAACTATCTAAAATAAATTAACAATAACTATATGTAACTTTTTCTTCTATTGTATTGTATTGAAACTGGGCAATATCAAGCCATCAATCATAGAAGTAAAATTAGTAGAATCACAGACAAGTGGCGTGTGCAAGCAGCGCACTGACGCCATAAACAACACAAGCGTCCCGCGGCCGCCTCCCTTCCCACCCGTGTAGTGTTGCTATGACCGTCATTACTTACCCGTTTTTGGGGTACACATTAAATAAGATATTAAATTGTTATTCAAATGAATTCCAAAATATTTTTTGATTAAAAGCTCGGCTGAACCACGTAAGTGAATCCGGTTAAATAGATATAAATATTTTCCAAAATATTCTCAAAACATTTATCTTAACGTAGTTAAAATCACAAAAAAATGTACTTTTTTTAATTTCCCGCTACTCTCGTACCTTTCTTAAACTATGTTTTGTCTCTTTCGATTCAGTTTAAAATAGTCAAAAAGCAAAAAGAAAACGTAGTTTAACTATATTTACTCGTATTTATATCATATTGGAATGAAGAAACAATTTGTTACAGAAACAAATTATCATAGAAAGGCACGTGTGATATATATATATACATATCATATCATATATATATATTATATGATATGACTAGCTGCTGCCCGCGGTTTCACCCGCGCGGAGATATTGGATTTCATGGTTTTTAATTTTTTGCGCAGAACCCTAATTCTTTTCCTAAAATAAAAATAGGCTAAGTAATTCCTTGTACCATCAGCTATCTGCCAGTGAAAGTCCCATCAAAATCGGCCCAGCTGTTTCGGAGATTACCCGGAACAAACAGACAGACCAAAATTTAAAAAATGGGTGTTTAGTTACAGGGATCGTAGGTATATACTTTCATATGCATTTGGTAAAAAACTGTTATTTTGATATTACAAACAGACACTTCAATTTTATTTATAGATATTGTACAATCGACACAGAATAACATAGGACTGAGTGAAGTTTGGCTAAATACTCTTTGGCCAGTTCTATTCTTATTTTAATCGCATTGTAGATTACATGTCTATCGTTTAACTAATTATTTGAATAAATACCATCGCCTTGTATTATCTGTGAAAGGACGGTGCTGGAGTAAATCGCATTGTGTACATTTTTTTGCACGATGTGTCATTCATTCAAACGATTGTCAATAGACGGGAAAGTGGGAAACCTAATTGAATTTAATGGCAACCCAACGCCTCTGTTTGTTGTCACCGGTTTTGAATAGAAATATTTGCATAAAAACACATCAAAGTGAGAAATATGTGATACGTACTTGTGGAAATGTATTATTTTGTCTTTCTCTTTAACCCTCGTGTTATTTCGGGAGAATTTAATCGCACAGCTCGTCATATTTTCTCAATATCCGTTTCGTGTAGTGACGTGCGCGGCGCTGACAGCACTGACTGACGTAAATGGAGTTAGTATGAGTCCTCACTCCTTTATTGTAGCGTCGTTTTTTATCACCGTATTGTGTATCTGCTAAGGTTTATAATCAAAGCCATCAATACGGCATCAACAGTTCAATGAATGAAACGCTTGCGAGTGTTTTAATCACGCTTTAATGGAAAGCAGCGCCATCTAATTCATTTTACATAGCTGAATAGATTAAAGATATTCATTACTGCACTATAAATAGGGCTACGTGTAATTATATCATGATTCATATTAATATTGTGAATTTTTCATTTATTAATAAGTAATTTTATTACAAAAAATGAAAATGAAATAATTTTGAATGACTAGTGACTAGGTACTAACTAGTTAGTAGTAACAGCTACAAACAATAATGATTGGATAATGAATAAGATTCTTGAAATGAATAACAAAAGTTACAAATTACAAACAAAGACTACAAACTACAAAACAAAGTAGCAAAGTAAAAAAAAAACTACAAACTGTTAAGTGGCTTAACTAACCCTACGGTATGTAGGGCATTTAAAAACTGGATTTAGACTCATTTGAGTGTTCCCCTCCACGGAAATCTTTAGTAAAAGGCGAAAGATTTATGCGTGTTGAAGGGAAACCAGAGTGACTATTGACGCCTTATTACAAACTAAGCGCACAAACCCGGAGAATCTTGTCACCGCGATTCAGGATTTGAGTGCTCGTTTCAAAGCGCCATCTAAAGTTTGACCCTGGTATTATAATCCTGAAATTATTTAGTAGTTACAATGTGTATGACTAAATAATAATATTTTTATAGTACATATGCATAAACTATTGCTTTTTAGTAAACAATTTCTGCAGGCTTCCACTGTACCGTCGAATCCCTTATTAGATGAATTGCAATTAGTAGCGGCCTCCATTGGTACGGAACCAAGGGCTAATTATATATACGAATTTCTAGAATACAGAGAATGGTGTAACGCATATCGGTGTTTAGTACGCGACATTTTGTTTAGATGGCACCACGTTGGCCGATCTGAGTGGAGAAAAAAAACTATAATTGAGTCTTCCAACTTCCAAGGGTCATAGTTATAGGGGAGACTAATGTACGGAGACGAAATAAACACCCAACGCATGCATGTGGCCCCACTCTCATTGCTCACAAAAATGTAGACACTAGATAAGTTATTAATGTGACTATGAAATTTTAAATCAATTTAAGGATAATATTATGTCACTGACATTTTTTCAGAGATATAAAGCAACGCTATTTAGTTTTGCAAATATGGATTGATAAATAATGTATAAGTAAGTACGTTTGCTCGGAAATCACTACATTATTTAAAAAAAATAATAGGCAATCGGGTACTTTCAAAATTCGGTCCTCGACGAAATAACAGGCCGGCAATATAAAACACGACAACAGTGAGAAATTGCCGGACAGTTTTTTTTTTAATTTTTCTTGGCTCGCAAACGAGGTTTTCTAAGTACTACACACTAACAAAAATTAGGTGTTATTATAGAGGCTGAATATGCATTATTTTTCAAAATTTTGTACGATTTATGAAATGGATATGATCATACTATGATTCGGGTAAAGTGGATTTTAGTGTGGAGCCCCCCTGCCGAGTCAGTTGGAATTACATTAAAATTTAAAACATACATAATAATTAAAACACGCATAATTTCATAGAAAAAAAACGATACAATATACATAGCCCAGCCCGTAGTTGATTTCATTTCAATTTGCAGTGAAAGTGAAAATGTAATTATGCAGCCATGGCACCGCACCCTTTATCTATCATTGTAGATATTACAATACAATACAATAATACTTTATTGCACACCAAAAAAAATTAACAGGAAAATAATAAAAAGAAAACAATAACTTAAAATGGTAGTACATTGGGCGGTCTTATCGCTTATAGCGATTTCTTCCAGACAACCTTTGGATGGACAGGACTCAAATGAAAAACAATGTGGTCGGTGGTGTACAAAGATATACCTATATACTAATACATATTACACAATACACATACATAATTACATACCAATATCTAACATAAAAATAAATAAATAAAGATATAACATACATATATAAATACATATACATATTAAAGTGATATAATATTATACTTACATACAACTACATAAATATTAGCATTGCAAGGATAGATAATACTTAGATACCATAGTTTTAAAAATAGTAAGATGCTTGCTTGATCGATATAGGCAATGCGTTCCACAGACGGACGGCTTGTACGGTGAAAGATTTTTTGTAGTTTATATCTATTTGTATCTTCTTTAAATATGGGGGGGGACGGCGCGTACGCAGTCCCCACTACCAAAAATAACGCGTCCGAGTTATCCACATTAGGGATAATCGCAGAGGTCAACCCGTCCGCAGTGCAATGGACAGGCCTCGCTCTGGGGGAACCGCCTTCTTGATCACGGTGTCCCCTACGCCAGGTAAGTATGAGATCAATAGCCCGCTGCGAATTATTTTACGTCAAACTGGAAAATCTTGTCATCGCGATTCAGAAAACGCTGTCTCGCAATGGGGCGCCTCCTAGCAGCACTGTGTGGTACCAAGTGGTGGGTTGATTTAACAATGGCCAGATAACAGAAAAATAACCGGCAGATGGCGTTTAATATTATTTTTGGTAAGTGTTACTAGGTGGTAGGGCTAACTCTTCAGCGAGTGTACATCTGGGTTGGTACCACCGCTTTCCTCGTGAAGTCTGCCGCCAACAGTAATGTGCTAGTATTACCGTGTTCCGGTTTGATAAGCACACTTTAGTCAGTGAAATTACTGTTGTTATGATCCCAGCGCTCCAGTGCCGCGCAGGCCATTGTGTTTCAAACTTTTAAGTAGCAGTGCAGTTGTTATGGACCGGCGTTATGCTTACCATCAGGCAAACGACCAGATCGTCTCGTAACGAAATAAAAAAAACAAATAAAACTAAATTTACTTACAGGTAAATTGTGTAATTCTTCCATGAATCTCATAGCCACCGATACTAGCGCCTCTTGCGGCCATTCGTGGAACCAGTTGATAGAAGTGCAGTTGATCAATGCCGGGAACTTTCTAGACCTCACACGTAGAGTGGAGCCAACTGGAGAGAAGCATAGCACCACTTTGAGCTGCTTCCTCACGCGGTCTATGAAGAACTTCCAACAGACCTCTCGAGTGTCTGGGAGACCGGCGCCTTTTACCTACATAACAATGGAATGGTTCTTATTAAAAATAGTAGATTCAATGACTAAGGTTATTCAGATCATTTTTATTGATAGGTAATTAGGCATATATGCTAAGCAAGAATTTTTCCAAAACAAAATTATAAAAAATAATCAATGGTGATAAAAATAAAATAAACGCTATTTTGTTTTCTGTACACGATAGTTCAACTTTTGGCTCCTCACCTTTAGTTCGGGGACTGCTATCCTCCTTGCTGACAATATGTCGGCGGGTCAGTGCAATGGGTCCTTAACAATGAGTTAGTACTTGACATTGATGGTGTTAGCTTCTACAGCTATTGCATCTATTTTATATAGCAATTTCTTAGCTTTTGTAAAACAAAGAATTGAATGAATTGAGTAGAACTACCGTTTAGTCATACTTTGTACCATGTGCATGAATTCAATTCGCAACAGATAATAAAACAATTTCGAGTATACAAAACCACAATTCTAGGCATTTACTTTCGAAAGTGTTACTTTACGTAATTTGATGAAGTTACCTCGTTCCGGACTCCTGCCAAAATATTTTCTATCTCGTCGTCAGGGAACAAGTCAGCCACCTCCCCAGAAGCTAGGAGATCATTGATCAGCACCAGGAACTGTTCATTGGCCACTTGAGCGTCCGTCATCAGGAACATTATGCCCACGTTCTTAAGACCTGTCTTGATGTAGAGGCCCGACAGTTCTTTCTAGAAATAAGATAATATTTTGCTTCCAAAACAATTAAAATGAAGTGAATCGATAAATTTATCGTTTCCATGAGGAACATTATTTTAAGAACATCTTCAGATAAATACTATGGAATCAACCTAATAAAATAGAAAATAAAAACTGTGTGTAAATCATTAAACATTGCGCCACGGCAAAAAATATCCGTATTTATTATTTGGAATAGGAACGTCTATGTTATTTATTCTAAAGTATATTTACCACCTTACCTTCAAATCACCGACCCCGTAACCTTTCTTCAGTTGAATTTGCAACACTTCTAAACTGGATATGAAAGCAGCTAGTCTTGAAAGAGACTGCTTTCCAGACCCACCCACCCCGACCAACAGAGCGCTTCCTCTGGGACTCTCGAGGATTCTGTTAATTCTGTGAAACATACACATAAACTTGGATTAGGATCAGATTAAAATTAGGCCGAATTATGCGACGCGTATCCAAAATGCTGGTAGGTTATCTGGCTCAACGGATCAGCATTGCGGTTCAACGAGGCAATACCGCCAGCATGCTGGGTACGTTTCCAACTAGTAGTCGGCTAAGACATTTGGATTATCTATGGCCTACATTGCCTTGTAGATTATCCAACTGTTTTTTTAGCTAGCTTAGAACATGTAATTTTTATTTATGTAGGTACTAGCTAATTTAAAGCTGAAAAAACTGCTTAGACGTCATTAGAAAGTACGTCACAAAACGGAATAACGGCGTATAAACGCGAGAAAGCTTCGAACATTTCTTGGTTAGAGAAGATTATCGTTTCTTCCAAAAAAAAATCCCACAAGCAAAATAAATTATTTTGATCCTTTCTCTGTCACTCACACTCTACCAGTGATATGACGATTGCGAATTTTTTGCGTCCGTAGTTCATGAGCAAATGCGTAGTGATGTTGTCCCAAATTATCTAAACTATACCTACGCTAGACGTGTCCACTGTCACCATAAAACGAATCCACCTTATTTACACTACAAAATAACTGCCCATTCCAATTGCAGTACTACCCTTTGAAACACGAAGGGGTGCGTGGCACTGCAGTGCACCTATAACACTGGTCCAAACCAACAATATCCTACCTGCAAATATGCATCATAGCGTCCTCAAAAAGCACCAAGTTCATGGCCGCAATGAGATCGTTGAAGCTGGCCATTGCTTCAGTCAACAGTTTGTTGAGCTGTTCCCATGTCTCAATAGGCATGTACTTTGGCTCGCCTATACCTCCGGCGAAATGACAATATATGTTAGGACGCTCGAACACCACGCCTTCATCTATTTCCTGAACATAATGAGTATAGAATAGTAACATCCTAATAACACATAATAATAACTAGCTTCTGCCCGTGGATTTAACCCGCGTTCCCACAGGAAAAAATTAAAAAAAAAAAACATCCGGGATAAAAAGTAGTCTATGTTACTCTCCGGTCCTTAAACTATATTTATGCCAACAATCACGTCGATCCGTTGCTCCGTTACTGAATGAAAGAAGGACAAACCAACAAACACACTTTGGCATTTATAATATTAATTAGGATTAAAATAAAATATTGAATTTTACAGCGCTTCCTTATTGTCTTAATTTTTTTGTTGGAAATTCGATTACCCGTGGCAGGTCCACTTTTATTCGTCTTCTGATTTACCTTGTACGTGTTTACATTGGTTAATACTCACACATATGTATACATAAACTCAGATGTCCTATTGAAAGTAGGTATTAGGAGGATTTTAATTATGACTGATTTCTTACTTCAAAGTTCTTCTTGCAGATATCGACTTGCATTTTAAGAAAAGCATCAATATCTTTCTCTTCAGTGAGTTTGTCTCCATAAACTCGATGGGTTTCATGAAGCCATAAACGCAGAAGATCGGACGGATTCACCAAACATTCATTGGTACTGAATAAGAGGCCCTATACAAAAACATAACTGAATGAGTAAGACGTAAATAGTTAATACTTAGGTACTGCTAAAGAATAATTTACCTGGAATACATTGGATAAATCTCTCAAATTAAATATATAATGGAATTTGATTGCTGTCGGCAGAAAAACTTGTGATATTTTGTTGTGTAGACTCACAGTTGCTGTCACCATATTTGCTTAAACATAAATACCCGTTTTAACTTGCACATAAAATAAGTTTTACATTTTAGGTACTTTATTAATAGGTAATAAGACATATTATCAAAAAGACTTACCTGATAATTTACATAACAGCGGATTTATTCTCAACTCTGGGTTAGCCAAATGCTGACTTAGAATATTATGATAGATATTATTCAAAGCTTCATTATTAGGGAAACTGATCGCAAACACACAGAAATGCCTCTGCAGTCTCGGATTTATCGTAAAACTGCCAGAAGTTGGATTCATACAAGACACGTACTGAGTGTTGTGGATGTCTTTTAGTGAGAGTTTCGTCCGATCGTACCAGTGGTTGTAATCCAAATGTTGCCTTATTATCGTGTGAGGTTGGACAGTCCCATATGTGTCTACTTCGGGCATGTTCATGTCGTCTATGAAGTAAATAAGGGTTTTACTCCCGGGAGGTCCGTAGTTTCGGCCGGCCTTCTTTTCGAGAGGCTTTTCGAGAACCTTCTGAAGCATTTCCGATGAGGTGTAAAAATTGAATGGTACTGATTGGATCGCATAATTTTCTGGAAGGCTAAAATTGAAACAATTTTTTTTATTTGTTTTTAATAGATACTATTCGAGCATAACGCAGGCAATTGCAGCGCCACTCACAACTTTGAAACACAAAGGCATGCGCGGCACTGCAGTCATGCTCTAGTTACCCTGAGACATTAGGTATTAAGTCTCATAAGCCCAGTAATTTCACTGGCTTGCACATTACTGCTTGGCGGCAGACTTCACGAGCAAAGCGCTGGTACCAACCCAGACGAACACTCGCAGAACAGTTAGTCCTACCACCTAGTGAAACTGTGAAACTATCGGCTTACGTACAATACTATATCAGTGTACGTTACTTTATGCTATCATTGATCATCCAACGAAATTAAACCTGAATTGCGCTCAATATCTTAAGCAAGAGCTCTTACGTCTGCAGCTTCTCGTTGACGAGCACAGTCTTTCCACAGCCAGCACCTCCCACCAACATGACTGGAGTCTTTTTCTTCATTAGAAGATCGAGGAAAAATCTGATTCTTATAGTTTCTGCAGTCGGCACCAACACAGCCTACAAGAAGAATATACGTGTAAAAATAATGTTTACTAAAAATGATTTTTTTAAACAACTTTTTAATCTTTTGTTCCTTTCGAATTTTTAAATAATTCACCTGTAAAGGTATATCAGTATCCAATTCGAACTTCGGAATCTTTTCAGTCCAAGGTGTAAATTGCTTAGTTTCGGAATCGATATAGTAATCGAATACGGTTCCACCGGCAGGGAATTTAATATTTTTGAACTCATTCGTCCACCATTTAGTAAATTCTGTGAATAAAATTACTCACATAATTTAATGAACACAAAAACGCGTTAGCATATCCAAAACATTTTTTTATTAACGCTAGGTTAGCACTTGAAAAGTGCCCTAAAATAACAATGCTTTCTTACCAACTCTATAATCAATATTAGTATCCTGAAACATAGCCGATCCAAAGGCCCAAACACAAGCAAATACAAAGAATATATCGTGCCATTCTTTAGGACAATCCGCTGGCGTATTCTCTGGTACTAATAAACTATCTAGCAAATAACAAAGCATCTGAACATGCGCCATATCTGCGATAGGTGTAATCTTCTTGAATCTAGTCCGTACTGTTTCCAAGCAAGATGGAATGTACTTGTCAAATAGTATGACTAGATTTGACTTCTCTGCTGGAATCTTTCTCGTTTCTACCCAGCTTGTTACATATCTAGAAAGAAACAGTAATCAGAGATGAGTAGGTATCTATTGTGCGTACCCTCAACAAGTATTTATAAGTAATACGAAGCAAAATTTGCTAATTAGCTTGTAAGTACTTACGGATTCCATCCCAAATCTTGTGGATTAATATATAAAATACCAGCCCGCGAAACTGTAGCTGGAGTAGCAGTTCTCAAATTAGAAATCTCAAACATCAGTCTCATAGTCGGTGTTAACGCAATTCGTTCATTACTAGCTAATGTCAGAATTTTGTTGTCATCCATCACCGTGTTCAGTGATTCAATCCACATAGGATCTATGTCACCATCCAAAAGAATCCATTTCGGATTTTCTCCAACAAGATTTGCTTGATCTCTCATTATCACTGAGAATAACCCGTCTTTCCATTCTCTCGTAGCTGGGTTGATAATTCCGAATAACTCATCATTGGTGACAGCTTTCGGATTCAAGTCGGTATAGATAGGTTTTTTTCTTAAATTCTGGTAAGTCTTGAAAAGCGTCTTCCATACTTGTGTTTTTCCTGTGCCAGCATTACCAACTATAAATACCGAATGGCGAACTTCCAATAACTCTTCAAGCTGAACTACTTTAAGGATAAAATTGTCTTCCGGCTGAAGCAACAAATCCATAGCGGCTTGTTTAACTGTTCGTTCGAATTCTTGATCACGTTTTCTTGGTACTTCTAGAGCGGGGAACAAGTCACCAATGAGACCCATGAAGACGGGCATATCATCAGTGACTATCTTCGGTATGTTGAAATCACGAAGAGTTCGCATGAGGACTTCTTCTTCAGGCCTACCTGGATCACCTCTCTGCACGACACAAATTAATATTAGTTACTCGTAAAACACAAGAACGAGCAAGTATGGTCAACAAATTTACCTTTAACGAGCCAGCTACAACAAGCACCGACTTGATAGCTCTCAACCCCCAATCATAATGGTCCTGTTTTGACAGCAATTCTTTACACAGAGTGTAGAGCGTGATAAACTTTCTAGCCAAGATCTTTGCCTCTTGGAATCCTTCAGCAACCAACATAATTTCGCAAATCAATTCAAAGTCGGGGACGACCATTGCGCAAGGTCTAAATAGTGCCTTTAAGTTTTCTGGTAATTCTGTTCTGCCAGCATAACCTGGATTCATGGTGATGAAGATTCCGACAGATGGAACAAGCACAATTATTTCACCCATAAAATTGAACTTATCTTTTTTATCTCTGAAATAAACAGAAGCAGCATGCATACATGTATTAGTTCTGTAAGCAGAATGTAGAAATTATTCATCTTTTAGGTAATGACTGTATTACCGTATGGCATCCTGAACTGATTTCACCTGCACAGCTACTACAGACAATACCTCAACGGATATCCGATTAAACTCGTCAAAACATCCCCACGCTCCTGTTTGTGCTAATCCTTTGTAAATGTTCCCGCAAGACTAAAAATTATGCCACAATTATATTTTTTATTTACTTACCAGGAACAGAACATACCGTATAGGGATCTTACCTGGTAATCCATCTGCTCAGAACAATTGAAAACATAAACCATGATACCTAAGGCTCTCCCTAAATCTTTTGTAGTTTCAGTTTTCCCAGTACCGGCAGGTCCAGCTGGGCCACCACCCATGATCAAATGTAAAGACTAAAAACAATAAAGTAAATGCAGAAGTGCTAATATTTTAAAAAAGAATTTAATTACTAGTATTTAATGATGTTTTTCGTACCTGTGTCAAAGTAATATAACACCGATCAGTCAATGGCGTGATTACCAGCCGTGGCGTGTTTCCTAGGTATTCGTAACTATATATGAACTGAGCATCACAGATGTTGGCGAAGCAGTGAGTTTCGTTTTCATCCCATCTATAATCAGAAGCATAATAATATCTATGTTCGAATTTCGAATATATAAAACAGTTTATCGAAATTAATTAATTTGGTGCCAGATGACCGTGACTGTGAAGTGATTAATGACTCAAATGTATTAGAACTGACGATAATTTGTGATCCAAATTGTAAAAATGATAATGATGTACTTGAGAATCTCTTAAAACCTGTGTCGTAGTTGAGATTGCCACTGAAACGCCGATCCCGCCTCCACTTTTCCTTGAATCATCTTGCTAACTACATCTCTAGAATGCACATCAATGGTGCAAATAGTCATGATTTTCTGCCGGTCTTCCTTGCTTAATTCTCCGATCAATAAGCTGATTAATGTACTAAGTTGAGATAATTGCTTTTTGTAGTAATCTTTCAAGGCGTTGTCGTATCCTTCTTCAAGTCTTGCAAAAGCCATATTTACTTCTGTAGTCCACCAGATTTGTGTTCCACAAAGTGAGACTTGTGCCATGAAATCAAATAGCCACTGCTCTCGAGGTTTCTCTTCATAGGAAACTATTGCTTCTCCAAAGTAATGTCGTATGGTCGACCTCATTATTTCTTCTAAGCGGTTGAGCCATATTTCAACCTAGTTAGAGTAAGAATATAACAGTTTGGGTAGTTTTTAAATTTTTAAATTTAAATTTTTTAATTTTAAGTTTTTAAATTTATTTATATAAAATCTCTAACAAACCAACAAACACACTTTCGCATGGGTAAAATCCGATGGATTAAAAAACATAAGTTTGGAGTTTTTTTGAATTATTAGTTATGGTAATTCTTGTAAGGTTTTACTCACAGGACCAGTACAATCACAGGATCCATGAAATGGCACGTATTCACCGTCTTTAGCTATCATCCCCGACGACACCTTGTCACTAGGTTTGTTACTTTCAATAAACCTTAATTTTGCAATTGAATCAAACAGCTTTGTGAGATGCCTAAAATTAAAATATTCAGTTATCAAATGTCTAAATATTTATTTAAATTTAAGCCCACCACCGCTACCAGAAAATAATAATGCTAGGATTACAAGTTACTATTTATAAAATGTATCTTACCTTATAACTAATTCTGCTTGATTGCCATTTGATAATATGTCTAACAAATCAGCTGATGACACAAAATAAAATCTAGGAAAAGCCAGTCGCTTTGTTTCTAAATATTCAGCTAGTGCTTTTTCGCAAATAATAAGATCATTCTGTAGGCCATCAAGTTTTTCTACTAAGCCTTCTTTGTTAGTACCCTTCACCACGTTGGGTGTTTTTGACATATCTTGGGATAATATCTGAAAACCATTATAAAAATTCAGCTAAAATTACAATCGAATCAATTAAATTGTTTTAATTCTCGACATTATGAACCCTTTCTAATGTTTATGGTCACAGTAACTACCAGAAACCTACATGTATTTAAAGGTACGAGATAAAAACCGTTTAAAGTTGATCAATTCAATGTTTCCTTTCAATCTTCTGTATACGTACTTTGAATTCAGCATCTAATCTGTCGAATCTCGCCGAATCATCAGGCAGCTGTTTCCTAATATCTTCCGAGCTCATGAAAATACTCTCCAAATGTGTCCAGGTTCTTTGCACCTCAAACCATACTGTGATCACCTGATCTGCTATTGATAGCTTATTTTGCCAACCTGATACCTCTTCTAAGAAATGAGCTATGAATTTTGATGTCATCAAGTTTTGAAGTTGTACCTGGAAAATATATTTATATTTTGTGTTTATAATAATAGACACTTAAATAACAAATTCACAGTACAGTGTTCCAAACCTCAATCAAGCTCCAGTATCTCAAAGAGACTAAATGTCTCTTTGCAAAAGTTTTACAAGGATTATGCTGGATTCGGATTACTGTGACGCGATGCGTTATGGTGCGATAGTACGATATCGATTTCATACATTTAGTATGGCCAGGCTCACACTAATATTTTGGGTTTTGTCGGGGCACCTTGTGGCGTGCCTTAAGTGTTTGCCTTAAGAGTGTGCGGAATGTATTGAGTGGGGCTTTAGTGTCGTGCGTTAATATAGTTGAATGGTTTGTTTCGATGTGTGGGTGTAGTGTTGCGTTGTATTACTACATGTGTGTAAACGATTGGAAGATGTTGCTTTACTATGTGGAAATTTTCAGGAAGTGTTGTTCATCTTGAGTACCTGGTTCTCTTCCAAAGTTTCAATTAGCTCTTCACTAGCTCTTAACAGGATGCATCCAGTTCTAGCATGGACCTCTTGTTCAAACTCCATACCTTTCCACGTAGTATTCAGATCTTTCAATGTTTTCTCCATAGACATCTCTTTGACGGCTTTATCTACGATATTCTTTACTTCTTCCTCACATTCGTGTAGGTTCAGTGCCAGTAGATCTGCTAGTGTAGTGTTTGTATCCATTACGATTCTAACCTGTTTTATATTAATATTATATTATTATGATTGATTGTTTTCATTCTTCAAAAGTGATAAAATACCAAACGAAATACAGTTTTTTTATGTAGTTAAGAATTATTTTTGTTTAATTAAACTAAAGCTACTTTTTTTTAGCTAAATGCGTGCACTCCTAGTCGAAAAATATACAACATATAGTAGGTACAGTAAGGTACAGTATAAAACCTCTGACTAGAAATCTTTGGTGTGTTAGGAGATAATTAAAGTGTATAATGTGTTATAATGCTTACCTGTACTTTAATTATGAATGTTATTAGGAAATAATGTGTTACGGAATCGTTATCCATATTATATTAGTTTTAGTTTTCAACAATACTTGCGTATGCATACGTATATAAAGCAGTATAATGATAAATTATGATGAAATATTTACCCATGCACAGTAAAAATATCTATAAAGTAATTTTAATGATGGCAATAACAACCTTATTACCTACAATAAAAGCGTATAAAACCGTATAATACAAAACAACAGGTGACATAGTAAAAGCTTATGAATTAATACATTCTAAATTATAGGCAGGCAAAAACCATACGTAAAGTTATATAGCACATTGTAAAAATGTAAATCGTTTTGTCACATATCACCATCATACTTACAGTGAGCTCACGTGGTAATGCTGCTAAGCTCTGTGGATCATAAACATATTTACATTCGCATAACACCGACACAAAACAATCCAAAATAAAATCTTTTGACATTCAAAATGTATGATACATTCCCCAATCAAATAGTGATGAATCATTCTTTAAATAAGCAACGCATGCCAAATCAAAACATGCAAATATATTAGTCTTGTTCATTCAAACCCGCCATATCCATTTGTTAGTGCGTAACACAACACCAATTTTATATATACAATTTTATTTACAGTTTGTTTAATTTACATTTATTTATATCCCAACACTATGTCACCTTTGTTGTACTCATGAGTGTATCCCAATGCCTTTCCCTGATTGCTGGATTTTGCAATTCACCAACCGCTCTCAAAGATGTTAACATGTTCTTTACAGTTGCTTCTAAGGTCACGTAAGTGTCCCAACTGGAATTTCATCATTGCTTGTAAATATTTTTTCATTGGTTTTACCTATTATGATATAACATCAGATTTCTTTACCTCCTCATTTCCTTATCCAAAAGTCGTATCTCTTTTGCAAACTTCTTACACTCAATATCCATGTTTTCCACGTCTATTTTTCGCCATGGCGTGGTCTTCCAGTCTTCTATACTGGTTCTTACAATAAAGACATAATCCCAAAGTTGCTAGAGCAACAGATACACAAATTAAACTATGAGATCATTTTACAGTTACCTTTCCAATTTCGCAAAGTTTACCTTTAGCATCCGCAATTCCTTTCTGCATTGTTTCAAAAGCTTGAACTCTGGCACATTAACTTCGAACAAAGATCCCGATTCTTGTATACCTCTCATTTCTTCCTCCAAATAAAGCATTTCATAATCAACTCTAGACATAACGTCATAAGGATTATCACATTCATATTTGAAGAACTAAAAACAAATACTGGACCATGTAAAAAAAATTAAACATAACTTAAAAATTTAAAATAAATTACTTTTTTGATCTGTAAGTTCATTTAGGTACATACATCGTATCTTTTGAAAACTTCTCTGTAGTAGGTTATATGAGAATCAAATGTGGATATTTTCTTTCTTATGCCCGAAACCTCAGCTGCTTGTAACGGTGCTACTTGCTGTTTAACAGTAAGGGCCAATTTCTTTGTTGTTTGCCATTGCTCTGGTAGTTCCTTCAAAATCAAATAAGATGATAGACAGCCATAAAAATATATATAGGTAGTTTCACTTTTAAAATATTGATGGAACAAATTAGGTCCTACCTGTAGTAAAACGTTAACTTCTTCGGGAATATCCATATCATAAAACTTAAGAAGCTCAATAGTCTCGGTTAAAGGTTGAAACATGTCGTCTGTTGCCATTCCTCTATCCTTGACATTCATCAAATATCCCATAACTTTTACTAACGCTCCATAGTCACCTTCTGTCACTGGTTGAAGCAAACCTAGCAAAATCGACATTGGTATCAGCTTCATTCATTTATTATTAACGTTTAAATCCACAAACTAAGTAAATACCTTCATCCGCATCACGTATGAAATTAGCCAAATCGCTAAGACTCGAAGTGACGTTATTAACCAGATGTTCTTTGTACATGTTGCCCCATTTTCTTACTGTATTGAGAAGAGCTTGACGGAATGGTCTCATATCAACCTAACAAATATCAACGTAGAAATATTAGTAACACAAAAATAGACGGAGTCATAAGGCGATAATATTTCTTTTTAAAATACTTACTTGAAACCAACTATTGAAGATTTTATGAGAATCCATCTCCTCAATCTCCATAAATAAATTCTCAAATTGGTCAATCTGCTCTCTGAAGGCATCCATTTTTGGAGCGCACGGCACAGGTCCTAAATTGTCTTTGTCTTCTGAACCTATTTTGTCAACTTCATCTGGACTCAATATTCTGCCATAAGTGAGAAATATCTCCATGAGAGCATCTCTTTCTTCTAGCCATAAGTATGAATAGTTTTCGAACGTTTTGCAGAAATCGTTTGCATCTTCGATTACCTAATATACCCAAACACACTATTGTATTAGTACATTACTCATAAGTTTCAAAGATAGTTGTCAGTATACATTATCTTTCCTTACCTTTTCTATCCCATTTAGAATTTCTTCCTCCATTTCAACTATATCTTCACTGCCAACAATGTATTGCTCAAATGTTTCTGATTTCGTCTTATCGATTCTATCAATCAAAGATGCCATTTTCAATATGTCATCAATGATGCCTTTGATCAATGCCGTAAATCCCTTTTCATCGTTGGGATCAAGACTTGGAGCGAAAACCATATCAGGGTCTAAAAGTTCCAACTGAGCCTCAAATAGGGGAGCTAGTTTATTTTTAGGATTCATATGTTCTGAAATGTAACCCATACTGAAACAAAAATGAAGAACAACAGAAATACAAACAAGTCGTGCTTATTATATACCTTTAAAATATTAGTGATGATGATGGTATCGTACCTGCATGCAATAGTCTTAAACAAAGTCTCCTCCATCAAAGCATCAACGAAAGTAACGTAATTCAACCATATTTCACTATCCTGATTATCTTGCATGTTAAATAACTGCATATTTTCTTGCAGCAGCTCGTTCACGCGATTTGCTGTTGCCATTATATCACTATAGCGCTTAGCTTTTTTATCTGGACGATCTTCTAAGTTTAACAATGTATCCTAGAAAAAATGTTTACCAAACATATTTTTTTACACAAAAATATATTAGATTAGCCCCCTCACTATGTACCATTTTAAACTTATTATACTGCCACTTTCAAACACATTGTCAGACATCCAGTGGCCTCAGTTCACTCAGTTGAGAAAGTGCTCAACTGCTAACCTATCGAAACTGAAAAAAATAAAACAGTGTTAGGTGGTACCTAATTTTTATAATTATTTACCTTTTTTCCTTCATTTCTTTCAAATAATGGTTGCGATGACCATTCTTTCATTACATGCTTCATTTCTTTTAAGTTGTCCTGGATTCTTGACATTCTTTCATAAAGATTTCCTACTAGCCTATGTAATTCTTGCAAGTAATTCCACAAATCTAGAAATAACAATCATATATAGATAGCTGAAATAATGGGCTTTGAAATAATCTGAGTACCGAAATTTTATGTCACCTTGCGAATTCCAATTGAGTTCATTTTGAGCCATTTCTATTCTTTGATCGATTGCTTTTATTTCATCTTCAACCAAATCAAATTCTACTTTCTGGCTGTTTTTCACTATTTGATTGTACCAGTCTATCGTTATTCCCAAATTAATCCTATACTGTCTATAAGTTTCTTGCTTTTCGAATAATTCATAACTCTCCTTTGGAAGTAGATCTGATACAGCAGGATTGTTGCGAAGATGATGAACTTCTTTCATTATATCTTGAAGCTGAATTAGAGAAATCACAAGTCAAGCGTCTATATTATGTACATAAATTTGTTGTTTTAGTAAATGAGCACTAAATATCCATTTTTTATTTACCACAGGACTGAAATTAAGAATGAGATCAGATCCTTGACGAGCAAGTATCATATGTTTAGATTTGTCTTTTATAATTTTAGGTATTGTCAGTGCCCAGTCACTGAAATACTTCTTCTTGAATTCTTCGATATTTTTTACTAGTTCTTCATGTCTGATAAAGATTTTTTTCGCTTCATCCGTACCCTTTATCCTGTAGACAAAGAAACAAAGTTATCTACTATACAAATATTTAAATTGTTATGAAGCGCTGTCTGGCTATAGGTGCATTTAGAAAACGAATTGGTCGGTGCACAAAGCAATAATACCAAAATCACCAGGATATTATAAATAATAATTATTAATAAAAATGAACGTCAGTAATATTTAATGCAACCTCACGGAAAAGATATCAGGAATAAGCGCAAGAGATAGATGAAACAAAGCCAGATAATCGGCTTTCGCAATTTGCCCCACCCAGCTTACTTACGGGTGCGGCAAATTGCGAAAGCTAGCTATAGGCTTGGTGATCCTTGTAGCTAGCATCGTCATGTACAGCAGGCCGCCTGCAATGGGGGGGAAGAATGTGTCCACTTCCATAAAACCGTACTTGTAGAAACGGTTACTCTGTTCGCTGAAGAGCTCCTGCAAGGAAAAGAGTCAAGTGATCCTCTTTTGGCGAAAGAGGCAAAATAATTTAGTTTATCTTGTTTATTAGAATACGGCGATACATACTTCGCAAATGACTATTTCTTTCTCGAGCTCAACGATGATTTCAACATACTTCGCCGTGAATTCATTTCTAATGAGTGGTCGGTCTAAAACAGAGCCCACGATATCGATTAGCTGAAATCAATTACAAAATTATAACTTTTCATACACACTCAGAAAGTTGTAAATATATTTTAAGAACTATAAGCCTTTTTTATTACCTTGAATATTGATTCTAATGTAGAACAGTTATCGAATGATTCCACTAATACAGTAGACAACTTCAAGTCCAAATCAATAATGTTTTCTTGAAACTCTTTGAAATCGACATTGAAGGTGTCATCATCCGGATCCAGTACGTCATAAGACTTGGAAGCAAAACCATGGAAGTAAGCTTCAAATTCGGCAGATATTTCTCGTATTTGCCCTCCTAAGACCCGTCCTTTCATTCCTCCTATCTCAATTTTTTCCAATTTCTGGAACTCGAGTACAGTTTTAAAGAACCACTGAATTGTATTCAATCGGTCGAGAAACTTGTTTAATCTTTCAAAAACGACATTCGGGTGGAAAGTCCATGGGATAACCCTTCGATCAATGAAATACTTGTTCAAATTGTCTTTAAAATAGTCGAAGGTGTCTCGAAACTTCTTGAGGATGTTTATGGTCACTTGGATGCGTTGAGTAGCTTCATCAATATCACTATGAAATAGCGTGGATGGGTCTAGGCATTTCTTTGCCTAAAATATATTAGAATCCGTTTTAAATGGAGGTAACATCAACCTTTACAAACTTATTTTTTAAAACAAAGTTATTTTTCGAATTTTTTAATGAGCTAATGAAATGAGATCTAGTCAACATTTATCCAACTTGTTGTCATTTATTGAGCTTGTTGTCTAATCTCGAACATCATTTGTTTCTAACGGATGAAAAGAAAGATGAGAAAGGATTATTAAAAAATACTACCGACCTGATAAATAAGCAAATTGGAAATCTGTTTCAGTAACACCATGAGTTTCGAAGAGCTGCAGTAGTATTTCGAGTCCCTCCACACCATGCAGATGACGTGAAACAGAGGTCGGAATAGCGGTTGGACCTCAGTAAAATCAATGTCTTCTAAAGCCTGGAAGTGCTTCTCTAGTGTTCTGAGGTAGAGATCAATCTCTCGAGCCTCTGCTAACGCTATAATGAGACGAAATGTATTCTATATTATCAGAGCTCTAAGATAGCGGCCTATCTCTCACAGAATCGTATTCTTACTTTTTTTTTGTTTTTCTGCCACGTATTGAACATTGATATTTTTAAAAGGAAATAAATCTACGTCTTCTTGATTTGTTATAGGCTTACGCTTGACTATTATCACACCTTTTGGTAAGCGAATAAGTGGTCGACGATAAAGCACGCTTCCCTAGAATATACCTATTCTCACCCGCCTTGAAGCAGGCTGCTTCAAAGCAAGCTAAACAGCTATAGATAACGGGAAATTTTGGTGGACAAACGCTAGCCCAATTATTATAAAAAACTCCCACTCCTTGGTGGTAGGTACGCACTTCGTGAGTAAAAGTGGAATAGTCACAATACACCATGTATCGAACTGTACCTACTGTATTCACCTTGGAATAGGTGTGATTAGGTATAGGTAAGTCGCGTGAATCGTCGACAAAACAATGTTATTTACCTGAAACGATATTCTTGAACAGTCGACTGAAGCACGGATAGTATGCCGAATTCGTCTTCTCTAATATAACAGCCATACATCTCACTCTTTCCGTGCGAAGCTGGTCATAGATATAGTTCAAATTGCTGAGCCTGGACTTCCAAAATGCCAGTTCTGTGAAGGAATGCCATTCGTCTAATATTAAACCATTTAAAATTATTTTGAAAGCTATACAAAATTTTGCTTCGATGACTGTGTTAGTGCTTTCAAAAGACGAAAAAAAAGTAACAATCCTTGTTGACTAAGTTGAAGAATGGAAATTTTCGGTACTTTTTTGCAAACTCCCTACTATGCTTAGTTCGGGCACGGTGTTTTCTTGTACCAAAATTAAATTATGCTCTATAAGGGGATTTGAATTTTTTCTAATCGACGAACACTGAGAGGGTAACACGATTAAAATATAGAAGGATACCTAAATATAGAAACTAACCGACAGTTGGCAGTGGATTATTCCCATTCTCAAATGCCTGTCCTGAGTCTTCCATCATGACGTCATTAATCTGCTGCGCCCATTTGATGACCACGCCCTCAATAGCACTCTTTAGATAGAGATCCACTTCGATCCCTTTCATCACCTCCTTTTCTGCGTCGTGTACTAATTCTACTCCAACTGGCATGGGTAGGACTGTCTGACCGTTTACTTTGCCTTTTACCTGAATAAGTTAAATGTATTTAACTAAATACAATAAGAATCTAGGTGTATTGGTACTAAAAATGTAGGGCTACGTATCTTTGTTGCGCTGACCGAAAAAATTTAATGCCTATATTATGTTACACCAAGAAGCTGAGGCTGACATACAACGAGGCAGGGCCCGAGCTGCAGGTAGGTACCTACCGTTACTTTTTCGATGTAGGTAACTTATTTCATCGTGAGATGTTTTCGAACACCAGAATACATAAGAACATTGACTGAATTTGTCTTACCTCATAAACAGTGCTTTTAAGGTTGTGTATTTGCTTGAGAATATCCTGCGAGACGACCAGGGGCCATCCTTCATGATTTAACGGATTCGACAGAAGAGGCACGAATACTTCGTCGACTAGAGCTGCCAGTTCATCTATAAGTCTGGGCGCTAGGTCACCTATTTGCCCAATAAATATCATCAGAATAAATCCAACATTGATGAAAAGTCATAGGTACCTACGTATTGTGATCAAAATGTTACTTACCGAAGATGACCATCTCAGAGCAGTTCTCCCTAGGGATGACATCTGGCTTTTTCTTCACGAAGTAAACCGCCTTATTCTTTAAATAGCAGGGGAAGGATATGACTGGTACCAGTTGTGCTGCATGGGTCAATACCACCACCAGAAGTAAAGGCAGCGGTCGATTTACAAAGTCGTTTAATGTGGATCTGTGCTCCTCTATTCCAAGGACCCTCATCCATTTCTCTGGCTTTAGCTTTAAGCTTTTAACAGCATACGATCCAATGAAATCGAATCGAGGGTCCTGGTTAGATGTCGATGGACCTGCTTGGTCCATCTCGAAGCTTTCTGTTCTAAGTCATAGTTAACTTTGGAGACTTGTTACTTCGTAGACGGTTGGAACTCCTTTGATTCTCCTTCTGGAAGACAGAGCCTGGCAAATGTCGAGTCACGCAAGTTCCAACGGCATGCCATTATGGGACGATGTCGCCTTTGTAACGAGCATCGGCATTGCTATATGAAAATAGATTAGCGTAGCGATGGCAAAAAAGTAAAAAGCTGATATTTCTTATGAAATCTTTTAATTTTTTGCATTTGCTCTGATGCTTCACATAAATAGGTACCTATCTATCAAAAGATTAGTCTAGGCCTTCGTCAAAATAAGACCCCGATTTTATTAAAATAGTGATATATGAACAACACCTTCATTGTGAACCCTTAGTTGATAAGTGCAAAACAATTTTTTTTTCCAACAAGACTGAAGAACACCTGCCTCATTCTGCCATTGGTAACTATCTGATCATAGATTATTAAAGATAGGTAGGTACAGTGAAAATGGTAGCTTAAATAAAATTATGGCTTATGTACTTTGATCAATATAATATTCATACCTTACGGTTTTGCTGCCCCTACATTGACAATAAGTGGGCAAGGCGAGTGCCAGGTGCGGGCCGCGCCGCCCTGCGCCCGCCCTGCCGGCAAGATGACACTCGCGACGTCGCAGAAATAAGGTCAACTGTCGCTCCCTACCCTTTGGCGTCTTGGTATAGAGTATAAGAGACTGCGAGAGAGAATCTATACTTTTTCTAAAATAATTTTGTTTCGCTGGTTGTTGCACGTGGCACATGTATCTATTAGTTTTCACTTTTCTTATTACATCTATAAATAATGATCAACGAACACACAGATTTCACCAGGTGGTAGGACTTGTTACTCCTACCACCTGGTGAAATCTGTATGTTAGTGTGTGTAAATAGTAGTGTTCTACTACGGATGTCCATTTGGGTGGATACCACCTCTTTGCTCATGTAGTCTGCTGCTAAGCAGTAATATGCAAGCATTGCTATGTTGAATGTAGCGGTCCGGTTTGAAGAGCGAAGTAGCCAGAAGCGGCTTTTTAGGCTATTATTTGATCGGCCAACAAATAAGAGTAGTAAAACTAGCTTCTGCCCGCGGTTTCACCCGCGTTCCCGCAGGAACAGTGCATTTTCCCGGGATAAAAAGTAGCCTATGTTACTTTCCAGTCCATAAACAATATGTCTGATCTATATAAAAAAATCACGTCTATGCGTTGTGTTGCTGCTTGAAAGAATGACAAACCAACAAATGTATAAACACACTTTCGCTTTTGTTATAGCACGGATTTATAAATCATGGTAGGTAATTTTTTATAAATCGCTCCAACCCCTCTCTTAAAACATTGCCAAAGTGAGCAGTATTATATTTTTTACCTTACATAACTCTCTGTCGCCTGACTTGCCACGATTCGGCATAAACCCTAGCATCTAATATATATTGTTCTGAAATAATTTATTGCCTTTTTATTGTATCACGAGATAGTTAAACCGACGGCTCCGTAGCTAAGTTGGTAGTAACCGTGCCTGCAAAGCGAGGGGTCCCGGGTTCGATTCCCGGCCGGGGCAGATTTTGTGTAAACATAAAATTTGTTCTCGGGTCTTGGATGTTTGTGATGTGTATCTGTGTGTGTCCATGCCACCTGCGACACAGGGAATGCTAGTGCGGGGGTATGAGTGTAAGCGTTTATTTACTTATTATTTATTTATTTATTATAAATATAGCTGCTTAGCTGCTACTCGCGGTTTTACCCGCATGAAATTCACGGTTCAGCGTCATTTTTGGGATGTGTCGGTGCAGTGTTGTGCCTAGCCCTATGCGGTGATACTTTTTAATTGCATCAATGCAACGCATTGCAATGGTGTGGCCTCGCCCTTATATGCAATAAATCATGACGATCTGTTCCCCGTTGCTCTATGAAATAAGGGCAAACTAACAAACACACTTTCTCAATTATATGTACGGAAACAACTTTAACGCTCGAATATCTCCCTCTAGCGAATAAAATATTTTACGACGACCTCAGACATTCTACAGGAACGATTTAACTCAGGAAATTAAAACTATTTATGACAAGCGTGGATGGATTAGAAATGTGGCAAAATAGGTAGTCGGGCGAAACGGGGATTAACTCACGAATTGACTTTATAATGACATAGGTATATATATAATGACATAGGTAGTAACCTATGTCATAATACCTAGGTGTTTTAAAATTGATTATGCGTATCGATCGTTATGATTCGTGACTTCATTCTAATTAGGTACCGACTAAATTTAATCTATTTTAAACTATCGCGGTTATTCATAACTTTATTCATTATAGCGGATTGTTTTCTATGGTTATTATTCTGAATATTCCCGTGAAAATGATACTTACTTGCAACAGTGTCGAAATATCACATCAGTTAATATTAACCACGGTAAATATCACATCCGTTAATAATAACCACGGTAAATATCACATCAGTTAATAATAACCACGGTAAATATCACATCAGTTAATAATAACCACGGTAAATATCCCGTCGTAATCCAATTCGTCCGAAGCTGGAGCTAAAGAAAGTTATAATATCACGCCCCATACTATCATCCTTTTGTATATTCATGCATAAAACTATACTTAAAAATCCCTAAACCTTTGTTGCTCTACTGAAAAAAGAAATTAATTAGATAAAAATAGCCAATTCTATGTTTGAAATACAAAAGCAATTTAACTATATTTAAAAAACCTAAGAATAATAACAATAAGTACTACGTTAAAGGATGAAACCTAAAGGACATAACAATAAAAACTATAATTTGATATTTTATAATACATTTATTTACTGATAATGACAGCGATGGTTGACTCGAATTTGCTACTTGGCAAAAATATCTCCACTAAAAGTGAACTATTTATTGTATTAATAAATTTTAAATATTAAAATCTCTTCATAATAATTATGTATTAGGTGTACAGTTATGAAGATGTAAAGTTCTACGCTACCAAGTAGCTGCCTACTCGCTTATCACATAAAAGAATTAGAAGTACATTTCGATTTGTGATCTAATTTATTCTATACATTACATCTGGCAAATAAACTTAATTAAAACCTCATTATCTACGCTAAAATGATACATGCGTCGTGATACCACACAAATAATTACATTAACATCGTAAAAGCTCGTAACTGTAGAATTGACTGCAATAAATACAAAATGTGTACTACGTCGGATAAAAAAAAGAATTAACATACAAAACAAATAATTTCATTTACCTATAAACTATTTGTTTAAAACAAAAGCACAGCACATGATCGCTTAATTTCTATAAATTAATATTAGGACCTACGAGACGCTGCTTTTTAGGTCACTATTAGCCTATTTCTAGGAGCCCTAATGCACACTCCGTCACTTCACGCCGAGCCTGATGTATCTTGAATTGATAAAGGCCGGGGCGTACAGCGAGCGGGACGCGAGCAGCGTTGTCAGTTTGGTGTGATAGCGTTTTAAACCGCTTCCCGACATCGTTGTGACGCGCCACGCTCGCTCTGTGTCGAAGCCTTATCCGCTTGCTTTCTAACAGACATCCGCTTGCTTTCTACCAGACTTTGTCCGTGCCCTACCAAACTACTGGACAAAAGCACATCGAGATTTTCAAAGACACATCCTACTATATTTTGAAACACTTTATCGTTTAGATATTATTTATGTCGACTACACATTGAGCTGTCCTAGTTAGGGCCACGTTTATTATTTAATATTTAATTATTATTGGTCTATTAACTTTAAGATTCAAACGATAAAAATGCAAAAAACAATGCTGCGTTAAAATCACGTATCTCCTTAAAATTCTAACTAATAAATCCGATACTACTGAACATTCAACTAGAAAGACAAATGTATACAAAAATGGAATGTTTAAGTACGACAGTCTAATAAGCATTGGATATTTGTAAATGTGATAATTATATGTAAATGTGACAAATATGATGTCAGTCAACGCTTACAAAGTACTTAGGTTGTGGTCCCACTGCGAGAGATTCGCTATGTCGCGGAAACAGTATGAGTATGGTTATGTTTTCACAGCAAAGCAAGATAAGAATTGACTACTATTTTATCATTTATCAATATTAGCAGTAATAAGTAAACCTTGACGAAGACGATACATTCTCAATTTACCGTAACGCTCGCAATGAAACCGCACCCTCACTAAAACAGGCATTTAATTCTCGAGTGCATACTTCGAAAATAGTTGCTTTAATATATATTTGATAACACTTTACTTAGTGGTTAATGTAAATATACATATTATGTTTACAGGAATGGAGGCAAGTGACGGGCTACAATTAAACGCTGATGTGAAACTTACAAACACTAGTAAACAACGAGGCGTTTTACTCTATTATGTACTTCGAGTGTACTTAAGAACGATTACTTCACTAAAAAGGATGGAATATACATTATAGGTGAGCTATAGACTATCGCTCCGTTAGCCCGGAGCGGATCTTGTGGACATTCCCTAATACAAATCGATTACATGCGCATTATGCCGCTACGTAATATTACTCTGATATAGTTCAAATTAGACTCCCAAATTAACTAACACACCTCTCATTATATTTTGGAAAACTTTGAATAAGAATCTCTACAGTTTTGTGTATTATTGTACGAACTTGGATGGAGATTTTGAAGAGGACATTTTTTTTTAATTATGGCAATTTGTTTTTCATTTTCCAGCGAGCCGAAACACGATACAGACATTTATATAACTTTCCAATATATCTACACAACCTAATCGATACAAATCCTTGATCCAAGCGATAATGAACCTCAACGTCATCAGATGGCAATTTCCACACTCGCTTTAGCTTATCGCTTGCACCAAAGAGCAAAATGACAAAATGGGCTTCAAAGTAGATCCGTCGCGAATGTATTGCCAGTGTACTAAGTACAAGTCTTTTATAAGGACGAAGATGTAACTTTTGGACGATTTCGTACAAAACACTACTACGAAATAGCAAAGGGCAAAAGCGGGCGTCGAAATAAAAACACTTTTTATTTTAACTCTATAATCGCGTGGCAAGACATTATCACATTATAGTAGCATCCGTGTCAGGGCACAAAATGCACGTGAGCAGTAAGTATTAAGTATTCAAATGCCATAAAAGTAGTTTAGGTGTAAAGTCACAGTAAAGTGTAGAAGTAAAAGGTCGCAAATCACAGAACTTTAATTCAAGGCGACGAATATAAAACTGTGCCGTAGATAAATAGAAGCATAATCGATGAGCCAAAATACATAAATAATTTAAGATAACACCTACACGACAAACTATACAGTAAAAAAAATTACAAACAATTATTTTATATTATTACCGATCACAAAATTTCATTGGTACCTAAAATAATTAAATAATAGAATAAATTCACATATTTACATAAAAACTGAATAATAAAATTAAATCACATAATTCTATTTACAATTAGTCCATAGTCAAGTCATTAAAATATTGAATAATGAAAATAGTAACTCCTACCAAGTGTCAATATTTTTCGAATTTAATTGGAAGTGCAAGAGTCGATCTAATCATTTTATTGAACGCTGTCAATGAAAGCTAGACGATCCGATTTCCTTCACTATACACATAACACAACATATGCGAAGTATTGCTTTACCGATCAGGTAATAAATAAACTAAAACACCTAAAATACATATAAGCACCATAACGCGTAACGCTGCAACGAAAAACTTGGATTCTTCAATAAAGTATAAAGGGAAGTGTGGACGTTTCCATAAATTCGGACTGATACATTGCTTGCTGGGTCCGCGTCTACGGAGCGGTGTGGATGGGTTGACTGTACTGAGCGAGCGATGTACGTATAAACTGCGGGTACGTACGCACTCGGGTGATAGGCGAGGATTTATTTGCTCCTAGTCTTCCCGATGGCGTTTATGCTGTCGCTGCGACTCCTCGATCTGTGTAAGTTGTGTAGGCCTTCACCTGTAAAGAAAAATATAAGTATAAATCCAGTCACTGACACGCCCTAAATCACGGATTCAGTAAGAAATCGGCAGGGTTATTTAATTCACTCGGAATGATATCCGTGTCGAAAGCGACAGTCTTGATCGTTTATAGTTCGGAATCGAATCCCGTCAGAGAAACATCCTGTGTCGTTTCTGAGTGAAAAAAGAACAGACCAACAAACGTACATACCTCGCATTTGTTATAGTAGGTACGGAATCCAAAATATCGCACTTTCTAGTTACGGATCGTGCATGCAAACGCCAAACATACTGCTGATGACTGATGTCAATCGACGGGTCATAGTGTTCCTATTTTGGGCAGTCAGCGTCTCGTCTACATAACCAGAAGATGCCTATATAACCAGAAGATGCGAGTTCATGTGTACATTTACACATCTAACCACAATTCAACAGTATAAACATTATTGTTAAGGCAACCTGAGACGGTCAAACGGTTTTATTCAAACAAGTACAGTAGAATCCACATATAACGACTTCGCTTATAACGACTAACCGCTTTTAACGACGATAATGTTTACTCAAGTTAGGTTTCATAGTTAGGTACTGAGAAAATGTAACCGTTTAGTGCGACTCCGGTTTTAGCGACCAACTGCTTATAGCGACCATTTTTTATGATTATACGTCCGGTTAAAACGACGCGCAATGTTTTGTTTACACAACCTACGCACCAATACCTCGGCGGCGCCCCAACTTCACCCCCGCGCCCCGCGTGCATCCTTAGTGGCGTGCTTAAATCACAGTTACGACAAGTTGTCACTTGTTATGACAAGTTCTTAAAGCTCGACAAAATGAGTTCTGCGAAGCGAAAGTGTTTTACAATTGAAGAAAAAAGTGCAATATTATTCCGATTAGAAGCCGGTGAATCAAATGCAACCATCGCAAAGGAGTTTGGCGTATCTCGTTCTACAATTTACCTAAATAAGAAAATCAAACTTTCCCAATTATAATAAATATGTATTCGTAAGTTAAGTACATGGAATATTTCTTAAGTACATATTAGGTTGGGGAAAAAGTCTTTTCGCATTATAGTATGTATGAACTTGTAATAAAATCTCTTTGGCTATACTATTTGTATCTGGCTGGTTTTGGTATCATATGAAAGTTTAAATTTTAAAGAACATAATTCCAAATTCAAATTAGGAAAATGTGTGATTTTAATTTGTTTTTCGTACTGTCAAAATGAGTGAATCTAATGAAGAAATTCGATACATTTTAAAATTTTACTACAAAAAAGGTAAAAATGCAACGCAAGCCGCGAAAACAATTTGCGATGTTTATGGACCTAGTGCAGTGTCTGTGAGAGTAGCACAAATTTGGTTTAAGCGTTTTCAATCCGGAAATTTTGATTTCAAAGATGCACGTCGCTCTGGTCGCCCTATTACGGATAAAATGGATGCCATTTTTGAAAAAGTGGAACAAGATCGGCATATCAGTAGTTACGACGTAGCTGAAGAACTGGGAATTGACCACAAAACAGTTTTGGCGCATTTGAAAAAACTGGTTACACAAAAAAGCTCGATATTTGGGTACCTCACGAGCTCACTGAAAGAAACCTAATGAACCGTGTACTCATTTGTGATTCTTTACTACAACGTAATGAAACCGAACCATTTTTGAAGAAGCTGATAACTGGTGATGAAAAGTGGATCACGTACGACAAGAACGTGCGAAAAAGGTCGTGGTCAAAGACCGGTCAGGCTTCACAGGCTGTGGCGAAACCCGGGTTAACTCGCAACAAGGTGATGCTGTGTGTGTGGTGGGATTGGAAGGCCATTATTCATTATGAGCTGTTACCACCAGGCAGGACCATCGATTCTGAACTCTACTGCGAACAACTGATGAGATTAAAGCAAGAAGTTGAGAGAAAGCGGCCGGAATTAATCAACAGAAGGGGTGTGGTTCATGATAACGCTAACATCATGATAACGCTAGACCTCACACATCTTTAGCCACTCAGAAAAAATTAAGAGAGTTTGGCTGGGAGGTGTTAATGCATCCGCCGTATAGTCCTGACCTTGCACCTTCAGATTTCCACCTGTTTCGGTCTCTTCAGAATTCTTTAGGCAGTGTCAGGTTAACATCACGAGAGGACTGCCAAAACCACTTGTCGCGGTATTTTGATCAGAAGTCCCAAAATTTATATAGCAATGGGATCATGTCCCTACCTACAAGATGGCAAAAAGTTATCGAACAAAATGGTACCTACATACTTTAGTTAAATGTAAATAAACTATATTAAAAAATGTTTTGAATTTTCTTAAAAAATGCGAAGAAACTTTTTCCCCGACCTATTACATATATTGTATTCTGTATGTACTTAAGAAATAATCCGTTTTGTACGTCATCCGGTTAGTACGACATAGTATCGCCGGTCCCTTGAAGGTCGTTATATCCGGATTCTACTGTATAGATTTTGGCTTGACTCAAACCATTTTGATCGTTTACGCATCGGTTTGGTAGGTTTGTCAATACTGGATTTAGTAGCGTAAGGTTGCGTGCGGTAGTGTAAAATGGTTTAACGTCACAGCGTACCGATCCAAACTGCGCAGTACTGTTTGACGGGGCCTCCAAACCGACATCAAATGATTTGATCAAACACGTTTTGTTAAACAGTCGTCTTAAACTTATTTTATGTGGTAGTTTTTAGATTCGGACCAGCGATTCAAGTGATTAGCTGAACAAAGAACCCAAAAAAACGTACAAACTTTACTGCTTTATAATATAAGTACTTAAGTATACGGTTAGACACTTCTTTAGTCAAGATTTGCTGTATAGTATTCAAACATGCGACTAAGGCATGTTTAGGAGTTAAACGCTGTTTAACACAACTTCAGGGTGTTTATTTCCGATAAAACCGGTACGAACCGGTTTACCGGTAAGAACCGGTTTACCGTTACCGGTTTGAATAGTCTGAACCGTTTGACCGTCTCGGGAGCCCTTTAGTATCGTGTCTCACCCTTGCTGGTGGCGCGTTTCATCTCGGTGTGCTTGTAGGCGCGCGCGGAGCGGCCGCGGCGGTCCTGCGCCAGCTTGTCCGGCCGCACGAAGATGCCGTGCCGCGCGCGGCACTCGAAGTACCGCGTGCCGCCCACGGAGCCGTCGTTCTTACCTGAGGGAAAGACGGGGCAACGTCAATACTCTATGTTTTTAATACAAATTTCTAACGATACGAGCTGGTCGTTTGCCTGATGGTAAGCTTAACGCCAGCCAAAATAATTGAAGTGCCACTCAGAACTTTGAAACACGAAGGCTTGCGCTGCACTGCATTGCGCTTGTTACCCTGAGACATTAGGTATTGTCTCATAAGCACAGTAATTTCCCAGGCTACATTGCTCATCAAACCGGAACACGGTAATGCTTGCACATTACTGCTTGGCGGCAGACTACACGAACGAAGCGGTGGTACCAACCCAGACGGACACTCGCTGAAGAGTTAGTCCTTGATGCGCTAAACACGTCAAATTCATGTCAAATGTTATTGTGTCATATGTGGTGCAAGTTACCGGTGGGTGCGTCCAGCTCCACTCCGACCCACAGTCCGTTGGCGAAGTGCGCCGGCCCGGTGTATGCCACCACGCCGGTGCTGGAACTGAGCCGCAGCTGCACGCTCTCGCCCACCGCCAGCCACGCCGGCGCGGAGTTCCACGACTCCTCTGAACAAAAACATTGTCATATAAGTATACGGGCCTGCAACGGGCATAATTTTACTGTATAGAAAGAAAAAGCAAGATAAATCTTATAACGTTACGCATCCACCTTCATCATGTGGTTACCTAAAGAGTGGAACTCATTGCCTGCATCTGTTTATCCTGAACACTACAATCTGGGAGTCGTCAAAAGACGAGTGAACAAGTATCTTCTGGGCAAGCGTGATACATCGTCGACCGCGTCGTCGCTTAACATCAGGTGAGACAGCGGTCAAACGCAAGCCCACTTACAATAAAAAAAAAATTAAGTAATACCCCGACGAAAAGAGGTGACGACCTTCAAACGGCTCGATAGGTTTTCTTAAATCATAGCTGACAAAACTCGATCAAGTCAATTTTCAAACAAAAAAAAAACAAAATCCGTTCATCCGTTTCAGAGTAATGATGACAGTTGGTGAAAAGATGTGCAAAAAATACCACGAGGAAGCCGTGAGTGACAGCTAGTAAATTATATGAGATGAAAAGGTAGATGCAAAGGAATACAACAAAATAATAATCAGTCCAATACCGCCAAACAAAAGAATATTTAGTTCACCCAGCCAAAAAAGGAAATAAAATCGTTCCATAAACACCGGCGACATTAATATTTTTTTTTGCATTTATTGACACAGTTTAATTTATACATAGTAACAACAATATTTTAAACAACTATTATAAGAAACAAAATATGTAAGTAATAATTACTTGCTGAGCCTCATATGGCTAAGCTAGGCGTATACCTGTATTATAGGCATCTGCGCTTCCACCGTACAATCATAGACAAAAGTTTTACCTATTTTGTTTATTGGCAGCAATTTAATAACACTCTCAAAATCCAATTCAAGATTGTTTTCAATCAGGAGATTATAATTAGCGAACTACATTGTTGGTAAAACCCTGCCAGGAGAGCTTATACACTTACCGTCGCCAATTCTTTCCGTGGAGGAGGCGGGCGTGTCCCTGAGGTCGCGGCCGACCCGCGCCAGCTCGTGCGGCTTGTGGCGCGGCATCGTGGCCGGCAGCGAGTGCCGCGCCGCCGCGCGCGCCGCCGCGCCGCCTCCAGTGCGGCGCCGCACCACCTGTGTCGACAAGAACGATACCTCAATTATTAAAAAAACAAAACAAAAAACCTGCGTTATAAAAACAGACAGCAAAACTTTTTAACAAAAAAAAAATTAAAACTTTGATGTACACAATAGGGGTGTTGAACGAAACACAAAATATGTATCACAACTATGTACTTAAACGCAGTTCTTCACGGTCAAAATCAACAAAATGCATGTTTTCAGTACAACTTTACAGGTCGCGTTGAATATGTGACGTCACGCATTAAGTCCAAATTGTATAGTGCGTTTAGCACCCGACTTTGGCTCTTATTTTTGACGTTTCTAGCGTTCGATCTCTAGTTTCTTCAATATAGAAATTTATTCTCATGAGAAAACGAATTGAATATCATCAAAAAAATGGAGTCAGCATCCCTATTAACAAGCTTCAACAAAATTAGTTCCCAGGTGAAAATGCCGTAGTTGAATAATAAATCCCCTTTTTTCTACCTTTCATCCTCAACCTCCTTCATCTATCAATCATCCTTGTCTTCCATATATAAAAACATTATAATTTTGACAAAATATGGAAGCATATCGTCATACATATATCGTCTTCTGTATATAATAGTATAATATACCTTGTTCGCTGGGAGCTGTTTGGCCACATTATGTTCAGGTCCGGTAGACGCGGAGTCGCTCTCACCGACAGACGATGCCTCGCGGCTTCGCTCGTTGTGCTCAGAACTGTGACTTGACTGTTCCGAGCTCACTGATTCAAGGTCCGCGTCAACTAGAATTAATAGAGAAAGATAAAATTAAAAAAACATATAATTCTACAAAGCGAGTGACAGTACTTTTGTTTGTTTTAGTTTCAAGCTGCCACCAGCCAGAAAACAAAACGCTCGTTCGCAACTCACCCATAGAATTGTCGTGTGTCGATTCTCCATTGATCTGCACAGGCTCGCTCTTCTGACTAGACAACTTGGCGGACTCCACCGGCAATGCCCCAAGGGGGTCGACTGGCATTGCCCCGAGGGGGTCGACTGGCAGTGCCCCGAGGGGGTCGACAGGCAGTGCCCCGAGGGGGTCGACCGGGAGCGCCCCAAGCGGATCCACCATCGGCGCCATCGCCGTTAGCGCATCCACTCCCACCTCCTCCTCTATTATACCTTCCTCACAATCTCTCAAAAACGGATTGATCCGCTTTCCTCCCGGAGTTAGAACCGGTGTCTTCGCTTTCTCAAACGTAGGATCATCCAATTCATTCTTCGACTCGACTATATCGTTCTTTAGATCGTTGATGTCGTTCCGTAACTCCGTTATTTCGTTCCGGAGGCCGACCATGGAATGCTTTGTTCGTGACATGTGCGTGTAGTCCATTGTTTTGTCGAAATCGGGCGTTTCATCGACGGACATGCTGCGGATCGATAGTGTGTCGTCGTTTGTCAGATTTGTCGACGAGACGGCTTGTGAACCTGGAAAATTGAAGCGTACAGTGTGAAAAATCATACTATTTAAAAACAAGCTTACAGTTTAATATGTTCCAAAAGTTATTAAGAATAATAGGTACCGTAACCGCTCGATGATATTGAAGGTGAGTTTTTGTTGGGAACGCGCTCGCAAGCTAGCTCGTGCAGCGAATCGAGCGTTTTCGATGTCGGCAGGAAGGCGCGGGACGGAGCTCGGGAGCGTTTGCTCTGTAACACATTTTTCAAAATTTGATCAGATCCAAGAAACTAATATTTGAATGAACACGCGCCGTTTATTACATTATATTGTTTCATTAAGTTCATGGTCATCGAACCTACTTTTATTTGTTTTGCTTCTGGAGAATAAACAAGTTGAAGTGAGGGCTTTAATGGTCATAAAATTTCGCGCGACCTCTGCGTGCGTACTGTACTGACACGCACTTTTGTTACAATTTAACACTACACGACACGCAATGGAGCGAGTGAGCAAGCGGGAACTGTGCTCAATCCGACGCACCATGGTTCGAATCTGGGCTCGGCCTCGCACAATGACTTATTTCAAGTTATGTGCGGATTTTCAATTTCAATTTCAATTCATTTATTCACTTCATTTGTAATATAACAGTGGATGCCATGGCATTATAAACATGTCAAATAATATAATATAATATAATAAACCGTATTCAGGCAATGTTACAATAATTATTAGTTTGTTTACAGAACAATTACAGAACTTATTTAAATTATACAATTTTATGTCATTCATCATTATCGTTATTAGTGTGGTATATTCAATTATTTATTTATTGTTACATTTTAAAACCTAATCATATAACCTCCCTTTCATTACAATACATTCACACTAGTTTCTCTTGCATTCATCTCGCACATTCTCTTGCATTCATACATCAGACTCGCAATCGTATTCACGAAAAGGTCACACTGCGGGGCTTTATCGCAATCACTCTAAAACGATGAAGGAACACATCGTTAGGAACATGTTCAAGAACCACAAAATTAGAGGACATGGTCACATGTGTGTATGTGTGTCACATGTGTGGATTGACATCCACCAAGCCGTACTGGGCCCGCGTGATAGATTATGGTCCTTACTCTCTCTCTGACCTCTCAGAGAGAGTGTATCCTAGCAGTGAGAGCGTAATAAGGCTGACGATATAAGTAATTAAAGCCGAATACAGAAGAATGTAACCATTCAATTAAAGGTAGATTAGCTAGGTCATTAAACTAGTGATAGAAATACGTACGTTAGACTTTGGAGTACTCAGATCATCAGTGGGCGCGGATTCAGGCTCGGAATGAGAATCTTCATCATTCCTGCGCCCCGGTTCTTCATGAAGCGTTGTCATACGGAGGCCTAACTTGCTGCCCATCGGTGAAGCTGTAATAACCAATTCATACATACATAAATCTAAATGAAAAAATAAATATTTTTTTTTTTATAAAAAAAAGAGGCAGAGTAAATAATATCCTGTGAACAAAGCTGCTGCTACGATAAACGAAGTGAAATTTGATGGTAAAATTATGAACTCGTAAATATACAACCAAAACGTTTGACAACGTGGTTTACAATGTGGTGTGGTACATCGTGATCGTAAGTCGTAAAAAGTTTAAGAGTTAAGCACAAAACTACAACTAGGTTACAAATTCAAAACTAGCATCTTCTGCCACCTTACAAATGAATCAAATTTTACTTTTTAAATTCGGTCTCAGTTGAAACGTACATAAACGATACTTTGCAAAAGAATTTTGATAAACATACATAATTATGCTGTAACGCCAATTCATGCTTGAGAAATATTACAATGATCTCGATATCATGCCGATATTTGAACAACTTTGAAGTTACAACTAGCTTACGATTTATTTGCAAAGAAAAACAAAAGAACATTCAACATTGCACTTCACAAAACTTATGGCTACGCTTGAAATCGTGTTCCAATCCAATGGGGAGCCACACTGCTTACTTATCCCGCTAGGTGGCGCATGATCGCTGGTGCTGTTTCACTATGAAACTTCATTATAAAATTTTAGTAAATGAACAAAAAATCGTCTTTTCAACAAAGTATGCCTTTGTAAAGTGCAATTCAATGTAAACTTAATGTACACACGTTTCTCTTCTAACGAGAAAAACGTAAATTGTGGATCAAAGCTTTGCTCATCAAAAAATATTGGAAACCAATTATTCGTCTCGGTTATGTAGTGACCATTTCAAATCTAATGATTTCTAAGACGCGAGCATGTTTACTGGTTATAGTTTAATTCATTACCCCTCAAAGTAAACATCAATGACAAGCACCAGCGGAGGTGGCGCCATCTGAGATTAGCTTTGCCTGTGCCTCCCCATTTGATACGTATGTCAACGGAGTAGATCCGTTAATGGGACGTACGAACCAAATTCAACCAAATGTTTTATACAATGAGCGTTCTATAAACCGAAAACGTAATGAGTTCCAAACAAAATAGTCAAAACAAGCCAAACTAGTGCGTCTACATGTCGCAACGTTATAACGTACACTTGTTGGGCGTCTGTAGTCGCAGTGAATTCAGGTTCAAATTCAAGTTTAGGAATGTTGGCCGGGCTGCAATGAAATGTTAGAACATTTTTTAGTTGTCTACTCTAACTTAGACATAAACACACAAACTAGTCAATTGAAACACAAACAATCGATGACACACTAGAAAAATCCTAAATGAGAAAAACCTATAAAGAGCGTCGTGCGTAACTTACCTATATTCTGGTTTTCTATACTTGTCTAATAAAGTAAACAAACTCAGCGAGTGCAGCTAACCAATAACAGCAATAGTGATCAACCGATAACCAATGACATGATTCGAATTTGATTTTCTCTGTCATTGGTTGGTAAGCCGACAAGTTTGTTTATATTATTGGACAACTAAGAAAACCTCCACCAACAATATTACTCTAGCCTTAGTGATTTATTACAGACATATAACATTAATTGATGTATTACAGACATATAACAATAATAATTTAATTCTTGGACTTGAAATTAACCCTGAAATATTTTTCTATTATATTTATATAAGATACTTTTAATTCACATTAAAATCCTTGTAAAACTTACATTTGTTTTAAATCTTACAGGAATGTCTAAATACATGCTTGTCAAGACTTCTATTTATCATTTTATTTTTAAAACAATACTCATTTTTCAACTGACTAAATAATACATGCAATTTATATCACCTAACACAAAACACAAACCTATATTACATATCTTTTTATCTATAACTACTTTTACATAATATTACATTCTACTATTACAATACAGAGACAGAGACAAGATTGCCGTTTAAAGTTTTTAATGCATAATTAAATTTTAAGTAAAATTTATAACTTTAATTAAACACTGTGCGATTTGCTTAATCTATTGACGTGTCCAACTATATATTGTCAAGCGATATTTTCGTTACTTCAATGAAATATACGAATAAAAGCATTTATCGCTTCTTATATCCGCAGCAATTATATCAACGAAGAGGAAGGAAGAAGAAAATAATCACAAGTCATGCTTGGTTCATGCAAATGAAAGAGACACGCAAACAAACAGGTAGTCATATAACAACGACAGAAGCTGCTTGACGCTCGAAGCTTGCGTTTCGAATCTGCGCTCTATCAGCCAATACATTAGGGTCTAATTTTGATCAAACACACGCAGCAGATGTTAATTCATCATCGTAACGAGATTTCAGAATTAAAATGCCAATGGTATTTCGTTCTGATGATTCAAATTTTACAGCCAATCAACGGGTTACATACAAAACGGTTTCCATGGTAACAATGATCACAACACAACTATTTGTCCAATTAATTTGGTTGCATTCGACTAATAATTTCGCCATACAGTTGCCATTCCGAGTCAAGACCATATTTCATTGTTTACCTGATAGGAACGAGCCTGAAGGTAGCGGGGGATCAAGGTACAAAAAAATATAACGTTAGTTCAAGCGTGGGGTACAATTTGTGTTGTCAGAGTCAATATTCTTGCGATATTTCCCATTGGAGTTAAGTCTTCTGATTGAACCTGAAGCCTAAGTAATTTTGTATGTGCGGCGAAATCAAAACCATTGACTCCATGCTGTGGCAAATATCTCAAAATATAATAGTGTTTGTTACTTGAAAAGTCAACAAAATTCACATACGGTAACATGAAACAGATAGAGAAGACAGAGAGGTTGTTGAAAGATAGAGAAGATCAGTTTGAGCCATAGCATTGCCACAAAGCAAGTCGAAAATAAAACGTACTAGTGACATGAACAACTTGATGTAGATATAGTATTTTCGTGACTGGTTTTGACTGAATTCGTGAGTGATTTGCCTACGAACAATATATTAGTCCAATCTTGACCTTTCGTTATTTCTAAAAAATATGTTTTACTATTCAATAAAGAAAACAACGAAACACTATACTATGCCTATTAAAATTCGTGCATTTTTGGTCCTCTTTAAACAAATCAAAATGTACTAGTTAATTTCAAAATACGTATGTAAATCTACTGAATGCACTAAGATAATTATGTTCTCTAAATTACTTCCGCACTTTATATGCTATATTATGCACGTGTGCAAGTTAAACTCGTTTTATTTTAGTAGGCATGACAATGCGTTAATGAGTGTGAGAGATAATAGAACGGGCGTATCTGGGGATAGGAGTGTAATTGTTAGTATCGTTATTTATGTCGGCGTGTTCGTGAACTTACCGAGTCCGAATGGTTTAGTTGGCGTAACGATTTCCGGGTCGCTGTGTGTGGGAGATGCGTAGGACTGGCGGAGGGTTCGGCGCGGTGTCTCGTCGGCGAGGTCGGCCATGCTGCCGGCGCGGACCGTGGCGAGGCCGACGAGCGATTCGAATGACGAATCGAGTCGCATTATCTGTCGGTAATTCACGGTTGTACAATGCGATTAAAATAAGAATAGGACCGGCCTAGCGCCATGTTGTGACGTCACTACGGGAACTTGGTATAGTGTGCAAAAAAAGCAATGTTAAAAAATATTGGCTTGTTTTATATTGTAATAGCACGTACTTTTTTATCTGATAGGTAGAGAAAAAATTAGTCTAAAAACGAATCATAGGTAAGTAAACTAAAGTAAAAATTAAATTCGTTAAATTTGCCATCTAAAAATCGAGAGATTTTTATTCGGAATAAAACAAGAGTATTTTATGTTAATAATATATTCATTTATTCAAGATCTTTTAGTTTTGCCGTATGAAGAATATTATTTTCCATGTTTATTTATGAATATTATTTTACATTAGATGATAATTCAAAAATCGGGATACTGAATTGCTAAATCGGGATATCGGGAGACAATGACCAAAATCAGTAGATCTCCCAATAAATCGGAAACTTTTGCAACACTGCGTCTGTGCTGCCAACCTTACAAATATATAAATTTTATAAAATGAACGATTTTTAGTCATTCATTTAAAATTAATCTATTTTTAAGTTTGTTCTGCTGACCGTACTTATATGAGTGAAGTTAGCCGAGAGCCCGTCCTATTCTTATTTTAATCGCATTGTATATTATCAGGCCGCTGTTTGAAGACTTAGCTAAGCGCTCGTTTAGTAACTAACGCGTAATAGTTGCGTTCAAAACAATAGGGAGCCACACTGCTTACTTATCCCGCTAGGTGGCGCATTATCGCTGGTGTTGTCTACGAAACTTCATTATAAAATTTTAGTACGTAAACAAAAAATCGCCTTTGCAATAAAGTATGCCTCTGTAAAGTGCAATTCAGTGTAAAATTATGGTACACACGTTTCCCTTCTGACGGGAAAATAACGAAATTGTGGATCAAAGCATTGCTCATCAAAGATTGTTGCAAACCAATTATTCTTCTAGGTTATATAGTGACCATTTCAAATCTAATGATTTTAAAGACGCGAGTATGTTTACTGGTTATAGTTTAATTCGTTAACCCTCGAAGTAAACATCAATGACAAGCACCAGCGATGGTGGCGCCATCTGAGATTAGCTTCGTCTGTGCCTCCCCATTGACGATGAGTTTAGCAGCAGTTTTCGTTCGTGTTAATGTTTGTAAATCATCTAAAGCGAGTAACGATTAAGTAAGCGCCTCGCTATAGAAATGATACAATGAAATAATACCAAATCACACGATCCATTTTTGACACAGAAAATAACTAACTAATACTTAAAGACTAATTTTTACAACGAAATACATTTAAAGCCATATGAAATGTGTGAGTTAAGCATCTAAGTTACAATCTATAAATAGCGTATAATATAAACCAAAATATCACTTTTACAGGCCGTATAAACATTAACTAGATGTAGTTATGTTTCATTTATACCTGTGTATATTTATTCGGTCTCAAACGTAAACACCATGAAGGCTAATAGGCATTATAATTTTCCGAATTACGCTGCCATCTGTAAATGGGCTAGAACGTTTGGATTATCTATAGGCCTATATTGGGTTGTAGATTATCCAAACGTTTTTGTAGCTAGGTTAGATCTAGTGTAGTTACTACGCTGCCAACTGTAAGTGGGCTAGAACGTTTGGATTATCTATAGGCCTATATTGGGTTGTAGATTATCCAAATGTTTTTGTAGCTAGGTTAGAACTAGTGTAGTTACTACGCTGCCAACTGTAAGTGGGCTAGAACGTTTGGATTATCTATAGGCCTACATTGGGTTGTAGATTATCCAAATGTTTTTGTAGCTAGGTTAGATCTAGTGTAATTACTACGCTGCCAACTGTAAGTGGGCTAGAACGTTTGGATTATCTATAGGCCTATATTGGGTTTTAGATTATCCAAATGTTTTTGTAGCTAGGTTAAATCTAGTGTAGTTACTACGCTGCCAACTGTAAGTGGGCTAGAACGTTTGGATTATCTATAGGCCTACATTGGGTTGTAGATTATCCAAATGTTTTTGTAGCTAGGTTAGATCTAGTGTAGTTACTACGCTGCCAACTGTAAGTGGGCTAGAACGTTTGGATTATCTATAGGCCTACATTGGGTTGTAGATTATCCAAATGTTTTTGTAGCTAGGTTAGATCTAGTGTAGTTACTACGCTGCCAACTGTAAGTGGGCTAGAACGTTTGGATTATCTATAGGCCTACATTGGGTTGTAGATTATCCAAATGTTTTTGTAGCTAGGTTAGATCTAGTGTAGTTACTACGCTACCAACTGTAAGTGGGCTAGAACGTTTGGATTATCTATAGGCCTACATTGGGTTGTAGATTATCCAAATGCTTTTGTAGGTAGGTTAGATCTAGTGAAGTTAGTAAAACTATTAGCAAGTTGAAAAAAATGGCATTTCATCAAATATCACGAGGATATCAAGAGTTCGTTTTTTAAGTTATATTTGATTATAATCTTTTTGCAGTTGTTAGTAAGTGTAAAGACGTGATAAATATACACAGGAGTTAGCTAAGGAACATAAAACATCGACTGTTGTAGTGTTGGCCATGCGTTGGACTCACGTTGGTTCCGTTCTTGGCGGCGTTCTCCAGAGCTTGAGAGAGCTGAGGCCGCGTGCGTAGCGACAATACACATGTTAGCAAGCGTACAGAGCACAACAAACCACTCCTCGTTGAATATACAATTAAAACTATGGGAAGATACTAGGGCAGACTTCCAGACAGGCCGCTGGGTAGTCATTGTGAGCTATTTCGGAAGACAATGTGCAAGACTTGTAAGACTTGGCTAATAGGAATGGAAAGTGGTATAAAGTAAAGGAGCCTTTAATTCCGCTGTGCGAAGATACGAACTAATGATATAGATTAGACAGTTTGGTATTTTTTTTTTGTATATTGATATATGTGCCAATACGACAAAAATTTTAATGAACGTTATTTTCCTTATATTCTGTTACTTGTCACTAAAAACAAGTATATAGAAAAATAGACAGGAATTCTAGATAATTGAGTAAATTGCACAACGATCATAATTGATAATTAAGTGCTACAAAATCGAATCGATTTTTGTTACGTAGTATACGTTTTTGTATACTCAAAGTGTAGTTTTTATTATCGATTTGGATTAATTCGATCAAGTTTTGATGCACAAGCTAAGAAAGAAGTCGTATTTCTTTTTTGAAGAGTAATTATGCTTGCGAGTGTATAATAGACAAAAACAAAACACTACCTGCTTTTATAACTTTTATCAGTGTGTTTAGCAGTGGTAAAGATCAATGCACTTAAATTTATAAAGATGTTTGTATCCCCACGATTAAAACATTGAGTTAATATCCAGTGTCTGCTAAATCTAAAACATCTAGTTTAACCCGTCAATGTATAAGCTAAAGGAGTGGTTTCAAAGTGTCTTAATTACAGTAAAATTGCTAGTTGCGAATAGGACAGACAATTTGACAACATCTCCTAAATATTGTTGTTTACTTTTTCAGTCTATTGAATACAATGAAAATAGAGAAATACCTATATACAAAATAACATTTTGTTGCGTTCCGAAACACGCATAACATTATGTTATGTTTAATTTTATTCAAAATTGAATTTTTCATTTTATAAAGTGTAATGTGTTACCTAACTGGGACAAGCCTTGAATGCTAATAAAGCAATTTTTGGATATCTTTAAAGGATAGATTGAGAATGTTACCGGAATTAATAACGTAGAATTGAATCCCAATTTCAATCAATATTGATTATTTTATTTAGATGCTTTTAGTTATTATTGGAAATATTTTATGCAACATCGTTCTGAAAACAAATCTGAACTTTGTTACATAAAATCAGTCGTATTTCATCAACAACTGTCAGAAGAGAACCATTTCTATTACCCGTCTCTGGCATCAAGTCATGAGTTAAAAGTTAAGTATTGCATTTTCTATTTTTTTTAAAAACATGTTTTGTGTAGTATAAATCCTGACAAACAAATGAGGCTGACACAACCAAGTGTGCTGTTTTGCATTTGCTATTTAGCACGCACATAACAAACCTCACAACTAGGCATTGTAGCTAACACATTTTGCCCAATTCCAAAAAAATACTTGCAAGTTTTAAAAGCGCGTGAGCTTTATGTACAGTCACAAATATAGCGGTAACATTGATCGTGTACGCGTGTAAAGAGAAGATAAGGTAGAGATAGCGTAACGGCCGGAGCCAATAAACGATCTCTGGATAGAAAAATTGGTTAGATTGTGAATGTAGCCATGCCAATGCCTCCATCGCGAATAGCGCGGCTTCATCCCCAATCTATCCGTGCTAGCGATCCAAAGATAGTGAAATAGGTTCCAGGGTAAAAGCCGCTTCACAACTTACGTTAACCCAGCGACTGACTCCGCGCTTCTGCGTGACCGTTCTGTTACTCATCGTATCTGAGTCATTCGCTTCGACCTTGGCACGTCTAGGGTGTCTCGGCACCTACACGTTGAACAATCAGATGAGTAGCTACCCCGTTTGCGACGGAGTGACCTATCTCTACCTTGTATATACAGATTCTACTACGGGCGTCGTATTAACACATAAAGCTCGCACGGTTTTCTCAGAAAGTATTTGTTTAATTGTGCGTGATTAATAGCAAATTCAATTTTAACTTTAATGCGAAATGCCTTTTAGAGTTATCGAGAAAGGTTAGTCACTAAACTACTTAATTTCAATGAAAATCGGTAGCACCCAGTATTTTAACAACACCTAGATTTGAGTTAATCACAAAAGCCAAATCGCGGTTTGTTTTTTTTAAATGACAGAAACGTTTGTATTAATTAGTTGTATGTTAGTGTTTGTTCTTGCTTTATTTACAAGAGGAGTAACGTGTAAGTCAAGGTATTATTCTTTATTCACTAAATTAATGACGATTTGCGTGTGAGTGGAATAGCAAATAATTGAATTAAAGAATTCCTCTAGACGAGTGAAAGAGACTAATACGTTAACTCTCGTGTTTTCAATAGTGTTGCAAATCGACTTAGACGTTAGTTTTTTTATAAAGTATAAGCTTAGCTAGCTTAAGTCAAGCTCCACAACATTGACAAATCAAAGATAATGGCGTGTGAATATGTGTATATTATAAATGTGTTAGTATAACAGATTGTACATGTTAACGTGTACTTAACAACCTGACACAAGGACTCGACCTAACAAAACCTACCAACATCATGTACAAAGTTAGTAGAAGCAGCTTTCTATAGTGTCCACCAGTGCTGTCTCTAAGTGATCTATCAAGTATCAACCGTGTCGTCAAAGGCTACGTGTCCAGTGGCTAGCTTCAAGTGGGTTTACCTGCGAGAAGTTAGGCACGGAAGCGGTTTTGCGCATCGTGATTGGCTGGCCGCGCGCTTGCTCTAGCTCCTTGACGGCGACGCTCTGCCGCAGCCGGTCGAGTGTCAGTATGCTCTCGACTGCGCTCACGCCTCGCGTGTACTTTTCTGAAAAGATATCGATAAAACAATATAGATCTCCGCTTTGACATTACAGTAATTGTTCTTAAGAAATACCTTAATGTAAGAAATCTCTTAATGTAAAAAAGCTCTTAATGAAAATTGTAGTTCCCAATGGAACAGCTGAAAACCGCTGCAGGACCCAGTCAGGACAACTAGCAAAATAATATGCCGATACTAGATGACGTTTTGTACTTTAACGCCTATAATACAACAGTAACGAAATTAATTTAATTTCCAGATACAAATCAGAATACTTGCACCTTGGTACAGTAAGTCAGTAAGTAAGGAGGTAATGATACGGCCTCGACCGACCGGATCATCACCTCTCCCACTCCCCAATCCATTTAAAAGAAAATAAATACAAAGTTCTGAAGCTAGATCGTTGTTCCGTCTGGAAGAAAGTTACTAACCGATGTATGTCTCTCCATCAGCCGCGCTGGCTTCCTCCCCGGTAGCAGCTATCTGCGCGAGGCTCTCCCTCTCTTCCAACTCCTCGCTGGCCTTGGGGATGTTGGAGACCACCTCGTAAGTCACGCCGGTCTGAGTCAACTGGTCGGTCCTGTCGTACACGTGGCTAGAGGTTAACGGTATTCGCTCTGCGATTGAAAGAACTTGGAGCAAAATGATCTTATAGATAAAATATGATACAGATCCCTAGCTAAGATACTAGATCTAGGAAACAGCGGCCTTACCGGCTAATGAAACCGCCTTCGTTTTCGACTGCAACCCGATTGAAATCAGCGGGCGCTAGTTTTCAACTGGATGGGATTGTCGAGAGTTTCTCGCTAGTTCCGTAACAACCATATACGGAACTAACACCCTAGCGCTATTTTTAAGTGGATATTTATCACAATGTGCGAATCGAACCCGTAAGTTACCCTTACATTACATGCTAAAGAATTTTTACCCTTACATTACATTGCTACAGAATTTAAGTACATCGACCTATCAACTAAGTACATCACGGGGGCTATCAAAACACGTGCCAAATTTATACGTTAAAAATCATCTCCTACTTGGTGTGGTGTTAAATAATAAGTTTGCGTGATACCTTTCCTATTTATAAATTGGTATATATATAAAAATCTCACCTGACAATTTTCTTTCGTATCCTATCTGTGAAGCTCTGCCGTTTGTAAATGTTTAATCCTAATCGTTTCCTAAGTATGAGATCCATTGGTGCTGGGTGTGACAGTCTCACGGTCGTCTTCAGTATCAGGTATACGCGTTCGTTCGCTGCGAATACAAAAAAAAAACAACGCTTTGAAGTCTCATTATAAAAAGCGAGCGGTATAGCTCGCGGGCTAGGCCTATAGCGCCTAAACATAACAAAAAACTTTTTAATATACATAGTTACTTACCCTCAGTGATGCGGTTGAGGTACTGCGAGTCATGGATGGAGGAGTCCCAGGAGGCGACGGCTGACACGTCCTTGTCGTGATGATGGAGTATCTGCAGCTCATAGAACCTGTTCCCATGCTCCTTCGGCAGGATCGAGTTCAGACCCGCGACTGTGACTTCTTCGCCACTCGGGTGGGTCGTCAGGTCATCAGCTGGAGTTAAAAATAGTATAATGGTTTTTTTTATCCCTTTTGATAACGAGGCGAGCTGGTCGTTTGTCTGGTGGTAAGCATAACGCCGGGCCATAACAATTGCAGTGGCACTCAGAACTTTGAAACACAAAGGACACTGCATCACGCTCGCTACCCTGAGACATTAGGTATTAAGTCTCATAAGCCCAGTAATTTCACTGACTACTCTGCTCACCAAACCGGAACACAGTATTGCTCGCACATTAATGCTTGGCGGCAGACTTCACGAGCAAAGCGGTGGTAACAACCCAGACGGACACTCGCAGAAGAGTTAGTCCTGCCACTTCAGTCTTACCATAAATTTATACAGTAATCAATCGTGAATGGCATGAATCCTAAAAAAACTATGGAAACCAGTGTCGCCAAACTCAAACAAAAGTACAAAATTAGTATTGTATTGTCCTTACGGTTGAGATCAAGGAACAGCACAGGTATGTGCTGCTCCATCCCTGGCGGGGGGCTCCAGGCAGCCGGCGCCCCGGGGATGGGACTCCCGGGGCTCGGCACCAGGACCGCATTCCTCTCCTCAGTTAGAGACACCCACTGCTCCACGAGGGACTGTTCCCGCTCCATGTCGCGTTCATTCTTCATCGAAGGTGACATGTTTACTAGTTTCTGTAAACACAAAACCAAATACATGTTTTACAGTCAAAAATAGGCTTGGTGTTACAATATGTAGCAGTAGTAGGGTAAAACACCCAATTATCAGCACTTTAAGAGATTGTCTCATTTCAAATTGGTTTTTTAAATTAAAAGCAACTTATATCAGCTAAATTGTTGCGATTATTAAACATCTTGTTTATTAATCTTTATATTTGTATAACTTTTGAAACGATAATGTTAATAATACGAGAGAATATTAAAAGAGATTGAAAAATGATCGTATCTCCATTTATTGGCATGCTTGTTGCCAGTTATTGGCACGAAATTACCCAATTATCAGCACCAAGATTGCAGCAAATAAAATTCTTATACAAATAGAGTTGTAAGGCGTTTATTAAAATATAGGCCATTTAGAATTAGACCTAGGTATTCCAAGAAAATATATCCGTAACAAGTTACAGTTAAAACTCTTTTTATTTCAGTTTTTTTCAGTAATTTACTTTTGTCTTACTAATCTTTGTCACTTTTTTCTTCTTTTCTTGTTTTTGTAATCTAATTATTGCGCGAAAAGAGAGCTCAAGTTAGAAATCGGGTTCAGGTGAATCCAATTCATCATCATCATGATGAATCGTCATCATCATCAGCCGGAAGACGTCCACTGCTGAACATAGGCCTCCCGAATAGAACGTCGCTTGGATCGGCTACTCGCCTCTTGCATACAACGGTTCCCCGCGGTTTTGACAAGGTCATCAGTCCTACATTAAGAGGCTACAGCTCGCCATACTTTCCATACAAAAGCTCGTACACGATTATAGTGTCCTAATAAATTTTTCTTTAGATGTTTTGAGCAAATAGGTATCATGTGCTCTATATTTAGGATTCCGTGGGAGCAAAAATGTAAATTTTTGAGATTCCAACTCAGTACAAGCCTTCAAAAATCAGCCTTTTTGGACCAATTTTACCTTGATTTTGGCCGTTCAGTGTTCTCATGAATGTAAAATTCAACAAAACACTTCCATATAATCCTTGGACATGTAATGGAGATTCTAAATAACAAACATTTTTTTCACAAACTTGTAAGGCATTTTCAAAAACACGTATTTCCTGGAACACGTTTTAGGAAAGTACCTCGCACTAATTGTCTTCGGAAATTTTCTTTGGAAATTTATTTCAAAATTTTCAGAATGGCGAGCTGTAGCCTCTTAAACCCACATATCAACATGGGTGCTGATAAATTAGAAAATCTAAAAAAATTGTACCCAATTGTTGGCATCCTCTTTCTAGCAATTAGTTAACGGAAATCCTTAAATGTTTTATTATAAAAAGGGTCTTCATACTTATAAAACACTTAATAAATACAATTTCATTAAAATCATCTAATCACTACAAATATAATTTTAATTTTAAGCAGGTAAGATCTTACCGTCGTACATTCAAAATGGCCGCAAAATTACAATAACTGCAGAACGACTTCTTTGAATCACTTTGTTGGCACCATTTTTAGCCTTTTTGTATTAAAAACTTTGCTATTGTTAAAAAGATGAATTCTGCCATATTATTTTCCAATTGGCAATGTAAGAACCATACACAGTAATAAATGGTTTGCACTTTTTCGCCAAGGTGCCGTTATTTGGTGCAGTGCTGACGTTTGGGTGATTCACCCTACATTACATTGTTACGCGCTGACGTTATGCTTTCCATCAGGTAAACGACCCGTTATCCACGTCTCGTTTTCCAATAGTATAAAAAAGTCCACGTTTGGAATTTAAATGGCTGACCCACTATGTAAATTAGTGTTGGAATTTCAATTCTCAACTTTCCCATTGCCAGGGAAGTTTATAGTTGGGACAGGTCCTGAGGCACGTCCAGGCCTACAGGGAATTGGGAATATACCAGTTTTCCTGTAGTTTTCATACGTATGTAATCCAAACAGCAACAACATTTCAACTTGAGATTACTCAAACTGAATCAGGCAGCGTATTATACTTCGTAAAATAATAGGTCGGGGAAAAAGTTCCTTCGCATTTTTTAAGAAAATTCAAAACATTTTTTAATATAGTTTATTTACATTTAACTAAAGTATGTAGGTACCATTTTGTTCGATAACTTTTTGCCATCTTGTAGGTAGGGACATGATCCCATTGCTATATAAATTTTGGGACTTCTGATCAAAATACCGCGACAAGTGGTTTTGGCAGTCCTCTCGTGATGTTAACCTGACACTGCCTAAAGAATTCTGAAGAGACCGAAACAGGTGGAAATCTGAAGGTGCAAGGTCAGGACTATACGGCGAATGCATTAACACCTCCCAGCCAAACTCTCTTAATTTTTTCTGAGTGGCTAAAGATGTGTGAGGTCTAGCGTTATCATGAAAAACCATGAAATGAAAACCACACCCCTTCTGTTGATTAATTCCGGCCGCTTTCTCTCAACTTCTTGCTTTAATCTCATCAGTTGTTCGCAGTAGAGTTCAGAATCGATGGTCCTGCCTGGTGGTAACAGCTCATAATGAATAATGGCCTTCCAATCCCGCCACACACACAGCATCACCTTGTTGCGAGTTAACCCGGGTTTCGCCACAGTCTGTGAAGCCTGACCGGTCTTTGATCACGACGTTTTTCGCACGTTCTTGTCGTACGTGATTCACTTTTCATCACCAGTTATCAGCTTCTTCAAAAATGGTTCGGTTTCATTATGTCGTAGTAAAGAATCACAAATGAGTACACGGTTCATTAGCAATTCATTAGGTTTCTTTCAGTGAGCTCGTGAGGTACCCAAATATCGAGCTTTTTTGTGTACCCAGTTTTTTTCAAATGCGCCAAAACTGTTTTGTGGTCAATTCCCAGTTCTTCAGCTACGTCGTAACTACTGATATGCCGATCTTGTTCCACTTTTTCAAAAATGGCATCCATTTTATCCGTAATAGGGCGACCAGAGCGACGTGCATCTTTGAAATCAAAATTTCCGGATTGAAAACGCTTAAACCAAATTTGTGCTACTCTCAGAGACACTGCACTAGGTCCATAAACATCGCAAATTTTTTTCGCGGCTTGCGTTGCATTTTTACCTTTTTTGTAGTAAAATTTTAAAATGTATCGAATTTCTTCATTAGATTCACTCATTTTGACAGTACGAAAAACAAATGAAAATCACACATTTTCCTAATTTGAATTTGGAATTATGTTCTTTAAAATTTAAACTTTCATATGATACCAAAACCAGCCAGATACAAATAGTATAGCCAAAGAGATTTTATTACAAGTTCATACATACTATAATGCGAAAAGACTTTTTCCCCAACCTAATATATACTCTGTGTGGTCCGGGCGAATGAAATAGGGCCACTCCATATATTCCTGTGGATACGGAAGTGCCGGCTAAGGGGGTATCCAGGGAATGGACAGCAGGGGTACCGGAAGAGCCGGCTAAAGGGGTATCCAAGGAATGGACATCAGGGGTACCGGAAGAGCCGGCTAAGGGGGTATCCAAGGAATGGACAGCAGGGGTACCGGAAGAGCCGGCTAAGGGGGTATCCAAGGAATGGACAGCAGGGGTACCGGAAGAGCCGGCTAAGGGGGTATCCAGGGAATGGACAGCAGCATTCTCATCAGCCAAAATCAAAACCTACTGCGATCACCAGACACCTGCCAACCCTAGTTTACTATGGCAACAAAATTGCAGTGGACGTCTTCCGGCTGATGTATAATATGTTTGTCCCTCTCTAAAGAATGAATGCCACTCGAGAGGCCCCGCTCGCGCCGCCGCGTACCTGCAGCTGCGCGTGCAGGTGCTGGCGGCGGCGCGCCAGCGCGTCGCTCCAGCGCTCGCGCAGCACGGCCAGGTCCTCGTCCTGGTACGAGTCCAGCGGCTGCTGCAGCCGGGACCTGGGAATACAGCAACGAGTCCTTCGAAATGTTTCCTTGAATTGTCCCACTGCCGAGCAAAGGCCTGCCTACTTTCACTAATCGCGGTCTTGTACTGTTTCTGGACAAAAATGTATACGAAAAAACATTTTGCCAACATTATCGTTGAAATACATATTAGAAAATATTGCTCAAGTCAATTTTGCACAGACCTTTGATTTTGAGGACAGTAAAAAACCTGTTTTATAACAATAATTCTACTGCACACACAAAAAAAACTGCACAGTACTAGTCGTTTCTTAGTTAGTAACTTAAATGAAGACGTGTGACACGAAAGTTTAAACCAAGAAAATTGCATAGTCTTATACATAATGAACGGACACAGTAGAACAAACATACCTGACGGTGACCGAGCCGACTTCGACACTAACAATATGCTGGCAGATAATAGGCAGCGTGCCGGAGTTTTGTGCCGGCCGCACCCGCACCGCCAGGCGGCGCTGCTGGCCTTGACGCAACTGGTACACGCCACCAGTCAACATGTCGCTGCGACCCGCCACCTGTGGGCATGCAACAATCTGTTGCCAGTCACTCGTCTGTTACTGGCTTGCTTTTTTCGCTTAACCTTTTCCCGTTTGATTTGATGTGATGATGATGATGATGAAAGAAAAATATTTATTCGGAACATACAACATTACATTAAAATACAAAAATCACACAACTTATAACAAGAACAAGAAACATGAACAATATAATGTTGGAGGATGTCAGGAATAGGTTCCGACTCGGCACAACCAAGGTCAATGATTCCAGTCACTGATTTGGTTTCGTTTTCATGTTAGATGATAACGAATTGCAACTTAATACAGCGTTGAATGAGAGGGCAGAAATTACCAGGAAGTAAGAGTGATGATAAAAATCCGTCCGTTGAATGAATCTATAACCGTTTGTAAGGAATATTAGAAAAACTGTGGACCCAAGCCTAATTAATGACTGAGAAGGAACTTGATCAAGATGGGAAAAGTGTGAGTGCAAACATAATTAAGAAATCAACCATATTATACATTTTTGCACATTTTCACATTTTTTTAAGCTTACTGCACGAAGATTTCACTACAATCCGTTACCCTACTACCTAGTGTCGACCGTTTAAGTCATACTTTTTTTTATTGCTGACTGTAGCAGCGTTTGACAACCTGTCTCATCTAATGATAAGTGACGATGCCGTCGAAAGTTTAGCACGCTTGCTCAGTAGATAGTTAGATACCTATTCACTCCTAAACACACCCAGATTGTAGAGTGTTGTGATAGTGATATCATTTAAGCTTTGCTTTAAAGCTTAAATGAATGGAATGAAATGAAGGCTGACTCTGAAAAGCAGCAGCCGGAATACACCGGGACACTAGTCATATCAGACGAACTTTAGTCCAGTTCTCAACATGCAAAATTGTGGTCACACCATCTTAACTGTTCAGTTCTGTGGCGGACGCGCCTGTAGTTCTAATTTTACCCACCTAAGGGTGTTGCGAATTTCGTTAGTGGTATGACTAACTGTTCTGCGAGTGTCCGTCTGGGTTGTTATCACCGCTTTGCTCGTGAAGTCTGCCGCCAAGCAGTAATACGTAAGCAGTAAGCATTACTGTGTTCCGGTTTGATGAGCAAAGTAGCAATGAAATTACTGGGCTTATGAGACTTAATACCTAATGTCTCACGGTAACGAGCGCAATACAGTGCCGCGCATGCCTTTGTGTTTCAAAGTTCTGAGCGGCACTGCAATTGTTATGGGCCAGCGTTATGCTTGCCATCAGGCAAACGACCAGCTCGTCTCGTTACCAAATACCATAAAAAACCCATGGTAACGTAAAAGAAAGTCATGTTGTCTAGAGTCACTGAACAGCTAAGTTGGCGGCACTGTGAAGCGTAGATGACTCACCTCAACCGGCGCGTACTCGCCCTGGTCGTTGAGCTCGTGTATCTCGACCCACAGCTGTATCTTGCGCGTGAGCTCGGCCCAGCGGTCGGCCAGCGAGCGCGCTTTAGCCGCCTGCTGCTGCTCCACCTCCCAGTTGCCGCGCGCGCGGCTGAACCCCGCCGAGCGGTGGCCCCACACCTCAATCGAGAGCGCGCCCTCTGTGCGAAACGCATCGAACTTATTAGTAGAACGCAGTCGCGAGTTTCAGCGGAAGTGTGCAAAAAAGGTTGCTGTCCAAACATTTACTACAAATAATGGGGAGCCTGCTTACTTATCCCGCTAGGTGGCGCATTATCGCTGGTGTTGTCTATGAATCTTCATTATAAAATTTTAGTATGTAAACAAAAAATCGTCATTGCAATAATGTATGCCTCTGTAAAGTGCAATTCAGTGTAAAAATAAAGGTACACACGTTTCCCTTCTGACGAGAAAAATGGAAATTGTGGATCAAAACCTTGCTCATCAAAAGTTATTGCAAACATATTTTTCTAGGTTATGTAGTGGCCAATTCTAATCTAATGATTATTAATACGCATGTTTACTGGTTTAAATTTAATTCATTACACCTCAAAGCAAACCTCAAAGTACATCAATGAAAAGCACCAGCGATGGTGGCGCCATCTGAGACTAGCTTTGCCTGTGCCTCCCCACTGATTTGTAACATTTATAAATATTTTTATTGCAATGAAATTAATTTTTAGTCCATGGTCTCAGCACGTTTTCTTAGACAGCAAAAAAAACAATAATAGTACATAACCTTAAATAATCGACATAAATATGATAACTCCCCATGTTTATGTCGAATACAGAGGTTAAATTATGCCATTGTACATTATTTTCGTAACCAAGAAGCGGCACCGTTGAGGCCCAAAGACGCAATGGACAAACTGCAGAGTTACCACATATCAACGATATACAAATTATACATAGGTACGGGGGGTACCTATGTATAATTACACAATGTTCGATGAACTCCTAATTAAGCGGCACAGCGCAGCAAATCTCTTACAGAGGGGAACAACAGGCAGGTGGCACGATATAGCGAGAGACACGCGACTGTGGCGCCACCACGCACGTGCATAGACTATGCTACAATAGAACAAATACTGACCAGCACAATGCTCAATGAACTCCTCGGTAAGTGGGACAGTGAAGTCGCTCGCGTGGTCGAAGCGGAAGGCGACGGCGGGCTGGTGGCGCGGGGAGGTGGGGGGCACGGGCGGGGGCGGGGGCGTGTCGGCGCTCACGTGCGGGGGCACCACCACGGGCTCGCCGCCGCCCCACACGGAGTACTGGCAGAACACGAAGTGGGACAGGGAGGGGGGCAGCCCGCTCGCTTGTTTGATTACCACCCGGACTGTCACCTGGAAATTGTGAGATGCTAGTAAAGTATACTTATTTACTTTCCAATTTACTTTATTATACGATTAGCAAGCCATTAAAGTCGGTTTAGTCATTAAAAACGCATAAAATCGTGTTTTTACCATTTTCTCGCCACATAATGGCTCCGAAATGTCGTTTTACTAATTTTTATATTATCATTCTATTTTTTAAAGAGCATGAGAAAAGCATGAAAATACATTATGAACTTTTCCAGTATTCGCTTTTCCTCCAACGGGAAAATAGACGCTAATAAATTCATGGCTGCATTCACACTGATCATAATAAGCAAGCGGATTAATTAGTGAAGTCTAAATATCTAAGACATACTCCATCCTTTTATAATTTTCTCATTTGAAAAGAGACAAAGGGTTACTGAAATTAAATAAGTTTGTAAGCAATCAACTTGGGGTCAGTTTTAGGCCAGTGTGGGGCCAGAATGGGGCCAGTATGGGATCAGTATTTACCTGGTGTGAGGCGGGGTCAGCGGCGTCGTCGTCGTCTCGCATATCGCCCGAGCTGTCGGACGCGGCCTCACAGATACGATCCTGCGGGAACTGACCCGACACGCGACTTATCTCCACCTGGAAATTTATTCAGATACTAAAAGATCGGTATTGAGAAAAACTACAGTAACGCGTTCCTTTGCATTGCCGTAATCGGTAGTGTTGGTATACAACGTTTTTTTCTGGCTTTGCACGGTTTGTGCATTTAGGACCAGTAAACCTAGACGCCGCATAATCCAAGTATTTGCATGAGTGTTCTCATCGTCAAATGTCAAATGTTGGTGGGGGACGAGGGAAGACGGCGTGTTGTGATTGGTCAGTTTAAAACTCATACATCAGATGACTGAAGAGAGCGTGTTGTGATTGGTTCGGCTGGGCGGCATTAAGCAGTGTTAATGCTTAACTTTGACGAGCAGGGATGCCCGGCTTGGCGGAGTCTATAGATTGGTCTGTGGCATTTAGCCAGTGTGAAAAAATATTTATAATCAATAGTTGTAACATCTCAAAAATCGCCAACAGGAATCAAAACCTACATCTTCTGGTTATCTAGACCAGACACCTTAAGGCTATGGGAGCGATCGATGTTGGCTTCGAAATTCTTGAGATGATGACTTCTTTCAGCTTACAAGCCGTAGCTCCATCTAGCAGACACCTCGCTTTGCAGCAATTGCTATACTATATCACAATTTCTTTGTTCTTTCTTATCTCACCTGCAGCCTGCCGGCGACCTCTCCCTGCTGACTGATGATCGGCGTGTGGTAATCGAGGGTGACATCGTGGAACAAAGCTTCGAGGAATATGTTCGCGACGCCTATGAGGTTGTGGTTCTCTTGCGACTCGTAGAACGGATCTACTGTTTTCGGGTTTGGTTCCTGTAAATGAAAGAAAAATCAAAAATTATTTTAGACTAGCTGCGAAGCTTCGCCTACGTAGTCTAAGTTACTCCTTGTAGCATCAGCTATATGCCAGTGAAAGTCCAGTCAAATTCGGTCCAGCCGTTTCGGAGATTACCCGGAACCAACAGACAGACAAAAATTTAAAAAATGGTTGTTTTGTTATATGTACCATATATACTTTCATATGCATTTAGTTTTATTACATAAATACCCTTTGAAATTTACAAAATGAAATGATTGAAAGGGATTTCCTATTTTTAAATTTCGCTGCTTAATATTTGTCTCATTACACGAATCGAACCCACAACTTACTCGCTAAAAATGAAGCCAATCGCCTCATCAACTACACTCCAACGTACCTCTTCAATGATCTCCTCGCCTCTCTGCTGCCGTTTCCTCCATTCGTCGTACATGTCCCGCATGTCCACCAGCTTGTTATCCAGTTTCTCCATGGACCACACCTGGCCGACGCGGCTCGGACGCTTCACCATTATAGCGGGCTCGGAGACAAACGCGCCGCGCTGGACAGTATAATGTAATTTTATCAATATTAACACTTACTATAGTTACGACACATTCCACCGATAGTAAGCCCCCAGAGGTGGGAATGTAATAAGCTAATAATGTATAGTATAATGTAGGTATAGATAGTAAAGCACGGAACTGAAAAAGTCAAACTTTTGTAAAAAAAAACCTTTTTTGTAGAAATGTTGATGGTAGTGTTGGTAAGGTCGTCTGCTGATCCGCAGGTCGGGGATTCGAATCTTACTTGACCTTTCGGTAAAAGAAACCATCGTCATGCAACTGTAGCACCGTGGTAAGACATTTTTAGTGCTCGCCTAATTTCCATGCGAAGGTGGAAATATCGATTAGGGATTGTAAAAAACTTAGCGACTAATTAAAAGAGAGTAAATTAATATTTCAGAGTTCTAGCATGCATGAAATCTTCGCTTCGCGCGCCTTGTTCGAGGCACCACCACGTGCAATGACAGGATTGATGTCACCAACATGCAATTGAGTTGCTAAGAACAAATCATACCAAATAATACCCACCTTTTAAAAAAATAAGTATGAACGTATATACAACCTGAGTTTAAATTGGTATGTTACCCCTTAAGGGGGTCAATCTACTCCTGGAGGTCAACAACGTTTGTTTTACGAGTTTTTGAAATTCGGAATTTTTCATTGAAGAAAAGGCATTTAAAGTCGGTACATCAAAATTCTACTACAGAATTTCCGGGCAGCCCTAGATCAGCTGATTCACTTGAACTATGTCAAATGATAATGTTGATTAGAGAAGACTTAAAAAATCCAGAAAATGCCGCGCACTTTAGGTTTGAAGTCATTTTTCTTTTTTTTGGAAATTTTGAATGACATTTTTCCAAGGGAGGTTCTCAAAACTTGTCGACAACCATGACCCTAATCAACCCCTTCCGGGATAACATACCAATTCAAACTCAACCTGTATAATTATATTGTATATGTATTTTTTTATGCTGAGCACAAAGATTATCAGGCATAATAATGAAGAGAAGATGTTTAAGACTCCACGATACAAACCCAAACCGCTGATGATGACGCGATGGCAACGTAATAAAAAAACTGGAACATACACTAACCAATACCTTTCTGTTGGGACTCAAGTTCTGCGGCGGTATCTGCAGCGTCACGCTGAACCTTGTGTTCCTCCGCATCTCTTCGGCTAAGAAGTTGGCTTCTTGCACGAGAGCGTTGGCGCGCAGAATATCCGCTTTCAGTCGGCCGAGAGAACGTTTGAATGTGTCGTCTCTTTCTGCCGCCCAGCGCTCCACTCGCGCTGCCGTCGTTGGAGTGCAAGCCGTCAGTTTACCTAGAAATAAACAGTTAGTACGCTAAGCGGATATAGCCTGAATCAAAGGCTTTCCGAGCGTTCGAAAGAGATAACAACGCGAAATCTGCTGGTGAGTGACTGAGACAGAAGGCTTTCAAAGGATTTCCGAGCGTTCGAAAGAGATAACGACGCGAAACCTGCTGATGAGTGTTTGAGACAGAAGGCTTTAACAGTAATCTGAACGCCCCTTTAGTCTCGTCTTCCCACTTTCTACCCTCTTTTCATCTACCTTCTAGATAGAAACTTACCCAGTTTCATAGGGTCGTATGAGTACGGCGGGTACGGCGTTGACGGCGATAATATATTTCTAAGTTGCTGGAATTGTCTCTCATATTCCTGTCTCTGCTTCTCAAGTGCGACTGTAAACAGAAATATATATAATTAATTCAATTACGAAATGATTTTCAATTGGGATGTTGACTGTATTAAAATAAAAATATAATTTTGCCGCGAAACGGTAGTTTTTGTGACAGAAATCCTATAAAACACAATATTTTTGTTTATTTTTAAGGAATATAATTTTAATTTAATAATCAAAATGTAATCACGTCACTCCGAAGTCACGTGACATAAAACGCGCATGACGTCACTTTCTCAATCGGAATGAGTATATTGCTCTTTCTGCCTAGAATTTTAGAGTGATTTCTGTGAATATAGTTATCTGTGCCAGGAATCGTGACGTCACATCGACCACGTGACCAGTATTGGCGTTTTGGAGCGAAACTTGAAATGTCATTTAAAATACATGAAAATTAAAGTATTAGCTGTATTCAAAAAGTAATTTTAAATATTTTGGGTTATATTATGCCCATATAATGCCCATTGGCATTTTTAAACACTTTCCCAAAATAAGTCAACATCCCAATTATTGATTAGGCTTTCCAAACTAGTAAACGACGAGTATTATTATGGCAAAATCCCCCTTCATGGGACGTTTACGAGTTGATGATGTTGATGATGATTAAACGTAGTGTAACCTTGCTTGTGAGCGAGTGTGGTCGAGCGGGTACTTGAAGCGACTTTCAAGCTGACGCACCATAGTTCGAATCGGCACCAATGACTTATATCAAGTTATGTGCGGATTTATCACACTCGTTCTAAATCGGTGAAGGTAAACATCGTGAGGAAACCCGCATGTACGAGAACCACACAATTCCAAAACATATGACATCCAATAAGTCGCACTGGGTCCGCGTTATCATAGCTCGTACTTTATAATTTTTTTTTAAATATGTGACAAGCAAGTGCTGCCTATGAACATCTGCAATATCGACGCTTTGCCTACCCTTCTCAGAGAGACGTTAGCTCTTCTCTTAAAGATGGCCAAGTGAGATGGCCTGTATCCCAGCAGTGGGATCGTAATAAGGATATGATAATGTCGCTAACCTTGCTTGTCCTCCTCGTGCTGCTTCTCGAGACGATAGATGGCGGTCTGTATGGGATCGTTGCTAAGCTCGTTGAGCATGATTTCGTCGCGCGCGAAATTGTAGTCGATGGGCTGCGCAGGCGTCTGCGGCTCGGATGCTGCCGCTGGAGAAGGAAACGGAAACTGCTTACGGGTACAAAATAATCGACGAGAGTGTACTTGACGCCCATAACATGTTGTTACGTAATCGTAACACAACAATAAGGTACAAACAACACACACAAACAACACAACAATAAGGTACGACAGACACTTACATAACCTGCCCATTGACGAGACCTTGGGACAGTTGACCCTGAAGAAGTGGTGGTTCCCCCACAGGATCCGGTCGGCGTGTCCGAGGCTGACGCTGGAGACTACGGGCGTGCCATTAACGAAGCAGCGCGCGGAGCCCACGGGCTCCATGTTGATGCTCCCGCCCTCCACCAGCAGCCAGCAGTGCTGCGGCTGGATGCCCAGCCCAGACAGCTGGATGTCGGCCGAGCTGTCCGCGCCGACCAGGGTTCGGTCCTGGAAACGAGAACATAATCATTTAAAGACTCAGCGATTCAATGTGAAGTGCGTTAAGTGTTGCAATCATTCATTTCGTTTATTTCATTCACTTCATTCGATTCATTCACGTGCTAGGAATAACTCTTCTGCGAGTGTCCGTCTGGGTTGTTACCACCGCTCTGTCCGTGAAGTCTGCCGCCAAGCAGTAGTGTGCAAGCATTACTGTGTTCCGGCTTGATGAGCAGAGTAGCCAGTGAAATTACTGGGCTTATGAGACTTGGTACCTCATGTCTCAGGGTAACGAGCGCACTGCAGTGCCCCGCGCAGGCCTTTGTGTTTCTAAGTTCTGAGTGGCACTGCAATTTTTATGGGCCGGCGTTATGCCTACCATCAGGCAAACGACCAGCTCGTCTTGTTACCAAACAGCATAAACAATCGTTTATTTTCGTTCATTTCGTTTCTTTTCATTCATTCATTTCATTCATTTCATTACATAATAAAAACACTCTACCTTCAAATAGTAGACCAATAGCTCGTTGAGTGATGGATCCGCGTTCAGATTGACCAGGTAGTACTTGTTCTTCTCGACTTTGATCCCGCTCGCTTGCACGCTGATCCCCATCTTTTCTAGAGCTTGTTGCCTTTCACTTTGTATTCGTCCTGTAAATAATAATGTAAGTTAATGAAATAACTACTATAATATGTTTATAAATTTGTTAGTTTGTCCAGTGTGAGCACTGCAACGGCGCAACACACAGTTCAATTCCCGAGAACCTGTTGTAGAACGGCATTTTTTGCGTGCTCAGACAACACCCTAACTTTAAAATCTGGAGGCGATCACCTTTCCCGTACATGTCTTTTGTCGCACTTGAGCTCCAGTCCCTATTCTAAACGCAATACCATCTTGACATAAAATATCGAGAGTAAAAAATATATAGCATACATACCAGTTTCAACAAGCTTTTCTTCCCAAGTTCGCGACATTTCCTTCATGAGATGCTCGCTCTGCGCCAGCTGTTCATGCACGTCCTCTCCCACCGGTGACCCCTATAGCGACCAGAGGGTTTAGCATATTTCATAGAATCATCCAAGATCTAAACTAAAATACTCAAAATTACAGTAAGGGAATTCCCACACGAAGTTGAGCTTCTAATCCTAGCAGGAATTGCATGGTAGGTTTTTGGCCCTCTAATTCTTACTGCTTACGCGTATTTAACGCCTCGATACAGCGACGACGCGTGTAAAATATCTCTTAATTATATGTAGGTATTATCACACGACTTCGCTAACCCTGCAGCTTCTTATTCCGTTATTATTCTAATAGAACGAACTGCACGGAACGGTAGAAATTTTAGAACGGTACGGTGGCATTAAGACCTATGTTAAATCAATGGCTGCTTTCAATTGTTTTCTATACCTATATTTATTTATTTATTTACTATATATATATATATAGCCACGTGTCTTCTATACCTATTTATAGTTATGTGCCACATATAGCAAAACTTAGCAGCAACTACAAACAAGAGGTGAGACAAAATCTCTCTTGCAATTCCTAGATAATGAATCCAAATTTAAACTACGTCACTAAACGTGAGATGAACTTTATACATGGGTTAATTTTAAACTTTGCTCAGATCTTCAAAATATATCACAAAGTAAACGCAAGTCTAGCAGTCAAAGCTTCTCTCTAGTTCCGAGCAAGTAGTTTGGAAAGTAGGTGACTAGGCCGACGGAAATGCTTCAGTAGTAACTTTGTCATTTTATAAAGACATTGGACACGAATGAGCAGTGACTTGCTTTAAAGTTCTACGTTAAAATACGTTTGCTCATATAGGATTTTCACATCCTTTACAGTTATTATTATTATTAAATAGTTAACATCGGGACATCCTTACAGTTTGGGAAATCCTTACTCCATTCCGAATTCTATATGTGAGTTGTAGATAAAAGCTTATACTATCTTCGCAACAGTACCTAAGATCGTGTTAGTACTTAATGTTTTTCTGTGTACATGGTTGGATGTTCAGTGAGCCAATGTAAATAGCATAAAAACTAACCAACAGATTTCGAACCGAATCTAAACCAAATCTCTTCCATACTTATACAAAACGTTCGATCAAACTAAACTTCTTATAAACCATAGTTACTTTTCTACGATTCAAATTCCAACCATTTACTTCACGTGGGAAACCTAAACGCTTTTCGAGTAAGATCGAAAGCAATGCGTAAGCAGCGGCGCAAGTACGGATCTTTTCGGTCGATAATATTCGATAAAATTGACAGTTCAAATCGATAAATCCCACTTTATCGATTTGAACTGTCAATTTTATCAAATTTTATCGACCCGAATAGATCCGTACTTGCGCCGCAGGTTGGCCAGTAAATGCTATTCACAACGTAAGTACTCTTTTATATTCTTAAAATTGTTCTGCTCAACTATCTACATCAACTTCAGAACTCATTTAAATGCGCCATTAGGCAAGCACCTTACCGAGTTTAATGCATTCGATATATGTGCGCTCAAACTCTTTAGATTAAAAATACTTTAACCGAATGTAGGAAGATTTGTGTCTTTGAGAATTTGTGATTTGAGAATTTGTGATTTTGTGATAAGAACAAGCCACTTAGACGTTAAAATCTATAAAGTAAAAGGAATTACCGTGGCGTGTTTCAGCATCTCCTTGAGTGCTTCGACCTCCTGTCGAAGTTCGCGTATAATACGCGCGTTGGGGTCCTCGTTGACGACAGCGTGGTTGACGATACGCTTCGCTCGGTCGGCGTATCGCAGCGTGGATAGCGTTTCTTCGTAGTTGTCGGCCGCTGGCGATATCGTTGCCACCTGTAGGGTGAATGGAAAGGTAAAAAGACTGATACAATTATGTCACAGAACATGGTTTATAGCGCGCTATTAGTCATAAATTGCTTTTCACACCAATTGCTCGACAATGACCAATTAATTACATATCACGTATAGTCTCAACGTCAGGCAAGGCATTGTCTCCCTAGGGAGAGAAAGTTATATAAAAATCCCAAGCGAATTTCCGAGCAGGGAGGTTAAAATTTGAGTGAACAATCGGCGTACGGGCATTGTAATAAGAGTTTATTCGAAAATGGAACTGGCCACCATAGTCACAACAAAAAAAGAACGCAGCTCCATGAAATTTAAAATAATATCTTTTGGCACATTTACCTTCTATTATAAAAAGTAAAACAGTTTTATTTCGTCATAACAATAAGACCGTCCTGATGATCCTCCACAAATTTCAAATCAAACCAACATTAGATTGTTTAACCGATCATACTTCCAGACACAAAACTAAACCAAAACAACAAAGAAATCGTCATAACTCCGTCATAAACGTAATGATTTATTGCCCTTCTATAGTGCACACATGCACTAATACTACAATAAAGGAATCTTTATGCACAACGTGAAGGCTGAGTGGCTCCACAGCTGATTTGAGTCATCGGAGGATGGAGTACATCCGCGCCACAAGCAGAATTTTAAGTGCTAATATATTTATTGGATATAAATTCAATACTTAGAAAGGCCATTTCCTATCAGGCCACGTAGTATTATTTCCTCTGTGATCAGGCCCACTTGAAACAAAAATATGACTCAGTTATTCGATTGAAAATTTCGTCGTAAAGAATTTAAGTTTAGAACTGTTAGCGGAAGGAAGAACGATATGTACAGCATTTCGATGTATAAGTAATATTTTAAAAACTATTGACATCTTCGTAAAAAATATTAAATTTTAACGGAGGCATTTATAAGTACGAAATTTTCATAAATTACATTTTTCTTTCTCAATGTGACAAGAAACATTCGTGCATATCACGTAGTCTCAACGTAAAGCAAGACATTGCCTCCCTAGGGAGAGAAAGTTGTATGAAAATCCCAAGCTACTTTCCGAGCAAGGAGGTTAAAATTTGAATGAAAACTCAGCATACTGGCAATGTAATAAGAGTTTATTCGAAAATCAAACCGGCCACCATAGACACAACAAAAAAAAACGCAGCTGCATGAAATTTAAAATGCAAGCCGCATGCAAACCACAAATCTGTGATGCAAACCGTTCAGGTGGGATTTATCATTTTAAAATTGTGCTTTAGCTAATAGATCAACTTTAAATTCGCTAACTTCGAACCTGTTATGTTGGCAGAACTGTTCTTTAAAAAAACATGAGAGATATTTTTTTTTAAATTGACTAAACGATTGTTGGGATTGAAAGCTATAGAACAGATTGAGAATGAAGCCACACCATGCGACACTATATAGACAGCAGCAAAATAGACAGTTGACCCTCGGTTGCTAAACGGTTAAAGAATTAGCCACTATAACGTAACATAACATGCAAACCTATATATGTTGTACTATCCAAAACTTATTCGGCCATTAGATAATCAATTATTAGTTTACCAAATCACTTACCATCACAGTTTTGCTGTTCCCTCCAAGGTTGTCCTTGAGAAGCCACGTAAGAACAGAGTCTCGGTACGGGACGAACTTGTCCTTGTTTGGCTTAGCTGAAGACTGGTCCGCCAGCTTCGATATCACCAGGCCTAGGGTAGTTAGGGATCTGCGGAAGAAGGGGCGTTTGACTCAGGAAAGAAGGAAAGTCAATACCCGATCTCAAATTATGTACATTTTACTACAAGACTTTCCGAGCCGAAAATTTATCATCATATTACAGAAAGTCAAGTAAAGAAGTAAGTAAGAAGAAAGTAGCCGTTCAATGTGGTGTTCTATGGGGTGAGCCTACGTTCAGCTGAATACTTAAGATCTGGTATTCCATACTTGTCCAATAATGTAAACAAACTCGGTGGATGCCAACCAATGACAGCAATTATAGTGATCCGATTGCTAACCAATGACATGATTCGAATTTGAAATTCTATCCGTTTTTGTTTGCAGAGCCATCAAGTTTCTTTGCATTATTGGAAAACTAAGAAAAACTTCACATAGTAGGTCTTCTGGCTGGTGATGAAGATGCTGTCGTATTTAAATGCTACACAGAATCAATGAAAATTGAATGACAACAATGTACTGTACTCGTCGCTCAAATCAAATTCAAGAATAAAATGAGAAAAGTAAGTAACAGAGCTTGGTTATAAGTAAAATTAACAATTTACTCACTACATATATATTAAATAAAATGAACGAACTTCAAGTATAAGTACGTAACCAATTAATTAACTTTAACCCGTGTCGAGGTAAAAAAGTAATAAACGAACTAACTAAACCATGAACCAAAAAAAACGTTCAGATGCTGGCAACTTTTATGTTTATTTTTTTTAAATACAACAGAGTATCAATTATCAATTTCTGCTATGTATGCATACACAATACTCAAACTGCGAGGTACTAAAACTATATATATACATTATACATATAAATAAAAATATATATACACTAGGTTAGTATCTTTCAACTTACTTGTTTATATTCGATCCTTCTTTCAACCTGTCGCCGACAGCGCCGGTTTTGACAGCTCGTTCCGAGCCCGCCAAGTCGACGAGCGATAGTCGCGCCACTTTCTCGCCCGAGACGTTTGTCGCCGTGTCGGTTAACGTCTGAGTTAGCACCACGCTGAAGACAGCGTGCGATCGCGACGACTCGCTGTTCATGTTTGTGGCGGCCACTGTTCGCGATTTGTTGCCTTCCGTCATTAAATTGTCTATATCCTAGAAAGAAGAAATCAATTTTGAAGCTCTTTCTTATACAAAACACCGAAAACAGTTCGGAAGCTCTTGAGAGATTTTAATTATGTTTTGAAGAAACGAAGACACTGAAGCCCGTACATTGAGAACGGCAACATTGATAAGATTATTATCATTAGTGATGAATCACTGATGATAACAACAGTTATTTTTATAAATACCATTGTATTAAAAAACCCCTAAAATTGTTTGAAGATAGAGAGGATGATTTCTTTTTTTTTTCTCGATTTCCATTGTACCTTTGAAGCACAATATGTCGGCGTCGGTATGATGATCAGATCAGCAGGTTTATTTTAATTCACTCAGAATGATATCCGTGTCAGAAGCGACTGTCTTGGTCGTTTATAGTATTTAGGAATCGCATCCCGTCAGAGAAATTTCCCGTTTAGATTCGACAAGTCATCTGCATAACACGGATAAAATCAATATTTCTCTGTCGCCATGCGTTTCCGAGATATAAACGATCAGAAACAGTCGCTTCCTACACGGAATCATTCCGATTCAATTAAAATCACCCTGCTGGACACATTTGTATAGGGCCACAAATGATCAACATATTTTAATTGCCCCATAAATGTATATGTCAAAGATATCAACCTTAATAAAAAAAAAACAAAAGAACCTCCTTTAGGAACTCAGCAAAAGGGCAACTTCGTGTTTTACAGTTCGCAACTTAAAACTTTAAATAACTGCTGTACCTAAATAATAAAAAAGCTAAAAAACAATTCGGCGCGCGTTTAAAATTCGAATCTCTGTTTACTCAAAGTTATTTTCAACATCTATCTTCAGTGTGTTTGCTAGCACTACAATATTACCCACCAAAAGCATTAAAATAATATCATTTATCAGCCGATAACTTATTTTTCCGTGGAACCTTCTAGGACTAACTCTTCTGCGACTGTCCGTCTGGGTTGTTACCACCGCTTTGCTCGTGAGGTCTACCGCCAAGCAGTAGTGTGCAAGCATTACTGTGTTCCGGTTTGATGAGCAGAGTAGCCAGTGAAATTACTGGGCTTATGAGACTTAATACCTAATGTAAATATTTATTCACCAAATAATAATAAATTGTCTCAGGGTAACGAGCGCACTGCAGTGCCACGCAGGCCTTTGGTTTTCAAAGTTCTGAGTGGCACTGCAATTGTTATGGGCCGGCGTTATGCTTACCATCAGGCAAACGACCAGCTAGTCTCGTTACCAAATAACATAAAAAATCCAAAGTTTGCTATGAAGAGATTGTTGTTTAGCTATTAGAAGTTTGTTACGGTCTAATTCTATTTCAGAAAAGCGTTAAATTTCACTCTATTATGTATTAGAGTTATAATGAATTCGCAAATCATCAAAATCTTCACCACCTTTATAGGGCTGCCTAGTAAACCAAATAGTTCTCATCAGAAATCATGAATAAAACAAAGTAATACACTTAAATTCTTTATAAACGTAAAGGGAACGAAAACAAAAAAAACTTCCTACACAAATACTCGAGCCAAAAACCGAATAACATTTTTGCTATTCGTATATCACATTCACACCTAATATAGTAATCGAACCAATACAATACACTAATATATTATTCTCGCGTATGTTCCAACTTCCAATATTATTGGCATATTGGGTATTGCTAGGTATTGGGAAATGGGAATAAATTGGCTGCGCTTTCCTACGGGTAAGGGTATAGCGGAGTTTATGTTTGGAGTTTTTATTGTTTCAATCCCAACTTCATTAGTGGAACTGTTATCGTGAAACGTTTTTTATGTGTTACAGACCTAATTCTTCTAAGCTAACTCTTCGTTTCTAACGTAATCTAAAAAAGCGTAAAAATATATGATTTTTTTTAGTACAATACACGAATGCATACGTTGCTATTAAAATGAGGATATAATATAAAAGGCATAAAATAATAAAAGTAGAAGACCACCAGCAGCGCAAGTACGGATCTTTTCGATCGATAAAATTCGATAAAACTGACAGTTCAAAACGATAAAGTGGTTTTTATCGATTTTTTATATAATTTATTGAGCCTCGATACAATCGACAAAAGTTATCGAATAGCTAGGTCGATTCCAAAGAGAATATAGAGCTACTACAATACTTTACGATCAGACTTCGGTACTCGCAACATTCGATAAATGTATCAGTTTTTCGATTAAGACTAATTAATCGAAACCACGTACTTGCGCCGCTGGTGCGGTCCGAGACCAGAGCGAGACGCATGAAAAATCAAATTTCTTGCTTGTGATTTTGTTTAGGTGCGTTATGTGTAAAGGTGGATGGGATGTATAGGTACATGTGCGCATATGAATGTACTTATTTTGTTGATTGTTTTTGCTTCGTATGCAGATAGATGTTCTAGCAATTTATTTGTTTAGAAAATACTATTCAGTTCTAACTCAGACCTATTGAAACCTATTGACCTCGTGAAAATTTTAAATAGCTTTTCCCTCGTGTCTCTAAACAGTGAACTAACTCGACAACTGACGACGGTCCTAGAATTCGACCGACCTACTTTTTAAAGCTCAATGCTTCAGAAAATCCCATTATGGCGATCCCTGTAGGGGTGCAAAAGGTTCAAGGTCGCAGTTTGGAAATACCTACGGGCTGTCAGGATTGAGCGACACTAATACAAACTGCGATACAAAGAATCTTCGGGGAAAGCATTTAAAGCCGTTTGTTACATACTCGCGGATGTAAACCAATATTTGTGGTCGAAAGATTGCAAGAATTACATTTTGATGCAGCGAGATGTTTGTTTCACGTTTAATGAGTTATGAGTTTATAATATGAGTTGAGTGTGGCCGAGCGGGAACTTGTGCGACTTTCGATCCGACGCACCATAGTTCGAATCTCGACTCGGTCCGCACCAATGACTTATATCAAGTTATGTGCGGATTATTCACACTCGCTCTAAAACGGTAAAGGTAAACATCGTGAGGAAACCGGCATGTTCAAGAACCTCAAAATTCGAGGACATGTGACATCCACCAAGCCGCACTGGGCCCGCGTGGTGGATTATGGCCCATAACTCTCTCTCTCTCTCTCTCTCTCTCTCTCTCTCTCTCTCTCTCTGAGAGAAGGCCGGAATCCCAGCAATGGGGGCGTAAGAGGCTGATAATAATATGAGTTCCGAAAAATATAAATGTTATTTTAACTTCGCACTGTGAAAATTTTAAGCAAGCACTATCGCGAATACAGATGATTTAAGGTGAACACATCCCGCTGTTTTTGTAATATATGTACAGAGAGATAAACAAGAGTGATCATGAAACGGATCCGTTTTGACGTGCGGGTTCCAACCAGAATAAAGATAAACCACAAAAAATTAAAAAGACAGCCGAATAATACATAAAAGATTGGGCAGCAAATCCAATAAATCTGCGGAACTAAATTAGCAAAGATAAACAAGGAAAACCCGTCGTAATCTAATAACAATCGCCAAGAGACGATGAGAGGTCAGAAAATGGAAGGAAGGAAAATCATAACGTTCACTGGAGATAAATGATGTAAGGGTCTAGAGTCCGTCCATCACTCTCATCGAAATGTAGTAAAATACATACGATGTATTTCTATGAGCTAACTTGCCATAAACTCGGATGAATACGGATCAGCGGCGCGAGTACGGATCTTTTCAATAAATAAAATTCGATAAATATGACAGTTAAAATCGATAAAACCCACTTTATCGATTTTTAACTGTCAATTTTATCGAATAAAACCCACTTTATCGATTTTAACTGTCAATTTTATCGAATTTTATTTATCGAAAAGATCCGTACTCTCGCCGCTTGTATACGTTTCACGCTTTAAATAGAAAATTTGGTTTCAAATCGGTATCTAACCTAAGAAAGTAATAAAAGATTTTTGTTGCAAGAATGGATAGATAGGATAGATAGGCTAGTTACACACGGAAATTGAGACATCGTCGACGAATTGAGGATATTTCGGTGTAGATTGGTAATGTTCGCTAAATTACATACCTATATATCTATTTCATGCGCGTGGAGATTGCCAAAGGAACCGCTCATTTTTTAGGGATAAAAAATCCATACTTCCTACTAATAATATTATAAATGCGAAATTGTGTGGACCGGAGAGTAACATAGTAACATATATATTTTCAGCTCTGGTGATCTATCACGCTTGTGACGATTTTTGACCGACTTCCAAAAAAGGAGAAGGTTATCAATTCGGTGGGTGTTTTTTTTTAATGTTTGTTACCTCAGATCTCTGTCAATTATAAACCGATTTGGAAAATTCTTTTTTTGTATGAAAGAATATACTTTCAGATTGGTCCCATAGAAATTTCATCGAAATCGGTTCAGTAGTTTGTCACTGAAGTCGGTTCGTCGCTTTTTTAAAGCAATTTTTTATTACTATTAAAACGAAAGGTAGACAGATCGACGCAATCGGCTAACGTGAAATGTTTGCATAGTACTTGCCAGTTTCAAAAATACATACGTTCAGAACTGTGTTCATTTGATTGAAAGTTTCAATTTATTTGTTCAACAGTGAATTTAAAACTTCTTTCGTGAATAAAAATTTACCGTCAAAAGTGAAATAAAACTACTTACTCGGTGTTTTCAAACAAAATTTGATAAGAGTTGTTATAATAACAACTGGCATTAAATTAAAAGAATCCTTTGCGGAACCAGTATGCCTCGAGAACAGTTATACTTCAGTATTTTACTGGTTAAGAAAGCTGACAAATGAAATTAACTCTCCGTCTGAAGGGAATATTCCATTATTTTTGAATATCAGCAAACCACAAATAAAATTTGCTATTGAACGACAACAATGAACATCGCTGAATGGGCTATTACGTGAGTTTCGGCGACAATACGGAATAAATGAGTCGTGAAGGAAGACGAGCTGAATTTAGAATTGAAATTCAGACATTTCTGAAATATTGATCTCGTGTAGATTGCTTATTTCGGGGCGCCTAATGGAAACGATAACCTTCAGAGAATGATGAAAAACGAACACTCATATTCTTAATCGTAATACAAAACGTTCCTTACCTTCACTCCATCATACTCAAGGAAATCGGTAGTTTTAGTCGTAAAGAAATCCTTCTACTTTACGGTTTTCCTACTTCGAGTGTAGTAAAAAACTGTCAAACTCAAGGTAGATTGGGAAGCTTTCTTTGTCTCCGAGCGATTCTCAAATCGGTGATAATAAAAAAATTGATCCTGAATAAACTCAATGGACATCAGAATGAAAAATGAACGAAAACATGAATGAAAGTTGAAGTTCCACCAACTATTATTATTGATATATGATTATTATTTCACTATCTTGTACGGGGTACATCTGTATTGTGTGCTATTAAATAAATAAATAAATAAATAAATATGAAACTTTTTAGTGACTTATTTCCAAGGGAGGTTCTCACAACTTGTTGTCGACCATTGTCCTTATCACCCCCTTCCGGGATAACATACCAATTCGAACCTCACCCTGTATAGCCACCAGCGGAAGTGTCCGTTACAGATCTCACAGAGACTGTTTAAAACGTCTGTAGTAGACGGTGCCACGATGATATATCAACATATTTATGATCCGGACATCGATCCAGCCCTAAGCACTGAGCCATCTCGTTACTACCAGCAACTTGTCAAAACGATTTGATAATAAAACCAAAGCTATTATGATTGAACGTCGAACGATCAATAAATCCCACTGGCTAAGGCGTTCCAGATGAATCGTAAAGGCGTCTAGATTTATGAGCTTCAAAACTTGGCTTTATTGATACTAAGTGATTTCGGTTCGGCAGCTTCAAAAAAAGTCTCAACAATCCCGAATATTTCCACAGGACGAGCTAGGATTTTGACTTTAATTGGATTGATTTTGAAGAATGCTGGTTTGTTTATGAGACGGTGGAATTAAAGCGTTCTCGATTGGAAAGGGCTGCGCGGAGAGAATATTGACGAGCTATGGGAGCTGTTGAGCCCCCGAGCGGCACTAAGCCCACGTAATGAACCCTTCCGTAACGACCAATCTGTTGGCGGAAGGGATCTCTCTCCGCCAGAACTCAAATTCGAATTGCTTTATGATTTACGATTTGTTTAAAGGAAATATGTATCAATTTGTTTTATTACTGAATCAGATTTAACCGTAACTAATTAACTCCATAGCTACACGAGTACGGTTTGCAAGTTTAAGATACGTAACAATGTTAGACAGCTCTTGGTATAGTTTGATTAAAGTATTAGCAAATTGAAGTAGCAATATCTCCCAAAGAAGAGACAACCGTTGGTATAGATACGTTTAGAATGAACGGTGGCTCAAAGAACAACGAGGTCCCTCAGTGGAAACAGTGTAATTACGGATGTGGTATTGAACACCCTGAGACCAATAGGAGCAACGACCTGCAGAAGGCGGTTGATAAAGACGCCTAAAGCTAAATATCTTTCATTAAGAGTCCATCTGAAAATGAGAAAAGCTGATGTTTAATTAACGGATACTGCTTCTATAGCGCTATTTCTACATTAACAATTTATAAGTCTGCTTAATATTCGGAGGCTTCGAAAAACTGAGTTCAAATATTAATAGAAAAGACAATGGAGCCCGGCCCGAGATATCGTTAAACATTCACGAGTTGGAAACTTTTAAAAGTATTTTATACCTCAATGAAAATTTAATAGGGAAAGGAGAGGGCGAACGGAACGTAATGGTAATGAGCGACACTGGAATGCAATTAAGTCCTGCAGGGTGATTGTAATTCACTCGGAATGGTTCCGTGTAAGAAGCAATTGTTTCTGATCGATATCTCGGAATCGCCGGGATTATATGTTATATGAAATATTATATGTTATATGATATGTTATATGATATATTATATGTTATATGATATGATATATTATATGTTATTATGTCGGGATTATATCCGTGTTTATGCAACTGAGTTGTCGAATCTGAACGGGATATTTCTCTGACGGGATGCGATTCCGAAATATAAGCGATCAAGACAGAAGCTTCCGACACGGATATCATTCCGAATGAATTAAAATCACCCTGCTGAACCGTTCCGTGACATTTCGAATATGGATATTCTTTTGACAAGAGATACGTTACTATTCATAGAGATGTAGATTAGAATGTATGGAAAACCAATCTATTTTTCTACTTACACTCTGCAATAAATTATATTTTGAATTTAGACTAATGGAACCATACAAACGGCACGCTTGGAGCTTGTGCGGAAGTTCAAATAATTGTCAAATAGGTATATACAAGATTTAGTTTTAGCTTCGAAACTTTTAGAATACCAATTTTCACTTTCTTACAGATAGACATGTAGAGCAGCGATTACAATATTAGACATCAGAAAGCAACCACATCGTAAAATTACTGTAATTTTGAATTTCCTACTTGCGCTTGTAGATTATCCAACTGTTTTTGTAGCTAGCTAGGTTAGATGTAGTGTTTATTTATGTATTAGCTAGTTAATAAAGGCATTTACTCGATTGACTTGCCAAAACTCGAAGACTACCCCGACCTATTTATACGAAAGTTCCTCGTTCTTGAAGCACGAAAAGGATCTGAAACCTGATGCCCGTGATAGCCAATAAATACGAGGCTTTAGGGCAGGTGGGCTGTGAATGAGACTATTTAACCCAACCATACGCCACGCGAAATACTCGTGATATAGAAGCGTAATACCGTCCCGCCGTATTCTGTTTACACATCAGTGAAAACATCACTAATAACAATCAGAATTAGTCCGTCGCCGAATTTGATCATCGAACTTTAAACAAGCATATTTTAAAACCATTATTTAATTACATACCGCCATCACACGATTAAAGTAATAAATATTTTTCTATTTGTTTGGATAATCTTTGCAATTCTGTATTAGCAGTGTTACATTTTATTTTTTTTTCATTATTAAAACAAATAAAATAATTACGTTCTACGATCACATACAAAAACTTTATGACCTACTTATCATTACGATTCTCTGTATTTAGGAACTATGAGGACCACTGTCTCACCACATCCAGACTCTGATCAAATAAATGCTTTTTTTTTTAATGCACAATTATTTGTCGAATAATTGGTCTCGGGAATCAAAACGATTTTACACGCTACAGAAGTTCAGCGCTTCGATCTATGAAATACAAAATGACATCACAAAGGTTGCTGGCAGTTGTCGGCATTGTTCCCTAACTTAAGCACAATTCTCTTCTATAGCGGTATTTCGTCGATGAGTTCAACCCTTCGCCAGGCGATATCTTCGATGCTGCAAGCCTTTAATGAGGAGTTAAGGCACTTGAGATTTATATTTATGCCCGAATTAGGCTGGAAGACCGATGGGCCGTAGGAGGCATTCGTTTCGGCAACGGTGATTGGGAGGCTTAGGAGATTTAACACCATTTTGCGGAAGCTTTTAGAAGGTTGCGTAAATTATGATACGCAGTAGACGGTTTCGCTGAAGCTTTTGCGTTATTACACATTATTAATGGGTAATCCTTAGCAACCTCTATAGAGCTATTGAATTCAAGCTTTTGCAGGCAATTGTCATCTTTTCACGTAGAACGTGAATATTAGGGGTAGGATTCACCCCACCATACCTAAAACGAGTAGTACTAGTAATAGTACTACTTCTATCATCATGGCAACTCCATCTTTCAGTAAGACCATTCTTCAGTATTTTTTCCCTTTTAGGTTCAGACTTTCAAAAATGACGAGGTTTACAAATCGACACATTTTTTTGTGTATCCATCATCCTTTTATACAAGTATGCCATTCGTAATCACCAGCATTAACGGAATGATTAAAATAAAGAGCAATTATCCTTTCCAATCTGAGTTTGCATTGCGAGCCATTGAACTGGACATGAATACAGAACATGAAAATTTAACAAATAATCATTTAAATAGACCAACGCTCTTATTAATAAACAGCGTTAAACGGATGGATAAAAGTTAAATTATGTTTGTCCCTGTCGAAACAGTTTTAAATCTTCAAAGAACTAAGACCAAACATAGTTTAACTAAAGCACTGCTTAACCCTGTTTATTAATAAGAGCCCAAATTGTGAAAGATTGTGATAAAACACTCACCCGATACGATGACACAGCCAGCTGCGAGAGTCCATCGACATAGGGTCCCAGGACGACGTGCTCCCGCACTCTGAGGGACCGACGCGACGTCTCCGGGTCCAGGAGATCGTGCACTCGCTCGTTGTATATCTCCATGTATGATACTTCCACCTGAAAAAGATTTCGTTTAGAGGTATGATGGTAAACTTACGCATCTTATTATACTCAGAGGTTTTTCTAATACTAATAGATAAAGAGACGAGTGAATCGTTTAGCCTGATGGTAAGCATATAACGCCAACCCATAACAATTGCAGTACCACCCAGGTCTTTGAAACATCCTGTCAAAGCATATAACGCCAACCCATAACAATTGCAGTACCACCCAGGTCTTTGAAACATCCTGTCAAAGCATATAACGCCAACCCATAACAATTGCAGTACCACCCAGGTCTTTGAAACATCCTGTCAAAGCATATAACGCCAACCCATAACAATTGCAGTACCACCCAGGTCTTTGAAACATCCTGTCAAAGCATATAACGCCAACCCATAACAATTGCAGTACCACCCAGGTCTTTGAAACATCCTGTCAAAGCATATAACGCCAACCCATAACAATTGCAGTACCACCCAGATCTTTGAAACATCCTGTCAAAGCATATAACGCCAACCCATAACAATTGCAGTACCACCCAGGTCTTTGAAACATCCTGTCAAAGCATATAACGCCAACCCATAACAATTGCAGTACCACCCAGATCTTTGAAACATCCTGTCAAAGCATATAACGCCAACCCATAACAATTGCAGTACCACCCAGATCTTTGAAACATCCTGTCAAAGCATATAACGCCAACCCATAACAATTGCAGTACCACCCAGGTCTTTGAAACATCCTGTCACAGCATATATAACGCCAACCCATAACAATTGCAGTACCACCCAGGTCTTTGAAACATCCTGTCAAAGCATATAACGCCAACCCATAACAATTGCAGTACCACCCAGGTCTTTGAAACATCCTGTCAATCGTATGCAGTGATGGCAATGCAGTGCCTGCGCGGCATTGCATTGCCACTGCATTGCGCTCGTTACCCTGAGACATTAGGTATTAAGTATACTACAAACAACAAGTAATACAAATCAACAAAATGTGTTGCAGTACAACTTTACGGGCCGCGTTGAATATGTGACGTCACGCGGTAAGCCCAATTAGTATGGGACGTTTTAGCGCTCACTAGATCCGCTTGACTTTAGATCTCATTTTTGACGTTGTTAGCATTCGATTTCCAGTTTTTTCGATAGACATTTGATTTTCATGAGAAAACTAATTGATTAGCATCATAAAAAAATGGAGTCAACATCCCAATTATGTCAGTCCTATTCTAGGTTTAGCGTACTCGCGACCTTTGATCACATCCTGACCAGCGGCGCGAGTACGGATCTTTTCGATAAATAAAATTCGATAAAATTGACAGTTAAAATCGATAAAACCCACTTTATCGATTTTAACTGTCAATTTTATCGCATAAATCCCACTTTATCGAGTTTAACTGTCAATTTTATTTATCGAAAAGATCCGTACTCGCGCTGCAGATGGATGAGGAATGGTGAAAAGAATACTTATATAGAATAAAATAAAGTAACGCACATTTTGCAGTATATAGAACGGACTTGAGCTAAAAAAGGTTTGCGCACGATAAAAAAGCTATCTAGAGTTCTAGACCTAAAGGATGAGAGATGGCCTCGTATTTGTGCCACCCTGCCCACCTAGGGTTTACTTTATACGTTAGATCCTGTAGGCCGCTAAGCCTACATCGAATGTAGGTCTAATTGAGGTAAATGCCCACGGCTACAACAAAAGGATTTAGGGCTTAGTTTAGGATAATAGGGTGAAAGTTAATCTTTGTAGGGAACGTGGTCTCAGCAAATAGTGCGTATGCCATTCGGCAGGAGAAACTACGTGCGTAGACTGGTTGGCAGTAAAAAATATATCAAAAGTCAATCTCTGCATCTATCGTACATTTGTACGGTAGTTATGTACTATGTACAAGTCAATAGGAACATTAATTTTTAATTTACATAGCTAATTTGTCTTGGTACAGTTCGATCATTTTAGATCGGGTTGTTTCTCGTTCAACCAATGTGTTCATTTTGTATTTGAGAGTTACCTAATTTACTTATGGAAACATTTCATTTTTGTAGCTACTTATCCGGTGTAAAAAACTTATTTGTATTACATATTGCCATCCTACTAATATTATAAATGCGAAAGTGTGTTTATTGGTTTGTTCTTCTTTCACGCTGCAACGGAACAACGGATCGCCGTGATTTTTGACATAGATATAGTTTATGGACCGGAGAGTAACATCTAAGGCTACTTTTTATCCCAGAAAAATGCACGCTGCCTGTGGGAACGCGAGTGAAAACCGCGGGCAGAAGCTAGTGCCATAATAAATATAAAAGCCACCGTATATTGCAACTAAAGCTTAGTTGATAAGAGTGACTGACACGGTCGAAAAGGAACGACGGATCTCAATATGCTGTAACGTCAAGTTTTGTAGATCACTTATTAGTTTACAAAATTACAACTAATCTTAATAAGGTTACCTTGTACGTGAGAGTTGGTGGATTCTGTTGCTTAGCTATCCTCTCGAAGAGTGCATCACACAATCGGGGGATGATGCCGCCCTCGTCAGATCCCGGTGCACCCATCATCGTGTAAGATTTGCCGGAACCTGCACAAAAAGAAACAAATATTTTAGAAAGAAAAATACGAATATGAAGCATGCCTACATAGAATATACCAATTCACCCGTGACTTGAAGAAGCTAAGATTATAGCGATCGGGAAGCACATACTCAGGCAAAGATTTCCTCCCCTTGTCGGTACGTACAATGAATGTAGAAGCAAAACGCTTCGTGCGTAATTACAAATATCCACAACGTATGTTATTATTTGGAATCAGAAATACTAAGCAATTCAATATATATCATTACACACACTTGCAGTAAAAACCTGCGTTTTCTTTTTCTAAATATTTGTGACATAGCGGAAATCGAAATTATATTCTGTACCACGCATCCGCACCTAGCCGTCGGAATTAATTATTTAGTCTTGATGCTCCGCTCGAATAGCAAATTGCAAAATCCAATTATGAAAATGGTTATTTCATCTAGGTCAGATAAATTTAAATTCTAATGTAAATCTAGAGTCAAAGGCTAACAGATAATAGACAAAGTAGTGCGAATAAAACTCGCCCGCTGAGAGTGCCGTAATTAATTATTACGTATACTAGCTGCTGCTCGCGGTTTCACCCGTGTAGAAATTCCCGCAGGAACCGTGCATTTTTAACCTACATCAAAAAAAGGAGAAGGTTATCAATTCAATTGGTATTTTTTTTATGTTTATTACCTCAGATCTCCTTCATTTATAAACCGATTTGGAAAATTCTTTTTTTATTTGAAAGGATATACTTTCAGATTAGTCCCATAGAAATATCATCAAAATCGGTTCAGTATAGTTTGTCACAAAAAAAATCTTTAAAAAAGCGACGAGCCGCGTCGCTTTTTTAAAGATTTTTTTTTCGCGATTATCTTATCAAATATCTGTCTTCGGTCCCTATTAGAAAAAATCACATCGATTCGTTGCGCCGACGCTGCGTGTTCTATATTATGAATTCCATTTTTCTTTTCTAAAGTAAACCTAACAATAGAAACAATTCTCGCATTAAAACTGTGCGGTTACAACTCCACACGATATATTAAATGTAAGTTTTTACCCTACAAAACGTGTTCGAAACGATAAAATTCAAATGCGCACAAAGCTGTGCCATGCAGCAAAACCACGCGACAAGTTCATAAAAAGAAAGGGAGAAACTAAAGCCGTATGCTTGATGTTCTGAGGTGCTAACAATACAGTTGATTTCGTTCGCCATCGCATCCGAGTCGACATTTCAGCAACAAGCAACAACAACACAGGAAGTGTAAGCCGCAGATTGCAATTTAGATTCCGGACAAATCAAACTTTGTTCTGCCAGTTCAGAATACGAAAGCAGAATCTCTTGTCGCAGTATCCGGCATAGAGTCATGGAAGTTTGTGGTATTACCTATTATCGTGAAAAAAGTCCCCTAAAGCGATTTTTTTTATGGTATTTGGTAACGAGACGTGCTGGCCGTTTGTCTGATGGTAAGCATAACGCCGGCCCATAACAATTGCAGTGCCGCCCAGAACTTTGAAACATAAAAGCCTGCGCGGCACTGCAGTGCGCTCGTTACCCTGAGATAATAGGTATTAAGTCTCATAAGCCCAGTGGCTACTCTGCTCATCAAACCGGAACACAGCAATGTCTGCACACTACTGCTTGGCGGCAGACCACACGAGCAAAGCGGTGGTAACAACCCAGACGGACACTCGCAGAAGAGTTAGTCCTCCCACTAACAAGGTATAGTAACGGTATGAATACTGATATTATGACACTAGGTTAGAGAACAGTTTACTGCTATCGATGTGGGTTTGATCTAGGAAACTTTCCCTTCATTCACGTATCGAAAGTTCTTTCATTTGCTGTGATATGTCAACTTTGCTTATGGTGATATAATTTTGTATCTTTCCCAAACTTTATCGATATTTACCGTTCGCATCTCGGATCATAAATAAGTAGAGATACATTATATCGAAAAACGTGAAGATAACAAAACCGGAGTTCCAAAGTTTAGCACGAGTTCGGATATCGTTAATCGACTCTGAAAACTCCCGATACTGTGACAAAAAACTTACGAAGAGTAAATACTTCAGTCAGTTATGAGCTCTATTCCTGGTGGCGTAGGTTTCAAAGTTGAACTCGCTAGGTTGTGTTAAGGATTACGTTGTACATGTCTCGTGGGGTACGTCACAGGGGCGTGGGAATTACACAGCATGTCGAGTGCACAGCCCCGCAAGTTGGGTATTAAAGCCTTTATTAGACCGTGTACGTTGCGACGTGCCAGTAAACCTGCTGTTTACCCCAGGTCTTGTGTACCGTTACATGGCAAAGTGGTGTTTGAGGCTTGAGCGGGGATTGAGTTTTATAGGCTGTTGTGTTCAAGAGAGAATAACGTCGCATGATATTGTCATATCGTAGGTATATAAACACAACTGTGGGAGGTAAGGTGTTATTTTCTTGGCAAACGTTAAATTCAAATTCAAAATTCTTTGTTCACATAGGGCCCCAAAGGAGCACTCATGTAAGTTAAAATAAATAACTCCGTTCCAAATTGGTATAGGCCGATCAAGAAGAAAGGAACGACATTCTAGTGAAGCTTCCACAAGAAATTCTTAGTAAGGCTTCATTACATGTTCATATTCAGCGAAGCTTCTCAAAGCAGAGCAAACTCACGAACCAATGTAATTATAACTCAAGAGAGTAATATTTACTTTTCGTTAAAACATTCGAAGAAAAGCGGTATTTGTATATGCTAGAACAAACATTTCTTCGATTCATGCTTGGTATATTTTGTATGCCAGAAAATTTGTGTACGTCGGCGTCGTCTCAATATCACATCGATCACATCTCCTAGCTCCCGGCATTGGGCATGCGGTCCAAATGGGAAAATTCAATATGCCGGCTTCGAAACAACTGGTGATTTGCCATCGATGGCGGGTTGATGGCAACTTTACCCGATAGGCGCCACCTGGGGCTTCCCCAAGCGAGATTCAATGACGCCTTCTGTATTCAAATGTTGACATTGTCGTTTCGGCGCGACATAGAAGCTTTATCGAATCAAATAAAATGTAACTTTAGTGATTAGGTCTTCGCGATACAGGCATGTTGCCTAGTGTGAAGGCCATTGACTTATCTCTTTGAATATTCTCTAACAGCGGTTTAATATCACATGTTAATTGTTTATCTTTTCTTAAATAGTACTCTTCAGGTCTATATTGTAATGTTATATCATTCATTTGTTTAATGCTGTGTATTTTATGCTTTTTTTCCTAGTGTATGTAACCGTTGCAAATAAATATATTTTTCATTTTTTCATTTTCATTTCAGTTAAAAATATACATTAATTTGTATGTTTGTTTCATAAGTATTGCTGTAAAACTATAACATTTAAGCAACATTTAAAAAAAGGATTTTCTTATTAGAATCATTTTACAATTTTAATACAGCATTTTATGAATTAAGTAGTACGTGTCTTTATCTAAATAGATTCTAATGCTTTTTGAAGCCAGGAAGGTATCATGGTAGTGAGAACAAAAAGTATATTGGTACAACGTAATAGTTGTAGTACCGCTATTTCAGAGGAACAACCAATAAAGTGTATATCACATTCCACTACGACCTAACGGTGGGAACATTAAAATGCCATCGTAAATTGAAATACGGGCCCGAAACAATGGGTCATTAGCCATCGACAGTGGACATATTTCGAATTGATGGCATCATTAGGACAGGTACATATAGCACCGAGTCCTAAACCTGACCCTCCTCTCGTACGTACCCAATAAATACCGTTACGGTACTGAGTTTTGCATTGCTTATTGCTATCGCGGTTTACTTTATATAAAGTCTAGGGTAGCACCGCATATTGATAACTTATTCTTGTCATTCTGGGCAGATTATACAGACATGAAATTTATATTTTAATAATGCGTAAAGGCATTGAGATACTTCCTAATCACTGTATGCAGGCATCTTTGCATTGAGGTAAAGTTTACACATTGTAACGGGATATTTAACGTGATTATTCGTCAGTATTCCCGTGAACATGATGCTTGCAACAGCGTCGAAATATCGGGTGCTCATCGCTCAATAATAATCACGGTAAATATCCCGTTACAATGTATGAGTTAGTAAATTACCGTGAAAGATTAAAACGAGATAAAGTTTTTTGTGAATTAATTTGTAAAGAAGAGCATGGCACGTCGTTCAGTGGGATGCAAAGCTTTATACGGCTGGTGGATATTTGGATAAATCCACACAAAAAAACTTACATAAGTGTTATAATATTCAAAGTATAACTTTTAATTTAGTAATAGTAAGTGAAAAGAGAGATACGAACCTGACAGCGAAACACAAATCTCATAAAAGCTAAGAGCCACCCGCTGAATAAAAGTACCAAATGTTACAATTCCAAGAGATACAAGAATAAAAGCTAACAAAAAGAAAATCCTGATACATGGGAACCCCTACGAAATAGCATGGGAGACCATCACGTGAAACATGGGAAAGTCATAACTCTCCGCATGCAATCTGTAGGGCGATGTCAGGTTTTATTGAAGCACACACTCCGTTTTGTTTCCAAACAATTCCGCTTGAGAGACGTATTGCTAACCGCAGCGTTTTGTTCTTTCCAAGATTTATAGCTTTTCCTCGACAAGTGGTAATAAACAAAACCTGTAAGATTTAAGGCGCTACCCCAAGCCAATGACATATTATTCTGTCCTCTTTGCACACACTATCGGCATTGATGTAAAAGAGAAAGAACTATTAATTGTTTATACCAAGATTCGACCAAATCCGTTAAATAATTTCCGCGTGATGACAAATAAACATACATCTAAACTTTCGCATATTACATTTGTATATTGGCTTTACACTTACACCAAATATATCAAAATTAGTTCAATTACTAGCAAATGTGAAATAACTCAATTTGATGGAGTGTTTGCGAATTTTGGCCAAAGTCAACAACTCTCAGAATTAATACGCCAATTTCTGAAATTAGTAAATATTTACATTACCGGCCGATTCAATAGAATTCTGATTGATATAACGCTGGAGCTTTTCATGGATAAAATCGTAATTGAAATCCCAAAACGTACTCAGCATAATTAGCCCGCGGTTTCAACTGGGTAAACATTCGCATTAGGATGTCGGCAATGTCCGTTTCAGGCCCATAAACTATTGCAATGCAAAAAATCACGTTGGTCTGTCACTTACAGTTGCTGCGTGAAAGGACAAATCAAAAGCACACTTTCGCATTTATAATATGATCCCGTACAGTAGAGTTTTTTTAGTGGGAGGACTAACTCTTCTGCGAGTGTCCGTCTGGGTTGTTACCACCGCTTTGCTCGTGAAGTCTGCCACCAAGCAGTAGTGTGCAAGCATTACTGTGTTCCGGTTTGATGAGCAGAGTATCCAGTGAAATTACTGGGCTTATGAGACTTAATACCTAATGTCTCAGGGTAACGAGCGCACTGCAGTGCCGCGCAGGCCTTTCTGTTTCAAAGTTCTGGGTGGCACTGCAATTGTTATGGGCCGGCGTTATGCTTACCATCAGGCAAACGACCAGCTCGTCTCGTTACCAAATAACATAAAAAAAAAGTAGTGACAGATGACTTATAATTTTTTTTTAATACTATTTGTTAATGAAACCAGCTGGTAGTTTGCCCGATGTTAAGCATAACACCGGCCCATAACAATCGCAGTACAACTCAGCATTTTGAAACACAAAGGTCTGCGCGGCACTGCATCTTTATCCGTACTATAATAAATGCGAAAATGTGTTTTTTTGGTTTGTTCTAGTTTCACGCAGCAACGGCGCAATGGATCAACGTGATTTTTTGCATAGATATAGTTTATGGATCGTAGAGTAGTATACTTTTTATACCGTAAAATGCACTTTAACTGTGGGGTACTCCACGCGAATAAAACCGCGGACAGAAGCTAGTTTATTAAAACCGCGGGCAGAAGCTAGTTTATACTAGCTTCGTCTTTCAAATTGTAGCATTATATATGTTCAGGTCAATTTTGATCCATTGCGAGTACTGTAACTATTGAAACAAACATAAGTATCTTAAACAGATTTTATTACACAGTAAATAATTTCACAAACACGTCTTACATACATTACCAGTTCAATAAATGAAACAAGTGGTATTGATGTGTTTAATAATTCACTTAGGCATCTCTTAGTAGAGGTATACCTAATGACATCCCGAAAAACAAAACACTTCCCTACGTGTGTGGAAACTGTTTGCATATTTCTTCTTACTTATCGTGCCTGTGGCCCCTCAAACGTAGCATCTAATATTCGCTGGCAGGGTTCCAACATCTTAGATACGATGCGTTAGCGTTACTACCGCCAAAACATTAATCAGAAAGAGCACCGCTCTTAGTAAATACAAAAATACATCTTTCATGCGGAACTAAAACAATTTAAAACCATACATGCACTCAGCACTGTACTAATTTGTAGAAGCAACTAATACCAACACGAGTTTGAAATAGCAAGCTGTTAAGCTACATGGAACTTAAACTCGAGCAAGCGCTCAGGTTCTAACATGAGCCGTAGCGTTAATCTCGGATAATTTAATCACACGTCGAGGACGCTCACGTCTTAGCCAGGGAACACTTGAGACGGAGCGCCTAAAATCAGCGAGTAAGATTTCCCTCACACGAGTGGTGCTTGAAAATTTCTGTGTATATAGTTCCATCTAGAGGGATGCATTGCTTAACTGAGTTCGGCCTATGGTTAGGTGAAAGCCCCAATCTGTGTGTTTTATTTTATTTATATGCATTCAATGATCATTACTTGATGATAATTACTTGTGAAGTAACGTTTCCTCTAACGACTTACATGTCGACCAAGTCGAAAATCAGGAAAATCTCTTTTTTGTGACTAGTGCTCAGCCTTCCGCCACTTACCCTCGAAGTTTTCTACAGAAATAAAATACTGAGGATTCGGACGAATCGCAACAAAGCTTCATAAAGCAGAATGAGGTCGCAGCCAGGTCATTCATCGAATAAAACCGTTCGGGTTCCGCTCCTCCAACGGTCGCACCTAACAATTAACGAGCGCAAGCATCAGATAGTTAAAACTTGAAGGCAACTAAGTTACAAGAGATAAGCGTTTTTTCTAACGAGTGCCAATTATTGAGACGTTTTACAAGTCGGCCTCCTCTTTCTGCTAATTGATATATCTGGCATTTATGAACTGATTTGAATAAATTTCTTTTGAATTAAAAATAACTGAGGTCGTACGTAGGATCATTTAACTTTCATGAGCGCTCTGCTGGAGTCTACGTAATTAAATAAATTTGAAAATGGATTTATATAAGTAATCTTAATAAATCTTATGACGCACGCAGAAATTATGCTATTTTGTTGTAGAATTTCTTTCAAAAATGGTTTCATTTATGGTTTGGTTTTCTATACTTGTCCAATAATGTAAAAACTCACCGGATGGCAATCAGTGACAGCAATAGTGATCCTACCGGTATCCAATGACATGATGCGAATTTAAATTTCTACCTATCTATGTCATTGGTTGGTAAACCATCAAACTTGTTTAAATTATTGGACAAACAAGAAAATCTCCACCATAATTGCAGATGAAACAACGCCGCCGGCACCTGCATCTGGATTTTAGAACATCCTGACACGGGACTCATCCTAGTTTCGCTTGTTATTGCGTCCCGTCTGCAATAATAAAATCTGAGTTTCAAACCGTTTCGAGAAATCAAATTAATTTTCCCTTGTTTCTTGCGCTGTGTACCAAACGTAATACGACACGCCGCTGGCACCTGCAGCTGGTTTTAGGTCACCCGGACGCGAGCGAGTACTCTTTGTTCTAGTTCCTGCTCCGCCTAATGCAGGTAGCCGCTTCGTCCCGAGCACAATAATTAAATGAACTAGTTTTAAACTGCTTCACAAAAAATAATTAAGTTTGCCCATCACTTTTAAGCAACGGCGGTGAAATTGAAAAAAGAATTATTTTATATTTAGAACAATTTCATTCTCTTTTATTCATATACTAAAACCGTGCTACTGTGAAAAGTTCTACATGCGAGCACAAAATTGTAGGCGTACCGTAGCAACTTCGTAGCTCCCGCTACGAATACTTCGTTTTCGTTTCGAATTTTAGCATTTTCAGCTCAATCGAAAGCTACAGCCTTCTCGCATTTGTAAAGTTACTGTATAAATTGTGAATGAGAATTTATGCCGAGAGTTTAGTAATAAGCCCCCGTTGAAAGCGAGGAGGGTAGGTAACTTTCAGTTTCATAGCTACCATCTAGTTACTTCGCAATACAAATACGCTGTTTGGTGCTTGTTGAATCATGTAGGTATTCTTTTCAGTCGCGGTAGGTTTAACGTTTTGTTGCTATTTAATTTGATTTTAAGTGATGATATGGTCGTCCGTCCATCATCATCATGATGATGATGGACGAAGGTAGTAGACATATTAAATCTAGAACGGAGATTGGCTATCAATTTTGCACATGTGAACACACGGAACGCGCTACGATTGTTAACTTGAGGGTGGTCATTATCTGGGCTTGCAATAAAACATGTCTTATCACCATGTTATTATTGCATCGCGATGTCTTCCTTTGCTGAAAGCTCAAAGTCATTGTAGGACTAAGTTATTTTTATATTTTCTTTACAATACAACTTCCTTGTCAATGTAGATATTTCGTTGGTTTCATATTCCTCTTCTTAAATACAAAATAAAAGAAATTATTATAAATGTGTGCGTGCGTGCGTGCGTTCGTGCGTCTGTGCGTGTATGTGTGTGTGTGTGTGTGTGTGCGTGTGTGTTTTTTTCCACGTATCTGCGTAATTGCTAAACCGGCGTTGATGAAATTTGGAATGTAGATAGTTTAGGTTCTAGAATAACACATAGGCTATAAAGATATATTATACCATGCTGGCGAAGCGGGCAGAAGCTAGTATAAAATATGTAAAAAAATATTTATAAAATACGTACGCAGTTTTCATACCTATCAACTCATAAAAACACGCCTACGTCAATGTTTATTTATTGTTTGGAGCACAAAACCTGTGTCATGAAACGAACACCATCCATTCCAATAACGTCAAGGTCCGATCTAACCGTCCAACTAAGTGGACAGCACGGATAGTCGGTTGGTAATAGAAGATCTATTTATGGTTGATATTCACCTCGTATTGCAAGCGGTTTGCTTCAACATTCAACCTTATGTTGAGACCTAAAGAATGGAATCCTTCGCCGGCATCTGTGTTTCTTTAAAGCTACAATCTGTTACGTTAAGTTGCAGGTAAAATTGCGGTCAAATGTCAATCTTTCTACGATATACAAAAAAGTAAATAGTAAGTTTTAGCTAGATAATGGCTTCGATTGTACTTGTACTGCTCACAAACTTAAATAATTATAGTAACACTAACCTTCGCACCTATAAAGGCAGACTCCAAGATGACTCAATGCAACTCGAGTCTATGGGTTTTGAGTATTTTTATCAAACTTCTATTGTACACGGGCTAACTCTGCCGCCAATTTTGCAAACTTTGATTGCTTTAAGATTAAAAATAAGGAAAGGCAGACTCGAAAGATAATAAGAAAATCAAAACCCGAGTAACACTGAGTAGATTTTCGCTGGAGTTTCATTTAAGCGTATGAAGGTAAGTCTGTTTCCAATTATTCAGAACAAGAGAAAAGTATGGTGCATATTTAAGGCCCGTCAAAATACGAATCTATGTAGGCTTGTTTTTAACCAATTAGAATTTAGCAGTCGTGAATTAAGTGGCAATTATTTTCCTGCTAAAAGAAATGAAAAATTAGTCAGGTTGATTATAGACAGGTTTAATTTGTCATCTTTCTGTAGTGTAGATATTAAAATTAGTTTAGTTTATGAATAACAGAATCTGAGTCAATATCTCTCAAAGCGCATTTATAGGTTTAACATTATACTTTTATGTTTTAGAGTGGGTTAATATATGAGAAGAATAAGAAATCTCCATTAGGATAATCTCTTTTGAGATAAAAGGCACTTGCCACATAATTTTAGCAATTTCGTTCAAATGGGCTTAAGTACAATATTAATACGCTGAACGTTTTGATCCTACCCGACTCAGTGGTCTCATAAATACGATAGTTATACCAAACCAGTGTTTACAGCTACGTGACTAACATTAAGGGTAGAGACCACCGTGCATAATGGGTCATAAATTGGTTAACTAAGCTTTTCTGCTCTCGTGAATTTATTCGGAAACTTTCGTTAATGCTATTGTGGGCGATGGCCTACTTAAATCCTCTCTGACCGTGTTACTGTATTAAGTACTACTGGTACTGTATTACGGCGGAAATTCCATAAATACGGTTAGGATAAGGTCACTTGTCTTTGACAAGATACTAAATTTCAGCTATAGTATCTTGTCTTTGACAATCTTTTCAAAACAACGTGTATGATATAATCCATACTAATTATGAATGCGAAAGTGTGTTTGTTGGTTTGTTCTTCTTTCGCGCAGCAATGAAGCTTTTTCTTTTTTTCATGCTATTTTTTTCATGCTATTTGGTAATGAAACTAGCTGTTCGTTTGCCTGATGGTAAGCATAACGCCGGCCTATAACAATTGCAGTGCCACTCAGAACTATGAAACACAAAGGCCTACGCGGCACTGCAGTGCGCTCGTTACCCTGAGACATTAGGTATAAGCATACGCTCAGTAATTTCACTGGCTACTCTGCTCATCAAACCGGAACACAGTAGTGCTTGCACATTACTGCTTGGCGGCACACTTCCAAAATAGACTGACACTCGCAGAAGAGTTAGTCCTACCACCTAGTAAAAAGTCACCCCGTGAACCATCAATAGGTATCAAACTCTCTTCGGCGAAGGTAACGAATTTTCTTTTATTACAAGACTCTTTCAGAATGTGAAAGTTTTCTTCCAATGGATATTTATGTAGGTCGCATTCAAAGAACTTGTAACTTTAGAAAGAACTTGTAGTTTTAATCTCCAACGGGTAAGCTTAAAAGTGATATCACAGAATACATAATAGTATAATATCACAAAATATAAGAACAAAGAACACTACTCCTAAGAGAGACAGAGAGGGACAGGGAGAGCTTAAACGGTCGTATTCGCTCTTTTTACGAAGTGGCACTTCTGTTTTTTCTTGTGGTATTACTTTTCCGGGATCTGTAAAAAGGCTTAGTGCTCCCTTGACAATAGAAGGATTTGAGAGGATTACTACTCAGTATGATTACTATAATTAGGTACTTACCCTTTTGTTATGTTTTTTCAGTAACACAATATTATGTTATGGAATAATAATAACTGTTATGGTCAGGAAAAATGTGAAATAGTAGAAGTATTATAATTTTTCGTTTACATAATATTATATATACGTTCGTTTATAATTATCATGTTTGTTTGTAACTAAACTTATCTGTTTGATTTTAACTTGTATTAATCCAAATGATATAATATTAGTATAATGCATTTTATATATATTATATATACCACTGACAAATGCGAAGCCTGACAAATAATAATTTAATTTTTTTTTAAATAATTTAAGGTACGCTATGTATTTTTCTCTGATCCCGAAGCAAGAATAATAACTAACAACAGTAAAAATATCTAGATACAAAATGATTGCTCGCTGAAACAAAATAATTAAAGTGCTCCTCTCATCGTTAGCAATTAACTACAAGTGAATCTCTCGCGATAGTAGTTTCTCAACGAAGAGTGACGGTTAGCGGTTACTTATCCTGACATCTACTTTTACTTCTGAGTTATAAGATCCAAACTAAAAAAAACCAGTAAATTAAAATGAATTCCACTATCCCCATTCCATCATCGGAGGAAAAGACGCACGGCGTTTCGTCACCCTTTTTTTTATGTTATTAGGTAACGAGACGATCTGGTCGTTTGCCTGATGGTAAGCTTGCACACTACTGCTTGGCGGCAGACTTCACGAGCAAAACGGTGGTAACAACCCAGACGGACACTCGCAGAAGAGTTAGTCCTCCCACTAACAAAATATTGGTTGACATACCTTCTATCCGCACCAAGCGTTTTGCTTCAACTTAATAAAATAATTTGTATTTATAAAAACACCGCACTAATCCATCTCTGAAAGGAAATAAATCTTTCATGAATGAACATAGAAGCGACACATTCAGAACTGTTTCAGCAGACATTAGGTATTCTCGTCGGTCCAGACTCGTGAATGGACGGCCTTGACTTTGATCAACAATTCCGTTTGCAAACAACATTCCGAACCGGAAACCGGCGTGCATGTGAGATAATGCGGTCTTGCGAAGAGTACGCACCGGATGTAACACAAGCAGCACACCGAACATTTGAAAGAGACGGCTTACGTAAAAATACTGATGATTGACTGAGATAGAAGCTATCTGTCGTGAACTTCAGATCTGTTGCTCGTAGGTATCTCCTATACATGAGTGTAAAAGGCTCGTAACAACAGAGATATACTCGTAACTAAACTAACATAACAGCCGAAGGCTTCTTTAACTGTACTGGAAAACATTCCCTGATGGGGATAATTGCTTTGTTCTAAACTATTTTGTTATAAACTCTCAATTAAATTAACATCATCATAAATTACACACATCGAAATAAATAAAGTCAAACTGTTAATCAATATTTTAACGAGTACTACGCTTTATACAGAGCATTATTTCATTAAGATTGCAAGAGTGTGCTGCAATTAACCTGCAACTTATAACAAATATAACATTAATTACTATTCTGCAAAGTTCCGAAGCCATTCATCAAAAACAACAAACATACAATTAAAGTATATTACACGGACTCCCAACATAACAATCCTTTTGTCACATTATGTGGTAATAAAAATTGGATTAGTTCCAACACAAGTCGATATCAAGCAGTATTCCGTCCAAGAATCACTGGAGTTCGTACGGATGAGTTCCAGGAAGTAATATTTGGGAGTTTTCAACATTATTCATGGCAACATGCCAAGTGCGCGCGTGTATAGGAAGGCGTTACGAATCCTATGTTATGTTCAGGCGATACGGCTTAGTAGTTAAGTTCGCATAAAATACAGCAGCACGCAAGGATATGACTGGATTCTACTTTTATAATCCTCGTAAACTAAGCGAACAAAATATTGTACAAACAACGAATACTAAAGATCCCTGACTTGTTTCTTTGTCTTAGTTTCATACAAACATATTATCGTGCTTTGCTGATCGTAGTACAATAAGTCATCGAGTGGTCATCGGACCTTGTTCCTGTTTCCCTAAATACAGAAAATCGTAACAAGGCGTCAGGGCCTATAAGCATGTGATCAGTGGATGCTATTTATTTAAAACATTCACAGAAATATTGAGGTCTCAAAAACGCATTCCAATAACGATTTGTTTGCGTCATGTTTTAGAACCATTCAATGCAATTCTATATAGCTTTGTGTTGTGCTATCAAATTGTCCGTCCACTAGTCCGTGCTCTCGCGATATATTGTCGATTGATACTATGGGTATTGTACACGATCATAAACGGAACCATATAGCAGCAAATATGGGACATGTTCAGAGCAGTTTTTCAATAACGTCCCGTTCGCGGCGTGTTCGAGGCCAGTTCAGTGTTGTTCAATTTATATGGCGTATTGTGCTATTTTCTGCTTGTTCAATCGCTTTCCATTTCGATGCTTTGTCGTTTATGAAAATAATTTTATTATCAATGCAATAGTGTTCAAGCACCCTTTGATTTATACTTGCAAAATACGGCATCTGCATTTTCTGCTATCGGCAGTTATCGTGGTGTATTATGGCAAAATCCCTTCTTCAAGTGGGAGGCCAATGTTCACTAGTGGATGCTTTCTAGATGATGATGATGATGATGATGAAGAATCATAGAAACTAATCCAAAGCGGAATAACATTTATCGAAATAGATACTACTTCTCAGCAGCTATACGCAATAACCAATACTACCATCTAGTCACTGTTTTGGCCTATAAATGTAAAATATACCTAGATACATATCAAAACGGCCATCACCACGTTTGCCCGGCCCTTGACGTCGAACAAAGCCGGACAAACAGACCAGGGCATTGATTAAAGCCTATTGTACCGCGGAATTGATGGGGCGGAGCATAAAGGGCACGCCGACGTTTCTAGGTTGACTAGAATGCCCCGGGAGAATACTCCTTTCAAACGGTGGCACTGTTAAAGCCTCATTACCAACCATCAGATACTACTTCAGATACAATAGTGTTGTGTCTTGCTCCGGATCTTTAGGAAACCATAAATTTACCGTGCGGGTTGTAAATAATTAGGAGACCACGGAAGACTATTATGTAGCTAGAAGATAAATTTTAAGGCGCTGTCCAAAGCAACACGTCCTGTTTTACGTCGCACAATGATCCGTTTCTGTACATACTACAAGTAAAAAAAAATACAGTATTATAATCAAGTGTTTCAAAAAAACGTAATCGAAAATATTATACCAAAACTTCCAAAACTTTTTTGTCTCAAAATGTTAAATATTTTGAGCCTATCATATTTATTGTAACCAAAAGAAAAGAAAAATCATCTGAACAGTTATGCAAATATATTTAAACTTAATTGTGTCGCTTTATCTTAATTAAAAACATTGCATTTTCAACCTTATTTATCTACACAAGGATTATACCTAAAGGTAGTTTCAAAGTTCTGAGTGGCACTGCTGAGAGTTTTTATGGACGGGCGTTATGCTTACCATTAGGCAAACGAATAGCTCGTTTCGTTATCACATAACATAAAAAAACATATATTGAGACAATAAATAATATTATCTACCACCACAGTGAACCCTACTGCATTCATTTTAAGGCTCCTTTGAAAAAGTAAAACCGATCTTTGTAAACTCATTGTGTCTATTACTTTAACAGCAACATCACGATACCAAAGAGAGACAGCCGCCCCCCACAGCGCTTGAGCGCTTTTGTACAGCGTTGCGCAGAGTTCCACCAACAGCGGGGGAAATTGAAGTGCTAATTGCTGGATAATAAGCGGAAACCAGTCTCTGTATAAAGCTGCTGTGAAAATAAACCGGGACTTAAATTCATTGTGGAATGAAAACAAACAGTATGCATCGTGCTTAGAATTAACTAAGAGATTAACGCAGCTTGTTAAATTTCATTACATTCAAATTCATTTAGCATTACCTTTCAGAGATGTTAAGCGTCTTAGCGGCGATGAATAAACTTAGTTTTTAAATCTTCAAAGTACATTTTCAGAAGCATACGAGACGTGACATTTTAATTTGTCGCCTTAAAGAAATATTTTCCTAGCCCAGAATTTGATATATAATGATCCACTTCCACAGTTTGCAATTACAGACCGCAAATGTTGTCATGTGCAGTGAGCTTAATGACGTGGAAAAGCTTTGGTAAAACGAAAATAGTTTAGCGTCTCAAAGGATTGCATCTCCTCTTTTAATAATAAAACAAGTTTCTACAAAGAAAAACGGGAGTTGGAAGTTCGACCTTACGGCGAGGCTACAACACTGCGGTGCGGCGACGTATCGCAAAAGCAAAGCCGCACCGCGATGCGCTACGATACGTTGACGCAGCGAAAAAAAATCATCGCAAACGGCGAAAACTCCTGACCTAGGTGCAGCACCACATCGGAAATTTTCACGATACGTTGTCGATGCGACGTCGTACATTTTTACGCTGCGACGTCGCACTGCAGTATTGTAGCCTCGTCGTTACACCCGTTTTCTAGTACGCAAATTAACAAAAATAATTACGTATCACTTCGTTAATTCACTGCTAGTATTGGAGTTGCTGAAAACCTTATATAACAGTTCTTAAACTCAAACATGAAATCTCCAATTAGAAGCCAATTACAACAGTTGTGGCTTTATAAGTACCTTTTCTGCTCATTAAATGTTTTTAACCGGCGTTGGTTAAATAGACATTATTAACCAATTATTCGAACGTTATGAGATCGAATTATCAAAGGTCGTAGAAAGGGTTGTTGTAAATATAAGACTAAGGAAAAATATTAACTTTTCTTCTATATTATGCTATATTCTTTTCTTGATGACTTCTATGGTAAAAACACTTTTTTTATTTTAGTTCATTATTGAGATCTAATCTCAGGATCTCTCTACAGGATCTAATCCTGTAAAAATTTAAGTTTGGTCGTGCACTCATACGGGAGGTACAGGCTAAAAATATCATTTGTTTTAGCCTTCATTGCCTTCCACCACCTCAAACAGCAATGTACAAGCAACAATACGTACAGCAAATGTGAAGGCAAATCGACACAATACGCTATGTATTTTTGGCAAAAAATCACGTCCAAAAATTGTTTTACATAAATATAAAGTGATTCCGATGTAATGGCGCGAGCCCATCGGCAGCGGGACTCGCAAACAGTTAAAGCATATGAATATTCAAAATGTTCTGGCAAGAGCCGCTTCAAAATGTCGGATTTCGGCGCGTAATGGATTTCACTGAATGGGTATTAATATTGGATTTTGCCGGAGATTAATTTGTAGTGTTCATTGAATAGAAACCTGTTGTGGTTTGGGTATATGGAGCGCCTCCACTACATGGTTTTATGAGCAACTAAACAACTTATCACTAGGTAAAGCTCCTGTTAGGCATAGATTAACAGAAAAGCTGTTATTTATAAAGTTTAATATCATCGTCACATCAGTAATTATGGAAAGCTTCTCGGAGCAGACTACTTACAAAGACAAGTATAATACTCAGTTTTTAAATTTCATTATAACGAACTTTGAGCCTGTAGCCTACTCATTTACCATTTAAAATTTCATGTAAACAACATAGGGCTCAAGATGATTATTAATTATACAGTATTTATATTTTACTTAAACCACAGAATACCGAAAACCGACGTTCAAAGATAGTGACTAGACTGTTTTTGGAAGTTTTAAAGTATACACTCTCTTTCGATAATTTTTGTCTAGCATGTCCAATGAAAAAGATATTTCAGTCACTAAATAAATACATGCCTCCCTGGAAGCTACCATTCTAACAAATTGATATAAAGTACACTTACTCGTAGTCTCGGAGAGGAGACACGAGAATGCACTTGCGCAAACTCAACATTCACAACTCTAAAGTAAACCTGAAGTTTTCTTGATAGCACCTGATATGACTCTCAACATTTACAACTCTAAAGTAAACCTGAAGTTTTCTTGATAGCACCTGATATGACTCTCAACATTTACAACCCTAAAGTAAACCTGAAGTTATCTTGATAGCACCTGATATGACTCTCAACATTTACAACTCTAAAGTAAACCTGAAGTTTTCTTGATAGCACCTGATATGACTCTCAACATTTACAACTCTAAAGTAAACCTGAAGTTATCTTGATAGCACCTGATATGACTCTCAACATTTACAACTCTAAAGTAAACCTGAAGTTTTCTTGATAGCACCTGATATGACTCTCAACATTTACAACTCTAAAGTAAACCTGAAGTTATCTTGATAGCACCTGATATGACTATCAGGCTGTAATGAATTAGGAAAGAAATACGATTCGAGCTACAGCCTACATTGCCTTATATAATACTAGCATCTGTATTAGAAGTTGGGTTCGGTACTCTCCATTGTGCAGTACGAATTAAATACCAAAACATACTAAACATTAAAAACTGTCATAGTCACACAAGAAATATGTTTTGACTCGTCCCGTTTCGAAAAATAATTTTAAATATTCACATCTGGTTTTTTTTTATCTTGTTTAAATACATATAATTAGCACCAAAATTCAACGTAGTTCATTGAACTGATGGACTATAAAACATAATAATAAATTGAGGTTTTATATACCTAATTCAAAAACCAAATTCTGTTTATCATTTTGAAACCAGTTTTATGCGAGAAAAATGTCACTACCCTATAAAGCTCAGAGCTTCACAGGACTGTTGTTGAACCAGGGGTAAAGTAGAAAAAGTGAACCATCTCTCAGGATAATCAAATGCTAAACAAAAGGCAAGTAAAGCGGCTAGCTGCAATATTGTCTAAAAGTCATGTTTTTAATAAAAGCCCGTCCAGATAACAAAGTTTAAAGCACCATTTCACGACCTCTTAATTGCTGTTGCAAAACACGTCGCCGCCATGGATGGAATTTGACAACTTAATTGGCTCGCTACCATAGTGATTGCCAATAAAAGTACGTTCGACAAAGAATATTTCAGGACCCTATTATCTGACATATAATAATATAAAAGAGTCTGGACTTCTGACTCAGTTTTTAAAGAACAATGAATTTGGAAAGAAAAGATATTTAAAAGATTGATGTAGTTTAAGGTTGCAGGTTGCATAAAGAATAGTATGACAATGGCTACGTTGTTTCTTTTTTCCTCTCGTTAGCTAATAGAGTTAGGTGCATGGTACCGAAATCCATTAGCACTAAAAGGTTTCTAATGAAATTGGGATTAATATTGACTAGAAGCAAAGACTATAAAGCCTAATCTGTGGCTAGAAGCAATGCGTCTCATATGTTCGAAATACATAAAAACTGTTTTCAAAGTTTACAATATTAAGACTTACGAGATCGCATTTTTTTTATTCTTCAACAATACACTATACTTTTTTATGTTCTTATATATGTCATTGGTTCTGAAGACTTCAGAACCACAAGTGTGCAACGCATGATTGGATACCCGATTGGATTGGAGCTTGTAAAAATGCAGGGCTTATACGAGTAAAGAGATATAACTAAAACGTATCCAGCTTTAACGAATCTCTGACACGGCGCAAATCATTTAATTCCAGTTAGTCAGAATGAAGCTTGCCATTCTCGCTAGCATAAACTACTGATTTACCAGGATAACGCCGTAATGGTCTGTATTAATACAGTTTATTGGCTGATCGAATTCATACACGACCGGTTTTTCTCGCTTACTTTTCCCTTTGAGCTTTAATTAATTTTTTACACTGCAACAAAAGAAGGAATGTTATGTTTTCAGGGTTCATGTATACAGTGTGTGAGTTTATTCCACCACAACTTCTAAATGCCTGAACCGATTTGGATGTATCTTTAGAATCCTTAGATCATCCCGGGTGACAATGACTAGAGCAATCGTGATTTTTTTTAAATTACACTTTTTTGTATTATAATGGTTATTATGAATATAACCTCAAATAAACAAGACAAAATATAATGATAGCAGATGGAATCTTGTGATAGATTTTTTGAAAATCCAACCACCAACACCGGTGTGTTCCGCTCATTTTCCGTTGTAGGTAACGAGTATTTACCACCTTCGACGTAATTTCGTCACTTATGATCATATCAGGTGAGATAGTGATTGCTCAAGGCATAATTGAATGCGGTACATACATACCTCTTCATTGGTAGTGATAAAATTGGCAACGCTCTTTAAATTTTCTTGGTTAGAGGAAACCATAGATCTTATTGAAATATGTTTTCTAAATATAGCATCGATAAACTGGTACACGTCTCGATGCTTTCCGCTTCAAGACGCCCGTCTCTCCTTTCACGAACCACTGCACAGAACTATACCTTCAATAGTGACTTATTTCCAATAACGGTATCTTTTTCACCGACAATTTTCACACTGGAAACAAGTATCGAGAGGAAATTGACTCTGCATTCCGCGCACTTGAAACTGATGGCTGGCGGCAAACGTTTTGATAAATTAAAACAATTTTCAATCGGGACCAATGTAAATTTATTCTTGGAATTAAGCTAGATACGAAAGTGCTGTTTTGAAGCACACCAAGCCATATTTCGATTGTCTTTGCTAATACAAAAGGGATTAAAGCTGGGTTATGTCAGGGGTTCTCCTCTGTCCCTAACAAAGTTTAACCCTACCTACTAAACTATTCTACTGACACACAAGAAGCCCAACGAATTTTCAATTAAGAAGAGTTGAGATATAATGGCCGTACTTACCGCTGTTTGCTTTCATGCTCAGTAAAGTGTAAACAATAATGTAAGTTAATTTGAACATAAATTAACCGGTCGGGAGGTTCATTCATTAGGAGGGAACGTGTTACAAATTTCGGCAGGAGGCGTGCTGAGACGTTACCTAATAATGTGCATAATATATGTTTGTACACTGAGGAAGTGAATATTTAATGGCTTGGAAATGATTTATTTTAAAAGTTGTCAATTCTATCCCTGAACGTAGGGTATAAAAATCATAGCAAATATGGAAGACAACAGAATTTACAGGCATAATTATTTTCATGTTATAAGGCGCTATTTGTTTTGTTAGTTGTTAAGACAGTGCCATTATGAAGGATGATATTTGGACAAACAACTTCCTTGATCATCTACCATAGTACCTAGACGATATTGGCGAAATTGTGGCGAACATTCCACAGAAGTCAGGAAATAAAGAGTTGACATAAAGAGTTGAAATAGACAGCGAAGAAAAGAGAGGGAATCAGCTTGTCAAGCATGATACGGAATGAACTAAATAGAGAGGCAGTAGAATGATAAATACAGCCTTTTTCAAACAAGCAACGGAAAGAAACATAAACATAATAACCCACAGACCAAAACAGACAGTAATGAACGACCAGAAATGGTCGTAAGCATTTCGAATTTCCGATTCCGTCAGAGAAGCCAGTACCGGCAGTATATTCAACCGAATGCCAAATGTGGTCAGTCGGCGTGAATAAGATTAATTGCACTACCCCTGGGGAGTAAATGTAGGTAAATTGTTTCGCTTCAGAAGCTTCAGCTGGGATTTGCGGTTCCCTAGTATCTAAATTCGGGGGATCCTTGGCTCGAATGTTGAAGATCAACCGTGATTAGCGTTAGAGTTAATTGTGGTCTCTTGATGTTGCTGAAGGCTCAGTCATTGGTGGTGAGAAACTGAAAAAGAGACCTCTAGACACTTGATATAGCATTGATTAAAAGAGAAATTACACAATGATATTTCGTCGCAGACCTAAATACATACAACCTGGGTAACCTGAACGATCATATCGTCAACTCGACAACCTCGACGACTCTGAAATCAGCTGAGGACGTGTAGACAAATGACATTCGATTGGAATCGATTCTAATTCTATAGTCGTTATGAATAAAATTTGTATGAAATTGAAACATGAAAGGTCATTTAATTTAATAGAAAACTAAACCATTTTTCTCTGGTCTTTACTGGGATTTCACCTGTTTTCTGTTAATCTTTTCAATAGATATCATAGGGAAACATATTATACATCTCTAGGCATTCTGCCTATTCTTAAGCCAGTTGCTATAAAATTACCTCACTCAAACGAATTTGAACCTCGTGTACACGAAGAAGCGATTAACATACTTTGTAAAAGTAATGACTTTATTCATCAACAGATTTCTGTAGATAACAGTTTTTACAGTTAATCATAACCGTTAAGTTGTTGTGGTTAGAGCTTGACGGTGTAGTAATTATACAGGAAGTATGAGTTCTAAGATATTAAGTATAACTTCATTAAATAACTAAGTATAACTTTAGTATTTTATAAACTGTTTTTTCTTAAACAGCAGAGTTTCTTTTATTAACTAGACTATTACAGTAAATATATCTTACTTATCTACAAAACTAGTTCGACAGTTTATAAATGTTGTAGTTCTTTAGATGTTCAGTTGGCAGCGTAGCCAGCATGCTGGCGGCACTGCCTTGTCGAGTGTCGTTAGTTCATTACCAATTGGTCTTACCAAATAAGTACAAGCGGCCACGCGCTTCAAATGAACCAGGCTTTTAGATAAAATTATTATAAAAATAATTATGTAACTCGTATATAGTTTAAAGAAACTAAAAAACACATTTCCACTTCCTGCCCTTGGTGACGAGGTTCTGATTATGGAGCCAGGAGATGGAAGTGTGTATTTGGTTTCTTTTAACTACATATAACTATTATTAAAGTTTTCTAAGTTTAAGGTTGTAACTTTAAGCTCAAGAGTCATCCCCTATTGATTAGATAAATTTCTCATGATGCACTCTATCATCCTACTTATATTATAAATGCGAAAGTGTGTTTGTTGGTTTGTGCTTCTTTCACGCAGTAACAGAGCAACGGATTGACGTGATTTTTGGCATAGATGTAGTTTAAAGACCGAAGAGTAACATAGGCTACATTTTATCCCGGAAAAATGCACGGGTCCTGTGGGAACGCGGGTGAAAACCGCGGGCAGAAGCTAGTCCTCTATTAATTAGATACATTTCTGATGATGCACTCGAAAGATAACGGAAGTCGGTTATTCGCTTCAAAAAAGAGCAGCTAAAAAAATTATTTCCAGCTGTTAAAACGTAAAACACTTCCAAATTCGAAGTGGAGTTTTATCACAGGAAATTGCGAAAATCCAACGGTGAAATCGGAAGCCCGTGGGCGGAACTGCAGAGTGAATGGTTAACTTTTCAAAATCGTTCCGTTGATTGAAACAGTAATCTCGTTACCACAGTCCACGATACTTGTATGGAAATCTTTAGAACCAAGGACTTTAGAGTATCGAATAATCCATACTATATCCATACTATAATATTATAAATGAGAAAGCGTATTTGTTGGTTTGTCCTTCTTTCACGCCGTAGCGTGAAACTTCGTTACGACGAAGCAACGGATCGACGTGATTTTTGGCATAGATATAGTTTATGGACCAGCGAGTAACATAGGCTACTTTTTATCCTGGAAAAATGCGCGGTTCCTGTGGGAACGCGGGTGAAAACTGCGGGCAGAAGTTAGTGTGACATAAAATTGACATTGACAGCTGTCAATAAAGTTTTATAATGTTGACAAGTTGATTTAATTTAACAGATCGGTTTGACCGTTCCTCTGGGAACGCGGGTGAAAACCGCGGGCAGAAGCTAGTTAATGATAATTAGGCATCTTAGGTGTAGATAAATGTATATATTATGCAATTATTACTTTCAACGCTCGAGTATCATCGATAAAAACAATAATTATTATCAGATATTAAATCTAGATTACATCATCAGTTGCTTTTGGACAAACTCGAAATGAAAGGTCAATGTCAAAGCCAGTCTATATAATACCAATTAAACAACAAAACTAGTAAGGTTTTAAGGATCAGTAAAAAAAAATGCTTAAGCGCACTGATATACACTGAAAAACATACATTACTCACCTAACTTTGCCATATTGCGAATACGGTATGAACCGAGAACGAAGAAGGAACTAGAGAAAGGTATTGGCTATCTCATTTTCATTCAATTTTAAATATTTTTACATACTCTTTAAATGATTAAATTTCCTTTCTTTTGGTTAAAAAAAAATATGATAGTTATCGTCTAAAATATTGAGCATTTTTAGAGAAAAGAATTTTTTCTTTCATTTGCATTCACGTGATTTATCTTACGTCCTGCTTCAGCAAACGTATGTGTCATCATAGCCTAAAATAAAACCTAGGCCAAAGTCTGTAGGTCTTTATCATGATTGCCTTACGATGAAAATTAACGGGAAAATAATGTGGAGTCATGAATTTTAAAGCTTTCTTAAAGAAAGAACCAAATGAGATTGAGAAAGATCATCGGTAAACAGCAAAAGCCTTTCAAAATCTATCTGAGTTTAATGGCTTCAATTTTACTAGGACTTGGAAATTTATTACCTTTATAAAATATAGATTATTATTGGTTAAAGATTCAATATTGGAGCGAAGATTAATCAAAAGCGATTTAGGGAACAGCGATTTATGTTCCTAAAGCTACTCTTCAGGAGCTATAAGCTTGTCATTTGTTTACCATCTGGATTGTGTCCCTTTTTATACAAAGGATAATTAAATGGAGGTTCCCACAGTGAGTGGATCATAAATGTAAAGTCACATTTTATGATTATCTCTCTGAAAATAATCTATCTATAATCAAATATCTATCTATGATATTAACCCCGAAACCATTGTACGTCAACCGTGATAAACATGGTGTATATACAATATACATATATACTCGTGCCTTCATTTCATAAAAAACGTTTTGCTTCTACGTTTATTATGCGACCAACGAAAGAGTATATCACTCCTGGCGTCAAGATATACACAAAATTGGCAATCAATTTAAAACAAAACTTTACATGTGGCTGTTTCAAAATTGTGGCTATTTGTTTCTATAGCATAGCCGAATATTTAAGTTGACATATTTGTTCATTATCTTATTTTCTTGTGAATTTGTTGACATTACCTTCATATTATGACTTTTTAACCGACTTCCAAAAAAGGAGGTTATCAATTCGGTCGGTAATTTGTTTTTATGTTTGTTACCTCAGATCTCCGTCATTTATAGACCGATTTGGAAAATTATTTTTTTTATTTGAAAGGATATACTTTCAGATTGGTCCCATAGAAATTTCATCAAAATCGGTTCAGTAGTTTGTCAGTGAAGTCGGTTCGTAGCTTTTTAAAGCAATTTTTAATATTTGCAAAGCTGCTTACAGGTTTGCAGGTTGAATGCTATGACATTTTTTAAACATTTTTGTTTTGAAATTTTGAAAAATAAAAACACTTATTTTCTCTTTTACTCTCCCTTATACGGAATCAGCTTGATCTAGTGCAAAAATGAAAACTTTCATCTCCGCATAATTCATACCTCCATTCGAGAAAGTATCTTGAAAGAATTTTAATATTAGGTACTCGCTTACATTCCTCTCTCGTTTACTTGATACATTGGACGTAAATTGCACATTTTCTTACATCGCATTTTCGCAACCGTTTCATAATTTTAAGAAATCACTTTAGGCGTGTAAGTAAGGGGATGGTATTTTTATTTTTGTTGAGATGAGTTGTTGAGCCATTTAGCATATTTCATTAACGTAGATTTGCATGTGCGTTGAACGGGCAATATTATTTTATTTTCGTTTTTTAACCACTTGGGAAAGATTCCTTACTTTTACGAAATAGTTCTAGCTACCACATAGCGATTACCCATCCAAGTACTGACTGCAACCAACGTTCCTTGGGGCTTTAATAAGCCATTTTTATGTATACCTAATCCTTTTGTAAAGACATAAGCTTGAAAATAGCGATGCGTTTGCTTTTAGTTGAACGTTATTTCGTAGTTTTTATTTAATGAAAAAAAAAGAGACGCCATAAAGATACAATAAATATTTTTACATAATTATTATGTCTTTAGATGATTAAATTTGCTTTCTTTTGGTAACAAAAAACATGATAGTAATTGTTTAAAATATTGAGCATTTCGAGAAATTTTTCGGGGTCTTTTTGCGATTTTTTTACAAGATTCTGAACCATTTCTTTAACATATTTTACAGATAAAGCTTCTCTACATACGCTTGGCTATAATACTGTACTTTTTCCTTTTTTTATGGTATTATGTATGGAAACGGACATTTGTGCGACGAAAAACTGGACGTTTTGTGCTTCAGAGAGAGCCTTAACTTTACAAGTCGAGACATGGTATGAACATTACACACGATTGATAAATGAATTTGTAGAGTCTATAAATAACTACGACTTGAAAGAAAACACGCTCGCGGTCTGTAATGTTTATCTAAAATTAAATGGCAACATTTTCTTATAGTTTTCCTTTCAACTCATTGAATAACTGCTGAAGCTCGACTTGGGTGGGTAGAAAAAGTTAATAGCTATTCAATCGTCTCCAGTGGCGCTTCCGAACGAATGAGTACGTGTGCGAATGAATGAGCCCAGCCAGCTGTGGAATCACTGTCGATTTTATCAAATGATGAACTAGGAAGTCTCTGTTTGTATGCAACGGCTGTTAGTAGCCGAGCGTTGGGGAGCTGTATGGGGAGAAGATGCAGATGATAAATGAACTGCTTGGTACGCATACAAACAACAAACAAACGCTCATACACTCATTTTCTAGATTTAGCTCGATTCTTATAACTTTTTATTTGCTGTGCTATCTATTTAGTCTTCTAGTCTAGACTTCACGGAGATTCACTTTCGCAGCGGTTTGTAAGTAAAATGGAAATACAATTCTGTAATAGTTTTTCTCTATCCTTTCCTCCTATTGGGAAGCAAGACGTGTGAACAGTTAATGGCTATTCAATAAGCTCCAATACAACCATTCCGTGCAAATAAGTAGACACGTGAGCGAATGAATGAGCTCGTCGATCCGTGCCGAATCACTGTCCATTTTAATCTAACGGTAGGCTACTTGAAAATAATATACCTACGCTTCTCGCAAATCAGAGATGAATTACTTTTTAAACAAATTCAAAGTGGAGAAGCTTTTCAATTCGACTAGTTTCAAAAAAAATTATATATTTGGGGTAAAATCAATTACTGAACAGTAATTGATTTAAACAGTGATTGATTTTATTTTTAGTGTAGCTTATATTTCCGACATTAATGAAGTGATTTGTCTTTTTTTGCAATTATGCCTACAGTGCATCAAGTTTATTCGCAGTATCTGAATCTTTGTACAACAAGTTTATCAGAAATAGCTGGATAATTTATGTACTTCTTTCTTCTTTCAGTACATACAACAGCTTTAATAAGCGCGGCACGGGGAAAAAGCTTTGCGAAGTATGAGAGGTGCAACGACACGCAGAACGTTTGTTTAATATACCACAAACGTAACATTTGTGATAAGATATCAGTGATAACAGATACAGTAAATGTATTTTGCCAAGTTAAATATTATATAACCAATGACACAACCACAGACCAGTAAACCTAGACGACACTTAATCCAAGTGTTGCATGAGAAAACAATCGTCAAATTTTGGCGGTGGATGAGGGAATACGGCGTATTGTGATTGGTCAATTTAAAACTCGTACATCAGACAAGTTAAGACGATGTGATTGGTTGGGCTGGGCGGCGTTAAGCAGTGATAATGCTTAACCTTGACGAGCAGGGGTGCCGGGCTAAGCGGAGTCTATAGGTTTAATACTCTGTGGACACACCAGACTAAAATATTAAATAAAATACATTCAGTACACAGACGTTTTAAAAGTATCAAAAACTCTGCGTACCACTTCGTAGTAACGACTTCTTTCCACCAAGAGTTCTATATCCCTGAAAATCCCGTTCAAATATTTACGCTACATTACATTACCGGAGGGCCATCGAGGGTTTTGACGAGGGCCTGTAAGGTCTGTATCTAATTTGAATGGCGCCCTTATCGGGGATCCTTGAAGTTCGGTGATTGATGAGAGACCTTGACACATTTGTTTGGGTGGGATATGAGTACTTAAAAGTACTTGAAAACGTTCGATACACACACTCATTAAGGTTGACGTGAATATATTGCTGTTAGTAATTAAACGTTTATGTTTCACATGTAATGAATACTCCCAAGCCGAGGAAAAGCAGGTGTGAAAGAGAGCGCTTTTAGCAATATAGCTACCTATTATAAATGATAATACAGCCCGACAATACTATACTACAAGAATACGAAAAAAAATAACATTTTAAACGGATTATTTTTATCAATCCCTCTAGTATAGAATATTATTATTATGTTAGTGGGAGGACTAACTCTTCTGCGAGTGTCCGTCTGGGTTGTTACCACCGCTTTGCTCGTGAAGTCTGCCGCCAAGCAGTAGTGTGCAAGCATTGCTGTGTTCCGGTTTGATGAGCAAAGTTTCCAGTGAAATTACTGGGCTTATGAGACCTAATACCTAATGTCTCAGGGTAACGAGCGCATTGCAGTGCCGCGCAGGCCTTTGTGTTGCAAAGTTCTGGGTGGAACTGCAATCGTTATGGGCCGGCGTTATGCTTACCATCAGGCAAATGACCAGCTCGTCTCGTTACTAAATAACATTAAAAAAAAAAAAAATTATAAATTATTTATCAATCCCACTAGTATATCCTACTAATATTATAAATGCGAAAATGTGTTTGTTGGTTTGTCCTTCTTTCACGCAGTAACGGAGCAACGGATCGACTTGATTTTTGGCATAGATATAGTTTATGGACCGGAGAGTAACATAGGCTACTTTTTATCCCGGTAAATTGTACGGTTCCTGTGGGAACGCGGGTGAAAACCGCGGGCAGAAGCTAGTAATATTATAAATGCGAAAGCGTGTTAGTCTGTTTGTTGGTTTGTCCTTCTTTCACGCAGCAACGGAGCAACGGATCGACGTGATTTTTGGCATAGATATAGTTTATGGACCGGAGAGTAACATAGGCTACTTTATATCCCGGAAAATGCACGGTTCCTGTGGGAATGCGGGTGAAAACCGCAGGCTGAAGCTAGATTACAATAAATCAAATTGTTAAACGTTGCTCAACCGCAGTGGGCCTACGTTAAAATATAATAAAAAGTCAAAGTATGGACAATAGATTTCACCCTAAATGGCCCTTGAAGCTACATTACCTATCCGAGTAATATACTTATGTAACCAGGAAACAAAAAACATCATATCAAGAATTTCGCAGTCAACATCGATTACTCCCATAGCCTAGTTGGTTAAGGCGTCTGTTCTAGATAACCAGAAGACGCAGGTTCGAATCCTGTTGGAAGCGAATTTTTTGTGATGTATTATATATTTGTGTAAACATCCGCTAGTGTCGGTTAACACTATAAAATATATTTCATATATTTATGTAGCCCAGCTTACCGTTGCGTTGCGAACACGTTACGATATCATTATTCCACGGATTATAAAGGTCACATCTAATGCAGGGGCCCTATTCACAATTACATTATTTTTGTCTCTTTCGTTTGTATTTTATTTAGACACGTATGTGACAGAGTATGTGACAAGTCGACGTATTGTACCGAATTGTCAATTGAGTCTCTGGTGTGGTTTTATAAAAATGTCCCACATAATCCCTCACGCAAGACGCTTTCTTCACGCGGCATTATTCTCGAGCGTATATAATATGGTATAAGTTAAGTTAAGTATAACGGAGGCAATATCAACCGGCCTGGATCTAAATAAATCTGTCAAGTGATAGTAGAACTCACGCGCTGAAGCTTCCATACTTCTATTATCGACAAAGAAAGCAATATAGAAAGACTAGCTTCTGCCCGCGGTTTTCACCCTCGTTCCAACAAGAACCGTGCATTTTTTCGGGATAAAACGTAGCCTATGTTACTCTCCGGTCCATAAACTATATCTATGCCAAAAATCACGTCGATCCGTTGCTCCGTTACTGCGTGAAAGAAGGACAAATCAACAAACACACTTTCGCATTTATATTAGTAGGAAGTAGGATTTGTTCTAATAACAGGTACTTACCTATTCATTCTATCGAATTAGCATCACGTTATAGCATTACAAACATTGTAAAAACCTTTTTTAGTAAAACAATGCTGATGAGTTCCCCTTAGTGCCCTTCTTCTCGATTGGTTGTTTTCTGGGAACGAACATAGAGTCATTTAACTTTCATGAGCCCTCTCTTGAGGCTCTTGTGAAAAACGAATTTTGAATTTGATTGTATTAAAATCCGCGTTGTTTCACGTTTCTTCCAAGGATAGCTTTCCACTGCTTCCTTAGTGTGAAATCTAAAAATACCGCGATCCTATTTTAGGATAAAGGCCCTTGACGGACAGGCAAACAAAAAAGTGATCCTATAAAGGTTTTTTATTCGGAACCCTTAGAAGAGATAAAACGAAAGTTCTTTTGGCTAGTTGGTCCCAACGCGACTTGTTTACGGCAACTCAGTTTGCTCACTGTATTTAGGATAAAAACGATAAGTGTAACGTTTTTATTATGAGAAAAAGTATTACTATATATTTCTCGGTACGTCGGGCCGCTTCACAAAGTTATTATTTGTACACTAGCTTCTTTGTACATTACTTATTCATGCGATCGATGCTGTGGAGGGTGAAATAATGACAAAATCGATAGGGTTGGTAATAAAGCTTTCATTACAATCATTTAGTAAGAACTGTGCAGTTTATTTGTACGTAATGTTTGAAGCTGAAAAATATCGTACTAATATAGATGCGAACGTTGAATGTTTGTTTGCTTTGTTTACTTCTACACTGGGAAACGAACACGTGTAATTATTTGAAATAATTTTTTTAGTACACCCTGCACTAGGATTTCCTGAGTTGCATGTGGCATCGACACACACAGATATACAACATAAACATCAAAGACCCTGGAACAACGTTTATGTTCACCACACAAAATTTGCTCCAGCCAGGAATCGAAACCGAGGCCACTCGGTTTGCAGGCAGGATTATTACCAACTTAGCTACGGAGCCATCAAACGCATATGCACGATGCAGACACCACTTTTTATCATGAAAAAAAATTATTCCCGTGGGATTTAATTTTTTAACCGCGGGATCAAAGGCCAAAGCCGCGGTTATAATCCGGGGCCTTCCCGGCTAACAAAATCGTGTTCGTTTTCAACTCCAAACCGATTAAGACTAGTGGTCGCTAAGCCTTCGGCTGGAAGGAATTGTCTAGATATTCGCTGGTTTTGATTTTAGAACGAACGTTATTAAAGAAACAAGTTGTTACAAAACGAAAACTAGCGAAAACTCTAGACTATTCCTTACAGCCGAAGACTAGTGACCGCTGGTTTTAATCGGTTTGAAATTGAAAACGAACACGATTTTGTTAGCCATTAAGGCAGCTGGTCTATCAAGTTTATCATAAAAAAGTGATAAGTATTATTTTTCCAAGGAATGGTAGCAACGCGTAGTAAGCAGTTTCAGTAGTCGTAAAAATAAAAACTGTATGAAATACACTAAGGGGCAACCATAAAGGTGTTCCCGTAAACGCGTCGTTCGGTAAAAAAAACCTTTCAGCTTTTCCTACGTTTAATGATTCGTTGAACAACCGAGTGAATACGAATTCGTGTAGGGTTACCATACTTATTTTTAATGTTATTTGGTATCGACACGAGCTGGTCGTTTGCCTGACGGTAAGCATAACGCCGGCCCATACCAATTGCAGTGCCACCCAGAGCTTTGAAACACAAAGGCCTGCGCGGCACTGCAGTGCGCTCGTTACCCTGAGACATTAGGTATTAAGTATCATAAGCCCAGTAATTTCACTGGCTACTCAGCTTATCAAAACGGAACGCAGTAATGCTTGCACATTACTGCTTGGCGGCAGGCTTCACGAGCAAAGCTGTGGTAACAACCCAGGCGGACTCGTCTCGACATTCAGTTAAATTAAATTACTCAAGTATTTTTACGTCTGGTAAGAATAGGTATTTTATGAGCAAACGTGCAAGTTTTAAACTTCATTTTAGCTTTGCATCAAGCGAGATGCAGGCAAACGCGAGCAAGAAAAAGTTTGAAAAACAAAGTAATCAGTCTATGGAAAAAAATTTAGAGACCTCTAGTTTTTTTATGTAACATCCGTCATACGGATTTAGTTCGTATAAAATTTAAAAGAGCGAGGCACCGTCCTAGAAAAAGTGGTACCAGCATGTTCCCCCCATATGTGTGGAGGCACAAAGTCACACAAGAAAACCCTCCCCTGTCCGCCCCAGTTGTACTCTACAACTGGGTTAGAAGGCGCGCTCAATTGAAACTTTATTCCACATCACAATGGAGCCTACAACTTTACAAGGCAAATATATATGCTGCTTTAATGAGGCTTACCCTAAACATACTAAGGTTTACTTAAAACATACCGAGGTTTACTTATGACATACCGAGGTTTACTTAAGACGTGCTGAGGTTTACGAACGCTTGATGAGGTTCGCCCTTCCGATGATTACTCCTATAACTTATCTGAAGTTAAAGATTGATTCCCCGAAACGAGATGTAAAATATGACAATAGAATAACCATTGCTTTTAAAAAAGTGGGAATCGACTTAGACGATCATATCGCGATGTAAGAAATTTCATCCCTCATTTTTCCACCCTGAGGAGCAACCCCTGAGCGAATGACCTTCAGCATCTGATTCCTCGTTTGAGAGACGGCTGCCTATTGACGTCTGACCTCGCGCACGCCCCTCTGCCGAAAATTCGCATCGATTTTTTAATGATAGGTTCAAAAAAAAAGAAATCTTTTCAAAAATTTGAAACGTAACTTATAAAGATAAATCCGTTGGTGTAAACCAAACTTTATAACAAGCTTTACTTCATATGGAGCTGCAATGAATCAGTGTTTTTTTCCAATGTCAGTAGTTCTTTAGAAGGTGATTTTTAATGCAATAATTACTATAAGAAATATTTTAAACGTGCAGTATGTAGCGAAAATGTTGGAGATTGACAGTTTATTTTTTTAATTTATTTAACGTCCCTGTAATAACGATGATAGCTTCTAAACCTCAGGGTTGAAATGGTTTTGCGATGCATTTCCTAAAGGATTCACCTTAAAAAACCACCCTAGCCCTACTGATGCGTGTAACTGGTCGATGGGCGTATTTGTTTACAGAACAGAATTACTCCGACCAAAGTACGCCAGCGTGCTGATGTGTGATTGAAATAGATGCCAGTTGCCCTAGCCTGTCGTTAGCTTCCTGTATAGCTTTGATTCAGCTTTAGTTCCCATTACATAGGTTTAGCGTTATAGCGTACATTTGCAATCTTCGTGAGAAATTAAATATAGGTTAAACACTAACCAGTCAAAAATTAAAAAAAAATCTAGATCAGTGCAGTTGAGATTTAACAATTGTCGAACAATACCTTTCATAAACTTTACCTTATCACAGTATTTATATCACTTTAGACTCCAACATATACCTATCGTGATAAGGACTAAGAAAATAGTAAGTACCGAATAATAAACATAAATAGGTTATGTTGTCTTAGAAACCTTCCGAAACTAATCCACTTACGCGATGGCGCTCGTAAAACTCATTAATGTTTTCTTATACATACATATATCTCCATTTCGTTGAAAATTAAGGTCATTGATTAACCCTACAATCGGCCTCCACCTACATGAACCCTCCGAATGTTCTAAGCAAAGACCGAGTACTTTAATAATTCGGTATATACATTGTTGATATATGTAAAAATATTATTTCTATGGCTATGTGTGTGCTTTATTTGATAAGTTAGTATAATAAATAATAATAAATAAAATAAACGCTTACACTCATACCCCCGCACTAGGATTCCCTGTGTCGCAGGTGGCATGGACACACACAGATACACATCACAAACATCCAAGACCCGAGAACAAATTTTATGTTTACCACAAAATCTGCCCCGGCCGGGAATCGAACCCGGGACCCCTCGCTTTGCAGGCAGGGTTACTACCAACTTAGCTACGGAGTATTATTTGATATTTCACACTGTATTCTAAGTTATATCAATAAAGCCTGGATGATTTAATTAATAGATACATTTTCCTCGAAGAGAATATAAGTTATAGAATAATTGAATACTAAAGACCAAAGATTTATAAAGACAAGACACCGCGATGCCACTCCAAAGATCGAGATCTTTGCTAAACTAAGTTAATATCGAAAAAAAAATTGCTTTAAAAAAGCGACGAACCGACTTCAGTGAGAACTACTGAGCCGATTTTAATGAAATTTATATGGGACCAATCTGAAAGTATATCCTTTCAAATAAAAAAAGAATTTTCCATATCAGTTTATAAATGACAGAGATATGAGGTAACAAACACAAAAAAAAAATACCCACCGAATTGATAACCTTCTCCTTTTTTGGAAGTCGGTTAATAAGGTAATAATGCATGTTTAAAAATTTCAGCTTTTTATGATTATGATTGATCATAGCGGTAACATAATTGTATGCCGAAGAAATACCGTTAAATCTCCGTAGTGTTTGGTCCTCGCTTCCAGAAGGAAGCGTCTACTGGAATAATTAAGGAGGCATCGTAATTAAACTTCTCAGATGGAGGCAGGATCGCAAATTGTGCGTAAACAAATTAACGGCAAGCATCTGTTTCAGTTTTCGCCAAAAATTCCTATGCTCAACGAACCTACTGTTTTTGGGGCGATGGTAATTTTGAAAGGGAAACGTAAAGTGTTTGTGACCGTGAAATGAAGACTTCAATGATGTAATTAGACTGTCACTCCTATGGCTATGACAGACGACAATATGCGATAACTTGATGCGTTTGCAAAGGTATGATAGCGATGCTGATGCGATTTAGCATCGAAATTGAGGAACGCATTCAAAAAAAATATTATTAAAGTCTGCTTGTCAAACCTAGACAAATGGCTTCAGAATCAAGCTTTTATTACACTAGTAAAAAAAACGACAACATAGCAATTATAATCTCAAGAAATTTACTGGCAACTTTCTTTGTTTTATAATTTAAAAAAGTTGCCAGTAAACTGTCGACAAATCTGGCTGCACGTGACGTGACAGGGCCAACGGGACTGTTTAAATCCGATTACGGGCCAGTGAACGCGCGCACGTGCCGAGTGGCGAAGACATGCACCCTTCGACGGTACATTACACGTACCAATGTTTACGTACATTTAAAACAGTGTTTACGTACCAATGATATTGGAAGAAGCCGCCTTTACTCTATCTAGACTATTCTAGACGAGAAGAGTCAATCGCCTGAAACTAAAGCTATTGCTATATACTATTTCGTTTCCTCTTGATAGGCTAGTTTTTGAGTCTGATTTTAAGTGACATTTCGACGTGGTCGAAGCTGGAGAGATGCTGCAGGTACACATCGATACGGGCTTCGTGCCCGATTTTCATGCTAGCTGAGCATCACAAACTTTTCCTTCACTACAATCTTACTATAGGAATCAAATCCTCAGCCTACAGATCGCCCATATTCATTAAATCTCAATAAGATAATCTATGCTTTGAACTGGTCTGTCAACGTCTCGTTGACGGAAGCTGTTATGCGTGAAAACGAGACAAAACACTTTCTAGTAATTAAGTAAGTTATGGAACGTTTATGAATAAGGGCTCTAAAGGCTATCTCTGCGCCAACGTCACTGCTTTTTACTTTTAGATTACTTCAATAGATGCCCAAACAGCGTATATTTTTAGGCGTAGGCGAGTTGATATAACTCGATCATTGAAAGATGTCTTCCACGTAAAGAAAACACTCGTTTTACAAAGTACCATCTCAAGATCTTCATCAAGCTTGATAAATAAACTGCTGTCTTTCATCCCGTCTCGTTTGGAATAACAAATTCGCCGACGACAAAAGCGTTACCGCTCTTATATTTCAAATTTAAAATCACCCTAGAAATATGCACAGAATTTTTGGAGGACGATAAATAAGTTTAAAATTACAGAGCGAGGAGTGAGCGAGGCAAGACCGTAAATCCCTGAGGAAAGCCGTCCAGCTTATGTCTGAATAGGCTAGTTGTGCTGGTGCTACACCTCAAGCTTACGCTGATAGACATGACACTGCATGACTACAAATTAGACACGGGTTCTGGAGTATACAACTTTATGTGAGAGAACCTACGCTATTGGTGTTTTGGGGTGTAATTACTCAAAAGTACATAGTTGCATAAGGACTCTTGCAGAAGAGTAAACCCTATTAACTTATGCCTATTATACGAGTAGCTGTAACTAATGGTACACAGAATCCAAGAAATGCCATTAGTGCATATTTTTTAATAATTTGCGACACCACTATAACTCGACATGAACGCAATTGTAGCCCCAGCATTCAAGTATAACAGATAACAGTGGAAACAATTAAACAGACCCAGCGCTCCTTGCCTTATGAATAACTGATGTAGATGAAATGAAACTGCAGCCCTGAAAGTTTGAAAGACGCCACTAAGGTCCAGTACATCAGACGAGAGAAACTATATTGCTTGAAGTGACCAATAACTTTCAGTTATAGTTTCGAGCAAGGCCATGTTCATTAAACTCTACAAGGTCAAGAGAGGGCACTTATACAGATGACCATTACTCTGCAGCAAAAGTTAATCTTAACGTACATATATATGAGAGCAAAACGCTTACGAACCCCTTAATACACGAAATACATCATCCATAAAGCACCTGTACAGCTCATTCCGAACCGCGATCCTAATCCCTTGATATTATGCAAATGGGATGAACGGAACCCTCGTTAGTCTCATTACATTAATCTCCAAGATAGAACTCATAGACATATAGAGGTACCTACATAACGTAAGGTAAGGACAATATATTGTATGTTTTCAAAAGACGTGATGGTAGTCCGTCACGAAGTTACCCACTTGGGTTAGTAATGTTAGTATGTTTGTTGCCTACTATAGCTAACCCATATAAAAAGAAAAAAACGCTTGTCTCGTCCGATGCTTCTGTACAATGGAAGCCTCTATACTATTGCATATTCGTCCGGGCGGAACCAGTTTAAGGTGAATCATCTAACAAATAGGTACATCGCACGGGGAATCAGACGCTGAAGGTCATTCGCTCAGGGATGCGCCTTAACGGTTTAAAGGATATGCAGAAAATTGAACTGCAAGCTTTACGAGACTTTTCATGTCGGGCTTTGAGCAGATATTCCGGAAAAAAAAATGGTAGCGTTCGGCTCCGACGCCCTCAGAAGGAATTGCTTTCAATTTTAATATAGCCCACCAACTTTCATTCGAGAGGATAAAATAACACAAACACAAAGTGCATCGAAGCGATACAAGTAGACCAAATAAAGTGTATAGTATGGAGGCAGGCGGACGCACGGAGATTAGATTGTATCCGCTTTCCGATGCTAATGAAATTAGGACTGAAGACTGCCACGTTTGTTTCGCCAACAGGGCTTTTGAACTTTGGTCAAAGACCTCTCTGTAAGTTTCGGGTATCTTCTATTGGAAAAAGTCTCATGACATCCATCTACGTGAGAAACAATCCTGAAGCAGTTTCCAGGACGTTACCCTTGGCACGAGTATCAGCATCGAATACATTAAACTTTCTGGAAGACTAGAATTTACTTAGAATTTTAAACTTACTTAATTTACTTAGTATTCATTCGTAATAAAAGCTATTTTACTATTTCAATGAAATACAGACGTTATTGTATGTTTCATCTAGAACTTTTTCTAGACAAATTATTGCGATGCGATATGACACTATCGCGGAAAGCTTACAAGTCAAAATATAGAAAGTTTATTTCAACATGAGGGTAATACTTCGATAATTTTGTCGCTTCACCCCTAATCGTGGCACAAGTGATGATTGCGCTGTCGACACATGCGAGGGTTTGGGTACTTAAGCACTATGGCAAATGAATGTTTCTGACAGTAATTATAGAGAAAGGTTCATTCCTGGTTGGTACCTACATTTATAGCGGTACTCATTAACCTCCATGAAATCTCCTTTGGGAGTCATGAGTATACATCATTTTAGATTTACCTACACCGCATTACGGTTTACGCGAAACGTTAAGAATCTTCAAGATGTTTTATATATTCATTCACTACGGGTGTATTTCACAGAAACTGAGAATAATCAATATTGTTTACTAAAAACAAACAGACCAACAAATAAATAAAAGTCAAACCAGCTTTTGATGTCAAGGAGTTTCACAGTTTTTGATCGACATATGCAATTCCTCCGAAGTCCAATACGACAGATATCGGCAGTTCCACCTAGCTCGTCGACCAAGTTAGCATAGCAATAGTACATTACAAGGTTAACCTTTAACTCGCCTCCGGTATGTCATATAAAAAAAAACTAAAAAACACGCTTCCTCATGGCTACATTAACAGAACTTCGACACCAAGTGCAATATATTGGACTCGTCAAAACGAATCACATGAGCCCAAGCTCAAGCGGTTTACTTGTCGCCACTGAGGAGATCCACTACCCTGACTCCATCATCACATCAGCTCCAATAATACCAAAATATTGTATTGACATCCAAACTACAAATGCAGGTTTATTGGTAATACGATACATTCCTTGCAAGGGGTTAAAATAGAACTTTGGCAACGTCTCATATTTCTCAGACACAAATTAGGGCTGGCGCCGCGGCTTCTTCGGTTGAGCGACTCAAGCGGCGCAAATATGCCAACCTCGTGAGCGGTTAGATACTTGAGCCATTTGGTTTTGAAAAATGGGATCCACCGGGGCTTGGAGCTCATAATATTTTCAAATGTTTGTCAGAGCGTTTCATTGATGCGACGCGTAACCATAATGCTGGTATTTATCTGGTTGAACGAGCATGCTGGGTACGCTTCCAACTGGTAGTGAGCTAGAACATTTGGTTTATTGTTCTGATACTGTTTTATAGCTAGGTTAGATGTAGTGTTTATGTTTATATTAGCTAGTTAATGAAGGCTGTTATTAACTTACTAGAGAAGCTAATAAAAGCATGTGAACTCACCTGTCTGTCCATACGCGAATATGCACGCATTGTACCCCTCGAAGGCATTGTCGAGGATGTCCCGGCCGAGGCATTCGAACACTGTCTTCTGGGAAGCGAAATGCGGCAGCTCCGGGTCCAGAGAATAGAAACAGTGGTCGAACGCAAACGTCTTTGGTTGTTTTCTGCTGACAAAGAAAAAACAGGCCGTGAGAATAACTTTTATCATTTCAAATATATAACGTGCTTTGGTCCACGAGTAAAGCACCAGATAATAGTACTAATACAATGATAGGTGTTGGCCACTTTTTTAATGGACTCTAGATCCAGTTACATTATCAATTTTTTCCCAAGAACTTTCTTTTGTTGAAGTTGTTAGTGCGAGGACTAACTCTTCTGCGAGTGTCCGTCTGGGTTGTTACCACCGCTTTGCTCGTGAAGTCTGCCGCCAAGCAATTGTGTGCAAGCATTACTGTGTTCCGGTTTGATGAGCAGAGTATCCAGTCAAATTACTGGGCTTATGAGACTTAATACCTAATGTCTCAGGGTAACGAGCGCACTGCAGTGCCGCGCAGGCCTTTGTGTTTCAAAGTTCTGGGTGGCACTGCAATTGTTATGGGCCGGCGTTATGCTTACCATCAGGCAAACGACCAGCTCGGCTCGTTACCAAATAACATTAAAAAAAAAGATGTCGAATAAACATTATTTTTTCACACATCACATCATGAACATAATTCTGGCGAAACATTCTGAAGTGGCAACAAGTAGGAGTAAGGGTGCTTTGTACAAGTCTGCCGTGCTTGACACGCACCGTGACCCGGAAAGCATTTTCACGGATCGTTAACGACGTCAGTCTTAAAGGCAGAATTAAAATAGACACCTGCCAATTCAGCAAAGGTTAACATTGAATCACTTAAGACAAGGGCTGATGGAATTTATTTTTATCCGAAAAAAATATATGAACCTTTCAATAAGCAATCTGATTGCAATAATAAAATAACGTCTGTGACTAACTTTCAAGAGCAACTGGCGAAAAACATCGATATTTTTACATTAAGGGTGATCTAAAAGACGTTCTACCACTATTATATTGCTTATGACAACGTTTACTTTCTCCAAAATCTCAAGCTCATTGTACCATCGATTACGAGTCGGCGATCGCACAACTACTGACCCATCATCGATACATGAATTCGATTGTGTAATTTTTTTTTTTTATGTTATTTGGTAACGAGACGAGCTGGTCGTTTGCCTGATGGTAAGCATAACGCCGGCCCATAACAATTGCAGTGCCATCCAGAACTTTGAAACACAAAGGCCTGCGCGGCACTGCAGTGCGCTCGTTACCCTGAGACATTAGGTATTAAGTCTCATAAGCCCAGTAATTTCACTGGCTACTCTGCTCATCAAACCGTAACACAATAATGCTTGCACAGTATTGCTTGGCGGCAGACTTCACGAGCAAAGCGGTGGTAACAACCCAGACGGACACTCGCAGAAGAGTTAGTCCTCCCACTAACAAATAATAATGCTGTAAGCTCTGAGACATATCTGTTCATGTCTTAGTAAAACATAATGTAAATGAACGACTCTACAGCAATTTGAAATGCCCAGACTACCTAAGAAAATCTAATCTGGAAATGGAATTATTAACATGAGTTCATCCACCCCTCCCGCCATCCAGATACTAAACTCGAGCCAAGTAAGATAGTGATGCCATGAATGGATTTATGGATTTAATTACTCATTTTGGCACTGTTTCTCAGCAAAACAAACCCTATAGAGGTGAACGACTTTCTTCAACAGATCGTTCAACAGAAACAACATGGAAAAGAGCAAACCAATAAAAGTTTCAGGCTGCGTCCCCTATCAGAGATTTATACGGTCGGATGTTTCGTGTTAGAAAACTCTGCCAGAACATTTCCACTTTCAACTACAATGGTATACAACAGAGGCTCTCAAATTTATTTTCAAGCTTATCGAATTTTTATGTGGTTTGTAGCTGTTGTCCTACGTCTTTCCTTGGGCTCTAAAGTCTGCCAAATAGAAACTAATGGCAATTAGAGGTAGCGGCCAAGCCTATGTATCTTAAATAGTTACTTTCAGATTGTTTTTATTTGTGATTTATAATAGTATTTGTGATCATTCATTTGCAAGTATTTGCTGAGAACCTAAATAAAATTGAAGTGTTTTTTTTATGTTATTAGGTAACGAGACGAGCTGGTCGTTTGCATGATGGTAAGCATAACGCCGGCCCATAACGATTGCAGTGCCACCCAGAACTTTGAAACACAAAGGCCTGCGCGGCACTGCAGTGCGCTCGTTACACGTCCTGAGACATTAGATACTAAGTCTCATAAGCCCAGTAATTTCACTGGAAACTCTGCTCATCAAACCGGAACACAGTAATGCTTGCACACTACTGCTTGGCGACAGACTTCACGAGCAAAGCGGTGGTAACAACCCAGACGGACACTCGCAGAAGAGTTAGTCCTCCCACTAACATAGGACTATATTATTGGCATAACACTGAAATACAAGTACAGTTAGAATCACCCAAGGTATAAAGTCGATAACTTTATACTCCTGGGTGGTATGGCACTCAAAACAGCATTCATATTTAAACTCAATGTGTTTCTGAAGCTTGCCAGTTAATTATGTAACAGCCACCCAAAGCAGAGATTCATATCTTAGTCCAAACTCAGCGGTACTTTTAAGGTGTGTGGTGTGGTATTAATATTGTTTATGTCTGTTTTTGGCAACTGACGGCAATGACCTGAGACGCATGACATCATCCTTTCTAGCTGATTCATATATTCACTACAAGGGCCTCTTTAGATCTTCATTAGTGGATTGGGATCAAGGTTCTTTCAAACAAAGAGAGGGTTTATATTAAGAGGAATTAAACCATGAGTTAACCACATTTGTTAGGTGAAGAAGGTCGGTTAGGAAAGAACTTACAACGTTCGTCTCACAGCGGAAACGCAACATCGTTTTTGAAATAGTTTTAGATAATAGACGACGTAAATTGCGCTCTATCCTTGTCTGTTTCTCGTCTCTGGTAGACTAAGGCTAAGATTCAGAGACGAATCTAAGGCTGAGATTCAAAGACGAATCTAAGTGTGGAATCGCGCTTCCATACGTCAAAATTCTATACAGTTTTGACATATGGAAGCCAAAGTCTACGCTTAGAATCGTCTCTGAATCTTAGCCTAAGCGTGGACTTTGGCTTCCTGGTCAAAACTGTATAGATTTTTGACATAAGTATATACAAGCGTGAGTCAACGCTTAGATTAGTTTTTGAATCTTAGTCTGAGATGTACAGTAGACTAAGATGATGTTTCTTACTAAAATATAGCAATATTAACAGCCGAACCGTTATCGCAAACAAGAAATATTACTTTCGTGATCAGAGTTCAGAATACTTCAAACGTTACCTAAAGTTTTTACGCATTTCTGATTATACTCTCGCGTAGTACTTGATCTTTACAGGCGTCTAACCGTCTATTAATATTTCAAACAGTACAGAAAGTCGTAAACAAATAACATTTTCTTATAGCTTCACATCCTCCGGGTTGTGTGTATGAGAGACGCGCCAAGTCATAAAAGTGCGCGAAGTCTCATAGTCTCAGCGGGCAGTTCACATTCACACACTTTATGATACAAGTCTTCTTTGAAGTTTACTGCTAAGTTAAGTTTGTTAGGACACCGATAAACACCAGTAGCATGATGATATGTGGGGAAATAAAGTCCGTCAAGCCGTTTGTGAACCTCACTAGTCTCTATTAAAAATATAATGATTGTTATATAGCTTATGAATAATCCTACCGCAGATGTATCGTGAACGACGGAATTTCTTTATGATAACATCTATTCGACGAAAAATATCTGAGTAGGTATTTATATGAAAACTAGCTGCGGCTCGCGATTTCCCCCACGCGGAGTTATTGGATTTCATGGGTTTTATTTTTTTGCGCGGAACCCTAATTCTTATTCCTAAATAAAAGTAGCCTAAGTTACGCATGATAGCATCAGATATCTGCCAGTGAAAGTCCCATCAAAATCAGTCCAGCCGGTTTGGAGATTACCCGGAACAAACAGACAGACAGACAAAAATTTTAAAAATTGTGTTTTTGTTGTAGGTACCGTATATACTTCCATATGCGTTTAGTAAAAAGCTGTTACTTTGATATTACAAACAGACACTTAAATTTTATTTATTTGTATAGATAAGCTTAGTAAGGTGGTATCTCATTGTATTAAAAAAACAATTATATTATAGCACAAACGAGACAATTCAGTTTACTAATTTATATGAGAAGCGGCGCGAGTACGGATCTTTTCGATAAATAAAATTCGATAAAATTGACAGTTAAAATCGATAAAGTGGGTTTTATTCGATAAAATTGACAGTTAAAATCGATAAAGGGGGTTTTATCGCTTTTAACTGTCACTTTTATCGAATTTTATTTATCGAAAAGATCCGTACTCGCGCCGCTGTACAAACAGGAACCAAGTTATGCTATAGCATGTATATTTGTTCGCGGATGAGTAATCAAAGTTTACAGGAAATCTAAGATTGTTGCTAATCAAATCGAACAAGCAATCTTTAAATATACCTAATATATTTCCATGGTTATTGGCCTGTTGGAAATTATCGACCTCTCAAGGTCTAATCTTCAGGAAAACGAGCAGTATGTATTCAGTCGCATGGTATACTATGTCTATTATTCATCACCATGTGATTTTTGTGAGGCTTATAATATTTTTACTTTACAATAAAAAGGTCCTCTTGCCAATCTCGTCATGTACGAGATTCTATTGTAAACAAGATTACGTGTGCCATAGCATCGGCTTTTATATCCCTTTCCATTCGATTTTGCTACAAAAAACTGCGTACGAAGTTGGAATAAACATGGGAAGAACGTTTTCACCAATCTTATGTAAGAATTGCTTTTTTTTTTAGGATTCCAATATATTTTATGAATTTAACAATGTACATATTAATATTATTATAGTTTTTATTTAAATATCTTATCAAGTCGTTTACGTGAACATGTGGAATCCTATTAATCCTACTAATATTATAAATGCGAAAGTGTGTTTGTTGAGTTGTTGGTTTGTCCTTCTTTCACGCAGTAACGGAGCAACGGATCGACGTGATTTTTGGCATAGATATATTATTATATAGTTTATGGACCAGAGAATAACATAGGCTACTTTTTATTCCGGAAAAATGCACGGTTCTTGTGGGAACGCGGGTGAAAACCGAGGGCAAAAGCTAGTTTGTCAATAAATCTGAGAACTAATTTATCGAAGCCTTTATTCAATAACTATAAATAAGCAGACATAGGTACTTGACGTTTATTAAAGTTTATCTATTCTGCATAACAATCGCTGAAGTTTTTAAATAGGAGCGTTCGTGATGGAATCCCATTACTATTATCAACCCTATGAGTAACCTCACTTACGTCATCAGGTGGAAAGTCAGAACAGGGGCCTTACCTGCTAGCATAATTGTGTTCATTTTCAACTGCAAACCGATTAAACCAGCGGTGGCTAGATCTTCGGCTGGAAGGAATTAGCTAGAATTTTCGCTGGATTTCATTTTAGAACAAAACGAAAACTAGCGAACACTCTAGACAATTCCTTCCAGCCGAAGACTAGTGACCGCTGGTTTTAATCGGTTTCGAATTGAAAACGAACACGATTTTGTTAGCCGGTAAGGCAGATGCAGGAACACCTCGTTACTTTCACGATATGATATATTTATGCTATGCGTTCGTAACACGTAGACGGTTTTCTGATGGAAACATCTGCATCACTGGTAAGTTGGCGATTCGTTAAGATTCTTTTAAAACCTTTTTTTATAGCGAAATCAGAAATACTGCTGATGCGCAGTTCCACATATCTGTGTGACAGAGCTTCGCTCGGTGTTTTTCGAATTACTTTTTTTTTGTGTAAAATTGAGTTTGTACAAGAAATACAACTATAAACTTAAAAAGCAAAAACTTATCTAAATACAAAATTTCATCCGTTTATATATTTATTTATTTATCTCAGATTCACAGCTTTACTTATAAACAAAAATTGCTTGTTTAAAGTTAGGATTTTGCATGTACACGAAACAATCTTTCGTATATAGTTTTCGTCTTAGTAAAACATGCAACTATAATTGTAAAACCTTGATACTATTTATAAAACTATAGCGCTTCAGCAAACATACAATGCCATTTTAAAAGTTATGCGATTATGAACTCCACTAGGCTCGAGGTCAAAGCCCTACCTATAGTAACTGCGCCAATCCCCTAAAGTGGTGCCAGAAGAGCACGAAATGGTAATTCAAATTCAATTTACACCAATTTTACTTATTGGCTTAACATAGGAATTCAGTATAATCCAAGTTGGAAATGCAATCATTCTGAAAGGCTGCAAAGCTATTCCATTGAATTCAGCCGCCAAATCCTATCATTTGGCTGGACGTAACCGATTGCATTCCAATAAAGAACTACTCAACACAAACTGGTTCTTTTTCAAACAAACTGTGTTCGTATCAACTACCGCAATATCACGGAATGTGTAGAAGTGTGTCACGTAGGTTGCGGCAGGAGTACGCCGGAAGGCTTCGCGATATTTACTGGGGGAAGATCGCTGGCCGCAAGCCAGCTACTTATTCATAATGTCGACAGGGGGTGGAGCGCAAAGGCATCGTCCGTCGACACTCCGCGATCAAATCACCACACAAAGAACTTTCCCAGGGTTTATTACATCGACTTTGAAATACAAGCAGCAAGTTTTAACGGTTTCAGAGTTTCAACGCGAGTTTACGCTCACTGTTGTTTGACAGTGGTAGTAATAAACCAGAATAGCAGAGGGGAGAGTAATAAAGTAAAACATTGAACGTTTGTGTTCCAATGAGTCAAAGACCTACCGTGTTACCACAAAATACTTTGAGACGTCTTTTTCGCTAGACAGTGTCGAAAGATAAACGTCTAAAATGATTAAAAATGTCACAAAAAAGAATGGCGTTAGGCAACGGTTAGCCACTAACTTAAATCAAGATTTGTGGTAGCTCATATTTAAACACGCGACTAAGGCATGTTATGGAGTTAACCGTTATTTAACAAAGGTTTAGGGTGTGTTTAATTTTTTTGTAGTAAGACCGCTAGACTTTTAAAAATAACAACCTAATGTAGTAGGGAAAATTTTAGAGATGGATTTTATTAGTGTAGGTATACAGTAGATAAATACAAGTACCAGCGACTATGCAATTTTTTAATTATTGAATTTACAGATTTCGGTGCTTAGTACATACTGCATAGCTACCTATAATAGTATATGCGATGCGACGCTGAAATGTCTAATACACTTCAGACAGAACGAAGGCCAAAGAAATGAACGCAAACTATAACACCTAACAAGTGCATTTCATAATAGTTGCTTCAAGTGAAGAAGTTTAAAATATTCACTAAACAGATACACCTACCTACCTGTAAGTAGAGTTTGAACAACATAATACTGTTCTACAAGATAACGACGTCGTTCAGTGTATATTACAAACTGTAAAGCCAACCTTTCAGAGCGCACTTCTACATCAATTTACTAAATGTAGACGATGGAAAAACGATACTATGCTCGAAACAGTACAAAAAAAGGTTCGATTCAAAATATAGAAACCAGCTGTAAATAATCACAGAATAATGATGTGGCGAACTGTTGGAAACATTAATTTACCTATTAATTTTTATCTGTGTGATGCTATGCATTAGTTTTTTATTTTGTTATATAATATGTGGTTTCTCTCTTCTTTCTCAATACAGTGACGGTGCGAACGTGTTTTGTTTTATTCCAATAAGGACCAAGTTCCTAAAGTTTTTCTTTCTCGTTCACGAATGGTAAAGCACTGGTAATGAAAATGACCGCACCAATCAAGTTATGTGCGGATTATTCACACTCTAAAACGGTGAAGGAAAACATCGTGAGGAAACCCGCATGTTCAAGTACCACAAAATTCGAGGACATGTGACATCAACCAAGCCACACTTGGCCCACGTGGTGGATTATGGCCCATATCTCTCTAAGAGAAGGCCGGTATGCCAGCAGTGGGGGCGTAAGAGGCTGGTAATGTAATGAAAATGATAGACAAATTAGGCTATGCCATTATGTAAGTTTTAAGATCGCTTCACTGCTTCTTCTACAGCTATTTTGGCTTGTTAAAGTTAAAGCTATTACTTTATGTTCAAGGAACAGCTTGGGCAGCATCATAGTTTAATTACTTTTAAAGCCTCCATAGGTACTTATACTCGTAGCATCAGCACTGAGAACAAAGCATTTGTAATAGACGATTTTGCTGTTGCCAGAAGGATTATTCGAACGTAATGTGACAAGTTGACAACATATCTTTATAGGAATTCTATGTGGTCCAAATATGTCAGTGTCACGAAATAACGTTGTTTACCAAACAAATTGGCGAAATATTATATACATTAACGAGATTTGTTATAATGACAATGAAATGGTAAAAGGAAATATTGCGTAACTGAAGAAGATAATACATTCAGTCAAAAAAAGTATCGGGAATGGATGATTTGTTTATGGTACCAAATTCTATTTTTTTTTTTGTTGCTAGATTGGCACAACTGTTTTCAATTTTGGCGCGGAGTTGCGTTGCATCTGTTATTTAGATTGACAGTGCTCTTTTTAGTTAGATCATGTCTACTGTGTATTGCGAATTTCATAATGGACAAAAACATCGAACAAAAATTTTGCATCGCCAATGGAATTTCATGTTCGGAGACCCTGAAAATGTTACAGAAGGTTTACGGTGAATCGACTTTATCAAAAACACGTGCTTATGAGCAACGGATAGACGTGATTTTTAGCATAGATATTATTTATGGACCGGAGAGTAACAAAGGCTCCTTTTTATGCACGGTTCTTACGGGAACGCGGGTGAAACCGCGGGCAGAAGCTAGTAATATCAAATTTCTTGAAATAAATCGTAAAATAACGAAACAGCTCATTGTTTATTGTACATATCAAATGGGATTAATTAATTCAAATGGCCGAGATAAAATCTTTTAGTGTACCATCAAATTTATTGGCACCAAGTCTACGTGCCACACTAGACTAAGACAAAGGAGAATGGGAAGGCTGTTCCGTTACATTCACTCAGTCAATCTTTTGTCTAGACTCTAGACTATAAAATACACTTTATAAATTATAAAAAAAACTTTCAACAAAACATACCTTCTAACAACGTCATTTTTGAGGACAAACCAACTGGACTCCAATAATTTAAAACTGGTTTCGTAACTAGTTTCGGTAAAAATCAAATCACTTTAGGCACTTTCGGTATTTTATAGTACCATTGTTTTTCTATGGGCGCTAGTGACAATATCAATCATCAATAAACTGTTGTTAATTTTCGTATGCTCTTCATCAGTGATCATTTTGCGACGAAACTGTTGTCATATTTATCACAAACTTTTATTTAACTTGTAATGTTTGTATGTATGTACGTTTTTTTAGGTCCAATTTGAATTAAAAGTAGCTGCTGCCCGCGGTTTCACCCGCTCGGAGATATTAGATTTCATGGTTTTTATTTTTTTGAGCGGTACCCTAATTCTTTTTCTAAAATAAAAGTTGAAAGTCCCGTCAAAATCGGCCCAGCCGTTTCGGAGATTACCCGGAACAAACAGACAGACAGAGAGACAAAATATTTAAAAATGCGTTTCCATGCCACATGCGACCTAGGTGACCTAGTGAAGGGATGTGGTTGTGCTGACGTTTGTTGTTGTAGTTTGGTGACTTGAGCTTTTTAATTTTAGTTTTAATTTTTGCTAGTAAATAAGCGAAAAGATCCTTTAAAAAAATCAGCAAAACAAAAGAATATCATTCGGATAAGAGGCCGGTTTTGCAGAAAGATATATAGGCTGGGAAAACAACGTAAACGTGATAAAGGATGACAGACAAAGCTGGAAAATTAGATTTATTGTTGAGAAGGTGGAACCGAGCGGACATACGAAACGTTATAACAACGACAACGTACAAAACAAATTGAATTCTCAAATTATATTCATAAAAAAAAGCTGATAAAAAGACATACAATTTTTATATTATCACATGTTTGTTATGTATTTGTTCTGTCCTAATTTTCTTTACTCCTTTTATGGACGCGTTTTATGATCGCCTAGTACAACCATTATTACAAAGTACGAAAATATCTGTAATTTGACTTTTTATAGAGATGATTTGAAATAAATCTCTGTAAAAATATAAATATTACATGGATAACTTGTTTTTTGAAGTGTCACACTACAGAAAATTAATAACTCAAAATGGGCGGCCTTATTGTTCTCTTGATCTCTTTCAGACAACCCAAAAGATAATTAAAAAAGGGAAAAAAATGAATCCGTATTCCCCTAAAATATTGTTAAACAAGATAGATGATAAACTAAAGATTTTTTGTTTTATGTTATTGGTAACGAGACGAGCTGGTCGTTTGCCTGATGGTAAGCATAACGCCGGCCCATAACAATTGCAGTGCCACTCAGAACTTTGAAACACAAAGGCCTGCGCGGCACTGCAGTGCGCTCGTTACCCTGAGACATTAGGTATTAAGTCTTATAAGCCCAGTAATTTCACTGGCTACTTTGCTCATCAAACCGGAACATAGTAATGCTTGCACATTACTGCTTGGCGGCATACTTCACGAGCAAAGCGGTGGTACTAACCCAGACGGACACTCGCAGAAGAGTTAGTCCTCCCACTAACAAGCAGAAGAGTTAGTCCTCCCACTAACAAAAGATGTCGGGAGGAAGTGAAATTATAATAAACCGTTATTCACCATTCGAATCGAAGAATGTCCTATCACAAAACTAGAATACCTATTCTGCAACTGGTGAATAAAACGGTAATATTTTATGGTTGCTCAGTTCACATTACAAGGAGTGATTCAGAGAAGAGAACAATAAAACCGTACGTGCTAGTGGCGGATCAACAACTTTACGATCTTATAAGCTCAGCGAATAGTCTGCATCTTGCAGAGATCGTCAAATGCTACGTATAGTATGATAGTTTGTAAACAAATAAGGAAGTATATTCAGTACATGTATCGTACAGTGTGTCTGGTAAATAATGAATGACCCTGTAGAATCTACAGTGTAGATAGAAGTAGGGGCGCCTCGGACGGATTCAGGAAAAGAAGGTGTACTATTTTAGAATGTGCATGAAATAAAACTTGTTTCTCAAAGATGCTTGTTTGTTGCTCTGTTTCGAATCAAATCAAACTTTTAATATATCGTAGACTAGCTTTTGCCCGCGGTTTTCACCCGCGTTCCCACAGGAACCGTGTAATTTTCCGGGATAAAAAGTAACCTATGTTACTCTCCGGTCCATAAACTATATCTATGCCAAAAATCACGTCGATCCGTTGCTCCGTTACTGCGTGAAAGAAGGACAAACCAACAAACCATCAAATCAACAAATACACTTTCGCATTTATAATATTAGTAGGATTTTTACCAGGTGGTAGGACTAACTATTCTACGAGTGTTCGTCTGGGTGGGTACTAAGGCTTTGCTCGTGTAGTCTACCGCCAAGCAGTAACGTGCAAGCATTACTGAGCTGCGGTTTGATGATCAAAGTACAGTCAGTGAAATTACTAGGCTTATTTGCAGTTCCACGCAGGCTTTTGTGTTTCATAGTTCTTAGTGGCACTGCAATTGTTATAGGCCGGTGTTATACTTACCATCAGTCAAATGACTAGCTCGTCTCGTTATCCAATAGTGAAAAATAAACCTCAAACTTTGACATTTATAACCGTACCATTTTACTCACCTAACTATTTTTTATTTATGTATTTGTTCGGATAGAACGAACGACTTCCCTATTGTAGGGTGGATAATGGATATATTCATTATTTACAATTCTGTTTGGTTTACTCAAAAAAATATCAGAGAAACCGTACTTTTTTCATCAACGAGTCCTTTATAAATTCTGCTTTCCATTAAATATTTCCAAGAAATCTTTTGCTTGTAGACGAAATTAAATAGCTATTCTAATATAAAAAATAACTAAATGTAAATAGTATTCTGGTAGCAGCCAATACTGTCACAAAAAAGTAATATGGATCGTGCTCCCTTCAAGATATTAAGCTGTCATTGGAGGAAGTTGTGCCCACATAATATCCCGCGATATTACGATTCGAAGATTATCATGTCTGTAGTCTAAGGGGCAGCTTAGACGCTCCAGCAAACGTACGTTTGCATGAGCGCCATAATAAATGCGGATAGGAAAAATTTGCTGATCGTCGTTATTTCCTTACCGAGATTTGAACGTAAAATAGCTCTGGAGCTTGCAGAGTATAATTAAAATAGCTCTGGACCTTGCAAAGTATAATTAAAATAGTACTGGTACTATTACTAGCCCTGGGGCTCGCACCCTTTTTTGGTTATTAAATTATTTGTTACAATTTCTTACATTATTAGGTTAACAAAAGTATACTCCGAAGGCCTAACTGTAGTCACATGCATACATTTTTTTATATATAAGTATGTATTTTTCTAAATTGGTTTGTTAAATCGTAGTTTAGGTATACAACTATAATATATTATATCATATTCAACGTAATCTCAGATATTATGAAAGCGAAACTTTTTTGTCAGTGTGAATCTTTGAAGATGGGTGCTAGTTTTCGGCAATCTCTTTATATACAATACATATAATACAATATACATACATATAATACAATAGAATACTAATATACGAAAGAACTTCTGCGAGTGTCCGTCTGGGTTGGTACCGCCGCTTTGCTCGTGAAGTCTGCCGACTGCCGCCAAGCACTAATGTCTCAGGGTAGCGAGCGCACTTGCAGTGCCGCACAGGTCATTGTGTTTCTAAGTTCTGTGTGACTGTAATTGCTATGGGCCAGCATTATGCTTACCATCAGGCAAACGACCAGCTCGTCTCGTCAACAAACCGAATAAAAAAGAGCTATGGAGATATGGAATATCTTTGGAGCCACTGGTCCAATTCCAAAAACCTTTCACTAATAGAAAGCTATATTTTCCCCGTGTTCTATATAGGCTACATTTTATCCTGGTTCTACACTGTTCTGGCTACTGTTCTGGTTCTTCATGCGAAGCCGCGCGTAAAAGTTAGTAGGTACGTAGGTTCAGCGACGCGACGGTGTAGTGTGCGGGAGCGCGGAACGTGCGGATACCCAGACCGGTTTATAAAGACCTTTGATCTATTTACATAACTGTTTTTCATAACTGGCTATGAAAGAAGAGATTGCCGCGAATAATCAAACTATCAATTGTTGCAATAGGAACAGACTACGTAAAAAAAAATTGCTTTAAAAATGCGACGAACCGACTTCAGTGACAAACTAATGAACCAATTTTGATCAAATTTCTATGGGACCAATCTGAAAGTATACCCTTTCAAATATTGTATTGTATTGTATTTATTCAGTAACAACATACATTGTGTTTGAATTGTTAATAAATAATCTAAAATAATGCCTAATAATTTATAAAACTAATGTTAAAATCTAATTACGTGTTATGTCCAAAATTAAATTAAGTCAATATAGTGATAATAAAATAAAATGAAAAAAGAATTTTCCAAATCAGTTTATAAATGACTGAGATATGAGGTAACAAATATGAAAAACAAAAATACCCGACGAATTGATAACCTCCTCCTTTTTTTTATGTTATTGGTAACGAGACGAGCTGGTCCTCCCACTAACTTTTTTGGAAGTCGGTTAACAATTCAATACCTCATTTACACTCCCTGCTTATCTAATATAATCCATGGTTATAATAGTGACCGCAAATCCACAACGAAATAACTAAAACGTGGCATCCTCATGATTATTAAAAAAATACCGCAAAAAGTTGCGTGAATAAAATACAATGGCCCACAAAATGGTCGAAATTGGCACTTTCTAATGATCAAGATCCGCGCCAGCGCTCGGTTGTCCTAAAATGGACACGTAATTCAGTCCCAACCTCTTTTTAAACCTTCTATGAGATGAAATTCGAATTTGGAGATTCCGTTTTTTAATGTTATTGGTAACGAGACGAGCTTGTCGTTTGCCTGATGGTAAGCATAACGCTGGCCCATAACAATTGCAGTGCCACCCAGAACTTTGAAAAACGAAGGCCTGCGCGGAACTGCAGTGCGCTCGGTACCCTGAGACATTAGGTATTAAGTCTCATAAGCCCAGTAATTTCACTGGATACTCTGCACATCAAACCGGAACACAGTAATGCTTGCACACTACTGCTTGGCAGCAGATTTCACGAGCAAAGCGGTGGTAACAACCCAGACGGACACTCGCAGAAGAGTTAGTCCTCCCACTAACAACCGGTTACGAGAATATGGGCTATTTAAAGCATAATGTAGCAAAATCACAAAAGTTTTTTGTTTCTATACTTCGCGGACCGTCCAATATTTTTTGAGATGTATTTTTTACGAGAACATCCCGCTAGGTTTAGTGTTTTTTTAACTTTTCTGCTGCCGATAGTCATGTTTTCTAGACCTTGAGGGACGTTGTTTCCTTACATTGCCGCACGAAAATCTACAATTTATTTGCTCGTAGCCTACTTTTCCCTGTGCACATTGGTTTGTTTGCGTGGAAACCTCAGTTTAGCCACAGAATAAGTAATAGTGCATTGTTTAGCTCCAGCGGAACACTTTCGCTTCTCAGTCTAGTTGAGGTGCGACCCACTTGCGGACACTACACTACTGTTATTGTTTACTTTCAGAGTAGGCTGGCAGTATGGTACGAGAAGAAGAAACTTTCGCTTTCCAAAGATTTATTTTAGGCTAATAGGAAGTGTTCTTGATTAACAGGTTCACTGACCCCACGAAACCGATGAAAATTAAGTGAAAAAATGATATTTTGATAGTACAAAACAGTAAGTAAGTTTAGTAAGCTAGTTCCTACTCGATAAAGCATGCGTAAGTAATTATTTTTTTACACATTATAGATTATTAGCGTTTGACCATACGATGTGGTCAAACATGGCGGACACGCTAAACCTAAATTAGGGCTGGCTCCCAAATGCAGCTGCCAAAAAACATCGATCGATGTGCTCAGCGGCTGCGTCGATATTTGACGACAGATTTTTAACTTGAGGGTAGCCCTAAAAATGCTGTATCGCCGTTCTTATTTAAGGCGCCGCTTCATGACCCGCCTAACGCAAAAATCCTAGAACGCAAAAATGGCCTAAAGGCTTTTTTGTTCATCGAAGAACAACAGGCATTACGGAAAAAGAAAGACAACGCCAGAGCCTTAGGTTGGCATTCTGAAAATTTTGAAATAAATTTGCAAAGAAAATTTCCGAAGACAAATTAGTGCGTGGTAATTTCCTAAAACGTGTTCCAGGAAATACGTGTTTTTGAAAATGCCTTACCAAATTGTGAAAAAAATGTTTGTTATTTAGAATCTCCATTACATATCCAAGGATTGTATGATAAGTGTTTTGTTGAATTTTACATTTATGAGAACACTGTGAACGGCCAAAGTCAAGGTAAAATTTGTCCAAAAAAAAGCTGATTTTTGAAGGCTTGTACTGAGTTGGAATCTCAAAATTTTACATTTTTGCTCCCACGGAATCCTAGATATAGAGCACATGATACCTATTTGCTCAAAACATCTAAATAAAAAATTATCAGGACACTATAATCGCATACGAGCGTTTGTATGGAAAGTATGGCATGAAGCAGCCTCTTAAATGTATTTATTTATTTATTTATTTATTCAATTGACCACACTATAACATAGTACGTTATATTAGGCATGTCATAATACATTATACATTGTCAGCAATTAATTTTCATCGTTCTAAATTATTACATTTACATTATTCAAATTCTTGTTAGTCTCTTATAGCAGATTAGAAATTGAACATTTCTACAGTCCAGCATTTCGTCATAAATTCATTTAATGAATAAAATGGATGTGTTTTGAAAAAAGCCTTAATTTTGGTTTTAAATTCTAGGATAGTTAATTTAGTTAAATCAAGAGGCAATTTATTATACATGTCAATTTTCAGACTTCGTCCTTGCTTATATGTTTTGTTTAGCCTAGTCATTGGTACCTGTAGCTTTTCTTTATTTCTCGTATTGTATTTATGTCCATCCATTCTCATAGTCAACTGATCTTTTTGAGAATGTATTTCCAAGAGAGACGTGTAAATAAATAGAGAAATAACTGTCATGATCTTATTTGATTTAAAAGAGTCCCTAGCTGATTGTCGCACATATAAACCGTTAATAATTCTAATTGACCTCTTTTGGCAGATCAGCACTCGTTCTATTTCAGATGCATTTCCCCATACCGTAATGGCGTAGCTTATGATCGAATGACAGTAAGCGTAATATACAGATATCAAAGTGTTTTTGTCAACAACTGGTTTGAGTTTAAACAATGCATAGTTGGCACTAGATAATTTTTTGCATACCCTATTTATATGATTTTCATGAGTTATTGTGTAGTCCAAATCATAACCTAAAAATGTTGTTTCTTTCACACTTAATAGATTTTTATCTTTTCTGACTTTATATTTAATAATTACATTTTTATCAGCGTTCAATATGATACCGTTACCTTCAAACCAAAGTTTTAGCTTTTCTATGATCTCTATTTCTTTATCTTTTACAAGTGCATCATTTCTATCTGTAATCCCTACATGAGTGTCATCGGCGAAAAGAGTAATAAGAGCCCAATCTGGCAAGCACTCCGCGAGATCATTTATATAAATCAAAAACAACAAGGGACCCAATATGGATCCTTGCGGAACTCCTATCGCACTGGTTTCTTTATTGGAGTATGTGTTATTGACTTTTACAACCTGATCTCTGTCATTAAGATAAGACTTCAACATGTTGTGCTCTCCATCCTTAAACCCGTAGTAAGATAGTTTAAGGAGTAAGACATCATGGCGGAGACAATCAAAAGCTTTGGATAAATCACAAAATATACTACAGCATTTCTGTGATTTATCCATAGAATCCAAAACGAAATCTATTACTTTGCGAATAGCCATTACAGTGGATTTTCCTTTTCGAAAGCCAAATTGAGCTTCGGTGAACAGTTGATTAGACTCAAAAAAATGAACAATTCTATTTTTAAGAGAAGTTTCCAAAACTTTTGATAAAATGGGCAATATGCACACTGGCCTGTAATTACCTACCTCTGCCAAGTCACCCTTTTTATGCAGCGGTCAGCGGTTTTATTTATTGTATGATACAAGTAGCTTCATCAAGAAATTTCCATCCTCCACATTGCGAACTCCAAGCATCCAGCTCCGCGAACAATAATAACTTGTGCAACTGAATCCCGCGTCTCCTAATGGGATAACTTTCCAGTAACATCTCGCATACAAATGCCAGTAAACCGTGAGAAAAAAATAAATTCCGCTCGAGACACCCCTGACAAGAAAACTTTGTGATCCAACTGTAAGTGTGTTCAATCAAAGTTTCGATGCTTCAGTGCCGGAATGACCTCTGAAAGAGCCCTAATTTTGGAAGTTGAGCAAATGGGGCAGCTTACTTCATCCTACCAGAGGGTCGTGATGAGTGTTGTGCCGTAAGATGAATTGGCATAAAAACAGGCCAAGTGCAAGTTCCACTTCCGCGTTTAGATTTTCCCAACCATTTCTTTTTATTTGATTTCAATTATACTATCTTTAATAAATTCATACATTTTAGAGTTATTTGAATTTTTGAATGCTAGTTGACAAAAAAAATAAGTGCATCTTCCACTTCGTAGTATTAAATTAAGCTTTGTGAAGCCGTACGTACCTACGTATCGTCTCGTAGCTTCTATTTACTATTATCTATTCTGTGCTTCGAGACAGAAACCCGTTCATTTAGCTCTATGAAAATGGTGCTTTTATTTATACTAATTTCTATCATCATGATTAATAAATAAACAAACAGGTAAAATAGTAGTGATCGCATGAGGATTCCGTTATTTTTTGTCACTTACCTTTGTTTTGTCATTTCATAATACATATAATCATATTATAAAATGACAAACCAAAGGTAAGTACAAGTTTATAGCTTATTATTATCTTTCATTCTGAATTTGAAGCCTTATTTGACTGGACTATTTCTATGTATTACGCCAACTTCGACATTTCTATATGTCAAACAGTTTTTAGCATAAAAAAACTCTTGACAGAGCGTCAGGTAGGCACAATAGTTGTACTGTAAATTATACTATAACACCAATTACGTTTTTACTACCTTCGTGACTTTATCGTTTAGGAGAAATGTATGTAGGCGAGCCATCGCAAAGACTAACAAGACTTAGTGATAGTCTTCCTCGGATTCGTCTACCCAAACATGTGGGTTTAATGTTCGTCAGTCCGCCGGCACTCGGTACCTCATCGCTTCATTACTGTTCTCCTAAAGAAAATTCTACGAAATCACTACATCCGGCAACTAGTGACGTAGCGCACGAGCAAAGTGTTTGTTAGCCACTTATAGCATAGAAGACGCGTGTGGCAAGGTAAACGCAGCACGGGGGTCGTGTTTACCACCATTATGAACCGAGGAGAGGGGAGGCGAGGCAATGATGTCACGAGGCGCCGTAGCGGCTCGGCGCGTTACAACTGAACTTGGATTGGAACGACACCGATTTGACGATTGCTGGAAATATGAGTCATCAATGAAGATTCTACGAAAGCAATTTTTGTTATGGCCGTACTATACTTGCGTTAGTGGGAGGACTAACTCTTCTGCGAGTGTCCGTCTGGGTTGTTACCACAGCTTTGCTCGTGAAGTCTGCCGCCAAGCAGTAGTGTGCAAGCATTACTGTCTTCCGGTTTGATGATCAGAGTATCCAGTGAAATTACTGGGCTTATGAGACTTAATACCTAATGTCCCAGGAGCGCACTGCAGTGCCGCGCAGGCCTTTGTGTTTCAAAGTTCTGGGTGGCAGTGCAATTGTTATGAGCCGGCGTTATGCTTACCATCAGGCAAACGACCGGCTCGTCTCGTTATCAAAAAAAGTAAAAAAAAAAACTGTAATAAACAGTAATATCGCTGATTCTTCAAACGTAAAAACTAATTACTGAGAACAATTTCCTCACGTTAACGATAATTTTTAAAGTCGTCAGTTTGCCCTTGGTGTTGCATCGTATCCATAAAATGACGTGCGTAATTTTATAATAATCGGTAGGTATTTAGCGCGAGATCCTGTTGATTTCTACTGTCTATATAAATATCGTAAATATTTACGTTTAATTTTCCGCTAAATTAATCCGCCGAGTGTTTTATCGCTGGACACCTCAAATGATAAACGACACAGAGAGGCACGCGACACGACGCAACACTAATTACAACCAGTTGACGCGACAAACTGTCACGGACGCGCCCAATGTTGTCTCTTCGTGAATTAAAGGGATAAATAGCTTGTGATGGAGAAATTACATTCATTTTCCGCTCCGTCGCGCTGGAGCGGATCGCGCGGATGGGAGTTTTATTGAGCGCCGTGTGTAAAAAATGGTAGGGAAATTGCTGGAAGAATTGGATTGGATGTTTTTCTTGTAGCTTTCTCTGATATCGAAAGAAAGCCTGCGCTTTTAACTGTAAAATTGCTGTATTAAAATTGTCTTACAGTTTTCTAAGGTCTATATCTCTTACCACAAAAGTTTTCTCTTTCGACGACAGCTGAATGATTCGAACATCCCGGATCAGCCTCAAAGCTATCGCATTCACCACCTCCCGGAATTCTTTATATAGAGTCGAAAACATCCGCTAAACTTATACGTACCTATAGTCACAGATTCAAAAGGCGGGAACGTAGGGCGACCTCCATAAATGCGAGGGCGAAGAAAGCTCGGTAATATCACCGCGATAGATATACTATCAGGCTGAAATATCATGTTAGTATGCGTCAAGAACGGGCCAGGCCCTCGACACAACGGCTTGGAATATATTGAAGAGCTCAGCGATGACATTGATGGCTTATCGTGACAACCCTACGAGTATTGAAAGTGGTAACTGGCTGAGCTTCAAATAACAATGTTTAGTATTATGTCTGCGATCATGCGCTTGAATTGAAACATGATAATGTAGCAGTAAGAAGACCCTAAAGAAAAACCGCAGCGTCAAGCCGTCGACAACGCAATTTAGGACTCTCTAGAGAGAAACTAAAACTTAGCTCAAGTTCAAAACCATCACCGAGCGAAAACAAATTTATGATGCAAAAGGAATTATGACGTAGGAAAATTAATTAAAACAAATACCGGCCGAAATGCCGTAAACAGGTCGCCGCAATACCTAACATTTTCACCAGCAGCCGCTGAAATTCCCGTGGACTTTGAATGTGTGAGTTAGGAATTTGACAAGGTGTGGGTTAGATATGCTGATGCGAGCGTGAAATGCGTGTATGTGTGTGTAAGAGTAAATTCTAAAGGAAATAGGATTACATTCCCGGTTTCAATTACTGTGCGTTTATATTTGGGTGTTTTAGAACTCCGTCAAAAAACACACGCTTACACACACTTACCTACACTTATACACAAATAGATATAAGATGAGCATTTATGTTAGATTTTGATCTTTTGTCTAATACATTATTGTCATATGAGTAATGGTTATGAGTTACGACTCATGTATGTTCCTTATGTCAATATGTACTATCGTATCATGTACTAAGCTATCTAAGCGATAATTTTTTTTGATTTAAAAATACTTACTTAATTGTTTTAAATTATAAAGTGCAGAGAATCTGTTATTGGCAATATGTACAAGCAAAAATGTTTTAGTTTATAGTGTTTAGCTAAGTGCTGATGATTCTGTGATTAATAAATTTAAAAAAAAATGTATGAAAATATAAGTTTTAACAAAATGCGCAACCGATCTAGACAGTCTTGAAGTAACTAACTTCTATATAGATCCATTCGCCATTTTAGACAGCTTCCATCTCAGTTCGTGGACCACCGCACCAATCGATCGAAGTTGATTGATTGGTGTGGTGGCTTTTTCAGACCAATGGATACCGATCGGTAAAATGGTCCATCGACCATCGCGAACCACCATCAATCGAGCAACGTCGATCGAGTACTACTCAGTATCGATTCTATTTACGGATCCCTATCTACAGCAGTAAATTAAACATTTGTAAGGTCCTGTAAGTTTCGTCCATTTAAAATACATTTCTTTCGCAGTTTAATGGATACGGTTGCTGATTTGACCAATTCTGTAGTTTTGAACGAACGTCATTATTAATGCAAAATTGTGATTGGTCGGTGGAACGAATTCCGTTTTGGTCGATTGACAACTGGAGAAGTGGGGATACTAATAGTGTTCGAAAAACAGTGGGAGTTATTGAAGAGATCCCTACACATTAAATGCCAAAACGGCGACAGGCGGAGCGAGTCGACTCGGCGTCGACTCAATCATTCTACCTTCGATTGATTGGTGTGGTAACAACTGAGGATCGACGTCGACTCATCCATACCATTTGTGGTGGCTTCCTTAGTCATAAGCAATTCGTATTCGTTTTCTCTTTCAAACGGAGGACTTGTGTTCCAGGCACACTATCACAATTAGAACAGTAAAGCAACCTCATAATGTTACAAAAATAAAAGGCAAAGGCTCCAGAAAATACAAACCAAAACGGATACTTCAACAAACCTAATCTCTCTAGATAGGCAATTATCACGTGCCGATATTCCTCGGGGAAAACACAATAAGGTGAAACGTTGCCTATTCGGGAAATAGCACCTTTTTCCCCCGACCTTTCTATGATATGGTCAATAACTGTATTAGCATTTTTATAAACGGTAACATTTAATGCGTATTGAATGTTATATTTTCCTTCGTGGAATGAAATAGAAATGCAGAGAATGTAAACGAAGCTTTGAACTTATTATAATTTTTTTATACTAATTGATAAAGAGTCAAGCTGGGCGTTTGCCTGTTGGTAAGCATAGCGCCGGCTCATAACAATTGCAGTGCCACTCAGAAGTTTGAAACAGGCCTGCGCGGCACTGCAGTGCGCTCGTTACCCTGAGACATTAGGTATTAAGTCTCATAAGCCCAGTAACTTCAATGGCTACTTTGCTAATTAAACCGGAACACAGTAATGCTTGCACATTACTGCTTGGTGGCAGACTTCACGAGGAAAGCGGTGGTTACAACTCAGATGGACACTCGCAGATGTGTTAGTCCTACCACCTGGTAACCCCATACCATTTTCTGTCTTAAGAAACGAATAGACAAGTCAAATACTTAGGAACTGTATTGTTATATTTTGAGGGCATGATTACAGCAGTACATAGAATGTTTAGTGTGACGTGGCTTTATTGTGTTTCTTTTTAAGTATATCTAGATTATGTGAATTGTAGGGGTCGGGCGAAAGCTAAAGCAGTCTCATTTTATTAAGTAAGTTTCATCTCTATTTACTAGACAAGATTTTAAAATTGAAAGCAGCTGAACAAAAAACAAGGAAATTTTCCAATGAGTCGAAGGACTGCGGCGTAACACAGACGTTTAGCGACACTGATAGCGATGTAAAAGTAATAGATAACACGCCGGCAATGAATAAACCAAGATAACGTCGTACTCGGCAGTGCTAACAAAGCTATTTTCATTTGTTTTTATATCAGACTACATAACCTAACTATTTAAAAACGAATGATTTATTGCGGTACTACTAGTACGGTACTACTAGTACGGTACTACTAGTACCGTACTAGTAGTACCGTACTGTAATAAATCAATCGTTTTTAGTTACTTACCTACTTTTAGTTATTAGTTACTTTAAAATTAAACGGACGACCAATTTTGTTTTTCTCAAATTTAAATTGAGCCGTCTTCGAATTGTATCCTGTCTAACGAAAAATATACGGGTCAATATGAGAACCGCACCCATTTTTTCGTCGATTAAAAAGAATTTTTCCACGACTCAAACCAGCTGAGATTTAAAAAATTGCAACTCGTATTATTGAACCAAATGGATAGTATTACTGATAAGTGATAATTACTATGAAATATTGCGATGTATTTTTACAGCAATCCCAAACATTCATTTCTCAGCTTTAATTAAACCTTTCTTGTTCAAAAATCTACAGACAATGTTTATAAATACTTGTTTTTTTTTCTGTATTAAAACGAAATAACCTAGCAAATAAAAGCAATTTTAGTACAAAATTTGCTCTTACCTATTTGTTTTAGTACAGGCACATAAGGAACTCGTAACTCAGGAACATAAAAGAATAATAACAATGTGGTAATAAAATAATGTATTAAATTAAAGTAAAATACAAAAATAAGCAGTTTATATTATTATGCTAATTGACATTGCTTGCCAAGATTTTACTCATATCAGTAACTTTTCAATTTAGTAATTAATTTTTTAAAATCAACAGACGGATTAATCGGAGGTCACCAGAATAGGGTTCGAAACTTTTTTTTATTTGAATCCTCTACTGTCGGTTTTTGCAACCCACACCCATCTCTAAAATTCCATTTTCAACTGTTTCCATCATAATAAAGTAATCAATTATCGCATGTACCGGAAGTTTTTTGCCTGATTAGGTATGTCACGTGTGTCTCCCAGTTTGTGTCCTGTGTCCTCCCATAATAGACTTTGTTTTGAATAATTAAAGTTTTCGTGAGTTTGTTTCACATTCAATTATAAACCGGAATGGGATCCCGGAGTTCAAACCCCGATGTGTTCAAAACTTGCGGTGGTAATATCAACAAAGTCAACGTGACAAGCAATCGTCAAGTAATAATTTATTTTGTACAGCTGCTGCCCGCGATTTTACCCGCGCGGAGATATTGGATTTCATGGGTTTTATTTTTTACGCGGAACCCTAATAATTTTTCTAGAAGAAAAGTAGCCTAAGTTACTCCTTATAACATCAGCTATGTGCCAGTGAAAGTCCCGTCAAAATCGGTCCAGCCGTTTCGGAAATTACCCGGAACAAACAGAAAGACAAAAATTTTAAAAATTGTGTTTTATTATAGATACCGTATATACTTTCATACGCATTTAGTAAAAAGGTGTTATTTTAATACTACAAACAGACACTTCAATTTTATTTAGTTGTATAGATGTTTGTTTCTTACGTGTAATTAGAAGTGCTAAATAAATACATATGTTTTATTTTCTGATTTGTAAAGCGTGCTGTTGATGTCGATAAGTTCAGTACAGTTGCTTTACCTGAAACAATAGTAAAAAAATATTAGTAACGGATATAATATGTAAAAATACTTACTAGACAAGATTTTAGGGACCATACTATAAATGGGTACTTATAAACAATAAAAAATGTTGACAATACCGAAACGAATAAAATTATAATTATTATTACATGATGCACAAGTTGACCATATATATCTGATAATTATACTGAAACAACGGTAAGAAACAAAGAGACGATTCAGAAAGTATTCATGAAACCACTCAAATAAAGGTCCACAGTCAGCATTGTCCACATTCATTGTATAAAGGAACAAAAGACGGCTCAACATAGGTAGCAGGGAAACCGCTTGTACCGACCTCGATGCAAGTTCAAATAATCTAGAAACAACCGCCAGAAGAATGAATAAACCGGTAAAATATGAATGAAAGTCGGCCGCTACGAGGTTTGCGTATATAAAAATAGATAATAGAAACTTTTTTTTTTTATCGAAAACCATATTATAGAGAGTGGATTCAATTAATTTAAAATCAATATTACTCAGTATTGATGCCTGTTGGTTAGGGTCAGAGTGTCATTTTTAAAGACCGTCTCCAACTTTAACTGATAGTAACTAGTATAGAATTCACAGTTTTTGAAATATAACTAGTATGGTCGATACTAGAATAAAATAGTACATACCTAGTTTAAGGGCAGTTCAGCCAAGACCTTTAGGCATTTAGCGCTACCTCAGTCCCCGCGAATTATACTACTTCCGTACTATAATAAAGGCGAAAGTGTATTTGTACGTTTGTTGGTTTGTCCTTCTTTCAGATAGCAACGGAGCAACGGATCCGGATTGGCAAAGATATAGTTTATGGACCGAGTAACATCATAGGCAATTTTTATCCCGAAAAAATGCACAATTCCTGTGGGGCGGGTGTAACCGCGGGCAGAAGCTAGTAATATTATATACTAGCTTAAAGGAACATGTACGGAACCCTAAAACCTACTACGCGGATTAAACTAGATTAGCCACACAAAGGCGAGTTTACAGCACCAGAACAAGATGACCCTTAATGAGTTAACAGGGTAAAATGGCGAGGAGCTGCGGTAGGACAATAGCTTGCACGAGTTATGGGCAAAGGGCAAAAGGTAAGATGGGAGATAAGATACGAATTACAGTATAGGTATAGTAGTGGTATTTCTGAGATAAAAATCATTTGTTCAAACTCGAAATTAAATAAGCGCTATGAATATAATTATCTAATATTAGCTATCGCCCGCGGTGTCACCCGCCTGGAGATTCCCATAGGAATAGTTAATATTTCTGGGGGGGAAAGTAGCCTATGTCACTCTCAGGCCCTTAAACTATCCCTATGCAAAAAAATCCGTTGCTCCGTAAAAGGACTAACCAACAAACTTATGCATTTACAATAGTATTAGTATTGGTAACAGCGAAATTTGCTCGGCTTTAATACTGCCCAATTTCAAAACATATCCGGTTTTATATAAAAGAAAATATCTCATCAGCGGCACGTGCCACGCATAAAACCATAAGTAGTACACAACATCTCGATATAAACGATAAAATCTCTACTACTGCTATCAATTCACCACCCCAAGCCACCCTTTGGTCTACTTTGCCTTTGGTATCTTTCAATCGATAAAATCTCGATTGAAAGAAAGTAAAGATACCGTCATTGAATCGGTCGGTCTCTATAGAGACGAAACGTAAACAGTAGTGACGTACTCACGACAGTCCCACTTTCGGATATCGATTTTTCACGAACGAAACTTGCAGACGTCACCGATTCGTCGATAAACAACGAATACCAACGAAAACACAAATTCTGTATCTTATCGTGTTTGTATTGGGTTTGGCGATAAGATATCGTTAAATAACTTTGTTCTACTGAAATAGATGTCACATTAAAAATGTTTTATGTCTATTTTCAAGCAGCAGGCAGGGCGTCTATTTTTGTACATCTTTGAAAACCGCACTGGCTGGACTGATTCGGCAATTTTTTTAAATGTTCGTAATAAGCCGAATAATGTTTTTAAAAAATAGAAAAGTTGGCCGCAACATTGGAAAATTCGGGAAAAAACTCAAAGTGCTTTTTCTATAGAATTTTTGTCTCATACAAGACTAAAGAAACTTATGGAAATTTACAGAGGACGACGCCTATCGAGTCAACTAGTTAATCCGTACTAAGTATGTATAATAAATGCGAAAGTGCGTTTGTATGTTTGTCTTTCTTTCACGCAGCAGCGGCGCATAGATATTGCTTATGAACTGAATATAAAAAATAGGCTACTTTTTATCCCGGAAAATGCGCTGTTCCTGTGGGAATCGCCCGCAGGTGAAACCACGGGCAGAAGCTAGTTGTTAATAAATACATGCATATATATGTCAATGGGTGAACTTATCGGTTCGACTTAGAGCTAGTACGTCTAACATACCTATTAAAGACCCTGTCTAATAATAATGACGATGAAAGAATATCGACGTAAATCACATGTAGGAAAGAACATTACACCAAAGACAATATTTGTTTAAAGAGAACTTACACGCCTAGTAAAATCACAGTTCGTAATGTATTCAAAGGATCAAAGGACGGGATCATTAGTCCGCTGAGTCAAAAGCTTCAAAATATATCAAAGGACAAAAGGCAAGTCTATTTTTACGATCGCAGAGCTCGCTTATAAAAAGAGCGAATATTGAAAGTCAGAAGGAAAGTAGGTATATTATCGTAGATACCGTCCATTTCCCAGCGGGGCGAGTAAGTGCGGGCCGGGGCATGTGGCAGGATCCTAAACTAATTTGGGGACTAATCGTATTACGAATCGATCGATCGCCATGATGCGCGAGCCCCCGGCCTCCAAGGATTGCCTAAACTCAGGCCGGTAATGTGTTTTGGCAACAGTGTTCGTTGCAATCTGTAAGCTCGTGTGTTCGTAACATTTTACTTTTTTTAGTAGAGTTAACCTGGAAAACTGAAGTTCTACTAACGAACTAAACATTTCAAATTAGCAGCACTAAGTAAAAGAGCTTTAACGTGTTAATATACATACCTACATAGTAGATCTGATATCGTTTATTAGATTTCCAGATTTTTACGTTTGTTTTCTGGTAACTTTACTGAATTGTTACATACATGATCTTAATATTATAATACATCAATATAATACATCAATGTTATTATCATCACCCATATTTATGCAAATAAATACATTTGATTTGATTTGATCTTACTATTAGATCATCGGAAGAGCGTCGGATACGCTCGAAACCTAGGTCGACAATATCGACAAATGACGTGAGTTATAGCCGGTTTTTTAACAATTTATAATGTTACATTATCATTTATACGTCTATCCCATTGATAAAAGATGGAGCTCTTTGGTCTATCCTCTTTACATCTATACAAATAAATAGAAGAAATTGAAGTGCCTGTTTGTAATGTTAAAATAACAGCTTTTTACTCAATGCATATTATATGATATAGGTACGGTAATTATAAGAAAAATCAATTTTTAAATTTTTATTAGTTTGCCTGTCTCTCTGTTTGTTCCGGCTAATCTCCGAAATGGCTGGACCGAATTTGACGGGACTTTCACTGGCATATAGCTGATGCTATAAGGAGCGACTTATATTATTTTTATTACATGGGGGACACCGCGGGGCACAGCTAGTTGTAAATATAAATACATATAGCAAATATAGGATCTAGCGACGTTGCATGCAAAATTTTTGGCATGCGTCGATTAAGACTTTAAAAGCAAAATCCAATAATATTCTTCATTGGTAATATTGGTTTCAAAATTACAAAAAAGTGAAATATTCTGCCAGTTGTAATGCGAGTCTACTTGATGGCACCAGGCTGCTTAGCAGGATTACTTAGACGCATTTCTAAAATTTCACCACGCAACAGCACTAGCTTCCATGGCTCAGCTATTAGCTAGCTTGTGGTATGCAGTAGACGAGGGTTCAAGTTCCGTCGATTCGTTACAGTACAGTAGCAAGTACGAGAAAACGATAAATACAACAAAAACGACACATTATACATCAATCTATTTAATTTATTAATCTATAATGAAAGTACTTCATCGCGCCGCACCTACCTGACTCATACTCGTAATCAAACAACAAAGGGTAAGCCATGCATACAAAATTGTGCTTTACGACTTTACTTTGTACGCTTAGGTAGAAAAGGAATGAAAATACAGAAGCGGAGCCCCCAGGAATTTTATTTCCTTCCCTTTGGAACGCGCCCTACGCGAATGACTAGTGGGAATAGTCGTATAATTTCATAACCACCGCTAAACAGGGGGTTGTGGGCCGCGGCGACGACAAAACTCTGGCTTTGCGTCACGGCATAAAGCTTGAATCAAGGAGGAATGAACAATTATTAAAATTCAGCCCGGAAAATCCTGACAATTATGAAGAAACGCGGTTTCCAATTATTGCCAATTAACTGTCTTTCGTAGTGCAATTATACTGCTGTCACTATTCCCGATAACTATTGCTACCGATTCACAACAGTAAAACATTTGCAGGACTGCCTATCGACCACAGAGCTGTGAACGGACAAAATTTACGGACGGTGTGTTTGTGAACGGACAAAATTTACCTGTCACTAGCTTTTTGTTTACGATACAAGTGTATTTTCCACGTAGAACCTAATTATTGGAAATTGGATGGGATCCGTAATGGAAAATTGATTACATTTATCGTAAGGTTACATGACAGTAAAAGTACGCGATGCGATATGTATGGTTGTTATATTCGCTGGGAGTGGACGCCTAATGAAAGTCAAACACGCGAGGCGCCGCCGCCCAGGCCGTGTGCACGCAGCCGAATACTATTCATTACAAAAATACAGCCTTAGTCCTATTTGGGCAGCTGTCACTTTCCGGAAGTAGGAAAGACCTTCCTACTTTCCTACTTCCAAATCACACTTAATTGATGGGTAAAATTAACTTTCTTACAAAACTTACTAATTTATTTATAGCGTTAAGAGGAAGTTGATAACAAGTTTAAGGTTTCAAAGATATATTGTTTTTATTCAAGGTTTATCGATTTTTCATAAAAATCATGTCATAAAAACTATATCTGGCGACCCGTCCGTCCCTAAAGTGATCATACTTCTATTAATACGCTTGGCTCTCACTTGTAGTTTCGGCAAATTAAATTTTCCTAGAGGACTAAAAACAGTCATTTTTTTAATAATGTTCACAAACTCTTCCTTCTAAGAAAAATGTATTTAGCTGGCTGTTGCCTTCGGGACGTGGCTCTGGCTTATCATGAATATAAAATCCGTAATTCCAGCTCCAAACTAGGTCGTATAACCTTTATCTTCCGTTATTCAGGCAACACTATTTTCTCCAGAGGCAGCGCTATTTCTCAAACTGGTTAGACACGTTAAATTTGTAGCTATTTTCAAACACATTTAAAAAACGTGCACATTCCTGGCAGCATCGTTTCGAATAAACAAATGTTTTAAAGTTATTTCAGCTCCCCCTAACGTGGGCGGACAAAAAAGGATTTGATAGCACACCAAAAATATAAAGAAGAAAACTGCGTCACATACGTCCATAGAGCTTTATTTCTCATTGCAAAGGGGCAGGCGGCCGCGCTGTGTGGGCCGCGTTAAATAAATAAGTAAGTAGGATTCTGTACAGGAACGACCTTCGCCATCTGTGGCCGCTCTAAAAATAAGCAACCACCGCGGCGCAACGCCCTTTTGTCTACCATAATTTAGCTAAAACGTCTCTTGGATTTCGTGTAATTATAGTAATTGCTTGGCGTTTATTATTCATGAAAATGAAGTATATTTGCTGCATAAGGTGAATTAAAAGAAAAAACACATTTGTATAGTGACGAAAGTCGGTTGCGAATTTAAAATGAGCAAAAGGAAGAAGGTGGCCGCTGCAAACCGTTCCAATTTCCCGTCGTGCTGCTTACCATCTAAGAAGTCTTTGCGGGAATGAAACGTAGAAAATGTGCAGTCGAATAGCGTACTATTCGCAACCCCACTGAACGCCCCCGAGAGATCTCGCCCCAGTCAGCCTTACTCTCTTAGCACTTGGAAATTTCATTTGGGAACAGTACGTGACGACGCGTCGAAATGCGCCCTATTCCCCGAGGGTCCGCGATTTAGATGGAAACTCTTTGAAACTTATTCAGACGTATGCCCGCTACAATAGTCGGGCTCGATGCTATTGCTACGGAATTGAAATTAGGATCGTTACCATCACGGTACGCTGAGCAAATAGAAAAGTTTCAATAAACGATTCAATCTCGCAAACAGGACATCAGTCGGTGTGGCCCCGACCTTGGAAGAGTACTCAATCTTGGAATCCGCTTGTGAAGCGTTCACCAGGGAGATTGTTCCCGTTCATCTGACAAAAGCTTATTGTGCGTAAAACAATAGCTTGCTGTTGGCAAGGATTGGAATCATATCAACGGATATAGTACTACAAAGGCTTTACCTTGGAATGAGCAAAATCTTAGTCGGAAATGACGGCGCTCTATAGCGACCGTGAACAATAACTTTGTCGTCTTTGTTAGGGTCCGTAACCACCAGCATGAAATTGTCCAGCTCGTGCGAGCGTCACCGTATTCAAAAGCGCAGTATAATGTTCGCAGTTTGGGGGACAAATTGAATTAAATTCAAATTGACTTCGATAAAAACACACCTCGGAAAATTACCTTGCCATAAACGCGACAAATGGCCTCATAATTCCAGATTAAGGAACCTATTCCCAGTTGAAATTTGTTCACAAAATATTCGGTTAATGGAATATGGTAACACGTTCAGCGTCGGCGGAATTCATTTACGTAGCAGTAAAGTTCGGAGGAATGTTGATGTTGTATAGTTTGGTACTCGGGATTCAGTGTTGTTTTATTGTGTTCTCTAAACATTTTGCTAGCGTGTGATATCTAATAAGAGTTTGTGACATACAGATTATGTTCACAAAACATTGGTACACTTGCTTGTTGTTATGCTTGTGTATTATCCAATGTGAAAGTGTCGCTTGATCAGATAAAAGTACTTTGATTGTGTCAGATTTGCGTAGGCTGACGGGCGAACTACTTACTTATTGTAAACGTGGGATCGAGTTACCAACATGCTATTCCAGCAACGCAATTAAATTCCCTGTTATCAGATTGCTGCATGCAATGCTGCAGTAAACAGTAATTTGGAAAGAAATGTCAGGGAGCAAACGTAAATTCATACATTGTAACGGGATATTTACCGTGATTATTGAGCATGAACCTGACAACAACAGCGTCGAAATATCGGGTGTTCATTGCTCAATAATAATCACGGTATATATATGTATGAATTAGTAAATAACCGTGAAAGTTTGAAATTGTTTAGTAAACGTAAATCACTGACACACCAATTAGGAGTTACGCTAACATAGGGAGAAAGAAACCATATAGCGCAGAGCAAGTAGGATTACGCAGTTTCCAATTCTTGATCCGACATTTCCATGAACGCCGAAAATATTTTAGTGTTAATTGCGTAATAAATGCTCATACATGAAACACACATTAGAAAAGCGATTTTTTTTTGCAAATGACGCGTCCCCTTTTTCTTACTCAACACAACTCTCCAATGATGAATAATGCAGATAACGATGAAAATATTCATGCAAATTTAATAGCTTGATAAAATTTGCTGTAACTTGTATCGAAAAAAATAACAGCTATTTCTGTAAAGTATCTGTGACGCATTATTTAGCGGCTATTTATCTTAAATTATGGTAATGTTATCTAGACTATCTGATATTCTAGACAGACTAGTTAATAAATTTACCTTCTACTTTTAATATTATTAAAATGCAAAGTTTATGACGTGATTTCACTTGAGATCATCTCTAAAATAGAATATACTCGTATTTTTATTTTTAACTCTTATTGCAATTTTTAGGGTTCTGTAGTTAAATAAGGAAGGAAACCCTACAAAACAGAGTAGTACACAGCATCATAAGGTTACTTTACAGTAATTAGAAAAATATATTTTGGTTTTCTTAAAGTTAAAATTTGTACCTGCTGTAAAAAAGTTCTTTTTTTAAATCTGTGCTAAATATTTTTGCATTTTAAAGGACCGCTAAAAGTTACAGATACAGGGAACCATAGTTAGGGATCAGTGCATGCGTGTAAGTAGTGGGAGTTATTTACTATTATATCCATTTCTTGCTACAACAACTAAGCCCATAGAAAGCGAGACGGTGCGGAGGCGAAATCAAGACTTCTCAAAACCCATATATATTCAAGTTAGTTATTCATACGTGGGCGAAGCGAGAAGCGAGAACCGAGTAAATCTACTTATCTGCTGAGATTGGACATTCCCAATTTAGGTGTGATGTACAACCATCTTGTTTTTGTTGCCACGTGAAAAGGGTAAGCTTATTTCCTAGAAGAGCGCTTACACAAATTGCGGTGTATGATACAATTTGGGAAACGTATGACACCTTTGTGTATCGTCAGATAAACGCTGCGTGAGGGATGTGAAAGCCTTCGCAAACCTTGAAGCTTTCTCCTGGTGAGACTTAATATTGCTGCCTTTCTCGCAAGCGATCACTTTTTGAACTATAAGAATATTTTTCCCAATAATGCTCTTCAAACGAGCGTGTTTACAACACTAGAGTCGGTGACTCGCATAAAAAAGAAGGTGTTTTCCTCTCAATATCTTGAAGTTTAAGGAAACAATTGAAAGAGAGTTCCTTTATCCATTGATATAGCTCGTCACAGTGGGAATATATTTTTACCATATCGTATTGGTTTTCAAAGCAAATCTCTTTTTGATAGGTGTCACTGCATGTGACATCTATCGCTAGTGTAAAAATCAGAAGGTACCTGTCCTATACACCTATGCAATGTCTAAGTATGTATAAATTTTTCTAATTTGTCTTTGGAAGGCTCTCTTTCGGTCCACTATACGGTCACCCTGACCTGCAGGCAGGGGTATTTACAACTCAATCGGGCAGGTTTCCACATCCTAAGTTAGCCAGTATTATACGTAACGGTGTATAAACAAAACTGTTTATAAACTCCCTTGACTCCGCGGGCGGTGCGTCACGTGCCGGTAGCGGGGGTGCTGCACCCGTTTTGCGCGACCCACGTGTATGGAAAGTGGAGACTGGCTGGCTGCGTGATTCACAGCTCTCTAGTATTGTTGAGGAATAGATTCTGTATTGTGGACCTACTGCGACTTGTGTTGAACCTGTGTATTCTAAAAACCTTAGAAATCCTAAAAACCTTATAAAATAACGGTACCTGTGTTTATTGATGATTTTAGTGTTGATCATTGAAAGGTGTATGACTGTACCTACGTCTTCCAATTTCAATCTAATTACTATGAAACAACTAGGGATTTACCAGGGTTATATGTAAGTATAATAACTATTACTGACGAATTAAAGGTAAGTAGACAACAGAAGTAGAAGCTTGGCTTTCGTTTCCATACGCCTGTGCTCGATTATCATGACTTTAGGTAATAGTTGAACTCTTTGCTAGTCTAGGCGTGTAAAAGCCCGGAACATCGCTGCGTTTTAGACACGTCGATATTCAAAATACGACCGTAAAACGTGTAGGCAGAGTGCCATATACATATTATAACCGCCTTATAAATATTTATAGTGATTATCTATAGCCGTCAAAACAGGAAAGCGATCTGATGCCGACACTATACCTATACTTTATGATGCACTGTTCCGGCAATAATTTCTAGTAAAATTATCAATATGGCGCAGCGATACAGCAAAAGCGTCAGGTTTATCAGAAAATTGAAAAATAACTTATAATATTCTGAATTTGATTCAGACTAAACCCAGCAAAAAAAAACTTGCACTGACTTTTTCTTTATTGTTTTTTTTTAATCCTGTATTCAGGCCGGGACACATCCGCATACTAGGTATATAATATATACATAGTATATTACACGATCTCAGCAAGGCCAAAGTTCGTCTCTCATTTGTTATTTTTCAAATTAGCTTAGCTAAGTACTACAACTAGCTACCTCGAGAAGAAACTTTCCTTATTTGCTTCGTCTACCTATATTTGATTATTGAGTTGAACGAGAGGAGTAACTCAATTAGTTGATCCTCTCGGTCCTCGCTCAAGGGGTTTGTGACATAACCAGGGGATTATGTGCCAAGTTTGGATTACTGGAGTAAGATTTAGAGGCATTTAAGGTCCGTGAAGAGGCGAGAAATATGAAAAATATATACTTTTTAGTGATTTTCACCACGTTAAGATAGTTTTCTGGAGTATATTTCCTAATTCGCGTATAGTTAAATATCGGTAAGTACGGTCACATAAAGCAAAAAAAAATAGATAAATTAATACTTATACTTACCTACTTAAATTTGGTTTAGTTTCAAATTCAAACTAAGACATTAAAAGTAGCTTAATTGTTATATACGCGAATGACAAAATATTCACAAGTTTTTTATCCTAACGAAGTTAATATAAAAATGGTCATTTTTAAATTTCCTGCCACTACATGGACCATCCCACCTAAAAAAAAAGATTTTTTATTCGTGTCAAAGAGGTCGTTTGTATGATGCCAAACATCACGCCTGCCTGTTGTAATAAATGCAGTGCCACCCAGAGATTTTAACGACCATTCCTACGTAGCACTGCATCATACTGCATCGTGTCAGTCAACATACGCCCTGTACTTTCACTGCCATCCTCACCATTCAAATCCAAAGACGGTATAATGCTTCCACACTACTATAATGAGCCAAACGATGATACCCACTCAAGACGGATTCTCGAAGAAGAGTAAGTCTTTCTAACTGTTGTTTAGATCAGTCAGTATACAAACCATACCCAATGACGTGACGGAGCGGAAATTCTTCCCACAAATAGAAGTAGTCTAGGAAGTAAATGCAATTTCTTGATGTGACACAGCTTTAGGATAGCAGCAATCTGTTGTAAACACTAATTAACTGTCAATAGTTCGACAGTTTCAAGCGTACTATTAAATGTTCTGTGGTTTCAATCCAGCACGATATTGGCGTGGCACTACCGTCGCTGTGCCTCGATATTAACTCGGTGTTTCCAATTACAAAATAATGAATATGGCTTCATAGGTTAAATTAATAAATCAGTCAGTTAGGCACGTGCTTAAAACATACACAGCTACAGATGTTAGTCAGCATAATCAGGTTTAAAAATATAATAATTAAGTCTTTTTGTGAGAATCATAACCACATTTACCTTTGTTAGTGGTAGGACTAGCTCTTCTGCGAGTGTCCGTCTGGGTTGTAACCACCGCTTTGCTCGTGAAGTCTGCCGCCAAGCAGTAGTGTGCAAGCATTACTGTGTTCCGGTTTGATGAGCAGAGTAGCCAGTGAAATTACTGGGCTTATGAGACTGAATACCTAATGTCTCAGGGTAACGCAGTTACCGGGGTACTGCAGTGCCGCGCAGGCCTTTGTGTTTCAAAGTTCTGGGTGGTACTGCAATTGTTATGAGCGCGCGTTGTGTTTACCATCAGGCAAACGCCCAGCTCGGCTCGTTACCAAATAACTTAAAAAAACATTTACCTTTTTTCGAATAGATGCATAAGGAAAACACAAAATGGCAATTAACAGTAGAAACAAAAATGTCTTTGCTACATAAGTTGTGCACAGAAAATTTGTTTTTTTTTTCAGCATACAAAAGGGATATCTATAATATGTCGGCGTAGCAGTGGCTGTCAACGGAATGAAAATCCGTGGAAACATATTGAAAACGTCAATTGCATCCGACGTTCTCGTTCATGGCGTCAAAGGCATTTATATAATACTCGTAATATAATACATATTTGTATGTATTGCGTAATCAAAAAGAGAATCGTCGCCAAACACTTTTATGTGTTTTAAATTACAATGAAGCAGCCATTTCGCAGGCGAAGGAAATGAAAACGAAATGTGTTGAATCTAAAGAAGAAGCTACTTATTTTATACTTTTGGAAGCAGTAAGAACTTTGAAATACAAAAAATTGCTTTAAAAAAGCGACGAACCGACTTCAGTGACAAACTACTAAACCGATTTTAATGAAATTTCTATAGGACAAAGCTGAAAGTATAGCCTTTCAAATAAAAAAAATATTTTCCAAATCGGTTTATAAATAAAGCAGATCTGAGGTAATATACCCATCGAATTGATAACCTTCTCCTTTTTTGGAAGTCAGTTAAAACTGTGATACATCATAGTGTATTACTATAAACACCTTCTTTCGTCATATAGATACGCTTTTATATATACGCTTATACACGCATACCCCCGTACTAGGATTCCCTGTGTCACAGGTGGCATGGACACATACAGATACACATCACAAACATCCAAGACCCGAGAACAAACTTTATGCTTACACAAAATCTGCCCCGGCCGGGAATCGAACCCGGGACCCCTCGCTTTGCAGGCAGGGTTACTACCAACTTAGCTACGGAGCCGTCAATAACACCTTCTTTCGTCATATGAGCGATAATTACTTTTATTTAGCAATCGTGTAAGGTAGTTTTCATACCAGCCCCGCCCAACCAAAAGTTAACACAACCCCAAAATTGTAACGAGTACACGGCTGGTTTTTTGATACTACTTGGTCTACTTGCTCTTGGTTTAGAAGTACCACCGCTTTGCTCGCAAAGCCTACCGCCAAGCATTATGACAAATGACGTATATGTTTAGTAATTTGCAAGTATTATTGTGTTCCGGTTAGATCGGCAAAGTATTCAGTGAAATTACTGATGAGCTTACGAGACCTAATACTTGTATTAGGATAACGAGCGCACCGCAATGCCGCGCAGGCCTTTTTGTTTCAATGTCCTGAGTGGCACTGCAATTGTTATCGGCCGGTGTTATGCTTGCCATCAGACAAACGACCAGCTCGCCTCGTTATCAAATAGTATAAAATGAAAATAAAAAAGTTTAATTCTATGGCGACTATGTACATCCTAATAAAAACCTTACTACTAGCCCACAGTTACGAGCAATACAAAAAGGCACGACAACACCGAGCAACACGCATTCAACAATAGATATTATCTCCGTGTCATGTGCTATTAATTCGCAAGCTAATGGAATGAAATAGATAACATACACTAACATAACGTAAATGGGTATGTACGTACACATAACGAACATAAATGGTTCGCTGTCACAGGTTTGGTTACATTATATTGTGTAAATCAATTTTGCACGAACGTCGTCAGTGACAAGGTCTTTTGCAAGGTCACAGAGCAAAATAGCGCCGTAAGTATACGTAAGTGTTACCATAGATACTTTTTTCTTTTACTGAGAGCAGAGAGATCCTATGACTTGTAGCTTTACGTAAGAATATGGGATAATACATTTGGAATTGAGTTCCTTAGGTACCAAATATACACCAATAGTAGTTCAATTCATTACATTACATAGGTCAATCTGACTCATTTCTACACAACCGCAATCATCTCCGCGACGACTGTAATCAGCAAATCACAGAATAAGTAACAGTATACATTAAACAAACTATATTGAACTTATCTTTGTAAACAATCTGTCATTTGCGGGAGTTTCCTATTATTATCATGTTCTTGTAGTATTTTTACTTATTTGTCAATGTGAAGGTTATTATACAAATATTAGTATTTGTTTAGTTATTACGAAACCTGGCTTCATACATTCGCTGAATTGGTTCGAGACGGCTGAAGGCCGAAATAATTTGCAACCATTCTATTTTCGTATTTGATGGTAGAAAATAACGATGAAAAATAATATTTCTCATAAGCACGCTTAAAACTGAAAGACGGTAACATAGCTATAAGGGAAAAACCAACTGTGCCACCTTTGCTCGTATTTTACCTGTGGTCATAAGGGAAACCATTGAAGCTCACGCCGCATACCAAATATACATATTATATGTTTTGAAGCCATCCGGAATCCCTGCGCACATTTAGAAAAATAAACCTCTTATAACCATCGCCAGAAATATTACAGGGGCCATCTGAAAGTCACGGTCATTTAGTATACTGAGCAATTCTAAGAAAGATAAATACGAACATAGAGTACCTACATATGAAAAAAGTATTAGAAAAAGGTTACCAATGTTCCAGACGCACGTCAGCATCTCCCTAAGGCTTAACTCTGCCAATTTCTTCCAAAAAAAAGAACTCAACCGAAATATCGACTAAAACTCGCCGATAAGCCTCCATTGAGAAGACCGGTCCCTTGGGGCACGCGGATATAGCGTACAATAATAGAACAAAATAAGGTTAAATAAATAAAATAAGGTTAACAGTGAACCTTCAAGGCTGCGAGGGGTTGGGATTATTCGTAGCGCTGAACCGTTGTGATTGTGGTAGTGATATCTACAGCCGACCTCTAGGTCACAAGTTCGAATATTACAATTTGATCTTTCAAGTTCATCCCCACTTTACGTGTAGGTATGTGGAAGTAGCCAACAAAGAAATAATTTCTTAAATTTTTCAAATTGAAATCTTTATTAAAATTTAAAGTATCTCCTGTTACAACTGTTTATCATACCACTCGCTAACAAGTCCGCTCAACAGAATGTGTCTCATCTACAACTCCACGGATGTTCCCAAGGACATATCTTGTAATTTCACCACATACAAAAGATCTGTGAATCGTGTTACTATATAAAGATAATCAACAACTATTTTCTTTTTTTAAATTATTACCAACATATTATTATTGTGTCAATGTTTATTGATAAGCTCTGTACGGTTGTCATTAGCTTTTGGGTTCATATTGATGCATTAGTCATACAATGTTAAGATTAGCTGTTGCAGTACCTACTGAACAAAATAAAAAAAATTAAAATATGTCTATTTTGGTTCTTAAATGTAAGATACGTAATGCTGAGACTGTGAAAACTGAGATGGCTGGACGATCTAGTCCGATCTACTCTTGTTTCTTTTCACTTTGAGTTTTTTTTAAACTTTGTAACATTGTAGCTAGAAAAAACACACGTCTAATTAGGTTGAGTACCGTTGAGAAACTTTACGACCCAAACTCGAAGAAATAAAGCGACAATAGAGATATATAAGATCTATTTTTGCGTGCAAATCTGAAAAGAGAACCCATTGTATAGACACCTTATATAGAAAATCTTATCTAGGATCGCGATAGAAATGTTGTGTAATATGCTCAAAACTGTATGAGCGCTTTAAAAAAACCGATTTATAATACCAATAGTTTACATCACTTCTAATCGTAAGCCTTCATTGAGAAAGTCGAAATCAAGGCACGTCCGAGACAACATAGAGTAATAACAAAATGAGGTAAACATTCAGTCTGCAACCACCAAGGTTGCGGGAGGTTCCGCTCTGATAACAACCGGGGTCGACGCGATAAACTGTAGATTAACATAATTCATCATTGTAGAACCTATTCTGATGAGAATAAGGCATAACACCAACTCGAGAAAACCGGACGTTTCACATAAAATGGCTAAAGTGAATGCATCTTATAAATGAACAGTTCTAAGGAGACATTACGAAAACAAAGTACGAAGACTGTGAAGTTGTTCAAGAACGGTTTTAAACAAAGGAATCATATAAAAATAATGGCTTTGGCCTAAAATATTCGTTTTTGTATTTTGGTCTCCGCGGTGTAATTGATAGATCGATGGTCACAATTTCTATAGCGCGTAAGGGGCAGCTTAGACGCTCATGCAAACGTACGTTTGCTTGTCAGAATAACAACGCTTTTGCGTCAAGCGCGGATTTCGTGATACTCGAAATGCGCGTTTGACGCAAAAGCATTGTTATTCTGACAAGCAAACGTACGTTTGCTTGAGCGTCTAAGCTGCCCCTAAGGGTTAGATTTTTGTAAATTTTTGTGACCTTAAATTTGTTTACAGTCTGGATATTGATGCTCTTGATAGACACAGATAATCAAGAGGGGTCTATGTATGATCACAAGCACAGATACTATCATAAATATTTAAATGCGAATTGTCATGAACAACAAAAGTGAGAGAAAAGAAATTACAAAAGATGGTAATGCTTAAGTTGTTCGCTAAATGGTATAGCCCGCTCGTAATTTTATAAAGTTTTCTTGTTCCCCGAGTTTTAATGAGTTCTTTATGTAGATCTCAATACAAAACTAATCTACAAGCAAAGACACTCAAGACGTTCCCGCTAAATCTTAATTTGAATGGCTCGTAGGAAACTTTAGAAATAAGTCTTCTACCTAATCTGGTATAATACCGGGTTGCATATTAGGGCTCACAGTTCAGTGCTTAACTATTGTCCGTGTTTTTAAATAAGACTTTGCATATTGGTTGTTATATACGTACATTCACACTGCCAAGTAGTCATTGGTCGAGCATTAGAAAAAACCTTATTCCCTGAATCATCTAAGTCTGTGGTGAAGACAGACGTAAATAAATTGTATGCCATTCTTAAGAAATAAACCTTATTTAGCTATCGGTCCATTAATTTAGAAATGAAAGACCCAAAAAACACATTAAAAACGCGAAAATTTATTGATTGAATAGCAATCGGTTCGTTAACATGATAATTGAAAGATCGGCCCTTAGACTACAACGAGAATTTCCTACAAAAAAAAGGCGTCCAACTTTTCAGTGGCTTAACTTTTTTTATCTTGACATGATGCCAAACGAAGAAATGAGAAAGAGCTGAGGTTGGACAAGCGTTTTAGTTTTTTTGTCAATAAAAATATTAAATTCTTTGTTTTGTCTTTTTCATTTTAATTTATTTTAAAGTTCCTAGTTGTGCACGTTTATTTTAACGCCGGCAAGCAAATTTATCCTGACAGCTAAAGAGTGGAACTCATTGCCGGCATCTGTTTTTCCTGAACACTACAATCTGAGGAGTCTTCATGAGACGAGTGAACAGGTATCTTCTGGGCAAGCGTGCTACATCGTCGACCGCGTCGTCGCTTAACATCAGGTGAGACAGCGGTAAAACGCAAGCCCATTTACAATAAAAAAAATTGTAAAAAACATTCTCCCAGTCGATTGTACAGTAAAAACTGTTCCCCAGTCCTTTGTTGCTGCATTATTCGCATACATGCAGTTAATAAACGTGTTCGTTGCCTTGACATTACACTGGTATGCATAAAGTGTATGTACATACAACAGCATGGCTGTGCCATGTACATGGCTATGCTACCTCCACACAGAAAACTAGTTTAATGACGCCATTCTAAATATGTTTGACTTCGTGATCTTTAACGACTTTCAATCTAGTTTTTCACTAAATTTCGTTTGATAACCTTGATCTTATCTATGCAAAAAACGTTGAATATCTAGATTGTTATTTTGTTCTTTAGAAACGATAAATGATAGATACTTAATATTACCAATCCAAACTTGACAAGTCGAGTCCCCCTTTGATGACGTCATTGCGTCTCAAACATAGACAGGATTTGTGATATTGTAGAAAATAAATAAATTCTATATTACTAAAAATGGTTATTTTGTGGTAACACTATAGTAGTGTTACCACAAAATAACCATTTTTAGTCGCCTTTTTAACTAGACAGCGTCTAAAGATAAACGTCAAAAATTATTAGAAATGTCACAACAGAATTGAGTTAGACAATGGTTAGACACTATTTAAATCAATATTTGTGGTTGCTCGACTAAGGCAGTTTTAGGCGTTAAACAGTGATTAACACAGGTTTAAAGTGTGTTTAATTTTTTTGTGGTCAGACCCTTATTATCTTGTTTAAACGCAACAAAAAAACATTCTAACGAATGTTACTTTGTTTTCAACAAAACTACATATTTGGTTACAAAAGCCAACCAAGACCGGTTACTAGGAAAAATGATGCAATCTACGCTAATTGGAGAGTTAAATGTCAATATTAGTTTTAAAGCGCTTAGAATTCAAAAGAATAAAAAATAAATAAAACATTAACATCTTATCATAATGCAAAAACATATGTTACATAACAATCTAGAATAATACAAGAGAGAACTAGTGAGACGTGTCAGCCTTGTTATAAATTATGATTTTTAGGATTCATCATCCACTGGTGAACATATGCCACCCCCATAGAACGCCACTTGGATCGGCTACTCGCCTCTTGCTTCCAATGGTTCCCCGCGGTTCTGACTAGGTCGTCGGTCCATCTTGTGAAGGGCCGGCCTATACTACGTCTTCCGGTTCGTGGTCGCCACTTGAGAACCTTTCTTCCCCATCGATTGTCGGTTCTGCGAGCGAGATGTGGCCTGCCCATTGCCATTTCAACCTGCTAACTTTGAGAGCTACGTCGGTGACTTTCGTTCTCCTGCGGATCCCATCGTTCCGGATTTTATCACGCAGGGAAACCCGAGCATAGCCCTCACCATAGCTCGTTGCGTAACTTTTTAGGATTCTTTACCTTTAAATTAAATAAACAAATATAATTTAAAAAAATAAAAGACACGAATGCATGTGTTTCTCGGGATAAATAAAGATCTCAGGTTATTCAAATTTAATTAAACACGCGACTGAGACATGTTAGACGCTGTTTAACGTGTATTTAGAGAGTGTTTGATTTTTTTCGGTAAGAACGTAAATGTGTAGTGAATTTTCCGTAAGAGACACATACAAGAAAATAGGAATAGAGCAAAAAACTTAACGCGCTCTGCCGCTACGCTGTCGGCATCTGGTACAAAGCAATAGTCCAAAAATTAAATTTTAATTCGTTTTCAAAGTTATGCATTCATGTTTTGATAAAACAGGACTAAACTCGAAAAAATAAAAACAGGTTGAACAACAAGTATGATGTAGATACATGGAAAGGTGAATGTCAACATTTAAGGCTGACATTCAAATAATAAATACAAACTAAATGCCTAGCTCTAAAGCCATTTGGATAAAACAACAATATTAAAATGTAAAAAACCTCATCATAATGCATGAAGACACATCCGTAACATAATATGCTAGAAAGAATTCATATCAATATAAAAAATCGAATAAATATAAAAAATGTTACGCTCCATACATTATCCCTAATTTAAATTTAAAGTTTTGTTTTAGCTAAGTCTACGTCTAATTGTATCAGGTATTTGATAGATCTCAAGGATCAAGTTTTGATTAGCTCTCTGTAACGGCCTGGGCTTGATTTGGTCAACTATTTGGTGGAATAATGGGTTAATTGCCTTTTAGTCGAGATAAAGGTTGTTTTGGACTCGGGCGCAAAAACTTTTGTTTGTAACAAGAATTAATTGGCAGTTTAAATTGCGTATTTGTGTTATGACTGTTCAAGCATACATGTCAGGCAATGTAATAAGCTCTGATGGCCGTTTCCACGAACGACGAATAAGGCGTCGCCTAACTGGCTCCTAATGTAAGCAAAGTCCTAAGTATAAACAGTTAGAACACTCCTAAAGGTTGAAGAAATGTTTTTTGCTCTAGACAACTAACTCCTAAATATTTAGGCATCTGATTTAGGCGTCCCCTAGGATTGGTGAAAAGGGGCTTTAGGTGCTCACTATCGTAGACTGGAAGAGATAGCGTTTTGCGATAAGACCGCCCAGGTTTTGTAACCTTTGTGATGTAACAATAAAGGGTTATCGAATTAAATTCTCATTGACGACTCAAAACCAAGTACAATTATTTTCCTCAACACATGCAACAAAACAATACAATCAGCTAAGATAACAAAACAAATGCTATTGTACTCGTATATGAAGCAATACCTATATGAAGAAAAGCAACATATGGGCATAATATATGTTCTTCATTGCATTTTGCTTTACGACCAGCCGATGGCTAAGCAAACAGTTAAACACATCTGAGCAGACGCTAGAAAACGTTCATGGTATACATGCACGACTGTCTAATGGCGAACATTGATATATTGAGAGTCAATAGAGACAATATTGCAAGGCCTAAAAAGATGATTGGTCTAGCGCATATAAATGTTAGCACTAAAATAGAGGTTGCATTGAAACACGGATGAAAAAATAATTAATTAGTTGTATAACATTGGTAGCACCACTTGAAAGCCAGTCAGTCTCCTTATTAGGTTTGGTGTTTACTACCTTCGACAACATTATCTTATGATCAGATGAGATGACCACCGCACCGCTTTGCTCGTGAAGTCTGCCGCCAAGCAGTAATGTGCAAGCATTACTGTGTTCCGGTGTGATGAGCAGAGTATCCAGTGAAATTACTGGGCTTATGAGACTTAATACCTAATGTCTCAGGGTAACGAGCGCACTGCAGTGCCGCGCAGGCATTTGTGTTTCAAAGTTCTGAGTGGCACTGCAATTGTTATGGGCCGGCGTTATGCTTACCATCAGGCAAACGACCAGCACGTCTCGTTACCAAATAACATAAAAAAACATACCTACACAACGTCCTATCAGAAAAACTAATTGAAAATATTGCAGAGTTCTATTAGAGTTGAAGAAGTCACACAATGAGCAAATATTTCTTGTATACATAAGATATACAATATGTTCTTAGGGAGAGACGCACGGTTAATGAGTAAACTTCTTTGCTCTTCACGGCGGCGCGGCGTCTCAGGTGGTTTACCATCTGTTACGTAAACTAAACACTGAGGCTGAACGGACGTACCTGTATTAGGGGTTGTTCCCAATGGATCACACGTTCCGCAGGCCACATACAGGCACGGTTCGCGTGACGTCCTATTTTTGTTTATAAACAGTATTCTAGCTAGTCTATCAAAATTGTTATAATCTATACAAATAAATTAAATTGAAGTGTCTGTTTGTAATATCAAAATAACAGCTTTTTACTAAATACATATGAAAGTATATACAGTACCTATAACAGAACAACCATTTTTAAAATGTTTGTCTGTCTGTCTGTTTGTTCCGGGTAATCTCCGAAATGGCTGGACCGATTTTGACGGGATTTTCACTGGCAGATAGCTGATGTTACAAGGAGTAACATAGGCTACTTTAATTTTAGAAAAAAAATAGGGTTTCACGCAAAAAAAATAAAAACCATGAAATCCAAAATCTCCACGCGGGTGAAACCGCTTGGCAGCAGCTAGTTATGACTATATACAGGCTACGCTTTTGCTTTTGTCTATTTGAAGCGATGATAACTCGAATGGTACCTAGTAAGACAGGCCGACTCAACCATGTCTCTTTCATTGTGCTATCTAAGCAAACTATTCCGTAGTTAATTGTTTCAATAAACGTTTCCACTACTACTCTTAATTCAATACGGCAGTGCAATTAGATATACGTGATCGAATTACAGCCTAGCGCCGATGAGCCTTTTTAAATGCGGAGCAAGTCTTTTATGACCTGTTCGCTAATCATAAAGTACTTTTTAATGAGTTTTTATCGTATCTATCGAATGAAGAAGCGATCAGATGGTGGCTTTCAAGTTGAAGAAGTGCGTGCCAGAGCACGATCTCTCAAGAATGACAGAAATAAAGAATACAGCAGGATTGTAATATAGATTAATCGCTTATCTATACAAATAAATAAAACTGAAGTGTCTGTTTGTAATATCAAAATAACAACTTTTTACTAAATGCATATGAAAGTATATACGGTACCTATAACAAAACAAACATTTTTAAAAACTTTGTCTGTTTGTTCCGGGTAATCTCCGAAACGGCTGGACCGATTTTGACGGGACTTTTACTGGTATACATCTGATGTTACAAGGAGTAACTTAGGGTACTATTATTTTAGAAAAAGAATTAGGGTTCCGCGCACAAAAATAAAAACCATGTAATCCAAAATCTCCATGCGGGTGAAACCGCGGGACAGCAACTAGTTGAAAATATAGTCAGTAAACATTAATAGCTGACTTAGGGATTTAATATTTTTACAAAATTCATGTTGTATACTGCTCTCTGGACAACCAAACCAGTGTGGCAACAACTAGACTCAATACTAGGAACCACATAGAGAACAACTGTGGGCCGGTCGGTGATTGTAACCTGACCAAAAAATTGGATGCTCTCTAATGATAAGTCTTGAGGCACACTATTTTAAAGCCATATAGGTAATGGAGAACGCCCTGAGCCATTCTAGTCTCATTTTCATCAATCTGCCGTTGCCGCAAGAAAACCCATCCCCGTTCTATAAATATATTATATCTTACAAGACTCGTTTCATAAGATAGTTGCAAAACGTGGAATAGGCTTTTATCAGTGGTCTTTCCGCAAAACTATAGTACAATTAAAAACAGCTTTAAAATCATTTTGAAGAGATTCTTCTCTAAGTAGGTAGTAACAAACAGCATCAAAACCGGCAAATGTCTATAAGTGGTGATGACCACATTATACTATCAGATGTGCCGCCTGCTGTTTTTTACTCTTAATAATAAATTACTATGACAACCTGCATCTATGTACCTATTTAAAATAGAGCTTTAAATACGATTAATATACAAAGAAATTGATATTAAAATGTTTAGGTTTCAAGAACGCTAAAATTCTTCTATTTTCGGACACTCTTCATACCAGGTTGAGGATAAATTGAGACATAAATAGGAAATCCAACAGGTTTCTTAAAATTGCCCCGTTCATTATTAATGTTAAAATTGAGCAACAGACTTTTAACGTGTCGTAACGTAACTCAAAGTTAATGTATTACAGGAAATCATAGTAATATTTATGATTTAGGTACAGTCATGGTAAGAATACAGTCGTCAGTTTTCAAATTCTTTCCTTTATCACGTGAGGACACTTATTGCCCTTTTTCACCAATTGTAGGGAGACCCCTAAATCGTATGCCTAAATATTTAGGGGTTACCTAGGACAAAATAAACGTTTCACGAACCATTAAGAGTGTTCTAACGGATTATATTTAGGAATGTACTTACATTATGAGTTGCTTAGTTAGGTATCGCCTAATAATTCGTCCTTGGTGAAAACTGGCATCAGTACCTTTTGATTGTACTGCAGTTAGCTGTCTACTTTATTGAATACTAGTATTTATACAGTGATAACAAAGGTTAAAATAGCATTCACCTTTGCCCAATGTCTAATTTACATCAACATACCATTTAGAAAAATAAATCTACATAATTTGTTCTATTTAACTGTCAAAGTCAGTCACCATTATTTTTCTCTTTGTTCATAAATCCTATTATAACAGAATCGATGTCACGGTAACGCAATAATGCTAGGTTTATGTAAGGAGTCTTAACACAAAACAACTATAACTACGCAAGCAAAAATGGATCTTAAGGTGACGAACATTTGCTTACTGTGACTGTACATCAAAGTAGGTAATGAGAAACCGGGAAGTCTGTCTTCTCTTCAAATCAATTTCTATTATTCTCGTGATCCATTGTCTCCAGCATGTGAAACCACAAACGACACATTTGGAAATCCTATTGTAATAAAAGGGAACGAGACAAATAAATGTATTATTTATACTTAATAAGTAGGTGTTTTGTGGAAACATATATTTTTCCAGACTAGCTTTTATAAAAGACGTAATTGATACTGTAGTATTGTCGCTACATTCCGATTCTATCATCACCTGGACATCATCTAGGATCAGACTACTTGTAAAGGCAAATCAAACGAGCAACGAAGTAACCTCATCAAACTTATAGAAATTCGATGAGGTTACTTCGTTTCGTTACAGAGTGGTGACGATGGAGCCGAAAGGCTGCCTTCCTGTGGCCGCCTTCCGACTCCATCGTCAGACCAGCTCTTTGACATCATTATCCATTGTCATCCGATTTACATGTAAAATTTCGACTCAATCAAACACCGGGAAGTGAATCAAAGTTAGCTTGCAAGATTTGACTCATATAGGTAATACTAACACGTCAAGTTATATAAAAGCTTGTAAATAGTAAAGACACTTATTTGTTAGCTTACATAGCAAATAATTTCATAGAGAATAAACATGTGCCCCGTCTACGAACCGTCTACTTCGGACTAACGGAACAGTCACGCTAGACGCCAACAGCTTCACATAATTACTCCATCATTAATAATGCATTATAATTGAAGCTTACAATGATGCATGAGCTCTAATGAATTGAATCAGACACACTGTCTAGTGGGACCACACGGTTACTTAAGACTCTGATTGCTTCTTACTCTTCCATTGTTTGTTATTTTTTTTCGGAATTTTTGTAAACAGTTATCTTGTTGCAGGTACTGCAGATTCATTCCAGAAATTCGAATATTAGATAGATTGCACACAAAGCAATCATAGAATGCGTTACTAAATTAGTTATATATAATAAGCACAAGTAAGTATAGGAAGTTTTCTACCTAAGGATTGCTAGAACAATTCATACTTCCTGCATGTGCGATTAACAGATAAATTGCGCAGCCTAAAATATTAAATAAATAAAATTATACAATAAATTTGACCTTTCGGTAAATTGAAACTTTAATACGAACATAGCATATTTTCCTGCAAGTGTCCGTCCAGATGGGTAGGTATCACCGCTATGCTCGTGTAGTCTACAGCCAAGCAGTAATGTGCAAGCATTACTGTGTTCCGGCTTGATGAGCAAATTAGTCAGTGCAATTGATCCTATTGTCACAGGGTAACGAGGGCAATGCAGTGCCGCACAGGCTTTTGTGTTTCAAAGTTCTGAGTGGCAATGCAATTGTTATGGGCTGGCGTTATGCTTACCATCAGGCAAACGACCAGCTCGTCTCGTTATCCAATAGTATAAATAAACATGATGGTAGCGTTCAGCCTAAATAGGCTGGACGCTACCATCATGTCGAAGATGGATAAATATCCATCTTCGACCACATCATCAATATCAGGAAACCTAGAGATAACTTTAAAAATGTGGCAAGACTGACGAAATACGTTTTATTAACGCTTAGTTAAGAGAAAAAGTAGTTGTTAATTTGATTTCAATCCGCTTAGAAAGAAGGTGTGAAAAGCAAATGAAATGAGTAAAAACTTCGTCAATTACGCTTAACGGTACCATTTCAAATTTCAAGTCAAACAGATGATAGGAAGTGAAGCGAATATTAATTTCACGGCTAACACGAGCTACACGAGCTGTGCATGTTAAAAGCTAACGGCCTTGAAACAGCTGACTCGATATGCATCAAACTTGGAAGAACTAACCTCGACGTAACCAGCTACCTAATTAAAAAACCACGAGGTCTCGCGGAACTAAGCAAAAAATATTCTTTACACCTTGATAAATATGCATTTGCGCCAAGTAACACCTGTTTTAACAACACACATAATGAGGTTATATCGTTCTGAACCTACGATTAGCAAACAGACAGGCAAAACGCTTCAAGCTTGTTTTACTGATCAGCCGTGTTTTCGGTACCAACAGCCCGACACCAAAACATCCAAGAACATAATTACATATTGTTAACGCGGCGGCTAAGCTATATAGCCTAACCTGGTATCCTGACGGTACGGCACAGAATACACTGCGATCGTTCTCCTGGTTGGAAGTCCAGCTTGCAGCTCTTGTGAATAGCTTCTTCAGGTTTGACGGTCACCACTGCGACCTTCTATAGATCTTAATGCAGAGTGGACTGTATTTTCGCGGCGCGGTGAAACTTTGCACAGCTTTTGGGATTAGCAAGAAGCCTTGCGGAGCGAGTTTGGGGCTTGGGCGGTTTACGCGTCGAATTCACGTAGGATTCCCAAGGTAAAATTCAGAAACTTCGATGCCAGCGAGGAGCGACAGCTACGATGGACGAGAGTCGACCGCAGACTACTTGCAACGATAAGCAGTTTTTTCCTCCGTACGCCGCGTGAGCGACAGAGATAGTCATCAGAAATATTAAGAATTAGGAGGGTAGGAAAATAATAAAAGCGTGAATAACTAGCGCGAACAAATAGTTTAAAAAAACTAAAACTATGCTTTTCCTGACTCCATCACCAGACCCTCGACAGCAAGTGCAATCTATTGGATACATCAAAACGAGTCCTATGAGCCCAAACTGGTGGGGTTTACTTGTAGCCACTGAAGACTTCCAATATCCACCTCCTGGCTCCGTTATCAGATCAGCTCCATGACACCAATATATTGTATTGTTAAACTACATATTATACGACATAGATACAAAGTTTCATTTCGATACGACAATTAGAAGTAGGTTAAAATTGACTTCCCAGATTTACATTGTTAGTCAGTTACAAGTGAAGTTAATAAAAGCTTGTAAAGAATATACTAACGTTAAACCTGGCAATTGTTTTCAAGGCGCTGCCAAGGCCCAAGTCATACAGTAAATACAGGTATCATAATGTTTAATATTCCCTAAGCTCCCCGAATATGAAGTAAATTCGGGATTTTCCTAGCATTCCATAGTCGTCATAAAGCGTAATGGCGGAGTCGCATAACCCCCCCATAACGCTACGTTCGGAGCCCTGAGCACTCAGGTTGATGAGCAGAATAAATCCGCACTGTGTTGGCTAGAATTTCAGATTAGTTTCTCGCGACTCGGATTGATGGATTTGGTTTTATATCTGTACAGCCATCATTATTTAGTATCGTTTTATGGACTCTGGTGATGACTTTTCTGGGAATAAACCGCCGAAAACATCAAAATATCACTGTTATTGGACGAACATTGCATGTGTTACTAATATAATTTATAAATGAAGCAATAGTAGAAGGTCAACTATATATAGCTCTAGATTTATATCTGGAGTACGGTCTCGAAAAGTACAAAAAGAGCCGTCAAATATCGAGAGCAATGAAAGTAATGATGAAGATGGAGCGGAAATTTAACATGCCAGTTATGAAGAATAAAGATGAACTCATAAGTTCCATAACTAACACAAAGTTGGAATACTTTTGGATTTCCGAAACATAGGTTTTATATCCAGATTATCGTTACAACAAAGAGCAATCCCAAAATAAAGCGTGCTTTGTATGAAAATTATAGCGCCCCATTCTCGCCCCTTATAAATAATTCTGTGGGACCGCCAAACCGGGAGCGCCTAATGAATTGTTTAGGAGTTTGCTTTATTTGCAACGCCCGTTTTCACTGGCTATTCAGATTTGCAGGTTTGAATTACAGTTTGGTTGGAAAGGCTGGAATATGATTAAGGCTGCTTAGGGGGTCAGTGAAAGTTAAGAGAATAACTTGATTGTAATGTATACTTTAGAGCTGCCTCTACACAGCTACTACACTAGAACCTACGGCACACATATATGGCTTACATTTGAAATTGAATTCTAAAACTTAAGTAAATAAAGCCGAAATTAAGCGAACAATTAATAAGTATATAAGTGACCGTTTCGCGTTATTACTAAACACTATCTCTGCAAAAACATGAGTCACAGTTACTAACATCCCTTGTTCAAAGTTCGTTGACAGGTCGTCAAGCTATAATCCACCAAACGAGGGTTATTCTAAGGGCAACCACCCTCAATTTCACCTTTTATCTCATAGCAACACTCCCGACCCTCGCAGGGTAATCATTAATCAAGATACCACCCGATTTATTGTAAGGCAATTGAGATTTGCTACCGAACAACGCGAATTCGACTCCGGTTTACGTTCACGTTCCACTAATCGTTGGTAACGTTTGAAGTGCCGGCCATTTAAGTGTCGTAGATGAATTTACGGCTTTGACGCATGGTGAGAGTAATATTGGAAGCTGCAGATGGGATTATCTTTATCACTAGCTGTGATAGATTAATGTCGGTCTGCCAACGCGTTTATCATGCCGGGGTGGAGTGGATCTTCGTCGACGACTTATGCTTTGTGTTGTTAAGAGTTAAGACGTGGGAAGATTTAGTATGTAAAGGTTTTTTTTCTAAAGCTTATATATCTTTGAAACACTACATCCGAGCTGCTTTCAAACAAGGCTCTAATCCATTTAATACTTTAACTCCCTTGTGAGGATTGTTACGAGGCACAATTTGTTTTCATTTTATTGTGATAATTTTTTTTAAAGTACCGCTTGTAGTGCTTTTACCGCCTTACTTGTTCGTCTTAAAAATAGAATCCATAATCAGATTTTGCATAATTTTCATTCTTTTACTAAGATTTAATAGACACCAATAAACTATCTCGTTTCATATGAAAAAAAAACGGTCCATGAATATATAATGATAAAAAAACAGTTGAAAATTAAGGACCCTCATTTTTGGAAGTGGTTTGAAAACTTAATTAAGATTAAGAAGCCCTAAAGAGTATTATTTCTAATGGCGGTTTTAAACACAGAGAGTAATCATTGAAAATTTTCTGTAGAAAACACCCTAATTTCATTCCCGGTAGGACTGGTATTGTGAGAGCTTCTATACAGTTTTTATATTATGACCCATAGTCACACACCTAAACTTACGCACTAAGCCGATGTCTAGATAAGCACATCGATATTCAATGAGGCAATCCCATTCAGAATAAGTACAGCATTCCGAAGCGAGTAAACAAGAGAATAACATCCAGTCAACAGGTCCGTCGTAAAAATGCACGAGCTTTCCACCAGGGCGTCATCAGCAGATGTTCATCTAACAACGGCAATGCGTGTCTATTAAAGACGAGTATTCAACGCGAAATGAGGTCGTGGCACAAAGAGATTGTTAGGCTCCTCGGGAAATCACGAAGCCCTAAGCCGAGCTCAACGACGGAAGCTATATGTTATGATGAGCAAAGTTATAGTTATACGAGCTGTTCAATGATAATAATACACCTCTACGTTCATTGCTATAAGTTAACAGCTCAATTTGCGTTTTGACTTACCAATTAAGAAGTGAGCATTAACTATTAAATTATTGTGATTTATACCACATTGGCAGTTTATACTTAGTTAAGAAGAGCTTTTTTGTTGCTCGTACTTAGTGTTTTTTCTCATACTCTTAAACTAGCAAAAAGTAGAATTCTTTTTTGCTAGTTTATATGGCAAATAACTCTATACTGCGGCGCAAGTACGGATCTTTTTGAACGATAACATTGACAGTTCAAATCGATAAAGTGGGTTTTATCGACTTTTTATATAATTTATGGAACCTCGAAACAATCGACAAAAGTTATCGAATAGCTAGGTCGAATCCAAAGAGAATATAGAGCTACTTCAATACTATACGATCACACTTAGGTACTCGCAACAATCGATAAATTTATCGAGTTTTTCGATTCGACAAATTTATCGAACCGACTTCCGTACTCGCGCCGCGCCGCTGTTTCGGACTTTGATATAGATGGATACACTCTTAATTGAAATACCTGTAATATTATACAAATTACGCTGGAAACGAGCTCGCAAAAAACCGTTCCATCAACTGCGACCTTGGTTTGATTCAGCAATGATGTTTCGGTACCTTTTAAATAGAGCAAAGACCGTAAAGGTCAATTGGGACGGAGTATCTATGACGGAGTTCGAAATCTCATCGAATAGCAGAGATAAAAACAAATATCAGTTCAAATAAAGATTATTGATATTGCGTTATTTTATATTATCTCTGCAGCCGATTTCTGATGCGATAACATGTTTAAAATGAATAAAATATACAATTTATTTCCACAACCTCAATCAAGTACCGACCAAAGCCGAAAGGTGTCCTCCATAAATATCGTTAGCAAAATTGGGAGTTAAATTAAATTCCAAAATTGGCGTTGAAATAAATTTAAACCTGCGAATCTGTTATTCAACCTCGGCAGGGCCTGCCTAATCAGGTGAAATGTAGACCTGAATGGATAAATAATAAGGCTAGGCACGGCAATAGATACATTTGGGTCAATCAATAATAGTTCTGGCATGACGGACGACTCCACAGTTAGCGTGTCCGGAGCGGCGGCAACGCACTTAACTTACTTACATTACTTATTCTTTTTAAAATTACTGTTTGCAACTCGTATACGCATGTTTAAATAGGCATGCAGCACAGCAAACAGTCTCAGGAGCCTTATAAGTAGAGCAAGCAATTCAAATATCTTTATTCTTAAAATTTAACTCTTATAACGTACTCTTTCTTCTTTCACAACCGTTGGGTACAACAAATCAGTCAGTAGTTTTGACTCACAAATGCTCAATTCATACAGACAGCGCATAATTATTCTTTGTATATCAAGTCCTAACTCCTAATTAACGTTGGCATACTCGCTATCTTCGTCATCATCCTCATTAAGCATAAAAGATGAAGAAGGAGACTCATAAAAAACGTCCTTTCTTACGACCATTTCTAGACATAGCCTTCTCCTAATATTATCATCAGGCTACATTTTTTTTTAATATAAGATGTATGGAATAAATAGCCACAAGTACAGCACACAGGGTCTTCCCACAAAAAAATTAAACACACGTTAAACCTGTGTAAATCACTGTTTAACGACTAAACATGCCTTAGTCGCGCGATTCAATATGAGCAAACACAAATCCTGGTTTATGTAGTGTCTAACCATTGCCTAACACAATTCTGTTGTGACATTACTAATCATTTTTGACGTGTATCTATAGACGATGTCTAGTTAAACCGGCGACTAAAAATGGTTTTTTTGTGGTAACACTAATAGGGTAATTTTATTGTGGCAGTCATTTTTTTTTTCCAAACGGAAGATACGGCGTGCGTAATCGATACCGACAATGCATAGACCTTTAACATTTATGAATCGATCAATACCTAGTAGATACAAGGCTGGCTCGTGGACGTTTGTATATGTGCACTTCAATATTATAGAATATGCTATGCTACTAGCGCTTTTTACCCACAGTAAAAAATCACGTAGATCAGTTGCTCCGTTGCTACATGAAATAACAAACCAACAAACACACTTTGGCATTTTTAATATTCGAATAGATAGAAGGGATGGTCTTCTTCTTCTTAGCGTGTCGATGGTCATCAGGTTTTGCCATCGTGGTGAAAGGATTTGCCAATCAGTTTTAAAACTTTACTGATTGTTGCCCAGGGTGCACCAGACGTACGGGGTTTTGTTGGTACGTCATGCGGGGAGGCTCCTTTCATGCAAGGGATGGTATGCTTTAACCATAAAGAAAGAATAGTAGTAAGCCGACGACGGTACGGCTTACCGTACCGTACTTACCGAAATATTATTAATCGATTAGTGTCTGCTACAAGCTGCAAGGCCGTACGTCTTTAGAACGGCTATAAACGTCAGCTTGGCAGGTCGTTTCAAAGATTTATGAACGAAACCCTGTGCTTAAGGTTACCAATTTCGATAAATACTAATAGGGCTGGACCACTATTTATACGTTTCCCTTTGCTGATACAACTTTTAAGACTAAACGTTAGTAAATAGGGGGACATGCTTGAGATTGTATAGAAGAACTGAAACCACTTCGTTAGCAGTAAAACTTTTACCTACTGTGTTGTCTAAAACAGTTACGTACTCTGTTTTGTCTTCTTGAGCGTTGATTTGTCAAAGATATAATCTGATCTTTGTAACAAATTGGACATTCTGACACTTGTACTAATAGATTAGTGTTCTTTTTAGCATCTGGATATTGTAACAAATTGGATATTACACTTGGTCCAACATCCCTCTTACTCATATAGGACGCGAAATCTAATATGTAAACGTCATTCGCTTCGAAACGATTGTAGAGTAATTTCAGTGAGTGAGGACTTTTTAAAATAATCCACTAAATATTGTCTATGCTAAACATGTTAATTATGTGATTCGGAGTCCCCCGGCTTGTCAGTCAGTCACAGTTGATTTTAACCATTGATACACATTTTAATAGGTATCAGATAACTACACGTATGCCGCCTACTTCCCACACTAACTCGTTTATTTTTTTTTTTGCCAATGCTCATTCATGTTATTTATTATGATATTTGAGAACCCGTTTTTTTAACCCACAAAAACTTTAAGGCCCTGATCTTGATAGGGTTTGAGCCTCTTGTTAGTTTAACACACTTAGTTTAGGCCGGCATGCCAATTGCCAACGTGTGTAATATTATTTAACTCGAGTTAGTTTCTTACACGAGAATAAATTACCGTTTTGTCTTGCATCATTAGGTTCTTTTTTAAACTTGATTGATCTCAATCCGTATTAGTTAATCTAGCTTTTGGCGCAAGTGGGCCTAAAACATCGATGATAAAACACATAAAAGAACCTACGTAGCGAAACAAATATGTATTATAGTTAACAACCGAGTATACAACGGGGAATGCTCGGAAGAGAATTTTATCTCATCTCACCGCCGCAGTTCTATCACCGAACATCTCGCCACCGGAACCAAGCTCATCCACACATAATCGAGTCCTGGAAGTCTCATACCCAGTCGATTTATGCGATCCATTCTGCCGCATACTTGCAAAATGTGGAACGAGCTCCCTCCACAGGTTCTTCTGCAGTCCTTCAAGATGGGTGTCAAACGAGTTTTCAAGGTTACAACACATTGGCAACGCCCCATGTGTTGCAAATTACCACAGGCGACTGTGACCGCTTACCATCAGGCAGGCCGTTTGCTTGTTTGCCACCGGATAACATAAAAAAAATCTTTATATATGTATATCCAATAAAAACAATTTACTCACCGCCGTCCGTTTAGGTTGTTAGGAACAAAACAATAAACGGACGGCGGTGAGGAAATTGTTTTTTTTTTTGTTTATATTCAAAGGTTTGAATCGATAGGATACACTTAATTGACACTTAAATGTTAATTGCATCGTGCATTGCAATGTGTTCAATAAATAGTTAGTAAACCAATCAGCAAATATATTTTTGGTAATCAGCAAGTATTACAGATACAGATCAAGATCAAGCTTATTGTAGGATATGAGTCTTTGATTGGCGGCTTCATTGTCACTACTACAATAATTATAACTTTATCCTACTAATATTATAAATGCGAAAGTGTGTTTGTTGGTGTGTTGGTTTGTTGATTTGTTGGTTTGTCCCTCTTTCACGCAGTAACGGAGCAACGGATCGACGTGATTTTTGGCATAGATATTGTTTATGGACCGGAGAGTAACATATAGGCTACTTTTTATTCCGTAAAAAAGCACGGTTCCTGTCGGAACGCGGGTGAAAACCGCAGGCAGAAGCTAGTACCACTATAAAGTCAGTAAGAGCCAATGACAAAAATATTCTACAGTAATTTAATGTGCTCGATTTACTATTCACTCTTTAGTTCCACTCATCGATTCAATAGCAAGCCGTAATTGATACAGTGTGCCGGACAGCTAATGTCCAAGTTTTTACCATCTAAAAAAATGAGGTGATAAAAAAAAATAGTTGTTCTCGCAACTTTGAAAACAGATCAGATCAATGACCCGAGTCTCGAGCAATATTGTTACCTACTTTATGTACTCGGCGAGGCGAGATAAGATTTTATTTACATTTGTATTTGAAGAGGTTATTTGTAATAGGTTTATTCGCGGGGCAAGTTTACTGGTTATGATATCTTTGTATGTTTTGATTGTTTTGTTGTTTTTCTACTAAGTAAATAAATAATGCGCTTCGACCAAGTATTTAAGGTGATTGCGTTTTAAATTTAAACCACGTCAAACGTGCCACTTAAATAGCACTTTAAAGTTAGTTAGTTTATAGTCTAGATTAGTTTGTACTCGTATAGGTGTACCTATAACACCTATACGAGTACAAACTAATCGAACAGATAATCCGTCGTCCGCGTTCGCTTTCATTACTGCAGATTAGTTGCTGCCCGCGGTTTTGCCTGCATTGAGATTTCCACAGGAACCAAGCATTTTCCGGGATAAAAAGTAGCCTGTCTTGTCTATAAACAATATTTATAAATCGCGTCGATATATTGCTCCGTTGCTGCGTAAAAGAAGAACTAACCAACAAACCGACCAACACACTTTCTCATTTATAGTACGAATTGTACACGTTAGTTTGATGTTGTTTCTCATCTCACATATCATACAAACATCTCTTCAAATGGAAAAGGTTTATTTATAAACATCGTCATGTATGTACCTATGCCTAAATAATTTGGTGTTAGTCTACTCAGTCCAGCAATTTGCATATGGATTTCGTGACTAAGCCACATCCACAATAATAGCCCTCATAATGACTGTCTGCATAACCTACATAAATTAAGATGTCTCTTCGGCCTTTATCAGAGCCAGCACGAACCCACAAAACACGATGATTTTTTTTATCATCATTTTGATTCGCTTTACCTAAATGTTTCGTTTCTAAGTTCTTTAACATTGCAAATAAAAGAACCAGACCACTTCGCTCGTGTCTGCCTCTACATTACTGTGTTCCGGTTTGATTAGCAAAGTAGTCAGTGAAATTACTGGGCTTTTGACACATAATCCTAATATCTCAGGGTAACGAGTACACTACAGTGCCGCGCAGGCTTTTGTTTTTCTAAGTTCTGGGTGGCATTGCAATTATTTATGGACCGGCGTTATGCTTACCATCAGGCAAACTACACGTTCGTCTCGTTATACAATAGTACATATACAAAATTAAATAAAAATTCTTACCACAGATTTTGTCATAATATCACAGTCTAAGATAGAGCGTAGGCACTTAGGCAGTGCTGATTGTCTTTCGCAATAATACTGAGCCACGGTCGTTTCAACCTCACGTCACAAACTTCTGTTTATAACAATAACTAACTAGGTTAAATTTTATAACTAAATATCCTACGTATAACCAAACTTTTTGTGTGTGAATATTGGTTTTCCTCCAGCGCAGTGGCTAATTGTAGGTCCAGCAGGGGTGAACAGGAGTGAGACTGAGAGGAACGGAGCGCATACAGACCAGCCATTGGTACTAAATGCGTGTGTTTGTTGGTTTGTTGGCTTGTCCTTCTTTCACGTAGAAACGGATAAAAAATCAAAAATTGATAAAAAAAAAACAAAACTCATAGACTCGAGTAGTACTGAGATGAGGTAGGCTGGACTTTGCATTTAAGGGTACGGTCATAAGTCTAGGCGCTAGGCTAGTCCAAACTTTACTACAAACACTAATTAAGGTAACTCCACAAACACCAAAGTTGTTTCGATTTGCATAATGACCGGTTTGGTCATTGTTTCGCGGTAAACCAATATATTCAGCCTTCAGTAGCCTTCTGGCAACGTGCAGAAAAAAAAATACACATACATTATACTAATATGTAAGGCTGTGTTGTGTTGAGAGTATTGTGAAGGCTCAGCAATAAAATATTCTTAATGAAATAAAGCGATTATATTTTTGTTTGTTTAATTAAGATTTATTTGCGGTAAATCATATTTCGTTGAAGAAAACAGTGGTTTGAAAGATCGGCCCTAAGTTAAACCTTAAATGTACAGTTAGTTTATGTCTCCGTTAATCATCGGCGTCGTAGTCATTTCGGGAACTCTTTTATGAACCGCACTGCAGAGGTGTGGAACTCACTTCCGTCGTCGGTTTTCCCTGATACAATTTAGGTACTTTCAAGTCGAGCGTAAAAAGGTTTCTTTTGGGTGAACGTGTTCTATTTTTAGCCCTATTCACGCTTTCCATCAAACGATATGTGAACTGTGAATGTGAAATAAAAATGTTCTTATTTTTATATGATTTGTTTTTTATTTTTTATTTTATTGGTAACGAGACGAGCTGGTCCTTTGCCTGATGGTAAGCATAACGCCGGCCCATGACAATTGCAGTGCCACTCAGAACTATGAAACATAAAGGCCTACGCGGCACTGCAGTGCGCTCGTTACCCTGATACATTAGGTATTAAGTCTCATAAGCCTACTGGGCTTCACTGGCTACTTTGCTCATCAAACCGGAACACAGTAATGCTTGCACATTACTGCTTGGCGGCAGACTTCACGAGCAAAGCGGTGGTACTAACCCAGACGGACACTCGCAGAAGAGTTAGTCCTTCCACTAACAAAAAATTTGTATCAGTAAATTTACCGCAAACGATTGGATAAGGAGCAATCTGCACATTTGTGCTAGATGCGCAAGCGCTGCTTTACGTAATGTTTGCCAACACGGGGTAATCAGAGCATCTCGAACTTCCCCGTATTAAATGTTACCGCAATTTCGGCAATCTTTACTTTGAAGTTTTTTTAACTTTTTACTGCGGTTCAACGAAGCAATGCCGCCAGCATGCTGGGTATGCTTCCAACTGGTAGTGGGCTAGAATATTTGGATTATCTGTGTATGCCTACATTGGCTTGTTGATTATATATTCAACTGTTTTTGTAGCCAGGTTTATTGTTTATTTATGTTAATAAAGGCCATTAGACCACTTTTTACCGGTTTAGTAAAGATTTTTCTAGAAAGTATTCTCATTAGTATAAATTTCGTACATAATCGTCGATAGTATTATTGTTGAGTTATTATAGATAACGTCTAGTCATACATAGGAGGTAAGGTGCTGGGCTTATGAGGCTTAATACCTAATGTCTCGGTGTGAAGAGCGCATTGCAGTGCGGCACAGACCTTTGAATTTCAAAGTTCTGAGTGACACTTCAATTATTATGGGCCGGCGTTATGTTTACTATCAGGCAAACGACCAGCTCGTCTAGTTATCAAAAAATATAAAAAAAGCGCCTAAGCCAACATTTATGCTCGTTTTCACCAACGACGAATAAAATAAGGCGACGACTAACTAAGTAACTACGAATGCAATGTAAGCAAGGTTATAAACCATTAGAACATTCATAAAGAGTGGTGAAACGTTTCTTTCTCTAGGTGTAGTACGTAGTGAAAACGGGTATTATTCTCTGGTATTTAGGAATGCAAAATGCGTTGCATTAATCTTAGGCGATTTCTAACCTTGTGACACCGACTTTGCAAGTCCTAACGCTAAGCAGGCGCTTAAAAAGTGACAAAGTTAAACCAAACTGTCATGTTAATGATTTAAAAAAATCACGCATGCGCAATTCTATTTACAGCATGTCAAAACCATAGAATTATAAATCTATGGTCAAAACCAACTAAACAACAGATTGATACATAATCACATCACACTCTCGTTCATTTCATTCGCTTACGAGACGTCAGTTGTAAGAATAAACTGGTTGGTGCAAACGAAGTTGGTATTTAAATCATGACTTAGTTAGTTATGAGTTGCCTATAAATATATAAATATATAAAAATAAATATATAAATTTTATCTTCGTTAATTTTAGTGCCGACGGACATATTATGAGTATGTACATATGACTTTGCTTACATTACGAGTTACTCAGGCGTCGCCTTATTCGTCGTTGGTGAAAACGTGCATAAATTGAATAAAAAAACTCGGTACAAATAAAACTGAAGCCGTCATCTGAATAATAAAATACACTTTATTCCAATTTCACAATACGGATAATCACGAAACCGCAGTTTCCAATTTGATACAAATGTAGGCCATCGAATAATAAATTGCTCGTAACCATAGACAAAAGAATATGGTGTTGTTATATATACCGATAATAATAACTACTAAACTAGGAAGTATTGTATTCTTGGTTCTTGCTATAGTTCCGGCCGGTTTCCTACACTGCCGCACTTGGCTCTTCTAATTGGGGCAAGGATTGTTCAAGTTGTACCTACAACGGAATGTTAGACAAAGTTTGAGTATTCAGCATTGCTAATCCAATCGCGTCCATCAGACTGTGAATAAAGTTTGAGACTGATCAGAAACAATTCGTGTAGCGTAACACGCTAAACTGACACACATTTCAATTATTAAATCTAAACAAATAAATAAAATTGAAGTGTCTGTTTGTAATATCAAAATAACAGCTTTTTACCATATATACATGCATATGAAAGTAAATACGGTACCTATAAAAAAACAACCATTTTTAAAATTTTTTTCTGTCTCTCTGTTTGTTCCGGGTAATCTCCGAAACGGCAAGACCGATTTTGACGGGATTTTCACTGGCAGATAGCTGATGTTATGAGGAGTACTTAGGCTACTTTTATTTTAGAAAAAAATTAGGGTTCCGTGCAAAAAAATATAATCCTTGAAATCCAATGAAATCCAAATCGGGTGAAACCGCGAGCAGCAGTTAGTATTAAATAAGCAATGCAGTGTCCACGCTTATAATTCGTCTCTGGCTTTTACCCTAAGTGCCCTTCCAAGTGTACAACCAAGAAGGCACAAGGAACTCGTCGCTCATGCTTAAAACAAGCTATGCCGCGCGGCTTCGCCCACGTAGCCTAAGTTACTCCTATAACACATATCCTATATCTGCCAGTGAAAGTCTCGTCAAAATCGGTCCAAGCCATTACTGATATTAGCCAGAACCAATAGACAGACAGATAAACATTTTTAAAATTATTGTTTTGTTATAGGTACCGCGATACTTTCATAGCATTTAGTAAAAAGCTGTTATTTTGACATTACAAGCAGACACTTCAATTTTATTTATCTGTATATTAAAGATGTAAGTATTTAAAGTAGTCGCTAGGAGGCTCCTCAGCTGTTTCCTCCATGCATCTTTTTCATTTAGCTATATACATAATCGTATAGTACGTACCGCAGTCTCTGAAGTAGAATAATTCATTCTTTCACAAGTTTCAATTCAGATGAGCCTAGGAAGGATGCTCGAAAGTTTAGCAGAAATGAATAATGGAAAGGGAGGCTGCTGATTTGAATTTCAGATGAAATCCTAGATAAGAGGGTACGGTACCTGTCTTTCTCGTGGTTCGTTTGTGGGTACTGCAGTACGGTCTGCATGCTCTCCATTTCCACCACGCATTGTGTCCCCAGTTCGAGTTCTGAAAAACAAATAACCAATGTTAGCAAATAAAGTACCTCAAACTCAAATTAAAATTGACAATAAATAAACATACATAACATACATAAACGCTTACACACTCATACCCCCGCACTAGGATTCCCTGTGTCGCAGGTGGCATGGACATACACAGATACACATCACAAACATCCAAGACCCGAGAACAAATTTTATGCTTACACAAAATCTGCCCCGGCCGGGAATCGAACCCGGGACCCCTCGCCTTGCAGGCAGGGTTACTACCAACTTAGCTACGGAGCCGTCGTCAAAAGTCTTTATTCAAATAGGCCCCAAAGGAGCACTTATGAAAGTTAAAATGACTCTAACAGCGGGCCTCTGCAGCATTCATCTACCCGAATCACAGAATCCTAGTCAATAAGTCACGTTATTGGGTCTTGGATGTTTGTGATGTGTATCTGTGTGTGTCTATGCCACCTGCGGCACAGGGAATCCTAGTGCGGGGGTATGAGTGTAAGCGTTTTATTATTATGATTATTTGAAAATGAAAGAAAGGTCAAATAAACTTTTACTCTTAAAAAATACGATTATTATTACGTATGGCCCACTTCCTACTATCCTACTCCTACTTATTATTATAAACTAGCTGTGCCACGCGGCTTCGCTCACGTAGCCTTAGTTACTCCTTAGGGGCAGCTTAGACGCTCATGCAAACGTACGCTTGCTTGTCAGAATAACAACGCTTTTGCGTCAAGCGCGGATTTCGTGATACTCGAAATGCGCGCTTGACGCAAAAGCGCAAAAGAAACAATTGACCAAAATTAGGTAGGTCTCTGTAAAAATATAACTTAACAAGTCTCAAGTCATTAATTAAAAAAAAAGTTGCCCCAAATCAAATCACCAGACGCTAGATTACTAAGTCTAGGCAGATTTAGGGTTTAAACATAGAAACAATAATCGTCAAGCAGGATAACTGATAATAATAGTAGTTAGAACGACAAACGCTCCAAAAGTTGTGTGTAATGATAATAACATGTAGTTATTTTGCTAGAGGTTCGATGGTTATTCCTTATCGTTGATCTAATGACCCGAACGTGCTTAGGTAAACTGCAATCGTTAGAAGGGTATCTTATGATACACTCTTGGGAAGATACGGCGCCGTAAGTACCGTATAGTACCCACCCGTAAGTGCTGTTACCGCTTTGCCAAGGTTCTTTTTATCATAAATGTAGAGAAAGGTAAATATACCTTGACAGCCCCCATGATGTAGGTGGTCGATGAACTCCTCTATAGTGCGTAAGGGTTGCAAGTTCGATATCCGCGACGGGATAAATATTTGTTTCTAGCAAATAAGTGTAAGTTTATATATATTCCATTTTCATGACTAAGTATTGTTGGACTATTTTCGTCGTAGTTACTGATAACGTAGACACATGGCATCCTAGCAAGGGGTCAGGATCTATGTCATCGTTGAGAAAAAAGATTATTTGCAATCGCATCAGCCTTGTTTACTCAAGTGTGCGTCTTCAATGTTTCGTAATCCAACGCTGTTTAATAACACTATAAAGCCTTGTCAACGAAATTGTAGCACTGAAGTTGGTAAATAATCAAGTTGCAATCGTAAGTATGCGCGGGCGACGCGCGACGCCGGCGGTGACTCAACGTGAGGGCGAACGTTGCGTCCGCGCCGATGCTCTTCAAATCCGGTTCGACATTGTGCACACTAGGCACATAGAATAAATACACATAGACAGTTTCGAGCGCAACACTCGCGTACTGAAGCCATTTTACTTTTGTGGCGGGCTTGAGCTACGTCTAATCTATTCACACTCACAGTCTCACACTCAAGTGTGATTTTAGGGTTATATGAGTATATCTGTAGATTCCATAATAATAAATCTATAGACTGTATTTCGTTCGACTATAGCTGACGTTTAATGTTACCTAGTTCATCTACATTTTTTATGACGTGAATTAAGCGTTTGCAAATGTCTATATCGAAAAAAACTGGAAATCGAACGCTAGAAACGTCAAAAATGAGAGAGTCAAAGTCAGGCGTACCTACTGAGCGCTAAAACGCCCCATACAAATTGGACAGAACATCTGACGTCACTTGTTCTACGCGAACCGCAAAGCTGTACTAAAAACATGCATTTTCTTGATTAGGCCGAGAAAAACTGCGTTTAAGTACATAGTCGTTATACATTCAATTTTATAATCTTGGCGAGTGAGACATTTTACGCTGTACACCTCAATAGCTTCATAAAAAGGCCCAATTTGAATAACGAATACTTTGCCTAGACATAACGAGTACATAAAATATAGACGTGTAATATGTTCCAAATCCAATTTTCAGGACAAAAATAAACGTACTACTAGGGTTTCAGTAAGAATTAAATGCCTAAGGTTGAGGTGGGGTGACCGAAACATTAAACATATTATTATGCTAATTGAAATTAGTTAAAAACAATCAGGCGTATTTTTTACTTGATTAAAACTGCTTAGGTATTGGCTGGTGATAATACCACGGCGGTCAATGCACTTACATATATTTGGGTAGGTACCTACTAGGCCGCTTGGTCAAGGCTTAAATGACGAGGTCTCGGCTTTTAAGCGTTATAATTATATTACTTTCTCTGGCTTATTAGGATTCAGTAAGCAACATAGTCACAGTAAGACGGTTAGATTTTCGCGTAGGTGTAAATTAGAAAGTTGACCCAAGAGAAGGAGAATGGAAAATTTAGTATGCTTATCATTTGTGTTTTCGAAAAAGCAGAGACTGTTTACTTAAATAGTTGAAGTCAGACAAGAAGATCAGACCTTTTGTCGCTGCAGACTGAAAACCTACACTTAGATAATTCATTTCGCAAATAAGTACAGGTTCATTAACGAAATTCGCTATCTTAACGGCCACTTTTCCGACAAAATTTATCCCAGAACATTAATTTGTAAGGTAGTTCACAGTTGCTCCATAAAGCAGCGAAGAACATAATTTACCCAATACCGCTTGCCGTTACAAATACCTAACATCTAGATTCGGTTCGATGAATTACGTAAAGACGCACTCCGTTGAAAGTGGCACAGTTGCGATCACAAAACGTAGTTACCATATTAGAGGCATTAGTAGTCCGTCCATTATTTTTTTTGTGTTATATGCTAACGAGACGAGCTGGTCGTTTGCCTGATGGTAAACATAACGCCGGCCCATAACAATTGCAGTGCCACCCAGAACTTTGAAACACAAACGCCTGCCCGGCACTGCAGTGCGCTCGTTACCCTAAGACATTAGGTATTAAGTCTCATAAGCCCAGTAATTTCACTGGATATTCTACTCATCAAACCGGAACACAGTAATGCTTGCACACTACTGCTTGGCGGCAGACTTCACGCGCAAAGCGGTGGTAGCAACCCAGACGGACACTCGCAGAAGAGTTAGTCCTCCCACTAACAATAACGGAGATAACGTCCATAACGGAGACTGTAAAAGATCGCTATAATATGTAAGTAAGCTACGATTTTTTGTTGGATAGATGACATGTCATCGTTTGGCCCACAGGTTTGGCCACTCACATGATAGTAAAATATAATGATGTGTTCGAAGGTGAGAAGAACGCCAGCCCTAGAAAAGAGCTGGTTCTGGCATGACTGGCATGTGCAGCAACCGGAACGCAGCCAATAGCCAGGTGAGCACTTGAAAGCTACCTAAAACCATGCTATGGTTGCATCAGAATGTCTTCCTTCACCAAATACTCAGTTCGAGTTCGAACCTTCGACCTATGGATCAGCTATCGCTGTCAATACCACTGACCCATCATTGCTACTTGACCCACCGAACGCGGCGACTAGACGCAATCAAGCAATCATTTATTTATTTCAAAATATAGTATGTACTTAATTACAAAAATTAAATTAGATGTTGCAATTAGTATAGCTACCAATTAAAATATCAAATCAAGTGTTAATGGATAAGCTTTATGAGAGCGGGTGTACGGCTTAGTGGCGTCTATAGGTTTAAGTGCTCTGTGGACCGTCGTTACGCGCCCAGGCGCCCCTTCTGTTCTCTATGTATTTTGTGCGGGCTGGGCAGGGAGAAGCCAGCGTTTGTGGCCGAATGTGCGCGGGACGCGAGCCACAAACTCGGCCACCGTCTCAGCTTGTGGCTCGGACGCGGTTCGGCAATCCTACTTATCCTACTGCCTACTTAATATTATAAATGCGAAAGTGTGTTTGTTGGTTTGTTAGTTTGTCCTTCTTTCACGCAGTAACGAAACAACGGACGATGTAATTTTTGGCATAGTATAGTTTATGGACCGGAGAGTAACATATAGGCTACTTTTTATTTTATCCCGGAAAAATTAACGGTTCCTGTCAAAACCGCGAGCAGAAGCTAGTGCCATATAAAATTTATGAAAATCTTGTCCGCAGTTTGTGGACGCGTTGATAGGCCTCGGGGGCTGCAAAATAAACCTATCAAACTATTAACCACATTGTTGGCTTTTTCTTTTTATAAACCTGTCTAAGATACAACTTTGTAGAAGATGCCTTACCCCCCCTTTCTTCAAATCTCATTCATAGGTGTAGTCAGTTAGCCAAATTGAAGCAGGTAAAGGAGATTTAAGCAACTGTCTAACCAAAACATGTGTGGTTGTATATTAGATAGATAGACTATATTAAAGTTGATTAAACAAGTTATGAAGTGTGTGACTACGTACTAATAAAACTCTGCTTAGGACAGAACAATCTAGATGTCTGAATGATGGTTAAGGACAGAAAAAACTAGATGCCTGAATGATAGTCTGGACAACCAGATTAAACCAGCGGCACAGAACATATAATAATACCAGCTGCCATACCGGCTAATGAAAATGTGTTCATTTTCGACTCCAACCCAATTAAAACCAGCGGTCGCTAGTCTTCGGCTAGAAGGAACTGTCTAGTTTTCGCTAGTTGTTTTGGGAAGTGTATGATATTAAGGGAACTAGTTGTTCGATAACGAAAACTAGCGAGAACTCTAGAAAATTCATTCCAACCGAAGACTAGCGACCGCTGGTTTTAATCGGGTTGAAGTCTAAAAAACAAAGACATTTTTATTAGCCGGTATGGAAGCTGCCTTGTACACAAAAGAGGCAACATATTTAAATATGAAGCAGTGACCACTTTAACACTGCTAATTTCCAGTAAAATTAAAGTAAAACTAGACAAATCTGTTGGATATCTAAGTCCAGTCTGCTACTCCGTTTCCTTTCAAGAATAATAAGTGTTTGGAAAATTTAGTACCCATGGAACTAATAATTTTGTTGGTTTCTACTTTATACTTCTTAGATCTTTCATGCAACAACATGAATTAATGTGATTGGACAACATGAATGAATAGGATGAATCTGATTTTTGCACTGAGATAGGCTATGTTTTAACCTGAGAAAGTGCATGGTTGTTGCGAAAATACATGCGGGTGAAACCGCAAACAGCAGCTAGATACCCATAAAACATTAAACTCTTTATTGTCAATTAATTGAATTTGATGACAGAGCAAATAATGACAGTATTGAATAGTCATTTATTTCACAGAAACCTTGATGGTTGGGAAATAAGTCATACAGCTGTTGTTTTCTCTAATATGCTGATTTGCCAGCCTAGTTTAAATAAATGCTAGCAAGCAGAACATGAGAGCATACAGATGCAAAATATGGTATGAAGTTGTGTGTTGGTGGACATATTGGCACAGACCAATAAACCTAGACCCTGCTAGACCAAGTTTTGCATGAGGTCACAATCATCAAATGTTGGTGGCAGATGAGGGAAGACGAGGTGTTGTGATTGGTCAGTTTTAAAACTCATACATAATAAAGGGTAATAAGATCAAATTTGTCAAAATAACTTTTTACTGGGATAAAAAGAAATTTATGTTCTATCGGCAACACCTTTTTATTTCCCTTGGATAAAATAGTATACCTAAATCTACAACTACAATCTACTTTATTTGTAGATTTAGACCCATAGACCCTTAATTGCTCATTAATTTTTTACCATATTTTTTTTATTTCATTCTTTTTATTCCTTACTTCACATCTACAGAACTACTCCAGCAGGATTTGTTAAGGTGAGAAAGCAATTATTAATCAAAATTTTGTCAAGGGCAACTCAACTTGTGTAAAGTTGTTTATACAAGCCAATATATTAAGAGTTAATCTATTCATGCTATGACTGCATGATTGTTAAGAAATTATGATTATTTCATGTACAAGGAAATACCAACTTTATTATTTTTATATTTAATAACTGCAACAAATATAGAAAACTAGCATCTGCCTGCGTTTTTCACCCATGTTCACACAGGAACCATGGATTTTTCTGGGATAAAAAGTAGCCTTAGATGTTACTCTCCGGTCCATAAACTATAACTATGTAAAAAATCATGTTGATCCGTTGCTCTGTTGCTGCGTGAAAGAAGGACAAAGCAACAAACAGACAAACACACTTTCCAATTAATAATATTAGTAGGAAGTAGGATTTATAAAGGCTACTTAGTATTCTCTTATGAAATTATATTAAGTTTTTATTTGCATTGATCTCTCTGGTTACAATGTATTTTGTATCTTAGTAAACACAATTGCACTGTAGTAAAGCATAAACCTGGAAACACTACAACACAATTAAAGTGACTCTGTAGATACTTGCTCTTCTTATTTAACTGAAATTTACATGTAATCTTCGCTTCTAATTAAAACAACATTTGGCTGTATTATTTTAAAGCAATGAATTACATACTTAGATACTTATACACAAACTGACATTTGTTGTGTAGGTGATTAAATAAATAAATATCTGCCAAATAAAAGTAATATTACTAACTACTATCAGTTTTTGTTTTTTACTTTTTGTACTACTTTAGTTATTATTATTATATCAAGTGTTATTATTGATTAAATTATTTTTTATAAACAAACATGTTCTGTTTTTTGGAATATATCGTTTCACTCTGTTACTTTGTGTTGCTAAACCCTATCAGGGACAAAAAAAACTTATAAGAAATTAGAAATTTCTAGGCAAGACTAATTATAGCTACATACAGACACGGTGTCGTTATTTTATTTATTTGTATACGTGTGAATAATAGCCAGAAACGAGTAAATAAAAGATGAACTTTTAGCTACATACGCTGTTACTATAATTTTTCTGCAGTACTCAAATTGTAAAGACGAAGCAAACCACCTTGGAATTTCTACTTACGATAAACTGCATGATACATAGATAAGTTACCCGCAGGTAAAGTCACCTGTACGATAGCGATTTCTATATTTTATTAGCAAAATGAAGCCAGCTTACCTCGCCTGTTAAAAGGACGAACTCGAACCGCGACTTTAATCTTATCCGACGCCATTTTCACACTCAAATTACACAAATATATTTAAAACACAACACTTTGCACATAAAAGTGATAAATTATTGCACATATTCACCCATATTCTATAACAACAAAATTCATAATTTCACGGCCTGAACGCGACGTTCCCGAAATTGACACTGACCGCCATGTTGTTTTTACGTTTGTAGTTGTACGACTTGTACGTGTAGTGCTTGGCAAATCACAATGCAGACTAAGCAAATGCTAAAACCGGTAATCCTGCAACAAGATTTATTACTAATTAAACGGTGGTTCTTAGTATAAAAAATTATTTCGATTTTATTCTTAAAATATTTTTTGATATGATGTATTATTTCATCCAAAGATGTATGTAGTAATTTTATTTTACATATTTTATTATTGTAGTATTTCTAATAGCAACACTGGTTTTATAAAACGTTTCATTTTACGCTAGCATACTACTATTGATTTTTGCCATAAGTTAAGGTGACACAGACATGCTACATACCAATGGGTCGCAACTTCATACAAAAAATAGTTATGTATAAATGGGTTAGAATTTGAATGGCGGATTCTATTAGTTTCACTCTTTTCCGCTACCTCTCTCACTCTTCTCAATCAAATGAATACACGGTGATAAATCGTTTGAAACTGTAACGAAAAGAGTCCCTATTTATAATATTGTACTCATTTATAAACATTTCTAATTAGATAAACGAAACCGCATGCGAGCATTGACAGTTGACAGAATATAAATTTTTGAATCTTTGAAACAAAATTTTTTTCTTCTTAATGTAGCACCAAGTAATAGATGTACCAACATACTGTGTACTTAGATATTATTTGCTATTGAAGTTATGATGCTGAGAATTGAGATAGAATGTTTGTCGTAGCCGTCGCTGCGTCGTAGATACTAGTGTCTCAAAAAAGTTACAGGGGGATATTAATCATAAGCGTTAATGTGAACGCCTACAAAAGTTATAGATCTTTGAAAATTCATGCAAAATGAAACGTAAAATTGAATTGTCAGTTTGACAACCAATCAGCCGATCAATAAACTGACGTCTGACATAAGCACAGAGTATTTTGTATGACAGCAAAAAGCTACTGGAAATGGAAAGGATAGGGATGAAACGATTTCACTGAGGTATGAGTATTTTTTCTGCATACAATATCAGTCGTAAAGTAGTGATACTTACTCGATATCGATTGAAAAGTATCAATACTTATGGATCAATTTTTTTTGTAAAATGTAGAATAATATAAATAAAAAGAGTACGTAACAAGTATTAATATTCTTTATTGAAACGAAAATATAAGTCATAAAAAGACCTCAATGAAAAAAGTATATCTAAAAATATTAGTTTTTCTAAGTGTTTGCCTGATAGATCATTTCTGGATGCACTAACTGTTGCACCAGCTTTCGAAAACCAGCTATTGCAAGGTACAGAGTTACCGACTAATGTTTAGATACATTCACACTTGGTATAGTTCAGTTTTCTGTATTTTCGTGACCACGATCAAAGCAACTTGATCGAAACGTCGAGGTTAGTCTACATTATATTTTGATTTTATTTGTGCGCGAATAGACCCATTGTTGTCTTATTACCATGTATTCAATTCGCGAAAGTTTAAAAAGTAATATTCACGCTTGTTTATATAATGCAAGGAATACGAACTTTAAATCCTCTTATTCCTCTAATGGGTTGGCTTTTGAAACGCAGACTGAATTAGCCAAGTAAATTGAAACTTCATCAGCTTGAGCGCTGCCACTTTTGGCCAACTGCAAGTTGTTTGTGATTAGCTAGCTACATATTACTAATCTGTGTTTGTGATGTAACCAAAAATCGACTATGGCGACCGTAGACAGAGAAGGTAAGGTAGATACTCCGTCTACGATGGCGACTGACTGGCAGACAGTTTTTTACACACATAGATAAAAAAAATTATTAATTACACAAAACTAGGACTAGGATGCGTTCAAAAATTCGAAAAAATATTTTTTATCAAATTAGATGGCTATGAGAATATTGCCTATCCATCAATGCGTTAAAATAAAATCGTGACATTAGCATATTGGTACGAACATTTTTCATAGATACGTATTTGATAAATAATTTCAAAGTATTCATACAAAAAATACTTGATATCGGAAGGAATTTATCTAATAAATACTTATATTTACTCGTATCATTTCACCGCTAGCTACATAATATTACTGATCTGTGGTTTCAGCTCTAGGAAGAAACTGGAAAAACAAAGCCGAAAAAAGCGCGGGAAACGTTTGAACTTGGCGGGAGCGTTTTTAAATTTAATAATTTAGAAAATATTTTTAGACTGTAAATAGTGGTCAGAGTAGTTAAAACTGTAAATATTCGTAGTCTATTTAGTGTATAGTTTATTTATTAGTGGTTATTTCTATTGGTAAGTCTATTTTTGCTTCTTTTTCGGAATGGAGGAGCCCCCCGACCCGGGGGGCTCAGTTCCTCCTGCGGCATGTTTTGTGACGGTAATGTCGAACGAGTCTGGCATGGAGACTGATGAGTCCGTGTCTGCTCGGTCTCTTAAGCGTAGTCGTACAAGCAGGATGTGTAGACATTGCAATAAGCGTAAGCGTAAACGTAACTCTACTTCAGAGATAAAAGTTACTGATTGCACATGTGACTCAATCGATATCATTAACGAAAAATCCGTACCTTCTGTGAAAGACCTACAAAATAGTATTGAGCCAAACATTACATCTATAGTCCCGACTAATATAAGTAATGTCACAAAATCAAGCGATGATTCAAATCACCTTCACTCTCGTCCCCCTCCAGTAGGCAGAATAAGGTATGAAGCCACTGATGTAGCTCCTTATATAGTACATGTACAGAGAGAACATACAAACGCTGATGATGGAACCACTCTACACCCTATTGCATTTGGTAAATTCTTACAAAGACAATGTTTCAAAAATATAGTTAACGGCAGCTTGAAACGAATTGGACGTAACAGAATTTCACTTGCATTTACAACTTTTGATAATGCCAATACATTCCTAAGCCATGATAGTTTAAGTAAGGATAAGTTAAAAGCGTTTATCCCGTCTTTTAATCTGACACGCATGGGCATTGTTCGAGGGGTGCCAGCTGAATGGTCTCCTGAAGAAGTAATAGAAAACATAAATGTACCAATAGGTTGTGGTAAGATTCTAAAAATTAGGCGCCTTAATTATAAAACAACAGTGGGAGGAACCCCAACATGGAAACCATCACAGACTGTTGTCTTAACTTTTGATGGACAGGTTTTACCAAAAAGAATATTTATGTGCTATAATGCGTTACCAGTAGAGCTTTACACATATCCAACTATCCAATGCTACAGTTGTTGTCGCTTTGGTCACACTAAAGTCCAGTGTAGGTCCAAGCCTCGCTGTTATAAATGTGGTCAAGCACACACTGCAGACAGCTGTACCATTGAAGAAGATTGTGCTTCCTGTTGTCTTTGTTCTGGGTCTCATTTTGCAACTAGCAAATGCTGCCCAGAGCTTGATAGACAAAAAAGAATCAAGCAGTCTATGGCTGAATGTTGCATTTCATATTCAGAAGCTAGTAAACAACACCCACCCATCACCAAATCATATGCCGATGTAATTGCTACCTCCCGACCAACTCCTGTAATAGGTAGAATGCCCCCTCCATTTTCAACCAATATGTCCTATAAGAAATCAATTGCTATAAAACCACGTTCTCCACATCAGTCCCCAAAGGGATATGATCGTACAGCCCATCAAGCACTCATTAAAGAATATGATATGCCACCTCCTGCTAATGGATGTGCAATCAGATCCGCTTCCTCTGATAATGAGGAACAGTCTTTAACAGATATTATCATCCTCTTAATAAGCACTCTTTCTCAGTCCAACCTAATAAAACCGAACCACGCTGCCCCTATGATTGAAACATTACAAAAAATTATCCATGCCCATCATGGATTTACACCCACAAATGATGACCAACGGTAATCACACTTTGGCGGTTCCACTGCACTACCCACATGTGGTGGTGCAGTGGAACTGCCGAAGTGTGATTAGTAAAAAATATGAAGTTAGTTACTTAATCAATAAGTATGAACCATCTGTAATCGCTTTGGCAGAGACTTGGCTTCGCCCAGGATCTGCCTTTAAATTAAGTGGTTACACCTGTCTTCGTGAAGACAGAAGTGACGGGTATGGTGGAGTAGCCTTACTTGTCAAAAATAACTTTTTAATTAAATCTATTCCTCTTCCGCAACATAGTGCTTTTTCTATTGTTGCTGCTCTTATTACTGATATATGTTTTGTCTCTATATATATTCCTCAACCATCGGCTGTTGCATTTCAGGAAATAAATGATATATTGAACTTTCTCCCAAAACCTTTCCTTGTATTAGGAGACTTCAATTCCCAACACAGGTCATGGGGAAGTTCCCTATCTAACTCCTATGGAGAAGAACTGTTAGAATTATTAGACCTACACAATCTTTGTATCCTAAATACAGGTGTACCAACACGTCGAACCAATCCTAATGAAAACTTAAGTGCCATTGACTTATCAATTGTAACTCCAACTTTGGCGTCTTCACTTTCTTGGCACACCCTTCCTTCAACATTTGGTAGTGACCACTATCCAATCCTTATAACATTCCCTGGAGATAAAATTCATAATAAGATACCAATACCACGAATGAAATACAGACTTTTAAAAGAGAATTGGTCTAAATATAAAGATCATGTCGAAAATAATATACAAAGTTTACCAGTTACAACATCAACACAAAACAGTTCTTTGGAGTTTACTAAACTAATGTTAGAAGCAGCTGATGCCTTTTTTCCTGTTAAAAATGCAGCCAGTGGAAAACAACCTTCTCCACCATGGTGGGATAGTGAGATAACAGATGCTATTAAAAAAAGGAAAGAAGCAGAGATAAATTACAACACAAATATGACAGATGAAAATTTTACAGATTTATTAGAATTAATAACTAAAACTAAGAAACTAGTTAAAGAAAAAAGATTCCTAAGTTGGAGAAAATATTGCAGCTCCATTTCCCCACATACTCCATGTACAATAGTGTGGAATAACATCAAACGTTTTCGATTAGGCATTTCCAATAGATCATTTAGCACACTTCCAGAGTCCATGTATAATGAGTTCTTGAGTTGTTTAGCTCCTCCTTTCGTTCCAGAACAAGAATTAGTACAACCTATTCAATTTTTATTTTGTAGTACAAATTCTATTAATACAGATTTAAACTCTTCTTTTTCACTCAATGAACTCAAAGGCGTTCTTTCTGGCGTCCAGGATTCAGCTCCCGGCGAGGACGGAATTCCTTATTCCTTTTTTGTAAATCTTGGAGAAAAAAGTTTAAAATACTGTTTAGAGGTTATTAACTCTGTAATTATGACAGGTGACGTTCCAGCTGCTTGGAAGTCTCAGATAGTGTTGCCAATTTTGAAACAAAATAAAAACCCATCAGAAGTTTCTTCCTACCGACCTATTGCGCTATCAGCAGTCATAACAAAAATTACCGAACATTTAGTGAAAAATAGACTCGAATGGTTTATTGAAAGCAAAAATTTACTCCCTCAGTCTCAATACGGATTCCGGAAAGGTAAAAGTACTCTGGACAGCATTGGCATTTTGGTTTCTGATATCCGATTGGCATTCTCTCAAAAGGAATCAGTGGTGGCTGCATTCTTAGACATCAAATCAGCATACGACAATGTAAATTTAAATATTTTAAGAAATAAACTAGAACAACTAAAAGTACCTCAAAATCTAACAAGATTTGTTATTAATTTAATGTCGGGACGCTCAATTAAAATAGAATCTTTAAGTAGAACGTTATGGAAAGGACTCCCACAGGGTTCTGTGCTCAGTCCAATCCTATTCAATATATACACCTACGATTTAGACAATTCACTCAATAGAAATTCATTTATTTTGCAATACGCTGATGATGTAGTAATATATAATTCAAATAAATGTATAAAGACCGCATGTTCTTCATTATCAAATTCCCTAAACCTCCTTAAAATTTGGTTAGACAAAAATGGTTTAGAGCTGTCTGTGCTTAAGAGTTGCGTGCTGTTGTTCACCAGACAGCGTATGCCCCCGCCTATAAATGTACAGTTTAATGAGGAGTCTATTCCTGTTAAAACGCAAGCCAAATTTTTAGGGCTAATTCTAGATTCAAAATTATCAGGATTGCCTCATTGTGAGTATGTTGTTGATAGATGCGAACGTTCACTTAACATCATTAGATGTCTTTCTGGCGTTTGGTGGGGTGCACATCCCTTTTCTTTGAAGTTGGTTTATAATGCTCTCATTCGAAGCATACTTGATTACGGAACCTTTTTGTTAGAGCCTTGTAGCGTAGCTGCAACGAAGAAACTGGATGCCATCCAGGCTAAAGCTATGAGGATTATAACGGGTGCCATGAAATCTAGCCCAATAAATGCTCTACAGGTTGAATGCGTTGAACCACCTCTTCGACTCCGACGGCAATTTCTGGCAGATAGGTTCTTCTTCCGAATATTACAATTTTCTACTCACCCTCTCATTTCTAAACTTATTAATCTCTCATATCAAATTGGCTCCTCTCAGTATTGGAATCATAAATCCACACCACATTTAATTGTTAGTTACAACAACTATAAAACGATAGAGGCTCCAACTCATCGTACATCTCATCTCCCTATCTTTGAAACCAAATTTAAAGCTTTAATCGTTTCTCCAAACATTTATCTCAACCTAGGTATTTCTAAAGGTGATGTTAATGCTAACATCATTTTAAATTCAATAAAGGTTGACTGCTGGCCCGATGGACACTATATTTATTGTGATGCGTCTAAACATTCAGTTAATGATTGTGTTGGTGTTGGACTTTACCATCAACAATATAATATAGTAGAAAAGGTTAAATTTCCCCCACAAACTTCAATATTTACAGCTGAGTGTTTTGGTTTATTTAAAGCTTTAGAATACATACAAATAATGAGTCTTCCTAATACCGTAATTTTCACTGACTCCTTGAGTGCTTTACAAGCTCTTGCTAAATTTCCTTTTATAAGAAATGCCTGCTCTCCCATAGTTATCATGGCTAGGGAACAATTAGTTAAATGCGTGGACAAGGGTTGTTCTGTTTCGTTTGCATGGATTCCCAGTCACTGCGGAATAAAGGGAAACGAAAAAGCAGACCGACTGGCAAACGAAGCAATAGAGTGTGGAGACCTATTTCCATATAAAAATTTTACTCAGGACCTTGCTATTCTTCCCAAAATATATCTCGAACAGTCTTGGAATGAAGCGTGGACGAGCAGTGCCACGACAAAAGGGAAATATTATCATCAGATCCAACCTATAATCCCAGCCAAACCTTGGTTTTTCAAGGCGAGGCTCAGTAAGAGAGCTACATCAGTACTCATACGGATGCGATTGGGTCACTTGTGTAGCCCGTCACATCTTGCTCGACTTCGCATTATCGACTCGCCAAACTGTGAATGTGGAGATGTTGGTAACATAAACCACATCGTACTTAACTGCCCGTTATATGATCACACTTCATTATATAAAAGTTTAGTTGACCTCAAAGTCCCTCTTCCTACCAGTATACCTTGTTTACTCTTATCTAATCATCTTTCTATTTACACAGCCATAGCTTCGTTTATCGAAGCTAATGACATCTCATTATAATTTATATTTACTATGACACCTATCTATTGTATGTACCTATTATCTTATTTTCCACGTATCCTTGCTCCTCTGACCCTATCCTTCCACTTTCCATTATATCAATTTTTGTTAATAAATTATCGTTTCCCCGTTTTCTTTGTAAATAAGTTGTATATACTACACATAATTTGTAAATAATTTGTCTGACGTCTACAATATGGATTCGTATGAAGTCTGAAGCAAAGAAAGCCCTGAAAAAGCTGACTCTCAGAGCAAACTGAAGAATGTTGAATACCTGACACTGGCAAATGCACAAGACGTGCGACGCCAAATCCCCAGCAGAGGGACAAAAAAAACAAAAAAAAAAAAAAAAAACAAAGCCGGTGAATCGTGACGTGACGGACGTGACAAGAACAATTTCATTTTGAAGTGATATATTCTTGTATAAATTAATCATTGCAAGAAGTTTTAGTAACACTTGATTGCACTTGATTGGTGAAGGACGGCCGTAATGGCGACCGATCCGCTATATGGATGGGACCTTACTTTCAAGACTGTCGAAAAAGACATAAAGCGAAGGTCTGATGTGCTGATTGCATTTGTTCATTGGAATTTGGCCAGAAGGGGTTTCCGAAGCATTGGGATTGGTGATGAGGTACTTTATGAGAACATTCCGCACCCCCCCTTTTTCTGGGGATGCTACTACCCTCCCCCCAAACCCCTTCGCTTCTACTTACTAATTCTTATAATATTTATTTATATTTGAACATGGGATGTAATGATTTAGTATTTTAGTAACTCACTAGTACAGTTATGATGCCAGTCGCTAGGCTTAAACATTTTCAGTTAAGAGTATTCTCTTTTACTGAAAGCCTTATAATAATAATTATAAAAATCAAAAACATTGTCGATAATAGTATCAAAAACTTTAGTTATAATGTGAATATTACCCACTAAGTGAAATCTGCTCTTTATGTCAATTATCATTTTCAGCGCACATTAACAGGAGATGAGGAAAAGTCTGAGCTACTTCCAACTGGTTGGAATGACAATGAGAACTACACTGTCCGATATGTGTTAGACAATACTCTGTTCATTTTACATGGACTGAATACAGACGGGAACCTGATTATTAATCTCATGGTAATTATTTTGTGTCTTAGGGCTGATCTTTCAATAGTCAGATAACATCATGTTAGATAATTCCCTGAATCATCTAAGTATGTGGTGAAGACAGCTATGTAAATAAATTGTATGCCATTTGAAACAAATAAACCTTAGTAAGCTCGGACATATAATTTCAAACATGAAAGACCCAAAAAACAAACTAAAACACGAACATTTATTGATTAAATAGCAATCAGTTTGTTAACATGCAATTGAGAGTTCGGCCGCTAGCCTAGCATTATAATCAATGTAAAGTATGTGAAAATATTAGAAATATAAAAACTTAAAAGAATTTCTTATTTAATTGTAGTTATTAATATAACATGAACATGTAGTAGAATTGTTAATACAGAAAGCAGCAATATTTGTCTGTTACATTTTCACAGCAATACTTTTATATTTTATTTTTATATTAGATTTATATTATATTTTAGGCCTCTTAAATTAATCCACTTGCTTGTGTTTAATGTAAATTTAACTGCAATGGATTTAGTGGCATCTAATTTATCAACGATGGAAAATATTGGACAGTTCTAAAACTAAATTTAGATCTCTCAAACATCTTCCATCTCTTTCTCACGTTATGCACAAAACTAAAATTAGGTTTAGGTATGAAACACAGAATCAACACTTTTATTATACTACTACTAACTTCTGTCCACGGTTGTCACCTGCATTCCCAAAGGAACCGTGCATTTTTTAAGGATAAAAAGTAGCCTAATGTTACTCTCTGGTCCATAAACTATGACTACGCCAAAAATCACGTTGTACTGTAGCTCCGTGAACGAGGACAGAAACAAACACACTTTCGAATTTATAATATTAGTAGGAAGTAGGATTTTAGTAACTAAATTCTAATAATTCCCCAGAGGTCGGAAGATTTGGCAGTCTCCAACATTGCATTCAAAATTGATGACACCATCAAGGAAACATCCGGCCCTATAGACAAGATGATGCCCTCACATAAGGATCTTATTTACAACATCAAGAGGGACCTCATAGACACTATCACTCACAAGAGCACAATGACAGTTGAGACACAAACAAGGAGTAAGTTAATAAAAAAAGAGATTGTGCAACCATTATTATTTAATAAAAAAAATTGAAATGTTATTAAGATTAATATCTCAGGGTAACGTGCACAATGCAATGCCGCGCAGGCCTTTGTGTTTCAAAGTTCTGAGTGGCACTGCAATTGTTATGGGTCGGCGCTATGCTTACCATCAGGCAAACAACCCGCTCGTCTCGTTATACAATAGAATAAAATAAAAATACATCCTAAGAAGGAAAGAGCGAAACTAAATTTAGTTTTAATCTCTCAATTATTAATTTCAGACAATATCCAATACAGCACTGCAGGATGCCTATGTTTGAAATGTAATAATAATAATTATTTTTGCTAGTAAAAATAATTCTTGTTTAAACTGCATTGTGACCGTTTAAAAGTAACTACAGTAGATAAATGTTCCATTTTAACCCATTTATTTTTGCCTTTTACAATCATCATTAGCCGCTCATTCTACCCACTGAAGGACGGACGTGCGGCGCGAGTACGGATCTTTTCGATAAATAAAATTCGATAAAATTGACAGTTAAAATCGATAAAACCCACTTTATCGATTTTAAATGTCAATTTTATCGAATAAAACCCACTTTATCGATTTTAACTGTCAATTTTGTCGAATTTTATTTATCGAAAAGATCCGTAGGTACTCACAGCGCAATTGCGGATGTTTTCGATCTATAAAATTGACAGTCGATAAATCATATAATAAATCGATAAATTGGGTTTTATCGATTTATTATATGATTTATCGAGCCTCGATACAATCGACAAAACTTATCGAATAGCTAGGTCGAATCCAAAGAGAATATAGAGCTACTACAATACTTTACGATCAGACAGCAGTACTCGCATCATTCGATAAAATTATCAGTTTTATCGATTCGACAAATTCATCGAACCGACTTCCGTACTTGCGCCGCAGCAAGGCTAAGATGCACGCCTTTTGTCGTGTCGAGATAGAGACAATATATTTTATCTCTTTATGTCTACCAGAAATACGCATTTTGGAAATTGCGTATGTAAATGAGCATGATTGCCGTACGCAGAAGCGTTCGTCGTCGAGTCGCGTTTTTAGTTTTAATTTAATATAATTTTTTTTTTAGGATTTTGTAGGTTTTTGTTGATTTTGATTTTACTTAATCTAACCTAGTTTTCTCGCAGCTTTACACTGTTTGTTGCGGAAAGAAATTATGTGATATTTGACGAGACCCCCCCTCTTCCCCATGTGAGAATGGGTGAGTTTCGGCTCGACCCTCGCCCCCCTAAAAAGCTCACGTAATTAAGGGACGCCCCCCCCCCCCCTTATATATAAAATTATCACTAGTGCTTACTTTTTCTAATGTCTCTAGTGACAAATGCAAATGAAGAAGAAAATGTTTCTTACGCAGCTGAAACCTCGAACAACCGCAGGGCCGAGGACCCGTTGAGGGTGATACCGAGGCCATTGCCCGGGGTTCACCCGGACAACCAAGACTTGTGGTAAGAAAAATAAAAGGATATATTTTATAGCTCTCACTCATTATTACCCATCACATACTAAAGCTGAATTTCGAATCAAGTAGATTTGGTTATTTTCTAAAATAAATACAAATTCTAGTCTGTTTAAATCAGTTTTGTTAGTGGGAGGACTAACTCTTCTGCGAGTGTTCGTCTGGGTTGCTACCACCGTTTTGCTCGTGAAGTCTGCCGCCAAGCAGTAGTGTGCAAGCATTACTGTGTTCCGTTTTGATGAGCAGAGTATCCTGTGAAATTACTGGGCTTATGAGACTTAATACCTAATGTCTCAGGGTAACGAGCGCACTGCAGTGCCGCGCAGGCCTTTGTGTTTCAAAGTTCTGGGTGGCACTGCAAATGTTATGGGCCGGCGTTATGCTTACCATCAGGCAAACGACCAGCTCGTCTCGTTACCAAATAACATAAAATCATGGGTTTATTCTAGAGAATAACTTAATTTTGTTTGTGAAATCTTTCATTAGTCATTCATAAATCGTACCCTGTAATTTTATTCTGACTGAATGCTTTTACAAATTAACAATTAACAACATAAATATGTACATACTATAACTAATAAACTTCAATTCACTTTATCGTTAATTTTTTTTTTCAATTTACTTTGTGAGCACTTTTGTCCAGGGTTCGAAATTGTCAAGACAAATATATGTCTCTTGATAATTATCACTGTATTTATCCGATATTTAAAGAAATAAACTGCGTTTCAAGCTAGCTAAAATTCCCTGCATTTCTTTTCGACACTATTTTGATCGAGCCAAAAATCCAATGTTTTTCTTTTTAATGTAGTAGAAAGTTTGACCAAACGGATCCCTATTTCGTGGAAATCCTGCACTTTTTTTTCAAATACTAATTGATAACGAGACGAGCTGGTAGTTTGCGTGCTGGTAAGCATAACGCCAGCACATAACAATTGCAGTGCCACTCAGCACTTTGAAACACAAAGGTCTGCGGGGCACTGCAGTGCGCTCGTCACACTAAAGAACCAAATTGAACTTCTTTGTTTTGGCCACAGCCACAGCAAAAATAATGTACGAGCCGAAAAGCATAGTATTTATCTATGATAATTATCAATCTATATTTATTTTGATAATTATCAATGATAAAAATCTAAGAAGATGAAGAAGACGTTATCAATTCGAACCCTGATTTAGGTCCACCCAAAAGAAAGATGTCTGATACATAAATAAGGAACTCTGAAAAACTAAACATTCGCCTTGATTCAGGCGTCCAAACCTGATTAGTTTTGCTCTCTCTCTTTACAATAAATAGCATAGAAAGGGATGGAAGATATTTGAAAGGCCTAAATTAGAGCTGTGAAGTATTTTGACAAATGAAACGCCACCAAATTCATGGCCGTTATATTAACACTATTAAATACAAGCAAGTGGATAAACCTGACAGGTCTGAAATGTATTCCATCCCTTTCTCATGTTCTTATTTAGGAAGAGAGAGTGAAACTATAATAAGATTTATCTTTGAGATGCCAGAATCGACAGGCAATGTTCTGAATTTTCTTAGCTTTTCAAATTGAAGTACATAATATGTAGATTGTAGGTAGCATGTTACTGTATATTACATATTAATATTGTGTTTCACTAAAACACTAACCAAAACCAGGCACATGAGGCTTAATTCCGTAGTTCTAGTAGCTTCAGAATATAATAATTGAAATAAGCCATATAAATGTAAACAATTCTGATCGGGTATCACAATTTTAAAAGCCATAATTCAAAGTTTTTAAGCACTGAAAAAAACATAACAAACTAATAAACTATGCCGTGTTCTCATTCCAGCTGTTATGTCCAGCTTTTGTATATACATATATGTAACTACTTGAACGTCAATTGAAGGAAGTACATGTTGGATTATGACTGTTCCGCCATGGGTATATTATTTGATTGGTTCTCATAGAATCTTATTAGTGTTCAATATGTGATTATGGATAGTTGCTAAAACCTCTAGTTACTAGAGTCTAGTAAAATGAAGTTATCGCCCATTTATCGCTTCAAAAACTGCGTGAAATTAAAATGTGTCACAAAATATAAATACTAATAATTAATTATTCGAGTTGAACAGGCCGTGGGCGTTTAGTGAGTGGCCTAACTCCGCTATTTTAGTTTGGTGAATTGCTGACGTTGATTCGTTATTTTATTATTTACTAGTAAAACAATAGAAATCCTACAGTGGAAGGGATAGTAATGTCCATGCTATCCTAACTTGTAAGTATTAAGCTGAGATTATATGAAGAAAGTATTCTAGACCTGTGTGCATGATCACGTAAAATCGCGGTCAAACTTGGTGCGTATTAATCTTTATTGTTGGGGATTGCCATAAGAATACGAATCCAATTAACTTATACAGCCCATTTTTCAAAAAAATTACTTCTGTTTAATCAATAGGTTCTATAAAGTTTCAATTTCGATTGAACTATCACCAAAATAAATAGAATTAATAAATAAAAAAAAAATTCGACTTAGCTGTCTCCTTTGAGGTGTTATTGGTAAAATTTGGTTTATGATTTTAACTCATGTGCCTGTAATTCCTCTTGCTACCGTTATTCTGGATCACACAACTACTTGAGGACCACAGGCCGGGAATGCCCATGGCTTGCTACTCATCAGGGTACTATGTCGGTCGTAATCGCCCCTCACGGACTTTCGGAGGGCCTTCTCTTGGGCAGTCTATCTTGATCAGGTAAGCTACTACATGGTTAAGATGCACCCCTATAGTCAGTGGTCGAATTGGACTCGCTCACGAGCCGGAATGCAATTCCCCAACATCAAATTGCGAATTAGCTGAAAAATAAAAATATGCTGGCCATGCCTAGGTTCGTTTTGGGTTAAATGTTTACGGGAACGATGCGAGGAAAATTTTTACGAAACGGAACTGCATTTCAGAGAAGTTTTGCGAAATGGAACGGCGTTCCGGTCCTTCTCCAGCACTGCCTATAGTCGAAGATGTTTTAGTCTATTGTTTATTGCGTAGTGTTGTTCGTGTCAAAATTTAAGTCTCATGTGCCTGTTACCCTAGCAACACTGCTCCTCTAGTCATAACTTAAAGCAAGCTGTTTTTTTTAACACAACAAAGACAAACCGTTGTTTGCAATAATCACGCATTTGTATTATTTACCACAACCTGTGTATTTTCTAGTGTAATAATATTGGAATATTATAAAAACTTGCGTTTACCGAAATGGCCGCTGGGTGGCTATACGCAGTGATAATGCATAACCTTGGTGAGCGGTTGTGTCCGACTAATAGGAGTCTATAAGTTTACTGGTCTGTGCCTGTTTAATGATGTTGTGTGTATTTTGATCCGATCAGGTTTTCATACATGAAAATGGGCAAAACATAAAATCCCATTTTTAGGTTTGAATATGAACTTTTTGTTAAACTTTTGCAGTATCTTGCTGGGATTGCCACAGCTAAATAACTATGTAAATACAAGCTTCCGCCCACGGCTTAGCCCGCGATGGTTTATGTCTGTTACTCTGTGTTACTGTTTATGCGATTTTACTGTAAAGTTTCATCAAAATCCCTTCAGTTAGTTTTTGCGTGAAAGAGAATCAAACCATCCATCCTACACAAACTTTCGTGTTTATAATATTGGTAGGATAGGATAGTTATAGGATAAATGCTTATTATAACTGTACCAAATTATTTTTACTTATCTGTACAATTTTACTAATCTGTATAATAAAGTAAAGATAAAGGTAAGGTTTATTTAATTGTAAAGGTACCTATAAGTACTTAAAAGTGTTACCCGACAAAAAATATGAAAACACACCCATATATTTTTTACAAACGAATCGAAGTTATTTTCTGTCAAAAAAGAGCAAAGTTCGTTAACCTATTATATCAGCCTCCTGCTCGAAAATATTTGTCCAAAAGAAATGTTTATACCTAATATGTGTATAATTGTATATCAATCTATAATAATTTACCCAATGACAAAAATTTTGGACGGTAACAAATTTAAAAAATCATTGACTGAATGGCTTCTTAGTAATTGTTTTTATAGTCTATATAGTTTTTTAGTAATATTTAAGGAATTTTGTTACTAGAAATAATATTATTTATAAAACATTTGCACGTCTGCTTGCAGACCAAATACAGTGTACCAACAAACCAATTAATTTTAATATCCTAATTCAATAAAATAATTAATTTGCCAAAATGCATGAACGTTTTGGCAAATTAATTATTTGATTTCATTTAAAAATATGTAGATACATATTAATAAATGAAAATGTTTCGAATTCAAAACATGTAAGTTTACCTGTTTTGAATTCAGTCATTTTCAATCTTAATTTGGTTTTCCACATAAATTTCGATGTTTAGAGTCGGAAAATGCAGTTTTTTTCATTTTTAGGGTTAGTTTTACATAAAAATCCCATTTTCGGTACCTACTAAAATTAACACTATAAAAGGAAGAATTATATGCATCTTGCAGTGGTGCGACCTAATGTTAGTGTTTATGTGTTCGTACACAAATACATACGCAAAAGTTAACTATAAAGATATTAGTAATACAACTGAAATGAAAAGAATGAAGCCGAAGGTCCTATTACTTGTAAAACAAAAACATGATAAAAAATAACTGCCGAAAATTAACAAAGTTGTTTTATATAATTAAAAACAATAAAGTTCTATTTAAAACTTAGCTGTTTTTACTACATACTTCTTTACTCATTATTTTAATATTTTAAGTTCCTACTACTTATACATATTTTTTCAAGATTTACTACATTTTTGTCGATGCCTATTCATTACAAATCATGATGGTTAGTCAGAGACAGAAGCTCTAATCACAAGGTAGCATTATGGATTTCAGGGAAGCCCCGCCGGCCGGACTGCCCAACCTCGGCCGCTCAGACCTAGACCCCTTCGCGCCTATGGGCAGCGGTATGCTGTTCAACCCGTTCATGCCTCGACGGGATATCGAGAACCCTGGCATGGGTATCCCTGGGGGACTGCCAAGGTTTGTTTTGTTAGTGGGAGGACTAACTCTTCTGCGAGTGTCCGTCTGGGTTGTTACCACCGCTTTGCTCGTGAAGTCTGCCGCCAAGCAGTAGTGTGCAAGCATTACTGTGTTCCGGTTTGATGAGCAGAGTATCCAGTGAAATTACTGGGCTTATGAGACTTAATACCTAATGTCTCAGGGTAACGAGCGATCTGCAGTGCCGCGCAGGCCTTTGTGTTTCAAAGTTCTGGGTGGCACTGCAATTGTTATGGGCAGGCGTTATGCTTACCATCAGGCAAACGACCAGCTCGTCTCGTTACCAAATAACATTAAAAAAAAAAAAAAAAAAAAAGGTAATATATTTATCTATACAAATAAATAAAATTGAAGTGTCTGTTTGTAATATCAAAATAACATCTTTTTACTAAATGCATATGAAAGCATATACGGTTAACAAAACAACCAATTTTAACATTTTTGTCTGTTTGTTCCGGGTAATCTCCGAAACGGCTGGACCGATTTTGACGGGACTTTCACTGGCAGATAGCCGATGTTACGAGGAGGAGTAACTTTAGCTACTTTAATTTTAGAAAAAGAATTAGGGTATCACGCAAAAAAATAAAAACCATGAAATCAAATATCTCCACGCGGGTGAAACCGCGGGCAGCAGTTAGTTATGGCATAAAATATGTTTGAACCTTCGCAACCGAGAGTTAACGTGAACAAGCACTTAGTTTTCTCTTTTTTCATATAATGTGCAGAGGTGCAGTGCCACCGGGTGCTCGGTTCGACCCGTTCGGACCTCTGCCGCCACCCGGAGGCCCCATGGGGGGCCGCCGACCTCCACCACCACCGGATGCGGACCACCTCCCGCCACCTGGCTTCAACGACCACATGTTCATGTAGACTTGCACATATATCTGTGAAATTATTGCGCTTATGACACTAATACCTAATGTCTCAGGGTAACAAGCGCAGTGCAGTGCCGCGCAGGCCTTTGTGTTTCAAAGTTCTGAGCGGCACATCAGGCAAAGGACCCGCTCGCCACGCGTAGACTTACACTGTTGTTTGTACTCGTAAAATATATCTATTTAGTCTTTAAATTTTTTTGGTACTTATGATCATTAAAAGGTAATCTCTTGTAATATTACCGTTTTTGTTTTAAAGTTAGGCGTGAAGTGCGTCCTATCACCCACGTTCCTCGATTTAGAAAATTCTCCGAGGCTACATTTGCCTGTGCTGAAATTAACTGAACTTTTGCAGTTTTATGAGTTTGTGACTAATTGAAATTACATTAGGTGGGTAGGTACGTAATTAATGTAGTCATTTTTAGATATAAATTGCTATGTCTCCCTCAATAGCTTTTCTGTACTGCCTTCATTTTAACTGAAATTGGGAACAGATGGCATTGGTGGTAGATATTCATAGCAGATATTAATAGTACAAACTATTAGTGAAAAAATTTTTAGAATCGGACCAGGTGGTTCCAGAGATTAGCGGTAACGACTTTTAGATGCCTGTTTAGCTAGACAGTGTCTAAAGATAAACTTCTAAAATTATTAGAAATGTCACAACAGAATGAAGTTGGACAACGGTTAGACCACAGATTTACGATTTGGAAGCGAGAAGCGATGGATAAGAATAACGAACGTTGACTTTTCAATCCAGTCCAATCCACTAACAAAAATAGCAATTACAACTGCACATTTAATCATTTACCAATTACCACTTAGTAGCACTGCAAACCTAATATTGAATACTAAAAGATATAACAAGCCGCTTGTAATGTATTCTGTTCCGAAAGGGAATAGATTTTTTTGTAAGTTTTCGCGCGCGGCGATTTTTTTTTCCTACATGGCAACTATAGCAAGGAAGGGATAATTTATTTTATATAGCTACACCTACCGGAGATACCAGTATGTTAAATTTTCCCTTCATTTGTGGTAGGAATACATTTTATCAATAAACTATTTCGTTTCTAAATTACTATGTAATTATTAATAAAAAAAAAAATCAGATAAATAAAAAAGAGATCTGATCCATGTCAAAAATTTGTTCGTCATTTGACCTTCTGTAAGTTCTAGTCTCCTGGTACTTTAAAAACCAACAATCCAATTTTTTTCAAGTTTAAATTCTAAAGTGATATGATACATAGCAGATTTTTGTTTGCTATTTGACCTTCTTTGAGTTCTGTGGTTCTCTAATATCTAGATGTAGGAATTTATCTATGAACCGAGCTTCGTTTGGTGTAAAAGCTACCAAACATAACAACGAAAAACCGTTTTTTGTGTGTAAAATAGAGTTTTTACAAGAAATGCAACTATTAAGTAAACTTATATAAGCAAAGCCTTGTCTACCTAAATACAAAATATCATCCAAATCATTAGAGCCGTTTCGACATAACCGAAATAAGTTTATATAGATATAATTACATAATAATAGATATAATTTGTGGACCTGTTAAAAAGAATATGACTGTGTCTACTACTTACATGTATGCTCTTTGTCTGAAAGGAAAGCGTTTCCCACAGGAATAGATAGTACAACCACAAAGGAAAGGGAAATAAAGTACAACTACTCGGGAGAAATAAATCAATGTTTTAAACTCATTGGACTATTTTCTTTAGGATCGGGCAGCATTGATCTCAGTTTCGTAATTTTCTTGTGCGGTGCACACGTTTTTGGCGTGTGTTGTGAATTTTTTAAGCTGCTCACGGCTGCAACCGTTCAATTTCTATTCAATGTGTATGGCTGTGAAGGTAAGTGAAGTTTTTATTAGTTATTTACACTAATTTTCATAAGTTAAGAAAAGTTATTTCCGGTGAAGGTCGCGATGCCCTCCCTCTGGACCGTGCAAGAACGTCAGCAAGCGTCACGAAATGATTCTAAATAATTGTAATTCAATTCTCGTTTTCCTTCCTACTTCGTGTAATTGCTCTAGGAATGATCTGAAACCAGTTTTGTATTATGTTGCTCATATTCTAACCTACCCTAGCTATTCTAAATTCTGTGGCTCTAACATCGTATTTGATGGTGGGTGGCCTAAAATTATAAATGTTAAAATATCTCAGTCTCGCTAGTTTTGCATTTTATGGCTCCTGTTTACAGATACAAATAAAATGATATCTTGTAGATACGTTTCTCGTGCTCGTTTGTAGGAATGAGTCAAGTCATGAGAGAAATGGGGTTGGGGAGTGGGGACTTTTATTTGTGAGGAGGTTACTTTTAACCTAAAAACGTAATGAGAAATCAGCCTTATTTGTATGCAATTCAAGTAGGCAGGTTATTGTAACTCGGCAGGTACTAGGTAGGTTATTGTGGCATCATCTTTCGTGATATTTCATCATAGGAGCCAATAATTTTTTTTTAATTCCTGGTGCCTAGGAATTCCACATTACACAGTGTTACCGTCTTTTCATTATTATAAGTAACCTACCAAACAATTTTCTTATCTTTAAAACTATTCAAAAACTCTTACTGTAGCAGTTAACACTTTGTGATACATTCAGAAACTATAGTTTTGTACCAAATTCCTCTCAGTATATACCTACCTACTGAAGTTTTACTTAATTTCAGATAAAGAACAAATACATTTAAACTTTGTGTGCCCCTTGTGGTGGAAACCTTGGATTGTGAATTCATCAATTTACAAACACATCATTGTTTGATTTGATTGTTACCATTAAAACATCCATTGTCAAATGGGTTGAATTGGTTGGTCAGTCTGTACCGCACCTGTTGTAAGTTATAACATAAAGTTCCGTTTACTCATATGCAATTATTATAATAATTCTTACATATGATTTTTGTAAGAAGATATCCTACCTACTGTTACAGGTTTAATTACAGAATCCTGAGGTTATAGGGTTGAAACCTGATGCAAGGATTGATGAATAACTTCTACACATACTTCAGATGTGTTTAAGAAGCTAGTAGTTCTAGTTACTTTGCTATAGCTACTCCCAACTTAGATTCGAAGATCACAACAAAGGACAAATAAAATCTGTTCTAGGCGTGGAACTAATAAGTATGTGCATTGTGCAGTTTTTTCCATGCTGCAATAATAGTCCAGATAATAATATAATAAGAGCTTTTAAAGAGATCAATCTATGTATCCTTACACATTATAGGAAGTGAGTTGGTCAATATGGTATAAGGTGGGGATGTTGGCAATATAGCATCAATTCTACCAATATACTACCAGGATGATTTGCATCATAAAATAAGCCGATCTCGGAAAAGATTGTTTGAAAACAAAACGTCTTATGCTAAAATAAATAACTTCACAAAGAAAGAAATTTACATGCATGTAATATTGTGGTGTCTAGTTCTTAGAAAAAAATTTTGCCTGCCATTGATAGTTTTTTCTTTACAATCTTGAAAGAAATTCTACCTATAAAAGATGGGGAGAGAACTTGATTTTACCATTTAGGATGTTCAAGCCACTGCCTGGTGATAATTCATTTGTATATTTTTTTTACTGGAGCTATTTAAGTAGTTATGTGATCACTAGTTCCTCTGATGATAAGTGACACTGGTGTTGATTCTGATGTTTCATACCTAAATCGAATTTTTGTTTCTCTCTTTCCAACACATAACATGAGAGAGAGATGTAGACAGATCGAAATTAGTTTTAGAGTTGTCAATTATCTTCCATCCTTGATAAATTAAATGCCACTAAATTCCTTGCCGTTAAATTCACACTAGATACAATCAAGTGCATTATTTGACATGTTTAAAATATATTCCACCTCTTTCTCATTTAGAAAGAGAGATTGAAACTAAAATTAGGTTTAGGTCTGAGATGACAGAATCGACACCAATGTGCTAAAAGTATTATTAGGGTAAAGGTCTATCCCTTTTAAGTACATACAGGTGCTGGCAGGTGTTATGTTTTCAAAGTTTTTACTTTGACTCAACTCAAAATACATAAATTTATGATGTCAACAATTTGAGACACCTTTTATAATTTGTAATGTTGATGTTATAGTTATTATCATGTTGGTTTTGACGACTTCACCTACCTCTCGATGACGTACCTACGTACATTGTCGTATTCATTAGTCAATTTAATTAGCAATGTAAACAAATAAGTAGTTCATTGCATCGGTCATCTCTGACCCCAAAGACGTCACCGATTTACGGCGCATGGCAGGAGACTCGTAGATTATTAAGAATTTTCCTACAAAGGCTCTAATGGTATATGCAGTGGAACGCAATTACGTCATGCAGGTTGCATAAGCTGGTTTATCGCAAGACTGCGAAATATAAACTGTAGAGTCATTGTTACTGCAGTGTTTGCACGTGTAAAATCACCGTGCTTAATTTCCGTTAGGTTATTAATTTTGCTGAATGTTTAGTACCTACCTATTTAAAAGTCTAGGAAACGCATCCTACTTGATTATGGTTTCTATAATCTATTTCTATGGTAGTAGAAATCACAAAAAAAGGGTTTCCAGTTTAGTGATAAATTGCTAATGCATGTTTGCGTTTTGCTGTCAAAATAACCATGGTTTTACAACAAGCGCGGATTACGAGGTATTACACGCGCACGTACGGCTTGAAGTAAAACCATCAAAAATCCATGAAACAGACTAGAACAGCAATATGGCCAGATATATTGTACTGTCTTTTTCACTTTGAAGCCCTGCGTGGGCTCAAAGCGACGACTGCTTCCCTTTACGCTACATACATCACTTATTTTTTAAGGACCGTGCTTTTTTTCTTGCGACCTTTACAGCGTCACTGGACTGGCATACATCACTTGCGCACCACCGCGTATTTATCATGGCTTGTGCACTGAACAGGTTGTGAAACTATTTTTATGAGTAGAGATCGTATAAGCGGCTGTTGCGCGTCTCTTTCACTCCCTCGAATAGAACGGTCAGCACTCGGACTAAATTTCCACCAAGCACCGTATTACGTATGATATGCGTGAATCGGTGATCGTGATTTTTCCAAGATTTGCGCATGGTCCGTGATTTATACTTATTCATGAATCATGCATTGCGTTTAATGGGCCCCTGTATCAGTTCATGCGTTGTAGTTTTATCTTCCATTAAGTGTGCAACGCGATCGGACTATTCTGGACTAATAACAATTATTGGAAAGATATTGTAAAAGTATCTAGAATGATTAGCTCTAACATCAAAATGTGAAATTCAGATTTTTGTATGAAGGTGAGGCGAGGGGTATTACCGCATACTTTCGTATACTCGCTATACTAACTCTTCAAATCTATCGTGGGTATTCACTTACAAAATCACTAAGGGCCGATTTTTCAATAGTCAGATAGCGTCCTGCTAGATAATTCCCTGAATCATCTAAGTCTGTGGTGAAGACAGACGAAAATCAATTTTATGGCATTCTAAAGAAATAAACCTTAGCTAACGGTCCATTAATTTTGAAATGAAAGACCCGAATAACACACTACTAGCACAATAACACCATAACATGAAAATTAATTGATTGGATAGCAATCAGTTCGTTAAAGTGCAATTGAAAAATCGGCCCTAAGTCGAGTAACTGCATGCAAATATGAAGGTACATAGTATAGGTATACTAAGTAGCTACGTGCGTTGGGAAAGCAGCAGTATAATATAATGGCTTGCTTTGACGTCAGGTTTCTACTACAGGTTACTCGACTATATAGTTCCGCAGGACTCCCTAGAAAGGGCGATGACCCGAGCTTAGCTAGGGAGTGACGAACCTGCGCGGACGCAGGCCGGTTAGGTATCACGAAGTCTACGAACTCACACGATCACGCCCGAACGCACGCAAAACGATGGCGCCGTTCGCCATTTCAATACACATTCATAGATTGTGGCATATAACAGATGGTATCTATGCCGTCAGCCATACGTCAATCCAATGGTATTCCGTCGCACTAATTTGTTTTTTTGGAATTTGTTGTCATTCATGAAAGCGGCCTAAATAAAATCTTGTAAGCAGAAAAAACGATGATGGAGCCTTTCTCTTGTCGCTCTTTGTCTGACATCTTTTATGTTGTTGATAAATTGCAGCGGGTATCGTGGAATCTATCGCCGGTTCCTACATCTCGTCATAATCGTTAATCATCCTGTTTTCTTCCCACATTTTATTCACGCCGCTTTTATCTTTATGTGCGCAGTTAAATTAAGCAAACAAACAGTTGTTTGTTATTTAGCACTGAGCGCTTTGGAGCCTCGCACATAATTTAATAATCCCTGTCTAATTAACGCTAACGAGTAACCACTAAGAAAATACTGTGCCATTAGATCCACATAAGTGAGCAATTTATGTCGGTATTTCACATGCCTACACGTGCGTTATAAACTCTGCTGTTCTTGAAGCATTCCTTTGTGGCATTAATTTTAGCCGTTGCCTCGAGCAACATAGTAGACGTTCTCCGAATTTCCGGAAAGCGCCACTCAGACTCGATGAAAAGTTGTTAAATGGCGCGGCCATTAGCCATCAGTAGGTAGTAGGTACCACCCGAAGGCGGCGGCGAGGCAAACAGGGAGACGAGGGCTTATATTGCGTTGACTACATAGGTATAAAAACAGATGGCTATGCAAGGGGCAAGGGCTCCGGTCGTTGATCCAGGCTCCTTAGAGCCGCCGGGGCTTTCGAAGGGGCGACGCGCTCGAGACATCCGCGTCCCTTCATAGTAATGTTACGCGCACGGAATGCGATACGCGTGATTGAGCAACCATAATCCGGTTTTGACCTTATTGAGCTATGAAAATGGCATTAGGGAGAATCAGTAGAGCTATGAAAATGGCATTAGGGAATATACTGATTCCCTAATGGAAATAAGTTTCTGATTCCTGATCTACTGTCAAGCCAACTTGGAACGTAACTGCTACCGCTTTTGATTATAGCTTTATAAACATAGTTTGGTTTGGTTATAATGCCTTTATTAATGTTAAAAGTTTAAGGAACAGATTAACTAAATTAATCGCGGTTGTGTACTTGACCACGAAATGTCGTGGTCAATCAATCATGGTGTAGCATATCCATTGATTTGCTACACCATGGTTATGTATGCTCTCACGATGCACGTTCTGCTTTGAGTCGCATATGTTCACCAGATGTCGGGGCCCCCGGCGTGAATATTGCACCTTACGGCTTGTTTGAATAGCATTGTATTGGGGGATTCAGACACTGCAATTTATTGCAGTCTGTCGTATATTCACAATATTATATTCATCGTCGAACGTTATTGTAAATAATTTCAATGGATTAGACTTGCTTAAATATCCACCATATTTAAAAAAAGCAATGAAACAGTTTCTTCTGTTAATATAAACCTTAGAGAATCCATAAGAACCTATTACCCCGAGGCGTCAGCTCTTAGATTGATACGATCTATAAATATAATAAGCAGCTGTATCATCAGCGCCGGTAAGCAGGTCAAAGCGGTAAACGGAGTCGGAGGTAACCGGGTCACTAAGCCAGGTCGCCATGATGGCCACCACGGTCAGGTCAGGCAAGGTCCGTTCGCGTTCCGCGTCCTCATTCGTTTAGAAAAAAGGTCATACGTAATTAGGAAAGGTGATTTTGAAATAATAAAGTTCATTGACTTAGGCTGAGATTCAGAGACGAATCTAAGCGTGGACTCACGCTTCCATACGTCAAAATTCTATACAGTTTTGACATATGAAAACCAAAGTATACGCTTAGAATCGTCTCTGAATCTTAGCCTTAGCCTTAGATTCAGAGACGAGGCTAAGGCTAAGATTCAGAGACGATTCTAAGCGTATACTTTGGTTTTCATATGTCAAAACTGTATAGAATTTTGACGTATGGAAGCGTGAGTCCACGCTTAGATTCGTCTCTGAATCTCAGCCTTAGTGTTAGACTTGAACATAATGGTCAGTCTTGCTTTTCAACTCATCTTTTTCAACTTTAAATTCACTAATATTATCCCTTAAATATGTCTTCGTCCTCACTTGCACTTCGTGGCCTAGAAGGAATAGTATTTCTAATGTTCCTGGTAAACCTGTTATCCTTCCCTCTCAGTCTATCAAAGTCTCACAGAATAGTATCGCACCCGAGTCATGTGCTCTATAAGTATTTGCAAATATATTCAAAGTAAAAGTAGCGATGTTATTCTTGTAACTTCTGAATGTTCTATACCATCACGAGTTACGACATTAAAAATTCAAACATTATTATTCAGTTAATGTTACTATATCCATACCATCCTATGATGAATTGTATCCATTAGCCTCGTAAACAGTATTAGCATTATTATCAGAAATATTTATAACGCCCATTACTTTTTGGTTCGCCGATTCATTCCAAAAATAACAAAAACGATTTGCCGTCACGCTACGACCAAGTTATAGTAAAGGTGACCCTGGTTACTTAGGCAAATCCTGGTACGTGTCTTCGCAGACGTTATCGATTACGTCGTCTAAATTTGGCAGTATGTTACTGTAGTCTAGATACTGCGGAAAGGCTTCGAGTAAGGGCGAGGACGCGTGACGTCATTCGAAGTACGTCACGATGGTGACGTCATTCTCTCCGTCGCATCCGCCCATGTTCCTTTACCAGGCATCACTAACCCGAACGAAACTCATCCCCAAGTCGCATCAATCAAACGTTGGCGAAAGTCTATGTACCCTTTATCAAAATAATTTAGATAACAATCTGCACCGAATCCGTTTTATGTCTAGTTTTGATTTTTTTATCAAGCACCGGCAAAATAATCTGATTTCGATTAACAATGTGATAGTCGACTTTACACCGACTGTCTTATCATCTATATTGATTTGAAACAATTCCTAAATATCGATAATTCTTGGGAATGGATTGTAGGTACTTTAAACTACTTTAGCTGCTGATAATATCAGAGCTGCGATAAGGTATTAACGTTTTATGTTACCTTGGCTATGTCGGTTTTGTTGATGTGTTATTGCATTGATTATTTTTACTTATTGAAAATTCTTACGGGTTTCATAAATCGAAAGTAGGATGCAACACTAAATCTCCGTTCATCAATATTCCTTTCAAAATACATATTACATGTGATAACTGTGGAAATGGATTCAGTTGCAATAAACTATTTACTAGCCACTTAAGAGAGCAGTCGTGCGAGTGATTCACGCAGGCATTAATTATTATACTTCTATGATAAATTACCTTTCCCGATGCCCGGAAAGGTCATCAGCATCGAGTTCACGTACTATCAGTTCCAATACATTACGCCGTCAGTCAAAAGGAACATCTGCAAATGAAACATTCGTAAAACTTGAGATTTATGATCGGCCATTTCCTATATTCTCTCAATTTGCTTGTTTATTTACGACTATTCCATAATACAAATGACCTAAATGTCGTCTAAAAAAAGTTGTTCGTCGGTTTTGTTCACGAACGGTACGAACATTTTAAAAGAATCAGTGATCACTTTAAGATCGTACCCCTCGATAAAACTTACCGTCTGACATTCACGAGCAGCGCTAGATATTCACCAGTTTGCTCATAAACTACAAAACAATTTCATTTACATACAACGAGGGTCTAATATTACGGTCGCGTGCTTGATCGCGGTAGCACGGTTCGAGGCTCAGGGAACTGTGTAGGGTAGTGAGTTCCCAATCCCTGGGTAACAGACACGGGATTCGGAACGCGGGGAGTCGATGACCGCTTATCGATCCTGGTGAATTGGGTCACGACCCGTTTTCCTTGCACTACACCCTGACGGGGTGCACCGGTCATTCTAATACATCGCGTTCAGGTAACACTCCCCACACGAATAACGCTACCCGTTTCTATTAATAACATTTCTTCTGGTCTATTTCTAGTCTTCGAGTACTTTATAGAAATGTCAGAAGGATGACAAAATTGGCATGGCCGTAAGTCTGTTGTGAAGTATTGCAAAGAACGTTTTTGATATCTATTGATTTAGCTAATACAATTGCGATTATCTATGCTAGCGTTGAAACGGGTCATAAATTCCAGTAAGGTTCAGAGTGTTAATTTAAGTTATTCGCAATACGGGTGTACACGATCTAAAATGTCATACAACCGCGGCAGAGCATGACCTTCCAGCATTTGGTACGTAGCTCGCTAAATGTCAGTCACGTCAAATCCGTGGTCTGCCGTAACCGGTACCGAGTTATTACCTTAATTTACCAGCAAAACGCACATTAATAGTTCATAAACGTCGAAGTTTGTCTTCCTGAAATATAGGAGACCATTTTCGGTCCTAAAGGTCGCGTTGTTTTCTCCTGACATTGAAGCTTGTCTCTCAAGGAAAATGTTGGCGTTTAGGACTGTTTGAATAATTCATATATCAATAATGAGGTCGGTAATCGATTGAGTGCTTTCCCCAACCTGTCTGGATTCATTACCATGATGTAGAGTTCTGAAGGCGGTTCTGCAGACAGAATAGGGCTCTGCTATTGGCTGAGAGTGAGTAGGAGGCAGATATTGGCATTGTGAAAGTTGATTTGCAAAGTTGTTGTTGATTTGAAAAGTACATTAAGTACACTAATGTGTTAAACGTTCACTTTGCACTGTCATAATAGATTTAGAAAATTGTAGTACCTACCTACTTCAAGACTCAAATGATGTTATAGAATTACTAGCTTCTACCCGCGGTTTTTACCCGCGTTCCCACAGGAATCGTGCATTTTTCCGGGATAAAAAGTAGCCTATGTTACTCTCCATAAACTATATCTATGCCAAAACTCACGTCGATCCGTTGTTGGTTCGTTGAAACCAACAAACACACTTTTGCATTTATAATATTAGTAGGAAGTAGGATTAATTTATACACTGTATATATTCCAGTTAATTAGATTTAATTATGAAGAATGGAGTTAATGCGTGAATTTAATTAGATTTACTTGCAAATTGATACAGCTTCTACAAATTTCTATTAGTGAAGGAAATTTTTGGACAACATACATCATTTGATAACTTGATATCACCTTTATCTTAATCTCCTTTACGTATAATATGTTATTTAGATAACAATTGGGAATTGGAAATTAACACCCCTGTAGTTAGCGACCGATCCCAATTTCCAAATAGAAACATACTTAAATCTTCTTAAGAAATAATTACTATACTACATAGATAATATTTTACACATTATAATTATATATATTATATAAAATAGGTATATAAACTACATACACATAAACATGTATACAATTTTGTAATAGAATGCACACAAATTTTTAGTGAGCAGGATTTTACAGATAATGCTTTTTTAACAGTGTTTTATATAACGGCTCCGTAGCTAAGTTGGTAGTAACTCTGCCTGCAAGGCGAGGGGTCCCGGGTTCGATTCCCGGCCGGGGCAGATTTTGTGTAAGCATAAAGTTTGTTCTCGGGTCTTGGATGTTTGTGATGTGTATCTGTAGCGTTTATGTTTATGTTTATATAGCTGCCTAGCGATTGAGCACCTCTGATAGTAACCGGCAAGGCAATCACTGATTCTACAAATCAGAATTTTAAAATAAACTCGTCTCTCGTCCCAGAATAACAACTCGTAGAAGTAGGATGTTATTTGTTACTATACAATTTTGTGATCAGATCTTCACCTGAGTTCATCCAGGACCAGATAATTAAAACTTAATCATTTCAATTTCATGAAATTTATCTTCATTTTTTGGAATTTGTATTGTCTTTATGGGCTCTCTTTAGTTGGTATTATTACGAAATCAAACACTGACGTATTTCACTTCTAAAGATATCAACAACTTTTAAATGGCCTTGAGACGTAGTTGTTTTTTTTTAAATTTAAACTGATTAAAAAGTGTTTTCTCTTTCGGCGTAGGTATTATCGGAAATTTAGTTATCAACAACTTGTTTACCCGACTTGGTCGTGTTTATTCTCGATTTAAGGGGCTGTAATAATAAATCATTAGGTATAATCCTTTTGTAAAGAAATAAGGTTGAAAATGGCGATGTTTTTTCTTTTAATTGAACGTTTTTCGTAGTTTTTATTTAATTAAGAAAGAGACACCATTAATTTTAAATAAATAAAAAAAAATTACATACTATGTCTTTCTTTATAATAGTCTTGTCGCTCAAAATATTGAGCGTTTCGAGACAAAAGATATTTTTCGTGGTGTTTTTAGCGATATTTTTATTCAAGTTTCTGCGCTATTTCAATAAAATAGGTTTGTAGATAAGTCTTTTCTATAAACACATGGCTATACTACTGTATTTTTTTTTGTTGGTAATATATAAGGAAACGAATATTTGTGCGACGAAAAACAAGACGTCTCGCTTCAGAGAGCGCCTTAACCCCGGTTTCCATCAAAACACGTTTTGTCGTGGGTGTTCGGAAGGTGTACCTTCCGAGTACCAACAATAGTAGAGATTGTTATACACGTGGACGACCGGCACGTGCCGCATTGATTCTGAAAAGAGACACGTTTCGCAAAAGATTTTGCTTTCTCTTCGAATTGTATTTCTCAATCTCGTGGCCTGTTTAATTTGATTTATTTTCCTTGTTTTTTTTTTATTATTGATCTTGCAACCAAAATGTCTTTATTGTTTCCTAACTGATCCTGAAAAGAGACACGTTTTGCAATAGATTATGCTTTCTCGCTGAACTGTATTTCTCACGTGCCCTATTAAATTTGATTTCTTTTTCCTTGTTGTTATTTTACTTGACTGCCGAAGGAAAAGAGATTAATGTATTCGAGCGTCTGTATGTACGTCTATTTCTTTGGCATGCTCCGGATTTCAACATAATTATGAGGTTTCAGATTCGATTCATTAGATACGTTTTAAATGTGGGAGTCACATATTTTTAATTAATATTTTTGTTTCTATTAATATTTTTTTTATTACGCAGGTGGGGTTTTTTTATAATGATATCTGCTTGTTATTACGTATTGATCTTGCAACCAATCTTTTTTATTGTTTCCTATTGTGTCCAGTTTCTCGCGCGTTTAATCCTATTCTTAAAACTAAGCATGTCAGTTATTGCATTATAGTATTTTCATATGACAGCCACCTTTGTCTACTTGCCATCACATGCCTTTTTGTCAGTTGCAAAGTTCTATAATAATTAAACTTTTAAATTTCAATTGGATTATTCTGTCGATCTTTACGTTCAGGGAAACTTATAATAATACAACCTTATTGTCATATGAATTTATATATATTATGTAGTTCTAAATGGTCCCACCTTCTACCGTTTTTATATCGCACGCCACACTTATCTCGCTCAATTTGTCACGTTCAATGGTCTAGAAAATTCACTCCTGCATGTGGGTGGGTCTATTTTCGTCTCAGGCTATGTCATAGAAGCCTCTTTAGACTTGGACATTGTTCTTGTTACGCAACAAAGGCCAGCCATGAAGCTTGACTCGTTAAGAACTTGGAAATAATTAAGAATTTTCTTCTGTCTTTGATGCTTGTTATTAAATAATTATAAACGTCCCAGATGTTATGAATTCTTTAAATGTAGGTTTCGTGAACAATATACTGCTGACCATCTATATTTTGTTAGTGCAAGAGAGATTTAGGGCATGGATTGTTTCTCGTTCTTCTGCTAAGAATAGCGTCTGACCGACATAATACGTTGTACGCCAATCACTTCTCCGTCTTCTTCGTCTTTTCGGTCACAGACAGTTATTGGAAATGCAATGTTCACGGAATTCAGTTTGCTTCGAAATGTTCTCTTGTTTCTATCGGTATCTGTCTCGCGCTAATTGTATACTACTCATAATATTGTATCACGTCATCGTATCAGTTTCAGACAGACGGAATCATTATAATCGTTTGTTTTGACTTTCCTGTTATTTACTGGCTTTCATCGCCTCCGGTTTCACTGTTTAGTCTCAAGTCTGCTATTACTATTTACTTTCCGGGTATGGGTTCGTAGTTTCGTAAGGCTATCCATGTAATTCGAAAAGTTTGGGAGAATAAAGCTGCAGGATGGATTTTTTGGGTGTACGTAGTTGTGGCAACAGCGGTATATGTGGCGTATGTCTGGTAACTGGTAAATGCCGCCAACGCCCCCGCCGGCGCGGCGCGGCGTCGCGGCGCGAGCGTTACGTACTGGCGGGCGGGAGCGCCTCGCCAGTCTCTGCGCGACCGCGGCACGGACCGTGTCGACCCGCTGCGATGTAAACGCCTAACCTCCAACTCTGTCTACAACGACAGCTTCTGTTGCGTGTGCTCGATCGTTTCAGTTCGTTTCCTCACCTACCGGTTCATTAACTTTATTTTTGTGTTTCAACCTACGTTTTTACATCCCCCGCGCCGGATACACGTAAGTGGTGTTTCTGTGTCATCATTACCAGCGGAGGACGGTGTCCCGCATTACTGACACGTTTTGAAAGAATACTCGAGTGAGGTGCGAGCGTGACCAAAGTAGAACAGTGTCAGGATCTGATCTTTTTTATTGGATATGGTCAAAATTGGTGATCAGGTAAAAAGCATGAAAGATTTCCAAATGTTATGCCGTTCAGATTATGCGTTGATTTTTTCAGTTACCTAGGCTTCCTTTATCATGCTCATAATTAACTGGAATCAACAAGTGTTAAGCTTGAGATACAGTTGCATACCTTCTAGCACGAATGGTCACGCTTCACTCATGTCCTCGTAGTATCGAACACTTTAGGACAATTGTCATGGGATGTCCGGTACTCTATATCGTATGATGTCGCATTTTATAATTCTCATTAGTTAGGGAGTTGATGACCTACAGAAGAAAGTGCATTGGTTTTAAAAAACTTACCTTTGTGTCATTTTCAATTAAAAACTTGGGTAACCATTCTGTCCTGCGAATTCGGATGAACACAAGTTTCAATTCACACTCATGCACAATATGAACACATGCACAATTGCAGCACAAGACTGCAAACTAATGAAAAGACGTATTCCCATTTCGTTACAAATTTCACGGTGAACATTGAATAATATTAATAATTAATGTTATTACACATATGTACATATTCACTCAATCTTACCCTACTCTTATGATAACAACCCTGCAATTCCTGAATACATTGCCATGGAACGTAAACCAAGTTACAGCTACAGAAAACAATTTAAAAGATTATTTCTTTAATTTACGTCTCTTGGGATTGCTGTTTTAATCTAAAATAGGTGTTGGTTTGGTTTGTTCATTTTGCCTTCCTACCTAAAGCTTAATTAATCGCTGGGTCATTAGACTACACACATTTGTTTAGAATGGGTGTGGTTGGCAACTATTTCTAGCAACGTTAATTTTGTCACTTTAGGGATTACGCGCTTCTTTGATAGCACTTACTAATTCTACTCCTACCAATATGTCTATAGCTTCAGTAAATTCCAACTCAAGTCTCAAAATTGACTTATTTGTTTTGGCAACATTCACAAGCTGCGAAATGGGTTTTACAGGGTTTTTATTGTTCGACGACTCATTCTAAGAATCCTGATTTCCTATACTGTTTTCTAAATATTAGCCTATCAATAGTTTCGCGGGAATGGTTCGCGGAGCATTCTAGAGTAGTTTTATCTTTATTTATCTAGAATCATTGACCACATTACGTCATTGCCAATGTCACAGTTTCACGGTCGCACACCGGTGCCAGTAATCTGCTTTAATAGGTATGCCGTTTCATAGTGATATGTCTCAGTTTTTTTTTTTGTTTTTTTTTTGCCGTAGCTGTGAATGATAATGGATCTTGCTTTTATGATCTTAGGATTTGAGTGATTGTTATAGCTATTTTGACATTGTGTAGGTATAATGCTTGTGAAGTTTTTATAATATTGCTGCAGTTGATGGCTTCAATGGGCTTTTCTTTTACCCAGTTAGCTGATTCATGTTTTTCTTCTTTAGTCTATAGAGGTAAAGTTTGTTTTTGGTTACCGCTAATCTCTGTAACACCGGGTCCGATTTTAAAAATTCTTTCACTATTAGGAAGCTAGATTATCCCTGAGTGCTACAGGTTACATTTTATTGTGATACCACGTGAAGCCGGGGGCAGACGCTAGTCTTTTGTAGAGCTGTTCTAATTGAATTACTTGTTGATACGTAAAAGTATTACAGTGTAGGTACCATTAAAAGTGTGCGAGTCTTTTAATTGCTTCAATTTTGTACAACTGGATGTTTATAAGTATACTTATACGTTTCAAGACGCATATACTAACACGAAGTGAACTCATTGCTTAACAGACTTCAAAAAAAAAATCATGAATAACAAGAAAGATAAAAGGTATTACGTTGACATAACACCACAAGATTTTCTTTTTAAATACATTGCTTAATACGAGTATACATTGTTTAATATACAAAAGTATGTAAGTAAGATTGAAGATTGTAGTATGAATCATATTTATTCATAACCTTACATTGCTGTCAACATTTTTAGCAGCAAATAAAAGGTATGACGTGGTCTCCAATGTTACCATTTAGATTCACTGATAATATGAAAAGCTAACATCTCAGATTTAGAGTATGATAAGCAGTTTAATATTAGATGTGACCAAAACATGATCGTTTCGACCTTCGCTGCAACTAACTGCGTGACCATCACACTCTTAAATCGTGATGGAGGCATCACTCACTGTTAATCCCGAGAGATAAGCTCAAGATTCCACGGTAGTATCTACTCTAGGTAAAGTTATATTTTAAAGTTAGATTGAATAGCGCAGCTCCGACACTTATTAGATTATTTATAATAAGGGATTCTCATTGTAATTGCGAAAGTTTTTCATTGCAGCAAAACAACGTCAACGTATGCTGTTTTTCTAGAATCGTTCGCAGTAATTACAAATGTAGATGGTGATGCATGCTCATTGTCGCCGCCTGTCGACCTCGCCAAGTTTCCGCAACAGAACTACCTTTATGTAGTACTCTATAAATCTTGTTCTCAAAACGCGCCACTTGTTTGTTTAAAAACATCGTCCGATACCGTTATCTACCACTTTCTGGAACATTGTTGATTACGGTTGCTCTTATGTGACAACATATTTTAAAATTTTGTTTTTTGTCCTTGTCAATGTAAACTTGTCTATTTGTGTGTTTAGTGATTGTGTAGTTAACTTTGTTACCATTAATTGCTATTGTAATGGTTGAAGGATGTCTATGAGCGTCCTTCGCGTTGTTTGCCACGTGTCAGTGTCAACTATAAACTGATGCTCTGTTGTGATATGTCTTTGTCTATTGAATTCCATAGCGGGACGATGCCAATGCTATTGATAGATGAATAACATCCGCAGCTGTATCCTCATGCCCTTTCGTTGAAAATGCTGTATTGTTTTCAAGCGACCCTTGTATTTCTTTTTCCTTGGGAGAGTTAACCTTTATCGGATGTGAATGTAACGCTACGACTAGCACGAGAGGGTTCAGACTTAAACGCAGACTTAGTACGTTTGTCTAAATCGTCTGCAGTGTTACACACGTGTGCAGTCTGCTTCAAGTTTATTGACCGTCTGGTCTCAATTTAAGGACGTCTTCTTACGCTAAAATGTTTTTCCATATTATTCGAAACTGTATTCTCATGAGAATTTTTATTTGCTCGGTAGTTAATTTGTTCTCACGTTGTTTTGAGGCTTTTTGATTGTTAACATCCTGATTTTTATGAATCTTTATAATGCTGATACCAATATAGCCCCATTGAATCGAAGAATACCAATTACTGGCAATTACGCAGATTAATACACCAATATAATAACCGGCAATAATGAAATCATCGCTCCATTTCTCGCTTTCAAGGAATATTTCAATTAAAATAAGATATATTTCGTGGAGTTCGCAAGATACAGTGTTCCTTTTGGCCCCCACCCAAGTCTGGCCGACGTTCGTCTCCTTGATATTATCTGAAGGAAATAAAGCAAACATTTCAAAATATGCCGAGATTTTTGTTCAGTGTATATGCCTACAGAGTTACGTCTGGGGCCTGTTTCATAAAAAATATTAGTCTACTATTATCAGCTTTTTTTCTTTTTTCCATATAAAATATGAGTCTAATACTCATAATATTCCCTAATAATTTCCCTAATTCTTGCTCCCTCCATTGACTGCCCTGATCTCCTCAGTAAATTTAATTTATACGCGCCCACCAGATCGTACCGTAAAAGTCCTTTATTATTTGTTCCCTCTGTAGCGACTAATTACCGTCAGAATAGTTTTATCCTCCGTTCTTGTCAATTATTTAATCATCTATGTAATGATATGAACAAGGATCTCGATCTGTTTCATACTAGTTTACCAGTTCATAGAAGGCAACTCAGTCGTAATTTCTTCAGAGAATTTACTCTGAGTGATGATCAGTATTTGTAGATGATATTATTCATAGTTACTTTAGATTTAATGTACCACTTTAAGTTATCCAGTTTGTTTCTATCAGTGGAGACTTGTAAATGACTTTTGATTTTTACTATGTGTCTACTTCAATATGTTATTAGTCGATAGTCTTCCTAATATGAATAAATAAAATAAATATTAGACTAATATTTTTTATGAAACAGGCCCCTTAACTGGCGAATAGGTACTTCCAATTGCTGCCAGTGTTTTGCATCGTGAATATAGCATTTTGTAAAGTGAAATGTAAACACATGACGTGTTGATATTAATCCCACGCTCTTGCCCGCCAAAGCCGATGCCAAACGCTCCTGCGCCGCACTTTCGTTTTGAGTTCGCATCGCGACGCCCTCGTTCTCCGCGGTGTTTATACCTTTACGTGTGAATTATGATCAAATCTTGTTTTTCATCTGTGTGTTGACTGAAAATATCGTTAGTTCGCGTGAAAGATGTCAGTGTTTTGGCGGGCAGACCAGATCATCTACATTGTTCTCAGTGCTCTCTACTCGGCGATTACATTTGTGCTAAATACATTTCGAGATACGCCGTTCTTCAGAAATTGTTTGATTAGTATTTAACAGAACATTTGTGTGACTTCCATGAACTTGCGTTATCTTCCGGTGATCGTTTAGTACCCGCAGTGTGCGTCATTTGTATGTATCACAGAGACAATCACGATAACCGTCGATATCGCGCTGCTAACCTACAAAAATATCACTTAGCTCTATGTAAATATTTGGGAATAATGATTATTTATGTTGATACAATAATCAAGTAGACTATATATTTGCATTTCACAAACAATGAAAGCTGTTGATAAATATAGTTTGTTGGATGAACGCATGTCAATGTAAACAACGGGCTGACAGCTCGTCCCCTGTCAATCTGTTTGCATATCTTGGATGCTTATCGAAGTAATTTAGAGAAATATCCGAGCGGTCACTTCGAGAATGAACTGCTAGAATTTTCTCTCGCGCAATTAGCCGTACCCGTGATGCTTAGTATAATCCTGTCATCATACTTATACGTCGTGGTGGCTTGTCAAACACACGTTTCACTAGCTCTGAGTGTCTTGACAGAAACATATGGAACCGTGACATCTTCAAAGCATTTTCTCGGTAACTTCGTGTGCCCTTGTGGGTTCAATTCGTGGTTAAAATGTGTGTTACTCCGGTTGCACTGATTGCAAAACCAACCTTATGTGAATTCTGACAAATTATTCAGGCCATAACATTTTATTCCCGTTCTGTTCCATGTAGTTAAAGTGGTTTCTCCCTTGTTGCAGCTGGAGATCCCTTCTGTGGCGACATTGATGGAGTTCCGCTTGGACAGCGCGGAGTACTGCCAGGCCCAACACAAATAAACTAGAGGGCGTTTCGTGCGAGAAGGGAGCTGGACTCATGCTGGACACAACGCGCCCCGCGCTCAACTCGACGTACACCCATCCACAGGTATGGACCATGAGTGACCATGGCCGGAGCAGATAGACCAATTTAATCATTCGGTTTTTGTTTTTACTATTTAGCAATTTGATTTTAAGTTCTGATGTGACTGAATTTGGTAACACGCTAAACCTAGGAAAGGAACTGGTTCTAAGCGCCGCTAGTTGGCGTTTGACAGAACTTTTGGGCTCCCAATAAGACAATACCGTACGTTTGCGTTTTGTTTGTACTTCAGCACATTCAGCCGTTTCTCAGAAGTCGTATCTACCCAATGTTTGATATATCTTCTGCATGTGGTGTTCCCTGTGACGCCATTTTGGAATTAGTGAAGGTTTACTGTACTCGAGCGCAATATCGGTCGTTATCAGCTCCTGACCAAGACAAGAACGCGATAGCGCGATATCTCCACCGAATAGTTTACCTAATGCGTTACATCACTCGATGTGAACTCGAAAATCAGGTATCTGTACTGTAATGAAGAGAATAACAATGTGTGTGTTGTTGAGGCGAGTGTTTACGATTCATGTTATCACCCCGATGCTTATAAAGAGTGCAGAACGTTGTGAATGTGCTAAATAGTGACGCCGCGTTGGCTCTGGATCAGCGCAAATACCTCGCATCGCCTCCGCTCGGCCGGCCTATGCCGTTCACATGACCGAAACTCCGTATTTCTCACTCTATTTTTAGAAACCATTTTTATTCCACTTCAGTCGTTGCTCCGCCTTTGACGCAAATAAGATGATATCTCGCGCAAGTCGAACCGTTCATACTTTGACGGCGGACGCTAATTTATATTTCTCTGTTTTTGTTTCAGTTACCTTAAATTCGGAGGCCCCCTTTCGATCGAAGCATATCATACAGTTGCCGAATTCGGTGTGAACACGAAAACTTATGAGTCTCGCATAATTTTCTTTTGTTTTCATTCCACATTCTGAACTTTTGTTTATTGGTGTTCGAATGCGCTCGAGCGTTTGAAAACGACCCCGATGCGCGTAGTTCACACTATATAATTGGACCCTTTTTTAAAAAAAGTAAGGAAACTGTCGTGTGTTGTGTGGAAATAGAGTGACAGTTTGTCTGTTGAACTGTGACGGACGAGGCACCTTTCGGCGCAAGTGAAGTGTGAGGTGTGATCGCCTTCGCCTTTGAATCAGCACCGTGGTCATTATGAAGCAGAAGGACATCAGGCCGGCGCCCTCTCTCATAGAGTACAAGGGCATGCGCTTCCTCATCACCGACCGACCATCAGATGTCTCCATCCAGGCTTACTTACAGGTTAGTTTTGCATCTTTTTGAAACACGCCCAAACATAAGTTTTTTTATGCTATTTGGAAACGAGACGAGCTGGTCGTTTGCCTAAGCGTTTGCGTAAGCATAACGCCAACCCATAACAATTGCAGTGCCACTCAGAACTTTGAAACACAAAGGCCTGCGCGGCACTGCAGTGCGCTCGTTCACAGGGAACATTAGGTACTAAGTCTTAGATAGTGTTCTTATTTAAAGCTAATTAGAATTATCTATAGGTATCAGTTTTCCAGATCGTGCAAGGAAAATGGTAGAGATGTGTGTTTAAAATCTAGATTATTATTAACCTATCAGAATATTTGACAGTAACTGCTTAACTTTTGGTTAGGTTGACAATTCCGTAAAGTTGTGTATTTTATTGACCGTATTTATTACTGATGAAACACCAACAAATAATGTCCTCTCATTCTTAAAATAGCTTCTGTCCGCAGTATTACCCGCGCTCCCACAGGAACCGTTCAATTTTTCCAGGATAAAATGTAGCCTATGTTACCTACTCTCTGTTTCAACTATATCTATGCCAAAAATCACGTCGATCCTTTGCTACGTGAAACAAGGACAAACCAACAAACGTACTTAAACACACTCTCGCATTTATTATATAAGTATGGATAATACAGAGTTTTAGGCTTATAACAGTTATAACTCCTAAGAAAATTAATCTGCAGATAACATACATCAAACATAATGTGAAAAAGGAGTGTACCAGGCAGTTCATAATAATTTATCTACTTTTCGCATGTTGTATGCTTTTAGCCAGTGTCTCAAGCATTTCAAAAACCAGAAGGTAGATAATAATTTGGTGATAAATGACGGTCTGATTAACTCTTAATCCCCTATCTGTACAAGAATACACCAGTATAATAAGATACCTGTTCTCAAGAGCAGAGCCATTGCCCACGCCTGCCCATTGGGAGCGACCTCCGGCCAAGGATGCCGGCGAGGCGACGCCCAAGGTTGCATCTGTTCAATGTCAACGTAGACAAGTTGACTTGAATACATTTTATTAGCCAACCTTGGTTTTCTCTATTTCCGTTCTGTTTTCAAGGACTGTTGATACTAAGTCGTTTTTGTAGACGGATTTGATGAATTTCACGGTTATTTAGAGAGCTATTTGTGAAAGGGCATAAATAGTCTACGTAAGTAACAAAAGGGGAATTAAACAAAGGGGTTTATTCGCAAGCCGTGGCTAAGCCATAGGCGCGGTATAATCAATTGAAACCTATCAAGAACTATTATATTAGCAAGTTTCACTACCAATCGGTTTATTTATTTAAACAAACTACAATGGTACACGGGTGGTTGACTTTTAAAAGGGCGTAACTGGTTCCCAAGGGTATTTCAACAAATGGTACAAGGGCTGGGAGAACATTTCGGCGAGCGTGGGTTGCGGGGTGTTTAATATGAACAGATTAGAAATAAATCGCGCTGTGAACGTTTTTTCCTTATATTCTGCAAGATTAACTAGACTCGCCCTAAAGAACAATGCCAGCGAAATCGTATTGGTTTTTTATCTAGCAAGTACATAGTTGTTTATTTACTTGGCAGAACATTTGTTTGCGCTCAACAAATGTATATAAAGTTGCCCTCATACGTACATAAGTTGGTATTCAAATATAAAAAAACAATTTAATAGTCTATTGCCAAATTGTTGAATAAGTTTATCTGTCCTATGATGACTTTGTACTTCGAAGAGAAGTCATGTAATATGAAATGGCATTATAAGGCTTTATAAGTCTTAACTTTGAATATGCCTCTTGTCGGCTTTTCCTTTAATTACGTTTGAGATACGCCTGCGACATAGGCGCAGCTCACTATGTAGCTAGATCCCTCGCCTCCTACAGTTACAACCGCCCGCACACAGTCAATACGAAGATTCAAAGACGAATATAAGCGTGGATTTTTGCTTCCATCTGTCAAAATTCTATACAGATTAGATATGTTCACGCTTAAGCATGATTCAGGTTACTGTATCGAATTCATACATTTAGTATGGACCCGACACAACCCAACACATTAGTGTGAACCTGACTATACGAAATGTATAACATTTTGTGCTATTTCATCCAGGAACGGCACAACCGTGCAACCCCAGATGAGTGGGTAAACCTTTCATAAGGTTGTGCGCTGCCTCAAGGCACAGACCATTAAATCTATAGACTCTGCCTAGCCGGGCACCTCTGCTCGTCAAGCATTATCACTGCTTATCGCTGCCCAGCCGAACCAATCACAACACACCGTCTTCACTCGTCTGATGTATGAGTTCTTAACGCTGTCTTCCCTCGTCCCCCACCAACATTTGAAGATTGTGTTCTGTGAATGGCTAACCCTTTCATTAAGGTTATCAGTTGAATGGATAACCCTTACGTAGAAGTTAGCTATTAAATTTGAGAGTCCGTCTGGGTTGTTACCACCGCTTTGCTCGTGAAGTCTGCCGCCAAGCAATAGTGTGCAAGCGTTACTGTGTTCCGGTTTGATGAGCAGAATATCCAGTGAAATTACTGGGCTTATGAGACTTAATACCTAATGTCTCAGGGTAACGAGCGCACTGCAGTGCCGCGCAGGCCTTTGTATTTCAAAGTTCTGGGTGGCACTGCAATTGTTATGGGTCGGCGTTATGCTTATCATCATGCATACGACCAGCTCGTCTGGTTACCAAATAACATAAAAAAAAGTTAATCTCTTTTAAGGGTTTTTGGGTTATTTAAACTTATGGTAGAAGTAGAGTTAAAATAAAAGTTGTGCAGGAGTGCAATGGAATAGTGTTGCAAGTGGCTAACCAATTATGTACCTAATTAATTATAGACTGCATCGCATTTGACTCGCACGGGGTTGAAAGGGTAAATTTAAACGGATTGGATATATATTTAATCGGTTAAAAAATCCGTGTTATCAGCCGTTCAATGTTTAACCGAAACGGTCCCCGATTTCATTGTGCTCCCATTTGTGTACCAGGAGCTGAGGAAGCACAATGTGTGCACGGTTGTGCGCGTATGCGAACCGAGCTACGACACGGCGCCGCTGCAGGCGGAGGGCATCGAGGTGCGCGACCTGGCCTACGACGACGGCACCTTCCCGCCGCAGAACGTCGTCGACGACTGGTTTGAGATCCTGCGCGAGAAGTGAGTATTGAACAGGGTTGTTGCATGAAACACCAAATACATAATAACTGTCGTTATACAGGTTTTAGAACATCACATTAATGAAACAAAATAGAAATTCGCAAAAAAAAAACCACAAAGATACTGCATCTACGTTTCATGATTTTTTTTACTATCCAATAGTAATTTAAATGATGCCATGAGATTCTTTACAAAATAAAAAAAATATGACAACTACGTACTTAAACGCAGTTTTTCACGGACAAATCAACAAAATGCATGTTTTTAGTACAATTTTACGCCCGACTTTGACTCTCATTTTTGACGTTTCTATAGTTCGATTTCCAGTTTTTTCGATACAGATATTTGATTCTCATGAGAAAACGCATTGATTGACATCATAAAAGAATTGAGTCAAAATCCCCATTCCTTTATTCCAGGGCGCAGAACAAGCCAGAAGCGGGCGTGGCGGTGCATTGCGTGGCCGGTCTGGGCCGTGCGCCGGTCATGGTCGCCATCGCGCTCATAGAACTCGGCATGAAGTACGAGGAAGCCGTAGAGACCATCAGAGAGTGAGTACCTACCGTTACAAGCGGGCTTTATAACTTTTTTAATCTATGGCCTTTCAGAGCTTACTGCCAGTCTGCGCACTAAAGTTTGACAGCGCCTAAGTCGACACTTATCTCTTTAGGAGTGCAAAATGCGTTGCACCATTCCTATGCGGTGTCTTAAATGCTTAAAACATGCCCTAACTTTATGGCACCGATTTTGGCAAGTCCTAACTCAAACTTCAACTTCTTTTGGCTTCTGCAGGGTTGCCGCAATTTTGCCAGTGTCGCATGGATAGATCGGGGAATAAACGAAGGAGGTTGATCGGTGGAAAAGAGAAAGTCCTAACTCTAAACAGGCATTTCACAAGTGACAGTTAAACAAAACTGTCATGTAAATTATTTAAAATTGCGTAACGTCAGTTGTAGGAGTATCTTAATGTAAACTGGTCGGTGCAGAGGAAGTTGGTGTAGTCAAGACTTAGTTTAATCTTTTGTCTTAGTTGACTCTAGGGCAGACGGGCATTAGTCACTCATTGATTATGCCAGCCTCGTATGCTACCTACATTTAAATGTATATCAATCGGCAGCGTCACGGATCATTGAATACGAGGCCCTTGGTCGCATCACTCGTGGGATGCCCTGAAATATGCTAATATCAAACAGATTATCTTATATTTATTGATCAGTTATGCTCTCATAACCTCGCTCTGCAGCCTAACACAGCTTGATAACTTAAAATTGTTTACTTAGATGGTGGAATTACATCGACCACCGATCTGTGTAGGTCGACGGTTCGAATCATAGTTAGCTTGAGCTTTTAGTGGAGCAAAATATCGAGATGCTACCATAATTTTGTGCTAAGCCATTTTTAGTGCTCGTGACTTATTTTTTAATCTAATCGTAAACAATAAAAAGCAAAAACTATAATCTATGCATTTGTCTTAATTAGAAATGGTCCTTGAAAAAAATCGTTACGGAATTCTGTGGTTCAAAGTTTCAACGCTTATATATATCTTAGTGGAGTATCTTCTGTTATCTACAGCATAACCGCGGATCACTCTTGCAATTTAGTATTCAATTCTGTGCCAAAATTACAGCGATATGACTGACTGTGTTCCGTTCCGGAATTACTTAATTACAGTCAAATCGGTCATTCATTCTCAGTTATTGTACATGTTCTCGACGTAAACGTTTTCGTATGGAACAACTCCTAAATAAATTTGATCAAAATCTGTGATGATGCACTCCGATGATGTTTTTAGTTTTTCTTAATCCTTCCTTGCATTCAATTTTAGACTTGCTAGTAACATTTATTTCGATTTCAGTCAGCGCCGTGGTGCCATCAACGCTAAGCAGCTGTCGTACTTGGAGAAGTATCGGCCAAAGTCGCGACTGAAGAAAAACGGGCACAAGAACAACTGCTGCGTACAGTAGAGCTGCGCAGGCGCATGCGGGGACCGTCCCGGCCCGAACAGCGAACCTAGCTCTGCTTTCACACACACACTGACACTGGGCAACAAAATAATTAGTTGTAATCGTAGTACGTCTGTAATTGACAATCGGTTTCTTTACTTTTCAAATTCAATCCGATGTTGTAACCGAATTCTTCACACCAGGAAAATTCACACATTCCCCCGCTTCAATTTCAACTTAAAATTAACCCAGAATTTGGTTATGATCTGAGTTCCTGTTTACAAGTCTTTGACAAATGTTTATCTCGTCTTTTCTGATTGAGAACCTTTTTTAAGCTGATGTATTTTCTAAAGTAAATTGTGTACTTATAACCCTTGTGCTGTACCGTACTAGTGGAATATTTTTAACGTAGAAGCGAGCCACGATTTGTGTTCATGTAACAACAGTAACTCGGGTATATTTAAACTAAAAATCATAATAAAATACAATTTACGTTACGTTTTACATAATAAATCGAGAGGCAGTTGATGACATGTAGATTCGTTTCATATAAATTCTTTTTGTGTGGTCATAAATCTTATTTACCTAAATATTTTTTTTTTCTGTGTAGATTTATTTATAATTATGTAATAATAATTTGAGACATAATAGACAATGTTTATTTTGGTTCATATGACAATTTGATATAATTTAATTCGTTTGACAGAATTTCTTCAATGAATTGTGCTTTTGTAAGCGATGTGACGTGTAAATGTATTTTTTCTCTATTGCTGAGCTCTACTTTTGAATCATGTGAATTTGATAAAATGTTGATCTTAATAAATGTGAACTATTAGAACAGCATGTATTACTTGACTCGTTGAAAAGTTCCACTGCAGATGTCTTTGATATTATTTTTTTATTTCTAATTTTATTAAAATAGTCGAAGTATATAACGTGTAACCACAGAACAGTCACATTCAATAAAACTATTTATAAGCACATTGATCTTTTAATTTCAACTGTTCACCTTCCTTAGAGATTTCCAATAATAATTCACCATTAGAGTTCAATAGATTTTAATAAAAAGAAATTAATACTATATAACTTACACACTAATCTTTCGCAATAGTACTGCGGGCTAAAAATGACACTGCCCTAACCATATTATCCATTTCATAAATCGTAAAATGGACACATGGGAATTTGTAGATGAGTATCTTCATAAGATTCTGCTATATTTGACGCATCAATTCCTATTTTGTGAACCATTTTACCAATTTTCATAGAAAACTGTCAAATAGATCAAATTAGAAATGGATTACATTCATATGAATCGGGCGAAGGTGGCATTTTTAGCCCCGCTGTTCCATTATTTCAATTGTACAATTAAAATGTACAATAAAATTTTTAAAACATGAAGATAGTATACATTATGCTGATGATATTACCTACTACTAATTAGATGATAACGAGGCAATCAGCGCAAGTACACTATACTGCGCGCCAAACTCTAAATGCGCCTCCAGCATTCATTTGCTACGCAATCGGGTTGTCAATATGTAATAACAGCAATGCATTGCCGAACCCTGGCTACGTTATTTGGTAACGAAACGAGCTGGTCGTTTGCCTGATGGTAAGCATAACGCGGGCCCATAGAATGTATGTGTGCAATAAATAAATAAATAAAATAAATAAATAGCAATTGCAGTGCCACTCAGACCTTCGAAAAACAAAGGCCTGCGCGGCACTGCAGTGCGATCGTTACCCTGAGACATTAGGCATTAAGTCTCATGAGTCCAGTTATTTCACTGGCTACTCTGCTCATCAAACCGGAACACAGTAATGCTTGCACACTACTGCTTGGCGGCGGACATCACGAGCAAAGCGGTGGTAACAACCCAGACGGGCATTCGCAGAAGAGTTAATCCTACCACTAACAAACTGTTCTGACTGGTGACTGATCTGATGGAAATCGTGGTGTGCATAGTTACGAGGTGTCTTAAAGTTTGGCGTCTACTAGAAAAACTATTCATTCACAATCAATTCACTTTCCAAAAAAAAATATGGTTGCCAAGAAATAACATTAATTTAATTAATTATACATAAACATTCACATGAGGTAGAAATTAAATACCTACTTTAAGTACAATATTCTTTCACCATACTATTACCAGTAAAATATAAATCATCTCTGCACATATTCTTTCTCCTTATGACTATAAATAGTTCTGACACAATCCTTGAAAAATTCAAATTAAATATATTTTTTACCATTATAATTTTTGTACACAATTTTATAAATCCAAATATTCAACAGTCTTTGAGGTGTAGTGGAAACTCATCTTATTTTATGGAGATTGCGTGTGGATTGCGTCCTGCAGGATCTCAGAGCAAAAATAGGTAGAGCGCGTGTTACCAAGTGGGAACAGTATGCACGGGTGAGAACATCGCACTGTTCCTACCGCAAGCGTTAATAGTCATACGCTCACTAGCGGTGTGAGCGCACGTTGCGAGTTCCTAGCGAGCATTTGATTATTTAACTGCTAAAAATGGTAAAATGTGCAATAAAAACATGTAAAAACGATACTCGGAAACACACTAAACAGAAATCTAGCATCACATTTCACCGGTAAACCAATTTTTAATACTTTTAAGTAAATTAGAAATCACGCTTCGCGGGGTGGATGGAGACGCGGGACGCAAGGCTACATGCACCGCCCGCACCGCCCCGCAACCCCTCTTGGATTGCCAACTGGGATAGTGATGTGACGCGTTCGGCGCTTGAGTCGATACGGCGAGAAATAGTTTATAATACACCGGCGCGCTATGTGCGCTTGCGAGAATTAGTTTGTAAATGATTTAGATATGAATAGTTATTTAGAGTGGTTATAAGGCGTTTCATGTTGCCCGCATGTGTTTCTTAATTGTAACAACTTTATTTAAAAAAAAAGTACAGAAAACAATAATGACTTCCTTCTTTTCTTCTACTTTGTGTGGATGACTGGTAGAAAATACTAATAGTATTAAGTCCTCCCTTTGTACATTTCTTTTGTGCAATAAAGTATTAAATAAATAAATAAAAAATGACTTCCCCATAGATTTTCTTGATGCTCGCTTGTCTAGTGGATGTAACCTGAAGCACCTTTTTTTTCGAAGTCATATTGACGCGTATTTTATTTTGGTTTATATTATATTTTTGCTTGTTAATAAAATTAAAAAATAAATAAGATATAACATATCATCCTGTTTTTTTATTTCTTTGTTTCTTTTAGTTTTTATCCTTTACATAAAGAGCGGGGAAATATAAAAATAAAAACGCATTTTGACTCAATTACAATAACGTAAATGATTCTATAAATACGATATAAAAAAACATGTAATTTGAACATAATTTTATTGTAAATTAAAACTAAAATGTATAAAATAAAATTATAACAATATAAATTCATAGGTCATAGGTCATTATGCGAGACCTATAAATTCGTACCTTAAAATAAATAAGCAAATAATAATGTTTACTTATCAAAAACTCACCCATACATACTTCACATTATACATTAATTATACAACATAATATAACAATAGGTCCCGTGCCGTTCAGCTGCTTTTATCGACAACTACGCTTGCAGCGCTCAATTGCCCATCCCTATCAGTCACTTACCTATCAATATAACTAGCTATAGTTCACTTGCCTACGCTGCGCATTAGGCGACCGGAGCGATGTTCGCACTCTACCTATTTTTGCTCTGAGTGCAGGATGAATATATTTTTACCACACTTATAAACTATCAGATCAGTAGAATTAAATAAAAATAAACAACAATCGAGTGTCTTATGTTAGATTGGTACAATTATGTTTTAGGTGGTATAATGCAATATACGAACTGCGTTCTGTAGTCAACCAAGATGCTTCTACAAATGTCAAAAATATTCTGCCAATGATTTATAAACCATAATTTGCATTTTATCACACTAACAGCTTTAGTATAGTATCTATACCATAGTATTATATCTTCATAATTCTATACAAAAATGGGGAAACCTTTGAGTATTAGAAAAACCTATTCCCAAATATCTGAAAAAAAAAAAACTGTTTATGTTCCTCTAAGGAATTCCATTCCTTAGCGGTAGCATAAGAAATGTAGAAGCGGAACGCTTCGGGAGCAAAGGCGGAACATATACTATGTTGGATGGCGCTTCGTTGTAAGTCTGATTGTCCGAAGATGGGAGACTTATAGTGTAATGCTTCTGACCATTGATTTTTGTTACATAAATATCTACAAAAAATACTGTTTAATAAATCTATTGTTTAAAACCACTGAGATATTTCAAAATGCGCTCTTCCACCCGAAGTTTATGTTGCTTTATTTATCTATTAGTTACCTACTTCTTATCTATACAAATAAATAAAATTGAAGTGTATGTTTGTAATATCAAAATAACAGCTTTTTACTAAATGCATATGAAAGTAGGGTAAATCACCCAAACGTCAGCACTGCACCAAATAACGACACCTTGGCGAAAAAGTGCAAACCATTTATTACTGTGTATGGTTCTTACATTGCCAATTGGAAAAAAATACGGCAGAATTCATCTTTTTAACAATAGCACAGTTTTTAATACGAAAAGGCTAAAAATGGCGCCAACAAAGTGATTCAAAGAAGTCGTTCTGCAGTTATTGTAATTTTGCGGCCATTTTGATTGAACGACGGTAAGATCTTACCTGCTTAAAATTAACATTATATTTGTAGTGATTAGATGATTTTAATGAAATTGTATTTATTAAGTGTTTTATAAGTATGAAGACCCTTTTTAGAATAAAACATTTAAAGCTTTCCGTTAACTAATTGCTAAAAAGAGGATGCCAACAATTGGGTACAATTTTTTTAGATTTTCTAATTTATCAGCACCCATGTTGATATGTGGGTTTAAGAGGCTACAGCTCGCCATACTTTCCATATAAACGCTCGTACGCGATTATAGTGTCCTAAAAATGTTTCTTTAGAAGTTTTGAGCAAATAGGTATCATGTACTCTATATCTAGGATTCCGTGGGAGCAAAAATTTAAAATTTTGAGATTCCAACTCAGCACAAGCCTTCAAAAATCAGCTTTTTTGGACAAATTTTACCTTGACTTTAGCCGTTCAGTGTTCTCATAAATGTAAAATTCAACAAAACACTTCCATATAATCCTTGGACTTGTAATGGAGATTCTAAATAACAAACATTTATTTTACAAACTTGTAAGGCATTTTCTTTTGATAATGCCTTACAAGTGTGCGTGTTTTTACACGTATTTCCTGGAAAAGGTTTTAGGAAATTACCACGCACTAATTGTCTTCGGAAATTTTCTTTGGAAATTTATTTCAAAATTTTCAGAATGCAAACCGAAGCCTCTGGCGTTGTCTCTCCTTTTTCCGTAATGCCTGTTTTTCTTCGATGAACAAAAAAGCCTTTAGGCCATTTTTGCGTTCTAGGATTTTTGCGTTGGGCAGGTCATGAAGCGGCACCTTAATGTGTGTAAACTAATTTGGTTGTTTTTCAATAGTTACCTTTGTTGGTATTATGGAATAAGGGTATTTTTTGAATAAATGCTTTGTGTAGGGTATTTTTTGAATAAATGATCGTTCTCCAAATAATGGCACCATGCTGAAACCACATTTACCATTTATCAGCATAGTGTTCATAGTTGTTTTAATACATAGTAACAGTAACAGCAATATTTTAGACAAATATTATAAGAAACAAAATATGTAAATAATAATTAGTTGCCGAGCCTCAGATGCCTAAGCTAGGCGTATACCTGTGTTATAGGCATCTGCGCTTCCACCATACAATTATAGACTAAAAAGTTTTACCTATTTCGTTTATTTGCATCAATTTAATATAGGTATGTACTCTTTGCAATTCTGTGCCAATAACTGGATTTTTTTACTGTTGCCTCATTAACAAGCTCAAAGTGGCACAACGAGCTATGGGGCTATGCTCGGGGTTTCCCTGCGTGATAGAATGAGAAACGAGGAAATCCGCAGGGGAACGAATGTCACCGACATAACTCTCAAAGTTAGCAGGTTGAAATGGCAATGGGCAGGCTACATCGCTCGTAGAACCGATAACCGATGGGGAAGAAAGGTTCTCGAGTGGCGAGCACGAACCGGAACACGTAGTGTAGGACGGCCCCCCACTAGGTGGACGGATGACCTTGTCAAAACCGCGGGGGACCGTTGGATGCAAGAGGCGAGTAGCCGATCCAAGCGGCGTTCTATGCGGGAGGCCTATGTTCAGCAGTGGACGTCTTCCGGCTGATGATGATAACGATTCATCATGATGATGATGATGATGAATTGGATTCACCTGAACCCGATTTCTAACTTGAGCTCTCTTTTCGCGCAATAATTCGATTACAAAAACAAGAAAAGAAGCAAAAAGTGACAAAGATTAGTAAGACAAAAGTAAATTATTAAAAAAAACTGAAATAAAAAGAGTTTTAACTGTAACTTGTAACGGATATATTTTTTTGGAATACCTAGGTCTAATTCTAAATGGCCTATATTTTAATAAAAGCCTTACAACTCTATTTGTAGAAGAATTTTATTTGCTCCAATCTTGGTGCTGATAATTGGGTAATTTCGTGCCAATAACTGGCAACAAGCATGCCAATAAATGGAGTATCGATCACTTTTCAATCTCTTTTAATATTCTCTCGTATTGTTAACATTATCGTTTCAAAAGTTATACAAATATAAAGATTAATAAACAAGATGTTTAATAATCGCAACAATTTAGCTGATATAAGTTGCTTTTAATTTAAAAAACCAATTTGAAATGAGACAACCTCTTAAAGTGCTGATAATTGGGTGTTTTACCCTATATACGGTACCTATAGCAACACAACTATTTTTTAAATTTTTGTCTGTCTGTTTGTTCCGGGTAATCTCCGAAACGGCTGGACCTATTTTGACGGTACTTTCACTGGCAGATAGCTGATGTTACAAGGAGTAACATACGCTACTTTAATTTTAGAAAAATAATTAGTGTTCCGCGCAAAAAATAAAACCATGAAATACAAAATCTCCACGCGGGTGAAACCGCGAGGCAGCAGCTATTATTATCATAATAGCGTGTTAAAGTTGAACTGAACACTGAACCAGCGGCAGGTGTGCGAATAAACCAGTTCAATCTTAACATATTCTGTGATAAATTGATGAAGGAGCTCACGGGAGTATTACTAGAAGCAATGCATGAGACCTACAATATTTGTACTAACCATTAGGTATCCTGTTCTAATACTCATAAGCTTATATAACTAATCCTATGTCTCTTTCCAATAATGAACATTAGAAAAGGATGGACCTGTCAAATTAATTAATCTGTCTACCTACTTAACCAATGTGAATTTAACACCTACGAATTTAGTGGCAGCTACAACTAGGGTAGACTTAATTTGATTCAGACGCGGTGTTAGGGGCAGCGTAGACGCTTATGCAAACGTACGTTTGCTTGTCAGAATAACAACGCTTTTGCGTCAAGCGCGCATTTCGAGTATAGAAATGCTTTCAGCTGCATATAGTCAAAAAGGATCTTGGCCATCAGGCGATTTCTATGAGAATCAGTGTCGTTATTTCTTTCGAACGCTAGGTGCGTTCAGCCTTACTCCGAAAATCGAACGTCCAAGCTTCGACTGTCGGATCGCAGGTTTCCTACCATGAAAGTGTTATTGTTGTTGTGTTGTTTTATGTTTGATTCCATGTTAGTACTTGATATTTTGTTTTTCTACACTTTCGCGGTAGGATAACTGCGATCCGACAGCCGAAGCTTCTACGTTCGATTTTTGGAGTAAGGCTCCAGGCCCTAATGCGCGTACTAGAATTGTAGAATGTGTGTGTTTGTGTGTGTAATGTAATCATTTGCGAAATTTCCCGCTGCACCGCGAAACGTAGGCCTTGATGTCGAATTTGCGCTTGCACCCCTCGTAATTCATGTATCGGATCTTGCCGAAGACGGCACGCTCGGCCCAGCCCTGGTCGTGGATCCCACAGATGGACCACATGCAGCCTGGAAACAAGCAGGCTTGAGCTTTTGGTCCTTTAGATCATCGAAAACAAATCAGCGTAGTGTTTAAAAGGTACATACCAACATAACCATTAGGGTCGTTTCCATCCAAAGCGTAATGGTCATTAAAGTACAAAGCATATTTAAGCGCTTGCTCTGGACTTTCCGTCCACTCCAGTATCTTCTTAGCCCAGTACATCCTCATGAAGCCGTGTATCCTCCCTTCTTGCACCAGCTGGAGCTGGGCTGAGTTCCACAGCTCATCGTGTGTTTCAGCTTCCGTTAGCTGTTCCAAGTTGTACACGTGACTTCTCTTGTCCTTTCTGTAATATTTTAATTTTTAGCTTTAGAAATAGGATATAATCATAATTCAAATTGCTTTATTCATATAGGCCCTAATGGAGCACTTATGAAGGTTAAAATAAATGACTAACAGCGGGCCAGCGGTAACGTTCACACGAATCACAGACTAAAACTAATGCTGTCTTTATCACAACATAATAAATGACAAAGTGAGTTCCATCGCTTTACTTGTGTAGTCTACCTCCAAGCAGCAATGTGCCCAACTTTCAATATGATATTCTGGTTCGATGAACAAAGTAAACAGTGAAATTACTGAGCATAAAATATAGGATTTATTTTATTAATAAATACCTACCTGAAATCTCATAGTAATAACAAGGGCATGCCGCGCAGGCCTTTGAGTTGGTAAGTTGTAGGTGAAACTGGAAAAGCATTATGTTTACGAAGTGGCTTACAAGTATTTGTCGACTAGCTTGTCCCCTTACTTAGATATAGCATATAAATACCTGTGGTCATCCAAAGTCTTCTGTGCCCAAGTGGAAGCCCCCTGAGTGCTGTCATAATGTTCGCAGTAATAGCAGTAATTATCTGTCAGCTCACGCCGCACTATTGCTTCTTCGAGAAACGCATTCACACTCTCCGTGTATTTGGTCTTATTCTCTTCTACACAGAGCGCTACTCTCTGGACAGACAACTGGCCTGAAACAGGAATTAATACAGGTAAAGAATATAAAATAGACAAATGATGTTCCTGTCTCTCAACAGTAAATACTCTCGACTATAGTGTTGGCCTCCACATGGTGTAATTGATAGTTCGATGGAATTTAAGGTGAACTTGGGATTTAAGAGTGCGGAAAGCGAGTCATATCCGCACTCAATGCTTTTGTTATCCAGTTTTGAATTTACTAGTAGCATTTACTTTTGTATTTATTAATCCTAGCGCGAAGATTTTGTACCGCACCGCCAAAATTTTTTTTGTACTGTAGTATCCCATTGGACGTTGAAGGTTTTTTAAATACATTATTTTATAAATTCCATGTTTTCTTACCAAAGTTGAACCACGGTGACAGGTTACTCTGCGCATTTAGTGTAGGGTTATTCCTACACTGAGCAAAGGTCTTGAGTCTTTGCGTCAAGAAGGTATGCAACTTTTTAGTGGCAAAATCATATCCTGGTTTAGCCCACTCCACTGGTTCTACCGTCTTGTCTACCTCTCGTGTTTCTATCGCCTTGTCCCAATCTATTGGCTGGAAATATAAAGAACTATTGGTTCAAATCAAACCAGAACATAAAAAAGAAAACTAAATTACAGGGTACAGTACAGTGTACTTGTACACCACTGCAAGAAATATTTGTACAGGGTACACTACTGTACCCAAAAATATTTGTACAGGGTACACTACTGTACCCAAAAATATTTGTACAGGGTACACTACTGTACCCAAAAATATTTGGACAGGGTACACTACTGTACCATGTACAAATATTTTTTACTCCTGTACAGTTAATATGTTTTTTGTTGAAACATAATCAACAAGTTAAGTTCTACAACTATATAAAATTTAATAATTTTTTTTGTAAAATATTTATCAGGTTTAAATCTTGTTTGTTCTGAATATGTATTGAAGACAACTTTAATGACATTAATCTATTATGTGTACCATATCATATCATCATACTATCATGGTTGTTTGGAGAGAATAACATAAGTGTTAATTAATATCTTTGTTTGTAGCAGTATATTTTAGAATTTTATTAGATGAATGGTGAAATTAAACTGCTTTTTTGGTACAACTAACATGATTATTTCAAGTAGTATTTGGATGAAAACGAAGCGTGCTACATCATGCGTCATCACTTATCGTCAGGTGAGATAGCGGTCAAATGAAAGTACATTGGCTATAAAATAAATCAAAATTTTAATTTTAACATTTTTACTTGACAGAAAATTGAAAAGCGACATGCAACATGGAGATTCAGTTGCAACTTACTTACTTCCGGCTCAAACTTGCTAGTATGTGGATGTAGGATGACAGGTGGAAATTCTGTCAAATACTCTTTCAGCTTTGGAGTGACTTTTATGCGGAAGGTCCTTGCAGAGTACTCTTGCTTGTTGGAAACTAACCAGCAAGGGACTATGTTGTGGGCGTCTACCTGAAATTTCAACAATAAATAACTTTTACTTGTTCTTAACACTATTATTTGCTTGCCTTTATGTATGTACAAATCATACATCAAATTAAACTGCTTACTACTTTTTTACTCACTTTCAGAGATTGCGTTAAGTAGTTCTTTAGCAGATGATTCAAGAACCAATGACCAAACAATAATTGGATGCCAGATGCTGCACCAAGGACCACCAGCTTATTGTAAAACTTGTGGATATAGATACAAAGTTCTTGGATTTGTTATAATCACTGCAATAACAAAGACAGTGTATACTAATATTTGAAATGATATTACCTCTTTTAATTATCTCTTTTTAAATTGTATTTAATAAGATAGGATACCTGTATGAGTGGGACATCAGTTTTCAACTTCTTTTCAACACCTTCCAGCCATCCTTTGTGGATCCTTAGGGGGCTGAAGTCGCACACAACAGCCCCTATTTTGTGGTCAAGGACCCACTCTGGCAAGACATCATCTGCGCTGCCTTCCAATAGGTGAAATGATATATTCAACTTTTTGCACTCCTCTGCCACTTTCTCTAAACCTGACAAGGTAAAGAAGCAATATTTTTTATATTTTAATAAATTGCTATTTTTTGGATAACAATTTGCACCATAGACAATGTGCAATAATGAAAACAAATTTGTTGGATAACCAACCAATTTTAACATTACACCGATTCTGAATCCTGATCTGTAACTAGGTTGCTTGCTTTGGGATTTGTTAGTAAAACAATAAACAAGGACTTATTTGAAACAGGGATGAAGCAGAAATTCGAAAACAAAAAGTGCTGAACGTTTTGTAATGCTAGGCACTATCCTAGTTCTACATACTTACTGTCTAAAAAATATATTACCAAATACAATATAACTACAACTTAATTTCTTATAAATCATTTACGATATAAATTTACCATTGAAGGATTTGTCAATTCATGAACAAAATATTGAATGCTGTCTCACACAAACTTTGTTCACATAATACATTTGATTATTTGAATATTATTTTACAATAAAGAAAAAATGAGCATATCAAAGCCAAAAATAAAAAGTTAACCAACCTAAAAAAAACATAAAACATAACTGTACATACATTTAGTTTTAAATAGCACTAACAAACCAAAAACGGGATGTTGTCTGAAAGTTGTTGGTAAGAAACAATGTTTAAACCGAGTTGGCTTATGTTTGCTGGCACATTTGGGGTATTTATTTTTCGTACACCCACGGCCCTCGTCTCCCCATATGTACAGAATCAGACAGACAGTTGGCACAGTTGGCAGTCCTAACAGTGACCTACAAGCATTATTACTGTAGGTTTCCTGCATATACTGAGTCAAGAGGCTCTTCGAATAGAGTAATTGACAGTACCTAAGCTCAAAAAAGGATTAATTTTACTTCTAGAATAGATTGAATTTACAATACCTTTGATAAGGAAGTGAAAATGCCGTAACGTAGCTTCCAAGTACTTGTTGACTAGGCAATAACACACATGAAGAGGTATTTCATTCTTCAAGGCAAGTTTCTGTGCGTAAAGAAAAGCCCAATTATCCTGAACTCTGCCGTCTCTGGACATCCAATAAACGATACCTTCTGCATATTCAGGCACTGTCTGCGTTTCGGATATAATCCTCACACGAGTTTTATTGAAATTAAATTCTAAAATAGACTTGGCAGTATTCTCGCGCGTTTCTTGCAACCGGTTCATAAACTCTTCGATAGTTTGAGTATTTTCAACCTTGTCTGCTTTTTTCTCTGGTTTATTAGTAAACTTTGGTCTCTTCGCTGGCGGAGCCATTCTTGTAGCTATAAAAAGCGACCTCACAGACACATATCGCATTCAAACAAGTAAGTATTGCAAAAACGCGCACGGCGCAAGAGAAATAGGTTTTTTGGAGTTTTTGGAAAACTCAGGGGCCAGTCACGTCACAAGCTGTCACAGGGGCACACTTTGTGACAGTTGACAGTTCCTTAGTCGAGCCCCCTAGACAGGAAAGTACGTCTACGCCCGAGACATAGTAACTAACGCCATCTGTTTATAGGCGTGGAACTATTTTGACGTTACTTAAAAACAATCTTAAAATTGTTACCATGGAAACCGACAAGAAATAAAAAAATAGTTTCTGTTTTAAAAGTGTTAAGTTTTAGCTAATTGGCGCAAGAGGGCACTGAGGCTTTTGTTTGTGACAGAAAATATATCGCTTTAGCTACCGCGACTTTTGATAGTGGCCATATAATATGTATATTACATCACATATTATGTTTGGTACTGTACCTATATTGTGTTCCTACTATTACTACTACTACTATTTCCTACTATTTCTTGCTTCTAGGAGGTAAACGTGTTTAGTAAACAAAGTGTATCAAATATAAACATAGTGTTTTAATAGGTTATTCGTATAAAACACACTAAAAAACACTAGGCAAACTACTATCTTTAGATCCACTACCGGGGAAGTATTTATTCTTCAAATATTCACCACAAGGGTGACCACTGGCACATTTTACGTTTGTCTTGATGCAGTCGTACGAACAGAATGACACTTGTTTGCACAATGTGCACAAGATTTTCTCTTCTCCAAACGGAAGAGCGCATTCGAAGCATACTTGGAACTTTTTCTCCTGAAAACAAGTTATGTACTTACATTATAAAAATGTAGGTAGGTAGTTATTTTTACCCGCGACGGAACGGAAAACGTAAGTAGGTATATTATGCGTTTAGGGTGAGACGTTGTTTGTGTATGCACACGAATGATTTACATACGGTTTTCTGTACAGAGTTTGTGATTCATCGGTGATGGTTATTAGATAGGTGGAAGGCACTGCAAAAAAAACGTACACAGGAATGAATAAAAGTAAAAAAAAAACCCGCGAATGTTGTAAACTTGATTGAAAAAGGACTACCTAAGTACATATAAACATTTTTGAAAACCCCGAATCCTAAAATTCATCAGGGCTATCTAAAAAATGTACCAAGTGTAACTGGTAGAACTACCTCTTCTGTGAGTGTCTGTATGACACCATGCTGTGTCTGAGTGGTTCCGCCGATATGCTTGTGTAGTCTGCCGCCAAGCAGTAATGTGCACGCATTACTGTGTTCCCGTTGGATGAACAGAGCAAAGATAGTGAAATTACTGGGCTTATGTGACCTAATGTCTCAGGGTAACGAGCGCGCACTGCAGTGCCGCGCAGGCATTTGTATTTCAAAGTTCTGAGTGCCACTGCAATTATTATAATTTGGCGTTACGCTTACCATCAGGCAAAGGAACCGCTCGTCTCGTTACTCAATAGTATAAAAAAACCTATTGATAATATTGCTATAGGTGTTCAGACTTACAGAACGCACGGCCAGTTCCGGGGTGACATACAATCTCGCCAAATCCACATGTTCCGCCTCCATTATATCCTTTATCTTGTGCTCACGAAGGACCTGACACACCTCATTCTCTATACAACCCTTCTCATCGGCTGTTATGGGCTGCTTAAAAGTCGTCCTCGAGCGATTGAAGTTGAAAAGTACAATACAAAGAACATGTTTCATGATTCGTCGATCATTAATCTTCTTCTTTTTAGCCTTTTTGAAGATGTCCCAGATTTCTAGGCTACGATGACACGAAAGCCAAAGGCCGCAAGCTTTTTTGTTTTTCTGCTCATGGACGATCATGTTCCATTGCCGATGCTGGTATCTGATTAAAATAATGATAATAAGTAAACGAAACCACTGAAATTGTTATTATTCTTGAATCGTTAACGTTTGACAAGCTATATACCTACTGTAGTATGTTTCTGATGTTAGGTATCCAAGGTATCTAACTGACGCTCATTCATTTATTTTTCTTTATAGTAAATGGGCTGGCGTTTGTCTGTTACCTCATGCGGTAGACGATGAAGCTCGCTTGCCAAGAAGATACCTGTTCACTCGTCTATTGAAGACTCTCACATTGTAGTGTTCAGGAAAAACAGATAGGACAAATGTCAACCATAAGCGGATGGTGAATTTGGCGTATACGTCTGGTCGTCCGTTGATGGAAGGGGAAAGGGGGAATCAAGTCATGCAATACCATTGCACAGTGCTCACTCTCCGAAATGTATTATGTAGAAGATAGAAAGACTAACGACCTTGCGTCGATGTTCGAGGCTTGATATAAAAAAGGGTATCGTTGCCAATGAAACAAGCGAGCAATAAAGAAACCCGACTGTCATATGTTAAGACAGTTAACATATTTCTACTTTACTGGAAATCAAAAGTCAATGTATGATTCTAACTTTCAATCTACAAACCGACGGATGACATCACAAATACTGAACCATCATTATCATCCAATTAAAGTTCTTACGTACTTTTCGACAGTTTCTATGAGCTCCTTCAGAAGCTTCGCCTCGATCCATCTTATATGCAAAATTCTGGCACATTCCTTTACCAAGTCCAATGCTTGTTTGTAGTCTTCGAGATTGTCAGATCCCAATTTCACTGTACTCTTTGGCTTCTCATCTTTCTTTGCTTTTCCATTTGTGTTTTTGCCCTTAGAGTCTGGTTTAGCACCTACGAGAATAAACTGCAGTAAAGTACCTATTCCTCAAACCTTTTATTTATTTAAAATAAGATTACGTTTGATCGCTATCTCCATCATCAGCTGGCATCATCCGATGCCAGCGACGATACGGTCCACGGTGTATGAAGAAACCTATTCACTCTCTTGAATCTTCCAGATTTCAGCTACTGGGAATTACAGAGGCTAGCAATGAATTCCACTCCTTAACCTATAGGAATTAGACAAAGACTTCTCATAACAGCCTTGGAACTATATATATATGACATAATAACCTGTTTACACTCGGCTTAGTTTTCAACAAGATAATTGCTACTACTTATGAGTAGGTAGGTGCATTGTATGATATGAATTAGGTACCAGTCTAGCTGTGTAAAGTTAAGAATATTACCCTTCGGAGTCGCAGTACTAGTCGGCTTAGCCGTATTGGCTTCAAACTCAATAAGGTTCTTTTTTGCGTAAACGAAAATGTTTTTGTATTTATTATCTCCGTCCTGACATTCCAGTAAAGGGTCAGCTCCATACAGCAGCAGATTTGTTAACTGAGAAAGGCAAGGAAAAGATATCGGGAAACGATGTTACAACACAAACACAATGCAATCAAGATCTAGATCTGAGAACAAATTCTATGCTCATCACAGAAAGTTTGCCCTGGTCGGGGTTCAAGCCCAGGGCCTGTTTCTTTGTAGTCCTTAAGGTTGCTACCAACTTAGCCACGGAGCTGTTACCCATAGTCATCCCTTATCCTTTCTATAGCCCGCTATCGTCCTTGATACCACTTTCAGTGAGAATAAAAAATATATAAGTATATTTTGATCTACAAAGCAAAGGAAAACGTATCTACAAGGTTAAAGATAATAAATATAAAATTGAAATGACTAACCGTCTGCAGCCGTTCAACAACCGGAACACTGTTACAGAATTGCAGACAGAACATCTTGACCAGCACTGATTGGTTTTTGTCGTTGATGACAGCATTCAGGTCCGTTTTCGGGCATTTCATGAATATTTCCAACAGATCTAATTGTTTTATCATAGTCAAGTCCAAGGCTGAAGAACCTTTGTATTGTGTCACTGTGCTACAGTTGTACTCCAGTAATAGTTCTATAAGTTGAGAACGGATCTGCAAAACAAGTCTAATATGACGTGGTTCACCATTCAACCACAGAATTGGGATGTTTTCGCAGCCTATGGGCTCAACGCAGAGTTGGCCCAAAAAGGCACAAACGATTCTAAGGTCGGTCTATCGTCTTGTCTTGTAAAATCTTTATAATCTCCAATCGATTACTAATATAACAAAGCGGTAAAGTTTGTGAGTTATTTGTTTGAATGCTAATTTCTGGAACCGCTGGAACAATTCTAAAAATTATTTCACTAATAGGAAGCTGCATTATCCCTGAGTGTCTATAGGCTACGCGTGCGAAGCCGCGGCCAGACCCTACCTACTAATACGTAGTTATTTACGACAGTAAAGAAGTTTTTAAATAAAATCTTAAAACCTCTTCTTCCACACTATTATCATTAGTTTTCTTCGCTAGGACAGCGTGCAGCAACGTAGGTCCTGGCACTTCGGGCAGGTTAGGACCGCTGTTCGCTGGTTTTACACACTTCAGTCTGTGGTCGGTTCGGGCTCCACATTCGAGTATGGCTCGTATTAATTCCAGGTTTTCAAATGTCAATGGTTTGGATACTGCCACGTCCAAGATCGTATAGTGTAAAGTCTGTAAGTTGACTACAAATTAAGTATAGGTAATTATCATTTAAAGGGTCCACCTTCACATATTTTTACTTTTGGTAGAGTAGTGTTTGAAATTAATCTGTGAATAGGGCTACATTGTTATGATCCTATAATTAATAATGTGTCTGATTGCAACAGTAATTGTTTTTGCATTAGTAACAACTAATGAAATTAAAATGTTAAGTTAGTGTGGTTTACCTCAGGGTTAACTTCGTTGATATCAGCGCCATGATTGAACAAATGACGCACAAGTTCTGGAGATCCAGATACAGTCGCAATCCATAGAGCTGGCTGAGGACATCGCACCAGACATGGATCGGCTCCATCCGCCAGGAGTTGCAGAATAGTAGGCATATTCTGATTTAACCTAAAATGAGGTAAATTATAATGTCCCTCATGGGTGATGCCTTAAAACAGTTGTCTTTATTTTATTTTATTATTTCTTTATTTTATGTTATTTATTTATTCGGTGGAATGTAGTCCTCCAAAATTGTTAAAAATATACTTCCTCTCTCCTCTGTAATTTGAAAACAGTTTGACAAAATATGCTACTTAAAAATTATAAAATTAGTTTCGGATAGGCATATGATAAAAATCATAATTAGATCATATTAGAGTTAGGGGTTGAAAACTACGGAGCCTAACACGCAGACACTTCATTATCAGCCTCTTACGCTCCCACTGCTGGGATACCGGCCTTCTCTCAGAGAGAGAGAGGTATGGGATATAATCTACCACGTGGGCCCAGTGCGGCTTGGTGGATGTCACATGTCCTCGAATTTTGTGATTCTTGAACATGCCGGTTTCCTCACGATGCTTTATTTCACCGTTTTAGAGCGAGTGTGAGTAATCCGCACATAACTTGATATAAGTCAGTGGTGTGGGCCGATAAGAGATTCGGCCTATGGTGCGTCGGAATGAAAGTCGCACAAGTTCCCGCTCGGCCAAACTCGCTCTCACCTCACAGACACTTGCTTAGTTGTTTTTACACATTGCTACTCACTTTTCCAGCTTCGCTCGAAACTCGGCACTGATTATAGAATCATCTCTGTCAGAGTCTTTCCACATCATGTCCTGACTAGGCTTTATAGAATCTTTAATGACTTTGGAAACACTTTTTTTTGGGAGTTTTTCTATATTATTTTTCTTCTTCGGATCTTCCTCGTTCACGTAGCTCGCATCCACTTCTTGGACCATATCGGAGGCTTCAAATAAGTAAGGTACTGGTGGATTCACTGCACTCGGATTGCAAAATAAATCGTTGACTTTGATCTGAAATTCTGAGTTTACGTAGTGGTACAGACGTTTTTCCTTGGAGAAAACATTATCATCGGTATCATCGTCGTTCGCGTTCTCTTGTTCCTTCGATATTGTTGTTCCCACTGCCACTGTTTTCTTTTTCACTTCGTCACTTAATGACGATTTCGTTTTCTTTAGAACATTTGGTTTGTTTATCTTACTTGGTGTTCTGGTTAGTTGATCATTAGCGTTTTGAGTATTTGGGTCTCGCTGTATATGCCAGTCAGATGGCTTTTCTTCTAATGATGTTGCTGTAACATCAAAACATAACTATTTTTCTTCCACACCCCGGAAAATGAAAAAAGCACGCATATAACTTTGTGGTCCGTTTGTGTGTCTGTCAGTTGAGGTCCTTATCCTTGGGATCTAAGCTAAATATGTGCCAAATTTAAATGCAATCCGTTTAGTAGTTCAGCCGCGAAGAACTAAGTGAAACTGACAAGCATTCATTGACTATATTAGATAGATTAGTTAGATATAGGTATAATATTAGATAGATATAGGTATGGATTTTAGTATATCTTCTTATAGGTAAATAAATTTATACTTACGAACAGTTGGAAGGACAGGAACCATAGCTTGAGCCATCCCAAGTGCAGCGATGCCTTTGCTTTCACACGCAAACTTCATCAAAGCAACACCAAGCGGAGTGCAGCAAGAGTCATTGAAACTGTTTACACTTGCACCAGCTTCCACTAAGAATTGCACCACGTCTGGCCGATCCCCACACTTGGAAATAATATCGTAATATAGTAGATACCTACCTGCATAGTTCAGGTCTTAAGTTCAATAAAATGCTGCAGAGAAAGCCACTCACTGTCGCGTACATAAGAGCCGTATTTCCTAAACAATCAGCGACGTCTGGGTGCACGTTGCATTCGTTGACCAGCTGAGCTACCTTGATGATATACCCCAAATAGCTGGCCATGATTAATGTCCTGAAATTATATAAACTGTCTATATATACAGCCGGTAGTCATTGTAATGACTGGACATAAGAGAATATTACACCTGTGTTTGATGTGTCAGAGAAGCAAGCGCACTGCAGCGCCAGCCTGTTATGCTTACCATCAGGCAAATGACTTGTTCGTCTCGTTACCTAGTAGATTGATTCACATAACATAACCCTACATTAACTGACATCAAAACACGGATCTCTGATCGTAGAACTTCAGCATCTGATTCCCCGTTTGACGGCTGCCCGACAGACCTCTCCGCACGCCCGCGCGCCCTTCTGCCGAAAATTCACATCGATTTTTGAGTGATTGGTTCAAAACACAATAGGTCTATTAAAAAATATTATACGTTTTTTTTATTGCAATTCGGCTTGCATTTGACCGCTGTCTCACCTGATGTTAAGCGACGACGCGGTCGACGATGTAACACGCTTGCCCAGAAGATACCTGTTCACTCGTCTGTTGAAAACTCCCAGCAGATTGTAGTGTTCAGGAAAAACCGATGCTGGCAATGAGTTCCACTCTTTAGGTGTCCGCATGATGAAGGTGGAAGTGCAGTAACGCTTAATACGGGTAGGTGGAATGTCAACCATAAGCGTATGTCGCATTGCCGTACGTCTGTTCATCCGATGATGGAAAGGGGGAAATTAAATCAACTTTTTAACGGACCTTGCGTCAATTTCGTGTTTGGCAGCACTTCTGTATTGGTTCCTACGGCCAGTAAGAATGTTTGACAAGTTTAACCCAGAGGCATGTCTCTGGTTCTCATGCTTGAAACAATGTTTCATCATATCAATCATCATCGCGCTGTTGTTCCACGCGTAATATATTGCGGAATATGGGTATTCCTCTTCGCTACCCTGTCTTGTCTGCTATGAAAAGTTGACAAATAATCATATATAATAATAGTAAAAACCTAAATGTAGGTAATCGTTGTTGCGGCACCGATTTCAAGTCGTCGTGATAGAAAGTGGTAATAGAAAAAGAAAGAACTTTACTGTTGAAATGGGAGAGTGTACATACCTCTTTAGATTCACGCGCTGGCAGAGAGTCAATCTCAGCAAGACAAAAAATATTGTCTTTGTAATATTCCTTATCGAAAACTGCAACTTGACAGAGTTGACTGGCTATATCAGTACAATGTTTTGGGTAGATTTTAGCCCACTTCTCGGACGCTGTCATCGGTTTTGCTTTATTTTGTTTTAGCAGTTCAATAGCACTATTCACTTCCCCAATCTATAAAAGTTTTTTCAGAAATGATGCGAAAGTTAAACGCCAAAATATGAAAAAAAAAATCTTAGTTTAGCTTACCATTTTCACGCGTGTAGCCAGAAGAGCTCTGTGAGAATCCACATATGTTTTGGCACTGGGTCCAAAGTTCAGATCAAGGACTACAGAGTGAGTTTGTGGCCGCCACGCCAGTCTGACGAGCTGATTACCACGCCACAGGCCAACATCTTCTTGAAGACTTGTGTGTGACTCTATTCCCGGACCCCAACGCACATTATTGTAATATATACCCTGGTGAAAGTGAAAATCAATATATAAAATAATAATCCATACTTCCATACTAATATCCATACTCCATACTTTGTCCTTCTTTCACGCAGTAACGAAGCAACGGATCGACGTGATTTTTGGCATAGATATAGTTTATGGACCGGAGAGTAACATAGGCTACATTTTATCCTGGAAAAATACACGGTTCCTTTGGAAACGCGGGTGAAAACCGCGGGCAGAAGCTAGTATATACATATACTTCCTCATTTCTCTAACTTTAATCGTTTATCATCGTCGTAAACTTACGTTGAAGATGTTTCCGTCAGAGAACGACATGACCCCATAGCCATGCATGTGGTTGCCATAGAACTGCCCTTCGTAGGTCACGAAGACTTCTTCAGGACCTTTATACTTCCACCGGTAGACGCCCTCGCCATGCATCATGTCACGTATAAAATTCCCAGAGTACGATTCTAAAGACTAAATGTAAGAAAATGAAAACTTATATTTTTTAAGTTTACTTTTATTAAGTTTTTAGTTCGTTAGTGCCCAATTCTACTAAACAAATGGTTAATGTAAGGTATTAATGTAAGTACCCAATACTGCTCTAAGAGTGGTAGGCCTGGTGGTGTTGTGAACTTGTGGTTGAAGGTGACACGTGATTTTCACTCAATAGTATTTCAATAGATAAAAGAGATGAACGGGACGGTTGCCTGATGGTAAGCATAAAGCAGGCCAATAACAATTGTAGTACCAGAACTTTGAAACACAAATGCCTACGCGGCACTGCATTGCCCTCGTAACCCTGAGACATTAGGTATTTACTCCAATAAGTATGTCAAGGGGAAGAGTTCGTTGGTTTTGATGACAGCACCATTACGTCATGGACTTATAGTGCTGTAGGTACTTATCATCTACAGAAGTGTGAAAGTTGTTACAGCTCAAGAAGTAACCTCAGCACTGCTCCAGTAGTTTTTCCCTTGACCACTCCTTCTTTGTTCCTGATCTTCTTCTCCAAGATAATACTGGTGGTAAGGCCATCTTCTATCAGCGTTTGTAACGATCAGACATGCTACAGACGATCTTTCCATTCTGCTAAAGTTGATATAGTTATGTACGCCGTATCCAAAATGTTTGCATAATCAAAAAAATCTCGTTAAAATCCTTAAGAAAATAAATTAAATAAACACAGCATGTATCAGTTTATAGAAACATTTGGAAACATTTCTACACAAATTATTTATAGGGTTTCATTTCTACGTAGTATCCCTTAGTAGTTTGTGGTAGTTTGTGTCTATCACAGACCGGGATTATATTCTCTTTGATCACAGACTCACAGACAACTATATATTTCTATCACAGACTATAATAGTATAGTTACGGATTTCTATGGTTTGACACGTTTGACAGAAAAGAGATCGGTAATAAAATAGTTACTTGTTATCAAAGCTGCTTTGTTATTTGGCGCGAGTTTCTATATACTTGTACTGAAACCAGAGGAAGCGAGGGATACTAATGCCCGTTATCACCAACCCTATGAGATGCCTAAATATTTAAAGGCAAAAAAATGTTTTAACAACCTTTAGGAGTGTTCATACGGTTTATAGTTACGACTTTGCTCACATTAGCTAGGCTAGCTAGGCTTTGCACACAGACTTTAAAATACATATCTGTGGCTTTGCATGGTTTCTGAATTTCTCCAATGTATAACGAGTATATACCTATATAGGTAATATCTTACATAACATAGGTAGATGATTCCAATAAATAAATATTTTTGAAGGGGATGAAAGTATTGTTTGTAAAATGAAAAGACAAATTTGCATCTCAAGTTTTTTTTATTAAAAAATAACAACTCTGTAGTGCTAGTAGGTGCCTACCAACTTTTATTTATTAGGTGCTAATTTTACTGCGTAAAATGTTATAGGATACGAGTAGTATAGATAGACTAACATATATAGACTAGAATTAGGAACTCATTAGTGAAACCGCCAAAGTAAGCTAGCTCGTACCTTCACTATAGTAGTGTATTTACTTTGTCAGTTTAACAAATGAAATATATTTAACTTGTATCTGTGCTTGTATCTCTATCTTTATAACGACTTTGATAGTCTTTTAGTTTTATAGTCATAACTTAAAATATGTTTCTTCCGCCAAATTAGTTGAGCGATCGCTCCTGTCATCTTCCATCAACTTTTACCTACAAAAGCAGTTACACCTACAGCATTTCGTTTTCATCCTCTCGAAATACGTATACTCCTGAAAATAAACATATCATTGTTATTTTAAAAAAGTAGGTTAGGTAGGGTAGTAGGTAGTAGGTAGGAAGAATGAAACTTCTAAAATAGAACTTTACCAAATCTATACATCTATACAAATAAATAAAATTGAAGTGTCTGTTTGTAATATCAAAATAACCAGTTTTTACTAAATGCATATGAAAGTATATACAGTACATATAACAAGAAAACCATTTTTAACATTTTTGTCTGTCTGTCTGTCTGTTCGTCTGTCTGTCTGTTTGTTCCGGGTAATCTCCGAAACGGCTGAACCGATTGACGGGACTTTCACTGGCAGATAGCTGATGTTAGAAGGAGTAACTTAGGCTACGTGATCGAAGCCGCGGGGCACAGCTAGTTTTAAATACCAATGTCTGATCGCACGATGAAGCACAACCCAACAACAAACTAACTGCACACGATGAATCTTGCCGTGGGTCACGACTCAGGGTGACTTGACTGTCATGTTCTATGGTTACCATGTCACCCTCGCTCACATCGTTATTGAGATAGTAATCAAACGTAAACGTTCCTATCAAAAATAAGAAGAACATAATAGATAATGGTGAACAGCAGAACGAGTTATTGCGTCGCACGACCAGTGGTACGGTTTCAAAGGACCTCAAAAATCTACATTTATTATGCGTACCGCTAAGGTGCGACACTCGTCTGTGTTTGCCAAACGCTATAACCTGAGTTTGTTGAAGACACGAGTGCATGTGTCTTCTAGGCAAGCGTGCTTCATTATTGATCGCATCGTCACAAACAAACAGGGCTGTAATTCTACTAAACAAACGTACTGTTGCAAAATTTTTAAACCATTTGTTTAGTAGAATTGTGGGGCCTTGTGAGATAGTGGTAAAAGTAAAATAAACGCTAAGTTCCTATAGTAATTACTAGAAATACAATTTCCAAAATAAATGTCTAGCGTATAAAGAGGTGTTACCAATAGAAACGCAGCAGCTAACAGCAAGCATTTATGCTTCGGCTGGGCAGCAGTGTCAGGTATCTGCAGCGTGGTGGCGAAGCTCACCAGCTCGCGGTTCCACCCGTGAGTGATCTTGCCCACTTCTCGCAGGGAGTCGCCTGACATTATCTGGAAGTGAGAATACGAACTGTTGTAATAACGACAAGGACAACAACTACTATGAAGCTCTTGGTATATGTTTTTTTCATTGTCTTTATCCATTTCTGTTAACTGATAACTTGTAGTCTTGTCACAGAACATATAATATGGTCATGTATTACCTACCAATGAGAATACTAGGTTAGTAAACAACTTAGTAAAAAACTCATACGGACCTTGAATTCGGATAACATGAGCGCGCTTCGCTGCAACACTGCAGGGCCTTCAATGATGAAGAGCACTTGGTCAGTCGCATCGCGCACATGATACACAGGCACCATCCACGTCCAACGCTGCTGGACACGCCCCACGTAGTCCCCGGGGGGTGTTATGACTTTCATCTCCTGGAAACATAACATGGACCATTTATTAGGTTTACTGTTTCTCAAATAGAGAGTTAATACTACGATTTTTTTTATGTTATTTGGTAATGAGACGAGCTGGTCGTTTGCCTGATGGTAAGCTTAACGCCGGCCCATAACATTTGCAGTGCCAACTTTGGAACACAAAGGCCTGCGCGGCACTGCAGGGCGCTCGTTACCCTGAGACATTAGGTATTAAGTCTCATAAGCCCAGTAATTTCACTGGATACTCTGCTCATCAAACCGGAACACAGTAATGCTTGCACACTATTGCTTGGCGGCAGACTTCACGAGCAAATCGCGCGATGGCTCAATCAAACATACTGTCAAAAAAAGGGTTAACAAAAATCGAGGAATTAAAAGGATACCTACCTACAATTTCGGATTGGGAACAGCAATTATAAATCTCTACTACCTAAAGTTCTGAAATCATTAATCCATTATACCAATATATTTAGTGTGTAAACAATATTCTCTTACCTGTAGTCTACAAGGGAACAAGCAGGATGAACCAGCCAGCCGCCTGTGCATGACCATTGCTTCCTGCCTCGTGTTGTCATGGAGGCGCATCACGAAGGCTCGGTCACTGCCGCATACGCATCTTTGTGTGGAGTTGGAGGTTTCATTGCCTATGTAGAGTGCTTCTCCATTGGGCACCCTGACGATGTACCGGTTAGCAGAATCTATTTTTGTTGTTACTGAAAAATATGAAGTTCGGTTCAAAAAGGCTTTTTATTCACCTAGTTATAGGTCACAAGATGTTCCTTGTCTATTTTATTTTACTAAGCAATATTGTGATGTTGAAAAAACTATTCATGTTAAACTTTTATATAATATGTTGAAAAAAAAATGGAATCGTTTAAACAAATGATATTAAAACTGAACTTTTAAAAGAAGTTAAATCATAAATTAACCACTGGGTACATAGATAAAGTACAAGCATAATGGCGATTGGAAATCTAAAAACCAGTTTTAGCGAGGTTGAGTTACGCCCTGTACATGTATGTTTTGAAGCCCTGAAAAGAAGAACGGTGATATGAATGTGAAGCCCATTATAATAAACATAACATAAACATAAACGCTTACACACTCATACCCCCGCACTAGGATTCCCTGTGTCGCAGGTGGCATGGACATACACAGATACACATCACAAACATCCAAGACCCGAGAACAAACTTTATGCTTACACAAAATCTGCCCCGGCCGGGAATCGAACCCGGGACCCCTCGCCTTGCAGGCAGGGTTACTACCAACTTAGCTACGGAGCCGTCAATAATTTCAAAGTAATGTAAAAGACGTGGGATATAGGTACTAACAGTCGTCTAGCTCCACAGTCTGCTGTATGAGAAGACTGGATACGCCGATGAGGAAATCCAGGCCATGCGTTGGGATGAACTGGCCTCGAGGGTTGGAATGCCAGTCCACGGTCGACACAGGCAGTTCCGCGCGATTCACTGAAAACCAAGTTTAGCGGTTAGAAGAAACTAACCAACGTCGGTTGAGGCATCCAGGTTTGAATATTCGATATAGAAAACCGTTACTATGCCTCCTTTGAATAGCGGTAGGTAATTTTTAACCGACTTCCAAAAAAGGAGGACATTCTCATATCGATTGCATTTTTTTTTGTTTGTTGCCTCAGATCTCCGTCATTTATAATCCAATTTGAAAAATTATTTCTTTGTTGGAAAGGATATAAATTGGTTCCATATAAATTTCATCAAAATCGGTTCAGTAGTTTGTCAATGAAATATGTTCGTTGCTTTTTTAAAGCTATTTTACTAGGTAGTAGGAATAACTCTTCTGCGAGTGTTCGACAGAGTTGGTAACACCGGTTTGTTCGTGAAGTATGCCGCCAAGCAGTAATGTGCAAGCATTACTGTGTTCCGGTTTAATGACCTACCACTAACACTCTACACTCCACTAACTCTAAAATGATAATTTATAGAGATATGGAGCTTATTATGTTGTTTTTAAAAAAAAAGCAATCAAATTATGGCGAAATTATATGATTTTACTTACAAAGAGTATGTGGTTGGACGCTTATGACTAAATCAGGCCTGATGTTTGATCCATTGTCTGAAAAACGAAACAATCTAGAGAACAGAGATAATTGCATGCAGACATTATTGCCATTTTATATAATTATTATATTGCGAAGAGGTAGGTATAGTGCAGAGTTGTCACAGCTGCAACTGGTATATGTATGACACTGCACAGGTGAAGGAATTTATAACCAAATATATAGATTTTAGGTCAAGTACTATCACTTAACCAAAGCGCTCAGTGCAGACTGCAGCATCCATCCACCATATGAACTGAACCATGATTTACTCGTATCAATGAAGTCATTGCTTTTTTTAAAACAACATCTGTAAAATGGTTTTAGAAATGCCAAATCGAAAATGTGGAATCGTAAGTCGTATCCACTATTTTAGATCCTAGAATTCCCAGATGAGGTTTTAGAGGAGCATAGTATATACTTGGTAATTGGATAATCCCTGGCGTATAACTGCTTGCTATCCGGTCAATGATAGACACTTACGTCATATCACTACAGTAAACATTATGAAATTTTCATGTAGGTACTCCACCTTCTGTCGCTGCTGGGTTATCTATTCCATTCATTCCATTCTTCTCGTTTATGGTATCCATATCCATTTCCACCATGTTCTTCTTCCTTTAGTTTATTTATCACTTTTTGTCACTTATTACTGTAGCTGTTATGTTATTTGTTGTGTTTGTGACGCGTCTCACAATCGAATGGTGTGAAACGTGTACTTATCATGTTATCGATAAGTGATAAATCAGTACTTATTTTATCAGCGGCGACATCGATATTTTGGTATTTATTTGGTTTTGCATTGTAACAGATTAGCTTTGTTGGTACCTACTTATTTAATTATAGTTAAATACATCGTAACTAATCCGTTTTTTCCCTTTACTTTGATAAAAGTCTCTAGAAGAATACATGTCCTACTTATATTATTATTTTAACTTCTTTGTTTGATGTATTTTTATCGCATACGTCGTTAATCGGTAGAGGTACCTAACAGAGGTCTCAGACGCCTTTGTTTCCATTAATTATATCATTATAATTATTATCTAATACCGTATTTTTAACATACTTTTATTAGCTTCACTTGTAACTAACAACTCGTAAATATAAAATCGTAGAAGTCAATTTGAACCTACTTCTAATTGTCGTATCGACAAACTATCAAACTATTATTTGGTATCGTGGAGCTGATCTGACGATGGAGCTAGGAGGTGGATAGTGGAACTCCTCAGTGGCTACAAGTAAACCCTTCTAGTTTGGGCTCATATGATTCGTTTTGACGAGTCCAATAGATTGCACTCGGTGTCGAGATTCTGATGATGGAGCCAGGAGGTGGAAGTATGTTGTTTGTTTCTTTAAACTAATTATAATTATTTTTTTCGTTATCCCTACTTATCGCATAGGCGCTTTGCATACGACTTTCCATGCGCCATGACGATAATTTGACATATTATTATCCCAATCTACGTCAAGCGTGGTGGTACCACGATCATCATCACAATAAAAGATGGTTGGTTTGTTGCAAACCAATATAATAAACCACGCATCCATGTAAACAGCCACGCATCTGTGATACAGCTAAGCATCACCGTGTATACAGCCACAATGCACAATTCATGCGATGTCAAAGTTGAAGTTACGTAGGGATTATTCCGGTTTGTCCCTCTGATCTATCACCCTAGGTTGACTCTAGGTAGACAAACAGGAAAAAAAGTTCGATTTGTTCCCCAGTTACCTATGAAGTGACAAATCGATCTAATTATTTCCAGTCTGTCTCCCTGCTGTTTTATTAGGGGGACAAATACGAGTAAAAAGTTCTATGCGTCTGTCTATCACATATTGGCCTTAGGAAATAAAATAAAGCTCTTATTGAAAACCATTTATATTCGCGTGTTATTAATCGAATAAAGTGATAACATTCAAGTTGTTAAAGTGAACGGTAACATTCACCGCCTATAGTTTAAGTTACACTCAATAAAATTCTATCTAATTTCATCTATAATTTCCTAGCATTTATTGTAAATGTTAAGATATATAATAAGGGAGTAAAATGATGTTCTTCGACAGGTAAAAGGTCTGATTTCGAAGCGAATTTAGATCGGAAGACGTTTTAGCTCGAGAGCCGACAATATTGTAACCCAAAGTAGCGCAGGATGGTTGTTGTTTGGCCACCCGCGCAATGTAAACCAAAATTTTATTGTCCAAGTATAGTCTAAAGTAGCCGCACAATGCGATTTTTATCTCTTATTTCGCGGAATTTTCTGGGGCAATCTGTCATAACCAATGCGCTCCTTTTTCTCCCAATATCATCGACATCAATCTTTAATTTCATTAAGTTGTTAAAAAGAATAGAAAATATAATTTAGATTCGAGTACAAATTTAATCTTTGAGATAAGTACTCAATAATATTTTACTCCTTTCATTACTTTGGAAACTACATTTATAGTTTTAAAATAGTAATACTTACATCGATACACTTATTTATATACGATACGAATATATAATATATATATATATATGTAAATACTTAACAACGATAAAGTTACCATCAGAATACATTCATAAACAGTCCGATACACTTGAACATCTAGTCCTGCTCCAACGTCCGAATACATATAGTTGTTTATTACAAGTCGACTTTTCGAAAATACAACCGCAAAAATCATATTATACAATAGCAAATATCTATACAACGTTCAATATGATGATATTCAAATTACATTTAACAATGAAAGCGAACAGTTTCGCACAAATATAACATGCTAGCTGAATATAACTATTACGAGATCAACTTTGTCAGATCTTATCGCAGTATCCCTACGGGTCTATGGCTGGTTAGACTCGTACGAATACAATTATAAAGTTTTATTAACTAGGTAAGAAATAACAGTGAAATTATAATATTTCTCTAAGGATTAGCTGACAAATTGAAAAATGTCAGTATATCGGTTCGCAAAACGTGTTTCGTCATAAGTACCTAGATGAAGCCCGTTCCACGTTTAAGAATGACGCGAGCATCATGCAAATACCGAGACTGCGTTCAAAAGCTGGTTTTGTTGTAAGATCTATCGCTGGAGCGCTCTTTGCCAGCCAACATTGAGTTTCAGGGTGGCTGGGAGGCAGGGGCTAGCTTCACACTCGCCGTCCAGTTCATCGGCCAGGTTATCGTGCAACTCTCTGAGGGCCATGAGTGCGGACCGAGCGGCGCGCTGGCAACTCATGTCACCTTCACAAGCGGTGTCCGCTTCCGAGAGAAAGACCAAGTCGCAAGTTGTTGGAGGTGCCTCACCCTGCAGCAAAACATAAATGTCATTCTATATTCTTAACTATTCTAACAATCATTTTTATTTTAAGTTGTCTGAACTTACACAGAGATAGCAAATTTGGTGCAGGCTACAGAGAGGCAGGAACAGTTGTCCACGATCTCCAGCAAGCAGGTCCACTCCGCGGCAGCGTTGCACTATCTTCGCTAGAACCGGGCACGAACCAGCTGCACTCACTGCAAAGGCAAATAATGGTATGTTACAATAAATACAAATAAATGTTGCTGGAATGGTTAATAGGGAGAAGAGAAAAAAGCAAAAAAATATTTTCTTCTTGTATCGTTAGTCATTACCCGATAGGAAAGTTTCATTTGTACAAAAAAACAAAAATCTAAGTCATTTTCAGGTGGCGCACAGCATAAACATACTACTGTTACTTTGTTCTTTGCCTTATATGGCATAATAAGCATATTATTTTGTAGCGAAATATCATCAATTTGTGCTGCAATTATTTGCATACTAGATATTTTTCATAGTTATTTACTAATTTAGTAATTTTAAGTATTATTAGTCTAGTAAAGTTCTGTTTGTAAGCCAAAATTGTTTTTTTTCCTAATATTCAAACATAGTGCGCTACCTTATTATATATGTATTGGCTTAGATAGCTGAAATTTTGCATACATTTCTAATATTACGTATCATCGATTAATAAGACAAGGGTCTTAAAATTATAAAAACAATTTTTTCGGGATTGGTTAAGCAATCTTTTGGATACCTTTGAATATTTAAATGTTATTAGTTACCTGTGGATACAACTGGCACGCGATGTCGTCCGCTTCCTCCCATGTATCCTTCAGAAAACTGTTCTTCAACTTTGCCGTTCAAATAATGGCCAGCTCCTTGCTCATCTTCGAAGTCATCACTCTTCTCTTCCATTTTATTAGACATTGAAATGTCATTGTTAAGAAGTTCCTTCTTGACCGCTACCCTCTTGGCTTTGGCTTCACCCGTAGGAATTGGCATATCTTGATTAGCTTCGGACTTTTGCGTCTGTAGACCTTGTTTGAACTCTTTCAGGGCCTTTCGCATTTTCTCCAAGCTATAGGCGGCTGCGAGACGAGAAAGCAACTTTTCTTTCATCTCCTGTTCTTCTTTAGAATCCAATTCTTCTCCAACATTAGAAAAATGAAGTGCTTCGTCCACAATAAATCCTTCCATGGTTTTCAACTTCTTGTCAATATTATCCAATTTTGACTCGTTATCATCAGCCATATCTCTTTTCTCATCTTGGGAAGGAACTGGTTCTGCTCTTACAATTTGCATATCCCTTTCATCGGACTTGGATTTCAAAAAGTTTCTTTTAACATAGCTATGTTTGCGAAAGGAGTTAAGAGGATAAATTACTTCCTTGTTGAATGTGTCAAAATATTGTTTTCTCAATCTATCTTGATCGTTGCCAAAGGATTTACGCTTATCAATCCCAAAATAATCTGACCAGTCAATTGATTTTTTCCTAAGAATTATTGGTTTTTCAGATTCATGATCGTGTTTTTGCTCGTGGTTTACCACATGGTTTTTATCAAGTTCATGATCATTTTCGAGGATTACTTCTTTACCAGAAATCCCAGGATGGTGAATGTTTTGACCATGATGTTCGTGACTGTTGTCTTCTTGGACAGTCGTGTCATTTTTTTCCTGAGTGTGATTAGTGTAATCTACTAAGGGTAACATTGGTGGTTTCACATCATGGTGAGCTTCTTCATGGTCACTGCTTCGTTTTACTGGATTTTTTATAATTTCTATACCAGAATCTCCAAATATTTTTGACAAGTCCTTAATTATTCTTGGGTCAGTGCCAGAGCTACTTCTATACGATTTCATGGTTTCTCGTTTGTTTTGGTTTTGCGATCTTTTATTGGCTCCAAAATTGTAAGGTCCACTGCTACGCTTGGCCACCGGGAATCGTTTTTCAACAGTGTCGTAGGTATATTGATCATCATCTGCAAGATCCGACAAAGTATCGTCATCCAAAGGCTGGAATGCAATAGCATACTCTTCTCGCAAATCATCTTTGTCATCATTATTAAGTTCGTATGTATTGTAATTAGGGTCTTGCTGTCCACCTTCGTGTTTTCTCTCCTCATAGTCAGCTAAAATTGGACGGTCTGCATCAGAATCTGAACTTCTCTTCCTCTTAAATGCAATCGGGCCCCAATTATCAGGATACCGTTTCTTTACTACTTTTTCTTTGTAAAGTTTCATCACACCTTGTGGAGCGGATTCGAAGTCGTTAGCATGTTCCTTATTGTATTTATATTTTGACCACAATTGCCCTAGAAGCAGTGCGTATTCGGCGTCTTTTTCGGACACTTCAAGTTCCTTTTTGTCTTCTGCTTCAGTCTTGTCCATAAACAAATCTCGCAACTTGTCGTTGTTGGAGTGATGAGCCCTCTCACGGAAGGGTGATTGTTGCTTATTAGGGGTGGGTTCATTGAAATGAGAACTCTTCTTCTTGATCAGTTTGTATTCATAAGCTTCCGGAGGCCTTTCATTTTCATCTAGATACTTGACGACGTACTTTGGATTGGGCTCATCCTCAATATCTTCAACATCTACTGGATAGTCGGGGTCTGAAACAATTGATATTAACATTTATATAATGTGCAATTGTTTCTCTTATAATGGAAAACTTTGTAGTCATTGATGAACAGTTTAATTACTTATTTAAATTGATAAATATTGCTTCCAGAAGCTTCAAGGGCCTTCTAACCTGGATATCCTTGAGGCGGCACAAACTCATAGAGTGCGTCATAGTCCGGTTGCGGCAGCAGCGGCGGATGCATGCGACCGCGCTGGCGGCGTTGAAGAGCTTCTAGGGCGCCACGCAGCGAAGAACCCCCGCGGTCAGCCAACGCTCCAGTTACCGTCAGTGTCACCGCCACCCATAGCCACATCACACCCATTCTGGGCAGACTATCTGCAAAAACTGGTCAGTTAGAAATGTGTCTATTCGAATTTAAAAATATCGTGAGTTGAGTAGAGCAAGTGATAGGCGTAAACACAGAGAATACGATATATATTTTTATTGTTGAGATAGAATTCCATGGTGCCCGTTAAGTTATGATGCAACTCTTTCAATTCAACTCTTGGTAAACGGCCCTTGTGGAAAGGCTGGAACTTTTCCGAAGCCTGCCAGACTTAGAGTACGGCCCCCGGCCCCCACGACCATTGTTGCTTTTTGCTGTCAGATAATTGTTAATCTTCCTGTTCCTGTTATAAGAAGGAAAAGCCACACATCGATTTGCTATAGAAATGAAAATTGTTGGAACAATTTCCGTTGTTATTGTTCAAAATAAATTCAGGCGTTGACAGCTAACGATGTAACCGAGATAGTTTATAGCCCATTTATTTAATTGAATTACAGCCGCTTCTGCGTTCAAATGTACCATGTACCTATTAGATTATAGGACAAGCCACGAATTAGGTTATTTCGTGGTATATGTTTGAGTAAACGCGCAGAATTGTTTGTGGTACCAAATACCAAATTCATCAAAAGGCTCGCCATCTTAATTCCTTTGTGTCAGTTTAGTTATACAAGCACAAATTGAAATTATTCTCTTACATTTGCTCAAGCTCTTTTGCTTCCAAATCTTGAGATTCCAAATCGTTATCCAATAGTATAAAAAAAGACTTAGGTCATTGTCTTACAATAGCACGTTTTCCGCTTTCATAAATGTAGTTAACTTTTATAAAGTAAAACATCTACGACAACGTGTTTCGACTACGAGAGCAGACCCTTCGACTTTCGAGAGCACAAATTGAATTTCCTCCAGATGAGTATTGCGTTCCAGCTGCTGGATCCATTTCACTAAACCGATTTTCACGGTTTATCCGCTAGTCTAGAAAATAATATTTGTTTTGGCTTTATTGGAACCAAATTGAGTTTACTGTAGCACCTTGAGTTTGTAAACTAGGGTTGGGGTGAAACGTGCGGTAATGTTTGACTGTCTTGTTTACCTTACACATTGAAATGAAGCTACGTATAAGGCTTTACGATGTAGGTACAGATACGTTAAGTATTTAGGCACTCCCATACGAAAACGAGAAGTTGTTATTTTGGGAGATATGCTGTAAGGCCGGCCTTAGATGCTAATGCATGTTTGCGTTTTGCTGTCAAAATAACCATGGTTTTACAACAACCGCGGATTACAAGGTATTACACGGGTACGCGCATCATAAAAAATCCAAGCCTTGCCCGGGATCAAAACGACGACTGCTACGCTTTATGCTATATACATTGCACATTTACCGCGGCTTGTGCATTGAACCCGCACTGGTTGTGAAACTATTTTTTTGAGTAGAGATCGAAAAAGAGACGTGCGTCTCTTTCACTACCTCGAATAGCACAGTTAGCGCTCGGACTAGATTTCCACTAAAAACCACATTATACGGTACGATGTGCGTCAAGCGGTGTTCGTGGTTTTTCTACGGTTTGTGCGTGGTCCGTGATTGATGCGTATCCATCAATCAAGCATTGCGTCTATCGGGCCCCCGTAGTCTCTTAGATGGAGCCACGAATGCGAAACGATGGAGTCAAGAATTACGTTGCTAACACCGGCCACTCCCATAGTTTAGTTGGTTTAAAGCTTAAATCGTTTAGGTCTAGATTACCAGAAGACGGGTTTGAATTTGAATCTATTGGTTTGACGGTTTGACCTTCTTTCACTCAGCAACGGACCGACGTGATTTGTTGTAATTGGTTTATGGACCGGAGAGTTTTATTGGCTACTTTTTATCATGGTTTACATATAACTATTTTAAATATATTTTCTTAACAATTAATGCTTTTAGTCTCAAATTGACGAACACGGTGCAGTGCCGAAGCGATTATCGTCACTCAAACTCTGACTAGCACGCTATATAGTTATAGCCAGTTCAATACGGTAAAGAACGCCCTACTCACCTCCCACTTAATTGTATAAAAATATTATTCTCCCCTGTTAAATTAAACGCTAAGGGAGAAAATTGCACCCTCAGGTCTATCGATTTAACCCCGCAGACCGCATGCTCTGAACTAATGAATATTCTCTGAATATTAATAGACTGGTGTTTATATGTGCCTAGTAGAAATATTTCTCGTTCTCCCTGGAACAGAATGTTCCCGGGACGTGACACTAGCGCACTTATGAATAAGTAATAGAAGTAACTCGTGGGACTGGAACTTGGAAGTAATGTGTGAAAATATTTTGTTTGGACAGCGAATGATATCTGGATTAGGTGCTTAGTATTTTAGACAGAAATCCCGTCTTGATTTAATCTATTTGTATCTTTATCATCATCAGGTTTATTACGCTCTCCCATTGCTGGGACACCGGCCTTCTCGCAGATAGAGAGAGAGAGTATGGGCTATAATGATGTCCATAATATGTCCTCGAATTTTGTGGTTCTTGAACATGCGAGTTTCCTCACGATGTTTTCCTTCACCGTTTTAGAGAGAATGTGGTAAATCCTCACATAACTCGATATGTCACTGGTGCGACGCCGAGCCAAGATTCGAACCATGGTGCATCTGATTGACAGTCGCAATAGTTACCGCTCGGCCACACTCGCTCTCATTTATAGCTTCATAACTCAGTGCTACTAGAGCCTTATAGTTTATCGTCATTGTGTAGGTACAGACGACAAGTCGTTTTACGCGTGTTTGAAGGCACCACCCCAGTAGTCCCGGGTTTAAAAGAATAGGACTGCGGTATCCTGTTGCCTGTGTGCAAAAGGCGAGCAAAAGGCTTTACGCTTGTGGGTTGGAGGCTCTGACCACCCATCCAAGCAAGCCCTGGAAGAAGTGGCTGGCAAAACAGCAGCACAGTGTGGCCCGGGCTGTCTTAAAATAACACGATGATAGCTTCCAAACATCAGGATTGAAATGGTTTTGCGATGCATTGCCTAGAAGATTCACCTTAACCGTACCTAACTTTTTACTAATTCCATTTCACAAACACAATCCATTTGACGTGGGCAGGCTATATTAGACTAAAATACATGAAAAGGGTCCGGGCAGAACCGAAACGCCAAAAGCGAAGAAATAATAACGAGGGAAATAAAGAAATAATTTGGCATAACATACCACATTTCCACAACCTTACCTACTAATAAAACAAAAATAACTCTGCACGAATGAAACCACAGTAACTTGGGTACAGAGAAAGCCCCCGGGTGAAACATTCCCACAAAAAGAGGCTATGAGCCTTTTACCACGCTTTGTGGTTAAAGCTTGTTGGTTGGTGGCATAAATAAAGTCCTCAGGGATATAACATAATCGGACTACAAAGTACCTACAAAGCCCGTATAGATACTCGATTTATTGAGTACCTAACTCATCAAAAGAAAATCGAACATAATTAGGTATCGACTAGACCAGCCTAAAGCCATCTTTGAAGCGTTGATTGCAAACTCATCCAAAATCTCTGAAATCAATGAACTGATTTCGATGAATGAACCAGGAAATTTATGCGACTAAGCATATATCTAAATAATTAAGAGAGAACATTTTTAAAATATTGAAAATTTAGAATTTAAAAAAGATAATGGACATTTGGATTATGTGACATTATGTGTTTGTGTTTGGCTTGTAGATTATCCAATTCGTTTTTGTAGCTAGGTTAGATGTAGTTTTCTATTTCTTTGGATGTAGTGTTTATGTATTAGCTATTAATTAGCCCATTTAGTAAGAAAAGATAATTGTAATTATGGAAAACTTACAATCACTTTAATTTAAATTTACTACTCTTTTTCGCAAACGTTTTCTACTACTATACTATTTAGTAAGTAGGTACTGTTACTAAATAGTAGGTACTATTAATTCTGTTAATATTTAGATATAGGTGTGTAAGATACTTGCTTAAGGACGAACTAGTCGTTCATTCCTCCATACAACCGTACTTGGGTGATTACTCCACTACTTGACGTTTTAAGTCCAAAATTAAGAATAATATCGATATATCTCTTCGTTATCTAGGTCAGCCTGCTGATTATACAGAAAAAAAATAAGTGGCTTAAAAGTAATGAGCCTTCAAACATCTGTACTTTAGCACGTATTTTAACGCAAGTTTGGACGTAAATAAATTACAAAAGGATTACGAAAACTCGAAAATAAGGTACATACTAACAAGCTTTAGTTTATTGACATTTCAAATAACTTTGGTCTGACTAAATACATTCAGTAGTTTTGTCGTAAAACCCCAAGCACCAGAAGCCAATTCGTACATTTTTGCGCGCCGGTTTTCGATTTTTCGGTTTTCGTCGCGACTTTACGAGAGTGTGTAATTGTGTATGTGCGAGCATTAGCCTCATACTACTTATCGCTGCAGAGTCTTACCTTGTCCCACGAATGTTAGATCAAAAAGCATGCATTTTAGCCGCGCCCACCGATGAGTTCGCTCCATGGACTAGTAGGCTCTTAAGCATAATATATACCTAAAGCAATTTTCGGAAATTTTGGAATTGTTAATTTGTATGAAAAGTAGAACCTTCGAACACACGCATTGTGAACGCGAGGTAGATCAATCCTACTTCCTACTAATATTATAAATGCGAAAGTGTGTTTGTTGGTTTGTTGATTTGTTGGTTTGTCCTTCTTTCACGCAGTAACGGAGCAACGGATCGACGTGATTTTTGGTATAGATATAGTTTATGGACCGGAGAGTAACATAGCCTACTTTTTGTCCCGGAAAATGTACGGTTCCTGTAGGAACGCGGGTGAAAACTGCGGGCAGAAGCTAGTATAGCTATAAGAAGGAAAACAATTTATTATAGTAACATATTATTATCCTGATTAGGATATGTGAGACGTATGAAATGCTCAATGAAACTACTGTTCTGTGTTCTCTTTTCAACCATATTGATGGTCTGAACAGTTCCAGTGAGCTTGAGCCTAAAATGGTGCATTCTGTATTTGATAAAGGGTTGCTTCAGTCAGATAGGCATTACATTTTACTCTATCTATATTTTTTATATATCCCTTTAGGTATTCTAAACAATATCTACGAAGTCTTGAATGCTCTTGCTCTCTGTAGAATGCGCCAACTACTCGTAGTTATGCATGCATACATGTATACATACGTATATGTAAAACTACGAGTACACATACCACCGTGTACAATACGATGTGTTGCATTCTACTCACGGTTTTTGAATGTAGCTAACAATGAAAATACATAGATATCATGATATCAAGTAGATAAAAAATTTGTATCACCTATACCTCCATAATAGAATAACTCATTCATATAAACATAATGCGAGATGTCTTGCAGTACAAACGAAAAAACGTAAACGTAAACGTAATTCAAGAACGTCGAAGATTTATTAACAAATAAATTATCTCATTTTTATAATCCATAAACTATTTCACGAATTTGATTCAGCTCTTACTTCCTGTTTCTTTGTTGTGAATCATTATTAATTTTAACGATGATTTGAAAGAATCTTTCCGGAAACATACGACAAAGAAATACAGGGACAGAAATGGTTATATTTTGTAAATAAAAAGAGGTTTTAGTTAAAAATTCTCACCTTACTGCATTTATCCTGAGGACGAACACCAAAACACAGCCTGGAACGTTCGAACCGCGTTTGCACACTCGAGAGGGGAAAACAAGTGTGACAGAAAGCTGAAATTTCAGAGCCTTGCGCGTCGCGATGCGCACAAGATCTCACCAACTCTAAAGAACTAAAGATTGTTAACTATGGAGAAGGATTTGAGAGGAGTTTCAGGAGTTCGCAGCTGTGCGGGACACTTATGAATGATGCGACTGCCTGCTAAAGGTATCTGGTGGTAGGTGGCGGGGCTACGCGGGGTGCGGGGCGAGTTATATAATCAACTGATCGATACGGGGCGGGCGGCCCCCGCCCAACCGGCGAGCGTTGCCTTTTTTTTATTGAAAAAGTGGAAACTATACGCTTTGCCTCTTTAATCCTCTTTGTTTTATCGTAAAAATATTTCAACCGAGCAATTGGATTTGCTCCGCACTGATTTAAATTGTTTTTTCTAGCTGAAGTGCTGCGGAATTTATTTATTGTCAAAAAATATAGTTGGGAATATCTGTCTAGTGATAGGGAACTTTTATTTTTTTTTATATTTGTTATCTACAAGATTTTGTTTATATATTTATATTTCATTTAATTTTGCTTTCCGTGTACCTATTAGGTAAAAAAATACCATTTTGACTCTGTTTCTGTTTTGCCACTGGCGGCTTTGACTAGATTCACCGTGATGCCTACTTAATTACTAAACCAATTCAAAACTAAAAGATTCTTTTAGAGAAATGAAAATAAACATAATTTTGCTATATTGCCAGAAAAATATCAGAAATGGTGATAGGCCTATTTAAGAATAAGTCATTCGGCGAACAGGAGCCCAATTCTCGCGCAAATGACATCATGTCGGATTCGAGATATGTCGAAAAAAAATGGCGTATGTCGATTCAAACCTAATTTTCGTATTCTCGTAATGTCACGATAGAGATATGTCTACCGCCAGCGTTCGACATGCAACGAGTGGTCCGGAGCAATAGACTTTTGATGTCGTATAGAGAACTCGAAATGTTTGTTTGTCTGTGGACTGTGATTTTGCTATGTAAATTGCAGATTTCTTTTGTATAGTCATTATTCTTTGTTAATTAATAATTATCAAATAATTACTACCTCCACCCAATGAGAGATTCGGAATTTCCAGCGTTTGTTCGTGTCTTCGGGACACTTGAGTGGTTGTGTTTAGTGATTTTTAACAGTGTTACACAATTTACAGCTTTTTTTAATGTAATATGTTAACACTTCATCAAAGCCCTACAGCGTCTGAAAGCCGAGCAGTCGACGTTCTCGCTGTAGAACTTTACCAAGATGTCAATAGTTCCACCATATTAGCCGACGATCACCAAGCAACAAATTCAATGTTACTTTGACAGGTACTTTGTGTACAATGTTAAGGTAAATGAAATTATGTTTCATACCCCTTATCCGGATCTTATTTTAACATGATGGCTCCAAATCACGGAGAGAGGCTTGACCAAGGTTGTACTCCAGAAAATTTTCACCACCTACAACTTTACTGGAACAGCTGCACCAGCAACCCAAAGCCGTGCTCCGTTATGTAAAGGAGTTGGGATGGCTTGGGTAAATGCACAATACACCCCAAAGAAGAGGACGGATTGCAAACAAGAAGAGGGCGGATTGCAAACATGCAAGAACCGTTTTCCCAGCCCTAAACAGGAACATCACAAACAACCTACCTACTAAAGTTACAACGGCAGGATCTTCGACTTTTAGTAGGGCTCATCACAGGCCACTGCGACTTAAACTATCATCTACATAAGATTGGAGTGACAGACAGTCCTCTATGTCGGGGCTGCTTGCTGGAAAATGAGACTGTGGAACACGTGATGTGGCATTGCGAGGCCACGGAAGAAATAAGAATAACTACCGGAATGCGTGAGCAGCTGACGCAACAACAGCAGACGACTAACGTTCAGACATATAGTACAACAACAACATCAACGTTACTGGAGCAGCTTTGCCAGTGCCCCAAGGCCGCACTCCGTTCCATAAAGGATTTGGGCTGGCTAAGGTAAACGCTGGCAGGGGGAAATGCACAATACACCCCAAGCGGGACGTCAGTGCAGGCCTTATCACCCCCACCTAGAATAAGAATAAGAGTACACCGCAAGCGGGACGTCAGTGCAGGCCTTATCGCCCCCACTTGAATAAGAATAAGAAAGAATAATTATACTGTATAATAAAACAATAAAAAGTAATAAAAACTTTTATTTCACTATATTCTCTCTAACATTACAAACTATAGCACAAACAAATAAAATCCTAGATGCTAGGGGGACATGATATGGGCTTAATTCGTTTTTTTAAATCTTGTATGTCTTAGCTAGACCAATAATATGTTCTACATGAACATGTTTGCTCGCTAATTTCCGATCCAGTATTATTGTAACACCTGATATTTGTGTCTTTCCTTTCAAAAGCATCGTAGTATTTATAGTAATGTCTTTTGGAACAAAAATGTCCTATACATTAAAGCCTCTGTCTGTCATGATAGAATCACCACTGGCACAAAGATTTTGCAGTTTGGATCTTTCTATAATCTGTCTATCACTGACTGAACCTCCATAACATTCTGAGACAAGATGTAAGACCACCAGGCGCAGCCCCAATCATTGCCTTCACAGTATTTTTGTGTTTGTAGCTGCTAAATGTTACATGCTGTGCTACAGGATTCCCAGGCTTCATTATGGGTATTTCTGTTGTGTCCACAATAATTCTTGCTCTTGGAAAACTTCTTATATAGTATTGAACCGATTCTTTATTTGGCCAAATACAAATTAAATTCCAAATTTTATACATCAAATGTATCCATGTTGTAAAAATGTTAACGATGCTAGTTTGGGAAACACCAAATAAAAACTGTCTACTCAAAATCTGGTAAATATCTGCTTAGCTTGATCAGCGTTATTAACAGTTGATTACCAACACAAACATTAATAATTTTACTTCCCTTGTAATTTAAATTATTACACATGTGTCTAACACCAGCATGAATTTATCATAGTTTTCTAGCCCAGTATAAAAATGAATAGCTTCTTGCTTCTTTCTAAATACCGAAGGCTTCTTGATGTAGGTGTTGTTGAAACTCAAGTGCACCAAGCCAAGGGAATACGCTTGGTACAGTCCCTTTTTGAGATAGCTGCATAAAAATGAGTAGCTTCTTGCTTCTTTCTAAATACCGAAGGCTTCTTGATGTAGGTGTTGTCGAAACTCAAGTGCACCAAGGGAATACGCTTGGTGCAGTCCCTTTTTGAGATATCTGCATATTTGAGGATTTCCTGAAAAACAGTAAAAAGTATCAAACAAACTCTTACAAGCTACTTATTAAAAATAACCACAGAGATTAGGATAAGACGATCTGTGACACTTGACCAAAATAAACACATAATATTTCACCTGTAGAAGCTGATTCTCCCACATAATCAGATTCATGGAAATGACTCCGACCCATGTCGGTCGATTTTGTTGTGGAGTTCATGAAAAGTACTCTGTAAATACCATTAAAACCAAACAAAATAAGATGAAAGATCTCAATCTCATGCTAGAGCTGAAAGAAATCGTATGTATTCGTTACCGAGTAACGAGTACATCGCCAGATTCGAAGTAATAAATCACTACTTACAAATTCAATTCTTTACTCGTATGTTTCGTATGATGTCAATTTGATTCGTTATCCGTACGAATACAATGCATGATGCGTGAACTGAAAGGGTTTGTCCAGAGATAGAATTAATGTGAGTGAGAAATAAGCATCGTGGCTTCGTATTGTTTATATTTTTTCCAACTTCAAAACATGGAGCAGAAGGGTTTTCAATTCGCCTTTTTCGTGGTGATGTTACTCTTTATCTCCGCCATTTGTCGACCGATTTTTATTATTATTTTTTTTCATGAGTAAGGTTCCATAAATTTTATGTAGGAATACCATCTCTAAGGGTGAAAAAATGGGTGATAATATTCCATATTTCACGACATTTTCGCAAGTCGGTTCCCGCTTTTTCCAAAAACAAATTTTTATATAATAAAATGAACCAGGGATTTCTTTCCTTAAAATACCTACTGTATTTTCAAATTTTTTATTTCATTATTTTACTAAGGATTTTTTATGGTGTTACTTTGTGCCAATAATGTCATTCACTATATCTAAATGTATAACAAGACGAGAATTGTTCATACATTATACAATCTGAATGATAAATATATATAACAAGAAGAGAGTACTTAATACGAACGAAATCATACCAAGGAATACAATGATACCAATTACCAACCAACAGGACTCGATGCGATGTTTCATGCTAGTACTCGATTGTATCAAAAGTAATCGAAAAGTAACAAGACGAAAGTAACGAGTACTAATGATTTCATTATAGAATACATACGAGTACTCGATTTCTCGTTACTTTTACAGCTCTATCTCATGCATAGATTAAAAAGATTTTAATTTGATATTGCAGAAAACATTTCTTTCCACGCGAAAGTACAAAATTTGAAAATAAATTCTCGATTTTAAAACTGTCTACTTTGTATAAATTTATTCAATTACATATCAAATGTACGTTGTATGCATTATTACATAATCTTCATATATTTAAACATTTGAAATGAATACTTGAGTCATTTCTCGATTTCATGTGAATGCAGTCGATAAAACGGAACGTATTTAAAAATGTCTAGGAAGAAATCTATGACAAAAATCTCTAACCGCATCGAGAATGCAGTTTTTTGAATGCGTGGACATTTTAGTGAGATTTTTCGTAGAGACATATGATTAGAGATAATCTCAAATCCGACATAATGTCCCTAAATACGAGAATTGAGCTCCTGGCCTTTTTGAAAATAATAAGTCATTCGGCGAATAGGTCTTCATTTTTAGGGTGAGCCGTTTTGCGAATAGGTCCAATGTCGACTAAACCATAATGACCTCCATCTTTCCAATTACCGCCTTTATTTATTGAAATATATACCTTTTATTTAGCCCAATAAGGTTCAAATGACAGCTGAACCGAAAGAGCCTGACCTGGCGTTAAGACAGAATTAAATAAATCTACTGCCCATTTCTTAACTCTTATCTACCTACTTCACTTTTTCCTTTCCACTGCGTAGATCATAACTGAGGAAAAGTATTCTTGAAATTATTCCATTTTACCTTAAAAAAGTAACATAAAGAGTAGAAAATTATCTTGTCTCTTACACAAAGTCCAGCTTTGCTTCGCTAATGTGGTTTCCTTTGTAGTTTTGTATAATTAGTAAAAGCTAGTTAAAATTAATATAGCCAGTAAATGCTGTGATGTGTGGAATTAGAATACTAATATTTAGGTAACCTAGATACGGCTGGGATAACTCTATTTACGAAGGTGACTTGTAGCCTATTTGAGATGTTAATTAGGCTTTATCCTGTCAATCATCTATACAATACAAATAAATAAAATTGAAGTGTCTGTTTGTAATATCAAAATAACAGTTTTAAACTAAATGCATATGGAAGTATACACGGTATAACAATAACAAAGCAACCATTTTTAAAAATTTTGCCTGTGTGTCTGTCTGCCTGTCGGTCTGTCTGTTTATTCCGGGTAGTCTCCGAAACGGCTGGACCGATTTTGACGGGACTTTCACTGGCAGATAGCTGATGTTATAAGGAGTAACTTTGGATACTTTTTTTTTTTTAGAAAAAGAATTAGGTTTCCGCGCAAAAAAATAAAAACCATAAAATCCAATATTTCCGCGCGGGTGAAACCGCGGGCAGCAGCTAGTATTATATCTATTATCAATGTGGTGACTAGAAAGCTGGTGCTGCAGCACTCTCCTCGGTCCTAATCTATTGCGATCATCAAGACGCCTTGCAAGGGTGCTTGCTGTATGGAAAAATTCCCACTTCAAGATGGTGGCCGATGTTCAGCCTAAAACGTTTATTTATAGGAACCGTATATTATAGGTTTTGTGTTTGATCCGTAATACTTCGTACAATGCATTATCTTCAGATACATTCTTGTTGAGCTCTGTATACCTTCATATCCTTTTGGTACTGAAAGCTTTGTAGGTAACCACGCTTTCAGACGTATAGTATAGGCTTTGTCCTGTCAACCATATTATATCTTTACCTATCAATGTGGTGACTAGTTGGATGGCACAGCAGCACCAGCAACAAAAATGACAAACAATTTATCAGATGCAGTCTTTTGATTACTTAAAACTTAACAAGTGAAAACAATGTAAATAGGTAAAACTTTTTTGAAACCCAAATAGTAAGGCTTTTATAGAGCTCAAAATCATTGAGCTCTACAAAAGCCTTTCTCCGCTAGCTCGCGCTTTGGGACGACCCACTTTGCAAGCAAATTCAGAGGCAACTTGTTAATTATTTATTGCGCTCCGAAGGTCGTGCTCGTCTTTCACTCGTTGTGCGCGTTTGCGCGCAGTTTAGTGGTTGGTTAAAGGATCTTCCATCGCCAAATATTGGCATGACGACTAATAAGACTAATCCACTTTTGGCATCGCAGCACCATTTATTTGATACAGAGAGTATAAGAACTGTTGTTGGAAGAGAATTTAAATTTTAGATAAAAGATAGATTCTTTGCTTTATTGTACCTACCTTAATTTAAGATTTGTTGTGAATTAAGAGTTATAGCCGGTTTTTTAACAATTTATAATGTGTGATACTCACGAAAATTTTAATAGTAGAATTAAGAGTCGTTGTAAATTAAAGAATTTATTATACCAACCAACAGATTGTTGTTTACTAAATATTGCTTATTATTTTTATCTATGAGGTAAAACGAGAAATCCTATGTGACTAGACCTTTGAGCCGCCTCTGATCCGTTATAAGTTATTGTCCGCATCAAGTGTTCCACAATTCACAATCAAAATGCCTAATCTAAACGGTCCTATCTTAGGCTTCATGGTTAATCCTAGAGGTCCCGTTTGTCCCACATATTGCGGATTATACGCACTTGCGTGGGACGCTTTGTCGCGCAATGAACAGCCGTCTGAATAGATGGGTTTATACGCTCCTCGAAAATCCCCTTTGTGTACAGTTGACAACAAAACGGTTCAAAAAAACAACGTTTTTAAGTCTGTATTTGTTAATCGTTTTTTTTGTGATCCATGCTGTTTGTGTAGCTATATTGTGCAGCGGTATTGAACGGTGGGAGAGCGTAAAATACGCTCAGAGAGCGTAAAATACGCTCAACCCTTTCTGTTACTCGTTTGTTGGTTGAAACTAGTTGAAAGACAGGTTAGGTTATTTATTGAAGGAAAGTGATATTCATCATAATATTAATCTTCTATCCCACCAAAGCTCCTAACAATATTTTCCACGCATTAGATCCCTATTGAGATTTTTATTTAAACAGAATCCCTTCGTATTTTTTCCTCAAATTCTCAAGTATATGGCAAAAGAAAAAATGGCTTGTCATGATCGTAATTTATCATAGCTAACCTTCGTCACAAAATGCTTGTGTAAAATAAAATTAGGCGCTTCTGTTCGCGACTGTAGAATATATATCAGTAGATTGTAGTTAGGTAGGACTATGGTATAGACTCATGAAGATTCAACCGTGAAGGAATGTGTCTCCTGACTTAATGAAATTGTCCGCGGTTGCGTCGCCTTCTTTGTCTACATCTAGATACGTTTAGGAGATTTAGTTAAATTGAGATCAAGATCTTTATAGTCAGATTAAAAGGCATGGAAGCTTAAGGATAAGCTGATATACGATATTTTTTCAACGGAATTACTTACGTCGTGTCATTCTATCGGTCGTGTTGTGTTAGGGACAGCGTAGACGCTTATGCAAACGTACCTACGTTTGCTTGTCAGAATAACAACGGTTTTGCGTCTAGCGCGCATTGCGCTTGACGCAAAACCGTTGTAAAAAGAAATAAAAAACCGTTCTGTTGTATCATTTATTATTATTAAAATACAAAACATCAATATTGACAATACTTGATTTCGTTTCCATTATAAATAACATAACACAAAAAATCGGCCAACGACTTTATGTTAAGTGTTCTTATAAAAAAAAAAACAAAAATAAATAACTTTAAGTGCTTATGATATCAATGGCATAACAGATCTTTGAATATAATTATAATACATACAATACATGTGAAATAAAAAGCCACACCACTTAAGAAAGAAGTTTTCGTTTAATTTTTAATATGAGAGCGAAATTATTGTATGCTATCCATAACCTTAAAATAGACACTATGAAATAGCGTTATTAAACCTACGTAGAGAACCCGAATAGTTATAAACTATTTTCGGAAGGTCACAGACTCTTACTATAAGCGCTAGTTGTACGCATTTTGAACTGGATTTGTGCATCATTCGAACTACTAAGATGAGTAACACTCTTCCATAATAAAAAAAAAATATCTTGTAGAGCAAGATGTTATCAAACGCGCCCATTTCATATCCAAAAGAATAAAAGTTGTCAGTGATTTCTTAAATTTCCGAATTCTGAAATCCTAACTCTTAGTTTGCTTGTCAGAATAACAACGCTTTTGTGTCAAGCGCGGATTTCGTGATACTCGAACCGCAAATCCGCGCTTGACACAAAAGCGTTTTTATTCTGACAAGCAAACGTACGTTTGCTTGAGCGTCTAAGGTGTCCCTTAGAAACTTTTATACGATGCTTAGTTCAGTTTCGCACAAATAGCACCAGTCTGTAATCTCCTATCTACCTTTGCAATGGCACTTCTTGACTATCAACATTAACAAATATATCACTTTTCTTTGTATCTGTAACGCTCATTACAGTTATTTTCCTAATATTAACGAATAAAATAAATTCCAAAGCTTACGTACCTATATAATAACATGACAAAGCACTGACAGTAGAGGTTCATACAAATACTATTCTTTAGACTATCAGAGGTTTATGAACTTGCGAACCGAGTTAGAACCTTTCCTCTTTCCTTGTCGTGCAATTACTATAGGGTTTATCGACGGATTTTAAACCTTATTTTCTTTAATATCGTTTTTATCTTCGCCGTGCTAGCTCATAGCAAAATTACAACAACGATTTAAAAAAAAACGATTAATTTTCGCAACTCCAAAAAATTACCTTTTATCTTAATCAAATATAACACTATAGTATGTACTTATAATACTATTACTTTTATCGATGCAAACAAAAAGTAAATATTGTTAATCAAATACAAATGAATCAGAAATGTGAATCAGTTTTATTTCTGAAATAAAAATCTATAAATACTAAACGGAACAGCAAACATGCACGGCATAAATAGAACTAACAAGTCGACGGCAACGAGCAAGCATCATATAACTTTAACCTTTAATTTTATTCAGATATTTCTGAAGGTATCGACGCGTAATAACAGAATAACCTAAAACATTAGAAATCTTATGTCATGGAACAGAACCCTACAGCTCCTGGATAGGCTCTTCAGCATCAGCCAGCTTCACCAGGCCGATGAAGCTCTTCTCAGGCTGCATGAGAGAGTGCCTGTCTCCGCCCGTGTTCCTGACGGCGAGTCTGTCACCCGCTTTGAGGAACAGCGCAGATGCTGAGAAGCAGGAGTTCGGTTTCTCTAACCTGTGAGACAGGAGAGAAATAAAATTACATACATTAAATACATTAATTGAAAGTAGGAAAATAATGATCATATATAAACATAAGGCACTTTTTTCCTGCGAGACGGCATTTTTTCGGATAGCGCAGTTTGGTATTTTTTTTCGCCTTGACATACTTAGAAATAGGTATAAAACACTTATATCAGATCAGGCAAGTATCAGCTTGAGGCCTTGGAATCTATAGAAAGACGAGTCAAAATAAGGCACATTGGGAACAATTCGCTCCATACGCCAGGCTCCAGAATCTAGAGCATCGACGCAAGGTTGCCAGTATTTCTGTTTTGTACAGGATAAATTTAGGAGAGTGTGCACAGGGACTGCATGAGTTGATACCCCCTGATGATGATGATATAATACTCTGACGTGGTGGTCAAATATAGACTTTTTTAATTTAGCTTTTGATACTGAGTTATTCAACTAACGTTTCTACTGAGTGAGAAGATTGTGCGCATTGCAGGAGAGTCTCTCGGCCTTCGATGTCGGAGTTTGTTCGGTGCAGCACCCACGAGATAACGTCGTGGCTGTCTAGGTAGTATATCTGGAAAGTTATGAAGTCATTATGTACAGGACAGAACCAAGATAGAATCTCGGGGCGAGCGCTTCAAACTGAGATATAGGTAAGCAAATAGTGTCTGTGTCCACAATCTATCAAACGCCACGTAACTGGTTCTAAGCTTTTCAAAACTTTTTGTAATAGGATATTACGTGACTTTTGGTAGATTACATCTTGTAAGTATTTTTAATTTGATTGAAAAATATGTAAAAAGTCCTAGATGGTGGATGGAGGTTTATCGCGAAAGTTTTAGGAATGTCCGATCAATAGCTGATTAATACCTATATTGTTGTTCTGTATACTCGTTCGATTCCAAGGTTGACTTGTTGGAAAGTATTATAAAATTAATCAATTTGATAGTGTATTAAAAATACCATCGATATGATACTGATCAGCTTGTCTCGTTATCAAATATTATAGTGCAGGTTTTGACAGAATTACTCCTCTTTTCCGTTCCATAAATTTCCATGTGAAAAGCTAAACAGTTGTAAAACGTTTGAGTTGTTGTGGTAATAACAATATATCTATTTAGAAAGAAAATTATTTATATGGACTGTTGTCTTCTGCATTTGAAAAGTTAACGAGGCGTTACAAGAGGGACTGACTATGAGGTAGGTAATTTGAAGTCATAATTTTTAGAAATTCTCAGTACGTTAGAATTTGACAACTATCTCAGAATTGAGGTCACGTTGCAGGCGAAGGCGGTAATCATACTAAAGATTAGAACTGGATCACAAGTGAAGCTGCCGGAACACAACAAATGTGTGTTTGGCTTGAGAGTAGGTAGCTAGCCGAGAGCTAGAATATTCACTAACTAGCTGTTCGTTGTATCACCATACTTTCCTTCATTAAAAGCTAAAACCCATTGTAGGACTTGACCCATCAACCTACCCATCAATCTCACCACAACCGAGCCAACATGATTATTGGCTTCCGTTGCGTGGTATATGTAAAAACTGAAAAGTAAATGGACATGAGGCCGATGTTTGAAACAGAGGTCGTAAAATGGATGTGTTTGTTTGGTTTATGAGTCACATGGGCGAGTGTGTAAATATTTATACGTGTTAAAGTGGTGGTGAAAAGATTTAGGGTTCGGGATCACAGCGAGATTTGGCCAAGATTTCACGACTATGACGTGATTTTCAAGTATTACCTATACGATGATGCGATAACAATATCTCGATTGTGTTATTTAAACCAGGGCGCCAAGCACGCTAAATAACTGTTTTTTTATGTTATTGGTAACGAGACGAGCTGGTCGTTTGCCTGATGGTAAGCATAACGCCGGCCCATAACAATTGCAGTGCCACTCAGAACTTTGAAACACAAAGGCCTGCGCGGCACTGCGGTGCGCTCGTTACCCTGAGACATTAGGTATTAAGTCTCATTAGCCCAGTAATTTCACTGGCTACTTTGCTCATCAAACCGGAACACAGTAATGCTTGCACATTACTGCTTGGCGGCTGACTTCACGAATAAAGCGGTGGTACTAACGCAGACGGACACTCGCAGAAGAGTTAGTCCTCCCACTAACAAAATTGCGATGGCAGTGGTGCCATTATCTATCACAACTGCAAATTGTGCCAAAAGTTGTGTCATATCTGTCAACTATGTTGTTATTGCCGAAAGGATATTGATATCATACTGTTTTACCGAACTGCCAAATTAGTGTAATGGTGATGGCTGGACGCCATTGTGACTAGTGCGTTACCAAAAGTGTCCGTTGTCGTCACAATGATAGCGAACCATTACTATTTTGACCATTTTGGTTTAGTATGCTTGGGCCCCTGGTGTACAATTAATGAGAGGAGAGAGGGAGAGAGATATTTTAAGACAACAAAAATTAGAGATTAGTGATTGTGGTTCATCGGGCATAATCATAATGATTGACATTTTGTGATACGTTATTATTTTATTCCAAGACGTACGTAAAAAGATGTTACAAAAAATTGTATCAACAGTTAGCCCAATTCGGACATTAAAATAACTTATATTACGAAGTAAACGAAGTACTTCCAAAGTAGTACTCGTATAGCTGCGGAAGACTAGCAAACGCAATCACTTTGATTTGACAGAGCTTTTCGCGAGAGACAAAGAGAGTTGCTAGCCTAGACTTGTTCCACAATTAGTTTGTTAGACTAAAGTTAGCTTACTAACCTGAGCATAGACTAAGTAGACTCCGGTGTGGTGCACGTGGATGTGTCCGTTCCTCGTGAGCGTGGGGCGCGGGTGCGGCGAGGCCACGGTCCACGGCGCCGGGTACCACACGTCGTGAGCCGCGCCGTGGGAGACACGCACCAGGCCATTCCCTGCAAATTACAAGAAATCTCCCCTTTAGTCATTTGTTTTTTTTGGCTCCACGCGATTTACGTATTTAGCCAGTGTCAAGTTAAAATAAGTCTCTAGTTTTGGTGCATGAAAGTCGTCAAAGTTACGTTAAAGTTTAGACTAAGCGCGGTCGAGTCAAAGTGACGCTTCAGTAAAGCGGTGGATACTTTACTGAATGCTTCTATGGAGTTTTGGATAGAATACGAAAATACACGTTTTTCGCATTGTACTATTTGCCTTTCACTCAGCACGTTTCCGAACACTTAATGGTTAATAATCCACTATTATTACACATTAACACTCGATAAAACATAGGTTTTTAGTAAATAACACAAAATCAACAACAGCACATTTTCGCATTCCCGCCAAAACTCCATTTGATTATTGACATAAGATACGATGTATTTTATGGATAATAACATGATGCTCTGCAAAAGTGGAAGACTTGCATTAGGTACTTATTCAGAGACTACCGAGCTTATCACCGGGTCTGGACAAACTTTATATGGTATCAATTTAGGGCTATAACTTACATAAAAAAAATTAAATGGTAGAGTACATGTTTCGGAAACAATTTCGTAATGAGTTTAAGTGATAACGTACAAAAACAAATGGGTATAGTTAAAACAATTAAAAAACACGACTACCCTAGCCAGTGTCATGCGGAATGTTGTAAGGATTCTAACGATACCCCATATATCCAAATCTGTTCAGGCATTTACTAGTTATGGTGGAATAAAGAAACTGAAAACATTATTCTCCTTTTTTTGGGCAGTCGTGTATACTAATAAGTTATTATACCTACCGTTGTTTAGGAACAACGGTAGTTACTGATTCCATTTCCATTTTTATTTAAATAGTGATCTTTTTCTATACGAAAAAATCGTACAAATCTTTTCCAAACAACATTAGATACAACGAACAAGCGAGCGACCTGATGCGCGCCTCGTAAATTATAAAAACGCGAGCTTCCTACAAATCAGAATTTCAGCGCAACACTTTAAATTTAACTTTAACACATTTAAACCTGCCACTAACGTCGTTGGTTGCGAGGTGAGTTGTAAATTAGACCTTGTAATGCAGTCGCCGGTTTATAACCAAGTTTTAACAACCGAGCCGGAGGCGGCGGTGGTTTGCTACAAATTGCTTGCATTTGTTATGGTCTGCAGTGTTTTTTTGGTGACGTTTTTGGGTATTGTAATAAGTATAGGTCAATGATTAAAGAAAAGTAGAGGATATGAACCAAAGGTACGTCTTGCGCACCGAAACCGAAACAAAAATGGCGTCAAATGTCGAGCCACAGGACTTTGGCATGGTAGCCTGTATCACATGCAACTTCTCACTTGCATTAATATTTAGTTATATAGAACTATTTTTTATATAATTTAGTCGCACGATTGAATTCAATGACACTTCAAATACTCGCTCTGGACTGGAAAACAAAATGTCAGTCTTGAAAAATCTGCCGATGGGCGGGACATATGTGACGTCATTAATTGTATGGATATCTAGAACACAATATTTCCACAGATAATTATGCCCATATGAGGTACGCACGGTGTACAGTGTCACAGACACTGTACACCGTCAAAGCGTCATCTACTGTCAAAGCGCAATTTTTGGGTTTTGTGTGTGGTGGTAGGGCATGAATAACAGACCGAAAGTGCAGCATCACTTAAATTGAAACTCATTTATGTTACTAAGTACACTCTTCCTATGTACTAAGTGATATCATATATTTAATACTAGCTTCTGCTCGCGGCTTCGCCCACATGCTATCTTTATAGCCTATGTATTATTCCAGAACCTAAACAACAGAACAAACATTAACACATACATACACACACAACTTATATCGCATCGATCGCACTTATATAATTAATAGGAATGTTATTCATAATAAATGTTTCTAGTAAAACTGGAATGGACAAGTTTGTTCATAGAAGGTAAAGACAAGCTCATTATTAATCTCAGAGAAAATTACAGAGTCGTGTTGAACAAAGAATACAGGACTAACTTTAGCCTTTGCTGTCTGCAACTATAAAGCCTTTCGCTCGAAAGAGTTTTCTACCTAATGCCCGCAGTATGATCCAAGGTTTTTATACCTGACTGAATAAAGGCTGCATTATAAGAGGGCCACAATTATTAGAGAAGGAGTGTGTGGGTGGGTTCAAAGCCTCGTCATCTTTTGTCAAATTTGATCGCCCCTAGTATCCGAAAGTAAAACAGTTTAGTGTTTCAAAGAGAATAAGCCTTTCTCCTCGAAATTGTTTAACGTTGGTGGTTTAGTTTTTAAGCTAGAAACAAAAAAGCGTAGAATCCTATGTATACACGCTATACAGGGTGTATTTGTTAGACGGAGCATTATATTTGTAGGTACCCTATAACCGTTACAGCTACAGGAAAACGTTCTGATAATATCGACTCTACTTTTTGAAGACATTTTTTTATGTTCATAATGTTTCATGATCATATTTACATAAAATGATTTATATTATTAACATTAAGTGTAACTATAATCACAGAATAGATAATAGTATCTACGAATCTGTAGTTGAGATACATGAACATGATACGGTGTTCAACTGTTCACACACTGAACTGAACACTGTACCTATACTGTGATTGTGTTATTTAGGTATTGTGATGTTAAATCTGTGCGTTAAATTGACTCTTTTTCGAGAAAGTAAATTATTCCGCGCCCCCCCCCCCCCCCGTCTTCTCTCTACGCCCTAGGGAGGCGCACCCCACTGGTTGGGAAATCCTGTAGATAATGCTAACCCATTAAATAAATTGGGTTTATTCGGGATTCAGAAAATACGCTCAAGAAACCATCACCGTCACTGAAGTTTTCAGACAATACAGTGTCATACAATTTTGTTCAGACTAAAAACAAAGTTAGGTACCTACTACAGATGAGGATTAGGTACTATTAATTAATATACAATAAATAATATTTAGTGATTATACAAGCTGAGGAGGTGCGGAAAACGCTGGTTTCTCCTCGCTCGCACAAAACAGAGAGAACAGAAGGGGTTCTTGGGCGCGTAAGGACAGCCTAAGTCCCCAAGCGCCCCTTCTGTTCTCTCTATTTTGTGGCTACCGGTAGCTGCGACTGCAGGCCTCACTCAGCCACTGGTGGATTCTAGTGACTGCGTCTAACGCCGGATCCATTCGTTAGCCCCAAAGTCAGCCCCAACCCCAACGCTACTCGTCCAACGTGTGGATCTAGAAAATAGCACTGCGGAGACTGCCGCCAACGTTGGGGCTAATCACAGAGATATGAGCTAATGCTATTTTGAGATCCACGCGTTGGGCGAATGGCATTGGTATTGGGTCAGATGTGGCTACATTTTATTCTGATTCCACGCGTCCATAGATCCCCGCTATGCTAGGGGCAAAAGCTAGTTAGTCCTTGTTACTAATCATGTATTATGTTCTCATCGGTCTGCCACAGTATTTAATAAAGCTCTTACCTTTGTAGTGCTCGTGTACCTCGGTACTAAGATGCGAGGTGTTGCCATGGAAGTGGGCCGCTATGAAGGGCCGCCTCTGAGCCTCCTGCGGAACAAAGGGCTCAATTAGCACACGGTGATACGGCACACCGCTGTGTTCTATACTGACGTCTACCTGGAGGTTAACAGGGGCGTTAGCAGGATTTTATTTTGGGAGGGGGGGGGGGGGAGAAAGGAAATATTCAAAAACATCGAGAGAATATAAATCTCGTCATCTGGATACAAGTCATTTTTATGCTATTATGTGATAAAATCCTGCACGGCCCTGTACCACGATCGTCTGCATTCCTAGCTTAGACATCATTTTCAAACCAGAATACAGGACATAATGCTGCTTATATTAATAAGCAGTAGTGTGCATGCAATAGCATGGTGCTCAAAATATGAAACGGTGATACTCAGGTGGACACTTTCAGACGGTTACTTAAATCTAAGTCCTTAAAGTAAGTACCTATTGGTTACACACTCATACTCCTTCAGGCTACACTAGGATTCTGTGTCGCAGGTGGCATGAACACACGGGCTATGTGTATGTATACATATATACAGCAAAAGCATCCAACACCCGAGAACAAACTTTAAGTTCATCACACAGTCTGCCCTAGGCGGGTATCGAACCCGGGACCCCTCGCTTTGCAGGCAGGGTTACTACCAACGTAGCCAACAAGCCGTCTCTTCCAATTCCAACCGCCTCTTCCACTTTACTTTCTGATGACGGAAGGGAACTTTTAATTTTCCCCCAAAGAATTTATACCTTAGTGAGGAAATTTAATCTTCTATTTTTAAACAATTATATACTTCACAATAACTGTACTATGTAGAATTTGTGTTCACAATTCATAAGTGTACGTAAATGTTCCAATTTGAAATAAATTTATGAATACTAAATAAATATAAATATTTCGGTTTCATAGGGCAAGACCACTAACATCCTGCCTTAAGACCCTACTAGTCCATGGAGCGAACTCATCGGTGGGCGCGGCTAAAATGCATGCTATTTCATCTAACATTCGTGGGACAAGGTAAGACTCTGCAGCGATGAGTAGAATGAGGCTAATGCTCGTACATACACAATTACACACTCTCGTAAAGTCGCGACGAAAACCGAAAAGTCGAAAGCCGGCGCGCAAAAATGTACAAATTGGCTTCTAGTGCTTGGGGTTTTACGACAAAACTACTGAATGTATTTAGTCAGACCAAAGTTATTTGAAATGTCAACTTGTCCAAACTTGCGTTAAAATACGTGCTATAAAATACAGATGTTTGAAGGCTCATTACTTTTAAGCCACTTATTTTTTTTCTGTATAATTAGCAGGCTGACCTAGATAACGAAGAGATAAATCGATATTATTCTTAATTTTGGACTTAAAACGTCAAGTAGTGGAGTAATCACCCAAGTACGGTTGTATGGAGAAATGGACGACTAGTTCGTCCTTAATACAGCCCTTCGTGCCTTGGATACGAAATCTGAGGAGGATCGTCCGTGTTTGATGTAACCACGTTGTTTGATGTATAATACGTGTCTAAGGGTCGGTTGATTATAAGTGCTTTGGGAATTAGGTAACTATAACATCACAACATTTTACAGAATGGATAGGATTTAGTATCCCTTGCACAAAAAACAAATTGTTTAGAAAAACTCTTCCCGGGTTGGTGTTTGCATACTACATTATCTATAACACATAGAGTCGTGGTCGAGGGTGGTGGACGCTAGCGGTGTTCACCAACCATTTTGAACCGAAGTTCGAATGAACCAAGGTTCACTTCGAATTATTCCAAAGAGGATTTTGACATCAACTCTAGCTCTTGAACTGTTGATCACGTGAATGTCATTCATTTTACATTTAAATAACTCCGACCTAGATCTAGATGAGAACTTACTCTCAGAGTTGTCTAAACACGCATGTTATAGGTGCATGGTGATAGATTTCCATCTTCCATTTGAAAAAATATTTAACTGGAACTTATATAACTCATTACAGAATATGTACAAGCTTTCAGGTTACATAGATAGTATATTCCTATTGAATTTCCGGGATTTCGGTAGGGACCCTGCCATACTTATACAACCAATCTAATGTCAAATATTTGCCGACACTCGGAAGCAAATATTTGAAGAGTGATGATTACATTACATCTGAGTTTTAGCGAAGCAGAAATCCTTACAGTCTAATTGTTTTGTACAGCCTTTGTTAAGTTTTACTTTGTAGTAAAAAGCAAATACCTAAGTCTAATTTCTAGTTACGAAGTACGGAAGTATGTTAACGGTTTCAAAAATAGTTCTGACAACATTTCATTAAAATCACGGGCGGGAAATTTAAAACCTAAACAAATCTTGGGACAATTTTGGAAAGACTGAATTTTAAACGCTTAGAATAAGGCGTATTAGGTATAGTGTAGGTACTAACCCTTACAATTATCGCCACACCAAGCCAACCTTGTGCTACAAATGGGAACGCTAAAATTAATTGGGTCTGAGTACTTTTATAAACAGACTTTAAAAAAGGGAGGTTATCAATTCGACACGTATGTAATATTATTAGAACTGGAATATATTGACATATGATAATCTGTTAGGGCTTCCAAACCAATATTTAAAATTTTATACGTTTATGCATGTATGTTTGTTTGTCCCCGCATTTACTTCGAAACTACTGATCGGATTCAAGTTTAGGAATAGTGACATTTTATCAAAATCGGTGCAGTAGTTTAAGAAATATTAACCAAAATTTGAAGTCAATTAATATTTATGTAACTTTTGTTGTATCTTTTTTTTTTCAACGCCTTTTTTCAGATAAACCCCTCACGGGATTCAACTAAACTGTATCGTCACTGATAATACCTATATCTATACAATAATAGCTATCTATGCCTACCACCATGGTCATCATGGTAACTTGTATCTCAATTTCAAACAAACTTTGTTAATAACAACTGTATAATTAGAACCGCTTCGAAGCGAACGCCATTTGTCCTCTGGCCATGTAACGTCGTCAGTAATAAGCTTCATTAAAACTTACCTCGTTGTCACTGTTCCTCACGGTGCGGGTGACGGTGTGCAGCGCCATCTTTGACGGAGTTGTATCGAAGTTGCTGACGAACTTCTTCGTCTTGCGTCTGCAAACAAGTTTATATTGTTTGTGGATGGGCAACAATGTTCATGGTAAAGTTCTAAGTTCAAATGCTTCACTTTCGTGTCTCAACCTCTACAATTTGCTACGGTAATTTACCTATGTTATGCATGTCAGAGTATTGTTCAGGTCAAATAATTTTTTTTATGCTGTTTCTTAACGAGGCGAGCTAGTCGTTTGCCTGATGGTAAGCATAACGTCGGCCCATAACAATCGCAGTGCCACTCAGAACTTTTAAACACAAAGGCCTGTGCGGCACTGCAGTGCGCTCGTAACCCTGAGACATTAGGTCTCATAAGCCCAGTAATTTCACTGGCTACTCTGCTCATCAAACCGGAACACAGTAATGCTTGGACATTACTGCTTGGCGGCAGACTTTACGAGCAAAGCGGTGGTAACAACCCAGACGGACACTAGCAGAAGAGTTAGTCCACTAACAAATTCAAGGCCAAACTCGATGGGGCTACGTCGTCTCGTTACAGAGTTCCTATGGCCGCCTTCTGGTTCCATCATCAGACCAACTCTGTGACATATTGTACTGTCGTCCGATTACCATACGTATGTAAAATTTCAGATCAATCGAACACCACGAACTGGGGGAAATTTAGCTTGCAAGATTTAACCTGAACAAAGAAACATACAAACTAAATAAAGGGTTGTCAAAACAAGGTTAACCTGGCGACAGCAATCTAGCTCTCTTTAACTTCTGTTGTAAACCGGTAATAATAACTAACATACGAGCTAGCTACCTGTGAGGCTGTGAGCGACGCCGGAGTTACGGAGTTCATGCAGTTTAATTAACATTTTACGAACAAACGTAAATTAACACAAAGTGCAAGTTTTAATTGCGTGGGTGGATTACGTACCTATTTCCATTGAAATTATCGTGAGGGGGATTAGAGCCAGTAATTGCACGTGACGTGACCTACTGCTATACGATTTTATGCTACACTATTTAATTATTTTATTAGTAACTATAGCTGCTGCCTGCGGCTTCACCCGCGTGGAGATATTGGATTTCATGGGTTTTACTTCTTTTGCGCGGAACCCCAATTGTTTTTCTAAAATTAAAGTAGCCTAAGTTACTCTTTGTAACATCAGCTATCTGCCAGTGAAAGTGCCATCAAAATCGGTCCAGCCGTTTCGGAGATTACCCGGAACAAACAGACAGATAGACAGAACGACGGACAAAAGAAAGAAAGAAAGAAAGAAAGGTACCGTATCTACTTTCATATGCATTTAGTAAAAAGCTGTTATTTTGATATTACAAACAGACACTTCAATTTTATTTATTTGTATAGAAGATTTAGAGCAATTTATTGTTGGTGATAATTTGTATGCCGCCAAGGATAAACATTTATGGCAATTTAGATATATCATGGCTTTAGATATATCAGATATTATATCTAGAAACGGACCCAGTACATTAAAAATGAAGAGGTTCTATATTCGACGCGTATGTCTTTTTTGCGTACCAGAAGTAGGTAGGTGAGATTTCTCGGAAACGGTTTAGACGATTTTGTGTGGAAGCTGTGTTTTAGGTACATGATACATCCCGAAGTAAGTAGTTTCAAATATTTTTTGTCAAGATCAGATAATAAACCTTGCTATCTGAAGTAAGACAATGATAGCCGCTCCGCTTTCGTAAAAGCAATAATTTTATGGTCGATAAAGATTTTTATTGTAAATTACCTAGTAAAATAGTTTTACATTGAGTTTCTAATAAAAACAGACGCAATCTCCAAAACAATATAGAGTACAGATGTAATAAAATCTGAATGATACGTACAAAGTTGTTTTATATTTGCTCCTAAACAAGCTTGCTGTACTCGTACAACGCAATAACGTGACATTTTCTTGTGGAAAAGAGCTTTTGATGCTTTTATTAAAAAGATGTTTGCTCGAGTCTTGTGGGTAAGTACTATACTTACTTATAATATACCATATAATCATCTGTGTTTGTGTTCGTAGGAAATCTTTTAGGAGAGAAAGGTAGGTAACTAATTTATATGGGATATTGAGTCGAAGCAACATGTGACCAAATTGCTAGCCTTTATACTTGGCACGGAGCATTGGCATTCAGCGTGGCAATGCTAGTAATATTTTGGGAACGCTGATGCCAGCCGTTGCCTACTGGTAGCGGTTTGTTATATTAGGTTTGTATAATAATTAAGTATATAGGTAGTTTTTAATTCGCACGTACAGAACCCTAAGAAAACATATTTCAAAATGGCGGATTACTATTTTCTTCTTCTTCAGACTACTATTTTCCCACCATTAACAAAGTCATTTCCCGCGCTTTCCGATCGTTGACAACTTGAAAGCATAAAATTGGTTTTTAATTATTATAATTATTTTTGGTTGCCGGTAGGTAGTCCAATTATATTTTAATTTGTCCATGGCTGTTGCTAAATAATTTCTGTCCGGAAAGAAAACTGATCGTTAGTCGAAACGCTGGTTTTGGATTTTTATTCTTTTTCATGATTGTATATAAATATCCCGTGGTCGAATCAGTAGGGAACCGTTGGATGCAAGAGGGCGAGTTGCCGATCCAGGTGGCGTTGTATGGGGGAGGTCTATGTGCAGCAGTGGACTATGTTTTCCGGTTGATGATGTAATGTATGTGTGTAAAAAGCGCCCAGTGAAGCTTAATATATATATTGTCACGTATAATAGAAAACTAATAAGTAATTTAATGATAAATTCCTCTAAGATTAAACGCATAATCTAAGCGTTAAGTATTTTTATCTATGAAACCCGATCAGGTGTCGCGGTCGCATTCCTAGGCGGAGGTGCCATTACAGTGCCGGCACAGACCAGTAAACCTAGACGCTGCTTATTCCAAGTTATGCATGAGAATACAATCGTTAAATGTTGGCGGGGACGAAGGAAGACGGTGTGTTGTGATTGGTCAGTTTAAAGCTCATACATCAGACAAAGGAAGACGGGTTGTTGTGATTGGTTTACCGAAATGGCGGCTGGGTGGCAATACGCAGTGATAATGCACAACCTTGGTCAGCGGGGGTGTCCTGCTAAGAGGAGTCTATAGGTTTACTGGTCTGTGAGTGCCAGCCAGCATTTGTTATTAAATATCACGATAATAATAACTAACGTAGATTGTAGGTATTTTAATAATAACTGTGTAGCAGGTGTAAGAGCAATAGAGATGCAAATTCTTTAATACATAGGTACTTAACTTTTAAGTACATTTATGTAGATAAGTTTTAGCTGTGGGAGATCAATCTCTGGAGACCTTACGGTCTAGACTTATATAACAAAACGGCCCGCGAAAGGAATGCGGTGAATTCAGAGTTGCATAATATGTATTTTAGATTTTTTTATACTTACGCTATTATTTTGCGCTTGACTACTATCTGAACTAAGTGGTTTAAAAATGACAATGGTTTCGTCTCAAAATGATCACTTTGATGAAGAGCATATGTACGAAAATTAACAATGGTTTATCGATGACCACCATTGTCATAGACTTGGTCATAGGCGAACATAGAAAAACGAAAGTGCTGTAAAATACCGAAAGTGCAACTTTGGCTCCTACATTGAGTCCAAGGCAAGATAGCTGCGAGAAACCTTGGCATACTGGTGAAAGTGAGACAGTACTTCATAAAGGGACAGCTTCTTGATTTGTACCAAGCCCAAATCCATTCGTATATGGAGTATGTTATCACTTATGGTTGACATTCATCCTATCCGTACTAAGCGTTTTGCTACGATCTTCACCGTGCGAACAGCTAAAGAGTGGAACTCATTGCCGGCATCTGTTTTTCCTGAACACTACAATATGGGCGTCTTCAAGAGACGAGTGAACAGGTATCTTTTGGGCAAGCTATATATCGTCGACCGTGGTGAGACCGCGGTCAAACACAAGCCCGTATGCTATAATAATAATAATAATAAATCATTTATTTCAGGCATCAAAGGCCCATAAAACATATACCTTACAGACTAACATAAATAGTAGAAAATATAAAAACACTTAAAATATAAAAAAGTAGATGCAAGTCATACCTGTCATCGGTCTTGGTCATGGCTCTGGGTGCTGCAAACTCGTCTACGGCGTCGAGTGGCGAGTCAGGGAACACGCTGCGCTTGGGACGGTGCTCGCTAGCCGTTCCTTTGCTAGCCTCCGTCGATGGAATAAGAGCTGAAATTGAGTATCATTTAAATTATCAAAGAACGTGGCTACTATTAACCGATTCTATTTCTGTAGAATTTTCTAAAATTCCTTCATTAGAAGGACGCGCTACATTATCGATTCTTTACACGTGCGAAGTCGTGAGCAGAAGCTAGTCAATAATAAATTGAACGACTATATTATACCTATCAATCAAGAGCTCGAAAAACAGCTTCATTATTCTTTCTAATTTCATTATTCTCGAAAAATGTTGACTGTATTATTCTATTAAACTCCTCTGGCATGTAATAGTAATAACATTAATGAAAAAGCCTTGTTTTCTCTTTATTCAAGTTAATAAAGCTGCGTAGATTTCCAATATCCCCGAGACTAGAAAAATGAAACAATTTATTCGAGATGTTTTCTCTTTGAATAAGATTTTGGCCGTTCGTGATTAACGCCCGAAAAGGCCAGGCTTACAATTAATAGGCTAGATTAAAAGTTTAACGATGGAGATATAGGCTGATCTCGCTAGGTCTCTGTTATCTAGAAGTAATCTAATTTGTTTCATAATTAAAATGCCTTTTGTAATAGCTCAGGCAGCTAGCTGTTGTAAATCATGATTCTTGAGAACAAAGTATAGATTACATAGATTGTGTCGATAGATTTTTGCTAAATGGTTTTGAAGGTCTATGCCAAGGGTTTTGTTGCCAAGGAATTTAGTATATATTTTTTTACTTGTTTTCTTTTTATTAAGCTAGCTTTATAACCAGCCTCAGTTGAGCTAATTTCGAGTGACGATGTGGTGAATTGGTGATGCGGCTGGATGGAGAAGATGGCGTTTGTGAGCATGTGCGCGCGGGAGGCTTTGCTTAGACTGTTCTTATATCGTTTTACGTTGTTGTCTCTGAATCTTACCCTTAGGGGCACCCTAGACGCTCAAGCAAACGTACGTTTGCTTGAGCGTCTAAGGTGCCCCTTACAGTCTCAGCGGCAGATTTTTATATTGAGGAGTAGTAGCTAACCAAGTGAGTACTAGAAAATGACCAACTAACTGGATATGGTTCGCACACGTCGTTTTCCTTCAACGAAAGCTTCAATTTACTATGAGATTCCTATACAACCCTACCAGTCACCATGCACCGTTATCATCCCTGAAATGTAGCTATATAGGAAATATTTTCTTACCCGGCAAGTCAGGGTTCTCCGGGTTTTCGTTGAGCAGGCGCCGGATCTCCCGGATGTTGGACAGGAGCGCCTGCTTCGTCATTCGTTCGGATGGAACCGTGTCCGTGAAGTCCTCCGGCTTGAGGTGCACCATGTTTGTAATTCCGATCTGAGAATATTGTAATAGGTCTATATACAATTGCTGGTAGGTAAAAGTAATGAGGTAGGTTACAAAATTGTAATTAATCGTACAGAGTTGTGAGAATATCGGTAATTATTACCTACATAATATAGAATCAAAGACATGTGGACTGCGTACACATATAGATAAGTATGCTCTCTCTTTATCTCCCCTTTATCAGAATGTTTGAGTTCATCTCTACAAGAGTTAAAACATTTCTGATCTTACCACAAAAAAATTAAACACACATTAATCCTGTGTTAAATAGTGTTTAACTCCTAAACATGCGTTAGTCGCGTATTTAAATATGAGCAACTAAAAAATCTTGATTCTAAGCGTTGCCTAACTCAATTCTGTTGTGACTTTCTAATCATTTTAGACGTTTATCTTAACACAAACGAAACAAAGCTAAACAGGCTAGCCAAACAGGCGTCTAAAAGTGTTTTTGTAGTAATACGGTTATTTTACAAATAACACGCTCGAAGCAACGAGATAGTGTATTGTTTCGGTTGTCGAATATATCGGAAAGAATTCAAACATTCGTGCCATTGCTCATCTGGCAATGAACGATTGTGCTCCCGATTATTGAAAACGATTCGGCTGCTTATTCGGCGTAAAGATAAATCAATCAGTGACGTTCCTTTGTTTAAAATACAAAAACGAGACAATGTATGAAGGTACGCTTTAAAATGATACATCATCGAGGCCACCAGAGTGCCACTTTCGATCGATAAGTGCCTGCCGTTGATGGTTACGATTCGGCATATAAATAAACTGACATGGTTTGATTTGTACGAAAAATAAACGGATACTTGAGCGTCAAGTATCTTGAGCGTTTGAAATGTTTGTGTAAACAATGTGTTTATATTCATTTGTTTGAATTTGGGGTCAAAGGTCATTTAGGAGTAAGTATGATATTTGTTAATTCGAGGACACGTGACGTCCACCAAGTCGCACTGGGCCCGCGTGGTGGATTATGGCCCATACCTCTCTCTGAGAGAAGGCCGGTATCCCAGCAGTGGGAGCGTAAGAGGCTAATAATGTATGATATTTGTTACAGTGAGGTCACTAAACTGTTTGGAAAAGATAAGCTTCTTTGTCATTTGGAAATCAAACGAAGTAAATCAAACCTAAAGCAGTGTTTATAATGAGGTACTGCGCTGACCCCTGACTGAAATGGGAAAACGGCAGGAAGGGGAGGAGATAGGGAAATCTAACGAGTTGTGGAACTATATTTTTGCTATTATGTATATTCAGGGCCGAGTGCCATCTGCGCTCTCGCTTTGGTTACATGATAAAGGTAGAGAGAACAGGACGGCCTTAAAAAATGTCTATATACGTAGGTACATTATGTTGTGATTGTAATAAGTAATATTTTGTGAATAAAACATTATTAAAAAAAAACACATTTACACGACTGCGCATAAAAGAAGTGTACCTACTTAATGTTTCCAGGGTTCACGTATGTACATATGTGAGTTTCTTTATTCCACCACAACTTTTAAATGCCTAAACAGATCTGGATGTATGGGGTATCGTTTGAATCCTTACATCATCCCGAGTGACATTGGATAGGGCAGTCGTGTTTTCAAAGGGGAGCGTGCTGAACACGCTACCAATTTGAATTTGAATTCAACAGAAAAACTTTCACTAACTTTAATTCCACCTAAGTTGTTTTCAATTGTTATAAAAGATAAAAGGCTGTTTGAAGTCCTGGGGATTATTATACGGCGTGTATCGATTTTCATATTAAACTGCGTAGCGACAGAGGCAATGGGGCTTAGAGATGTTTACCAGATTCAACGCGATTAGAATCATTATACAGGTCCGTAGGTAAACAGTCTATACCTGTATAAGTACTTATATTTTGAAATGTTTATCTTTTAGCTGTCTCTTTTGAGCATAAAAGTTTCATTCGTAATTCGCGCTGCGAGATGCGTACGTTTATATAAACTTCTTAAAAATATTAGCTGCCAAAGGAACTAGCGTCTTTTGGTTCCGGACCAGACGCTTTTCCGCCATAAATATCGTATAGGTACCTAATTGATTCTTAAAATGTGGGTTCTTAAATCGAACTTTTCCGCTGTACATTTTTCTACACTATAACTTACTCCGCAGGGCTTGTTGGGATACCAATCTATACAGTAAAATATTTAAAAGTACTAAACCTTACATAGAATAAACCTGTATAGGTACCTAATAATAAGCTTTAAAAATGTTCGTAGGTTACAACTCCGTTTTTAATTCTTTAGTTTATTCTACTAATACTATAGTTTTATAAACGCGAATGCTTGTGCTTGCGCTTGCGAATGAGTGGATGTTTTTTACCTACTCTTTCACGCAAAAACTGCTGAAAGGATTTTGATGAAGCTTTACAGTATTATAAACAGTAATTCATTATCAGCCTCGTACGCTCCCACTGCTGGGATGCCGGCCTTCTCTCAGAGAGAGAGCTATGGGTCATAATCCACCGCGCGGGCCCAGTGCGGCTTGGTGGATGTCACATGTCCTCGAATTTTGTAGTTCTTGAACATGCGGGTTTCCTCACGATGTTTTCCTTCACCGATTTAGAGCGAGTGTGAATAATCCGCACATAACTTGATATAAGTCATTGGTGTAGGCCGAGTCGAGATTCGAACTATGGTGCGGCGGATTGAAAGTCGCACAAGTTTCCGCTAGGCCACACTCGCTCTAATCAGTAATACATAACAATAACTCTACAAAGATATATAACGCCGGCGAAGTTGCGGACGGAAGCTAGCACCGAATAAAGTCCTTTTTTCATTTTCAAACGAACAGTCAGATTTCCATTATCAATTCAATTTAGAACGAGAGAGCTCAATATAATAAGTATTTGTCCGCTTCGGAACGTCATCGTTCGCGTCGTCTGAATAGATGAAATGCAAATACATGCCTCACCAAGGAAGATTATTAGATAATGTAATATTAACTTTAAATATTCCTATAACGTTGAGTGCTTGAAGCGATAATGCCACAGCGGTACTGGCTGAGGTCGCCCACCGATCCTAATTTATAGAATTCTAGCTGCTATTTTCAAGTTATCAAGTATTTATATTTTCTTATACGGTATGGGCTTTTTTTGAGCTTTATCTCACCAAGTACCGATCTTTTCGATAAATCAAATTGACAGTTCGAATGGTTAAAAATTTAAATTAGAAATACTTAGGTAGTTCTTGATTTATTCCAAAACGAAACGAAGCCTGATCTACTTTCTTCAATATGACGTGAATATTCGCGTCACACAATTCTAAGACTGGTTTATGGAACGAAGACTATTTTACCATAAATCTAAAAACTGTTTTAACGTCGTTCGCAACGGACTTCGCAAGTTTCTTCGCGAAACTAGTTATTCGGTCAATGTTATGAAAATTGAACTTCATTGTGTAAGGAAAAGATCAACAACGACCTACTTCTAATTTGTCAATTTTATCGATCGCAACCGATCGCAAAGTTCCGTTCTTGCACCACTGGTAAGTGACAATGCAGTTGATGATTATAGTTCTAGCACCCATTAGTGATTTCTAGCAATCCCACTTGGAAGTCAGGCACCATTCGGTGCTTAGCGTGTTCACTTGGTCTATAACTACTTATCATATCTGTTTTTAATAATGACACTTATTGTTACTATATACTTTGAAATAAAAATCTTGACAATAAAGATCCATTAGGCACGTATTGAAAAATTATGTTCATGAGTGTACACATTAAAAATTGACGATCTGATAGACTAGACGTTTTGCTAAACCGACTTTCTGATAGTTGGACGATTTTCTATATTAGACATTTTGATAATTAGACGTACGGCTTATAGGTAGTAGACGTTTTGCTATAACTTAGACAGTCTGATAGTGAATCGAATTAATTACGAAAATCGGTAGTTAATAATTATATTAATGTAACGATTACACGACTATTTTTTAAGTAATACTATATTCTTATGGTAATACCATTTTATTTATGCAAACTCCAGAAAAATAGGAAAATTTAGCGGAAAAGTTTCCAAGTAAGGAACAGACAGATAGAAATATTTCTTATTTACTGTACCTACTGTCAGGGCTGCGACCCTTCACGATAATAGTTTCTGTTTGGACCCAGACTCCTCAGATCGAGTCCTTTTATTTATAAGGTATGTACAGAAATAGAAGATCACCGACAGAAATGTTATGCGATGTGAAATATTGGAATCTGTATGTAGATTGAATAAAATTGAAGTATCCGCATACTTAGAAATGGAACCTATTTTATATGTGAAAACAGATAACAAAGCGCTATAAGTTCTGGTACATAAATCTTGTGGAGCTAGACACGTCAAGCTGTCGATCTTAATTTATAAGAACAACATTCGCTAAGCCATGTTAGAAGACTGCGCTACGTAAGCACGTAGCTCCTGTATAAGCATACAGGAAGAAAGAAAGCTATGTTTAGAGCTTTGCTGACTTTCTTTCTCGGGGAGTTTGTTCTGTAGATCACAGTGAAATAAAAAATGGACCATTACCCCTATCGAAGGCCCGTGGTCCAACTGACTGGATATAATAAATAATTGTTGGACCATTGCCCCTACCGTTGTTGGACCACTGCCCCTACTTCGGTAGGCCTTCGAAGGCCCATAGTCCAACTGGTTGGACAGAGTAGTTGGACCACGACCCTTAACGGAACACTGAATAATCTTTGGTATCTAATGTTAAAATGTATACAACGTTTATCTTATATATTTAACTAAAAATTGAAGGGTGCTGAATACGGGATAAAAAAAAGCAAGGAAGAACTAAGCGACGTTCCTCGTAGTAGTAGTTATTATTTATCCCGTAGCAAGAATCGAACCGAAAAAGCGCTACAGAGTACAGCCTGAACATTACCTAACCAATTATCAAAATAGTAGCTGAACACAAAGCGTTAAAAATATTATAAACAGTAAAATTCTACCTTCGCTGCTCTGCTGTCATAGTCTGGGTACCAGTCCCCGCTTTCTTCATCGTCAAGGTCTAGATCCAGAAGATCTTCATCATCACCGTGGCTGCCGTCTTCCAAGATCGTCAAGCCGTCGAGTTTCTCCAAGGAGTCTTCTTCCGCCGGCTGCCGGGGCTTGTCCTTCTTCTTGCTGCCATCAGCGAGGATGGTTATGTCTTGATCTTCATCTGCGTATATCTGGGAAGAGAAATGACTCAAGTAAATTATTTGACTAGGAACAGTCTTTCTATAGATTGTTGAAGCTTGCTTTAATTACTAATACAGGAATTATAATCATCGTCACAAGATCAATGCAACCGTCGAGGTAAATAATATCAATGTTTCAAACAATTATAATCATTGGCGAAACTTATATTTACAAAAAATATTTGAAGTTTTTTTTTCTTCTTTTTGTCCAGACACGGTTTGTGTATTTTGTCAATTTCAAGTTTAATTTAAGTTATTCACTACAAGGTCGTATCGCTATCGAGCCACGTTCGGCAGTTTCCCCTCAGTTACTGGTAGCACATGTAGTTTGTATCACAGGACACCTGCCAGAAGAATTTAGATGCAAATTGTTATATCAACTATGAATACACCGTTTAAAAATCATCCTTGCTTTTAAAATGCGAAACGTTAAAAGAATGCTGACGTATTTTATAACCTACTTCTCCAAAGGTCTTTACGGTTTACTGGTCCTTATCATTTCACTTTCATGAGCATTCCGGTGCTCATGTGAATATTTTTAGTTTGAATTCACATAAATCAGTAGTAGACGCAGTCTCATGCATCTCTGCGTCATAGACGTATGCATGCGTTGTATAGTTCCCCATGAGTTATTCATTTTAATCGTATATACCGAACGAAGTAGGCAATTTGTCACGTCACCTGAACGCCACCCAATAACTCCGGGCTCCAAAGCTTTATGATTGATAACTACTGATGATTAACGGCAATTTATCTTCACAAACAAAGTAATGCGGGTTGTGGCCGTTATGAAATTCCTAACAGAGATACACGGCCTATCTAGCTGAAGTCTGTCAACTTCATTCGGCACCGGGTGGTGGAACATAGAAGCAGTACGCGCTAAGCCTTAATACAGTGGTATTTGGCGACTAGCTCAAGAGCACTACTTTGAGTTTCTTCCACAGATCTCTGTGGTTTCTTCTTTTACAATGAACATAAAATGTTGGCACAATGTAAGCGCGCGAAAATATCTTTGGATCTTTTGTTACAACAACCATTAGTACCTAAGTAGCTTTCCCACCTTCTACTGCTCAAATCGAATACTCCAGGAGGATCTTTAACAGAGCTGACTGTGATACGTAGTACCTATTATATAAACTGTGCTATAAGATAAAACTGTAAAATATTCCGTTTTTCTTCTCTCCTCAAGATGTTTTTATTTTGAGGTCCTATTTCAGCGAGAATACTTTACTTTTAATGTACTATAACTCTCTTGAGTAACTGGCACGATACACAAACTGTTTTATGTCCAACAAGGAAAAAAGCTCAGTGTCCGACTAATCATAAAATTGTCAAATACTAGTGACAGCCTTCGGTGAATACGCAAATTTTTCCGGCAGCTTAAGGTGCATATGTGTAACAGCCAATTGGTCAACTTTAAAAGCTATCTACTCATTTGTTTTACACAGCTTTGAACTCTTTATTAAGTAACACTGAAATCAGTTAGATGCTCATAAAGACAGTTTTAGAAATATATAGCGCCCACTATCTCATCTGTCGTAAACTTTTGTTTGGTTCCTACCTACTTACTGTCGAAATTAGGTTAGACCCTGAAACTAACCAAGATTCCCTTGGTTAGTTAGTTGGCGAATCGGAAATTATGATGAGAGTTAGGGTCCAATACGACTTGACACAAACAAGCTGGAGCTTGTTTAGGTTGTATGTATGTCGTTGTTCCTGCAAAATTAAATTGGTATAATTACGCTTTTTATGTACAAATATCGGTCAAGTACTTTTGGAATTTAACACGCAAGTACCTACAACGGCATTAACAGTGTACTTTATAACGTAATAAACTAATATGTGTTCGATATACTTTGCTAAAATTGTAGTTATCTTATCCATAACACTTGAAAACACATTATGCACTTAACATTTTATAAACTGAGAGATTAGGCAGAACGAATTAGTAATGAAATGCATTAATAAGATTGTTACGGGTATCTCGATAAAAAAATATCTGTTTGAATAGCTCAGTATGCTTTTGAGGTACATATAACAGAGGATTATATTCTCTTTGAGTTATTATAAAAACCACATAATATAAAAGGTAATCTTACCTATGTCCAGCGTATATAACAAAAAGATATTCATTATCAGCCTCTTACGCTCCTGTTGGCGACCTGCTTTTATACTTAGATATAAGACTCTTTGGAATTCTTTTGTTTTTATTTCAAAAGTCTCCGTATTTTTGTATTACCTTTAAAATGACAGATAATAAACAATTGCCAAAATGAAAGGTTGTCTTTACACATAATTTTCTTGTAGAATATAATGAATACTAACTTCCTCCCGCGGCTTCGCCGTCGTGGTATAGGTATATCTTTATAAATTGTAGCCTATGAGTTATTTTGATTTAAAATATTCATCAGAATAACAGTTTAAACTGTAAAGTTTCATCAAAATCCATTCAGTAGTTTTTGCGTGATAGAGTAACAAACATCTATTCATACATCCATTCATTCATCCTCACAAACTTTCGCGTTTATAGTATTACGAGTAGTACGAGTAGAATTCGGCAATATATTTCCCGGGAAATTCGTGAAAGTGACATTTCCTAATCCATTACAAAGGTATAAGTAGGGGTAAAGCAAAAAGTAGGCAACGAATAATATTTCAGTGATTTCTGCGAAAATGAAAAAGCTTTGTACTCAGTAAAAGCTTTCATTTAACTTTAATGGATTCCTTTAGCATCTCCGCCAAGCTAAATAATAACCGCAAAGTGAAAAATACTTTGAGTCCTTTTATGTTTAATAGATATATATACCTACCTAACTATATTACAAGTAAAAATAATAGAATATCTTCGGTGATTATTTTTTTTTAAACCTCGACGTAAAAAAGAAGAAGTGTTACAAATTCGACGTTACGTGTGTATCTTACGTGGGTATTTTTTTGAAAGGTGACTTGATCGAGAATGTTCTTAGCTATGATTCAACAAAATCTGCTCAGCCGTTTGAACATAATCGCCGCGGCTCGTTTAGTAGGGAGTTTTTAAAAATTAACCTTGTTACCACAATAAAACAATTTAAGGCGCCTGTTTAGCTCTAGCTACAGTGTCTACAGTGTCTAAAGATAAACATCTAAAATGATTAGAAATGTCACAACAGAATTGAATAGACAACGGTTAGAGACTACTTAAATCAGGATTTGTGGTTGCTCATATTTAAACACGCGACTAAGGCATGTTTAGGAGTTAAGCACTGTTTAACAGAGGTTTAAAGTGTGTGTTAATTTTTTTGTGGTATAACCGTATCGGTGAGACCTCACCCAACCCTCATTGGGAATTCTAAGAGTATATACCTAATTACCTACCTATGTCATATAGATCATAGTTTTGGTGTAATGCGGCTTGGTGGATGTCACGTTCTCAATTCTTGAATATACGGGTTCGATCCTCGCAGCGAGACAAATATTCACGTAGCTATATAGGTACCGGAAAAAAGCAAGTGTTTATTTCATGTCGTGAGCGTTGGGTGAACATGGCCTTCAAGTCCTGATTTTCTACGGAATCCTAGCTAGCCTTTGGGCCCAGAAAGTTGAACCTTCAAAATGTGTAGTAGACCTTATTATGCCCTATTTTGTATCCAGAAAATTGGGATCATCCTTGCTTGACTCAATTGTCTTTTAATAAAACTAAAAAATCCTAAAAAATTCAAGTATTTTTCTTCTACAAAGGCTTGTTTCTGTACATCACCTACACATACCTACTATAATATTTTTAGGAAAACATGAGAAGCAGTAACAGTAATCGCAAGTCATCTTATGGCGCGTTTAGTGCGTAATCCACCATTACCAGCATACTCTGGCACATTAGCGACACGAGAATTCCACTAAAATGTCATAAACACGCACCGGGCCATTTACCAAATAACATCTAAATTCAATTGAATTACAGATGGTGCAAAACGCAACTGCCAGATAAGTTGTAAATTAATTTGTTGATTGTTTGTTTGTTGAAACCATTGGTTTAGCAGAAATTGGCCCCCCCAAATGGGTGGGATTTAAATCTAAAAAAATACATTATGCCGATATCAGAACGGGTATAGTGCATGGCTAGAAAATTTGGATCATCTTATATCTAGGCCTATAAAGGCCTATAGATGATCCAACTATTTTTATAGTTTAGTTAGAAGTAATAAGCATTAATAGTAGTAAAGCTAGTAATTTTTATAGATAAAAAAAAGTTTATTTGGGAAGGGACTTGGACTGAGGACCGCGGCCTGAAATGTTTTTTTCATTAATTTCTCGTTCTTGAGTGTTTTCTTGATCCTTTTGAAAAGAGGTAAAAACACGTTTCTCAGGATCAATAAGGAAAATTGTATTTTTGTGTACAAAATTTATCCCAAGCGAGATGCAGCATATAATTGATATACCTACTGTGAAATACCTATTGAGCCTTCACAGTAGCTCTCCTACGTTGCTTGAATTTTGAGACCGACTTTTGACTCTGCTCACAGATTTCCGAGTAAAATTGGTACTCGAATTCTATATTCCAACGTAATTGAAATGTCCAAATAACAAGGAACTCTAGATTAACTAACCCTTTGTTACAGATATTTTCAGGATTCAAAATTAATTGATTTGTGTCATTTGACAAATGAACTGTATGTGTATAAGGAGACAGTTCTTTGCGCTGCATTTTAGAACCGGTCGACATAGAGAGATCTCTATCTCGACACGACAAAAGGCACGCCTCATAGCCCTGCTGGAAGACTGGTAGATAATAATAGTGCTATTGTACACAAAGTGCAGATTTTTTTTATGTTATTTTAGTAACGAGACGAGCTGGTCGTTTGCCTGATGGTAAGCATAACGCCAGCCCATAACAATTGCAGTGCCACCCAGAACTTTGAAACACAAAGGCCTGCGCGCAACTGCAGATCGCTCGTTATCCTGAGACATTAGGTATTAAGTCTCATAAGCCCAGTAATTTCACTGGATACTCTGCTCATCAAACCGGAACACAGTAATGCTTGCACACTACTGCTTGGCGGCAGACTTCACGAGCAAAGCGGTGGTAACAACCCAGACGGACGCTCGCAGAAGAGTTAGTCCTACCACTAACAAATGAAATATTTAGGCTTTTAATATTTTCGGGATTATTACTTAAATTAATTAAAGGTTTTTAACACTTCCTACGGTAAAAAACAATTTAATAGTCTTAAACTAGAACTGGCAATTGTCTCAAAACCTAAGCAGCCTGATTAGTAAAAATAAACACCATCCTCCTTAAAAAGCCACTCTGTAGTCTTATTCCGTAAGAATCTATTCGGGCCACTTATCATTGATTTAATTTAAAATCTCAAGTGCTTATACATAAGAATCGAACAGTTTAAACCGCGTCGTATGCTCGCATGTGATTACACGCATTTATTTTTACCAGTACAGTCGGAACGAAAAAGAGATTAAAACGCGTTCAAATTTATGTGCGCAATCAATTCTCATTCTAAATTGGTCCGGAGTCCCGTGTTGATACTTTTAGTTACGGTTATTGGTCAGATTGATTTATTTTTCTTTTAATTGTTATGTCACCACATGAAGAACGGTCGTTTAACTTGGGGTGCTGATTAAGGACTTTGAATTTGAAATGATCGCTTGTTTGTGCTGCTTTGTGCTACGGCAGAACTGAGTCAGAGTTACTTTATTCACACGGAGAATACTCAATAAAGTTAAACGAATCTCGATAATCTTGGTTTTAAAAAAACTCCTACATTGTCGTCAAAATAACAATAGAAAGAAATATTTTTTGTTGGTGACAATAAATCTTACATCCAAATTAACAAATTAAGTATGTACATATTTATGTATTTTATTAACATCAGGCAAATGACCAGCTCGTCTCGTTATCTAATGTATGAAAAAAGAATGGAAGGGAGAGTGGGTTCACCACCGGTTAACAGACAATTTTTAACCGACTTCAGTAAAATACGACTTAAAAACTTGCAATGTTTAATTGTCATTACAAGTAGGTACTCTGATCCCAGATGATATTCAGGGTACTGATGCTGGAGCCAGAAGGTGGCCACAATATTACAGTACCAATTATAAAAGCTTCTCTGGAAAAATATATTTTTCACAAAAAACTTATTTTAACTTTTAACACGGTTTCTACTAAAACGTTTATTTTCCACAGACTTCTACAGCACGTATCCTAATTTATTATATTAATCGCCCATCAGCTTGTTCATGTTATCTTCAACACGCCGTGTTTAAAGAAGTTTAATCCAAAATCCAAAAATGTTTACGTAAAGTATTGGTTTAATCTGGCAACACATCAACGCCAAATTATGCGCATATTTATCCGCTTTTTCATGAAACGCTGTTTCAGGCCGTTGAACTTTACAAAAAGGGTAACACTGAATTATGCCTGCACCACATCAGTCAAAAACAATAAGAAAAATGTACAAGCTTTTAGCAATTACACGCTTATTTCGTTTCAGAAATTTAGGCATCACCTTTATTATCTGTATATTAACATATTTTAATTTATTAACATTGTACATGTATCGGCTATTTTTTTTATTTTTTTATTTTTTGACTTTGCAAGTTCAACTATCAAATTCCACTTTTAATTGACATTATTGTAATCTGTAACTGTATATACTAACCACTATTTCCTAATGTGATAAATGTAATTGGTTTTTATCGTTTTTATCACAATAAACAATTTAATTTAATTTATACAAACAAGCAAATTAAGGAAAATGCGTATGCAAACGCTGAAGTTGGTTTAAATTTTTATGTGACATAAAAAGCTCATTAATTATGATGATGTCGTGTTTATTTTTTTACTCTTAAAAGGTTAGTCTTAGGGGCAGCTTAGATGCTCATACAAACGTACGTTTGCTTGTCAGAATAACAACGCTTTTGCGTCAAGCGCGGATTTCGTGATACTCCAAATGCGCGCTTGACGCAAAAGCGTTGTTATTCTGACAATCAAACGTACGTTTGCTTGAGCGTCTAAGCTGCCCCATAGATAGGTATTCAGTATGCTTCTCCCACACTTGTGACAAAGCTGCGACTACTTGTCGCGCTAAGATCAACGTCTAAAAAATCGCAACAAATGCGCCGTTTAAGAACTCCCACATCTGCATAAGCTGCGAAGCTTCGACTCAATAAGTTCGATAGTTCATAAATCATAACGCATGATGCGATGCGACATTGACGGGACAAGCATCGTGAAGCTTCTTTGGAAAGCTTCGTGGTGGCAAACGCAGGTGTGGGACAGGCATTACAAAAATAAACTAGCTCGGTAGATATTGTATATGTACTCAATCTTCACGTTTCACCCACATCAAACGCTGGCATTTCGTATAACTCGACTTGCTAAACTCAATTTTCTAGTTACAGTACATAATATTATCACCTGATATCGAGTGAGTAAGTGGATTGCTTTCCATTTCGTTTCGTCTCCAGCGACCTATAAAATACAAAATACTTACTCCCTAACTGGGATTTAACCTTTTATAGGTTCCGTATAAAAGTAAAGCAATTTAAATTTATTTTACCTAAGCAGGTTAAACATATTTTTATCCTAACACAAAAGTAGCTTGTTGGAAGAATGAGATTCCTTTTGCTTGAAACGTATTGTTACGTTATTTCGAGGAAACATATTTTAACGACTTCAAAAAAAGGTGGTTATTAATTCTACACGTATGTATGTAATAATATTGGAACTGCAATATATTCTATGATAATCTATTAGGGCTTCTGAACAACTAAAAAAATATATAGGTGTATGTATGTATTTCTATTTGATATCTTTTGTTATTATTTTTTCAATTTTACTTTTTTCTGTGCCTAGTGCCTACTGTCTAGATCCAATCTAATAAAGATACTCGTTCAACAAATACAAAAGTATGTAGAATGTAGAGCAAGAAGCACTCCTGGCAGTTTGAATTCATCCCTCGAGACAGGAAGCAATCTCTCTGTCGGTGTCGGCGTCATTCGATTTGCCCATTGTATTTTTCTACAACAGCGGCGCAAGTGCAGAAGTCGGTTCGATAAATTTGTCGAATAGAAAAAGCTGATAAATTTATCGAATGTTGCTAGTACCGAAGTCTGATCGTAAAGTATTGTAGTAGCTCTATATTCTCTTTGGATTCGACCTAGCTATTCGATAACTTTTTCGATTGTATCGACAATCGATAAATTATATAAACAATCAATAAAACACACTTTGTCGATTTCAACTGTCAATTTTATCGATCGAAAAGATCCGTACTTGCAGGTAGCTTATCGTATATTTTCATAATAAAGCCATTACAATTTTCTAACAAATGGTAGAGATACCTGTGTAGGTATCTGCAACGTTTTAGTAAGGCTTAATAATGCAGTAAAACAGTTTTCAGTCATCAATTTTTTGATCAGATCTTGACACAATTTAAATGAACCACCTCGGAATACAGAATGTATTCTGATGGTATCACGCTCTAAGACTTATTGCAAAACGATTGTTATTGCTTATTGCAAAATATTTGCCATAAAGGTAAAACGATTTGACACGATCACTAGACGATGAAAAAAGCAAAAAACGAAAATACTTTTTATAATTTTTTAAAGTTCTGTAATTGGGCACCAAACTAAGCTTTTTTTTAAACCTATAACAATACACCAGCCATCGAGAACAACCTACATTCAAGAAGGTTGTAACATTACAATATGCCTAAAATGTCTGTCACTCATGACATGAATGTTATTAAAATCTGCTAGAGCTGGGAGCGAAAGATACGCCGGGAGCAGCTGTCGGGCTTTACGTCCCATTTAACAATTACACAGGCTCCGTACCACTATTTATATACCATTTATATGCTTCAACAAAAATCCTATCCAAGTAAATTAAAATTATGTGAAGCAAAATGAAAGAAAATATAAATCAGTGTTTACAAAAAAAGGCCTTATTAAGTAGATGGAATTTTGGGAGTTAGGTTAGGTCGAGATCATAAATGATAAACAAATCTGGGTGTGTAAGAATTATTTATTAATAATACTAGCTTATGCTCGCGGTTTTACACCGTGCATTTTTCGTGATAAAAGTAGCCAATGTTATGTACTCTCCGGTCTATTAACTATATCTAAGTATGCAAAAAAGGTCGATCCGCCGCCCCGTAACTGCGTGAAAGAAGGACAAACCTACAAACTTACACATTTTTCAGCACGGATGACATGATTGTGTTAAAATTTTGGAAGAACTTAGTTCACAATAAAGACATTTATTACAGAATAGTGACTATGAACCTTTGGGCCTAAACAAATGACATTCGCTTCAAAGCGATTCTAATTCTACAGTCATTAAACTACCTAAACTCGTTCTTAGTCAATCTCAAATCAATTCTCTACATTTTTCACTTTCCTACTGTCGGTCGATAATGTCGAAGCAAATGCGGTTTCCCTCTGAGCTTAATAATGGCTTAGTAGAAGATAGCGATCAGACCTAGTTTTTTTTTGTGTTGAAGGACAAAAGATATTCCAGACGTTTTCAATTACTTCAACGGGGGCTTAAAAGGCCACTTTGCCATAATCAAACTATTATCCATTTCATAAACCGTAATTCGGCTATATTTGACGCTTAATAAATTCCTAATTTGTGGACATAGAAAACTGTCAAATAGATGAATTATTGAAATGATTCGGAACGGAATCACAATATGAATTCCCTCTAGGTGACCACTTGACGATATGAAACGGATCATAATATGATCATATTATATAATTCGAGCAAAGTGGCCTTGTTAGCCCCGCAAGTGAACTCTATGAAGTTACCTACGCTGCTCTATTTGAACTATTTCTGGTTGTTTTCATCTGTACAGTGCATGCGTCAATTGCTCGAGCATTATACGATGTTATCTGCGTAATACCTATAGATTGCGTGGGATTTTGGTACAAAGGTCGCCTTGTAGCCGCAACAAGACAAGTCAACAATCAAGATTGATATTTGCTGCTGCTTAATTAGATATACATACATTGTTAACACTAAGATCTGCGAGCTACTTAGCTAGACTAAAATGCCAACGGGCTTCATAGGGGCAGCGTAGACGCTTATGCAAACGTACGTTTGCTTGTCAGAATAACAACGCTTTTGTGTCAAGCGCGGATTTTGTGATACTCGAAATGCGCGCTTGACGCAAAAGCGTTGTTCACGAAATCCACGCTTGACGCAAAAGCGTTGTTATTCTGACAAGCAAACGTATATACGTTTGCAAAAGCGTCTATACACTGCCCCTTATTAAACTTTTCGAACGGTTATAATATCTAAGTAAAATAACAGGTTCCTAGACACATTTAACTTTCATGAGCGTTCTCCCTGAAAATATAGAGTTTGGAATATGGAATTAGATGGAGTTTCGGGCCATTGAAAAATAAATTGGTTCAAAGCTTTTCTGAAGCTCCGTAGGTGTCATTTTAATAATTTATCTTACCGCGTAACCTGACATGATTTATTACCTTACAGAATATTCGTTCTACCTTCTCACTTCTACCTCTTACGCCTAATGTCTAAAATGATAAAAATGTTTTGAAGGTTATAAAACGTTACAAAGGAGTGTAATGTGGATGGTATATAGTAGTATACACCTACGTGAGTTTAGTTTTAAATGTCTGAACAGATTTGCATGAATGGAGTAGGTATCGTTAGAATCCTTACAGCATCCAGAGTGACGTGGAGTAGGTATAGGGCAGTCGTGATTTTTATTTATGTAACTTTGTTATACCGTCTTATTTTTTAAATTACTTTTTTTCCGCGGCTTTGCGGGCATGGTATCAAGATACACAGCCTATGTATATAGCATTCAGGGATAATATAGCTTATTATTATAGCGAAAGAGTTTTTACAGAACCGGGCGAAAGTTTCCCTCAGAGATTGTAAATATACAACAAACTTTACCCCTTTATAATATTATAGTATTGATAATAATTTATTTGTACATTCGTCATACATTATTAAAATTACGTTCAAAAGTAGTAGGTACTTAGTGTGAGGAGTCATCAAATGTTAACAATATATGTACCTACAGCGCAGCGGTATTTCCCAGAGACATTTAAAAGTTGAGGGGTCAATTATGAGGCAAAGACGATGTAATTAATTTAAATGGTTTATACTGTATGGGGCAGTGTAGACGCTTGCAAACGTACGTTTGCTTGTCAGAATAACTACGCTTTTGCGTCATGCGCGGATTTCGTGATACTCGAAATGCGCGCTTGACGCAAAAGCGTTGCGCGATCAACCGGTGACCAATAGATATCCGATCGCTAACTAATGACATTGATTCGAATTCGAATTTCCATCTATGTTATAGGTTGGTAGTCTGTTTACATTATTGGACAACTAAGAAAATCTCGAAAATAAATAAAATTGAAGTGTCTGTTTGTAATATCAAAACAACACCTTTTTACCAAATGCATATGGAAGTATAAACGGTACCTATAACAAAACAACCATTTTTAAAATTTCTGTCGGTCTGTTTGTTCCGTGTAATCTCCGAAAGGGCTGGGCCAATTTTGACGGGACTTTCACTGGCATATAGCTGATGTTACAAGGAGTTTCTTAAGCTATTTTTATTTAAGAAAAGGGTTAAGAAAAAAATTAGGGCTCCGCGTAAAAAAATAAAAACCATGAAATCCAATACCTCCGCGCGGTTGAAACCGCGGGCAGCAGCTAGCAGCTAACTTGACCATTTTATGGCTTGACTGACTTTTACTAAAAAAAACATATATGAGAGTTATTGTAAAATGTAAATACCAAGCATCATTGACAAAACAAAATTGTAAGGAAGTATTGAAATAATTGTTGGCTGTGCTCCATTTCCGACGGTGAAAATAAATCCGTTCAGGTTTGGCCGCAAGCCCAACTATCGTAGGTCAGTCGTCGACATGTTTATGAACGAAAATAAAGACGTACCGGGTATTTATATAAACGGTTTCGCGCCAATATAGATACACAGGTCCTGGCTCATGATTAATCACTACGTTTAGATAGTATTTAATTTGTTATAAATAATTATATAGTAGACATCATTTTACTCGAAACTAGCAGAAAAATCAAACCGTAATTTATATAAGTTTGAAAGTCCAGTCAAAGTCACGTCTAAGTCTAGTCACGGTCGAGTCAAAGTCACGCTCCAGTAAATCGGTGGATGCTTCACTGAACTTAGCTTCTATGCAGTTTTGGGGAGAAAACGAAAATTCACGTTTTCAGTCTTCGTATTATTTCCTTTACACTCGTGCACGTCCACGAATAGTACCTAGTGAAAACGTAAGCAAATGCGATTTGATATAATAACGTAAGCTGCAAACCAAGCCTTTATAATGTACTAGCTGCTGCCCGCGGTTTCACCCGCGCGGAGATATTGGATTTCATGGTTTTTATTTTTCTGCGCGGAATCCTAATTCTTTTTCTAAAATAAAAGTAGCCTGTTACTCCTTATAACATCAGCTATCTGCCAGTGAAAGACCTGTCAAAATCGGACCAGCCGTTTCGGAGATTACCCGGAATAAACAGACAGACAGACAGACAAAATTTAAAAAATGGTTGTGTTGTTATAAGAACCGTATAAGCTGTCATATGCATTTGGTAAAAAGCTGTTATTGTGATATTACAAAGAGACACTTCAATTTTATTTATTTGTATAGATTATTTTGTATTCTCTTTGGTACCTATCAGATCGAAATTAATGTTGGTATTGGAAGATCCGCATCCTGCACTGCTGTATAAAAATCAAGTTTTTAGTTGTAAGAATGTTGAACTCAATAAAATACATGCACAGGTTGGAGTACTTATAAAGTCATAATTCACAAAGAATATATTATATTTTAGTTTGTTTCAACGTTTTTTTAGTGCGCACAATTTTGAATTACATTGTCGGGACGTGTTTGTGAACTTTGTTCCAAAACTGTAAACAGTTTTAATTCTAAAACAAGCACATTTACGTCCCAAATAAATCTGGAGCGTTTTCAAATGGCTTACTATGTCAACATTACACGGTTAACATTGTATTTTGGAATGGAATAAAAAAAATACAAATAAATTCGAATGTACGGTCGGTCTCAGTGACAGTCGTAAAGCCATGTCAGGCACATTCAGGCGGCTTAGAAATTCTGAAAAGAATGCCGACGAGTTTCGTGCCTTTCTTCTTGATCGGTCTATACCTACTTAGAACAGGCACAGTGATTTATTTTAACTTTCATAAGTGGTCTCCTGGAGCCATCGAGATACTAACCCCGAGAGATGAAATACTGTACTATCCGAGCTCACAACAATGCATTGATTTTGCTATATATTACATATCAGCGCTCAGCGTACCAGCGCATGGGGAATTGGCGCTAGACGGTGGCTTAGCCAATCAAAGCGCATTATACCTAGGCAAACATGGTGGAATTTATTTCGTGCAAACCAAACGTCACTGCATCTCTAGGGGTTAGTTCCTCGATGCCTGGGGCCCATGTGAATAAAGAGTTTTGTAGTGTGAGTGTAGATTATCCAACTGTTTTTGTAGCTAGCTAGGTTAGATGTAGTGTTTATTTATGTATTAGCTAGTTAAAAAAGGCATTTAACCCCTAAAAAAGATCTTACGTAGTATTTTTATTTTCTTTGGTACCTATCATATCGAAATTAATGTTGGTATTGGAAGGTCCACAGCCTGCAATGCTGTACAAAAATCAAGTTTTTAGTTTATGCGGAAAAGTGATTACATTACAATGCTTATATAAAAAAGAGTTCGTACCTACATTAAATTAGTCTTGACGTACTAATGACTAACCGGACACAAGTCATTGAAACGATAGCGTTCTAACCACAGTAGGTAGACCTACGTTTTAGTAAACACATTAGTCTATTCATAAATGTTAGTAAATAATTGTACCATTAATGAGTAATTCCGTTCAGAGTTTTGCGAGTCATTTATGTTTTGGACATACAATTAATATTACTTTATATGTAGGTACCTAATTATTGTTTTATCTAATAATAAAATTGAAATAATAGTGGTCGCCATTTGTCTTGACTGAGCTACAGTAGTTAATGAGTAATTCCGTTCAGTTTTGCGAGTCATTCATGTTGTGGATATACAATAAATATGACTTTATGTACCTAATTATTGTTTTTCTAGTAAAAAAGTAAATAATAGTGGCTGCCAGTTGTCTTGACTGCTACGGAACATTGTACATAGGTATATGGATATGTACAATGTTCCTGAAATATCAGTAATCCCATTTCAATGTGAATCTTTTAAAATTCTTATTTTGAAGTTCAGCCCATTCTAAAGCAATGTTGGCTGAGATTTTGTTTGAGTTTTTGTTAGTGGGACGGCTAACTCTTCTGCGAGTGTCCGTCTGGGTTGTTACCACCGCTTTGCTCGTGAAGTCTGCCGCCAAGCAGTAATGTGCAAGCATTACTGTGTTCCGGTTTGATGAGCAGAGTAGCCAGTAAAATTACTGGGCTTATGAGACTTAATACCTAATGTCTCAGGGTAAAGAGCGCACTGCAGTGCCGCCAGGCCTTTGTGTTTCAAAGTTCTGGGTGGCACTGCAATTGTTATGGGCCGGCGTTATGCTTACCATCAGGCAAACGACCAGCTAGCCTCGTTACCAAATAACATAAAAACAAAATAGGAATTGATTAATAGTCAAATATAGCAGAACCTTATGAAGTTACTCATCTATTTATGAAATGGATCATAATATAATCATATTATGATTGGGGCAAAGTGGCCTTTTTAACCCCGCAGGTGAAATAGTCTAACTATCCTATTTATAATAAAAAGTTCTATAAATAGGTAGTGCGCTAGCATCCAACCCACATTCTGCACGTGACAGTGTAGGCGGTGAAGCATTCGGAAACTCCGACCTGAATTATTAAATTCTTCGAAGCGTGTTCAGATCCGAATGAATGCATTACGGGGATACTCGTGAGAAATTCTTAGGAACATAATCAATACTATCTGTTGCCCGCGGTTTCACCCGCGTGGAGATATTGGATTTCATAGGTTTTATTTTCTTGCGCGGAACTCTAATTATTTTTCAATTATTAAAATAGCATAAGATTTTTTCTTGTAACATCAGCTATCTGCCAGTGAAAGTCCCGTCAAAATCGGTCCAGCCGTGATTACCATCAGACGAATGACCAGCTCATCTCGTTAAATTGTAGTGAAAAATTTTTTAAACAAGAACTACAAGATGGTGCAAAGAAATAAACAAACCTATCCTACCTATCCTGTCTACTCTATGTATTAGAAAGTTTAAAAAGTACTATACATAACATGAAAGCAATGTAAAACGTTAAATTATGTTAACCTACATTCGAAGCGGGTCCAAAATAACCCCTGTATCGGCGAACCGAAATAGGTACCTACCAACAAACGACCGTTCGAATTTCGTTACGTTGCACGCCTGAAATTATTGTGGATGTTGCAATTTCATATCGCTTGCATCCATACCAACCACTCATAAATCCATACATACGCATACCTAATTATATTAGGTTGTTTTTACATGTAGTACATAGGCCATACTTGTTGAAATGAACACCTAACACACCATCATAATACCACACATGTCCTAGCAAATTGAGTCTTGTGACATGTTTTCAAAATATTTCATTCCCACGTGAGACGAAACATGTTGTTTCATAGTTCATTGAAATCCCTAAGCATAAAGACTACAGTCCCTAAGGCGAAATCCTTTTACACAACTCTCAAGAGACAACTGACAAACGTCTAGTCCAATTGAGTTATTGACTTTGTATAAAGGAGTTTAAAATTCTTATCAGCAAGATTATCTGGAGCATAAACTTACTGAAGACTTGAAGAGTGAGTAGGCATTCCGTCCTTTAGTGCATAATTTAGATCATACTTCGCTCTCGATGGCCACTAATAGTGATGTGAAAGAAATAGGACACCAAGGCCTGAATACACAAATCATAGACAATAGTCTCAGTCAACACGTTGATCCTAATAGCAAACCTATTATTTTTCCAGACACGAGACAGCAACACAACCACCCCAGAACCCATTGCCTAATAGACAACGTCAACGGGAACTTTCAGCCGTGGGAGGATCCATTCAGCCGGCAACGGGTGTTTATCCGCAGTTGACAGACGACTTGATTGAAGAGCAAAACAAAACTTTGTTACTATATTTATACCAGTATCACAACTCTCGACAAATGAGAACTGATGTCTCGTAGTGACGAGCGCGGTGCAGTAGTTAAGTACCGCGCTGAATTTTGTCGTTCAAAACTATATCATTGCATTTGTTTTATATGGACGCAGAGAAACGACCTACAAACATCCTATAAGCTGTATTTCTATCTCTATGTATATTGTATAGGGTGATCCAATTCGAGTTTCCTATGTTTGCAACATTGTAAATGAGACAGCAGGTGTCAATATTGGCGCATATTTCAAACGCCAAATGTTAGTTTGAAACTACACATTTATTATACGCATCACTTAATTACCACTCAATTGGTTAAAAGGTTAAGTTGTTCTACAGAAACTATAACTAATTAAGAACATTAGTATAGACTGAGCAAACAATTCGCAACGAAGTGCAAAAAGAGAGAACTGGAAGCATTGAAGATAAAATAGGCCGTGTGCATCATAGTAGTGTGCGTTCAGCCGGGAATGTCGCTGACTGGATAATGTGGTTGACAACCTGGAATTATTGATTCGTCGTCGTTCGCAGAGTTTGAGCCTTTCTTATCTCCCTTTGGCGCATTTTGCATAAAGACTTGCACTTGCATCCGTATAAAATTCAGTTAATCCAAGAATTGAAACCCAGAGTCGTGTGGTTTCAGCATGACGGCGCAACATGCCACACATCAAATGTAACGTTAGATGTTTTGCAGGAAAAGTTCAGAAGTCGCATTTATTTCACGTCACAAAAAAATCGAAAATTACCGGGAACGTATTAACTGTTGAAGAATGTCCAGAGGTGACCATTTTATTGACATGATTTTTCATACATTGAATATATAAATAACCAATTCATAAAAAAATACTAAGATAATGTTACATTTGGTGCTTGTTTTTTTCAAGTGAAAGTTAGGGAATTCGAACTGGTTCACCCTTAGTCACCAAAAAGTCTAAATTTAAACTGGATTCCTGACAAATGTTTTTGTCGAATACATGCCTATAGGCCAAACCCATGAACAATGTGAAATTATTCGAAAATTTGTTACTTTGTTATACTGTTGTATGTACAAACTATTTAAGTGGGCAGATAGACGTTCTGTTTGTCCTACTACAGTATTACCGGTCACAAAAGTTTGTAGTACAGAGGCAGCAAGTTTTGCTAACTTTCTTCGGCTAACCTGACGTTGACGTCAGCTGAGGTTCGTTTTTGTTGTGTAGGTAGGTAATATTGTGACTGACTAGCTAAACGTAAATTGTATTACTGTGCCTCAATTAGTATATCTACCAATTATTGTCTTGCATGTTTGAAACTGTGATTACTGATTTCACTAGCGCTTTTGCCAAATGCTTTGCGCTGCTTTTTACACAACTGCCCAAAAAGTGTAGTTTTCAGAGTTTATGTACAATTGTACATATATGTATGTATGTATATAAGTTTATTTATTCCATCATAACTTATTAATTCCTGAACAGATTTGGATGTATGGGGTATCGTTAGAATCCTTACATCATCACAAGTGACACTAGATAGGGCAGTTGTATTTTTTTTATTCACAGAATTTTTGCAGGATTTTTGAGTATACTATTAGCCGCTGCCCCGCAGTTTCGCCCGCGCGGAGATTTCATCGTTTTCATTTTTTTGGGTGGAACCCGAATTCTTTTTCCAAAATAAAAGTAGCCTATGTTACTCCTTGTAACATCAGCTATCTGTCAGTGAAAGTCCGGTCAAAATCGGCCTAGCCGTTTCGGAGTATCCCTGAACAAACAGACATACAGACAGACAAAAATTAAAAAAATGGCTGTTTTGGTGTAGGTCATAGTTTCATATGCATTTAGTAAAAAGCTGTTATTTTGATATTACAAAGAGACACTTCAATTTTATTTAGTTTTATAGAAGATTAAGCGTAATATTGGCGTTAGCGAAGCATTAAAATATTTATGAAACAAAAATGTCTTGGATAACAAAACGAACTAATAAAATAGTATATTATATTTCGTAGAAAAAAAACTTTAAATATTGTTTCCATTCTCACAATATGAATGTATTGATTGGTCATTCAGTCCAAAGCTATTTTAGTGCCCATCTAACACAAAACAGGAAAACGAAGCCTAGTCCCCAACGAATGAATGGCACCTCATTAATCCAATAGAAGCCGAGCGTTTGCTTCCTAGTAACTATTTGTGCTTCTAATTACTGCTGATGATGTCAGTGCTGCACTGAGCAATTAGATCAATTGCCGCCGGGTACCTATGTCGAGGGTAGCAGGAAACTACTTAATTACATAATTTCAAACTAAGCATTTACTCGTTTTTGAGATAAATCTGTAAAGTTAAATCGAACGATCAACTTCACCACGGGGCTTGTCTGTGTCGTGATTGTTTGGTCCATACATCCAGAAAACATATTATTTGTATTATTGAAAGGTTAACGTTTAATTACTATCTCACCACAGTTATATTTTCGAAGACAAACACGCCCCATCTGAAATAGGCTCTCAAGTGCAAATGCCGAAAAACACCTACAGGTGACAGACCATCTCAAGTCTGGCAGAACTTTGACAAACTACGCCCTCGAGATACTAACCCCTTTGGTTAGTATCTTTGGTTATTACCTCGATGAATTACGCACAGATACGTGCATAAGATAACCTGTTTCTATTATAGTGATCCAGGACGCGCGACGCGACGTTCCTTCTTGTGTTAATAAATTATCTAAATGGCAGACTTACAACTTTAGGATGATCATTATGGGTTGTTGATGGATCATATTGGGTTGTCTGGAAGAGATCGCTATGAGCGATAAGATCGCCCATTGTGACACTTAGTTTCTTAAGATTTTAGTCTTAAATATTCCTGTACTGTGGTGTTTCAATATAGAGTTTATCTATCTATCTATCTATTACGTATTGTAACTTGTAAGTAGTCAAATTGTGAGACACAAGTCTTTATTCGTGTGCGTACTATCGAAATTAAAGGTTCCCATTTCACGTGGGATTCTCCAGTCCCCGCCTATAGTTACTTTGCAATTACTTCGAACAAAGTGCAATTGGACTAATTGATTAATTGAACGCGATTTTATCGCGATTTGAACGGAGTTTATTTACTGCGACAGGTGAAGGGGACTCAGTGAGATATCTGCTCGTGACGCTACTTGACACCGGGGGGTTATTATTGGATACTGTTTTTTTACTGTTTGTTTACTGTTTACGTTATGACGCAATGAGGGCTGTGTACAGACTTCGACCGGCGGCGATCTGTACATCGATGGTTTGATAAGCTTAGAGCTTGCCGTGAAGGGAAACATCTTGAAGCTCATCGTCATCGTGATCAGCTTTAACCTCGTCTGGCCTGATCTTGATGGCGACGTGATTGAGAGTGGAAAGCATACTAAGCAAGGAATAACTGGCACTCAAGTGTCTCAAAGCAAAAATAAATTAAGGCAATAAAAAATACTTAAAAAGCTTTTAGTCTGGACACAGACAAGGATTCTATTCAGTGGTAAAATATCCATTAAACTCTGTCACAACAGAATTAAGAATGTCAAAATACTGAAATATATTTTTACTGTGTGAGAATAACAAGAATACTATTTTTTTTCGTTATAATGTATTATTGTAAGGCACTTACCACCACTACAAGTTGTCAATTGCTCGTCTTGACCCGCAAAGAGTCGGACAGTATAGTTAGTAATCGCTATAATGTTTATAAAAGCAACATTTTTTACGCTAAAATAGTCAAGGCAAACCAACAGGATGATTTAAATTCACTCGGAATGATATCCGTGTCGGAAGCGACTTTCTTGATCGTAATATATCTCGGAAACGCATCGTGTCAGAGAAGTTTCCCGTTTAGATTCGACATCTCAGCTGCATAAACACGGATATATAATCCCGACAATATTTCTCTATCGGGATGCGTTTCCGAGAAATAAGCATTAAGCTATCAAGAAAGTCGCTTCCGTCACGTCCGAGTGAATTAAAATAACGGTGCTGGTCTTAGTTTCTAAAAAAAACTACAAAAATAGTAGTCTAACTATTCCTAGACCATTACAGCATCGTTCCATTTCCAAAGCTTTATGTAAGAAGCCTTAAAAGTGCTAGAGGTTACTCAGAAGACACGTACCCTGCGTAGGAGTTGAAACTCTGCCATTCTCATTAGAAAGCGTGGGTTGTTGGGTCATTGTCCATCTTAATTGCTTTAGGTATTGTTACCCACCTCCTGTTAGCTTATTTAGGTGATTCAGATAATAGGTCTGGAATTGCAATTTACCAATCAAAGGCTTATTTTGTACTTAGTAAGTTAAAAGTTCTTTTTTTCACAAGGTTAAGAAATTTATTTTGACAATTATAGAAAAGATATTTGACGTAATCAGGTGTTACTTTGCGGAAGTCCATTTTAAATAAGATTATATCATATGGGTAATTTATAGTTTTTTTTTATCGCGGAATTAAAACTATAAATTACCCATATTATATAATCTTATTTAATTATAGAAAATTAAAAATATGGTGCTCGGGCGCTACTAGGTCGCGTATATATCGTATTTTTGCGTGTGGACTCCATATTTTTAATAAATAGGTCGTAAGGTCATCGGCAATATCGATAAAATGGTCGTTTAAAACTAGGCAAGATAGTAATAAAGATAGAAAGGAATACATACACTTCTTAAAAAAAGTCAGGGAAAATTAGAACTTCCATTTCTCGAAACGCTGTAACCCCATCGGGTTTAGGTTTGTTTGAAGCTGGAAATACCATCGCTGAGCGCCTAAAAACATACTGTAATCAAAAATATGTGTACCTAAAATACAATTTATGTATAATAGTTTATGTGTTGTTATTTATGTTTCACTTTCTATTTAACCTTTGAATGTAGTTAGTACAGAATAAGTATAACAGTACAAATAGTAGCAGCTAATAGCTAGGTAATAAAGGTTTAGGATTAAAGGATAAAAAAATATTATGTTGTGTGTATGGACTATTATACAGACCGCCGTACAGACCGATATTTCTGCCTTCAGTGTAACATTAAAAATGGGATTTAACGAAATGGTAATTCTGACTGGATAATTATTCTAGGTACTATCTTGAGCACCGCATGGTAATGACTGAGATTAACATTTTCTCTTAAAAGATTAAAGATTAGAGAGTTAAAATAAGGATTTGTTTGGATTTACAACATTTCTCTATGTAGAGATACCTTTGCGGTATAATCCGTTAAAGGGGTAAGTAAGGTTCTCGAGTGGTGACTACGAATAGGAAGACGCAGCATAGACCAGCCTCCCACTATTGGACCGAAAGACAAGATCAATACAGCATGTCTAAGGGGAATGTTCAGCAGTGGACATCTACCGGCTGTTGATGATGATGATGATGAATCACCGTAAACATTATTCCACAGTAACGCGACCGTACAAATAATAGTAGGTAGGTATATTATCTACTTACGTCACACAAACAAAGAACTAAAGGCTGTCTTGTATATTTTTATCACATAATTTGAGAGTTTTTTGAACTGTTGAATGAAAGAAAACGTTTCAGAATATTTGCGTAATCTTGTCCAAGATATTTGTGAAACACGTGTAGGTATTGCATTGTTGGTTTACATGCTTAGATATAAATATAGCTTCTGAGAAAAGTTTACAAACACTCACTGGATGGGCGCCAATTTTCGCAACACTGTGTTGCCTACAAGCGGTGGATAAATAACCCCCAGTGTTACCAGAGCTAGGGCGATAACACGTTTAAATCTAGCTTAATTCTTTCTACTCATTCACAATATCAGCCTGTCACTTCTGGGCCACACCACACAGGCCTCCTCTCAGAGAGAGAGAATATGGACCATAACATAATACACAGCGTGGGCCCAGTGCGAATTTTTGGACGTCACATTGTCATGTCCTCAAATTTTGTGGTAATAAACATTGCCGGTTTCCTCACAATGATTTCCAGTATCGTTTAAGAGCAAGTATAACAGTAGGTGTCAATCAAGCGTGTGACCCACCCAATGTTGAATGGTCACCACCGTCATACGGCCAGAAGTACTATCAGCGCGTTGCCTAATACCTTTCTTCACCCTACCCTTACCTTACTATACGAGTACCTACCATTAAAGCCTGGCCAAATCGTAGCTTAGAAAGAAAATATCGAATGGAAACCACATCTTGCAAGTAGAAAAAATAGTCGTGTGAAATGAGCAGTACGGGACATCCACGTATCGATAAATTCGATGAGCTTTCTCGCTATGTGAGAGGTTCTATAAAAAAACTGGTAGGTAAAGTCAAAGAGAAGGAAAGAATGATTTGTTTTTACACTCGGTAGATTAGCGTTACCACTATCTCGCGGGGTCTTAGCGGCGAAGCTGTCGAAGGTAGTGAACATCTTAAACTTAGAACTGACTGTCAAGTACCTACAGCTGCCAGAAGCACCATTTAGGTGCTTGGTGACAGATTTCCAACTTTCCAACAGTTGAAAATTGAGAAGAAATGGCGAGAAGTAACCAGGCGATCACTAGAAAATAGTCTATCACTATTCACTATGCTATCATTATCATCATTATTAGCCGCTTACGCTTCCACTGCCGGGATACCGGCCTTCTCTCAGAGAGAGAGGCCATAATCCACCACGCGGGCCCAGTGCGGCTTGCTCGATGTCACATACATCGAATTTTGTGGTTCTTGAACATGCGGGTTTCCTCACGATGTTTTCCTTTACCGTTTAAGAGTGTGTGTGAATAATCCACACATAAGTTTATAAGTCATTGGTGCGGGCTGAGTCGAGATTCGGACTATGGTGCGTTGGATAGAAAGTCGCACAAGTTTCCTCTCGGTCACTATGTGTATGATTGCATTATGAGGTTTTCCTCCTCCGAAAGCTCAAAACCTATTATTTGTAACTTTTTATAGAATTCATTATATAATTCGAACCTTCAATTATACAGAACGGTGACAGACGACACTACCGTTGAGACTGTACCGCTTCAGGGTAGATAATTATACCTAAGGTACAATTAAACATATCGTGTCTTGGCAAAAGTTCGCCACGGTAGGCGCTTACACTTATGAAAGCCTGAAAACTGTGTTTTATTTGGTCACAAACTCTCATTTCGTCTCATCGTTTCCCAAGAGTTGGAAACTTCTAAATTGCTGTTATTACTTTCGCTAAGTTATTATTGCTTTTCTGTAATATAACAGAGTTTCTGTTAGGTAGCACTTTGGTCTTTAAATAGGTTATTTCTTAAAGAAAATGCTTTTTAATTATGATTGAATTTTATATGAAATAAAACGTGTACCTTTAGGTACCAGGTGGCAGGACTAATTCTTCTGCAAATGTCCGTCTAGGTGCATAGTGCGACTAGTAACCAACGCTTTGCTCGTGTAGTCTTCCGCCAGTAGATTACAATAACAATATCTACTGTGTTTATGGTGTTAGTGGGCATAGCCGATGCCTTACAAGCGCTCTGCAGTCCAGCGCAGGCTTATGTGTTCAATGTTCTTGGTGCAACTGCAACTGTTATTGGTATGCGTTGTGCTTACTATCAGGCAAACAACATGATCGTCTCTTTACATAGTACTACAAGTCGATGTAGTAAAAGTTACATAAAAACACGACTGCCCTGGCCAGTATCACTCGGGATGATGTAAGTATTCGAACGATAACCCATGCTGCAACCTGTTCAGGCATTTAAAAGTTATGGTGTGATAAAGAAACTCACATACATACATACATGAACCCTGAAAACATTATACTCCTTTATTGTGCAGTCGTGTACGAAGAGGTATGTAACAGAAAGTCCAATTTTGACCAACTTATCACATTCTTAAATTTCTTTTATCTTTCCACTGTCGAATCAAAGGGTCGGATTAGGAAAGCTTTAATATGTAATTCATCAACACCATCATCCTCATAACAACATCTTACTCTATTCATAAAAATACTAATGATACCAATTATTTGTTCAGTATAGATATAATGAAGTAGTAAGTACCCTCAGCCCACGGCCCTGATAAACATAATACAATAAACAGTAGCCGTTACTTTTTATCGTCTGTCTAATTTCTCACGCTCTACGATGATAGATATTATGATTCATTTTAATGAATTTAGTTTATTACTTGTTTATTACATTCAATTATGTTATTTCATACCGATTCCACGCTAAAATATCTGACGCTTTGATGTTATAAAGCTTGTTGATAATATTATTCTCGTTGACCTTTCGTCATTGAAATAGGTCAGAGGAATAAAACGTGTTTGTGAATGTGTTATTCTCGTGCCCGAACGAGGTCTAATGGATCTTATTTCACTTTATAACAATTTGATTTTAAAATATTATATCTATAAACATTTATTTCGTCGAATATTATCTATTTGGCGCATCTGTTCTGTAAGACATGACAAAGACAAATAATTAAGATTCGAGACGCTATACTTAAAGTTTCAAACGGCAGAAGAGATGCAGAAAAATTGAACCTGATGCTACATATTAGCATATACATATAAGCATTACTGTGTTCCGGTTTGATGAGCAGAGTATCCAGCGAAATTACTGGGCTTATGAGACTTAATACCTAATGTCTCAGGGTAACGAGCGCACTGCAGTGCCGCGCAGGCCTTTGTGTTTCAAAGTTCTGGGTGGCACTGCAATTGTTATGGGCCGGCGTTATGCTTACCATCAGGCAAACGACCAGCTCGTCTCGTTACCAAATAACATAAAAAAAAAAGTAGCGGTAGTAGTAAAGAGTTAGAGGAATAGAGGCGCAGGCACCGCTCGGCGGCTTTTTGTTTACTATAACAACCGGTTTGGTATCACGAATACCTGTTCTGAATGGCTAGGAGGCGAATACGCCCAAATATTTTTTGTCTAAAGCTTATGCTTGAATTCTTACAACTCGGCATATACAACATTTGTGATAAGAATAGCTCATTAAAGTTTGAAGAATTGCTGGCATTTAAACAGCTGAATATTCGTCTTTATCTGCCTATTTTGTGACTACTTTTTAGTACACAGAATTCGGATAGGACCCAAGAGAAACTGGAATACTTAGCTGGGTTTAACCCAATCTTTTGTTACCAAAAAAAAACGCAACAATTCTAAGAAACTCCTAGACATTTACGTTGGTATAAATATTTATGAAGACTAAACAGACAAGTTTCTAATAGATTCTATAATACCGAGCGATATATCAATTGTGTCTTCAATTGGCAATATAACAGCATTTTGACAACTCGCCGAGACAATAAGGTCGCCTTGACCGATCTTTATAACGTGAATGATACCTAGTACTGTTTACTTTATTACCTATTTTGTCTATATCTGCAGCATCATAACATTAATTAGTAAGACATTCGTTACACGTAGGCTCCCAGCGATCGTATCAAACTTCGCCGGCAGATACCTGGAAACGATGATGTTCGGAATGTCTAATGTTCTTCGTTCCCTTTTCATTAACTAATTATGCTCGTTAGATAAGTAATCAAGATATGTAATAAAAGCGCTCCTTTGGCGCTAACTTTGACGATAAAATATAGCTACACTTCAAGTCTCAACTACTAACTCCGACACATTGCCGTACATTTGCATATGTAAACAAAATTAATTCATATTTACATGTACTGCGACTATAGTTCGTGTCGTCTACATGTTTACACTCGGATTTATCAAATAACAAATTATCGTATACCTAGCGAGCAAGATAGTGGAACTCACCGTGTCATCTGTAGGTTTGAAGTCATTGAATAGATGTTTGTTGATTGGTTGGTTGGTCTTCTGCCTCTCCGTTCCGTCTATGGCTTTGAACTCGTTGATTGTCTGGTTGATGGAGCGGACGTTCGCGGACATCGCGATGAAGGAGGCGGCGAGCTCGTCCACTTCATTCCGCAGCCGCGTCAGCTCCGCCTCGCGCACCATGCACAGCGCCAGCAGGCACACCACCAGCGTGGCCAGAGTCACGCCCAGCGTGACCAAGCACGCCTGGCGCCACCACGGACTGCATTTCTCCACTTTACCACCACTGTATTGTCTTTCAAAATCACTGCTCATCAAGTTCTTGGACATGTCCTTGGTGTCCGTCGGCGCGTACATCGCTAAGGGATCGGGTATCAGCGCGTGTTTCTCGGCCATCGGTACTGACACTGCACTCGCGAGAAGTGACAAACTGGGATCGATTAGTTATCTGTCCATTATCGTGTTCTCGGAAGGCGGTACGAGGGAGATAGATGGATGACAGGATTGGCAGGTGCGGGTGCGCACGGGGTCTCACGTGCTTGCGGGAAGACGCGTGATGCGGACTCACTATATTAAAACTACTCTGCGATGGCGCGGACTCACGGATAGGTGCGTTCAGTGCGCGCGCGACGCCCGTATTGCCGGCGACGCGCGCTCGGCGAGATTCGCCGGTGAAGCCGTGATGCGCCGCCCATGATGCGCGTGCGCACTGTTGATAAACGGGATTTGTGATGTGATCCTTCCGAACTGTACCGATATAGGTACGATACTCTGATACCGATGTCACAGAAAGAACTGCATTGACTTGGCTGACAATGAAATAAATAATATGACATTCAGATATATTTTTCTTTTTCCTTCAGGACTTAGTTCAAAAGTATTTTAAAGCTTTACTTTTAATTTAATTTATAAAACACTATAATAATAATAAATTATTTATTTCACAACAAAAAAAACTATAATTTCTAGTATCTTATATTATATTCCTTCTCATGAATATAGGTAATATATGTACACCTCAAAAATGTCCCTGCCTAATATGGGATGGGTAAGCTTGGGTTATTACTTTCCATTACAGTACTTTTCCTCGTTGGGGTCGAGATGGGTCCCAGAACCAGATGTCTGGCATTTATATAATTCAGCTCATCAACTAGCTAGCATAATATACCTTATAGTCAACGTATTAATTTATTTATTGTAAAGGTAAATATATTCGTAGTTATATATTAGGCATATACCCTACCTTCGAAACCATTCAATATATATAACTAAGCCGGAATACAACTCTATTTTGTAATAATAATTACAAATTATAATTCACTCTGTATAGAATTCTCTGAAATACAGATTCCTATATCTAAGTAATACCACAAAGCTTAACGTGAAATACTAAAATATACTCCATAAGGTAATACAAAATAGGTCAGTGTTTTTGAGTTTGAGTCATAAATTGTCGATTAGTAGGAAACAGTGCCATGAATCTTTATTCCACAAATAATACCTATACGTACCAACGCCAGTTACTATTTACTTAAGTGGTGCTTGTCCGTTTATTGAATAATTAAATGCAACAAGCGATATAGACCGGTACAGATGTGCCCGCATGACAGTTCTCAGTACCACATTGACTGGGACGTTATCTACAAGAATTATCTAGACCAGTATCATTCATTCATTCAATTTGGTACAGTTTGGTTGATTGATAAATAATGTGTTACAATATCTACTAATATTATTAATGCGAATGTGTATTTGTTGGTTTGTCTTTTTTAATGGAATAACGGACCGACGTTATTTTTTGCAAAAAGATAGTTTTTGAGCCGGTGAGTGATAAAGGCCTACTTTGATATATCCCGAAAAAATGCACGGTGCCTGTGAGGAACTCGACGTGGATGAAACCGCTGGTGAAACCGCTTGCAGCACCTAGGAAATGTTAAAAATATGCTATAGAAATATTTGGGGATTTTTTTTTGTCTAAAAATGCGTTTTTACATGTATCTGAAATGAATTATCTAGATGACCTAGCTTTTCTCTGTGTAAACACAAACGAACGGGCGAAAAACACTTTTTTCTTAAATCGGAAACTTTTATAAGAAAACGAAACTGAATTTCATTGATGATGGATTTCTGCTGTCACTAAAAAACCGGCCAAGTGCGCGAGTCGGACTCGCCCATGAGAGTTCCGTCCAAGCTTGTAGGCTTTGATAAATAATACACTTGTATTTAAGATAATATGTAAATAGTTCCTACGTCACGAGAATCGTTAGGTGTACAACTACATTGAACAAAATAATCAATTAAAAAAAACTTGCGAAGTAACCTCCTACGGTTTTTGGAATTTTTTCTTTACTTGTGCTATAAGATATTGCTTCTTGCCAAATGTATGTAGTTCAACGAGAAGTATAACCCTTTAGGTTGTGATTCCCGGTCTTGACAGACAGACACACGGACCCTAAAAAGAAGGAATTTCATCGCGAAACGAGGTATAACCTTGTATAGAAAGTAGTTATGGTTATATTTGTTTCAGATGTAAAATTCATACCTACGTCTCGTATATACCGGCCAATTTATTATTATCTTAATAAATATTATCACCGAACAATCTCCGTAGTTTGATCGTCCATCATAATAGGTACGTGTAATTGGCGAAATTGTGGTGACCGTTCCACAAAATCACAGAAACCATGAAAAAGGAATTGAAGTTCAGGCACATGCTGTCACTGTCAACAAGTTATATGTGCGAAGTTGGGGCGAGTCGCTAATCAGAATACAAATATGATCAAGAAATAAGTAGAATTGTTTTTAAAAAAGCAGGAAGCGAATTCGACAACAGTGCTTCTTTTTGAAGTCGGCTAAAAATAATTAGACAACTTTAAGTAAGTACTTAATTTACTATCATTCGAAACAGTTTTTATGTAACTTCTTACATTTTATTTTCTTTAATATTCCTGTAGGTAAAAGAATAGGTAGAATACCTAGTAAAGAAGATGTCAGAATAAAAGTATAAGACCGGGATAAAGTAGTACACTTTATCAAGGGGAAATACCAGCAAGTCTGATACTATTATAATGAGCTACAATATAACAATATTTATTTTTATGGACCTCCGTTTTTTCATAACAAACGAAAATGTTCCAAGAAATATAGCTCTTGCTATCCAGTTAATAAGTGTGGGTTTTCACTAGTAAATAAATAATAATATGAAGTTCCACGTCTTTCTGGTTTCTGCTACTGATATAGTAGACACCATAATATGTAGATTTATTTTATTTGAATAGGTAAGTAAACCTATAAAAAAATCTTACATATTTTTTTTATGTCTGATTTAGCGTTACCACCTTCGACCACAACGCGCGTCACTGCGATAACGGTCAAACGCAAAACCATAATTAGAATAAAAAACATACAACCCCTAGCTAGTTTGGGAACCACTATAAATATTCTTGACAACGACGCGATTTGTCTCTTGGTGTTAACACCAAAATAGAATGTGAATAATTTGATTTTGCCTCCGACTAATTTATTTGATTATTTCTGAGGGGTTTATTTACATAACATTAAGGTAATTAACTAAGTAGTTGGCGTTGAAATCATAAATAATTCATCTTTGCTAGTTGCTACGATAATTTTTTTTTTTTTTTTTTGAAGGACCGTGCTTTTGGTCTTGCGATCTCTACAGCGTCACCGGACTGAGCTACGATAATAATTCTATTGGATTATTATATAGTCAAAAGCCAAGAAGTGCGATGAATATCGTATATTGATTCCTTGCCATCATCCAAAATGTGACGAACAACAGGGAGAGAGTCAATACGGTTCCCGATCCGGAATGGGGACGAGAGAAACGCTTTCATCGTCGTCTTGTGCCCTATTGACGTTGAAAAGGCCTTCGGATGTATAAAAACTTAAAAAGACGAGGTTCTTATAGCGTTTGATGGACGTGGGCTTGGATGGAAAAGATCTGAATGTAATAGAAATTTTGTACTGGAGCCAAAAGGTGACTGATATAGTGGATAATTCAGATAGAGACTGTTTTGGAGTTCGACAGTGATGCTTTTCAACCTGTACTCGTAAGCTATAGCTTACGAGTACAGGTTGAAAAGCAGGTATTATAATACCGGAAGCGCTGGAGGTACTGAAGGTCGGCGTCAAGGTAAACAGTATAAAAGTTATGAATGATTTAAGATACGCTGATGACACCGTACTTATAGCCTGGTCTTGAGGGCAGGGTTGAGCATGAGCATGAATGTAACCAAAACCAAGTTTCTGGTAGTATCAGACGACAATGACTGGACCTGAGAATTAAAATAGCAGGTTTAGACCTAGAACTAGGATGTACAAATAGCTGGGAGCTTCGGTGAAGAATGAAACAATAACCAAAGAGAAACTTTAAAAGATGGAGAAAATTTTGTGCAGCCACAAATTGTGTATTAAGCTCAAGCTGAGGTTGCTCCATTATTACGTTTGATCGGTGGTTTTTTATGGTAGTGAGACAGAAACGTCTCAAGGTTTTCGATGCATGGTGCTTCCGTAGAATGATTCGATTTAACTGGACTCGGAAAGTGTCTAATGTTCTCTAATACGTCTGCAAGAACAGGGAACGATTGCAGATCATCAAGAAAAGGAAGGTTAGGTAACCTTGTCACGTCTTGAGACATGAAAGATACCAATTGCTTCAACTCGTCATGATGGTCAAAGTAGAAGATAAGGCTAAGAGATCTTGGTTGGTGGTCGTGCAACATCCGCGAGTGTATAACTTTTTCGCTTGGCACAAGATAAAGGCAAATTCGCTGAGCTGACAGCCAACCAATAGTGGGCCAGTATCTCCAGTAGTGGAATAGGCACTAGAAGAAGTTGAAGATTATATTACATTCTGACTCACACATTTCTATTAGACATCTATAAGTATCTATATTATTTTGAGTCATGCCATGTTTACCGAAAAGTGCAGTACAAAGTCCAATTATACTATTCTGCAATTGAACACCTCGGCAGCTCGGCACATTGAATCACCACGGGCATCGGGTGCACAAACTTGGGTATAATAGACTACCTATAGAAACTTCATGACCGTCATTATTTATTACTGTCCACAAACAAAACAAAAGATAGCTAGTGTCGTGTAAAAACGGTGTTAAGAATTTTTTTGTTGAAAATCTTCATAAAATTGTAGCTCCTATTCCAACCAGTAAATTTTAGTACCCTAAACTCACTCACTAGTTGAGTCCTTTACTTAGGTACGGAAAGAGTGCGATAGTAGAGCCGATTGCTATCATATTTTGCCTAATCTGAAACACAGAATAAACTGTAACATACAGTAATACAATCTGAAGTCTTGTGGCATCTATTGTGATCGAAGATTTAAACACGCAAAGCCTTTGGAGGGGCCTGGCTTTCAAACGCGGCGACAAGGGAGACACCGATTGGTGTTGGGGTTGGGCGATTTCTGTTTGAGCGAGGTTTTCACAGTCTACCAAATTACTTCACAAAAAATAGCTATTATGCTCTGCGAAGTAGACCGCGTCAAATGACGTCACAATAAAATTCGAAGATTTGGAATTTGGAAGAAATGAAGTCCTCATTTCTAGTTTCCGCAATAGTACAATTTTTGCGATCCATGATCTGATTTTGATTTTGATTTCCGATTGTTTTTGCACAACTGAACTTTGGGCAGAATCATATTGTATCTATCATAGGTAACGAAGGAAAACAATAAATTAATTTCACGTTCTATAGATACTCACACATATTTGTAAGTAATGGTGCAATACATTTTATCTCATTATTCAATTATGACGCAAGCGCATTCGCTGAACATCGCTCCATTTGGTTTCTGGCACGGAAATGCGCTCGAGATGCTCTTGCATATGCTTCCATAACTCAGTATCTTGCATAACTCAGTCTCTATAATCTATTAAACAGTATCTGTTGTGATTACAATGAAACGACTCGCGTGCAGGACAACAACTAACTTTATTTATAGTGAACTCCAACTACCCCCAAGTACAATAATTACCTTAATTAATAACTATCACAACATCTCCCCCACAAACAATTAAGTTTTATCTAAACTTAATTAAACATATATTAATAACAAAGTAATCTTAAACTACAAAATCTTAGAATAGGTTGCTTTAGAATTAGTTATGTAGAAATACATGATTATGTATACCTATCATATTCATCCTTCCCTTTTATAAACTAAAATACTAATAATTAAAATAAGGAAACACAAATTAATAAAAAAAAAGTGATTATTTTGGGCATAACTTAAATAAACAATAGGTAGTTTTAAATGTTCGAGTTACTTTACAAATGTATGTGACATTATTTTTTAGTTAGGCGTTCCTGAGCTATCTTTTTAGCTCTGCGCACTTGTGGTGTCGGTGGGGATGGGGGTTTTCTAGAAATGGTGATGAGTTCACTATCAGACCCATGAGGTACATTAGAACCATTTTCTTTAAAATCCGCACCCTCACATGCATCGCTAAACTCTTCCTCGCCTATTGCCAAGTCCTGATTTTGAAGGGCATTTTGTCCTGGTTCACATTTGATTAGGTGGCGCCGATTACGCCTATATCTCGAGCCTACTTTATTTTGTACAATATACGATCGAGGTGTATCTGCGTAACCAACTACAGTGGCCCTACCTCGGGTCTTTCCATCAATGTAAATCACATTATCACCTTTCGCTAAATTTGGTAACACCTTACAATGTTTGTCATAAAGCCATTTAGACTTAGTTTGTTTCTCAATCATAGTTCGATATTCTAATGGGTCTACTGGTCGAGGTTCTAAAAGTTTAGGGTGAACTGGCAGTTGACATCGCAGCCTTCGACCCATCAGTAGCTGAGCAGGAGAACTCAAACCATCCCTTGGAGTATTGCGATAATTAAGAAGCGCCAAATTAAAATCTCCGTTACATTTTAGCGCTTTAATCAGCAGTGATTTTACTGTCTGTACCGCGCGTTCGCTTTTGCCATTTGCTTGGGGATAATTAGGCGATGACGTCACGTGATCAAATCCCCACTCTTGCGCAAACAGCTTAAATTCGCGACTGCTGTACTGTGGTCCATTGTCACTTATCAACATTTTAGGTATTCCATGTCGCGAAAATACCTCTTTCATGTTCTCAATAATTATATTAGATGTTATATTATTCACTTTACAAACTTCTACATAGTTGGAATAATAATCAACGATAATCAAGAAATATTTCTTTTTATATTCGAAAATATCTGATCCCACTTTTTCCCACGGTAGATTCGGGATTTTTATAGGCAACAAAGGTTCTTTGGATGGGGCGTTTGAGAACTCCTGGCAGATTTTACATCTTTTTACATAATATTCAATATCTTGGGACATATGCGGCCAGAACATGACCTGCCTCGCTCGCCGCTTGCACCGATCTATACCAAGATGACCTTCATGTACAATGCTTAACATTTTGTCGCGTAGATTTTTAGGTATCACAACTGAATTGTCCCTGAATATTACACTATCAACTATAAACAACTCATCTTTTACAGACCAATATTCTTTAACATTATTTGAAACCTCGTGTTTATGATTAGGCCACCCAAAGTTCACGTATTCTGTTAGTGTAGCTAAATCCAAGTCTTTTTTAGTTTCTCTCTTTATCAAAGTCAGTTTATCATTTGAAATAGGCATGTTCTTTACAACCATTTGTACCTGATAAAGGACATTTTTACTTACTTCTTCACTATATAGGTCGGGCAAGGGCGCTCTTGACAACATATCAGGAATAAACATGTATTTGCCTGGTACATAATTAACTAATAAATCGTACCCCTGTATTCTCAGCATCATACGTTGCAAGCGTGCCGGGACGGACATCAACGGCTTTTTAAATATGCTCTGTAATGGCTTATGGTCGGAGTCTACGACGATACCACGCTGCCCAAATATATATTGGTGGAACCTCTCACATGCGAAAACAATGGCCAAGAGTTCCTTTTCAATTTGAGCGTACCTTTGCTGCGTGTCAGTGAGCGTGCGCGACGCATACTCGACGGGGCGGCCGTCCTGCAGCAGCACGGCGCCGAGCGCGGCGGCGGACGCATCCACGGCAAGCCGCACCGGCCGCGCCGGGTCGTACAGCGCCAGCACGCCGGCCCCCGTCACGCACTCACATAACTTTTTAAACGTGCCTTGCTCACCTTCTTCCCAGCGCCAGTCACTATCTTTTTTCAACAGACTCGTTAAGGGAAGGGCTATTTTTGAATAATTAGGAATAAATTTAGACAGATAGTTAACGGCTCCTAAAAACCTCTCTAAATCTTTTCTATCTCTTGGAGTGGGCATTTCTTTAATAGCTTTTATTTTATCATAATCCGGTCTCATACCGTTTGCATCAAAAACGTGCCCTAAATAAGTTACTTCTTCTACACAAATCTTACATTTATCTTTGTTAAATTTTAAGTTTACGTCTCTCGCTCGTTCTAACAACCGCCTAAGTCTCTGATCGTGAATCTCTTTTGTATCGCCCCAGACTATTACGTCATCAATGTAGTTTTCAACGCCCTCCAGGTCTTCCAGAAGTTGATGCACTTTGGCATGAAAAACTTCGGAAGCACAATTTATTCCAAATGGGAGTCGTAAAAATTGGTACCGCCCAAAAGGAGTTGTGAACGTACACAAGTCCGCGCTCTCATCATCCAGCTGTACGGCCCAGAACCCAGAATTGGCGTCCAGGAGCGAGAAGTACTTCGCCCCGTGCAGGCGCGCGGCCAGCTCCGCCACGGTGGGCAGTTGAAAGTGCGCGCGCTGCACCGCGCGGTTCAGCTCCCGCGGGTCCAAACACACTCGAATGCCATCATTCTTTTTTGCAGCTAATACTAACGGATGCACCCATGGAGTAGGGTGACTGACCTTTCTAATTACCCCCATTTGTTCCATATTTTTCAGTTCGATTGCAAGCCTATCGCGTAGTCCATGAGGGACTTTCCTAGAAGCGCATATAACGGGTGGAACCGATTTATCGATTACTATGTGGTATTTACCGGGCAAACAACCTAAGCCCTTAAACAAGTCCGCATAGTTACACATTTCTATTGATCTTAGGCGCTTAACTAGACCTAGGTCCTCGCATGATTTCCGTCCCAGCACACTACTGCAATGCATATTAGCTATAACAAATTTGAGTTCGTAAATATTACCTTTATAACACCACGGCAATATACAAACACCTTTAGTGGGTATAACATCATGAGTATAAGATAATAAAGGAATATTTTTGTTTATTATCATCTCCGCGCTAAATCCTAATTCCAGAAATCTACGGTAAGCTAAGACATTACAATCAGCTCCAGTATCCAATTTAAATTTTTCAGCTCCATTCTCACATGTTAATACTTGAAACCAGTCCTCAGTGCTATTTTTCTGAGAATTAATGGTCAATACATAAAACGTGTCGCCTTCATCCGATTCACTACACTCATTATTGCACTTACGTTCGACTTCATAAACACGACGAACGTTATTACGAGCTCCACTTTTATTATTAGAGTAAATTGACTTACACATTCGGGCGAAGTGTCCTTTATTACCACACGCGTAACAGTAGACTGCTTGCGCCGGGCACTGGCCCGCGGAGCACCGCGCGGAACCGCACCCGCCGCAGGGCTGCAGCTTTGTCGGCTGATGGCCGCACGGCTGGCCGTACGCCCGGCGGCCGCCCGCGCGCCCCGGCACGGCTGCAGCACCGCCTGCGGCAGCAAAGACGCGCCCGCCCGGGCCGCCCCTGCCCCGATTATTCGTTCTAACACTGTCAACGTGTACCACTTCCTTACTTGTACTAGCACCGGAATTACTTATTATTTGTCGCCCGCTTTCCTGTGACACCTCTTCGGCTTGGCAAATTTTAATCGCCTTGTCGAGTGTGAGCTCGTCGCTTCGCAGTAGCCGGTCCCTGACCGTGGCTAGGTTGACGCCACATACGATTCGATCCCTGATCAAATCTTCTTCTAATGTACCGAAAACACAACTTTTGCTCAAAAGACGCAGTGCCGTTACGTATTGTTGAATCGATTCACCATCTTCTTGATTACGCGTGAAGAACTTGTATCTCATAAGCGTAATATTCGGTTTTGTTCCAAAATAGCTGTCAAACTTTTTTAACAGCTTATTGACGTCATCTCGTTCAACTTCTGTCTCAAAAGTAAAAGTTTGATAAATATCAAAGCCATCAGAGCCTATCAGGTTGACTAACAAACTGGCTTGAACACTAGAAGGCTCCGTATGTACTCCTGAAGCCTTCATAAATAGAGTGAATTGTTGTCTCCATTTCCTCCATGCCTCGGCTCGGCCCGCCGGCCCACCGGCGCCGTCCATGTTAAATTCTGCAGGAGGCCGCGCATGTTCCATTGCAAATTATGATTCTCACGCAATTAATAACACTCAAAACTCGCTCAAAACACCACTCAAGATTTCTTTTTGTAATATAAACCAATTTCACACCTTAATACCGTTAATTACGCGAAATTATTTAAAACCGCTGTCACCCATGTTGTGATTACAATGAAACGACTCGCATGCAGGACAACAACTAACTTTATTTATAGTGAACTCCAACTACCCCCAAGTACAATAATTACCTTAATTAATAACTATCACAACAGTATCTACATGTTTTATATGAAAGTCCGTACGTCATTGTCAGATCTGAGCTGAAAATCAACACTGTGTTTGTTCACAACATAATGCTGAACTTAAACCATTTTAGACATCACTCTACATTGCAGCATAAGTAATTAGTATAACGTCATAGTTCATTGTTTGTACGTTTTGTTTATATTTTGTTCTCTTTTTGTTTGTGTGCCTTTTTTCTTTCACTGTATTTTTTTATTATGCTGATCTGTCCAGTGTTGTCTGAATAAATGGTTTTTTCTTTCTCTCTAACTCACAGTCGGCTTATAATACACGTTATTCTATTAAAATAGTTGTTGAGCTACAGCCTGCGTTCGTATGTCAAAATTAATTAAGTATTTTTTTATACTATTAATATACGAGGTGATAGGGTCGTTTGCCGGATAGTAAGCATAATGCAAGCACACAAGAATTGCAGTGCCACAGTACTTTAAAACACAAATGCCTGCACAGCGCCTTGGGTCCCTGCCTGCGGATTGCGGGCATCGCTCAGCCCCTGTCCCTCATCCACAGTGCCCTCTGCTGTTCCATTCAGAGGGGCACGTGGAGAGGCTCTCCTCGCTGGGTTATCTGCTATCTGTCAACAATCCCACGTCTTTCTCATCGGAACTCATTTTAGAAAATGCTATAACAAAATCGTTGTTCGCTGGAGAGTCACATTGGACGCGTATTAGTGGTTACTTATAAAACATGGTTAGCTAACAAAGTATCGCTAGTAGTATGACACAGCAGTCCAGGCTATAGACGGCGTTATGCTTACCATCAGGAAAACGACCAGCTCGTCTCATTACCAAATAAATTTGCCGGTCAAAAAAGTGGAGTTAGAAATTAGAAGCCACCAACGCCTGCTGGAATACTCGCGAAGAAGCAACCACTTGCAAAATGTGTGGTAAAAGTCAGGGTCGTAGTTTTAGGACTGCCTAATGTTAAGACACACCACACCATTCATTCGCTCCCATAGCGATATTTTGAGTCAGGGCTCGTATTTATTCGAAATAATATCCTTAATCTTGAATTTCTGAACAGGCCGGATCAGAGATTTGACACTTGCGCCTAATAATTATCTGCTTCGAATGCGAAATACGGATTCACCATTTCATGATTTTGCAAGTATAATTTGATGTAATATAATTTATTAGATACTTCTTGTTATTTATTTATTTATTCATTTTATTGCACACATACATTCAACTTATACTAAGCGTAAACATATGCACCCTGTTAGGAGGGCTATTATTATTATTACAGTCTCGAGGCCTACCTACCGAAAGGATAAGACGTATAATCAAGGGTACAGGAATTATCACGATTTCAATCTTATGATGCTTTTATTCAAATTATCACTTTGCAGAGCCATCCTACAGATGACTGTAGCATTCCATGCAGGATATCTGGACCGGCAAGGTGATTTTAATTCACTCGGAATGATTCCGTGTAGGAAGCGACTGTTTTCTGATCGTTTATATCTCGGAAACGCATCCGGACCGAAAAATACTGTCGGGATTATATCCGTGTATGCAGCTGAGTTGTCGAATCTGCGGCGCAAGTACGGATCTTTTCGGTCGATAAAAATCGATAAAATTGACAGTTAAAATCGATAAAACCCACTTTATCGGTTTTAACTGTCAATTTTATCGAATAAAACCCACTTTATTAATTTTATCGAATTTTATAGACCGAAAAGATCCGTACTTGCGCCGCTGAACGGGAAATTTCTCTGACGGGATGCGATTTTGAAATAGAAATAATCCAGACAGTCGCTTCCGACACTGATATTATTCCGGTGAATTTATTTATTTATTTATTTTTAAGGAAAACCAACAGCTGTATTACAATAACTTATAAAACTAACATAACATTAGAAAGCCAATTAAAATTAAAATAACTCTGCTGGTTATTACATTCTACTATACTATCTTTTTAAAGTAGATATTTTTATAAATATTCTCTACTATTTAGATCTATTTATCATGCATGGAAATTGTACGTATACTTGGAAATTTGTATAAAAAGCCGTGGAGCGTAAACGCTCTTAAAGATTTCAATTTTGCTTTTTGAGGTAGAGGTAGCTACTTGTGCCATGTCACAGATTTTCTATTTTGTGAATCCTGTTCTTATGACAATAGCAAAGTCACCAAATAAAATCCTGACAACGCCTGACAAACGAAAGAGAGCTCGAAAAATAATACTAATGAAAACATTGCAAACATACTTTGGTAGGCAATAATAGTGTGTGTCACTGTAAGTTATATAAATAAATCGTATAATTTCACTCCAATGTAAAAAAAAATGCTTTTTAAGCTAGATATTATTCGAGACGCGGACGTTGCGTTTGACCACTTACCTTTTATTTTAAAGTACTGGATAACGAGTCTAGATAACTAGATAACGAGATGTAATGATAAGTATAACGCCAGAAAATTACATTACTATCCGGTGCTTTGAAACACAAATGCCTGCGCGGCACTGCATTACGCTCGTTACCCTGAAACATCAGGTAGGTACTAAGTCTCACAAGCCCATATGAATTACATATACTTGCCTCATCAAAAAATTGTGTTTTTGTTGTAGGTTCCGTATAAATATTAAATATACGAGTACATTCATATATTAAAAAGCTGTTATTTTGACATTATAAACAGAGTGTCTGTTGTCTGTCAATTTTATTTATTTATATACTCCTATATATTAACGGCTCCGTAGCTAATAAGTTGGTAGTAACCCTGCCTGCAAAGCGAGGGGTACCGGGTTCGATTCCCGGCCGGGGCAGATTTTGGGTAAGCATAAAGTTTGTTCTCAGGTCTTGGATGTTTGTGATGTGTATCTGTGTGAGTCTATGCCACCTGCGACACAGGGAGTCCTAGTGCGGGGGTATTAGTGAGTAAGCGTTTGTATAAAAAAAAAAAACAAAAAAATAGTTTCTAGAACAAAGACAAAATGGCTATTATAAAAGCAAAGTGCTTCTCTGTGTATCTAAAATATATCAATACTAATAATCTACCCGAATAAGCGATTTTGTGACCTAATTCCTTGCAAATATTTGGCCCAGTTGCCTTGAGCTGATTGCCGGGACCTTGGAAGTCTTGGAACGCTAAGCTGGCCAACTGACACCTAAACCTCGTGATATCATCGCGTTTGTCTCGGGTATCTAACATGGCACATGTAAGAACTTTTCATATTCTAAATTTATTTTGTATGATGATATAATTCATATATGTAAAAGCGAAGAGTTTTACACGCGTTTCTACCGTGTATATCCAACACTGAACCCACTAAAATCTACATAGTAAAGTAACAACATTAATCTGGAGTAAGTGTCGCAGTGATGCCCGGGAAAAGCTGATGGGGAAAGATATAGAAGCTGTATTTTCGTACTGAGAGACTGTCTAGAAGGGAATGATTTTACGTTCCACGCGCGGTTCAGACAATTCCTATAATATTGGTGAACAGTGTAATGCTTGCAATTTGCAATCAATATGTAGCTCTACATTTTTCTTGTTTATCCTTTTACGCATGCAATGTAGTGTGACCAAGTAAACGATAAACTGAAGACTTTCTTCGTCGAAATCAACAATCTTGAAATTTTGCAATTCTAAAACATTAAAAAAATACCGGTCGAGTCGAACTCGCGTGGACAGGGTCCGGACTCCCGTAGCATCTATTTGTTGTATTCCATGTTTTTTTTTAATCTAACCAAACTTTTTATTCCGAGAACAAACTTAAGAATTTAGTTGAAAAACATATTATGGTTCCAACTGCAAATGTAAGTTCGTACGCGCGATATTGAGAGATTTGTCATGTTATTTTAAGACCAATAGAATTCGTAGAGGTTTTCTTTGTAATCTATTATAAGTATTTTAATAACTATTTCACTCAAAACTATTTAAAAAAATATGTTTTGTGACCCGTACAACAGGTCCTTTTCCCCGTTTTTTTTTAAAACCAACAACCTAGCTAGATAATCGCAGAAGAATAAATCGTTCTACCTACGAGCACGGAATAGATAATAGTACAACTGCGAGTAAAATTGGCGCACTTTTGTACGACGTAAAAAGTAGAGTGGGTATGGAGCCTTGGGGCTCTTCTTGGAGCCAATCCTCGAATACAGGATCGAATCTAAGAATGATTAAAAATAATCTTTTAAACTTTCTTTATACCACTATATCACTTGATTTTAGGGGCTGAAGTCGAAAGTGTTAAATACGGTAAACCATAAAATGTACACTAGCTTTTATGGTTTTATCGTATTTAGGCTAAGTTATAAAAAACAATCGACAGAGTACATCCAAAGTTAAAACGTTTACAAATTGTCAAAGAGCTTGAGATCTCTCAGAGTCTCTTCTACAGGCTAAAATCACTGTAGAGAATAAAGAGGATATTTTAGGTACTATTTCGGTATGTCCTTGCACAAAAGGTGGCCTTTTTAGTTGCAGAGAAGCCTTTAGATAGATCTTTAATAGGAACCTATTCCGTTTAAACTTTGTTCTTAATTTGGTACAAAAAATATATCCACTGTCGTCACATACTTTATGAATGGGGGAGATACTTAGCGTGCGTGATTCATGTCACCTCATATGACAATGTCTTACACGTGCAACAAAGAAAATATGTTCCCGGAAACACAACAAATTCTTATATAAATCAACATTAGTGCAGCACTACCGATGTTCTGCGTATTATAAATTTATAAAAAACATTCTTGCACCATCTTAAGATAATTTATAACGGTACAATGTGTTGAAAAGCTAGAAAAAGGCTTGTTCGAATAGCGACCTTCGTTCACATAGACACTGTTAGATCAGCTGTAAATAAGCAAGGAGTAGTAGATTATGCACCAAAGGGATAAAGCAGTGTCTAATAGTCACGGATGCATCTTGAAATCCGAACGAAGGTTGAGAATCCTGAGTGAAGCGAGGGATTCAAGGTAGCTCAAGACGAAGACAGCTTTATCCTCGAGATGAATACTCTACTTTGTACACCACCTGCGAGACAATAAAAAGCAAGGCAATAGTAAGAAACCATTTTAAAAGGAAACGATACAACAAACTCAAAGACTCAACATACTCAATATAACTCGAGAAATTTAAGAAACTCAAGAAACGCATGTACACCTATTACTTTATTCCCGTTGCGTTTTTTTTTTAAATATTCGTAACTCACAAGTACTGCAAGTGTAAAATTTGTAACATGCAAAAAATGCCCTACCATCCTAAGCTTGCAGTGCCTGTACCCGTACTCTCTCCCTGAGAGGAGGCCTGTGCCTTCATAATCCACCACGCGAGCTCAGTGCGGCTTGGTGGAAATCATAACTATGTCCTCGAATTTTGTGGTTCTTGAATGTGCTGTTACTCTCACGATGTTTTCCATCATCGTTTTAGAGCAAGTGGAAAACGTAGATACACTTATATAGGTATTTCTATCTTATCGGCGGTATTAACTACGCTACAGAAAAAAAGGTATGCGTGAGTGCAAATACAGCACCAGTGCAGCGTTCATTTCCTTTCCTTCATTGCCCGTTCAGTGACTCGTTTTCATAAAAATAACTCGCGTTACTTCGTGCCTAAGGTTTCCAGTGGCGGATTCCTAGGCATCGGTTATAATGGAGTACGTGTTCGCAAACCTCAAATTACCGTTGCAACTGCTGGAAACGTCAACAACTAATTACGAGGATCTATGGGTAACCCACTGAGACCACATTATTTTTTATTTTATTTTATTCACTATAGGCTAACGTTGGACCACTATCTCACCTGATGGTAAGCGACGATGCGGTCGACGTTGAAGCACGCTTGCCTAGAAGATACCTATTCACTCGCGCCTTGAAGCAGCCCAGGTTGTAGCGAACGGGGAACACAGACTCAGGCAAGGAGTTCCATTCCTTAGCGGTACGCATAATAAATGTAGAAGCGAAACGCTTCGTGCGTAATGGCGGATTATCTACCAGGTAAGGATGGCGCCTCGCAGTAAGTCTGGTCGTCCGAAGATAGAAGGGGGATGGTGGAATTATGTTGTGTAATTCCAAAGCACACTCGCCGAAATGTACCCGATAAAAAACCGACAAACTAGCGACCATTCGGCGATGCTCTAGGCTCTGCAGCCTAGCCTCAACCAGTGAATCATTGCTAATGAGCCTCTGACACAATAGCTTTGACCATGCGAAAATTGTTTCACGATCTTTTTTTTTACTGAAAGCTTTATCATTATGAGGTAACCCGCGTGCCACGTCTACCTCTTTATCCATTCAAGTTTTCTGCGAGTGTCCGTCTGGTGGGTACCACCACTTTGCTCATGTAGTCTGCCACATAGCAGTTAATGTGCAAGCATTAATATCTTCTTATGTGTACTAAGAGTAACGAGTATTCTTGTATCTACTAAAGGTAGCAAGTGCATTGAAGCAGTGCCGCACAGGCTTTTATGTTTTAAAGTTCTGAGTGGCACTGCAATTGTGATGGGCTTCTGTTACGTTTACCATCAGGTAAACGAGCCTCGTATCGTTATCAAATGATATAGAAAAAAAACGCAGGTCACACCGTTTACGAGAACCTATAGGTACTTACTACAAATGACCTACCGTGCTCTATATCTCGTAAATACGTTTACCTGGTATCACGCTGTCATCAGGTCGTCCACATCGTGTAAATGGTAAACAATCGCTCGATTGCCTCTCGAATTACATAGATCGAACAAAATTTCGCAGTCAACAATTCAGAGACGAAACTAGGGGGGCTACTATTCAAGTTCCTTCTACCGTTACCGTTAAAAACCCTTATGGTTGGAATATGTGAACCACCTCCGGTACGGCTGAAACTCATAACTTTTTGAGTTCTGCGTTGTGGTTCACATATTCCAACCAAGGGTTTTTAACTAACTAAAAATACTAATTGCTGGTTTCACAGTCCATCGTTGCGAGCTCAAGAAAGTTTTTTATTTTATAACAAACTAACCCAGGTTTCGTTGTCCAGCGTCGCGCGTTACGTTCGAACTTAGGCCATTAGCCATTCTTTATCGCGGAATTAAAACTATAAATTACTAACTCTATATAATCTTATGCCTGTTTAGCTAGACAGTGCCTAAAGATACACATCTAAAATGATTAAAAATGTCCCTACAGAATGAAGTTAGACAATAGTTAGACACTACTTAAATCAACATTTGTCGTTGTTAATATTTAAACACGCAACTAAGGCATGTTTAAGGGTTTAGCATGTGTTTATAGTGTGTTTAATTTTTTTGTTATAACACCGTAAATGTTTTACACGATTTTAAATAAGAATACCCTCGGATTAATTCCTGAATCCTTTTCTAGTAATGAATAGTGAAAGCATTGAAGAATCCAGCAAAGTCAGCTCTTACATTATTATAATTTCTAGTGCATAATATTTACTAATAGCGCACAAACATTTGAAATATTTACGTTATGTTACCTTTATAACAAAATAGGATAAACATTGCGAAAGGGTTTATCAATACTGCCGTCAACATCCTAAAGGCAATCATCAGCAAAATAAGCAGATATTTACGTAAAACTCGATGCTCGTTCATGCTATAAGTATCTGCCTTGAGAACAATAAGAAATTACGTTACTGATATAAAATAAACACAGGCTTGCATTGTTATTGATTTACTATCATGTCAATATTATTGTTATGAATACTGACCTAGGATAAAATTTTAGGTCATATTATAATTACCTAGGCAGAAAGTCGTGTGCCGCGAACGAATATATTTTTTTAACGTTTCTAAGTAACCTCATACCTCAACCTAACTACGGTAATAACCGTCAACCTCATTATGGCAAGGGCCGAAAGTACGGCAGAAGGACGGAGCCTGCCGGTTTTTTAGAGGTGGTCCATTCCGTACCTGCGGCGCGAGTACGGATCTTTTCGATAAATAAAATTCGATAAAATTGACAGTTAAAATCGATAAAGTGGGTTTTATCGATTTTAACTGTCAAATAAAAAAGAAAGATCCGTACTCGCGCCGCTGCTTGAATGGTGGGTCCAGGGAGGATAGGGGGGTCTCCTCTCGGGGCATGTGTGATTCGGGAGGAACCTGTACAAAACGAAGGCGATCCTGGGTGCCTTCAGTGTGGGTGTGCGTTGAGGATACCGCGCAGCACGCGCTGAAAATCTCGGGGGAGAGGGACCGCGACGAGCTCTTCTTATATATATACAACCTGAGTTTAAATTGGTGTGTTATCCTGAAAGGGGATCAATGTACTCCTGGAGGTCAACCAGGTTTGTTTTATACGAGTTTTTGAAATTCAGACTTTTTCATTGAACAAAAGGCATTTTTAAAGTTTACGTCAAAATTCTACTACAGAACTTCCGGGCAGCCCTTATTAGCACTTGTTGTACTATGTCAAATGATAAAGTTGATTAGAAGAGACTTAAAAAAATCCAGAAAATGCCGCGCACTGCCGGTTTAAAGTTTTTTTCTTTTATTTTTGGAAATTTTGATTAACGGGGTGTGGAGTTGGGGTTAAAACATTTCACGGGGTAAAACAAATAACCGGAAGTATTTTTTCCGTTCATTGACATAGCTAGGTGGGGTAGGTCTGAAGTAGATACTTTTTTCAAGCGCGAGCAAGAGATATTAAAAAAGTAAATACAGTAGTGATTTCAATCCATTTATTTTATTCAAATCACGGAATGAAATAATCATTGTATACAATTCAAGTGCGTTATTTCTTACTCAGAAAAAATTATGTATGCAGCGGCCAATAGCGGAGCGCGAAATTCCTTATTTTTTATAATCTTTTATTTTTAACTTTACAAAAGTCGTACACCACACCCAGAATACTACAAAATTCCATATTTTCTTAAAATGTCTAACTTTGATATATTAAATGATCTAAGGTGTCTAATAACGTAAACAAATGTGGCGGCTAGTTCTTTGATATTTGATCAAAGTTCGTTGACAGCCCATTCCACTCGTCCCAGATCTTTGTCCATGTTTTCTTAGTAAATTATTCACAGTATTTTACGAAGTTTGAAAAATATGGAGGAATTTCGCATTGTAAGCTGCTATGATCGTTGTCATAATCTTTGTACAAACATTAATGATTCCACAAGATTTATCCGTCATCCGTGTTATTTGATCAAATGCAAATCGGGGAAAGATCTTTGATGAGTGGAATACCATAGTCCATACTTAGTTTGTAGGTCCGTAGTTTAGATGTTAGTAAGAATGTGTGGGTCCAATTATGCAACTGAATTTTGAACTAGAGTTCCCGTAATGTACAAAGCTATAGTGACGATGCAATAAAACGGGGGAAAAGCTTGTTTTTATCTATACAAATAAATAAATTTGAAGTGTCTGTTTGTAATATCAAATTAACAGCTTTTTACTAAATGCATATGAAAGTATATACGGTACATATAACAAAACAACCATTTTTAAAATTTTTGTCTGTCTGTCTGTCTGTTTGTTCCGAGTAATCTCCGAAATGGCTGGACCGATTTTGACGGGACTTTCACTGGCAGATAGCTGATGTTACAAGGAGTAACTTAGGCCACTTTAATTTTAGAAAAAGAATTAGGGTTCCGCGCAATAAAATAAAAACCATGAAATCCAAAATCTCCACGCGGGTGAAACCGCGGGGCAGCAGCTAGTAAATAAATAAATGTTGACCGAGGAAAAAGCTGCAGCCCTTTCCCTGGAAATTTCCTTAGCCGGCTCCTCAGGACTGGCACCCAGGCGGGAAACCATGGCCATAAGCAACTCCAAATCACTTGAGGAAATTTTGTTTTGAGGAAATTTTCACCCATGTTGTTTCGGTTACGTACACGCCATAGAAAAAAGTCCCCAAAAAAATTATTAAATAACTCAATAACGCAAAATACGCAAATAGGTAATTTACACATGACTTGTTTTTGCAAATTGACTGATGACTTCAATTATATTTTTAAACTTCCTCGTGTGTAGTCGTAGCCGCTAACGGTCCATTTGACCTACTAAAGGATAACAGTGGAGGCTGCGGCGCCAGCGACCGCAAAATTAAGAGTGACCGTTATGTTTATTTGTGGATTTCTATTTCTTGTTCAAACTGAAAGAAAACCTCTGTGTTTCTCTTTGGAAACATGTAGGTAGGTAGGTACGCCGCCGTGTAGAAACCTAATTCACACCAGACACAGCTATTAGTTTGCTAATCCATTTTTTTTTTGTATACTTGCTGCTGCCCGCGGTTTCACCCGCGGCCGCGTGGAGATTTTGGATTTCATGGGTTTAGTATTGCGCGGAACCCTAATTCTTTTTCTAAAATTAAAGCAGCCTAAGGGGCAGCTTAGACGCTCAAGCAAACGTATGTTTGCTTGAGCGTCTAAGCTGTCCCTATGTTACTCCTTGTAACATCAGCTATCTTCCAGTGAAAGTCCCGTCAAAATCGGTCCAGCCGTTTGGGAGATTATCCGGAACAAACAGATAGACAAAGAGAAAGACAGACAAACATTTTTAAATTGGTTGTTTCGTTATATTTACCATATATACTTTCATATGCATTTAGTAAAAAGCTGTTATTTTGATATTACAAACAGACACTTCAATTTTATTTACTTATTTGTATAGATAGTTAGGCTTACGTTTATAGGTAGGTATCTAAGATAACACGCATCACATACGAAAAAAAGTGTATTGTTATTGTAGTTGAACAATGTATTTATTATTTTATTCCAATGACATTTTTATATCATAAATAGACTTGCGTTTGACCGCTATCTCACTCTAGTTTGACTTTTGCCAATACTGTAATGACAGTAACGATCGTAAAGTTCCTAAGCGAAAAAAAAAGCGTACATACTCTCACCAACGACTACAAAGCGGTTCATTCAACCTCTTCTCCTGAGTCACAATGTATTCTGCAGCGGCCACAGTTCTCGGAGTCATGTCGTAACAGTTCTGAAAATCATTATATTACAACGTATACTATCGTATCATTCGTCAATCGAATTTGATGAACTAGCTCTCTTTGATATACGCAGGGCCGCCGGCCGGTCACATAGTCATTATAAACAAAATTGCAATCTAAGAAAAAAAATCGAAAAAATCGAGTACGTGTGACGCACCGTGTTTACTAGTTTCAATACCCGGAACAATGCTACATGAATTGATATTAAAAAAAGGTTCTTCAACAGAGTTGAAGTTCAACTTTACGGCCGGACCATGTTCATCAAATTATTTATATAAATATATCACGAGACGAGAACGCCGTAGGAAATGGCTTCTGCCTGCCTAAGATGCCAGAACATCATCGCTTAGCAAATTTGAAACCAGCCATAGAGCTGCAGACGTAGTACGCGTAACTGAGATCTCTCGGAAATTTCTCCGGGACCTTGGCATTAATCAATTAGATCCATTCGAGAAAACTAGGTTACGAAATCGTCTGCTCTATGTCACGAGGCGACTTACTCTCGTACTCGATACTTTTCGGTGTGTCACTAAATGACCTAGATGTGGTAGCGGGTACCATAACGGTGATTGAGGCCACTGACGGCAGACTGCCTTACCTACTCTTACCTTTGGTTACTCATCGAAAGTGCCAAAAATTATCAGGATATGACGCATTCCTTTTGGATAATAAGACAAAGGTCGATGTTTTCATGGGGTGAACACACCATGGCGAGCGGGACTTCTTTGTCAGTGACCCGAAGGTGTTTGCACCTTCGAAACGCATGCGCGAAAATATTTCGTGCACAATAATTTATAATAAGTAGGTGTATATGTAATATTTACTTATTTATCTCTTGGGAGTAGGTATATAGATTCATGCGCAAATAAACCCAGACGCTGTAGACATGTGCATGCAATGGTTAGAGCAAAACATCAGTGTATGGAAATTTGTAAGCATTGTAACTAGTCATCTTTAAAAAGCTGGTAAGTAATATTTATTTTATGGCGGCGGCTTTTTTATATATAAATCTCTCTATTACTCATTAGTCTACAGTTACTCAGCATTTCTAAGAAAAAAAATACGAAAAACAAAGATATGACAAAGATTAAGTAAATTCAAGTAGACGAGATTGCTTTGTAAGCAATTATTTCCGTACCTATAGTTACACGTGTATGAAGTATGAATCAAGTTGGACAGTATTTATGACTCATGGAATCTAATTTCTTCACTACTTATAACTGTTACGACTGTCTTCATTATACGCAGTGGCGTATTTAAGGATTCAGCGCCCTGGGCCTGCAGGCCCCGCCGCCCTGCCGTACACACACGACCACTATACGAGATTTAGGCTGTTATTAATAAACAGTGTTAAACGGTGGTTTAGTTAAACTATGTTTTGTCTTTATTGGTATTTGACAATTTTAAACCACTGTTTATTGATAAGAGCCTACTGTTTATTAATAAGAGCCTACTGTTTATTAATAAGAGCCTTAAAAGTTAGATAGGGATTTATAAAATTAAATTTTTTTTTTTTTTTAGAGGTATTTAGTAAATAAATAAATAAATAAATTCTTCTGCTTGCGCCGCCCCTAGCAGCCTGCGGCCCCGGGCCATGGCCCTTTTGGCCCTAGGGTAAATACGCCCCTGATTATACGTCCTAATTATATGTCTTCTGGCAAGGTAACTTGAGAGACTTTCACTTTGTCGCACTGTTTACATGCCTACCTACATCAAAATATTATTTGGATAGGTTTAAAAATGTTTACTGTTGCGATTTATCGCAACTTATGACGGCAACCACAGTTTTACGATCCATTGGCAACTATGAGTTTTGTTTTTCACTTGTTGTGATTTTATATATTTTTGACATGTGTTTCTAATAATAGGTATTCGAATGACATAGTTCTGGACATGCTAAGTAATTTTTATATTTTTATGTTAACTTGATTTTTTACACTTATTTGTTTTCAAATTGGAATTAGTACTGATATGATAATTATTATGTGCGATTTAGATTAATTAGCTTGAATTTCTAACACAATGTTTTTTTTTATGTTTTTTGGTAACGAGACGAACTGGTCGTTTGCCTGATGGTAAGCATAACGCCGGCCCATAACAATTGCAGTGCCACCCAGAACTTTGAAACACAAAGGCCTGCGCGGCACTGCAGTGTGCTCGTTACCCAGAGACATTAGGTATTAGTCTCATAAGCCCAGTAATTTCACTGGATACTCTGCTCATCAAACCGGAACACAGTAATGTTTGCACACTACTGCTTGGCGGCAGACTTCACGAGCAAAGCGGTGGTAACAACCCAGACGGACGCTCTCAGATGAGTTAGTCCTCCCACTAACAAAATGTATGTTGTTAATGAATATATTAATACAATACAATATTCTAGACAAGGGTCAGATTACGACGTAAGTTACCGCAACGAAAGACGGTAGGTACGATCAGTTGCGACTATCTGCAGAGTGCAGACAAGTCATGCCTGAGGGCATGCCATCGGGGCTCTCCCTCGTACGACATTTTCCGCTCGTACTTTAGCTACCTAATACACGTGTTGTGTACTACCTGCACCGCCGCTATTCTTGTTATTGTGCCGCCTAGAAGTAGGTGGGTATGGATGACCTATACTGGAGTACATTTGTTTTAAAAGCCCACGTACACGAGCGTTCTAAATACATTTCTCCGCGCGTCGTGGATTGAGTGGAACGATGGTCCAATTTCGAGCACACAGACGGGCACTCCATTCCGTGCGCGCCATCGCTCCATCGCTACATTTTTCGGTCATTCTGCGTCTCGAGTACAGCCACCTTTGCGCGAAATGGATTGTCGTATCAGCCACGATGAGTTGGAACGTTGGATTTGGAACGTTCGGATTTCTAATATTTCTATCACTCCACGTAATCCATCTGTGATTCCCTACACACGGGCGGTTCTTGGAACGTTGAATTGAAATGTTGTAAATTGGAGTGATCGTGTATGTGGGCTCTAAAACGCTCGCAGCACCAGGGAACTGTAGAGCGAAGTCCCACACGGCAGATAGCTGATGTTACAAGGAGTAACTTGGCTACGGGCACAGCTAGTAAATATAAATAAAAGGAAGTACCTACTTACATAAGTAATTGTTGATATAAAAAAATATACGCCTTCACAATAAATCCAATACGTTCACAATAAAACCACTGCTCTCAATCCTACGCAACTTCTTTTGATGGAAACGGTTGCACAGAAAAGTTTTAAATAAGTACCTACACAATCTAAATCCAACAAATGCGTCAAAAACTGCCTATTATTTTGGATCTATATATGCTTCTATTTCTTGTTCTCTACCTAGTCTGTGTCTAACGCTAAACAACACTTTTTTTTTTGTTTTTGGCTCCACGCGATTAGCGTATTTAGCCAGTGTCGAGTTATATCAATAATAATATATAATAAATCTCTAGTTTTGGTGCATGAAAGTCGTCAAAGTCACGTTAAAGTTTAGTCTAGCCGCGGTCAAGTCGAAGTAATGCTTTAGTAAAGCGGTGGATACTTTACTGAAGCTTCTATGGAGTTTTGGATAGAATACGAAAATACACGTTTTTCGTCTTTGTACTATTTGCCTTTCACTCATGCACGTTTACGAACACTTAATGGTTAATAATTTAATGATTAAACGAACTTACCTGTAAGTTAAGTTCTATCATAATTATGTGAGGTAGTGAGTTTGAAGAGATTTTATATATACACTTGTAGTAGCACGCATAATGTCGCCTTGTCTATGCACTAAGTTCAGAGAGAGAAAAAAAAAATATGTAGGTAGACCGCACATTTTTATTATTTCGTGCGGTCGGCTGGTTCTTCATTTAGTTCAGAGCTTATCAGTTCAAGTAGATATTTCACTATTCGGGACCTATGAAATAGGTAATCTGGGTGGGCGGGATGCTATCTCTTCAAACTCACTACCTCACATAATTATGATAGAACTTAACTTACAGGTAAGTTCGTTTAATCATTAAATTATGTTACAGTATTGAGTTTGAAGAGATTTTATATATACACTTGTAGATGTTGAGAGAAGTTGTGAAATATCTATTTCAGTTGAAAGTATTACAGAAGTAAATATATTTAATATTTCTTCAATAAATGACATAATAAATGTACTTAATCACTCAATTAAAAGGTAATGTTTCTTAAATAAACTATTAACATAATAGCTACAGTAAATTTTAGCATAAATCAATCAATTTTACTTCTAGCAAAACAATGATTTGATTCTGTATATGCTGTCTGTTATATGCCTGTTATAAAACTTGGCAAATATTGTAGAGCCGCCGGACCAACCGGCAGTCTTCCTGATAACATCCAAATTCACACCGAGCTTATGAGCTTTTGAGGTGTCTAGTACTATGTGCAGAGTACTGTGTGATATCTATTCCACAGACCCACAACGTATACTCTTTATCCATCTGCTAAGTGTTTGGGGAGAAACTTTATTATATGGTTTTTTATAGAAATAAAAATAGAGGTGTGATGATCACGTAATGCCGCTACATTACTTTTAGATAATCCGTTAATAATTAAGCCGGACCTATGTCAGGTCTGTCTCGAAAAATTGGCAGCATCAGCGTTGGCTGAGTTGCGTTTACACTTGACGTTTTTATTAAGTCAGGGATCCTAATGGAAATATCATTCCGCCAATTTTGAAAATTTCGGATATCTATTTTTGAAATAGTTTGTACTCTATGCGCTGTTACCAGCGCCAGCAGGGTAACTAGCTTCTTTAGTGATTTTTTCTAAAGAATGAGATTAATTAGGAATCCAAGTGGCTAGAGTTTCAATTACTAATGTAGTATCCCAGTGGATTCATACTTGGGTAAGGGAGGGCGAAGCCTAAATATACCCTTAAAACACAGTCGTCTGTGCTTATCTGACTTCCTAATACTAAGGAAGGTGTAGATCTAAACCCATTTAGAGTGCCGTATAGCGCTCCCGATTGAAATAACTCTGTTAAAACATGAATAATAACTGGAATGTGTAAGTATCATATTACTTAATTTAATTATCTGACAGAGACGCTATTAATGTGTCTAAAGACCCGGGAGGGAGTTTTCTTATTAGAGACTCCCGCACAATACTCCGGCATCCAGGGTAATCTGCCGCTGGATCTGGCAGAAACTGAAATGAGAGATTATTAGGTCCTCAGAAGTTTGAAAAAACCAGTGGTTTAGTTTGTAAAAAACTGGTTAAATAGGGGATACCAAGGTTCAGCTGGCCATGTTGGTCCGACCAGTATGCACTTAGCTTTGTCGCTAATAATTTTTATCAATGTTTTTTTTTTTTTAAATTATTGAGAAGGAAGGGAACCCGTAAAAATGGGTTCCTGGTTCATGGTATTTTTATACAATTTTGACCAATTCACAGAGAAAGCGTCAAGCATCAGGGTCTTTGTGCCATGATATGTATACAGGACATTTTTTATTTATTCAACTAGCAATCATGTCAATCTCTGGTAGCCCGAATTTGTTAATGATTTGCTGAAAGGCAAGATCAGATAGTTCCCATTCAATATCCGGGTGAATACACCTTGATTTAGTATCTGCTATAGTATTTTCTGTAGATGGAATGTATAGCGCTGTTATAAATAGAATTCGCGCTTCACACCATTGTCGTATATCTTTGGTCAGTTTGTGAGATGGGGGAATTGGATTCCTCCCATACGATTAATGTAAAAAATCGCAGTTGTATTATCTATTCGCAAGATAATATGACAATTGGATAAATCCTCTAGACAAATTTTTAATCTTATGAATGTGAAGTTTTCTTTCTTCCCGACTTCAGCTACCGCTTGCCGTTTTTCCCACACAGGCTATCCCCCAACCCCCCATAGTCGAAGCATCTGAATTCGTCAAATTTAATTTGATTTTTTGGATTTTCGATAGATTTAATCCACCAATCGAAATCTGACTGTAAACTTACAGGCAAATTCATGTACTTTTCATTTTTGTAATGTTATCCATACATTCGCTATAGCTATGTGATATTAGACAGGTATCGTTAAGATATATTGTCGATAATAATCAGCACAGCGTGGCATTCTGACCACCGTTTTCATTATTTTTGTGAAGACAAAAGGTGCCGTATTGACACCAAACGGTAGGGCATTAAATTCATACAAGTTACCGTTCAAACTAAATCTTGAATATTTTTAGAGTTATCATGAACTTTCACTTAATAATATGCGTCTTTGAGATCAATAGTTGACTTGAGACAACATCTTGAGATTAGTTTGATCATTATTCTAAAATCTTCTAATTCAAATGAACATGTTGAATGAACTCGTTTAGCTTTTTCAAATTTAGGATAAAGCGTGCTTTTCCGTTCGGTTTGGGTAAAAAGATATTGGATATCCTCACAGGGCTCACAGTGAGGTATAGCACCTATAGAAATTAAATTATGTATTGCTTGATCAAATGCAAGTTTTTCTGAGTGTGCATAATTTCGGGGTTGAGGTATACAATGCTGATATGGAGTTTCAGTGAACGGAATTTCATAACCACGTATCCACGATAAAATTATTTTATCTGCGGTTATTTGTGACCATTGGTTGTAAAAAACAGATAGTCTACCGGCGTAATTTACCGTATTGTCTAGCGGCGGCCGCGACTGAAGTTCAGTCGCGATGTCCTCGATGATGGCGAGTGCTGTTGCCTCTGAGGTGCAGACTCCTTCATCTTTGAGGGCGCCGATGGCTGCTGTCTGTGGTTTTGAACCGGAGCCTTCCCGTTTCAATTTCTGTTAATGACTTGATGCTTTGGTTTTGTAGCAGTAGTCTTGTTAGAGGTGGAAGCTTTGAGATCCACACCTGTTTTATTGATCGCTTTTGCGGTCTTTAAAGTTTCGGCTAGTTCTTGGCTACAAGAAAACTATCTATTATCGTGAGCAGCATCTGATCTTTCAAGTCCTTCTTTAGTACAGCCAATATGAAATTGCGCCTCGTTATTGACTCACTGAGTTGTGTGTCACAGATGATGCGCCCAGCATCAATCAGCAGCTTTAGAACAGTTGGATCTTTATTATCCTTACTAAGAAGAGTCTTATAGGCTCGTCAAGACAAGCATTACCGCTGCTAATTTTGCCTTAGCTTGGTTCTGTTCGTGGAACATCCTCACTGCTGGAAGCACCTTTAATCACTGGTGGTGGAGATACATCCTCCAGTATTGTCACGTTGGCTATATCCAGCGAACGATCGGAACTCGCGTGTAACGCGCTAGTCGACGGTTTTGGTTCGCGTAGCCCTTGATTTTCGTTTTCAACATTAACAGCAAATTGCAAATTTGTGTCTAATATACGTAATTATACGTATACCTTCATATTATTATCATAGGATAACCTCAACAAGTTGCTATATGCATGGCGTATTAGGTACGCATAGGGATACAGCGAGTAAGATGAACTCGTGGCGTTGCATCGTGAACTCGAGTAAAAAATAGGTTAAGTAACAACTCGAATCGTTGGAACGTGAAACCTCTTATACATTATTATCGGTAAGTGGCAACTCGAATTGTTGAAACGTGAACATTAGAACTTAACTTATATAGTCAAAATGTTACCTTCCGGTTCGTTTCATATTATTATGATAGGACAACCTCAACAGGTTGCTACATGCATGGCGTATTAGGTACGCATAGGTATACAGCGAGTAAGATGAACTCGAGTAAAAAATAGGTTAAGTAACAACTTGAACCGTTGGAACGTTAAACATCGTATGTATTTAAGTGACAACTCAAACGTGAACCGAAGAAATTGCAAATTACTTAAATAGTTAAAATGTTACCTTTCGGGTCGTTTCATCTTTTTATTATTATAGATAACCTCAACAGGTTGCTATATGAATGGCGTATTAGGTACGCATAGTTATACAGCGAGTAAAATGAACTCGAGTAAGAAGTAGGTTAAGTAACAACTTGAATCGTTGGAACGTTAAACCTCGTATGCATTATTATCGTTAAGTGACAACTCCAATCGTTGAAACGTGAACATTAGAACTTAACTTAAATAGTTAAAATGTTACCTTTCGGGTCGTTTCATATTATTATTATAGAATAACCTCAACAGGTTGCTATATGCATGGCGTATTAGGTACGCATAGGTATACAGCGAGTAAGATGAACTCGAGTAAAAAGTAGGTTAAGTAACAACTCGAATCGTTGGAACGTTAAACCTCGTATGCATTATTATCAGTAAGTGACAACTCAAACGTGGACCGAACAAATTGCAAATTACTTAATTAGTTAGAATGTTACCTTTCGGGTCGTTTCATATTATTATTATAGGATAACCTCAACAGGTTGCTATATGGATGGCGTATTAAGTACGCATAGGTATACAGCGAGTAAGATGAACTCGTGGCGTTGCATCGTGAACTCGAGTAAAAAAATGGGTTAAGTAAGAACTCGAATCGTTGGAACGTGAAACCTCATATGCAATCGATAGTTATCGGTAATTGTGCAAATTACTTACAAATATTCCCACTCGTCGTTATGTTTCCTCTTCGGCATCTTGATTTTGACGAAAAAACTTGTTAACACGGAGAAACTTAGAAAAACCAACTTTGTAGTGCGACGCGGCGGAGCACTGCAACGTGAATGAAGAACCAGCCGACCGCACGAAATAATAAAAATGTGCGGTCTACCTACATATTTTTTTTTTCTCTCTCTGAACTTAGTGCATAGACAAGGCGACATTATGCGTGCTACTACAAGTGTATATATAAAATCTCTTCAAACTCAATACTGTAACATAATCCACCATTATTACACATTAACACTCGATAAAACACAGGTTTTAGTAAATAACACAAAATCAACAACAGCACATTTTCGCATTCCCGCCAAAACTCCTAAACAACATTACCTACCTATAACATAACGTCGACCATAGAGTAGTACTGTAATAAAAACGCCGACCGACTAGCAAAATAATATTTGGAGGAAAAGCTCGGCCGTATTCGAGCCAGTGTTCCTCGAAGCTCGGCGCTTATTTTTCTGTCATTTTTACATATTCACATAGCAGCGGCGCGAGTACGGATCTTTTCGATAAATAAAATTCGATAAAATTGACAGTTAAAATCGATAAGGTGGGTTTTATTCGTTAAAATTGACATTTAAAATCGATAAAGTGGGTTTTATCGATTTTAATCGATAAAGTGGGTTTTATCGATTTTAACTGTCAATTTTATCGAATTTTATTTATCGAAAAGATCCGTACTCGCCCCGCTGGTCTACCTATCTATTTTTTCCAAAAATCTAAAAAAGGCTAGGATGAAGCATCCAAGAAAAAAAGAGTCTTTATTCAATGCTTTTTCCCACAGACCATAGAGTAATTTATGTTCAAAATGAACGGCGTTGCCCCAGTTATGGAGTTCGTACGTTTCCAACTTCCAAGGATGTTTTTTTATTTATTGACCTCATGTGGAAAACAGCGAATTCGGAAAATAATTAAGAATTCGAAAAAAGAAACGCTGACACACCCTATAAACGTACCTACCACGCTAATCACACTAAAGTTAGACGGCGATTTCGTTAAACTATAACTAACTAAGTAACTTATTTATAAGAGACTCTTTAGTTTAAAATCTAATGGTAAAGATAGAACTTTGAATTAAATAAACAGTATGGTAGGTATGCGGCGCAAGCCTATTTATGCAACCATGAGAAATCTGAAAGCACGTGGCGAGGTATTCATGGGCAGAAATAGCATCAATCAGAGACGGATTATGTCACTGTACAAAAATATTATACTTAAGTATATAAAATTATTTCGTCTATCTCAGATACGGCTCTAACGATTTGTATGAAATTTTTATTGGGATATTATGGATTTGCTTTTTAAGTTTATCTATTTAGTTGTATTTCTTGTAAAAACGCAATTTTACACAATTAATAAATTTTTTTTAAGTACAGACTGAAGCTCGGTCACCCAGGTACTAACTTTATTATTCTGTTACTATAATAATTCACTGTTTGGCAATCCGCCCATTTGTTCTAAAATTAATATATAAAGTGGGTTTTATCGATTTTAACTGTCAATTTTATCAAATATTATCGACCGAAAAGATCCGTACTAGCACCGCAGGTTAGAGGATAAGCGGCGCGAGTAAGGATCTTTTCGATAAATAACATTCGATAAAATTGACAGTTAAAATCGATAAAGTGGGTTTTATTCGATAAAATTGACAGTTAAAATCGATAAAGTGCGTTTTATCGATAAAATTGACAGTTAAAATCGATAAAGTGGGTTTTATCTATTTTAACTGTCAATTTTATCGAATAATAAAACCCACTTTATCGATTTTAACTGCCAATTTTATCGAATTTTATTTATCGAAAAGATCCGTACTCGCGCCGCAGATCTAAAGAGATTGGACTCTTTCTCAACTCTAAGGATGTCTAGTTTCATTACTATAGTCACTTAGCCGACCCTGTCACCGTCTGGTATAAGCCGCCATCCTATTATGAGACTGTACCCGAGCTCTTCCCGAGCTATATTAGTCTGGAACTCGTGCAAGTGACCAAGCTGCGAATCTGTTAGCAGCTGGTTCGCATGCCTTTGCGAATGTAATTATTATTCCCCAAACTAATAGAATATACCAATCTACTGGCCAACGTTACAAAATTACAAACGCAAAAGTACCTAAGTATGCCAATTTTAAAATATACTCTGTGGCGGTTATAAGGATAAAAATGTGTAGTTTTTTTTACGTTTATTATTTTAAACTAGGATTATTATAAAGTCTGATTAATTACATAGTTTCTCATCAATTAATTATGTTGGTTTCAGCCAAAATATTATCCCGATAAAAAAGTTTGCTTTGAAGTTTTTGTATGGATAAATTTTATTGAAACTGTGAACTGTTTGGGAAAATAGTGTACCTACCTACTTATTAAAAAAATGTTTTGTATTGAACATAATGGAAATGCAACATGCAAATGAAGTAATTTTTCCGTGGTAGTTTTATGTCACTAAAACATGACAAACCATTGTGGAAATTGAAACCATTGAACCATTGAAAATTATTATTATTATTATTTCGGTACCTGCACAGGAAAACAACGAAAAGAAACGCTACCCGTGGTCCGATACTCACCTGGCTTGAATTATTTTGTATATATACGGTCAGTTTCAAAACGAAACAATAGGTAATCCTTACAAAGGGCTCAAACTTACCTGGTCGAGAATGTCAAGATATAAGGCGCCCGGACGGTCAAGCATGATTGACGGATATCTATCAATCATGGACCACGTGCCAAAAACGGAAAACCACGATCACCGCATATAGTACGATCTGATGTGGTGCTTGATGGAAATCTACCTCTAACCGTGGTATTCGAGGGAGTGAAAAAGTGAGACGCCGACAGCAGCTTCAACGGTCTCTACTCAAAAAAATAGTTTCACAACCACTGCGTGTTTAGGGGAGAAGCCGCGCTAGACACGCGGTGGTGCACAAGTGATGTATGTAGCGTAAAGCGTAGCAGTCGTCGCAGCACCCGCAGTGTTTCGAGTAGTTGAAAGAGACAGCACTATCTTCTTATATCCTTACTACTTACATACCTTAGTGATCTACCTAAGGCCGGTATTTCACTCATCAAATATCTTTGTCCAAGGTACATGTATTACTAAGGAGATTGCCTTCTCCGAGATACAAGTCCTCCCCGACTTAGTTCGGCGTCGGAGATCTCTGAAATCAATGTGACGGCGGGTTTGTGGGTCCTTGAAAATGAGTCTGTACTCGACATTGATGATGTAAGCTTCTTTATTTATAATTACATAGATTAAACACCTTTTCTTATCATAAGTAAAATTGTAACTTTTTTTGTAAATAGAGCATTGATTGATTGATAGTCAAAGAACTTAGATGACTTCATCTTGCCTAGGAACATTGATATTTGATCAAAGATTATGACAATGGTCAACGACGATGGCAGCACATACGGTTGAATGTCCTCCATTTTATTCAAACTACGCAAAAAAACTGTGCAGAATTATAAATATTCTAAGAAATCTTGGACAAAGATCTTGGCCGAGTGCAATGGGCTTCAAAGATATTTGATCAAATAAGGTACACAGAATTTGGACAAAGATCTTTGATGAGTGGAATACCGGCCTTACTTCTGAGAACAATACCCGTCTCAGGTACACATGCCTATGTTACTCTCCGGTCCATAAACTATGCCAAAAATCACGTCGATCCGTTGCTCCGTTACTGCGTGAAAGAAGATCAAACCAACAAACACACTTTCCCATTTATAATAGATAGGAAGTAGGACTGTTTTTGTAGCTAGCTAGGTTAGATGTAGTGTTTATTTATGTATTAGCTAGTTAATAAAGGCATTTAGCCAGTGATAAATGTTTAAAAAAAAAAAAAAACGATCAAGACAGTCGCTTCCGAGACGGATATCATTTCGAGTGAATTAAGCAATAGGAACTGATTTTACTAGTTAGTGGGTCTTTGACTGTGTACTATCCCACCTCTCATCATCTCCGTCATAAGTAATCATCGGCGGATATGGGCGTCATGTAGGTACATAACACCCATATTCTAGTCGTTTTTACCCATTTCAAAAAAAGGGTCTGTATTTTTTTTTCTGTTTCTCCTCCGTTTTTCAGCTGATTTAAATGATCCTGATTTAAATTACGTATCCTTTTTTCACGAATAGGATATACCTCTATATAATGATATATCTCAAGAATGGTCCTCTAATACATTTTATGAAAGAATACTACCCCCGAAAGTTGGAGATATGGGAGATATAATTTCTATTTCGACGTCGGTTTTTCTTAGTCACAGTTTCACCTACATAACGAGTAAACTCTTCTCTAATTGATACAAAACAGCAAGATAAGATAATACTTACATAATAGTATGTATACGACGAGAACTCAAAATGTTTTTGGTTATTGTCTTGATAGTTGGTCATTGGTGATTTGTTTTTCCCTACCTATGAGTTTCTAGCTCAACCCTCCAAAAATAAACATGGCCGTAATATTATTGCCAAATAAGCTTATATTTGCCGGCTCATGGATATAAAACCGATAAGGCTATCACACGCTGAAACATTTGTTGAAAGGTTATCGAGCATCACTGCTTGTTTGTAACTACTGGTATTAGTCCTTGCGGTAATCGCGGTCATTCATTCCACGCTCGCTCGTCCGCATACTGTTTTGTCATTTTGTGCTCTCGCCTCTCAGTTCGAATTTGGCGCGCAGACGCAGACCAAGTGGGCAGGAATTCGCGCGCGCCCTTGTAGAGTTGTCGTGTGTTGTCGTGGGCTCGTGTGCCGTGGCCGAACCGTGCGCCGTGCGCGAATACGAAGTTGAGTTGAGTGAACCGCCAAGTTTGCCTTGTTGTGTTTACTTTTTGTTTGAAATAACCGAACTGGTTATAGCAAAAATAAAAACAATATTTCTGTGTGTAGTAAGTGAATAGTAATCAAGACCACAAACCTCAACTGTTAGTGACCTTAAACATTTATGGTATGTATGTACGCAAACATTTTTATTCGTTTTATCAGCCATCCTTATCAGTATGCGGCTGGCGAACTTACTAAAGCTTTTTAATAATTTTGATTCCTTTGTTTAGTACAAGCGACGCTTACGCCGATGTTCGCGTAACCAGCAGTAGTACTACGGGCGATTGTAAACAATAATATTGAAAATGGACGCGGAACGAAGAATATACATAAATGAGGACCATCCCCTGAACTCTCCAGGTGCTACTAAAATTTATCTAAACGCTGGTAAAAGTAGAAAAGTAAATTCACCAAACGATGGGACTGTCATACATCTGAATACAGGTGATTTTCGCATGCTTTTTTGTGTGAAATTCTTTACGAACAACTTGTTCGCTATATTAACATGCTATTTTTTTTATTTTAGACAAGCAAGCGGACCTCGGCCTTCATTTAAATACCACGTTCTCAATAGCGTCTTCCAAGAAAATAAAGCTGTTGTTCGTTTTGAACTTTTTGCTGTGTTTAGTGTGTATGGTGATATGCTTCTCTGTTTCGTGCTACTACTGGCACGAGCTCTCCTCGCTGCGGAGACAGATCGATACGATGAAGGACCACATAATAGTTCAAAATTTAAACAAAGATAAAATTGTGACGAGTCCTCTAGTGAGGCACCCCAGGCCGCAAGAAGAGCGCGAATCACGGGAAGTAAGAACTGAGATTGAGGCTTTAGAGAAAGCCAATGGGGTATCTAAGAAAAATAATGATAGTGATGAACTGACCACCACATACTTGGCAACTATGCAAAAAGGTACGAAAATAAAACCTATACTGCACCTCTAAACCTACATTAAAGTTTCAGTAGGTTGGTGCTCTAAAGGCAATTATATACATATGCAGAGAATCATTAACATTTTACTTAACGTAATAACTATATACTATATATATTTTGCCTAGATATTTGTGAGGGCACCAAGGATTCGTGTTAAAATGTCATGTATTTTTAAGTGCCTAAATGGTAGTTTATTTTATTTTCTAACAAGTGATTAATATTGTTGAGTTGATGTTGAACTGGACCAGATTAGCTATGGAACCAACAGAAATGACCTGTACAAAGAGAGACCTATACACCGCAGTGAAATTTGGATAGTTAACTATTTATGTAATTTCCTAAAACATTATTTTTACACTTACAGTAAATAAGAATAGATAAAATAAATTTATTTTATGTCTTAAATTCCAGATTTACTGATTGCTCAATTCAATGGTGCGCTCAGAGAGCACAATATGGGAGCTCAATGTGAGTATTTACCACTTTTACTTAAAAAAAATGTAATACATATAGTAATAGCCACCAAACAGTTTAGAAAACCAGATATAAGGAAGCCTCAAATTAGAAAATTTAGAATTCCATATCCGAAGAGTCCAAATAGATCCCTATTATCATAGTAACTCTGTCTTGTCACAGGGCTGTAACTTTACTATATGTGACTAGATTTTGCCTGCAGATTCGTACAAGTAAAATCAGGATAAGATATACCCTAGCACTCATTGATAATGTAGCTTCAAATTAGTAAAAGAATTTTAAGAATGGGACTGGTAGTTGCTATGGATTAGCAGTAACAATAAAAACAACTACCTGCTTATAATATTGCTATAGGTATTAGATAAGTCAGCACTTGATTACTATCGCACCTGATCTCAAATGATAATGTGTTTGAAGGTAGTAAACAAGCCAAACCTTGAATAGGACTAGCCTCTCAAGTATATCTACCGGAACACAACAGGTACTTTGCAACAGATATATGCTGTATATGGCTATATGGCATGGTATACCGCTGTAAAGCTATATGTATATCAACGCGGGCCCGTAAAGCTGTACTAAAAACAATCATTTTGTTGATTTGTCCGTGAAAAACTGCGTTGTCATACATTTTTTTATTCATTGATATGTAAAGAATCTGATGGTATTTTAAATTACTATTGGATTAAAAAAAGAAATCGTTGAATTTGGGAAATTTTTAGATGCTCAAAGTTACATTAATTTTTTTTAAAATTTCATTTTTATTGTATTCATGTGATGTATGTATAACGAAAGTAATTAAGTATGTATTTTGTGTTTTAAGCGACATCCCTTATCTTCTAATTAACATCATCATATTTTAACAAAGTTCAACATAGTTCATTTGAATCAGCTGATCTAGGGCTGCCCGGAAGTTCTGTTGCAGAATTTTGTCGTGGACAAAAAGAAAAATTACAGAAAAAGATAAACGATTGTGCTATACAATACCGGAAGTGCCTAAAGTAATCATTTTGCGACGAAACCTTTGTACTTCAGTAGAATCGGGGCCCTGCTCGTCTCGTTATACAATAGTTTAAAATAATTACAGTTTCAATCAAAATGCTTGCTGCGCCCACGCATTCCGAAATACCTTCAATGTATCAATATCCTAAAGCCTAAGAAATTAATATGGATAATGACTCAAGTCACCATTGTGTAATAATTACCTACATCCATGCACATAGTTATCTAACGTTCGACTAATCGCTAATTCTAAAGTCCATGATTGTATTTCTATAAACATTGCAAATATGCGATTTAAATGATAATATATGAGTAGAGCACAGGATGCGTGCACATACATATATTTCCATTGTAGTCAACGATACAGAATACTAGCTCTTGCCTGCAGACTCGCTCGTCCGTCGCCAGAACTGCTTGGCAGCCGATTTTCATCATGAGATTTGTTAGCTAACTAGCACAGACCAGTTAACCTATAGACTCCGCTTAGCCGGACACCCCTGCTCGTCAAGGTTAATCATTATCACTGCTTAACGCCGCCCAGTCGAACCAATCACAACACGCCGTCTTCACTCGTCTGATGTATGAGTTTAAAACTGACCAATCACAATACGCGGTCTTCCCTTGTCCCCAGCCAACATTTGACGATTGTTCTCATGCAAAAATTGGATTATGCGGCGTCTAGGTTTACTGGTCTGTGCTAACTAGCTATACCCAGGCAAGACTAGACAATGCCCTACCACCGTGCTGTCCACATCACGCTTTCCTTTCACTGTTTACTGTAAGACAATTATATGTAGTTTAAAGGAACTAAAACACTTTTCCAACCCCTGGCTCTACGATCAGAGCCCCGACACCAAATGCAATCTGTTGGACTCTTCAAAGCGAATCATATGAGCTCAAACTCGAAGCCACGATCCACTATCCACCTCCTGTACCCATAACATCGGATCAAAATATTTTTTTACGATTTTTGTACAAATCTATGTACATAGGTAAATACTGCCTGTCATTCTTTAGGTCACATAATGATTGCAATGGGGAGCCACACTGCTTACTTATCCCGCTAGGTGGCGCATTATCGCTGGTGCTGTTTCACTATGAAACTTCATTATAATATTTAGTAAATCAACAAAAAATCGTCTTTGCAACAAAGTATGCCTCTGTAAAGTGCAATTCAGTGTAAAATTAAGGTACACACGTTTCTCTTCTGACGAGAAAAAACGGAAATTGTGGATCAAAGATTGCTCACCAGAAATGATTGGAAACCCATTATTCTTCTAGGATATGTAGTGACCATTTCAAGTCTGATGATTTCTAAGACGCGAGCATGTTTACTGGTTATAGTTTAATTCATTAACCCTCAAAGTAACCATTAATGACAAGCACCAGCGGAGGTGGCGCCATCTGAGATTAGCTTTGCCTGTGCCTCCCCATTCCATAGCTTTTCTCGAAAAAATCTCTAGTAAAACAGTATTTGTATCAAATTAGTCGAACTTTTCTCAATTTAAATAAACAGATTCATAACTCAATATTAGCGGGCAAAGCGCATGTGGAAGCTAGTTAGTAATAATAATTAACGAAGACTTATTGCTTGGATCAATTAAGTTCCAGACAAAGTTTCGTATCTCCTTTTGCAATATCATTTGAATCTACTAATTAAACATTACATTACATACAGACATGCAATGCAACTATTTTTATTATGAGGAGCGTAATTAACAATTAAAATAAACACAACCTCTTGTTGATTTTTTTAAAAATTTCTCAATCCTTAGATAAGACTAAAATATATCATTATCAAGGTCTAATGGATATTGATGTCTAATGGTATATTAGGACTAACTCTTCTGCGAATGTCCGTTTGGGTTGGTACCACCACTTTCGTCGGAAGCGAGAGGTCATGGGATGAGGCCGTATCCTTCTGTGAGCGCGTAATGCGTCAGAAAGAAGCTGCGGAGAGAGAGCGTGAGCTCACTTCTGACCTCCTAATGCGAAAGAAGAGAGCGGGGCGTCGAAGAGGGCGCTTCTTTACCCCTTTTCATCCTCCGTAATAAAGGCTGGGCGGCGGGCACGAGGTGTACGTCGCCCGCAAAGCGTGGTTAATTAAAGTACGAGGGTAAATACAGAAGTAGGGTGGTGTGGACTTGTCCTTCTCTCCCTTATGGGTATGAGATTGGGATACTCGGAGAGGCAACCCTGCATTGCACATTGCCCGTAATGGTGATGAGCATGCGGGATGGGGTCAGGGGAGGAGTTTTACTCCTACTTTGACTCTAGAGGCTCGAGAGGTGAACACGGGGGTGTTTACTCTCGATATCGGGCCTCGAGGTGACGCGCGCGGTACGAAATCGCCGCCAGGGTTGAGGTCCAGGAGACCAGCGCCGTCGGGACCGCGGAAGAGTTCGAAGAGTTCCCGTAGTCCCGACCAATAGGGCGTAAGGAGGACAAACGTGGGTTTTTAGCCAGTAGGAATCTGGCATAACCTCTCTGTCGCCCCCGCAGCAGAGAGGTATCCATGAGGATTTCCCCACGAAAAAAAAAAAAAAAAAAAAAAATGGTACCACCACTTTGATCGTGAAGTCTGCCGCCAAACAGTAGTGTGCAAGCATTACTACGTTCCGGGTTTATGAGCAGAGTAGCCAGTGAAATTACTGGGCTTATGAGACTTAATACGTAATGTTTCAGGGTAACGAGCACACTGCAGTGCCGCGCAGGCCTTATTGTTTCAAAGTTCTGAGTACTGCAATTGTTAAGGACTGGTGTTATGCTTACCATCAGGTAAAGACCAGCTCGTTTCGTCATCAAACAGTGTAAAAAGTCACGAGAAACGTCTTAATTTTTAATCATTTTTGGGCACCCACCAAAGTCTGTACAACAAGTCTGTACAGATGAACACATTTAAATTCGGCGCTATCCTCTTCTGCAGGAGTATTCACAACTCAATGTTTCGTTTGGAATGATATCCGTGTCGGAAGATACTGTTTTGATCGTTTATATTTCGGAATCGCATCCCGTCAGAGAAATTTCCCTTTTATATTCGACAACTCGGCTGCATGAAACATGGATATAATTCCCAGAATTAAAATCACCCTGCCGGAAGCATATAGGGCGCCGCTTTATAAAAAAAAAAAACAATCTCGCGATTCATGACTACTGTATGTAAATATTTATGTTCAGTAGTTCAAAACAATTAAACAAACTAATTGATAAGACCAAATTAGTGTAAACATCCTACACGTTTATGAGTACATTCCTTTCATGTGTGAGACCCAGCACAATTGGGATGTTGACTGATTTTGGGAAAGTGTTTAAAACGATGCGTATGGGCCTAATATAACCCAAAATATTTAAATTTACTTTTTAAAACAACTAATATTTTAATTTTTATGTATTTTAAATGCCGTTTTAAATTTCACTCCAAAACGCCAGTGACGTCACTTGTTCAATACCACAGAGTACTTTTCTATAACACTGTAAAGTGACAAGCAAAGAGAATATAACCACTACTACCTAGTCTGTGCTACGTTTAGTGACAAGATGATTCGATGTTTTCTACATGTATTGAATATGAGTTCTAAGTTTTAAATGCGTTGTGCAGGGGGCCAATTCTACTAACTAAATTGCGTTCCAGTCGAAAACGATCCGCAGCTGAACGATTGCTTTTAGGCGTTTTCTTATTCTGCTATTTGTACAACGATCCACCTAAAGTTACGGTTCAGCTGAAGTCAACGTTCGATTGTAAATTATTAAAATTCCATTCTGGTATCTCGATAGAAGTTGAACGAAACGCTGGCTACTATTCCGCTAACATTTTGACACATGTGTGAATCGACGCTCAGTCGAACCGAAACGTAATCCAAGCGGTCTAGCCGTCATTATAACGGTTTGAGATAAGCTTACAAATTGATACTTTTTGTGGATTGTTCCTTGGCTGTTTTCTTCAGTAATTGAAAATAATGATGTTTAACATGAATTTAGTTGAACTTGCACACGAGGTTGACGTCGGAAGAGTCAGAAGAAGAAATTTAAAATCAAGACAAACCTACAATGCTTTAAATCTCACTGACCGCGAATTTATTAAAACATACAGACTCTCCAAAAACGTCGCCAAGCCTCTAATTGAAGAGATTATTTATTTTTTGTTTTTTTATATGTTATTTCGTAAAGAGACGAGCTGGTCGTTTGCCTGATGGTAAGCATAACGCCGGGCCATAACAATTGCAGTGCCACCCAGAACTTTGAAACACAAAGGCCTGCGCGGCACTGCAATGCGCTCGTTACCCTGAGACATTAGCTATTATGTCTCATAAGCCCAGTAATTTCACTGGATACTCTGTTCATCAAACCGGAACACAGTAATGCTTGCACACTACTGCTTGGCGGCAGACTTCACGAGCAAAGCGGTGGTAACAACCCAGACGGACACTCGCAGAAGAGTTAGTCCTCCCACTAACAGTTATATGGGTTAAACTTTCCTTTATGGACCGTCGATTTTGGGGGGAAGAGGAGGGGAGGGGAGGGGGAGGAGGGCTACCCCCCTGTACCATCCCCACCCTGCGGAGCCCCATGGTTATGGAGATATCCATGGTTAAAGTTTTGAGGTTAGAATACATTTTTCCATAAATATTCATCGATTTATGGGGCGGGGAGAGGAGGGAGGGGGTGGGGGGAGGAGGGCTACCCTCCTGTACCATCCCCACCCCGCGGAGCCCCATGGTTGAAGATACCCATGATTAAAGTTTTGAGGTTAGAATAGTTTGACTCCGCCCTAACTCCGGCGCTGCGGGAAGAGCAGCCCTTCCGCCTTTGCGTGCCGAAGCGCGGTCACTCTTACTCGGCTCCGCAGCTTCGGCTTTGGTCGCCTTCGGCGACCAGCCTCAGCCGCTCCACCTCGCACGGTTCCCGCGCTTCGTCACGGCGGGCGAGGGCTGCTCTCCCTCCGCGCCTCCGCTTTTTTATAAACACTCTAGGGGTAGGGCAGACAAGACCACGTGGAAAGTGGGGTGCTCTGATTCGGTTTTGGGGTATTTTTCGGATATTCATGTAGTGAGAATAAAACACAACAACAAACGATGACTGACACTGATGGCTAACAGAAACAGATAAAAAGACGCTACAAAACAAAATGGCGTCGCTTCACGTACCATTCCGCAGTATAAACATAAATTCGTTATTTTTTGTGTAAAAAAAAGTCAATGTAATTGTGTAATACAGCACGGTTATTGTGCACATTAATTACACACCAAATTTAATAGTTCAAAATAAAATGATATTTTAGAAAAAATAAGACTTAAAGTTTAATAAAATACACCTCTAGCATCAACGGAACGTAAATGTCAACTTTGACGTCTACCATGACAATTTATCCATAAAAAACTTGCAAATGGCGTATAATTTTCCAATTTATATCGAAACTTTAAAAAATTATATCTCGTAAACCGTGAATCTCCGCACCTTAAGATATTTGTAAAAAGCTTTCTATTTAAGAGTACTATCTACAATAAAAAAGTGAACTTCCAAATCAGTGGCCCATAATGGAAATTTTAGCCCACACGACCCAAAGCAAGGTCGCGGTGGCCCTCCATAAAGTGGATGAGGAGTTCCATCTGCCTCAGGGATGAAGTGCATCTTCGGTTCTCTTCCATCTTCTTTTAATAAATCTTCGAAAACTTTTACGTTTTATCGCACCTCAAGAACTTTTAAAGTAAACAAAATTTCCGCCTTTTCTTTTGACCTTGACAGCCAATTTTTAGTCTCTATGTTTGCAACTTCAACTTCTTCTTTGAATGGCTCTCTATGTTTGCATTTGACACTTAATTTGACATAAGACATTTTATTTCCAGAGAGTTGCGTAATTTTTAGTTAAAAAATGAACAGAATCGGTCTAAACTTTGATTTATTAATCAAATAGTTAATATTCGCTTTAAACAAACGTTTAGAAGTATGATTTAAAGATTTCGGCACCAATGGTATTAACTTCACCATTGTTATGGTAACATTAGAACAATAGTTTTTTACGGCTACGTTCCAGCTATGTTTTGGGGTTACGATTGGTTTTCGGTTCGGCTCCTATTATCGTTGGGAAATAGTAGAATGGTTTTTTTAATAAACATCGAACGACGATAGGAATTGAGCTGTTATTGCAACGGAATAGATCGCTAAACGATAGATATTAGTAGAAAACACCAGAAAAGTTGTTTATCTATGATTACTATTATATATTCATTGTTGGTTATAGAAATAATTATTTTTGGTATAATAAGTACTTACACGGAGGTTTTCACATTTCTAAATTCAGCAGAGCATAAATTATCGTTTGTCGAGAAGAAATTGGCCCCCGTAAAACAAGACATTTTATTTCCAGAGAGTTGCGTAATTTTTAGTTAAAAAATGAACAGAATCGGTCTAAACTTTGATTTATTAATCAAATAGTTAATATTCGCTTTAAACAAACGTTTAGAAGTATGATTTAAAGATTTCGGCACCAATGGTATTAACTTCACCATTGTTATGGTAACATTAGAACAATAGTTTTTTACGGCTACGTTCCAGCTATGTTTTGGGGTTACGATTGGTTTTCGGTTCGGCTCCTATTATCGTTGGGAAATAGTAGAATGGTTTTTTTAATAAACATCGAACGACGATAGGAATTGAGCTGTTATTGCAACGGAATAGATCGCTAAACGATAGATATTAGTAGAAAACACCAGAAAAGTTGTTTATCTATGATTACTATTATATATTCATTGTTGGTTATAGAAATAATTATTTTTGGTATAATAAGTACTTACACGGAGGTTTTCACATTTCTAAATTCAGCAGAGCATAAATTATCGTTTGTCGAGAAGAAATTGGCCCCCGTAAAACAATCAATTCTCGGCAAATTGGAATTATTTGCCTTTATGAAGCCACTTTCCATCATGGGAGAAACATTCAATTCATGATTAATATTCAAGAGTCGAAATAAATTTCGAAAAAATGGCGCGGAATTCACGGCACAGACAAATAATCACAGAAATCACTCTAAAATACTAAGCACAACGAGCAATACACTCATTGGAGTTTTGGCGGGAATGCGAAAATGTGCTGTTGTTGATTTTGTGTTATTTACTAATACGCAAATCACGTGGAGGCAAAAGCAAAAAAAATATATATATATACTCCTTCCGATTGAACAAGTGACGTCACGCGCGTTTTATGTCACGTGACTTCGGAGCGATGTGATTACATTTTGATTATTGAATTAAAATTAAATTCCTTAAAAATAAACAAAAATATTGTGTTTTATAGGATTTCTGTCACAAAAACTACCGTTTCGCGGCAAAATTATATTTTTATTTGAATACAGTCAACATACAAATTGATTTAGTAGGAATATTAGCCCTACATACCAATGTAGCTGCCTTTATTTCAAAGAAATATTGGCTTTACTAAACAAATGTAATATATCATGATCTAATGATACACTATCCGAAGTATTTTTTTAATTTTTATTTCCCGTTTCGCAGCCTGTACCTTATTAGACTGAATTTCAATACTGGCCACAGTCACGTTGTGACTAAGTACTCTAAGCTAAACTGACTACATAGTCGCGCATGAGGGGTCGTCAACCCAATTGAACACGACTTGTCGCACGTCACGAAGACAAATCGTTATCAATCCGTTCAAACTATCTACACGAGTACCCATTGTAGCCTAGTTAAAAAAAACACGACTTTCTTAACCAGGACCACTCGGGATGATATAAGGATTCTAAAGATACCCTAAACATCCAAGACATTATCAGGTTTTTAAAAGCTATGGAGGAAAAACATTACACTCCTTTTGGAGCAGTCGTCTAGTAAAGTCTTGATTTGCTTCTATATCCAATCACATTTGAGTCGTCCCGTCTAGCGCTTTCAATACCTCATACATTGATTGATCTTGATCATACTTTATCTTTTAATTATCTATCGTCTAATCTTTGGATTATAGTACAGGATACCTGCACTTAATTAGAACAATAATAATTGCACAATGGAATACATCCAACAAAATTGTTTACTGACTATATCTGTATCACAACTCCACGGGTGATTGGCATAATGCAATAAGTGCTCCTATATGTCACTTGAGATTTTGAACTTTATACCTGAAAGCACTTAAACCGTGTTTGTAATTGATGCAGTAAGTATAAATATTGATTTATATCATCATTATAAGACTGCTCGATAATAATTAATTGCGAAATCATCATCACCTGACACAGTTTTACAAAAACTGATAAAGAGTTACGCACCGCGATTGGGATGTAACTTGATGTAATGTTTATCATTACATCATTGCATGTTCTTGTAGTATTAGTGATTAAAACAGAAGAGGCTGCATTGGCCATTAGACCTCAGACTGTTCCACAAAACTCCTGTAGAAAGATTGACTACCGCAGACATATTATTCTATAGGTATAATTTATACGATGCTTTTATTGCACAAAAATATGTAATTCCGCGCAAAAGAAACGCATTAAGAGGCTGCTTCATGCCATACTTTCCATACAAACACTCGTACGCGATTATAGTGTCCTGATAAATTTTTATTTAGATGTTTTGAGCAAATAGGTATCATGTGCTCTATATCTAGGATTCCGTGGGAGCAAAGATGTAAAATTTTGAGATTCCAACTCAGTACAAGCGTTCAAAAATCAGCTTTTTTGGACAAATTTTACCTTGACTTTGGCCGTTCACAGTGTCCTCATAAATGTAAAATTCAACAAAACACTTCCATATAATCCTTGGACATGTAATGGAGATTCTAAATAACAAACATTTTTTTCACAAACTTGTAAGGCATTTTCAAAAACACGTATTTCCTGGAACACGTTTTAGGAAATTACAAGCACTAATTGTCTTCGGAAATTTTCTTTGGAAATTTATTTCAAAATTTTCAGAATGCCAACCGAAGGCTCTGGCGTTGTCTTTCTTTTTCCGTAATGCCTGTTTTTCTTCGATGAACAAAAAAGCCTTTAGGCCATTTTTGCGTTCTAGGATTTTTGCGTTAGGCGGGTCATGAAGTGGCGCCTTAAATCCAATATCTCCGCGCGGGTGAAACCGCCGGCAGCAGCTAGTAATATTATATAGTAGAATAGGTTTTAACACTATCAACATTCTCTACCAGTATTCCACAAGAGTACAAGAAAACGAAGATGTGGGCGTGCATCAAAAATGAAGGTGTTAAAGTTCAAAGTTAATTGGTAGTTATTTTAATTAGTTTCTTTTGTTTCAGTTTTAATCGGCCCCTGGATACGAGACGAGGAAGTGTCGTCCAAAAACAGCAAAGAAATAATCGAACTGAATCAAGATCACGTTGTTATCAAAGAGGGCGGCCTTTACTTGATCTACGCACAGGTACTTACATTATGGTGTACTTACTTATCTTTGAACGAATTGGGATGTTGTATGAAACACTGTTGTGTTTCATACAACGTCCCAATACATAATGTCTGTTGTTATACAGTTTTAAGAAGATCCCATTATTACAATAAAAATTAAATTCACAAAAAATATATAATTTCCATTAAGATACTATGCTTTAGATGCATCTAAAAGTTTCCCAAATTCAACAATTTTTTTATCATCCTTTAGTAATTTAAATGATACCACCAGATTATTTACATTATAATAAATAAAAAATGCATGTTAACTATGTACTTAAACGCAGTTTTTCACGGCCAAATCAACAAAATGCATGTTCTTAGTACGGTTTTACGGCCCGCGTGGAACAAGTGACGTCAGATGTTCGGTACAATTTGTATGGGGCGTTTTAGCGCTCAGTAGATAGTATAGATCGCCCGACATTGACTCTCATTTTTGACGTTTCTTATAGCGTTCGATCTCCAATTTTTTCGATACAGACATTTGATGCTCATGACAAAACGAATCGATTGACGTCAAAAAAAATGGAGTCAACATCCCTATTGCCCGACTACTTCGTTCGACCTTCATCAGTTCATCACTCATCATGTCATAAGTAACAATCTATGTATTCCTATTGTTTTTTTTTAAATACTCTAAGCTAAGAGTTATGAGTTATGACAGATTTGTATTGTACGGAAAAAAGTCTGGAATAAACACCTTTTTCCTTGTTTACTTTTTTTAGTTTCTAAAGAAACAAAGCTAAACAGAAGCATATTCGAAAAGACAAATTTACAAAAACAAAACATATAGGATACTTACTATGTGTTTCCCGAATCGTTAATCATACAGGAAAAGGAAGTTGGGGTAGGTAAACTATTTTGGCAAATCCAAATTAGCTCCGATAAGGGCCCTATGATTGCATTAGCAAGTGTTTAGTGAACTAAATAAAAATTGTACTTAATAGAAAGCTGTCGTTTTCAGACCAATTATATGAAGTTGAGAAAATTGTTACGACACTCTCAGCACCTCAGACAGGTTATTCTTCTCCATTGTTGGCAACATTTATCTCAGTTAGATTGTTTGCGTTTTCTTTCTCTTTCTTCTGAAAGCCTGCGTTCTGGTCGGTTGCGCATACTTCGTACCTGACCTTTTTAGATCATATAATTCTAGCTACTGTATACTTCCAAAGCTTCATAGCTGTTTAGCTGAAACGTTCCAAATACGTCATTTAGTTCTGAGTAAATAATTTTAACCGTAGCGTTATTCGTTTCTAGGTGACGTACCTGACTCACTCTCCCAACTGCTACCACATACTGGCGCGGCAGACGGCCCAGAAACCTCGCTTACTCTCGATCTGTGCCACGGGCGACGACTCTAGCGCGCGGTCGCTCGACAAATCGCAGATATCATGTGCGGTGCAATCTGTCGCGCGACTTTACGCCGGAGACATCGTCAATATATCCCAGAGGGAAGCCAACAGGACCGTGCTATTGAAACCAGGATACAGCTACTTTGGCTTCGTCAAACTTAGTTCCTGAGTTACTGAGACCGGGCCAGAGAATGCAGTAAGTTTTACTTCTGCCATAAATTTGCGCTGTGTCGTTCGCAGGTGACGTCTGTGGCTCAGGGGCCCAACAACAGTTGACCGTTGACAGTTGTTACAACCGGGTTTTGATTTTTGATGTTCCTGAAAAGTTATGTATTTAGTGCAGTTGCAACCGCGTGTTCAATGGTGCTTTTTTGATAGCCTTTTTTTTCATTTGAGTTAAAATTTGTCTATGGAGTAACTATGTTTTTTGCTTATAATTATTGTGTTCAATAAATGAACAAATTTGTTGTTTAAATACGTGTATAGGCTGTACGCTGCTTGCATTGGTGACTAACGGAAAACCGCTAACCTTAAAAACAATAACGTAATAATTCATATCCTGTCCATATTCACATTTCAAAAGGCAAACGCGGGAATTCCTTCTCGGGAATGTTCTATATTTTGACCACAGAATTAACGCAGGTGTGGTTACCACGTCAGCAAGTAAAAGTTTAGCGTTTACGCCTTGCAATATGTTAATATAATATTCCGTTTGAGTCACGCAGTGCAGGTCCAGCCGCAGCCGTATACCAAGAAACAAGCGTATAACTGCGTAATCGTAACAGCTTTCACCCTACCAAGAATGACAGCTGTCAAATGAAAGCGATTACGATTATGAGTGCTTTTCGCAATGTGATTGCCACGATGGTGCTTCTATTATTATTATTATTATATTAATTTTGGCTCTTATTAATAAACAGTATCAAACGGTGTAATAGTTAAACTATGACACTTGTATTACTGTTTTGGTTTGTTGTTCTGTGACAAGTTTAAACTGAAGAGACAAAACGTAGTTTAACTATTCAACCGTTTAATACTGTTCATTAATAATAGCCTGTTAGTTTAGGATTTTATACAAAATATAGGTGATTGTAGTGCCATAACTTAATGTCGATGAAAAATATGCTTTAAATTTTTGTGTATTAAGACCGTTTCAGCTATACGAAATAAAAGAAATTATTAAAGAATTTTTAAAAATATTTATTTGTAACTCTATGTAGTAAGTAATAGTAACTTTTTGTTGTAAACATAAGTACTGAAGATAAATCTGGTTTTTGATTCGATTCTTCGATGATACTAAACACTAAGGACAAGACATTTTTTTCATCGACCGTAGAACATAATGAATTGATTTACGAATGCATCACATTGTTACGTGTATTGTACATAAACGGACATCCGTAAAATAATATTTTCTTGTCGAAATGAATAATTTAGTGGTTCGGGCTACAATACCAAGTGAAGACAATAAGGGTACATTTTGTATGCAATTCGAATGTTTACTATAAGTCCTTTGTAACTCGTTAACGATACTTTGAATAGAGCTTAGTCATCATAAGCATGGCGCAGGAATGTGTGTCTCAATTTTGCTAAATTCCCCGTCAAAGGCTCACAAAGTAGTATCTTAGTAGTACTTTATCGGGCTATTTTCAAACTTTTAGAGATGATTTACCTATAGGTACACTACGAAAATGAGAGTTGATAATGGCGCGACGAGGACCGTGGCCTTTACAGACATTTACATATTATACAGGGTGAGTTTGAATGGGGCGATGTTATCTTATTTCTGCCGCTTGGTGGTGCTGTTGTAGAAAGAGATCTGTCATCCGGTGACGATATGTTATAGGTGGAGATGTCTGATGACGATTTTTAGAAGTACTGAAATTATCTGCCCAATGGGAAGAACTCGCCTTTTATCCCGCTTGGTGGCGCTATTGAAGGTCACAGCAGAGTTAGTCCTACCACCTCGCAAACTAAACTAATAAACTTAAAGTAAACTTTAAATGCCTTTTCTTCAATGAACAATTTCGAATTTCAAAAACTCATAAAACAAATGTTGTTGCCCTCCAGGAGTAGACTGACCCCCTTACCGGATTAACATACCAATTTAAACTCAGGTTGTATATTATGTAGTGCGCCTCTCTCTACCTTTTAGAAATTAGGTTACCATATTTTATAGTCACAAACAAAATATATAAAAACGGTCCACGGTTTCTTAAACAATTACTACTAATAAGTAAAACGTTCATACTATGTTTACTTTGTCTATGGATATTTAAATATAGAACTTATACAAACCTTTTTTTTTTTGTTAATAATTAAGATGTGATGATCTCTGAATGGTCGAAGAGTTATCCCACGTATTGAGCCAAAAAATTTCGTTGCTAAATTTTCGAAATTTTATTCCATGGTTTACAATTTTGTGAGGACTTATCTTTTATATTTGTATTTAGTCGTTGTATTTCGTATTTGTACTATAATTATTATATAGTCAGTGATGGTTCATATTTCTTAATTTGCATTGCTCAAAAGGTTTTTGTATTACTTAAAATTTAAGTCGCTTCCAATAATTTGTAAACGTAATTTGTCAATTATTATTATCGTGTTTGTAAGAGACATTATTAGCAATACTGCCAATTTATACTTTTAAGTAATAAGTCATAATTATAGCAACTTTTAGGTACCTATTTCAATATTGTTAAATTATACTTACCTCATATTCTCAATGCAAAAACATGTGTGTTAAGTTGTGGTTTTCTGCTGCTTACAATCTAGTGTAGTAAAGTCCCAGTGTTTTGTAATTCCACGCATATATTTATTAATAAATAATTATTATTGACCAGATTTATACAACAATGATTCACAGCTTACATTATGTAAGTACTATGCTAAGTATCGTTATAATGATAATTATATTACATGTATCTGTTATTGCAAATTATCATAATTGTCATAGTTTTCTAAGAATTTGGTTTCTAGTTATTAATTATATATTTCATAACTTTCAAAGAGAAAGCTATTTTGTAAGCTTAAATGAGAATTCAAATAGAGATTGCAATATTAAAAGCAATAAATACCTACTTAATTTTTTTGAATATTTTATTTTGTAAGGCTCTTAATTAATAAAATATTGGTGTGAGAATCAGACAATAATGTGCAGTGTTTGAAATTATGTTTTTTTTTTTCATATTCTCTCAATGTTCAGTTTTCCATAATTTTTAGTATTCTGTAGGTATTCTTTTTATAGTATATATCTTGATCTCATCCACACCTTACCACTCCCATGAGTTGTCTATAATGATTCTTTGTTATGGACAGCAAGAAACTGGTTTGGTATGTACTAAATCGTTAAAACATTGTACATTATTGCCTGTGTCTTTACTTTACAACTGTATAGCAATATTTTGACTGTTAAAGTTTTACTCGTAGGTTAAGTTTTTGTGTACTTACTGGGGTCGATTCTGTCGCTTCATACCTAAACCTAATTTTAGTTTTCTCTCTCTTTCCAACACACAATATAAGATAGACATGACAGATCTGAATTTAGTTTTAGAGCTGCCAAATATTTTCTATCCTTGATAAATTAGATGCAACTAAACTCATTGCCGTTAAATTTAGATTAGACACAAGCAAGTGGATTAATTTGACAGATGTAAAGTATATTCCATCACTTTCTCAAGTTCTCATTTAGAAAGAGAGATTGAAATTTAAATTAGGTTTAGGTATGAGATGACAGAATCGACACCACTGTTAGTTTTGTAAATGTGTATGGATTATTTGGATACACCCGTCCATAAAAATAAAAGTGCCTTAATATTTCAGCCTTTTTATTTGTCCGATTTGCTCGTATTCGCGAGTTCCCGAATAGGTCAGTAGAAAACTATAATAAGCTTTTGAGCTTTCGGTGAAGGAAAATACAGTGATGAAGCTGGAGAACATTGTTATGGAATTTTTGGTACCTACCCACCTGGCTAGCTTGATAGCAAGTCAGGCTAGCCCTCAGCCGAGCCACAAGCAGAGGCGTTGGCCTCATTTGTGGCTCGCCTCCCGCGCAAGATCGATTACAAACACACGCAAGGCAAACAGTACAAAGCCGAAAAATGTGTATTTTCGTATTCTCTAAAACTCCAAAACAAAAGAATACAAAACCTGGTGCAGGCAAAACTAAAACAAAAAAAATACTATTATAACTGTCAATGTATACTTCACAAAGTTCACATCTGTCAACGTCATTTTATGTTGAATTTTCAAATTCTAACCTCAAAAATAATAGTTATTGTGGTCTAGATTTATTTACAGTTTAATATTAAACAAAATGCTTACGAGGTACGTATTAAAGAAACAGTTCCTTAAATAGAAATTTCTTTCTTTTTAAATTCTGATCTTCAACAACTGTTCTTCCAGACTGAGGTTCAAGGGAGACTTTCGTATCGTCGTAAGATGCCTTTCAGACAAGCCTACAGAAGGTGGAGAAATGCCCAAAAACCAAGAGAAAGAGCAGGATGAAAAGAAGAAAGCATCTGATAATGCCACGGAGAAGATCCAGGAGTTGCTGAAAAGCATGATGGCTGCACCCAAGATCAGTGAAAGCGAGTATCGAAAAAATTTCGCGACGGCTCCTGAGATACCCAGAAGACGAAAACAGAACGACGAAATTTCAGTGAAAATGGAAAAAATTGGTAATTAAATATCTACTATCTAGTAATGTAATGGTACAGTATTCTCTAGTTCTCGACTAGCTAACTCAACAGTCAGTTTAAAAATGTCTCATTTAATTGTTTTTACTGACAGCGGAGACACATTTTGAGTGGCTGATTACACTACTAATATTATACCATGTTCACTTTAGGCACTCCATATCAGAACAACGATTTAGCTTAGGTAAAGTGGAGAGGATGCAATTACATACTATTTTGTTATAATTCTTTTGTTTCATAAAATTCATCAATCTTTTCACACTCTTGAGGACACTGTGAACAATTATTTTTTTTTATATTTCATGTGACACTTGTATTTTTTTAATAATATTATCCAAATTGCCTTATTACAGAGGCTAGCATAACAAAAGCAGCAGGCGATGTGGCCCAAGCTATTGGTGGAGATGTGAAGCAAACTGAAGCTGAACTACTGTCTCGTGTGTTGGGAAAGATCAACCAGACTTCCACTAATCTTAGGTGAGACAACATCTGAAACTATATCAAAAAATTTCTTTCTTTTTTATTTAATATATGATAAGGAGACGAGCTGGCCATTTACCTGATGGTAAGCATACTGCCAGCCCATAACAATTGCAGTACCACTCAGAACTTCACTGCAGTGCAGTGCTCATTACCCTGAGGCAGGTATTAAGTCTCATAAGCCCAGTAATTTCTCTGGCTACTTTGCTCATAAAACTGGAATGCAGCAATATTTGCGCTTTACTGCCAGGCAGCAGATTTCACGAGCAAAATGGTGGTATCAACGAAGACAGAACTCGCAGAAGAGTTAGTCCTACCACCTAGTAGTAACACTATATTTAAATGTGTGAGAGGATACTCAATAATTTTACATTAGCAGGCTAGAATTTTACCTTCTATTCTTACACTATTGAATAATAAGAATAATTAAATTTTCTGTATCTTTTATAGGTACCTCTTTTTTCTCTATTCTTGTTTACGAAGTATCCATGTTTACTGTTTTCTCTCCATCCTCATTATAATTATGAGAAATAAAATAATTGCTATATTCAAGTTATGTTTAACATTGTTTTCAGTGACTTGCTGGTGGGTATGAAGGTGGATCGAACAAGAGATATTGATGATACCGCTGCCAAGGAGACCAGAGGGCAACAAGTTAAACGCCTAGTGGACAAATCTAACAGAGAACATAAAACTAGGTTCGCTCAGAGGAGGGATAATCGTCAAGATGATCAAGTTGAATCCAGACAAAGGCGGTGAGATTAAAAGTTACTACTGCTACTATGTTACTCTCCGTATAGCGAAAAACCACGTCGATGCATTGCTTCATTGCTGCGTGACAGAAGGACAAACCAACACACCAACAAACACATTTTCGCATTTATTATAATAGTAAGGATTACCTGCGCCAAACTTTATGACCAAATTGAATGACTGAATAAATGGTGGCTGGCACTGCTCTAAAAGCTTGGATACACTTTCGGCCACCCAATGGTCATTTTGGACAGACATCCCATGATTACAATCAAACTGCATTACGAAACCATATTTAATTATTGTGCATCTCCATTCTAGCACATCACAACCTCGCGCTGAACCAGTCTCAGTAAACATATTCAGTGGAACAGCCCTCGGGATATTCACATCAGCCGAGCCCAACTATGGCACCAAGTTGGACACCTGGGAGTCTCTCAAGCAACGGGAACTGTCTCTGGCCATCACACAGCCTCCTGCCAACTACTTCGAGAAGATGATTGTGTGGACTGACCAGGGGAAGATATGGAAGTTCCCAATAGATAATGAGCAAGGTAGGTACTTTTAGGGTTGGCTACTCGCAAACATACGGGACAGACAAGACCCTAAGATCTTACTAATAAAGACTATATAACAATTGAATAGTTACACAATGTTTTGTCTCTTTCGATTCAGTTTAAAATTGTCACAGAACAACAAAGACAAAACATTGTACAACTATAAAACCGTTATAGTCTTTATTAGTAAGGCCTTTAACCATTCATAACCTAAATTTACAGGGTTGGAAGAAGAAAAGAAAGTACATTTCTCTGAGCACATATTCCTGGATACACATCTTGAAGGCTGGTGCCCGAAGAAAGGTCCCATCAGACATTTCATGGAGTTGGTCTGTGCGGGTCTGTCCAAGAACGCTTTCTATACAGTTAAGGAGAAGAAAGATCACATCTTATGGTACAAGGAGTACTTTGAGAGTAAGAAAGACTTGTTGACTGAAGTAGGTGCGTGGGACTCCAAATCTAGCAGTACTGAAGCGTCAGTGTAGTATGTTGTAGAGATGTAATAAATTAATAAATTAGTTTTAACAATGTTATATTCATTTGTTTTATTTTTAACTAGCTTCTGCCCGCGGTTTTCACCCGCCTTCCCATAGGAACCGTGCATTTGCTAGGATAAAAAGTAGTCTATGTTACTAACCGGTCCATAAACTATGTCTATGCCAAAAATCACGTCGATACGTTGCTCCGTTGCTGCGTGAAAGAAAGACAAACCAACAAACGTACAAACACACTTTCGCATTTATAATATTAAGCAGGAAATAGGATTAACAAATCTTTTTTGAATGGCCACATTCTTATATGGCTTGAGACAGAAAATACAGGTAGCATTGTTTTAAATATAGGTACCTAACAGATAGATCATTTGCTTGATCTAATATACACTACCTACTATGTGCACTGTGTAATAGAAACAATATTGACTTATTATTTAGAAAAAACCTATACATTTATAGGTACATAAGTTTTTAGTAAAATGTAGGCAAGCCCTTTTTAGATACGCTTTTTTCTAATTGGTGTTTGTATGCTAGGTCGATGATGTAAAACCAGAACCACATGAAATTAGCTTTCTACTTACATGAACTCGGCATCCCTATTTAGTTGTGTGAATACGGGTAGAAACCTTTATAGACGTTTCATATAATGTACAGCTATTGTAGCCCGATTATTATTTCGATCATAAATCCTGAACCTAACGCCAAGACGTAGTGAAAATTGTCTTATTTGTCTATATATTTAACTATTACATAATATATGCACAGTAATCCATCCGTAAGGTGCGTGGTTTGAGTATTGCACGTAGCTAATGTATTTATTTTACGAATACAGGTGCTTTTTAATCGCCGATTAAAAAGCTCTGATTAGAAAAAAAGCTGTGTAAAGTTATTTTCACATTGTTTTTTTTTTTAATCATTCATCACCAAACACTATTGGGTTGCCTAGATTTTTTACTAACTCTATTTCTGATGAGGAGAGAGGTGGCACCTGCAATGTAGCAGTTTTACCCTTGCCTCAAAGGTTAGTCCTCCAGGGTTACTTTTAATTCACTCAGAATGAAATCTTTGTCGGAAACGACAGTCTTGATAGTTTATATTTCGATCGCATCCCGTCAGAGAAATTTCCCCTTTAGATTCGACAACTCAAGTCTAGCCAACACAGTCGTAAAAAATCGATGATTAGAGCTAAAATAAAACAAATGGTTCCTTATTACTGCACTTTATTGCACCTATGGAAGTACACTTCGTTACATTTCGATGTCTCAGTTCACGACCGCGACCCACCTAATTACTCGATCGGCATAATTATAATGAAAATTAGTCATAATCGACGGCACATACGAATAACCGACGTCTTTAGTTTAAAACCATTTCTTCCGACAGATATTTCACGTTGACATGTTTGACTGAATCATTTATATATTTTATTCACTGTCGTCAAAAGAAACGGTTTCTACCACACTTAAAAGAGTAGAGAGAGCTTATACTATCGAATGCATAATACATACATGTCTCAATAACTCCTACACCACATCTTTGATGCCAATAAAGTCACAACAGGATGCTGTTTCATTACAAAAAGTACCTACCCAATCATTGTAGTAAAAACACAAGGAACTTGTTATAGCTAAGTACATATCCTTACATTAATCATCGTATACTTTAAAAGCCTCCAAAACGTTCCAAATTATAAAAAGTACAAAATAAATGTACATAAAAAAATCACATAACTTTGTACAAATTAATTGTGCAGATTTGTACACTATGTTCAAACACATCACGGAATTTTTAAAGCATATACATTTATGGAATGTATTATGAAAACTAAGAGGCTTTTACTTGATAAAGAATAAAAAAACTACTGTATAATATTATGTACCTATTGATATGATTGAACATTCAACTTTGAACTTTAAAACATATATAATTAGGACAGTTATTCTTATACAACAACCACAAACTTATACAATCAGAAAGGTTTAACTGCTAGACTTCAACATTTATTCCATTATTATGCAAACCAAATAAGTTGTTACGGTTTGAGTACCATCACTTCACATTATGACTGTAATTATAGTACAAAATATATAGAAATTTTTGTATAATGTGAACAATTAGTTGGAACAACCAGAGACAAGAATAAAAAAGCAAACAGAACAAATTACAACAAGAACAAGTTAACAGAACGATCGACTAAAATAGAAGACTGAAAAAAATGTTTCTGGCACTTTTAAACAATTAACACCCAGAATTTAAAAAAAATAGATTTTTTAATCTATCGAAGGCAGACATAATTCACGATCTTAATAAGATCCTTAGAATTGTGTTGTCTTCCGTTTCTATTGATCTATCTATCTTGAATCTAACCACATTGAATGATATAATGATCTTTCACCAGACACCAACATATCAATACGAAGGACAGTTTAATCAGTACTTACTCTAGAATCGATAAGATCGATAGATAAATGTCGTTAAAAATTAAAGTTACCAATACTCGTCAAATTTAAACGCGTTTTGAGTAAAAACTGCATCGCCGTACTGCGACAACTGCGACATGTGGCAGGTTGCAACTCGTGAAAGCGTGGGCAGTATGGGCAACTTTATTTTAAAATCGTATTCCACACTATACCTACTTGAACGAACTTCTGAGGCGCGTTTATAATGTCAGGTATAAAAAGTAATTTAAATTGTTCATGAATGTGTCTAAATGTTGTATTGGCAAGACAACTAACGTTCATAAACTAAAGATTACAATGGTTATACAATAATATTAATTTTACACCAATTTTGGTTATGTCTTTTCAAAATTGAAAGTTATATATATTTTAATCACATTAAACGCTAGTTTTCGAATAAGATTCGCGCGTATAGCTACCACCAAAGCTACCCGTTTTCTAGAACTACGTCGATGTCAAAGCATCAAGGCTCTGAAACAATTGACATCGCAAGACATCGAGCTATTATTACTACGTGTAGAGTCAACACCGCAAAGGCATAAGTAGCGCCACCCTGCGGTCCATGGACCGCAACTATCCCAGTCCTTCCTTGAACAAAACGCGTAAGCGCCGTGAAATTAGCGGCGCTTCCGACCTTTTGATCGCGAGAAAACTACGCCTAAGACGCAATCTAGCGCTACATGTTTTATTTGTTTGGTTAGACGACATTATGGTATCAGCGCTGCAGCGGATTTTAGCTTAAACTTATAAAAAATGGAACAAGACTTTTGTTCGACAGAGTTCCTCTAGTACGTTAGTACATATTACCTCGATGTCGCAAAACTTCGCGTAAGGAACTAAAAAATATTTACATTTCAATATATAGGCTGATTCAGTTATCACACACTTTCATGTTTTTATCAAATTCAAATAAAAAATGGATAGAATATATTAGGCCGTAACGTTTAAACACTTGCTGATGTGAATTAGGCGTTAGTTATCCTGTAGGAGAAAAAAGGATGAAAGATATTGGACTCTAATATTATCTAACACATCATCCATCCTTTTTCCACATTTTTTGTTGGCAATAGAACCACAATATGGAAGCGCGCGCAAAGCGAAACAAAGTCGCATGCGAGTGCGATTTTTTTAAATTACAACGCATTGCCCGTTGGACCTTAAATTAATTTTGTGAAAACAGAATCAGAGCCATTGATCATTAAGTGGAGACATATTCTATAAATATTTAATTGGGCTTGACAATGCGGTCGATGATGTTACACAATTGCTAATACGATACCTACTTTTTTCTTCTTGTCTTGAAGAAAAATATTCTTGTCTTGAAGACTCCATATCGTACAAGTGTTTGTTACATCAGCGGAAGTGTGGTCAAACGAAAACAGATAGCGGATTTTTTTAGTTCCTTTGCGCACCATTCTAATAATTAATTGCGTTATTTTCATTAGGCACTAATCACGTAATATTTTTGTGACAAAATTATTTTTACAAACGGAATGATAACCTAATGATTGGGGACTCGTGACTTTTGACTGTAAACTTACATAAATTAACAATCAATCGTTTTTTCATTTAATCGATTGCCGCAGGAAATATAAAAAGCGTTTTATAAAACAAGCTGATACGTAAACTTTTCCGGGTTTGTTTATCTAAAGTATCCGGTCTTTGTATAAACAGTTAATATTTCGACTTGTTTTCTCACTGATAACATTAGACATGTAGTCGGCAACAAAAGTCGATGAACATGTATAAGAGAGTATATATTCATTATTCTTTAACTACTTAAATATTTAAAGGAAACACTATTTAGATACAGAAATAAGTCGCTAAGTTGGTAGTAACCCTGTCTGCAAAACCGAGGCCTGGAGCAATGTGCCAGGAGTGGGCGACAGCTTATAAAAAAAATTAAAAAGCTGTGAACCAACTTTTGGTCGGTCTTTCCATAGAAGATTTGCGATAGAACTGCTTAGCAACGCTATTGGTCGATCTTTTATTTATGCTATTTGGTAATGAGACGTGCTGGTCGTTTGCGTGACGGTAAGCATAACGCCAACCCATAACAATTGCAGTGCCACTCAGAACTTTGAATCACAAAGGCCTGCGCGGCACTGCAGTGCGCTCGTTACCCTGAGACATTAGGTATTAAGTCTCATTAGCCCAGTAATTTCACTGGCTACTCTCTGCTCATCAAACCGGACAAGTCCGTATGGGTTGTTACCACCGCTTTGCTCGTGAAGTCTGCCGCCAAGCAGTAGTGTGCAAGCATTACTGTGTTCCGGTTTGATGAGCAGAGTAGCCAGTGAAATTACTGGGCTTATGAGACTTAATACATAATGTCTCAGGCTAAGAGCGCACTGCAGTGCCGCGCAGGCCTTTGTGTTTCAAAGTTCTGAGTGGCACTGCAATTGTTAAGGGCCGGCATTATGCTTACCATCAAGCAAACGACCAGCTCGTCTCGTTACCAAATATAATTAAAAAAAGAAGAAGAAACAACTGTGCGTGGTTCATCCTGATTTAATAAACCTGTTCCGTGAATGAGCCCCCAAGTTAATATTGTCAGAATAATATGGACATTAGATCGCAGGTTTCTCGCAAATTGACTTCGCTTGTGGACGGCTGTTTGTTTAGTGGCGCCATCTGCTTACATCACCTGAAATTTACAAAATTACCAAAGTTGTAGGTTTGCTTGTGTTGAATAATAACCGGGTAAAAATGCCGCTGAGAACGATGCGTTTAAGGCAACCTAAACTAATACATATATATTGTGAGACAAAAATGCTAAGCCTGCTCAATGCATCTTTGCCTGCATGCAAGAAAAACAATACATTATTATCTTATGGAATTTGTAGATTTCTCGGCGGTATAGCGACCAATTTTATAAACTACTGTTTCGCCCACGTTAGCCTAAGTTACTCCTTGCAACATCAGCTATCTGCTAGTGAAAGTCGCGTCAGAATAGGTCTAGCCGTTTCGGAGATTACCCGGAACAAACAACCAGACAAACAAAAACTTTAAAAATGGTTGTTTTGTTATAGGTGCCGTATACACTTTCATATGAATTATTAGGAAAAAGCTGCTTTTTTATATTACAAACAGAAATATACATTTTATTTATTTGTATAGATATACAGTTATAAATATACAAAATTGAGACCGTAAAATTGCATTTAGTAATAATAATAATCTTATAGGCAAAGTAACACATTTTCAACACAACTTTGCCTACAATGCTAGCATATACCTGAGGACTAATTTAACCATCACATGCCTTAACCCATCCAGTGTCGAGGGTCCCAAAGGAGCTGGCGCTGGGGAAAAATACCTGTTTCCCCCACCTTAGCAATTTTAATAGTAATTTTATTATAGTTCAAGCTATTTTGAACCTTATCACAACTGAATAAGGGCTAACTGTTTTTTTTTTGCCGCCGGACCGACGTGGTTCCGGCCGACATTTGAGGGGTTAAACTCACTCGCGACCAGGCTCATAACATCAGTAGCCCCCTATTTCCCCCCCCCCCTCCCTTTCCCCACCCACCTGCAGTATCTGGCTGGCCTCGAAGGCGGTGCCGGGCAGCAGCACAATGGGCGCGGCGACGCGGCCCGCCTCCACACACACCATGTTAGGGAACTCGTCGTCGCCGAAGTCCGGGATCTCTTTCGCGAAATCCGCCCAGGGGTTCCAGATCACTGTGGAAGACAAGTTCTTGTATCTTATTAGAAAACGAGACGAGCTGGTCGTTTGCCTGCAAATTATAGTTATGAGCAAAGTGCCTAGTTGATGAAATGAGTAAACTAACCAGATCGCAAAATCTAGATATTCTGAAATGAAATCACAATTTTATAGGCCTGCGATTTACTGAAAATACATAGTTATTTGGTTAGTAACGTAAAACGGAACGTAATTTCTCGAAACGGAACGGTTCTTTAAACTTTCTGGGTAAATGTGATAATGACCAAAGCCATTGAAAAAATTGACAGAACAGATGGCAACACAGCTTATTACTTGTCAAAAATGACGTGACAATTTTGCTGCTTTTTGGATAATTTTAAGCATGCAGTGTTACTGTTAATTAATGTAGCATTTCTACTACGACTTTCTTTAAATCCACTTGCTTGTATATTTAACGGCATTGAATTTAGTGGCGTCTAATTTGTCAAAGATGGAAGATATATGATCGCTCTAAAACTAAATTAAGACCTGTCAAACTTACTGTTTACCATCCCTTTTCATGTCATTTATTGGAAAGAGCGAGCGCAACTAAAACTAGATTTAGGTTGTGACACCAGAATCGATATTCTTGTTTTTACTTTGCAGTTAGAGATATTTCGAACAGCGCTAGCAGAATGTTGGAATACATGTCCGTATCGTCAACTCACAGCGCCATCTGTTATCTAACCACTCACCAGTGTCGGGAAAGTTGTATTTCTGTATCCTCATCTTGCGTCCGCTGACGACGTTGGTGATTATATGTTCTTGCATCGTATTCTGGTAGATGCGGTCCGTCCATTCGTTAATGGTGACCGCCTCGCGTGTTTCTTGATATACAGCGCCATCTCTTGTCTGAAATATTCAAACGACAATATTAATTTTAAAATTGGCGACATTTCGAAGTTTGGTTAAGTTTTTATAACAAACTAGGAAAAACTAGTAAATTATAATATTAGAATTACAATTTGCCTTTATCTACTGCGAGTCAGGAAATTGCGACGTGAATGACAATCAAGGTACTTAGGTTTAGCTATTGATTTTAAATTCATGATAGTCAAAAATGTATAGAATTTACATAAAGAATAATAATATGTCAATTCCAATACATTTTCTACTTTCGATACCGATTGTAGAAAGTAAATTTGTCTATGTTTCAATCTCTAGGGGGGGCAGCTGCCCCTCCCTGCTTCCCCTTGGTGACCCCCTTGTCCCAATTACCTTGTCTATGAACATGCAGCCGTGCATGCCAGTGATCTGGCAGCGTCGCACGTCGGGCACCTTGAAGTAGGTGTGCAGCAGCAGCTGGCAGCTGAAAGTCAGCTCCTTGCTCGGGTTGTACACGCCGATATTGAAGTGCAGCTCCTTCTCACGCAGGATCAGCCGGTACGTCAGTCTAAACCTAAAGAGAGAGACGGGCGAACTTTGTAGTGTGTTTCAATTTTATTACGAGTTTCATTACGGTGTTACCACAAAAAAATTAAACACACTTTGAAACCTGTGTTAAACAGTGTTGTCTTAATCCATTATGTTGTGACTTTTCAAATCATTTTAGATGTTTATCTTTAGACATCGTCTAGCTAGCTAAACAGGCGTCGAAAAGTTGTTTTTTTTATGTTATTTGGTAACGAGACGAGCTGGTCATTTGCCTGATGGTAAGCATAACGCCGGCCCATAACTATTTCAGTGCCACTCAGAACTTTGAAACATTAAGGCCTGCGCGGCACTGCAGTGCGCTCGTTACCCTGAGACATTAGGTAGTAAATCTCATAAGCCCAGTAATTTCACTGGCTACTCCGCTCATCAAACCGGAACACAGTAATGCTTGCACACTACTGCTTGGCGGCAGACTTCACGAGCAAAGCGTTGGTAACAACCCAGACGGACGCTCGCAGAAGAGTTAGTCCTCCCACTAACAAAGTTTTTTCTGGTTATGTTTAAATTTACTGACTGGTAGTGCCACATGGAGCGTGTGAAGTCGTCGTCCATAAGGCTGAACACGGCCTCCACGTCTCCGCTGGGCATCCTCTCCGGCATCTTCTCGACGTGCCAGCGCGCCACCCGCGCGAATCCGTGCTGCGGACCGAACGGCCATTGTCCAAATTGGGCTGCAAACGATACAACAGAACCTAGTTTAACATTCGCGTTTCAATTCCGTTCATGTTTCTTTAGCGTAAGTTAGTCGAGATTCGTCAAAGGAAGATTTATACAAGAAATGCTGCTTTACTCTTTGTAAGCAGCAGTGGGAGCGTAAGAGATTGATAATGAACAAATTATATAGAATAGAATACTTAATTTGAATACCTTGCTTCCTACCTAGTATCTACTAACCAAAATAGTAAGGTTCTGCCCAAATACTAAATGTAAATGACAATAAATACATTGAATACGAAGGTATACCTGAAAGGCGTAAGTGTAAAGATAAAAATATTCCAAATACTCACGAAACACGAAAGGTATCCCCCCTCGTATCGCTCTCTTGCCGTCGAACACTGCTTGTTTACTGGAACAAAAACATACATCGTCGTAAATGGAAACAAATTGGGAATTGTATACTTAATACAAGCACCCTTTACAGTTACATTTAAATAATTGAGAAGAAAAATGCTATCAGGTGTCATTCGTAAGTTAGTAATTAAAAATGTTTTTGTAGATAAACTTATATTTCAATCATTTTTTAATTTCCGTTATTAAAGTTGTAAAAGCCCCCATACACGAGCACTCCCCTCCACAACATTCCACGCAAACGTGCCAACAACTGTCTATGTGTGGGGAATCTCAATGGGATTACGTGGAGTGATATAAATAGTATTGGATTTCCAAACGTTTCAAATCCAACGTTCCATAACATTCCAACTCATCGTGTGTGGCTGATACAACGTTCCATTTCGCGCTTATTTGGCCAATTTTCGAGCACACAGACGGTCACTCCATTCCGAGCAAACCATCTCTCCATTTTTTGGTCATTCTGCGTCTTATACTGACAACTGAGTGTAAAATGTATCGCTGTATCGGGCACAAACGACGGGCATAACACGGCATGTAATAGCAATAGACCCATATTCTATGTCTATATAAACATTCTTAACCCTTGAATACTCGAACACACATCTGAGCATAACTAATGCCTCCTGCACGCTCGACCCCACCTCCGGACAATTGCTATGCCATTACAAACATAACATACAATGCATACAGACATTAGGCGAACCACAACAGTTTAGCCGCAGCACAGCGGCGGCCAAGTCTGACCACAGCAGGCTGCCCAGCCATTACTCTGCAGCTCACGTAGCAAACATGATCAATTTTAGCCGTCGCATTCCACCGCCGACGGGGGACAATGCAAAAAGCACCCTTATATTATAAATGCATCAGTGGACAGGTCGGACGCGATAAAAACAGAGACCGAGCAGGCCACGTATAAATTATTTATGCCATTTTTAGCATTTCGGAGTTGGTGGACGGCGGCTGACGACTGGTCGATTGTTGCTCGTCATCCGCGGTGACAAAACTGACGGACAGTTTTGAAAAGCAGCACATTTTGCATGACCGTCGACGTCAAGATCTTAAGACGTTAAGGGAAAATCGAATGACAATAAGAGCTTGAATTGATTTAGTACAATATAAGAAAATTATTATTCCGTTAGTAAGTACTAAGTAGCTAAGATAATAATATACATGTACCTTTTTGCATTTACTCGTGGCGTCTGGTATAAATCACGTTTTAAAATGAAACCTAATTGAAATCGCCGAACAGTTTACTTTATTCATTAAAAACATTATGATATCAGCATTTATACAAAGTTGCATGCACTAATGTTGATTAATCGAAGAAAATAATTAATATCTTCACAAGCAGTAAGTTCTGGAAATCTAGCGCATAAATCATAACTCCCACGGAAACGGCGCGGCGTTAGGAATTCTCACAGATTCATACTCCGCAAACATTTAGTTCGAGTTCCAATAGGTCCAATGAATGCGATTAATTCACCTTTTCGATTGAGAATTTTATCAAACATCCAGAACGCAAAAACTCATAATAAATGTTGAGTTTAGCCACCTTTTTTACATAAGTTCATATAAGGGCGTCTCAAAGATGGAGTCCTGTGCGAACCGTTAAACCCATCCCAGTTGTAAATAACATGTGAATGGTTTAATACACTTACACATATCTTGGAGGAACGTCGTAATAAGATAGTTTGCATTTTCAAATCGATGAAGTACAGTTAAGAATACGCCTGGATAGTTGATTATTGTACAGCAATAATAAAAAAACGACGAACGGACAACAAACAACCTTTACCGATTCTCACAAATAACTGCAGTCTAAAGATAGTAGAGTAGACAGGGATAAAGTTTTTAATTAAAACAATTCCGCGATGTTTAGAGGAGTCACATTCGAGAGGAATCGCGAGTGCGTTTCCACGAACCGGGAGGGAGGATAGATAAAGTTTTAATTAGAGATTCCGGATGAAATACCTCCATGAGTCGCCACGGGGACCGATACATTCCCGCTTCGGCACCAGCCAAGTTTTTACCAGTTCGCGACTCGTTCCTTCCCGGCATTCCTCGCCCGGCTAAATAGGGACAACAAATATAACTTCAGCCGCGACCACTTTCTCTTCATAAGTGTCGCGGGACTACTCCGCAATATACACACTTTTAAAGCCAATTAGAGACGCTTCGTGACTAATAAAACGTTCACAACACAATTTTTCTTTTTGTTTAAAAATTAGTATGTTTAAAATACAATGGAAGATCGAATTGAGAAATCAAACTAATGTTAGCAGTAATCCGTTACATATCAAGCGCATTGTTACGCAAAAACAGCATGACCCGTGACGATTTCCCATAGTGCTCTCGTCTTCATTGTTCTCAGCTTTCATACATAGCAATATTGATCAATAAACAACTTCGATAACTTCTCAACATTGTTGTAATGGAACAGTTCTCTCAAAACAGGCAATCGCTACAAAGCGGGTCTGCTAGATGGAGCTACGGCTTGTAAGCCGGAAAGAAATACATCATATCAAGAATTTCGCAGTCAACATCGATTGCTCCCATAGCCTAATTGGTTAAGGCGTCTGGCCCGGATTACCAGAAGACGCAGACTCGAATCCTGTTGGAAGCGAAATTTTTGTTATGTATATATTTGTGTGAACATCCGCTAGTGTCGGTTAACACTATAAAATATATTTCATGCAGTTCTCTCAAGCTGTGTATAATGTGCGCCATCCTCCTAATGGCGACCCGGAGGCGACTGGATCGCTACTCCATAGCGTCTATAAGACTACTCCACGATAACGATATAAGTAATTAACTTTAACCGTAAGTCCCGTAATTCTACTGCACTATAGGAACTTTGTACACCGGTTATAGTTTTATACCGAGTCGAAGCTACGCTTGTGTATTCATGTCACATATCTACGCAGCCGGAGGGTGCTCGAGAAAATATAGGAGCAATTAGAACAATGCTCCTTAATAAAAATGTATGATCGACCGGTTTCAGCCCCTTACATTTACATAATTCATAGGACGCGCAAAAACTTGGGAGTATTGGCGAACCAATTAGAAAAATAATTGCTGATAACAGCAACAATAAACATGTTCTCGTTTTTTAACCGTGTCCCGATAAACACCCTCCTTCATAATAATGAAGCTTCTAATTAGTTTAATCAGCGCGCTTTTGAAAAAAGTGGCGTAGCTCTAGCAAAAACTGGGGTGAATCGCTGAACCGCTACAAAGTTAATAGCTATAGAAGCGTGTTACTTTGACATATTAAGGGAGTACAGAAAACCGGTTCCTGAAATGAAAAAAAATAAAAGCCGGAGCTACTGTGCATCAGCAAATTAAAGGTCGCATAAACGATGGGACGTAATTAGGACTTTTTAGGACCAACTGCGGCCACAGCTGGGACTATCATTATCTACTGCGAGAACCGGTGGCAGACTCCTTAAAACCATATTTTATGATATTAAACAACACTTCGCTACTTATATCCTCGCCCACTCCTGTATGTTTAATAGCCTGCATTTAACCCACGACGTTGAAAATTAAGTTCGATTTAAGCGATTTGTATCATTACGGCTTAATTTTGTCGTCCGGTTTTTTATGGTTATTGACTTTTTATAAAATACCAATTACCTATCAGAAATACCATATTTTGTTATCTTATCAAGTTGGGATTGGGAGAACACGACGTATGTTAAAAGTGACTAATTATTATTTATCGTTTCCATTACTTTTCATTCCAATCAAGTAGCACATCGTACTAATTTCCTACTAATATTATAAATGCGAAAGTGTGTTTGTTGGTTTGTCCTTATTCACGCAGTAACGGAGCAACGGATCGACGTGATTTTTGGCATAGATATAGTTTATGGACAGGAGAGTAACATAGGCTACTTTTTATTCCGGAAAAATGCACGGTTCCTGAGAGAACGCGGGTGAAAACCGCTGGCAGAAGCTAGTCATTTTATAATTCGGTGAGATTGTAATGGATCTTCAGAAATGGTTACTAATAGCTAAGAGGTATGGTACTTGGAAGTGACTAGTGGGGTCTTGAAATCGATCCTGAGAGCTCGAACTTTGAACTCAATGAAGGAAACCGTGACGCAAGTTTAACATAATGATAAGCCGGTTTAGAGTTCGCATGGTTAGTTGGTTACCTGGCGTAACTTTGTGTATGCGCATACGTGAAACATAGATGAGAAAGTGGTGTCAAATACTAATCTATCAAGAGTAAAAAAAAATGTACCAATGACTAGAGACTAGTGACTACCAATACTGCGTGTTCGAAAAGTCTGGAATCAAAAGAATATAAAAATATACGCGATGAAAACTCTTTAGAAGTTGTTTAATTAAATAAAAACATCAAATGATCTTTCTTTACTCTCCTTCTTGCCCTTGTTTCACCGGCGCAGAACGCCTGTACAAACATACTGCATTAGGTTTAGGTTATTGTTTCCACAGATGGCCACCTGTCTTACTCCAACTTACCTTGGAAATTCTGTGAGTGTGGGTCATAATCCACCAAGCGGGCTCTCTGCTGATCACACTCCTTATCACTACGATACTGAAAACCGCTATAATGCTGATAATATTTTCGCTTAAAGTTCTTCATTCAGCAACGTCGATCTATTAGTTAATATCCCGTTATCAATTCAACATTCAAGGTATTAAGAATATTGTGTACCCACTAGGTAACCTTGTGTAGGGCCGGGGCGTGGGATAGAAAGTGCTGTCAGTACCGCGTAGGTGCTAGGTCATTGCTGCCCTGCTAAGACATCAGGACTTACCTCATCGCCCTTCTAAATATACTTAAACTATGAAATTGTATTGATTTTAAATTAATTTTTTTCAAATTTAATTTATGCAGACATTTATTTAATACATTTATTTGAACAAACTTTTTCTGAAACCTTACCAACTTTGTTTTTAAATCTGGACTTAAATTACGAATTGTGGTTGTTTATATTTAAACACGCGGCTAAGGCGTTTTTAAAAGATGGACGCTGTTTAACACATGTTTAAATACATCCTATATTTCATTTTTTTTTTGTGGAGCGTTTTGCCTTTTCCAATTTGTATAATATAAACAATCGCCCAAGATGGTCGGCAAGAAAATAGCATTCTTTTTTTACAGAGAATATTATGAGCCTTCTTCTTGATCTTATTTTGCAATGTGTGTAATTCGATAATGTACTTTCTAATATTCTTCTTTCTTGTATTCTTGGCAATAGTCAAAATAAAGCAGAATTGTATTTTGTGTTCTTAAAATTTTGTTTTCGCCTTAGATCACTTCAGCTATGAGTATTTACTCCCTAGTAGTACCTATAATTAGTTACAAGTTTTAATTACATATATTAATATACTCATTAACAGCAGCACTTGATGGATAACCATGATTTATGCTTCCTTGTACCGTATTAGATATTATTCTTGTAACTGCATGAATAAAATTTAATTAGTAATTACATAAGAGTTTTTTGTAGCTACATGTAATTTGTTAGTACAAGTTTTAAAGTTACGATTACAATCAATTACGTACATTTGACCTTAGGTAGGAATTAACAATTCAAAGCTTGTGAGCTTGCGACGGAGTGTACACTGTAGTCGATACCGTAAGGGTTGAAACCCACCGGGCCCGAAACTTGCTATCCACAGTAGCCACACATACACAGCGTTACAATAAATATAGTTTAGTTTTGCAACTTGAAACTCATCATCGCACCATGCACACAATGAATATGTTGTGTACACGGCATCTCAACACAACATGTATCTGCAGCGCAAGTACGGATCTTCTCGATCGATAAAATTGACAGTCAAAATCGATAAAGTGGGTTTTATCCATTTTTTTATATAATTTATCGAGCCTTGATACAGCTGACAAAAGTTATCGAATAGCCAGGTCGAATCAAAAGAGAATATAAAGCTACTACAATACTTCACGATCAGACTTCGGTACTCGCAACATTCGATAAATTTATCAGTTTTTTAGATTCGACAAATTTATCGTTTGGACTTCCGTACTTGCGCCACTGGCCGCAGTCTCGGATCGCGCAACCGGGAGCCGATACTTCTTCTTACTAAAGGCGCGGGCGTAACAAACCTTTTACTTCTATTAGGTTCGGTGATTGGTCTATAGTCTATGGTATAGATTCTATACCAATCGCTTTTTCGAATCAATATTTTTATATAGATTTGTTTGCATGGCCTAAATTTAAGTTTCTTTACACTTTCAAGTCCCAGTATTTAGTATAGTTATTTTAAATTAAACGTTAATGCTTAGTTTCCCATAATACTCCCGGTTTTGTACTATCACGTATTCTGTGGTATAACGTGGTATATGACGTCATCGAAAACCCGCGAAAAATGGCGGCGTTTAAACAGCTTTTATACGATGCTTTAAATGTGATTCTAAAAATTAATTTGAACATGACCAAAAGTATTTATATTTTTTAATATGTTATATCGACGCATATTCCAATTTCCATGCATATTCCCTATTATCTAATAATTCCAGCACGAGAGGTAAAATCTAAAACTTTACATAAAATAAACAAAGAAACAAAATTAGTATATACACTGGTACAGTAATAAAATACTAAAGACGTCTTACCAAAACGCGGAAAGAGGAAGGAAGGGAACTTTTTTCACTGTTTTCTTAACTACGTTGAAGGCTCAGTCGGCTTCGACCCAAACGTTAGTTTGTTCACAAAACGGAACTCATAATAATTCAATACCATGAGCTGTTTATCAGCAGATATTGTAATGTATTCACGTACTCATGTTTCATGTTAGTACGTCTGACCACTTTTCGGTGGCGGTGTAGGATTTAACATGCCAACAAACTGTGGCAACTGAGATGCGCAAATCACATTGCAGCAGCGTTTTATAATTTCGGAAACGAAGATGTTAAGAGAATATCCTAGCAGGAAAACAGGTATTGCGCTGTGGGGTCGATTTTTTTGTCGTGAATTATTTAAGAATGGCTTTGGATGTGGTCATCTCATTTTCTTTTATGTTAGAAATACGTCAAATTGCTCTGCTGGACGTCTGATCGTGGCGATACTTGTTAATTTTTTGGAATTTTTAAAGGTCAATATTTCTTCTTATGAGTAGAAATAAAACAGAGGAGCACGACAGTAATAAAGTAGACATATATTTTAAGGAGAAAAATGATTGCTCTGATAGCATTATTCAGGGAGGAAACGGGAATACGTTTGTACGGACTAAAGTTTCTTTTGATCTAAGGTCATTGAACTGAAAATTGTTAGTACAAAGCTCATAAGCCTAAGTGTTATATTTCATGTTCATATACGAGTATGTGTGTAACAGTGAGAGCTTAGCCAAATGGAGCGTCAAAGCAACCACAAGGAGGGAAGCGAGACGAATAATGAATGAAGGGCAACGTGGAAAGGGCTTTGTGGCCGAGACGAAAATTCAAATAAGGTGAAATTGGAATTTCGTAGTAAAAGTATACCTACCATTGCAAATGTTGTGATTAAAGAATTTTATTAAAGTGAACGTGAAATTTTCATGTGAGAAAGCTCAACCAATAACAGTCAAGCCAGGCAGCTTGTCCGGTACCTACAGATGGTCTGTTAATAGATTGCCATAAAGTTATAAATATCCTACCGTTGCATTCTAGTTTTATATACCAGTTTCGAACAAATTATCAATAGATTATTGTTAGTGGGAGGACTAACTCTTCTGCGAGTGTCCGTCTGGGTTGTTACCACCGCTTTGCCCGTGAACTCTGCCGCCAAGCAGTAGTGTGCAAGCATTACTGTGTTCCGGTTTGATGAGCAGAGTATCCACTGAAATTACTGGACTTATGAGACTTAATACCTAATGTCTCAAGGTAACGAGCGCACTGCAGTGCCGCGCAGGCCTTTGTGTTACAAAGTTCTGGGTGGCACTTCAATTGTTATGGGCCGGCGTTATGCTTACCATCAGGCAAACGACCAGCTCGTCTCGTTACCAAATAACAAAAAAAGACATCAAACTATATTGAGGTCTAACCCATCAAAAGCAATATAATTATATAAAGCACCAAATCTAACAACGCTCATGATTACTCAGGAAACCATCAACATAGACAGAGAGCAAACAGGCAATCATTAATTCAACAAGCAGTCTATTGTTCTAAATATATACTTTGTTACCAACAGCCTGACAGGTCTACAGGTGACTGGGAATCATTAGAACTTCCATTTCAGGCTGCGCTGATCAATTTTTCACGTGTTATTTATTCCCACCTTTAGAATAATTGGTTCATATTTTATCCCCAGAGTATTTGCGCATTTTTAGCCCCTACCGGTTGGCTAATTAATGTTATTTGCGTGGGTCCCGACCCGAGGTCGGGAGACAAACATGGCTCGCGCAAGAACTAAGTGGTCGCGCGACAAAACTCCTTTTACCTCGGCGACAGGGGTCAGGCGGCTGTAAATAGCGCGGCAGATGCTCCGGACAGCCGATTAATAAGACGGGGACTCCGCCTCGAGCCCGACCCGGGGCTGCGGTGGCGACTAACAGCGCCAATTTAACAACACACCCCGCAAGATAAGCCGATTACACGTAATCTCGGAGACATACCGCCTCCACCAGCGACGCTCAAGGGTACTGATAAATGTCACTATGCTAATTTCCTTTGACATCCGTTTTAGGAACAAATTTAATACCTAGTTAGTAGTTAGAGAGTACCTTATTACTCGCGTATAATTTTGCTAATTAGAAAAACTGAAATGCGAAAATTTAATTGTAATTAGCTTTATAGATCGACGATGAGAATAGGTAGTCTTATCGCAACAAAAACTGTATTATCACTTTAACGTGTACATTTTATTACGTGTTAAATTATAGCAAGAACAATGTTCATGTTATAGCTACACATAGAAAATAATCTAACATCTTAATTGATGTTAATAAATAGGTTAGAAGTAAATAAAAAAATACACAAGGTGCAAGTGAGGCGCTGCCTCGGTTGATACAAAAAGTGTTACGAGCAGCGATGTTACCATATTTAGGCGGAGGCCGGGCTCAGGCCAGTCATTGTGTCTGCTTCACCAGCTGATACAGGTATTAGTCGATAGATCATACGCTGTGCGACCATGTAAGGCGGCGCAGGCATAACTCTGGTGATGTCATACACGTCACTTGAGCACGGAGCCGTGGTAACTAGAGATCCGGACGGATTGAGTCGGAGGACCGTTTTAGATTGAGCAACACATAGTTAAAGCAAAAAGTTTAGTTATAAGCCGTGTTTTTTTAATTTCGTTCCATCACGTTTCAAATCCCTAAGGGACATCTTAGACGTTCAAGCAAACGTACGTTTGCTTGTCAGAATAACAACTCGAAATGCGCGCTTGACGCAAGAGCGTTGTTATTCTGACAAGCAAACGTATGGTTGCATGAGCGTCTAAGGTGCCCCTATCGCAATCGCTCTAAGAAGCATTCTATTGACTTTGACTTTGAATCTGTGTGACCAATTTTGGCGTTCATCTGAGAATCGCGTGCAAGAACTAGGTCCACATAATTACACCAAAACAAAGCAGTCTCGTAGACTCGGCCAGCTCTATCATGAGCAGACGAAAATTGTGATCACCACGCAACCGTGTAGGAAGGTAATAAGATAAGTAATAGCGACGGCGCGGGCTTTAATAGCAGCTAACTTGATAAATCCAACAGCTAAATTTAGACGTTCATTCTATAATCCTAACTGACACGATAGCAGTTCCATTAATCAAAATCTTTACAAGTAACAACTGCTATTTTTACATAATAACGCATCTGGAAATTCCTAATTATTTACCGCTCAATGTAAAGGTCAAGTCCACCGAGGAGAAGCCACTTTAATATTGCAAAGATGCCTTAATTGTGATAAATCATCCTCGCAAATGATAATTACGATGCGTACAGTCATAGTCGAAGTGCGATATAAATCACGTCCGATTTAGCAAACCTAGATAATTGCACTAAATCACAAGAGTGTGCAATCAGGCAATGAATTTTAAACGTGGGTGTTGCATGGATTAGATACTAAATTATATATTGGTCCTTAAATCTGACGAGTCTACCTCGGCTCGGCCGATCGGGGCTCTAATGTTTCACCACAGCTGTTCAACGCGTGGAACAATCAATGTCTTAGATGTCACTGGCGGTGGCAAAAAACGCAACATGTGTACTACGTCGACGGCATATGAGCACGAGCTGTGGATACTTCGTGATGGTTCCATTTTATTAATGGTGACATGTCGAGCTAGGAGAACATTTCATACGAGCTTTAAATTAGACCCACGCCGTAATTTGGTGAGATATTTCCGCTTCGCTCGGTTACAAGTGTAATGCGGTGTTTAACCGCCGCCGTCGGATATAATGAAGGTTACCGGCAGCACCCCGAGCGTTTAAATCAAGATTTATCTGAGATTGTATGGCGAGAGATAGTGTGACGGTAGCGGAGCGGCTGACTATTCAGCGGAGTCAATGGCGTGTGACCGCCGCGCCGGCGGCGGCGGAGAGGTCGGCCGCTGCCTCACGCTGACATTCTTTACCTACGTCTTGTTTCATTTTTCTTGTCTAAGCCTAATTGTGAAGCATGTCGAGACGACGCTACTGTCTACCTTACAACACTGTAATAAAATTTATAGCTTTAAATTACCGTGCCGATTGAGTAACAAATTTACCAATCGCCAAACCAAACTTACCAATCGCTTCTGACGGATATGTTACAAGCTCTCCGGGAGATAAGACAATAAATATTCGAGTCATCAATTTCCATGTAATGACGCGATAAACCCGTCTTCGGCGGTCCGTGAAGCGGAGAGTGAAATAAGGCTCGGTGCACTCATTGACGCGCGTCGGCGCGGCGATCGATGGGGTAATCTCGCGGTCATCCCGTCTTTGTCTGTGCATCGGGAGCGGCATGAAATTATCTGGGCATTAGCGGCCGAGAGAGCGGGGTGTCCGCAGCCCGGGGACCATTTGTCATCGACGCGCGGGGCGAAGCGGGAGGAGGGGGGTAGAGGCGGGAAGAAAGTGCCGGCGACTCGGGGCTGCAGACGCGACCACAAAAACAAGACTCAGAGAGCAGGGGCGGGCCTCGAGCCACCGCGCTCCGCGCCTGCTACCCGCAGGGTTGCGCCAACACTTTACGTTACGATTGTTAGGGCTGTGTAATTGTGCAGTCCATTGTTGAACAATGTTGCTCTGAAACATTTTACGACATCGTCTGAAGCGATGGTAAAGAGTGTCGTCACTAAAACTTTTTTGAACATCTCTTCAATCATACAAACACGTTTTCCTGACATCTTTGTAGAAACGCAAATAGTTCTGTTAGCTAACCAAGGTTTAATTTACCTATTTTGTTCTTGTGTAACAGCAAACCATAGACAACAGGTAAAATCGAGAAAAATTCTTAAAAAGCTGATCGCAGCCCATTCTCAAAGGAGCATACCTAACTGCCTGACTGGCTGACAGCATCCCTAATCAAAACTATAGTTTGGGATCGAAAAATCCCTCAGTCATAAAAGGGTCAAGCGGCTGCGTCACGTCGGCCGGCGGCGAGGCGGCGACGAAGGAGCAAAAACAGCGGAGTACAAACTATATTGGATATTAGAACAGCCAGCGCGTGCCAGCACTACCGCCTGCCGACAAGTTTTTGTACTACGGGACCGAGTGGACAAGGCATAGCTTATTTAATTTGCTAAATTCCTTCATGTTGAGGATTATCGTGAGCGAAACTATGGGCTGCGAAATTTTAGTCGTCGAAAGAATATCCATGTAGAATAGGAAGTAATAATTCACCTACGAATTTCACCAAAAGTTCTTCACAACCATAAAAATTTGCTCGTACGTTTCTTTCCTATCTCTTATTATAAACAGGTCTATGTTATTGATTTTACTAAATTGCCTTTATATTTTCGATGATAATCACGCTGCAGGGTTTTAAGGGTCTAGAAAATCGATCACCTCATCCTCGAAACCTCATCTTCGGAGCTAAGTTCAGCCGCCCAAACATACAACATTTTCGACATTAATAACACCAAGAAAACAACAACATACATTATTTAGAATCATAGGCACTAGCTTTTAATTGCTCAACTTTAAACCCCTATGAAAACCATTTAAAATGTTTACACACACAGTTTACAATTTATAATAGTGCTGCGGAATAGAACAGCGGGAGGCGCGTGCTGAGTTCTCCCGACAAGTTTTTGCCCGGGCAGGGGAGCTAGTGGACACTACGACATAGCTTATACCATTCCAGTCGCTAATTAAATCTATGGCATCTCTTCGTAAAGTCAGCCTTCACTCTACACTTATTGACGAGGCATTGCGAACGATCAAACTTACTGTAGAGCATATAGTAAAGGAACTTATATTAGAAAGAGAATTTTGGATCGTAACCACTATGGAAATGCGTTAAAAAATTGCAAAAAGAGCGTTTATAAACGTCGATGATAAATTAAATGTTATCACAACATTATCATGAGACGGTTCAACAATCATGAAGTCATCAACGTATTCAGTTACAAATTAAAGTCGTCATCGATCGCTGATGAACTTGCAAAATTTAATCAAAATTTAGATCTGATGTAGAGATTATAATATGTCCACTCTACAGTACAATTTTCGACATATTTGATAGCGTTGTTGAAGATGTGAAATGTTTACTGTGAATAATAGTACAGTAGTGTAAGATTCCCACACGTCAAGAGTTCTGTAATTGAGTGGACAAAAGCTTGGCAAAAGAGAAAAGAGGGCTGTGTATACATAGAGTTGTAGCTTACAAATTACAAAAGATCATATAAATTTGTCAAGTTCGTTTTTCCCATCATTTTCGATTCAGACATCGTTATTTCTGTGCCGTCGTGCATTACATTCATAGTGTCGCATACTTGTTGACCAATACACCATGATTAGGAATCCATACTAATACTCCAAATCGGAAAGTAACAATGTCCTATCTGTTACCTTTTCGCGAAACTACTGAAAAGGATGAATTTAAATTTAGCAGAGTGAGGGAGCTAGTGATTAATAAAATATATACATACAAATCTGCGTGTTTACACTTGCAGTTAGTTGATGACACGATTATGCACTGCTCGACTGTGTCATAGCACGACTGTGTCCATACACCGAAGGGAACTAAAACGTTACATAATTAGTATTTACATTTACACCTTCTAAGTGATAAAGGAACCACGCTAACTGATACAATTGTGGAAAATGTCTCTAGCTGAGCATAGATACAGACACATAGTAACAGATAGGCATGTATAGAGCACGGAATCATTAGCGGCACTCGGTCGTTTGTTAGGGGCGTTCGCGAGGAGACGAGTTTTTGTCCCCGCGCCAAATTGCATCCGCAACAATACGTGCCACAGCACCACTAAATTGATTCCCATTTAATTGCCAGGGATAATGCTGTCACTTGGAAGCACATTAGGAAGGAGTTATATCAAAGATACGTTGACAATGCAAAAGATGAAAATTATATGATTAGTTACTAAACGATTACCTGTGTAAATAAATGCAAAATTAGATGTGTGGTATTCTAAAAAATTCGTAAAAGGCTAATTGTCAATAATAATAAAATCGAATCCTCACGTTACAGGCTTGTCTAGTGTAAAACACCGACATAATACATATATTATTATGTATATTGTAATCACTCACCGCTAAGATAAATAACTAATATTTCTTTCTTTATTAATTTCAGTTAAATGTAACATAGTGCTTAGCTGCAAATAAACACATTCGAATTTGAGAGACAAGATATGATTGCAAAATTTTACATCCGTCAGTTAAGTTAGACACACGCACACTCAAATGATAGATGAGGTGTTTGAACAGGATAACGCTAAAGTTTTTTCAAAGCTCCCGCAAGTGGACAGATGAACTGCTGATGTTTGACGGAAGTAAAGTCACTTAAACAAGACATCATGGAGTTGTTCGTAAAGTTTGTAAGCACCGCGATAAAATACCAAGAGCTGTGCTCAATACCTAAACATTATAAACTAACTGATGTGGGAATTCACCTTTCGACTTAGGCGCAGACTTTTTCTTAGCAAGGTTGATGGGTAAACCAATATATGCACGTATGAGAAATAGATAATCGTACAAGCTATTGTATTCAATTAACTAGCGGATGTGGAAGACCATGGCACACCATTGTCTCAACGTTGCTCTAAGATCGATACATTTTAATGAATTTCCTATTAATCCGATAAGCATCTGTAGCGAGTTGAACCTGAATTGGGCCTAAGAGACACAATCATGTTTCATTTCTATTTAAAATTTCTTAGTTCTTTGTTTTTCTTACTTCTTTAATAGCTGGGATAAAAATTTTAAAGATCATCTTTTACAGATGCAGAAACTATAGAACTCAAACTTTACACATTTATATAGTGCCCTTTTCTAAACTTATTTTAACCATATAGCTATTTTGGCCGCTATTGCTGGTGGGGCTTCCGGATCCTGAGATACAAGTATAAACTTAGTTTGGGAACGGAGGAATCCTGCTAGTGATGCGCGACCTCAGTGTGTACCCTGAACTTTATTATTATATTATTCTTATTAACTTCACTGTATATTGTTGTCAATAGTATAATAATAATAATTTACAATCTATGTAGGTACCAAATGCTCCCTTGTTTTAAATGAATAAATGTTTTTATTATTATTATAAAGGACGTTACTTAATAAGACAATATAAAATCGTTACAGTATAGTAAATAGGCATTCTCACCACTGCTTCCCTAAACCACAGTTCACTGAAAAACAACAAAGGACGTCATCCACTTATGACTTCCTAAGGCCCGAGCCTATGCTCGGTCTATAACCAAAAAAAAATGTTTTTTGCTCAAACTTGCTGTTGACATGCTTTATCCCAGACACTTGCCAAGATCTGTAGTGTCTTCTCTGTAGTGTAGATAGTGTAACGCCGGGCGAAGATCCCAAAACACGTTTCTTTTTTAAAAAATTTTGAGTAGTTTTGATTCTGCTAACAGCTAAATCATACATATTTCGGATGGCTAGTATAGATGGGCTGTCATTGGCAAATCAAACAGTGGCATAATCACTATTGCTGTATTCTGTCGAAAGATACCAAACACGAACATTACTCTGGCAATTAATTCCTTAAATTTTGTATATTGTTATCATTAGTAAAACTTAGTAATTTAGTATCATAAACCTCAGTTTACGCTGAAACGAAGGCCAAAATTGAGCGATTGAAATAAGTACCTCGTAATGATTCTCGGATGCTAGCATTGTAAAGCCATTACGAGAAAAGGTGTGAGCTCCGAAGATATTACTGCTGCTAAAATCTTCAGTAATCGAGCGTGTCTCATTAGCGGAAGCTGGTCGTTTGTACGCGGATACACTCAGGGACGGGCGTTTTTTTTCACACTCACATATGGTCAGCGCTCTGTTAGGTTAGCGGCTACAAACGATGTTTCAACTTTCAACCGACACCTTGAGTGTATTCAATGTGTTCAGTGAAAATCTGGGAGCAACGATGCGTAGGAATGTGCATTTGAGCTTTACTTGGATGTTAACAACGGACAGAAAATAAAACGGTCGAAGAATTTGAACCCGATTGTTAGTATGATGGTATGTTATTGCAATTATTAACATAAATCTAAAGAAAAAATGTTTTATACGGGCTCCGTCGAATCAATCGTCTGTGCAGAAGTGACGAAATTACTTTTGACGGGATTTAGGAAATCCCAATCGGGGAAACCCGATTTACTCTGATCGTAGGTCTAATAACATACTTAAGACCAAAAAATCAAGTAAATGTGAACCGGAAATACAAATTGATGATATGGTTATTCACGTCTGCTAAAGTAGTTTTTATATAAATTCTATTGCAGACAACCTTCTTATGCCCATTTGGAGGATTTTTTTGTTAGAAGAAAGCCTAGAACTTCTATTTAGCTGAGCTGGAACAAAAGTCTACTTTAGACATAAAGCAGAGACAGTTACGTCTGTCCCTTGTAACATTACAACGTGATATATCTCTGTTCTGACTACCAAGTAAAGTTAACAGGGCCGTGAATAATCGCTCACTGCGAACGAACTCCCGAGAGGGAATTAATAATTTATGTAAATACTAATGCCGCATGTAATTAATGTAAATATAATTACCCACAGCGAGCTGTAATAACACGGTGTCAAATATGATTTAATCGCTCGATAGTCATTACTAAACGATGCTTAAATAATCCATACAGATAAATAAAATTGAAGTGTCTGTTTGTAATATCAAAATAACAGCTTTTTACCAAATGCATATGAAAGTATATACAGAACCTATAACAAAACAACCATTTTTAAAATTTTTGTCTATCTGTCTGTTTGTTCCGGGTCATCTCCGAAACGACTTGGCCGATTTTGACGGGACTTTCACTGGCAGATAGCTGATGTTACAAGGAGTAACATAGGCTACTTTTATTTTGGAAAACAGAATTAGAGTTCCGCGCAAAAAAATAAAAACTATGAAATCCAATATCTCCGCGCGGGTGAAACCGCGGGGCAGCAGCTAGTTCCTAAATAACTTTGTATGGTGTTCGTGGAGGTCGTTGTTTATAATGTATTCAAAAACATTATATTATGTTTAATGATTAAAAGAGTGTTAGATTTATAGTTTTTCTTATTCTTAAAAACAAATTATGTATGTGAAAAATTAAAGGTAAAAGTTCAAACATTTCCAATTGAAGTGGTGGGTGTCCAACGAGTCACTGTAGTTGATAATTTAAAACTAGTATATTTAGGATTTAATATTTTTAGGAAACAATTCATATAAATCATTCAAAGCTAAACAATGTACGTGTGTGTAATTTTATGAAGGTTAAAAATTAACCATAATAAAAATAGTAATTAAGAAGATTTTCCGTAATAGCACCATAACAAGCAATTAATCTTCCATTATGGAAACAATGGTTTACACTTAACATATTTATGAGTTCTTATTTAGCTTTTAGTATAGTATAGATTGTTTTGTAGAAATAGCCCAGTCAACCAATTTCCATTTTTGGAAAGTATTAAGCCTTTATACTATAAAAGACCAAAACTTCATAAAAATATGCAACACGCAGATTATATTGACTAATAGTTGAAGTATTCTATAATCTATATTTTGATTGTTTATTTATTTATTTTGTTAAGCAAAGACCTCTTTCGTGGTCGTGACTTCAACGCATCTCTGTCTTGTTCTATTGAGAAAATTATTACAATTATACACGATTTTCAGGTTTATACTATTTGATGGATCGTCGTTTTTTTTACATAATTATGTCTTTAGATGAATAAAATTCCTTTCTTTTATTACAAAAAAATATGATAGCTGTCGCTCAAAATATTAAGCATTTAGAAACGAAAGAATTTTTTCGTGTTTTTTTTTTCAAGATTCTGGGCCATTTCTGTGTAATATTATTTCTGTAAACATTTGGCTATACTATTTTTTTTGTTCCTTTTATGAAAACGAAGATTTGTACCACGAAAAACAGGACTTTTTCGGATCTTTTGCTGTAGTTCCACCATAAAAAGCAACGATGATTGTGGAAACACTTACAAAATGAACAATTGTTGTGTTCTGTTCTCTAGGCTATTGACATGAGTAACAGAATAAATGATGAATTATAACCGGTTTAGATGGAATGGATGGAATGAGACTTCGTCATCTGTCAATTTAGTCTTAAGGGAAAACGAGTCGTTCATTTCTCCATACAACCGTATTTGGGTTATTACTCCACTACTTGACGTTTTAAGTCCAAAATTAAGAATAATATCGATTTATCTCTTCATTATCTAGGTTGATCTGCTAATTATACAGAAAAAAAATAAGTGGCTTAAAAGTAATGAGCCTTCAAACATCTGTATTTTAGCACATATTTTAACGCAAGTTTGGACGTAAATAAATTACAAAAGAACTAAGAAAACTCAAAAATAAAGAACATAGTAACAAGCTTTAGTTTGTCGACATTTCAAATAACTTTGGTTTGACTAAATACATTTAGTAGTTTTGCCGTAACACCCCAAGTACCAGAAGCCAATTCGTACATTTTTGCGCGCCGATTTTCGAGTCGAACCATCGCGCGTCTCACGGAAATTTTACCACCCTGGCGGGGAGAGGAGGGAAGTGTCTCACGCACACTACAGTGCCCGCTGTGTGCTGCTGTGCCATTTCAAAGTCACGAAACACCGCGATGTTTGTGACAAAGTACTGTCTCGCACCAGACGCGGTCGACCGGCCGGTGCGTGCGGCGGCATCCTATATAATTTGTGGGCGGCATTACGAACAAGCAAAGGTCAAGGTGATCGACCGAAGACGTAAAACGATATGCGTATTATCATAATTGTGTTCTATGATAATGCCACCGCCCGCTATATTGGATTCAGATTTCTTTGCCTAAATTGGATGTTTACCTATGCTTGTGAATTTGGACTTTGCTGCGTTAGAGAAGTGTTCTGTGTTTATTTTTGACTTCAGTACAACAATGGCTAAATCGTATTTTTGTAATAATATTACCTACCTATATCTTTTTCAAATACTAATAAATAGAAATCTATTAATAGAATTTAAGTAAATAGATACTTATCTATTTACGTAGAAACCTACCTATTATTATTCGATTTGTTATTATTACATATTGTGTTAGCACAAAACCAACTTTTAGACTCATGTTTAGCTAGACAGTGTCTAAATAAAAACGTCTATAAAATGATCTATACAAATAAATAAAATTGAAGTGTCTGTTTGTAATATCAAAAATATAGCTTTTTTTACTAAATGCATTTGAAAGTATACACGATACCTACCAACAAAAACACAATTTTTAATATTTTTGTCTGTCTGTCTGTTTGTTTGTTCCGGGTAATATCCGAAACGACTGGACCGATTTTGACGGGACTTTCACTGGCAGATAGCTGATGTTATAAGGTACTCCTACTTTATTTTGGAAAAACAACTAGGGTTCCGCGCAAAAAAAACCCATGAACCCAAAAAGTCCGCGCGGGTGAAACCGCGGGCAGCAGCTAGTTATGATATAAAATGATTGTGGTTGCTCATATTTAAACACGTGAGTAAGCCATGATTGGGAGTTAGACGCTGTTTAACACATGTTTAGGGTGTGTTTTTAGTAAGACTAAGACCGATATACGGTGTTATGTTGTAAGTACTTAGGTAGGTACTTATGTACTTACTGATAACTGAGTAGGTACGTACCTACTTATAACCACAGAATAGATAATAGCACAAGTCTATAACCTACCTAGTAAGTACATACGTACCTACTTGAACTAAAACCGCGTTACCACAAAAACTATTTTTAGACGCTGTTTAGCTAAACAGGCGTCTAAAAATAGTTTTTGGTGGTTTTGTCTAGCCAGACAGTGTCTAAAAGTTAAACAACGCTACACAACTTTCACGAGCAAAATGTTTAGAAATAATCATAACGGCTTGTACGATGAGTATTTATTCTATGATAAGGTCACCGTTATCTTCTAAAATGATTAGAAATGTCACATCAGCGGCGCAAGTACGGATCCTTTCGGTCGATAAAATTCGATAAAATTGACAGTTCAAATCGATAAAGTGGGATTTATCGAGCCTCGAAACAATCGACAAAAGTTATCGAAAAGCTAGGTCGAATCCAAAGAGAATATACAGCTACTACAATACTTTATGATCAGACTTCGGTACTCGCAACATTCGATAAATTTGTCGAACCGACTTCCGTACTCGCGCCGCAGAATTGAGGTAGATAATGGTTAGACACTTCTTAAATCAAGGTTTGTGGTTAATTACTTATTTAAACATGCGACTAAGGCATGTTTAAGAGTTAAACGCTGTTTAATACTTGTTTACGGTGTGTTAAACAGAGTTTAACTCCTAAACATGCCGTAGTCGCGTGTTTAAATATGAACCACAAATCGAGATTTAAGTAGTGTCTAACCATTGTCTAACTCCACTCTGTTGTGACTTTTCTAATCAGTTTAGAGGTTTATCTTTAGGCACTGTCGAGTTAAACAGGCGTCTAAAAGTTAGTTTTTGTGGTTACACGGCTTATGTTGAAATATAAATAAAAAACCAAAATAACCATGGTTTTGCAACAATTACACATATACGAGGTAAGTATTTACACGCGCATCGCAGTTTGAAGAAAAAAACATCTAAAAAAACCTCTAAAATCCACTAAACGGACGAGACCGGCACTACGGCCAGACGGTCTGGTTTCAAAGCGACGACTGCTCCGCTTTACGCTACATACATCACTTGCGTACCACCGCTTATTTACCGCAGCGTCTGTACTGAGTACGCAGTGGTTGTGAAATAATTTTTATCTTTCGTAGAAGCGAGAGTGAATCGAGAGCGGTAACTTGTGCGACTTTCAATCCGACGCACCATAGTTCTTATCTCTACTCGTCCCGCACCAATAACTTATATCAAGTTATGTGCGGATTATTGACACTCGCTCTAAAACGGTGAGGAAAACATCGTGAGGAAACCGGCATGTTCAAGAACCACAAAATTCGAGGTCATGCGACATCCACCAAGCCGAACTGGGCCCGCGTGGTGGATTATGGCCCATCTCTCTAGAAAGAAAGAAAATACATTTATTTCTCTTTCTCTGAGAGAAGGCCGGTATCCCAGCAGTGGGAACGTAAGAGGCTGACAATAATAACAATAATAATAGTAGGTAGAAGCGGGTGTTGTACTCGGACTAGATTTCCATCAAGCGGCAAGCCCCAGCCACAACCTCAATAGACGATACGATATGCGTCAAGCGGAGATCGTGGTTTTTCCATGTTTTCTCGTGGTTCGCGATTGATGCTTATCCATCAATCATGAATTAGGTGTGAGGACTGCCTTAGCGTTCGGACTAGATTTCTACCAGGCACCACCTTAGGCAGTACGTTATGCGTCAAGATCACCATTTTGGTTTTTCCATGGTTTGCGCGTGGTCCGTGATTATGCTTTGCGTCAATTCATTGCGTCTAATATTATAGCCCTTTAGACCACTTATTTTATATACATATACGTTTTTTTGCCGTAAAAAAACTACGGTTATTTCGCCGTGAGTAGATAGATAACTTTATTGTACACGTTATATAAAAAAGCTTTATATATTCATAAAAGTTCATAAACTAGCTGCTGCCCGCGGTTTCACCCGCGTGGATATATTGGATTTTCTTGGTTTTTATTTTTTTGCACGGAACCCCAATTATTTTTCTAAAATAAAAGTAGCCTAAGTTACTCCTTATAACATCAGATATCTGCCAGTGAAAGTCCCGTCAAAATCGGCCCAACCGTTTCGGAGATTACCCAGAACAAACAGACAGACAAAAATTTAAAAAATGGTTGTTTTGTTATAATAGGTACCGTATATATATACTCTCATATGCATTTGGAAAAAGCTGTTATTTTGATATAACAAATTTTTTTTCTGAAGAGATAGGGTGATCTTATCCGTGTTACCCGCACGGCCACACGGCCCTTCCTGTGATGATGATGGTGATGAATAATAAAAATGAATGAAATGAATAATATAACTCTGTAGGTAGGTCGATACGAGTAGGTATCTACTAAAATTCAATACAGCAAATTATTTGAATTTACTAGCTGCGTCACGTGATAGAACAGAATAGGTAACAGTTAGTACTACGGCGCGCTGAATTCGTGTTTGTTTTTGTGTTTGTTTTCTCGGAAACTACTGCATGATTTTCATAGCATTTTCACGAAATGGAAGAGAGATCATCCGAGAATGTGATAGGCTATAATCTAGAATTTTTAATTAGCTTTAAAAGCCGTCTGGCGCTCATGTTTTGTGTTTGTTCGGGGTAATCTATAATAATTCAGAAAAAATCGTCCCGTTGTATAGTTTCCGATGCTTGCGCTGGCCATATATTTATAGCTATAGGTATGAAAATTATGTATGGAAGAAATGCCTATAATATCTAACTTGGTGTTCCAAAAAAGAGTTTAGGTAGGTACCTTTATTATATTTAATTACTCATTTATCGGTCGCTCTGGCAATTGAATTACAGTAGGTATGAACCTATGTCTTCTATAGCTAGGTATAAGAAGTAGGTGAGTATGATAAAATACGTACTAAGCAATCAGTAAAACACAAAGGTGAAAGCATAGGTAAGCAAAGCATAAGTAGGTAAGGCTTTAGGCTACCCACCGATCTTTCTAGAACATTTTCTGTGAGAGTCCATTTGGATGAGTACCTAGGTACCTATTTTACCTCCGCTTTACTTGAAATCCTCCGGCGACGACGGCGGCGCCCGGCTGCGCGGCGCCACAGAATAGGTAAGAGTTAGTGCTTGGGCCCGCTGAATTCTACTTATTATAGTTATACCTTATCACCTATATTTACTACTCATTTATTGGTCAGTACAGTGGCATGTAGGTATGTACACTACCTATGTCTCGTATACTAAAATACCAGCCATAGTCAGTCAACTTTTTCAAAAATGTAAAATAAAAAGCATGACCGACTGAGATATTCTTCTTAGAAGATATTCTGCGAGAATTCGTCTGGATGGGTGTAGGTATACGGTCTATTATAATAGGTACATAGGTACCTCCGGCCCGCAGCGCAAGTACGGATCTTGTCGATCGATAAAATTGTCAATTCAAATCGATAAATTGGGTTTAATCAACTTTTTATATAATTTATCGAGCCTCGATACAATCGACAAAAGTTATCGAATAGCTAGGTCGAATCCAAACGAAATATAAAGCTACTACAATACTTTACGATAATACTTCGGTACTCGCAACATTCGATAAATTTATCAGTTGTTACGATTCGACAAATTTATCGAACCGACTTCCACACTTGCGCCACTGCACCGCCCGGACTCCGGTTCGGCGCGCGGCCGGCGGTAGTCCGGCAACGCCGCGCGCCGGCGCGCGCCTGGCATGCAACGCCGCGCGCCGGCGGGCGGTAATGCCGGTAACCCGGCATGCAACGCCGCGCGCCGGCGGCGGTGGCCCGGCTACCTAACCTTTGCTTTGATTATAATTCTATGCGGCGGCTTGGACCGGCTAGCTGCTACTCGCCTCGCGCATCCAACGGTTTCCCGCGCTTTTGACAAGGTCATCGGTCCACCTAGTGGGGCCGGCCTTTGTGCTTAGAAGTTTGAGTAGGTACTGCAATCGTTATGGGCGGGCGTTATTCTATCAGAGTAATATAATTATATGTGTTATACCATCAAGAAAATGACCAGCTCGTCTCGTTATTCAATAGTATAAAAAATATGGTCGGTTACATAATACAGTGTACGTGATAATAAATATATACCAGCTACTGAGTACGTTTCTATCGTACTAATATTATAAACTCGAAAATTTTTGAGGATGTTTGGATGGATGTTCATTACTCTTTCACGCAAAAATTACTGAACGGATTTTGATGAAACTACAGTACGTAATATAGAGGTTATACATCAGAATAACACAGACTATAATTTATAAAGATATTGTATTTGTACCTAAGCCAGGCGGGCGAAGCCACGGCCGGAAGCCAAGTAGGCTATATAACGTACTTACTAGAACTATAAATGTTGAAAAGTACCTTTATGTAAACAAGTCCATGTAACAAAAGTTACATCGATCATGAAAAAAACCACGACAGTCCTAGCTAGTGTCGCTCGGGATTATGTAAGGATTCTAGCGATACCCCATACATCGAAATCTCACCGAATCACGTATGTACGTGAGTTTCTTTATTCCACCAAAACTTTTGTGCAGTTTTTTGTGTTATGTTTTTAGGGTTCACGTATGTTTGTATGTATGTATATACAATCACACTCATTACATTACTCATCACACTCATTACTCATTACACTCCTTTTTTGTGCAGTCGTGTAATAAAATACCTACTTATCTAAACGAAAGGTCATCCTGGCAGGAGTATGGGTGAGACATTTTTTGTGTAGAAATGAGTGATGAGATGTAGGTACCAATGTGTGTGGGGTCGCTGACCCGCGCATTATATATTATAATGACTTGGAGGACTGTTATAATACTCGTAGGAATCACCTAAAATTATTAAGTTATGTAGGTACTTAGGTAGGTAGGTAGTTACCTACCTTACAAATATACCGCCTGACGTAGGTAACTACTCCCGCGCTGGCAGTTTTCATTCGGAAGTTATCGTCGAACACATAGGTAGGGTACTGTCTGTTACCTATAATATACAAACTTGTTATTGTCTATAGTGTACAAGTTTGATTGTTGAGAATAAAACATGAAGAACTATTAGATATTACTACCCCTGTACAGTACAGTTACTATACCCCGCGGTTTCGCTCACGTAGCCTAAGTTACTCCTTGTAACGTCAGCTATCTGCCAGTGAAAGTCCTGTCAAAATAGGTTCAGCCATTTCGGAGATTACACGGAACAAAGAGACTAAATTTTTAAAAATGGTTTTGTTTTATGTACCGTATATACTTTCATATGCATTTAGTAAAAAGCTGTTATTTTGATAATACAAACAGACACTTCAATTTTATTTATTTGCATACTTAGATAAATTTGTTTCCGAAAATAACTTCTGCAGATTTCTACGCTGTCCAAATGCACGATTATTTTATTATGTGATGATGAGGTTGAAAATTACACTGCTTTCTTTCTCAGACTTCAAACTATTTCCACACCAAATTTCTATAAAATCCGTTCAAATGATTGACAATGATGAAAAGTATCCTGTGTTCTTTCACAGGCTTCAAGCTATCTCGAAACCAAATTTCTTCCGTTCTATAGATCGACAATTATGAAAAGTGATGATGTTGTTGAAAAGTACCCTGTGTGTTTTCTCGCGCTTCTAGCTATTTTCACACCAAATTTCATTGGAATCTATACACATACATACATATATATACATAAATCCTGTCCTACTCTTCCTACTTCCTATCCTACTAATATTATAAATGCGAAAGTTTGTGAGGATGGATGGATGGATATATGGATAGATGTTTGTCACGCAAAATCTACTGAGTGGATTTTGATGAAACTTTATTTACTTACAGTAGATAATATAGCTTATTACTATGTTTGCAGCGGACTGTAGGCAAACCAAACAATTTACAATTTATACTCAAAGAAGCAAACAATGAAAAATGGCGCGCGCGGCGCGATGACCAAACGAGAGCTCAGAATAGATAATAGTACAAGTAACAAAAGCGAGCGCCATCACACGAATATTCACGAAATTTCTTTGAATGAAGAATCGCCATTCATAAGATCACGCATGTGTGCGTAGAAGCGGCAGGTCGCGACTTTACGAGAGTGTGTAACTGTGTATGCGCGAGCATTAGCTTCGTACTACTCATAGCTGCAGAGCCTTACCTTGTCCCACGAATGTTAGACGAAATAGCATGCATTTTAGCCGCGCCCACCGATGAGTTGGAGGGTTCGGCTCGTAGGCTCTTAAGTATTGAGACAGGTGATGACTCCTCCATCAGCAAACGGCCATACAGGCCAGTATTGACAATGTATGAGGCAACGTTGGCCCATACATTGTAGAATGCAGAGCTGTGTTGCAGTTTTTTACTATAAAACACTACTCCCGGCTTTACGCCAGTAGGCAGTACCTTAACACTTCCACTATTAGAGCATGTCTTACGTTCTCCATCTCTAATCAATATAATCATCAACTCCAATTTCATCACTTCTGTATTACCTCCACTGCCTATTCTTTTGCTATGACTCTATGAGTAAGTTTTTTGGCCTGTGTTTTTACTCGCCACTTGGCAGGTGCTTTTAGCACATTTCTTTCACGCCAGTTTTGACTTACGACTTGGAAGCTTAAATTTCAGAGCCCACAGCTAAGCTGGCTAGAAGCTGAGCCAACCAGCTGGTGATGAAAACGTTCCATCACTTCGTGAAACTCGAAAGTACACGTGGATGCAGCAACTAACTACGGCATCACCTTTTGTTTGACGAAGTTAATTACCTAAATAAAACAAATGATACGATTACAGCGAAACGGCATTGCCACAGATCTTTAGGCATTGCGAATGCTCTCATGGACTGTAGGCAATGTAAGCATCACTTACCTTACAAATAATTGTTCTTGATTGTTCACTCTCCATGATACCACCGTAGCACCTGTGGACAAATATTTAGTAAGATTCTGTGTTACCGCAAAAACGACTTTAAGACGCCTGTTTGGCTAGACAGTGTCTAAAGATTAACGACCGTAACGGTCTTACCACAAAAAAATAAACACACCCTAAACCTGTGTTAAACATTGTTTGACACCTAAACATGCCTTAGTTGCATGTTTAAATATGAGCAACCACAAATCTTGATTTAATTAGTGTCTAACCGTTTCATAACTCCATTCTGTTGTAACATTTCTAATCATATTAGACCTTTATCTTAAGACACTGTCTAGCTAGCTAAACAGGCACCTATAAGTTGTTTTTTGTACGAACATGGAAATATTTTGAATGTTCTTTGAGGAGTGACTGCCGGAGAAGAATAATTATAGTAGGTACTATAAAATCTTTCAACAATTTGGACCAGAATATCATTGAGAATTTTGTTATTGCCAAAATTGAATCTCATTACCTTCTTTTTTATAGTAGTTGATGAAAAAAATAAAAGGTGTTACCCAAATAAAATTAAACACACCCTAAGCATGTGTTAAACAGCGTCTAACTCCTAAGCAGCCTTATAGTATAGTCGCCTGTTGAAATATTAACAACCGCAATTTGTGGTTGTAAATATTTTTGTGCGTCACAAAATAATCATGATGTGTGGCTGACTTAAGGCCACAGTATTCCCTCGGTGTTCCCGAAACAAAGATAATTTTTCCATCTTTGATTATTATTGATTTAAAACTATTGTTGCATTTACATCCTCTCAGCCATCATTATAATATTTTACTTAATAATGCTCACAATATGTTAGCTATATCCATACTACCCATACTTTTATGTGTATATAATAAATGCAAAAGTGTGTTGATACTTTTGTCCTTCTTCCATGCAGTAACGGAGCATCGGATCAATGTGATTTTTGGCATAGATATAGTTTATGGATCGGAGGGTAACATAGATAGGCTACTTTTATCCTGGCAAAATGCACAGCTCCTGTGCGAAAGCAAGTGAAATCACAGGCAGAAACTATTCATATAGTCCATACTTATATAATAAATTCTAGTTTTTTTAAATTTATAAATAACCTATGGAAACAGGCTGTTTGATAAGTAAGTAAATTTGTTCAGCTTTGCTACATACTTAGTACCTATTTTTTGCACTCTGACATTTTACAGTCAATAATTGTCTATACACATACAATATATAACAATAAAATTAAAAAAAATTATATGTAAATCTTATCATGTTGATTTTTTTTTACTGCAAGTACTGCTTGAATGTCAAATAATCAGTGCAATCACAGCAATAATATTCATATAGTTAATTGCATATTTACAAGTTAGTTAAATCTAAATATTATATAAAGGAGTTCCTCATTCTGTAGTACGTAGGTTTTTCAAACACATTAGATAGGTAATTAATACTGGCTGAGTATGACTTATAACTTTTTGTGAGTACATCAAATACCAACGTACAATTTAAAAGCAAGTATCTACAATTTACTTCCTACAATCCAACAGCCAAGGTCATAGCACAGAGCGCAGACAACTTATTCTATTCATTCAAAAAAAACTTCGTAGCCTCTCGTCTAACTACGAAACTAACACACTTTAACATCCGCATTTTAACATCACACACGACCAATTTTGTATTAATATTAAATAACAAGCCCTCTTTCAATTATTTACCAAACACTTGAGTATTTTTAAGTTACGCGCGTCGACTTTATAAATAAATAAAGACGACAGGTTATGCGGCAGTCTTAAAACATCTGACAGTAATTAAAAACTCGTAAATATCTTACCTATTTATTAAAAGTATATTTGAAATAAAGCAGAAAATGTACTCACCGAAAAGATTTACGGTGCAAGTTGTATTGTTGCCTCTGTCCAGAACGACAACACTCGTCGCTGCCATTTTTCGTTTGACAGCGAAGCCAACTGACAAAAAGCCTGTAGACCAGTGTTACCAGTAATGGTGGGCGAAACTGCTAAATTTGTACAATTCATTACGTACATTGCAATATATTGTTCTAACTGTTGTTTTGTTTTAATATAAAGGATGAGTTTGTATTGATATGTTATCCCGGAAAGGGATGATCATGACCGTTGTTGTCCACAGGTTGTGGACCTAGAAATACGTCATTTCAAGTTTCCATTCTCAAAAATATATTCACCTTCAAACGTGAAGTGCGTGGATTTTTCTGGAATTGTTTCTAAGTCTCTTCTAATCAACATCATCATTTAACAAAGTTCAACATTTACCTTATTCCGGCCTCCCGATTTTAACACAGAACCTTTCGCAACGCGAGAAGGCTCATCCGCATATTGTAGATACGTGCACGCCCTATACTGCTCGTTTTACACGACTATTTCTGCCTCGTACCTGCAAGATGTGGAATGAGAGGACAAGAAAAATAGATACTAATACTAATTAAAAGTGAACACAACTTTCAAATTTTCCTGGATTTAGCATAATACATCTATAAATGGAGGTACATCAGGTACCTACATAAATATTAAGCAATTTTGTCTACCACAGTAACACTGATTAGATGGCAGGTACATGGTTTTGTTTAGTATTGATAACAATCCGTGATTATTGAAATTTCTAAGGTTCTAATTAATAAACAGAATTAAACGGTTGAATAGTTAAACTGTATTTTGTCTCTTTCGATTCAGTTTGAAATTAGTAAAGAACAATAAAGACAAAACATAGTTTAACTAAACCACCGTACAACGCTGTTTATTAATAAGAGCCTAAATGCTTAATTGGCTAACAATTTTTATGTATCACATGTAGGCGAGTGATTTTAAAATATAGGTACTTAGCGATTGATGCATATTAAATACGAATAGACAGCGAAAACTTAGCTTTATTCAGCTTTAAAACAGCACATTTAATAAAGACGAATATAGAAATTAATTATATGACAACGGAAAATTGATGACAACGTTTGTCATAGTTTCTTCATAATATCTATGAATCAAGAAGTTTATATCATTCACCCTTCCTTCTAGGTCGTAACATAGCCTTGAAGGTATGACGGAGGCCTACGTTCTCGAGAAGAACGGCGGACTTGTGTAGGCTGAACATCCTCAACGATCAATTCAGAAGCCGGGTCTTCATTAGCAGAATGAGCCCTCTCAGTGTCTGGAGTAAGGTACTCATCACCAGGTGAAATTTCTTCAGTCACTGGAAGCGGTGCCAGACGTCTATTAGAGACAGTTGTTTTGCTGCCCTCCGGTAATCGGATATAAGAATAATGAGGATTGCTCTGTAACAGTTCGACTTCTTCTACGGTTGGATCGTACTTTGAGTTCTTCACGTTTTTTCTTCATGTAAACAGGTCCCGGTGATAATTAATGATCAAACGAACTTACCAAGTTGGCATGGATTGGCCGTTCCCAGAGCGACGGGGATGGTTAAACATCTTCTCGTGTGGGGTAGCATTTATTCCGGTGGACAACATAGATCTTATGGAGTGAAGTGCCACAGGTATTGCTCTTTCCCAGTCGGTGATGTCTCGTTTGGTAGAGCGAAGGTGTAGCTGGATAGTCCTCCATAATGTTCCATTAAGTCTCTCTACCAAGCCGTTCCCTTGGGGATTATATGGAGTCGTGCGGCTGCAGGCTACGCCAAGAGATGTCAAAAACTTTCTTAATTCTTCAGATAAGAATGACGAACCTCTATCAGAGTGTATGTAAGCCGGAGTTCCAAATAAGGAGAAAAGTTCTCTTAGACATTTTTCCACAGTTTCTGATGACACATCCTTACAAGAAAAGGCGAAGGGAAACCGACTATACTCGTCGACTATTGTTAGAATGTATCGGTTGGAAGTATTAGACGGAAGAGGTCCTTTGAAATCTAAATTTAGACGTTCGAACGGTGCCGTCGCTTTAATTAGTTGTGCTTCATTTTTAATATATCTCGGTTTTATTTCAGCGCAAACTGGGCATGCAGCAGTCATCCTTTTTACTTCCTCAATAGAGTACGGTAAGTTCTTTGTTCGGATCCAGTGTATCATTCTTGTGACGCCCGGATGACATAAAGAGTTATGCAGCTCTGATAGTTTGTTTGAAGTAGTATCCATTAGAGCACACATTCTAGATAATGCATCGGCAGCTTGGTTTTGTTTGCCCAAGTGGCGTCTGGATCGAATAGCAATTGGTTTAATATTAGGTGATAAGTTAGTAAAAACCGATGCTGGAGGAACGGAGGCTTCAAGGACATTGCAAATTTTCAGTGGTTCTTTTTCACCACCAAACTGGAGTTCAAGTGACGAATAGGTCTTTAGAATGTCGTGACCGATAATAATGTCTGCGCAAAGATCATCTACGATAAGCAGTGGTTGGTGTTTGTAAACGTGACAATCGATTAGTATAGTTGCATAGCAAAGTCCATTGACATATGAGACATGGTTGAGAGAAGCAAGAGTTACGGCTTGTTTACATGGCTTCCTTCTGAGTTTCAAAGCTTGGGCCAATTTACTGTCGATAAAACTGATAGAGCTTCCTGTGTCTACTAGAGCATCGGCTCGATAATCGTTAACAGTAACATGTATAGTTGCCGTGCGCAAGCTTGAAGAAGCAGCGGCGGAGATGGCAGATGAATGTGACTCTTGAGAGTCTGTAGTAGCAGCAGCGTTTGCGCTTCGTTGCGTTGGACTAGAACGGCAAACTTTGGCAAAATGGCCTCTCTTTGAGCAAAGTTGACAATATAAGTTGTATGCAGGGCATTTAATCCTTTGATGAATATTACCGCCACAAAAGAAACATCTTCTGCGGTCATTCTGAGAAACAGCAGCGGATAATGGCGGTAGCTGTGGTCTCTCTTGAGTTACTACTCCTGTAACAGCATTGAAAGAAGCAGGACTTGCATTAGTTTCTATAGCATGGGAAGTACTTTCTGCACTTTCAAGGGAAATAGCTAAATTCAATGTCTCTTCTAATGTCATTGTACATTTTTCCAGCAGTCGTTCTCGTATCTTTTTGGAGTTCAGTCCTGCGATGAGCGTTCCACGAATAGTTTCGTTTTGATGTTCTTTAGCAGTTACTGCTTTGAAGTGACAGTCATGAGCGAGCAAGGTAAGAGCCCTCGAGTATTCTGCTATTGATTCTCCTAATTGCTGTTTTCTGGAGCTCAATTGGTGCCGGGCCAAAGTGATGTTCCTCCTTTTCTCGTAAGTATTGTCCAGTATTTCAATGGCAGTACTGTACTCTTTGCACTCTCTTATAAGGTTAAATATAGTTGGTGAGATATGGTTTACGAGAATTTTATATTTAAATAGTTCAGTAGCAGAAGGACAGTCTTCAGATAAAAAGTTTTCGAAAGAATACCGCCAGTGGGTCCATTTTAAATCTGAAGCAGCAGTAGCAGGCTCCACATCGAAGCGTTCGGGGCGTAAGTAGCGCGAGGTACTCGAAGATAGCGAGGTCACCGGTAGCAAATGCTCTTTAGACATATTGTCGTAAAAATTAAAGCTGAATAAATTGATGCATATTAAATACGAATAGACAGCGAAAACTTAGCTTTATTCAGCTTTAAAACAGCACATTTAATAAAGACGAATATAGAAATTAATTATATGACAACGGAAAATTGATGACAACGTTTGTCATAGTTTCTTCATAATATCTATGAATCAAGAAGTTTATATCAGCGATATAGTCCTTCAACCCATTTTCTGTCTACGTCTTCTTCTTCTTCAGATTATGCCCTAACAAAATTATTATTAGCCGACGGACACTTGAAAGTAGCTACATTTGTCATAACAGTAGCTATGTTGACAACATTGCTGCAAACGAGTGTTGCTTGGCGTGACAAAATTCTACTAAAATAACGGTGTTTTATCTGCTGCCGATGCTGACTTACTGAGTAGTTTATAATAATTATTGTTTGTACTGTTTGAAAATGTTGCGCAAAAGCCCCCTCACAAATCTTCCACTGCTGACGATCTTACGATGCAAATTGCATTTTACTTATTAAGTTGGCGCAGGCTGGCCCTACTGATAACTGAAGTACTGACTGACTCTACCACAAATTAATAATTATATAGGCTATGACTCTACTGAGCAAAAGTACTGTGTTGCTAGTTTTGTAATTTAACACAAAGTTTGGCAAAAATCTAGCCATAGTTTTCCAAGGAACCTATTAATATTTATCACAATACGACCGACACAATTTGTAAAATATTATAATAAAATATTTAATCATTCATATAAAATACATGCATGAATGCATGTTAACATTATATTCACACAATATGTAATAAATGTAAGCGACAAAATAAAAGTTTAATTTTTTCGTAACTTGAAACTGGCAGCACCAGTTAAGCACTTGTCAAAAATCACTGAGGTCTGCCGTCTGAGTCAAAAATGGAACTCAAACGTGGGAAAGCCTTTTCTTTACTTATTAATTAGTAAAAATATTGCCAAATTTTTTGGTAAACGGATAATAGCACAGATAGAAAAATAAAACATATTTTTGTAGCAAAATTGTGTTCGTGAGCAAATCAGGGCCTAAAATAATAATCCCCCCTTTGATCAAAAAATATGACAACAATAATAGCAGCACGTAAGCTTCAAATTCCTCCATTTATAAATTACGCAAAATAAAGTTTGGACAAAGATCTTGGACGTCTGGAATGGTCTTCTGTCAAAGAACTTTGATCAACAAACAACACAGCGCAGAACTTGGACAAAGATCTTTGATGAGTGGAATATCGGCCTAAACTGTCAGGGATCCCGTAAACGCACCCCAATGCACGAAGTTCCATAAAAAGCAACAAATCCTTCCGTTCCAATTCCAAATTGGAATTCCGAATTTCCAATCCAGTGGATGCGTAGCCTTAAAATATTTTTTAGTATTTTATTAGCCCAGTAGGGTTGTAGGGTTCTATTTAATTTTTCTAACAAGCAAAGGAGTACTGAACGCAGGCGTAACAGACCAATCATGAATGACGAAATGTAATCAATCAGACCAATCAGAAACAGCCAACACTTTGCCGGCATCTGTCAATTCTGCGGCATCTACGTGTATTTTTCCGGTCCTTGTCCTTCCTTTTTTTTTCGCTTTCGCCTTTCAGCTCGAGTTCGGTGGCGAAGAATTGCGCACGGGTTTAGCAAAAAGCACGAATAAAAATGTTAGGGTCACTCAAACTCGTATTACTTTTAGGTGTAATTTATTTGTGTAGGGCCGCCGAAGAAGATGTGGTCGAACTTACAGATGCCGATTGGGCATCATCGATATCTTCGTATGATACAGCTCTAGTCATGTTTTACGCACCATGGTAAGTCATTCATACTTTATTACTAGTAATTTCACATGTGCGCTTCCGTAAAGATATTTACAATTGATTGTAATCACTTCTTTTAGGTGCGGTCACTGTAAAAGAATTAAACCAGAATTCGCAGTGGCCGCCTTCGAGCTAAAGAACGACGAAAACCCGGTGATCCTAGCCAAGGTGGACTGTACCGAGGGCGGGAAAAGCACCTGCGAGCAGTTCGGAGTGTCGGGGTACCCAACACTAAAGATCTTCAGGAAAGGAGAGGTCTCTCAAGAGTACAATGGCCCCAGGGAGTCGAGTGAGTTCTAGAATGATATGAGTCATCTATTTACCTATAGGGAAACATTTTTGGTTGAAGGTAGTCAGAAAACAATAATTTTATTTCCAAATTCTATCATAATAATCATTATTATAAGCAGGGGCTTTGTGGTGAGCCATCGGTGAGTGGCGACACCGTGCATACCCTGACTCCTTAGGGCTAAATGCTACCCCCAGCTTGCCTTAACTGGCCGGGAGTGAAGACCACAAGAGCTAAGATGTTCAGGTCCAGGGTGGAAGTAATAAAAAACCTCTTAATGTTGGCTACAGCTCCATTACCTATCAAAGGTCTGGGCAAAGACCCAAGAATTATAAGACATAAGATAATTATAATACATTCAAAATACATAAATTCCTTCTGCTCTTCTTTACTGTTATCAAAGATCAATGATATCCCATCTAAATGACGAAACTATTTCTAGTTCATAAAGTTTGTTGTCATGCACCATTCTAATGACAATTTAATAATGCAAAACTGGTTTCATAGTCTGAAGCAGCTGCCTTACCAGCTAACAAATAATTGTCTTCGTTTTCGATTCCAAACCAATTTAAACCAGCGGTCACTAGTCTTCGGCTGGAAGGAAATGTCTAAAGTTTTTGCTAGTTGTCGTTTTGTAACAACTTGTTTCCTTAATAATGTTCATTCAAAATGAAAACCACCGAAAATTCTAGACAATTCCTTCCAGCCGAAGACCTAGCGACCGCTGGTCTTAATTGGCTAGGAGTAAAACACAAACATAATTTTCCTAGCTGGTAACCAAAGGCCCCAGCAGCGCAAGTATGGATCTTTTCTATTGATAAAATTGACAGTACAAATTGATAAAGTGGGTTTTACCCACTACAACTTACATTTTATATAATTTACCGAGCCTCAATACAATCGACAAAATTTATCAAATAGCTAGGTTGAATCCAAAGAGAATATAGAGCTACTACAATACTTTACGATCAGACTTTGGTACTCGCAACATTTGATACATTTATCAGTTTTATTGATTCGACAAATTTATCGAACCAACTTCCATACTTGCTCCTCAGGTCAGATAAATGCAAATAGCTAGTAGATAAATGCAATTATTAAAGTAAATTAACATTTATTTTCCTGTTACTTGATATGACTGACATAAGACCTTGGGTAGTTATGTAAAAATCTAAACTTTAATTCCTTTACTCACCACTCATTGGTAACTAAGTTGATTGGACAACAAATAATTTGCATAAATATATAACTTCAAAAGTAACTAATTATTGGGGGTATAAGTGTTACTATTTCGTCACCAAGTCTCCTTTTGGGTACAATAATAATTCTTATTCACAGATGGTATCATTAAGTACATGCGTGCCCAAGTTGGTCCTAGCTCCAAGGACCTGCTTACAGTGGCTGATTATGAAGCCTTCCTGAAGAAGGATGATGTTGTTGTCATTGGCTTCTTCGAGAAGGAGACAGATCTCAAGGGAGAATTCCTGAAGACTGCTGACAAGCTGCGTGAGGAAGCCACCTTTGCGCACAGCTCTGCTAAGGATGTTTTGGAAAAGGCTAACTACAAGTAAGTTATGAAATACCATTCTACAAAACACCTTTTTTCCAATTGTATAAATGCATTTTCACATAACTGATATATGCAAGCTACCAATTTGTTTGCATGTGAACAATATTACTAAGGTCATACAATAATGTCAATAGATCAAAGAACAACTGGCTTTGAACAAATATTAATGTCACTTGGAGGAGTTTAAACTAAATAGTAAAAGTAATGATTATAGCAAGATTGCTTTATTCACATACTAGCTTCATCCTTTGGGTTTCACCTGCAGGAACCGTGCATTTTTCTGGGATAAATGTGCCTATGTTACTCCCCGGTCCATAAACTATATCTATGCAAAAAATCACGTCAATCGGTTGCTCCGTTACTGCATTAAAGACGGATAAACCAACAAACACACTTTCGCATTTATAATATTAGTAGGATAATAAAGTCAAAAGCACTTCCAACTAATTTCAAATGTACCTGATTCCAGTTTTCTGGATGGTTTTATGATTATAAGCAGTAGTGACTAGTGAGTGCTTAACTCTCAGTATGTTTTAAATATTATAAACTGTGAAAAAAGTTTTAACTTTTAACCAGTAATATAAACATAATATTTTTATCACAATTTCAGCTATCATAGCTCTTTTTTAACTTATTATCAAAACTAAAAATTACTCCATATTAAGGAAAATGTAATCTGCTTCCATACATCAAGTTTGGTCAAGTACAATAGAAAAGCTATTATATTAACAAAATGATTGAAACAATATATGGTTTGATAGTAAATTATCATCCACTGGTCAGTGGTCATTTATGGCATGTCCAATGTTACAACAAAATATAATATACGCTCAATATGCTCCTACAGCCCAGGCTATAAATTTGCTGAACGCCCTGATTGCTCAGGAACCAGATATAGATATTTTCTATACAAAGTTTCATGACTTTGTTACCGTATGTGTTAGTTTCATAAGTAGCACTTGAAATATTTTCTATTATACTGTAGTGTTCTACCTACCTGGCTGGCTGTACGCTTTGGATTTTTCTGTAAGTGCAGCAAGCAATTGTATGAAATAAATAAAGCTATTATACATCTTACATTATTGTACTATATTATATATCTACCAGCATATTGGAACACTTGCGTGACTAGTTCATACTAGCGGCATTTATATATGTATGTATGATGTATATGTTATAACAGGAAAATAATGGTATTATGATATTATAATGTGATATTAAAAATGGTACAATTTGTGTAGTTTGCAATTTGTGTCATGAGATCATGATACTTTGATAGTATTAGAAATGAAAATGAAAAAGTCTTTATTCAAATAGGCCCCAAAGGAGCACTTATGAAAGTTAAAATGACTCTAACAGCCAGCCTCTGCTACATTCATCTACCCGAATCACAGACTAAAACTAATACTGTCTTTATCAGAACATAATAATGTAGAGAATAATTAATGTAGAGAAGATGCCCCAGCCCTGTAGGTATGTAAATGATAATAGAAAATTTAGGAATATAATAAATAGGTTTGTAGGTCAGTTGGTTGTCTTTCTTTCACATAGGAATGGAGTAAAGGATCAACATGATTTTTAGCATAACTATAGTTTATGGAACCGAGAGTAACATAGGCTACTTTTTATCCCGGAAAAATGCACTGGTCCTGTGGGAACACGGGTGAAACCTCAGGCTGAAGTTAGTAGAAAATAAAGGAATCGATGGACTATAGTTGATTTGCAACAAATTTCCAATAATGGGTGGATAGTTTACTGTGGAGTACATTTTATGGACCTCTTAAAATTGCTAGATTCCTTATTATTATTTAAAAAAAAGTTAATCTGACGCTAATTTGAAAAACAATAATAAAATCTATTAAAATTAAATAATCCATACAGATAAATAAAATTGAAGTGCCTGTTTGTAATATCAAAATAACAGCTTTTTACTAAATGCATATGAAAGTATATACGGTACCTATAACAAAACAACCATTTTTAAAATTGTTGTCTGTCTGTCTGTTTGTTCCGGGTAATCTCCGAAACGGCTGGTCCGATTTTGACGGGACTTTCACTGGCAGATAGCTGATGTTACAAGGAGTAACATAGGCTATTTTAATTTTAGAAAAATAATTAAGGTTCCGCGCAAAAAAATAAAAACCATGTAATCCAAAATCTCCACGCGGGTGAAACCGCGGGGCAGCAGTCAGTAATAAGATAAAATTAGTGTTTGAACACTTGTGGTGACTAAACTAGCTCCCGTTTCATTTACCGAACAGAAAATTAGTGATCAACTAATCATTAATTATAATTTAATCGTGTTGAAATAATTCTAAGTTTTACCATGTATTTATATACGAGAGTCCATAGCAAGAGAAGCACATGGAAGGAAGTACCTATACATAGTAATACAGGATATTTTTAAGTATGTATAGAAAGAAGTTTGTAGTGGTGATGGTCAGTGGTAGTTATGTTCACTGCCAATCTGCAGGTTGAATGTTCAAATCCTACAATAAACATGAGCATTCTGTTTGCTTCAAATAAAATATTTTGATACGATTTTAGCATGGTCTTTTGTCAAAAAATAAAAATTCTAATTAAAAAAAAATTCAGGACTTAATTTTGTGTTCAGACATACGTTAGGGGATTTGGTTGTTACTTAGTAGGTACATAAGGTGAAAATACACGGTTCAACCAAATTGAATCACTTTGGTTGAATGGAGCAGAAATGAAAGGAATGCTGTTGTTGCAATGACATTGAATGATTCACTTATAAGTTTACATGGATCAATTTGGTTGCTTCATCCAAATTGAAAGACAAAAGTGAACCGTGTATTTTCACCTTCAGCTACTGCAACTACTAAACCCACATACAAATAATTGACCTATTTTTTTTCTAGTACAAAGTAATGCTGCATGGTTGGTTGATTTAAATGAAATTATGTTGATAAACCAATATTTTTCGCGTTAGCAAAAGGAAATCCATTTCGACTTATAATTTATTTTTAACCGCGATACAATTTTAATAGAAATCTATTCATTATTACGATTGCGAAATCGGCCGTGACGCTCTGCGGATAAGGCTTGTTACTGCTTCTAGTGTTACATTATCGATTTGTGCAATTTTACGCTGTTTCATACGTACTTACTGTTTCCAAAACAAAAGCTTGCATATGTGATGTGTATGCTACTTGAATACCTACTTCACACTTGACACTAACTGGTTAGCGTGGTATTCCACTCATCAAAGATCTTTGTCCATGTTGCATTTGATCAAAGAACTTATTATACTTACTTCATAAGAGTTTGATCAAGGTTGTAGGAACATCAAAGTAGGATCAAAGATTATGACAAAGATAATAGCAATAAATAAGATCGAAATTCCTTCTTTTTTTCAAACTCCACAAAGTAATGTGCAAAATTTGCTAGAAAACCTGGACAAAGATCTAGAACGAGTGGAATGGGCTTCTGTCTTAGGTTTAGTTGTTACATGTTTCTAATGAGTATCTACCTATTCAGGATTTACTTGTTTACCAAGCAATACCCTTTTACCCTAAGGTGAAGTCTATGTACAGTATACTATCTCACCATGAACGTTTTTATTTCCATTAACAACATTATTTAACGTTGCCAGCTTAAAAACACCCTATCAATAAACAGAGAAACATGATAAACGCACAAAGAATGAATGAATTCCATTTGTTTTCAATAAATCCCACTCTATTGTTTATTATAAAACAGTGTAACCTTTATGTTATAACATCGTATCATATTTGACCTTTCAATGTTAATTTGATCCATGTTATATCAGGTGCTGTTATTACACAAATAAATTAATCATCATAAACAACACTTACCGTCACCAACCCTTACGAACAATGATATTTTATATAAAGCTCGTTATTTTATAAACTTAAAACTACGCCACTGGTTTTCTCGAATCTCTACATTTATGTATAATAATAATCCACCTAGAAGACAAGTTTGCGCGATTAAATAATAATTATTCCTATACTTGAAGATGCAGAATTGCTATCTATAGTAATAATCTAAATTCTAACAACGTTACTAGCACTTCATAACTGTTGAACAGTTAGTTACATTATATTTTTGTCTTTTTCGATTCAGTTTAAATATTTTTTTTTTATATGTTATTAGGTAACGAGACGAGCTGGTCGTTTGCCTGATGGTAAGCATAACGCCGGCCCATAACGATTGCAGTGCCACCCAGAACTTTGAAACACAAAGGCCTGTGCGGCACTGCAGTGCGCTCGTTACCCTGAGACATTAGGTTATTAAGTCTCATAAGCCCAGTAATTTCACTGGATACTCTGCTCATCAAACCGGAACACAGTAATGCTTGCACACTACTGCTTGGCGGCAGACTTCACGAGCAAAGCGGTGGTAACAACCCAGACGGACACTCGCAGAAGAGTTAGTCCTCCCACTAACAAAAAAACTAGACTCTACTAAACTAGTTTAAAATTGTCAAAGAACAACAAAGACAAAACATTGTACAACTATTCAACCGATATATACCATGTTACCACAAAAAAACACTTTTAGATGCCTGTTTAGCTAGACAGTGTTTAAAGATAAAACTATGTTACCACAAAAATGATTACATATTATGTCACCAGAGAATTGTGTTAGGCAACGGTTAGACACTATTTAAACCAGGATTTGTGGTTGCTTATATTTAAACAAGCGACTAAGGCTTGTTTAGGAGCTAAACGGTGTTTAACACAGGTTTAAAGCGAGTTCAATTTTTTTGTTGTAAGAGCGTAAGTGTTTATTAGGAAGGCTGTTAATATATTGTTCGCCTTGTCCAGGGACAACGTGGTCTTGTTCCGGCCGAAGCGTCTCGAGAACAAGTTCGAAGATTCATCCGTCGTGTACAACGGAGACGTCGCCGAGTATTCCCTCAAGGCTTTCATCAAGGAGAACTAGTGAGTATACGCTTGACAACCTTGTACTGAGAATGCGCTTGACAACCAGCAGTGCAAGTACCGATATTTTCGATTAAAAAAAAAATAGTTAAAAAAAATGTTATTTGGTAACGAGACGAGCTGGTCGTTTGCCTGATGGTAAGCATAACGCCGGCCCATAACAATTGCAGTGCCACTCAGAACCTTGAAACACAAAGACCTGCGCGGCACTGCAGTGCGCTCGTTACCCAGAGACATTAGGTATTAAGTCTCACAAGTCCAGTAATTTCACTGGCTACTCTCCTCATCAAACCGGAACACAGTAATGCTTGCACATTACTGCTTGGCGGCAGACTTCACGAGCAAAGCGGTGGTAACAACCCAGACGGACACTCGCAGAAGAGTTAGTCCTACCACTAACAAATTAAAGATAATTATAGGTAGTTCTAGATTTTTTCGATAACGAAACGAAGCTGAATCTAATTTCTTCAATATGAAATGAATATTCGCATCTCACAATTCGAAGACTGGTTTATGGAACGATGAATATTTTAACATAAATGTATAAATGGTTTTATCGTCGTTCGCCACAGTTTTCACGCGAAAATCACTTCTAGAAACTAGTTATTCGGTCAATGCAATGAAATTAGAACTTCGTTGTGTAGGAAATGCAATCGATAACATTATACAAGTAAAACTTGTCGTCGTAGCAAAACTAGTTTCGGAGATTAGTTTTCGCTCTCGGGGAAAAGGGTTAACTACCTATTTTAAATTTTGACTTATCGAACTGTCAATTTATCGATCGCTATGGATCGCAAAGTTCCGTACATGCGCCACTGGTCGTGATTTGCTTGACATGACATCCTTGCTATAAAACATTGCAGTTGTAAGGCTGAGATTCAGAGACGAATCTAAGCGTGGACTCACGCTTCCATACGTCAAAATTCTATACAGTTTTGACATATGGAAGCCAAAGTCTACGCTTAGACTCGTCTCTGAATATCAGCCTAAGTGTGGGATTTCTCGTACATGCCAAACTAAAATGCGCCGCTGAATTTAGTTGGTCAGTAGGGCTAACATGCGCACCGTGACAAAATTTTCTCGATACTTATGTATACGTGTCATTTGTCTCATGTTCGCGAAAGAAAGAGCGAGACAAAACAGTCGACAGAATTTTGTCGTGGCGCGCATGTTAGCCCTGCAGGTCAAATAGAAGAGGAAAAATTACTGGCTATCTTGCTATACCGATAACTTTAGTCGTCTTGAATCCTGCTTCCACCACACGTCTCTAATTAGCGATACATATCATGGAATAACAATACACTCGCCTCGTGAAGTTTGGCACTGGTATCAGTATTATATACAGTGTCATTCTAATTACCACATTGTAACGGGATATTTATTTATTTATTTATTTTATTGCACACATACAATCAACTTATACTTAAGCGTAAACATATGCACCCTGTTAGGAGGGCGTTGCAAACTTAAATTAGATACTTAGTTAACAATATAAAATAAGAACTAAAAATTTACCGTGATTATTATTGAGCGATGAGCACCCGATATTTCGATGCCTCGCTTGTTGCAAGCATCATGTTCACGGGTACCTATACTATTAAAACGAAGTATCTAATCCACATATTGTAACGGGATATTTATACCGTGATTATTATTGAGCGATGAGCTCCCGATATTTACACGCTGTTGCAAGCATCCTGTTCACGGGTATACTATATAATAAACTAGCTGCTGCCCCGCGGTTTCACCCGCGTGGAGATTTTGGATTACATGATTTTTATTTTTTTGCGCGGAACCTTAATTATTTTTCTAAAATTAAAGTAGCCTATGTTACTCCTTGTAAAATCAGCTATCTGCCAGTGAAAGTCCCGTCAAAATCGGACCAGCCGTTTCGGAGATTACCCGGAACAAACAGACACACAGACAGACAAAAATTTTAAAAATGGTTGTTTTGTTATAGTTACCGTATATACTTTCATATGCATTTAGTAAAAAGCTGTTATTTTGATATTACAAACAGACACTTCAATTTTATTTATCTGTATGGATAACCCGTTACAATGTGTGAATTAGTAAATAACCGTGAAAGTTTAAAACAGTGTCATTCTGACTTGCTGGCTGCTTGGAAAGGCCTACTATTCTATTCAAGAATTTATTAGCGACAAATATGCATGGCAAAATGTTGATGAATTTGATTTAAAGCAAGTTAACTTTATTTGACTACGTAATTCTACTTATAATAATTGTTATTGGATATTTTATCTTATTGTAATTGACGTTCAAAAGTGTACCTTGTATGCACCTACTTGAATAAATGCATATTTAATTGAATTGTCGTATTTTGACTTAGTTTAAATGCGTATTTTCGAATTAGGACGTACAAAATGGAAGTGTAATTTATTGCATCCTGTTTAGTGCTCAATATAAAATACTGATAAAAAGGATATGGTGTGTAACTGTTATCCAGTTTTAACTTAATTGTTGTTTAGTTTTGAAGTAGATCATGGGACAGCGTGCTTCAAAGTCGTGACTCGTGACGTTAGTTTAAATACGTAGTTTAAAGCTGAAATCAGCCTCTTTTTTTTAATGCAATTTAATATTCGTAACAAATAAATACTGTTGTTATCGTTATTGAGTCGTATAAAACAGGTACCTTGAATGAAGGGTTCTGTAAGACGTTATTATGATTAAGAACAAGCTCTTCGAGACAATAAGCTTTCTTTGGATGATTATTTGCTTATTAATATTATAGTAGTCCTTTGGTTTTCATATATACTACCTACACATACACAGGTATACTACAATACAAAATTAATCGAAATAAAATCCCTTCAATCAAATTTTATCCTTCAAATTTTAAGCAAGACTAGCACACAAATATGCACTATCTTCATTTATAGAAGCTGAGATGAAAAGAAACAGCAGAAGAAGCACATAGCTTTGTCCTTTTCTTTTAACAAAGTTTCTAATAGAAGGGAATGTTGAGATTTGAGTGTAGATTCAGTAATTAACGAGTCAATCAACATGTAATCGCGTTCGCATAACACGCTGATAATCGTAGGTTGACGTTATAAGCGGGGCTTCGCCTTGAGACGGGGCATTGACCTTTCTCTCTGGATGCTGTGTCGTGTGGCCGCGAAGGCTGTGCTCGCTACCTAACCGTTAATGTTAAGATTAAACAAACCTGTCAATAAGTTTAAAGTTTAAACGATTTTGCGCTAGATAAACATTTTTTTTATGTACACGTTTTGACGCAGTTGATCAATGATAACGCCCAAAAATCTCACCAACCTGCGGCGTAAGTATTGATCTTTTCGTTGACAGTTCAAATCGATAAAGTGGGTTTTATCGACTTTTTATATAATTTATCGAGCCTCGAAACAATCGACAAAAGTTATCGAAAAGCTAGGTCGAGTCCAAAGAGAATATAGAGCTATTACAATACTTTACGATCAGACTTCGGTACTCGCAGCTTTCGTTACATTTATCGAGTTTTTCGATTCGACAAATTTATCGAACCGACTTCCGTACTTGCGCCGTTGACCCTTAAACAGGATTTCCTGTATTTGAGATTCAGGAACAATGAACAAGGAGTTATGGTTTGACACAACACAAGCACTAAATAAAGATAAATTGTAAACTATGTAGGTGTGTATGTACCTACATGGGGGATTTTTAATAATACGACACGACTTTGTTTTTAAAAAGTATTTAGGTGTATTTATAAATGTCTGACATTTGTAATAAAATAATGTAGTAAGATAGCTTTAAAAGATTTAGGCTATATAAATAAAAAATAAACGCTTACACACTCATACCCCCCTAGGATTCGCTGTGTCGCAGGTGGCATGGACATACAGAGATACACATCACAAACACCCAAGACCCGAGAACAAACTTATGCTTACACAAAATTGCCCCGGCTGGGAATCGAACCCGGGACCCCTCCCTCGCTTTGCAGGCACAGTTACTACCAACTTAGCTACGGAGCCCTCTATATATACATCTGAACAATAAAATCAATAGGTTGGTGGATAATAAAATCAAATACCCAAAGACTATCGTATAATGTTACATAAGCAGGACGCAGGATCAGGCAATTCAATAATTGTAGCTGCTTATTGGTTATTGAGCCAAAAATATTAATTCCCCCCCCCTAATCTCATGTGAGATTGCTTAAAATGCGTTAATCTGCCGTACGCCGCAGCGATCGTCTACTATTTTTGTAGAATTTTGCCATACATTAGTGGAGTGAGCACTGAAAAAATTACGTGATATTCGCTGAGAAACATGAGATATGTTGAGATTCGGCTTGACCCCCTCCCCCCTAAACACCTCACGTGGTTTATGGGCGACCGCTTACCTCAGGTGAACAAGTTTCTGTTGTTATAAATGATAATATTGATTGATAACCGCTTGCTTGTACCTATTTGCAGCCATGGTCTGGTCGGCGTGCGCCAGAAGGAGAATCTGCAGGACTTTGTCAACCCCCTGGTGGTGGCTTACTTCGACGTGGACTACGTTAAGAACCCCAAGGGTACTAACTACTGGAGGAACCGCGTACTCAAGGTAACCTTGACCTTTTGACAAATGAGAGCTAACTGCAAAAAATAACACCCTAAACCTTGAAGGGGAACTTGAGAAGATACGCCTTCCCTTTCTAATATTAGCGTTATCATTTAGACACGAGAATAGAGATATTGGTCAGACGATAATCTTGACCACTATATTGCTTACTAACTGTGCTCCGCGGCTTCGCCCACGTAGCCTAAGTTACTCCTGGTGACATCTGCTATCCGCCAGTGAAAGTCCCGTCAAAATCGGTCTTGCCGTTTCGGAGATTATCCGGAACAAACCAATATAAAAAATTTAAAAATGATTGTACAAACCGTATGTACTTTCATATGCATTTAGTAAAAAGCTGTTATTTTGATATTACAAACAGACACTTCAATTTTATTTATTTGTATATATAAGTGATGATGTTGAAGTTGGTAAATAGACTGGTTTTCAAATGCATACCGTAGCACACCATATCTTGGCTTGCTGTTGCAATTTATGCTATTGTAACTAACCAGGCGAATACCTACTTGAAAATGCACTACCACCACATATTATCTATGTTCACGATTTCCTTTAAACCATGTCAACTGTCATCGATTTTTAAGACTGAATAAAAAATGAATACCCATTAAAATTGAATGAACACCAACAGGTTGCTAAGCAAGTCACGGAGGCTAATTTCGCCATCAGCGACAAGGACGACTTCACACACGAACTCAACGAGTACGGAATAGATTTCGCGAAGGACAAGCCTGTAGTGGCCGGCAGGGACGCCGATGGAAATAAATTCGTGATGAGCAAAGAGTTCAGGTATGAAGCGTTTATAAAGATTTATTTATTATTACAATAGGGATGTTGACTCCACTTTTTTTGATGCCAATCAATTCGTTTTCGCATGAAAATCACATGTCTATATCGAAAAAATTGGAAATCGAACGCTAAAAACGTCAAAAATGAGAGTCAAAGTCGGGCGTATATCTACTGAGCGCTAAGACGCCCCATACAATTTGACAGAAGAGCAACAGATCGACATGATTTTTGGCATAGATATAGTTTATGGACTAGAGAGTAACATAGGCTACTTTTTTATCTCAAAAAAATGCACGGTTCCTGTGGGAACGCAGGTGAAAACCGCGGGCAGAAGCTAGTAGATAATAAAACAAGGCCATTTTGTTTTCAGCATTGACAACCTCCTGGCGTTCACCAAGGACTTGCTCGATGGTAAGCTGGACCCCTTCGTCAAGTCGGAAGCAGTCCCCGAAGACAACAGCGGCCCGGTGAAGGTGGCGGTTGGCAAGAACTTCAAGGAACTGGTTACAGACAGCGGCCGCGATGCACTAATTGAATTCTACGCACCCTGGTGTGGACATTGCCAGAAATTGACACCCATCTGGGAGGAGCTGGGCGATAAGGTATTAATAAATAAATAATAAATACCTACGCTTCCTTACCTCCCCATAATATATACAAGGCCACCCTGCGACGATGTTTAAACTACACCCAAGACCTTAGAACAATCTTAATGCTAACCAGATTTTTTTCTTATTCCATTTGGTAACGAGACGAGGTGGTCGTTTGCGTGATGGTAAGCATAACGCCGGCCCATAACAAAAGCAGTGCCACTCGGAACTTTGAAACACAAACTTGCGCGGCACTGCAGTGTGCTTTTGTACACTCTTACCCCCTTATTCATAAACGTGCAGGCTAATAATACTATGAAGTGTTTTGTCTCATTTTCGCGCGTAACACAGTGAACTGGAAGTTTACAGAGCAGTTTATACCATAGATTATCTTATTGAGACTCAACTCGACTCTCTGGCTAAGGACTTCTATCAGTGTATTTTAGTAGCTCCAATTTAGGCTTAGCCTCTCATCAAACTCAAATCACATTGTCACTTAGCAGAAAGCAAAATAGTTATAATAATAATAATTAATATACGTAATTTCCCTCTTTCAGCTCAAGAATGAAGAGGTGGACATTATCAAGATTGATGCGACTGCCAATGACTGGCCTAAGTCGCAATTTGACGTCTCTGGCTTCCCCACCATCTACTGGAAACCCAAGGATAAGAGTGCAAAGGCTGTCAGATACAATGTAAGTTACCTATAATTATCACCATTAATTACAAATTCCAAACGAATACAACAATCCATACGAATTCAAAACCAAATGACTACTAAGGGTGTAACCACAAAAAAAAAACACACTTTAAAACTGTGTTAAACAGTGTTGAACTCCTAAACATGCCTTACTCGCGTGTTTAAATATGAGCAACCACAAATCCTTATTTAAGTAGTGTCTAACCGTTGTGATTGAGTTTAACCGTTGTGGTTGAATTCTGTTGTGATATTTCTAATCATTTTAGACGTTTATCTTTAGACACTGTCAAGAGCAAAATTGTCATAAAGTTAGGAATGCCCTAAGATTAGTGTAACGCGTTTGCATTGCTAAGTAACTCCTAGAGAGTTATGTTATTTGGTAACGAGAAGAGCTGGTTGTTTGCCTGATGGTAAGCATAACGCAGGCCCATAACAATTGCAGTGCCACCCAGAACTTTGAAACACATAGGCCTGCGCGGCACTGCAGTGCGCTCGTTACCCTGAGACATTAGGGATTAAGTCTCATAAGCCCAGTAATTTCACTGGATACTCTGCTCATCAAACCGAAACACAGTAATGCTTGCACACTACTGCTTGGCGGCAGACTTCACGAGCAAAGCGGTGGTAACAACCCAGACAGACACTCGCAGATGAGTTAGTCCTACCACTATATGTCAACTTAGGCTCTGTCAAACTGTAGAGCAGACGGATGTTAAATTAATTTGTTTGCTCTTAATTTAACTGGTTTTACTTTTCAGGGCGGCCGTGGCCTTGAGGACTTCATCAAATACGTATCAGAGCATGCCACCAGCGAGCTCAACGGCTGGGACCGAAAGGGCAATGCCAAGAAGGAAGAGTTGTAAATTTAAGTTGTAATGTAACTTTCCATGAAAGATCTGTGTGAGAGAATGCACATGTGTGAGTGTCAGTTTCCTTTAGAAAGCTAGTTACTTGGCTTTCTTCACAAATTAGTGTCAAGCCAAGATCACATGCCAGTTTCTTTGTAGATGGAACTAAATACAGTAATATTGAATGCATTTCTTATTTTATGTCGGTGGTTTAATAAATAGGTTGTATTTATAATTGGCTGTTTTTTTGTCCCAACTTTTTCCTTCTAGTTTTATTCTGGTGACTGGTAGGTACATAGAGGTAAAGTATTATATTTTAATACAAATAAATAAATTTTGACAGTGGTGTTGATTCTGATGCAACTTCCTCGCTGACTTATTTCCTACCTCCATGGACCTTCTAAACCTAAAATTATTTAAAATGAGGTGCATGTTTGCTATTTTGACAGCATAATAAATCATCAGCATCTAAATCTAAAATCTTATATTGAATTTACTCAATTTAGATTTAGTTAGCTCTCATTTTCCTATTCTGAACATTGATTATGAAGTTACTGAAGCATGTTTTATATGTCACATTTTGTCTAATTTTCAAAATATCAAAATAATTTTAGTGAGGAATTGGTGTTGATTCTGTGTTGACATTTTCTAAACCTACATTTCATTTTAAAAACCTAACATTATTTTGTGTGTGATAATCGTGAATCTTACTAATGCATGTCAATGGTGTGTAATGTCTGATGGTTTAATCATAACCTACTCTCACTGTTTTGTGTCAAGCTTGGCTAGCCATCCTCCTGGCTCCATGACTGTGAATGTGGTCATAGACAATAACATAAAAAGTTGTTCCATCGACTAACACTGTAACTGGTTGGGAATTTTTAAATAGAAAATTCCTACTGATTAACATTGACACAGTTGAGGGTGTTAATCGTTTGGAACAAATTGTTTTGAATCACTCACAACTACCTGTAACTACTTTCACTACCTGCTCATTCATGTCATTTCTTTAGTTGAACGTAATATTAACTTTTCACAAGATGAAAAAAAAACGAACAAAAAAAAATTAATAGTTTACTACAAATTGTCCTCTTTCCACCTATCTATCCACTCAATAATGGTCTCAACATTCCTTTCAACTTCATCTTCTGTGTTATTCGAAAGTTCTTGAACAATTTCATCCTTATATGATGACTTTGCCTCATCAAGTAAGGTCTCAAATATTTCACACTGTATGTTGTCTTCTAACTTCTTCCCTGTGTAGCCTCTGTAAAGATATTAAGGGTTATAAGGGGTGCTTTATGACTGCCCTTTGATATACAACTTATAGACACTCTTCATCATGTAAATTCCTGTTTCTTTTGTTACTATGTATTCTGACAAGTTGCACAAAAAATTAAAGGATTAGAATGCTGATGCTCATAAATTACAACACAACTGGGACCCAAACACACTAAACTACAATAGTCAAAATAGTGATGGTTTGTGATCATTGTGAGAACTGACACTTTCGGTAACACACTAGGCATGATGGTGTCCGGACATCACCATTACGCTAATTTGTCAGTTTAGTAAATTATTATGATATCAATTTCCCTCCGGCAATAACAACATAGTTGACAGACATATACATTATCAACTTTTGGCACTATTGCCAGTTGTGATGGTTAATGGCACTACTATCATCGCAAATTCAGCTGTTTAGCATGCTTGGCTCCCTGGGCTCATTTTTTGTCATTACCTGGCTGAAAGTCTGTCAAATAATGTTGTATTGTTGGTCCTGATGACAAATACACCATCAAACCACCTCTCAGGGAAGAATTCACAACCATGGTAGTCAACAATATTGCCTCCCTTTGTCATCATGCCCTCCATTACATCTAACAACTGGAAAATAATATAAAATTATTATATACTAAATTGATCTTGTAAAAAGCTCTCTTTTAAGAATATAATGTAGTAGTGTAAGTATAAACCTACAAAATTTAGATATATCCACATGATTTTTGCTGCTACTACTATTTTTAAATCATCTTAAGTTAAATAATCTAACTTGAAATTTTGTTTAATACCTTGTCTTCGTTGAGGAACGGGCACTGGTACTCTGGGTCATACTCGTCCAAGCAATTGTATTCATCGGCAACTTTGGAAACTTCTCTCCAAGTGTACTTAATTCTATCCGCGAGTTTCTGAGCTATAGTGGATTTCCCCACACCTGGTGTGCCTGAAATAAGTTTACACAAGGAGAATTAGTCCCTACATGCCGCATGGAAATGCTACGCAAAATCTAGAGATTCGTTTCTTATGATTTTTACCTGTTATTAATATGTTGGGCGCTGTCCTTGGCACAGAAACCATTATAGTTTTTTTATTGTGGTCTTAGTTATAGTATTAGTTGCCCAGCGATTTCAAAGCAGCCTTTTATATCATGTAATTTATTTTCCAGCCGTGGAAAGAAAATTGTAATTTATTCTAACGTCTATAGTAGAAAATTAATAACATGTTACAATACGGACAATCGGACAAGCATGCGATTTGTTTTGACAGACCATGAGAACTTCTCATTGACATTGACAACATATGAGTTATGACAATAATATATCTTTTTTTTTCTTCTTTCGTGGCCAGACACGGTTTGTGTATTTTGCCAATTTCAAATGATATATCTTGACTATATGATTTTCCACGCATGCATTCAAAGCGCTTCTAAACACACGAACGTCAACTAAGTTTGCACTTCAGCGGCGCGAGTACGGAAGTCGGTTCGATAATAAAATTCGATAAAATTGACAGTTCAAATCGATGAAGTGGAGTTTATCGAGCCGTCACGTGGGTGTGAAACAATCGACAAAAGTTACCGAAAGGAGCGAAATATGACGGTTTTTTCTCGATAAATTATCTATGATCGAGTCCGAACCGAAAACTTATGAAAACTATATAAGTCGATGCGGACGAATAACGCCATTTATAAGTGCAAAAATGGACTTCGGTTTAATTTTGTTACTGGCAGAAGAGCGGAGACCCAATAGAGATAGAGATTCGCTGATGATGCACAGGCGCGGCTTACGGGATGCAAATAATCCCTTGGAACTCTCTGAAGAGCGTTTTGTAACTCTCTTCCGAATTTCGAAGGAAATTGCTTTGGTACTTATTCAAGGTGTCGAGGATAACATAAGAAGAACCCGATCTCACGGACTTCGAGACGATCAAACAAAAATAACGAGACGAAGAATGGATGGAGTATGGATAAAATAATCACGCCTGTTAATCTGCCTAGTAAAATCTATAGCCGTAGGGAATTGAGGTGCAAGGTTAGAAAATGACGTCAGTGTCTCGTCTCTCCTCTTTCTTCACCCCCGCCGGTTGCCACCGCCCGCCTCTGCCCGGTGCCGGCGGCCATATTGTGATTTGTGTTTGTGTTGATACAAAGTGTTTGCCACGTGTTTGCGTCGATTAATCTTTTTAATCCACATAATATTCAGTAATAACGTGACTTGACTACCGCAAAACAAAATGTATCGTAAGGGTTGTGTTCCTAAGTGTGATAGCCAACGACAGGGCGTTAAATTACATAGATTTCTTGTGAAAACGGAACCAGAAGTTAAAATGTGTTAACTGTGAAAAAAGGACTGAATGGACAGCGTCTAACAAAGTGTTTACTGTTTGTGTGCCATAAACACTATATCTAACATTGTTTAGTGACGTCATTATGTGTATTAAAAAAATACTGAGTCATTTGCTCGTTTCTTTTTTTCTTAACCCATGTCCATCTTTATTTACTCTTCTATAGTGTAGGAAGTAGGAACTAGCACAGAATAGATAATATTACAAATAGAACTAGTAGGAAAATATCAAGGTACGATAAACATACCTATGAAAATGTATACAAATATGTATATATAGCACGGTTTCAACTGTCATCTTCTAACTTTGCAACGATACATCGTCGATGTAGGTAACATGACCGTCTGATACGTAGTATCCCTTAGTAGTTTGTGAAAATAATATTAAAGTCTGACAGTATGAAGTAGTATGAACTATGATTATATTCTCTTTGGTAGTATGAACAAAATGAACAAAGAGAATAATAAAATAATATGACTATGGTCGAAAACCTTTTTTGTTATTTATTTTTTACCAGTATACAGAGTCACAATGTTAGAATAATATTAAACCAATTCATTTTAAAAATAAAATATGGTGATTGAAGTAATATATCATAAAACATTATTTTTATACACTATCCCACTAAACTTAAAAATAGATTTAAAAAAAGTTAGGTCGAATATACTGATCTGTGGGTCGAATCCAAAGAGAATTTTCGACAAAAGCTTACGACGACTTCGGTACTCGCAACTTTCGATAAAATTATCGAGTTTTTCGGTTCGACAATTTTATCGAACCGAGTTCCGTACTCGCGCCGCAGATAAAACAGTTACTTACGGCTATAGCTTTTACTAGGCAGATTAACAGGCGTGGCTCTTATTAATAAACAGAGTTAAACGTTTGAATAGTTAAACTATGTCTTGTCTCTTTCGATTAAGTTTAAAATTATCCAAGAACAACAAAGAACAAACATAGGTTAAATAAACCACCGATTAACATTGTTTACCTGTCGTTCAGATATCAGACGATTAGTTATACCGTTCGGTTGCACCCGGTGTGTAGGGAATGAACATTGAACGATGAACGCAGCCCTGCTGTTGCCTGTTTGTATCTTTATTCTCTAAACACTCTAATTAGTCTGTGCTGTTTGTACCATAGAAAAGTACTCTGTGGTTTGTACTTTGTAGTTTTTGTCTATTGTTTGTGGTGAAATATGACGTAACAGAAATTTGCAGAGGTAACCTCAAAAATGTATTTTCAGATAATAATAAAAAATGTTTAATGAGTCTACATGTCGAATTAATGCTTTTATTTTGCAGTTACAAAGATTTTTCTAAGATTTTCAAGTGATCATGCGAATTCGAAAACCCAAAGGCATAACAAAAGGCCAATTTGTATTAGTAACCGTTCTCGGTGTATTTAGCGGTGTTTACATCTGGAGGCCTCTGTTTGACGACTATTTTGGCATTAAAAGACCTGCTATTACATCTATAGAGCCCGTGAAGGAATCTGAGTAAACGATGAACCCTATTGGGAAGTGGTTAGCCACCGCCACTCTTCCGGTAAAAGTTTTCATGGGTATTTCATTAATATCAGCAGCGGTGGTTGTGAATACAGCTTATATTAAGCCACACTTCAGGAGGCGGAGGTATCAACAGGCAGAAGAATGGTCTAACATGATTTTTGAACAAGAGGAGAAAGAATCCGATGGTACAAATAATATCTCTTAATAAGTTTATGTAAATATGTAGCTATTGTTTAGTGATTAAATATTTATCTAGATACTTTTTGTCTTTTTATTCAGTCTGTAACATGTAGCTAACAAATTGTAAATTGTTTTTATTGATAATATAATAATGACCATAAGCATAATATTTTTTCACAAGGTCTTTTATTGCTTGCAATGTTTGTATTATGTATCAGTATCACTAACCAATAACTGATAAAAATTCGAATCATGTCATTGGTTCTTATTCAGATTATGGCTTATGTCATTGGTTAACGATCGAATCACTAATGCTGTCATTGGTTCATGGTTGGCATCTGCCAATCCTACTAATATTATAAATGCGAGTGTGTTTGTTGGTTTGTCCTTCTTTCACGCAGCAACGGATCGACGTGATTTTTGGCATAGATATATTTTAGGGACCGGAGAGTAACATAGGCTACTTTTTATCCAGGAAAAATGTTAGTTCCTGTGGGAACGCGGGTGAAAACCGCGGGCAGAAGCTAGTTTGCAAGTTGTTGGACAAGTATAGAAAATGATCTATGTTCTTTAGCGAATAAAACTCCTCTATGAAAAGTGGTCCAACGTTTGGAACAGCGGTGCGAGCACGGATCTTTTCGATTAAATTGACAGTTAAAATCGATAAAACCCACTTTATCGATTTTAACTGTCAATTTTATCGAATAAAACCCACTATCGATTTTAACTGTCAATTTTATCGAAAATATCCGTACTCGCGCCGCAGGTCAAAAATAATCAAAGGTAGACATTACAGTGATATTCAGCCTATCCCTTTTAGGCTGTGGTTTTTTAAATATAAGAAAATCGATTACTTATTCGGTTTCCTCAACTATAAGTTGTTCCCGTCTGGGTCGTTTGCTCTCCAGTTTATCTAGCCAAAATTAGGGTCAGGGACTAATAAGTTTTCAGTCTTACCATAAAAAATATGCCTTATTCGCGTGTTTAAATATAAGCAACCATAAATCTTGATTTAAGTTGTGTCTAAACGTTGTCTAACTCCATTCTGTTGTGACATTTCTAATTATAATATTTATCTTTAGACACTGTAATTTCCGAAAGGGCTAGACCGATTTTGACGGGACTTTCACTGGCATCTTGCTGACGTTACAAGGAGTCTACGTGGGCGAAGACTTGTTTATAAAATATTTTACAGAAATGACCGAGAAGCTTGAAAAAAAAATCGTATAAAGGATCCCGATTTGTCTCGAAATGCTCAATATTTTGAACAACAACCATATTTTTGTAACCAAAAGAATGAGAATTTAATCATCTAAAGACACTTATAAATTTTTTAAATTAATGGTCTCTTTTTATTGAAATAAAAACTACGAAATAATGTTCAACTAAAAAACAACGAATTGCCATTTTCAACCTTATTTCTATACAAAATGATTGTACATAAAGCCATAGATAGATTATATTATTGGACAAGTATAGAAACCCAGACCATTACTAACCTAGTTGTACTTTATATACTAGGTACCACTATTTCTTTGATGTGGGATAACACACCTCGGAAGTGTTACAACCATTACTTACAAGAATAAATAAAACAGCTTGAATCACATAATATTGTTGTATTTCCAATAATTCACTTCAAATTGATTAGGCAATTGATTCTAAGTGCCCGTTCCAAAGATTTAGTCCGGTTGAGAAGAACGGGCAAGAAACTCATCGGAACTGTTTTCTAATTTATATTCAATACACGATAACACATTATAATTACATAGGTACACTTTTGATATTTAGCACATTAATTTTACCTAACTAGAAGAATACTTAGCTTTATATAATCCAAAAACCATACAGACTTCTTTGCCGATCTGGCTTACTCTAAATTCAAAGAAGAACTGCCTGAGCCTAAAATGGCGACTCGCCAGGCATCAAATTATGTTCACGATGACGCCACTTCAGTGGCGGCAACATCCTTTTCTCTCATTGGCTCCCAGCGACATTTGTTCAGCTCAATATCCACCAGGCGGCGCCACCTGTCAATGCGTGGCACAGGAAAACGTCATAGTCATTGAATTAACTATTTATATTTATAACAGTTCGTCCATCCTGACAAGCTTTGCGTCCCTGCAAAGGATAAAGTTATGTGTATATATATATATATATATTCATTATATATAGTTAAGGCAACATTTTACTTAGTCAACAGCAACAGATATGTCAGTACATTTTAATTATCAACATCTCCTAAAAGAAATGTATGTACCAAAAATATGACAGGCCAAGATTATGACCGGTCACCCAATGTGACACCTTGTTATTTAATTACAAGCCAATGTGACAAGTATGTGTGGCATCAGAACCGGTTAATAATACCGAACTCTTGAAGTACACTCAACTAGTCCCCATATGTACATAAAAATATTTAACCTTTTTCAAGAAAACATGTAATTGAAATCCTCATCAATAAAATTACTATATTGTTAGTAAATATTTAAAAATTAGTACAATATATTTTATTACTTTTATTTCGTATAAATATCTGCCTACTATAGCAATACGTATTATATTCTTTGACACATGAAATACATATTTCACAAGACCTAAATGATGGCATTTCTTTCTATTAGACTCGGTTTGCTGCGCATCACAGGTTCCATAACGCTATCTAACTATAATTTAATAACCTTAAATCATATTCCAATTATTAACTTCTTCATCAAAAAGCAAAATCCATAAACTACATCATTTTATACAACTATTAAAATATTAAATTCAATAAAATGTTCATCACAATTTAAAAATGTTTTGCCCAAGATTTTAAAATGTCAACATCTGTGAAATGCAATTGAAAAAAAATATTACTTGATCAACTAATTAATCCAAAGTTACTTTTACTCATTTGTGACCTTTTGTAACCCATTTAATACCCATTATGACATCTAGTCACCCATTTATTATCAATGTAACATGTCACCCATTCATTACTTATGTTCCATTTTGTCAACCATTTAATATCCAATGTGACATCTAGTCACTCCTTTTATCAAACATAATTAGTATTATAAGCACATAATACGCAAACAACCAATAAGTGCAACCATAGTGCAACAGTAGTGCAACAATAGTGCAACCAATAGTGCAACCACAGTGCAACCAATAGTGTAAGCAAAATTAAATTTCCTTCAAAGTAATATTAACCAATATTTATTGGGTACGGACTAAACTAACAATATTAATTATGTATTCTCCAAAATTGCGTCCCTTTGTAATTGTTAACTTGTTAATAATGTTTAATGAAACCTATTTAGTTTACCTAATGTTTGTCTTTCATTTCATAAATAATTTTAAGAATGACCAGGTTACATTTATTTAAATGTAATTCAAATTCAAAATGCTTTATTCAAATAGGCCCCAAAGGAGCACTTATGAAAGTTAAAATAAATGACTAAAAGCGGGCCTCTTCAACATTCGACTACCCGAATCACAGACTAAAACTAATGCTGTCTTTATCAGAACATAATGCTAATAATAAATAAATTTGACTGCACTTATTCGTAATATAGTAGAACCCATTATATTTAATAAAATTCCTTATAGCTACAGATTCAGGTACCAACTTATAAAAAGATTTTCTCAAGGATACATTTTAACAATGACTTTAGTTATTATTGTATGCAGCAACGATTAAAGTTGATATGCAGTCTTTTTATCACATAACACTGACATTTTGTTTTAACTTTTTAATTGGAAGTCTTTGTTTTGGACATTATAATTTTCCTTTTTTTTTGACATTTTTATTTTTGTAATAAAGATGTCAAATAACTAATTTAAATGGCAAGTTTATTTTTATTATTGAACTGATTTTCATTTTCTATATTTAATTTGAAATTATCTGTTAGTTTGAATTTTAATACAGATTTTGTAAATTAATAACAACAGATAAGTAGCTCCACCTATCAATTTGTACGCCTACATATTAGGCATAATATGATGATCCTCTAATGACTATAACATCAATGTACCTACGTACATAATTTTAAGTTGGCATAATACTCACGTTTTAAACAATTAAAATGTATCTATCTTATCTTTAATTTTCCTTAGGACTTCTCCATATTTATCAATTAACAACTGTTTGTTTTTTCATTAAGTTTACTTTATATGTAATTCCATTAAATAAAATTCCATATATTTTAATCATTATTAGGTGGTATACCAAGATTAATAGAATCTGATATTTGAACACAAAAATTTGAATACTGACTGTCTAACTACTTTACTTTATTTTTCCAATTATTATTTCCTCAGCACTCTTTAGCATTTCCCTTCAAGTTATCGTTCCTTTTAGGTCTACCCTATTTTCATAAAGGAAATCTAAACAAGCACTTAGAAACAAGTTTAAGGGCAAACTTAGTCATCCCAACAAACCGAAAGCTATTCTTATTTATTTGCTCGAACCCAGAATTTAATATCAAGGTTAATATAAATACTTTCTCAAAACATTATATTATATACTACTAGCTGTGCCGCGGCTTTGCCCACGTAGCCTAAGTTACTCCTTGTAACATCAGCTATCTGCCTAGGAAAGTCCCGCCAAAACCGGTCCAGATGTTTCGGAGATTACCCGGAACAACAGACAGACCAGACACGACTGACAAAACTTTAAAATAATGGTTGTTTCGTTATAGGTACCATATATAATTTCATATGAATTCAGTAAAAAGCTGTTATTTTGATACAAACAGACACTTCAATTTTATTTATTTGTATAGCTATTGAAAAGAGCCACTAAGTACTATTATTCAAATTCAAATTCAAATTCAAATTCATTTATTGCAGTAAATGTGGTACAATTTAGGTCTTAAAAATATTTAGAATAAGTCTCGTCACATTTAGCTTTTAATAAGCATGCAAAATTAGATAATAATTAAAATAATGTCAAAGTCATGTACTCTCATTACTACATACTACTCATTACTACATACAAATAATTGTTTATTAAATAGGATAAACTCTCATTACACAGCTATTTAGTCAAAGCTATTTACTATAAATTATTTTAATAATTCATTTACAGAATAAAAATTTTTAGATCGTAGCCATTTTAACAATTCTTTTTTAAATACTCTCAAGTTTAGTGTTTTTATGTATGTGGGTAGAGCATTGAAAATTTGAATACACATAGCGTGAGATTGCTTAAGATTACATTTAGTTCTGGGATGTGTATCAATGACCAGTCTGCCCGGATTACGCGTATTTTTTGGAAATAATTCACATGCACTCTTAAAAAACTGAGGGTTCACTTTTACGAACAAAGCAAGTTCATATATGTACATACAGGGAAGAGGTAAGATGTTCAACGTTTTAAATAGAGGCTTGCACGACTCAAATGGTGGTACACCACACATAGCTCTTATACATATTTTTTGGGCTACGAACACCTTATTGATGTCAGTAGAGTTACCCCACACTAACAAACCATACTTCAGCACAGAGGACACGTAACCGTGATATGCGGCAAGCATGGTGCTATGAGCCGAAGTTAATCTTAGCCTTGAAAGTACATAAACATATCTATTTAATTTACCACATAAATACTGTATATGACACTTCCAATTTAAATTTTTGTCGATAAAGATACCCAAAAATTTGGTTTCTCGGACCTCTTTTATTACAGTGTCATTGTGATTAATATGCAGATTTAGATTCTTACTACCATAGTTTTGGAATTGTATATAATTAGTTTTAGACAAATTTACATTCAAATTGTTATTATTTAACCACGATGTCACATTATTAATCGTATTATTAAATTCATGTTCGTAATTGGTAATGCTGTCATAAGAAGAAATAATTATTGAAATATCATCAGCAAATAAGGTACATTTATTTTCTGTTATTTCCGGTAGGTCATTAATGTAGAGCAAGAATAGCAGAGGCCCAAGGATAGTTCCCTGGGGAACCCCACATGCGTTTGCTCTACTGTCAGATTTGTATTTGGTAACAACTGACCTTTCATTGATACCCGTTATTTCGACGTATTGTTTACGGTCTCGAAGATATGAAGTTAGCCAATTCTGAGCGTGACCACGGATTCCAAGATTTTCTAATTTTTCTAAAAGGATATCATGTGAAACAAAATCAAAAGCCCGCGTCATATCAAAAAATATGACGCTGGTTGGTATCTTCTTATCCATCCGTTTAGACACCTCATGAATTAAGTTGTAGATCGCAAGAACCGTTGATTTATTACTCTGAAACCCGAATTGTTCTGTTTTTATAAGCTGAAATTTAGTAGCAAAGGCCAAAACCCTCATCCGGAAAGCTTTTTCAAAAATTTTTGAAAATACCGGAATTACCGCTATCGGGCGATAGTTACCAACGTCTAATCTATCTCCTTTCTTGAACAATGGTTTAACTACCGACAATTTCAACTTCTCGGGAAAAGTGCCAGTTTCAAAAGACAAATTAACGAGGTATGTCAAAACAGGAGCCAATACATGTTTACAAAACTTAATAACTTCGGTAGAGATTCCATCAAATCCTTCTGATTTTGTGTTGTTTAGTGACTGGATATTGTTCGCTATTGTTTACAATTTAGTCTATTATTATGTAAACCATTATCCAATATCCGTTTTTCCGTTTTACTATCCAATATTTCGCTACCCATATCCAACTTAATTTAATATAAAAAGTCTCATATTGATTTTAAGGTCATACCATACCACCCAACTGAAATAAATAACGGTATAGCGACATTTACTTAAAGGAACACTGGCGCAGACTATGTTCAACTTTCATGTCTTACTCTTGTGTCACTAACATGAACACCCCAACTATAAATTTCATGTATCCTTTTGATAAAAATTGACACAATCTGCAACAGCTTTAAAATGATTGCCAAACTGTATCAATTCAACCTCACTTATTTAGCTTGTTCGAGACTCGCTATGCTAAAGCTATGTACAGCTTCCTTCTTGCTAACTTTTAATGAAAAATTTAATACTGCGTTTGTTTAAACAGAATCATTAGTAACTTATCTTCTGTTGTTTTTTCCATATTAATCATGAATTAAAATAAATTGTTGCATTATGTCAGCTGTTTATTCCATCGTCCAGTAAGACGGCTAAATTGTTGCATTATGTAAGCTGTTTATTTTATCGTCCAGTAAGACGGCTAAATTGTTGCATTATGTAAGCTGTTTATTTCATCGTCCAGTAATACGGCTAAATTGTTGCATTATGTAAGCTGTTTATTTCATCGTCCAGTAAGACGGCTAAATTGTTGCATTATGTAAGCTGTTTATTTTATCGTCCAGTAAGACGGCTAAATTGTTGCATTATGTAAGCTGTTTATTTCATCGTCCAGTAAGACAACTAAATTGTTACATTATGTAAGCTGTTTATTTCATCGTCCAGTAAGACGGTCTGTTACCATAATTAAAAAGATTTTTATTAACAAAATGTACATCCGGTCATTTCCATAATGACCTAAGTTTATTTCATTTCCTATATCATATTCATCATTACCACAATTTCAGTAGTGACCTTTGTTTATTCATCGCCCATTAGGCGGCCTCCATCACCACGATTCCCGTGATGACTCTTTGTTTATTTCATCGCCCCTCAGGCGGCCCTGATTCATCACCACGATTTCCGTGATGGCCCTTGTTTATTTCATCGCCCATCAGGCGGCCCACATCACCACGATTTCCGTGGTGGCCCTTGTTTATTTCATCGCCCATCAGGCGGCCCACATCACCACGTTTTCCATGGTGGCCCTTGTTTATTTCATCGCCCATCAGGCGGCCCTCATCGGCACGATTTCCGTGGTGACTCTTTATTTGCTCCATCGCCCCTCAGGCGGTCCTCATCACCACGATTTCCGTGTCAAGTTCTACTTTCGTTTGTTTTTAAATGTTTAAATAAAATTCTCATCCTACTCGTGAAGCTCGAGAAATTGGTGTTGAGACTAGTTCAATGTTACAGTGTATTAATAACTGCATATGTAACTATTTTGAACTTAACGAGACAACTGACACTGACCTTTGTCTAAGTCTTTATTGGGAGTACTGTTGAAACCCATAAATAGAAAACAAAATACACACCAACCCAAACTTAGTCAACCACAGTCCTAAGTCAAAGGGTTCACATGAACTTTAATATATACGCAATAACAACAATACTTCATTCTACTAATACTTCGTTTTGTTATTGGCTTTCCCGTAGTTGTTGTTATAATGGAGAGCTAGAAATTAGAAAGCCCTGGGATGATTTAAAATTCTGACACCAGGGTTAGCTATGTGCTTTCTCGTCTTGACGAAAAGGAAGGAATAGGACGCCTTTTTCCTACCCTACATCTCTTTTAAAACTAATCTAATAATAATGAAACAAGTACTAAAAATACTTAATTATTAACAAATTTGTTAACAGAAAATAACAAGCTCTGTACGTAAGTACAGCGAGACGCCCTGCCGTCATACAGTTATCACCACAGAGTACTTTTCATAGTTATCACTACTTTGGAAGGTAATTGTAAATTTATTTGGCCAGTATGACTAACTTTGGTCTTCTTTTCTTTTTGTTTTAAACTCAATTCGAAGAATTGTAAACTAGGTACTGAAAAGTTGTTATATTTTAATTGTATAATTGAAGTGGGTAGGTTGCAACAGAGTTTTTGCTTAATAGGTAATTACCTATACTGCAGCTCATAATGATACATCTACATAAGTTTTCTTTAAGTATAAAATGAGCCTGATGTGGTAAAATACAATTTTGTAGTAAAACATTTTAATTTCATTTCAATCCATTTACAATAAAGTCAAATCAATGTAAATCACGGAAAAGTTATTCAATTATTTTTTTACACAACTGCTCAAAATAAAAATTAGTGTATATATGAATGTCTGTATGCACGTTTCTTTATTACACCAGAACTTAATTACCGGAACAAATATCGATGCACGGTGTATCGTCAGAATCCTTACATTATTGTTACATTGACTTATTAACATTAAGTACGAGCCAACACTTAGAAAACTCAGCAAAGAAAGAAAAAAAGAAACATTCTTTGCATGTACCAAACATGACAAACATGTACCAAAATAACCTTAAATTTTCTGCTTCCATTTAAACCACGTGAATTCATAGCCATGTAAAGTATTGTGCCTATTTGTAACCTAAACAACCTTGCCTGTATACGTTACTTTTCACACTATTATTCAAAGTTTTCCAACCATGTATCACATCCAATTATATTTGCCGGATTAAACTCAGTCTAATGTGACCATAGATATACTTAAAATCATCTTTACCCATTACTTGATATAACATGAATAGATCCTACCAGATTATTCCAGCTTCTCTATGCAGGCAGGTATCTCGAAGCGCAGATTCCAGCGGATGCCACGGTGCGTACTTGCTCGAAGTACAGCAAGATGTGTTAAAACTCCCAGGCAGCTCTCACATTATGGGGCTGCATGTGCGGGCAGAAATGGATGAGCTCATCCCACTTCTGAAAATTGTTACAACCATTACTTACAAGAATAAATAAAACAGCTTGAATCACATAATATTGTTGTATTTCCAATAATTCACTTCAAATTGATTAGGCAATTGATTCTAAGTGCCCGTTCCAAAGATTTAGTCCGGTTGAGAAGAACGGGCAAGAAACTCATCGGAACTGTTTTCTAATTTATATTCAATACACGATAACACATTATAATTACATAGGTACACTTTTGATATTTAGCACATTAATTTTACCTAACTAGAAGAATACTTAGCTTTATATAATCCAAAAACCATACAGACTTCTTTGCCGATCTGGCTTACTCTAAATTCAAAGAAGAACTGCCTGAGCCTAAAATGGCGACTCGCCAGGCATCAAATTATGTTCACGATGACGCCACTTCAGTGGCGGCAACATCCTTTTCTCTCATTGGCTCCCAGCGACATTTGTTCAGCTCAATATCCACCAGGCGGCGCCACCTGTCAATGCGTGGCACAGGAAAACGTCATAGTCATTGAATTAACTATTTATATTTATAACAGAAGTCAATAACCCCATCATCACAGCCATATTAAAGGCTCTTGACCTTTTCGTCGATGATCTATCAGCGGAGCAAGTACGGACCTTAATCGAAAAAAAAAAATTTGATAAAATTGACAGTTAAAATCGACAAAACCCACTTTATCGATTTTAACTGTCATTTTTATCGAAAATTCGATTAAATTGGCAGATAGTCGATAAAATCCACTTTATCGATTTTAACTGTCAATTTTATTTATCAAAAAGATCCGTACTTGCGCCGCAGATATAGTTAAGAGTTCATCAACCTAATACTGTATTTCTCGTAATGTAATTTTATTGCCTACACTAAAATCAATTAATCAGCCAGAATTATCTATAAATCTTATATCCGACTGATACGGATTTCTAAGAGTTTCCTAACCTAAATGATACCTAATTATTGAGGGTAAATAAAACTGAAAAAACGTTTTACTGGAGGCTACCTTTTATTCTATGAATTTACACTTGGAAGTCATAACAAAATAGCTCAGATAATATGTATAACCTTACATAAATTAAAATAATGTTACATTATAAGCCTTGTAAAAAATATAGAAAAGGAATGAGTTTGTAGCCCTTCTTTCCTTCTGAACACCTTTCGGTGTATGAAGTAACGCAGCTGAATAAAAAATTGTGCTGTTAACAGCGCTAGCTACTTCTTTCCCTTGGTGGCCTTCTCAGCAGCCTTAGTGACCTTGCCACCCGCACCTTCCTTGAAGTTGACACCCTTGATGACTCCAACGGCGACAGTCTGCCTCATGTCACGCACTGCAAAACGACCGAGGGGAGGGAATTCCTGGAAGGACTCCACGCACAGAGGCTTGGAGGGAACTAAGTTGACAATGGCAGCATCACCAGATTTGATAGATTTAGGGTTGTCTTCAGTTGATTTACCAGTACGACGGTCAACTTTCTCTTTGATTTCAGCGAATTTGCAGGCGATGTGAGCTGTGTGGCAATCCAATACAGGCGTGTAACCGTTTGAGATTTGTCCAGGGTGGTTGAGCACGATAACCTGTGCAGTGAAGTCTGAGGCACCCCTGGGTGGGTTGTTCTTGGAGTCGCCAGCGACGTAGCCACGACGCAATTCCTTGACGGACACGTTCTTGACGTTGAAACCGACATTGTCACCAGGGACAGCCTCTTGGAGAGCTTCGTGGTGCATCTCCACAGACTTTACTTCAGTGGTGATGTTAGCTGGGGCAAAGACAACAATGGTACCAGGTTTAAGGATACCAGTTTCAACTCTGCCTACGGGCACTGTACCAATACCACCGATTTTGTATACATCCTGAAGGGGGAGACGGAGGGCCTTGTCTGTGGGACGAGCAGGGGGCAGGATGGCGTCCAAAGCCTCAATGAGGCATTTGCCTTCAGCCTTGCCTTCCTTGCGCTCAACCATCCATCCCTTGAACCAGGGCATTTTGGTAGAGGGCTCCAACATGTTGTCTCCGTGCCAGCCAGAGATGGGCACGAATGCGACGGCAGCTGGGTTGTATCCGATTTTCTTGATGTATGAGGAGACTTCTTTCTTAATTTCCTCAAAACGGGGTTCACTGTATGGGGGCTCAGTGGAGTCCATTTTGTTTACGCCCACAATCAATTGCTTGACTCCGAGTGTGAAGGCGAGCAGAGCGTGCTCACGGGTCTGTCCGTTCTTGGAGATACCGGCTTCGAACTCACCAGTACCAGCAGCAACAATCAGCACAGCACAATCAGCCTGTGATGTTCCAGTGATCATGTTCTTGATGAAATCCCTGTGTCCGGGGGCATCGATAATAGTGACGTAGTATCTTGCTGTTTCGAATTTCCATAGAGCGATATCAATGGTGATACCACGCTCGCGCTCTGCCTTCAGTTTGTCCAACACCCAGGCGTATTTGAAGGAACCCTTACCCATTTCCTGGGCTTCCTTCTCGAACTTCTCGATGGTTCTCTTGTCGATACCACCGCATTTGTAGATCAAGTGGCCGGTGGTGGTGGACTTGCCGGAGTCGACGTGTCCGATGACGACGATGTTAATGTGAATCTTTTCCTTCCCCATTTTGGTAAGTCTAAAACAAAACAAATAACAAAAGTTGAAAACTTTGTTTTTATAAATGTGCAAGAGTGCGTCAGCTAGACGTTAGCCGGCATCTGCAAGGTCGCGAGCTCATGCCGCGCGGCCGGCAATATGGCGGCCGCATGGCCGCCTCGCCCTATCTTGACGTTTCACAATGGACGTCAGCCATTACAACAAAAATGTGGAAAATAACCCTTGATTTTACATAACTACTTTACGTTTTGATAGGTAAAACTAATAGTTGGTGAAGGAATTTGGATTAATATTGCGAAATATGGAAAACAAGTTAATTTCGACCACGTGGTGACTAGTGACTAGCCGGTCAGTGAGCAAGTATGACGCGTAAGCACGATTTATCAACATTCTAAATTAGAATAAAATTACAGTAGTGCTGATTGAAACAAAAGAATGTCTTTTCGGCTCACCACACGTAGATCAAGAAAACTTGTAATCAATGAACAAGAATTGCACCACTGTAATTTAGTTGTTACGACAGGAAAATCCTCAGAATTTTAAGGACTAGAAACGGCCACAGTTTATTACGCTTACGTTACGGGAAATTATCACTTTATAGCACTGCACTAATTTCTTCCAGACACTCACCACGGATTACAATCCACGTGTAATATCCGAGAAAGACTCCAACAGAATGGCCGAGAAATGGTTTTTCATTCAGCTGGCTGGAAGAAAAAAGAGTCACATCCGGTCTTATTCTCAGTGTAGCCATAACAAGCTGTTAATTTTCCCTGACAGTTTTTAATTTTAACAATAATTTTATCTGATTGGTCGGTCCCAACTCCCAACTATCAGTCCACCTAATTAGTAAGTAAATACATTTTTAAATAGTTATTGTAAATACAGCCAACTGAAAATGATCTGGAAATACTCGGAAACATACAGTGTATTTTTTAGACGAGGCAGTAAAGGTACCACCTACTTTAATCGTTGTATCTAGGAACAGAAAACATTCGAAGATCGTCCTTAATTTTTAAAGACGTTTTGATCTGAATTTTACAGATTTTGGAAAAAATGCAATCAGCAAGAGCATGGGTCGGATACAATAAACTTATTTTGATACCAATAATTCTCAGATATTCTCAATTCATTTGTTTTTTTGGTAGTCCTTTCATATGAAAAAATATCACCACTGAAGGTAAAATGGGGGATGAAATTTCATAATTATATCGCAATAGTTTCGTTGAATCTAGTTTCCACTATTTGAAAAATGATTTTGTATAAAAATATTTATTGAAATAACTAAGGTACGTAAAGAAGGTACGAAAATATCAGAATATTATTTACAATTATTACTTGATAAATTTAGTATTGGAAATTAATATTAAGTTATAATACCATTTTTAATGAAATCATTTTTTTTTACTCATATCATTTTTTATTATTTTTATAAAATAATAAAACGTTTAATTAATCGTGTCACTGTATTTTTCAATAGGTTATTTCACAAATCCTAAAATCTAATCGACGAAAAGGCACATAATTGACCAAAGTTCTAGGATTCTAAACACAGACCACAGATAAATGTAAAAAAATATTTGTCAAAGTAAACTGATTGACCATAAACTCAAGAACCGTCATTTTCGAACAGAGGACGATCCCAAAAGAACCCGATAGTGGATTGGCACCCTCTAACGGATAGTGGTTTTGACAAAACCGTTTTGTTATAGAAACACTTTTTCTGTTTTATGGATCAAAATTTCGATCTCAGATCGTTAAAAATCGATAGAGTTAGCATAATGTGATCGGCCGTTAAAGAAGTGAGTTGAAGGAGGGGGACTAATTTTATCTATACAATACAGGGTGGACCAAATCGTGATCATTAGTGATAATTATTCAATCAGTCAAACACCACAACTTCTAGGCATTTTACTGTAGGTTCACGCGAGTAATTATTACGAAAATGTAGGCGAAATGAACGGTTTCACGATACAGGTCTGTCGCGGAGCGTAAGGCAGCCTCGGGCTCGACTGGCGACAACCGAACTATAACGAGATCCACTAAGCTAAAGCGCGGAACGTATAGAGCGCGCGTGTTATAGAGATATTGGGCCGTTTCTACTTTCTATGGTGCTAATCTACTATTGTCCTTTTACTATGATAATAATCACGGTAAATATCCTATTATAATGTTTGAAAACATTTGAATAACCATGTTAGAACAGTGATTTCCATTAATGTCTGGCAATACATTTTGAGCCTGGTAACATATTTTCCCCTCGGAAGTGATGTCATATAGTTTATATTATTTTTCGTTCAAAATATCAAAGTACGTTTAAAACATCTATATAATTACCTATCTGCAAATAAATAAAACTTATTTCATTTGAATACTGTTTGAATATTTAGTTATTTTAATATGACACTTTATAAATAGTATAATGACATTAAATTATTTTGTTTTCAGAAAATAATGGTTTTAAAATATTAAGAATATACTAAAAAGGAAAAATGAAAATACTGCATCTTACAAAGTAAATTTTATAATTTGCATATTGTTCTGTCTATACCTACGACAAAAAATAGGTTATCAAATTATTTTTTGTAATGTTTTACGATAAATAGAAGTAATTATAGATCTTTGAACGAAGCCTGTAGTGTCACACATCCATTCTTATTCCTTCCCCCTCTCCCTACTGCCTTCCGCGCCCCGTTTCTGCCTAGAAATTAGAATTCCGAAATCGAAACATTGATGAAACAACCGAGAATCGAATTTATTTTTTAAATGGAATATGAAGGAGTGTTAACTAAAATGTTCAATTAGTTTATTTGAAACGGTTTAGCTTAAGAGTATTACAGCCAGCATGTTCAAGAGCCGCGGTGATATTGTTTATAAATGTACAGTGCGACTTTTGGAGGATACAGAAATATTAGAATGCGAATTTCACGTGAGCTAAATCCATTAAACACAAACTACGAAATATTGCTTTATTTAATTACAGTAATGCGTAATATATGACCTTCTTGTAGCTAGGTTGATGTCCTAAATTCCTGGTAAAGTGCTAAAATATTTATCTTTATCGGTTTTTGTTTTGCAGCCAAGTTATAAGGGTAAATTCTTGCTGGAGCATGTATGTCAACAACTGAATCTCACTGAAACGGATTACTTTGGCTTGAGATATGTGGATGCCAATGGTCAAAGGGTAAGACTTATCAAATATTTACAAAGACCTAAAACTTTCATTAAATATACATAGACAGCGTTTCTTGAGAAATATTGTGAAAAAACACATTATCTGCCGGTCTACTTAATATTTAGTCTGATTTGTGTGAGACCTGAGACTAATTATTCAGTTTCTCCTAATATTTATTTAAATGAAAGGTGTGTTCATTCTTTTTCTGAAATTACAATTTTATTATGATTAAGGAAACAATAATTGCAATAAAATCAACTCATTTTATTATAATTAAGGAAATTAATTACATACCTATATTGTTTAGGCTATGATAAGACTGGCATGCTATAGAATAGTTAAAGTCCCTAAATTAATTTGAGAACAAAAAAATAAAAAATATTTACATTGACTAAAAAGTTTGGTTGTACCAATATACCTACCCTTTTTATTGTAAAATGATGATTTAAAGATATTGTTAAATTATTTTACTTACTTTACGGGTTGGTTATGCCTATAGACAGCTCCGTAGCTAAGTTGGTAACCCTGCCTGCAAAGTGGGGGTCCCGATCGATCCCCGAATCGATACCCGGCCAGGGCAGATTTTGTGTAAGCATAAACTTTGTTCTCGGGTTGTGGATGTTTGTGATGTGTATCTGTTTGTGTCCATGCCACCTGCAACACAGGGAATCCTACTGCGGGGGTATGAGTGTGTAAGCGTTTATTTATTTATAGATTACTGTAGCTCTAGAACATATATATGGGCAAAACCTGGCCCGCAGGCCGGATGCGGTCTGCTTCAACCTTTGTTCCAGCCCGCGACTTCACTAACATCCTAAAGTGTAGCCCGGAACTTTCCTAAGGTTGCCCATAGCTGCTATAGAATCTAATAAACTTCACAAATAAATGTTCATTAATCAGTATATCAATCTGAGTCTTTATCTGATGTCTGGTTGAAAAGCATGTTATAAAGTGAAAAGCTTGATTTTATCTACATTCCACTTCAAGTGGAATGTTGACAGATTCCATCTAGTTTTTAATGGTGTTTATATTCATCAACTAGTAGGCACTGGCAGGTGTATTAGTTTGTTTTTAATGATGTTCTATTTTGAAATGTTTACAGCACTGGCTGCACTTGGCAAAGTTAATACTGAAACAAGTGAAAGGTAATGTAAAATTTATCTTTAGTTTTTCTAGTTGTTAGTGGGAGGACTAACTCTTCTGCGAGTGTCCGTCTGGGTTGTTACCACCGCTTTGCTCGTGAAGTCTGCCGCCAAGCAGTAGTGTGCAAGCATTACTGTGTTCCGGTTCGATGAGCAGAGTATCCAGTGAAATTACTGGGCTTATGAGATTTAATACCTAATGTCTCAGGGTAACGAGCGCACTGCAGTGCCGCGCAGGCCTTTGTGTTTCAAAGTTCTGGGTGGCACTGCAATTGTTATGGGCCGGCGTTATGCTTACCATCAGGCAAACGACCAGCTCGTCTCGTTACCTAATAACATAAAAAAAAAAAAAAGTAGGTAAACATTTTTTAGACGGACTGAGTAAAAATAATGGAGTGGTAATGGAGGTACAAAACAATTTTCCGATGCACAAACCAATGAGTTTTGTGTGAGCTTAAACCATGAAAGAGACAAGACAAGTTCGGGACTTCCCTGTGCTTGTCATGCACAAGTTCCATCAGTAATTAATTAATGAGCAATGACGATGTTACTTTGACTTTTTTACTTTTTCTAATATTATGTATGCTCGAAAATACTTGGACAATTACACAAAAAACAGTGACAGCCATGGTCATTTTACTAGAAACAAAGAAAAACTTGTTCTTCCAGCCACAAGACTGGCAAAGGTTAATAAATCTTTTTATGTAAATTGTATAAGATTCTATAATATATTACCAAATTGCGTGACTGAATTAAATGAAAAAGCTTTTAAATTATTTGTTAAAAAGGTATTGCTTCAAAAAGCATATTATACAATTAAAGATTTTCTAAATGACAAATGTTTCTGGCAGGATATTAATATTAACAATGTATTATGAGACGTATAATTTTGTATTTTATAAAAAAAAAAACTGACTTTTTTTGACATTTTGGTAATATGTATTTTTAGTAATTTTATTATTTTTAAACAATTATATACTTTAAAATAATTGTATTATGTAGAATTTGTGTTGACAATTCATAAGTGTACTTAAATGTTCCAATTTGAAATAAATATATGAATATGAATATGAATATGAATATGACCATAACTGAATATTTTTTTAAATCTTGGACAGATTAAAGATATTAGTGTTGAACCACTAGAGTTAGAGCTTCAATAACAATGCAGTTGAATATGCTTAATCTAGAATAGTCTAGCACTCAAATGACTGACTCACTCAGAACTGATTTTCAACTTCAGAGTGGCAGCTATCCTGGATTATAAAATCGTACACGTTACGAAGTTAGAAAATCTGTTATTGGTATTTTTACTGATTTCAATTGTTTACAGTGTCATGATCCTCATTGCTGGTTTTCTTTCAGATGCTTCGCCTATACTGTTCAGTTTCCGTGTGAAATTCTACCCTCCGAACCCACTGTTACTGAAGGAAGATGCAACAAGGTTCCAGATCTACTTACAACTTAAGAGGGACTTGCTGCATGGAAGATTGTACTGCACACCCAATGAGGCAGCTATGCTTGGAGCATTAATCATCCAGAGTAAGGATTGATTTATTTATTATCCCAAATGCAGTACAATATGATGTTGTGATGATTCCAGGAGTCACATACTCCTGGAATCACGTCTAAACATCATATATTTACAGTTTGTGAAGTAGAGTTATTGCCACGACTGAAGTCCTACGGAATAAAGATGAACTAAAATCGCCCTATCTTCGCATTTATCTTGAGATTACTCCTATACTGTAATATGTGGAAGGGTAAATGGGAAATATCGTTGTCATATTTCTGAGCTACTACAGCGCGAGCGCCGCGCCTATCGGATTTCAGTGGTGGCGCGGACTCTACCTATGTTTTTTCGTCAATTTTCTGTAACATAGTTTTGGCAATAGAAGAGAAGCGTAAGTTTCCGACAGGGCGGGACAACAATCTAAACCGAGTCTTGGCCCGTACAATCCAACTAAATGACGTAATTTCCGTTCTTGCTAGTAACGTATTTACTAAGTTCGACCGCACAGTTGCTTAAGATCACATGACCCGTGAGATGGTCTCACCAATACTCAATCACACTATCTCATAAACGAAAAAAAAAAATTGAGTAAGCGCATTAGCAATTTAATTTCAGAATACTTTTTATTTATTAGCAGTGTAGGTATAATTCGCAGCCACAAACGTCAAAATTATAGGTTTGGCCGTCGTTGTTTTCCTGTGACTGGTCTACACAGTACAATAGTTATCAGTAGGTAAACCTTCCCGTGCTTCACCACTATTTAAATAAAATGTGTTTTTTACAGTTGAGCTGGGGGATTACGATCCAAGTATCCATGTTGGGAATTATGTTAACGAAATGAAGCTACTTCTGAGACAAACTGAGCCCATCGAATCTAGGATAAGGGTGAGAGTACTTGAACCTGATATACAAAATAATATTTAGCCACTATGTTTGGACGAATATTGTACATTTTGTTTCATTCTCTTTTCTTTAAGAGGCAGCATACAGCGCGCCGGTATTTCGCTCGCGCATCTTAACATTTTTGAAGATAAATAATCACTTATGAAAAATCGCATTCGGTGAAGTTGCTGGCAATAACATTATAAAGGTACGGTAAAAGTATCATTTTGATCCGATCAAGTTTTCATACATGAAAATGGGTAAAACATAAAATCCCATTTGTAGGTTTGAAAACTTAAGTGGATCAAAATGAAATTTTTCTTAAGCTTTTGTAATGTTATTGACAGCAACTTCACCGAATGCGATTTTTCATAATTATATTAAGTGATTGTTTATCTTCAAAAATGTTGAGACGCGCGAGCGAGATAGCGGCACGCCGCATTTTTCCCCATAAGTCACATTTATCGATGGTATTATGAGGCACCTAGAGTTATTGTTATGGGCCGGCGTTATGCTTACCATCAAGCAAACGGCCAGATCATCTCGTTATCGAATAGTATAAACAAACCCCACCTTCGATAGGCGCCCACGTCTGGCCCATATCAAACTGCTTTACTTATAGATTAGGGCCTACGCCACTGCAATTGACGTCAGAACATCAGCGCGGTCCTTAAAAATACAAAGAAGATTAATTACTACCTCACATTGCCCTCCCCCCTTGGTGAGATGTCGTGACATTTGACTCGACCCCCTCCCCCCTAATCTCACGTGAGATTTCTCAATAACGTGTTTTTAGTGCAAATACGTTAAGGGACAGAAAAGACTATATTGCCACCCATATTGTATCGTTCCTGCTTACTGTATAGTATTGATATTTTAATACGTTATACTCAAGGATATAAATGACTAATCGACCGGTTTAAAAACACGAATTAAGGTAAAAGTCTCCGATTCATTGCCGTACGTGCCGTTTGTCGAGTATTTTAGTGGAGACACATACTTAATTCAACACACTTTTCTAGAAAATAATTACGTGATATTTGCTGAGATCCCCCCTTCCCTCACGTGAGATTTGGTCAGATTCGGCTTGATCCCCTCCCCCCTAAATACCTTATAATTAATGGACGACCCCTAAGCACTATGAAAGATATTTAAAGTCAAAGACTGAAGTTAAATATAATAAAATCATAAGCACTTGAATATTATTGCAGGAGTTACATAGAGATCCGGTAGAGGGCACGCCGGGCGGCAGCGGCGGAGTCAAAGGAATGCCCACTCAAGAAGCGGAGCGGACCTTCCTCAAGATAGCATGCCAACTCGATACATACGGTGTCGACCCGCATCCCGTCAAGGTAAACTGATGATTTACCTTTTTAAGAGCAGGATACCGCGCGTCGCTTTCTCGCTCGCACATTTCAACATTTTTGAAGATAATAAATTTTTTAATATAATTATGAAAAATCAAATTCGGTGAACTTGCTGACAATAACATTACGAAAGTTTAGCAAAAATATCATTTTGATCCACTTAGGTTTTCAAACCTAAAAATTGAATTTTATGTTTTGCCCATTTTCATGTATGAAAACCTGGAGGTTGATTTTAATTCACTCGGAATGATATTCCGGAATCGCATCCCGTCAGAGAAATTTCCCGTTCAGCGGCGCAAGTACGGATCTTTTCGATAAATAAAATTCGATAAAATTGACAGTTAAAATCGATAAAACCCCCTTTATCGTTTTTAACTGTCAATTTTATCGAATTTTATTTATCGAAAAGATCCGTACTTGCGCCGCAGATTCGACAACTCAGCTGCATAAATAATAAAATATTGATTATCTTCAAGAATGATTTCAAAAATTCTGCCCCTTAACATGGGATATTATAATTTCTTCAGGACCACAGAGGCAATCCGCTGTACCTGGGCATCAACCACAGCGGGATCCTGACATTCCAGGGCAGCAGGAAAACGAACCACTTCAAGTGGAACGAGGTCCACAAGATCAATTTTGAGGGACGCATGTTTATTGTGCACTTGAATTACCCTGAAGTAAGTATTGCTCTCTCTTCTGTGATTCAGCAGTTCACAAACTTAACAAAATAGGTGTCTGCTAATATAAATATGAAAAAAATAATATAATAAATAAATACCCCCCACACACTTTTTAAATAGTTGGAATACAGGTTTCACTTTATCTATAATTATGTAAGCTTTATTATATTGAAATCCTATATTGGTCATATTGTAAGATTATTTTATGTACCTAAGTTTTATGTTGTCAGTCCAGGGCCGGATTATTTATAAGGCAAAATAGGCAAACGCCTAGGGGCCCCGCATCCCGGGAAAAAAATTGAAAATGTATCTTCGAGTGAAAATTAAATTTAAAGATTTGTATGTAACAAACCTTGAATGACAATATTATTAATATTGCGTTATTTTTAATATTATATCGTCATATTTCAGTACATTTCAGAACGCATTTCAAATTATACTACATAGCATAATATTATTATGGTTAGAAAAGGTGGCCCGAGACGTGCATTTCCTAGGGACCTCGACATGGTTATTGGTTAATCCGTCCCTGGTTGTCACTGTTGGATTATGGAAATAAAATAAAATTGTTAGTGGGAGGACTAACTCTTATGCGAGTGTCCGTCTGGGTGGTTACCACCGCTTTGCTCGTGAAGTCTGCCGCCAAGCAGTAGTGTGCAAGCATTACTGTGTTCCGGTTCGATGAGCAGAGTATCCAGTGAAATTACTGGGCTTATGAGATTTAATACCTAATGTCTCAGGGTAACGAGCGCACTGCAGTGCCGCGCAGGCCTTTGTGTTTCAAAGTTCTGGGTGGCACTGCAATTGTTATGGGCCGGCGTTATGCTTACCATCAGGCAAACGACCAGCTCGTCTCGTTACCAAATAACATAAAAAAAATATATATATTTTTTTTACAGAAAAAACATACAGTCGGTTTTAAATGTCCGAACGGCGCCTCCTGCCGGCACGTGTGGTGTTGCGCCATTGAACAGATGCTCTTCTTCACGTAAATACACATTTTATTACCCTAACATTGCAGTTTGCGTTGGTATCTATAGTTTTATAGTGTGCTCTGGTAAATATTGATGTCAAATTTTGTTTAATGTGAGTGTCGTTTATAAGCTCGATTTTTGATGAAGAACTTATCTACGTCTACGACCTGCTGCCTATCAGCTAACAATCTCGTGTTCGTTTTCAATACCAGACCGATTAAAACCAGCGATCACTAGTCTTCGTGTGGAAGGAATAGTCTAGAATTTTCGCTGGTTATTAAAGAAATAAGCTCTTACAAAACGAAAATAAGCGAAAACTATTGACAACTCCTTCCACACGAAGACTAGTGACCGCTGGTTTTAATCGGTCTGGTATCGAAAACGAACACGAGATTGTTAGCTGATAAGGCAGCAGTTCCATGTAGCTTCACATGCGTGGAATATTATAACGACGACGTCTAATCTGTTTAGATAACTTTTCTAGCCCATGAAATTAAAAAAAACGAAAACAATCCTTAATTCCAGTGATATAATTTCCAGGCTACCTTCATCATCAGACGCGTGCGTGTACTCAGGGGGAGGCTTATTCTCTTGGGGCACAAAGTTCAAGTATTTCGGTCGGACGGAGCGGGAGATCCTCGAACGGGACGGACTCCTCGCCCCCAGGGACTCGCACGAGCCCGCCTCCACACACGGGAAGAGGAAAGCGTCCAGTGTGCCTGCCACGCCATCTACACCCATGACTGGGGACTTTGGTAAGAATTCATTCGTGACCCGGTTTGATGAGTAAAGCTGACAAAGGTGTCTTTACATAATTATACGATCTCATGTGTTAGGGTAACGAGCGCTTTGCGTTTTGTGTTTCAAAGTAATGGTCAGACTTTATGCTTACCAATAAGCAAACGGCCTGCTCCACGGACGCGTCGAAAGTAACTTTTTACGAGAAAAAAAAGCAAGGTTTGTGTGTAAGGGTCACCTATGTTTTTATTTTTATTGGTGTTTTAATTGGGATGTTGACTGTATTAAAATAAAAATATAATTTTTATTAGACAGAAATCTTATAAAACTCAATATTTTTTTGTTTATTTTTAAGGAATTTAATTTTAATTTAATAATCAAAATGTAATCACATGACTCCGAAGTCACGTGATATAAAACGCGCGTGACGTCACTTTCCCAATCGGAATGAGTATATTGCTCTTTGTGCCTAGTATTTTAGGGTGATTTCTGTGAATATAGTTATCTGTGCCAGGAATCGTGACGTCACATCGACCACGTGACCAGTATTGGCGTTTTGGAGCGAAACTTGAAATGGCATTTAAAATACATGAAAATTAAAGTATTAGCTGTATTCAAAAAGTAATTTTAAATATTTTGGGTCATATTAGGCCCATTCGCATCGTTTTAAACACTTTCCCAAAATCAGTCAACATCCCAATTATGCGATCTCATGTGTTAGGGTAACGAGCGCTTTGCGTTTTGTGTTTTAAAGTAATGGGCAGGCGTTATGCTTACCAATAAGCAAACGGCCTGCTCCACGGACGCGTGGAAAGCAACTTTTTACCAGAAAAAAAGCAAGGTTTCTCTAGGATTTTCCAGCAGCTATTGTATGTAAGGGTCACCTATGTCTTTATTTTTATTGGTGCCCTAATTGTCCCGTTTCGTGTGTTGCAGGGTACAGCAGCCTGCCGCGGTCCACGCACAGCGCTCCGCTGGACGAGGCGGTGGGCGGCGCCTGCAACGGGGGCTGCCTGCTGTCCGGGCCCGCTGTAGACATCGCGCTGGCCTGCTGCGACCCGCTGCGGGCCAACGACGAGCACAAGTGTACGTACTGCACGCAGGCCTCCGCTGTCTCCGCTCCTGTTGCCTCCGAGTCCTGCGGGCTCCGTGGTCTGCCAACTAAAGAACATTAAGGCATTCGTCATCATCATCAGCTGGATAACGTTCACTGCTGATCACAGGCCTACCTTGACCTTTTTTATGTTATTTGGTAACGAGACGAGCTGGTCGTTTGCCTGATGGTAAGCATAACGCCGGCCCATAACAATTGCAGGGCCAACCAGAACTTTGAAACACAAAGGCCTGCGCGGCACTGCAGTGCGCTCTTTACCCTGAGACATTAGGTATTAAGTCTCATAAGCGCAGTAATTTCACTGGCTACTCTGCTCATCAAACCGCAACACAGTAATGCTTGCACACTACTGCTTGGCGGCAGACTTCACGAGCAAAGCGGTGGTAACAACCCAGATGGACACTCGCAGAAGAGTTAGTCCTACCACTAGCCTGCCGCAAATGTACAGAAATTTAGAACCATACATACCTACTTATAGATCTGTTTACCTTACTTCTGTTCCTCTTGTCGCGTGCACTTGGCGGCATATCACGTGACGTGACATCCTGACTAGTGCTCGAATGGTTTTCCTAAGCTACATCCGAAAACCCAGTTTACAATCGCTTCATTCAGATACACTAAATTCAAAATTGCGATTTTTTCTACTATTCTTCTTTTGACATGACGCTGGCAAAAATGTGGGAAACAATTGCCATTAAAAAAAAAATAGCTTCAACAGTATTGACATGATTCAAATACAAACAAGTTAATTTTCAAACTTCGAATCCGTACATACTGTGTTATTTATGTCACTTTTTTTTTATTTCCAGCCTGTGCCGCCCAGGAGTACAACCTGCGCGACTCATTCGAGCACTCATCGTCTGAGTCTGGCGTGACGTCACACACGACGCACCTCACCGGCGCCGTGGCGGAGGAGTGGCGCCCCCCACCCCCCGCCCTGCAGCCCCCGCCGCGCCCCTTCAGCCTCCTGCGAGCGTTCGTACCCTCATTCATATTCGTGTGGGTGTCTCTCGGCCTCGTTGCGTTGCTGGTGTTCGAAACCGACTGGCCTCCTCTGCGGGCGTTGAAACGCAAACCGGAGCTAGTCTCCCTCCGGCGTCACTACTACGCGCCTTTGAAGGAGTATTTGAAGCGGAAGGTGATTGAATTGTTTTGATTTTTGGATCGCGGGCGGCGGGGCGGCGAAGCCCCTGACTTATAGTGATATTTTTATAAAGTTTGATGCGTCTGTTTGGGGCGCTATGTCTGGGTAAAACTGCATTTTGGAGCAAGAGATATTGTCGTTAGTCTCTTCGGTCTTTATGCTACGTACAGTCGATTTACGTGACGATTTTACGTCGCCGCTGGAGATTTGGTGCTGCGAAGCTTTGTGACCTCCATTAGTTTCACGAACATGTGGGTAGCATTGCGATCGAAGATCCTTGTAGTTTCTGATACCGTAGAATGGAGTAGAGGACTCAGTCCTAGTTGAGGATTTATGTGTATGAATCGCAAGAAAAACTTGGATTTAATAAGTGCAGACCAGGGATTATAAGACCCCTCTTTATCTTCCAGGGTGGCTTTTCTATGATTTCCATGGCCACTTTACACATTTATAACTACACTGATTCTACAACAAGTTTCCCTTATTTTTCAAAAGCAATGATTTTGTTAGTCATAGCAACCTTCACATTTTGATGAACGAGTAAATTTAACGATCAATGACTTATTAATTATGTGTTCGTAAAATCAAACAGTGTAAAATTTATTATCTTTGACTTTCTACATTACCTTTTCGATTTCTCTGACTTTCCCTTTAGCTTTTTTACCATGAGCTTTTCTGATTTTGCAGAAAGTGGCCACCCTGACCTGTTTACCCTACAGCAGTAAATGTAGGCTAATAAAGATCATATTTATTGGTTTTACTCAACGTTTCAAATTTAAGTGCAAGGATATATACGATTTATAAATGCAGGGTTACTCAGATGTAAGGGTTCAGCACACAATACATGATTCCGAAGTGTCAAATTTTTGGACACATTTTAATCAGTAAGCATTATTTAGCGCATCAGTGGCTTTACCAGAGTAAATAATAGTAATTATGTAAATAAATTATGTGTCGATAAACTCTGCTAGGTAGGTACTAATAATAACAGACCTTGTGAAAGATATATTAAAATGTACTAATATTTTTAGTAAATATTGTTATAAAATACCACGATATTTAATGATTTTTTGTGTTTCTCATGCATGCAGACTAAAAAGATACTTTACTCGTGTTCTTGCAGTATACTGTATGCGAGTATTTCATTTTTTACTAGCTGCTGCCCCGCGGTTTCACCCGCGTGGAGATTTTGGATTTCATGGTTTTTTTTTTTTGCGCGGAACCCTAATTCTTTTTCTAAAATAAAAGTAGCCTATGTTACTCCTTGTAACATCAGCTATCTGCCAGTGAAAGTCCGGTCAAAATCGGCCCAGCCGTTTCGGAGATTACCTGGAACAAACAGACAGACAGAAAAAAATTAAAAAATGGCTGTTTTAGTGTAGGTCCCGTATATACTTTCATATGCATTTAGTAAAAAGCTGTTATTTTGATATTACAAACAGACACTTCAATTTTATTTATCTGTATGGATTATAATTATAAAATACCAATTGTCCAGTGAACTAACTCAACACAAATTTCATTCAATTTCATGGTACAATCGGTAACTAACAATATTTATGACTAAGCGAATATTTCCCTTACTGGTAAGGTCACTAACATTTTAACTGTAAACTGCTGATTAGAGATAAGTCACTGCTACGCTTTCTATACTTAGTACAATTTGTTTGTAAGCTTAGCACTTTGACTATTCGAGCACCGCACAACGGATTTGTGATGTACTTCCTATTAGTTATGTGATTTAATATTATTAGTACTTAATTTTAACACTAAAGTTTGACTTAAATGTATGAAATAGTAAACATGGTATTTTGAAATTAACAAATGAACAGTTTTGGACAGTATGAAGTATCTTTTGTTACATTATTTGGTTTTTATATCAAAAAGTTATGAAGCAGTGTAATGAATGTGTCTAATTTTGTGTATTTGTAAGGGGCAGCGTAGACGCTTTTGCAAACGTACGTTTGCATAAGCGTCTACGCTGACCCTTAGACAACTGATTTTTAAAGTATATTTTTGGAGTCTCAACTGAATCTCAATTTATATAATAACTTCAAAACTGTTCACTGAACTTCAACCATGACATTAAAGCAGTATTTTTGTTACATAATTGATGGACGCATGTTAATTTATTTTAAAGAATTAAGTATATATTTTCTTATACACATTCCACTTAACGTTTAGTCTTCCAAAAGAGAATATTTTTTGTTTGTTTCTTGTTATTGACTTTTATCGAGCACAAAGCATTTATTTTTGTATTAGTGTGAGCACAATATTGATTTAGGTTGTGCCATTGTAATAACTAGTCATAATAATTGTTACATTTATATTTTCCAATTTAATATATTTTTTATGGACAAGAAAAATAAATCTAATGTTGTACACAAAAAATGCGAGGATGTATTTATTTATGCCGTATTTAATTTTCCGCCTATTATCAATAAAATATAATAATTATTATGTGTTAAATGCCCATTTTTACAAATAGGGTATTTGCCTGGGAAAACAAGATAAAAAAAAAGCGCTACCCATTTCATACGTCTTTGTATCTCGCAAGACATGAAAGGGATGCATTCTCTAACTATTAAGAAAACGTTTTATAAAAAACCAAACTTTTTTTAACTATTGGTATATTTCGACTTTAAATAGGAGACGGTCCGTACAAATTCTAGTACTTATAATAATAATTAATTCTAGTAATACTAGATAATAACTTAATATTTTGTTTTTCATCGCAAATTTGATTTATTTATTGCAATTGATTGGTAATGCCTTATTAGAGTGTATACTGTATAGAGTAATTATTATAGTTAGTTCATAGTTGCTTCGAGATTTGCATAGTCATTGATAAACATGGTTTTGAAATAGAGATACTACTTTTGGTACGGTGTTTTAAATTTTTTTTTTATTAACGTGTTACATCTAATCATTCTCTGAACAGTAAAGGCCAGTGAGTCATCGCTTTCGACATTTCATGTCTCCAGCGGCGCAAGTACGGAAGTCAAAACGATAAATTTGTCGAATCGAAAACACTGACAAATTAATCGAACGTTGCGAGTAGGTACCGAAGTCTGTAGGGCTAACATGCGCACCGTGACAAAATTATCTCGATGCTTATGTCGTGCATTTGTCTCATGTTCGCGAGAGAAAGAGCGAGATAAAACAGTAGACAAAATTTTGTCGTGGCGCGCATGTTAGCCCTGCTGATTGGTAAAGTATTGTAGCAGCTTTATATTCTCTTTGGATTCGACCAAGCTATTCGATAACTTTTGTCGGTTGTATCAAGACTCGATAAATTATATAAATAATCGATACGATTAGAACTGTCAATTTTATCGATCGAAAAGATCCGTACTTGCGCTGCAGGACGTACACAGGTTACTTTTTTTGGACATGTTTACAGAAACATTTTCAAACTTACAAACGGACGACGAAAACAGATACAAAGGATTCCTGTAATCAAACATGTATTAGATGCTGATACTAGATATATAGACGAAAAATAAACACACGCTCAATTAGGCATGTACACGTTACTTCGTGACATCTGATAAAGTGGAATAGTTGACATGATATCCCTATATCTATACATAAGTAGGTACCTACCAATAGGTACATCGTCACGCTACGGGTTTTTTTTGTCGGCTAGGTTGCATTGCGTGCATTTAGGTATTCTCTTTTTTGTACAACTAGACGAGCGGGCCGTTTTTTTTTATGTTATTTGGTAATGAGACGAGCTGGTCGTTTGCCTGATGGTAAGCATAACGCCGGCCCATAACATTTGCAGTGCCTCCCAGAACTTTGAAACACAAAGGCCTGCGCGGCACTGCAGTGCGCTCGTTACCCTGAGACATTAGGTATTAAGTCTCATAAGCCCAGTAATTTCACTGGATACTCTGCTCATCAAACAGGAACACAGTAATGCTTGCACACTACTGCTTGGCGGCAGACTTCACGAGCGAAGCGGTGGTAACAACCCAGACGGACACTCGCAGAAGAGTTAGTCCTCCCACTAACGTTTGTCTAATTTAGAAGAAAGTGACGGTTGGGAAGTGCCCATTCTCTCGAAGGGGTCGAAAGAACATTCAAAATGGACGAGTCGCGCAGAGCAAAGAGACAGATGCGTGCACAGTCGTCTCTTGTTAATTGATTGTGGAATCTACAGTCAAAGTTATTGAGTCATCAATGTTTACCTACCTACTATTTCAGTTCTGTAAATCAGTATCCGGCTATTATACTTTTAGCCATAACACAATAGAATTAAATTGTATTGTGTTGTGTCACAGCGACGCGGACGTTAAACAGTTTGACTCGCATCCGTGGCTCCATAGAATGAGAACGCTGGTGAAAATATTAGCGTATTAACATTGGCCATACGTGACCGATAATTATTGACCATTCGTCCTATTTGTTAACTTAAAGTTGCTTCAAGATGTTGCATCAATTTGAAATTGAGTATGTACAACTGAGTGCACACCTTGCACAGAAAAGGGCCCCCCCGGGAAAATAAATAGAAAATGTTTCTTGTAATGAAAATGAAATTTTAAGATTTGTATGTAACAGATCCTCAATGATAATATTATTATTATTGCGTTGTTTTTTATGTTATATCGTCATATATCAGTACATTTCAGAACGCATTTCAAATTATTATAGCATAATATTATTATGGTTGGAAAAGGGGGCCCGAGACGTGCATTGCCTAGGGGCCCCGGCATGCTTAATTCGGCCCTGAGTGCAATACTTCGATGACCGCGAATATGATTGAGCCAGGCCCAAAAATAAAAGTAGTCGTACCTACTTGTATTAGCAGCACCACAGAATACTTAATAGTAGCACGGAAGTCGAATGCTGCTGACAGCTAAGGCCATCATAATAAAAATTTTTGCAACCACAAACAGAAGAGAATATAATTTGCCAATGACACACTGTTCCTGTCCGGGGTCATTTGTCATCGAAAAAACGTAGTTTGAGATTTTTAAAGCTATCAGTAAAATAATTCTTTGTAGGTACATATTTGAAAACGGATAAATTAGCGTTAGCAAATTGAAAAATTAGGTAGAATGTTGTTCAAATCTGTTTGTAAGTAGGTACTTGTTAAGTCGATACTATTTGCGCAGATAATGACTTAGGTATTTGTTTCCAGTCAACTAAGCTGTTTTTTAAACGTGTCAATTACCTGCTAATCAGCCTAACTCTTAGTAGACAATTGTTGACCGTATTGCAATGACCTAAGATCTCTGTCTCTACATCACGTTAAACGAGGAATATTATCATACTAAACACAGAATGAAGTTTGATTTCATTTGTGGACCAACACTACAGACGTGTAATCTATACACACAGAAATTGTTGAATCATGGCTTTTTAAATTTATTGTCGCGCTTAGTAATAAGAATATCTGTAATGACCAGTACTGACTGTACTTTGAATGCTCCCACATTGTACAGATGCCAAAATTAATTGTAATGTATAAATATGTGATTATTATGCTGTGGCCACGTTAACTCCGGTGAATGTTCATATTAAAAAAGGTATTCTTTAAAAAAAACCAGACTGCGAATGTTTTTCGTATTGACTGTCCCTACACGTGTATACTCAGGCAGTTGTTAGATATTGGTAGAACTTAGTTTACTTGAGAAAAAATGTCGATAAAAAACGAAATCAAATGAAATTTTCGCATACTGCCAGTATAGGTAGGTATCTAGGTAGATACCTACCTACTACTAGATAGGTACTTAGCGTCGACCACGAGTGTTTATTTACCATAGAATAATATTGCTTGACCATGTTAATACTTTTCTTTGGAATCGGAATCCAAATCGTATGTGTAAAGTACCTACTAAATTATTTTTTACTAGTTTTCTTTGTGTCGCTGTTTCCTTTTTGTTGGAGATCCTATTATGATAGGATCGTATTATAATCCTGTATTTGTATTTGGGAGTCTTTTTTTTATTCGGTATAGGCTTGCGTTTGACCGCTATCTCACGTGATGGTAAACGAAGATGCGGTCGCGGGTCGACTATGTAGCAAGCTTGCCTAGATGATACCTGTTCACGCTTCCAGAATAAATATAAATCTAATGTTAACAACAGCAAACAAAGATACAGTAAATCATTCTTCAAGCAATTAATTCAAAATTGTTTTATTACAATATGAATGTTCGCCGTTGCCTATAAAATGTGGCTGAAGCATAACGCTGCGGGATAAATAGGATTCAACCGATATTGTAACTTCAAAATTGTACCTATACACTAAGAAATGGCTTTTAGAACTTTACTTTAACTTTGGAAATTCATAGAGGTTTTAATAAAAAATCCTGCCGAAATCAGTTTAGTATTTTTATTATTAAAAATACTTCCAAAATAAGCAACAAACAAATAACAATGTAAAAAGAACATTTAGAGGTGCTACATAGACCTGCTACAATAAATTCGACACTGTAATGATTATTTACGCGAGTAACTTAACTTTCACAAGTTCATAAATCTTAAATATGGCACTTAAGTTGTTAAGCATGAAGATAGTGAACGGAAATATGTTATAGCTCTTCATTACATAACTTTGGGATAGTGCTCAAATCTAAGTTTCCAGTAACTGCGAGATTCGCTCGCGTTTTATGTACCTATATTACATCGTCCAATACATAAAATAATATTAGCTACGATTAAAATGATCACATTTCATAAGTTAATTCTTTTAAGACATAGTAAATTTGACTACCTCTCTGAGGTGCGACGTCCACTTTAGCATACATATCATTAAGTGGCAAAAAGGGCTCAAAAGGACCCCCTTCGAATCGATTACAGTGTTCCAGAAGTAAAGCAGCGAAATTAATAAACATACAATCACAAAAAATATTCTTACAAATTCAGATTCACCCTTATAATGTAAAATATTACATACATTTGAGCTACACAACATTACTTTTTGTATATCAGGAAGGGGGAAGTATCAAAGGCGTTAAGTAATTCTGAAATTTGCTTACGTTTTACTTGACTTTTGACGAAGCAAGGGCAGGAAGCGTACCCGAACAAACGAATCTGCGTTTACGGTCGCAAAGAAAACAGGAACAATCCGCCCGGTATACAAAGAGTAAAGCTACATAAACAGTACATAATAAAATAATCCATATCCACCCATATAATATGTAGGTATCTAAGCGTAACATAGTAGGACAGCGCTCGGTCGCCGATCGGTTACAAACGGTCAGGGCCAGGGCCGGATTAACCATAAGGCAAAGTAGGCAACTGCCTAGGGGCCCAGCACCGAAAAGGGGCCCCGCACCTCGGGAAAAAAATTGAAAATGTTTCTTCGAGTGAAAATTAAATTTGAAGATTTTTACGTAACAAACCCTCAATGACAATATTATTAATATTGCGTTGTTTTTTATATTATATCGTAATTCACTACATTTCAGAACGCATTTCAAATTAATTATAGCGTAATGTTATATTATGGGTAGAAAAGGGGGCTCGAGACGTGCCTAGGGGCCCTGACATGGTTAACCCCGCCCTGCAGAGCTCGCGGCTCAGTCCACGACGGAGATCTGCGCGTAGCCGATGAGTCCCAGCTCGTCCGACGGCACGGCGGGGTCGGCGGAGTCCAGCCGGAAGGTGAGGCTGCGCGGCGGCGGCGCGTCGCCCGGGAACAGCCGCGCGTCCACCAGCCGCTGCAGGTGCCGCGCGATGGCGGCCGCGTCCCGCGCCTCCACCAGCCCCGCGCCCACCAGCTCCGTGGCGATGCCGTCGGCCGAGTCCTTGCCGGCCGCGAACTCGAACCGGATGTCGTTGAGCTCGCGCCGCGCGTTGCGCATGCGCAGCACTAGGTCGATCTGCGGCGCCGCTCCCTCCGAGCCGCGCAGCGAGCCGATGGTGAACCCGGCGCGGCCGGCCGGGCCCGAGCCCGAGTCGCTGTCCTCGTCGGAGGAGGCGGCGCGCTGCAGCGTGTTCATGGGCCGGTCGGCTGGCTCGGCGTCGTCCTCGTCCTCGTCCTCTTCGCTCTCCCACACCCACTCCCCGGTCTCCATGCGGTGCAGGCGGCCAGAGGCGCCGGGCTGGCGCCGCGCCGCCTTGTGCACGCGCGTCTCCATGCTGGGCCCGATGGTGACCAGCGTCTGCACGAGATATTTGCGATCCTTCGCTTTCTTGAAGAACGAGTGCTTGAGCAGCTCCGGCGCGGACGGCCGCTTGGTTGGATCCTTCTGCAGGCACTCGGAGATCATCTTGCGGAAGGTCTTGCCGTAGGCGCGGTACTGCTCGCGTTCCTCGGCGCCCGTGTCCAGCGTGGGCGGCTCGTTCTGCAGCGTTAACATGAGCACCTTCATGGGCGGGTACTTGTGGTAAGGCGCCGTGCCGGTGGCCATCTCGATGGCGGTGATGCCGAAGGACCAGATGTCGGCCTTGAAGTCGTACCCGTGGTTCTGTTCCATGACCTCGGGCGCCATCCAGCAGGGCGTGCCCACGAAGGTGTGGCGCACTTTTTGCCGCGAGAGGTCGCGGCCGGTGGCCAGCCAGGCGGACACGCCGAAGTCCGCGATCTGCACTGTCCCGTCGTCGCCGAGCAGAATGTTGCCAGCCTTGATGTCGCGGTGGATCTGCCCGTTCTGGTGGAAGTACTCCAGCCCTTTGAGGACCTCTCGCAGCACGGTGGCGATGGTGGCCTCGTCGAACACGCCGTGCTTGCAGTTGGAGATGCGCATCTTGTGCTTGATGATATCGAGCAGACTCCCGCCCTCGAGCAGCCGCAGCACCAGCCACAGCTCCTCCTTCACCACGAAGCTGGTGTAGTAGGTGACGACGTTCTCGTGGTTGCAGCTGGACATGGCCTGGATCTCCTTGAGCAGCTCGTCCATGGAGGTGTTCCACTTCTCCAGGTTGATCCTTTTGATGGCGCACTTCTCCTGTCTCGGGCGGCAGAAGGCGGCGTGTACGACGGCCGTGGCGCCGCAGCCGATCACTTCCAGCAGCTCGTAGTCCTCCTGGCTGTTGGGCCACGTGTGTCCCGATCCCGCCATTTTGATTCGCTCCTACTTATACGTATTGTCTGAATAAACTCGTACGTCTACAAACACCCTATGTGTACTTCTAATAAGGCCAAACCGTAAGGCATGTACTGGAACTATAAAATTTGTATAATTTAATGTACTACGACGTTGGCGGTAATAGTCTTGTCGCCCATGTTGATATGGTTTTCAGGTTTATAGTTTTTAAATATGAACTGGCTAGGTTCCGATACTTCGAATCTGTGAATTACGTTGCTGCTTTGCCGCAGTTCAGCTATGGTTTTCTCTACTGACTTGACTGTTGTATTATAGTAATCTACACTTGAAGGGTAGAGTTCATCACCTGAAATATCAATTCAAACTGTTATCAATGGAAATTCTTGGAAATAAAGTTGCAATAGCAATAAAACGCAAGTGATTATTATACCTGGTAACAGGTGTAAACTTCCATCCTTTGCTTTCAGACTAATTGGAAATAGCAGTTCTTGACCATGACAGCTGCGCTCTTTGGCAAATTTTGTAAGTTCCTCAATGTCTGATATACTGGACAGTCTATTTAGCTCGTAAACTTGCGGTGGATATAATACCAACTGAGGGTTTTGCAAAACTTCTATAGGATTGGACCACTGAAAAAAAAATTAGGTATAAAATAATACACATTTTAAATAACAAGTTGCCACTTATGTTTAACAATAATAAATCTTAATTGATTTCATACCTTGACATCAATCACCTCAGCATTACTCTTAAGGCCTTCGGGTTTAGTTGCTAGAGCAGTGACGAAGAAGGCTGCTGAGAATCTCTTGGGCAAATTCACCGGACTAAGCCAACTGCTCCAGTAATACAGAGACCAGATATCCGGGTAGCACTTGTACTCCTTGCACAAGCTTAGCAACTCTGCTGGATCTTCACTCACCTGTAATAAAAAATAATTGCTCACTGTCAAAATTTCATAGGCTTTTCTATTCCTTTCCTATTCTATTTCTATTGCTAGGATAACTAATCTGGATTAAGATCAACATCGGCAGATTAAAATAAAAATAAAGAATTTAGTCAAGCAAGACAAAATGGTAATTCATTCCCATGTTAGCAATTAACTCAAGTTAAATAACATAGATAACTGTTTCAGAAATTTTAAAAAAGCTCATGATTGCACAAAACAAAACCAATGCCTACATCTAATGAATGTAATGATGACTGATGAACACCATTCCCCAATTTCTCATCACACAAAGGCCTGGCATATGCCAGTGAACAGTATAAATTCTCACCCTTTGCTGCCAGTATTTAAGATCAATGTCAGATATGAAGCTGGCACAGTCACTGCCCCTGTCCTTTTTATGATCCCGACTGCACAACAGAAGACCCAACTCCTCAAATGTCTCCCGGATAGCGGTTATTCTCAAAGATATGTGTCTATAAACATTAATATTTTAATGAGTGAGATTTGTATAGGTGTAACCAGGTTATAATGCCCCCATTTATTACAATTTCTTATTGAATGCATTGTATATAAGATAATATATTAAATCTCTCTGTAACTAGAGATAGTTTCAATTTTTTTTATAACACTTCAAGTTGACCTTTCCAAATTCAAAGCAGGGTTCTATTCAATGAAATTTTAAACTCAATTATTGAATGTGTACTCTTGTCTATAAACTACGAACAAATCTATAAAGCCTTTTATTTCCCAAGTTACCCATAAATGCAGATTTCAAGAAAAGTATCTGTTGCTATGATGAATAATGAAACAGTGGTGAAATAAGCCATCTCCCATTTCGCTTAGCAATACAAAATAAAACTAGACAACTACTACAACATGCATTAGTAATAGAGGAGAAATAAGACTCAAGTAGCTTGTTAAAAAGCTAGATGTGCTCAATCAGTTTGTATATATAGGCATCATGGTTGAGCAATTTATCAGGAATTGGTCGGTGGTCAAGGTCTGTCTCTAAATATAGAATATAATGATTGTTACAGTTTGCAGTCACTCTGGTTGTGTTAACTAGATGATCATTTATTGCAGGTTTATAGTGTTACAAGTCTTTTCTTTAGAACATGATTAATTTATTCATAAGAAAAGACCATCAGTTTTAAATGTAGTAATTAAAATGCTTGGGTAACGTAACATAAAAGGAATTAGTATTTTTTATTGCATATACCAATACTTATATACTGTGGATGAATTTTTGCAGAAGTGTTCATGTCGATTTTATACATATGCGTTGTGAAATAAAAAACTGTTTAGTTTATTAATAATTAATATTACATACTTTGACATACTTTTATTAATCAGTAATTAACAATTTGAATTGTGAATAATAATATTTAATGTATAACGACTAAACATTTGCACACCTAACGGTGAATATGGCGGTCATATAATATGATAATTTGTCAACCTACTAACCCATATTTATGCAAATAATTTAATTTGAATTTGAATAGTAAATGAAACTTTGAATAATTAATGGCTATAAATATAACAACTCAATGTTAAAAACTTAATATTTTGTCAATTTTGATGAATATACGAGAACATTTCTACAAACTCTATCATTAACTCTTGTCAGTTTACAGTATTTGCTTCTTGCTTTCAAGACCAGACACTGGTAGTACAGTACCTAGAACGATTTAATCATTTTATTTTGATTAAATTGTTCTATAACAGTACAGATTTGCTATTTGCAACTAAAATGTGGTCGCAAGCCCTTTATGAATGTTAAAAAAAATGAGTCCTTTCGTGATCAAGACACTTGCAACAGTGAAAACTAAACAAAGTGTTCCTATTTATTTTCAAAAAGTTTGTCTGACCTCTATATCACCTGATTTTAAGGTGATGACATGGTAATCCTAGCTGATGAGGGCTGTCTCATAAGTGCAAGAATAAACTAATAAGTTCTTGGTAACAGATTCTAAGCTTGGTAGTAGATCAGACCAGCAATAGAAAATGCCCTACCACCTGATACAGTTAAATTACAATGTTTTGCACCAATAAAGCTCAAGCAAATTGTATGATTTGTAATCTCAACAGCAACAGACATCATAGAGATTTTCTTAGCTGTCCAATAATGTAAACCAATTCAGCAGTTCACCAATTAATAACATAGACAGAAATTCATGTCATGTCATTGGTTGGCATTTGGATCACTATTAATGTTATTGGTTGACATCCACCGAGTTTGTTTACTTTATTGGACAAGTACAGAAAACTGTACTTGACTGTACCTACTTCTTAACATAGCTTCCTTGGATATGTACATGATAAATATGAAATATCGCAGTAATAATGATAGTGATTATAGCTAAATTATGTTTAAAATTACATGACACTGATGTTTTCCTCTTATAATTGCATTTTAAATGACACTCCATTTAGATTTAGAGGCTCTTTTTATGCAACAAAATGAACTACTAGAACTACTAGAAAGGTGTTTTGCCTTATCATCAGATACATAAGGCTCCATATCACATATACCAATTAACTTCACTGACCACTTTGCCCCATAATGTGGTACATTAGCAATTTACTACAGCTTGGTGGCAAATCAGAAAAAAACTGGTAGTACTACAGATGGAATCTCATCTTGTCTGAGAAAATGATATTATTTTTTACAATGCTAAATTTGCAACTAATAATTAGCTCATGTACAGTGCAATCAAAGTGATCTGATAATATCTAGTGATAAACTTTTTATGATATGATTGTTGATGCAAGTTTGTATCACAATCGAGATATTATATTCTTGATTTCATCAATCAATACATTATGAAATGATAAAATTATTAATTATTTCAAATTTAACAGAAATATTTACCGAGTTTATATTTGAATCTCCAACATACCATTTACAATGGTGTAAAACCAACAATGATATTCGCTTAATAAAAAATCCATGACTTAAGTCTACATAATAAAACAATGAATAAATTACTGCGAGATTGGGCCAAAAATACATAAAACCAGTCTCATTAGAAGGTAGGTGTAGTCGCATAGAGATAGTATATAAATATAATTATTGGTTCCATGAACATAGCCAGTTTGAAGATTAGCAGAGATAATAATATTTGAGTGCTAAAGTACAAAACAACATGATTCTTTTGATGAAGTAGATAAGAGTTATTTTAAGTTAATATATTCTTTAATAGGTTACCATTTAAATAGATATTTATTTACAATTCATAAATATGATTAAAAATATTTTATGTACATATGAATATACATGTTGATTTTAAAAAAGAATTTACATAGAAATTACCTTTGTACAGGGTTATCCTGGAATAAAGGTGTGACAGTAGTTCCAGCACGGTGCAATGCTTCAAAGTCGGAATTGGAGTAGCCGAAAGAGCTGAGGTGGGTCAGCCAGCGGTCGGCAATGTCCGCGGGCTCGCTCACTCCGCCGGGGAACACCACGCTGTTTGGGAACGAGGCACTGTGCGTTCGAGTCTGCAACAAGATGTCGTAGTTAACACTAGTGGTGGTTAATATAGCACATAGCACAATAAAGCACCGTGCTTTTTATACATATCATATAGCAAAATGCTATCGTGGCTCTCACTTGATGCTATTTGCTACTTGCTTTATTTCGCACTCAAGTACGCAAAGCAAGTAGCACGCCGGGCGGCGTGTCGGTGGCCAGTCGTCGCATGCTAGAGATTGCTATCGGCCGCGTGCGTCATCGTTTAACGCCCCGCGTGCGAATTTGCGATCTACGCGCTATTTTGCGTTGTGCTTTTTAAATGTAATATTGACTATAATTATTATCGCCTTACATCCTAACATACTTTATTTCATAATAACACTTAATCAATTATAGACAGTCCTAAGCCTGGAAAGTATGAAGGAAAGTTCATTTTTCTTTTTTACTGTTCTATTTTATCGTAATAAATTCATAAACGCGATGTACGTACTTAATATTCTTATAAAGCATGCTGTCTGTCCAACGATAAGGTAGGAGCTGCGAGTTAACAGTCACCTCCTCGCATGCTTTATTCATGCCCGCCCGTTTGGGCGTAACAAATATGCTTTTAAAAAAAGCATGCTATAAAAAAAGCACGTAAAATAGCATGCTTTTAAAATAAAGCAAATAGCATTAAGCAAGTTATAGCCATAAAGCAACTTTGAACACTACTAGTTAACACCCTCACGATGCGGCACTTTTACGCTCTCCGCGGCGCGACGAGCTACCACTATCAACGTCGCAGAGTTACGCCAACTTTTCCCGATCGCCTGCATCGTTCAGTCGGCCGACAATGTTCTGAAAACCGGACTAACTCTAGGGTTATACTGCAAGGTCAACACTTACGAGTCCTAAACGAGGATTTTTACAATTGGTAGTCTAACTTTTGTCTTATCGGCGATGTTAAATTTGTTTTTTACATTAGAACAAGATGGTACAAATACAAGACAAGCAACTAACGTAGGCCTAAATGAAGACAGGCTCTCCGAATGTTCGAAAGAGACAGCTAATGCGAGAATACCAATAAATGACTGAGATAGACGCCACCTGTCTCTAACTTTACGTCGTCCAAGATCAGATGCGCGACATAGACAAAAATAGCACAAAATTGACATTCACTTCACACATACTTTTTGTGTCACAAACTATTTCAATGTGTCAGTTCAGGCCTGTGATCTGTCAGACCGAGTTTTTTTTAAATTTATTTCTTGACCTGGATACAGAGTCAAACATAATATGTTCTGGGGAACACGCACACTAAACCACAACGGTCAAAATATTAATGGTTCGCAAATTGCGATCATTGTGATGACAACTGACGCGTTTGGTAACACACTAGCCACAATGGCGTCCGGCCATCACCAGTACGGTAATTTGAAAGTTTGGCAAATCATTATGATATCAATTTCCCTCGGCAATAACAATTAACAACATAGTTGACAGATATGACATGACTATTGGCACAATTTGCTATTGTGATAGACAATGGCACCACTGCCATCGCAATTTCAGTTGTTTAGCGTGCTTGGCCCCCTGTTCATGCTGACAGGATACGTATATTATAGTGTTGTTTATAGGTGATCCTGAAAAGGTCAATAGGTCTTTTTACGGCAATGTACTTGAATAATGACATTCACGCCTCACCTTTTATTAGTTGTATCTCTAATTATTAGTTGTTAAAATAAGTTATCTGCATATTAATATCTTCGTTATAATATACCTAAAAACTTTTGATTATCTATAGGTAACAAGATGAAATAGGTATATCTAGAAATAGATAAGAAAGAGGATAACACAGAAACGGCGTAATACTTGTATTGCAGTAGTTGCGGTAGCGGTCAGATCGAGCCCCATTGACAGAGTACTTTAGTAATTAGTTATATACAGAATACTTACGAGGTACTACGATTATATACGAGGATCGAGCGCGCGCGTGACACGCTACTGAACTAGCCTCATGCAGGAGAGGCCGCGTGGCGTAAGTCTAGTTTCATATCTACCTATAGCACTGAGTGCGCGCCGGCCGCCTTGCCGGTGCCCTGGGTCGTTCATAAAACTTTTGTTTTGTGAACGTTTTACCTATACTTAGGTACTTCTATTTTACTAAGTAATCAACTTAGAACAATTGTAGATAATATGATTGTATTTAAGTAGTAAAGGTACCTACCTACTTAGGCAGTGCGTGCATTGTGCAAGCATACTAACCTCTCGGGTACCTAAGTCTTCGTTTACATTCGTAAATAGAAGTACAGCAAATACATCAACTAGAGTAGGGAGTAATCATCGAGATACTCCTTTCCAATAACTGTAATAAAAGAATAACATCATGTTGCCATTGTACTGTTTCTATATTAAAGTGTCGCTATAGTGGCGTTTCAATGTGGCGTACCTTTATGGATAGTTATTATACTCTTTGGTGGCGTAACTCGATACACTGCAGTCCATAGAGTATTATAGCTGCAGTCGCAGCAAAACATTCGACATACATGAGTCACAATTAGTCAAAGTTCGAACATACATGACACACATTTATATAATTGTAGCACAGAATTATAAGCTTTATTTCAACCAATGGAAAGATTATTTTGTAGCTGCAAGGAGTACCTAAGTTGCAGTTATGGTTGTTTGTATCGTGCGCGCAACAAGTGCGGCGCAGATGCGAGGCGGGGGGCGCTCATTGATCAGCGCTTCAATGCCTGTTGCTTACCGAGCCTCTGCGCTACCCCACTACATGCTCCTGACTCCATTTCCAGATATCCAGTATATTACCCAGCTGCACCCACGTGTATTTCTACTAGAAAACCATAGGTGCACATCCGGAAAACGCACCCACAATGCGGACTCAACTTACAATGGTCCCTACAGTACTTTCGAACGGATTTATAGGAGCTTTGTATCCGTAACCAGAACATTTCAGTTTTGCGGTTTAGGAATTAACAAAATACATAGGCATATCATACCTAGCTACCCGGCTAAAATACGAGTAGTACCTACCTAACTAACTGGAATGGAAATTATTCCTTAGTGTACCTAGTCGGAACTGACCGATCACATCGCGACTTTAAAACATAGTAGATAGATACATTGCTAGATACCTAGGTAGGTATCTAGCAATGTATACGCTTGATACCTAGGTATCTAGGTATCAAGCATATACCAAGGTTAAAAAAAATGCTTTACTTTTTTAAAATTTTACCATGTGGTGAAATATAGGCTACGTGCCAGCCAGGTGCCAGCGTAAACTGTGTGTGGTTTTGCCCGAGGCAATGTAACACTCCAGATTTCATCATTTGATAGGTAAATACTGTTTTCCCGGGCCGGTAAACAGCGCAGTTCCCAACTTCCCAAGAGAAAACAACGCGCGACAAGTAAAGTAAGTATATTAATTTACCCACATTTTAGGGAGATCCCACATTTGCGTGCTACTTCTTTCTGCTTATAGGGACAGGGTGACAATAGTACAGCACTAGTTAAAAGATGTAAAGAAACTGCTTATGTTGTTGCTGCTTATGTAGAGAGTAGCCAGTGAATTTACTGGGCTTATGAGAATTACCTATAATGTCTCAGGGTAACGAGCGTACTGCAGTGCCGCGTAGGCCCTTGCGTTGCAAAGTACTGAGTGGTACTTCAATTGTTATGGGCCGGCGTTATGCTTACCATCAGGCAAACGACCAGCTCGTCTCGTTACCAAATAAAAAAAAAGTGGTGCTTGAGCGTGCCGCATTGTGCACGTTACCCTGACACTTTAGGTATTAATTCTCATAAAGTCATAAGGCGAGTAGTTTCACTGACTACTTTGCTCATCAAACCGAAACACAATATGCTTGCATATTATTGCTTGACGGTATAAAGCACGAGCAACGCGGTGGACCCACCCAGATGGACACTCGGAGAAGCGTTAGTTCTACCACCTAGTGCTAAAACTAAAGCGATAAACATGTTCATGAGTGACAGAGACAAAAGCTGCCTGAAGTTAAGCCGCGTTTCCACTATATATGCAAGTCTTGCTGCAAGTCTTTTAGTATTAGTAGCACAGAGTACTATTCTATATACTGAATTAGTAGCGAGGGAGAGCTTCGAGGTAGTGAAAGAGATAGCCCAGCCCTATCGACGTACTCGTCTGTTTCATGGGTTGCCAGCCGCGCTTGAGCGTATAACGCTTCGTAATCCGCTCTTGTTGCAAAACCATGGTTGTTTTGACAGCAAAACGCAAACATGCTTGAGCGTGTAGTGGGTGCTTAAATGTAGAGTTAATAAAAAGTAATATAAAGATTACCCAGCTTGGCGGCACAAGATAACAGTAGACAGTCCGGACAGCTGGAGCGGTCGGATAAGCAGCATAAATTAGTGGAGTTACTGGAGGCTTACTGCAATATAATGATTAATCACTGCAATACCGTTCTTGCAGCTTAAATCCTTTGGTATTACGGAGTACGTATACCTGCTACTTTTTAAATTAAGGGTAGGTAATTCGACAAATTGTTGCTGTTTTGTTTAGCGGCTCGTACACCATTAGGTGTAATCAAAGATTTATTCGTAAGTAATTTATATTTTGACAGCAAAACGCAACATGCATATGCGTGTAAGGCCGGCTTTTCACTGTTATAGGTGTTTCATAGATTTTTTCTTTTAAATACAGCCCAGTTACTGGCTTAGAAGGCAAACGCCTAACTTACGTGCCACGTGCAAACCCAAACAGGAAAAAGATTTAGGAACAAACTGAATTACGCTCCAAAGAGGTCACGTAGGTACAAACTTTTTGGTAACTTTATTCCGAGCTAAATACAAACAAAGTTATATTAACCTATTGATTTACAGAGTTTTGCTTTGTTTGGGGCTGGAGCAAGTTACCTTTGTCCACTTTCTTAGCGTACAACAAGGGGTTAGGTTAAATCGTTGCCACGTCTGTTCTTTGTTCCAATTTCTACTGTTTCTGTTGTATTTGATCGGAAACCCATCTATCTTTGAATAGAAAGGTTGTAGGTACTTTGTAAGTAAAAAGGGTGCATGTTTTAACGCCGAACCAAATCAGCCGATGTACTTTAAAACCCCCGACGCAAAAATGAGGTATGTTATAAGTTTGTCTGTGTATCTGTGTGTCTGCTGCGGCATCGTAGCTCCAGCATCGTAACAGATGGACCAATATTGATTTAGATTTTTTTGTTTGAATGGTGACTTGACTGAGAGAGTTGCTTTGATTAAAAGAAAATCTGTTCATCCGTTAACAAGCCGTTAAAATATAATTTCCACAAAGATACTGCATCGAAGTTTCACGAATTTAACTATTTTTTTTATCATCCGGTAGTAAATTAAATTATACCATCAGATTCTTTATATATCAATGAATAAAAAAAATAGGACGACTATTTACTTAAACGCAGTTTTTCACGGCCAAAGAAACAAATGCATGTTTTTAGTAAGTACAGATTTACGGCCCTAGTAGAACAAGTAACGTCAGATGTTCGGTCAAATTTGTATGGGGCGTTTTAGCGCTCAGTAGACGCACGGATCTGACTCTTATTTTTGACGTTTCTAGCGTTCGATTTCCAGTTTTTTTTATAATATAGACATTTGATTCTCATGAGAAAAGGGATTGATTGATGTCATGAAAAATGGAGTCAACATTCCACAGTTACATTCAACAATATAATGAATGTAGTAGGTACTTCTAATACAGTCATGTCTTTACTTATCAAATGACATTACATTACAATGTCATAATAAAATAAGTTAGGTAACTAACCTACGTCATCTGTGCCTACGTTTACGCATAAATCGTGGGATGTAGGTAGATCACGGATGTATGTCAGGGCACCGTCCGGATCCCCCCCTGAATTATCTCCGATTCGAATCTCAGCTAGAAATTAGAATTCACCCACATAGCTCTACAGCGACAGAGGTGTTATTCCACAGCGGGTAAAACAGACCCCATCCATTTTGCATAATCCCCTGCTCTCGGGATATAACTCGGAATATTCATAACTAGCTTTTTATGGCCTCGGCTCACCTCTCACGGATCTTTAATACCATAGTGTGATAGAGAAATGATGATTGAAGTTTTAACAGATTACATGATGTCTCCTTTTTTATGTTATTAGGTAACGAGACGAGCAGGTCGTTTGCCTGATGGTAAGCATAACGCCGGCCCATAACGATTGCAGTGCCACCCAGAACTTTGAAACACAAAGGCCTGCGCGGCACTGCAGTGCGCTCGTTACCCTGAGACATTAGGTATTAAGTCACATAAGCCCAGTAATTTCACTGGATACTCTGCTCATCAAACCGAAACACAATAATGCTTGCACACTGCTGCTTGGCGGCAGACTTCACGAGCAAAGCGGTGATAACAACCCAGACGGACACTCGCAGAAGAGTTAGTAATACCACTAATGAAATTGTCCTAATGTGGATTAGTAGAAATATTTCAGTCCTCCGTGTGATCTTGGATTTTGATCGCCAAACTTGGATTACGCGTTCTATCAGATAAGAAAGGTGTGATTGTACTACTCCGATATGGGCCCTTTGAGTGGTTAAAAATAATTGTCTTAATTATACTAGCTGCCAAGGTTCTGTTCGTGCTATACCTACAGCTCATTCTCAAAATGTCTAAGTAACAAAACGTCTAACGTCCCCGAACGCATACTGAGCAATTGTCTAATTTACAAAAGTCCATGTAGAAAAACGGCCATTTATCGAAAGGCTACCCCAATTAAAACAAACTACGAAACAGTAATTTCTTAAGTTTTGCGCTATTAATGCGCATTACATTAAACATCTTTTTGTACATTGAATTTAATATTTAGAAATGTCCGAAATAAAATAATGTAAAATATTCAACAGAAAACGTTAAAAGTTTGTGAAAAACGTGAATTCAATAATATGAAAGTTAGAAAAGTAGCCTGAAGTCCGTAGAACAATTTATCAATCCGGATAACTGCGAAAGGCTCTACACCAGAGATGCACAGACCGCGGCCCGCGGGCCGCATGCGGCCCGCCGGTCGAATACTGGTGGCCCGCCGACAGCAAAAATAATACTCTCGTACATTCGAAAAATATTGAATTCTATTCCGGAATAAAATAAAAAAAAATATGTTCGAAAAGTAATTTGAATCTCGTGCGCGCGCTCGCGCTTATCGGTGCGCCATGCATGCGTCGGTAAATAAATTCTTTTTCAATTTTAATACATAATTATCAATTATTTATTGTCTTTAATTACCTATACTTCTGGCGGCCCGCCATCAGTTCATAATTTGCCCGAGTGGCCCCTAGTCTTAATAAGTCTGTGCATCCCTGCTCTACACGAAAAGCGAAAATACAGCGGATGGAGCAGTGGGTTGTAGCCTCTCTGAAATAAACCTAACGTTGTTCCTGTGTGATACGAAACATTAGCAAATAAACAGGATTAATTAGTACAGTACTCGCCAAACTAAAACGAGCTTCTGAAGTTTGTCTAAGTACATAGTTGAGAACACGGTTTTAGTAATTGGATCTGCTCGTAGCTTGCGGTGACATTATCGCAGTATTACAATCCATATTATCTGCTTTCTCGCTCGAGTTAGTCATCTTGTATCTTGCTTCCGCTAGTATACAATCGTCAGTAGTAGTGAATCAGCGGCGCAAGTACGGAAGTCGGTTCGATAAATTTGTCGAACCGAAAAACTCGATAAATTTATCGAATGTTGCGAGTACCGAAGTCTCATCGTAAAGTATGGTAGTAGCTCTATATTCTCTTTGGAGTCGACCTAGCTATTCGATACCTTTTGTCGAAAGTATCGAGGTTAAATAAATTATATAAAAAGTCGATAAAACCCACTTTATCGATTTGAATTGTCAATTTTATCGAATTTTAAAGATCCGTACTTGCACCGCAGTTTTGAATCGATAAAGGAAAACGAAATTTCTTTTTTGTAGAGTTTTTAATTAAATATCTGTTGCATACTTCAGCAGCAATCATACGGCCTTATTACAAAAAACTCGTTAAACTCGACTTTGGTCGACAACCAATTTGTCTTCAACTATCTTTAGAGTCGACCTATAAACCAAACCTTATTACAAAAGATGAATAAAGCCAAGACAACTTAATACCAAACTGTAGCTATGGTAGAAATTATTTCCACAGATAATAAATGTCTTTATGCTACGGATACACGAAATGTAGAATTGACACAATGTACTAATTTTTATTTTGGAATATAAGTAGCTATTTTGTCACAGAATACTATTTTCTAATATCGAAAAATATTGTAGGTAATTTTTAAATGACTTTTGATTATTGCGAGTAATTCAAAACATCCTAATTAGGTATTTACGTATATGAAAAAAATGTTAAGGAGATACTCCTTATATATCCAACCTATACAATGGCACACTATGGCTAAGTAACCATAGCAACATGTTTTGTTGATTGTGTGTACTGTCAATTCTTGTAATATATTCTGTTTTTACTATGTATACTTTCGATATTAGAAGTATTTCCTATATATGTTGCTAAAAGCTATTATTCTACTCATCCACACTTCCTAATACCTCACCACCCCTTCTTACTTTAATACAAAATATATGAATTTTTTTACGATTTGACAAGTAGAATACGTGGCTGCCATTAAAATAAATGCTTAAACCGTCGCTAAACTAGGTGCCCGGCAAGACTAACTTTGACACCATAGTCAACCAAGACCTAAGTGCTAATCTGCTTTTTGTAATAAGAAATTTGACAAAACTACGGTTTAAACTCCAGTTTAGCGTTAAAACTCGTTTTGTAATAAGGCCGATAGCGTTTGATTAAACTTTTTATTTCATTCGATATTTAAAAGTCTAGTCTAGTGCTCGTCTTAGTAGTTCTTTTAATTTTTTAGCAACGACGGAATTTTTAATTTCAAAGGAACGTTTCGGACAAATTACACTGTTTGTAATTTGTTCTTTGTATTAAAGGAGTCTACCGAAAAAAAAAACTGTTAAACGTCTACTTTAATTCAATGTGTAATGGCCGCGAAAATTGGAACGCTAATAGGGAATATGCATGTATTTTTTTTATTTTTTAATCGTTTCTACTAGTTATTACATTAATTAACAAAAATAAATTGTACAGATCCAAAATAGGGGCTACAAGAAATATTGGAAACATGGTGGCAAAGACTTGCTGCTTCTGTTCCTAGGTATACCGTATAACTGAAATAAATATGTATTGTTTGTACCTATTACACTAAATAATTTTAGTTTGGACTGGAAAAGCGGTCATGTTTGGCAAGGATTGCACTTATCCACTGTTTACCGGATTACGTTATATCTGGTAATTGATCATGTAGCGTACTTATACTGACGTAATTAAATATCTATTTAGGTCAGTTATATCCAGGCACAAAGGCAGGAAACAAACAATTAATTTTCTAGCAATAATCAGATGCGATGGAGTTCAAAGTGGGTATACCTTACCTACACAATTTTGGAACACAGCTAGGTAATATTACTTTTTTTTATTAACAAAACTGTGGAGTACTTAGGTGCTTTTATAATTATTTTTTATTTTATGTCATAGGTATAGGCCGTCATCTTCGGTCGTGATAGTGAAGTTGGTAGCAGATCTTTGGTCTGTTGGCGATCTATCGATTTAAACCCTCAACACACACATCCGACTAGTAAAATACGCCACCTCCTGATCTACCGCTACGAGTAATTTTTTTCTCTCATAAATAATTCCCGGGAAAGGGTCATCTCGCTTTTATCGCCCTATGAATTAGTTCATGCATAATGGAGACAATATTTTTCCTGGGACACTCAATATAGTTATTTTATGCTTTATCTGCGCAAACATAGCTTCACACATAAATAAGGACATTATACTGTACGTAAAAATTCCTTTTTATGTTATATCAATGATCTGACGACGATGATAAGTTTTACTAGTGATCTGTTATCGATTGCATTTCCTACGCTATGAAGTTCAATTTTTATTACATTGACCGAATGACTAAAGTTAACTAATTTTGCGAAGGAACGTCAAGCGTGTGAAGACTGATGAAAACGAAGATAAAGCCATTTTTTGATTTTTGTTAAAATAGAGCCACTGGCTCCTGAAACACAGTTGCTATTATAGGTACCTACTCTCAATATAAAATTATGCTCTCTTCGCCCAGAAATGGAAAAATACGTTAGTTCTTTTTTATGTTATTTGTTAACGAGACGAGCTGATCGTTTGCCTGATGGTAAGCATAACGCCGGCCCATAACAATTGCAGTGCCAACCAGAACTTTGAAACACAAAGGCCTGCGCGGCACTGCAGTGCGCTCGTTACCCTGAGACATTAGGTATTAAGTCTCATAAGCCCAGTAATGTCACTGGATACTCTGCTCATCAAACCGGAACACAGTAATGCTTGCACACTACTGCTTGGCGGCAAACTTCACGAGCAAAGCGGTGGTAACAACCCAGACGGACACTCGCAAACGAGTTAGTCCTCCCACTAACGTAGTATGATAATTGAATCACCTTAACCATTCGAACTGTCAATTTTATTTATCGAAAAGATCGCCTACTTACACGTTCCTTCGCAATTAGTAAAATTTAGTTATTCGGTCAATGTAATGAAAATTGAACTTCATTTTGTGTAGGAAATGCAATCGAAAACACATCGTAGGCGTCGTCGCAAAACTATAAGTTTCGTACACGGAAAAAGGCTGTTTTCGTTTTCGAAAATATCAACAACGATCAACCTACGTACTTCTTATTACATTTTGTCGATCGGAATCGTTCGCAAAGTTACTTACTTGCAGGGCAGGTAAGGTAAAAATAAAGATACCTACTTACCATGTATTTCATTTCGCAATTATGTCACGATACAAAATAGATTGCTGTATATCGAGTGGTGCAAGCATACTCCTACTCATATCGTACAGCAAGGTAATAGCTGTCACACGTCTCCACATCGCGCTATAGATAACTTCTCCCCAACATCCTGTCTTTACCCCACTTCGGTGAAGTTTTCGAGATATGTCACAACAAATATAGCAAAGATGAATGGCGCGGCGCTCCTATCTCGCGAAACTTCACCGCGCATTAAATCATTCAAAAAGCTGAAACACGAATCCCCGCCATAACTTTCTTTTTTACCAACCCCATTTTCTCCCCAATCCCATAGCTTCAGATTTCGTCCCTATATAAACTCCATTATCGGGAAGCCCTACGTGTCCCTACATTGCACTACCTATTTATACCGTCTTAAATATTACTTAAAGATAGGCAATTTAGACAAAAGGGAAACAATTGCACGTCTGGGAGTTACGCGCCTAGGCTCGCCCAATTACGGGGTCGAATGACGATGCAAACCCCTTCTGAAGCTACTCTAGACCCTCAGTGCAACTTTCACATCTAACGTGACAGCGTATAAGAGCCAAAACTGAGTGTTAGGAAGCTAGTTGCTACGTGCAACTGAGGATATAGAATATGAAATGAGGGTCTAGTGTGATATATTGGAGTAAACAGTCAAAGCAACATCGTTCCTGTACCTTTTCCCATCTATACGTGGTTAAAAATAAAGGTTGAGAGGAAAATCCATTACAGGCAATCGAGCGTATACGTGTTGATGGAGCGGCACACCTGCCAGCTGCCGTTGATAAACAACATACAAAATACACAGTTTTATTTTGTTAAATTTGCATTGCAGTTGATACGGAGCGCATTTTTGACATTTTCAAACATATGGTACACTTTTTCGCCTATTTTATGTGACAGAAATACCTGTAATAAATGATATAATGGCCTAGTAAAGTCTGTCGGCGTCAAAACGGTTTGTGGGTAACTGCGTCTGAAAAGTGAAAACATTTCAAAGTTCACGTAGGTAATTATACATCTCTAAAATGTCGTTGCCTAAATCATTCGAACTAGCGTCTACAGTCGCTTACGGCGTCCGCGCCTGCAGGTTATCTAGACCAGACGATTAACCAACTAGGCTATGGGAGATGATGACTTCTTTCGGCTTACAGGCCTTAGCTCCATCTAGCAGACGTCGCTTTGCATTTCAAAGTTATTTGTAAGAGCCCCCATACACGAGCGTTCCAAAGCCATCGCTCCGCGCGTAGTGGATTGAGAGGAACGAAGGTCCAATTTCGAGGACGCAGACCGTCACTCCATTCCGAGCGCGTTATCGCTCTATTTTTCGGTCATTCTGCGTCTCGAGTACTGCCAACTGAGCGCGAAATGGATCGTCGTATCGGCCACTAACGATGAGTTGGAACGTTGGATTTGGAACGTTTGGATTTCTAATATTTCTATCACTCCACGTAATCCGTCTGAGATTCTCCACAAACGGACGGTTTTTGGAACTTTGAATTGGGATGTTGTGGATTGGAGTGCTCGTGTTTGTGGGCTCAAATCAAATCAAATTAAATCGTTTATTTGCTAGAATACATGTTAGCGTAAGGTCTTAAACAATATTTTTGATCAATGTATTCAACCTGCAGGCAGGTGTGCAAATATTGTTATACATTTTAATTCCAGTGCATGTCATAATCAGTTATTACAATTAAGTTATTAATTAGTTATTAAAATAAAATTACTGTCAAACATTATTTAAAGTTAAGGTATTCCTTTTCACTATAAAAACAATTTTGCATTAACCACTTATGTAGGTGTAACTTAAATTTATTACCCTGCAACAATTTAATATTTTCTGGTAAATTATTATAAATAATTATATACATATTATATACATTTTTCTTATAAATCTCTTTATGGCAAGTTGGTTGATAAAGCTGAATTTGAAATTTTGCTCTTTTTTGTCTTAAAATAACTTCATTACGTTTTGAGAAGTTCTAAGGATCCCCTCCACCGCCGCGTAATAGAAATTAACGGACCTAAAAAAACACCGCTAATTATTATCCATGATGGTTATACCGCTGCATTTCAATTGCTTTGAAGTAGGCACCCGGTTTAGCACAGAATGGAGAGCGGTAAAGCATTCGTTATTAACTTTTTAAGTATCTCTCGGTGTCAAATTTATTCTCTTTCGTTGATTTATTAAAATGAGGGAATAAATAGAGCGGAAAAACTCGGCGATATAAATTAGTAGCGGCACTTCTCCTGACACTCCATTCATATTCATAATGAAACCGGCCAAGCGTGAATTTCATTAGCGCCAGGGTCTCGTTCTAATACCAGAACTGTTGCTGAGATAGGTAATGGAAAATATTTTGTCTATGCGTCTTTTTTGAACATATTTGTTAGTGGGAGGCCTAACTCTTCTGCGAGTGTCCGTCTTGGTTGTTACCACCGCTTTGCTCATGAAGTCTGCCGCCAAGCAGTAGTGTGCAAGCATTACTGTGGTCCGGTTTGATGAGCAGAGTATCCAGTGAAATTACTGGGCTTATGTGACTTAATACCTAATGTCTCAGGGTAACGAGCGCACTGCAGTGCCGCACAGGCCTTTGTGTTTCAAAGTTCTGGGTGGCACTGCAATTGTTATGGGCCGGCGTTATGCTTACCATCAGGCAAACGACAAGCTCGACTCGTTACCAAATAACATAAAAAAAAAATTCATTGCCTATAGATTTGTATATCTTTCTCTCATTGCCGATTTAGGCTACGGCGACCGTATAAAACTGCTCTCTTAAATTAGAAACACGGCTTCTCTCACGTGCCTTCATGAGGCTAGAGAAATCTATTTTAGCCTTAAAAGTACGTGCAATTAAGGTGTTCGTTAGGTTTCTCAATTTGTCAAGTTGAAAATCAACAAAACAAACAACTATCGCTATATCGGTGCCAGCCGGCAGCTGATTTTGACGTAGCCTTTAGCCATCTTCGACGGACATAGGGCCAAATGCCAGCGTATAAAATAGTTTTTGAAAAAATAAAATATTTTTTCTTTTTAAAATATTTGTTTCCAGATAAGCGTTTGGTAGAGAGCCCTGGACATCATCTAGGATCAGAGTACTTGTAAGACAAAGAAAACGAGCCTAATCTCGATGGACGGCTGACCTTGTCAAAACCGCGTTGGATGCAAGAGGTGAGTAGTCGATCCAAGTGGCGTTCTATGGGTGAGGCCTATGTTCAGCAGCGGACACTTTCCGGGTGATTATGATGATGATGATGAGTTACGCCATTTCGTTACAGAGTTCTTATGGCCGCTTTCCGGCTCCATTATCATACCAGCTCTGTGACATCATAAGATTGCATTGTGCCCGGACTTACACAAGTATGCCAAATTTCAATTAAATCGTACACCAACAAATTGTCGAAAAAGGGTTAACGTACAAACATTGCAAGCTTGCAAAAACGAAGTATTTAGCTGAAATTATTTCAGAGTTTTAAATGATCAGAAGATGATTTACTTCCTAAAAAAATTGTTAGAACCGAAAATATTCCTATGTTAATTGAATGACATTTTATCAGTATGCAATCAAGAGTTTATATATTGCATCTTAGCAGTGAGGCGTTAGCAGAGACTATTTAAGATATAGAGCTATATTTTATTTTTCAGTGAAATTACTGGGCTATGAGAATACCTAATGTCGCCTAAAGAGGGCAAAGCAGTGCGGCGCAGGCCTTTGTGTTTCTGGGTGGCACTGCAATTGTAACGAGCTGGCATGCTTACCATCAACCAAAGAACCCGCTCGTCTCGTTATCCAACAGTCCTTCTGGTTATTGTTTCGTGACGAAAAAAATGTAAGTGAGAAATCTAAAATTGTAAGCTCCTACCATTAGAGCGTTACTATTGAATCACGGACAAAGCATTTTTTCCTTTTCATAGAACACAGAACTAAAGATAAGGCTTCCATTAAAATGTTGTCAGGACTCAGGGCCATACATCACAAAGGAAAACAGCGGAAGGCGTAGACATTCCGCGAACACAACCTATAAATATAAAAACCATTGTAGTAAACCAATAAAAGTTCGAAATATAAACCAATAATGTAGTACGGAATACCTATGTATTTTTTATCGGCTATTATCTGCTTGCTGTGTTCAATGAGAATTACGTTTTATTTTAAAATGAAATAAAGAGACCTTTTTGTGTGAAAGAGAGCACATTTTGATATTGTTTCTAGCCAGAAAATGGGCGCCCTTGTGATAATTCACACATAATACATACTGCAAATTAACAAAACTATGTATGTAAGTAACATAGGAACTTTTATGGCACATAAAAGTATAATTCCTAAGTTCCCATGCTTACCATCATGCAAACGACCAGCTCGTCTCGTTATCAAATAGTATATAAAAAATAGTTGGTGTTTAGCTAGGTTGAGCCGGAACCGGTACCGAACTGCTGGAAATGTAGACACAACAACTTGGTCCTACAAAAAACCATATATATAACTGTTAAAAACATAAAAAATATAAGTATAAGCTTATTTCACCCATTGCAGCCTTAAAGTTCACCATACACGAGCGTTTCAAATCCACCGCTCCGCGCGTGGATTGAGTGGAACTATAACCCAATTTCGAGACCCCAGACGGCACTCCATTCCGCCATCGTTCCATTTTTCGGTCATTCTGCGTCTCTAGCAGATCACCATATTTTTATTCATATGAGATTACGGCCAAACAAACGTTTATTTTGGTTTACAAATACACAGAATACAAACACTGACACTTGCCTATAAACGTGCTTTAACCACAGTGATGTTACAACATAAGATATCCACACGAAAACGACAGGTCGATGAGGTCGTGCGTTACTATAAATACTTACGACCACCGTCGCCTGACTTAACGTGAAAAAAAAACATAATTAATATTAACCAAGTCGTAATCACACACGATGAATCGTTATCGTGCCCAATAGTAAAAAAGGAGCTCGAAATGAGATTTTACGTTGATTTATCCCCCTGTATGTAAAGTTCCTCCTTTTATGTCTACACTTGCCGCTTGCGAACAGAGGTGGAACGATATATTCCCAGTTCACACCTCGTTGCCTGTTGCAATGGTTATCGATCATCGAGAATTCGGGAGCGGACAGTTGCTGTAGTTGATTGAATCCTACGTACTTTACTAACCTACTATAGGTATATATTCGTAGAGTGGAATACAGTATATCGCTTCACAGGTACCAGCTTAGCATATTATGCGACAGTGTTCTCTACGCATGACTAGGCCAAACATATAGGAGCGATAGCATAGTGATGGGCAATTTATTGAATACAATACGAAACAATCAATAAAAATAAACAAAAATGAAGTGTCTGTTTGTAATTTCAAAATAACAGCTTTTCACTAAATGCATATGACAATAAATAAATAAATAAATAATAATAATAATAAATACCTATTTATAACACAATTTTTAAAAATTTTGTCTCACTGTCTGTTTGATCCGGGTAATCTCCAAAACGGTTGGACCGATTTTGACGGGACTTTCAATGGCAGATAGCTGATTATATAAGGAGTAACTTAGGCTACTTTTATTTTAGAAAAATAATTAGGGTTCCGCGCAAAAAAATAGAACCCATATTTCCGCGCGGGTGAAACCGCGGGCAGCAGCTAGTACGAAATAAATGGACAGTGTTACGCCATAACAAAAAAAAGCATCTGTTTTCTGGCCATTACGTGCAGAATAATTTTGAAATTTCGAACCACTACACATAATTCGATTCAGGAACCGAGGTTACCAATAACTTTCTCCAAAGTGGTTTTCCATTTGTAATTACTTATTCATAGTACAAATATTACCTATTACTTACTAAGTTCGTACCTATTTACTTGGTGTTACCCGCACCCAAGCTGTCAAATCCGTGCAAAATTGAAGAGAGCTATGCTAACATGTTAGAGAACTGTAACTTGTCTACCTATTATATTTTTATACTTACTGTGTCACTTACTAAATATTATACGTCTATGTGTCCTACATATGTGACGCAGATTTCAGCTGTAGGCAAGAAGTTCTTCGTCATACATTAATCCATGTTACGCCCCAAAACAAAGGGCAATGGAAATGAAAAAGAAAATAAAAGCCTACAGTGAGCATTATGGCTTGATAAATATTAAAATACATGTGGCCTCACTTCGCCATCTTTACGGCGGTATTATACCTAACCTTTTGAAGACACGGTTTCGTCTTGAAAGTAACGGCTGCTAGGGTGCTAGGTACCTCCGGACAGTGAGGTGACATTTTTCTCGGTCCATTTAGGATTTATGATCTGAATTTGGGGTGTATTCAAATTAACGTGAGGTCAGGGCCGGCTGCAGTGGCGGACGTCTGGGGCGATAGGACGTCCCTGAAGGTCTACTGGTAAAGGTTGTAGAGGCCAGGTGAGGTTCAATTACTGTAATGAATAAATATCTAATGGTAGCGTAATGTATTGTTCTCTGTTGCATCTGAGCGTATCTATTGTGACTTGTCTAGTTAATGTTCCATGCTTAATGGCGTCTGAGGTGATGCTTGACGAGTAAAATTTTGGTTTTATGAATATTACTAATTTTGCATTACCAGCGACAGCGTGGTGGATCATGGCTCATACTCTGAAAAAATCTTGAGTTCTGTGATGAGGATATTGTCACAATAAAATCTAATTTACATTACTTAATTCCGAATGAGGAAAATCGAACCAAACAATCGTCGGAAAAATCATACGGGTCACGTCCGCCCCAAAACTCGAATGTTGGTCCGTATACGAGCACATTTATGTTCAACTTTGAAACAAAAACGCTTTCGAGTACAGACCGTAGGGTGGAAACGGGGGGCTTATCCGGGGAGGCGAGAGATGTAACTACTCAACTACTAATAGTTGCCATGCAAATTAGATTGGACTTCTGACAGCATTCTGACAAGGAAGTGAAGTGCGAACTATAGGTAAGTAATGTATGCGCAGCGCCGTTCGGCTGTTTGGCGCTTAATATAACAGCCGGGTCTTGGGAATATTTACATATTTCAATCTCGGCGCGTTCGCATTTCGTTTTGTTAGTGGGAGGACTAACTCTTCTGCGAGTGTCCGTCTGGGTTGTTACCACCGCTTTGCTCGTGAAGTCTGCCGCCAAGCAGTAATGTGCAAGCATTACTATGTTCCGGTTTGATGAGCAGAGTAGCCAGTGAAATTACTGGGCTTATGAGACTTAATTCCTAATGTCTCAGGGTAATGAGCGCACTGCAGTGCCTCGCAGGCCTTTGTGTTTCAAATTTCTGAGTGGCATTGCAATTGTTATGGGCCGGCGTTTTGCTTACCATCAAGCAAACGACCAGCTCGTCTCGTTACCAAAAAAAATTACACACTAATGAGGGTGAGATTTTTTCGGTCAGGTACTTTGTAAATATATATGTGGGAGATTAAAGGATACATGGAGTACGTTTAAAAATGTGTAGGTCACACCCCGTACGTGGACGTAATGACGTGCTTAAGCTTATTCAACGCGCTTTTTTTACAAGAGTGAACGCAATTTGCTCTGCTTTAACTTTTTTTTATGTTATTTGGTAACGAGACGAGCTGGTCGTTTGCCTGATGGTAAGCATAACGCAGGCCCATAACAAATGCAGTGCCACCCAGAACTTTAAAACAAAGGCCTGCGCGGCACTGCAGTGCGCTCGTTACCCTGAGACATTAGGTATTAAGTCTCATAAGCCCAGTAATTTCACTGGTTACTCTGCTCATCAAACCAGAACACAGTAATGCTTGCACACTACTGCTTGGCGGCAGACTTCACGAGCAAAGCGGTGGTAACAACCCAGACGGACACTCGTAGAAAAGTTAGTCCTACCACTAACAAACATTTCGTTCTACGAAGCTCTCACATTTTCGAATACTTTGTGAGGACATCGTCGGATGGAATATTGCAAATCGATTGAATTTGATTATGCGAGCCGTCCTTCGCCGGCGTCGCTTGCTTTTTAATGGTTTTCCCTGAAATCTTTTCGGATGGATATCCCCTCTCTCCCAGACGGTGTTTGACTGACGTCTCTGTACTTAGTATAGTCTAATATAAATTTCCATATCCGACGGCGAGTTAATGGGAAAGTAAAGTGAAAAAGTTCCAGCATTGACTGATCGGAGTCTGACCTTTTGACGTTTGAAATTAATTTTACTTCCAGTTTATTAAAGTTAGTATTTTTGTATGTAGAAGAAAAATATGAAGGGACTTGTCAAGATGTCTCTGACTAGGCCTAACAGAAGTGAAGATTGAGACCACACAATGTGTATGTAGTGCCAACTAAAGGGCGTCGAAATATCTGGTAAATTCCAATAGAGTTGTTTTTGAAGCTATTCCCAAAAATGTAACATCTGGCACGAAATTATAATTCCGAAGACCCCGTTTTCTCTCAGTAACGAACACTAAAAATAGCACAAAGGCGGGTAGAAAAACATTAATAGCTTCCGTTGCGATAGGGAACGCGGATTAAAATTCATAAAAGCCATTCAAAGAGAAAAGTGGGAGCTTGCGCAAGTTTGGATCAGACAATACTTTTTATTTGTAGATGAGAAGTTTATATCTCAGTTGCTTTATTAGGTTACTTACCCACTGTACTACTTCCAACGTTCACGAGTCAGGATTTAGGGGTCATAAAATCGCCTCATCTGTAGACTGTAATATAATACAATGTATACTGTATAGTACATCGTACGTACCTACACGTATACAGTATTGCAAATAGAAGGAAATTATCGAATTTACGCGAGGATTTGTAGAGGTTATATAAGAGCGAGTGGCCGAGCGGGAACTTGTGCGACTTTCAATCCGACGCACCATAGTTCGAATCTCAACTCGGCCCGCACCAATGACTTATATCAAGCTATGTGCGGATTATTGACACTCGCTCTAAAACGGTGAAGGAAAACATCGTGAGGAAACCCGCATGTTCTAGAACCACAAAATTTGAGGACTTGTGACGTACACCAAGCCGCACTGGGCCCGCGTGGTTGATTATGGCCCACACCTCTCTCTCTGAGAGAAGACCGGTATCCCAGCAGTGGGAGCGTAAGAGGCTGATAATGATAATAATGAGTGTAGAAGTTTGTGGGCTCTTTCCATGGATTTCCACAGAATAATGGTAGCGTATTCTAATGCTCTCCTGGCTAGTTCCTGGCTAGCCCTAAAGATGAAAATCGTTGCCAAGCACCTGTCGCTGTGTTCTGGTGGACACCCTTGTGAGCCAGTCTCCATTACAGAATCGTCTTTATTCTCGTGTATTACGAACACAGTTATGGAACAATGTATATCTAATTTTAGGTCCTTTCTTTTACAGCAGATGCTTATTAACTCCACATTTAGGTATAACAGATACGTATTCAATTAACTAAAGCCAAATAGGTACAATTTATAACTGACTAATCTACTAAATGAAACCGGCAACCTATTTGAGGCTTAAATACAGATAGGCAATGTTTCAGACCAATAATTAAAGTGATCAATTGCTTGCCACCAGACGGGCTAACGGCAGCAATTTTCTTCTTTAGGTTACTGACCTTAACTCATTTTATGTACTAAAATGAGAACTATGAATACTTAAATGTAGCTAGACATAGCACTCCGTACCAAGCAGTAGAAATATTTAATAAGTTGCCAAGGGACATAAAAGAAATTGTTTATAACCCTACTTTGTTTAAAGTGAAAGTATATTGCATTTCATGTTCAGCTTTGTTAGCCTTATTTTAATTGACATCCGTATAAACTGTGAATATTCCAGAAGTACATACATGTAGTCAAATTAAAGCTTCAAGAGTTTTCAGGTTTATATAAGTCATACAAACCTGAACATATCTTTAAACAAGCTTCTGCCCGCGGTTTTCACCCGCGTTCCCACAGGAACCGTGTATTTATCCGGGATAAAAAGTAGCCTATGTTACTCTCCGGTCCATAATCTATATCTATACCAAAAATCACGTCAATCCGTTGCTCCGTTATTGCGTGAAAGAAGGACAAACCTACAAATCAACAAACACACTTTCGCATTTATAATATTAGTAGGATTAATTTCTGTTTAAACCAAGAATATTCCTAACCGTATAACCTACTCAGCATATTGTTCACAGAATCGGATGACATCCGACGAGGAGTACCTACATTCATAGAGTAATAATACCTATTTTCCGCTCTCTGATAGACACGAGTATTACCGACAGGAGCTATTGTGTGCTCTTTGTTTGAGAACACACCGCGGGGCGTACCTAGAATGTAAAAGTAGCATAATGTAAAATTGTATTGAAGGGTCTTTATGTAGAAGCTTTTATAAATCTGTGCTGGAATGTCTGAATCTACATTGTGCCCTAGTTTGAGTATTTATTAGTATTAGAAGAACATCAAGTTAAAATTAGCAAATTCTTTATTTAGTGAATAAAGAATTATACGGACGGTTAAGGAATAGAATTCTTTGCCGGCCTCTGTGTTTCCCAATAGCTATAATTTTGGAGTTTTCAATGCGAGAGTGAATAGTTTTCTTCTAGGCAAGCGTGTACGTCGCGATTAACATCAGGTGAGATCATGGTACAACGAAATTCAAATAAAAAAAAGGGAGAAGTCAGCCTCTCCGCCACGCCACTCATGTTTTCAAAATGATATGGTTCAGTCACAGACTTCAAATCTGTGGGTTCAGTGCACTTTTGAGTGCACTCTATCTATACGGCTTGAGTTTGTCTACTTCACCAAACGCGCGTTACGCTAGTGTTTCAAGGATTACAGCCAAGATCACAACACGTCGCATGTACTAGAACACAGAAGGATAAAAGTCTCGTAGGAAAAGGATTTAGTTCCATAAAATATTTAAAAATATTCCTCTCGCACGACTAAACGTTCATGCCACGCTTTCGTACAGCGTTATTACGTAACAAAACATGTGCAACAGCATCTACAGTGAGGATTTTTCCCTCGAGATAGGGTTTCCCCGAAAAGAGCAAACAAAATATCGCAGCTATCGATTCCGAAGTGCTTTAACCCCTTGTTTGGAATCCCCATTTCAGAGAAGTCGTAGTATATATGTCCTCATACATTATTGAAGCTATCGCTACCGATAAGCTCTACTTTTGCATCTTGTTGGAGACCCTAACCGGGATTTGTGGTTTTAAGTTTTAACAAAGGATAAGTTACTTTTTTTTTCGACCGCGTAGTTTGAAACTTTCATATGTTTTCAAAAACCTAGTTTAGATATAGATATTAGGTGCTAGTAAAATATGCACATTCGAAATTCGTCGCAGTTGTAATATTGGTTGTATAGCGCAAAGAGGATGGTTTTACGTTGTTTTCTTGATAGATAAATTAATAAGCATTTGGTCATTATCTCAAGTAATCGCAGGTGGTGGTCTAATTTGGTCTCAGGTGGTGGTAGAATAGAACCAGCTCTCAAATGTAGCTAGCAAAACACACCGATGTTTACTCAGTGAGAGATTTAATTTGTATAATTCTCAAAACATATTACATATCTTACTTTTAAACTATAGATACAACTCTAACATATTTCTATCTTAACGGTAGTGGATACCAGGGGCGTTACTCCGTAAATCGAACGTCGAAGCTTCGGCTGACGGATCGCAGTTTTCCTACTATGAAAGTGTTTCAGATCCAACGTTCAATTCGATGTTCGCTCTTGACATTTTGTCTTTCATAATAGGAAAATGCCAACCCGTCAGCCATGACGTTCGATTTACGGAGTAAGGCCCCAGGTGAGTACAAAAAATGCTCTACCACCATGCTGCGGTCGCATCACCGAATTCTTCATCGAAAGCTAAGCACATAGATAGAATTTGTACCATCGACTTATGGATTGGCGGTCAACACGTCACTACCACTGCCAGCTCTGACTGTAAACATTTCAAGATACTTACACGTTTATTATCAGTCGAGTCTATTACCACTGTAGGTATTCTGAAAATAACAAACGTTTAGTACCTCCAATCGTTCTGTTCCGTAATTAGCCATGGACCCTCAGGATAAGTAACGAGGGGCGACTGGCTGCGAGCAGACACAATTATACAGCCATCTGTCCAGGTGACAGCTGTGCTGGAGCTGGGTCTATCGATTTATCTAGTATACTGTTCATTAGAACACTAGAGGCCTGGAATATTTTATTGCCTTTGGTAACCGCATCCATTAATTTGACAAATTACGTTGCGTACAACGCGCGTCTAGGCGGACCGTGAGTTAAAGTCGCGTTTCCATTATGCAAGTAGCCTGCATGCAAGTTGGAAGTTGCATGCAACTTGAGTAGTGGAAACGTAAACCTGCATATAAGTTGCAGGTTCCATACAAGCTAATTTTGAACACGCAAATTTGACGTCAAACTGGCATGCAAAACTTGCATAATGGAAACGCAGCTTAACTTTAAGCAACTTTTGTCTCTGTCACTCATGAACACGTTGATCGCTTTAGTTTTTTAAATCCGTTGCGCGCGTTCTGTACTATCTCATTTGAATTTGTTAACTGCCAGAGTGCGGTAAATCAATGAACCCTTTCTATTTTTTTGTATGTGTAAAACTGTAATGTTGTGTGATGTCCTGAAATAAATGTATTTTCTTTCTTTCTTTCTTTCTTTTTTTGTCACCTAATGAAAATGACATTGCGCACTGACCCCTCCGCGTCCGGGGGGCTAACGGAGCGATTGTGGGACCCCCGCCTGCACACTGCAAAGTGTCCTAAAAAAACTAAAAAAAAAACCCACTAAAAACCCTGGGACGTTCCTGCCGGCTTAGCCACCACAAAGAAAAATAAACAAGATAATACAAAAATAAAATTTGCTAAAATAGTTAAACACATAAAATGAAAATTAGTTGGATTTCTATCGTAACAATTTTGTACAGGCAGCGGTTGGCTAATGAGCAGACTAATGAGAGGCCATCTACATTTAGAAGCTTGATTGGAATGAAGTACTGAAGGTGACCTAGATCCTGCGAAAGCCTTAAACCTGTATACTAGGTATGTATGCCCTTTCGCATTATGTTACCCAATGAACCTAATATAGATTTATTACAGTTCTAATGTGTCCTGAAAGATTTGTAGTTTCGTTCTGTGGGACTCCAGAAAAGATTTAAAAGTTCCACCTCAGGGGATCACACATGGACTTCCTACTTATAACGGAATTGGTTTTTATACGATTAGAAAAGAATGAGGTTAAGTTTGAGTAAATGCACTATTTCTAAATGTATTTTTATTGATGTCTTCGCACTTTATGAACCGGTTTTTGGGAATCTGAAAATAATAACCACATTGATCTTGGTACATTACAATTGTAAAGTAAAGCGCCGATGGATGGTGGTTTAAAATTAAAAAAAAACATCCAAGTGGCAACATTCTACAATCACCAAATGTGTTTATTCCTTCTGAATGATACTTCAATTCTAATCCACTCAGCTTCGAAGCCTATTCCTCATTTAACGAGCCTTCCATTCCCATCGGCGGCAGCTGTGTTCTGCAGCGCGATGTCGTCCGTCAGGCGGAGGAAATAGGCCTGTCGATACGCATATGGTATTGTAATATTGTACAAGGCAAAGAGAATATACGATATCATGGACGAAATGACAGATGACATGTATTTCAGTACCAGTGAAAAGCTTTTATTGTGTACTAGCTGCTGCTCCACGGTTACACCCGCGGGGAACTTTTGGATTACATGGTTTTTATTTTTTTGCGCAGAAAACTAATTTTTAATTTTCTAAAATTAAAGTAGCCTATGTTGCTCCTTGTAACATCAGCTATCTGCCAGTGAAAGTCCCGTCAAAATCGGTCCAGCCATTTCGGAGATTACCCGGAACAAACAGACAGACAGACAAAAATGTTAAAAATGGTTGTTTTGTTATAAGTCCGTATGTACTTTCATATGCATTTAGTAAAAAGCTGTTATTTTGATATTACAAACACTTCAATTTTATTTATCTGTATGTATGGATTGTCCTTGCAAGTACACGAGAACGACTGGTCGTGCGTTATGACGATAACGATCTGATTACAGAATGTATAGGTAAGTCTGTAAGAATTTAGTATTACATATAGCGCCCATTGTACATTTGCATTTGTACATTTTAAACTTAGCTCTGTATTTCTAGAGCTGGAATAGGTATAATTACGATAGGTATAGTATAGGACTAACTGATGCGGCTTGCGTCATGTGGCACGGTTATCGATCCATGGCGTCCGCATCCATATTAATGACTAGCTGCTTCCCGCGGTTTCACCCGAGTGGAGATTTTGGATTTCATGGGTTTTAATTTTTTTGCGCGGAACCCTAATTCTTTTTCTAAAGTTATAGTAGCCTAAGGTACTCCTTGTAACGTCAGCTATCTGCCAGTGAATGTCCCGTCAAAATCGGTCCAGCCGTTTCGGAGATTACCCGGCACCAACAGACAGACAAAAATTGTAAAAATGGTTGTTTTGTTATAGGTACCATATATACTTTCATATGCAGTAAAAAGCTGTTATTTTGATAGTACAAACAGACACTTCAATTTTATTTATTTATATAGATATAGATATCATATAGTGACTGTTCAGTCAGGCTAGTTGGGCTTCACTAAGGTCTGTGTTGGGGTACCTGTGTTCTATTGACGACCCTTGATTGCCTATTACCAGTGCAAAACAATTGCTACGTCTATTTTATGCTAGCTGCAATCGAGATATAGCTTGGGTGCTTTGCCTCCCACGATAATTACTTAGGTACCTACTTGTCGTACTTTAATTACGTCTTGACTGGGTACGGTTTCTTTTTGATTTTTACTTCTAATAAGTATTGAACTATGACGTGACGATGGGATCGAAGATGATGACATGCTAAGCGTAGAATAAGATAATATCCCGAGTCAATGACATTCATCGTTCTGTCCTCTTTGCACACACGGTCCTTTCGCAGTTTGCATTAGTGTAAAAGAGAAGGAAGACTAAAATTGAATAAAAAAACCAAAACGTAGTTACTTCAAAATTAGATGCCTAATCGAAAATGTACCACAACCAAGTTTTTTGTTATTATATAATACGTAAGTCTTGTTAATTCTATCAATATACAATTATAAATAACAGAGATAATTCATTTCAAACTTACCTTTAGAGGTTACTTTGTCATTTTTTGATGTAGTAAATTTAGTAAAAACGTGTTTTGCTGAAGATTCTCGGTAATATGATAAATAATGACATATATTTTTTCCAGTGCCAGAAGCTCATCTGATTTTGCTAAAAACATTTTAAGTGAAGCTATTTAGCTGCTATATACGCCTTAAGTTATTATGACGAAACGAAAGACTAATCGACATCCTGTGCAAAGCGCCTTAGAAACATGTAGGAGTATACATACAGTCAATATTGATTCGGTGGTAGAACTTCCAAACGGAACAGAAATAGCGAAGATATGAGTAAAATCTTTCCCTCTACACGTTTGTGCCACGTCTACGTATGTTTATACACCCGTCTATTACAGTTTGTGTGTCCACATCAGTATATATAGGTATACAAGGCTCAATCCTCGATTGGCCGTTGTATATCTATCTACTCGTGTGATAGCCCGCGGCCAGCTCGGCTTTGATTGAATTTTTCCGATGTATAGCGGAGGAAAAGTGCCTCGGCCGCTTTTAAAGACGGAATAAACAACATAAAAACTAAGTTCTCGTCGACAAAGGCAAGTTTTAATAGGATTAATACAGCGGCTTATAGCTAACGAGACAAAATAATAAGCAGTGTTATCTCAACCATTTTTGGTGTTCTCGAAGTTGGCACAACTAATGCAGATAAATGGGAAAGAAATCTGAAGTTAAGGCCCAGAATAGTCAATATTGCCACCCATATTGTGTCGTTCCTGCTTACTGTATAGTATTGATATTTTAATACGTTATACTCGAGGATATAAATGACTAATCGACCGGGTTAAAAACACGAATTAAGGTAAAAGTCTCGATAAAAAAAAATGTCAAACGCAACCCTGAAAATTAAGTTATTCCCTTGTATATTCTAAACACGAAAGTGTATCGGTCTTATATTTCACTTAAATATTCTCCAAATAATAAGAAAACAATCGACCGAGCTACTTTTTTGATTAATTGTTTTATTTTTACATAATATGGATTTTTAGAAATGTCGCTTACGTTTTTAATTTCGAGCAGCGGCAACATCGTGGCGCTCTCTTTTCTCTTGTTACTCGCGTGTTTTGCTTCACGCTCTATCTCATTCCGCGGCGATCCGCGCTGCTAGACGGACCTGTGTCACTTTTCTCCAGGACATTTACACAAATAAAACTCTCATATTTATGGGTAAACAATCTTATAAAAAAATGTACATTAGGCGAATTTGTTTTATCAATCTTTGAGAAATGATTTGAAATTAAAACTGTGATACATATCCGTTTTCTAATTTGTAAATAAAAAACAAGTTCTGTTACCAATTTCGACCGCATAGATTGCGTGTCGTCAAAGGCGTACGATTGCACTTAGCTCCATATATCGAATCTCAGCAAGGGCTCTTTTTGCACAATTTTTTTTTTGTGTTTTCTGGTCTTTGTTCAAACTTTGACGTTCCTAGATGATTTGATGAAGTCATCCAAGTTCTTCGATCAAAGGCAACTTGGTCAAAGATCTTTGACGGGTGGAATATTAGCCTTAGGTACGGGAGAAGTAAGTAGGTATTACCTACCTCCTATAATAATGGATATAGATGTTGGTTCGAATCCCACCAATTTGTCGGTTTTAGTTATATATATATATATATATATATATATATATATATACCCATCCAGTGTCGAGGGTCCCAAAGGAGCTGGCGCGGGGGAAAAATACCTGTTTCCCCCACCTTAGCAATTTTAATAGTAATTTTATTATAGGTCAATCTATTTTGAACCTTATCACCACTGAATAAGGTCTAACTGGTTTTTTTTATCGCCGGACCTACGTGGTACCGGCCGACATTAAAGCGTCATTAAGGTTCAATATAGTTAGCAATTTTATTAGTTCAAGCTATTTTGAACCTTATCACAACTGAATAAGGGCTAACTGTTTTTTTTTTTGCCGCCAGACCGACGTGGTTCCGGCCGACATTCGACGGGTTGGTTCAATATAGTTAGCAATTTTATTATTTTATTAGTTCAAGCTATTTTGAACCTTATCACAACTGAATAAGGGCTAACTGTTTTTTTTTGCCGCCGAACCGACGTGGTTCCGGCCGACATTTGAGGGGTTATATATACATTTATATAATATAATATAATATACTACATATAATACGTCAACACGTAATTAACTGTAACTGATCGAAAATATTCGAAATAAAATAATTCAAGTAGTTTGAGAATCAAGTTACCATATTTTATCAGAGTGAAAATTTGTGGTCCGATGAAAAAATGTATCAAAAAATTGCTGTAACTGTAAATCAAACTGTGAATAACTAATTGATTTATCAAGCTTGTGGGTAAGCTGAGAAATGAGTTGATATTGTAACTATGATGATACAATTCCGTTTTGTAATTTGGAAACAAAATACAAGTACTAGTAATATGTTACTAATTTCGACCTAACACATAGCTGTCGTGTTGGTTTAGTGGTCGAAGCGTTCGGTCTCGAAGGCGTACGATTGCACTTAGCACCATATATCGAATCTCATCAAAGGTCACTTTTTGCACAATTTTATTTTTTGTGTTTTCATCGTCGCACGTGTTATTATGAACCCCGATTTTGTCTCATCTCGTTATTCAGGTAGTTTATTTGAAAAAATTATCAAATCTATCCTACAACCGGGTCATGAAATTAACAAAAAAAATATATTTAAAACGAACTGGAGTACCTACTTACTTATTTAAGTTTTTATCTATACAAATAAATAAAATTGAAGTGTCTGTTTGTAATATCAAAATATCAGCTTTTTACCAAATGCATACGAAAGTATTACGGTACCTATAACAAAACAACCATTTTAAAATTTTTGTCTGTCCATCTGTTTGTTTGTTCCGGCTAATCTCCGAAACGGCTGGGCCGATTTTGACGGGACTTTCACTGGCAGATAGCTGATGTTACAATGAGTAACTAAGGCTACTTTTATTTTAGAAAAAAAATTAGGGTTCCGCGCAAAAAAATAAAAACCATAAAATCCAATATATCCGCGCGGGTGAAACCGCGGCCAGCAGCTAGTTTTACTACATAATCTTACACTTCATAACACACCTTCTGGCCAGTTTTGTCTTTTTATTTTGTGTAGGTAACGAAATATAAATATTTTTACCTTTTTTCTTTATATTTTATTCTCGACTATAATGCCGTATTAGACGGAGATTTCTAAATTAAACGATTGTTTAGACATATTCTTATCGATATTATTAAAACCACAATCTAATTCCGCGTTATCTACAATTTATAAGCAATTTTCTTTTTTTGTCAGGGTTGTCACTTTCGCACATCCGGATGCTTATAGTGTTTTTATCCGGATCAATTAATTTTTTTTTATTTACATGGGACTCCAGGCCCGTCCCAAGTAGGTAAGTATACACTAATCAAAATAAAGAGACAGAAACTCGCCGACATTATTTTAAAATAAATAGTGATTAGTGATGGAGTGCCTATTTCTTTAAAAAATGTGTCTAATAGATTCGCGTGTACCCATGTTGTAGAGGCAAGTACCTACTCTTTCTTTTGTAATAATTATAGAAATTACATCGATGACAGCAGCTAAAAAAGAGGGTCAAAGAGTTATTGTTAGATACAAATTTAATCGTAGTACTTCATTCAGAATGAAGATTCTGAATGACTACATTTTCATCATCAGGGTCATCTGGAGTAATAAATAAAATATTTTGTTCAACAACAGGTTTCAATAAATATACTGCTTCAGCTGATAATGGGATCTTTTTATTTTCTTCTTTCTTTCGGCCATTTTAAAGTCGGAAATGAAAGAGCGAGAAATACCTTCGACGAAAATGTCGCGATATAGATATGAAATTTCATCCCCCATTTTTCCACCCTTAGATAAAAGAATACCACCCGTATTTTTTTATAAAATTAGTAAATTTGTGTAATTAATACCTTTTATTGAAGACGGTTAAATTATTTGACGTTCATTTCGTATAAATTATTAACAATAAAAATGCATAATTATGTCAAAAGAATATTTTCAGGTGAGACGGTGTCACCCCCTTGGACCCGGATTAGTCTGGATATAACATTAATTGCTGATAACTTCTAGATAACGCGGAATTAGATTGCGGTTTTAATATTATCGATAAAAATATGTCTAAACAATCGCTTAGTTTTGAAATCTCAGTTTAATACGGCGTCATAGTCGAAAGAAAAAAATATTAAGAAAAAGGATAAAAATATTTATATTTCGTTATCTACACAAAGTAAAAAGACAAAAACTGATCAGGTGTGTTATGAAGTGTATGATTATCTAATATAATAAAATAAAAACTCAAATAAGTCCTCCAGCAGCGCAAGTACATCTTTTCGATCGATGAAATTGACAGTTCAACTCGATAAATTGGTTTTTTATATAATTTATCGAGCCTTGAACAACCTACAAAAGTTATCGAATTGCTAGGTCAAATCCAAATCCAAAGAGAATATAAAGCTACTATAATATTTTACGATCAGATTTCGGTACTCGCAACATTCGATAAATTTATCATCAGTATTTTCGATTCGACAAATTTATCGTTAGGAGTTTAGGACATCCGTACTTGCGCCGCAGTTCTTTTTAAATATTTTTTTGTGTTAATTTCATGACCCGATTGTAGGGCAACTTTGATAATTGTTTTAAATAAACTACTTGTCGTGTCCTTGTTATTCTAGAGATTACTTTACTAAAACTATTGATACCTATTTGTAAAAAATCGAGACGAGACAAAATTGGGGTTCATAATATACTATGCAACTTCGTACCGTGCGGCGTTGCGCGCGCCACGCTATAATATAAAATCAGTGGATATAATGTACTTCTGCACGCAGATTTCGAGTGATAAACAAGACCTTTCTGAGCTTGCGAGGTGAAAAACTATTTTTATACTTATTTGTATAAATATACCTACTACACTCGCAAGCAAAAATAAAGGGTCTTAAAGTTAACTCCAAATAACATAAAAACCACACAAGCTAACTCTTTAGATTAAAATGAATGAATAATTAAAGGAAATTTAATTTCGCATAAAATAAACTACTATGACTAATTCCTGACTGATTTTGTGTCATTCCATTTTTACTGCAAAACCTAATAGTTTTAATTAAACAAAATGCAAGAGTAAAACTCCCAGGTATCAAAAGTATCTAGTTCCAGAAATATGATTTTTTGAAAATCGTCCCAATTTGATCCGGATAACCGCAAAAATAAATATATCATAAAATACTATATACTATTATATACTCTACATATACTATATACTATTCATATACTCCTACCTATAAACTACCTACCTGCCATATTCCACTTGTCAATAATTAATAAAAAAATAAAAAAAACAAAGTATCATTCCTGTAACCGAGTAAACCGGACATACAATGTTTTGGCTGATAACTTTATTAGCCCATGGAATTATGACGAGATATGTTGTGAGGGCGTAGAGGAGTTAGTGAGGTATCTTTTTGTGTAAATAACTATTCTGGAAACGGCCGATAGTTTCAGAAAAAAAAAGAAAATGTTTAAATTCGTAATGACACGGAAACAAACGATCCTAGGACTTCGCTGAAACATAGATTTTATTGCCTTCTAAACATTTCATTCGAACAGCTTTGTGATTTAGTTCGTGAATTCATAACACACCTTCTGACCAGATTTTGTCTTTTTACTTTGTGTAGATGACGAAATATGAATATTATTATCCTTTTTCTTTATATTTCTTTTTTCTCGACTATAACACCGTATTAGTCGGAGATTTCTAAACTAAACGATTGTTTAGACATTCGTTTATCGATATTATTAAAACCATAAACTAATTCTGCGTTATCTAGAAGTTATCAGCTATTAATGTTATATCCGGGTCCAGGGTCATCACCTTCTCATCTGAAAATATTCTCTTGAGATAATTATGGTTTTTTGTTGTTCATATTTCATACGAAACAAACTACTAATATTTTAACCAACTTCAATTAAAGGAGGAGGTTCAGTTATCTGTAGTTTTTTTGGTGACTTAATTTGATTTATCTGCCAATTGTCAACTGATTTAAATGATTATTGTTTTAAGTAGGCAGGGCACCACCCTATATTAATTACACAAATTTACTAATTTCATGAAGGAATACCAACCCTAAGGGTGGAAAATTGGGGGATGAAAGTTCATACCTATATTGCGACATTTTCATCGAAGTCGTTTCCCGCTTATTTAAAAGCAATTTATTATAAATATAACATATTTGTACGTGAACATCCGCTACTGTCGGTAAATATATTTAATACTAGCTGCTGCCCGCGGTTTAACCCGCACGGAGATATTGGATTTCATGGGTTTTATTTTTTGGCGCGGAACCCTAATTCTTTTACTAAATTAAAAGTAGCCTTAGTTACTACTTATAACGTCAGTTATCTGCCAGTGAAACTCCTGTCAAAATCAGTCCATCCGTTTCGGAAATTATCCGGATCAAACAGAGAGACAGACAGAAAAACAACATTTTAAAAATTGTGTGTTTGTTATAGGTACCGTATATAATTTCATATATATTTAGTAAAAATCTGTAATTTTGTTCTTACAAACAGACACTTCAATTTTATTTATTTGTATAGAAGAGAGAGTAGGGACATGCATCTACAACATGGGTTCACGCGAATCTATTACACCTTTTTTAAAGAAAATAGAAATAGGCACTCTAAACTTGCCATCACTAATCACTATTTATTTTAAAATAATGTCGACGAGTTTCTGGGTCTTGATTTTGATTAGTGTTACATCTTTGGGACGGGCCTGGAGCCCCATCTGAATAAAGAAATTTGAATTGATCCGGATAAAAATACCATAAGCATCCGGATGTGCGTACGTGACAACCCTGACAAAAATGAAAAAATTGCTGATAACTTCTAGATAACGCGGAATTAGTTTATGGTTTTAATAATATCGATAAACTGATACCTATTACGGCATTATAGTCGAGAAAAAAAATATAAAGAAAGAGGATAAAAATATTCATATTTCGTTATCTACACAAAGTAAAATGACAAAATCTAGTCAGAAGGTGTTTTATGAAGTGTATGATTATATAATAAAATAAAAACTCAAATAAGTCCTCCAGTTCTTTTTATATATATATTTTTTGTTAATGTCATGACCCGGGGACCGATTTTTGAAAGTCAGGAGTGATTTCGAAATCACCGATGACAAAATTCTCAGCGATGACTTTGAAATCAGTAATTTGCAAAAGTCGTATTTTTGAAAGTCATACCCTGTATACCAACATGCAACTATTTCTCAGCTTTGATCATAGATAAACTTATGGTTGCGTTCTATTCTACGCAGCCAATGTATTTTCCGGTAATTACCGATTTTATTTTTGATATATAAACTGACAAAATAAATTATATATATCGTTGTCTTGTACCCATATATAGTACTTGGTATCCTAGTTTGGGCCTAGAGACTACCTGTGTAATATGTATATACTTATTTATTTATTTTAAATTCTTTTCAAATTTGACACCCAAACTGCATATATGAAACGTAATGTTTCTGTCAAAACAAATGTTAATTTGTTATTTCAATTCAATAAAATTTCATATTGTTTTCATTGTCAGCTGTTCCTATTAGACATGTAGTTGTTGCTCGTTTTTTCGTAGTAAGTTTAGTTATACTACAAATACCTAGAATAATATATTTAGTAGCGAAGTAGTCACATTTTATGATGGCTGCAGAAACAAAAAGAAAAGTGGGTGCCCATATTACCCGGGCCCAAAAGGCATTACTGCAATCTTTGCTGGCCGATCAACCACAAGTAAGAAGTGGAAAATATAACAGCAATTTTACGACTAAGGATGCGGCTAAAGCTTGGCAGGATATTGCCAATAGACTGAATGCCCTTCCGGGCGCCAAGAAAGACTGGAAGTCATGGAGAAAGGTATGTAATTATTATTTTTACGAACTACGTACTCATATTATTATCAGATTCTGAAAAGTACCTAGTAGCTTGTTAGTAATTTCTAAGTAATTGTGGTCACATTTGAAATAATAACTATTTCACACTTTTCAGACTTGGCAAGATATGTGGTCGAAGATAAAGGCCAAACAAGCAGAAATTAATAGAGGCCGGCGACAAACTGGCGGTGGCCCTGCTCCACCACCGTTAAATGAGTTTGAAGAATCGGTGGCTTCCCTAATGAATGCTAGGGTAGTCTCCGGCCACCAAGATTCTCATGAATCAGCTGTTATTTTTAATTTTGATAATCATGTACAAGAAGAAGAAGTTAATGATGAAGTCCAAGAAGTTGTTGTGTATAACATTGTTGAAGAAGATCAACTGCCACAATCGGACATCAACCCATCCACAACTCAGTCAACCAGGGAACCAGCAACCAGAAATCGTAAAATAAACATAAAAACACTTTTAAAAGAAAAAGTTGAAATAAAAAAAAAGTATTATGAAGAAAAATTAATATTAATGAAGGAGAACAACCAACTTTTACATAATTTAAATCAAACTTTACAAATGATAAGTGATTCTTTTATTAATAATTCTTTTAGGACATAAATTTTAATGTGTTGACTGTATCTGTGTAATATTATAATGCTATAAACTTAAGTGTAATAGTATAAGCAACATAGTCTGTGATTTTATGACTGATTAGAAATTAGCTTCGGTAGGTATTTTAAGGATGTGTTGAGTTTTACAGAAGTAAATTATTTAGATTTCTGTGATAGAGTTCATATGTAGTTCAACAGATATAACTAAGCCACCCTGGAATTATCTCTTGGCTGCGCAATATACAGTGTAGTTCCTAAAAAATAATAGGCACAGCCGAAGGGCCAGCTTCGACCCCGCCTCCAAGTTATATTAGCCAAACTGTACAATGTACATCATACTTATATCTCGTGTAGACTGTATCTAACACATTCTGTAATTTATTGACTGATTAGAGAGCAGAGTTTATAAGTAGGTATATCTCATAGTCTTATCTGTGTAACATAACCTGTGATTTTATGCTAATTAGAAATTGTGTAACATAATGTGTGATTTTATGCTAATTAGAAATTGGCTTAGATTTTTAAGTTAGAGACTATAAAGCTTAATAATTCCGTTTATTGCCCATGGTCCTACTGTATAGTCCTATTATTAAGACCACTGGCATTTTTTTTCCATGTGGTCCTATCTGTAGAACTATGGGCAATGAGAATTGCCCGTACTTCTATTAGGAGCAATGAAAGCACTTTTTTCCCGATTATGCCATGATGTATACCTCATTAAAGAGTTTATAATATATTTTAACTTCTAACTATTCTATACTGTCTTGCCACAAAAAATTAAACACTCTAAACATGTGTTAACCGATGTCTAACCCCTAAACATGCGTTAGTCACGTGTTTAAATATGAACCACATATCTTGATTTAAGTAGTGTGTAACTATTGTCTATAAATAATCTGTGATTTTATGCTAATTAGAAATTGGCTTAGATTTTAAGTTAGGGGCTATAAAGCTTAATAATTCCGTTCATTGCTCGTGGTCTTACTGCAAAGTCCTATTAGTGGGACCACAGGCATTTAATTCCGTTGATCCTACTAATAGAAAAACAACGGGCCATTTTTTTTTGCCCATGGTCCTGTCAGTAGGACCACGGGCAATGATTAGATGTTTTTGTGGTGGATAATATTTAAATCTGTGAAACTGTAATTGATCAGAAATTTAGTTGATTATAAACATAAAACAATTGCTAGATGTGCAAGTGTACCTTTTAATTGGGTATATTATATGACTGTGAAAATACACATAACAATTAAAAACAAAAAATCCAAATGCATTTTATTTATTCATATCAAATCATATATTGCAAATAGGCTAACATAGTACTTTCACATGGCAATTAGAAATACTAAGATAATTAGAATATTAATTAAAGTATATAAAACAAAAAAAACTGCTTACCTAGGTCAACAAAACTATACTATATTGAGAAGTATTAGTTTAAAAAGTATGTTTCCTTTTTATCACTGGTGGTTTTATTCATTAGATACACAACATGAATCATAATAATATCGTTAATACACTATTAACGTAATACTAAATTCCTTTTCTAAGTGACACTCTTACATCAATGATATTCCTAGTAAAATGAATAATAAGGTGCAAAGCTATATAGCACATCACAGAAAAGTTAACTCCTCTTATATAAAAGTAGATGTTCTTTGTAAGCCAATTCAGAACTAGTGAAATTGCTTTGTTTATATCATCGTCAACCTTAAACTTATGAGACATAGCATCTTCAAACAACACTATATCATAAGTCATTAACAAAAAAGGAAGATCATTAATCTATACAAATAAACATAATTGAAGTGTCTGTTTGTAATATCAAAGTAACAGCTTACCAAATGCATATGAAAGTATATACGGTACATATAACAAAACAACCATTTTAAAAATTTTTGTCTGTCCGTTTGTTTGTTCCGGGTAATCTCGAAAACGGCTGGGCCGATTTTGACGGGACTTTCACTGGCAGATAGCTGATGTTATAAGGAGTAACTTAGGCTACTTTTATTTTAAAAAAAGAATTAGGGTACCACGCTAAAAAATAAAAACCATGGAATCCAATATCTCCCCGCGGGTGACACCGCGGGCAGCAGCTAGTATAGAAATAAGAACTTTGCCTCGATAATTCATTTACAAGGTAAAGTAATTTGTGACAATCGTTGTGCGAAGAGCCTGTCCTGCAGACAAATCACCTGCTCTATGGTCCTCCTGCGGTAACACATCATAAAGGCCAAAATCTACATCTTCGTTGTTGATTTCTTCCTCATCATAATCTACATTATTTTGTATGCAGATATTGTGCAGCACCACACAACTATTAATAATTTTTGATGCCTTCTCAGGGCTGTAATGCAGAACCCTGTGCTTTAAAAGGCAACGGAACCGCCCTTTCAACACACCATTACACCTTTCTATGGTGGCACGAGCACTTTTAAATGCAACATTATACCTTTCTTCAGAAGGATTTGCTGGCTCAGGAATTGGTACCTGTAACCATGGCCTTAGTGCATATCCACTGTCACCTGAAAAACAATATGAAAAGTAGGTACATGTATCAGTCACAAAATAGCGATTCTGCAGCATTTATTATATGAACAAACCTATGGCACAAACCAATACCATCCATCGCACAATCTAACTGAACTAAACTAATTGAAATAAACTAATATGGATATTATTTAAGACTTGCATTACACATCAATCACACTTTCACATTATTTCTTACCTATCAGATAATATTTGCCTCCACTCTGATACATTTCCTGCATTACAGGTAATACTGCACTTTGGTTCCATACATAGCTATCATGTGAGCTTCCCGGAAACAGTGCATTTACATTCATAATATAAAGATCAGCATTGCATATCTGAAAAATAAATATGTTTTACCGCCATCCTTCAGGTTTTCTATACTCTAATTACTGTTAATAGACATAGTTACATGTTCACTCACATACCAATTGAGTATTTATGGAATGGTAGCCTTTGCGGTTGACATAACTGCGCTCATCATACTGCTCATTGTTAGGGGGAGGATAGATTGCCACATGTGTACAGTCAACACTTCCAACAACCCCAGGTAAACCATACAACTGATAAAATCTGAAACGGTTTGTCTTTATAACAATGTTTGGTACAATAGGTGCAATAGCATAGCATAGCAGTTAATAGAATACCTTTGAGCAATAACATTCATTTCCGAATGATTGCTTGGAAATTTCACATATTTATTAAATATTGTATGATTGTTGAGTGCATCCACCACTTCAGCCAAGCTTTTCGATACTGATGCTTGTGATATATTTATATTCTTGTGATTGCCCACACAGGTTTGGTATGACCCGGTGGCAAAAAAATTAAGAGCAACTAGGACCTGTAGAAAAGGAAATTGAACACTGTAAAGAAACAATTTATGGTGAGGGTTTACTAGCAAAATAAAATTATATTTAGCTTAATTCTGCTAGCATCTGAATCATTTTTTCATCATAGTTCCTACACCTAGATTAATACCCCGTCTAGAGATCAGCAGAATAGCAAAATATGATAAGACATAAACTAACCTTGATTTCTACACTCATGTCACTTGCCCGGTGAGCACCAGAAACAAAGGGTCTCACATCCTCGACGAGAGCCCGGACCAAGGGTTTTGAAAGTCGGTAGTTCTTTCGGAACTTTCTGTCAGTCATTGCGAATGCCTCCTCATGCGAAACTATTCGAGTTCCTTCATCGTCCGTCGAAACACCTTCCTCAGAGTCGCTGTCAATTAAGTTCAGCATAATATGCTCCTCAAGACTTGCCATTAGAGTGGCTGTTTCCAATGGTAGAAAGGAGAACAAGCGATGGAGAACGCATAGAAGGTTACAATAGAATTTTTGATCGGTTCCGTTATTCTTTTAATTAGGTAAGTTGATTACAGACAATGCACAAACTACTTAGAGATACTGAGACAATAAAGAATAAACTTAGAAATCTTAGAATTTGTTTAGATGTCAAAATTGACACTAAATTCTCATACCTATGATGTCGTTTACGAGTGGGGGTAACCATTCGTAAACGATATCATAGGCATGATAATTTTAGTCACCCGCTGAGATTCAAAAATACGACTTTTTGTAATTCGGTGACTATCGATCATATCGCTGATATTTAGTCACTCGGTGACATTCAAAAATCGCACCCCCGGTTGTATGGCAACTTTGATATTTTTTTTAAAATAAAATGCATGTCGTATCCATGCGGGAGTTTTACTCTACAGCTTACATTTATTAAAAATATTGATATTTGTAAAGAAACGAAATGAGTCAAAATCGGGGTTCATAATACACTATGCGTGTATGTACTATCATTTACTGTCGCAAACTTGCTATATCATTCACAGCTAGTTCTTGTATGAAAATACAGATGGCGTGTGGCGTGTGCGTATTGAAACGTAGTCCCAGCAGTCCTAATCAGATGGCGCTAATACATACTTGGAAGTGTTTAGTTCCGCAAATTTATAATTGTGAAAATGGCGCTAGGTGTTGCAGGGGTACATTTTGTTCCGGGGAAGTGGGGGTGAAAACTGAAATCCGTGCGGCCGAATTCTGGCCCTTAAAAGAAGCGTTATTAAAGAACGGAAAGTTGGATGGGCGAGACGTGTCCCTCGAGTAATCGAAGTGAAATTACTTATTCATTAGAAAACAGAGTAAAAGTTTGCAGACAGCATCTACTGAATAAACTATCTATCACTCATTTCGCCGAAATACAAGTAGTGGCCACTAGATGTTTTGTGTATGAGGCTAGTTCAGAGATATTTTTTATTTTTTTATTTTTATGTTATTTGGTAACGAGACGAGCTGGTCGTTTGCCTGATGGTAAGCATAACGCCGGCCCATAACAATTGCAGTGCCACTCAGAACTTTGATACACAAAGGCCTGCTCGGCACTGCAGTGCGCTCGTTACCCTCAGACATTCGGTATTAAGTCTCATAAGCTGAGTAATTTCACTGACTACTTTGTTCATCTAACTGGAACACAGTAATGCTTGCACATAACTCCTTGGTGGCAGACTACACGAGCAAAGCAGTGGTGTCCAACCAGAGGGACACTCGCAGTAGATTTAGTCCTGCAACCTGGTAAACAATACGTATCTGGACCAGTTTTTTAAGTTCAATAGCTTTAAATTCTGTCTCAGGACCAAGAAGTTTTTATCTTAGAAAATAATCCCCATCCTCAGACCGATATTACCAGCAGCAAAGTACTTCTATGGCTAACTACTCTCCGACTTTATGGCTTCATTTTCCCCGGTACTGGTTATAACATCTCTATATCCGCTGCAGCTAGACAGTAAGAATAACTTTATTACTTAATCACTATGAAGCTATTTGCATCTATGAACTTCGTCGTAGATGTGTAAAACACAGTTTAAGAACATAAATGGAAGGAGACCGGGAAATGTCATTGTTTTTATTTGTTTTACTAATCATAGTCGGTACAAAAGCAATTAAGATATTGAGGTTTAGAGGTGGACTGCAACTCAAAATTATGTTGTGAATTACCAATTAGACCCAAATCAAATTTGTATAATGTTGTGCTATCCTAAACTTAATAACACAATGAGCAAACAATTCCCGAGGCTGAAATTAAATTGAAGAATCCTTTTCCCCTTCCTTTTTCTTAGCAGTCGAGCACAACCCAACTGGTTTGCGGGCCTGCTCTCACCAATATTTCGTATGTCAAAGATAGTTCATAACCGGCTCTCGAGTGCCCCTGCCGAAACACCCCGTTAAGTGATCTACCCTCAAATTACGATAATGTACATGGTTCACAGTATTCTTTTCTCATGATTGTTCCTCCCTCGCACCTGTAACATGTCAAATGGGTTTCCATCCGTCTCTTTCCAAACAATCACTTTAGTTAGTATGTAGATTCAAAAAAGGGATGAATAGATTTCTCTTTGAGAAACGTAAGAACAGGTTAACTGCCTCTTTGCCTCTTAAATTATAAAAAGTAGTAGTATTTTAAAAAACACATCACATAAACCGCATCAAGGTTCTCATCGACACCAAGTGCAAACTAAATGAATTCGTCAAAACGAACCATATGAGCCCAAACTATAGCTGTGTTATTACAAAAAACAAGTTTTAGACGCCTGTTTAGCTAGACAGTGTCTAAAGATAAACGACTAAAATGATTAGAAATGTCACAACAGAATGGACACCGGTTAGGCACAACTTAAATCAAGATTTGTGTGCTCCTATTTAAACACGTGACTAAGGCATGATTAGGAGTTAAACGAAGTTTAACACAGGATTATGGTGTGTTTAATTTTTTTTTGTGGTAAGACCGGAAGTGTTTACTTGTAGCCACTTGTAAAAAGTCCCACTATTCTGGAGTCCTGGCTCCATCATGAGATCAGTTGCATAATAACAAATTATTGTAATGTCATAATTTCGATATAACAATTAGAAGTAGGTTAAAATTGACTTCCAAGATACCATTACGAAGTACAAGTAAAGCTAATATCATTGTCGAAAAAAAACGTCAAGTTAACTTAGTAGAGCGCGGAAAGTATTTCCATTTATAAATAATTAGAAAGCCAGTCCAAGTTCGCCTGTTAACAAATTCTGATTCTTAGACGCGTCGCCAGGATTCGAACAAGTTAGGGTTTCCCTAATTGTGCCGGGCAACGGGACCCGGACGACAGTCCGGGTGGCCAGCAAACATTTCCAGACTTTTAACGTTGTTCCACATTGGCCAATTATTATTTTCCCCCGGTCGTAAAAGAAACCGCTTTAGTCGGGCCTGTAGCCGACGGCACCGCACCCTTTCAGCGAAAATTCCGTGCGCTGTGTTTTTATTTTTAATTTTTAGCTGAACAACTTTTATCGAAATGTTCTGTTGAATATTTTATTCTATTTCAGTGAAAACAAATTTTATTCATACAGAAACAATATGATAACGAGCAGGTACTTATTAGTCTCGGATCAACAATAGAGGCAATTTCATTGTGTTTTATTCAATGAATATTCGTATGAAAATCAAGAGAAAGTATCTGAACATTTGCGGCAAAGTAAAATAAGCATAAAATAAGTTAAAATATAATACATATCTATTTTCAGTATAGAAAGGTAAATATCTAAACAAATTTCTAAACAAATATGTATTCGTTTCTAATCATATCAAACTTTTATTCTCATATACTCGATATAGGAGACTATATACTCAATACGACAAAATGTACTCTTAGTAATTGTATAATGCCCAATGATCTAGAGGTCCGTTTACTTATTACAAAATCAATGATTCATCGACTATGAAATCTAAATCGACAGTGAAATTACTGGGCTTATGAGACTTAATACCTAATGTTTCAGGGTAACGAGCGCACTGCAGTGCCGCGCAGGCCTTTGTGTTTCAAAGTTCTGGGTGGCACTGCTATGGTTAGGGTCGGCGAGGCGTTATGCTTACCATCAGGCAAACGACCATCTCGTCACGTTACCAAATAAAAACAAATGTGAATTATAAAAGTCTTCAAGCAAAAAATGCCTTGTGTTGTGGGCGTTTAAACCAATTATATCTAGGTACATAGTAAAATAACCTAGGGAAAAATTTATATGTTTTTTTTGTGAAATCAGTCATGTGATATATCAAATAAAGTAAATCATAAAAATGAGAAATGTGAGACGCTCGAAGTAAGGCTTTGTAAGAATTGTAAGTAAGACATACATCTCAAGTGCGTAGGGTTTATAGACCTGGAGATGCCATGATGAGCAACTGCTTTATGTATTGCAAGTATTAAAAATCGTTAGTATTTTTAAATAGATAACTCAAATAATCAGCATTTTAATGTCGCCAGCATGCTGGGCACCGCTGCAAACTATCAACAGGATTTCATTAAAGAGTGCAAATAAACCTACTTATCTATTTTTCTTATCTATCTCCATCTATCACCAGGCATCGGAACCGGAACCACTATGCTATATCCGATAACTATAAAGCCTGCATTTTCATTTTACATTGTCATACATAAGTTTTTTTATTACGTAGCACGTCTACAGATATAATTTCGTCGTAGCAGCCGCTACGTTACGAGCTACGAGGAAATCTCAACGTCATAACATACCTAAGTCATAACATAACATTCCTTGCTCATCCCGCCGTAGAACTACAATGTGCTCATAACCTAGAACAAATTTCGTAGACTATAAAACGGGGAATGGTTCGGGCCACTGCCTTATGTGCTACGTCATACGTACTGAATGTGCCATGAGTCGTGGCTTTAAAGTTGAACTAAAATTATACGCGCGACTTTGTTCGTGTTCTGAAGAATATCGACTCTCATACCAGAGAAAGTTAGCACGCCAAGTTGAAATTTATTTTCACTTTATTTCAATAGATAATTCTAAGCGGTGATGGCTAAGTAGAAGTGAGGTTGACCTCCGATCTGTAGACCATTATTTCGAATCTTACTACGAAGCTGCCTTGATGCGACAATCTGTTCGCTGTTTTTTTTTTTGTTATTTGGTAACGAGACGAGCTGGTCGTTTGTCTGATGGTGAGCATAACGCCGGCCCATAACAATTGCAGTGCCACCCACAACTTTGAAACACAAAGGCCTGCGCGGCACTGCAGTGCGCTCGTTACCCTGTGACATTAGGTATTAAGTCTCATAAGCCCAGTAATTGCACTGACACGTTTGCCTTCTTAATGTATGTTCAAGTGTTCGCACGTCTAGGGACTACTACGTCTAGTGTATACTATTTCTATTTACTTTTTGCAGTCTAAATACAAAATACAAATAGCGCATAAAACTCCCTGAAAGAGTCCAGTAGAGACTAACAACACCGAAGCAAGTTTAATATTAAAAATAACAAACTAGAGCTGCATAAGACTTGTTACTTTTAATATTCGAGAGCAGCGCAAAATGTTTAGTTTGTGAAAGAGGTACAATACTGGCAACTTAAAGCTTCTAAATAATGAGAACCGTTTGCGTAGTCGGGGCGGACCACTTGTTATTGTCCCTTTATGATTCATAGTGTAGTTTAGGTACCTAAACGGTTCACTTCTGCCCTTCGTGAGAACATCGCTAAATTTTAACTCGTAATTAACCTTTCCCGGATTTCCGCTTTATTTATTAACCTTCGTAGTTCCCTCGAATGGTATTTTATTTAAGTAGGATTGCATTTGCCTCGAAGGACGTAGTTTCAGCTTAATTGGATAAAAAACGAACTCAAAGGCAGTAATTGCGTTCGTTACTCGTAATGTCGTCAAAGGTTTTCTCGAATGAACGATATTATGTCTTGGGTTTCAGAATAATAAATAGGTGGGTTCGATGACCAGTTCTTTTTACTTTTATTTGTAGGTTATGGAAATGTTTAGGCTGGTGGAATTTGGGAAAGAGGCAAATGTGGGGTTCAAAGGCAATTTGTCGCACGAAAACCATATACTTTATACATGCAAATAAAAGCCTTTTAAAGGTCATAAGAGATACGAGTATGTACTCACGCAGAAGAGTATGATAATCCCAATAATCGTGCGAAACTACTGGTGTTATGAGACTTAGTACCTATTGTCTCCAGGTAATGAGCGCATGCAGTGCCACGCAAGCCTTTGCGTGTGTAAGCATTGGGTGGCACTGCAATTGTTATGGCGTTACGTTTACCATCAGGCAAACGAACAGCTCGTCTCGTTATGCAAAATTATAAAAAAAAAGGATAATAAATAAAAATAAAAAGCCTTTTATTTCTCATAACCAAAAATACATTCCATGTTGTGTTCTATTATAAATCTTATATTTAGTTATTTATTAATATTTTGCTAAGCTCCTATGTACTTATTAAGAACATAGTAGTATAGAAGACATTCTTAATAATACCTATTTAAATTTAGCTTACAGTTTAGTTTTATAAGCATGCATAAATATATCCTACAATACTACATAAATGAAATATGCATTTTTTTTAATATATTTCAACCTATACATATGTATAATACATAATACATAAAAGGTAAACATTCCCTTTTACTATTGTTACATTATTGGCATAGTTAAATCTACTTGAATTTATATTATTTGTTACTTAGATATCCTATAATTTTCTAGCATTCACTTTATGCTTTCAAATATGATTCATATTTTTTTATTAATCTTTTTGAAAAAACAAAACGAAAAAAGTATCCTACCTGTAAAATCTCATGCGGCATAAGATATCCGATCCATTTGTTTGATAGCTCTGAACCATGAGACGACAATGTCGTCTCAATTCTTACGCACTTAATTAGTGTAAAACAAGTATCCGTACATAGCTAGTAATTGTGTAATTAGCTCCACCGACCCGGAAAATGTGCTCATTACTGTTTATTTGGATCCGTGGTTTTATTACGAGAGGAATTTGATTAGCGGGAACAAAAACAATACAGAGTAATATGCGCTGAAGCAAATTATATGCCATGCCGCACACTGTATAATCACTGAGATTTGATAAACCTATTCCATTTTCCTCTGTTCATTCAATACTAATTCTGTCACAATTCAAACAAGAAATCACCTTTCTGAAGGAATTTGTATCTTTATTTAACAAAAGATGAGTTTCTTTGAATGATATATAAGCGTGCGTGGGTGTAGTAAATCGGACAAAAGTTGCGGAACATTATACCCAGTGTCCAGAAGACCACTTGTATAATAAATACTGTAGTGTCCATTATATTGCTGAAGTGAGGAGGAAAGAGGATATATCGGGCCGAGCCTGACCTTTATAAGTATGCTTGAAGAATGGCTTACAATTCTTACAATGTATGATGTTACAATATTATCCATAACTAGCTTCTGTCCGCAGCTTCGTACGCGTGGAATCAGTGAAAGTAGCATTCAAATGTAGCTTCCTACTACTTTTGTTAGAAGGCAGTTAAAATTATTTTCCACTCTATACATGTAACTTACATATATTATAATGTATGTATGTTATTTGGCTGAGCGACTCAAGCGGCGCAAATATGCTAACCTCGGGAGCGGTTACATATTTGAGCCGTTTGGTGTTGAAACATTGGGTCCGTGGGGGCCGGGAGCTCATAATATTTTCAAAATTTTGGCAGAGCGTTTGATTGATGCGACGCGTAACCAAAATGCTGGTAACTATTTGGCTCAACGGATCAGCATTGCGGTTCAACGAGGCAATGCCGACAGCATGCTGGGTACGCTTCCTACTGGTAGTGGGCTAGAACATTTGGATTATCTATAGGCCTACTAGGGCTTGTAGATTATCCAACTGTTTTTGTAGCTAGCTAGGTTAGATGTAGTGTTTATTTATGTATTAGCTAGTTAATAAAGGCACTTAAACCGTAAAAAAATTAAAAAAATTGTGAGAATGATATTCCTATATTTACCTGCTAGAGAGTCCTCGTATTCTGAATTAATACCCCTCGTCGTTGGTATGCACAAAGGCTTGTGACGTCACAGTCGGGGGATTCAGCGGTTTGGTTATCGCAGGGGTGTCTCATTTAATAGAGCAATTCCGGGCTGTGCATGGACCATGAATAGTTTCAGGAACGTGTACGTAGACACGAGGAAATCCTGATTTATGTATAACTAGCTGCTGCCCGTGGTTTCACCCGCGCGAGATATTGTATTTTATGGTTTTTAATTTTTTGCGCGGAACCCTAATTCTTTTTCTAAAATAAAAGTAGCCTAAGTTACTTCTTATAACATCAGCTATCTGCCAGTGAAAGTCACGTCAAAATCGATCCAGCCGTTTCGGAGATTACCCGGAACAAACAGATAGACAGACAGACAAAAAATTTAAAAATTGTCTTTGTTTATTAGTACTGTATATACATTCATATGCGTTTGGTAAAAAGCTGTTACTTTGACATTACAAACAGACACTTCAATTTTATATATTTGTAGATAATGACGTATAATATAGATATACTATATATAGATAAGTTTTTAAGATAAAATGTTTGTAATAGAAATATGTGCGAAAATCAATAACAACTGACTTCTGTAGGCATAAACACGCAAATAAAATAAGTAAACTGGGTTAACAATAAAAATATATAGGTATCTAAACGTTCCTTAGTCCCGAAATGGCTACGGGGCTGCGAATGGAAATAAAAAGGCAAACTTTTATAGTGGTATTTGTTCCCATTTATTTTATTTGATCCCAACGAATTGTTGCCTAATTTAAAGGAATTTGTTCAAAGAAGAACCATCTTTCGTTTTTATTTGAAATGCTTTTGATAGTGAATGTACGTTTCAATATTTTCATCTAACTTTTTTTTTTCAATTTTGTTTAAAGGCGTAATTGACTACACACTACGGCGAACTATATCTAACTAAGGGCCGATTTCAATAGACAGATAACGTCTTGTTACATAATTCTCTGAATCATCACAGCTATAATACTAAGTCTGTGGTGAAGACAGACGTAAATAAACTGTTGCCAATTGCCATTCTATAGAAATAAACCTTAGCTAAGAATCCACAAAAGACCCGATAAAACACCAAGCAGATAATAGAACAGTTAAATTTATCGATTCAATAGCAATGAGTTCGTTAACGTGCAATTGAAAGATAATCTACAATACAAGCAATCCTAGGCCTAAGATAATCTAAATTTAATGTTCTAGCCGTCTACCACTTTTTGTCAAAGATGGACGATATTTGACAGCTATAAAACTAAATTCAGACATGTCAAACATCTTCCATCCCTTTCTCGTCTTAGTTATTGGAAAGAGAGAGAGCGAAATTAAAATTAGATTTAAGAATGAGACGCCAGAATCGACACTAATATGTATATTTAATTATTTTTTTCTTTTAATTTATTTTGAGGCTTTTACCTAACAAAGGTTTGCCAGCCCCATACCTTAAGGAACTACTTAGTTACTACAAGTAGTTATGAAGCCTATTCAGCCTAACAGCCCCTTGATATAATAAGCCTATCAAAATGTCCAAAGTGCTTGAAAAGGAGTATAAATGGCGGTAATACCAACATGAATTTTCCATTTCTCGGCACAATAGAGGGGCGACAGATAGAGGTAGGTGTACATATTGGCATGCCGCATCCCCTTTGTGCCGGGAGCTAGTGCTTGATTTAATAACTTACCCAGATTACGTGCCTATAGGTAGATATTATAGATAAACGTTTTATTTTACACACCATAAAGAGATGCGAAAAGGATATCGATCGAAAAATTAAAAAGAATGCCGTGACGAGTTTCTTGCCCTTCTTCTTGCTCGGCCTATACCAATTTGGAACGGGCACGGTGGGTTTCTGGAAGGTTCGTTGACTTTGAGCACGGATTGGGTCTGTTGGTGTCTTTGTCATTTATTATGTTCTGATAAAGACATCATTAGTTTTAGTCTGTGATTCGGGTAGATGAATGTTGCAGAGGCCCGCTGTTAGAGTCATTTTACCTTTCATAAGTGCTCTTTTGGGGCCTATTTGAATAAAGACTTTTGAATTTGAATTTGACTTAACTATTTTTAATACTAATGGAATTTAGAGCATAGCTCGAATTGGTTTGTTAATTGTTTACATAAAAAAACATTTGGGTTGTGTTTTATAGTTCTGAGTAGCAATTGCGCTCGTAATCTTGAGACATTAGGTAGTGATTTCTTTAACTACTTTGCAAACCGGAACACAGTAATGCTTGCACATTACTGCTTGGCGGCAGACTACTTGAGCAAAGCAGTGGTAGGTACTCACCCAGACGGACACTCGCAAAAGAGTTTAGATTTAGATTCAAATTTCTAAGATTCGGAGACGAGTCTAAGCATGGACTCCTGCTTTCATGTGTCAAATTTCTATACAATTTTAACAAATGGAAGCGTGAATCCTCGCTAAGAATCGTCTCTGAATCGGCATCGTCTTATCACTGGTGAGCGGTGAACTCTCATCGACATGGCCCCTAAAGAAAACTAATGTTATTTTTTTAATTTGTTAGTTCGGGCTAGCCGTCTCCCACGCTATTGGCTGCCACAGTTCCTACAAGCTGTAAATCACTATGTGATTTCTACGCGCATTTGCGTAGTAGATAAAAAGTAAACAGAAAATAATGAAATAGCCTTTTTACGGGCGATTTTAGTTGGTGCCAGGTGCAATGTTTACCTCGCCCTCCCTTTGCCATTGTAGAAACACTGCAGTAGGACAACTTAGACGAAGCTGTTAAATTTTTATTCTTGCATATTTTACACGTCCTCTATTTTTTATTTATTTAATTATAATACTCTGCAAGGGCTCGCACCCTTTTTTTGCTATATAAATTATTTTTACATTACAATTTCTTAAAATAATATTTAGTTTACAAAAATATACCTACATCGAAGGCCTGACTAAAGTATCACATATACATACATATTATTACATTTATATAACAGGTCACGTTTATATACGTCCTCTTATATACCAGGTAATCCATTACGACGAATCAGTATGAAGGAGAAAAAAAATAAAACCTAATGAAATCCAATATCTCAACACGGGTGAAACCGTGGGCAGCAGCTAGTTATAAATAATATCTTAAACTGATAAGTATTTGTTTGTTGTGTAAACAATACAGAAATGTAACGCACAATAATTTATATAATTTGAACATGAAATTTAGTTATAAATTAATAATATACTAATTATGACCCACATACATCCCGACTATTTACTTACTGCACGACACTGTGTCTCTATTTGTCAGAGTTTATGTTACGAAAACAGTGGCCAACTTTGTTTTACTTGCGAAATCTTCTGTTTGGTTAGGTTAGTGGGAAACTTTCTAGCACGCGCCGCTGAAAAACATGTCTGAGGTAATTTAAGATTTTTCAAAGACAACACGGCTAAAGAAAAGTTCAGGTAAAGAAATTATTCTATGTCTTAGAATAATTTCTTTACCTGAGCACCTTTTAAGCGCAAATTATCCTAAATGCTTAGACATTTATCTTACTTAAAATTAAAGGCTATGTGATTTCTTTCAAAAAATAACGCTTCTTTTAAATGTTTTTTTTGTCTCGTTCGTTTACGCTCGTTTTATCTGAAACAGATTATTATTAAAGTAAGATTGAAAGACTATTACGTTACCTATACATAATTTATTACTTTATTTCTACGAAACTCAATTTATGAAGAAAACGACTGTTACTACGTGACGTCTACCCACCATACTGATTAAATTATCTTACTTTCTATTGATTATACTGTTCTTTTGACTCAACGATCCTTTTGACTCTAACATCTTTTTCATTTTTAGTTACAGTAATGACCGAATGTATGATTATGATTGCTCTACATAAAACAACAAGCTACTGAGTATAAGTGAAGCTCAAGAAAATAGAGCTCAAATCTCTAGAGGCAAATCGAGAAAATTTATTCTTTTACACAAAAGTATTTCCATTGTAAATTCACAGTTTTAAAACAATGAAATGTAAAACGATTTAAAAATGTGAAAGCAGAATAACTATTCAAATTTTAATATCTGAGGGAAACCTCGGCCACGCTCGCAAGGTCGCATCCGGCACCGCGTACAACTTTTCATATGTTCACGTTGAATATGACTCCAACAATTAACATTTTAAAAGTTTCACATTGAAGGAGCCCCTTAATTCGATCTGCATTTTATTATGAACACGGCACTGCTCTGGATGTACTGTGTCGAGCGCGAGACGTGACGAACTTCAAGATTGAGACGAATCACGAATTCGTAAATTTAAGATAGGGGGTGCCGTAAACAATGTTGCGCCCTTTTTAACTTTTTAATTAATTGCTTATAAATATATGACAGCGTGTGTGTATTCGTCATTGCTCGGATTTTTACAATATTTCTTTTAACTTCAGCTGTATAAGTAAGTAAGTAAGTAAGTCTATATGACTGGAGATCTCGTACAACTTAATTTTACACCAGTTGCCTCAACCGATTGATATTTTACACACGTTTGGTTGTGATTGTCGTAGTACATAGTCATGTAAACGACGATTGACGTCAATCTAAATTCATTGACGAGACAACATTTCCACACATCCCTATTGTTGAGTTTCATCTGAGAGTGGTAATGCCAAAATACTATTACACTGACCAAGATACAACATTTTATAACAACTTAGCATAGTCCTTCTGCTACTAGCCCTTCGCACGCTCCATCAACACATGTTGGATGTCTTCAACCATCCCGCAGACTTCAAAAATTGGGCGAAGCAAATTTTTTTTTAAAACCCGAACTTAATTTTATGAATGTGCCCGGAGCGCAGCTTGAGAGCAGTCACTAGTACATTTCGTTGGAGAACACAACTTCCTATATTTAAACATGCCATTGAGAGAGACCGTGATCACGGGCAGTTAAGGGATCCCGGGTAAACTGAAGTAATTCCGGGTGGGTTCTATTTCTGAAAGCAAACATATCTCTGTCGACCCTCTTCGTTTTTCATTTTTTTTTGCGCTAGGCCCTGCTGTTCTTGTTTACTTTTGCACTTGTTACTTGAACCTGTTAAATATTATTTGCGATATTACCACAAAAAAATTAAACACACCCTAAACCTGTGTTATATAGCGTTTATCTCCTAAATATGCCTTAGTCGCGTGTTTAAATATGAGCAACCAAAAATCTTGATTTGAATAGTGTCTAACAGTTGTCCAACTCCATTCTGTTGTGACAATTTTAATCATTTTAGACGTTTATCTTTAGACCACTTCTACCGAAACAGGTATCTACAAGTGATTTTTCTGGTAGCACGGAGATTGTTTGCACACGATATACAATGGTATTGCCATGCATTATGCCCATTATGGCAACTATCAGTGAAATAACTGGGCAATTATATGACTTAACTATGCGAAAAAAAGCTCAGGGTAATAATTGCCCTGCAGTGCCATGCAAACCTTTGTATTTTAAAGTTCTGCATATGGGTGCCACCTGTAATTGTTATGGGTAGGCCTCATAGGATAGCATGAGCTTACTATCAGGCAAAAGACCTGCTCGCTTTACCTTTATTAAATACAAAACAAAATCTGAACTCAATAACTGAACACCATCCTCATGTACCTAATATAACCGTATTGTTTTAATTATTACTATTGCTTTTAGGTTGGCTCTATGAGATCCCTCTGAGCAATAATCCCACCCATTGTCACACTTAGGTTTTATCTGTATAATTTTTAACAGTTCCTATCTGTCTGAGTTTTCTTTGACACAAGGAGAATCAAACGCGAGGATCGACCTTCCCACCTTACACACTGTGTAGAAGATAAGTCCACTTTTCCATTATCAGTCAGTCTTGGGAAGAGCTTACTATAGGAATGATCCTATGAAGTAAGGTCATAACCTTTCCACTATGATACGGCTGCTGTCAAAAACGCATGTACCAACGTTAAAGGTGCGTCTATTTAACTTTAAAAGTCTAATGAGTACTCAAAGCAGTCATGAAGATAATGTATTGTTCATGTACCTATCTGTACTTCTTTGAGAAAGATGCCAAGTTTGTGAGTGAACTTGTCTCTTGAATCTTGTACAAGGTAATCTCAGAAACTACCAGAACATACAAGTTATATTACGTACGCACGAATGGATACCTTATTAAATATTCTGCTCAAATATGAAGTATAATAAGTTTATTGTGAAGAAATATTATATTTTTCCAGACCAGCTTGTATGGTTTTGTAATTTTGTACCCATCTCCTTAATCAGGACCTGCCATGAAAAAAAGTTGTCGATGCTTATATCGTGCATTTATCTCGTATTCGTAGGAGAAAGAGCGAGACAAAACAGTAGACAAAATTTTGTCGTGGTGCGCATGCTAGTCTGACTGGACATCATGGGGTCGGATTACTAGTAAAGACAAATCAACGAGCCCAGGAGCGCAATACGAATCTTTTCGATCGATAAAGTTGATAGTTCAAATCGATAAAATGGGTTTTATAGATTTTTTTTATAATTTATCGAGTCTTGATACAATCGACAAAAGTTATCGAATAGCTAGGTCGAATCCAAAGAGAATATAAAGCTACTACAATACTTTACGATCAGACTTCGGTACTCGCAACATTCGATAAATTTATCAGTTTTTTCGATAAGACAAATTTATCGTTTGGACTTCCGTACTTGCGCCGCAGACTCGATGCGGTTTACATAGTTTCGTTACAAAGTTCTTGTGGCCGCCTTCCGGCTCCATTATCAGACCAGCGGCGCAAGTACGGTTCTTTTTTATCGATAAAATTCGATAAAATTGACAGTTCAAATCGATAAAGTGGGTGTTATCGACTTTTATCGAACCTTGATACTTTCGACAAAAGTTATCGAATAGCTAGGTCGAATCCAAAGAGAATATAGAGCTACTACAATACTTTACGATCAGACTTCGGTAATCGCTACATTCGATAAATTTATCGAGTTTTTCGGTTCGACAAATTTATCGAACCGACTTCCGTACTTGCGCCGCAGCTCTGTGATATCATTATATTGCATTGTCGACAATGCATTGTCTCAATCGCACACCGGGATGGGAGTCAAATTTAGTTTGCCAGATTTCACCTAAACAAGTTAAATAAAATGTTGTAAAAAATATGTAACTCGAAATAAATTGTCAAAAGTATTGGCACAAAACAGAGAGTATTTTGTGGTATCGGGTTGACGTTACTTGTCAAATTCTGCCTGCGGTTTCAGCCGTATGCTGATTTCCACGGAAACTATGTATTTTTCGGCTAAAAAAAGTATGCAAAAAATCACGTCTATCCGTCGGCCCGTTGCTGCCTGAAAGACAAACCAAAGCTCATACTTAGTTAATTATTACACTTTGTATGTCCTTATACAGGTAATTTCAGCTAATAGTAGTTAAAGACACTGGTAACGGAAGCATTTACAGCAAAATACAGCCCCTATGTGTCCTTGATTTCACCCCTGTTCGCAGCGGAACACCCTCTAGATACCTACTTACAAGGTAATCTTTTTGTTTGAGATTAAATGAGAAATTGGGCCACGTCCCTCAAACTTTTATACGTAGCGTACAACACAGGTTCTCAAGATTACTATGATCTATTTGTTTTCCCATCTTTTAGTTGTCAAAAAGAGTTGTTCCGTTTTGGTACTAGAATTTAACCAGGCTATCAGTTGATTTTTTGGAATAAGCTCTCAAAATCTAGATATTCTGAAATGAAATCATAATTTTATAGCCCTGCGATTTCCGCCGCGCTTGAGCGTGTATTATCTCATAATCCAAAATCTAATGCAATCTAATCGAATGCAAAAGCATAGTTATTTTGACCGCAAAACGCTTACCTACTTGCATATAAGCGTCTACGATCTGCATATGGGCTCGGCTTCGCTTCGTCCTTCCAATATTGCCCGGCTGTCAATTATTTTATTTCCGGTCTGGATAGTAATGCCCTATTGTTTTATAAAACGTAATATTATATTAATATTATAAATGCGAAAGTGTGTTTCTAGATTTGTTGGTTTGTCCTTCTTTCACGCAGTAACGGAGCAACAGATCGACTTGATTTTTGGCATAGATATAGTTTATGGACCGGAGAGTAATATATGCTTCTTTTTATCCCGAAAAAAAAACACGGTTCCTGTGGGAACGCGGGTGAAAACCGCGGGCAGGAGCTAGTAAATAATAAAAGTCTCTTATTAAGCCCATGCAGTCATTTCACTGACTAAATCTATTTTTATAAACCAATCTCACATCAGATTTTTAATCATCACCGCAGGTGTACGATAACATTAATATTTAATAAAAGCTCGTCACAGAATCTCAATGCCAGGAGTTATATTTGTAGTCGGTAACACGATACCAACCAATTTAATAAGACACCTAAAACAGGGCAAGTATATAAGAACATCAACAATTTCTTATCATATGTTATGGGTATGTAAAGCTATTTGGTTTGCGGCACCAAAGTTTATCCGCTGTCTCGCGGGAGTTTTGAATTGACTGGCTTCCTTGATGATGTGGTAAGCAGGCACGCTTGTTTAAAACAAGGAGTGTTTTGGGCTCAATTTTCGCTACGCGGCAAACAAATGCCAGTCTCGATCAGTTGTTCAACGGAAGGGGTCGTTTAAATTTCATGAGCGCTCTCCTGGGGCTAATCTGAATAAAGAATTTTTAATTTAAATACAAGTGCTTATATTCCAAAATAGAATATATAAAAAAATAGGTAAATTACCAGTACAGATGAAGGGGCACATCAATCGAATGAAAACCGCGTGAGTAATGACTACTATTTACAGTAAAGCACTTCCCAAGCGATAACAAATTGACGTACGTCACGACAATTCGTGTTACGTTCACGATTATTATGTCTTATTACTTTCGATAGGTACAATAAAGCTTGACCAACTTATGATGTGATCGAAAATGGTGACTGGTGATACGCTAAGAGTAAAATACGTTATTTACTGTAGACGTCGAAACGCACAACAAATCGTTACATATAGCGAGTGAAGCTAACTACATGATGCAGATGCTGTCTATCGATTTTGATGGCCGATACTCGACAAATGAAGCTTACAACGTACACAGCTTAGGTCTGTATATATTCTACAAGTGACCTATTCGGCCGGGCAGCATAAGTAGCAGAACAATGAGCCTGAGCGGGGAGCTTGAAGGCTAATGTTCCGTGAAACGATGCCTCGTTCTAATAAAGCGAGTTCTTTTTTTTTCGTTTTGGCGCGTTTGCAGCGGGTTGTAGGGAAGTGCGCGGCAGGCGATCCGGCGCGCTGCGTTCATCCGGCACGGCCAGGCGTGTCTTCCGGCAGTGCCCGCTTCACAATCTCGCTTTCCCTTGCTTCATTATTCGACACCCGGGTCGCAGGGGCTCGGGGCGGGAAGCGATGTTACCAGGAATTTGGGGTTGTTTCACGCTGTTTAAGGATAATCGTAGAAGTAAATGACGGACAAATTAATAATGAAAAACACGTAAACATTATACAAGTATACATGCTCCTATGGCAAAGTAAGAGGCATTAAAATTAGCAAGATAAAGGTGATTTAATATTCAACCAAAATTATGTATCTACGAGTATAATTAGTATCTAAGGCATGATTAATTAACTTGAGTATGATAATCAAACATGTTTATTTATGCGTCAATAAATAAATCTGCCAATGTCAAGTTGCAGCGTCTTACTTATCAAACGTATTTGCATTGATTCTATGTTTTATTGCCTCTTAAAAGTAAACCCTTTGTCTGCAGAACCTGTAGGGTTTCCCAGCCGGGGCGGGAGAGTTTCCCTCGCGCTGGCCACCCTGGGCGGGCGGCTGTGCGCGGGAACCCGAGCGCGTTAGTCCGCGTGTAGCGGCGCGGCTGGTCTGACCGGAGCGCTTCGGACCTCGCGCTCCCGGCCCGCCATCAGGTACGCCTCGCCCGTCCGCTCGCTGCCTCGCCTTTCCCGCGCCACCCTGTTGCGCACTGCACTACAATGTTTATCTTCTCTATTCAAACTTCACTCTTCTAAATTTAAAACGTAACTTTTTAATTCATTGGCGCGACTCTTCTCTTTCAGCTTTGTTTTCGTTTCTAAATTCAATTTAAAAGGAATTGAATTGTATGTGGGATTCTGTTTGCGTAGGTAAATGTAATCTTTATGTCTCTATCGAATTTTATTTACGCACGATTTTATTTTTAGGCACTTTCGATTTAACACTTCGCTGGCTTGTGTTTATTTTCCGAATGAAGACAGTGAAGTTGAAAAAGTTTTAAATAGTTCTCGAAAAGGTCTAGCCTGAGGGAAGGCTGAAAAATATCCCAAGCAAAAAGTAAGTTTGAATTTTAATAATTATTCTTGAAAACTCTACCACACTTTCCACTTACAACTAGTGTTATAAATATTTTTAAAATCTTTAATTATTTTCTATTTTACACTAATTCTAAAAATACCAAGTATAAATTAAATTCCAAAATCTGTACGGCAGAGCAGTATAAATAAATGAGGAGTCTGAAAACTTCTCAGGCAAAGTTTCCCGCCTTTCAGCGACAAAAGACAAAGAAAATGTTTCCACATAATATTCCTTCGCTGTTACTGAAGCAATAAGTTTCTAAGAATTTCCTTATAAAGTAAGAAAACAACTACTTATTGTAGGTACTCTGAACATATTACGTTAGTTAATAATTTGAAACTTTATGGGAATATATTAATTTTGTAGATGTGAGCCGCATAGAAATAAAGTAATTGAGGTGTTCTACGACTATATGAATTTATGGTACTATAAATACATTCGCCATAGAGTTCAAAAATTATGAATTTCTAACTAGGTTTTTGATTATTCATTGGTAGGTATTTTTTTAATTATATGTAACGTGTTTTTTTATAATACAAGCTAAAACTTGATAACCATTTGATTGTTGATCTAATACTTAAATAGTCTTCTATTACCATATTCAAGTGAAGCTTGATTTATTAAGAAATTAGGTAACATTACGCACGACTTTAACAGTATAATTTGCTGTCCATTTACTATTAAAAAATTGACAAATTAAACAACTCAAATATTATAATACTTTTCTCGCTAACTGTACCACACACGCAAATAGGCTTTTGTTTTTTTTGTTTGGCTCCACGGGATAAAATAATATGAAATTCTAAAAAATAAATATCTTTTCACATCAACTGCTTGACAATGACCGATTACATATAACGTAGTCTCAACGTAAAGCAAGGCATTGTCTCCCTTGGGAAAGAAAGTTGTATGAAAATCTCAAGCGAATTTCTGAGAAAGGAGGTTAAAATTTGAATGAAAACTCAGCAAACGGGCACTGTAATAACAGTTTATTCGAAAATCGAACTGGCCGCCAAGGAACAGCAAAAAAAAAACAAAAGAACGCAGCTGCATGAAATTTAAAATAATAAATGATTTATGTAGCCCTAGCTTTTTACTGTCTCGCAGGTGTGAAAAGTAGAGTATTCACCTGTAGGACAAAGCCTGTTTTCGTCTTGGACGGCTTGAACCCCTCGCTTCACTTAGGACTCTACATAACTCCCTCGCTGTTCAATAAGCCGCCCGTGACGAAACACTTTATCCCCTTGGTGCATAATCTATTAAATTACGATACTAACTACGAACAAAATTTACAAAATCTATTAATTAATAAAATGAAATTAAATTACGGCTAGTATTATTATCTAATATTGAACACAACCTTTTTGGAAACTTCGTTTAAACCGACACGGGAAATAAGAAAGATCACAATTTGATCCTGATAATGTATCGTTAAAAAGAGCGGGTTGAATATTTTATCTGAAAGGATTCCAGAGTGGTCCCATATTGACAATTTAAGTATTGACAACTGTGTGTATTGACATTGACAGGGTTAAATACAATGCGCTTTAGACCTAAGAGATTCCAATGTATTGATAGAGTGGGCATGATTATCTATGGAAATATTGTGTTCTTGATATCCATATAATTAATGACGTCACACGTGTACCGCCCATCGGCAGATTTTAAAAGGCTGACATTTTGTTTTCAAGTCCAGAGCGAGTATTTCAATTATTATTGAATTCAGTCGTGCGACGTGTTATTGTATAAGAATAGTTCTACATAACTATTAATACAAGTGAGAAGTTGCTTGTGATACAGGCTACCATGCCAAAGTGCTGTGTGATGAGCTGTGGCTCGATATTTGACGCCATTTTTGTTTCTGTTTTGGCGCGAAATACGTACATTTTGTTCTTATCCTCTACTTTTCTTTAATCATTGGATTATTTGGACGTATAATGACGTATCATTGTCCGGAGGTTCGTGATGTCATAGGTGGGGGTTCCGACTGAAAATCAGTTATTAAGGTCCTTGGACCTTAATTGCATGCTGAGTCGGGACCCTAATCATGACATCACGCAACATTGGGTTTTTATAATTATCTTGTCTGTTCTTTAAAATTTCTATTTTTTTGTATGTGTAAAACTGTAATGTTGTGTGATGTCCTGAAATAAATGTATTTTCTTTCTTTCTTTCTATATAAATTTGGGCGCTGAAGGGAACGCAACAGACCGTGGTTTCTGTTTTTTTAAACCAGGATATTTTTAGGGGACCCGTAGATAATATATTATTATGTAGTCTAAATATTGACGGTCTTACCACAAAAAAATTAAACACATCCTAAACCCGTGTTAAACCACTTTTAATTCCTATACATGCCTTAATCGCGTGTTTAAATATGAGCAACCACAAATCCTGATTTAAGTAGTGTGTGACCGTTGTCTAACTCCATGTTATTGTGACAGTTCTAATGATTTTAGCTGTTTATCTTTAGACACTGTCTAGATAAATAGGCGTCTAAAAGTGGTTGTTGGTGGTAACACGGCGAGTCTTTTAAATGAGGCGTTAGAAAATAGATTTTTGAAAATTACCAATTATAAAAATCTGGCCCTATAAATGTAAATAATGATAATTTAAAAATGTAAGTGTTAAAAACTTATACGAGTAATACTTATTAGCAGCAACTTTTTTCAATGTTTATTCATGACTACTAACTAAGGGACACGTCAGGAATTATGTTTTGCATGGTGGGACGGCAATTTATAGTGTTCGCTCGGCTAGTTACCACCCTCAAGTTGTAAATCTTTCGCTAAGCACCTACTTGTGTGTTACGGGAGCTGCCATTGTAAGACTAATATGGGAATACCGTATTCGCAATCTTCGACCCGGCAAGATATGTCTAAACGTAAATCTATAGAATAAAAAAAATATTAAAATAGAGTAGCGGGATAAAATTGTTACAATTCTTTTATTCAATCTGTAATGTTGGAGAAAAAAGAAATTACACCAGCAAGGAAGTGACATTTTTGAGATGTACATATATGTTTACGTCGGTAAACACTTTAAAATAATACCTACAAGGAGTCTCCAATTACCTTCGTAGCGGTGCTACGATGGGCAATATTGTAACAGCGAACAGCTGGCCAGTGTCAACCAATTAGCTTTCGAAATGGCGTTTGAAACAGCACTTGTGTTAGAACAAAGTTCCTGCCTTTACAAGTTCCTAGCCGAGCCTTCAGCTTCTCGAGATGTACTTGTACGACTAATTGGGGCAACATTTTGAGTATTTTCCTTTATAGAAAAGGCAAGTTATTCTAAAAACGATAAGGAAAAGGTGAAGGTAATAATGTATATGTAAATACATTCGTTAGTGGTGGGCTTGTTATTTTTTATATTTTGTTCAATTTTTTTCTCTCGATGATGTTAAGATGTTTTTGAAGCGGTGATTGCTTATGGGTTGCGAGGCTGAACTTGCGCTTTCAAATTTAAATTCAAAATGCTTTATTCAAATAGACTCTTTATATTCTTTATGTTCTAATAGGTTCTTTATGTTTCAAACAAGGAACTTCCTTGTCCCCAATTAGAAGTTCCTTGGTTTCAAATTATTTCTCTTTCAAATTATTGAACCCCCGCCTTCAGCATTGTTCTTATCGGTCAATAACTTGATATTTGCTGTAGTGTATTTCACTTATTACAATTTTAAGGCATTAGGTAGGTAATGTAATGAAACCTAGGACGGTTTCATTATTTCTAATGTTTGCTATTTATAACTTGGTTTGTTTTATATAACGTTTTCTTTCCAAGGTCTCTGAAAGATAAATATCAGAGGAAGTTAATTAAGTCAGAATTAATGATAAATATCAGTTAAAATAAAAAAAATAAATAAATAAAATAACTTGATATCTAGAATTTTGCCTGAGAATCGATCTATATTGTAGCGAATCATTATAAGAATAAGAATGACATTAGCATTAAGCTTGTAACGATGCACTGCTCCATGACGTTTAAAATCTATAGGTCTACTACAAATTAATGTCGTGTCAAAATCTCGTGTAAATATTAATATTTAAGCAGCAAGTGTTGACCCTGTTGGGACACAAGTCGCCACCAATTGAAGGAGCCCTCATTAGGGCCGCCATTACTAGCAACGTAAGGGTCATCGTAGGCATGGAATGCTAAAGTGTCAAAGTTACGTTACAGTTTTACTTAAGCCTTACCCACACACACACATAATAATATACACATAAATATATTCTTCATTTAGATAGGTAACCTGTTAGACAGTAAACCACACACAATTCTCTCCTAACAAAGTTGTCTGAAAGACACTCTATAGCTATAAAATCGCCCTACCTACCTACATCAAAATTGACCAATTTACTTAGAACGAGCTGCTGCTCGCGGTTTCATCCGCGTGGAGATATTAGATTTCAAGGTTTAATTTTTTTGCGCGGAACTCTAATTCTTTTTCTAAAATTAAAGTAGCCTAAGTTACTCTTTGTAGCATCAGCTATCTGCCAGTCAAAGTCCCGTCGAAATCGGTCCAGCTGTTTCGGAGATTACCCGGAACAAACAGACAGACAGACGACAGAAAGACAAAAATTAAAAAAATTGTTGTTTTGTTATACGGTAGTATATACTTTCATATGCATTTAGTAAAAAGCTGTTATTTTGATATTACAAACAGACACTTCAATTTCATTTATTTGTATAGATAAAGCGTTTTTGTTACTATACAGTGGTTAATCGTTAGTGAAAAATGAGCCTATAATAGTGAACGGATAATGTGCTGTCCATTGTTACATTTAAAACAAGCAATCACACAGAAAGGCTTTATTTTAACTTCAGCACCACGCTGCGTCCAATCAATATCCATTATGTGGCGAACATGATTGATCACAGTTTAATTGTTCGTCCATTTGTACTTTAGTTGTTATGAACAGTTGTTTGTGTTGGCCAGAGTTGGGGTAAATTGCTCAAAACGCCAATACCAACGTTATTATGTTCTATTTGTGTTTCAATGTTCAAATAGGAATAATTGGGATGTTGACTGATTTTGGGAAAGTGTTTAAAACGATGCGTATGGGCCTAATATAACCCAAAATATTTAAATTTACTTTTTAAAACAACTAATATTTTAATTATCATTTATTTAAAATGCCGTTTTAAATTTTGCTCCAAAACGGCAGTGACGTCACGTGTTCAATTACCACAGAGTAATTTTCTATAACACTGTAATGTGACAAGCAAAGAGAATATAACCACTACTACCTAGTCTGTGCTACGTTTAGTGACAAGTTCATTCGATGCTTTCTGTGTATATATTGTTATGTATTAAAATATGAGGTCTAAGTTTTTTGAGCTTATTGATTTATATATATGCTTTGGTTAATTAATACACTTTGGATCTTAGAATCTACGATTACTGTTATATCACTGTTATATATTCATTGTTGGTTATAGAAATAATGATTTTTGGTATAATAAGTAGGTACTTACACGGAGGTCTCCACATTTCTAAATTCAGCACAGCAGAAAGTATCGTTTGTCGAGAAGAAATTGGCCACCGTAAAGCAATCAATTCTCGGCAAATTGGAATTATTTGCCTTTATGAAGCCACTTTCCATCGTGGGAGAATATTCAAGAGTCGAAATAAATTTAGAAAAATAGGCGCGGAATTCACAGCACAGATAAATAATCACAGAAATCACTCTAAAATACTAAGCAGTTAGAATAAGCGCAACGAGCTATATACTCACAGATTATTTAGCCAGTCTTTGTATATACTCATGGAGTTTTGGCGGGAATGCGAAAATGTGCTGTTGTTGATTTTGTGTTATTTACTAAAACCTTTGTTTTATAGCGTTAATGTGTAATAATAGTGGATTATTAACCATTAAGTGTTCGTAAACTTGCATGAGTGAAAGGCTTTGACGACTTTCATGCACGAAAACTAGAGATTTATTATATATAATTACTTATATAACTTGACACTAGTTAAATGCGCAAATCACGTGGAGCCAAAAACAAAACAAAAAAAAATATATACCCATTCCGATTGAAACAGTGACGTCACGGGCATTTTAGGTCACGTGACTTCGGATTGATGTGATTACATTTTGATTATTTAATTTAAATTAAATTCCTTAAAAATAAACAAAAATATTGTGTTTAATAGGATTTCTGTCACAAAAACTACCGTTTCGCGGCAAAATTATATTTTTATTTGAATACAGTCAACAACCCAATTGTTGTTCTTTCTATGAAACCGAATTCCAATAGGAATCTGATAGTCAGATCTGGAATTTCTGTTTCGATTATTTTACGTATTTTACATTGCGGATAACGAATGCAATACCGTCTTTTCCGATGCGATTATACCGAGTAATTATTATGCTACCTTGTATATCTTGAGTTTTTTTACTGAATTCCAAAAAAGGACTAGGTTCTCAATTCGGTTGTTTTTTTATGTGTGTTACCTCAGACCTCCGTCATTTTTTTTATTTTTTTTTATGTTATTTGGTAACGAGACGATCTCGTCGTTTGCCTGATGGTAAGCATAACGCCGGCCCATAACAATTGCAGTGCCACCCAGAACTTTGAAACACAAAGGCCTGCGCGGCACTGCAGTGCGCTCGTTACCCTGAGACATTAGGTATTAAGTCTCATAAGCCCAGTAATTTCACTGGACACTCTGCTCATCAAACCGGAACACAGTAATGCTTGCACACTACTGCTTGGCGGCATACATCACGAGCAAAGCGGTGGTAACAACCCAGACGGACACTCGCAGAAGAGTTAGTCCTCCCACTAACAAATTTTAACAACATTTATAAACTGATTTGGAAAATTTTTCGAAAGGAAATACTTTTAGATTGGTTCCATAGAAATTTCATCTCAAGTAACAGGTAGCCGTTATGCTTGCCAGTGTTAGCTGGGTGTCATACTATGTAATATCAAAAAAATTGAAAGTATAAAAGTGGTCATTGTATTTATTATTATTACATGATGGTTACATAAAAAAATAAAATGCTGGTTATCAGTTGAGTAATGAACCGGAATCGGTTGAGTTAAGAAAAAACTAGGATGAGACATCATAGGATGAATATTATATAGCCACCCACATAAACTGTTGACGCAATCCGGTAATAATTAAACTAGTAATTAATGTTTTAATATCATCGTCGGCGCCATGAGCAGCTTCAATCAATATCCATTACGGGTATAGAATGTGATTCATCACTTACTTTGTGCTTCAGTTATTTACTTCATTATCAGCCTCTTACGCTCCTACTGCTGGGATACCGGCCTTCTCTCAGAGAGAGGTATGGGCTTTAATCCACCACGCGGGCCCAGTGCAGCTTGGTGGATGTCACATGTCCTCGAATTTTGTGGTTCTTGAACATGCGAGTTTCCTCACGTTGTTTTCCTTTACCGTTTTAGAGCAAGTATGAATAATCCGCACATAACTTGATATAAGTCATTGGTGCGGGTCGAGTCGAGATTCGAACTATTGTGCGTCGGATTGAAAGTCGCACAAGTTCTCGCTCGGCCACACTCGCTCATATTAGTACTCGCGTTCTGTTTTCGTTGTTTGCGTTCTTATTTATTCGCGTTATTTACTTAGGTAACTTGTTTATCGGTATTTCAGTAGCGGGATAAAAAAATGGTCCATGTTTTGTTTGTGGCGGTTTTGGGAGTAAAATTGATACGTGGAATATGTGAGAGATAGGAGAGTAAGGGACGAATAAAACCGTATTTTGGAAGGATTTTCCACGGTCGAGAATATTTTTGTTTGTTTTTCTATGGAGAAACAAAGGAATATTTCCCTCGAGCGTGATCCGAGTCGCAATAGTATCTAACAATAGGTAAGGTTTTGTAGCTGGAAAGAGAAAAGTGATGCAGCAAATTAGAGCCATTAGAAAAATGTAATCATTAGATTGTAAATGTTTCTAGAAAGTTGTGACATTTATTTCTTTACATAAATACATTATGATTGCAAACTTTATAAGTTGACAAGGTCTTCCATGAAGTCTACGGTCTGCAGCAGCAGGCCTACGGTCCTCGTAGTTTCTGATTTCCTAAGACAAAGCGATTTTTTTATAGTATATGATCGTTGGACGTGTTTGTTTACTTAATTGTAAGTGTTCACTAATACTTATCAGGATGTTTATGTATCGATTAGTATTTGCATGGTCTGCACTTGTCGCCTTTCACAGCTGAGCATTCCGTGCTCCAAAGAGCAGCTTGGCGTCAGTCTCACTTGTTTTCTTAGACATTCGTCGTTAAGACAAATCTGAGGCCTAGAAAATTCAACTCTGGCACGTGCGAGATGGAGGGAAGTGGTAAAAGTAAAACAACTTTATGTACTGTTAAGTCCAGAAAGAAAGACACTCGGTTTGAATAATTGACACGTGTATTATCGTTCGTAGTTCAATGAGGACTGCTGTCCTTCCCCGCGTCTTCCCCTTGCGTAGCGCTGGGCGGCTGGGCTGGTGACTACGGCGTAGCACTGTCTTGCTGACGTCATAGCGTAGCCACCACAGCACCACACCATGTTCTACCTTTATTCTTACTGTACCTACGGTATTGGCCGGGCAGTGTGTTGCATGACGCTAATTGGTGATTAAGGACGTTATACGGGCCAAGGACCTTGCTCGAATGGGTGGAGTCAAGCACACTTCCCCCGCGCGGTCCACACTACGTCTTTCAAGAACATCGCAAAACCTAACGTCATAGAACACGCGGATGAACCGCTACGAAGCGGTACCCGCACGCGCGCACGGCATCTTTGCCTATAATTCTTTAAATTCATTTAGTGGAAAGTTTTTCATTGAAATGAAGTGTTGAAGTGATCATTATTATTCGTAAATAAACGGTACGGACGCACATGAGATTATCCAACGTTGAGATTGATCTCAAAATATCGCTCTGGACTAAAATAAAAGTACAGACAGCCAATTTGCTCCGTAAAGTTGAAATTTGTTACACATTTTGACCCAAAAATTAACATGTACGTAAATAAATGATTTTCGGGTTGTTTTTATTTTTACTTTTGTAGTCGTGTTTTTTATTTTGGTGTCATTTACGAGGTATCGAGTCATCTGCGAGTGTCCGTCTGGGTTTCCACTTTGTTCATGAAGCCTAATCATAATAATTTATTTGCTAAAAATGTTGGTGACAACAATAGTGTCGGGTCACAGGTATAGAAAATATAAAGTATCATAAACATTTTACCACATTGTGGCATGCAAATATTAGAATAATTAACTATCATTGAATTTAAAATATTACAAAAAACTAATGACACAATAATCGTAATACAATTCATATTTCATTTCCTATAGGTACTTATTTATATTATCAAATGTTATTATTTTTCTTATTAATTATACTAAAGTGTCCAAAAATAAAACCAATAATTTAAATAGAATTCTAGAAATTCAGTGGTCAAATAAATTACTTTAAAACTTCAGCTATAGTATAGTAATATTTTTCATGCAACCAACATTTCAATTTTTGCCAAAACCGTGTCCAAGGTAGGTCCTTGATTTTTCCCGGAACAGCATTATATGCTTGCCGGCAGATGTGCAAGCATTACTATGTTCCGGTTTGATGAGCAAAGTAACCAGCGAAATTACTGAGCTTATGAGACTTAGTTACGAGTACAGAGCAATGCCGCGCAGGCCTTTGTGTTTCAAAGTTCTGTGAAGCATTGCAATTTTTATGGGCCAGCATTATGATGAGCACACTGCGGTGCCCTGCAGGCCTTTGTGTTTCAAAGTTGTGAATGGCACTGCAATTACAACATATTTACAGTTTTCGGATAACGCCGGCCCATAACAATTGCAGTGCCAATCAATACTTTAAAACAAAAATATGCAGCACTGCATTGTGCTCGTTAACCTGAGACATTAGGTATTAAGTCTTATAAGGCCAGTAATTTTACTTTTCAATTTCATTTCCAGTATTTTCTATAACGGTTCTCAACCTCCCGATATTCCTTTGTTTACCAATACATATATTTGCCACTCGTAAAAATGATGTACGTAAACAAGAAATTGTAATCAGAAATGTAACCCACTCAATATGTATGCGAGGAGTGTCCACGCGCAAATCACGGAATGAATCAGATTTCACCACTCTAGACGCTACTCTTTGAGCAAGCTTCAAACCCACACGAAAACAAATACTTGTATTGTATATCATTCACGCACACAAATATGTAACGTCGGCGGACAGCGTGAGCAGAGCAACGAGCGACACAACCTCCCCGTCTGAATGCCAGTGCATGACTGCCGCGCGCGCCCGCGCAGAGCACCTCTGAGACTTGTACATTTGGAATTCAGTTTTTTGATAATTTCTTTGCGAAATATTGCTCTATGCACAAATTTAATCAATAAGAATTATAGAAAATTTTCTTCCTTATTTTTTGGTGTAAAATTAATCCCAAACGTCTAAGTCATTTAGAAGTTTTAGGGAAAATAGTTTTAAAATAGCATGCTGTTAAATATTTTTTCAAGCCATAAGTAATGGTAATACAAAAAAATCAATCAATCAAATTTAATGCCCTTGAATTGATCATTCAGGTAGTATTTTTTTCAAGTCGTTAAACCAAGCCGTTTGGGAGTTTTAGGAGCAGAAAGTAGTCGTTTTTGGGTAACCTAGCCCCTTAACAGTTAATCGCGTGATTTCGCTTTTGTGTATGTTATTAATGGCTGTATAATTATTAACATTATGTCAAACTAAACCCAAAATAGCTTTGATGTGTAACGATAACAAAAATAGTATAACTAATTAATATATAATTTTAAGTTTTGCTGTGTTAAGGATTTAACTAAGTGTAATACTATAATAATTTCGAACAATTTTCCTTCAACCTTGAAAGATCCAGATTGTTCAAAATTATTGCTTTAAAAAAATAACTAAGCGCGTATAATCACGCAGAGTGAAAGGCCCCGTACTTCCCTCTATAACTCAGAAAGTTTTAGTCCAAACCCAAAACTATTTTCATTGAGAATTTCCCTTATAGCTCACTATCTAGGCTGATAACAAGTTTCGAAGCCAACCAGTATATACATAGATTCAGGATATGTCTACATATAACAGGATATAACTACTATTAGTTATCTATAGGCAGGATATGAATTAAACAAACATTTTAAAATGCTAAGAAGATTACAAGATAAACATCACGTTTAATAAATTAAAGCTCCAAAGCCGTTTTCAGAATCAGTGGTCGGAGTTGTCAGAAAATATTTAGAACAATATTTCTACAAAACAAATGACTATCAGTAGTAGTGGAGGCTTATATTACGGAAAACCAATAAGCTAAAGCTTAAAATCACTTGAAGCCTTGTCTTTTCATCATATTCAGTATAATTCTCAAGTGATTTTTGAGTTACAGGTGTTTGGACTAATAGTCGCTCACTTAAAGACGTCTTTAATTGTTTTTTTCGATAGATAAACGTTTCATCACTTTCATCATCATCTGATCCAATGGGGATGATGTGGTCGAACGCTGTACCACGCTAGAATGGGGTCTGGCTCTCATGTGCGGCTGTTGTAACATACTGATTGTCAACTAGAGTTTGGTAGCTAGCCAGGTGCGCATTAGAAACCACTAGTAACACAATTCTATTATATAGTCGTATCACGATGTTGTTCTTCGCCGAATACTGGACTTCATTGTAGGATATATTAACATTTTTTTTAACGGGCTAAATGCCTTTATTCACTGGCTAATACATAAATAAACACTACATCTAACCTAGATAGCTACAAAAGCAGTTGGATAATCTACAAGCCCAAGTAGGCCTATAGATAATCCAAATGTTCTAGCCCAGTACCAGTTGAAAGCGTACCCAGCATGCTGGCGGCATTGCCTCGTTGAACCGCAAACGTAGGATTGAAACCGTCAAAAACCAATATTGACTGCAGTATACAAACCACACATAACATTTCTACATATATTCTAACGTACACGCTACGAGGTAAACTATTACGTATTCCAAGTCTAGACCGAGTCAAGTATTAATTCCGATCCAAGATCACCGTTCAATTAAGTGGAAAACGGCAGACGTTTTCCACGGAAGGCTCAATAATTTCGAAATATCCCGGTAGATTTATTACACGTACCGCGTACTCGACAGTTGACCTGAATTCCTAATTTCCAGTAATTGGTGGCTGAGCTCGGGAGTTCAATGATCGATTAGATTCTAGCTGAGATGAGTGTCAATCTGAAGGCTTCGTAGAAGTTGTGGCACGTCTGTGAAGTGGAATGGGAGTTGGGACGAAGGATCATTCCGCATTTATTCGATTTGACAGCTGCTGTGAAACGATTTGCTAGCGAAATCGTAAAACCCACATTTGCAATGATATATAGTAAGATTATATTTGGAAGATATGGAAAAACTATTTGGAAATAAATTGAATATAATATTTGGATTATCTATAAGGCCTACTTGGGCTTGTAGATCATCCAACTGTTTTTGTAGCTAGCTAGGTTAGATGGTGTTTATTTATGTATTAGCTAGTTAATTAATAAAGACATTTGGACTATCTACTAACTGCTGCCCGCGGTTTCACCCGCGTGGAGATATTGGATATCATATGGGTTTTATTTTTTTGCGCGGTTACCTATTTCTTTTTCTAATAATAATTCAATAGCGTACCTAGAAACTTCGCATCAGTTTTTTTAAGAAATCTATCACAAAGGTCTAAGGTTTTCGCAAATAAAGTAAGAAAAGATTTCAGGGGTTTCTCATGGCCTTTAAAAACCTAGCTCTACAATCTAGAGATGAAATTTTTGGATAAAATGATAGATCATTCGAATGTTATTCCGTCTTGTTTCGATTGGTGAGAGTGTGACTATACTATCTCTCTTACTCGTGACGATGCGGTCAAAAGTGCTGGACACGCTTTACTGACTTGAGTCAGTCTTTTTCGTGAGCGCATCGATAGATGGTTGGCGGTAGTCTTGTTTTATTTTGATAATGGTGCCTTGGCAAACAAGCACGAGAAAATTCTCTACCACTATGCTAAGTATGATTGTATCAGAAAGTTTTCCTTCACCGATACCGTCTCCTTGTAAAATTCAAACCATTGATGCGTCACTAGTTCTGAGCCAAACGCTTCAAACCAAACATTTCTCAATAAACTCTTAAAGGATAAAAGCTATGCTATTTCGGTACACGTTTAATCCGAGTACGTAGGCATTTTCCTCTCGCATTCTGAAGGTATTTCCCAGGTATGTCTAACGATCGTGCCTTCGCGTCTGTTTACGTTAAGGTTCAAAATGTCACTTAGACTTACCTTTTCACCTCCCGGGAGCCGAGCGTTGTCGTAATGTTAAATTACAATTGTTGAAGATTACGTAGGTACAATCTGTCTGTCCGTCATGACAGTGACGTTGAGGTGGCAATGTGATAATTAGTTATTTTTCTGGCAAATGTCTCGAAATTGTTAAACATAGGCACAGAACATATCTATACAAATAAATAAAATTGAAGCGTCTCTTAGTAATATCACAAAGAACAGGTTTTTACCAAATGCATATGAAAGTACATACGGTACTTATAACAAAACAACCATTTTTAAAATGTTTGTCTGTCTGTCTGTTTGTTCCGGGTAATCTCCGAAACGGCTGGGCCGATTTTGACGGGGCTTTTACTGGCAGATAATGTCACAAGGAGTAACTTAGGCTACTTTTATTTTAGAAAAAGTATAAAGGTTCCGCGCAAAAAAATTAATACCATGAAATCCAATATCTACGCGCGGGTGAAACCGCAGGCAGCAGCTAGTAAATAATAATACTAACACAGGTGGGAACGGTATAGGTACGTACCTATATACTATGTAAAGGTAAAAATAAATGTCACGATGTTACGAATAAGTATGTATGGTACTCGAAAAACTTAAATATGTCTTCGAAGTTCATCGAACTAAGGGGGGGGTATTTGTTAGCGGGAGGACTAACTCTTCTGCGAGTGTCCGTCTGGGTTGTTACCACCGCTTTGCTCGTGAAGTGTGCCGCCAAGCAGTAACTTTTTTTTTTTTATGTTATTAGGTAACGAGACGAGCTGGTCGTTTGCCTGCAAGCATTACTATAATATGTTCCGGTTTTATGAGCAGAGTATCCAGTGAAATTACCGGGCTTATGAGACTTAATACCTAATGTCTCAGGGTAACGAGCGCACTGCAGTGCCGCGCAGGCCTTTGTGTTTCAAAGTTCTGAGTGGCACTGCAATTGTTATGGGCCGGCGTTATGCTTACCATCAGGCAAACGACCAGCTCGTCTCATTACCAAATAACATAAAAAATAAAAAATAATATTAGTTGCACAGAAGTTAGAGTTAGAACACAAGGGAAAAGCACTGCCGAAAGGCTATATAGGCACTCACTCGTGCATTTTCGAAACTTTCATCTTGGTCCTTACAACCGTTATTACTATTCACGAGTACACGTTGCTCTTGCTTGTGTTTGAAGTTGTAACCAGAAGTAAGTTAGCTTCACCAGTGCTCATTAAATTCAAGTACTGCAGAAGTTCTTTTCATTTCGATAGTAGTATATATTCAGCCTGTAGAAAAAAAAAATGTTTTGGGCCCAAGAACTGGCCACGTTTGTGGTGTGGGGACATTAAACTATAAACTGTTACTGTTTTGTACTGTACGGTGTTTACCAGGTGGTGGGAATAGCTCTCCTGTCCGTCTGGATGAGGACCATTGCTTTCCTAGCCAAGCAGTAATGTGCAAGCATTACTACTTGCTTCCACATTAGTGTTGGCAGCAGACTACACGCGAACACTACGTTGCGGTTTGATGAGCAAAGTATACAATGAAATTACTGGGGTTATGAGATTTAATACCTAATGTCTCAAGGTAACGATCGCAATGCCGTGCCTCGCAGGCCTTTGTTTCAAATTTATAAGTGACACCGCAATTGTTTTGGGCCGGCGTTAGGTTACCATCATTATCACATAAATGTTAAAAAAAAAACTCACAGTATCACAATCCAATCGCGCAGCAAATAACTCCACTGGCGCGTTTAAATTTGGCAAGCACTATAGCACGAGTAAGTAATAATACCTAAGTAATGTTTCAGAATATGAAGCTCTATTTGATTTTACTGTTATTTTATGCTTTCATGTAGGTGTTCGTTTTATTTTGTTATTATTTCTTACAGCGGCGACGCCATCGGGTGTTTGTCATGATTAATGATTACTGCATGAAGTGGAAAAGTCAGATTAGACTGGTAATTAATGGACCGGGGGGAAGAGTTATTTATGTTATGGAACAGGCCAATGGAAAGCTGAGTGATGATAACAAACCTGGACATTATTTTTGTTTACAAAGGATTTTTTTGTTGGATGTTTTTTGTTTATTTGCGTTACTACGCCAGGTACATATCCAAATCTCTTATAGTTTCCATTTCCACACCCTTCTTAAAGGAGATTCTTGATTCGGTTCTATTTTTTAACCGACTTGCAAAAAAGGAGAAGGTTATCAATTCGGTGGGTATTTTTTTTATTTTTTTATGTTTCTTACCTCACATATCTGTCTTTTTTAAACCGATTTGTAATATTTGTTTTTTATTTGAAAGGATATACTTTCAGATTGGTCCCATAGAAATTTCATCAAAATCGGTTCAGTAGTTTGCCACTGAAGTCGGTTCGTCGCTTTTTTAAAGCAATTTTTTATGTTTGTTACCTCAGAACTCCGTCATCTATAAACCGATTTGGAAAATTCTTTCTTTATCTGAAAGGATATACTTTCAGGTTACTATCAGGATACTTTCAGGTTAGTCTCATAGAATTTTCATCAAGATCAGTTCCAACTCCCATATATTCTCAAAAGAAGTCGGAAGAAACTTTATTTTTCACTTACGCCACAAGCACGTCATTGCTGAAGGATGGAACGCTTTATGCCATCGCTCTAGATTCCTGACACTGACAACCCTTTTCTTTTTATATCTACCCTTAAAAATGCGATAAAAACACGTTTTCTGTGTGAAAGAAAACTTTTTCTTTCATACGTAAATTAAGTAAAGGATTATGGGCACATAAAGAGATTTCGTAATATCCAAGCGAACATAACGATATCTTCAAAGTTCTGGGAACATCCCCCTATAATGTGATTCCACCCCATATGGCTACCTCATACGTAATCGGGTGTGTCGATTATGCCTACCATACGTTACGCGTAGAACGTAAATCGTATTAACATTTATATGAAAATTTTCGAGATTCGTCACTCTTAATACTTTCCAGCGAGGCAACCCTTTTGGTGAAAACAGTCACGTCCGTATTATGAGGAATTTAAAACGACACGAAAGCAATATCTCACTTCGAAACCTGTAAACATTTTTATCCTTTTAATCAATATTTATAGCCAATAGCGAAGGGTCTAAGCACGGCGATTTCATCCTATAGGTCAAGACAAACAGGTTCAAAATACGTATTTACCCTCGAAGGACGGCCGCAGACGCTTCAGAGTAAATACAGGCCGATACACGCAGATACTCAAGTCTCGGATGACGTGAGGACCGAGTGAGATGCGTAATTCCTGCCCTTTAATATTTAATAAAGTCGCTTACGTGGAGGCCGAAGTTCATTAAGGCGGGAAAAGAGTTAAAAAGTTGCCTTCCCATTATTTTAGGGACATACTTTTATGTGGTAGTAAAGAGAATTACAAGGGTCTCTTTAATTAGCTGGGGTAAGCTTGTATATTATTTTCCATGTACCAAGTGGAAATGAGTAAAAGCCGTCAGTTCTTGGACGTGTTTTACTTGATAATTAGGAGAGCCGTTAAAACGCTTCTGGAAATCTGTTTATGAGGTGTTTTACGACGACGTTTATCTTTTAAAAATTACATCATGCTTATGTAGATGCTGAAGAGCTTAAGTCACAAAACTGAGCTTAAGTTGCCATTACGAGGTTGTAGATAAGATAATGGAGCGGTGGGTGTTTTGGGAGCTTCCCAAGCCTTCGGATTCCTAAAGAAACATCTTGTGTCGGTAGAGAGTGAGTATAAACCTCTACACGCAAAAACTCGTTTTCATCCCTAGATTGAACGTATAGACTAACCTTACTATTACTCAGGTACATGTCGAATGACCTTCATAAAAGTTTGCGTTTAACGCTTACGTGATTTAATAACATGTTAAAGTAAATAATCGGTTTCTATAACCTAGATTAAAATCACGGCCGCTGAAACTGAATCGATATTGAAACTTTCAGTCGTATTTGCCACATTTTAGTCGAAGCGTGGCTTGTGTAGGCATTTGTTCTAAGAAACATTTTTATTTATAGCCAGTGACCTCTCCTATCTCTCGTTCCCAGTGCTGTTAAGTTAGTGGGCCAGTTTTTCTCCTATAAGTTATTAAAAGGTCTTGGAAGTGTCTAGCATTACTTTATACCTAAGCTAGCGTCTGATATTTCATTTGCCTGAATTGACGCCTAGATCTAAAAATTAACACACTTCGAAGTACCTTCGGCCATTGACGTTTAGTCCTCTGTTATGATTTCACGGAAAATATTATTAAATTATTTCTAATTAAATAAATTATTGTTGCGAGGTTGGTTTAGGTGGTGGTTGAGACGTAAAAGGTGTGGATTCGATTGCCGACGCGGGTTAAATGTTTGCATGGTAGTTGGTACTCAGCACTATATATTAATAATTATTACTGTTTTCTTTTTTTTTAAACGAAATATAATGATATACAATATCAGTATTCACGCATGTAAGTGGAGACTACCAAGTATCTACCAAAGCTGCGGCCGAGCGTAGAATTAATTAAGACCAGCCTAAGCGCCCAAGCCACAGCCGTCTCTATATATCTCTGTTTTCTGCTACAGTTTTAACACAACACATAATCGATGCGTCTCCAACCTAAGCGCATGCTACTTATAAGATACTACTTAGCTGTCTTTTGAAGCTACTAGCCGCGAACCCTGCCCTATGCCTTGAATCATGTGTTTCCTTTTCGCTCTAACTTATTGTACCTAACAAAACTGATAGGCGAGAGAGCCGCTTAATGATGTTGAGTTCGTGTAGTACCTATACCTTTTGACTTTTTGGTAGGTATTGGTGATCCCTGGGTCCTGGTATACCGATCTACTTAGAAATCTTCGGAAACAAAACATCTCTAAGTCATAAATATACCACACGGAACACGACATAACTTCTGAGAATATCTAGAAAAGCATGTGCAGTATAAGTATAGAGATATGATTTGTCCTGTTGGCAGGCGTGAGCGCAGGCGGGGCCGGGCGTGCGGCGAGTGGCGGCGAGCGGGCGCATGGCTCTGCTGTACCGGGCGACGCGGCTCAAAGACCGCGCCGACACCCACGTGTTCACCTTCGTGGTGACGCGCTCCGCAACGCGCGAGCCCGACCGCGACGTAACCTCCAAGGACTTCTGCTGCGCGCACCAGCGATGGGCCGTCGCCTTCAGCCGCACAGACGCTTCTCTCGGTGAGTTTTATCTCTTGCCTACTAATATTGAGTCACTGCTGACGTCAACTGCTACTTGACATTACTTTTTATGGTTTGACAGGCGTCTATCTGGTGTGGCGAGGATCATGCGAGGGCATGCGCGTCTATGTCGACTTCACATTCACTCTCCTGAGCCGGGACCACTTCACAGCCAATGAGGGCTTCTCGGGCAAGCAGGTCCGGTTCAACGCCGGATGCGCGGCGCAGGGCCGCGGTCGCTGCGTATCGCTCGCAGAGCTCAACACCAAGTTCGCGGACGCACGCGGCGAATTTCAGCTCGAGCTTACGATGTCACGCGTGCGCACGTTGTACTCTTGTGAGTTGCGGGCGCCGCGCCTCGACACGCCTCCGATAGCGTTCGCGGGCTTCGACTGGCAGGTGTCGGCCTCCGTAGGTGGTAAGGAGCCACTCGCACTGCGTCTCGTGCGGCTGTCAGGCGAGGGCCAGCAGTGTCGCGTGAGATACGCGCTGGCCCTGGGTGAGGGCGAGCGCCGTATACACTCAGGCCCGCTAGAATGCGTGTCAGATGCAGAAGGCTGCACGCCACCATGGACGCCGCGGCCGCCCGCGCGGCTGCCGCACAAGGGCGCGCGCGTCACACTGGAGCTGGTGTGGGCGCGTTTGTTGGCAGAACTGGGCGTGTGCGCGGGCGGGCGCGCCGCCACGTGCTATGACCGCGACAAGCAAGCCTGGGCGGTGCGCTGCGACACGCACTCGGAAACCGTGCGTCTGCACATGCTGTACCGAGACGTGCACCACGTACCACGCAACCACTTACGCTACGTGAGCTGGTCGGCGTGGCTAGTACGTGCTGCGCCCGCACCCGGCGAACCCGATGCCGAGGAGCTTCCAGGGACTCCCTTCGAGCAATACTACGCTCAAGACAGTGCCGACGAAGGGCTCATGATGGAGACGGCGCTGCGCGTCGAGGACGTGTCGCGCACCGGCTGCCCCTTCATGCACCCCGGCGGCGAGCTGCGGGTGCGCCTCGAATGGGGCGACACTTATTTACTCTTCCAGGCGACCTATCACGTTTACGACGATCTCTGTCGCCTCCATGCGCATCAAATGAGGTGCGTATTTGCCGTCTCCGCTGCCAATCCGTGTCACCGACCGTGTCTGACCTCGCACTTGTTGCAGGCGTGAGATCGGCGTGCTGCAGTCGGAGAACTACTCGCTGGAGCGGCAGCTGTTCAGCTACCAGAAGAGCCTCGCGTACGCGCAGGCGCAGGCGGGCGAGCCGGCGGCGGCGGAGGCCGGGCGCCGCTCGCCGGCCGAGCGCTCGCTGTCCACGGACACTGAGTACGCGTGAGTGGCGCCGCGTGTCCGCGAGCCATCGGCGAGGCGAGCTCCACATTCTTCTCTCTTTTCGACTGATTCTGACGTTTTTGAGCGATTTATCTATTTTTCTAGACGTTTTATGGCGAGGTGCGCCTCGTCCGCACCGCTTCCCGCCGGTCGCCTGCACTCTCGCCGCTCTAATCTATCGATAGCCGATTTATTATACTCGACTACTTTTCTATTTATCTGTACATAAGATATATTTAGATATTACCTATATATTATGTATATTTCTTAACTTAAAAACTCGATTTCATATACTGCAACAGTCGAATTATGAATAAAAGTCCGTAATATTTAAATGATTTTTTTGTTTTAAATCCTTTATTATGTCGGTAATGCAAATAAGAATTACAGTTTTCAGGAGGTACATGTCCACTGGGAAAATTCGCAAGCGTGATGGTATATACCAGGTATATATACTAGGTATATACCTAGGACCTATTTAGGTAATCTAAATTACATATTAAACCGAGTGTTTACCTACCTACGAGACGCCGGTGAACGCGGTATTAGGTATAATAAATAATGTATGTCTCAAATAGAATAACGAATACTTATGACATAAAACACTAACTTATTATAAACGTACATTGCTTCGTTGACTACTTTTTCCTATAAGTAGTTATGGTACGGTGTTACCTACTCACTGGAAGCTTGGCGACTATTGTTTAGCATAATCAGTAGCACCTATTGATATATTGCTAAATATATTGCACGTGCTGAGAATATTTCCAGTGGCAGTTGAGTCGCAGTGAAGTCATCTGTAGTTAGATTTTACCGTAGAGGGAGAAAATAAAAAAGTAACTATTGTGATAGTCAGATTAAATATGAACTTCTAAATATGTTTTTTACTCTGGTTAGGATAAACAAATCCTGTCTATAGATCTCTCTGAGGTCTAGTTACCTATACTTAGAGATTTTTTCTTTCGCGTAGTATGTATACTGTATAGGTAGATATATTTTATTACGTTTAATCAATTTAGTGATATGATGAGCAAACCGTTCTTCTGATAATAACACCTGTGACCTGTTCGTAACAATAAGCAGCGCCACCCAGAGCCCATACCACAGTTTTACATTGTAATACTGTACCTGACTACCTGGGGACCGATTTTTGAAAGTCACGAGTGATTTCGATATCAGCGGTGACAAAATTCTCAGCGATAACTTTGAAATCACTAATTTGCAAAAGTCGTATTTTTGAAAGTCATACCCTGTTTACCAACATGCAACTATTTCTCAGCTTTAATCATAGACAAACTTATGATTGTGTTCCATTTAATTTAATTTTTTAAGTTGGAAATTGTTATAAGCAAAAATTGGCGCTAAATACCTACTCATATCTATGATATTGTTTACGAATGGGTACCCCCACTCGTAAACGATATCATAGGTATGACAATTTTAGTCACCCGCTGAGATTCAAAAATACGACTTTGTAAATCGGTGACTATCGGTCATATCGCTGATATTTAGTCACTCGGTGACATTCAAAAATCGGTCCCCTGAACTGGAACGTTGTTATTACAAATTGTAAAACTGTGGCATTACCACTATACGTTGTGTTCGTCATCCTAAAATGCGTCTGAGACGTGTCTCAGGCAGCCTTCACACCTAATTCATGATTGATGTATACCTAAGCATTAATCGCCGACCACGAGAAAACCATGAAAAACCACGATCCCCGCTTGACGCATATCGTATCGTCTATCGTGGTTGTGGTTGGGGGCTTGGGGGCTAAGCCAAGCACGGCACCCGCTTCTACCTATGATTCTACGACCTCGATTCAAAAAAATTGTTTCACAACCACTGCGTGCTCAGTGCACATAAGGTGCCGTGCCGTGGTACATAAGGGGTGGTGCGCAAGTGACGTATGTAGCGTAAGTAGTCGCTTTGAGCCCAGTCATCTAGTCATCTAGTCATCCAGTCATCATATCGTATATACTGACCGGCGCGGCGGCCGGGCCTCGGCGCGACGACGACGGCAGGGCGGTGGGGCCTGCAGGCCCAGGGCGCTGAATCCTAAAATACGCCACTGGCCAATAAGTACCTACCTACCTATTTTTCGCTCACTTAGGCTTATCCCTCACAGAACTTTCTCTGTTCGAACTTATCGGTTATCATACATTCACAAGGTATTATTAAACGCGTTCCAACTTCCACCGATAAGTACACCATTACTATGTATTCTGTGCCTATACCACGGTTTTACAATCCATACACCGTACATTGGGTTATACCCGAGGAATTTATTTCACTCGATATTTAATATAAAAACTATTTCGAACCTTATTTCAACTGAAAAACGTTCTTTTCTGATTCGATTTAGTTATAAGGAAAAACTGTCTCGAGAGAGACTCACTTTTCAGTTATCGTGTCCCTTTCACACAGTTGTTAGCATTCAATTAAAGATAGCGTGCTAGAAACAACAGGAACATTGGGAATTACATAATTTCACTAAAAAGTCTCAAGGATAGATATATGCAACTAAATAGAGTAACGTTCATTTGTCACTAAATAATATGTGTCGTCATTGAGAAAAGTTATTGAAAGATATGAGTAATATGCAGTTTTTGGCGGGAATGCGAAATGTGCTGTTGTTGATTTTGTGTTATTTACTAAAACCTATGTTTCTTCGAGTGTTAATGTGTAATAATGGTGGATTATTAACCATTAAGTGTTCGTTAACGTGCATGAGTGAATAGCAAATAGTACAAAGGCGAAAAACGTGTATTTTCGTATTCTATCCAAAACTCCATAGAAGCTTCAGTAAAGTATCCACCGCTTTACTGAAGCGTCACTTCGACTCGACCGCGCCTAGACTGTCGTGACTTTGACGACTTACATAGAGACTTTTATAGAGATTTATTATAACTTGACACTGGCTAAATACGCAAATAGCGTGGAGCCAAAAATAAAACAAAAAAAAAACTATTTGCTAATGGCTCTGACAGTTGGCACCTATAATCTTTATGTCAAGTAGAATGTCAAGCAAGTCAGTGTCATTGTCAAAAACAAAACGCATGTTATACTTATAGCAGAGTTTGTTTTCACTTTTTGTAAAGTGTTGTTTATATTTTTACTGTATTCTTACATATAAAACCCTAAAATGGCTCAAGGAAAGCTAAAAGTAAAGAGTAAGTTACCTGCGGGTGCCAAGTCAAAGAAGGCAAAAGGGAAAGCTGTGACTAGGCGGCCAAATGCGCCTGCGAAAAGCAAGAAAAACAGTGTCGTGGAAAAAAATAAGATGAAAGCTAAAGTGACTAAGATGGTAAACGCTGCAGCTGAGAAGCAGTTGCGTGCACTGGCCACTAATACTCCGCAGCTGTCCGCAGCTCAGCAACGCACGGCCGCAGCGCCTACCGCGCCCGTTCCCGCCAAGTGATGAAACCTAACCTTCATGTTCTGACAAAAAAGTTTGAGATAATCATGAAAACGTGCTGTGATTTTGTGAACCTATGCATGAATAGGTTAGGTTCCTCAAAAGTCGTTTTTCAATTAAACTGTAGCAGAACGTTAACAATTTCCTGTTATGCGTAAACCAAGAAATTTGTGAAATTTTCTTGTTCTTCAAACTGTTGTATGTAAATACTTATTTATGTAATTATAGTGTGTAATCAAATATTTCATTAGTTTTACTTGCCTTCTAGTGTAGATTTTACACATTGTTTTCGTAGGTAGCAATTATTATTCTAAATGTAGTGTTCGATTTATCTGATAATATTTGATTGGTTCTAGTGAATGTTATAGCTTGAGATTCTTTCATTAAATTAAATGTTTAATTTAAAGTGTAATAGCCACAAAACGTAAAGTACCTGAGTAAAACAATTATAGAAATGCTGGCATTTCCTGTATTTAGAAAATTAATGGCCAATCTTACATTACCATAAGAATCTTGCTCTAATAATACCTGGGTTTGTACAAAATAAATAACAAGATAGTTTCCTCAGCCCACATTGCTCTGTTATGAACTGACCTGCTTTACCAAAGAACAGCGTCACAGTGGCCATCTCTATAGATGGCCACTGTGATGCTGATCTTTTCGCAATAATCTTGAAATCAAAATTGATTTTATGGTAATCAATTGAACATCCACCAATCAGCGCTACACATTGCATTTAAAATTTGTTGTATGCAATCCTATCTTTGACACTTCAACAATTAGGTATATATTCGATTGCAGCACATACAAGCACAGTTAGAATTTCCCATAATGATGTAGCAAGTTGTCAGTCTGTCAATTCTTTAGCAAATATTATAACACAATGTGTAAAGTGCAGAATAATGTGTGTCTACAATTAGACCTAATTAAGATGTTTTAAATTAGTGACTTGTCTGAGAAAGAAGAGATCTAGTTGTGGATGGTAATGGGATATAGATAGATGAATAATAATAATATGCTTACTTGAGTTTGAACTCTCTATTGTAGAATTGTTGTGAAGATAGTATGGTAGTATGGCCCTGGAAAACATACTTGCGTGGATTGTGATTGGGTGAAGTCCAGTCGTCATATCATAATGTCATAAGCTGTCTCTGTCACTCACAAATATATTATTGCCATCACTCTCACTAAGAGGCAGTGACATCTGTCTGCCGAGATTGTAATGTTTGTCTTTAAAATATGGCAGGTTTCAGTGCTAATGTTATTTTGTTATTGGCCCCTTAAAACTTTTTTTCCATACTATTTGATAATGAGACAACCAGGTTGTTTGCCTGATGGTAAGCATAACAATTGCAGTGCCACTCAAAACTTTGAAACATAAAAGCCTGCACAGCACTGCATTGCACTCTTTATTCTGAGACATTAGGTATTAAGTAGGGTTTATACCCGAGAATTCTCATCCCTGGAATTCCCAGAAAAACAGCTGGTGTCGTTCCCAGGAAATTTAGCTCTAGAAAAGTCGAGAAGGCGAGAAATTATTATTGTGTAAAAATACTCAAAAGGATACACTATAGGTACATACAAAATTATACGAATAGGAAACTTAAAATTGTCAAAACATGATGCTGTGATTAGATCCTTAACCCTGCCCGCACACGGGCCTCGCGCTACAGCCACAAAGCGCCGCCACATGAAGCTTGAGTCGACGTTTAGAGGCCGGCGCGGCCGCGTCGCCTGCAAGAAGTGAGAAGCGGTGTTTTGTGGCGTGCAACCACAGGCGTCACCGTGTGCGGCGAGCTAGTACAAAACGTATGAAAACAGCAGTCCGCAGTTCAATGGCGGCGGCGTTTTGTGAAAAAAACAACACTTTTAGACGCCTTTTGAAGATCAGTGATTAAAATTATCAGAAATGTCACAATAGAATGGAATTACACAACGGTTAGACATTATTTAAATCAAGATTTGTGGTTGCTCATATTTAAACAGTTGCCTAACACAATTCTGTTGTGACATTTCTAATCATTTTTGACGTTTACCTTTAGATACTATCTAGCTAAACAGGCGTCTTAAAGTGGTTATTTTTATGGTAACACGGTTAGGCTCTTATTAATAAACAATGTTAAATGGTGGTTTAGTTAAAGCAGGGATGCACAGACTTATTAGGATTAGGGGCCACTCGGGCAAATTATGAACCGATGGCGGGCCGCCAGAAGTATAGGTAATTAAAGACAATAATGAATTGATAATTATGTATTAAAATTGAAAAAGAATTTATTTACTGACGCATGCACGGCGCACCGATAAGCGCACTTAAGCGCGCGAGCGCGAGATTCAAATTACTTTTCGAACATATTTTTTTTGGTTTTATTCTGGAATAGAATTCAATATTTTTCGAATGTACGAGAGTATTATTTTTGCTGTCGGCGGGCCACCAGTATTCGACCGGCGGGCCGCGGTCTGGGCATCTCTGAGTTAAAGTATTGTCTTTGTTGTTCGTTGACAATTTTAAACTGAATCGAATGAGATAAAATATGGTTTAAATATTCAACCGTTTAAAACACTGTCGATCGTACAAAATGCTCTAGGTTCATGTATGTTACCATCCTGTACTTATTAATTAATATCTAGAGTCTAGACATACCCTTTCATGACCTAGAGCATTTTGTATAGATAGATAGATAAACGCTTTATTGTACACACCAAAGAAAAGTAAACAAGGAACATAAATATTTTACACTAAGTGCTACAATGGGCGGCCTTATCGCTAAAAGCGATCTCTTCCAGGCAACCTTTGGATGGAAAGGATTTATTAAAATCGAAGACGACGAGGAGTGTACTAACAATACTGCCATACTAATAAATAAAATGATTACATACACATAAATACTAATATCTACTTATTATAATACATTATAATACTCAAAACAAATATTTATAATATTAGATATGTAAAATATATAAATATAATATATACTATAAATACAATTTATATATAGGTATATGTATAATAATGATAACTTTAAAGGTAATTTAGCTAATAAAATAGATACTTTTGGTGATACAAAACAAAATACATCAGGTACAGCATGAAAAATTAGTTAAGAAGCACACTTTGACTGGTAAAATTTTGTCACGCTATTTTTGAAAACATTCAATGAAGGTGCACTCCTAATGGAAACTGGTAAGGCATTCCATAGACGTGCAGCTTCAACAGTAAATGAGCCGTCATAAAAGGTACTCCAATGTGAAGGAGTCTTGAGCATAAGATTATCCGAAGACCTAAGGGAGAAAGAGTTAGATTCAGACAGGAAATTAAAACGTTCTTTAAGATATTGTGGCGACGAGGGATTATATAATATATTATAGAGAAGGGAAAGAATATGAGCATTCCGGCGGAGACGAATGGGGAGCCACTTGAGTTTTTGTCGAAATTTGTATGTGAACGTGTCAGGAATAGGATAATATAAGATACAATAAGAGATGTTTGTCTCGTACTCAGAAGTTCTCGACTCGTCGAACGATCAAGACTCAAGAGTATCCTTTCCGAAGAACCACAGTCCGTGGTCACTCGATCCGGTCCGAAAGCGCCGGGCGAGCGGCCGGGCGGGTGATGCGCCGATTTCTCCGAATAAGATTAATAAATGCACGCGGGAGGGGAGACATTGCGGCTAATGACACGCGCCGCTGCAGATATTTTTTTATCGCGAATTTAAAACATAAACTGGTTTAGGCAGTAGCCGCCCCCGCGCCCCCGAGGACGCCCTCTGCGCCGGAGCCTGCAGGGCTGCATAGTTCACCGCTCCTGCGCCCGCGCATCGACACCTATCACCCTAATCAGGACTTCGTAACTCCGCGCTTAGTCTTTGTGTGGGAGAAACCTAGATTACCACAATCCGATGTACATTCTAGAAAACATAATTTTTCGTTGTAAATTATGGAACCTTAGAAATTAGTATAATACTCTATATTTTTAATAGACGTGAGTCGCATCTATAAATGTTCGTCTGTCTTCAGCTATCATGTGTACAGATTTATACCAGAAAATCTAACTGTAATCGAAACCTGTCTGCTTAATTACAATCTAGTTTATGAAAACACTTAATTAGTCATCTCATCAAATAAATTCAGACAGTAATTAGATACAAATATGACATCTGACAAGCCTAGTTTTCATTCCAAAAATAATGGATATACATTTTTTTGTAAAAATACTGCCAAAATAAGAAGTGCGCGCGCGTTGATGTCTTTTGTTTGCGCTGTAACCTAAAATGTCACTCGCGCGCCGTTTGAATTCGCGCATGAGCTGTGCAAGCTTCCATTGCACATCATAAACATACAGACAGGCTCCACGCCTAGGGCTGTCAATAACGACGGCATCGGTCGACTCTCTCGGGCGCATAGCACCGGTGACGGCTAGAACTCGGACGCTGACCGGTTGTGCGTAAAGTTCCGGTGCTGGTGAATTTCTCACCAGTTCCCAGTGATATGGACTGGCGGCAGACAATAAATCCGGTTTGCTGCGGCGGAGCGGCTGCAATTAAACTAGTGTCGCGTCGGGACAGGGTTCGCGGACCGTGCGAAAGTGAAGCACGCGGTGCATGGCGGCAACTGCCGACTGTCGACCACACCGCAACGACATAGAGCATGTATTTCAGTAGCTTTATGCAAATGTTTAAAGCAATTTTTAGATATTTGCTGGCTGCTGAGAAATCGACTAATATCTAACTAATAACTAAACGTCGGAAGGTACTATAAAATTGAAAGTAAAAAGCAGCACCAAGAAGCTGGGGTCTTCTGGGAGCAATAACATTAACGCCAGAGTGCGGACATAAGTTATTGGTTTCAGATTTATGTACACGAGGAGTCGAACAGAGGCAATGTCCTTACACGGGGCGGTTAGTAAAAACTGGCAGGCTGTTTATTTTCGTCTGTGGCTGGAGGTGGTCCGGCGCAGGACGGCGAGGAGCGCGTCAGTCCGCGCGCAGCCGTCGGCGCAGACGCCCGCGCCGCGCATACTGCGATGTCGCGCTAGCGGCGCGCCCCCATGGTGTACCCGGAGACGTCCCGCTGCTGGGGCGCGCCCGACGCCGCGCTCGCCCCGCTCTACGACGACGTCTACCGAGGTCAGCTGACATTTGCAACCTCCGCTATGCGAATGTAAAGTTCTTTGTCTCAGTGCTGGCGAACCTGTCGCTCCCTTATTTATAGTCCGACCACTCCATCCGACCCCCTTTCGTGTCCTTTACTCGCTTAACTTTGCATACCCTCACTTATTTAGCAGTCGATCTGCTTTCGTGTCTCCCTCTCTGTTGATACACTCTTAATTTCTGTTAGTGTTAATTGTACACCCATTAATTCTTTGTATGTATACTACACATTTACATACATGTCTATTAAGTGTTATTAGTTATTAACGACCCGGTCGGACCTCTCAGAGCTTCAAGATGTTCAAGAATGTTGTTCTATAAGTTAAAGTGCCGACATAAATCTATTTAGCAAACTATGACAAACCGAGCGGTGAAAGGTAGGTCTATTTATTAATCTAGACTTCGAGAGAATTCCATTTTGTATAATAATTTAATTGAGAGCCGTAACTTTCGAAACTAATTGTATCAAATAGCAATTAGCAACAACTACTGCTAATTTGCAATTCAAATAAGATTTCAATAAGAAATACCCGGCCTAGTTCGCGTCGAGTCCCGGGACTGTGGAACTTCTATTAGAAAATTCTTCTCTCTTTGTGAATTTGTTTCTTTTCGGATCAGCTGATTTTTGTACCATACTATGTTATGGTACAAAAATCAGCTGATCTGATCCCATTCTCTATTCACGTCCGCCTCTTTTTTTGTACCATCGCTACATGAGTTGCATGATTTAACATTAATCTCTAGTCTCTACCTACCTGTTTTAAAGCTTTACGTTATCATTATAAGTTAAGTTATGCCTAAAATATACTTTATAATTTTGCCATTAAGACGTTGTTTCGTTTATGTTATTGCTATCATGTTACGAGAATATTAATTTTAAGTCTCAGTTCCCGCTGAGTTTGGTAGCTTCATCTCTGTTTTTAAACTTTTAACGTCTGTTATGTTTAAATTAATTATAAAATTAGGGTGTGATGACTTATTTGTTTAGTAATTACTTAATTTATGAATATTACTATTAATCTTCGCATTACGTAGCGACGTTAGAGGAGTTAATGATAAACATAAAAATCATGATGAGTCGATAAAATTTAAAAGAAAATTGCGTTCTCGTGTTTTATAGAGTGGTAAATCTGTGAGAATTGGCACGCTACACTGTGTCTAATCTCCGGCGTATAAAGTTTTTATAATGACATTACTGTTATCTCCATACAATAGCTCAGGCGGAATTGTCTTTATAATGTTTTAAACTCGCCGTAGAACCTCTCGAACGGTTGTTTTATTGATAATTGGGAACTACGGCTTACGTCGGTGCTTTAAAGCTCAATTAAACCTTGAAAATTGAACTGTCTTTAGGAAATTCAAATTGTGATTTTATAGTAGGTAGGTACGGGTAGCTGGTTTACGATCGCCTATAAAGTTGCCATACTGAGTGTAGGTAATACATGATGGCGAGCTTTGAAGGCGTCCAATGTGCGATGCCGCGGCCAGTCCGCAACCTTGCCTGTGCAGGTCTAGACAGGCTCCCGAGTTAGACTTTCCAATTGACCTAGCTTTCGTTACTGCGTCCTGTGTCGTAAAATAGAAATTGCTAGACTTTAATTTGCCTCATTAATATTTTAATTTACGAAAGTACATTAGAGGCCTATGTTTATGTTTTTAATTAAAAGTTATAAAATATCGCGAAGTATTAATGCAGGCACTTAACTTTATATTATAGGCTTTTGATTAGCACTTAGGTAGCCTTTTTCAAACAGCGGTAAAATGGCGACGTGCACTTAGCACTTATTGCATAATAAATTTATTACTTATTGCTCTATTCATGAGAAGCTATTCACCTTTTGAAAAGGAGACTATAAGTAGTGTGGGTACTAAATTCACTATAAATACAAATTGATGAGTCAGAGGACGCAGGTTCATATCTCATCCGATGTGAAATTTCGTGATATAGTAAATACATGCCGTGCTACCATAAAAACACTTTTAGCTGCTTGTTTAGCTAGACAATGTCTAAAGATAAACATCTGAAATGATTAGAAATGTCACAACATAATGGAGTCAGACAACGGTTAGACACTACTTAAATCAAGATTTGTGGTTGCTCAAAGTTAAACATGCTATTAAGGCATGTTTCGGGGTTAAACGCTGTTTCACACAAGTTTACCTAAGGTGTGTTTAATTTTTGTGTCGTAAGACTGTCGATGTTTAAAATAATATTATCCCTTAAGTGTTGGGTACGGGGTACATGTTTGGGTATGGCGTATAATGGGGTACATTAAAAGTTAAATACGTTCAGATAAAAAGTGATCAGACGAGCAAGATAGCAAAAACTTAAATTAAGCAGATTTTATAGTTCTCTAGTGCTGTATTTACAGTATTCACTAGCTTGGGGTAGGTAGCTTCAAGCGCTAGAGTGCTGAAAGGTATGCACATGCAAGATGATGCACCGTTAGGACATGCGTGTTCCGCCGCTTCTTGGAATTTATATTGACGCATTCTGTGTCAATTTTGCTCATGGTTCTCTATATAAATCGAGTCTATATTTTTTTATGTTATTTGGTAAACTCACGCTAAACTGCATTATCTACTTCAAGTACATAGCGTAAGCTCGTTGTTAGTCAAAGATTTACTAGTGCTGATACCTACTAAACACATAGTCGTGGTTAAAACGCGTGATCTATATACATCTTTACAAAGAACTAAAATTGAAGTGTCTGTTTGTAATATCAAAATAACAGCTTTTCACTGAATGCATATGAAAGTATACTATATATTTTTTTAATTTTTGTCTGAATTTGTGTAATAACAGCTGGACCGATTTTGACGGGACTTTCACTGGCAGTTAGCTGATGTTATAAGGAGTAACTTAGGCTACGTGGGCGAAGCCGCGGGGCACAGCTAGTCTGTAATAAACCGTGTTGTACTTTGTACTATTTAATTTAAACACAAAGGTCGTAATAAGTATCAAACATCGTCGTTATTGTAAAATATCGCCTTCCTGATTACGTCGTTTCTCCACCGTCTTCCAGAAAGCGGTTCCATAAATCGTCTACAATGTAATTGTGTTGTTCTAAAATTATACATTAATATCACATTGTCGTAAATTGCAAATTTAAGATAAAACAGGAGTTTGTCTGACAACGTTAAAAGACAATAATTTGCAGTAAAATAATAGATTTTTATTGTGTGCACAGTATTTATTTTTATTTTATTTGATAGCGATACCAGCTGGTAGTTTTCCTGATGGTAAGCATAACGCCGGCCCATAACAATTGCAGTGTCACTCAGAACTTTGAAACATAAAGTCCTGCGCGGCACTGCAGTGCGCCCGCTACCCTGAAACATAAGTATTAAGTCTTATAAGCGCAGTAATTGCACTGGCTAACGGTACTTGTTGATCAACAACGATGTTACCCACTAGCCCCCTTATTCATAAACGTTCCGTAACTTACTTAATTACTAGAAAGTGTTTTGTCTCGTTTTCACCCGTAACAGCTTCCGTCAACGCGAAGTTGACAGAGCAGTATATAGAGCGTAGATTATCTTATTGAGCTTTTATGAATAAGGGCGTAGGTCATATACATGTGTTGTGACTCGAGTCATCTGTAGAGGCCGTGAGCGTAGGCCATGGTACTCCACGCTGGACGGTATTACGGTGGTAGATCCCATAATGCGCCGATATCTTCTTAGAATATAATCTTCTTTAGAATAAAATATCGGCGCTGCACTGAAGCTATTAAATAATTATACAGTGTGAGTTTGAATTGGCATGTTATCAGGGAAGGCGATGATTAGGACCATGTTTAGAGACAAGTTGCGAGACCAAAAAAATAAATTCATATCCAACGTGAAATGCGCGGTATTTTCTCGAATTTTTCTAAGTCGATCAACATCAACATTTAAGAAAGTTCAACATAATTCCAGTGAATCTACTGATCTAGGGCTGCCCGGAAGTTCTGCAGTAGAATTACGAAGTAAACTTTAAATGCCTTTTATTCAATGAAAAATTCCGAATTTCAAAAACTCGTAAAACAAATATTGTTCACCTCCAGGAGTACATTGACTCCCTTTCGGGGTAACATACCAATTTAAACTCAGGCTGTATAAATATAAATTGCTTAATTATAAATTTGTTTTGAGTCAAAAGCTTAAAACCGTGAAGGAAAGCATTATCAGAAATTCGGCACATCCAATAACTAATTTAATCTCAATTTAATTGCTTGTAACATCCACCACCTCACATTTATATTCTTGACGTAGAGTACATACTTGAATCATCAATTCATCACCATCATCATCATCTTAACTTTGCCGATACTATAATCATGACTATATTAATTAATCAGAGATGATGAACTGGGGCAAAATATTTCCAATACATCATAATTTAGAAAAGTGGCTTGTCCCCGATATCTTTTGATTTGATTTCTCGTGGATTCTTAACCCTCAACAGGCGGGTTTGGTAATAGGGATGTTAACTTCATTTTTTATGGTGTCAATAAATTATCTTTGTCATGAGAATCAAATGTCTATACCGAAAAAAACTGGAAATCGGACGCTAGAAATGTCGAAAATAAGAATCAAAACCGGGCGTGTCTACTGAGCGCTAAAACACCCATACAAATTTGGCTGAAAGCGTGACGTCACATTTTCAACGCGGACCGTAAAGTTGTGCTAAATACGTGCATTTTATTAATTTTGGCCATGTGTAATTCCGTTTAAGTACATAGTTATCATACATATTTTTATTCATTGAACAGACAGACAGAAATTTTAAAATTGGTTGTGTTTTTATACGTACCGTATATATACTTTCATATGCATTTAGTAAAAAGCTGTTATTTAAATATTACAAATAGACACTTCAATTTTTTTAAATTTGTATATACATTATACATAGATTATTGCGTCTGTTTTATCTTCAACACATACCTAGGCAAATATTATACGTAAAATTTTAGATGTCGCAGTGACCAAATCTATTTCGTAGTGCTACGTAAAACCCACGCAGCCAGTTGAGGGTTAATAATGAACATGAATCATTGAGTTTAATGATCAATCTATAAATTAATGTGGATGAGATGCGGACTCAATGAGTCTTTAAAGTTTGTGAAAGTAGCGTCATTAGACATCATTTTTGCTCGAGTTTTTGCGTGGGCTGGTTTGCTTTGTTTCGCATTTTTCTACACGCAGAGAAAAGCCTCGTTCACAATAGTTCGTCGTCTCGGTCCGGAAACGCCTGCGCCATTTAAATGGCAGTGGGAGGTACGAAATCTTGAATGATGGTAGGGCATCTTTTAGTGCTCTCCTGGCTGGCTACAACACTTACCTACACTTACTACCCTTAAGTTGAAACTCGGTCGTCAAACATCGTCTGCGGGCTGAGCGCCTTCTGCGCTCTCCCGCCGTTCGGTGACGCTGTAAAGGTCGTCAGAACAACTGCACGGTATAACAAAAAAAAAAAAAACTTCTGCGTTCCTGTAGCTGTATTTGGTTGCTTCTTCTACGAGTATGTAACATACTTAGCGACATCTTCGACCGTTATCGCTGTTTAAGATTCTGTAGTCAAACGCTAAATATCGAAAACGCTAAAAGCGCGAATCGCAGGAATGCAATAGCACGAATGTCTCACGCCATTACTAATTTTTCTTTTTAAATGCATCACGAATGTCTCACGCCATTACTAATTTTTCTTTTTAATTTGCATTTAAAAAGAAGAATTAGTAATGGCGTGGGACATTCGTGCTATTGCATTCCTGCGTTTCGCGGTTTTTAGACCACACCGTAACACACTCCGGGGCTGCTACTATCACATATTTCCACGCGTACCGTCATCGAACTTGACGGACTGTATTACATTAATCGTACCTTTACTTCAACACAATTGTTCGTTCAAACAACGTGTTGCTGACATTTTAAATTAAAGTTGAATTAACTCCCTTGAAACCAATATTTCGAGCACAGAGCAGAGTCATTTAACTTTTGCGAGGAACCTTTTGGGACCCTAATGAATAAAATTATTTTGACGTTGGCTTTGATTATGCAAAAATGAATAATTTCATAAAAGATGAGTAGAGAGTAGACTGTAAAAGATTTTTCGTTGTGGTTTTTATTCGCAGATATCTTTATTTAAATGAACTTGCACAGATAACTTGCACGAATATAAAAAAGATATAACACCATGGCAAGTTGGTATGGACACTTGGTGAGTTATCTGAATGACTCATAACAAAACTCGAATACTCTTTTTTACAGCTCTACCTACTCAAACAACAAAGATAAAAGTAACATATAGTAAGTTCTCGCAATAAATTGTAACTACAAGCGTTATATGTTTTGCGGAACTTTTCATCGTATAAAAAGAATAATATTTTTGGCACAAGCACAAAAGCTCTCCTCTTCAAAATCGATTTCCTGAAGCAGTAGATCATTGGTCAAGCATAAATGTTAGGTACATATAACTACGTGTGTATAATTCGGTTTCTTAAAAAAAGAGAAATATTTTTTATCTGTAAACAGACGTACAAAACAAAAAGCTGTTAATCTGAAAGTTCGCAAAGCAGCTCAAAATATATAATTTGGATGTTGACTGATTTTGGGAAAGTGTTTAAAACGATGCGAATGGGCCTAATATAACCCAAAATATTTAAAATTACTTTTTAAATACAGCTAATACTTTAATTTTCATGTATTTTAAATGCCATTTCAAGTTTCACTCCAAAACGACAATACTGGTCACGTGGTCGATGTGACGTCACGATTTCTGGCACAGATAACTATATTCACAGAAATCACTCTAAAATAACAGGCAGAAAGAGCAATATAGTCATTCCGATTGAGAAAGTGACGTCACGCGCGTTTTATGTCACGTGACTTCGGAGTGGTGTGATTACATTTTGATTATTAAATTAAAATTATATTCCTTAAAAATAAATAAAAATGTTGTGTTTTATAGGATTTCTGTCACAAAAACTATCGTTTCGCGGCAAAATTTTATTTTTATTTTAATACAGTCAACATCCCAATTCGTAAACTGTTTATAAAATATGAATAAGCTTAATAAACAGTAGACTTCGCTGCAATTCTGAGAGATTTAGCAGTTGTCAATATTTAAATGCATTTGTAGGTACTACGCTCCAAGGTGGCTAGCTATTTTTAGACTCAGACTGACTCATGCGCAGTTTCTTGTAGCTATTGTACACATTAGAAGCATACAGAATATGTTTAATTGAATTGTGACTTTGTTTTTAAAGCCTTATTTATACGTTGGCATTATTTTTAACCTGCTGCCAAAAAAGGAGATTCCAAATTCGGTTGTATATATTTTTTTACGTTTGTTACATCAGATATCCTTCATTTATAAATGGATTTGGAATTTTTTTTTACGGATATTGTTTTATTTTGGCCCCATAGAAATTTCATCATAATCAGTTCTGTAGTTTGTCACTGAAGTAGGTTCGTCGCTTTTTTAATGAAAATTTTTGATAAAGGAAAATGTTTTGGTGCATTTCAACCAACATTAATTTCTACATGAACAAGCCACGTGGAGGTAAAAGTAGGCATTAGGTATCTATAGCCCAGCAATTTCATTGTATTTCAATTCAATTCATGTATTTATTTTTTAAATCAACTTAAATCTTTTCTGATTAATTTTCGTGCGATTGAAAATTTCGATCATACTGATGATCGTGCTGCATAAAAAATACGTAAAAAAGTACAAGTATAATAATTAAAGCCTTTTTTGTTTTCTTTCTTTCTATCTTTCTTTTCTTTCTTTATTTTATTCGATACAATACATTTTACAGTTTCTCATTCGCAATTTTCATACTTAGTACAGTTTAGGTAGTTTACTCTTAGAGACGATGACTGAACAGTTGATGGCTTAGTGTTGGTACGTGGATCCGACCACTGACAGACGGACACTCGCAGAAGAGTAAGTCCTCCCACTAACATCTTAGATGATAAATATCGCCTCAATTGTGACTTTAATCGTGTTATTTCTTGCGAATCTCTGTTTTTTGATGTCAGTGAATGTCTCTGAATCTATCGTACAAATGCTCACATCGGTACGAACAGCGTATTCAAATGTTCAACATCGAATACAGAATTACAGAAACCCTGTATTTGTACCAAAGTCCAAATCAATCGGCCAGCCGACATGTTAACTGATGCGCCCAAAGCTCAATGAGCCCATAACGTAGATAATGTTAGATATACGTGTTTACAATTTGATACATCTCTATTAGAACCACTGACGATCGACTCTTGCTTTGGAAAAACAGGCTCTAATGCGTTCGCGTTAGAGTCTACTTAAACCGATTGAACATTAGTATGTAAGGTCGATGTCCAGTCCCAACAAGACTCTGAATAGAGGCTGCCAAATTAACATTTATGGAGCATCAATATCGTTAGGATTTAGCATGAAGAATACGGGTTCTACAACAGTACAACTGTCTGTAGATTGTCGTTTTTAAGGTTCCGTGGTAAACAAATCCTTTAATTTGATCGACCGAATTTCCTTCTGCTCAGACGCATTCCCTCATGTAGAGTATCGTTGAAAAGTTCTTAAGCAGTAAAGTAGAATTTTAATTTATTTTTTAAATATATTTTATCAGCATTATGTAGACTGCGAAAAGATGTATCCCACCAAAGTCTTTAATAATGTGTCTCATGTTTCTTAACTACTAGTACTATTACGGGCTGTAGTGAAATGTCTTGAGGAAAATTATTCGAGTTATAGGGAAACTTCAGAATTCTGTTACTATTTGTGGTTCGTCACGCATATTTTTCATTGATCCGAATGTAAAAAGAACCCACATGGAAAGGCAAGTGATATCCGTTTATATGATATTCTCAGAATCCACAATTTTATATCAATTTGCAATTTGATACAGTGGAAGAACTAGTATTCCTGTAGTTTCACAGAAGCGATAAGTTTTTGAAAGAAGATTTTTTTAATATAAATTAGTGCGATTAGAACTTCTAGCATATATTCCAATAAAACATAATAAAGATTTAAATATTTATGATTTTTGATTGAAAATCCGGTTTTTAGCCACGTTAGGTACCCAAGTATAATTACCACTAGCTCACATAATCAAGTGACAAAAAATATAAGGTGGCAAAAAGAAACTTGCAAACATATATATTATCATGGCGACTGGCTCTCAAATATACGTACAATATACAGATTTTAAACTTGAAAGTTGTAGCTAACGAGCTATTTGTTATTAAACCGCCTTGCTCTATGTTAGAGTTGCAACGCAATGTTTTTCTTTTACAGCATATGCCTGTAAATAGGACTTGAACCTTCAAACAGGGAATTGGCAGGCAAACTAACTCCCAACTAAACTATAGCTAAGATCTCTGTTTTTATACTTGTCTAATAATGTAAACAAACTCGTGGGATCAACAACCAATGACATAATAGAAATCGGAATTCTAATCATGTTATTGGTTAGCGATCGGTTAACTATTGATGTTATTGGTTGACATCTGCCAAGCTTATTTACATCATTGGATAAGTAAAAAATCCTAAGTATAAAATCCTTACAATTTCCATCTAATACAATCCAATCAAGTTCAGTTATTCTCGTCTAATCGCCATCAATTCCCGAGTTGATTTAACTTAACCAGTCCCTAAATCTTTTCCCCAACGCGTAGTTAAACCCTAATTAGTACGATCATCACCCACTTTGGGCGCCGTAATAACAATTGTAGAGCTAAGAGCCAACATTAGGACGGAGTGCGACATGTGTAACCACTTAGGTTCTACCTCTGGTATCTCTATCACTTGTGGAGCAATAAGGCAAACTATCATCAAACGAAGTTTGCTAACTATGTTTTATGTAACATTTGATGATAAAACACTGTAGGACTAAAACAAATTTTCAGCGGTAATAGATCGGAGGTTGTAGGTTGTGACATCGGCTTGCGATCTGAAAATTAATTGTTTAATTTACACAAGCTTGAGCTTTGATATGCTTCCGAGCATCTCCGTGATAAAATTCGAAATGAAGAGATCCGCAGGAGAACGAAAGTTACTGACATTGCTATCAAAATTAGCGAGATGAAATTACTGGCCACTTCGCTTGCAGAATCGACAACCGATGTGAAAGAAAGGTTCTCGAGTGGCGACCGTGAACTGGAAGACGTAGTGCAAGCTCCCCATAAGGTGGACCGACGACCTGATCAAAACCGCGGGAAGCATTGGATGCACCAGGCGAGTAGCCGATCCAAGCGGCATCCTATTGGAGGAGGCCTACGTATAACAGTGGACGTCTTTTGGTGAAGGGAAACGACATGGTGCAACCATAGCGTGGTAGTTGGCCATTCTTCATTAGTCATCTGGCTAGCCCCCCTAAATTGAAAATCTGGCGCCAAGCATCTATTGGTGCCGAACACATCGTCACTTAAGATAACGCGAGACAATAATCAAACGCATAAATAAAAAAGAAAATAAAAGGAAAATAACCTAACAACAGTTTGCAATTATGTTTAACATGAAGTTTGATGATACTCTACTTCTGGGAGTAGATATTAATATTATTTGCTGTAATGTTTCGATTATAAACTTTGTAGAGCACCAGTATTTAGAGCTCACTTTCCTCTATGTACTATTTTATTTTTTTAGAAAAACAAACTACTGTTCTATACTTGACGAATCACGATACAAATTAATCCGGTCTCATATTATCATCATTACGCACTAGCTGACTAGCCCGCTTTTAAAGTGTTAGTGTTACTGTTAATGGTAGGACTAACTCTTCTGCGAGTGTCCGTCTGGGTTGTTACCACCGCTTTGCTCGTGAAGTCTGCCGCCAAGCAGTACTGTGCAAGCATTACTGTGTTCCGGTTTGATGAGCAGAGTATCCAGTGAAATTACTGGGCTTATGAGACTATATACCTAATGTCTCAGGGTAACGAGCGCACTGCAGTGCCGCGCAGGCCTTTGTGTTTCAAAGTTCTGGGTGGCACTGCAATTGTTATGGGCCGGCGTTATCCTTACCATCACGCAAGCGACCAGCTCGTCTCGTTACCAAATAACATAAAAAAAAACTCGCCCGCTAGTAGCTACTATAGTACCTAGTAAACTCGCTCAATGTCATCGAGCCGTCAAGGGAAATAACGTGTATAAACCAAAGTTTCTTTAATCATTGGTATAAACTTAGCCTAGCCACAGAATATATAATAGTACAAGTAGCGCAGGTTTGTAAAGACTTTTTAAAGGAAACAACTCGGCTGAAAACTCGTTAAAATTTGTTTGAATGAACTTTTACGAAAGATTCTTAAAAATGTTTCTACTATTTTTCTTGGCTCGGAGTTTTCTCGTTGTACACAGGCTTGAAGGACCTTTTCAGTTTGTCTTTCATCAGAGTGTTTTTTATGTTTAGTGTGGTAGTTGCGAGTTGCTGATGCAAATTTAACTTAACTCCGCGCTGGAGATCGTACAATAGAAACGATAGTATAGCAATTAATTCTCAAGTAAATAATTACAATTTTTAAATTTGTATTTTTACTCTAAACTTCGCCTGAAAATGGTGAATACGTTACACTTACATTAGGTCTGGGGCTCAAGTACAGTACTGTCAAAACACCCTATACAAAAATTGAGACTGATCCAGCGGATCACAAGGATTTCCTTGTGCTCCCTGGCTTTCCTACGGTGCGGTTTAAACCTTTCGTGGGGCATTTACCCTACCACCATATGAAAGGTTAATTTTTAATTAATAATTTGTATATGAGTGTCTTCGATACATTCTTATTATTTCTATCTTATTATGCTCAGTACGCTGCCAACTAGTAGTAGGCTAGAACATTTGGATCATAAATAGACCCACAACACAACGGCCTGTAGATGATCCAATTTGCAGATTAGATAGAGGTATTTATAGCAGTAATATTTATGTAGTAGATAATAATAGAATGTTTACACGCACTGCTAATTAAAGTAGATAAACAAAGGGGATCACACTGTCATTAAGCTCTACGGGAACAAGAACCGTTCGCGGTTCGCTCATCTTCAGAAGGCAGTCAACTTTCTAGATCACATTACAATGGCGAAAACTAACACCGTGTGAAACTTCAGTAACGATGTTAGTTCTGAGGAGCTGCGGTCGGACGATCAACCAAACAACCGCTTAATTGCCAGTTTTTGTTCTTGCCGGTTATGGGGAGAACTTTGTACACATATGGGAAGAAAGTTCTTTTATGATCGGTACACTGGTAAACCTTGTTAGCAGTTTGGGGGATAAATCGGCCAGGGAATACATTCTGAAATTGCTTTGTTGAATCAAAGGGAAATTGTGATTAATTTTAGACGGTGCATTGATTTTGTACTGTACCGTAAATGAAAGAAATTAAGGTCAACAATCACTTCTTCATGATGACAAATATTAATGATGATTTTTATTAATAATAATAATAAATATTTATTAACATTTATTAGCATTATCATTACAATATACATTAAAAGAAAAAGAACATGTTTACATAATCTTAGCTCACAAAATACACAATGCCAAGTGCCACCTCAATTACAGATGCAAACCTCAAATGCAATATAGACAACAGCTTATACCTATTATTTTATTTTTATTATAAGTAGTATTTTAAAATTGATTAGTCAGTGCTTTTCAAACTGTAAGTTACGACCCCCAGGGGATCACGAAGTATCGATTGGGGGATCGTGTTCGCAAGCCGAGTAAAAACAAAAAGCAAGTATAGGTACATACTACAAAAAATATTTTTTTCGTAAAAGCTTTCTAGATGATTTGTTCAGTCTCAACTTTCAATAAACAGAAAAAGCTACCAATCTTAATTGAATCCGATGATTTGTGTTATGTTGTATTACGGAGTTGGAGGGGGGGCGGGGGGTCGCTAAAATTTTGTCGTAGGATTTTTTTTCCTTGTGAAGGTCGCGTAATCAAAAAGTTTGAACAATATTCGAGTATAGGTTATTGAGTTTCTGGATGCGTAGGGGACTTTAAAAACGTTTGTTGGTAGTACATAATTTTCACTAAATTTATTTCACTACTTTGAGATACCTACGTATACAACGTTAATAAATCTGTGAGCTCTCCCACCTCAAGGAAATATAAGGTACGTTTCCTTTATGAACTCCGCGTGAACTGAAGATTATTAATTCAGGAACATGGAAAGTATGCTTACCAACGTGAATAATGTCGTAGAAATTAATCCGAACTTGTATGCTTCCCCAGGGTGGATATCGATTACTGCCGGGCTCTTTGTTTCCTTAATAAGCACTTCGAGGTTTGATAATTTATTTTCTTGATAAACTTTTTCCAATTAATTTCACTTTTGTGGTAGGACTAACTCTTCTGCGAGTGTCCGTCTGGGTTGTTACCACCGCTTTGCTCGTTAGCAGAGTAGCCAGTGAAATTACTGGGCTTATGAGACTTAATACCTAATGTCTCAGGGTAAAGAGCGCACTGCAGTGCCGTGCAAGCCTTTGTGTTTCAAAGTTCTGGGTGGCACTACAATTGGGTTGTTGACTGTATTCAAATAAAAATATAATTTTGCCGCGAAACGGTAGTTTTTGTGACAGAAATCCTATTAAACACAATATTTTTGTTTATTTTTAAGGAATTTAATTTAAATTAAATAATCAAAATGTAATCACATCAATCCGAAGTCACGTGACCTAAAACGCCCGTGACGTCACGGTTTCAATCGGAATGAGTACCTATATATTTTTTTTTTGTTTTGTTTTTGGCTCCACGTGATTTGCGCATTTAACTAGTGTCAAGTTATATAAATAATAATATAAATAAATCTCTAGTTTTGGTGCATGAAAGTCGTCAAAGTCACGTTAAAGTTTAGTCTAGGCACGGTCGAGTCGAAGTGACGCTTCAGTAAATTGGTGGATAGTTTACTGAAGCTTCTATGGAGTTTTGGATACAATACGAAAATACACGTTTTTCGTCTTTGTACTATTTGCCTTTCACTCATGCAAGTTTACGAACACTTAATGGTTAATAATCCACTATTATTACACATTAACACTCTATAAAACAAAGGTAAATAACACAAAATTAACAACAGCACATTTTCGCATTCCCGCCAAAACTCCAATGAGTATATAGCTCGTTGCGCTTAACTGCTTAGTATTTTAGAGTGATTTCTGTGATTATTTATCTGTGCTGTGAATTCCGCGCTTATTTTTCTAAATTTATTTCGACTGTTGAATATTCTCCCATGATGGAAAGTGGCTTCATAAAGGCAAATAATTCCAATTTGCCGAGAATTTATTGTTTTACGGTGGCCAATTTCTTCTCGACAAACGATAATTTCTGCACTGCTGAATTTAGAAATGTGAAGACCTCCGTGTAAGTACCTACTTATTATACCAAAAATCATTATTTCTATAACCAACAATGAATATATAACAGTAATCGTAGATGCTAAGATCCAAAGTGTATTAATTAACCAAAGCATATATATAAATCAATAAGCTCAAAAAACTTAGAACTCATATTTTAATACATAACAATACATACACAGAAAGCATCGAATGAACTTGTCACTAAACGTAGCACAGACTAGGTAGTAGTGGTTATATTCTCTTTGCTTGTCACTTTACAGTGTTATAGAAAATTACTCTGTGGTAATTGAACACGTGACGTCACTGCCTTTTTGGAGCAAAATTTAAAACGGCATTTTAAATACATGATAATTAAAATATTAGTTGTTTTAAAAAGTAAATTTAAATATTTTGGGTTATATTAGGCCCATACGCATCGTTTTAAACACTTTCCCAAAATCAGTCAACATCCCAATTGTTATGGGCCGGCTCGTTTCGTTACCAAATAAATAAAAAAAAAAAACTTTTTATTTTTTATTTTATTTGGTAACGAGACGACCTGGTCGTTTGCCTGATGGTAAGCATAACGCCGGCCCATAACAATTGTAGTGCCACCCAGAACTTTAAAACGCAAAGGCCTGCGCGGCACTGCAGTGCGCTCGTAACCATGAATTGGTGTTGAATGTGTATTAAAGTGCTTTCGTTACCGTGTTACTGTTAAAATGGCTTAGCGTTTAAGACATAAGCAGGTTGCTGCTTTATCTCCATATTATCTCCAAGCTATAGCTATCTTCCCAGGAGGACTTCCTCAAAAGTAATTACCGGTTACAGCTGTTTATCAAAAACAAAATAAGCTAGTCAGTAAAAAAACAACCTTATTAAAGTAAATATTTCTCCCTCACGCTTTTTCATTTATCCATTTTCCTCGTTCATTTAGCAGTCTCCATTTCACAGCCATTATTTTATTATGACAAAAATGGTCGAAAGTAGGTGTCCGTCCGTCTGTACTTGAACAATGTACTTCAGCGAACAAGGGGTATTGCAAAAAGTGTCCAAGACGTTTCAAGGAGAGCAGAGTCATTGTGTAATAATAACATTTCCAGTCTTTTACCCACTGCGGCGCATCCGACGCTCCGACTCGATCGTAGCGTTCAGACGCAGAATATATTCAATTCGCAAATTGTCCAGCTGTCACAAAATGTCTGATTCGGGTGTACGCGATTGTTTGGAACGTTTGATTATCCGTTATGCCAAGCTGGCTGTAGTTCACATCTAATATCGTATTTGAAATACAAAGATTTGCGTGGCACTGCAGAGTGCTCATTACTTACGTCCTAAGACGTCTTGGAATAGGTACGCAATAATTTGTGTGCATGCACACTACTGCTTATCGGTAAACTATCACCAGACATACACACACACATCACAGAGGAGTTATCACCAACACAATTTGTTGTTGGTTATTAGTTATGTCCTTGAAATTTCGCCTGGATTTAGTAAATCCAGGAATAATGGAATTTCATCCACTTTCTTCCGTACTTAAAAAGTCTGAATTCCAAGTTTATTCCACGTCTCGCTGGTAATTCCTAAGCTAAACATTTTTATGATTTAAAATAGTCATCTGTCTTTGACCAAGCTGGACATACAGTAAAGTGTAACCTAACTTGCGACAGCAAATTTGTTGGAAATATATAATTTTTGTAAACTATTACAAAAGATGACCTTCAAGATCAAATCGGACGTAGTGGGTGGAACCTCCAGCGGAGCCGAGACCTGGACGACAACGGGCACAATAGCGATCTCTTATTAAACAGATATGAATGGAAAATTATATTAATTCCTCTAATAGAATAATGGAGCTGTTTGGCAGCCAGTTGTGCTTTGTACGGATTGAACGAGCCTGTTAGAGGGATGTTTGAGCTCCGTATTGTTCGGGGACGTTTTGAACGAAGTTAAGTAATGTAATTGTCGTGAGAATTAAGTACAGGGTGGGGTATGGTTTGAGTAATTATGTTTTGTTAATTTGTTTGTAGTACAATGCCCTTCGTACCCTTTCGTCGTTTCTATATGGTACACTTGTCCCTAACGCACAAATCATATTTTAAATTAATTGTTGTATAAATTATATCTTGAACGCATAGTGGGAAATCGTTACAACTGTCCGACCCCGATCACGTATCTCATCTGTCCGAATTTACCCATTATAACGTGGCAGGTTGTGACTCCGCAAATTCGGTGATACGCTTCGTACAGCGAGTACCTACGGTGCAGAATAATCTGCGTACACCGTAGTGGCCGAACTACAACAAAAGCTCCGATTCCGTTTCGCAAACCTAAACTAATTTAAACATAGCTAAGTCTCTCTCCAATTAAGACGATGAGAATGGGAGGGAATATATTTTAGACCTGCCAAATTAATCATCTTAATTTTGAATTTGGTGGCGTCTAATTATTAATTCATTGGGGGAAAAAGGATAAAAAACAAGTTTGATCGCAGTAAAATAAAATGGGAGGCGCTACTGCTCCTGATATAGTTCTGACATCTACTAGTTAGGAAGCCTGTATGGATTCATAAAAAAATCTTGTGATATTTACGACTTTTGTCAATAAATAACTTTTTTGCTTTTATTTTTAGTTATAAACATTTTATACCTCTCAAATATCTTCCATCCTTTTCACATGTTATTACTGGAAAGAGAACACAGTTTTGATAAAATTAAGTTTGTGAGGGGCGGAATCATAACCAAAGTAGAACTAAGGCGTCCAGTACAAGCATATTAAATTTATGATTGATGGAAATCTATCAGTCAGTGATTGTCGGTGATCGCTCAAATGCCCCGTCACTCAACGCTCGGACAATCAAATTATGCAGATTTTCTTCTTTCAACCATCGGTTATTCAGCACTAGGTTATACGTCAATCACGACTTTGGCAAAACTGACAGCAAAACTATCGAGTAATATTGATTATTTTTCTGTTTCTCGCTAGCTGACGGTGTGTTATCAACAGTGAACGTGGTGGAGGCACTCCAAGAGTTCTGGCAGGTGAAGGCGGCGCGCGGTGGCGGCGCGGCCAGCGGTGGCGGCGCCCTGGTCATATACGAGTCGGTGCTCGCCGCCCATCCGCCCTACGTGTGCTACGTCACGCTGCCAGGAGGCGCCTGCTTCGGCAGCTTTCAGGTAACTTCACGAGTCTTACCGGATCTTCTCGATTGGTAATTCTATGTTGGTAGTCGTTTAGTTCATGTCTGAACTTATTAAATAGACATTTGTATTGTTTACTGGAGTCGATCGGTGTCGAATCAAACACATTTTTTTCAAGACTGCCCAAAAAAGAAGTGTGATGTTTCAACGTTTGTGTATGTATGTAAGATTCTGTATTCCACCATAACTAAATGCCTGAACAGATTTTTGTGTAATCCATACATCATCCTAAGTTAGACTGGCTAGGACAGTTGTGTTTTTTAAATTTTTAATTATTCTGGTTTGTATAAGCATAAAGCGGACAAAATTAATAAAAAATAGGCATAAAATGTAGTAGAATTTCTGTACTGGTACGTCATTGTATGATAGCGGGCCATTTTATAGTACTACCCTGGCTAGCCAGCACCTTCAAGTTAAAAATCTGCCGGCAAGCACAAGGTGCTTGGAGTGTGTTCAAACAGTTTTGTTTAAGAGCCAGTTTTATTAAGGACGAACTAGTCGTTCATTTCTCCATACAACCGTACTTGGGTGATTACTCCACTACTTAACGTTTTAAGACCAAAATTAAGAATAATATCGATTTATCTCTCCGTTATCTAGGTCAGCCTGCTAATTATACAGAAAAAAAATAAGTTGCTTAAAAATAATGAGCCTTCAAACATCTGTATTTTAGCACGTATTTTAACGCAAGTTTGGACGTAAATAAATTACAAAAGGATTACGAAAACTCGAAAATAATGTACATACTAACAAGCTTTAGTTTATTGACATTTCAAATAACTTTGTTCTGACTAAATACATTCAATAGTTTTGTCGTAAAACCCCAAGCACCAGAAGACAATTCGTACATTTTTGCGCGCCGGTTTTCAACTTTTCGGTTTTCGTCGCGACTTTACGAGAGTGTGTAATAGTGTATGTGCGAGTATTAGCCTCATACTACTCATCGCTGCAGAGTCTTACATTGTCCCACGAATATTAGATGAAATAGCATGCATTTTAGCCGCGCCCACCGATGAGTTCGCTCCATGGACTAGTAGGCTCTTAAACGTGGCTCTCTAACTACGAACACACTTAAGATCAAGTGAAATAGTGGTCAAACGCTAACTTAATGGTAATAAAAACAAAAAGTAAAGTTAATTATTAATTATCGAGGCCGTACTTAATCTAAAATTCCGTAAAAGTACAATTATTAGGTACAGGTACTTATATCACCCGGGCAGAGGCTATTAAAAACCACCCTACGTGTACTACGTCATGCTACCCGGGGGCGGGAACTACGTTGTTTCGTGTGACGTTTTATTATATTACGTCCCTTGGTCATAAAAGTACTGGACACCTGACAGCTTTCTAAATAATGTGTGACGCCTACTTAAAGGTTTGTTTTACCCGGATCAACTAAGGGATTAGGTGAAACTTCTAATACAGGCATAAATTGTACGAAAACGGAGCTCTCAAAATTCTTTGTTTCAGAAAAATGATACTAGACACAAAAACAAAAAATGAAATACACATATAGGTAATATAAACAAAAAAGATAACATATATTATAAGAATACATAAATAACAAATATTTTTAACACGTGTACCCTTTACACGTGTTAAAAATATTTAACCTATAGAATTGGGCCAAAAAGATTTTTGTTCTACTATTGGATAACGAGACGAGCGGGTTGTTTGCCTGACGGTAAGCGTAATAACATCAATACAAATATTATACACAGTGTAATTACTGGGCTTATGAGACTTAATACCTAATGTCTCAGGGTAACGAGCGCACTGCAGTGACGCGCAGGCCTTTGTGTTTCAAAGTTCTGGGTGGCACTGCAATTGTTATGGGCCGGCGTTATGCTTACCATCAGGCAAACGACCAGCTCGTCTCGTTATCAAATAATATATAAAAAAAACAAAAAATACACGGTAAATTTCCCGTTAATGCTGACTTTGTTCGTAGCGTAATAACAATTGCAATGCCACACTGCACTTTGAAACACAAAGGCCTGCGCTGCACTTTACATTGCGTGTTACCCTGAGACATGCATAGTAATTTCACTGATTACTTTGATCATCAAACCGGAACACAGTAATGCTTGCACATTACTATTATACTACATGGCAGACTATATCTACAAGCAAAGCGGTGGTATTCACCCAGACATACACTCTCCAGTTCGAATTTTCTATCTCCTTAAAATTCGAGCTTATATTAGGTTTTGCAAGTTTCTACTTATTTCTATTCTATGAATTGTTCTTGTAGTAACACTTTTGTATTCGTGATCTAATGAAACTGCTGACCGGAAAGCTGTTTACATTCGTTTAATCAGGACTTAGGAAATGGTTGAAAAGGCGCCATAAACACTAATGAACATTTCCTCGAGGAATTAATTAGCGTTCCCTACCGGAAGTATTAGCAGAGCTACACTTTTCCTGTTTCTTTTCATCAATGTGCTATTGAAAAGGCTTATCTAAATGTAGATTTATTTTTTAAAGTGCGAAATCTCTCTCTTTTTTCATACCAACTTCGACATTATCACTTTTATCGCCAGGCTGTGCTACGACTGTTTTTTTATTCTCTTTGATAACGATACGCGCAGGTCGTTTGCCTGATGGTAAGCACAATGCCGGCCCATAACAATTGCAGTGCCACTCAGAACTTTAAAACACAAAGGCCTACGTGGCACTGCAGTTCGCTCGTTACCCTTAGACATTAAATCTGATAAGCCCAGTAATTTCAACTATCTAAAAATGCTCAGGATAGACTGGAAAAAATTTGTTTAAAAGTTTGTTCAAAAGTACATAATTAGAGGGTGACAAAAAAATCATTATTAAAATAGCTATTAAATAGGTAAGCGGGAACCGCGAATTTGAAATTTCATCCCCCATTTTCCACCCTTGGGGATGTTATTCCTTTATAAAAATTACAAAAGATATACCCTATTTATTAAAAAAAAAGAATAATTTAAGCCGATTGAAAATTGATGAATAAATCGAGAGACATCACCACGAGAGACCACATACCTAAAATACATACGAAATAAGAAACTCCTCTTTTTATAGAATTCTTTTAAAATTAATTTAAATAAGGCATTAATTTGAATTCGACATGTCGCAGTTTGAAACTAAAATGTCACCAATATAGGCGCAACCCTAAGGTCACATTGCACACTATTCCGCCCTTTATCATAAAAATTCCAGTCCCCAATTTTCAAACACGGGAAGAATCCCATATTACGGGGAATGATCATAAAATTTTCCTGCCACCTTAGAATTTTTTTATTGCCTCGCAGGAAATCGTTAAACGTCCCCTAGGGAACTACCTTGACGGAACCCAGTTTCCATATCGGGGAAAATCGATCATGAGCTGGGCCCAGGTGGCTATTTTTAAAGCAGCGCCTTATAGGAGCGTTATTAATTTAATTAGTAGTAGGTCATAGATGAATAGAAAAGTGGGACGGTGCGCCTTAATGCGCAACCAAAGTAAGCAGGCTTCTATGTATCCTACACATACTCAAATAAAAAGGTGGTTGGTATACTTCATTTCGAGGTCTAGCTACTTATAGACAGCTATCTATACAAATAAATAAAATTGAAGTGTCTGCTTGTAATATCAAAATAATAGCTTTGTACTAAATTTGCATATGAAAGTATATACGGTACCTATAACAAGCCAACCATTTTTAAAATTTTTGTCTGTCTGTCTGTCTTTTTGTTCCGGGTAATCTCCGAAACGGCTGGACCGATTTTGACGGGACTTTCACTGATAGATAGCTCATGTTGAAAGGAGTAACTTAGGCTACTTTAATTTATTTTAGAAAAAGAATTAGGGTTCCGCTCAAAAAAATAAAAACCATGAAATCCAATATCTCCACGTGGGTGAAACCGCGGTGCAGCAGCTAGTAAAATAATAAAAAAACGTTTCTACTACAAAGTAGATACGTTTTTTTACATACAAATGTTACTTTCAAGTTTCAATCTAACAATCCACTTTTATATACTTTTTGATAATGAGACGAGCGTGTCCTTTGACTGATAGTTAGCATAGTACCAACCCATAACAATAGCAGTACCACTCAAAATTTTGAAACACAAAGACCTGCGTGGCTCTGCCCTGCGCTCGTTGACCTGATATAGGTGTTAAGTATCTTAAACCCGGTAATTATACATTGAATACTATGCTCATGTATACCTGGAACACAATAATGCTTGCACACGACTGTATAAAATAACTGCATCATTCTGTAAAACTCCTTAAAGTATCGGTGCAATTTTGATGTATAAACATCAACATAAGTGTGCGTACGGCTTTATTTACAAGGCGTACCGGCTCACTTTGGCAGCTTCACTAGCGGGTTGACAAATTGTTATATGTCTGTTATATGTATGTACTGGTTTATCTAACGACATAGTTGTGTTGTATACAAATGAACATGATCGACGTTGGATATCAATCCTTCTATGTATCTAGTTATCAAACATCAACGTCTAGCTTTAATATAGCTCTAATGATGAATAAAAGACAAAAAAAAAAACAAACGCCTTCGATCATAAAAGCTCGCATTACGCAGTTTACAGGTAGCAAGAATTTCCATATGACAGTCATAAACTTACTCGTTAGTCGTTAACCGTTAACAGCCTAACGGGGTGAAAATCGTTAATGTTCTTATGGAAAACTCTTAAACGTGGTCAAGATTATGAGTATCTGTAATGTAAGCTTTTCTAGCAAACATGTAACGCGCGTCGTTCTTTGTTTACCAGCCAGACTAAGATGCATAACGACTAAATTTTGTCTACTGTTTTGTCTCGCTCTTTCTCCTGCGAATACGAGACAAATGCACGATAATTATAAGCATCGATAAAATTTTGGCGCGGCGCGCATGTTTAGCTCGGCTGGTGGTAGGACTAACTCTTCTGCGAGTGTCCGTTTGGGTTGGTACCACCGCTTTGCTCGTGTAGTCTGTACGTCAAGCAGTATAAATATGTACAAGCATACTGTGTTCCGATTTGATTAGCAATGTACTCAGTGAAATTACTGGGCTTATGAGACCTAAATGTCTCATGGTAACGAGCGCAACGCAGTGCCACACAGGCCTTTCAGTTTCAAAGTTCTGAGTGGCACTCCAATTATTATGGACCGGCGTTATACCTACCATCAGAGAACGACTGGCTGGTCCCATTAACCAATACAAAAAAAAACAACTATCTGTGAAAACCGCATGTCGGGGTTGAACTAATTGTCTACTGTACCAAATTTCAGCCAAATCTATTTAGTACTTTCGATTTTTTTATACAAACAAACGCTTTTATATTGTGTGTTGGACGAAAGCTAAAATGGCCTTTTATAGTGTTCTACTATTACGAGTAAAAACGACACATACAATATGTCCTGTTTTTATTCAACACGCATCTTTTAAAGGTATTTCTAATGTTAAAACAGAACCCAGACGTGAAGTTACACACGCTTGAGGAAATTTACATTACGAGCTAGTCTCGGAAGCTCGTAAGCACGTGACAAAGAATTCTAACAATACTCTTTACATTAAAGATTACAATAGAACCCATTATTTTACTTTTATATTGCTCTGCTCGCAGGCAGAGGAAGTGTAAACACGTCGTACGATCACGCCAAACCCAATCCCTCATCCCAGTTATGTCACGTTTTCGGGACAAATGCGAGTGAATTTTCAGGGACGAGGTCACGTACCACCCACCTACACTCCGACTTGAGTGACATATCCGAGCCGAGATACCTTCGACATGCCTTCTACAGATTTTAACTGAAAGCCTCTATTTACTCCAGAGATGTTATCTAAACCGTAGTGAGGGTGCGACGTGGGTGAATCGAAATGTGATGTCGCATTGTCAGCGAATCGGTACCTTTTTACTACCGTTCAACGTTTATAGTACATTTTTCATCGAGCTCCGAAATATATTTTTCAGTGTCGCGTAGTTTCTAGGACTACTGTGAAGATTAGAAGAGTTGAAGATGCGTAGCGTGTGATTTGGGAGAGCCTTATCATTAACTGTGGACTGAGAGCCTGCATATGATGATACAAAGCTGACCAAGACATAAAACGCCATTTAAATAGACTAGCTTCTGCCCGCGGTTTTCACCCGCGTTCCTACAGGAACCGTTACATTTCCCGGGATAAAAAGTAGCCTATGTTACTCTCCGGTCCATAAACTATACCTATGCCAAAAATCTCGTCGATCCGTTGCTCCGTTACTGCGTGAAAGAAGGACAAACCAAAAAACCAACGAATCAACGAACCAACAAACACACTTTCGCATTTATAATATTAGTATGGATTCATTGAGAATATCTCAACGAGCTTTTACTGTAAAGTTAATATATTTTAAATTATTAACCCACAGAGCTCACTACACCACACCCACGCCATTCTCTACTCACATAACGCAAAATCTCTCCCCGTTTGATTGGTACTGAAAAGTATCACTAATGGAGTAGGCAATCTCTGCAAAGCACAGACCAGTAAACCTAAACGCCGCTTATGCCAAGTTTTGTATGAGAACGCAATCGTCAAATGTTGGCGGGACGAGAGAAGACGGCGTGTTGTGATTGGTCAATTTAACACTCGTACAACAGACGAGTAAAGACGGCGTGTTGTGATTGGTCAGTTTAACACTCATACAACAGACGAGTAAAGACGGCGTGTTGTGATTGGTCAGTTTAACACTCATACAACAGACGAGTAAAGACGGCGTGTTGTGATTGGTCAGTTTAACACTCATACAACAGACGAGTAAAGACGGCGTGTTGCGATTGGTCAGTTTAACACTCATACAACAGACGAGTAAAGACGGCGTGTTGTGATTGGTCAGTTTAACACTCATACAACAGACGAGTAAATACGGCGTGTTGTGATTGGTCAGTTTAACAGTCATACAACAGACGAGTAAAGACGGCGTGTTGTGATTGGTCAGTTTAACACTCATACAACAGACGAGTAAAGACGGCGTGTTGTGATTGGTTCGGCTGGGCGGCGTTAAGCAGTGATAATGCTTAACCTGCCTAACCTAACCTAAATTTTGTCTGCCGGTCTGTCTGTTTGTTCTTGGCAATCTCCAAAACGGCTGGACCCGTTTTGACGAGACTATCACTGGCAGATAGCTGGTGCTATAAGGAGTAACTTAGGCTACGTAGGCGAAGCCGCGAGGTACAGCTAGTATTACAATAAGGCGCTCATTTATTTTGGTATTTCACGCACGTGGACCTCGACGCCCGATTAGTTTCCGCTCTATTCAACGTGCATAAATATTATATTTTGTGATAGGATGGAAGCTCGTTACCAGGACAGATTTGACAGATACCCCAATGTGTGGGTAATCAGTCTTCGCCGGGCGGGCGGGTACTCGCCAACTTTTCCAATAAACTTTCCTTTTTGTTCGAAAGAAAAATACAGACTCTCTGTTGCGTTATGAATTGAAATGAGTGAATGGACGGAATAGCTAATAACAAATCAGGGATGAGCGAATACGAATTTCATGGAAATGGGAAATAGGGGAAAATGTCATTTATTTTGATTTCCTTATGACGAATTCAAATCAAAGCAATCGTTTATTCCCAAGAACACGTAACATAATAAAATCTTGTGATTGGAACAATGTATTCTGGGTGTATTTAACATTGTTCATATTTATATTACTTATTCATTCTCGCGTTTGATATTGCGTGCTAAAATGGGATTTTTAAGTTTAGGCACTACTGTACGATGGCACTTACTTCTCAAAATATCTGAAAATTAAATTACTTATGCTTAATCCTACTTCCTACTAATATTATAAATGTGAAAGTGTGTTTGTTGGTTTGTCGGTTTGTCTATCACGCAGTAACGGAGCAACGCATCGAGGTTATTTTTGACATAGATATAGTTTATGGACCGGAGAATAACATATGCTACTTTTTATCCCGAAAAAATGCACGGTTCCTGTGGGATCGCGGGTTAAAACCGCGGGCAGAAGCTTGTCTGCACTATATGCCACTTACCTACCCATAATCCATAATTCATTTTCAAAATCTTAAAAGGCATCTTAATGTCAGCTTCGGCTTCACTAACGCCTCCCAAAGGTCCCGGGCTTAGACCCGCGAATCAAAACTTATCGGAGCATTTATTACATTAACTTTTGTGAGTGCTGCAAAGGCTCATATAAATGTCAATTGGAATAAAAAATACTTATTTATTTATTTAGTAACAGAAAAAATACAAGGCGAAAACTAATTTATAACAGTGGTGTAGAAAATTGTAACAGTAGTCCGATAGTCACAAAAATTATTAACAGTTATTGAACGGGCGCTAATGTTGCGCCAAAAAGAAGTCTCTGTTTAGTCGCATCCTTGCTGAGGAGGCGCTGGTATGAAAGAGGTCAAGATCAGTGTGCTTACTCAGCTTATTAAAGTTGTCGCAATTACTTACCCAATTTTCATGTGGCAGCCCTAAACTCCGTACGAAAGTAGGTTATTATGTTTCGTACGAGGCGAGAGATAACTTACTCGTCCGATGCTTCTATGATACACTGATGCAGGATATAATATAAATTACTAGAGATGGAAAAAGCCGTTAGGTTTGAAATGCAATACTGAAACACATTAGTGCGACGTCGCGCGGCAGGTCCCGAGCACCGCATAATAAAACAGTCCTCAGAAGCAATTCGTTTACCATTTGTGACTTGAATTTGTTACATTACCTTATTTATAGCTCCGTGGGAAGTTGATCCCTGGAAAGCGTTTCAATAATTTATTCCATTAAATATATTAACTATATTTTTTAAGTTCTCCCCGCGTTTACACAGGAACCGTCCATTTTTCCGGGCTAAAAAGTAGGCTATGTTACTCTCTGGTCCATAAACTATAAGCTAAAGCTGATTTTAGGATTCCAACCATCGGACCTACATACAGATCAGCGGGCTTACTCATTACCATCGAATCGACGATTCAAATCCTAAAGTAAAAAATGTAAAATCAGACTATTCTGCGATTAAAATAAGGATAGAACAAGCTGTTGGCTATCTTTTTTTTTGTTTTGTTTTTGGCTCCACACGCTTTTCGTATTTAGCCAGTGTCAAGTTAAATGAATAATAATCCACCATTATTACACATTAACACTCGATAAAACATAGGTTTTAGTAAATAACACAAAACCAACAACAGCACATTTTCGCATTCCCGCCAAAAACTCTGTTGGCTATCTTCACTTTACCTGAATATCAGCTCAAAGTTGAATGTTTTTCTGTGTTTACAATTTTGTTGAACTTTGATCTGACATTGAAGCGAAGTTAGCCGAGCTCCCAGCACCACATTTCCGGGAGACAGTCCATCAAACGTATGCTCGGAATCAACTAATAAAGCGTTTTCTTCGCAGAATTGTCCTACAAAGGCGGAGGCTCGGCGGAGCGCCGCCAAAATAGCCCTTATGAACAGCGTGTTCAACGAGCACGAGTCGCGGCGTATCTCGGATCACTTCATAGAGAAGGCGGTGACAGAGGCGCGGGCCTCCTTCGCAGGGGACGCCAGCTCGCACCAAGACCCCAGCGCGGGGATTGCTGCGTTTAGGTGAGGACTTGGATGGTATTTGAGACACTATTTGGCTGCTATCATTAGATGAGCTCAAATTATGATGTAGGAATTTGGTTAGAGATGCTAACTTGCGTTGGGTTTTGCAGATGGATCCGGTTTTGAGGCTTTTAATTATTCAGTCGAAAAGTTACTAACTATTTTTCTTTATTTCTAAACATTGAACTTAGTTGACGAAATATACTGGCTTTTTAATATTGTCACCAAACTTTTTGGCCAGTGTAAATATGTAAGTTGCAATATATTCAATATGCCCAAAGTCGCAATATGTCCAAAGTAGGAGGACAAGTGGGAAATGGGCGGAGCGTGTACATACTCAGACCTGTCATAAAGTGAAGCGCGAGTAATACAACGCATTAAAAAACCACATTGTCCACAGATTTATGCTAGAAGCGAATAAGGGACGCACAATGCTCGAGTTCCAAGAACTCATGACGGTGTTCCAGCTGCTGCACTGGAACGGGTCGCTGCGGGCAATGCGCGAGCGGCAGTGCTCGCGGCAAGAGGTCGTCGCGCACTACTCGGCGCGCGCGCTCGACGACGCCATGCGGGAGCAGATGGCGCGCGAGTGGGCCGCGCGCGAGCGGGACGCGGGCGCGGGAGCAGGTACGGAGCGAAGCGAGCGCATTACTTTCTTCCTATCCTATAACGAGGGCCTTACTCCGAAAATCGAACGTCGAAGCTTCGGCTGACGGATCGCAGTTTTCTTACTATGAAAGTGTCCCGAATGCAACGATAACGATATGATGTTCGTAGCAATAGTAGTTTGACATTTCGTCTTTCATGTTAGGAAAACTGCAGTCCGTCAGCCGAAGCTTCGACCTTCGATTTTCAGAGTAAGGCCCCTCACTCATTAGTGAAGTACTAAGCCATGACACAGGAGAAAAAATATTTTAACAAATTACGTAAAATTCAAATTAAAATAACAAAAATTTTACTAACGGGATAGTTAATTATTTTTTTCTGACTTGTATTAACTATGCAAAGTAATTGAAACAGCCTATATCCAAAGAGAACACAGAAAAATAAATCAGTCACTAATGAGTTGCTTCGGTCACTCAGGTCTCATCGGAGCGGAGCTGGCGCGCGCGGAGCGCGAGCTGCGTGCCGCTCGCCTCGCCGCACGCGAGCTGCGCTTCCCTAAAGAAAAGCGAGACATTCTGCAGTTAGCCGAGAGCCTCGCGCCACCGCCACAGCAACAGTGATCTCACCGCCGCGCGGATGCGTTTTGTTATTTAAGTATAGTTTTATAGTGTAAGAATAACTTGTGTTTTATTTTTGAACCCTAACCTCTATCATTATCAGCCACTTACGCTCCCACTGCTGGGATACCGGCCTAAGAGAGAGATAGAGAGAGAGAGAGAGAGAGAGAGAGAGAGGTATCATAATCCACCACGTGGGCCCAGTGCGGCGTGGTGGATGTCACATGTCCTCGAATTTTGTGGTTCTTGAACATGCGGGTTTCCTCACGATGTTTTCCTTCACCGTTTTAGAGCGAGTGTCAATAATCCGAAAATAACTTGGTATAACTCATTGATGCGGGCCGAGACGAGATTCGAACTATGGTGCGTCGGAATGAAAGTCGCACAAGTTAGTGAGATAAGCTACGCTTATATTATATTAATTATTCTCGGACTTTTTAATACAGGAGGTAACCACTGTCAATTAATCAATAAACATTACGCTTTTTTGAGAATAAAATTAAAGTAGTTCTAATTTATGAAATCCTGTAATTAATTTATATACATAATTGGAAACCTAAGTAGGTACTTGATACATACGGAAGGAACAGAGAGATCCCTTTTTTGAAGATAGTTAAAATGAACTCGACATTGAATTAAGTCACGAATTTAAATATGACAGGTAATACAATAATTTTGTAAGCTGCTTGAGTTTTGTGAGCGGAGTAATCTGGGCACAACACACAACAAAATATATGACCATTCGACTCCCGTATATTTACCGGTATAGTTACAGTCAGCGGCAATAATCTTACTAATATTACAAATGCGAAAGTGTTTTTTTGATTTGTTGATTTGTTGGTTCTTTCACGCAGTAACGGAGCAACCGATCGACGTGATTTTTGGCATAGATATAATTTATGAACCGGAGAGTAACATAAGCTACTTTTTATCCCAGTAAAATGCACAGTTCCTGTGGGAAGGCGGGTGAAGACCGAGGGCAGAAGCTAGTTGGTTTAAACTTTCAGATTTTGAAATGTAAGTAAGTAGCAAGTAACTAAAAAACTATAGGTAAACTACGAGTATAACATATACTTTTGAACAATCTTAATCTAATAATCCGCTACCAGTAGGCAACGTTCCCAAAATGCTGGCAGTTGGATATTGAATGGCAATGCTTAATCTTTGTGCTAAGTAGAGGCCAGCATTTTGGTCAACGAGTGGCTTTGATCGTCTGGTCTTGATAGGTCTAAAATATGTGTAGGTACCTATACTGATCTACGTTTTCATATTATCGAATACGTAGGTAGGTAATTTCAAAACGTATAACTCAGTATCTACACTTAGTTTTGCAAAGTCATTTAGGGCCGATTTTTCAATTGCACTAACGAACTGATTGCTATCCAATCAATTAATTTTCGTGTTTTAGTGTGTTTGTCGTGTCTTTCATTTCAGAATTAATGGACCGTTAGCTAACTAAGATTTATTTCTTTAGAATGTCATAAAATTTATTTACGTCTGTCTTCACCACAGACTTAGATGATTCGGGAATTATCTAACAGGTCGCTATCTGACTATTGAAAAATCGGCTCTTATTTACATAAATTTGAAAACAGGTATACACATAAAATTAGGTATTGCAGTCGGCGACTGTATCTACCTATATGTCCTGACACGTTTCCAAACAGCGGAACGAGACGGCGTCGGTTGTATTTCCGGACGAGGCGTAATAACAGACAGGTGTCGCCGGGGTCGCAGGTCGCTAATGAGTTAGTCGCGAGCAACGTATGACCTCAATATTGGAGTATACAGGGTGAGAGAAACGTCTCTATAGGAAACATACGTCTTAGGACTGAAATAAAACGTGAAACAAACACCAATTTACCTTCTTTACTTATTATAATCCTTATCGTGCTAAAAAAGATATTAAATATTTAAGAGCACTATTAAAATACATTTTAGTAGTTAATTAAAAACGGCTGCATTTAATATGTGTGGTGTTTGCTAAACTTTAATGCGTCTCGAGTGAATTTTCCTCTCGCGCCTAAGAATCAAAATTCATGGGTACGGAAGTAGGTGCCGGTGTTACCACCGTTAGTTTAAAGCGTCTTTTATTACATACGTAAAAGTTCATTCGGTTTTCTTGTCAAGTCCCGAGGTCCGCTCCCGAGGTTAGCATATTTGCGCCGTTTGAGTCGCTCAGCCGAAGATGCCGCGGCGCCAGCCCTAATTTGTGTGTCGGAAATATGACACGTTGCCAAAGTGTCGACACATGTCATATAGTGGATGTGTGAACAATTCTAAGCACCTAAAATGTATGCTCCCCTACTTAAATATTCGATACCATTTGTAGGTACTGCATCACGTGAGAAGCCTTACTGACTCAAAGGCCAACTAACGTGAATGCGCGAGCGAGATTACGCGAACGATTACGAGTCTAGAGACGTGTTTATGTTTAGCGCGTAAATACGAACCTACACCTATATCTAGTAAAACCATCTAGTTTTTAGAATATACCTATTACAAATAAAATCAATAACAGCACTATAAAAAATTAATAGGTATTAAAAATATATATGATTGGAATCCTGGTTCTCAAGTTATTTTATGTAATGAGGTGATTAGACGAGGAAGTCGCTCGCCTAATGTTACGGCTCGCAGCTTTGAATGAAAAGTCCAACCATGCGACGCACGCCACCCTAAGATAACAGCTTATAATATTTGGCGCTTGCATATGCATTGAATTAAGAGCAGTTGGTACATTTTCTCAATTTGTAAACTCACGAATAACCTATAGTAGCTTCCTTTTTGTGAAAGAATTTTTAAAATCGGACCAGAGTTTGGCATTTCTTTTTACAACTGATCCCCTGCCTGACTCCAACCCTCCTTGGGATTTCTGAGAGTATAGACCATAATCCACCACGCCCCAATACTGCATGTGATGCATGTCACGTGTCCTCCAATCTACCTGTTTATTATAATAATTTCTACTATGTACACAAATGAACCGTTTGCTAGCGGGCTTATACCTTGCAGTATTAACGGTGGCACAAAGGCTTCGTGGCTCTGTTTTGTACAGGGTGTTGTTATTGTTTGTATTTGACGATGAGCGCCTTTGGACGAGCGCTGTACTTGTACTCGTAGTATCATCATCAGCAGGAAAATGTCCTCCGCTAAACATCAGCCTCCACCATGAAGGGGGATTCAGCCATAATACAGCACGCTTAGTCTTGGTGACCACAGTAGATTATGACCGATGATAAGAGGAGAATTCCCATTCATGGCGCCCACGGGAAGACGGTGTGGTAGGTTTTATTCCTAGCCGGCCAATATAAATAAAAAATAATTAAAAGCTCTACAATTGATTTTGACTCCATTTTGTTTATGATGTAAGCAAAGTAGTCAGTAAAATTACTGGGCTTATGAGACTTAATATCTTATGTCTCAGGGTAACGAGCGCAATGCAGTGCCGCGCAGGCCTTTTTTTCGAAGTTCAGAACAACTATTATGGTCCGGGGTGATATGCTTATTACCAGGCAAACAATTCGCTCGCCTCGTTATCCAAATACTATCTAAAAAAAGGAAATTAATAGACAATCCACCTTTCTGTTAGTCGGTTAAAAGGTTCATCTAGCATCCCACTTTAGCATGTAAGCGCGGCAGTGTATGTGATCAGCTGCGATTCCGGTAAGCTGCGCGCGCGCACTCCGCCGGCAAATATTGACTCGACCTCCGCCGCGCCTCTTTAGCCCTCTGAGGGTATCGGCACGAGTGGCCGAGCGCTATTGTTAAAACGAACGTTTTAAAATAAAAAACGAGATTTTGAAAAAACCACAATGTTGTTAAAGTTTTAAATTTTTTAAATTTTGTTTTTGATGTTAACTTTTTTGAGAATTTCTACTTTAACTACTGCTATGATCCGAGTTCACCTACTTCTAAGCAATCGTTTCAAAATTCAAAACTCAGTGTCAGGCAGGCAAGTATACATTATTTTTAAATTAATAAATCATTCCTCCTTATTTATGACTAGCTGCTGCCCGCGGTTTCACCCGCGCGTAGATATTGGATTTCATGATTTTTATTTTTTGCGCGAAACGCTAATGCTTCTTCTAAAATAAAAGTAGTCTAAGTTACTCCTTGTAACATCAGCTATCTGCCAGTGAAACTCCCGTCAAAATCGGCCCAGCCGTTTCGAAGATTACCCAGAACAAACAGACAGACAGACAGACAAAAAATAAAATAGAATACAATATGTTCCTTGTTTAATCAACTTCACAACACAAGCATCTTTTTTCAACTATTGGATACGACGAGTCGGTCGTTTGCCTGATGATAAGCATAACGCCAGCATGTAACAATTGCAATGCCACTTAGAACTTTAAACCTCAAAGGCGAGTGCAGAAAAGGAGTGTGGATTCTCGACAATACTATATAACTGACTTAATATATATTAACATATTCTTGAAATACTAGCTGGATATCTATTAAGTATATATTAGTTATTTGTGATTTAAAGGTAAATTCGACAAATACTCATAAGTTTCTATTTAGAAGTATCGTTTTAAATAATATTCAATATCTTGAAATAAAGTATTTTTTAAAGCATTTTCTTAATTTAATCCAGCTGTTTGAACACCATGTAGGTGCTTGGTGACAGGTTGAAGAAGAAGAAGAAGAACTTAAGAATGTTACAAGCTTGAGCTTCCTTACCTACCTCTTCATTACAACAGCGTTTAGTTCCTCAGCGAGGATCTTGTAGTTCTTCGGTATGCGTCTGATGAAGTGGTTCCTAGGCGTGGAGTCCAGCAGGACTATCAGCACATACAGAGAGTCCGCGGGTGGAGTCGCCGAGCGCGGGAGGTCCCTAGCCAGGTGAGCCCCAGAAAATATATGCGGTATGCCCACCATGTTTGTATGATGGTGTCTTCCTTTCCCGATAGCTTAAACTTGAACCCTCCATCAGCAGGCAATATTACATTCGACACACAATCGACAGTACCCGCTTCGACTAGGATGATAACTGATACCCACTGTGGGGATCGGTCTGTCAAGTGCGATCGATTAGTTTGTTAGGCTTCACACAAATATAAACATCACAAAAATTTCGCTTCTAACAGGATTCGAACCTGCGTCTTCTGGCAAGCCGGGCCAGACGCCTTAACCAACTACTGTGTGAACATCCGCTAGTGTCGGTTAACACTATAAAAATATATTTCATATTGTTAGGCTTCGTTTCAGGCCTAGTTTCAAAGATGGTTGCGATTCAGCTGATAAGTTCGTAAAACATCTGCCGCTATAGACTTATTGGATTTATTTACAAAAGAACATCGGTGGCGTCTTTTATTTGATTTCATACCAAAAAAGGTTTTGCCTAAATCCGTTTACCGTCTGGCTCCTGCGAATATGATCACGAATCAAGAGTGAAATTATAATGAAAGGTGTTTTCGAGAGCTCAGTTTTTAGGACCGAACTGATGAGGTAACAGGTTTGCAGGCTTATAAGGCTGTATGGAGGCAAGTGTCCAGTCTTGTTTGAAGGACAATTACGGCGACATTTCGGCATGTCCGCCATCATTTTGGACGGACGCAAAAAATCGCATCAACTCCACCCTAAATTGCAACTGCGCTCTTCGGGCCGATTACCACTTTTTACTCGTTATACTGTTACTGCATTTTTGGAGTGCAAAAAGACGCTTGATATTTGGTCGCTATCAACTTGTGGAAGTACCAAGCTAATGCCGGTACCTATATAGTAATCGCAACACTTAAGTAAATGGCATTTTAGGCAATAGGTAGTCTTGGTGAATACGATTTTGCAACGGGAAATAATGAGGGCTACCTCGTTTGCGCATGCAGTTTGCTGCATATCTTGTTATCTTCTTCAATTCTTACGTACTTCACTAACTCGTGATGTTGTCACAGAATAAACACACGAAAAAACTGCTATTCTTCGTCATTATAATCGAATATAATGACGATAGAATAAGCAGAGGGATAGGCTCTTATCCCTGATAATAATTAAAATCACCTCGCTGATAATAAAATAACTAAACCATTGCGAATCAACACCAATGGCCAACGGCAAACGCAATTTGCAAAATAATCCAAGTTGATTACATTTCAGCACAGATTGTATTTTATAAATTGTAATTAATTCCCTTTAATCAAAACATAATTAATATTTAAAAAACTAACATTATTGAACTTTAAATAAATAATCTAAAATATGTACATTAAATACGGTAAGTATTAATTAAAGGAGGTTAATGTAGTATTTAAATTTTGCAATAAACCATCGTATAAAAACTGCTACCATAGATTACGTCCCCAAAACACTGGCAGCATTGCCACGTTAAATGGCAATGCTAAATCTATGTACCAAGTAGAAGCATTTTGGTCACGTGTCGCTTCGATTGTAATTAATTATTGATAGCTATAAAAATTGCAAACTATGTTATGTTAAGATAATATGATACTTGATTTAAATTATAAACAAAGGCCTGGTGTTACCATACATAATATGCGTTCTCAAAAAATAATAAGGAAACAAAACAAGTCTCATAGAACTTTTTACTGTATTATTCTCTAATGAACTTTAAACACGTATCGCTACCGGAAATTCCTAACCAACAACTTCACCTCGCCTAATTCAACAAACCTTCAAACAGGACGGCGACATGCAGCTAAACCAACGTCGCTGGCAAGCGAGACAAGTAAAGACAAGCAAGGCAACTACGGCAAGAGAGGCGAGTTAGACAAGTGAGACGAGTCTAATCTGCCGAAACTGGGCGGTCATTAATGGCGAATATTCATCAAATTAGCATCGATGCAAGGCGACGGGTCGATGACCGCGTTCGGGCGGGAGCGTGGGACCGCGCGCGTTTTTGCAGACGCGTTCTGCAGGTAGCGGAGCCTCCAGGCTGATTACGACGTCCCATTTGTGTTGCGCATGTTTTTGATACCTCGTTATGGAATTATCGCAGACCGCTGCTTCGTCGGTGATGCTTTGTCGCTTGATGGTCGCTGTGACGTTTTCTCGAGTCTTTCTTAGATGTTCGTATGACGTCGGGCGGATGTCTAGTGTTCTTGCTTAATAAATCGGCGGGTATGGAACCGGATTCGGTATCCTTGGAAAGTAATGACGATCTTGACTTAATCCGTTTTATGACTCATGGGTTTATGGTTACTTAGTTTAGCTTATAATTATTCATTTGGACTATATTAGGTACGTAAATATTATAAACATCTAAAAAATTTTGCTGCCAGCAGCATGCAAACCTATCGAGTTTAAAAATGAAAACCAGTTGTAAATGTCCACTTTAACGAATCCATGGAAAATTTTCGACACCCAAAGGACATTGAACGGGCGGCCCTAAATATAAAATTAAAAAGATAGAGCGTCCGGACTGTTTGTTGATAAAACGAGAGAAAAAGGATGCAGCCGATGCAGTCGGGACTCCTGCGCAGCGCGACACACTTCGACCGACGTCCACACTTTCATGCCAAACCTGTTATTTGCTACTAGGTGCGCCATTCTTGTTATTTTCCTCGCACTATTGCTTAGTTCATAAAGCCTACCAATGATAACAAAATATTGACGTAACTGTTGACGATTTTACAATCAAAATTGACCCATATCTCTATGACTGTAGTTACCGCCCAAGGACCCAAAGTTTACTTTTCTCCCGCCAGTAACAAACAATTTAAAACCTATGTTTACTATCGATAAATTAGCGGCATTCTACTGCTATAAATAGTTTACAACAACACAAAACTTCATGGGACACGAGTCACAACAAGTCGATATTGCGTGCCAAAAGCCTAATGGTGACTAGAATCGACAAGTTACAGCGAAGCGACAACACTGCGTTGCGGCGACGAACCATAAAACCTGTGATGCTGCACAACACATAGTGGAAAATTCCGATGTGGTGCCGCACCTCTTGGCCAGAATTTTCGCCGTAATGCGATGAAAATTGCGGTGCAACGCCATCGTTTTTGCGATGCGTGGCCTCACGCTTAGGCTTAGAAACAAACTGGGCTGAGTTCACTGTCTTTAGGTAAGCGATATGCACCGCGCCGTCCGCACTTTCCACGTTAGCGGATAAAAAGCACTTTTGCGCGCAGATTTGATCTCTTCAATTCGTTAATCAATTTAAATGTTTTTTTTTTTATTTTATGAACACCTAAGAGTGGAAAAATTTCATATTTTCCTCGAAGTGGTTCCCGCTTTTTTTAAAAGCAATTTTTTATATTTCTTTCGCTTCTTGTGTCAACGACTAACTTAATTTAAATTTATTTATATATTGAGTTGGCTTTGATTGGAAAGTTTTAAGCATGTTGTATGTGGGTGATTAAAATCCACAAGAATTATAAAAAAGGCCCCCTGTTGGGTGATTTAATTCCGAGGTGACCAATGGACACCAATTAAGTCAAATAAATTCACCTAATTGAAGAACCTGGTGAAAAGATTCTTAGGTGAAATGAAGACACTGTCATGCTCACCCAGGCTATATCACCCAGGTGCACATAGTGGAATAAACCGTTGTCTAAGCAGTGAACGCCGCCGCCCAGCAAATACAATTTTGTTCAAGCTTTTGCAAAAATGAATTATTCTCTCAAGCTCCGACCTCATGGTCTCTCTATTTTCTCCACAGCGGCGACCAGTGTATGTTTATAGCCTTGTGGTTTCTAAATCAAACTTATTGCAATTCGATATTTAACAGGTCGTGCGTGCCACGTGGGTCTTAGAAGTACATTCATAGGAACATTACAATTTAGAGCACGATGTCATTTAGATTTGTAATGTACAACTGCGATAATGGCTGTGGTAGTGTCCATTTGTTCTACCAATAGAACAAGTAAGAAACAATTCTAGGTTGTTCTAGTAATTAGTAACCAAGAATTATTTTTCCAACTTGTTCTATAATTATAGAACAAGTTGGAAAAATAATTCTTGGTTATTCTACTAACAGAACAAGTAGGAAAAATAATTCGTGGTTGTGCTACTAATAGAACAAGTAGGAAAAATAATTGTTGGTTGTTCTACTAATAGAACAAGTAGGAAAAATAATTGTTGGTTATTCTACTAACAGAACAAGTAGGAAAAATAATTGTTGTTTGTTCTACTAATAGAACAAGTAGGAAAAATAAGTCTTGGTTGCTCTACTAATAGAGCAAGTAGGAAAAATATTTCTTGGTTGTTCTGCTAATAGAACAAGTAGGAAATATAATCCTTGGTTGCTCTACTAATAGAGCAAGTAGGTAAAATAATTCTTGGATGTCCTACTAATAGAGCAAGTAGGAAAAATAATTCTTGGTTGTTCTACTAATAGAGCAAGTAGGAAAAATAATTCTTGGTTGTACTACTAATAGAACAAGTAGGAAAAAAATCTAGGTTGTTCCACTAATAGAACAAGTAGGATAAATAAATATAGGTTGTTCTATTAGTAGAACCAAGCTATAGGCAGACGGTTAGAATCCTACAATGAGTTTGAGCATTCGGTGAAGAAAATCATTATTATTTGTGATGAAATAATAGAATTAGATTATATAATGTGGGTAATTTATAGTTTTAATTCCGCGATAAAGAATGTCTAATGGAAATCGCGGAATTAAAACTATAAATTACCCACATTATATAATCTTATTTAAAATGGACTTCCGCAAAGTAACGCCTGATTCCATCAAATATATGAAATAATAGCTTAATATTGATAGTATACGACCATACTGTTATACAAAGCTTGCTAGGCTCGATAGCTAAAACATTAATAATTCATCAGCACTATTTCGATTTGCTTTGCATGTTATATTTGTTAAAATGGTTCATTTCTAATGGTAGTCCCCGTCCCAGTCCCAAATTTAACTTTGGTTAAAATCCCAGGTTTAAGTCCCAGTCCCAAATTTAACTGTGGTTAAAATCTGCTGAGCCAAAAGAAGTTGATTATTCGCTTTACCGCCTTATCCGATTTTGAAATTACTGAAAGGCGTTGAAAATCTTACAGTAATAGGTACTGTAAATGATAAATAATGTTGTCATAATCATATTATTTTGCAAATAATACAGAAATGCAATAAGAAACGCCGCACGAGTTACCCAAAATACTTTTCTATGATCAAACTAAGGTGTAAGGTAAAGGGTTCCGTCAAGTGTAGCAGACGTCACAGCTTAGGTTACAGTTGTATTGAAATTTGAAACTGAGTATATGTAATTTTTGCTTCCAAAGGGTCTGGTCTAAACCGTTTTTATTCTTCCTTCCGTTACCAAATCCCTCGTTCATCTTCGGGCATCGTCAGACGATCACAAGTCAAAAAACCTATTAATGATTTGTATCGGTTTCGCGCCACACAGTGATTTCTTTCGTTTATATCGTTCTGATTAGAGATGGGACGGATGGTTGTTTGGTCGGACAGCAACGATACATTGATTGAGGGGCAGAATTCGGCGCGCCGGAACATCGCTCGCGCATCACAATATTTTTGAAGATAAAGAATCACTTAATATAATTATGAAAAATAGCATTCGGCGATGTTGCTGGCAATATAATTACAATAGTTAAACAAACGTCATTTTGGTCCATCATAAAGCGGCGCGCCATATTCTGCCCCTTTATTAAAACCATCTGGTCTCGTATACTGTAATTTAATTATTTTATTTTAACATTTGAATTCGGCAGTAGTTTTAAAAGAAATTGCCAATTGTTATCAGATTTCCATTCAACGTATGCGACCAGTATCCTAGGCACGTTGCCATCGAGTGATGGTGTACTAGATTTTTTAATTTTTTTTTTTAATATTTTATTATTTAAGTAGAATTATAATGTTTATACGTTTTATCTGTATACGGGTGAATTTATGTAAGTACACAATTCTTTGTGTTTATATGTACTACACGGCCTGCCTGAGTTTGAACTGGTATGTTATCCCGAAAGGGGTCAATCTACTCCTGGAGGTCAATAAAATTTAATTTTACGAGTTTTTGAAATTTTAATTTTTTTATTGAAGAAAAGACATTTGAAATTTACGTTAAAATTCTATTAGGTACCATACTTACGGGCAGTCCTAGATCAGCTGATTCATCTGAACTTTCTTAAATGACGACGTGGAATAGAAGAGACCAGATTTGACAAAAACCAGAAAATGCACGCATTTCACGTTGCAAGTGTTTTTTTTGTATGGAAATTTTGATTGATTTGCAAGGGAGATTCTCACAACTTGTTGACAACCATGATCTTAATCACCCCCTTTCGAGAAAACATACCAATTTAAACTCACCCTGTGTATACTTTATTTTGACAAATAAGTAATAAGTTTGAATAAAATTTTGCCAAATACCAAATAATGATGGATCATTATTTATTTTTCTGTAATCAAAGGTAATATTTATAAGTCTGTGAATAATTTGTCCGGACACTTGCCGGATGTTAGTTGCACATCTCTAATCTCAACATATCTAACTGTACAGCAACATAAACAGTGTTTAACGTACCACACGTGGAATCTAAAGTGGAATTGGAAGGCAGCAAACTTGACCTGGTGAATAACACTGTATTCTTAGGATTAACTATTGACTCCAAAATGCAGTGGGGTCCTCACATCAATGCCCTATCGGGTCGTTTGAGTTCCGCTGCATTTGCAGTACGTAAAATTAGGCAGCTGACTGATGTGGCGACGGCAAGGTTGGTATATTTTGCATATTTTCATAGTTTGATGTCTTATGGCGTCCTACTTTGGGGATCTGCTGCCGATATAGATACCATCTTCATATTACAAAAGAGAGCAGTACGCGCCATCTATGACATGGGTCCACGCGAATCTCTAAGAGACTTTTTTAAAGAAATAGGTATTCTAACCCTGCCTTCGCTATACATTTTGGAAAATATAATGTATGTACGGAAGAATATTACTAAATTTAACTTAAAAAGTGATGTACATGAGTTAAATACTAGAAGTAAACATAAAATTGTTGTACCCGGGTTCAGATTAAGTAAAACTAACAAATCGTTCCTGGCAAATGGTGTCAGATTCTACAACAAAATTCCTAAAGTATTAACTGAATTACCACAAGGAAAGTTTAAACGTATAGTCAAGAGTGTATTAATTAAAAAAGCGTATTATAAAATTAAGGATTATGTAGATGACAAGGATGCATGGAGGCAAACAGCTCAGGAGCCTCCTGGCGACTACTAAACTTTAAATTGTTAGTTGTTAGCATTAGAATCATTGTAATAAACTACTTTTTTTTTAAAAAAGAATGCCGTGACGAGTTTCTTGCCCTTCTTCTTGCTCGGCCTATACCAATTTGGAACGGGCACGGTGGGTTTCTGGAAGGTTCGTTGACTTTGAGCACGGATTGGGTCTGTTGGTGTCTTTGTCATTTATTATGTTCTGATAAAGACAGCATTAGTTTTAGTCTGTGATTCGGGTAGATGAATGTTGCAGAGGCCGGCTGTTAGAGTCATTTTAACTTTCATAAGTGCTCCTTTGGGGCCTATTTGAATAAAGACTTTTGAATTTGAATTTGAATTTGAATTTAACCGTAACAATCGTATATCTACACATGAGGAGGAACATATTGACAAACCGTAACAAAAATAATAAACATGTCTTCGGCGTTCGATCGTGAGAATCCCTCAGTTTTGTTCGATTTGATTTAAACGGCTTTAATTCTAGTTTCAGTTCTTTTTTACGTATAGGTTCTTACTACTAAATAAACAAATGAACGCAAAGAAGACGTGTTAGCACAAAAAGGTGGTGCTAGTAAAAGCATTAATTGAATTAGTTAAGGCGTATACTGCATCTCGATTAGGCATCTAATTTTGAAGTATTCACGTTTTTTTTTATTTTTACTCAATTTTTACGCGCGCGCTATCTTTTTTCTCTTTTATTTCAAAGCACACCGACAGTAGGTATGTGAAAGAGGACAGAATGATAAATGTCATTGAAACGGTATAGCGCCTTAAATATAGTGGTAAATGCACACTGTAATGGAATGTTATCTATTGAAATGTCAATTCATTGGTTCCGATAATTAATTAAACAGATGAAGGGGTTGTTTAAATTAAACATTAGGTAATCATTATTCATTAATTCGAACAGATATATCCTAACAGACTTCAGATATTTAATTCTGTGGTTATGTCTTCGTTTGTGTTAATTAATTTCGTAAAATTTTAATTTGTCTTTTATGTCTAGCTAATTAAGCGGCCTCAAGACTGAAAGGTCAAGCATATTAGTCAGGTTTTATTTTTGAAACTCTGTTTTATTTTAATTAGTTATTCCGGTATTCGCCAAACATAATTGCGCTTCTTAAATTAAGGCAGAACGCAATTTTAGAACAGAAGTGAGGTCAGTAACGTCTGCGTCTTGCTACTTATCGCATATAATTATTTGCAATCGTTAGTCGCACAGAAGCCTTACACGAAACAGTGAAAAAAAAACTTTAGATCGAATACTCGCAGTCGGAACTTCCTATATCAATAATAAATAACAAATAATAGTAACATCAGTAACATTAAGAAAAACACAAAGAAACACTCAACATACTTACACATACCTTAGTCCTCTTACTCTAAAAAAAAGATTATCTTTTTTATCTAACTGTAACTAATCGAACTAGGTAGGGCTAACTCTTTTGTGAGCGTTCGTCTACGAGTACCATTATGCTTGTGTAGCCTGCCGCCAAGCAGTAATGTGTAAACATTACTGAGTTCGGTTTGATAAGCCAAGTAGTCTGAGACTTAATAAGTACCTAATGTCTCAGGGTAATGAACGCACTGCAGTGCCGTGCCTTTGTGTTTCAAAGTTCTGAGTGGCACAGCAATTGTTACGGGCTGCCGATGCCGTTACGTTTACCATCAGACAAACTATTCGCTCGTTTTTTTATGCAATATCCAAGGTGTATACGTAAACAGTATCAATTTTTAAGGAGGTGAATATAGAGGTGGTATACGACAGGAATAAATAGAAACAAAAATTTATTTTCACCCCTTATGTCATCAAAATATCCTTAATTATTACAAAGCAGAGTCACCACGGCTGCCGCAGGCTTGACGCGAGTGCGAGCTGCGCGGGAGGCGCAGATAGGTGGCTGTGTCGTGTGATTGATCGACTACCGTTAGGGTGGCCATATTCACTCGTACTTACCTTGCAAACTCTAAGGACATTTTAGTAGATGTTTTTTTATTGATATGTATATAAATACTTCCTATATTTTTGTAGAACCCAATATGACATTGTCTTTCAATGTTGAACCCCTTTACATATATATTCTGTTTATAGAAAAATATAGTTAGGGATAATAATATGCTGGGTACGCTTCCTACAGAGTGGGCTAGAACAGTTGGATTATCTACAAGTCATGTAGATTATCCAACTGTTTTTGTAGCTAGGTTAGATGTAGTATTTGTAAAAGCTAATTAATAAAGGAACTTTAGGAACACGTACATATGATTTTAGGTGCTTATCGCGCTAGACAGTTGTATAAAACAAATTTCTTTCATTAATAAAGCTCAAACGAAATTATGTAATAAAATAAATTATGTAAACGCTCATCAAGCTAAGTGCTAGTGCGCGAAGCGCCGCGCGCCACAGCCTCTGATTACTTTGATAATACATGCAGAACGACAGATGAAACAAGTGCGCGTTATACATGTAATTTCTTTATTAGATAACCAAGCATATCTACAGCTCGGTCCCATCGCTCCATGGCTGCATGGCTAATTGACACTGCCATGGCTAATTTGCCTGCAACGTATGGGCCCCGGTTTCGATTCCCAGCCAGAACAAATTTTGTGTTGTGAGCATAAAGTTCGTTCTCGGGTCTTGAATATTTGTGCGTACCTATCTGTGTGTGTTCATGCTACTTGTAACACTACATGCAACACAGGGAATTTTAATGGAGAAGCACAGTTTTACAATCCTTTGTAAAATTATAGTATACAGATTGTAAAACTGTGGCAGAGGTATGAGTGAGTAGGCTTTTGGTTGGGTAAGTTGTAAACTGGTAGCGGACTAGAACATTTCGATTATAAAATATAGGCCTACGAGGGTTCATAGATTATCCAATATGGGTCCAGTGTTTATAAAAGTAGTACGTTAGTAAATAAAGGCAGTTAGCAAATTTAGAAAAAAAGTGTGTTTGAAAATATGAATAGTTCACGTATATAAGTTCAGAATGATGTAAAGCGTAAATTGGAGACAGATGAATCATACAACGCTTTATAGTACGCACCGATCTTTAACGCGCCTCTGATTTAGGAGGAGATGCGCAAGAATGATGAATCGAGGAATATCTCGCTCGCCCACCACGCTATACGCCGCGCGCCGTGGTACAGTCAGCAATAGAAGTCATTGAACGTAATTTGTTTCTAACTTTTCCTAATCCTTATTGCATATGTTATTGATTTAGTTAAGTTATTTATTGAATCAGAACTATAATCCGGGCAAAAGCAAACAATTTCACTTCAAAAGGTGCTTTTAAGTTTATCGAGTACCATACCTATATACTAATATAAAATTATACCTAGAGATAAAACGAAAGGGCACTGTCGAGAGTCGGCTGTGTGGGCAAACGAAGAAAGATAAAGGAAACAACACTTTTGTACCTATATTTTGTGTAGAATTTCATGTAGACATGCATTGACTTAAAGAAAATATAGACGAGCGCCTAAGATCTGCTGCGTGATGCCGTCATAGTAAGCCCGCTCATTTTTAGGAACGTACAACGTGACGTTCATTCGACTGCAATAATACATATATTATGTTGTATACTTACAGATATAGATTTCGGATTTTCTGTTGTTACGGAATGTTACGGAATACGTTATTAATTGTGACACGTTACTCAATATAATGTTGCAGCTGACTGTACCTTCCCATTCGTGTTTTGCTGATGACACTCACATTAAAAGTACAGTTGGAGTCAAGACAAAGTCACTTTCGTCAATCGGTTGATAGTAGAGTAGTATAGTATCATATAGTCTACTATCGATCACGATTGTAGAAAGTGGGTAAACCTTTTTTATAATCTTGCCATAATACACCACAATTGGCAGGCGTCTTGGTGGTCGCAGTAGATTAGAGAAGAGAAGAATATTCGAGAAGAGATTAGGGGAGAAGAGATGAGCCCACGAGAAGAGATGAGATGTTTAGTATTCTTAGAGTCGACACGGACAGGGTGTAATTTTTCAAAATAATAAAAGATTCTATTGAAACGCGGCTGGCTTATTTTGGTAGCTTCACTAATAGGTACCCAGCACTCTCTAATTTTTCTCTTCGTATGAAGGTAAGGTACTTATTCAAAAAACTTCCGTCGTCGTCTCCGTTTCCGCAGCTTTGACACTTTCTGCTGGAAGCTTTTATGCTCTCTTTTAGTACAATATTTAAGTAGTACTTTTTCTATACTAAAACGGTAATCTTTTATATTTACTTCTTGCTAAAATGAAATTTACCTATATCTACTCATAAGCGTGCGCAGGTACCTACCTATAGATATAGATAGAAATACTGTACGGGCGAGTTACCTGAAATTTTTCTGCGAAATTTTTTCATTAAATATTATATGCAGAGGTGCACTAAGCTGTAAAAACGGGGGTGCTTTTTGACGTCCAAACCACCGGGTGCACTCAACTATAGCCAGTGCACCGGACACCCAGTGCCCCCTGCTAGCTACGGCATTGCTCGAAGGTGGAGAACACATTTAAGTTAGGATAGAACTAGCTATAAAATGCAGTAGTTGTTGGAGGAACACACTGATAGATGCTTGGCTACAGATGTTCAGCCGGGCGAGCAGAAAGAAAAGTTACAACATGTTGCTTTATAACAGAAAGCTGGGGAAATAATTGCTCGTGACAGCCTGTCATGAGCCTTGTCACTTACAGTGACAGGGTACAGGATAGGTATAGAGGCAGGGTTTAATCAACCGCTGGTAATTAGGTATTGGAAACCCGACTCGAGCGATAAGTAATGGAAAGTGAGTCTTTCTGGACTAGAACTAATACTCAATTAAGAATTAAGCACACTTGTTAAAAAGGCTCCAACTGAGTCTATCGGATCCACCTAAATCATGTGGTTATTACTTCTGCAAAAGGCAACTGCATTTGGTTCATACACGTCATATAGGGTTGCCACTAAATTCTATTTTTGACGGACAATGTTTTTGAGATGTTCCTAGAAATCTTAGCAATGGACAGCTTTATAACATGACACTGGCATGATATTTTAAAGTAATTTTTGATTAAGTTAATGTTTAATTCAATCTTCGTTCAATCACCGCTGCTCATACGTAAGCCGAGCACCGGTGATTGAGGAAATAATGATTCTGCGTATCCTGGGACAGCTGTAACATTTTTATTGTTTAGTAGCTTTTAGGCTTCGCTCTATCGTTAAAAGACCTATCCCAAATTCCACATAACCAACATTTTTTGATCTCACTCTTCGGCCCATTCATGAACTAACTCTACTTATATAAATACTACGTCGATCCCTGTGGAGAAATGGTCCATGTCTCCAAAGGAGGCATACCTAAAATCTTACAGTAACTAGAGTTAGGTATAATACCACGCAGGCATTGACATTCAAAGCTTGTGATAAACCAATTCATATAGGTACCCTAGCAGCTGCGTCAGCTGCTTGTTTCGTCAACTAACTATAGACAAACAAGAACATTTCCTCTCTCTAGTTATATTTTTCTAAACGCATGGAGACAGCAGCTTCAGTTCATATTGTGATGATTGCATTCGCAGCACGTATAGCGGCCGGGGGGAGCTTGAATGGTCTTGATTAAGTGAGGTTTGATTTGACATAATTGTACCATTGCCAAATTGCCAAGTTAACGTATGAATTTGCCGTTTAGAGATGCAGTTTGAGGCGGGAAAACGGACTGAGATCTTTACGCCAGCTGTAGAAGTACTTAGACTAACCAACTGCGCCGATAAGACTACCGAGGGTATCTGATTTAATTTGTTGAAAGAAACACTGTACAAATCTAACTTCGGTAGGAATGCGTCGTTGAACAAACTATTATCTAAACTACAACATTATCTCCAAAAGTGAAATCATAGATTGTTTTACTGGTGACATTTGCAAGTTTAAAAAAAGCAATTGAATATCTGTGATAGAGTATTGCCTGTGATATTTTAATTCGCTTATTAAATATTCTTTTTATCAATATATTTCTATAATTATTTTAGTTTGATTTGAATTACATATTCATTTATAGCTTAATTTATTATTTTATCATCAATGTAAATTTTCCTATTAGTTTTAAATTTTTTAGACATTATACTCGCTCAACAATTTAATAAGCATCTAGTCTACACCTACTGTGTAATAGCACTCAGTATTTATCAAAATATTGTTCTCTGTGTATTGTAACAGTGTGTATTATATTGGTGTTCATTGAATAAATAAATAAACAAAATTTTTATTTGAGGTTCTATAAAATTTTAAGTTCACCAATCGCATCAAAGTCAGATATAAAATCATAATAGATATGTACTAAGTTTAATGTTTATTTAATATATTTACGCAAACATAAATGACGTGTTGTTGTCCATTTTTCCGCCTGCCTTAGAAACAAACCCAAAATAAATGCGACGGTGGCGCCGGAAGTCGAAGGGAGGAATTTGTTGGGACTAAAAACCGTTAAAGACAGAGGCTTCACTCTTAGACTGAAAATTTTATACACATTCACATAATAAAATACAATAATGAAAATCAATGCTTCTCGTATTGTTTCCTATTCTTATTTGTGTCATATTTCAAGAAGGTCATGTAATGGGAACTACCTATATAATACCTACCAGCACTTGATGATGCGAAAGTACTTCCACACGTGCCTTATATAATATGTGGCAAAAGTAGGACCCTCTCGTTCGACATTTCAAACTGTCAACCTTTACAATAAACTCCATAACTTCATACATTGGTGGTCGACTTTATCGTTAAGTTAAAATGAACAATTAATTACTTAGGCTTGTGTGAGTTTAAAGTTAAAATAAAGAATAAATTACTTAGGCTGATTTAGCACCAAGAATAAATAAAGTGCAACACTGGGGATCTAGTTCCTAAACCTAACCAACTTTTATGAATCCACCCTTTATTTTATAGCCTTAAAATTCCCTCGGGTAATCTGGTATACACGCCACAATGCACATATTAAAAACCTTTTTATCTATTTGTATAGATATATAAATTAAATTTAAGTGTCTGTTTGTATTGTCAAAAATTTAAACTATTTTAAAAAATTTTGTCTGTCTGTTTCTTCCGACTTATCTCTGAAACGACTGCACTGATTTTGATGGGATTTTCACAAGCAGATAGCTGATGTTATAAGAGTAATTTAGGCTACGTGGGCGAAGCCGCAGGGCACAGCTAGTTATAAATATTTATAAGGCAAAGAGTTTGGTATCCAATAATAATTCAATCACACAACAGCTTATTACACTGGAAAAGTAACAACAGCCATATACTTTAACCAGACAAGTAAACTCCTTGGAGCCTCCTACTAACAGGACACTAAAAGGAAGATGGTCTAAAACCCTAGGATTTCTACGACGGCAGCGGATTTCCTCGCTTCGATCCATTTTCCGGTTCCCTGGGGGATAAGGACGTGTCGCCATGTGGATAACGTGGGATGAAGAACTTTCCTCTTGTTGTACAGGCTCACTAGCATTCGATCTGACGTTAATCAACGGTTAAACGAAAATAGAGTCCATTTTACGTAGTTTTTTTACTAAATGCATGATGAAGGTTAACACCAAAATTAAGTATTAGCTCTATACAACGTGCTACAGGTTACTGTACATGCAAACATTAACTAATGTTACAAGTGTAAAAAACCACATTTCTAAAATCTTACTGTTCCGAAAAGCGATCTTTGTCAATCTCTGGACGTCCGCATTGAAGATAACGACTCGGAAGCTGGGAACTTGAGGAAAGAACGCCAATTTCACAGCTATTAAACAGCGACTCCCGATAAGTTCGCGGCCAAATTTGGTGAAAAGCTTTGGGAGATTAAATAAGCTTACGGAACCCCAATCCACTTTTGAGGAATAAAGTACCCGCTGACTGTTATTAGATTGTGTTTACAAGCTGTGGTTTTCATTTAATCCCATGTAGGCGAGATTGCACCTACCCAAATTGTACCTACCGTAATTTGAAGCCACGGCACGAGTTTTGCGAATAAACAAGTTTTTATTATGTGTCTTAGAAAGTTTACTTATTTTATAAGGAGCGGTTATAGTGATAGTGAGATCAAATGCTGGGCCCATGGTTCTAATCTTACAATAAGGTTAAGCTTTTGGAGAAGGAAAAATTCGACGCAACCCTATCATAGTGGCCAAAGTCCAAAGCTAGGGCGTTTTTAGTGGTCTCCTACTAATTCCTCACACGTTGAAAATTTGTCGACAAATACCTCTATGATGCTGTGCGTATGACGGTGGCTATTGTACAATAAATTATAATACTTTTAGAAAGCTTTTAATTATTATTTCTATACCATTAGGTTACGAGCGTGTCATTTGCGTGATGGTAAGCATAACGTCAGCGTATAACAGTTGTAGTGCAACCCAGAACTTTTTAATGTTACATCACAAAACAACATTATTTTTACATGCAACGTAACCATGCCGCTTCGCCGTTTGTCTGGTCGTCTGATGATGGAAAGGGGAAGGGGGAATAAAGTTATACCGAGGCACACTTGCTTGTTTATGGAAAATAAGTCGATGGATCGATATTTTGATGATCAAACTAAAATTCCAAATATTTTATTGATTCATATGTGCTCCAGGAGAGCGCACCTGACATGAAATGACTCCAGTCAGCACATGAACTTTACAACCATTCGAGAAAGATAAAACTCGTTTTCATTTTTTTCATGTTACATGTTGTTTTTACAATTAGAATAATCGGCAGAAGGAACAGGACTGAACTGGAGCAGTTCACCAGTGCATTTTTTGTATACCATGGATCACTAGATGAGAGGGTCGTTTGTCTGATGGTAAACATAACGCCGGCCCTGAGACGTTAGAAAATTTGTTTCAGGTGAAAAGGCTAAATTGGTATGGTATATAACTAAACTTCAGTGGTCCAGTGATATTAAACAATTTTGAGAGGAGCGGAGCGTGCACATTACCATTTTGGTGATATCTAAACACTTATGCCCATTTTCACTTGCCCTGGAGACGTCTAAATTGGATTTCTAAATATTTAGAAGTTGCCTAGGGCAAAAAAACTTTTCACCAACCTTTAGAAGTGTTCTAACGGTTTATATTTAGGACGGCTTACTAATTAGCAGTTACTTAGTTAGGCGTCGCCTTATTTGTCGTCAGTGAAAACGGGCATTAGTTATGCAAATAAATAAATATGTCTAATGAGGTAGGTTTACTTCAAAATGTATGTAAGCGATTGTAGTGTCTCCAACGATGAGATGCACTTTACTAATAGTGATTTCGAATGAGGTTACGTGAGTTCCACGGTCGACAGCACGGTAGGGCTCCGACTGCAGACAAAGGGCTAAGGTCGACCGGCGTGTTTGCCGACGACGGCCTGCTCAAACACCACCTCTACATGTTTCACATACTACTTAACTTTTTACCTTGTTTTTTATGGTGATGAGCCGCTTAGACCGGTGGGTTAGTGAGATTTAGGTAAAGATGTCTAGTTTTAGTTTTCAGGCAAACGACCAGCTCGTCTCGTTACCAAATAACAAAAAAAAAAGTTTAGGATGTTTTCTATGCTCTGAATGTTAGAGTTTTCTATCTCACCTGTTTTTTTTCTATGTTCTTTGGTAACTAGACGAGCTGGTCGTTTGCCTGATGGTAAGCATAACGCCGGCCCATAACAATTGCAGTGCCACGCAGAATTTTGAAAAACAAAGGCCTTTTCGGCACTGGCGTGCGCTCGTTACCCTGAGACATTAGGTATTAAGTCTCATAAGCCCAGTAATTTCACTGGCTACTCTGCTCATCAAACCGGAACACAGTAATGCTTGCACATTACTGCTTGGCGGCAGACTTCCCGAGCAAAGCAGTGGTAACAACCCAGACGGACACTCGCAGAAGAATTAGTCCTCACACTAACAAAACCTGATTAACTATGATGTGATTGAAAGTGGGGAAGACAGAGCCTATAAGAGATCCGGCTCTCAAGTATAGCTGCCGAAAGTCACGGATAGTGTTTGGACAAAGATTTTCAACTTGATGTTGATAGCTAGCTAGGCGAGCACTACAAATGCGCTGCAAACACTTTATTTTACTTTTATTTTTGTCGAACATATTTCCGTCTGGTCGACTTCTTTTTTTACGTGCCAACTGCCAAAGGTACAATCTTCCATATGTTGCCATTTTCACTCCTGCGTCTGGTCCCTGATGGGTATTTTAAAACACCTAATTTAATTCCTATCAAGTCACACTTGCGTAATAGTGTGACTCGATGGGGATAAAATTCCCAATGAGTGACATTGTGACTGGTTGGGAACCCGCCCTATTTTTTAATTATATTCTAGGTTTATCTCGTTTACCACATGATGCATTTACCATTTGATGTGTCGATGTGCGACACATCAAATGGTAAATGTGAAATAGTGGTCGGTTTAGCCGTTTTCAAGCTCCTCGCTGTAACATTTCTATAGGTCTTTGTTGGCGGCAGTACGTCTCCAACCTAACTATCTGTCGCCAGCCAGCACGCGGCGAACAATCGCGGTGTGTGGTCACACTTCACACTCGGAAGCTGAACAAATGGAGGCTTTTAAGCTCTTCCCCGTTAGGGTCAAATTCCACTCAGGGACACCTCTACGAGCCAGCATCTTACGCAATACAACCGCTCACACCTACCTACGGAACTTTCAGTGTTCAGTCCATCATATTCGTTCAGGATATACAAGCGCAGCGGCGTAATGCCGGCGATACACGCTATGGTCTAATTACGAACTAAATCATTCGACAGTTCGATTCGAATTCGAGGAACGAAGTTGATGCGGACTATATTCCTGTAAAATAATTTCAAATATTTAACAACTTAATGCCCAACACCGTCTGCATGAAAATTAAAAAAATCAGGAGTTAAACCTCGTCTAGACATAAATAAAAAAATACGCTATAACTTACAGCGCTTTTATGGAGATAATAACAAGGCATAACATAATACATAATGAAACTGGTCTTGATGAAAAATAAAATAACAGAGTAGCCCTGTGATGCGACTTAAGACTTTTATAATAGAGTAGTACTGTAATAAAAGGGAACTTTTATCTTGTTGCCTCATCACCGCACACCAGTCAACACACACAGATAACTACCCGCACATTGCCGTCCACTGTGACGACGCTCCTTTGTTTTGATCCGGCACAAAGCTGAAACAAAAGAGGTTGCATTACATAAAAGTGCCTGCTACAAAGACTTTGTGTTATGTTTTACTTTTAAATTGTACTTTTTTCCTTTTTGATTGTATGTTTTATAAATAATAAACAAAAGTTTTATATGGACGTAATAAACAAAAGTTAGTTATATGAATCTTGTCATTGTTAAAATGATTGGCCTATCCTAATATACTCTGTGAGCCCAACTACAGACTGTTGTAGACTTGTAGCCTACAACATTTCGATTTGACAACTTTTTTGACGGCTTTAACTGCTCCAAATATGGTTCCTCAGCAGCAGTTGCTTAGCTAGAAAAACATACATTTTAAAAGGTTTATCACCATTATCATTGCTATCATAGCTTCAATTGAACATAGAAGAGCTATATTTGACACGGAGAGCTATTAAAACATGTGTTCAAGTTCCGTTGGCAGCTAGGAGGATCAGTGGTTGGCAGCAACCATATTTTTTTTACAAATATTTCTGTGATATTTTTTTTAATTGGCTTTAAAAATATACATATCTAACCTATTTTTAACGAAAGGAGTTAAAAGCGTTATTCCTACATGACAATCCATGGTTAAAAATCATAAATGGTTTGCTACAGCAAAACAATTATGCGCTTTATTATAGAAAATACCTAATAAATTTAAATTATTGTTTATTATACCTATACCGTACTCGGTATACAGGCCGTCGCCGCCAGACAGAAAGATAGATTCAAATTCAAATTCAAAATGCTTTATTCAAATAGGCCCCAAAGGAGCACCTATGAAAATTAAAATAAATTACTCTAACAGCGGGCCTCTGCAACATTCGTCTACCCGAATCACAGACTGAAACTAATGCTGTCTGTGCGTTAGAAAAACCCTTTATTGTACACTAAAGAAAGATACAAAGCAAAGCAAGAGTCATTTTAACTTTCATAAGTGCTCCTTTGGGGCCTATTTGAATAAAGACTTTTGAATTTGAATTTGAATTCAACCTTTGGTTATATAACATGTGCAATGTTATATAGCACAGGATAGCATGATAGCATCGCATGCTCGCTGGACTCCAGCCCTTAGCGACCCGTTTAGTCCGAACCCGGCGGAGTAAACTCGTAAGTAAGGTGGTGTTTGCGGACTTCGTTACGAAATTCGATTTGTTCGGCCGACGCTTACAGAGAAATCAATTCCTTATTCAAAGGAATAACGAAGAATCGGTGATTTTATTCAATTTTGCTTTTCAAATATCAACCGATGGTGATGAGATTATTGGGTTACTTATAAGTTATAACTGAACAGAAGCGACAGATTTTGGAGTAAAACAACGGTAGAAAACAAACAAGAAAATGGGCAATATAAAAAAAAAAACAATTTTGACGTCAATCGATCCTGTTTCTCATACTTCGAGAAGCATGACTGTGTTTATTACAGCATATACTTGTTCATCTTTGTAAAATATCAAGCTGTAGTAGGGGTATAATATACACAAATAGTACTTACATACTTCCCTTATTAAATCAGCTTATTCGAGATTCCTGCTCTACGGCTTCCTCTGAAGCTTTACCGCTTGGCCGAAGCTTCGTAATTAACACGGCAAGAAGCTTAACTAAGAAACGTTTAACGTTACTTAAACAATTCGATTCAATTATGTTAGTGGGAGGACTAACTCTTCTGCGAGTGTCCGTCTGGGTTACCACCGCTTTGCTCGTGAAGTCTGCCGCCAAGCAGTAGTGTGCAAGCATTACCTACTGTGTTCCGGTTTGATGAGCAGAGTATCCAGTGAAATTACTGGGCTTATGAGACTTTAACTAATGTCTCAGGGTAACGAGCGCACTGCAGTGCCGCGCTGGCCTTTGTGTTTCAAAGTTATGAGTGGCACTGCAATTGTCATGGGCCGGCGTTATGCTTACCATCAGGCAAATGACCAGCTCGTCTCGTTACCAAATAGGTAGCATAAAAAAACCGTTAAATACCAAATGACAATTACCAATTCGAAATAGATAAATTTAGGATTAGGTACGTGACACGAAATATTGAATTACAAACAAGGGCCCCATTTATTCTACTAAACAATAATGGTTTAAAAATGACTATGGTTTCGTCGCAAAATGATCAATGATGAATATTGTCATTTTTGAAACAAAATTTTTATTTAGTTGCTTCTTTTTTATTTTATGCAATTGGGGCCCACGGTTCATCAATGTATTTACTAATCCTCTCCAACATTAATATGTAAGATACAATATTTATGTTTAAGAACTTAATGATAAAAACTTTTCTAGCCCACCAAAAACTGCCTGAATGAAATTGCTTATTATTAAAGCCACCCTTGTAATACCTTATTTTTTCATAAACTGTTTTTCCTACATGTTATTTGATGTTCAATAAAGAGTTAAGGTGCAGCGAGGCTATTGCAACTACCGGGAAAATGCAACTAATTGAAATAATTTCGCGCCAGATCTTTTCTGGGAATAGTGAAATATATGAAACGATAGAGGAACTAACACTCCTTCTTACATACTTTAGACGGAGCTGCTATCGTCTAATCTGTTTTATCCACAATGACATTTAATTATCCGCCACTTTTTTGATGTTTGCGAAATATTCGGCATCAGATTCTATTAAAAATTAAAATGAAAATACTTCGTTTTACGAGCAGTGTCTTTGATGAAAAGCAGATTTAGTATACGTTTAGCCATTTTCTATTATTTGTTTTACTTAAAACTGTGTTTACTATGTTATATAGCTAAAGATACATTAACCCCTCGAAATCTCGCTAAGGGGTTATTGTGACTTTTTAGGCTAGCTGCAATTGCCCCAGCAAATTTGTATGAAATTGATAAACACTAGTGATGCCCTCGTGTCGATGTTTTAGTAAGATATGAAAATTTACATATTATTATTATAATGGTGACTGGTGACTGGTGGCCTATTATTACAATAAATAGATGGCTGATTTGATTCCCGCCTAGTGCAAATAATTATGTGAACCACGGTTGTTTTCTCTGAGCTTCGGAGAAACTTGTCGTTCCTGAACTTTCGTAATACTGCTAGTTAGGGACCTGTTAAGGAAAAAAGAGGAGCAATACTCTTAATACCATCTTATAAAGCCGTTCGTAGTAAAACAATTAATAGTATACGAATAAGCCCAATCAGCTGATCTAAATGATAAAAAATTCGATGTCTAAAAATATTTCACCAATGACAAAAAAAGTTGATCAAAGGTTATTCGGCAGCTTACAATTAAAAGGTTTTCCACGAACTTTGCTGCATACAAAGGCATAGGCAGTGAGATCATGATTTTTATTATTTTATCGATAAACTGATTCCGCACAACATTTGCGAAAGGAAGAGGCGGAGACAGTGCTTGCCCAGTAATAAAAAAAATATCGACAAACTTATTTCCCATCCCTTTTATCTAAAAAAAAGTTGCATTAGCCCCTCAACAGTTTTGAGAAAAGTTTCCCATAAATTGAACCATCCTACGCTGGTTTATAGACTATTATAAGAAAACAGGTACATTTTAATGTAACTTACACCCATTTAAAACTTTAAACGCTAATGTAAATCACGTCTCCAACTATTAGTTGCAATTACCTCGGTAAGGGGCTATTGCAACTATTTTGGTAATTTTGGAAATCAATTATAATTTACGCTTAATGAAATGCTTTTATGCCTTATTGCCTTAATAATAGTATTAAATGATATATAGGTAACTTGGTGAATTGATTTTTATAACTCTCTGATTTGTACAGACGATGGTACACTAATTGAAATTTTCAATTATATTTTTTTAGTTGCAATTGCCTCCCTGGACCTTATATGAAAGTCTCACAACTTACGACGTAATGGTTTGTTCGCCTATGGGGTGTAGGTATACCTAACTGTGATAAGTTGACCACCCCATGGGACTCGGCCGCTTACCTTTAGAAACGTGCGGAATGGAAACCTTTCATGAAACTAACTAGTTTCAGATCGATGGCTATTCAATTACTTACAGGTAAAAGTATATCTATAGCTTGTTGTGTTACCATAGCTATACCATACTATAACAACTACCTGTCGTTCCTGACTTCTTTCGTGTGGTATTTTTTAATCGGTTACACCCTTTTTCATTGATTTTCAATAAATGATAATACATCTGTCTATTTATTTTTAAGTTTAGCCCATTTCCAAAGCTTCATTAAACCGTCACAAAAAAAAGGTTCTGTACACTTCGGGGTTTGTGTGGGAATTTATTTATTTATATTTAACAATAGACGATTACCCTATTTTCAGATTTCTATCTTCGGCTGTTTAAGCTTAGAAGATACACAGACCTGCAATCACCGAGGAACTAACCCCTAGAGATGAAGTGACGTATGGTTTGCTCGAAATAAATTCCACCATTTTTGCCTAGGTATAATGCGCTCTGATTGGCTAAGCTATGACCCCGCGCCGATTCCACGTGCGCTGATACGCTGTCTCGACATGTTTGTGGAATTGGATAGTACAGTATTTCATCTCTTAGGATTAGTACCTAGATGCTCGCAATGAACTGCGAGATGCAACAAGTAATTAAAATGTAAATTACAAGCTTGGCTAGATTATGAACAGCCGGTTTTATGAGCATAATTAGTTTTTATTGAAATTACTAAAGCGGTGGATGGTTGCAATGCGAATCTTAAGGCGCCTCTTCATGACCCGCCTAACGCAATAATCCTAGAACGCAAAAATGGCCTAAAGGCTTTTTTGTTCATCGAAGAAAAACAGGCATTACGGAAAAAGAAAGACAACGCCAGAGCCTTCGGTTGGCATTCTGAAAATTTTGAAATACATTTCCAAAGAAAATTTCCGAAGACAATTAGTGCGTGGTAATTTCCTAAAACGTGTTCCAGGAAATACGTGTTTTTGAAAATGCCTTACAAGTTTGTGAAAAAAATGTTTGTTCTCCATGTGTGTGGTGAATCTCCATTACATGTCCAAGGATTATATGGAAGTGTTTTACATTTATGAGGACACTGTGAAGTGCCAAACTCAACGAACGCTTTTGAACGCTTGTACTGAGTTGGAACCTCAATATTTTACATTTTTGCTCCCACGAAATCCTAGATATAGAGCACATGATACCTATCTGCTCAAAACATCTAAATAAAAATTTATCAGGACACTACTTATAATCGCGTACGAGCGTTTGTATGGAAAGTATGGCATGAAGCAGCCTCTTACTGGTACATGCTCATCTCATCCCAAAAATAATAAAAAGGCAGCCTCTCCACTGGCCGGTTAACGTATCTCGCAATTAGTGACTACAGTCGCAAACTATCCAAATATTCCCATACATAAATCGATTTTCATCGCTCGACAAAAAAAAACAAAAGCTAACAAACCGCAAGAAGCAAACGGCGACAGAGCAGGCTCATCAACAACCCGATAATAAACTGGAAACCAATTCGGCCGCCATCTTTAATTTTTAGCGACGTCGTCGAATCTTGACCGTATCAATCAAAATCGGGCGCTTTTTGCGATTTCCAGAAGCAGGCGCTGCGTGCACGCACGGTGCGGGCGGGGCAAGTGCGGAGCGCGGGCGGGTGTCACTGTGCAAATGCACTCGTAAACCCGGCCGAGGTCAACGTACCCCCTCCCCGCGCACCTTGAAGCACCCGCCCACCCCTGGGCCTATAAAGCGTTTACCGCTATGATATATTTTATTTTATTATAGACGTAGGACGCTTCGCAAACTGCGTCCTATCTCAGCTGACGTTGCATCAGGCTCCGGAACAACAATTCCGCGGATCAACTTGAGCCGGTGTGCCAGGGAAAGTAAAACTTTTAATGCCACAGTGGAGCCAGGGATCGAAAAGAGAAACAGTTTTGTTTGTGTTTTAAAAATAATAAAAAATCCAATTGCAATAAAAAATTAAAAACTAGGTAATCAAGTATTTTTAATTGGTAATAGGTGTTTTAATTTAAACTTGCTTTATACATGCTTTAGATATATTGTTTTAAAATTAACAACATACAAACAAGTATAAACATAAAATGATAGTATTTTTTTATGAATGTTTAAAACCAATTATTTCAAAACTAGCTGCTGCCCGCGGTTTCATCCGCGCGGAGATATTGGGTTTCATGGTTTTTATTTTTTGCGCGGAACCCTAATTCTTTTTCTAAAATAAATGTAGCCCAAGTTACTCCTTGTAACATCAGCTATCTGCCAGTAAATGTCCCGTCAAAATCGGCCCAGCCGTTTCGGAGATTACCCGGAACAAACAGACAGACAGAAAAAAATTTAAAAATGGTTGTGTTTTTATAGGTACCATATATACTTTCATATGCATTTAGTAAAAAGCTGCTATTTTGATATTACAAACAGACACTTCAATTTTATTAATTTGTATTAGTAAGATGTATTTGAAACATTGGTAACCCAGTTCGGCGCGGGTACACAGCTCTATAGGAAAAAACATTGTTTTAACAGCACTCAGCAGTTCCATTTTCGGGCTTAATAAACATTCTTGAGTAGGAGCGAAACAGGATTTTTCCTGTGAGAAACAATCTGTCCTAATTAAATTCCGGGAGCAAGTTCTTGAGAACATATTACGGTGTCAAAATTAGTGTCGGAACCCATAAATGCGGGTTGAACCTTTGGAAGTTGGGCCTCTGCTGGGGCCATCGGGATACTTCTAAACCCCAAGACACAACTGCTTTGCACTAAAGTAGTGCTTCATTCATAATGAAATTGACACAACGCACAAACCGTGTTTAGCCAGAAATTATTTAATTAGCCTTCATCGCCTTATCTCAATGTATTTTTGTATGTACTAAGTACTTAGCTGTTAGTTTCCCTACAAGAATAAAATAAAAGAAGAGAAATAATAACATAGTGTAGGTAACTATTAGATGTAGAAGTAGATACTACCTAGTTGTATAGATCTTATGTACTTACTCTAATCCCGAGAGTGTGTTCTAACAGCACATACTATAGTATGTGCTATTCGTTCGCCTGCGGGGTAAGCGCCCTAAACGGTTGAAATAAAATAAATCAGAACTTTTCAGTTCTGATTTATTTTATTCATGGTCATTCTCGCATCGATAGTTACGAAAACAAACTTTTTTTGTTTCTTTGACCATTTGACCATGTATCTTTCTTGGCTGAGACGCACTAAAACAGACATATATGTCTGCGCCTTCGTGTGTGATCCTAGTTACTACCAAGCTACGAATACGTATTACGAGTATAATAAAATGATTCAACTTTTCCCGTTCCCAGTAAATTGTGCGAAAAGCGGGTAAGTATGCGTTTGACAGGAGCGCGGGCCATTAGAACCGGCGCCACGCTGGGCCATTGTGCGATCTTCACTTTTGCCACAGAATAAATGGTTGAGCTTATGGGCACAGTGTATAGATATTATAGATATTAGACATATATAAACCTTCCCTCATTCATTTTTAAATTTAAGAATGAGAAGCACAACTTAGGTGTAATTAAATTTAGAAGTTTGTATGCGGTCGTTTGCATTAATCGTCCCCTAGACCCTAACATTATGTGAGGTTCAACAGTAAATTATAATATCAAATTTACAATCATCAATTTATGTCATCCATAACGGATCATAAAACTCTGTCTATAAGAAACAAAGAAGCTGCAAATAAAAATTTTAACTTACTTAACAAATACATTAATATGTTGCAGTACCTACTATCATATTTAGAAAACACAAACATATGCTAAGTAAATAACGTACCGCGATAATTAAAAAAAATACAGTTAGAAATCCTTCACCAAGTGCGTGTGTTCCGGCTTCCGACAGCTTCACTCGAGAGCCCATTCCCACACTGCAAAATAAATCTTACCCTTACCCCTGAGTTTCCTCAAGCACCTACGTTGTACTGCCAGACTATACTAGCTATACAGTAGATACTGTGCGATAATTATGTTTCCGGGTCGAGCTACTGCAGTAGTAATCCCGACAATATTTCTCTGTGTCAGGATGCGATTCCGAGATATAGACAATCAAGACTCTCGCTTCCGACACGGATATAATTCCGAGTGAATAAAATAAAGCTGGTGCAGGGTGATTATCACTTGGAATGATACCCGTCTCGGAAGTGGTTGTCTTGATCGTTAATATTTCGAAATCGCATCCCGTCAGAGAAATCTCCCATTTAGATTCGACATCACAGCTGCATACACACGGATATAGTCCCGACTAATTTTCTCTGTCGGAATGCCTTCCCGAAATATAAACGATCAAGACAGTTGCTTCCGACACGGATATCGTTCCGAGTGAATAAAATAACGCTGCTGGTCTTGGAAAAAATTGATGTGTGGCTTAGATACAAATTGGTCGAATTGGTCACACTTTATACATTGTAACGGGATATTTACCGTGATTATTATAAGGTGGTGAGCTCCCGATATTTCGACGCTGTTGCAAGCATCATGTTCACGGGAATACTGAAATATCGGGAGCTCACCAGCTTATAATAATCACGGTAAATATCCCGGTACAATGTATAAAGTAGTGAATAACCGTGAAAGTCTAAAACAGAATTGGTCACAGTTATATAAACTGTGGTTTGGCTATTGCTTTGTAACTACAAAACTACAATACGCTCTGTCGTGTCAATCACATGGTAACTTTAGTAACAAAAGTCAACAAGTTCAACCCTAAACTTAAACATTAGAAATGACAGTGATTACATAGATGTGTAAAGTTTATGCCTTACAAATTCCAAACCTAATGTTGTTTACAGTTCATGACCTCCAGCACAATCTAGGGGCGGATAAATATTAAAAGGGGTTTGGTGAATGTTGTGTAACTTCGGTGGATTCGTATATGGGAAACCATTGTATATATAATCTGTACGTAATCAAGTTCCTGACCAATGTTATTAACTCCTTGTTCCTTACGTAGGTATTACATTCATACTAATATTATAATGCGAAAGTGTGTTTGTTGGTTTGTTGATTTGTCCTTCTTTCACGCAGTAACGGAGCAACAGATCGACGTGATTTTTGGCATAGATATGGTTTATGGACCGGAGAGTAACATAGGATAGGTTAATTTTTATCCCGGAAAATGCATGGTTCCTGTGGGAACGCGGATGAAAACCACGGGCAGAAGCTAGTCTTTGATAAAGGAACGAATTTCGGAGTTGGACCAATATCAATATTGCAAAGCCACCAAGTACAAGATTCAGAACACTAAAAAATTCAAATTCAATACAACAAGTCGCATTGTCGCATATTTGGACTGACATAAACGTAAAGTCCTGTTAATGTTGTTAGTGGTAGGACTAACTCTTCTGCGAGTGTCCGTCTGGGTTGTTACCACCGCTTTGTGAGTGAAGTCTGCCGCCAAGCAGTACTGTGCAAGCATTACTGTGTTCCGGTTTGATGAGCAGAGTAGCCAGTGAAATTACTGGGCTAATGAGACTTAATACCTAATGTCAGGATAACGCGCGCACTGCAGTGCCGCGCAGGTCTTTGCGTTTCACAGTTCTGAGTGGCACTGCCATTGTTATGGGCTGGTTATGCTTACCATCAGGCAAACGACCAGCTCGTCTCGTTACCAAATATCATAAAAATCCTTCAAACTTTGGAATACTAAATTTGAAGTTACGTTCTTGCAAAGCAAGCGATAATGTATTTGAAACAAAAATATATCTCGTGTGGTTACCTTCTGCACAAAGGTAATAAATACTTAGAGAAAGTATAACTTCATCCTAGCCACAAAGTATTCTACTGAAATCTCTAGGTTTAAACTTAGCAAACTCCGCATATACCTACTATCATAAGTCCACTTGGAAACCCTCAATCGACTCACGGTACAAAACAATTGAACAATGACCTGTGAACGATTCAAAGTCCCCATGCACATTGCAGTTTATGACCTTTGTCGTGGAACTCCCATTTCTAGCGGCACAGATTATCGCCGAGTGCCACCCGGGGTCAGAATGGTGGTAAAATAATAAATGCGTATTGTTTCCACGCGGCCGTTCACTTCGGCACGCGTTGGTGACCGCCGTGCGACCACATGCCATTCAAACACGCTGGCTCTATAATAGAGACTGTAATTTTGTTTCCTGTGTTTATTCATCAAACAAAAGAGGTTTGGTTTGGCTAGACTCCTAGAATGTTAGTAGCTTCCTCTCCTCTTGGCCTCTCGCCCGAAAGCCCGAGAAAACACTCTGAAACAAGGTGAGAAGGATAGAAAATTAAGCAAGTAAGACATTTCCTCCGTTTTTTGACGTTGCTTTTTACCAGAGGTGCTCTTTACCAACAACTCCATATAATCAAAAACGTAACGTAAGTATCATTCGATTAACACGTTAAGTGCGAAACGAGGCCTAAATCACCCCTCATGCAACTTCCTTGTGGTGCGGCAATGAAAAACGTGAACATCTCTGTCGTGCGAAGGGCATAGCTTTGGTTTGGTCCAGTATAGAAAAGAGATAAATGTATATTTGAGATGCGCTAATGGTCCCGGACTCGGTGGTATACCTACCTTGGTACCGGATGTTTTAGGCCTCGTACCGCACTGAATTAATATAATTTTAATGCAGTGCGGAACGAGGCTAAAACGTCCCATATCCTCTCGGACCTCGTACCGCACCCAACGCGAGCTTCCCGCGACTAGTGTTGTGCATCACGTCGATTGGAGAGCACGTCCTTTTACATCGCCGAACATGTCTAAACGGTGTCGGAAGAAGTTAATTTTAAAAAACCCAGAAACAGAACCAAAACAGGTAAGTTTTTTAATTGATATTTTTGTAGGTAGTGAAAAACTCCACAAAAACGCAAAGCAGCCGTTGACAAAACAGGTAAGTAATTAATTAATAATTCAGTAGTTCTTTGTCTAGGTTTTGAAAGTAAATAAAGATTACCTAAAATTTCCGTATAAGTTCCGTATCGAAAGATAAAAACAGGACCCTCTATTACTAAGACATCGCTGTCTGTCCGTTTGTCTGTCACCAGATATCTCAAGAATCGCGATAACTAGATAGTTGAAGTTTTCTCAAATTAAGTAGGTACTTCTGTTGCCGCTATAACAACAATACTAAAACGTTAAAAACAACAAAATATGTACAGGGTTATTTTTAATCACCAAGTTTGTGGAGTGTGTTAGATTCGACTTATGTAAATTTTACACGATATATGATGACGTAAGCATGTGTCAGTCACGTGGTCGGAAGAGAGCACCAGGCGGAGTAGGTATATTATTGTACGATGGTAAAAGTACAGAAATTATGTGTTAGTAAGTATTAAGCCCGAGGCAGAATAAATAGGATAGTTTCTTTTCTACTTCTGGTTTTCTTTTTTTTCTATTCTGTGAACCGCATTAAGACTTTCACACAAAAATAGATAAACGTCGTTGCGTCGATATTATTTTTCTCATCACTAATCTTAGCGAAAATTTACCCTATTTCAGTGCGTTACGAGGTGTATAAGATCCCATATTTTGTTTTGCCAATAATTAATAAACTAGCTATCAGATCCCGGGGCGACGGTACATTAGGGTTCATCAATTCACTGTCTATATCGATAAGGACCAAAATTTTCATTTATCTTTGATTTCGCGCCAGAAAATGGATTTTAGTCTGTTAAAGGAGGTGGGGTCTAATAGACCGCGTGTCGCCCTAACGTCTGGTCACGGTGCGGGCCGATAATACCTCGTGCCGCAGGAACGGAATGTTTGCAAAAATTGGTGCCGCAGCTAACGTGTTAATCAACAGTTTTACGGCAGCTGAAATGACTGCAATGTAGAGCACACATTTTTTTTTCAAATTCAGCCTTTGGATCCCTAGACCCTTAATTGGCTATCTCTTTTGTTCTGTTCGTTTAGGGCTAATAATAAATTCGTATTACACAAATTCAGGAATTACAGTTTCGATCTTCTCTAAATCTGTTAAAATTTAACATCACAAATGGATTCTGCTAAGAATAAAATTTCATAAACATTAAGGTTTCTTTAACGTAAACGTTATTGTAATTAGAACTATAATTATGATGCCAAAATTGAGTTCGAAAGTTGACTGATAGTAATCTGGAGTTATTTTGAGTAAGAAATATTCACTCTGATAATAACTGGAACGATATTGGCTGTCTCTAGGGAAACAGCCGTTAACGGTCTTACCACAAAAAAATTAAACACACTTTAAACCTGTGTTAAACAGTGTTTAACTCATAAACATGCCTTGGTCGCGTGTTTAAATATGAGCAACCACAAATCCCGATTTAAGTAGGGTCTAATCGTTGTCTAACACAATTCTGTTGTGATATTTCTAATCATTTTTGACGTTTCTTTTTAGACACTGTCTAGCTAAAGAGGCGTCTAAAAGTGGTTTCTTTGTGGTAACACTACGAGTATTACTTCCTAACTTTTAAAAACAATAACAACTCTACATTCACAAAAACAAAATACGTAGCAGAAACAATAAAATTACCCTTTCTAAATAAGAAAAAAGATGATACGTACAAGAAAACGCCTAACATACATAAGCTGGCTACATTACGGTGTCAAAAAGGATTTATTTCAGTATACAATGCCGGGTGCGTATGACACTCGACGCTGGTTTCCAGATAAATCCTCGCAGGTGATGTTTACGAATTGGAAGATGTACGTATACAATCGTAATATGTTTCTCATTTTACACACATAGGGGTACAATCCACTTTGTGCTGACACATGTTTGCCTCGGCCGGGAATTGAACCAAAGGCTTGCAAGTCGCATTATAGACAGACTAGCTTTTGCCCGCAGTTTTCTCCCACGTTCCCACAGGAACCGCGCATTTTTTCGGGATAAAAAGTAGCCGATGTTACTCTCCGGTCCATAAACTATATCTATGCCAAAAATCACAAATAATAAATTGGTGATTAACCCAAATTGTTCACTCCCCTCTGTCAACATCACTGTTTTTTATGTTAATTGGTAACGAGACGAGCTGGTCGTTTGCCTGATGGTAAGCATAACGTCTACCCATAACAATTGCAGTACTACTCAGAACTTTGAAAAACAAAGGCCTGTGCGGCACTGCAGTGCGCTCGTTACCCTGAGACATCAGGTATTAAGTCTCTTAAGCCCAGTAATTTCACTGGATACTCTGCTCATCATACCGGAACACAGCAATGCTTGCATATTACTGCTTGGCGGCAGACTTCACAAGCAAAGCGGTGGTAACAACCCAGATGGACACTCGCAGAAGAGTTAGTCCCACCACTAAAAAATCAGATAATCAGATCTTTAATAAGTAATAATATACGAGTAAAGCCTATGTCTATACTATAATTATTATGTAAACGACAGCATCTTGGTGTTTAAAACATTTGACACGTCGTTTTAGTGAAAGTGTTACGCTATTTTACCGTTGTTTAATATGTAAAGTTAATTACTAATTTTATACGCGTTACAAACATTGTGGTAACATTATCAAAACCTTATTAACCCCACTCGTGTAGGTGCCCATTAGTAAAAGGTAATGGAATATCCCCGGGAAATGAGATATACCTAATTGTATTGTTCAATACGTAGAATATATTTTAGGAAATAACTTCAACGTATTAGTTTAGGTATTCAGCGAGGTAATGTCGCCAGCTTTGTGCAGGGCACCCTACCTGCAGAAGGCGACCGTTTTTTATTTATAAGGTTTTGTTTAATTTTGTGAAAATCATAATAACAGAAAAACTAAACCACATAAACTAAAATAACTAAATAAAATACACACCAATCTATTTACAATCTTAATCTAATAATCCGCTACCAGTAGGCAACGTTCCCAATTTTGTGATATGTATGTGAGGTTTAGGTTAGTCTGGATATTTTTAAGTAAGTTACTTTTAGGTGTTTATTGTATTGTGTGAAAGGGTAATATTTAATAATAATTATAAAATATATACATATAGGTGTATAATGTATATATATACTATGCCATGTCTGATTACACAGATGGGTGTCAGCGTGGTGTCAATGTCCTCGCTGTGTATGTGTATGTTTGCGGCGAGAGTATTTCTTCGAAATATCATCATCGTCATAATATTTGTAGGTTTTGATTTTATATTATGCCTTTCGCTGAAAATCCCAAGACGCTATAAAATACTGATCTGATCAGACTAATGATCAAATTCCATAGTTCCGCGAAAATAACCTTTTAGGACACCAAATTCGTTTTGGATTTAATCAGAAACATGCTAAAAGTAGATTATATTTCACAAGCAGTAAATGGTAAAAGCGAGTGGTGCGCTCTCTCGGCGTAATGAAATAAAGATCTCACAAACAATGCCTGAGATTGCTCGTGAAGCGGAGGCAAGGCAAAGCACAAAGAAAGAGTTTTACAATAAAGTTTGGCGCGAATTCGATTACATCTTCGCTCGGTTGCACTCACTCCAGACCCGGTCCAGTTTTTAAAATTGTCGAGTTGAATATTCCAAATGCTGGTTTTGTAAGAACGTTCCTACTTTTGTTTCAAGCAGCGGTGCGGAACAAAATAGGGGAACTGAAGGAGTTATATAATATCAAATTTTCTATGGAGAATGAATGTCTTTACTCGTAAATCGTAATTTTGCGCTGAGTTGCAGCAACAAGCATAAGGAATTTTTATCCATTCAAAGTGATCTATTTGACTTTAGTTCTCACCTAGTGAATCAACACAATATGTGTTACTAGGCTAGTCTGCACGCAGTTTTCCCGAGAAAATTAACTAAGAAAGTTAGGTTAGGCCTGTGTGGATTCGAACGCAAACTTATAAACTAAAGTAGTACTCAGTTTCAGATGTACCTACAGGCAAAGCCAGCAGCTGTGTGGGACATAACGTTTGGGAGTGCTCCAAGGGACACCATGTATGTATGTAAACATGAGAACGTAACGCCCTGATGTTCTTTTCTTTCTCAAAGTCTAAATTAAATTGTATTTTGTGGAAAGTTTCCGGCTTCTTTCACCTGCGAGATTTTTTAAAAGATTATATTTTGGAACTAGCTGCTGCCCGCGGTTTTACCCGCGCGGTGATATTGGTTTTTATAGTTTTTTTTTGCGCGGAACCCTAGTTCTTTTTCTGAAATAAAAGTAGCATACCTAAGTTACTCCTTATAATTCAGCTACCTGCCAGTGAAAGTCCCGTCAAAATCGGCCCAGCCGTTTCGGTGATTACCCGGAACAAACAGACCGATAGACAGACAAAAATGTAAAAAATGGTTGTTTTGTTATAGGTACCGTATATACTTTCATATGCATTTGGGAAAAAGCTGTTATTGTGATATTACAAACAGACACTTCAATTTTATTTGTTTGTATAGACTACGAGTATAGTCCACAATTCATAGATAATCTTCACAAAATTTGAGGACATCCACCAAGCCGCAATGGGCCCAATTGGTGTATTATAAGGTCTTGATTATGGCTCATTTTTTGCCTTTCTCTAAGAGTTGGCTCACAGGCGACTGATGATTAAAATCTGTATTATAAGTAAATACCTACCTACTTTTAAAATATTATAATAATTGTCTTTTCTCAATTACACCAAAAAAATTGTAATCACAAGCTTTACGAGTATTATGCTGATAGTTCCATAAACAACAACAACGATCTTCGCAAACCGTTTGGAATTTAAATTATAATATTTATTTTAATGCGAACGCATTTTTCGTTTTCTATATCTGTTTCCAGAATACAAGCACACGTTTATAGTCTAGAACAAGCAACACCAGTAAGCCCCAATCCTACTAAACAAATGGTTTAAAAATGACAATGGTTTCGTCCGAAAAGGATCACTTTAGGCAATTTCGGTATTTTATTTCTTTGGTCACCTATGATAATGGTGGTAATCAATTTACTGTACACAACTACACACTAGACAACTAAGTACAGAGTTGTCTACAAACTTTTGTAGACTGTACGTGCAGACTGTAGTTGTAAACTGTAAACCTGCAGCTAGAGTCGCAGACGTCGTTCGCAGCCAAGTGCATCCAAAATCAAAACTCAAACTTTACAATGAACAAACTTTCTTGGATAGCCATTTAGATTATTGCAACGGAATTAATAATTTAGTCTGTCGAGTTAGCTAGAAGCTCTTTATCTCATACAGGTTTTCGTATCTAAGTATGAAATAGTTATTAATATCCTAAGCAGAGTAGACGGCAATCAGACGTGTCCTCGTATGTCAATGATCTCAAGAAATTAGAGTCCGAGAGCATAAAATACAAGTTGATCTGAAACCGTTTCACTTATGTATAATTATGTCATTACGGGCAGCTCGCAAAAACCGGCAAGAAATCTTTTTTGTACGTAGGGTTGCCGTGCGGTGGATTTTTCCTGGAAGTTATGGTAACAAATTGGAGTTTTGGATTATTATTCTGTAGATAAAATAGAGCATTATGCAAAAGAGTAAGGTACATATACTAGTCGTAAAATAGAACTTCATTTCAGGCTTCTCGTAACGTTTAAACCATTTTCTTGAATAATGTTTAACTACCAATATTGTAATTGCAAAAGTTGAGATGTTTGCTACTAAATTACGCAGAAATTAGAAGACTTAGGTATATAACATACATGACCCATCGTCTCAGGGTAACGAGCATACTGCAGTGCTGCACAGACCTTTGCGTTGAAAGTTCTGAGTGGCAGTTGGCACTGCAACTGTTATGAGCTAGCGTTATGCTTACCATCAGAATGACCTAACTATATAAAAAACACATAAATAAGCTAGAATTCATCACGATTAAAAGCGGGCAAAGCTGGAGGGTGCCGCTATCTATACATCTATACTTTCAAATAAATAAAATTGAAGTGTTTGTTTGTAATATCAAAATAACAGCTTTTTACCAAATGCATATGAAAGTATAAACGGTAACTAGAACAAAACAACCATTTTTTTAATTTTTGTCTGTCTGTCTGTTTGTTCCGGTTAATCTCAGAAACGACTGGACCGAATTTTGACGGGACTTTCACTGGCAGATAGCTGATGTTACAAGGAGTAACTTAGGCTACTTTTATTTTAGAACAAGAATTAGGGTTCCGCGCAAACAAATAAAAACCATAAAATCCAATATATCCGCGCGGGTGAAACCGCGGGGCAGCAGCTAGTTTTATAATAAAATCCCGAACACATACAGAGAACTTGTATTGATTTTGTCCAAGAGTTTTATATACAATCTGTATCATTTGACAAACAGCTTGTTTGAATAGGCTTGACCTCCCTATGACGTGACGAAGTCGTTACAGGGCTATTTGGTTGCGTCCCATGCCCGGAGAAAATGTTTGAAGTTTGAGTTCGGTGCTGACACCTTTAGACACCTGTATAGTAAAAATATCTTGTTTGTTTACTTATTAAATACTTATTGTATAGTAGGGGAATTAAACTGCCAATAAAATGACAAAATATCTTCGATTAATAAAATAGTTTTTACAATATTTGTGGGAATTTTGCCTAAGAAACGGCAATTTTATAGGATCTGAGAAATTGTATTTTGTTTCAGATAATTAATCGCTATTATTCTCAGAGACGTTCCAGTTTTTTTTTGTTTTTATAAGATAGCTGTGCTCCGCGGCTTCGCCCACATAGCATAACTTACTCTTTGTAACATCAGCTATCTGCCAGCGGATCCCGTCAGCATTGGTCCAGCCGTTTCGGAGATTGCCTTGAACAAACAGAATGACAGGCAAAAATTTTAAAAATGATTGTTTTGGTATAGGTACCGTATATGCATTTAGTAAAAATCTGTTATTTTGATATAATAAATAGACACTTCAATTTTATTTATTTGTATAGATGTAGATCGTATGTAATTTAGAAATGTAAAATCTTTAAATATTAATTTATACAAAAAGGTCCCGTATAATTTTTAATACCAAGTTTTATAGGCGACTCTGGCAACCCTACCTAAGAATCTTGTTTCTAGCTGTACAATATTATAAATAATGGGTGTATCAATACCAGTGACCAGTGAGTGGAGTGAGTCACGTCTCCGTCAGCCTGGCTTATTGAATCACATCAGGTAGACAGGAACACGGGAGAGCACTTCGGGACAAAATTAGTGAAACCGGTACCAAATCATTTAATTATCGATGGTTTGTGAGTGTTGACCTTTTATCTACTAGCTTTTTCACACAGCTTACGCGTGGAATCAGAATAAAATGTGGTTTATAATATTCTGGGATACTGTAGCTTCCTTTTAGTGAAAGAACTTTTAGATTCAGACCGGCTGTCTTACTCGTGTTCGTTTTCAATACCAAACCGATTAAAACCAGCGGTCGTTAGTCTTCGTGTGGAAGGAGTTGTCAATAGTTTTCGCTTCTTTTCGTTTTGTTACAACTTGTTTCCTTAATAACGTTCGTTCTAACATGATAACCAGCGAAAATTCTAGACAATTCCTTCCAGCCGAAGACCTAGCGATCGCTGGTTTTAATCAGAGATTAGCGGTAACAACCAAACAAAAACTGTAGGTTTTTACAAGCTTTTTATAAGTTACAAGCTTTCATTTAACTTGTCTTGTTAGTACCTATGAGTCAAAACTTGCTAGCTAGTAAACTGTGCAAAAAATCACGTCAAGAACACCACCCCAATCATTCTGTTCAATCAGCAGTTTTTTCAAAATAGTTTTTCCATTTTTCTTTTATTATTCTTTCTTTCGAAAGGACTTCTCTTGCCTTATCTCTCACACATTTTATTTTAGTAACATCCCTCGTCTGTCTAGCCTTAGTAAGCCGGTAGAGATGTTTTTGGTCAGCCGGTGTATCTGACGTCTCATACAGCTTCTTCTGAGCTTTCGCTTTTGGTACAGCTACGCCTTTTTTAGCTTTTTTCTTACACGCATCGTATTCACTCTGCTGCTTCCAAACTTCCATTCCCCTGTTCCATATTGCACTCTGCCATTCTTTGAACTTCTCTTTCTTTTCTTTAAGACCACCCTGTACGTCTTTCAACCACCACCATGTTTCCTTATCTATCACTCCTTTTCCTTTTAACTCTTTTAAAACGTCTATCGCTGTACTCTTCATACACTCTGCCATCTCATTCCAGCATTCATTCACGCTTTTGTCAAACGCAAGCCTATAAAGTTTAAAATAGTCAAGTAGGTAGGTAATTTCATCCCTTTCAAACTGGTGTGTCTAATACCTAGAGGGACTTTAGTCGTTTACTTTGGGTAAGTAAGTAGGTACGAATTAAATAAGAGTACCTACCTAAGCAAAGCATATTGCCAATTTCCTAATTGGAGCTTTAATGAAAAATGGGAGTGCTTCCCTATTTCTAATAAACGCAGAAACGTCATCAAACGAGACGAGATTTAAAGCAAAAACGAACATTCAATTTATTTTATCAAAACGATTTTTTTCCCTCCATCAATCGAGTTCTTACGTCAGTCACAGAAGCAGAGTTACTTTAGGAAAGGTTGGCGATACACGTCAAACTTAAATTCGCACCTGAAATTATAATAGTCGTTGTAATAAAGAACTATTAATAAACACAGGAAGTGCGTTTACATTTGAAGTTTTGAGTCCCGCTTTCGGAACTAGGTAGGACATTTTCTAGTAAGGTATGTAGGTACCCGCCTGGCTAGCTTACACCCTCAGTCTTGCATCAATCGGCCTGTACCGGCAGTTAGTTTAAAATTTACCTACTTAGCCCTACCATAAACTTAAAACACTAAATACGTAAGGACTCATAATTACTCATACTGGTCTGTGCACTAATGAAACAGTGCCAGAAAGAGTTTGGTATCTAAGCATTGAGCAAGCATGTAACACACTCGATCGGATTGAGATCGTGTTTGCGTATAAGTATTACAAAGTACTCTGTGGATTGTGGTGAAGTAGAATCTCGATGTGTGGTAAAACGCTGCTTCAAAAAATTTGCATTTGCTGCTGCCACCTATCAAATACAGTTAGTATATTATATTAAAAAGCGCCATCTATTTTCATATCCTGTTAGTATTTAGAGAAGTACAACGCATTTTAGTTTGAAGATTATCCACAACAAACGAATACAAAAGTGGCGCTAATGTGCTAAAATCAAAGGTTATCAGTAAAACAAAAGTACTTCCAAATTAGTAGAAAAATTCCAGTTTAAAAATAGTCACGATGAAGATGATACGAGAAAAAATTAGTAATTTACACAATTGTTTAAAACTGTATATTATACAGTCAGAAAATGACAAACTTTATGTATGCATAGCATGACAGATCTTCATTAAATTTGATGTCATCCTACTTCCTACTGATGTTATAAATGCGAAAGTATGTTTGTTGGTTTGTCCTCGTTTCATGCAGCAACGGAACAACGGATCGACGTGATTTTTGGCATATATAAGTATAGTTTAGAGACCGGAGAGTAACATAGGCTTCTTTTTATCCCGGAAAAATTCACGGTCCCTGTGGGAACGCGGATGAAAATCGAGGTCAGAAGCTAGTTTAAACATAAAAGATCAGGAGGGCAATCGCGTTAAAAATTATCAACCAAACCGCTACTAAACCACGACCGCATCACAGCTTTTTGACCGTTTCGTATCGCGCTAATAGTTTTACCAAAAGTTGAGACGTTTCTTGACAACAACTGACAGTTAACGCTGTCAAATGAATGGCAATATCGAATTCCACACGCCTGAACCGAAACTAAACAACGGTTGGTATCAAACCACAACCAAACCATAACTGTACGCTGTCATTTCAAATTAGCGCGATCGGGGCCCAGTAAGTACACCGTAAACAATATTGTAACAGTACTGCTGTACGCAACAATTATTGGATTTAGCTACGACAACAATTGGACTGCAAGCCAGTATAAGCCTATTTATTTATATACCTAACTTAAGCGTACCCAGCTTACTAGTGATGGCGTGGTGTGTCGGATTGCCTCGTTGCCCTCGTTGGATTGCAACGCTGACTCGTTAGCTGCGTATAACCAAAGTAGTTTTCTTTATTTGATCATGGCAGCACCAAATATACCGTCAAAATAATGTCAGCTGTTCAAAATAAAAAAATTGGCCCGGCCGTCAGACGTCAAATCAATCAGCCAGTTGTCAAACGTGTCGCGACGCGAGTGTTGTGTATTTTTGCAGCCGTATTATTTCCGCTTTCAATTAGCGCGATAAAATTAGAAAATATATTGCCACGTTCTAAACCAAACAATTCTGTTGAAATGGCACGTAGTTCATAAGGTTTTTTTTAATAATTGATCAGTGGCTAAAGTTTTATTGTTACAAAATAATGGTGAAAGATATTCGTAAATAACGCTGCTCGTTGATCCAGCGTGTCGTCTTACGCAGACGCTGTGTGAAATGTGATCTAGTGAAGCTATAATTAAGGATTCTTGAGCCCTCCGTAAGTTCCGCATAGGGTTTCTTTTTTTGTATTGATCAATCGTAACAAACCGTATGTATCTATTCTTATCTGTCGGTGTCGAAAGTGGCTTAGTGTAGTATAAACTGTAACTAGAGTCTAGACATTTCTAGATCTCTTAATTATTGTTTTCATATTTCTTTCATTTTGTATCGAATATGCTATGTAATAAATTTATTTTTGTTCCTAGTTTATTTAGAGAGTAAATGCTAAAACAATGAAAAACATTATCTCTTTATCATATCCAATATTTAAAACACAATGTAATTTTTTCTGCTATAGGACAGTAATTCAAAGTTACACAACTAAAACACAAAAAATTAAACACCATATACATAATTGTGTAAATAGTGAAGTTATGATTTGATACCAAAGAAAGATTAAAACTTATACATGTCCATTGTTTGTTCAGGTGGGTGTGCAGCCATGTCCGGAGATGAGTCTAGTGTCCGCGTTGCAGTCAGGTAAGATAATATAAGACCACTAGTATCTATGGCAATAGATGTTCTAAATCTGTGAATGGTTACAACAAAATTGTCTTATTTGATAAAATTGGGAAAAGTAGTTAAATTTATTATGGTTATTTATATTGTAGCTTTGTAAAGCATTGTCATTAACACTTTCCACATAAAGAGCAGTCGTTAGTACTCCAAAGATTGTATTGTATTGTATTGAATGATTGTATTGTATTGATCCAGTGTCACACTGTAGCCCAAGCTGCAACATAAGGAGACAAGCATTCCCAGGAATACACCTCATTTGTATCTGATGTAAATCCTTAGTAAACATGACAATCTGGTATGTTAATTTAGCAAAGTTTCACAAATTTTCCGGAAAATAGTAGAAGCTGTACCAATTGATTTCTACACCTTCAGTAATGTAAGTGATATGGGTTTATAGGTTTGCTTAACTTAATAATCAATCTTTGTGAAGACAGACAGATCTAAATAATAGTGACTGACCGAAAGTTTGGTTTCGGTTTCGGCAATGTAATCTAGTTTTGGCCTTAGTTTCGGTTTCGGACACAAAATTACTTCTTTACATTCTTTGAAAATCAATTAAGTATGAATAATTACTGCAAGCATCATTAGCAATGTTCACAGAAGTGATTTATGTAAAGATTGATAGTGTTACCACAAAAAAACAATTTTTAGTCGCCTGTTTAGCTAGACATTGTCTAAAGGTAAACGTTAAAAATGTAACAACAGAATTGTATTAGACAATGGTTAGACACTACTTAAATCAGGATTTGTGGTTCCTCATATTTAATCGCGCGACTAAGGCATGTTTAAGCGTTAAACAGTGATTAACACAGGTTTTGTGGTGAGACCCTGACAGTTGACCTACAGATCTGCAATTCTATCCAAACATCTGTAATGCCAAACAAACAATATTTGCATTATATTGGACAGCTTAGAGTTTTGTGACGAATGTGTTATATTTGCTGCAATATTTACAAATAAGATGCCACTTACTAATATAAATTATTTAAGTACACAAATGTCAAAAGAGTATCCTGCTTTGCATTGCATGAAGGACGACTAAATTAATGTTAAAAAATGTTGCCAACAGATAAATCCTTTTATTAGAAACGAAGAAAACATAACTGGGATATTGTGGTCGGAAAACCTTAGGAGGGCATTCGGACCTAGGCCACATTTTGTGACAAAACTTCAAGCTTATTTTCTACCCCTCTCCTCATAAAGCCAATCCTAGGACCTGTCTGTTTTTCTATACTTGTCCAATAATGTACACAAACTTGGCGGATGTCAATCAAATTATATCAAATGATATGATTCAAATTCCAATTCATATCTGTGTCATTGGTTAGTGTTCGGCCGAGTGTGTCAGATCATAGTTACATAGGAGGCCTATGTTTGCAAACTCCTGCTTCATATCCTTGTCATACTTTACATGGGGTTGGCGCAGTACGTCGTTACAGACATGCTACTTTTAGGTTTTGGCAATTTTTTTACAGCTGGCCACCGCCTGTCACCAACCATCCTTGGGAATTATGAAAGTACATACTAGCTTCTGCCCGCAGTTTTCACCCGCGTTCTCACAGGAACCGTGCATTTTTCGGGATAAAATAACCACAAACGCAGGCTTCTCCCCGCCCGCACATAATAGATAGATAACAGAAGAGGCGCATGGGCGCGTAAGGACTGCCTAAGTGCCCGAGCGCGCCCCTTTTCTCTTTATTTTGTCGCTACTAGAGGCTATCAGTGGCGACTGAAGACCTCAACCAGGATGACTCCAGACTAGATATTGGGCCAGCCAGTGGTGGCCGTGTCTATTACTTGTGTCTAGTGGCCGTGTCAGGTGGCCCCATGTGCGGCAGTACTTAACCATACTAGTTTCTTGTGAATTCTCATAAATATTTAATGTTGGAATCTTGTCCGTATTCCATAATAATATTAATATGAACATTATTAATACCACAGTCCACGAATAGCAATATTTATGGTATTAGCTTACTGCCCGCGGTTTTTACCCGCGTTCCCGCAGGAACCTTGCATTTTTCCGGGATGAAAGTAGCCTACTATATGTTATACTCCGCCGGTCCAAAAACAATATCTATGCCATAAATGTTGATCCGTGGCTTGCAGGTGGCAGGATTCTTTCGCGAGTTCTTGTTCGTACGACCCCTTTGCTCGTGAAGAGTACCGCCAACCAGTATTTTGTGAGCATACTGTGTTTCGATTTGAGGAGCACCACAGTAATGCTTGCACATTACTGCTCGGTGGCAGACTTCGTGAAGTCTGCCCTCTTTCCGGCTCCAGACGGTTCCCCCGAAGACGAGTCCTACCACGTAGCAGATATTTTAAAGGCTTTCCGGCTTTGCTCACGAGCAAAGCAGTGGTACCAACCCAGACGGACCCTCGCGGAAGAATTAGTCCTACCACGTAGTAGATTTTTCAAAAGCTTTTATTTATGTAACTTCGATTTCTGTTCGTTAAAGGGATAAATCTGGCGGTTTATTTTTCGACTATTCATATAAGTAGCGATATCAAATTTGTCCTGCGCAAATATGTTTTACCCTCATCCGTGCATTTTACTTTTATTAAATTCACATTTTCCTTACCTGCTCCCTTCGCGCAATAAAAGGGGTGCGTTTTATGTCCCAATCGCGTGGTTACCTAAATCAGGGGTGAATAGGGAATCACGCTTAGAAACTATAAATCAGATTCCTTCATTGAGTTCCTTTTCAAATGACTTCGTAATAATCTAATAGATTGGAGCGACGAAGTTTCGTACGTAAAGTCGATAAGAAACAATAGGGTTGACGATCGTAGGTTTCATTTAGGTTTATTTATTTACCCACTCCTTCTTATTTTAGTCTTTTGTTAGTGGTAGGACTAACTCTTCTGCGAGTGTCCGTCTGGGTTGTTACCACCGCTTTGCTTGTGAAGTCTGCCGCCAAGCAGTAGTGTGCAAGCATTACTGTGTTCCGGTTTGATGAGCAGAGTAGCCAGTGAAATTACTGGGCTTATGAGACTTAATACCTAATGTCTCAGGGTAACGAGCGCACTGCAGTGCCGCGCAGGCCTTTGTGTTTCAAAGTTATGGGTGGCACTGCAATTGTTATGGGCCGGCGTTATGCAGGCAAACGACCAGCTCGTCTCGTTACCAAATAACATAAAAAAAAAATTGCGTTTCATATCAAACGAGCCCGTACTCGATGAGGTTACGTCGTTTCACTATACAGAGTTACTGTGGCCGTAATGTTATTGTCAGCAATTTCACTGAATGCGATTTTTCATAATTATATTAAGTGATTATTTATTTTCAAAAATGTTGAGATGCGCGAGCGAGATTGCGGCGCGCCGGATTCTGCCCCAGTTATACATCTTATACAGACCGTAGACGCTTATGCAAACGTACGTTTGCTTGTCAGAATAACAACGCTTTTACATCAAGCGCGCATTTCGAGTATCACGAAATCCGCGCTTGACGCAAAAGCGTTGTTATTCTGAAAAGCAAACGTACGTTTGCATAAGCGTCTACACTGCCCCTTAGATATCTTTCTAAAACGTAGGCTTAAAGAAAATAAAAGTTACATTACACATGACAGCTTTGCTTTCATCATAAATATAAAAAACCTGGTACAAGTAAGTACGTAGCTGACAAAAATAACACGTTAACGCATGTTATCATATTGAAGAGCACTTGTTGCACGGATTGTATGAGATCACGGCCTTGTGTAACACTTTAAAATATCAATCTACCTGGCAGCACTAACAGCATGAAATATTATGTATCTACTGCCACAGACTATAATATACTAGTTGTACTATTATATATTACTGCGCATATCTCTATCTTTATATTATGCTACAATTTGTGAGAATTGTTAACATTGATTTAAATCCATTAAAATAGTCGTGCACCGCTTAAAACTATTTCTAATCTAACATAGATGCAGTCCTGCGTGGCACCGTATCGCACTATAACTTGCTTATTTCGTTGCTCACTCAAAATCTATAACGATATAATGGTCACGATACGACATCGATACGACATTTTTTTGAATATGAAATGTTCCTACGACAAGTCCATAGAGTGGTACTATAATAAAAGGGACAAGTCTTTTTAATTGTCAAACTGACGTCGGCGTCGTTCAATTGATTGCCGATACACCGGTGCAAGTACGGAAGTCGGTTCGATAAATTTGTCGAATCGAAAACCTCGATAATTTTATCGAATATTGCGAGTACCGAAGTCTGATCGTAAAGTATTGTAGTAGCTCTATATTCTCTTTGGATTCGGCCGAGCTATTCGATAACTTTTGTCGATTGAATTGAGGCTTGATAAATTATATAAAAAGTCGATAAAACCCACTTTATCGATTTGAACTGTCACTTTTACCGAATTTTATCGATCGAATAGATCCGTACCTACTTGCGCCGCACGACAGGGAAATCGATGAAACTTAGAGTAGAGTATACCCCAAAAATGCAGCGATATATCGTTCATCGAGTTTGCGAGTAGATTCCCAGATTCGCAACATTTTTAACTAGCACCTCACTACTGAAATCATTCTATTACTATGCTAACAAGAAGCATATTTCGCAATGTTTAACAGAACTGTGCTGTGTCAAATCACCGACAATCGGTCCCGAGGACAAGCCACGACCTATCCTCGACTTTAATTCCAGCACCTATTACACCGAACAGTAACACACAATACAACTTACCGAATTCGTAATTATGCTAATTAAGAATCTATTACGTTCACTTTCAAGCTTTTAAAAACTCACAATTCTTTGAACCTCACAATACACTAGGAACAACACAATGGATAGTCTTTGACACGAATTAACCACGGTCTACAATGTTCTATTTTGGTTTTTAAAATAGGATTATATTTACATGTTAAAAGTGAATTTGTTCTTATTAATTCACGTGCATGTTTTCACCCTTGATATTTGCTGTGAGGGTGAGGTCACGGTCGATACTCTCCCTAAGGGGGTGCTACCCCTGTCTATGCATTATTTTTTATTGAATCGATGACTATATGAGTCGTTTCATTTTAAGTTTAGTTAAAGCTATGTTCATATGGATAAATACCTAATAGATTTGAATCTCTTCTAACTTCTTTGGAACCCTTTCTAGTGACTATGACTCAATTACCATGTCGAAATTATGTCGACCTAATTTTTTATTGATATAACTAGCGTTTTATTACGACCTCTGCTGGTTTAAAGTGTTTTGTGATTTTCACCGTTTTAGAGCGAGTGTGAATAATCCGCACATAACTTTGTTAGTCATTGTTGCGGGCCGAGTGGAGATTCGAACTGTGGTGCGTCTGATTGAAAGTCGCACAAGTTCCGCTCGGCCCCACTCGCTCTCACCGTCATTGCTCATGTTTAATTTTAAATTAAACTTAACTAACTAAGACGGCTCCGTAGCTAAGTTGGTAGGAACCCTGCCTGCAAAGCGAGGGGTCCCGGGTTCGATTCCCGGCCGGGGCAGATTTTGTGTAAGCATAAAGTTTGTTCTCGGGTCTTGGATGTCTGTGATGTGTATCTGTATGTGTCCATGCCACCTGCGACACAGGGAATCCTAGTGCGGGGGTATGAGTGTGTAAGCGTTTATTTATTTATTATTATTTAAGTGTGCTACATTTACGTTGAAATAAATCTTATTCCCACCGTTATCATTTATTACACAAGCGTGTGACAGCAGGCCGGCTGTAATCAGTTTAAAAGTCATTAAACTGTTCTTGTCTTCAATGCAATTCGTTAGTGTAAAGCCCCATCACGGATCTAATGGCAATCGCATCTCATATTGCGCCATTGTGGAGGAGCGGCTGCAACCTTTAGAATGTGATGCTGGAAATTGTTTGTTAGTTTGTGTTTGTGTATTGTTTTGAAAAGGCTTTGCTTCTAGAAAGCCCTAGAAAGTGTAAAACGTCTTTGGATTTCATTTTAGAAAATCTGTTCAGCCGTTTAAAGATCAACAGCTATTGTGCCGGAAGTCTTTAAAATTTTAATTTTTCGTCGTACTTTGTTTTAATCACCTATCAAGTGATCCTAGTCTCGTTATTTGTTGTAAAAACACAAGAAATTTGAACAAACTCAAAAAATCGGTTTGGAAAATTAAGATAATCCGGTTTGTTTTGTTTGTTTCAATTTCAAAGTGGTAGTCCAAATATTATTATTTATCTTCAATATGTCTAGAAATCTAGAAAAATATAATGACATTTTAAGGCTTCAGGGTTCCGTATTAAAACAGGAATTCTTTAAAGATCGTTAAGAGTTCAGACCGTCCATTCGTCTCTCTCACTCGTTCAAAGCGAAAATGATTTATAAGTAAATACTTTTGTTATATAAATCTTTAGACAATAGGAACTTTTAATCAATCATAACAGATTGGGCGATAATTATTTTTTTCCTTTTTAGGTTTCGTTTTGTAACGTAACCTACTTATAATACAACCAACAACAAAAACAACACTTATAAAACAATTAATTGAAAATTATTTCAAGTACTAACTGGAACTAAATGGAAACTTAGAGGAAAAACTGGGGAACCCTACTATGCGTGGGTCGACACGCTCTTGGCCGGTTTTTTAATACCCGTGATGACCTATAAGCTCGTATCGATCACCAACTACTCCAAATGTGTGTCCTTGCTCAATATAGGTACATAATGGAGACAAGTTGGAAAAGTCAAATTGCCTGGCAGCAGCTGGACGGTCTAGGACAGACGATCATACATAATATACGAGGCCGTCATACAAATTGCTTTGTGTACATATTTTATTGGTTTTATTTCCGAACCTATAACGATAAATTCAAGATCGTCTTTAAATTATTAATAGATAATTGCCATCCAGCGGGGCAACGTGGCCAGCATTTTGGGAACTCTGCCCGACATTTCAAACGATCTTTATTTATATTCTTATTTAATTTTTTTTATATATTAGGAGTTAATGTTCTGTTTTAGTTTTTAATTTTTTATTCTGTATATTGTTCCTCAACCTCTGCAAATCTAGACGTATGTGCTGTCAAAGCTAGGTTATCGATATATACCTCTTTTTTATGTAATAAATATAAGGTAACGTAGTACCTACGTCTTGGTTAGTTTTATTAAAGTAGTAAATAAAATAGTCCAAATTCTTCTGATACCTTTTCCTGGCGACAGAGGTGTTTCAAAGTGACTTTCGACAAGTAAATTAAACTTTAATTTTAATTTGTTTTATACTAGATGCATAACGAAACGTGCTGGTCGTTTGCTTGATGGTAAGCATAACTCCAGCCCATAACAATTGCAGTGCCACTCAGAACTTTAAAACACAAAGGCCTACGAGGCACTGCCCCGGCCGGGAATCGAACCCGGGACCCCTCGCTTTGCAGGCAGGGTTACTATCAGGGCTACGGAGTCGTCAATTTAAAATGTTTCTGTGGGAATCATGGGATGAATTTGTGTGCAGAAGTGTATATAATATTGTCTCTCTGTCAAGCCCCTGAGGATAAAAGGACCTAAAACATTTTTTAAATGTAGCAATTTGTAAATTTTTACTTTTAAAAACCCGATACTGTTATCATAGGGTCCGGTAGTTAGGTTTTAATTAGAATAGTTTTACACACCCTTTAAGGCAGTAAATCTTACCGGTTGTCTTCAGATAACGGTACAGTTAGTGCAAACATGCGGGCCGGGTCGATTCCTTGATTGCAGTGCTTACCTTATAAGGGGTAGCTCAGACGCTCAAGCAAACTTACGTTTGCTTGTCGGGATAACAACGCTTTTGCGTCAAGCGCGCATTTCGAGTATCACGAAATCCGTGCTTGACGCAAAAGCGTTGTTATTCCGACAAGCAACCGTACGTTTGCTTGAGCGTCTAAGCTGCCCCTAACATGCGCATGCTACTGTAGCGATACAGAATCGATATACAAATAATAAAATTAAATTTAGTTTAAAATAAACTAAAATAAACACTTCCACCTGCTAGCTCCCTCATTAAAACCTCGACACCAAGTGCAATTGGACTCGTCAAAACGAAACCTATGGGCCCGAACTAGAAATGTTTATTTCTAACCACTGAAGAGTTCCTCTATCCACTTCCTTTAGACGAGTTTTTGTTGTGAATCCAATCAAGAAACGTTCACACATATGTAAGAGGAGAGTAAATCAAGACGTAAAAATTGCTGTTTTTCTGCGAACGAAAAGTAAAATATAAGTACATAATTAGAATGATCTATTATTATTATTGGCCTTTGTTTAAATTTAGTTAATAAGTATTTACATTATTTTATTTTTATACATTGTTTTGTTAGTGGGAGGACTAACTCTTCAGCGAGTGTCCGTCTGGGTTGTTACCACCGCTTTGCTCGTGAAGTCTGCCGCCAAGCAGTACTGTGCAAGCATTACTGTGTTCCGGTTTGATGAGCAGAGTATCCAGTGAAATTACTGGGCTTATGAGACGTAATACCTAATGTCTCAGGGTAACGAGCGATCTGCAGTGCCGCGCAGGCCATTGTGTTTCAAAGTTCTGGGTGGCACTGCAATTTTTATGGGCCGGCGTTATGCTTACCATCAGGCAAACGACCAGCTCGTCTCATTATCAAATAACATAAAAAAAAAATATTTGAAAACGTTGTCGGTCCATTGTTTATTAAATTAATTGCTTCTTCAGCAATTTGCTGAGTGCAGTAAGCGCTCTGCAACGATCTTGCATTCAGTTTTGTTTTATAACATTCTACTGGCATTATACGTGTCTACGCATAATTTATTCCCTTATAGTATTATGTCACAGTAAAAAAAAACGAAAGAGACATTAACAATCACCACGCGACAGATCGCTTCCTTCCATAATTTGGCTATTCGTGTGCGTCCTGCGCTGGCACACTGTCTCATATAACTTATATCCGTCGATTGTAAACCACAGCGTGTTGTTTCAACACTAAAACTGGCATGTTTATTGTTTTTCCGGCGCTTGCGACTCGATCAACGTAACGGTGGTGTCGGAAATTTACTTACTGCCCTAGTGGATACTGTCACAGCAAGGTAGAGCTTGAGATGAAATCTGTAGCGGTTTATCGTAATGGGTTTCAAAATTAAATTTTTTTTAAATTGATCCCCGGACCGCTCTCTTAAAAATTAAATGACTGGGTGCCTATTTTCCAAAAACCCATCGGGAGAAGAGCAAGAAGTCGGTGTTCATTTTTACAAGCTTTAACTTGCAATGTTTTGCATGTTCAGGTCTAATGTTGCAAGTTAAATTTGAAATTACTGGGTTTATGAGACTTAATATCCAATGTCTCAGGGTGACGAGCGCAATGCAGTGCCGCGCATGCCTTTGTATAACAAAGTTCCGAGTAGCACGCAATTATTGTTATGGGCCGGCGTTACGCTGACCATCAGGCAAACGACCAGTTCGTCTCGTTATCCAATAGTATAAAACATACTTTGTTTAAAATTTAAGTCTAAATATTACAGTAGTCGTTAAAAGGCTATTCACCAACCATCATCATCAATACATTATTTTTCACAACTATCTTACTCGTACCTGATGATAAGTAGCGGTGTGGTTGAAGCCCATTCTAGGCCAGTAGCCACTAGCTTTGCAGCTACCGGAACACTCTGACAGTCTCTTGATTTGATACCATATGTTCATAGAGTTAAAGCTAATGAATTACAGTATAAACGAGGAGAGTACCGGGCAGTGTTGCCAATAATAAATATATCATTGTACCGTAACTTATAAATAAATATTTTTGGAGTCACACAACTATTACTTTAACGGCACTTTTGTCGGTAGCTAAATTAGTTTGCCTGCACCATCATGATTATTTATGCATTTAGAACACGGCCTGCATATGCAAGCGATCGAAATTGTGTAGTCCTTATTTCGTTAGTATGAACTACGGGTAAGGTTCCCTCGATAATAGGCGTAAGCGCCCCACAACGTCACAAGAATTTTTGCTAGACAAACTTTTAATATCGTGATTACTAAGCACTAACTGCTAGGCACTAAATCTGAAGGACAAAGTTTCGCAGTTCTTAAACACTCGACGGATCAAGAATCTGTTTGAAATAGACATTTTTCTTAGAGTAGTTTTCCCAATAGATGTAAACGCTGCGCTCGCCCTGGTACTATTGTGATTAGTTTTTTGCTAAACAAAAACCTTTAAGGTCCTCACAACTCGAATTATAAAATTTGGAACACATCGTTCCGCGATTTCTCAATATTTCCAAAAATGTTACAAAAAACCTCATTCTTTGAGTAATGCTGTGAGTTCTAGCCAGAAATATAACATAAGCTGTCTTCGTTTTTGGCCGAACATCCCTTCTACACAAGCTCTTGTTCTCAGTGACAACCCTACCGGCAAGGGCGCGTCGTGGTTTCCACTTCGGCATATTCAAATAGCTGCATTTGTGAGGCAAATTATAATTTGGTCGCCCACGGCACAAGACGGTTTCAATGTCGTTCTGTTAAGCAATACCAGTTATGAACGAACAAAAGAAAATAAATTAATTTACTAATGCACACATACAGATCGCATCTAAACTGCGCATTTACGTTTGTTTCTCGTTCCAAGCTCATTCAGTGACGTCCATTCGAAAACTACAGATGTGTCAAAACCAGTGAAAAAATAATTAATGATGCGAAGGTATTTAATGAATTGAGTCTAGACTCTAGAACTCACTAGATTCTGTGGCCTACGTATAGATATCGGACTCTAACTTATTGCAATGACGTCCAAACCATAGAATCTCAGCGCATTGTGATGTGCAGAACTTTGTCATTCGAAGTTCTAGAAGGTTGTTAGAAGCATGCGTCACGTTTACCATCAGATAAACTATTTCTTACAACGTCACCCATAGTTATTTTTTACTTTTTGATAAGTCATCGTTTGTATTTTACCTGATTTTTAATGAGGATTTTGTCACAGATACTGAATACGCTAAACTAAAATTAGATGGCTCTCGAGTACGATCGAAACACATTGAAAAGTCTTTGGCTATTTTCATCTTTAGGGTAGTAGCTAAGGAGTCAAACACTAATAGTGTTACCACAAAAAACCATTTTTAGTCACCTGTTTAGCTAGACAGTGTCTAAAGATAAACGTCAAAAATGATCATAAATGTCATAACATAATTGTGTTAGACAACGGCTAGACACTACTTAAATCAGGATGTGTGGTTGCTCATATTTAATCGCGCGACTAAAGCATATTTAGGCGTTAAACAGTGATTAACACAGGTTTAACGTGTGTTTAATTTTTTTGTGGTAAGACCCTAAAAGTGCTACCGCCTTCGACCATGCCACCAAGCCATCATGCCACCATTCTTGCATGATGCATCGCGATGTTTTCTTTCACCGAAAGCTCTTCATAAGTCAACAACCCTATTACTACGTAATTGTAAATTAAATTCGGTTTGGTTTTAATGTAACTGATTTTTGTGTGTTATTCAGCGCTCAATATTTCCGTACAATATAGTTGCGGAATAATATTGAATTGAACAACTTTTATTCAATGTATAATCGCGAAAACTTCAGAAATTTATAGAGGCTATAGAGGCATTATTGTCATAGGACAATAATGCGAATAACAATATAATGAAGTCAGAATAGTTATACTGATACTAAATTCACGTTTAGAATATTCCCCATTCATAAATTCAATATTCATTACATATTCAATAGGCGCCTTCTATGCATTCCGTTAAAATTTATATTCGCATTCGGGTAATATATTTGCATTTGTCCTTATACATCCGCAGAATGTAATTTGAAAGGTAACGTGGTTAAAAGGTTATAGTTTTCTACAGCTGCCCACGTGGCTGGTGGCAATGAGCTGTGGGCGATGCGGGAGAAATATTTTAAACACTGCCTACGCGCGTTCTACATTGCCTTATAGTCGTAGGGTTGACGCTTGCCACCCTCTGAAATAATTGGTTTTAATTTAAACCAGCCAGCGGAGCTGTCAGTTCAGAATAAATAGAAAACTGCTCGAGCACTTGATTTTGTCACTAAGAAGAGAATTCGCGTGGATTTAGACGTAGACTCAAATCGCAATACAGGTCTTAGTTTATTTATTGATATCAAAAAAGTACGCGAGTAATTTTCTGTTTAATCTGATTATTATTCTTTTACTGTCCGTTTCGGAAAGATGAATTTAATTTTTTTACCTTTCCGTTATTGAATATGGTAACCCTTATCGTAGTATTAATAAACCCCAATGTGTAAATGGCTAGCTATATCAGACTGCACTTGTCATTCGCAATAAAGTAATACAACATAATACTTACTTCATTAATTTATCTCACTTCTAAGTTCTACTTAACTATAGCGTTAAACAATAAATTATTTAGATTTCTTTGTCATATTTTAACTGCTTGTACGTTTATCTATTTTCCCGAAGTAATAGTTCTTGTAAAAGCAATAATTGTTTATGTTTTTTTGTGACAAAAGTGACAGCCCTGAAGCAATGTGCCAATATGTACGCAAATATTGCTTTAGGAAATGTTTGATGACACATTTGGCTACTTTACACCTATTGCAAATTGTTTTACGAATTGTTACTCAATACGCTTGATGGCTCTGTGGGCGGTTATTTGCAAAATAACACGCTTTTATAGGAAAGCCAGTTGTTTTGTTTGCATACTAATTTCATTGTGGCCATGTGCAGAAATCAAATAAGTTAAGGACGTTGTTTTGCGTAATCACTTTGTTATTTTCGTATCCCGGTATCGTTAAAGAAACTTTTAACATTGTTAATAGTCACTTTAACTAATTTTTTTTAATCCTATATTTGTTCGGGACAATTGGCTTTTGATAACCATTTATTTACACTTTGGGAATATTAGCTACCCACTAGCTGATGCTTGCACTTTCAACCTCGTGGCAAATCGTGTAGGAACCGTGCATTTTTCCGGTATTAAAAGTACCCTTAGATGTTGTTACTCTCCGTCTTTTATATTATCTCTACTAAGAGATCTGTGATCTCTACCTATGCCAAAAATCAAGGCGATCCGTTGCTCCACTGCTACTTTCCGATTGAAACACACTTTCCGATTTTTAATATTCCCGATAGATTATCTCGACGTTGTGAATAATTATTGAATACGGACTGTCTCTACTCAATAATGTTATAATTGCGTTAGTGTTTTTGTTGGTTTATCCTTTTACGTAGCAACACAACAACAAATCGATGAGATTTTTGCTTAATTTATAGGCCGGAGAGTAAGAGCCTACTGTATACAAGAGCACTCCAATCCCAAGTTCCAAAAACCGCGCAAAAAATGGAGTGATGGCGCGCACGGAATGGAGTGCCCGGGCCCGTCTGTGCGCTCGAAATTGGATCATCATTCCACTCAATCCACGACGCGCGGAGGGTTTTGGAACTCTCGTGTATGGTGAACTTTACATAGTTTACTTTCTATATCCTGTTAAATCCCGCAATGTTTTAGTGAGAATCTCCATTCGGATAAAAACCCACCACAGCTAGTAGTAGGCAAGACCTGTATGAAGAAGACATATTATTTTGCTAACGCATCGCATTTAAGTCACCACACAAGTTTTTCGACGACTCATTTCCGGCGCACTTTGCTCAACAGTACAAATCGCCCTTGGATTATTCGGCTTTAACGATATTTAAATGGCGACACAAAAAGCTCTTCCACTTTCGTACGATTGACACAAATTGTGGTAATATCCGGTGATGATTCGACGAGTCGAAGTCGTCGAGTCTGTCAATTGTAAAACGTGTTATTTCTTTTGTAGTTCTCTATTATCATCGTTACTATTCCGTCTAAAGGTAATGTTAAGACGCCTACATAACAGTAATAGTAGTAGTAAGCAAGTTTCATCATATCCCTCATTCAGAATTAAAAGAACACAAAAGTGCCGGCCCGACCACCCTCTGGTATAAATTGCAGTGCATCCTCAATAAACAGAACTTGTGCTTAGCGCTCAAGCCCGCGTGGAAGTCGCACAACGCAGAGAACTCAACGGACAACGGTACACCCGACCGGTCCTGCCTTACGTGCATGCGGGAAACGGCTAAGTTTCCTTTGAAAATAGGGCGCAGGCCATTTACGTTATTACGTTTCTTTCTGACTTGTCGTCAGACTTGTTCTTAGACCGTGGAATTTGTGAATAACTTTGGCGTTTGTAAATCACTGTTTGTCGAGTACAAACAATTCTCGATTTGACCCCGATTGCTCACGAAATTAACTCATTTTAGGAAAACTCCTAAAATATGGCATATATTTTTAACCGACTTCCAAAACAGGAAAAGGTTATCAATTCGGTGGCCTTTTTTTATGTTTGTTACCTCAGATCTCCTTCATTTATAAACTGATTTGGAAAATTATTTTTTATTCGATTTGCACTTGTTTTCCTATTTGGACAGGTTTAAAATCTCTTTTATATTTCTCTCATATTTTTAATGGGAAAGAGACTTAGTGCTATTAAAGTTACAGTAGTTTGTGACCAATCTCACAGTCTGAACAGGGTGATGCCCCGTCTCCTAAGGGCTGCACTGATATTTCGAGGATAAAATCAAACAAGTCAAACAAAATTAAGCGCCAAAACTCCATTATGCGCCTGCGAACTTTGTCACCGCGATTCAGAAATATGACGTGTGCGACACTAACGCCATCTAGTTTAAATTGTTGTAACTAAGTTCAACACAGTCACTCAATCAGAATCGGAACTGATACTTCGCACTGGCTTTTTATTAATGTCACAGAATATTTTACAACACCATAAATTATCGTACTGTTTATGTATTTAATGTTATTAAAAATAGTATCTTTATGAAAGTTAAAATAAATGACTCTAACAGCGGGCCTCTGCAACATTCGTCTACCCGAATCACAGACTAAAACTAATGCTGTCTTTATCAGAACATAAGAAATGACAAAGACACCAACAGACCCGATCCGTGCTCAAAGTCAACGAACCTTCCAGAAACCCACCGTGCCCGTTCCAAATTGGTATAGGCAATAATAAATTAATATAAATTGGTATAGGTTATCTAAATAGTACTAAAAATATGTTGCGTTAGTTATTATTTCAAGAAAAATGTCCAAGTGGTTTTACTAAGTCTCCAGTCCGCGTGGACGTTCGTGTTTTCCATTGTGTATAACCAGACACTCGGTGCAAAGCCCCTGTGTTCATAATACAGACATACATAAACAAGCAGAGGCAGACTGCCGCGGTGCACACGCCACTTACATCGTAGGGGATGACGACACCGAGCACAATGTCTGCTGCGAAATTTATTTTTGTAAAACTGGATAATGAAACTAGTGGATCGTTTGCCTTATAATAATAAGTATAACGCCGACCCAAACAATTGCAGTGCCAGTCAGAACTTTAAAACAGAAAAGCCGCGGCGTTGCATTGCGCTCGTTATCATGGACAGCTTCAAGATAGCGAGTCAATAAGTATCTTCCAGGCCGCCGTCAGCAAAGGGGTCCTTTGCCGTTGAAGAAAATCAACAGTTCAAACACTATCCATAAAATTAAAACAAATCCCTAATGGTGACCTCCGTTTTAACTGCCTGTCAAAACAGGAGGAGGTTCTCAATTCGTTTGTTTGTGGTGGCGATGTTACTCGGCTTCTCCGTCAATTGTCAACCGATATAAATGATTATTTTTTCATGAGTTCATAGGGTATATCCCAAGAGTGGTCCTTTTACAAATTTTATAAAAAAATAGCTTCCCTAAGAGAGAGCTGGGGATGAAATCTCAAAAATCGCGATATTTTCATCGAAGACGTATCCCGTTTTTTAACACACTTTTATTAGCTTCACTTGTAACGAACTAACAAACAATGTAATAAAATCTTAGAAGTCAATTTTAACCTACTTCTAATTGTATCAAAATGAAATTTGTTTGTATAATTATGTAGTTCCGATGACCAAACTATACAAGTAAATCCCTCGAGTTGGGGCTCATATGATTCGTTTTGAGTCCAATAGATTGCACTTGGTGTCGAGGTTCTGATGATGGAGCCAGAAGGTGGGAGTGTGTTTTTTAGTTTCTTTAAACTACATATAATTATTATTGAAAAGTCACTTGTTATAAGTCGATTAAAGAGGTTCCAGCGTTGCAGTTAGTTTGCTTCCCTTTTCATTTTGCAAATATCCATATTAAGACCTACCACAACAATACAATACGTGCATTTTACAAGTGCAAAGTGCACCCGCAAATAACGCGCACTGCAGCGCTTAGTAGTTTTAGTACTTGAAATATGTGCAGAGCATGGAGGTCAACGACCTGTTTATTTCTTTGTGTGCATGTGCAACCGCGGAAAACTGTTTAATTTGTTTCGTGCACGTTACCTCACCGTACTGTAATTTCTGGCCTGAATGTGGTATGAAATTGACAGACCATTTTTATATTGAGGTAATTTATAACTTGTTATATTATTGTTAGGTAAATAACATATTGTTAATAGGTACATATTGTTTGGTAAATAACAGAACGTTTTAAAACGTTCCTGATTTCGCCCATTGAGTGAGTGATTCGTGATAGGTCTATGTTTTGTACAATTAATATTTGCTAGTCTTTTCTATATAAAAGGATGGATGGACGGTCTGGACGTCTTTAACCGAAATTGGGTAGATGCATTAGAGGCGTCTAGCGCCCGAGACCGTTGGAAGGATGAGGGAGAGTCCTTTGCCCAGCAGTGGGACAAAAAATAAAAAAGTATAGAAATTATGGATTGCTTAGATTAACTATTGGACACTATTTTATATAAGACTAATGTAATCAAGATTTAGTACAGACGCATATTGGACCACCGATTGCATTTTTCGTTTCCGACTTTCATTTTGCATCTTTCACTCAAAATCACGAATCTGAACACACAAAATGAAACAAAAGTGAACATGAAATGAAAGAGAAATGAACCATGAGTGAACCGTCTGAACTCACCTTTAATCAGGTGAGATACAGGTCAAACATTACACTATTAGACATGACAGGTGAGTGTGACAGGTTACTCATGCCGGATACATCAAGGCAAGACGTTGCTTTAAATTGAAGGAGTCCTTAACCTGATTTAGGTGACATCATCCTCGTCAGATAATATTTACGTTCTTGTTGTCCAGACTACCTCCATGGACAAGAGACTGTGAGACATATTGCTCTCCGAATTAAACATTTAGGTGTACCACGGAGCGTTTGATCACCTGAGGTTTATCGTGTTCAACATCTTCGACCACATCGTCGCAGATCTGAAATAGTGGTCAAACGCTAACTTATTGAGTATTCATAAATGTCGTGCATTGCCATTATTCAGTGCACGTGATATGCAGCGGCTGGTCGCAACGCCATGTGCGTTACCATGACCCTTCGAAATGGTAAATTGGAACGTCCGTTTTTCATTGAGTCGCGGCATCTGGCCAATTTATGTCACCGCTAAACACTACACCACCATACCTTTGTGTCTATGATGATGTGATTGTGACCATACCATGTCACACTAACACACCAATCGGTTAAGCAGTTGCAGACAAATCGGTGAACATATCGGTGAATGTTAGTGGGAGGACTAACTCTTCTGCGAGTGTCCGTCTGGGTTGTTACCACCGCTTTGCTCGTGAAGTCTGCCGCCAAGCAGTAGTGTGCAAGCATTACTGTGTTCCGGTTTGATGAGCAGAGTATCCAATGAAATTACTGGGCTTATGAGACTTAATACCTAATGTCTCAGGGTAACGAGCGCACTGCAGTGCCGCGCAGGCCTTTATGTTTCAAAGTTCTGGGTGGCACTGCAATTGTTATGGGCCGGCGTTATGCTTACCATCAGGCAAACGACCAGCTCGTCTTGTTACCAAATAACATTAAAAAAAAAACATACAATTAGATTACACAAAAAAAATTGGCTAAGCTACGAACCGACTTCAGTGACAAACTACTGCACCGATTTTGATGAAATTTATAAGGGACCAATTTGAAAGTATATACTTTCAAATAAAAAAAGAATTTTCCACATCGGTTTATAAACGACAGAGATCTCAGGTAATAAAAATAAAAAAAGAAATACCCACCGAATTGATAACCTTCTCCTTTTTTGGAAGTCGGTTAAAAAGAGGCATCATGTTTAGAGTTTCCTCCTTGTTTGAAGTCACTTATACACTCGGTTAATTTGCTCGGGCTTGGCAGTTGGGAGGCAGTAGCATTGGTCGCGTATGTATCAAACTATATTCTTCAGCTCACCGGAACAATGAGCTGTAATACTTCAGCTCCATCATTTACTTACATTATCGTTTCCATTGTGCACAATGCACAATCGACCTGATAAAAACACGTATAAAGAATCAACGGTAGTTGGGCGAAGGTTATTGTTCTAAGATACCCATTAGGAAGGTCGCGGCTTAGATTGATGAACAAATGGATTTCTTGCTACGGAGATAATGTTGGAGTAAGTGAGACAAGCCCGATTGATTGGCGGATAGTGCTATTACATTTCTCTTGTACAGTGAAAGTCATCAGTCATTGTTAAAGAAATTGCATTGCAATTTTCACTACGACTCGAGTACATAGATTGAATGATACGATTTTTAACCGACTTCCAAAAAAGGAGGAGGTTATCAATTCGTCGGGTATTTTTTTTTTTTATCTTTGTTACCTCAGATCTCGGTCATTTATAAACCGATTTGGAAAATTCTTTTTTTTATTTGAAAGGATATACTTTCAGATTGGTCCCATAGAAATTTCATCAAAATCGGTTCAGTAGTTTGTCACTGAAGTCGGTTCGTAGCTTTTTTAAAGCAATTTTTTTTAAACAGGAATTATTAGTAGGCCTCTTTGTTAATCTTCGAGACATGAACACCAGATGTTTGCCATTGACTTCTTAATCGCGAAAATCACAAAACTAGTAATTTACTCTAACATTATGCATAATGTACAGTATTATAAATAGCTATATCAATTTCCGAATAGATTTTATCTCGATCAGTTCTGGTAAACTCTTTCGTAATGTTATCGTTTATCAATTTATCCTCGCAATCGATTACTTTACGAATTAATATAGAATATGCACCCAACATATGTTATCAGCTAATTTTATCTACTACACAAGGTCGAGGAAAGTTCTTGAGAACTTATTTACAAAACCTCTATCATATTGTTGCCTTTTTATAACATGTTAACGTCATGCTCAGTAATTTTAGCAAAATATAACACACGGGTATATATCATTTATTTTGTCTTGTTGTAATTATTATACACACTGTTACAAGCTAAACACAAATAGGAAATCAATCCAGAAACATTGCAATGTTATAATTTGGTTTACCTGACTCTAAAAACGTGATAGCAAGTTTAATATATTTTAGGTTTTTACTCCATATTTTATAGTTATTTTATCTTTTCAGGATCCGGCCGCAGACACCAAGCGAGAAGGTAGAAGGATGCGCAATATGTGCCAGGGCGGGCGGCGTGGCGGGCGAGGGTGGCGTCGCCCTGGGCACGGAGCGAGCCTTCACGTTTGACTACGCGTTCGAGCCGAGCGCCGCCCAGCAAAACCTCTACGACACCTGCGTCAGGAAGCTGGTGGAAGCGGCCCTAGATGGCTACAACGCCACCGTGCTCGCTTATGGACAGGTCAGCCTTTTTCATAACATTTCAGTTTGGCAAACCTAGAGTTGCCGTCTGCTGTGATAGTATAAGTCGTCGCCTACTGCTTTCCTTCTACTGATTGTCAGATAAGAATTAGGTCAGAAAACACTTGTACGTTTTTCGTGTAGGTAGTCTATAGTACGTACGTAGGCCCATTCAAGTGGCTTTATTTTGATATTCGGTCACGAAAACGAGCAACGCTTGTTAAACATTAATTTAATGTTACTTATACTATGACAGATATAGTAAAACAAAAAGGAAATCATATAATGACGGGAAGCATTGAGAAACGACCACGTTACTGTAGGTACAACATAAAACCACACGTACCTATTATTAAAAATAGAAGACTGAAATGTCATGTATACAATATGTTTGAGCAATTGAAAAAAAAACTAGGAAAACATATCCGCCCAAAGTTCTGAACAAGTTTATTTGTGCTAACCAGGAACGAATTTAAAAAGCAAAATCGTCTAAATAATCTTACTGGACTCTAATCCAATTACATCAAAGCAAATTGCGGAAGTCTGCGATAATGGTAACAGGTAAATCTAAATTGGAAATGCTGTACTCTTAGGGAAATACTACATCAAAGGAATTATGCAAATGAGGTTAATGTGGTATTAACATTATTGCGACAAAAGTGGCCAATGGTTTTCTACTCGAATTTAAGAATGCTTTTTACCCGCCGACAGTAAAACTTACCTACTTGCTGCCTGTCTCTTTGTAAACACTTACATTTCCATCGTCTTCTTATTACTTCGCTATACTTTAGAAGATTCAGAGACGAATCTAAGCGTGGACTCATACTTCCATAATTATTATGTCATAATCCTATGCAGTTTTGACATAGGTATGGAAGCAAAAGTCCTTCGCTTAGAATATTTATGAATATATCTTAGCCTTATGCTCGGGCCACACTCTCGTTCAACGTCAATGCCAATGGGCGATAAAAACATCAAAATATACCACAAAATAACGCGATGAGCTGCGTTTTGACGTGCATTTAGATCCAAAACCGCCTTCCGGGCTATAGCCTAAAGCAGACCGTAGACGCTTATGCAAACGTGCGTTTGCTTGTCAGAATAACAACGCTTTTGCATCAAACGCGGATTTCGAGTATCTCGTAATCGACGCTTGATGCTAAAGCGTTGTTATTTTGACAAGCAAACGCACGTTTGCATAAGCGTCTACGGTCTGCATATCATCAAACACCAACAACCACGACGCGACGTCGATTAACGCGTTAATTTGCGTTTTGAACTTTCTGCTTATTGAGCATTCTGAGTGTGTTTTGTTTTAAATTTATATCGGTTGCATTCTTTTTGTTTCTTTGCATGTGCAAAGTACAGTTTGCTAAGTTTGGTTGCCGCAGTCTTCACTAATGAACACTTATACCTCAAAGCGGGTTATTGATTTTACAGTGAATGTAATATCTAGCCAACTGCCTCTTGAGATTGCTAATTCTATAGCCGGGCCTATAGAATTACTAAGCTCAAGAGGATTATTATCTCTATCGGATTACTTCATTCCGGCTTCTAAATCAAAGGAAATCACATTGTTTGCGAGCTGCTATGTTTTTTCTTACTTATTTGTCTTGTTGACCGATTTAAAAAAGTTGTTTTTGAATAGGTTCGTCATACTTGATTTTTTCTGTTTATAATATTGCCCAGCAATCACTTACCGAGCCCTAACGAGGATTCCCGACATTTTTATGTCCTATAGGGAAACAGGGAAAACGAAGACCATGATCCTACTACACTCAGACATCAAACTAATACAACTTAAGCATTTTTTAAGTGTGTACTTAAATTTAAATATTTGCTCCTTTAAGAATCGAACTCGCATTTATTATATTTATATAATATATGAAAGTTAAGTCAATCGACCTGTCAACTACACCAAGGGGACAATAATTTATGTAAGATTGTTTTTTACCTCGCCATAAGTTTACTTTAGTTTATGTTTTCCACTTGTTTCCTTACCTGTTTCCATTTGCAACTCGCGTCCACCATTGACCCAAATTGTTGTGGAGACAACACCAGCTCTAGCGGCAATTGTGCTCCTCTTCACAAATGTGTTGGGTATTTTTAACCCGCCAAAGAAACGCGCGGTTTTGTCACGAAGTCGCGAGTGAATTATGTTCTGCAGCGCTGGAAGATGCCATGTTCGCTTACCTTATTTCGTAAAATATTAGGTTGGGGAAAAAGTCTTTTCGCATTATAGTATGTATGAACTTGTAATAAAATATCTTTGGCTATACTATTTGTATCTGGCTGGTTTTGGTATCATATGAAAGTTTAAATTTTAAAGAACATAATTCCAAATTCAAATTAGGAAAATGTGTGATTTTCATTTGTTTTTCGTACTGTCAAAATGAGTGAATCTAATGAAGAAATTCGATACATTTTAAAATTTTACTACAAAAAAGGTAAAAATGCAACGCAAGCCGCGAAAAAAATTTGCGATGTTTATGGACCTAGTGCAGTGTCTGTGAGAGTAGCACAAATTTGGTTTAAGCGTTTTCAATCCGGAAATTTTGATTTCAAAGATGCACGTCGCTCTGGTCGCCCTATTACGGATAAAATGGATGCCATTTTTGAAAAAGTGGAACAAGATCGGCATATCAGTAGTTACGACGTAGCTGAAGAACTGGGAATTGACCACAAAACAGTTTTGGCGCATTTGAAAAAAACTGGGTACACAAAAAAGCTCGATATTTGGGTACCTCACGAGCTCACTGAAAGAAACCTAATGAACCGTGTACTCATTTGTGATTCTTTACTACAACGTAATGAAACCGAACCATTTTTGAAGAAGCTGATAACTGGTGATGAAAAGTGAATCACGTACGACAAGAACGTGCGAAAAAGGTCGTGGTCAAAGACCGGTCAGGCTTCACAGACTGTGGCGAAACCCGGGTTAACTCGCAACAAGGTGATGCTGTGTGTGTGGTGGGATTGGAAGGCCATTATTCATTATGAGCTGTTACCACCAGGCAGGACCATCGATTCTGAACTCTACTGCGAACAACTGATGAGATTAAAGCAAGAAGTTGAGAGAAAGCGGCCGGAATTAATCAACAGAAGGGGTGTGGTTTTCATTTTCATGGTTTTTCATGATAACGCTAGACCTCACACATCTTTAGCCACTCAGAAAAAATTAAGAGAGTTTGGCTGGGAGGTGTTAATGCATCCGCCGTATAGTCCTGACCTTGCACCTTCAGATTTCCACCTGTTTCGGTCTCTTCAGAATTCTTTAGGCAGTGTCAGGTTAACATCACGAGAGGACTGCCAAAACCACTTGTCGCGGTATTTTGATCAGAAGTCCCAAAATTTAAATAGCAATGGGATCATGTCCCTACCTACAAGATGGCAAAAAGTTATCGAACAAAATGGTACCTACATACTTTAGTTAAATGTAAATAAACTATATTAAAAAATGTTTTGAATTTTCTTAAAAAATGCGAAGGAACTTTTTCCCCGACCTATTATTACCGGAATAAACGACATATAAAAGAACATTTAGCTTCTCTCCACGAGTGAAATAGTTTCTATACCTACTTGATATTTTTTATATTTTCTTCCTGTTTAATATGGATTTCCGGAATGTTATGCCTGATTACGTCAGTTATTTCCGGAGTATTATTAAGTCGATGATGTTTCCAGGATTAATTAAGATTAAAGAATGTAAGATCGAAAAGCTTGAATTGAAAATATTTGGTAACAACGGTTTTACCGTACTTATTCCCATTTCACGTCTGCGAGAAAAATAAAAAAGCACATCAGCTACTGAAGCTTTTTTTGGAGACTCGTGATTTTTGTTTAAATTCCTCTCAGATAGTTACGCGCTTTCGGCGGGAGCTCATTGATCTACTACCTATATTAGCGCAATATTTTCTTCAAGTTGATAACATAGTTGTAGGCACCTTTTAGAGCGCGAGATTCGAACTTGATGCATTTATTTATGAATAACAGTAGATCGTTTTACTCTAACGTTGCTGATATCTACGCAATGTCATATGCTTTATCGAAAGTCCTAATGTTGAATTTCTCTAACTGATCAGCGAGTTATACCCATTGTGTTGTCTTGTAAGTGTACGAGGTAAACGTTGCTCGCTTACCTGAACATGAGACTCTACCACGGTACCTTTGTACCTACGTATAAAGTTACGACAACAATTCTATTAAAACACCGTGAAGGCCGCGACAGCTGCTCATAATTACTTAGTTAAACATATATACGCCTTATATACGTTAGATCTTTATAGACATACAGGTAGGAAACTGCGTGATTTATGTGGAAACAATAATTGAATACGCACGGAGGGAGTCTCACTCTTCATAAAGAGATAGATTTCTTTGTTAAAACCAGCTTGGTTTTGCATGTACTCGAAATTTTGATCTAAAATCTAAAATAAAGTCTTAAAGTGGTGTCCAGTTGGTGTATGGAAAAACGTATAGGTATTGAATTGATGAGACCTCAAGATCACAATTTCCAGTTTGCTATAAATAGTAGGTACAGTGACACAAATTAGGATTGTTACAAAAACAGCTACGATATTCAAAATCATCGGCACATGTCGTGTCTAAGAATGTTAGTAAGTAAATGAAATGTGTTTAAATAAATTAAATCGGACGATGTGAGAGAAGATCTCAGGTTAGAGAATAGAATATAGAAATATATTTATTCGGCACTCACTATGAATATAGGGACAAAGGTACTTAATGAGTAACATAATAATTAAGAGGTAGCTATATACTATATAGGTACTTAATGCTTAAAATTATAATTACCAATAAATATGAACGTAAAATTGACTAGAAATGTTAAAATTACAAATACCCTAACAGGGCCATGTCTTTACCTACTAACCATATCCATTGTGTAAGACCTGCTTACATTTATGAACCTGATTCTTATGTTTAAGACATGATTGTAAGTGTATGGTAGCAATAAATAAATAATTTGCTTATACCTATGAGTCTATTATACCACACTATTATATACTTTGTAAAGTTACCAGTAAGCCTCCGAAATAAAATAACATAAAAGATACCAAAGATACCTTATATAGGATATTAGATAGTTGTGCCAGCTGGTGATTGCTTTTTCAAACAGATCCTTGTAAGTTTGCTCAGCCAGGGTGTCGTGTCCAAGACCGAAACAGGACCACAATCTTTCTTAATTATAAAGTTTGGTATACACATATAACTACTTTACATAATCCCTGGTATGTTTACCGTCTACTTCAGAGGGTCCTTTGTCTAGCATTGAGCACACTATGAATATTCATTCAAGGCAGATGTAGTACCGCCGTGGCTGTAAATTGAAAATTTATGACCTGTTTTGATGGATGCTACCAAAGGAAGTGCCGCTACTTTGATGTGTGAGGACATAAATAACTTGTATGACGTACGTTAATTTGGTGGCAGATGTTTGGATTTACCCTTATGTCAGTGCTATTTATTATTCTGTGTACGTTTCAACACAGTAATAATATGTCATGGTTTATTTAAGTAGCCTGGTATGAAACTTTAATGGTGAATAGCATACCAATCAAGTGATTACAATTTAAAACTGACAACTGAGGGTATTGTTCTGATAAAGACAGCATTAGTTTTAGTCTGTGATTCGGGTAGACGAATGTTGCAGAGGCCCGCTGTTAGAGTCATTTATTTTAACTTTCATAAGTGCTCCTTTGGGGTCTGTTTAAATAAAGCATTTTGAATTTGAATTTGACCTTCAGTGGCATAGAATGACAGACTATCAAGCCTGCTTTTTTATCAGTCTTAAGTTCCATCCTGTTTTTCTAATTTAGATTTATCTTTTCATTCTTTGACTAGGTGGTAGGATTAACTCTTCTGCGAGCGTCCGTCTGGGTTGGTACCACCGCTTTGCTCGTGTAGTCAGCCGCTAAGCAGTAATGTGCAACCATTACTGTGTACCAGTTTCATTACAGGTCATTTTGTAGGTTGGTTTTCACTTCTGCGAACACACCATCGCGCTAATACAGATCAGTTAGATAGCTGTCAAAAAAGTCGGTATAATTTACAAACAGGTTGATATTCTTAAAAGTGATAGTTTATTTGCCGTACCGTATTTGCTTCATATATGAACTTGCTTAGACAATCAGTTCTGTACCAAGTTTTCAGGGGCTGTATCGGGTTTTATTTCATACGAACTATGGCCCACAATAACGTTACTGTATAAAAACATCGCATGTTTCGGCCTACTTCGCCGCACAGACCGCACAGTTCGTGTCTAATCGCTAATTTTATAATTGCATAAGTAATACCAACCGTTGCTTGATATGGATCTTAAAACGCTAGTGTTTCGATAATTTGCCCTACATAAGATACATTTCTCATGTTTTTATTGGAAAAACTTGATAAGCAGGATTTATAAAGATCTTGAAGAAGGTGAGACTGGAGATCGATTGACGAATTAAAAATCTTGAGAATTTACGTATTTTTTTAGAGCAACTACTTCTGGGTTTGAAATTTTTTGAAATGTGAACGTTTGAATTCTACCAACGATTTAGGGCGATATCCCAGTCAATGAAATTATCATTCTGTCCTCTTTGCACATACTGCGGTTTGCATTGATGTAAAAGAGAAGGAAGACCGCGCGAGCGAAATAATTGAGTAAAAATAAAAAAAAAACGTAATTTCTTCAAAATTAGATGCCTAATCAAAAATGTACCACAGCCGAGTTTTTTTATTGTATCATATATAAGTCTTGTTAATTATATCAATATATATTTATAAATACTAACAGAGATATTTTATTTCAAACTTATTTCTAGAGCTCACTTTGTTATTGTTTTAGAACTAGTAAATTTAGTTAAAACGTTTTTTGATATCAACAAGATTATCGGTAGTATGATCAATAACGACATTTATATATATTTTTTCTAGTGCTAGATGCTCATCTGATTATGCTAAAAAACCTTTTAAATGAAGTTATTTAGCTGCTATATACGCGTTAACGGATACGAGTGTATATTTAATGATATCATCTTGTTTATTAGAATTAGCATGTTACATCTATGGAGAATGATCAATGAAGCATCATCGAAGGAACTAAAAAAAACGCTGATACTTTGGTAGAAATACAGCTCTTCAAAATAAATCAAATAATTACAAAGAAAACTAGAACGATTGATAAAAAAAACATTTTTAATTACTTACGCATTTTTTGTCATACTCCCTGATTAGTGACGTGACGTTAAACCGCTTTATCTTAGCGTGTCACTGCCGATTTATCTCAGGTTTATTCGAGCATTACACCGACCAATCATGCAAATGTGCCGGTTAAATTAACCGCCCACCACGCTGTCTCGGGTTGCGGTGCGAGTAGTGATGTAACTCGGCTTTGAGTCGATCATGCAAACTCTTTTGAGCTGCAACTCAAACTCTGTTCTTCGTTTATATCACCAGGGGGCTGCATTACATTCTCATTATTTATTAATTATATTTCTATTTACAACAATTTTACAAAAATCTAATTTTGAACATATCTAGCAATAAATTTGTGACGTTACTATAGTAATTGGTGAGTAGAATTGGCACATTGTTCTCTCCGTTGATAAAATTTGAATCTTAGTTGATTCAGACTATAGTATAGCTAGTACTCTACTTAAAAACTGTTACAATCCACAAATCTGTTTTAGCTAAATTGGCAGTATTAATTCCGTACTGTTTGTACTGATTAGTGATACGAGGACTAGGCTACTTTTACTAATTACGAAATAAAATATTAACATGTGATCAGCAGCGTTTTATTTCACCGAGCGAAAACGACCACAACTCAGCTCAGATCTGCTCCAATTATAGAACTATAAATTGATCTATCAGTTCAGCAGCAGATGATCTATGAGATCTAACAGCTCAATCACTTGCTGCACTACATATACCCATGCCATGTCGTGGATATTATTCGCATTCGCCGGTTATTGTGCTCCGGTTACGACATCGTCTGTATAGGCTTTAGAAATTGACTGCCTTGGTTAACACTCGCAATGAATGGCCGCTATTGCGCCAAAGTATGCGCTGCTTTTGTCTATTCTGTAGTTATATTAGAAATGATGCAATGGCAAAGATCGCAAATAGTATTGTTTAAATTGACTGAAAAATTGTTTAGTTAACTTTAAACTAAAGCATTGTTTTTTAGCAGTTGTACCCATTTTTATAAAAAAAAAGCTTTAGATTAACAATTACGTTATAAGTTTTTTTTTTTGTTTCTGATAGTATTTTAAGTATTTTTTAAAGTTATGCATATTCCGAAAGCGCGTCCAGTAGGGTGATTTTAAATTCACTCGGAATGATTCCGTGTAGGAAGCGACAGTTTCTGAGCGATTATATCTCGGAAACGCATTCCGATAGAAAAATATTGTCGGTATTATATCTGTATTTATGCAGCTGAGTTGTCGAATCTAAACGGGAAATTTCTCTGACTGGATGCGCTTCCGCTGAGCAACTTCTGATCCAAATTTACGCAAAAAAAATTGGCATCTAAATGTGAAGCGCAATATGAAGTTCATAAATTATCTTTAACCTTAACCGTAAATTATGGTTCACTGATAGATACATAATAATATCTTATCGATAGTCAACATCTAGATTCTTTGAAGTTTCTGTGAAATTAGAGACCATAATTACACTCCATACTACTCCTTTCTAAGGCTGACGTTAATTCTCACTTAACAAGACATTGAAAAATGACTACCTTTTTAGTGCTAAATGTTTTTGCAATATTGGAAGTTTTTGTAGTCTGACATCATATCAGCCGAACAATAGTTAATCAATCTGTCTATCCATAGACCTAAACAGTTGAGGCGATGACGGAGGTACAATGAAGTAGGTAAAGTATGTACCTATGTAATGTTATGGAGCCTTATCTGCGGCGCAAGTACGGATCTTTTCGATCGATAAAATTCGATAAAATTGACAGTTCAAATCTATATAGTGGGTTTTATCGACATTTCATATAATTTATCGAGCCTCGATACAATCGACAAAAGTTATCGAAAAGTTAGGTCGAATCCAAAGAGAATATAGAGCTACTACAATACTTTACGATCAGACTTCGGTACTCGCAACATTCGATAAATTTATCGAGTTTTCGATTCGACAAATTTATCGAACCGACTTCCGTACTTGCACCGCTGAAGTGATAATTTATTTAGATCTCACACTGCATTACATTATTGCTTGAATGTTACTCTTAGATTTTGATATATATCTTGAAGAGCTCACAAACTTGTAAGTAAAGTAAGTAACTGTGTGTAACTAGAAAATCGAGATCTCAAAAGTTCGCACTTCTATTCTACATTTTGATACATTTTAAGTATCCTGGTTATGTCTACTCTATGGATGTTGATTGCTGATCATTGATGCGGACAACGAAAATTATTTCATCCGTATAAAGGTAATTAATTATAATAATCCTAAAAAGTTCAAATGATATTGTTTTACATGCTGTGAGAATTGTGACACTCAATCGCTACACTGCACAGCCCCCGTCGCTGTCAAAAAAGAGGTACCTAAGTATCGAGCCTTACGGCAGATACAAACTGAATGAACATATGAGTAGGTACGTATTTGACGTATAATCCAGAAGGGGCCACCAATTGCATCCACGTGCCATCGTTACCTCCATGACTCAGGACCCCTAATTATCCAAATACCTTCGCCGCCCACGCGACGCTACGTAAAAAAACAGCGCCGATTATGATTTGCAAGAGCACAACATCGAGCATTACATGCGCATGACAACAATAAAAGTTGGACGGATCTGTGCGTAGGCGACGATCGGGCCTTGCGCCCACATGGCCGGCGACCTCTCGTAGCAATCATAGTAGTACTTAGTAATAATCTTGATGGATATATATACACCTATAATCTTAAACATAAACATCTTCGTGATAATAACGTCAACGAGCAAAAATTATTACAGAGCAACATACGGTTTTATAAACAGTTCATTCACGTTTAAGCGGGACTTCATCAAATTTGAATTATGAAGGCAAGAGTTTTGAGTTATAAAGTTGTATTTGTTCTTGAGTATAAGCTTATCGTTAGGTTTATAATTCTACTCGCTTCTGCCCGCGGTTTCACTCGCGTTCCCACGGGAACCGTGCATTTTTCCATGATAAATAGTAGCCTGAGTTACTCTCCGGTCCATGAACTATATCTATGCCATAACTCACGACGATCCGTTGCTCCGTTGCTGTGTGAAAGAAGGCCAACCAACAAACTCAAACACACTTTCGCACACTTAGAAATATTAAAATACGACCTACATGAAAATAACTCAAAGTAAAATATATGGAAAAGAAAATCAAAAGGCAAATCGTTTATAATTATAGGTTTTCGCTTGTGCTTGCAATTCATTGGAAACTCTCTCGCTTGTATAAATATGCAAAAAAAATGTAATATAAATTTGGATGAGAACTATTTATCTATTAATTTAAGATCTATTAAAAAAAGCAAGCAATGTTCGCTGCATTCTATCCACTAAAGAGAGAGAGACTCATTCTTTAGTGAGTCTATCCATTTCGAAGCTTCACAAAAATCAAAAGACATTAAAGATGTCACCACATGGCGCATCCCCTTTCTTCCTCTCCAGATGTGCATGTTTAACGACTTTCACATTAAAAAAACTTACCGCGACGTCAAAGCGGTGAATCATTTAATAGCCAACAAAAACCGCTATGTATAAAAAATTGCCTTCTAATTTTGGCGATTCTAATCTTTAAATTTTAATCGCATACTTTAAAAAGTAACTAGGTATAACCACGCCCCTGTTATTGCAGTCTTTGATGCCGAGTCGTTTTAGGAACTAGACTATGAAACAGTAGTTCCATTATGGACCTAATGGGTATGAATCTTTTTTAAAACGATGATGGCTCAGTAGTATTTGTACTATTATCTATTCTGTGGTTGTATTGATGTCCGCAATCTGCATGTAGAGGATTTGTGTCTGTACTTTTTGTGGAAGGTGAAGAATAACATCGCAATGCAGCGTTGGCATATAGTGCTGTTGTGTTGTTGCATTTGACAGCTGCCATCAAGTTAAAAGCTGTCACCAAGCGCTCTGTACGAGACACCCTTTGAGTTTGAAAATGATAGATTGAAGATGTACTGACACACGGTTTATTGATAAATTTACTTATTATGTATGATTTGAATGGAAGGTGCTAACGAGTCGCGGTATTGAAGCGCACTGACTGTATTAGTTGCAATTGAGTAAAATGCTGCCTCGACACTCTGTACGATGCATTGGATCGTACATGTTCCGGGCGCGAGAAGAGATGAATGAGATGAGAATGGTTGTGTTAGTCGGTGAAGTCGATACAAGGTGATTGAACAATTGTATAGTTAGTGATACAAGATGAAGACCGACAATCATTCTCGCTTAAAATTAATTTTCACAAAAGTGGGGGACGTGCCCTTAGTGCTACGTTTAGCATCGCGTTCACTACACACTTCACTTTCACTAGCTTGCACTACATTGCACTGTTCACAAACACTAACACTGACACTGGGCAGCTCACCCGTGGAGGGCGCAGCTACAGCGCCAGCCTCAGGAGCCAGCCGATCGCCTGCGGTAGTGAGCGCGGCCGGGACACGCGTCAAAGACACGGCCAACCTCGTGCGGTCGCGAAAGTTTGAAGAACCAGAGCGGCGTGTTCGCCACCAGATGAACGCAGCGCAACCCAACGCCACTACTGCTACCGAATAAATGGCGACGTACTGATGGATGTCATGTGATGACATCGCGTCCACCCGTTCCAATTGATCTCCTTCTGATTTCAACTGCGAGATCCGTTCGTCTATTGCAACTAAAGATTCCTTGAAGTTGCTCTCATTCAAGGAAGTAATCGGTATAGTCAGATTAATGATTTTATTGACCGGAGCGATCTCGGCTAATACTATATCTGGTTCTACGTTCAGTTCATTTGTGAGTTGTTTGTGTGACGTAATAGTGAGTGATTCGCCCTTGATGACACATTCACTGCCAAGTGCAATTATGTTTACACCTGTTAATCGTTCTGTTGTAATCTGATCCTCACATATAAATCTTAAGGAGCATTGATCGCAACAGGTGAGCATGAATTTATTTACTTTATGAAGCGCCGTCCATGATACTTGACACGCGCTCTTGGTTACTTTACAATTACCCGTCTGCTGATCTCTGACACAAAAGCAATTATCTGATCCCTTGTGATAAATCGGCTTCTGTAATTCGCATAAATGCATAGTTTTGTAGAGTTCTGTGCATTTCTGTAACTCGATCTCCGAAACAGGTAGGTACATATCCGTCTGTAGGTTTATTGCCAAGTAATCTTCTATCGGTGTGATGCTTACGATAGAACTTCCCATCTGCTGAGGAACTGGATACAGCTTATATAAATCGAAGCTGTCTCTACGTACCAATGGAATTCTTATCTCAAAGATAAAGTACTGTCTGGTCATGCGAGCTCTTACTCTTAGAATTTTGTAAATGTTTGGTAGGTCTGTTTGTATATTATTGATGGGCAGTGCAATATCCTTTGACAATTGACCCGATATAGTGCTGAGTTCATCGCGAAGCTGTTCTGGTGCCAGGAGGTGAATATTAAATTGCTGGACATTAGTGATGGTGTCCAACAAAGTGTCTTGAATGCTCTTTAAATTGACGAGAACATTGTTTGCAATGATACTTGAAAGTATGAACTCGTTGACGATCTCTATCTGCTCAATTTCGTCTTTTATGACGTTAGTAGCTTTCTCCAAAGTGTTCAAATGTGTTTTGAAAATCTTATACTGAGCTTCCAAAGATGATTCAACTCGACGTATTAAATTATTTTCTGCTTCAATAATTGAAGTCTGGTTTTTCCAAAGAGAAACCAAGTGTTGCTGGTTGTTTCTAATTGTAGTTATATCCTTTTCATACTGCTCTGAAAACCGTTCATCCAAGACGCCAAAGAGGCTATTAGCAACATAACCGACACCATTAATAAGGCCTCGTCGCGTGCGCGTGCGCTTATCAAGTTGCTGACTCTGTAACATGCGGTCGTAGTACTCTAGTTCCGAGAAGCGGTGCCGTAATTGGAGTGTAATTATGTCACAGTGTGATCTCTGGCGTAAATTAGAACATAAGCCATCTATATGTTTATAGTAGGCCTTTAGTAAATTCGTTCCTTTCCAGTACGGCTCCATGTTGTAGTAGACTATAAGTTTCCACTTGTCTTGGATGATTCGTATGTCGGATATTTTATCAAAGTATATGCTGTTATTACCTTGCAATGCTGAAATGTCATAAGCGCCTTGAACTCTCGACGTTGCACATAATAAAAACGACAAAAATATGGTCACCATAAACTTGATAAAATATGTTTTCATGGTGACCCCCTTTGCTGGTGCTTGTTTTTGGTTTGTTGAGCTTTCCGAGTCTTGCGATTGATAATCCTCTTGAATTGAGCGCTGATTGACGTCATCATCGTTTGCGGACGTCACTGTTGTGACGTTGCTTTGCTTAGGTTTCTTGATCTCTTCAGTTGTAACATAGTCTTGCTGTTTTGTTTCTTGTTTGTCAAAAGTCAAAGGCCAAGCCGGTCCATGCCACCACAAGGGATGATGAATGACTTGTTCCATAGTTATGCTCCTGCTGGCACGATCCGCTGGATTCTCATTTGACTTCAGGTAACGCCATGTTTCCGATAAATTAATCTTGAGATCGAATGTTAATTCATCTGATTGTGGATGCCACCGAAGTCCGAAGGTCTTGGTTGTAGCTTCATGTTTGAAGTCATGTTGTTCATTGATATTTGTTGTGCTGACGTTCTGTAATAGTTTTTGTGTATTAGAGGACCATTTACGTAGGTTAAAACCTCCTGATAATATTAACTGAATAAGATCTGTTTGTAGCTGTTTAGCGCTTTGAATGTCATGATTTCCGTTGATAAGATCGTCCATATTAAACTGGTCTTTGGCATCGGATATCATCGGTAGCCTGACGACGTATCTTCCATCGGTCTGCCGAGTCGTGGTGTCCTTAAAATTTTGCAAGCACCTAGCGTCCTCTTGAGATAAAGAAGTGTCATGAGGAATATCTTCTATTTCCCAGAAGCGTTGAATATCTTCCACGTTATTTATGATAACGTTACATTGGAAAGATTTTACGTTTCCACATAAAACCCAACCAAGCCGTGTTTGTTGAGCGACTGGCAATGATTTGTCGGATGAAATGATTCCACTCAAAATGATGTAAGAGTAGACGTCGGCTCCTAAGAGTAAGTCCACTGGTCGGTTGATATTAAATTCGGGATCAGCTAGCTGAATACCCTCCAAGATTGACCAAGTAGGTTTTTTAAATGTATGATTAGGTAAATTGTTTACCAAGTGTTTCATAATATAAACATCTGTGTCAAATTGATAATCATTGTAAGTTGAAGAGCAAATGATATTCAGGGCCCCTTTACAGTTATTTTCCTTGGCTCCTACCCCAAAGACAACGCCTTTGCACCTCTGTCTAGGTAATTTTAACATCTGTGCTGCATTTTCGGTGATAAGAGAGGTTTGTGATCCCTGGTCAATCAAAGCTCTCAATTTGATAAATGTCCCGTCAGCTGACTTTACATTCACCATAGCTGTTGCCAATAAAGTTTCAGTAATGTCATCCTGCGACACGTGACAAACATTCTTTTGTCCACTCTCAGTGGATGGCTCGACAAACGCTTCATGTATCAAAGTATTGTGCCGACCTTTACACTCACGGCAGTGTGACTCGGATAGGCACTTTTTATCGAAATGATCGTACAAGCAATTAATGCATAACTTCAATTTCGCAATTGTATCGCGACGTTCGATAGGTTTCATTTTCAGAAATTGTGTGCAATTAAATATGCCGTGTTGTTTTTTGCAGAGTTTACATCCTATTTGCTGTTTTTGTATCACGTTATTCATTTGTTTTAGATTGTTATAATTATTTGATTTATATTGGTTGTTAGATTTTTGGTTTTGTTTGTCTGTTTGTTGGACTGATTTCATGTTATTATGATTATGAGGAGAAGTTTGTGATTGCGACGCCTCCAATGATATAAATTTGCTTTCCAAGAAATCTGTAAAATCCTTGATAGTCGGCAAGGCTCTAGGATTTTTCAGTGATTGACAATATTCCTTGTCGGTGACGAAGTCGAGCTTCCGCTGCAATACGAACATCACCATAGGATCCCAAGAGCTGATATCAACGCCCATGTTCTTGATAGAGTTTAAGCACTCGACGACACAATCATGCATCTTCTTCAGTTGATCTACTGATTGTTGTTGGAGAGTAGGTAGACTCATAATAATATTCATGTAAGAATTGAAAATAAATTTGGTGTTATTGAAGCGGTTGTTGATGATGTCCCAGCATACTTGATAATTGTCTGCGGTTATACGCAGATGCGAGACGATTTGCTCCGCTTCTCCCTCGAGCTTACTTTTCAAAAATAGCATTTTTTGACAGTTAGACATGGTCCCGTTACTGTGGATAGCCTCGATGTACAGATCTTTGAAAGTCATCCACTTTTGATAGTCACCGCTAAACGTCGGCACTTCTGTTTGAGGTGTTGATGTTTCGCGATAATTTTGAGACCACATTTTGCTGCTGATGGCCTTCTTGATATCATTGAACTGCCTTTCATACCTACCAAAAGCTTGCTCGTACTCGAAGTTGTCTTCGTAGAGCTCGCTATCTATTTCCCAATGTAGGGAGTCTATGACGGACCATCTGTTTTGTACAGACTTCAGATTGTCCTCGAATTCCCACCTGTTGGAGATATTATCGAGGTTAATGCTGCTGATCGTCCTGGAGAAGGCCTTAAAATTGCTCTGCTGTTTGCGAAGCATCTCCTCCAGTTTGCTACTGATCCCCTTGCTGCCGCTACTGCTGCGCAGGGCCTGAGGATCTGATGATGGTGGCTGCTGCCACACTCCCGACGTCTCGGCGCGAGGCGTCCCCCGCCCCCCATGCAGAGGAGTGGCGGGGCGCAGGAGTTGCTTTTCCTCCGGATTTAGGTCAGAGGGTAATAAGTAATTTTGCAGTTGCGCTCGTGTGTCATTGTAAAATTCAGATGTTCTTTTACAGGCATTGCTAATAAAATATTCATGCGATTTATCATCACACTCACATAGTTTAATATGATTGCATTGAAATTCCTGCCAGTAACCTTCCAACGTGCTCAATCGCTTTTTGATGTATGCCTGCGTCTTGCGATCGGACCCGTCTTTCTTAAAGTTACTGAAGAGGGAGCTCATTGCCTCCATTAGTTGATTTTGGGTCGCAAGGAGATCCTCCATGGTCGACATGGTTAGAGTAAATGCGAGTAAAAGGAAAGATCTTACTTGCGTGTTTTTGCAGTTTTCCGGCGTAGGTGTATCCTACCGTGATATTCTTCCTCCTTATGCACTGCAATCCAAATGCTAGTCACCACTTACGCGAACACTATTACAGTCCACTGTAAGTAGGCCTTTTCTCGAAGGACCAAAAAGATGTACGAGACACCCTTTGAGTTTGAAAATGATAGATTGAAGATGTACTGACACACGGTTTATTGATAAATTTACTTATTATGTATGATTTGAATGGAAGGTGCTAACGAGTCGCGGTATTGAAGCGCACTGACTGTATTAGTTGCAATTGAGTAAAATGCTGCCTCGACACTCTGTACGCTGACGTAGCTCTCCGCTGCTCACCTGTCTGGGGATGGGGGAGAGGGGAGCAGCACTAGAGAGCCAGTTAGTTGCTATCCTTAGTTTAGGTTACGAATCTACGACTGAATCGTCATTCGATTCCAGATGATCTATTTGTTGTAAAAATATTCCAGTCCAGAATTAAGTAGCTTAATTTTTCAAACGCCGACAGTTTTAAAAACTTTGTCCAAATCCGATGTGCTTACTACCTTTTTACACGACTGCATAAAAAGGGAGTGTAAAGTTTTTAGGGTTCAGGTATTTATGTTTGTATGTGAGTTTCTTTATTCCACCATACCTTTTAAATGCTTGAACAGATTTGGATGTATGGGGTACCGTTATAATCCGTGCATCATCCCGAGTGATCCTGACTAGGGCAGTCGTGTATTTTTATATAAGTTTTGTTACATTGACTTGTTAGTTTATTTAGATCCCAAAACCTGGAGCAAACACACAGTAAGCCCCTCCAAGATTGGCAGTTACTTCATCTTTCTGTAGACAAGTGTTGCTTGTTGCTCTTCAGTTTAATTGAATAGTTGTTCTAAGATTGTATCAAAGTTAATTTGACTATCTCATGATCCAGTTACTGTACTCGTAAATAAACTATGACAAATCGTGGCGAATTTTGCCGCGGCAGTGCATTCACCTTCGTAAATAACTTATCTTTTTACGTATTTGCTGATCTAGTTTCCCAGCAACCAAACCTACCGGGCTTTGCCAAAGATTTTTTATTATTATTGACAGTATTTACTTGTATTCTTAAGTCTAGATTTTTTATCATATTACAAAAAAATACATAATAAAAAACAGAGTGAGGCACCTTAGGACAAAACGCGCTGTGTCAAGGCGTATTATTATTATTACTAGCCTATTATGTTCTACTGCTGGGCAAAGTTCTCTCTTCCCTCATGCCGAGGACTAAAGCAGAAACAATTTGTTAGTTAGTTATTCTGCAGTGTTGATGTATCAATACCTTTTGTCGTCGGTTGCCTACAAATCTTGCAAGCGATTTTATTCATTTTTTTCATCGTTCAGTTTTGTAAGATTAGGGATGTTGTCTGATCTCTGTTTGATTCACCAATTCCCGAAAGACAGCCAACTGACCAAATATGTCAGTACCTATGAAGATTGTCTCGCTCTATCTTTACTTATAAGTACTTGCTTCTTTTAACTTTTGCTCATCGTCTCTGGCTTTCCATTTTCTCACAGTTTCTGTTTTTTATTTCATTTCATAATATTTTTCAAAAGTTTCATTTTCTGCGTATTTCTCTGTCGTTGACTTTAAGATATCTGATACATCACTCTGGTCCAATTTAAGTATCTCATAACTAGCTTGTAAGTGTTATTGTAATTACGTTCACCTTGCACTTGAACTCTACCTATAGGTACCTACTAGGATTGTTACCTCTGCGAGGTTATCTTAATAGATATTACACAATTTAAAATTATTTCATATATTAAGTTAAATAATACATATACATGTTTATGTAGGTAATACCTATATCAAATGTATTATACCTACTAGGTTTATATAAGTATATTTGCTTCCGCACCCTTGAAATGTGTTTGCGCACAGGACTCCCTTCTATTAGTTTTCACTAATCAATCCAAATTCCATAATTTGGATTGATTAGTGAATTCGTGGTGATTAAATATATGGATATTGTCTATAAAAATTTGCTTGTGGCGATAAGACCGCCGACTATTTATCGCAATATGATTTTTTATAATGCAAGAAGTTTCTTGTCTGCAATAAGAGTTTTTGTATCTATTGGACTGATGTTTTGGAATAAGGTTCTCGTAGTTGTAGCCTTTGTTTGTATCTTTGGATGGTACTTAAACACATGAAACAAAACAGCAACAAAGTTACTACGATATCTTCTAAACAAAAAATCTTTCAAACTTGAAATTTGGCACAATATTGTATACTAGCTGTGTTCTGCAATGCGGTCAAAATCCGTCCAGCCGTTTCGGAGATTAGCCGGAACAAAAAAAGAGACAAAAATTAAAAAAAAAAATTACATTATGTGTTTAATCAAAACCTGTTATTTTCACATTGCAAACAGACAATTTAATTTATTTATTTATCTAAACTTAGTTTTTGCTAAGAAAAAATATCGCCAAAACCGTGGGTAGAGGCGCGGGCCGCTAGTTTATTTGTGTGTTTATTACGTACGTCATCTAATAACCTGTTTCTCAAAATAAACTATGAAATAAGTGATATTTGAGTCCCGTTGAGCACGAGTCCAAACGTGCCGTGAGCGTATCTAGTACACGATTCCGGTCCGAGTTGTATCAGAATAGATCCAATCTGGCATCTCAGTGCGTTTACCTCGTTCTTGAACTTGAAATGATTGTTATCGCACATATAAATATCACCTATTATAATACAATAGTAGTTAGGACTAGACGTGGCAAAATTAAAGTGTATACAATCTATTGGAATCGACAAAACAAATCATAGGAACCCAAACAGATCAGCTCCATGACACCAAATTATTGTATTGTTATCCAAGCTACACATTACTTACGTACAAAGTTTCATTTTGATTTGACAATTAGAAGTAGGTTAAAATTGACTTCCAAGTTAGTTAGTCAGTTAGTTACAAGTAAAGTTAATAAAAATGTTTTAAAAACCTGTTTACGTCCACTGCTCCACCCGCCGCCGCTTGCTGATTTTTCTGAGGGAATCGAGAAAAAGTTCCGACTTTTAAGACAATATATATAAACATTTCGACCACAGCACTATTTATGCGAAATATTTTGATACATGCAAAAATTTAAATTTAATATCAGAAATGAATGCTTTTTATGTATGTTATTTAAATTCTCCGACGATTGTTGATGTGGACATGATTGGCAAGTGACTTCGAAGGCTACCATCAGTTCAAGAGTAATGACCTCAATAACACATCTGAGTTGTATTTTGTGATATAAAGTCTGAGAGGTCAATGTCGTCCGGTGAGTGGCAATAAACACCAAGTAGCTTTTGTGACTTAGTCCTAGTTATTGAACTAGATTCATCAAAGTAATTGTACCCAATGGTTGGATTAAGTTCTATCGAAATCTAATGTCTTCGACGTTAACTTGCAGCTTAGGGGCAGCTTAGACGCTTTATGCAAACGTACGTTTGCTTGTCAGAATAACAACGCTTTTGCGTCAAGCGCGGATTTCGTGATACTCGAAATGCGCGCTTGATGCAAAAGCGTTGTTATTCTGACAAGCAAACGTACGTTTGCATAAAGCGTCTAAGCTGCCCCTTAGGCGCCAAGTTATAGTATAGTGCATGCAGGCACCATTCGTACGTATTACTTCTGTCTTACAGTTAGAAGGATAAATTAATCGGTGGAACTATTAGGCGTAATAAAACATAAATGAGTGGTGACAATCGCTGAACAAGACATGTTTTTTTCTTCAAATTACGATTGTCTAGGTGCAGTAAGGAGTCTAGGTAAAATATTTTTTTTTTTATGTTATTGGTAACGAGACGAGCTGGTCGTTTGCCTGATGGTAAGCATAACGCCGGCCTATAACAATTGCAGTGCCACCCAGAACTTTAAAACACAAAGGCCTGCGCGGCACTGCAGTGCGCTCGTTACCCTGAGACATTAGGTATTAAGTCTCATAAGCCCAGTAATTTCACTGGCTACTTTGTTCATCAAACCGGAACACAGGAATGCTTGCACATTACTGCTTGGCGGCAGACTTTACGAGCAAAGCGGTGGTACTAACCCAGACGGACACTCGCAGAACAGTTAGTCCTCCCACTAACATAATTGTATTAAGTACATAAACATATTAGAAGTATACATTTCTATACTTAGTCTTTTTTGACATTGTTGTCTAAAATAAATAGTAGCCGGTGATTCACTATTTATTTATTCCCCTCCACATCAGATTATCTTGAGATTTTTGTATTTTCATGAAGCGTGTGCAAAACATCCCACTTAATGTGCTATCTTTGAAAGTGGATGAAAAATGACCTACATACACACACGCAAGTCAAATGCAATATTTGTATTCGATTTTGTTCGAGGTAATAAATAATAGTACGTTCAAAATATAGAACATTCCTCATTTGCAGTCCTCGGCGGTTTTCCTATAGATCTCGATAAAGGGCTACGGTGAAGGCCGGATTTCCGCTGATAAGATTCACAGATAACAATAGATTCTATATTCTGTATTCATCGCCGTTCTATATTTCTAATCCTATCTGTACTGTATTCAATACTATTATAAGCACTTCTTTCATCTCACTTATATATAGTTATGACAGCGGCTTTGCTCGCGTTAGTTAGTTGTATTGCACTATATCTTATCAGTATTATCTAATATCGTTCGATATTATCGTGAAAACATTGCAACTTATACCTAGTCTAAAAACTAATTACAATTTAGCATAATATCCCAAAGAATAGCACTTTTATACAGTGTCGCGTGTATGTGAAGGCTTCAGAAAACGTCAATAAAAACAGGTATTTTATGTCTAACTAGCTTCTGCCCCGCGGTTTTCACCCGCGTTCCCACAGGAACCGTCAAACCGATCTGTCAAATTATCAAAAAAAAAAAAAAACGAAAAAAAAGAAACTGTATAAAAAGTATCCTAGGTATATCCTTTTCCTACCTCCCTACCAATTTTCAGCCAAATCGGTTCAGCTGTTCTTGAGTTATAAATAGTGTAACTAACACGACTTTCTTTTATATACATATATTACATATATAGATATTGAGGCTCTTATTAATAAATAGTGTTAAACGGTTGACTAGTTAAAGTATGTTTTGTCTCTTTCAATTTAGTTTAAAATTATCAGAGAGCAACAAAGGCAAAACATAGTTTAACTGTTGGAGTTTGATCATTAATCATTATCTTTCCTGACATTAAATGACGATGTGGTTGAAGTCGAAGGTGAAAACATGCCAAGCCAAGAATTACCAGTCAAGTAGTCAGTTAGGGGTTAGTGACGACGTTGGCCGACTTGAATCCAGGATCAGCTCACGTCAACACAGCTGGGACATAAATACAAATTAATTTCTACATCTCTATGTACACCACCGACCACATTATTTTTCGTTCAAGTCCTGTCCATCTAAATGGTGTCTGGTAAAAGTCGCTGCGACAAAACCGCCCAATCATAGTAAATCTGCTTTTAGTATGACCCAATGTACCTACTACAATTTTAAGTATTTTTTCTTTCATCATCATCATCTTCAGCCTTATTTTTCTTTAGTTATGTGTTTATTTTGGTGTGCAATAAAGGAGTTGGGCTGGCTAGGGTAAACGCTGGTAGGGGGAAATGCACAAACACCCCAAGCGGGACGTCAGTGCAGGCCTTATCGCCCCCACCTAGAATAAGCATAAGTGCAATAAAGTGTTATTGTATTTCAAAAACCGCGTTTCGTGCTGAAGCAAATATGTACATATCCACGTCGAGCTTTGGAGTACCACCGCATATTTCTGCCTATTTAATAAACAGTTGACAAAGCGCCGCGCTCGATATGGCAACGGCTGTGTTTCACGATGCCGTGTTTGGATGCATAACATTGTGTTTTACATCAACATCAACAATGCTGTCTGTTGCTGTATTCTTACTTTACTTTGTATCCGGTTGTATGAATCAGGTTTGCTCGACTTTAACTTCAAACGAAATGTCCCGATTAGCGCTTCGTCTTCTCAGTCATCAGATTAGCTAACAGACTCGATCATTATATATGTTACGATAGAAATGGTAAGAATTTTGAGTTTCAGTGAAAACACACAGGTAAAGGTATAAGTTAATGAAAACAAACAATACAGTACAGTACTCCTTGAAACGGCGCGTACTCCTTGAAACGGCGCGTACTGTCAGGAGGTTCCTCACTCTACAATACTTAGCCCAAATACACGGGCGCTCCAATCCACAACATTCCAGTCCAACGTTCCACTATGGTGAACTTTATCCGGTAGCTTGGGCCCTGCCCCGCTGCCAGCGGCATCTAGGTTTATGTTTTTTTGTACTACTAGAAAAATACAGTAAATACCACTTCAAACATATTTCTCGCTGTTACAAGGCTTATCACAAATGGTTGTCAAGTTTATTAGATATCTCACATCTTTTCTTATAATCTGTGGTATAAGTATCTACATCATTGAATCTGAAGCTTGAAGGCATAGAATGCTTATTTATGAGTTTTTTTTAATGTTAATTGCTATGTAGGAAACGGTGCAGTATGGGAATGCGCATGAGCAGATATGGATCAGTGGTGCGCGCCTGGTCTTTATATGGACGGGTGCTAGTGAAGGCCTTGAATAGTTTCAATTACATACAGGTTTGCTTAATTAATCAGCTGTACGCAGGTTCAGATGTTATACATAGTTCAGTGGTGATATATCAAAGTACTATTTATAAACTCTTAGATTTTCCACGCTTTTTTATTTGGGAGTAAAGCCTTAAAACAAATATAATTTTCCATTAAATCTTAAACTTTATCGACTTATTCGTCTAAGCTAAACATTAAGATAAACCTACACAAAAGTCTAAAAATTGTCATAAACAACAAATTATAGCACACGATATAGGAAAATCCAAATAATTAAATACGCTACCGATTTATTACTTTAGCGAAGGCGTAGAATCTTCGAAGTACTGATCACATCATCTCAATTGTTCGACTTTGAAATCAAGTTGGCAGCAGAGGAGAGAAACAAATTATATGGGTAGTGGTAGTCTGACCATGACAGTCGTTCAACTGAAATGTTGCATTTCAGCCAATAACACTTGCTTTGTGCAAACTTAGCCCTACCATCTGTCCGCAAGAACACCTTGATCCAACAACCACGATCATGAGATCAGAGTAAAACTAGTGATACCGCTAAACCTAAAATATGGACTGGCTCTCAAATACAGCAGCCGGAACACTCCACTACTGACAGCTACGTGCTCGATGTCAAGTTTACAACTTGAGGAATATGAGAGTAGATACTAATGCAGGAGCGCTAAATATGCCCTATCAAGCCATGCATCAGGTGGTATCACTAACTCTTCTGCGAGTATGTCTTCTGTGAGTTCCGCTTTACTTATATAGTCTGCCGCCAAGCAGGAATCTGCAAGCATTACTGCGTGTTCCGGTTTGATGAGTAAAGTAAAATTACTACTTCTCAGGGTAACGAGCGCAATGCAGTGCCGTGCAGGCCTTTGTGTTTCAAAGTTCTGAGTGGCATTATTCTTAAGCATGAGGCAAACGTCTCCAATAACATAAAAAATACAATAAACAGTAAAAGCGTCATCACGAGAATTCATCGTCAGATCTTTCAAAAACCCTCTTACAAGCCAACTTAATCTGTAGTTGATTACAGCATTAAAATATGTACACTCTAAACACAAACTGACATAATTTTACGTGCTTACTGTTATGGCAGGGTACGTAATTGTAATGAGTCAGAGGCGCCAAACACTGATAAGATCTCGTTGTCATCATCACGACTAATGCAGCCAGATAACTAGAGCTGGCAAACAGGTATATAAGATAGCGAGACTGATAACGCTGACCGCTGCTATCTTAGTGTTTACCTACCGAATATGAACTAGCAGAAACTTACCAATCGCTGAGTCAGCTTCGTCGCATTTCAATTTTTTTGGCTTTGGGAATAGGTCAGCTTTTGAACACTTATCTCTCCTGGAGGTCTAGACAGAGTCACGTTCTACAACCGTTATCGAGAAAAGTTAAAGTGACTTTGTCTCGGCATTCCTGATCTTTAGTGATGGTGTGGTCGAAGGTCGAATGTGCTGAACGCGCTGAACCTAGTATATTACGACAGGCTGTAAGTGCAGCTGACAGCACACACCTGTCAGTGCTTGGCAGCAGCTTGTGACATGTGGGTGGAAGCTTGCCAGGGTCCATTAGGAAATGCCTTACCAATATCCTATGCTTGCATCACCATGTAAAAAGTAGATCTCTACTTCTCATTCCTGGTGATGATATTTTTTTTTCTGTGTACAGTGTAATACTTTTTTCATGCCAAAATCAGTTTATCAAATCCAGAAAGCCCTAGAAAGATACGTTGGTATATTTTCGGAGTGTGCGTGGTTACAATACCCTACCACCCACACACCCAAACTGGTGAAGTACTCGTATTGATCGACTGTCCAGTCTCTTTGCCATTTACCGGGGTACTCTACCTCTATAAGATTCTAAAAGGAAGCTTTCGCAAGTGCTAACTGCTTCGGCTTTGTTACAATTTACTGCAAATCAATCCACCGTCGGAAAGCCAATTATTCTCGAAGCGCTGGTGTTCCAAATAAATAGAGACATTGTAAAAATGAAAGTAGTGCAAGTTAACAGATAAGAAAATGTATCTCGCTTATCTTCGTTTGACTCTCTAAAATTATAACAGTGTTCATTAACTTTGTTTAATGGAACTGCAATTCAAAGTTTGTAATGTTTTGGAGCGAAGAACTGTAAAAACAAATAGTAGGACCTTCGTTTATAACAATTTTATTATATTCGCGCTTTGATATATATCAAAATATTATTATTACGAACTCAAATCAATTTCCATAGTTTGTTAGCCTAGCAGCATAAGTGACAATGTTAAAGTACATAGCTTTAGAATCGTATGTCATTGTTTTAGATTTTAATTTATGTTTCGATTAGAGTGAGATATATTTGTGATACTACTGCTAGATATTGACGACAAATGTCTGTGTCTGAAGCTGCCTATTATACACAGTGTCTGGAAAGGTCGATTAAGTTTCCTGCTACACCTGCGGTGGTGTAAAGTATAACCGATACTTAAGCCACACTCTTTCTTCTTAACTTGGTATCCCACATTAATTGTGCAGAAGTTCTTTTCTCTCCACTTCGCATCAGCCATGCTAAATTTAATCTTTGATAAAGGGCCGATTTTTCAATAGTCACAGATAGCGTCCTGTTAGATAATTCCCTGAATCATCTCAGTCTGTGGTGAAGACAGACGTAAATAAATTTTATGGCAGTCTAAAGAAATAAACCTTAGTTAGCTAACGGTTTACGAATTTAGAAATGAAAGACCCGGCAAACACACTAAAAACATGAAAATTAATCGATTGGATAGCAATCAGTTCGTTAAAGTGCAATTGAAAAATCGGCCCTAAAACTATAATAATTGATGACACAATATTTTTTTCATGTTATACTTTATTTATAAAAGTCAGAAGCTTGTCACGGTTAGTTCACAATAGATAGCGACATGCATGCAATCTGCACATTAGCTGAAATACAGCTGCGAAGGTCGGTCCATGATGGCCCATCATTAATCTTGCGTTTACCTCGATTGTTGACATTTAACATGTACTTGATTGCTACTGAACTGCTCTCGGATGTTGTGTAAATTTTACTTTCTGATCGTCTTGTGACATTTCGACCGGTTAAGTTTAAGATCCACCTACAATAAATATTAAAGTCGTTATTACGTTATTTCTTTCTTTCTCAAAAGGTATCTTGTGCAGGCGTGAAAAAAGAGGACGTCAAATGGATAGTATATATAATTCAACATGAAATTTAATTTTAATTTTAAAATAGGTAAATTGAAATTCTATTTATAAATATTTTGTTTCCAAAAATGTTCGGCGTTATAGCTACGGCTACGATTGATAGGATCAAATTTAATGTCTGAAACAATGGCTTAGCGAGCGAAGGTTCTTTGAAAAATTCATGATAGTAAGTAAATCATCTAACAGGAATGTTTACATATATTGTGTAATAAATCGTTTACCTGTTGGTTCATCATTAGCCAGAAGACGTCCACTGCTATGTTCAGCCTCCCCTATATTAGATCTATTTGTTTGTATGATAAGGTGTAAACTAGGTTTATAAATACAAGCATTTGTGTATTTATAAACGCAGCTTGCGCCGAACTTTAGCCGAGTGACTCAATCGTTACATCCCCGCTGGACCTATACAATAAACTGTTGCACAGGACACTAATATTCACACCGAACAAAACTTTTGGCTATACCATTATATGGAAAAAAATACAAAGATATCTAAGTTGTTTTTTTTCCATATCTCACCTACATCCACGCGTTTGCTAATCGTATCTAAGGATATTCTAAACGAATTCGCAAGGTCGTTTCCGTGCCAGCCTTGCCTTGTGTGCGAAACAAATGACATCAGACCAAACAAGGTGCTTCTGCGCAAGTACTTAACCACTTATACCGACTGCTTAATGGCGTAGCACGGGACTTAACGGCTCAATAGGTGATTCTGTGAATAAGATATCTATTCAATGGTTGGAATTGATGTTGTTAAAGTAATGATGATGCATTTTAACGTTTGATTGGTATTCGGATTGCCATTATTGAGAATGAAGGGTGTTATCAAGGACGTAAGGGACTTAAATGTTGAGCTAAGCTTCCAAATCATTTTCTAAACTTGGCTTGGTTTTGGCAGACTTCTCTCGATTGTTACTAGACGTTTACACAAAATATTGTGGTTCTGACTGCTTCGCGATTGCAGATGACCGAAATAGCCGATGTTCTTCCCGAGTAGTCTCTTCTGTCTGTTCCAAAATTTTGTTTTGCACAACAGATTGAACATACTGTAAAGGCGTATTCACATTTGTCGATTGTTCTTCAATCGTCATGCCGTCGGTGATGAAACACCTAGAAAACACCTGTTCTCTCTCCAAACAAAACTCAAGCTCAGGTTAAAGGGATCAGGAAACATCCTCACGTATGCTGTTCAGGAACGCCTTGCGTGATGTTGTGACGCCGTATCGTTTAGCTTTTGGTAGTTCATGTACATAATATGTATATTTTGCATGTGCCGTTTGTGGGTCTTGGGTATATACCTGTCAGTATTGCAAATGAGACAAATGAGACTGAAAAAAAATTGTGCAAAACACTCCTTGACCTATGTCTACGTAAATACGTAACTGTGTGGTAAGCGTTTGCTTTTCACCGTCGACCTTGCCAATATTGACTCAAATCATATAAATAAATTCATTTATTTCGCGGTTTACACTCGATAATTGAAAAACATACTTCCATGTGTTGGCAGACCGCACACGTCATGTCGCTAAATTTTGCGTAATATTTTAAAAACGGGGCTTGTTATACCTACATGTACTACATAAAATAGGACAATAATAAACTCAAAGCGTAGTAAGCGTTCACAAAGGTATTTATTTATTGATAACATAAACTAAACTAAGCAAACAAATTTATAAAAATAAACTAAAATAAAAAATTACACAAATAAGTAAAATGTATGTACATATAGCACTATTCCTTTTTTAACCGACTTCCAAAAAACTATGTGTCCTCCTAAATATCATCAGCTGGTACTTTAACATTTCCTAGTAACTAACTGCGAAGACAATAATTTATTTATACGTACTTTTTCACAATAAATGTATAAAGTAAACCTCGATTGCTAGTCTATAAATGTATATTTTCTTATTACGACAAGATACTAAAGCATTCACAAGTTGACAAGTACTTTAGCTATATGAGGTTCATTTGGCACTCGACCACACGATCAGATCCGCCGATGCCTTTGCAGCCCTTATAAGGTCGGAACGGACAATTGGTTGGCAGGAGTTGCTTATCGGACCTACCACATGTTCTATTAGCCGCTGTATTGTTACGCGCCGCATTAAACGGTGGTTAATAGCACGCGAGCTCATGTCCCACTTAATCACTAGAGTAGAAACATTCTATCTATACAAATAAATAAAACTGAAGTAGCTGTTTGTAATATTAAAATACCAGCTTTTTACTATGCATATGAAAGTATATACGGTAACTACAACAAATCAACCATTTTTTTTAAATTTTGTGTGTCTGTCTGTTTGTTCCGGGTAATCTCCGAAATGGCCTGACCGATTTTGACGGGACTTTCACTGGCAGATAGCTGATGTTACAATGAGTAATTTAGGCTACGTGGGCGAAGCCGTGGAGCATAGCTAGTCTATCTATATAAATCAAAAAGATTGTCACATGTTCGATGGAGCATCACATATTGAGAACGGCTCGACCGAACTGTCTGTTTTTTTGTTGTGTTCCTAATTGTCACAAAAAGATTTGTATGAAAGAAAATGTTTAGAAAAGTCGGAAAATAATCGGAATTTAATTATATTGTATGTAAAGCATTTGAAACTCGAAATTATTAAAATAAACCTTCAGTACTGATTGCTGAATAATTTTTGCAATTATATTCCTCCTTCCAATACTTGACAAACGACCCTTTACACATTATAGAAGTAATACTTCACTTCATACACTATTATACAACAATATCATAACGCGGAACTCGTAGCACCAGATTTATATGATTAGCACAATAGTTTTAAGCAATTTATTTAGTGTCATATATTTGTTAAGCAATTTCAACATCCCACTCGTAACAAAACAGAGCATCTGCTCGCTAACTACTTAATACTGCAAAATGTATGAGTGTGCGGCGTCCGTCTGTCTACCATTGCCAGAGGTAGAGCGTGCTTGCAATACCTGATAGTGGTCGTGACAACTTTATCGGCTATTATCTATAGCCTACTTACCACCAGCATTTGTTTCGCTTTTTTTCTATAAGTGCTTATAGTAAGTATATTTGGTTCACGATCTCACCTGATGGTAAGCGACGACGGGTTAGCAAGTTTACCTAGACGTCCAAGGGTGATTTTAATTAACTCGGAATGATATCCGTGTCGGATGCGACTGTCTTGATCGTTTATATCTCGGAAACGCATCCCGATAGAGAAATTTAGTCGAGATTATATCCGTGTTTATGCAGCTGAGTGGTCGAATCTAAACGGTAAATTTCTCTGACGGGTTGCGATTCCGAAATATAAACGATCAAGACAGTCGCTTCCGACACGGATATCATCCGAGTGAGTTAAAATAACCCTGCTGTTCACTCTCGTTTTGAATAATCCCAAATTAAAGTTATCGGGAAACACAGAAGCTAGCAAGGAATTGCAATCCTAAATAATGCGCAGTATAAGGGGCACTATGCTCTTCCGTCATTCAATGACTGTGTAAAGAAAACATATAAAAAACCCACGGGCATTTAAATAAAGAATTTAAGGCGATCTACGTTAGCTATATATGTATTTCATATTCAATAACTGTTTATTTATTCAAAACGATAAAATGATAATAATATGGACAGGTCGTTCGCCTTGTGGGAACAACAATAACAATTGCAGTGCCGCCACCCTGAACTTTGAATCAAAAAGTACAATGCGACAGTGCTGTAGTCACCGTTAGATTATTTTGAGTTAATAATGCCCGAAAATAAAATGTCACACGCTACTTTCGTTTCCAAACCAAGACAATGAGCAAGATCAAAAGACGGGATTCTCGAAGTAAGGTATTTTAACCCCGCCGCAAAAAAGGAGGGGTGTTATAAGTTTAACTAGTGTATCTGTGTCTGTCTGTGGCATCGTAGTTCCTAAAACCGATTTTGTTTTTTTTAATTGTGACTTGATCGTGAGTCTTCTTAGCTACTTATAAATTGTTGAGCCGTTTAAAGATAATCGGCTCTATTAATCGGGGTTTTAAAAAATTTGAATTTTATCTTGTCTAGTTTCTGGCTAGCAGGGCTCTAGTTGCAAAACCGCACCAAACACTTATCGATGTGTTCCAATAGCTGCAATAGAGAGCTAGTCCTTTTTTGTTGTTGAGTGCGAAAAAATATTGAGAGGTCCTGCTGCCATGTGCAGCAGCCGAGTTATGTGGGATTTTTACCTATTCAAACCTCCCCGGTTTGGTCTGCATGCGTCTGTGCTACATAGTGCCCCGGGCTCTCTAAAGGACCACTCCGGTGCCTTCCAGCACTGCGCCCTCCCTGCCGACCTCCATCCCACGACAGCCCGTGCCACACCGAGCTGCCGTCTTTCCATTGCTTGCTTGAATGGGTAGTTAGAGCCCCACCTCCAACCATCAAGCACAAATGTCCCATTTAATAGCCTTTTACGATATGCAGAGGATACCGAAGGCTTATTCATTTGAACCCGGGACTACTGGGTTGTGTGAGCTAGTCCTAGTTGAGCTTTATCGTATCCACTATCTTTGACCACAATCTGACTTCAAATCAGGAGAGATGGTGGTCAAACTTTCTCAAAAATAAGACAACAATAAACGGCTGTTGCTTGGCCAGCGCCAAAGTACTCCTTTAAAGGTACAAGTTTCTATGCAGCACTCACTTTACTTCACAATATTCTCTCCAGCTAACAGCTTAATGAAATCATTAAACCAGTAGAACTCGATCGTGCCAGAACGGCTGCATCAGATACAGAGGCGTAACAAAGAGAGAAAGCCCGAGGCGCGGTACCGCAACTAATCATATAGTTGGTGATTCAGCAGCAAGAGCTACAATTATTTCGCAAGCCGTAACATTAGAAACGTTTAATAAGTAAATTGTATACATGGCTTGCACTATCTATACAAATAAATAAAATTGAAGTGTCTGTTTGTAATATCAAAATAACAGCTTTTTACCAAATGCATATGAAAGTATATACGGTACCTATAACAAAACAACCATTTTTAAAATTTTTGTCTGTCTTTTTTGTTTTGTCATCTCCGAAACGCCTGGTCCGATTTTGACGGGACTTTCACTGGCAGATAGCTGATGTTACAAGGGCTAACTTAGGCTACTTTTATTGTTACAAGTGAAGCTAATAAAAGTGCGTTAAAAAGAAGTAGGTAGATGGACGGTGCTTTTTCAGCTTTTTTAAAAGATTGTAACCCTCGTATGCCTAAAATTTCGCTGATGACAGGCCAAATCATAGACTAACAAATCACTGAGTTTCTCTTAACAAAACTTTCGATTTCATGCATGACCATCGTCTGAACGCTTGATGAGTTTGCATTGCTCTTCTACATCCTAAGTGTTGCCAAATGGCTGACTGAAGGCACGAATTGTGTATATACTTACATGATACCTATGAGGTAAACTACATACGTACATACCGTCAGTAGATTTTGCAGTTTGGTCTACAGTTTGGTCGGTGGAGTTTTAAAAGCTACTTATATCTTCTTCGTTTTCCAATGTTCAAAACCTCGAATATCAAAAGTAGTTGGCAATACCGATGTTCAAAAGCCATTCGTTTTTCTTCTACTTCATTATACGGACGGGAGTCTAATGAGGGATCTAAGGAGTCTTTTGTGTTACCCAATAGTTATAAGCGAAGTCTCGGAGAGTTTACAAAACGAGAATGAATTGGTTTCTTCTAGGCAAGTTGTACTACATCGTGGACTGTATTAAGCTTAGGCTTAAGACGAAAATCTTATAAAACAAGGCTATCACGTGTAACACAAATTTTTGTAATACTAAAGTTATACAAACAAACTAGCTTCCGCCCGCGGCTACGCCCGCGCGGTATATATCTTTATAAATTGTAGTCTATGTATTATTTTGATGTAGAAGCTATATTACTGTACAATGTCATCAAAATCCGTTCAGTCGTTTTTTCGTGAAAGAGTAACAAATATCTATACTCTATCCATCCATCCTCACAAATTTTCGCGTTTATAAATATTGGTAGGACTAGTAGGACTATGAAGTTTTTCAGCCGTGCTCTTATATCGTGGTTGCATCATACGTTTCGAATGACCCAGCAACTGCAAGTACTTATACAAAATGTTCGGTTTCCTACTTGCTAAAACGTTGGTGATTCTAATCTAAAGCCCACTGTCTATTAGCTAATCTGTGTGGCTTAGAAAGTGAGTGTTGTGATCGGTCACCGTGACCGTGGGAACCTTGTCGTCACGCCGCGCCCCTTACCAGTACGAGTAGAAGGTAATTAAAATACTACCGCCATCTTCCACGAGGAAAGTGAACGTAAAACGTTTTGTGTAGCTCTCTTTAATTTGTTTCCAAATTTGAATGACTCTAGATTAGTCTAAATGAACTCTTTGTCGAAGAGTAGTTGATGATTTTGTTGTAAAGAATGGGAAAGGATGAAATCTGCAAAAAGAAGAGAAATGCCTGTGAGGCCTCTAAGCTGGAAATACGTTGGTGCTGAAGATTGTTCGTGTAATATGACAGATAGTGTTTTATATTCATTTATTTCTACTAGGTACAGTAAAAACAATATATGATTTATGATAGGTACTTACTGTAAGAGTTTGGTGTACTCGTCCACCAGTGACTGGATGCGGCCTCTAGTCGAAGCCACTGGTAGAATACAAAAGGGGCGGTCGACAACAAAAAGGGGGCTTAGGCCATCAAAAAGCTCCCAAGAGCCCCTTCTATTCTATCTCTACTCTGTGCGGACGGGGAGAAGCCCGCGTTTGTGGTCGATTGTGCACGGGAGGGCCAGTCACAAACGCGGCCACCGCCTCAGTTTGTGGCTCGTTCGCGGCCACTATAAAAATTTGAAAAATCCGAAAAATCTTGTCCGCGGGTTGTGGTCGCGTTAGTGGCTGTGTTCGGTAGAAGTTCGGCTGCACTTAAACTTCTAAAAAAATTTTATCTTGAAATTGTATCTTGTCCGCAGACTGGTTCTGGCAAGACATACACAATGGGCAGCGGCTGGGAAGGCGAAGGCGATGGCGACGAGGAGCGACGAGGCATCATCCCCCGGGCCATCCGCGACCTGTTCACCGGAGCCGACGAGCGCGCGGAGCTGGCGCGCGCTCAGGGCCAGCTGCCGCCGGAGTTTTCCGTCCAAGCGCAGTTCATAGAACTGTACAATGAAGATATAGTAGATCTACTCGATCCAGCCAAAGATCCCTTCGCTAAGGTTTGTTGAAATCCTTGTTTTTTTATAATACTTGATAACGAGACGAGCTGGTCGTTTGCCTGATGGCCCATAACAAGTGCAGTGACACTCAGAACTTTGAAACAGAAAGGCGCCTTTCTGCACTGCAGTGCGCTCGTTACCCTGAGACTTTATTGACTTCCCGGCCGGTTTATCACCACCTCCAAGTTATGATTGTGGCCCTACACAAAATCGTATCACGTAAATAAATAAGTCTAACACATCTACAACAACATAAGCTTCTTTGTAATTTTCAACCCTCTGCCTTTCGAAATAAGGTTGTATATGATTCTTAGTATAAATATAGAGAATGAAACCTTACGCGTTAAGTATTACAATATCCACTTTTATGAAATCCATACCCATATTTTGTTGTACTTATATTGAGGGTGTCTATTTGTAAGGCGTTATTTTTAAATAGAGGATTCATTTGATATCATGTACTGTATAGTTTGTCTGATTTTATTAGAAACAATTGCAGCTCAGGCCAAAGGTTTAAATGACTAATTTCTGTGTGGCTCTGCACATCACTCGTCATCTTGAAACCATCAACTACGTATTGCCTTGCAAGTATATAATATATATCTATATTGATTCCGTTCTTTGTCACTAATAGGTATCGGAAGCTATGCAAGACTCATGTTTGGTCGCTCCAAGTTAGTTATTTTTAGTTCTTTGTCTACCTCAATAAATCTTTGACGTGATGGCGGCATTAATACAAATACTTCACATTTTTTTTCCAGGGTACATTAAGAATAACAGAAGATGGATGCGGGGGTGTTAAAATAGTTGGAGCATCGATGCGGCCTGTTAGAGGTGAGTTTCTTTTGTTGCGTTGTTTTCACATTATTAGAAACATAAATGACTGTGGTTACCATATTTCTTGGCCACCACACCACGTAACCTTGTTAGGGCCGGTCGTACTACCACTATATAAAGCCTGGGGCCTATTTCATAAAAAATATTAGTCTAATATTATGAGTATTAGCGTCACATTTTGTATGAAAAAAAAAGAAAAAAAGACTCATAATATTAGACTAATATTTTTTATGAAACAGGCCCCAGCGGCATAGCTTAGGTTTTAGGCCCCTGTCTTTTCCAACTGCTCTAGTGTACTGCCAAATAACGTTTATTGCCTTTGTGGTGATATGTTCGAGTTGTTTACCCCACGCAATCTAGCCAAATACCTAAATATTTAACTTCCTTATAGAGTGCATGTTCTTGTCCAAACAGTGAGGGAAGTTTGAGATTAACTATCTTAATTTTCCGAGTGAATAGAACCATTTCCGTCTTTTGTGGGTTAACAGATAAACTGTGCGTTTCGCACCATTTTTCGTCTATTCTAAGCGCCCCTTGCATTTTTCGCACAAGGTCGCCTCGAACAGCCCAGAAACCAATGATAGCCAGGTCATCTGCGTATCCTATGGTATGGATGCCGTATTTATTTAGGAGTTCGAGTTAGAAGTTATTTGCCACCACTATCCATAGTAGAAGTGACAAACCGCCTCCCTGCGGGCAGCCCCACGTAACGTCACAGCGCGATGCTTCCGAAGATTCGATGTTTGCTGTTCTATCTTTTTTTTTGGTAACCCGGGGCAATACCTTTACGCACAACTCCGCACCCGGGGGAGTGCGGAGATAGTGTGTGGGACTCGCCGCTTGCCCACTGCACAGCGTCCTACCCACTAAAACCTCTGGGATTTTTCCTTTCGGCTCAGCTACGGACGAGGTCACGGCTGTTCTATCTAGCGTAACATATTGTAATGGTACCTTGGAAACTTTGAAACCAAATTTGTGGTTATCTGATGATTTTGGCGAGTTAATGAATAAGTTAATCCTTTGTTTGGGTATAAAACAATTGAAATCGTTTATTTCAGGTATACAAGAAGCCTTAAGTGCGTTACGGGCCGGAGCCCTCGCGCGGACCACTGCAGCGACCAACATGAACTCGTCGTCGTCACGGTCACACGCTGTCTTCACACTGCTACTGCGGCAGAGGAGGCTGGCAGCAGAACTGGTCGGTGTGGAGAGAGATCCTGACGCCGAGGCACCTGACCAGTACGAGACTTTGACAGCGAAGTTCCACTTTGTAGACTTGGCAGGATCGGAGAGACTGAAACGGACAGGTATAGTCATTTGATACCTTCGATTAAGAGTACGCCTTTCATATTTCCCCAACAAAGGAGTCTGCCAACAGGACTTAGAGTGAAATTGAAATAAGAATTGCACCCAATCAAAAGAAGAGGATTATAAAACAGTATCTAGTCTGACCTGAGAAGTCTCTTTGTTTTGTTGCTTAAAATGAGGTCAGAGTTAGGTTTTTAAGCCTGTTTCGAATAAGATTAAGCCAACTCCGAATAAATTGAAGCCGACTCCGAATAAAGTTAAGCCAACTGCGAATAAGCTTAAGCCAACTCCGAGTAAATTTAAGCCAACTCCGAATAAAGTTAAGTCAACTGCGAATAAGCTTAAGCCAACTCCGAATAAGCTTAAGCCAAATCAAACCTAATTATCGTATCTTTTCGCAGGTGCCACGGGTGAGCGAGCAAAAGAGGGTATATCAATAAACTGTGGCCTGCTGGCGCTAGGCAACGTCATCTCAGCGCTCGGAGACATGTCGAGGAAGGTGCTGCACGTCCCTTACCGGGACTCCAAACTTACGCGGCTGTTGCAGGACTCCTTGGGAGGTAAAAGTATAAAAAATACTGTTAACATGATTGCTATCGTCTGAACCATAATTTTAAAAAGGGAGCAGAAATAGAGCTTCAGTCAATTTAATAAAAATTAGCTCCCCATTTATATTAACTTACGAATGTTTTGAAAACGATAGTAAAATGTAATTTTCCAGGTAACAGCAACACGGTAATGATAGCGTGCGTCTCCCCGAGCGACCGCGACTTCATGGAGACCCTGAACACCTTGAAGTATGCCAACCGCGCGCGGAATATCAAGAACCGCTGCGTTGTCAACCAGGACCTCAGCTCCCGCACCATCCACCAGCTGCGAGCAGAGGTGGCGCGGCTGCAGCTAGAATTGCAAGAGTACAAACAGGTGAGGCCTGCCAAAACGTACTATATTATGGCTGAATCCCCCCTTTATGGCCTATGTTCATCAGGGGACGTTTTCCCGCTGGTGATGATGAAACGGGTGAGATGGAATGTATCATAATACCATACCATTTTTTTTAGTGGTAGGACTAAATCTTCTGCGAGTGTCCGTCTGGGTTGTTACTGGGTTGTTGTGCTGGGTGTAGTCAGCCGACAAGCAGTAGTGTGCAAGCATTACTGTGTTCCAGTTTGATGAGCAGAGTAGCCAGTGAAATTAATGGGCTTATGCGACTTAATATCTTATGTCTCAGGGTAACGAGCGCACTGCAGTGCTGCGCAGGCCTTTCAAAGGCAGGCAGGTGTTTCAAAGTTTTGAGGGACATTGCAAGTGTTTTGGACATGACATGTTAAGCTGCCAAGTGATCTGTCAGACTAAGAACTTTTCGTTTCGTTATATAGTAAAAATAAATAAAGACAGGAACTGCTGAGTCGTCAACCAGGACCTCAGCAAACGAATCCAAACATCAAAGATTATCAGATTCGCTCCAAACCTAAGTTGTCAACTATGATATGACTGCTTGAGTTTTTAGTAATTTGTAATATTGTAAAGTATCGATAAATAACCACGATTCTTCCTTTTAGAAGACACACAAGAAGACAAGAAAGAATTGCCAACTTTTCAATTCTTTGGACTTTTTTTTGCACTTTCAGAAAACAGTCTTGAGTCTGTTTATAATATCATAACTTAAGTTTCTCACCTAATCTTACCAATAACTGTTCCTATTTACACAGGGTAAACGTGTGATATCAGAAAGCGGTGAAGAAGGCTGGAGCGACGTGGTGCAAGAGAACGCTATCCTCACCGCTGAGGTGGAGTCCCTCCGACGAAGAGTCAAAGCGATGCAGGGCACCATAGAACAGCTGTCGGCCAGGAACAGCGAGCTGCTGGCTCAGAAGGCGCTGAACAACTGGGCGCCTAAGGAGGGCAGCCCGGATACCAACGACTGCTCCTTGACGTCTTTAGTTCAGGTACTTTGTCATTTGCAAAGCATTATATTATACAGGAGCTAGTGTGGCCGAGCGGGAACTTGTGCTACTTTCAATCCGACGCACCATAGTTCGGATCTCGACTCGGCCCACACCAATGCCTTATATCAAGTTATGTGCGGATTATTTACACTCGCTCTAAAACGGTGAAGGAAAACATCGTGAGGAAACCGGCATGTTCAAGAACCACAAAATTCGAGGACATGTGACATCCACCAAGCCGCACTGGGCCCACGTGATGGATTATGGCCCATTCCTCTCGTTTTCTGAGAGAAGACCGGTGTCCCAGCAGTGGGAGCGTAAGAGGCTGATAATGATGAACATGATATTATACAGATTGTGTACCTCGGATTTGATGGTCGGTTTGTGATGTCTACACAAATATTGGTTTTTCAAGGATATCGAATCTACAACCCTTATTCACTGTCGATTATTTTCTCAAGTTTCATTAAAAAAAAACTCAAATTTCTTGGTCTAATATTTCAAAAATCTACCTTGTTAGTTATATGCAAATTATGTGTGCCTATATTGTAGTTTCCTGTAGACGTTTATCCATGAATGATTAAAGCTTGTATGTGTTGCCTCGTGTCTCTCTCTTACTAGGGCTACGTGAGCGAGATAGAAGACCTGCGTGCGCAACTGATGGAATCAAACGCTATGTATGAAGCAAGCAGAAAGCGTGAAGCGGTCGTGTCTCGCACTCGGCATGAGTCCACACACGACCCCTCCACCATCATTGACGGCGCCAAACGAGAACTGTACAAGGTAACGGGATTGAACTCGATGGGTCTTACCACAAAACAATTAAACACACGTTAAACCAGTGTTAAACACTGTTTAGCGACTAAACATGCATTAGTCTCACGATTAAAAATGAGCAATCACAAATCCTGATTTAAGTAGTGTCTAACCGTTGTCTAACACAATTCTGTTGTGACATTTCTAATCATTCTTGACGTTTATCTGTAGACGCTGTCTAGCTAAACAGCCGATTAAAAATGTTTTTTTTGTGACGACGTAGATATACAGATTTATATGTTTCTGTTTGTATTTGAAAACTAAATAAGTAGGTAATAATTGGTTGGCTTTATACAGACTGTTAAAATATTTTGGGAATAATCGATACCACTTATTGAATATGATCCATGGAGCTATTTATGTTTAGCAAATTTATGGAAAGTAAAAAAATATATATTCCTTTCCATAGAAATCGGAAGGTTACTTGAGCGAGAGTGTTATTATGTATGATTCAAGCCGTTTGCAGATATACGGCTCTTCTAATCGGGGGTTTTAAAAAATGTTAATCTTATTACAGGAAAAAGAGCTGCTAGCCCGAAGCATGGGCGAGCTGGAGTTCCAGCGCAAATTGAACATGAGCGACAGCATGACGAGTGCCGCCGGAGTGTTCGGCGAGCGCGAGCGCGCCGAGGGCGAGAGCGCCGACGACTCCGAGCCAGAGGACGACTCCGACCGCTCCGATGTAGACGACGAAGAGACCAAAGGTATAGTGTCGCAATCATCTCATACCTAAATCTAATTTTAGTGACAATCTCTCTTTCTAAATGAGAATTAATTTATCTAAACCTACGACTTTCTCTTCGAATTTAATACTGGAATGGAACTCAGTTTGTATGAGTATTTTAGCGAGTTGATATGTATCTATCTAGTGTATGTTTTTCACAGGTCAACGTGCTCTGACGGCACAGCTGACCGCTCTGAGTGAAGACATCGACACCAAAGCGCGGCTCATAGAGCAGCTGGAAGTGTCGCAGAGACGACTGGCGGCGCTGCGGACGCACTACGAGCAGCGCCTGGACACGCTGCACCACCAGATCAAGGCCACCAACGACGAGCGGGACAAGGTGCTGGCCTCGCTAGGTGAGGGTAGCTCTTATACCGATAGAAGTAAGAAGCAAGTTTGGTTGCCTCATAATCCTTTGCACAATAGGGTTGTTGACTGTATTCAAATAAAAATATAATTTTGCCGCGAAACGGTAGTTTTTGTGACAGAAATCCTATTAAACACAATATTTTTGTTTATTTTTAAGGAATTTAATTTAAATTAAATAATCAAAATGTAATCACATCAATCCGAAGTCACGTGACCTAAAACGCCCGTGACGTCACTGTTTCAATCGGAAGGAGTATATATATTTTTTTTTTGTTTTGTTTTTGGCTCCACGTGATTTGCGCATTTAACTAGTGTCAAGTTATATAAGTAATAATATATAATAAATCTCTAGTTTTGGTGCATGAAAGTCGTCAAAGTCACGTTAAAGTTTAGTCTAGGCGCGGTCGAGTCGAAGTGACGCTTCAGTAAATTGGTGGATAGTTTACTGAAGCTTCTATGGAGTTTTGGATAGAATACGAAAATACACGTTTTTCGTCTTTGTACTATTTGCCTTTCACTCATGCAAGTTTACGAACACTTAATGGTTAATAATCCACTATTATTACACATTAACATTCTATAAAACAAAGGTTTTAGTAAATAACACAAAATCAACAACAGCACATTTTCGCATTCCCGCCAAAACTCCAATGAGTATATAGCTCGTTGCGCTTAACTGCTCAGTATTTTAGAGTGATTTCTATGATTATTTATCTGTGCTGTGAATTCCGCGCCTATTTTTCTAAATTTATTTCGACTCTTGAATATTCTCCCATGATGGAAAGTGGCTTCATAAAGGCAAATAATTCCAATTTGCCGAGAATTGATTGTTTTACGGTGGCCAATTTCTTCTCGACAAACGATAATTTCTGCTCTGCTGAATTTAGAAACGTGAAGACCTCCGTGTAAGTACCTACTGTTTATACCAAAAATCATTATTTCTATAACCAACAATGAATATATAACAGTAATCGTAGATTCTAAGATCCAAAGTGTATTAATTAACCAAAGCATATATATAAATCAATAAGCTCAAAAAACTTAGAACTCGTATTTTAATACATAACAATACATACACAGAAAGCATCGAATGAACTTGTCACTAAACGTAGCACAGACTAGGTAGTAGTGGTTATATTCTCTTTGCTTGTCACTTTACAGTGTTATAGAAAATTACTCTGTGGTAATTGAACACGTGACGTCACTGCCGTTTTGGAGCAAAATTTAAAACGGCATTTTAAATACATGATAATTAAAATATTAGTTGTTTTAAAAAGTAAATTTAAATATTTTGGGTTATATTAGGCCCATACGCATCGTTTTAAACACTTTCCCAAAATCAGTCAACATCCCAATTAAGCAAGATTGATCGCGTCTATTACGTGCATGAGCGTTAGAGCCTCTTTTTCATTCTTCCAACAGCGACGCAGGCATCTCCACCGAGCGAGAAGCTGAAGCGAGTACGGGACGAGTACGAGCGGCGCGTGTCCAGCATGTCGCGGGAGCTGCGGCGGCTGCAGGCGGCGCAGCGGGAGCACGCGCGGCTGCAGCGGGCGCAGCATACCGCCGCCAACCAGCTCGCCACGCTGCGGAGCGAGCTGGGGGGGATGAAGCGGGACAAGGTGAGGGGCGCGGCACACCGCCGCCAACCAGCTCGCCACGCTGCGGAGCGAGCTGGGGGGGATGAAGCGGGACAAGGTGAGGGGCGCGGCACACCGCCGCCAACCAGCTCGCCACGCTGCGGAGCGAGCTGGGGGGGATGAAGCGGGACAAGGTGAGGGGCGCGGCACACCGCCGCCAACCAGCTCGCCACGCTGCGGAGCGAGCTGGGGGGGATGAAGCGGGACAAGGTGAGGGGCGCGGCACACCGCCGCCAACCAGCTTGCCACACTGCGGAACGAGCTGGGGGGGATGAAGCGGGACAAGGTGAGGGGCGCGGCACACCGCCGCCAACCAGCTTGCCACGCTGCGGAACGAGCTGGGGGGGATGAAGCGGGACAAGGTGAGGGGCGCGGCACACCGCCGCCAACCAGCTTGCCACGCTGTGGAACGAGCTGGGGGGGATGAAGCGGGACAAGGTGAGGGGCGCGGCACACCGCCGCCAACCAGCTCGCCACGCTGCGGAGCGAGCTGGGGGGGATGAAGCGGGACAAGGTGAGGGGCGCGGCACACCGCCGCCAACCAGCTTGCCACACTGCGGAACGAGCTGGGGGGGATGAAGCGGGACAAGGTGAGGGGCGCGGCACACCGCCGCCAACCAGCTTGCCACGCTGCGGAACGAGCTGGGGGGGATGAAGCGGGACAAGGTGAGGGGCGCGGCACACCGCCGCCAACCAGCTTGCCACGCTGTGGAACGAGCTGGGGGGGATGAAGCGGGACAAGGTGAGGGGCGCGGCACACCGCCGCCAACCAGCTCGCCACGCTGCGGAGCGAGCTGGGGGGGATGAAGCGGGACAAGGTGAGGGGCGCGGCACACCGCCGCCAACCAGCTTGCCACACTGCGGAACGAGCTGGGGGGGATGAAGCGGGACAAGGTGAGGGGCGCGGCACACCGCCGCCAACCAGCTTGCCACGCTGCGGAACGAGCTGGGGGGGATGAAGCGGGACAAGGTGAGGGGCGCGGCACACCGCCGCCAACCAGCTTGCCACGCTGCGGAACGAGCTGGGGGGGATGAAGCGGGACAAGGTGAGGGGCGCGGCACACCGCCGCCAACCAGCTCGCCACGCTGCGGAGCGAGCTGGGGGGGATGAAGCGGGACAAGGTGAGGGGCGCGGCACACCGCCGCCAACCAGCTTGCCACGCTGCGGAACGAGCTGGGGGGGATGAAGCGGGACAAGGTGAGGGGCGAGGCACACCGCCGCCAACCAGCTTGCCACGCTGCGGAACGAGCTGGGGGGGATGAAGCGGGACAAGGTGAGGGGCGCGGCACACCGCCGCCAACCAGCTTGCCACGCTGCGGAACGAGCTGGGGGGGATGAAGCGGGACAAAGTGAGGGGCGCGGCACACCGCCGCCAACCAGCTTGCCACGCTGCGGAACGAGCTGGGGGGGATGAAGCGGGACAAGGTGAGGGGCGCGGCACACCGCCGCCAACCAGCTTGCCACGCTGCGGAACGAGCTGGGGGGGATGAAGCGGGACAAGGTGAGGGGCGCGGCACACCGCCGCCAACCAGCTCGCCACGCTGCGGAACGAGCTGGGGGGGATGAAGCGGGACAAGGTGAGGGGCGCGGCACACCGCCGCCAACCAGCTCGCCACGCTGCGGATCGAGCTGGGGGGGATGAAGCGGGACAAGGTGAGGGGCGCGGCACACCGCCGCCAACCAGCTCGCCACGCTGCGGAACGAGCTGGGGGGGATGAAGCGGGACAAGGTGAGGGGCGCGGCACACCGCCGCCAACCAGCTCGCCACGCTGCGGAGCGAGCTGGGGGGGATGAAGCGGGACAAGGTGAGGGGCGCGGCACACCGCCGCCAACCAGCTCGCCACGCTGCGGAGCGAGCTGGGGGGGATGAAGCGGGACAAGGTGAGGGGCGCGGCACACCGCCGCCAACCAGCTCGCCACGCTGCGGAGCGAGCTGGGGGGGATGAAGCGGGACAAGGTGAGGGGCGCGGCACACCGCCGCCAACCAGCTCGCCACGCTGCGGAGCGAGCTGGGGGGGATGAAGCGGGACAAGGTGAGGGGCGCGGCACACCGCCGCCAACCAGCTCGCCACGCTGCGGAGCGAGCTGGGGGGGATGAAGCGGGACAAGGTGAGGGGCGCGGCACACCGCCGCCAACCAGCTCGCCACGCTGCGGAGCGAGCTGGGGGGGATGAAGCGGGACAAGGTGAGGGGCGCGGCACACCGCCGCCAACCAGCTCGCCACGCTGCGGAGTGAGCTGGGGGGGATGAAGCGGGACAAGGTGAGGGGCGCGGCACACCGCCGCCAACCAGCTCGCCACGCTGCGGAGCGAGCTGGGGGGGATGAAGCGGGACAAGGTGAGGGGCGCGGCACACCGCCGCCAACCAGCTCGCCACGCTGCGGAGTGAGCTGGGGGGGATGAAGCGGGACAAGGTGAGGGGCGCGGCACACCGCCGCCAACCAGCTCGCCACGCTGCGGAGCGAGCTGGGGGGGATGAAGCGGGACAAGGTGAGGGGCGCGGCACACCGCTGCCAACCAGCTCTGTGGGATAAAGTGGGACAAGATGAATCGAATAAGTCGAACGAAAAATTGACCAGGCTTAATATCGTCAGGGCCATCTGCTCCTGTCGGCATTCTTGTTATAATCCAATACACATTTCCTGTATCGGAATCTTTGTGTGAGTTTGTGTAAAGGGTATTTTCTGGACTAGTTTCTTACTTAGAATGTTTTTGTTTTTAATTTCAGGTTAAATTAGTGCAAAGAATGCGACAAGAGGCAAAACGTCACGCGCAAGCCGAAGCCGCCAGAGCCAAAGAAGTAAGTTAACTCTGACCCTATTGAAATCTGATTACTCATTAGATAAAATCCATTGATTGAACTATAATAAGCAGCTACACCACTAACATATTATTTACTTTGGTGAAAAAAGACGTAGTGTATTTAATGCAGCATGTGAGATAGTCGACGCTATTCCCTTTGAAAAAGTGGCTTCATTTTGTGTTCTAAAAATTCGTTATGCCCAATTGTTTTGACATTTTTTACGTTATATCAGTACAATTTTAATTAATATGCTAGCTCTCTGTTCTTTCTGCCCTAGTCCCATTTTAGATGGAGTTGACGCTGTGCGTCTTTACAAACATACTGCTTTTAGGTTTTGGTAATTTGCAACTGCCGGCCGCCTGCCTAACATCTAACACCAATCTGCCTTGAGAATACTGATAATATTTCACTTACTTATAGAAATTAAAATGTTACTATTTTTACAGGTAGCCCAATTGAGAAAAGAATCTCGGAAGAATGCAAACACTATTCGCTCCTTGGAAGCGGAAACGAGGCTGAAAGAGCAGGTACGAACACGGGTCTTTTGTTTACTCGGATTACACTTGCTGCATTATATTTCTTATTCCTTAGGTACGAAATGAAGCTAACAGTGACATGTTGAATATTTAAAAAAAAATGTGAAGACGTTTAGAAAAGGATGCGAATAAAACCCAAATTAACAATTTTCAGGCTTATTCTCTGTATTATAATTAATGATATTGCTAATTTTGATGGGATTTTAACAGAAATCTCTCTCTCACACTATATCACTTTTCTCGCTCCCAATCGTAAGAGATGTAACAGTTCAGGACTTCTAAGCAGGCAATCCTAATAAAAAAGATATTATTTATTTTTATTGTCTATGACTTAATAAATAAAAAGAATTAAGTAACTTCTAAATGCGCGTGGTTAAATATTTACAACCACGAATCTTGATTTAAGTAGTGCCTAACCTTTGTTCAACTCCATTCTATTGTGCTTGTGACATTTCTAATCATTTTAGACGTTTATCTTTTAGACACTGTTTAGCTAAACAAAGGCATCTGATAGTGTTCATGGTTTACAGGTGTTGAAAAGAAAGCAAGAAGAAGTTTCGTTACTGCGGAAAGGTCACCGGGACAAACTTAGCAGTCGCGCCGCTGGCAGGTTACAAAGTGAGAATAAAAAAAAAAATGTTATTACTTACCGCAGGCTTACGTGCGATTGTGGATCCGTCATTCGCATCTGCCAAGTTTGTTTACATTCTTAGACAAGTATTGAAAACCAGAGTACATGTTATAGTGTACCCTATAATGTTATTGCCAGCAACTTGAAGAAGCCAGCCAGCCAGTGAAATTACTGGGCTTATGAGACTTAATACCTAATGTCTCAGGGTAACGAGCGCACTGCAGTGCCGCGCAGGCCTTTGTGTTTCAAAGTTCTGGGTGGCACTGCAATTGTTATGGGCCGGCGTTATGCTTACCATCAGGCAAACGACCAGCTCGTCTCGTTACCTAATAACATAAAAAAAAAAAAAAAAAAAAAAAAAAACTTCACCGAATGCGATTTTTCATAATTATATTAAGTGATTATTGATTTTCAAAAATGTTAAGATGCGCGAGCGAGATAGCGGCGCGCCGTATTCTGCCCCTTAAATTGGGTTACTTGCATGAAATACAAAACACATAAATACTGTGATAAATACTACAGGTTTTAGAACATCACATTAAGACAATAAAAATGAAATTCACAAAAATATATAATTTCCATAAAGATACTGGATCTAAAACTTTCCAGATTTTTTTTTTATTATCCAATAGTAATTTAAACTATACTATCAGATTCTTTACATTTTAATGAATAAAAAATGAATGACAACTATGTACTTAAACACAGTTTTTCACGGCCACAATCAACAAAATGTGTGTTTTAGTGCAACTTTACGGGCCGCGTTGAATATGTGACGTCACGCGTTAAGCCCAATTAGTATGGGGCGTTTTAACGCTCACTAGATCCGCTTGACTTTAGATCTCATTTTTGACGTTGTTAGCGTTCGATTACCAGTTTTTTAGATATAGACGTTTGATTTTCATGAGAAAACGTATTGATTAGCATCATAAAAAAAATTGAGTCAACATCCCAATTGCCTAATGCTTCGTTTCAGATCGTTCTCTTGGGCGGTCGCGCGACGCTTGCCGCGAGGTGTGGTCCCGCGTCCAGTGCTGGTTGTCGCGCGCCTGCGCCGCGAAAACAACGCTCGGGGAACTAGAAGCGGCGCTGGAGCGGCAGCTGCGGCAGCGGGACGCCGCGCGGCGGCAGGCCGACGCCGACCCCGACGCGAGACAACTGTTGGACTACCTGAGAGGTGCTATAGCTGACACGCAGACGCAGATTATGCAGATCGAGGTGCGTTTTTTTAAGCTTTGTTTGTATTTTTTTCATTTATATTTTTATTTTATTTTTTTAAATTAATTAATAGTTTAAATATTTCCAGGAGGAAAACGACGAGAACGAGTTACCTCGTATCCTCGAGCAGATAGTGTCCCTGGAGGCCGGCAAGTACGCGCTGGAGCGGTGCGCGGCGCTCGCGCTGCAGCACGCGCAGGACGCCGCGCGGCACCTGCACATGCTGCACGCGACGAGGGCGCAGCTCAAAGAGGTAGCCACTCAAACATGCTCAAGAGGTCCCAACCCGCCACACTTTGTATACAAGTACGCGCTGGAGCGGTGCGCGGCGCTCGCGCTGCAGCACGCGCAGGACGCCGCGCGGCACCTGCACATGCTGCACGCGACGAGGGCGCAGCTCAAAGAGGTAGCCACTCAAACATGCTCAAGAGGTCCCAACCCGCCACACTTTGTATACAAGTACGCGCTGGAGCGGTGCGCGGCGCTCGCGCTGCAGCACGCGCAGGACGCCGCGCGGCACCTGCACATGCTGCACGCGACGAGGGCGCAGCTCAAAGAGGTAGCCACTCAAACATGCTCAAGAGGTCCCAACCCGCCACACTTTGTATACAAGTACGCGCTGGAGCGGTGCGCGGCGCTCGCGCTGCAGCACGCGCAGGACGCCGCGCGGCACCTGCACATGCTGCACGCGACGAGGGCGCAGCTCAAAGAGGTAGCCACTCAAACATGCTCAAGAGGTCCCAACCCGCCACACTTTGTATACAAGTACGCGCTGGAGCGGTGCGCGGCGCTCGCGCTGCAGCACGCGCAGGACGCCGCGCGGCACCTGCACATGCTGCACGCGACGAGGGCGCAGCTCAAAGAGGTAGCCACTCAAACATGCTCAAGAGGTCCCAACCCGCCACACTTTGTATACAAGTACGCGCTGGAGCGGTGCGCGGCGCTCGCGCTGCAGCACGCGCAGGACGCCGCGCGGCACCTGCACATGCTGCACGCGACGAGGGCGCAGCTCAAAGAGGTAGCCACTCAAACATGCTCAAGAGGTCCCAACCCGCCACACTTTGTATACAAGTACGCGCTGGAGCGGTGCGCGGCGCTCGCGCTGCAGCACGCGCAGGACGCCGCGCGGCACCTGCACATGCTGCACGCGACGAGGGCGCAGCTCAAAGAGGTAGCCACTCAAACATGCTCAAGAGGTCCCAACCCGCCACACTTTGTATACAAGTACGCGCTGGAGCGGTGCGCGGCGCTCGCGCTGCAGCACGCGCAGGACGCCGCGCGGCACCTGCACATGCTGCACGCGACGAGGGCGCAGCTCAAAGAGGTAGCCACTCAAACATGCTCAAGAGGTCCCAACCCGCCACACTTTGTATACAAGTACGCGCTGGAGCGGTGCGCGGCGCTCGCGCTGCAGCACGCGCAGGACGCCGCGCGGCACCTGCACATGCTGCACGCGACGAGGGCGCAGCTCAAAGAGGTAGCCACTCAAACATGCTCAAGAGGTCCCAACCCGCCACACTTTGTATACAAGTACGCGCTGGAGCGGTGCGCGGCGCTCGCGCTGCAGCACGCGCAGGACGCCGCGCGGCACCTGCACATGCTGCACGCGACGAGGGCGCAGCTCAAAGAGGTAGCCACTCAAACATGCTCAAGAGGTCCCAACCCGCCACACTTTGTATACAAGTACGCGCTGGAGCGGTGCGCGGCGCTCGCGCTGCAGCACGCGCAGGACGCCGCGCGGCACCTGCACATGCTGCACGCGACGAGGGCGCAGCTCAAAGAGGTAGCCACTCAAACATGCTCAAGAGGTCCCAACCCGCCACACTTTGTATACAAGTACGCGCTGGAGCGGTGCGCGGCGCTCGCGCTGCAGCACGCGCAGGACGCCGCGCGGCACCTGCACATGCTGCACGCGACGAGGGCGCAGCTCAAAGAGGTAGCCACTCAAACATGCTCAAGAGGTCCCAACCCGCCACACTTTGTATACAAGTACGCGCTGGAGCGGTGCGCGGCGCTCGCGCTGCAGCACGCGCAGGACGCCGCGCGGCACCTGCACATGCTGCACGCGACGAGGGCGCAGCTCAAAGAGGTAGCCACTCAAACATGCTCAAGAGGTCCCAACCCGCCACACTTTGTATACAAGTACGCGCTGGAGCGGTGCGCGGCGCTCGCGCTGCAGCACGCGCAGGACGCCGCGCGGCACCTGCACATGCTGCACGCGACGAGGGCGCAGCTCAAAGAGGTAGCCACTCAAACATGCTCAAGAGGTCCCAACCCGCCACACTTTGTATACAAACGCTATATGATGCCACGCATTAAACCCAATTTGTCTGGGGCGTTTTAGCGCTCACTAGATACGCCCGACTTTGACTCTAATTTTTTACGTTTTTAGCTTTCGATTTCCAGTTTTTCGATATCGACATTTGATTCCCATAACAAAACGAATTTATTAACATCATAAGAAAATTGAGTCAGTGTCCCTATTTTTTAAGAGCCTCTAGTACTAACGGGCCGTGATATTTGATTGGATATTATTGTCAAGGCGACTTGCATGTTTCAGTTGGAAGAGACGACTGAGCGCAATGTAAGCGCCATGCGTGCGGCGCAGGAGTCCCCGGGCCCGTGGGGCGCTCCAGCCCCAGCAGGCCCGGCCACGTGGGCGGCGCCTGCGCTGGCAGCACTGCTGGCACACGTTTCCTCTGGGACCTCCACTCGCTCCGTGTCTCCCGTCGACAGGTATTATACGACCTCAACCCGGTACTCCCAGGTTTAAAACAATAGGGCTACGGTATCCCCTTTTTGTCGTAAAAGGTGACTAAAACTTTTAGGCTTGTGGATGGTTGGAGGTGAGTCAGGTCACCCATCCACGCAAGCCCTAGACCCCAATTCTACCAAAAATTGTTTATGGTCGTCGCAAAAAATCACTTCGATGAAGAGCATAGGAAAATTAAGAATGATTTATTGATGACTGCCATTCTCATAGGTGACCATAGAAAAATTATTGTGCTATAAAATATTGAAAGTGATCATTTTGCGAGAAAGCAGTGTCATTCTGTCCCGTGCGAAGCCGGGGCCACTTGCTAGTATTCAATAAGTTTCTATTCATCAACTCAGTTGACTATGTCTGACGAATTTAAATACTAGTTGCTATATTTTTAACCTTCCGAGCCTCTTCGTAGTTAAAACAATTATTATGAACTAAAGGGTGTGATTTTGTCATAGAGATATTTTAAATAATGCCTCAATTATTGTAAAAAAAATTACAACAGTGCGTTCCTGGAAACCCGGGCGGCTGCGAACGGTGTCCGTGAGTCTACCACCGCGCCGACTTCTCCTCCAGACGATTTGCCGACTTCTCCCTTCCAACGAAATACGTAAGTCACACGTAGCAATTAAAGCGTGGTTGTCAAAAATCAGAAGAAGAAAGAAGATCATTAGTAACGATAGGTTGTTTGAGACTAGGCTTCTAGAGTCTTGAGTATCGACGCAAAATTGCATGTCTCTCAGTGTTCTACAGCACATTTTGGGGAGTGCGCGATAGAGTCACACAACTTGATTACAGCATATCTATTTTACTAACGGACGACTAGAGGCACGGCACTGCGTCACCCGTATATGGATGATATCCCTCCTCTCCGTACCAAGCGATTTGCTTCAACTTTCATTATACGGACGGCTAAGGAGTGGAATTCTTTGCTGTCTGTGTTTCCCAAGAGGTATAATTCGGGAGTTTTCAAGACGAGAGTGAATAAGTTTCTTCTAGGCAAGCGTACTACATCGTCGACCAAGTTTAAAACTATTCTTGGTTTTATTGTATCAGAGGCCGTCGCGGGTCCGTGCGCCTGCGCGACCTGGGCGTGTATGGGCGGGAGGAGGATGGCAGCGGGGACGTTATGACGCAGTCCATGGTGGAGCCCTCCTCCCCGCGCCCCGCGCCGCTCAGCCGGGTGCCCAGCGCGCCCGGCAGTCTCAGGTACCGCACTCGAACTGACACATAATGGATGCGTTTCTGTTGCAGTCTTTTCTTCTCTAGTAATACACATCAAAACTTTTTTTCAATGGGCTAAATACCTTTGTTAACTAGCTAATACATAAATAAACACTACATCTAACATAGCTACTAAACCAGTTTGATAATCTACATTAAATCTATAAGCCAAAGTAGGCCTTATAGATGATCCAAATGTACCAGTTGGAAGTGTAACCAGCATGCTGGCGGCGTTGCCTCATAAAACTAGAAATAACAACATGACAAAAACACTTCTTGCACGAATCCACTTTTACACTAATTTCTACACTGGTTTAGACCACGTCGGCCTCAACAGCACCATGACATCCGCAGAGGCCTTCAGCCCTCTCCTTCTTTACATGATGTAACTAACTAAACTAAAACTTCCACCTCAATATCTCTTGCATCCACTTTTACACAAATAACCACACTAAAATACTCAGGGCTCAACAGCACCATATCATCTGCAGAGACCTGCAGCCCGTTAGCGCCATTATTCCGCAAAACACATGCCCGTCTGCACTAAAGTCAACTAAAAAAACTTATACTAGGCAACTCTTAAACTAAATCTCGACTTAAACACCAACTTTGTCTGCACCAAGCAGTTTACATTAATAGACTCCCACAACTGACGTTTCGTAAGTAAGGGAATGAAATGAATGAAATTGTCACACATTTCTTTGCATTGCTCTGTGGTTGAGTTGGTTTTGACACTGAAAATCGAATTGCGCATGCGCAAATTTTTAATAATTGACAGTTTTGCTTGACTCTGTCACTTATTAAGCGCTTGCTTAGCGTTAGGACTTGCAAAATTCGGTGTCACAAAGCTAGGAATCGACTAAGATTAGTGCAAAGCGTTCTGCATTCCTAAGTACCTCCAAGAGAGACAAGGCTAAGGATACAGAGAATAATCTAAGCGAACATTCAAGGTTCTATAGGTCAAAATTCTATACAGCTTTGACATAGAGAAAGCCAAAGTCCACGCTTAGACTCGTATCTGAATTCTAAGATTCAGAGATGAATCAAAGCGTGGACTCGTGCTTCCATTTGTCAAAATAATCAGTTTTGACATATGGAAGCAAAAGTCCGCGCTTAGACTTGTCTTTGAATCTTAGGCTAAGTCTATCAAGTCGACTTAAGCGTTGTCAAAGTTTAGTGCAGACGGGCATTAGGTCTCAACAGCACCATATCGTCTGCAGAGGCCTGCAGCCCGTGGGCGCGCCGCTGGCGTCCCCGCTGGCGGCCCGGCGGGCCCCGCCCGAGAGCCCCCGCCCCCCGCGCCGCGCGCACACGCTCGCCAAGCCCACCTCCTTGTACGTATCGCCGTACGACGTCGTGTTAAGGATCGACTAACGATAAACTGACAATACCTGTTAACCTGTGTGCAACATTAATTAAATATCGACCAGTATGTGTTGACAGCGGATGTTGAAATAACAGAAATTATTGGAAGAGTTCGACTCCACTTAGTCAGATAAGAGTAGGCGGATGATGGTGATGTGTTAAAAGCCAGTAGCACAACTCAGTGCACTTTAACAATTTGCATTCAAATAAAAATATCTGCTAGCATTCTAAGGAATGATGCTCTCAAAAAGATAATTGCATATTCCATGTTTCCATCTTCTTTTGCCTTCTCGTATGCACTAAAAGCTACGAGTAGTATTGCTACTGACACACAATTTAAACCTCCGCTAAACAGTGTGTAACTCCTAAACATGCCTTAGTCGCGTGTTTAAATTTGAGCAACCACAATTGATTTAAGAAGTGTCTAACCGTTATCTCCATTCTGTTGTTACATTTCTAATCATTTCAGATGTTTATTTTTAGACACAGTTAAACAGGCGTGTTTTTGTGGTAACACGGTAAATTTGTTTGATTTGGATACCAACGCCTGCATTGAGAGCAACACTTAAGAATAAACTCGAAAAACACACATCAGAAATATTGACAGTTTAGAGTCCATTGCCTTAGTTCATTTTAAGGGCAAACATCTCGTGTCGCTAAGCAACTTATCCCACGAGATGGCGCTGTTTCTCCAAAAACATGTTTTTATTTATTTTACTCTAAGTAGTGAGAAATAAACTCATTTTAGGTGATTTTGCCGTATTATCAATTTGTTCTTAGCACATATCAAATATATTTGAACCCATTGATAACTACACTTTTGAGAAAATGTTAATCAAAACCGCACTCCTGTATATGTAAATGAACGACACACACACATGCAAATGGGAAAACAGTATTATCGGTACATAATTATACTAAAATTGGCCGACTTAGCGCAGTTGTCACAGCGGCAGACTTGCGATTTGAAGAACCAGAGTTCGAATCTGGAATACTATAGTCTCATTTTGTGCTGAAGAATATTTTTTTAGACATTTTGGTTATCTATTGCACTTAGTAATAATAACAATTACCTAGTTTTTGTGCTAGATTGAAAAGTAAAATGAAAGACTAGGTAACATTTAAAAAGATTTATTACGTGTGTCTACTTTGGAGATGAAGCATGTCGCCTATTTTTGCTACTATAAAAGTTGTTTATTGTTATTTAGTTTATTACATAGATTTTAGAATAAGTGAGACAACCACCGCCAGGATAAACTCTTCATCTCTCTCAATTTCTACTACTCTTGTGGGTTGGGCTGATGAGATAAAGCACTCCAAATAAAATCTCTTCATTTTGACTCTTAGCTGGCTATGTATCTGGTAATAATAAAGTGTGATTTTTTTTTTATCTTCCCTCTTTGAATACCAGTGGATTTTATTTTCCTTGGCAGCGCTTTCGATATCTTCGATCAACCATCAACGAAGGAAAGCACTTTCATTCTAAAATCGCTTCTTCATTTGTAATCAAGCCATCTGGGCTTGATCCTAGAAACCCATATCCCTCGTTGATATAGAATCCAGAAAGACGAACTGCTTTTGAAAATTTTCAGCAAAACTAGTTCATTTTAGATTCATTTTGCTGACCGAACACCATATCCGTTGACAATTACTTCTTGGACGTTTTCAGGCATGGTTTGCTGTGTTACTGGTCTATTTTGTGTTATAGTCAACCTCAACACGGATCCGTCTTGATTTTCTAGCATTTTTTATTGTCAAAGGTAACACTTCAGAACTTGAACTGGGTTTGACAAAAAAATCTAAGCTGAGCTTAGCTAAGATGTTTTTCGCCATGCGTCTTCCCGTCTGTAAAAATGAAATAAGTACCTGCTTAGTATCTCAGAATTCAAAAAATTTGTTCCATGTTTGTTTACATAGGTTCAATACTTACGAAACTTCGTCGCCATGGAAACGCTTGAGCTGACCACGAACCTATTTTCGGTTTACTTTTAGGACAGAATGAGTTTTATAACACGGTTTTGATCTATTAGGTCTATTAATTTTGCCGTTATAACAGCTGGATGATGAATACAAACATTATGCTGCAAAATACAAACACTAACCTAACCTAAAAACTGCGAACTGAGAACACAACAAAATTTGTATTTTGTGTTGCCAGTACGTTACATTCAATTTGGCCAGTCTACTGCGGCCAAAAGTAGTGTCTTGATTGATTAGGTTCGCGTACTGAGTATTGTTACAGTAAAATAAAAAATTCTATTGTTATTTAAGTCACTTGAGCTCATAGCTGTGTTTCCCGATAAAGCTTGCTAGGAAATTTTCTTTGATAATAATTAATTACTTATTATCCCCATCATCACCCTGAACGTGTTCTTTGTTGATAAACTTGAAACCCCCTATTTTTTTAAAGCAAACGCGTCTATAATACAAATTAATGGTAATCTCTATGAAAAGGTCCTAAATAAAACATTCATAAAAGCAGGAGAGTTACGCGATAATGTCATAAGTTACTCAAAATGTTACACTCGCAAGGTCTGGCAGCACTGAGTTGTATAACTCTCGCTTATTTGAATTGTTGTTTTTTGTGGTTTTGATTTTATGTCACACGGAGCGGCAACGTCGCACGTTGCGATATAGCGCGGCTCTGCTCTCGCAAAGTAATGTATTCTCGCTTGCACGCACAATCTGACAACGCACGTTGCACACACATCATGAAAATGTAACTCACACTACGAGCGCGTGCTATATAATATTGTACCACTACAATCGTAAAATATTTCGAAATATTAGGCTAAAAAAATGTACTTCCAGGCTATTAAATCATAATATTACTGATTTTGCGGCTATATAAGCTTAAATTAGGGCTATGTTAAGTCATTATGAGTTCAAAATAACAGCAGGACACGTAAGAAGGTCATGCAAAGTTTGTATGGTAAACATTTAACCTTAAGCTTTAATTATGGTTTACACTTTGTAATTTGAAGGTTTATTTCTTCGCTTTTGTAGATCAAAAGTTATCAGTAATAAATAAATGATAATATTATATTATTTCTAACAGTAGCATGAAATAAGCCATAATTATGTAATTAGCACGAAAATTTATTATTGTGTATTGTAGATCTTCTAAGCTATATAGTTTATTAACGCTTAAGTAGTTAGATAATAGTACTATCTCTTTCTCACCCGTACCTCCGGGCATCTCGCCATTTCTTTCTGCATGCTTCACTTGGCCTGGGTATATGTGCTATGTAAACTATTGCCAATACTGTCACAATTTCAAAACTATATGCACATGATTCTTAAAATTGCAAAAACATCTCTTTTTTAAACTTGACAGATTTGTTTGACTGGTTTTCCGTTCTTCTCGCATATATTTTTGCAAATTGCAGTTGTAAATAGGAAAATTGGTTTTCTATGAATTGGGATTTGTGTTTTATATTGTATTAAATTTTCTTCATACACTTTAGCTCATAAGTACTATGTTTTGTATGCAAAAGAAATTATTCAAAATAATATAATTGTTTGGCATTATACTCACCAGAAATAATTGCTACAGTCATTTCTTGAAATAGTCCATTTGATTGGAATTTCCAATGGTTGGTTAGTTACAATACTGCCATACAGTAGTGTTCAAAAGAACCACTGTGGCTTTTGTAAATTAAAATGCATACAAAACACCTCGTTTTGGCTGATTTACATTAACACAGAACAGTTTATATTATTGTTTTAATTTATATGGGTGTATCAGTACTTGAACAAACATTTAAGTCGAGCCAGATAAAATTCCTGCAACATAAATGCAAACAGCGCCATCTCTTGGGCGGAACCAACTTAAAGCATTGATTGTACCGAACTGTTTCTATCTGCGTGTGTGTAACTCAACCATAACCGCGGGATGCGTTGGGGGGCGGGTGCGGTGCGCGGCGGGGTGGCTCACGCGTGTCTGGTTGCTTGCAGCCTACTGACTGAGCTCTCCATAGTGGAGGACTGACGGCGCCGGCGCGGACAGACCCCTGGCCCACGTGCTCACCGATAGTTTATGTTAACGCATTGTACACTGCACGCTTTGAATTTCTATAGTAACGAATACATAGAACTACGTGAGAAATGTTTTCACAGAACAATATTTTCTCTCAGCAATGTAAAGCGATCGAACATTGTAGGAACAAATTAATTTCTTCAATGCAGTTGTTTATGTTTCTGTGTCTTGCACTTCTCCGAAATAAGAAAGGAATCTTCAAAAACAAGCAACTGTGTTATTTAAAATAATAGGCGAACAAATATTTTTTGCATAACGTTGAAAGAACATTGCTGGCCTAAAGGCCACGAAGTGTTCATTCCTAACTCACATTGGGCCAAAACGATTAATAGTTGTCTCTCTCGTTCTCCGAGAAAATGTTCGTGGGAAAGTACAAGACTAATAACGTAGTATGAATATATCAAGTATCAACAAAGTAGGTACTAAAACTCAAAGCGTGATCACATTTCTGCATGAACCCGTATGAGTTTTATCCTGCTGTTACATGTTTTTGGGACCAAATTGTTTGGCCAAAACTACACATTTATGCATTGCAAAGTATCGAATATTATAGTATCTTAATTGCTGTTTTTTATATAAACAGTGCTGACATATTTATGCAGAAATGTATCATTATTATAGTGTAACTAATCATCCAAAGGTTAATTGTATAGCTTGAAGCAAATATTGCATTTTTTATCTGTATTTATTTCGGGCTTGCGGACAATGATTTTCTGCTTTTAAATTGGCTTGCATATTTAAAAATGCGTTTAAGAAAACAATGTTTATCTTAGTTTAATAGCAAATAGCAATATAATCAAGAAAGGTATAAATATGCCAGTTATAGTTTATGTTTATTTTATCAAATTTAAGGCAAAAAACATTTTGATCACAACCACTATGGTCACAATCATAACACTATTCTGAGAAATGTACTACACTATTTAGAAGTGTATCCGCCTAAATAAATCATTTTTGAATTATATATAGCTTTTAAACGCACGCGCAGAAAATATCTGTCGGCATGACTTAGCTTAAACCTTTCTTAGAATCAATTATATTAGTACAACTTGCCCAAGTAGCTAGTAAGTGAATAACGTCACAATTGTAACTTAAGCTTTAACTCGGTAACCGGCAGCTATGAACTGTATTGACGTCCGAAGCAAGACTGTTGTAAATGCAGAGACAACAGATAATACTGTCGTATCCACAAATGCAGTACGACAGTGTTGTTTAGGGCCATACTCAGGGCCGGATTAAACATGTCGGAGCCCCTAGGCAATGCACGTCTCGGGCCCCCTTTTCTAATCATAATATAACATTACGCTATAGTAATTTGAAATGCGTTCTGAAATGTAGTGAAATATGACGATAGAATATAAAAAACAACGCAATATTAATAATATTGTCATTGAGGGTTTGTTACATACAAATCTTCAAATTTAATTTTCACTCCGAAGAAACATTTTCAATTTTTTTCCCGAGGTGCGGGGCCCCTTCTCGGTGCTGGGCCCCTAGGCAGTTGCCTACTTTGCCTTATGGTTAATCCGGCCCTGGCCATACTGTATGTAGGTATATTACGTAGGTTCAATAAACGGTTGGAATCTAGCTTTTGTTTGTGTTCGCATACCCGCATGACGCACTTGCTATTTGTTCGCATGGATATATAGTTTGCCTTATGCATTCTCTAATAAAGTATTGCAATGGAAACGTCGCCCTCATGAGTTGTGACATAAGTTATTACTTGTGTCTTATGATTTATTAATCATTTAATTTGAAGTGTATTTTTTGGGACGGTAAATACCAAAGTTTTAACATTAAAATTCGTATTTATTTTTATAAAACATGAGTTAAGAACGTCAAGAAATAAAACAACTTTAGCTATACACGTTAAAAAAAGTACGCCGCCATTTTTTGGTAATGTTATGTATTCATATTAAATAGCACTTGAAACTTATGAAGTGCTACTAGCGTGTGACGGTTCAGGAGCTAAGGTATTATATTAAGTCGCTTTATTAAGTCTGTTTTACCTCTGATAGGTACGTATCTTAAGTACAGTCTAGTTACATACGATACTGCACTTTAAATCTGTAGACATATAGTACAGTATTCTATGTTGCTATAGTGCATGAGATATTTCTCAGAGGTATTGACTATAATCTATATAATACAACCTTAATGTTTACCAATGATTTTCACACAAATTATTAAAGATTATGAATGCTGATGATACTCCTGAATTTGCCCCTTATTAGTGAGAATAGTGAACCGCCATAGTAAGAAATGTATAATATGTAGACTTTACACATATATGTTTAAAAAATGCACTTTGCTAGGCCTAAAATGTCGGATCTGCATTGATATAGGTAGATAAATAGGCATAGACGCGGCTTGGTTTGAAAACATTTGTGTATCAATAATTATAGTCTCAAATTCGTCTCTGGTTTTTAAGTGTTTTTATTACTATGTAAGTATATGTTTTGGAATTGTTTTGTTTATCATTTTGCTCGATTGTTGTGTTGCTGATCAGTGCATTAAATCATTCCCAGATCATGCAATTTCCATGGAAAATTTGATATCCGAGTTACGAATGTAGCTTGTACATTTCAAAATTATAAAATGAACCATTGACTCCAGTAACTTTAACTACGACATAGCTCATTTTAATCTGTTCCAACCTAAATCAATAATATTATATCTCCCAACTAATAAAATTTAAAATTCCATTCCAAACATGTGTGAACATTGGCTGTTATTAATAGCGTTTTGATCTTCGAATTCATAACTAAAACACGCAAGCAGCACCATTGTAGACAACCACACCATGCGGTTGGTCAGAAATCACACCAATATTATAAGTGTTTGTGATTTTCTAAAGAGTACCTACACCAACTTTAAAGAACAGCACTTTAGAAGAAGTCAAATCTAACTTCTCTTTCAGAAGTCATTAGGTTTTTTTAAGTGACAGCAAACGAAAAACCTTTGTGTAAACATCAAAAACATTATTAATAATAATAACGTTTATTCAATAAAATTGTTACAACTGGAACTTAAAGTCTAGGTAAATCTAACATTGAGAATTATCACTAGGTACTTGAAGCAAAAAGTTTCTTGTGTGTAGTTCCCACAATAGGATTCCCTGTGTCGTGGGAAACCTCTTCCGGAGGTATAGAATTTTTATCGGATAAATCCTCACGTCAACGAAACAAATGTTGCTGCTTGCGACTCATGTAGGGTTGCCAACCGTGCTCTAAAATAGAGTATTGTACTCTATATCATGTAGGCGTACTCTATAATCTATAACACTAATAGAGTATGATGAAATACTCTTTTTACACAATGTTTACTATCATATCATAACCAAAAAAATCGACTATTTGCTATTCATATGTTGGTATCCCCAATTCCCCAAGCCACATTCGGACGTTTGAGAGAGTCTTTTCGGTCATGAATGTGAAGTGGCATGAAGAGAGAAAAAAAAAAAAAAAGGCTTCATTGAAATTGATTAAAAATGAGCTCTTTATCTATATAAATTTAGAGTTAGAATGTTTGGAGTCATACAATTCTTTTAAAAACCATGAAAAATTGTTATGTGCTGCAAAAAGTTAGAAAAAATACCTTTTTAATAATATAAAATAAATGATACTCTTCTTTGGAAGTCCGTACTCTTTATTTACCTCCTTTGAATCAGATATACTCTATTTCTTCTAATAAAAGTTGGCAACCCTAGACTCATGTAACGTAAACCATAACGGGTGATTGCGTGTGCCCGTGCGCTTGCTAACGCGTGCGACTAACGCAGAGAGAGCGGCGGGATCACCGCGAGCGCGGCGCACACGCCGCCGGCGTCGCCCGGCGCGGCGCGGCGCGCGCGCGACGACGACGTGTTCCTGCGGCTGGCAGGCGCGCAGCACGACAACTCGCCGCAGGGGGTCGTCAAGGAACTCGCGCTTAAGGTAAGTCTAAGGCTAAGATTCAGAGACGATTCTAAGCGTAGACTTTGGCTTCCATATGTCAAAACTGTATAGAATTTTGACGTATGGAAGCGTGAGTCCACGCTTAGATTCGTCTCTGAATCTCAGCCTTAAACCGTGGCCCGTCATCTATCGAAGTGCTGAAGGCTAAAGATGTGCATAAAATAAATAATAATAATATCTTACCGTGAGGCGGAATTGGGATGTTGCATGCAACACAAAATACATAATTTCTGACTTTATACAGTTTTAAGAATATCGAATTAACACAATAAAAATGAAATTCATAAAAAATATATAATTTCCGCAAAGGTAATGAATATAAAAGGTTCCCAATTTAAAAAAAATTATCATCCATTAGTAATTTAAATGATACCATCAGATTCTTTACATTTTCATGAATTAAATACATGTATGACAACTATGTACTATGTACTTGAACGCAGTTTTTCACGGCCAAAAAACAAATTGCATGTTTTTAGTACAGCTTTACGGCCCGCGTTGAACAAGTGACGTCAGATGTTCTATCCAATTTGTATGAGGTGTTTAGCGCTCAGTAGATACTCGTCTTTGACCCTCATTTTTAACGTTTCAAGCGTTCAATTTCCAGTTTATTCGAAATAGACATTTGATTCTCATGAGAAAACGAATCGATTGAGATCATAAAAAATGGAGTCAACATCCCGATTGGCGTTGTTTCCGGTACTTTATGACTTGCATCATCTTTAATCTTCTTCGACTTTCTCTTTTGTTGATGATGGTTGTAACTTAATAATCAATCTTTGGATCGGACATTAAGATGATGATTTATAGTCAATAGCGTGGCGATTACAATTTATCCATGATGGCAATCCAGAGGTTGCTTATTAGTTTCCAATACTATTCAGGGGATGCAGACGTGTTTAATATATGCACACTACGCGAGCCCTGCTCTACAATCGTGAATCAAGGTAGGATATGATATTGCTTCTGAAACGTGCGTGTGTGTGGGAGAAGATGTAATATGCTGAGCATGGCAAAGTTTCCGTGGTGCGCCTTTCGCGAAGTCCAATGCTCGCCTCGTTGTTGTTGTTGTTGTTCATCATCGGTCCGTTTCACCTACTAAACTAATAATCACTCGAATGTTCAGCTTGCTTCAATATAGAAATCAACACATCGACTAATGTTCGTTGACTACGTTCATGATAATCCAGGATAAGCGAGAGCAAAGTGAGCTTTGAAGGAAGTTACAGTACACACGTTGAATCTTGCGTAGCTTATAGCTTTTATCTCAATCACTCCTCCGTATATTTCGCGATGTTTGTCTCTTTCGAACGCTCGAAGAAACTATAATTACAGTACTGACGCAATGCACATGGCGTTGCATGTGTTATAAAACGTGCGTGAAGAGCATGATCCCTTACGTGCTCTTTTCGCACTTTATACCAGTCCAATGTACTTCCTACATCGCTTATACTGCAAGAGAATCATGAGCGATGTCACGGGCAATCCCACAGAAGTAGCCTCTATTTGTAAACGTTTGTCGTTTATGCAGCGCATCAGTGGCGGCAACGCAGCCCCTTGCAATGCGTGGATCCAGTGCACGCACGTGGCTGAGGGCCACGCCGGAGCCGCGCTGGCGCTCGCCGCCACACCGCATCTCATCTACAGTGGTGGGGTCGGTGAGTTCACACGTCCCTCTATAGAGACAATAGGAGACAATAGACAATTTAAAAAGCAGTTTATAGTAATTTACATACTGTGTGTGTGATATTTACCGACGGTTCTAACTATCAACTTCAAGGTGTTATTGTAATGCATTAAAGCATGATAGATGAGAACATTAGGAACCCGTGTTTTTTGTAATTTTGACAATGATTAGTTAGTTTCGCTCTTTCTCTCCAATAAAGATCACGAGAACGTGGTGGGAGATTTGTGACAGGTCACTAATTATTATTATTTAATTTTAATCTTTTATCCTCTTTTCCTCAACAAATTAGGCGCTATACCAAATTCATTCAAGCAAGATTAATTTGTCAGTTCTAAAATATGTTGTTGCATCCCTTTCTTGAGTTTTTAGTTAAAAAGAGAATGAAACTAAAATAAGGCTTGAGGCGCCACAATCAAATGTCAATCAACATTAAAATAATAATTATGACCGTTCACTGTTCCTGTTCTTATGAATGAAAGTTTCCCAGACCGCACGGTGCGCGGCTGGGACCTGTCCGTGGGCGCGGAGGCGTGGCGCGGGTGGTGCGGGGGCGCGGTGACGGCGCTGGCCGCGGGGGAGGCGGAGGGGGGCGGGCGGCTGGTGCTGGCGGCGGCCGGCGCGGCCGTGCGGCTCTTTGACACGAGGAGTCGGACCCCGCTCACAACACTGTGGTAAGAACCTTTGATATTACCTACCCAATAGCTCATAGTGGAAGATTAAGTCAGCAACACAGGGTATTCTGGTGTGGGTACTAGAAACAAAACCAGCAAGGCTGGCTTATAATTGGAAAATTATTTTGCTTTTTGAGTAATATTTGATTTTTGGTAAAAAAAAAATCTTTATTTTATTATACTTTTATTTTGTTTTTATGTGTGTTCTATCCGGCCGTGATTCTGCATGTGAAAAATGTTATTTCTCCTTAATTGAGCAACAAACGGTCCAAACTTTCGCATCTATAATTGTCCGGTGTAGTGCCACCGAACACCTTAGTTGGCAGTATTCGGGTGACGCGTTTACTTAGTAAAGGCCGGTCTAAGGAAAGGCCTTCAGTGCACATTTGGATAGCGTGTCGCCCGGGTGCATTCAGCTAACATCAACATTTTCACTTAACATTTTAAACATTAAGAACATTTTTATACAACAATAAATTAGTAATAATTCAAAAAGTATTTTAACATCAACATCACCGCAAACCTCGCTACGTACCCGACATATTTGGTCCTTCGTAAGGTCCTCGCGCGTCGCGTAGTCCCGTGGGTTCGTGATTTTCCGTCGGGCGAGGTTGAACTAGCGTAACAACATAAACTGTGCGTGTGCAGTGTGAGGATTGCAGTGCTAACGTTGGAGAACAGGAGCAGCGAAGGCTGAGTATCGACAAACAAGATTCTCAAGTAATACATTTCCTTTATTTTTTAACATAATCTAACATTGAAGAAACATGGAGCTCATTGAAATACAATCAATGATCTACGAAAACATCGTCAAAATTGGCATCAACATTAAGAAAGACAGCGCTGATAGAAAAACAATAGATTACTTTAAGAGGCGGTTGAATACTCTGGAAGACTATTGGCGGGAGTATCAATTCAATCATGACCGTATAGGAATGGAAGTAAGTAAAACTCATTCTTATTTTATCGAACAAGAATATGAGAAGACGAATGAAGCGTACGAGGCAATCAAGGCTCTTATCAATGAGCAGTTCCAGCTTCTGGTGGGACAGGCGGGAAGTTCGTCCGCAGGTGAGAAACCTACGCCTTCTCATAGAACACCTGTACCTTCTCGAGACGAGGTAACATTTGAAGATGCAGGTTCCAGCTCTCAAAGGCTGGGGAAACAGACCCTTCCAATGGTGGAAAAAGGTATGAGCAGCAAGCGAGATGACTTGTTAAAGCGCCAGTATGCAAACTTTAAAGCTTTTCTGCGAACAACATCTAACTTAGACGTGGATTCTATTACGGATAAGTGGGAATTTGAGGACGCCTTGACGTCATTGCAACAAAGATGGTCAGCGATCGACACACTTCATTGGGACATCGAGAGCGAATTGGAAGGAGGTGATGAAACATATAACAACATGTACGACAGGTATGAGAGCAAATTTTTACATTTAAAGAGGGCCTTGAACGCCAAAATGTGGTCGGTGGCTCACCGAGAGAAAGCCACTCCTATGTTAGAAATTCCTGTATTCAGCGGGAATTGGGACCAGTGGGTGCCGTTTAAGGACTTATTTACAGAGGTAATTCACAATAATCCCTCATTGTCCAACGGTCAGAAGATGCAACATCTCAAGAGCAAAGTTCGAGGAGACGCCGAGAAACTTATACAACACCTGCAGATAAGTACTGAAAATTATTTGGTCTGTTGGGATATTCTGACTCATCGTTTTGATAACAAAAAACTTATATTTTCATCTCATATGAACACTCTGCTAGGGCTGTCAAGCATGCAACAGCCATCTCTACAGCAAATTAAGAGAATGCACGACACCACCCAGGAGTGTCTCAATGCTATAAAAAATCTAGGTGTCGATATAACAACATGGGATCCGATGATTGTACACATTTTAGGTCAGAAATTGGATACCGAAACATATGCTGAATATATAGGATCGCTAAAAAACTCAAAAGAATTGCCTATCCTTAAAGAATTTTTGGATTTCTTAGAAATGAAGTTTACTACCATGGAAACAGCTCGTCGTAAACTAGATAGTGTGTCTCAGAGGCCCACCCATCAAACAAATTATTATCAACCAACATCGAACATAAGAAAACATAATCATAATCCTGTGAACAAAACTAACAATTATTATAACAACCAAAGTTACGGAAACAAGACTCTTGCGAAATCAATGCATGTATCAGATATCAGATGCCCTCTTTGTAACAAACAACATGGAATTTATAATTGTAGGAATTATTTATTATTAAATGATGACGAAAAGCTAAAAACAGCAAACAAATTGAAACTCTGCACCAATTGTCTTTTTAGCCACAATGGAAATCAATGTACTTCAACCTTAACATGTCGTAAATGCTTAGCTTCACATAACACTATTTTACACGATGCTTTTACGAAGTCAGCAAACAGGTCAAGCGCAGGTAACGCCACGAAACAACACGTGAAACATAATGAACACGTGGCGGGTACTTCACATGCGTCTCAAGATGAAGAATCTGAAGTTTTACTAGCCACTGCCTTATTGAAGGTGAAGGCGTCAGATGGATCTTATCATATCATGCGAGCTTTGATTGACCAAGGTTCTCAGATATCATTAATAACAGAAAATGCAGCTCAGTTGTTAGGTGTCAAGAGGCAAAAGTGCAAAGGAGTTATATTAGGAGTAGGACAGAGAGAAAACAATTGTAAAGGGATGATAACAATTGAATGTGCTTCAATGCACAATGACTTTAAGTTTGAATCAGATGTGCTTATAATGAACCATCTCATCAAAGGCCTACCGAACAAAACATTCCCTAAACCGTCATGGTCACACATTGAAAACATTAATTTAAGTGATCCCGAATTTTTCAAGAGCCGCGATATACAGCTATTGTTTGGAGCGGATATCTATGCTCAAATTACATTAGGTGGAATCATAAAAGGAGAAAACAAACATCAACCGTTGGCCCAACAAACACAATTAGGATGGATGCTGTGCGGAAATGTAAAAACGTATCAGTGTAATCTAGTCTTAAACAACATCGAAGAAATACAAAAATTTTGGGAAGTAGAGGAAATTAGTGAACCTTCGAATCTGTCGGTAGAAGAACAAGAATGCATGCAGTTTTACTCTATAACAACAAAACGTAACACAGACGGTCGCTATGTAGTTAGGATACCGTTGAAAGAAGAGTTAAAGAACAAATTGGGTTCATCTAAACCTATGGCAGTGGCGCAATTCAAAAACTTAGAACGAAAATTGCAAAAACAAGAGTCACTTGCCCAGAAATACAAAGCGTTTATGAATGAGTATGCCGAGTTAAATCACATGAAACTGGCAGATAACAATAACAGAAACATGACCCTCGAATTCTATTTGCCACATCATGGTGTCCTACGAGAGGAGTCGAAATCGTCAAATTACGTGTTCATGTGTTCGGTGGCACTACACCGGACAATAATACTAGTTTCTGCTCGCGGTTTCGCCCGCGTTCCCACAGGAACAGTGCATTTTTCCGAAATAAAAAGTAGCCTATTTCACTTTTCGGTCCATATACTTACTATAATCTTTGCCAAAAATCACGTCGATCCATTGCTCCATTGCTGCATAAAAGAAGGACAAAGCAACAAACGCACAAACACACTTTGTACATCTGTATGGGATTTGTACATCTTGCTAATCTTAGCAAGTTGCTTGTTAACACTGAGCGTTGATTCTTTATCTTGACTCTTCTCTTGGCTTCGCCGGTCGCTGACTGACGCAAGGAGGGACTCAATATTGTTTTGAAAAAAATATTACAAGCATAGTCAGTAAATGTCAACCCTCCAAAACCTTAAAGGTTTTCTAGCTGTTGGAGACTGTTATCTCTTTATCGAGATGTGTATTCCCCGGCAGGTCGTCGGGCGTGACGGGCCCGCTGCCGGCGGGGCGCGGCGCGGGAGGCGAGGTGGCGGTGACGGCGCTGGCTCTGGCCTCCCCGCACCGCCTCTACACCGCCGCCGGGGACAAGATTCGACTCTGGGACCTGCGCATGTACGTATCAGATACGATAAACCTACGGTCTACTGGACACATCGAGATATTAACCCTGAGAGATGAAATACTGTACTATCCGATCTCACAACAATGTATTTTGCTATAACATAATTATATCATCGCTCAGCGTATCAGCGCACGAGGAATCGACGCGAGACGGTTGATTAGCCAATCAGAGCGCATTCTGTCTAGGCAAAAATGATGTAATTTATTTCGTGAACACACGTCATAGATAGTGTTCCTATTACGATTTCAGACATTGATTGGCGATCCGCCATAGTATTTGTTTACATTACCGTACACTACAAAAAATGGGATTTACACAATACGGCATTATCATTTGTATCGTTAGGTTGGAGTGTGTCTGCAAGGTGTGGTCGGGGCACGCGGCGGCGGTGATGTGCCTGGCGCTGGGGCGCGGCGCGGGGGGGGACGTGCTGGCCACCGGCTCCAAGGACCACTACGTGCGGACCATGGACCTCCAGCCGCAGGAGCCCGGTGAGGACACGTTCTGTAACTTCTCTATACAACGAGCCTTGGTTCTGTTTCTTCTTACTTTACTTGACCTGCGGTAAATCTGCAGGTGGTTTGGGTGTCCTAGAGGGTGATGGTTAAGGATAATTCTCTCGAAGGGGTTAATAGTTTTCTTTCTTGGTTTAGGTATGAAATAACAGAATCGACACCCTATCGATATAATCAACTAAATAGCTTTCTTTCTATACTTGGCCATTCGTAAATCTGCAGGTGATTTAGGCGTGCTGTCTTAGAGGGAGGTCTAATAATGCTCAGGAATAGTACTCTTGAAGAGTTTAATGTTAAGGTGCGCAAGTTCTAATGTGTTCTCCCAATACGAAATAGATTCCTTAGTTGTTCTGCATTTGAGCGCGGTGTGCGAGAATTGAAATTGCACAAAGTAATGAAATGCAGCAATAACGAAATAAAGCTGATCTCTTCGAGAGGACTATCACTAAGCGTCATCAGGCCATCCCCTTTCTAAGGCTGAGATTCAGAGACGAATCTAAGCGTGGACTCACGCTTCCATACGTCAAAATTCTATACAGTTTTGACATATGGAAGCCAGTCTACGCTTAGAATCGTCTCTGAATCTTAGCCCAAGACTGATTGCAAGCCCAAACCACTATTGACATGACTGAGGGAAATATCGAGGCGTGTTGTAGCGATCTTTGATCGAGTCCTGTATGCAGGCGGGTGGGAGGCGGGCGGGCGGCGCCTGCTGGAGCCGCCGCACTACGACGGCGTGCAGGCGCTGGCGCTGGCCGACGGCGTGCTGTACAGCGCCTCAAGGGACACCAGCCTCAAGCGGTGGAGCCTCGCCGACTGCGGCCTCACGCACGTCAGTAATACTGCACTCTAGATACCGCGCAGGACCGTCGCCTGCACGCTGCAGCTGCTCTCGAGAGACGGGAGTGATCTAGTGTAGCATACTCATCACATCTCCGCTACCCCTCAAATGTCGGCCGGAACCACGTCGGTCCGGCGGAATAAAAAAACCAGTTAGCCCTTATTCAGTTGTGATAAGGTTCAAAATAGCTTGAACTAATAAAATAATAAAATTGCTAACTATATTGAACCTTAATGACGCTTAATGTCGGCCGGTACCACGTAGGTCCGGCGATAAAAACAAACAGTTAGACCTTATTCAGTGGTGATAAGGTTCAAAATAGCTTGACCTATAATAAAATTACTATTAAAATTGCTAAGGTGGGGGAAACAGGTACTTTTCCCCCGCACCAGCTCCTTTGGGACCCTCGACACTGGATGGGTTAACATTGAAAGTGGTCAAACGCTAAAGCGACCACTTGGTAGAAAGTATTTTTTTTTAATGTTTTTTGGTAACGAGACGAGCTGGTCGTTTGCCTGATGGTAAGCATAACGCCGGCCCATAACGATTGCAGTGCCACCCAGAACTTTGAAACGCAAAGGCCTGCGCGGCACTGCAGTGCGCCCGTTACCCTGAGACATTAGGTATTAAGTCTCATAAGCCCAGTAATTTCACTGGCTACTCTGCTCATCAAACCGGGACACAGTAATGCTTGCACACTACTGCTTGGCGGCAGACTTCACGAGCGAAACGGTGGTAACAACCCAGACGGACACTCGCAGAAGAGTTAGTCCTCCCAATAACAAGTTCTAGTTCATTTGAGCCGCACATTAACAGTCTCGTATCACGTTTCAGAGCGTAATGAACGCGCACAAGGGCTGGGTGACCGGCGTGTGTGCGGTGGGCACGCCCAACGAGCGCGTGGTGGCGTCGTGCGGCCGCGACGGCACGCTGCGTGCGTGGTGCGGCGCGCTGCGGCCCGCGGCGGCGCCCGCGCGGCTGCCGGACGCGGCGCACGCGCTCGCGGCGCACCCGCACGCGGCCCTGCGCGTCTTGTACACGGCTGGCAAGTCAGTCATCACCTCCATAATTATGTTCTATTAACTTTATTGTCGGTTTACTACTTGTCGTTCGAATATCGTTGGCCAAAGGGTTTTAAGAATTTATATCTAGTTATTTATTGGTTATTATAAATAATGCATTTGACAGACTCTAGACTCTTAGTGTGAAGACTTTTCACTTACGTGTATTTCAAGATAATAAATAACAACAAAAAGACCACTAAGATTCTCTATGTCTGAGAAATCGGAAACTTGGACGAGCCCGGTCCAACGACAACCAGACAACAGTCTATCGTAATTTATCACCCTATCTCTCGTTCTGCAACAATATATTTTGCTCCATTGGATCTATCGTCCTGTTTAAATATATTGTTCCATACGGTTCCAATCAAACTTTCGTAGTGTTTCAATGTATGTTCCATCCTGTCTACCGTAATGTCCCATTCTGTATATCGTAATGTTCCATTCTGTCTATCGTAATATTCCATTCTGTCTATCGTAATATTCCATTCTGTCTATCGTAATGTCCCATTCTGTATATGGTAATGTTCCATTCTGTCTATCGTAATGTTCCATTCTGTCTATCGTCCTGTTTCAATATATGTTCCATCCTATCTATCGTGATGTTTCATATCTCCCTCTAATCTGTTCTTGTTTGTAAACTGTGGAGTGTGTTGCAGCGGTGGCGACGTTCGCGCTTGGCGAGTCATGGAGCAGTGAATCAGGTGCATACAACAAACAGTCTACTGTGCACGGCATAAAGTGCACTTTGCTATCACATGTCGCGATCGCTAACCTTCATTAGTGTAGACATTGAGACATTGAGCCAAGTCAAGTTGAGCTGCAAATCGGCTCAAATTAACTACATTTTGACTGTACTGTTTACTACCTATTTCTTTTAAACAGATTGTATTTAACACCTCGACATTTTGATCCGTGGGTTCTGCACTATTGAAGACAGAATTACTGTTGTTTAGATTTTTGAAATTCGCTAAATTAGAAAACAATTATTTGTATAAGACTGTGAAGTTGAACGAAGCTACTCGGTATTTACGAGGTCTTGAGGAGCACTGCTTGTCACTAGATGCAAGACCAGCTCGTCTCGTAACTATATAATATGTAGTTACTACCAATAAAAAAATGTACGATTTTCAGAGAGTTATCAATAAAATAATTATGTAGTCTTATTGAACGCATCGATGCAAAATGTCGAGGTTATAATACATCCCTTACTTCTTTTTTTGTAACCTCACCGTTGCAGTGACTAACCCTCGCATGCCAATAATGGCCCTTACCATACATATACTTTAGCTCTATAGTTCACAATCAAAATCGATATCTTCCGTTTATAAATCAATTTCATCTGTCATCGTAGCTTATGTACCGCCTTTCTTCTATTCTTCTTTTTGCAGATGAAAATCTGCTTGGCTATAATTATTAACCGACTACCCAAAAAAGCAGAAGGTTCTTAATTCGGTGTGTATTATTTTTCGTGTTTGTTACGTCATTTATGAACCGATTTGGAAAATTCTTTACTTATTTGAAAGGATACTTTCATATTGGTCTCATAGAAATTTCACCAAAATCGGTTCAGTCGGTTTTTTAAAGCAATTTCACTCGCTGTGATAACATTTCTAAGGCCGAGTTCACCAATAGATGTTTAAATTCTAAACAATATTTTACTTCGACGTCACTTAAGGCCCGAGGCCTTAAGTATTAAGGTCAACTACTGTTACATTTATAGTTTGATACCTTTATTCTCATAGATAGATGCAAGAGATTGAAAGCCCAAATACAATATATTACGAAAAAGACAATACAAAGACTTGTTGTTCTCTTGCTTGCCGTTAAGCTAGCTATATCTACCTCAGGATGAAAATTTACGTTGTTGTAATGTTGCATATTAAAAAGAGACTTTTTATTATTTTAAATTGGCAACGTTTTTAGGTTACGTTGTTGGTCTTACACTTAATGCTATTTCTTTCAAACAAACAAAGTTATGTGTGTGTTTAACTTTTAAAAATAATTTATCACTTTGCTTGACATTTTATCGTCATTCTTACCAATTTATGAACCAATTAAAAATTTAAATAAACACATCAGAATCTAACAAACACCGCAGCAACTGAACCTGCTGACAAAAGCAAGAAATAAAACAATGTTTATGATTTGGAGTTTTAAGGGAAAACATCTCGTGCCACTAAGCAACTTATCCCACGAGATGGCGCTGTTTCTCCAAAAACATGTTTTTATTTATTTTACTCTAAGTAGCGGGAAATAAACTCATTTTAGGTGATTTTGCGGGATTTTCAATTTGTTCTTAGCACATATCAAACATAGTTGAACCCATTGATAACTACACTTTTGAGAAAATGTTAATTAAAACCGTACTCCTGTATATGTAAATGAACGACACACACACATGCAAATGGGAAAACGGTATACTAAAATTGGCCGAAGTATAAAGCTACGAATTAGCGCAGTTGTCACTTGCGATTTGAAGAACCAGAGTTCGAATCTGGAATACTATAGTCTCATTTTGTGCTGAAGAATATTTTTTTAGACATTTTGGTTATCTATTGCACTTAGTAATAATAACAATTACCTAGTTTTTGTGCTAGATTGGAAAGTAAAATGAAAGACTAGATAACGTTTAAAAAGATTTAATGCGTGTGTCCACTTTGGAGATGAAGCATGTCGCCTATTTTTGCTACTATAAAAGTTGTTTATTGTTATTTAGTTTATTACATAGATTTTAGAATAAGTGGGACAACCACCGCCAGGATAAACTCTTCATCTCTCTCAATTTCTACTACTCTTGTGGGTTGGGCTGATGAGATAAAGCAATCCAAATAAAATCTCTTCATTTTGACTCTTAGCTGGCTCTGTACCTGGTAATAATAAAGTGTGATTTTTTTTTATCTTCCCTCTTTGAATACAAGTGGATTTTATTTTCCTTGGCAGCGCTTTCGATATCTTCGATCAACCATCAACGAAGGAAAGCACTTTCATTCTAAAATCGCTTCTTCATATGTAATAACGCCATCTGGGCTTGCTCCTAGAAACCCATATCCCTCGTTGATATAGAATCCAGAAGGACGAACTGCTTTTGAAAATTTTCAGCAAAACTAGTTCATTTTAGATTCATTTTGCTGACCGGAAACCATATCCGTTGACAATTACTTCTTGGACGTTTTCAGGCATGGTTTGCTGTGTTATAGTCAACCTCAACACGGATCCGTCTTGATTTTCTAGCATTTTTTATTGTCAAAGGTAACACATCAGAACTTGAACTGGGTTTGACAAAAAAATCTAAGCTGAGCTTAGCTAAGATGTTTTTCGCCAGGCGTCTTCCCGTCTGTAAAAATGAAATAAGTAACTGCTTAGTATCTCAGAATTCAAAAAATTTGTTCCATGTTTGTTTACATAGGTTCAATACTTACGAAACTTCGTCGCCATGGAAACGCTTGAGCTGACCACGAACCTATTTTCGGTTTACTTTTAGGACAGAATAAGTTTTATAACACGGTTTTGATCTATTAGGTCTATTAATTTTGCTGTTATAACAGCTGGATGATCAATACAAACATTATGCTGCAAAATACAAACACTAACCTAACCTAAAAACTGCGAACTGAGAACACAACAAAATTTGTATTTTGTGTTGCCAGTACGTTATATTCAATTTGGCCAGTCTACTGCGGCCAAAAGTAGTGTCTTGATTGATTAGGTTCGCGTACTGAGTATTGTTACAGTAAAATAAAAAATACTATTGTTATTTAAGTCACTTGAGCTCATAGATGTGTTTCCCGATAAAGCTTGCTAGGAAATTTTCTTTGATAATAATTAATTACTTATTATCCCCATCATCACCCTGAACGTGTTCTTTGTTGATAAACTTGAAACCCCCTATTTTTTTAAGCAAACGCGTCTATGATACAAATTAATGGTAATCTCTATGAAAAGGTCCTAAATAAAACATTCATATAGCAGGAGAGTTACGCGATAATGTCATAAGTTACTCAAAATGTTACACTCTCAAGGTCTGGCAGCACTGAGTTGTATAACTCTCGCTTATTTGAATTGTTGTTTTTTGTGGTTTTGATTTTATGTCACACGGAGCGGCAACGTCGCACGTTGCGATATGGCGCGGCTCTGCTCTCGCAAAGTAATGTATTCTCGCTTGCACGCACAATCTGACAACGCACGTTGCACGCACATCATGAAAATGTAACTCACACTACGAGCGCGTGCTATATAATATTGTACCACTACAATCGTAAAATATTTCGAAATATTAGGCTAAAAAAATGTACTTCCAGGCTATTAAATCATAATATTACTGATTTTGCGGCTATATAAGCTAAAATTAGGGCTATGTTAAGTCATTATGAGTTCAAAATAACAGCAGGACACGTAAGAAGGTCATGCAAAGTTTGTATGGTAAACATTTAACCTTAAGAGTGTAAAACCTAAGTTCATGTCTATTGTGCCAACCACGCCGCCGCCGCCGCTTCACCCTTGTACCATACGCAAATACGATTTACCGCTTTCTCTGTGCGTCATACAAACATCATTTATTTCACTAACCCTTTAGCTTTTATTGTAACTATTAACCACTCATCATTTGTGCCTTTATATAACGTCTTCGGATTAGTGGTGCCCTCTAGTTACATTTACTTTTTTTGTGTGATTTGCACTTTTTTCTTTAGTATTAATTTTATAAACAGTAAACCAAATACTTCCTAAATATCTAAACAAGATTGTTTCAAAGTTTACGCCCAATAACACAGACAATACCCACCAATAAATTGATTTAGCATCAGCGGCGCAAGTACGGATCTATTCGGGTCCATAATATTCGATAAAATTGACAGTTCAAATCGATAAAGTGGGTTTTATCGATTTGAACGGTCAATTTTATGGAATAAAGTGGGGTTTATCGATTCGAACTGTCAATTTTATCGAATATTATCGAATTTTATCGACCGAAAATATCCGTACTTGCGCCGCAGTTAAACAAAAAAATGATCGACAGAATACAATAATGTTGAATCCGCCTTTAAATTGGGAGTTAGTCCGACCACTAACCAAAAACTTCACCGAATGCGATTTTTCAATAATTAAAATAAGTGATTATTTATCTTCAAAAATGTTGATATAAAGCCTTGTTTCCACAGCGACGGTCGCATAAGATGCTGGCGCATACGCAAGTTGAGGTGACAATCAGCGTCGCCGCCCGCGAGCGTCGCCGCCGCCCCGCGCCGCGGCCGGACGAGACGCGCCTGGCGGTGACACGAGCTGTCGACCTACCACGGAAGTGTACAAAAACAAAATACCAAGTACGAACATCGAATTAAACACAAAACAAAACACACACTAAAACACTTTCATGGTAGGACCTGCGATCCGACAGCCGAAGCTTCGACGTTCGATTTTCAGAGTAAGGCCCCTGGACTGGCTGGCACTTGCGCCGGATCATTTGCATGGTTGTGTTTTATAGGACTAGATGTTTTAGAGAAAATATCGATTACGCGTCCATTAGACAAGATTTTATATAGCTGCCTATAGATCGACTTCTTTATATGGCAATGCTAAGCTTTATATTACTCTAAAACTGTGTTATATTGACGTGGTTATAGGTAATAACCATCGAGGTACTAACCCCGAGAGATTATATACTGTACTATCCGATCTCACAACAAAGTGATTTTGGTATAACAAATATCAGCGCTCACCGTATCAGCGCACGGGGATTTGGCACTAGGCGGTGGCTTAGCCAATCAGAGCGCATTATGTCTAGACAAAAATGGCGGAATTTATTTCGTTTAAACCAAACGTCACTGCACCTCTTGGGGTTAGTATCTCGATGGTAATAACCAATAGATAAACCTGCAGGGCTAACATGAGCGCCACGACAAAATTTTGTCTACTGTTTTGTCTCGCTCTTTCTCTCGCGAACATGAGCATAAGCATCGAGAAAATTTTGTCACGGTGCGCATGTTAGCCCTACTGAAATCGTTTCGTTCTGCGATTTCGGTAATTATATGTATAAATGGAAACAGATCTCTAGAATGAGTATTTCCCTTATTTTTTTTTGTAAATAGATATAGAAAATCTTTCAAATATAGAGAAGACGTAATTTTATGATAATACAAAAAAACAACATGCTAAAATTGAGGAGGACAAAATATTATATTCGTCATTTCATTTAACCTTTTAGGTACATAACAAGTGTTCTTTTATAACTTTCATTATACTCAATCGAATACAGCTGAGTAACGTAAACGAATAATGAATAAGTGTAGCTTAAAATGTAGAATATAAAAAGACAATACACATTCACACATTGATCATGAATGAACGAACACTTGAACATTTAGTATAGGATAAAAAAATAGATTAACACACACTTGCATACGAAGACAATAGAAAATAGGGCACATAATACAATAACAACCTTACTATATAACGTATAACGGTTGAATAATTATACAATGTTTTATCTCTTTCGATTCAGTTTAAAATTGTCAAAGAACAACAGAGACAAAACATTGTGAAACTATAGCAGAGTTTATTAGTAACTCTTTTAGACGCCTGTTTAGCTATACAGTATTTAAAGGTACATGTCTAAAATGATTAGAAATTAGGTACGGTTAGACACTACTTAAATCAAGATTTGAAGGGGGCGTTTTATTATATCATTATTTAAGGATTTATTTATATGTTTTATTTAGGATAAACGATTGAAGTGACACTCTGTAAAATTATATAGCTGATATTTAATTATAATTGATTGTTATCGATACGAGATGTAGGCGTTTGAAATAAGAAATCTCATACAAATTGTGTCTGCTACATAGGTATATGAAACTATTGCTATATCGTTATTTCACTCAAATTTTAAGTTAATTGTCTATAAGTACCTAACTTTGATAATTTAATCGATTTTCAATAATTTACAAGTTTTTTTTTTTGTGAATACAATAAATCATATAGTTCGATATTTAATATTGTCGTTTTTTATGTTTACAAAAATCACGCAATTGTAATTTTTAAAGTTGTAATCGTCCTATAGTATAGTTAAATATTAAAATTAATTAATTTGTGAATGTATAGGTGTTATAATACTATATTTGAGGTTAAACTCGGATAAATCAATTGCCTTAGTACGAGTGAGTTTGTTACTATTAAATAAATACTGAGTTATTCGCATACGTTACTAATAAAGATTAAAAAGAAACCTGCTGCCTTATCAGCTAACAATCTCATGTTCGTTTTCAATACCAGACGGATTAAAACCAGCGGTCACTAGTCTTCGTGTGGAAGGAGTTGTCAATAGTTTTCGCTTCTTTTCGTTTTGTAAGAGCTTATTTCTTTAACAACCAGCGAAAATTCTAGACTATTCCTTCCACACGAAGACTAGTGACCGCTGGTTTTAATCGGTCTGGTATTGAAAACGAACACGAGATTGTTAGCTGATAAGGCAGCTGGCTTACTAAACTGACAGTGGGTTCATTCGTTTCAAACGAAAACAAAATAGAGCACTATCCCTTTCACACTTTAGAAGATTATTAGAGGTGTGAGACGGGTGACTCTCTAAATGTTACTTTTAAATAGCAACATATTGACGCGTTTTCATAAGGCTTATTTATGCCTGCTCAATGTTACCTTCGAGTTATATTTTATAAATCGCCTTGTAGCCAAATATACTTGTAAACTGACTGAGATTAAGCAAACCGTCGACTTAGGGAATTTGTACATTACTCGCCAAACTTAACCGCGCTTTCTGAATTTTAACTATTCACAAAAAACATTTATTATAGGAAAAATGCGCCTGGGGAAGACTTTTGTACCTACTTTGCGCTACGTCTCAAGTAGACTAATTACGCTCTCTGCTTCAGTTTATTCGAGACGCGTTGAAGACTGGCGAATACTTTACCTAGTTAAAATTGATTATGAAGTAGCTATTGTAATATTACATACTTTATTGAAATCATTTACGGTTCCTAGTAATTTTGGTTTTACATAAATTAAGACTGGCAACTTTATACATTGTTCAAGTGCCAAACTGATATACTTGATATTTTTGTTATGTATGTGTGCGAATAACTCATTCATAGATATTATATAAACACACTAGTATATAGTATAATATATAGCTATTTAGTAGTTGCAGCCTTAGCTTAGCTGAAAATCCCTGTGATTCATTTAAACAAGACATACTAGTTGTATGTGATTAGTGTTAGTAAAATAACTAATGGAAACCAAACGTTTTCAACAAATGCACCATATGGAGCCTTATTTACTAATACGCACAAATTTACAGTCAATTTCTAATGTCAATGGAGACATTTCAATTTTATCGGGGTAACCAATTTTTTTGTTTTTGAAGTAGACTATTCTAATAATGAGTTATTTATAGGACACACACACACACTCAGTCTGATTGGATGTGTAACGTGTCAAATAAAAATACATTAAATGATGAGACTTGAAAACTGATGCCTTGACGAGCGCAGTATATAGTGCTGAACAGTGGATGTCATTCAAAGTTCTGAGTAACACTGCAATTTCTATAAGCAGGGATGATGTTGACTATCGGGCGGTCCACCAGCACTTGTCTCGTAATAGTAAATGCGTAGACAACTCTCGCAGCTCAGTATTATCAGCAGTTTGCGAACGGACGAGTCCTGTCACATGTGTATTAAAATCTGTGTTGTCTATGGATATGAACGTTACTTTTAGTGTTATATAACGTCACAGTATTCTCAAACAATAATGTTCTACCCCGACCGAAGAAAATGTTACCATTGCATTTATTTAATTTGTAAACTTCTCAGATTATGCCAAATGAATTTTCTTGTTCAATTTTTAGTACCAACCCGTGCGTGACATTTACTTTCTTTAATTTCTGATTTTGATCGGGATGAGTAACTTCATTTAAGATTTAGAATTATAGTATAAACCCCATGCAATTTGTTAGGTTAAGTAAGTTACAGGAAGCAATATCGATATCATTACCTCCACTCCACTTCGTAGAACTGATTCATAATCGTTCATCTGTGATTATTCGAATAATTATACATATTTTTATACATTCCTTCGCTACGGGTAGTTTAGCCGAAACCCTGATCAAACTAGTAAAGTACCTAGTGTAAACTGGCAAGATGTATGACATGCCTGTTTTGAAAAGGATATATACACAATAAAGCCTACACTGAAAATACAAAATATTTATACAATGTATTTTTTTTCTCACGTTTTGTACGCTTTTTCCCTGACTCGTTTCAAACAAGTGGAGTTAGGAACTTTGATCATCTACACATATCCTTACAATTATTATAATAATAACGATAAATAAATACCAACCTTATAAAAATAAATTAACGCAAATTATATGAGTTGTATATTAATATGAGATAGAACATATTTATTGGACGACGTATCATAAATCTTGCCAGGAACAGTATTGAAGTATGAGTCAAATTATTTAGCTGTAATTTTATAAAAGTATAAATATCAACTAGATTTAATACCAACGAGTGGGTGGCTATGATGTATTGAATTTATTTATCAACAGGTTTATTTACTTACAGATTTTATTTTATGTTATCAACTTTGTGAAGATGTGTTTTATTTCAGTATTATTTCAATAATTCTAATAGTATTTTTGTATCGTTTCGAATATTTTAATAAACTTTATGACTACTTATTAAGTTGTTCGTTAAAATATTCGTAAAATTGAATAGCTGATTTATAGGTCGATCTTCTCTGTAGTTTTATTTACAAAAACACACAATGTTCGCATTTTTCTATTCTTTGTAGGAAAAGCAGCTCAAAATGAGTTATGTTTTAATTGTTGGAGAGAAGTGAAAAAGTAACTAATAAATTTGGAATATTCCTGAGAAGAGAGACCTAATTCAACGATAAAGTTAAGTTATACTTGCTTGCGAGGCTATGAGCGTGCTGAGAGCTTTATTAACACAAAGATATTAAAATGTTATTGTAAGGTATAGCTGTTATATAGGTGGGCGGGATCATGTAAGAACTAGTTGTAGTAATTGTCTATCATTAGTTGGAATTTTTAATAAAGAATGAGTAGTTCATTGTTGTGCCTAATTGACACCAACCTATACTCGGCTCTTTCCGTCGAGTTAGTCGGTGTAAAGACTTGTGTTTACCGAAGGGTTGGATGTGCTTTTCCATCTAAAGCCGGTACCGTTTATTTGCAACACAACATGAAATGCAACATGTTCCATGAATTTTAATGTGTTCGCGAACGCACTAAAAACAACTGCAGGCACGGTACCTACGTGCTTTAGCAATGCACACCTTGATTCCCTAATGCCGGTTTTTCGACGAACGCTTTGAGTGCGGACCGTCCACTTACGAACGCTTTGTGCATTATAACAAAATAAATAAATAAAATAAAAAGCTTTTTATTTTTCGTAACCAAAAATAAATTCCATTGTGCATTATATCGTGTTGCAAATAATATGTTCCGGGCTTTAGCCGACCGGAGATGTACGAAAGTGACAGCGGAGAGGAATTGAGCGTAGATTCTCGAATGTATGCAATGCAAGCTTCATATCTCTCCTTAGTAGTCTCGTTTCTCTTCGCTTAGCTAGCCTACATACACTAAACATAAAACACAAATTTATCTTTTCCGCTCGGCGCTTTTTTAGAGCTAAGCAGCTGCCTTATCAGCTAACAATCTCGTGTTCGTTTTCAATACCAGACCGATTAAAACCACCGGTCACTAGTCTTCGTGTGGAAGGAATTGTCTAGAATTTTCGCTGGTTATCATTTTAGAACAAACGTTATTTTAAGGAAACAAATTGTTACAAAACGAAAAGAAGCGAAAACTATTGACAACTCCTTCCACACGAAGACTAGTGACCGCTGGTTTTAATCGGTCTGGTATTGAAAACGAACACGAGATTGTTAGCTGATAAGGCAGCAGAGCGGGGTCGGAAATATTGAAATTGAAAAACCACTTGTTCCTCGTTTCTATAAAATATGTACCTACATACTACGGCAGATACCGGCCCTAAGTAGACGTGCGCTTAGCAGCTAGTCAAATTATAACCAAGTGCGCCAAGAAATTTGTTTTAGAATTAAGTATTTCGTATGACGTTTCTAAATGGAACTGGCGTGGGATTTATTATACTCCAGTTGTATTTAAAAAAGTCGTAGCTCTCTATAATTGTCACAAATATACATAATTCGGCCAAATTTTTGTATTGTTTTTAAATCATTTTAGTCTCATCAGAAGAATTTTAAAATTGTATCAATTAATTGTATGTAATATTTTTTAATTTTAATTCAATTTACAATGAAACATATTTGAATGAGTTTTGTGGTATGAAATGAATAAAATTTTACTAAACTCGAGTTGTTTGTTTACTTTATAAAAGTCCTGACTAAGTAATTGAACAGTAAATATTACAATAACCTTTTCTTAGGTTTTCGCGATTATCTATATACACATTAAATTGAACAACGGTTTAGAACAGGCAACACTACATCAGTTCGAATTTACCGGGAGTTTTGGCGGGAATGCGAAAATGTGCTGTTGTTGATTTTGTGTTATTTACTAAAACCTATATTTCTTCGAGTGTTAATGTGTAATAATGGTGGATTATTAACGATTAAGTGTTCGTAAACATGCATGAGTGAAAGGCAAATAGTACAAAGGCTAAAAACGTGTATTTTCGTATTCTATCCAAAACTCCATAGAAGCTTCAGTAAAGTATCCACCGCTTTACTGAAGCGTCACTTCGACTCGAAAATTGTTTCTAATATTGCGACTTAAGGACTATGTATGCAGATCAAGAAGTAAATTATTAAAAAAAATCGAATTTACCGGCCATGTCAAGAAATAAATTAAAAAAAAAAGATTACCGGATGCGTGCATACCCCATGCAGGAATAATCTCATCGGTTCATTTTGATTGGTTGCAAGATATCGCATGTCCGGCTTTTACGCAAATTGTAATGAATTTGCTGTAGAAAGTCGTATGCCTGAGCAAAACCAAAACTGCTTCTAAATTCATTCACATTGCAAGGAGAGTAAATTAAAAAACTAAAATTTTAAATATGTAGCTTCACCAAGCTAGTTATTTCATTTATTTTCATAATTAAACAATACGAGTTAAAATAACCATTTTTACCTATTTCGTATTTCTTGTAGGTGTACTTGTGTGTAAACAAAGTTTTTTTTAGTTTGAGGCAACACTATCTTGACAACGTCGCTGTCAGTATTTGTATTTAGCGTGTTTCGAGTGCTTCCTGTGGTGGTGGCTCGGAGGGGTGGCAGGCGACCGTCTTCTCCTCTCCCTCTCTCGTTCTCTGTCTCGCTCCTTCTCACGTTCCCTTTCCCTCTCCCGCGAGCGCTCGCGCTCTCTTTCTCGCTCTCGTTCCCGGGACCGCGATCGTGATCTCCTGTTAGTGGAAAAGGAATCATGGAGAAGTGTATTGTCGTAATTTGTCACCTTATTGGCATAAAGACTTAAAGAAATGAGATATTAGGTAGTTCGCTTATTTGGTAACGAGACGAGCTGGTCGTTTGCCTGATGGTAAGCATAACGCCGGCCCATAACAATTGCAGTGCCACCCAAAACTTTGAAACACAAAGGCCTGCGCGGCACTGCAGTGCGCTCGTTACCCTGAGACATTAGGTATTAAGTCTCATAAGCCCAGTAATTTCACTGGAAACTGCTCATCAAACCGGAACACAATAATGCTTGCACACTACTGCTTGGCGGCAGAGTTCACGACCAAATTGGTGGTAACAACCCAGACGGACACTCGCAGAAGAGTTAGTCCTCCCACCAACAGTAGATTTACAGTAAGAATAAAACTTAAGCAATATTCGCTTAAATGTTTAGAAAAAAAATTATAGTTTGGAGACAAGGGCAGAATCTTATGGCGAGGCACAGACCATTAAACCTATAGACTCCGCTTAGCCCGGCACCCCTGCTCGTCAAGGTTAAGCATTATCACTGGTTAACGCCGCCCAGCAGAACCAATCACAACACGCCGTCTTCCCTCGTCCCCCGCCAACACTTGACGATTCTGTACTCATGCAAAACTTAGATTATGCGGTGTCTAGGTTTACTGGTCTGTGTGTTCAGGACACTTAGGCGAAACAAGCAACGTAAAAGCAAATATGAATTTGCTCTTACTAAGCAGAGAGAGACTATCTTAATGGTCTAACCATTTTAGACTATTACGATCAACGGCTTAAAATTGTAAACTAGATTAAATTATTGGTTGAATTAGATTTATGATAACTTACGCATGCTTTGAGCGCTTTGGCGGAGGTGATAATGTAGGTTCTCTCGATTTTTTCGACTTTTTCGATGAGGTCCTGTAAGTAAAAGGTTATTTATTTTGTACGTTAGTTAATGGTTTTGTTTTATAATTATGATGCCAGAATCGACACCATTTAATAAAAAAAAAATTATGAATTAAAAAAACATATTGAGCGTGTGTGTACTCACGAGTATGCATCTTCGTCCGGCGACACTCGTTTCCTGACGTCTGGAGATTCGAGGACTTCCTCTTTAGCCTCTTTCACCTCTCGCAACGCCTGAAATACGATTTATATAGTCAACGGACAATCGCTTACCACGCATTCATACGACACAAAAAAAATTATCTTTCGAGATATCAGATTTCTTCTACTAGGTCAATTGATCTTAAGTGACAATGGTAAACACGACAAACCTAGGATTAGGACTGACTTTCATGTGCGGCTGCATCAAAAACTCGATATGTGCGTGCAATCAATCATCCAGTATGGGCTCGAGCTTTGGGGACGCGCTTCAGAATGGGAGCGCGTTTTCCGTTTGCAAAAACGAGCTGTGAGAATGATTGCACGCATCGCACAGGACGAGTCGGCGAGACCCTATTTCACGGAGCTCGGCATTATGACCTTGCCCTGCCTCCTCATATATCAGGTAGCGATATACGCACGTCAAAACCTAGGGTCTTACTCCATACGGGGCGAATGTCACAAATATAACACGCGAAACGTTCATAAACTCTCTGTCATTCCGCGTAAACTGGCAAAGATGGAAAAAACAATCCACGTGATGGGCGTTGATGTATATAATAAATTACCAAAAACTGTTATTGATGCTCCAAGTCTCATGACATTCAAGAATAAATTAAAGATGTGGCTGATAACACATGCATTTTATAGTTACAAGGAGTTATTGGACATAAAGAATTGACATGTCTATTTTTATAAAATATAAGACATACTATAGATAATATTACAAAATTTTGTATTATTTGAAAATTACTCATAATTGTATTATGATATTTTTTTTTTGTATAACTGTGTGACGTGTAATGAATATTATCAATAAATATATGAATATGAATATGACTAGGCGACTGACTTAAAATTATTAGCGAGTGCTTGGTTCTTACGATGCTTTCCTTCAGCGCAAACTCAAGCTTACTGTAAAGTTCGAAACTTTGACTACTTGTATACATCTAATTTCCCTGTAAGTCTGGTAGTCCCATGATGGAAGCACCGCCCCTCGCTCCCACAGTGCCGCAGCACCGCCCCTCGCTCCCGCAGTGCCGCAGCACCGCCCCTCGCTCCCACAGTGCCGCAGCACCGCCCCTCGCTCCCACAGTGCCGCAGCACCGCCCCTCGCTCCCACAGTGCCGCAGCACCGCCCCTCGCTCCCGCAGTGCCGCAGCACCGCCCCTCGCTCCCACAGTGCCGAAGCACCGCCCCTCGCTCCCACAGTGCCGCAGCACCGCCCCTCGCTCCCACAGTGCCGCAGCCCCGCCCCTCGCTCCCGCAGTGCCGCAGCACCGCCCCTCGCTCCCGCAGTGCCGCAGCACCGCCCCTCGCTCCCACAGTGCCGCAGCCCCGCCCCTCGCTCCCGCAGTGCCGCAGCCCCGCCCCTCGCTCCCGCAGTGCCGCAGCCCCGCCCCTCGCTCCCGCAGTGCCGCAGCCCCGCCCCTCGCTCCCACAGTGCCGCAGCACCGCCCCTCGCTCCCACAGTGCCGCAGCACCGCCCCTCGCTCCCACAGTGCCGCAGCACCGCCCCTCGCTCCCACAGTGCCGCAGCACCGCCCCTCGCTCCCACAGTGCCGCAGCACCGCCCCTCGCTCCCGCAGTGCCGCAGCACCGCCCCTCGCTCCCACAGTGCCGCAGCACCGCCCCTCGCTCCCACAGTGCCGCAGCACCGCCCCTCGCTCCCACAGTGCCGCAGCCCCGCCCCTCGATCCCGCAGTGCCGCAGCCCCGCCCCTCGCTCCCGCAGTGCCGCAGCCCCGCCCCTCGCTCCCGCAGTGCCGCAGCCCCGCCCCTCGCTCCAGTGCCGCAGCGTTACCTTCTTGATGAGCTTCCGCCGGTAGTGCTGCAGCTGCAGCTGCGGCGTGAGCGCGGCCCGCGGCGCGCGGCGGCCCGCCTCCAGCTCGTCGGCGTACTGCAGCACCTTCACTTCTATCTCCCGCAGGCGCGCGCGCGACAGCAGCCGCTCGTCGGACGCCGCCGGCGCCGGGCTGACAACAAACAGATAGGAACTTGATATTGCAAGTGACGGCCCCAATTCTACTAAACAAATGGTTTAAAAATGACAATGGATCCGTCGCAAAATTATCATTTTGATGAAGAGCGTACTAAAATTAACAATGGTTTATTGATGACCGCCATTATCATAGGCGAAAAACGATTGTGCTGTAAAATACCGAAAGTGTCTAAAGCGACCATTTTAAACCAATATGAGTTTAGTAGAATTGGGGTCCAGCAAGGTAAACGTACGGCGCGCGCCGGGCATATTTCGTAGCATAAAGCACCATTTTGATCGATACCTATCGAACTCATCGCATGCTGGAAAACTACCAAAAAATTACAACTCCCGGCTGCGCATCTCGTGTCCTCTGTCATTGGGAACTAGTAGTGAGTATAATAGTTTTAGACAAATTAGGCAAACTGCTGATGTTGAAGTTCTAAAAATGGTATACTCGGCCTTATGCGAGTCCATACTTTCCTACTGTAATACGATATGGGGCGGTGCACATAAGACCTCCTTCTTGGAGCTGGAAAGGGCTCAACGAGCTGTACTAAAAGTAATGCTTAGTAAACCTTACAGACACCCCACCTCTCAGCTCTATTGTGATGCTAATGTTCTGACTGTTAGGCAACTCTTTGTGTACCGGACCATTTTACGTAAGCACTCTACCATACCATTTGATGAAAGCACAATGACTAGGCGTCGTTGGAAAGATAGAATCTGTCAAATAGAGGGACATAGAACAGAGTTCTACGGCCGCCAATACCCCGTACTTAGCTCACGGCTTTATAACGTTGCCAATAATAGTATTGATGTTTACGGTCTATCAAAATTTAATTGTAGTAAGAAAGTTCGAAGCTGGCTTCTCCAGCTCACTTATGCCCAAACAGAACAATTGCTTAGGATAAACATCTGATACTATAATATACTAGCACTCACATGCACGCACGATCACACACACATGTCCGCATACACAAACTAACACACACACACATGCACACACACACATACACACACTTACACATACACAATCACACACATACTAGTAGTCATATATACAATCACGCTTGATCTTTTTCACAAAATATGAATTTATTTTTAAACATTACCTGTGCTGTGTCTAATGTCAGGAGGAATTAAGAACCCGAAGTATAACTCGCCCAACTCCGTGATGGGCCTAGCGCCGAGCGGTAAATATTGTTCCTGTTTCACCACGAGCAAGACGGGGCGCGGAAAAGAGCAAGACAGCACGTCTAGTCAAAGATCAAGAAGTTGGTGAAGCGCAGATGCGAATTTGACAGACAGGCCATAGAGTAATAAATAACCTACGCCTATGACGATGACGACATTATTATAATTTGAAATAATGGTTACCTACTGAAATAATGGTTAGTCATATATTGTAGGTATATTAATACTCTACTTATTGGATTCTACCTATCCGTTGTCCACCATGGAGATACAATGACACATTGCTTTTAATACAATTTTAAAATTAGTAAGTATATGGATTTTTGAAAAAATCATGTTCATGTCCGTGACCTGGGAACTACAGTTGCTGGAAACAGGACTCGAAAGCTGAAGCCCCAGCTCAGTGGCGTGATCTTGAATAATTTGCCTTCGTTCAGCAATCGACAAGAATATAAGTTGATGGTACTATACCTATAATTCATGCAACTACATTCGACAAAGTTGAATCATGACCCACCTATTCGATTTTTTTTCATATATCAATTATCGAAGTATAGGAATTATAGGATAGGCTTCGGATTGCTTCTGACCGATTTTGACCTTCATTATGGACGTGTTAGATTAACAAATTGGCTGTAAGATCATTCAAAACTTTTCCGATGAGGGAAACTGAAAGATAAAGTCCAACTTGTCAATTATTATTACGCTATAAAGAAAATAAAATAAAACCTTTTTACAGAAATAACGTTGACTTTTTTGATCGTGAATATTTGTTGTTTTCTTCACCTGACTGACTTGACACTTATCACATCTATATCAATACTAGCTTCTGCCCGCGGTTTTCACCCGCGTTCCCACAGGAACCGTGCATTTTTTCGGGATAAAAAGTAGCCTATGTTACTCTCCTGTCCATAAACTATATCTATACCGAAAATCACGTCGATCCGTTGTTCTGTTACTGCGTGAAAGAAGGACAAACCAACAAACACACTTTCGCATTTATAATATTACTAGGATATATAGTAGGATTACTAGGATAAAGAGATAAAATTTGTTTGTTTGTGAAAGAAATTCCACCTGGCTACCATTCCAGATGCACTCCGCAGTTTAGGTATAAAGCTACAAGTACGCGGCGCGCGGGCTCGTACTGTCGGGACGAATTCAGCGTGTTGCCGTGCGGCCGGGTCGTACGTTAGCAGTACCTACGTAATCACTCACGCGGAGCAAAAGCATATTGCTTCGCATTCAGCTGCGAGGATCCAAACCGCAAGTTTTTGCAGTTTTAGAATTTTTATCGACATACAATGTTTTTATGTACAATGTACATATAAACAACACAATATTTGTGTAATATAAAAAAATAAACTATTTTATCATCAGTCTTATTTAATAAAGTTAAATTAATCACTTCAAATAAGCTATTCTTGCATAATTATACTTTAGGGGATAATGTGAAATGAAGACGCAGCGGTGGCCTAAGGCAGCGCTTACACCTAATTCATTATTGATAGATAAGCATCAATCGCGGATCACGAGAACACCATGAAAAAACCACGATCCCCGTTTGACGCATATAGTATCGTCTATTGTGGTTGTGGTTGGGGCTTGATGGAATTATCTATTCCGAGCACGGTACCCGCTTCTACCTATGCACCTAAGCTTCTACGACCTCTATTAAAAAAAAAATGGTTTCACAACCACTGCTTGCTCAGTGCAGACGCCGCGGTAAATAAGCGGTAGTGCGCATGATATGTATGTAGCGTAAAGCGGAGCAGTCGTTGCTTTCATCCCAGGCAGAGCTTCGAGACAGACGTTCTTGTTAGACGTTCGCTGTTAGAGTCATTTTAACTTTCATAAGTGCTCCTTTGGGGCCTATTTGAATAAAGACTTTTGAATTTTGAATATTGAAGTTCTTGTCTATTTAGTGGTTTTTTGATGGTTTTACATCCAGTCGCGCTTGCTCGTGTATTATCTCGTAATCTGCGCTGGATGCAAAAGCATGGTTATTTTGATACCAAAACGCATACTTGCATAAGTGTCAACGGTCTGCATTATGATAGCGCGGACTAGTCAGCTGCAGCACCCGTGCTGTGCTTGCGTTATGTTTGGTACGCTCAGCATAATAAACGGAATAATGAAATTTTGTTATCTAAATACGAGTAGAATAGATGTAGTAGTTTTATCCTGATTTCACATGAGTAAAGCCGCGGGGAAAAAGCTAGTATATAACGCATTAAAAATATTGAAGCTAAATTAATTCTAATCCAACCAATCCTACTTCCTTATAAATACGAAAGTGTGTTTGTCTGTTTTTTGGTTTGTCCTTCAGCAACGAAGCAACGTATTGATTTTTGGACGATTTTTGGCATATATATAGTTTATGGACCGGAGAGTAACTTAGGCTAATTTTTATCCCGGATAATGCACGGTTGCAGTGGGAACGCGGGTGAAATCCGCGGGCAGAAGCTAGTATTATAAATGCGAAAGTGTTTGTTGATTTCTTGGTTTGTCCTTCTTTCACATAGTAAAAGTGCAACGGATTTACGTGATTTTTGGCATAGAAATAGTTTATGGACCGGAGAGTAATATAGGCTACTTTTAATCCCGGAAAATGAACGGTGCCTATGGGAACGCGGGTGAAACCGCGGGCAGAAGCTAGTTGATATTGTACAGCCTTTGATTATCTAGTTTATCACATAAAATAGCTATGCAAAAATAGCTATTTATCTGGATCAGGATTCAAATTTGTTACTGCTCCCTGTAATGTCTCACACATTATACACTTATCAATCGTATATTATAGCGTACCCATACACGAGCACACTGTTTGTAATATCAAAATAACTGGTTTTTCACTAAATGCATATGAAAGCATATAGGGTACCTATATCAAATCAACCATTCTTTAAATTTTTGTCTGTCTGTCTTTCTGTCTGCCTGTCTGTTTGTTTGTTCCGGGTAATCTCCGAAACGGCTGGACCGATTTTGACGGGACTTTCACAGGCAGATAGCTGATGTTACAAGGAGTAACATAGGCTACTTTAATTTTAGAAAAAGAATTAGGGTTCCGCGCAAAAAAATAAAAACCATGAAATCCAAAATCTCCACGAGGGTGAAACCGCGGGGCAGCAGCTAGTCTATGGAATAAATCTGAAAGTGTATCCTTTCAGACAAAAAAAATGAATTTTACAAATCAGTTTATAAATAGCGGAATATACATTAAAAAATACAACCGAATTGAGATCCTCTTTTGTTTTGAAGTTGGTTCAAAATAAAATAATTTATTTTTTCCATAACATCGCAGTGGAAACGAACCGTAGCGCACAGTCTCTCGTGAGCAGTTATCGCTTGCCTCATATTATTATTTGTGTTCTGTTTTAACCGAATTAAAAAAGGAGGAGGTTCACAATTCGTCTGTTTTTATATTAGGGTTTATATCATGGGTGGTTTAATAAATTTTATGAAAGAATACTCCTTAGAATGGAATTTAATCATCACGATATTTTTAGACAGTGTCTAAAGATAAACATCTAAAATGATTAGAAATGTCACAACAGAATTAAGTTAGACAACGGTTAGATACTACATAAATCAGGATTTGTGGTTGCTCATATTTAAACACGTGACTAAGGCATGTTTAGGAGTTAAACACTGTTTATCACAGGTTTAATGTAATAACAATATTTTTTTGTGGTAAGACCGTAGGTAGGTTTCTACTCTCCTAGTTGGATACTTACCTAGTCATAGATACTTTCGCGTTGAATCATCCATTTTTCATACCTCCGAAGTCCGAGAAAGTACCTAAAGGTTGAAAATGTAACTTACTGATACGAATCAATAGGTTCCTAAATACCTACCAAATCAACTGTCAAATACGTCTCTATAACGTTATAAATATTACCTAATCTGTGTCTCAGTTACAGAATACGAGTTGATAACTTCATCAATAGATACACTCTACGAAATTCGAAAGAATAAACGAACATGCCGCGTACAATTTGAGTTGTGAATTATTGTGTTCGAAGCGTAGACAGAGAAATAGTCCGTCGACCGCGACGGTTCGAAGACTGTCAGGGCTAGATCGGCAATTGTCGGGACTCGGGAGTTTCCGTAGCCTCACTGCGTCTCCCCGTTACCTCACCCCGCGTGTGACGAAGCGGTTGCAAAATGTCGACAATATTTTACATTTTTTTGATAACTTTTCGAAGTTCCTTTTTCATTTTGAATGTACATAATCTATTTCAATTATTATGTATTATTTTCAAAGTTGACTATATTACCGAGGGGTAAGGTGCAACAGTTTTTTGATTAAACGAGTTTATTATATGAAAATAATCAGTTCAAAACGAGTCGTTTTAGTGGTGGAAATATTGAAAATTCACTTCGCTCTAATTTGATTTTAGTTGTGTTTGAACCAAAACGAAAGCGTTTTGCCCCTAGATACTGCTTATCCGCTTATACATGCAAAATTTCATTTAAATCTGACCTGTAATTTTCAAATGAACAGGGAAGTTCGTTTGTATGGGACATTCGGTTTACGTACCTCTGTTAAGCTGTTTCCGAAAGTACAGGCTTTCCCTAGCCTAGTTTCGGGAACAACAATTCCATTATATTAAGTCAACCTTACAGCCCTTTGTATACTTTTTGTCAAATATTTAATATTTTGTTTGTTCTTTCATTGTGTATATGGCTCAAATAAAGATTATATTATTATTATTATTATTATTATAGTTCTCACATGTCGGGCTGCGGCGGCGCCTGTGGCGTGACGGAGTCTTCGTCGCGGCGCTCCTCCGGCTCGGGCTCCGGCCAGGCGTCGGGCGCGGCGGGCTCCACGCTCTCCCAGCGCGACGGCACGAAGCCCCCCGCAGTACTACTCTCCGCCTCGGCCTCCAGCGGCACGCCGTCGATGTCCTCGTCCACTGGAAGTGCTTCATTTTGTAACGAGGTGTGATTTTTGTTATTCGAGAACATCGATAAGATATATTTTTTTGTTATTTGATAGCGAAAAGAGCTGGTCATTTGCTTGATGATAAGCCTAACGCCGGCCCATATCAATTGCAGTGCCACTCAGAACTTTGAAACACAAAGTCTGGTCGTACTGGGCACGCCGTCGAGGACGCTGAGTGTCCTGTGTACATACTGGGCACGCCGTCGAGGACGCTGAGTGTCCGGTGTACATACTGGGCACGCCGTCGAGGACGCTGAGTGTCCTGTGTACATACTGGGCACGCCGTCGAGGACGCTGAGTGTCCGGTGTACATACTGGGCACGCCGTCGAGGACGCTGAGTGTCCGGTGTACATACTGGGCACGCCGTCGAGGACGCTGAGTGTCCTGTGTACATACTGGGCACGCCGTCGAGGACGCTGAGTGTCCTGTGTACATACTGGGCACGCCGTCGAGGACGCTGAGTGTCCTGTGTACATACTGGGCACGCCGTCGAGGACGCTGAGTGTCCTGTGTACATACTGGGCACGCCGTCGAGGACGCTGAGTGTCCGGTGTACATACTGGGCACGCCGTCGAGGACGCTGAGTGTCCGGTGTACATACTGGGCACGCCGTCGAGGACGCTGAGTGTCCTGTGTACATACTGGGCACGCCGTCGAGGACGCTGAGTGTCCTGTGTACATACTGGGCACGCCGTCGAGGACGCTGAGTGTCCTGTGTACATACTGGGCACGCCGTCGAGGACGCTGAGTGTCCGGTGTACATACTGGGCACGCCGTCGAGGACGCTGAGTGTCCGGTGTACATACTGGGCACGCCGTCGAGGACGCTGAGTGTCCGGTGTACATACTGGGCACGCCGTCGAGGACGCTGAGTGTCCTGTGTACATACTGGGCACGCCGTCGAGGACGCTGAGTGTCCTGTGTACATACTGGGCACGCCGTCGAGGACGCTGAGTGTCCGGTGTACATACTGGGCACGCCGTCGAGGACGCTGAGTGTCCGGTGTACATACTGGGCACGCCGTCGAGGACGCTGAGTGTCCGGTGTACATACTGGGCACGCCGTCGATGTCCTCCGGCGCGGCGGGCTCGACGCGGCGCGTGGCGGCGAGGCGGCGCAGGGCGGCCCCGTCCAGCGGCCCGCGCGGCCCGCCCTCCCACGACGACGACGACGCCGACGAGCGCGCCGGCGACACCTCGCCCGCCTCGGGCTCCGCCGGGATCGGTTCGCCTTCCTGCAACGTCAATTAATCGATTTAAAAAATAAAGTCGCGTCTTCCAGCTGTACCCGGTTCTGTACACATAGTGAAATTGTTTACTAACTTAGAAAAGAGTACGAATCCACAGTTACATCAAGTTTCGCGCATTTGTGTGTGGAATTAGCACTCACACTAACCCTAAGTGGTTACCTTTCTCGATCCCTTTCAGCATTCCTTTGACACTTACCTGATGTGCACAGCCACTCGGATCTACTTCCGAGGACGTGTCCCCGGGCCCACGTACCTTGTCGTCTCCTCGGAACACGTCGTTGAGGTGCAGCAGCAGCTCGGTGGGGTACACGGCCCAGTCGGCCCACGCCTGCAGCACGCGCGTGACTCGCGCGCGGAACCCCTCGCGCTGCAGCCGCGCCGACAGGGACATCATGGCCAGGTGCTGGTGCCGCATGATCTCTACGAGGTGGACTTGGATGCTGAGAACAGGAGACGAGTGATTAAATTAGATGTGTTTGTAGGTTTGTTTTACTTACATGCAGCAACGGTCGATCCGTTGCTGCATGTAGTTGTACTGCATGGGTTGTTGCCACCGCTTTGCTCGTGAAATCTGCCGCCAAGCATTAACGTGCAAGCTTTACTGTATTCAGGTTTGTTGAGCAGAGTATCCAGTGAAATTACTGGGCTTATGAGACTTAATACCTAATGTCTCAGGGTAACGCAATCCAGTGCCACGCAGGCCTTTGTGTTTCAAAGTTCTGGGTGGCACTGCAATCGTTACGGGCCGGCTTTACGCTTACAATCAGGCAAACGACCAGCTCGTCTCGTTACCAAATAGCATTAAAAAATGTACATTTTTGATCTTTAATTCTGAATCAGGGTATACATTTTTATTATAATTTATTTCTTGACTTGGATACATAGTCCTTAAGCGGCAATATTAGAAACAATTTTCGAGTCGAAGTGACGCTTCAGTAAATCGGTGGATACTTTGCAGAAGCTTCTATAGAGTTTTGGATAGAATATGAAAAAACAAGTTTTTCGCCTTTGTACTATTTGCCTTTCACTCATGCACGTTTACGAACACTTAACGGTTAATAATCCACCATTATTACACATTAACACTCGAAGAAACATAGGTTTTAGTAAATAACACAAAATCAACAACAGCACATTTTCGCATTCCCGCCGAAACTCCCCAGGGTATACACGGTTAACTTGTGTTGTTAGCAACAGCGTGTTGCACTCACGCGGATCTGTATGCGCTGGCGTTGGTGAGCTTGGCCTGCGCGTTGTGCAGTATGTCGGACAGCAGGTAGAGGCGCGCCACGCGGCGGCCGGGCGGCGTGTGCGCGCCCGTGAGCGCCTCGGCCACGCAGCGCGCCACCTCGCCCGCCGCCTCCGCGTGCTCCAGGCACCACGCCATGGCGGCGCCCACGCTGGCGCGGCACGGGCTCAGAGCGCGGATCAGCTCCTCCAGCCGGTCGCGCTGGCTGCAACACGGACCGAGTTAAGCACCGGCTGCCTATCAGCTAACAATCTCGTGTTCGTTTTCAATACCGGACCGATTAAAACCAGCGGTCGCTAGTCTTCACAGTTTAAAAACCTATATTGCATTTTTTGTCTATGGTTGCTTGTCAATGGAACTTCAAAGGCGTGCTTATGTCAAAAGTAAAATAAATGGGTCGACGGACTTCACCCTACCATTTATCTTAGTATACTCCGGCTGACAGAGTATAGTACCTGTTGGACAGCGTCCCTCTAATGTTGTCCTTGGCCTCGTCCTCGTCCACCAGCTCATCCGGCATGCCCGCCGTGTACAAGTTCATGACCGGCGGCCGCCATACCGACCCGCCTGCACATAATAAAAGAAATCTTTTAGTAGATGGTAGGACTAACTCTTCTGCGACCCTGGGCTGGTACCACCGCTCTGTGAGTGTAATCTGCCACTAAGCAGTAGTGTGCAAGCATTACTGTGTTCCTGTTTGATGAGCAGAGTAGCCAGTGAAATTACCTACTGGGCTTGTGAGACTTAATACCTAATGTCTCAGGGTAACGAGCGCACTGCAGTGTCGCATGAATTTAGTAAAGTCTAATTTATCAAGGATGGAATATAATTGACAGGTCTAAAACTAAATTTAGATATGTCAAACAATTTTCCATCTGTTTCTCATGTTATGTATTAGAAAGAGAGAGGAAGCCAAACTAAAATTAGTTTTAAGTATGAAACGACAAAATCGAAACCAATGTCAGAAAATGCTTAATTATAATAACAGCAACATTGCATACCGGCAAACATCCGAAAGTCTTCCAAATTCCACTGTTTGGGCGAGTCGCCTTGAAGCATCGAAAAGAGCTTCCATCTGAAACGTAAAAAACTATTTACTACAAATAACTAATCGTGATCAGAAAACATTACGAGTACCTATTGAAGCATTACATTAATACAGATGATTTTCAAAAGCAATTACATGGAATGGGGGCTTTCAGATAGATTAATTTTGAAGTATTACATTACGTTTTAGTTGTTTTTTCGTCGTCCTTACGTTCGTCATGTCATGATGGGTTCCGACTGAAAATCAGTGACTAGGGTCTTTGACCTTAGTTAGGTGCTGAGTCGGGACCTTTTCCTGACATCACAACATTACATTGTTTATTGTTAGTTTTAAATTCTGTCGTGTTATTTGTTATCTGATGTGATGTTGTGTTGTCCGGAAATAAATGTATTTTCTTTCTTCTTTCTTTACTAGACGTGCAATCAGGCAACCCAAAAAAAGTAATAACATAAACAATTTAATAACACGAATGGTGGCCTTCAATTACTGAGTAATAGACATTTGATTACATAAAATAGTTGGAGCTCGAAGTAGATTAGTTTACCATTGGTTGAAGAAAGTTTTTGGGTTGTATCTCCCATTGTAGCACTTACGTTTTAGAATTTTTAGTTTTAGCAATGTCTTAATGTCAAAAGACGTGAATAAGTCGTTCAACTAATTGCCCCAGTTAAATATTTATTACTACATTATATACTAACTGCTACCCGCGGTGATATTGGATTTAATGATTTTTATTTTTTTGCGCGGAACCCTAATTTTTTTTCTAAAATAATAGTAGCCTATGTTACTCCTTATAATATCAGCTATCTGCCAGTGAAAATCCCGTCAAAATCGGTCCCGTCGTTTCGGAGATTACCCGGAACAAACCGACAGACAGACAAAAATTTGAAAAATGGTTGTTTTGTTATAGGTACGGTATATACTTTCATATGCATTGAGTAAAAAGCTGTTACTTTGATATTACAAACAGACACTTCAATTTTATTTATTTGTATAGATTTTTGGTAACAAGCTTTTCCCTACAATAATTCAGGATCACCAAATACAGAACAAAATGAATACAGAACTTCAACCTATTCGAGTCACGGCAACTGCTTCAAAATTCAATTGCAAAATTTGACCCACACATTCTAACATATAAATGAAGTTCAATAAAAACTTTTAAAATGTGAATTATAATTGGTCGAGCCTGTAAGCCGGTAGAACGCATTACCTGTAGTAAATGTGCGCCGGCGACTGGTTCTCGAACAAGAACCGGAAGAAGGGATTGTTCAGCTCCTTGTTCATAATGACTGCCTCGAACATGGGTCCCTCCCGGATCACGAACTCAATCATACGATGGATCAGCATCAGGATATTTCTGCAATACAAATTTCTAGTCATTACACGACTGCACAAAAAAGAAGAGTAATGTTTTAGGGTTCATGTATATAACTTTCTTTATTCCACCAGAACTTTTAAATGCCTGAACAGATGTGGATATGTGGGGTATCGTTAGAATTCTTACATCATCCCGAGCTGGCTAGGGCAGTCGTGTTTTTTTAACGAACTTTAAAAAAAAGGAGGTTTTCATTTCGGTGAGTAATTATTTTTTATGTTTGTTACCTTAGATCTCTCTCATTTATTAACCGATTTGGGGTATTCTTTTTTACTTGAAATGACATACTTTCAGATTGGTCCCATAAAATTTTCATCAAAATCGGTTCAGTGGTTTCTCACTGAAGTCGGCTCGTCGCTTTTTTAAAGCAATTTTGTTATTTATGTAACTGTTGTTATATCAACTTGTTTTTCTTATTCTGTCATTATACTAAAATCTATATACACGTATCCATTTATTTGTACAGGCATTATATTTAAAAACTTACAAATTAAAAATTATTCTACAACATAATTATAAATGATAGAATTTCTTACCTTTCTGTAGGTACAACCACTTTGACTATTGATTGAAATAATATCTGTAACCAAAGTGAATAAATGCATAAAAAAATTCTAAAGTCCGTTATTTTTTTCTCCTTATTATAATTCAAATATGAGAGATCGCTCACCATAGACAAGATTAGTGATGGGAATCGAGTAGAAAACGATCCGAACTGAACTATAAAACTGAAAACTCTTTTTCTCGTCAATTCTTATTTTTCTTGGAGTAGGATAGTTCGGATGGCAGAATGATAGAACGATATTTCGTTGGTTCTGTTAGATTAGCCTAATTTTTTTTACATTTTTAACTAGCTGCTACCCGCGGTTTCACCCACGCGGACTTATTGGAATTCAGGGCTTTTATTTTTTTGCGCGGAACCCTATATCTTTTCTAAAATAAAAGTAGCCTAAGTTACTCCTTATAACATCAGTTATCTGCCAATGAAAGTCCCATCAAAATCGGCCTAGCCGTTTCGTAGATTACCCGGAAAAAACACAGACAAAAGATTTAAAAATGGTTGATTTGTTATAGGTACTTATTACTACTTATTGTATATACTTTCATATGCATTTGGTAAAAAGCTGTTATTTTGACATTACAAACAGACACTTCAATTTTATTTATTTGTATAGATAGTTTATTCACTGGATCTTTCCTATTAAATTGAGCGCTTCTACCACTGCTTCTCTTTTATTGCGTTTTCTCACCGTTTCATAGCACTGCCTGTCCTCCGGGTCGCTCGGATAATGTTCTCCCATGCGCACGCGCGGTATCTGTGGAGTACGTATTAGGGAATTTACAAGAAGAAATGCGAACATTCATTTAGCCATTTTTATTCCACACCACAGAGTGAACAGAGAGACAAACAGAGAGAACGTAATTTAGTTACGAGATAATTAATTAAAGAGGTAATTTAGTTATCGATGTACGTACCGTTTAGGTATGAAATGTCAGAATCGACACCAATACGGTAAATATCTAACGTTACAATGTATATGATATAGTTTTAACAAGTTTTATTTATAGATCTAAATACCCTGTTAATAAGATGCTTGGGCGGTTGCGCGTTGAAGGGCAGGCCGGAGGGCGGGGGAGGCTTGCTGGGCTGCTGCAGCGCCGGCGGGATGTAGATGGGCACCGGTGGGATCACCACCGCCTTGCCCCAGCCCAGCTTCATCTCGTAGTTCATTATCTCCTTACCTGCCAACAATGGTACCTATACCTGATAAGTGGCAACATACAGGTGCTAGCTGCTGTCCACGAGACTCCCGCGGGAACCGCGCGTTTTTCCAGGATAAATCGTAGCCCATTAACTATGTCTATGCAAAAAAACCACGTCGATCCGTTGTTCCATTACCGCGCGAAAGAACAACAAACCAACATACTTTCACATTTGTACGGATTTGATATTAGAACTATGATATTCTATAAGAAATATTGAAATTGACTGCTGGTAAGGAGCAACCCAATCTTCTGTGGAATCCTTTGATAATCAGATCAATATAATATAATAATTATGTTTGATTTAGAAACGCAATGTATATTGTTAATGAATATTCGCGTCTGAATCTCATAATTAGGTATTATTATTTATTTTAACTTTCATAAGTGCTTTTCTGTGGTCCAAATTTGAATTTGTTCGTTACCGTTAATATTCCGGAGCGCGCGCTCGCCGTCCTTGCGCGACATGAAGGCCACGAAGCCACAGTTGCGGCCGCGCGCCTTCTCCTCGTCTGAGCGGGGCCACATGATCTTGATACTGGCCAGCGGCCCATGCCGGCCAAATATCTCCATCAGTTGTTGCTCTGTAATCTGTGAAACCACAAATATTTCAAATACGGGAAGTATCAATCAAGTATCAATGTTATACATAGGTTTTTTTTGTTCTATTTGGCAACATTCTGCCTGCTGCATTCCGGTGTGATGAGCATAGAAGTCAGTGAAATTACTGGGCTTATGAGACTTAATCCCTAATTTCTCAGAGTAACGAGCACACTGGAGTGACATCCAGGCTTAATGTGCTTCAAAGTTCTGAATGGCACTGCAATGGTAATGGAATGCAATTGTAATGGGCTGGTGTGGTGCTTACCATCAGGTAAATGAACCGCTCGACTCATTATCAAATAGTATTAATAATAAAAAAAAAATTAATGGGCAATAAGTAAATTAATTAATTTTTATCTCACCTTAGGGTTTAAATTGCCCAAATAAAGATTGGTAGTGTTAGGGTCCCCTGTATCGTAAGAACCAATGTCAGGTATCATGTCCATCACTGGTTCAATGCCCACAGCTCCTCGCTCGCGGAGTACATTTTTGTACTTGTGCCGCTCGGAACGTTCTTCTTGGATTCTACAAAAAATAATAATTAAATATACAACTTGTATTTTATTTTGTTGTCATCATAACATAAAACAGTATTCAACATTAAATCAATAACAGTGTCCACACAATGGACACAGTATTGTCAACCTCGTGACAACGGACCTGCAAACTTGCAAAGAGTATGAAATGTAGGGAAATAAAATAATGTAATATGTGATATAAACTATTATACACATGTTTTTACTTTCTAATTTTGATTTTTGGCATAGATATAGTTTATGGACCAGAGAGTAACATAGGCTACTTTTTATGCCGAGAAAATGCATGGTTCCTCCACCACAGTTATTTCATATTGGACAAGTGGAGATAACCAAACTGTACAAGTTATATCCTACTTAAATGTAGTTATGATCAATCTAATATAGTAATTTAAAATTAAAACAAACAACTTACTGTCTTAGTTCTTCTTTAAATAATTCTAGATTACTCTTCTTTTTGTCTTGTCCCTTTTGCTTGGAGCGAATCCGTCCAGAAGGCTCCGACTTCTGCACAAGATTCCTGATGATGTCAGCCTCTGAACCCCGCTTGTCATCAAACCGTGACACAGGTTTATACAGCTTGCCACGGTCAGAATTGTCTTCCTCTGTAATTAGAATTATATTTTTATTCTATGCTTTTTTTAAGTAATGATAGAGTAATAGTATCTTTCAATATGGATTGATAATTTGATTATTGCACATTCCACTCTAATCTCATGTTCAACATAATAGTTATGAATCTAACAACTTATACCAAAGACTTAAAGGTCTTAGTGTAAGCACTACATTGATTTTTTATTTACTCTATCAACAGCGGAAATTTCAATTGCTGTAAGATCAGACCTTACAATGGAACAGGCTCACATAAGCCAATTGAAATTTCCCTAGAAAATAGTTGAAATTGCCTTCCCTAGCATATCATTAAAAATTCTGCATAAATATGTCATAAATCAGATAGGTCTGAATAAAAGTATAAATTACGATTAGTATTTGGCTTAGAAGCAATCACATCACAGACAATAACAATAGTTCTAATGTTCAGTCTATAAAAATAATGGTTTGGCTCCAATCCCTCATCCATCCTAAATATTATTAATTTGGTTTCAAGATTTGTAAGCTATTCATATTTCTGTGTTAAATACTATAAATAGGGTATTGGTACATTACTTCTAGCTCCTGCATCGTAAGTGCCAGCTTTCACCCAAACTTTAGCACTAGTCGGAGCCTCTTGAAATGTTTCCACAAATTCTTTGAATACCTGAAAACAATAAAAATGTTCATTGCATAGCAACACCTATAAAATGTTAAATTATTATTGATAGATTGGATTGATCAGATCCCAATTCTGACAGTATAATCTGACTTTTGTGAAAGATTTTGTTTGTAGATGTGTATGTAGATTTCTTGAAGAAATATAAAAAATTGAAATGCAAAGGATGTGCAGCACTGCAGTACGCTCATTACCCTGAGACATTAGGTATTAAGTCTCTGCCCAGTAACTTCACTGGCTATTCTGCTCATCAAACCGGAACACAGTAATGATTGCATATTCCTGCTTGGCGGCAGACTTCACCAACCAAGTGGTGGTATCCACCCAGATGGACACTCGCAGAAGAGTTAGTCCTACCATGCAATTAGATAAGATTAATTAAAAACAGTATAAACAAAGCACAGTAATGTTTTACTCACATGGGCTGCTGCTTCTTCCTCTTCTTTTTTGCGGAGCTCTTCTAATTCTTTCTTAGATAATCCCCGGTTACTCATAATGCCGTACAAATATTTCCAATAAACAATTTGAAGACAAACTAAAATTTACGCTAACGAATGTTAGAATACACTGAAAACTGTTAACTCAATAATTAACCTTTCTAACTTTCATTGCAGTGAACTCGTATCAATCAATATTTTACATTTTTACACAAAGGTACATCTGTGTACTCCGTAAATATATATATATTTAAGCTTCTGTTGTACATACAGCTCAAAATCTACAATATTATGGGACGTATATACAGTATGTATATCATTTTATCGATAATTCGATACTCGATAGCAAAATGCAAAATATAACCCACAGAGTACTATTCTATATACTGAAATAGAGGTATATCTTGTGTCAAAAACACTGCACGTAGATAGTGCTGCACTCTGCACATGTCATTTGGGACTATTTTCGTTGAATATATATCTATAAATATCTAGCGCACCATCCGTAGCTATATATAGATATAGTTATAGTTGTGTATATATCACTCCTAGCTTTCTTATTTGGGAAATAGGGAATATATAAAAATAAAAATCAATTTATTTTACTTGGAATTTATTGGTTTTAATTACCTACGACGCTTTGCGCATTTTCTAAAGTATTTTATTGCCTTCATTTGAAATGCATCATCATTGTCGTTTGAGCCTCTCTTACCTATTAATATTTTATTTATGTCTTTACAATAATTATAAATAAAAAATCGACAATTCAAATTAATTATGTAATTAGTCATTCATTTGTATGCTGTGGGGCCTGTTTCATAAAAAATATTAGTCTAATATTATCAGTATTAGCCTCATATTAATAGATGTAATTATTAGAGTCTGTTTCATAAAAATACAAAGTAATAAAATGAGTTATTAGTGTAGACTCTAATATTATTAGCTAGTATTGTTTGTTTTAAAATAGTAAATGGTTTCATATACAAAACAAACTAATATTATCACATAATAAATTGAGTTACTTTTCATAAGTCTTTCAAGTTTAATAAATTTACAATTATAGTGATTAAAAAAATATTTGAAATGAATGATTCCGAGTCAAGTGAAGAATGTGCTATTGTGGGACGCCCGAGGATGTTAAGGAGGAGAACATCATATACTAGCATGAAATTTACATACGAAATCAACGAACGATTTAGCTTGTGATTTGAAAAATTAACACTGTTTTAACAGGAAACACAAAATAAACTAAAATAACTAAATTATATACACATCAATCTATTTACAATCTTAATTTAATAATCCGCTACCAGTAGGCAACGTTCCCAAAATACTGGCAGCATTGCCACGTTGAATGGCAATGCTTATTTGACCCAAGTATAGGCCAGCATTTTGGTCACATGTGGCTTCGACCAGACGCCCTGAACGTTCTTTAAAAATTCGATGAGCTCCAGGTCCCCACGGTCCAAGTGTATATAAAGTTTTTAATATATTAATTATGTGAATATACAAAACATACTGTAGATAGTTTTAACAGGAATTCGAATCACTTCGGTATAATTTAATCAAAAACAGAATAGTATAATCCAACGAAGAAGATAATATATTTATTGCAGTGACAGTAATCACAACAAACCGACACAAACAGACGTATAACCACAAAATTTTGAATTTTCCCATAACAAACTATATATAGATACAGCAGTCTTAATAATATTGGTAACGCCACAGAGTACTTATAATATTAGTGTTAAACATGCAGACTAATAAAATTATTTTATTAGTCTAATAATATTAGTTACTTTTATGAAAAAGGTCCGTGGACAATTCAAAATTTACATAACTAAAAACGAATATTTTTATCAGTTCTTTTAAATTGTTTGTGTACATTTTTTTTACTATTATATGTAGATTTACATTGGTTATATCCTGCACTTCAGATACGCAAGATAAGAGAGGCTCAGACGGACTGACAATCCAACACCATCCAGCATATTCTCTTTATTTTATGTAATAATTGACTTCTAATTGCGCCAAAGAAGTTTTCAATTGGATCTTGATTTAGGTGCCTCATCCATACCGACTTTATGTTATATTCATCTGTCAATTTTTTAGGAGTATTTGAATACTGTCAAGTGTCCATGCCCAATTTTGAATGGTAGGCACATTTTCTGCCTTGCCAGTTGCCGGGTTTACAAACTTCATCTTTTTAAGTATGTAGTTTCTTTGCTTTATTCCAAACTTCATGGTGTGGAATTGGGTCTTACTGGCCCTAGTAGAGGCTTCCCATGTTTGTCTTTCTTGGAGAAACTTCCATTGACAGAGTCAAATAGTTCATCGAAAAACAGTAGTAGATCTGCAGTTTCCTCACACTCGCGTGGAAGAATTCCTTTGTCTGAAAAAAGAAAACAGTCTTCTCTAAGGAACAGTCTAGGTACCAAAATTGTTCATAAACTTGTATAGTCATTGAGTGCATGGGCTAGGTAAAATGAATGTTTCCAAATTTTAACAGTAAAAAAACAAATACAGGGTAATCAAGCTTCGAAGTTAGAACAGTAGTTATAGTATAAGTAGCCTTCTTGGCGAAAGTACAGAAACCGCAGTGTTCAAGTTACTTATGACATAAATAAATTTGCACAGTGGTACATTATCTTCATCTGTTCTCGATTTTCTATTATTGAAAGAATTTCGTTCCAGTTCTCACTATTCCATAGGTTTATTGAATAAGAAACTTTAAAGATAATAAAATTATCCTTATTGTTGATTAATATTTGGTGTTAAAGCAGGGCTAGTGCATTATAATACCGCCACCAATTGTAATTTATAATCATTAATTATTATAGCTGTTACATAAGAGGGCCTGATGTGGAGAAGGGTGGAGGCTATAGGCCTTCAAGATCAGATCACGAAAAGACCCCGTGATGTTGACCGAAACCTCTTGAATTTATCTTGAATGGTCAAATTGGAACTAAAAACTTTTAGTGTTTAGAGAGAAAATCTCGCACATATAGATATAGTCTGGATTTCTATGCTTGCCCAATAATGTAAAAAATCGCGGCAGATGCCAAACATTGACAGCAATTTGGTGATCCGATCGCAAACCTATGATATGACTCGATTTTAAATTTTTCTATTCATTTTATGTTATTGATGGGTGAGCTATCAAGTTTTTTACATTATTGAACAACTAAGAAACACTTTGAAACACAAAGGCCTGCCTGTGTACTCGTTACCCTGAGACATTAGGTATTAAGTCTCATAAGCCCGGTAATTTCACTGGCTACTCTGCTCATCATACCGGAACACAGTAATGCTTGAACACTACTGCTTGGCGGTAGACTTCACGAGCATATCTATATATAGATGTTTATCTTTAGATACTGTCTAGCTAAACAAGCGTCTAAAAGTGGTTTTTATGATAATATGGTTAATGTTTTATACATACTTTTTAATTTTGCATCTACTTTTCCTCCCGAGACATATTTTGTTTCTGCAATTGGAACATCCTGAATTATATTGATAGTATCTGCAACAAAAATGAAATTTTGGATCTGAGCTTGCAATATAATTATATTGAACTGTTTCTTGGAAAACATTTTGAAAGATTATATTTAAATTAATTTCCCTAATTGGTTTCCTATTAAATTGTACCTTATTGAAGGGTCAGTTTGTTAAAGAATCACACCTGCTTTAAACGACAGTCAGTCAGCTTTCTGATCATAAAAACACTTGGAAATCAAACCAATTCAAGCACATTTGATTAAAACTAGTATGACATACATTTACATACTATTGCTATGATGAATGTTGCTATTCATCAAGCCATGTAGGCTGTAGGCCGTGCCAAATATAACTCTCACTCTGTACAGACAGGTAAAACAGGAAAATTAATTTTAGTTTAGCTTTTTAGAAAGATACACTTACCAATAGTTTTTATTGCAGCAACAGTGCTGGTGGTAGTGAGAGTATTTATGTAAGCTTCAAAATCTGATGAAGCTTTTGAAGCCGGCAAGTTTGAAACAGCCTGATGCACTTCATGCAGTCTTGTTTTATCACCATAGGTGAATTTTGGCAGAAGGTACGGTCCTAAAAATGAGGTTTTATTAAATACCACTTAGGTTGTATTTGAATTGAACAAAATCAGAGTGTAGCTTTTTCTACTTAAAAATTATATTAACTATTAATTTTAAGTGAGGGTTAAAGTTAAGCAAGAACTTAATGTGTATTAACTATTTAAATAATAACAATTTTTTATCAACCTATATTAGACATTCCTTAATAATATTTGGTCATAATGTAACTTATCAATACACTGTTACTGACCTGGTAAGTTCAATGTTGGAACAGCTACATTACTGATTTTTTTTGGAGCGACACCTAAATTATTCTTGCAAGTGAGCATGACAGACTCGGTGGAGTTTGTAGATGTCATCATTGTCCAATCCAATAATATCACCTCCAATTGAACAAACCCAGTTTAGAGTGTTGCTTGTCTATTTCTGGCTTCAGGAATAGGTGCAGAGGCTTCTGCATACCTGGAAAGAAACAAATTATATAAAACAGTTCGCGAGCAACCAATACTCCAGCCAACAAGCCAAAAACACAGGATTATGTTCTTGCTTTACTTTATTTTTGGATAATGTCCGTATTTAGATTTTGGTAGGCAAGCTAGTATGTTTAATTTTGCTAGAAATGAGGTTTCCAATCGTTACCATCAGACTGGCTGGTATGGCAGTGTAGGGATATTTGAATTGAGAATGAATAGGAGCACTGTCATGTTTTGTATGCCGTAGCCTAATATCAGGCTGATACAAATAAAACTATTTGTTTTTTAATTTAAGTATTGTATTCATATTGTTCTTGTAAGCTAAGTTTTTTTTTGATATGAAACATAAACATAACATAACATAAACGTTTACACACTCATACCCCCGCACTAGGATACCCTGTGTCGCAGGTGGCATGGACATACACAGATACACATCACAAACATCCAAGACCCGAGAACAAACTTTATGCTTACACAAAATCTGCCCCGGCCGGGAATCGAACCCGGGACCCCTCGCTTTGCAGGCAGGGTTACTACCAACTTAGCTACGGAGCCGGGGCTGTGAACTTTATTCCATATAATACTATAGTTATATTATATACAATATCTGGTTTATCTTTATTATTTACGGAAGTCAGATAAGAGTGTCCCACCCACATACATGTTAGATAGAGTACACAAGGTGATAGGCACACCTTATCAACTTTTTTTCTTGCTTTGCTTGTTTTTTAAAGTATAAATTATAATGTTTCTGTAAATACTCCATATGTAATATTTATTTATGTATAAATGCAAGCAAGTTGGCTTGTCATTCTTTCACGCAGCAACAATAGCGACTGAGGATAGACGTGAAATAGTATAGCATACAGGTAGAGTATGTGAAAGAGCATCTACAGCTACTTTTTTCCTGAAAACTACACGGTTGCTATGAGGATTACCCGGACCCCGGCGATTGAATACGCGCGCAGCAATCACAAATGGAAACAAAATAAAAACAAACAGGCTTACCTCCTGAATCCATACACGTAGGAATACAACACGTTTTACTTGAAAGCGACATGATTGTCTAGTCCTTTTTACACAAAATAACACTCAAGCGCACACGAACCAAACAGTACGTAAAACTTGAGGAACTGCAGCCTTATCACGTAAGAACCCAGACTCGCAAGCCTGAACTCAGACTGGACCCAGACATCGTATCCAGTCTGGGCTTTATTGGTATCACCTAACTTTATTCATTTAGTTCGGTTTGGAACGAACCATATTAAGGGAGCCACTAAGTACAATTATAGTCTGTGAGTTTCGGTCTATTTGCGTTTCGTATATGTAAGAATAAAAAAGGTGACACCTAAGTGTCACTTGACTCCAAGTTAAATAAAAACAAAGTTAAAGTATCAAACAAGTTCCAAAACGTTCAAAAATATTTGGGGAAGATCATTTAATTACTAATCATTGCTATTCTAACACTAGCGCTTTATATATATAAATCATAAATTTCTTTAAAATAATAACGAAACGCAAGTTATTAAGTATTATTTCTGTCAGTGTCAACTGAGTCGTTTCGCAGTTTTTCCGTCCGTTGGAATTTTGGAAAACTAACTTGGTAACTAACATTCCACCGAAGCCAGAAAATAAAGAAAGAAGAAGAACTTTTAAATTAATCATATATACAATTATACAGGGAAAACCACCGAAAGAGAACTGTAAGTTCTTAATCGTTTGTACTTGTGAATCATGTGATTGTGTTTTTATGGTTATAACTTCTTACGAAAAATCTTCTTTTATCAGATGCCGAATGCCAAATTTGGTGTCCGAAAGGCAAATGGCCCAGCTGGTGGATTACATGGAGAGGAACAAAGGCTTTGCGGTGGGGAGGCAACAAAATAGCGGCCCATCTGCAAAGGGTAACTCCGGCAAAAAATGGGAGGAGTTAGCGGCAATCCTAAATGCCGGTGGGGCGGGATGCACAAGAACCCCAAAAAAATGGAGAGACGTAAGTTTTAAATAATATTTTCAATGTTCTGATAAGAAAGTAACATGGAAGGTGAATACATACTTGAAAGTTTTGTGCACTCTGCTACATAAAAGGTTTGTGTTTGCTTGGATATATGCTGGCAGGGGGAAATAATTATACATAATAATGCTTAATACATTTCAAGAGATAGAGGCCTTATTGATAAGAATAGTGGGACATGTAATAATATTATATTACATGAGGTGTGTACAAGCCAAGCGATGGAAATATTGGTTACAGTTTGTTCTTTGAGATTTTGCCCACCATTTTTTTTGGTTTAGGCAAGAATACTTTTTTTGAATAAAAATTGGTCACCATGTCCAGTAATTGTTCAAAACTTACTGTTAATTTGCCAATAATAGGTTTGGACAGTGGCATTTCTATTTCTTAATAGTGAACAGTGGCATATTTGTACCTAAACAAATGGACAGTGTCACAATCCTTATCCGCTGAATGGCAGTTTTGAAGTTGAATCTGCACAGGACTGTGTTATTTTTGGACCTAAGTCTGCACTTTAAGCTCTGTTTTCTATAGACAGTGGCAAAATTGAATGTCTATCAGCTACACCTTTAAAATAGAAACGCAACAAATAGACTCGGCTATGCTCGACTGGTACATGCATGAAAACATATTTCTAGTTCTAATCTTCTCTACCTATTATTACAGACATATGGTTACCGAACGTGCCACAAAGGGCATATGAGATGGAGGAGAGGCAGCTTGCAGTGGAGCAAGATCAAGCGAGAGCGATGGCGAGCATTGCCGAACAAGTCTGACCTACTTAGAACTTTTAACATTACCTATATAATATGTTGAAGCTCGAATCTCGTCGTATGTTACTTATCACAGTCTTTCGGTATATGTAATAGCAAATTTAATAATGTTAAACTTAGTAATAAACTGTGTTACATTGTGCCAACGTTATAGGCCAATGTTATAGGTGTCAAGTACGCTCTCGTCGATTATTTTATACCTGTAATTGTAGATAACTGCTACCTACTGCCTATGTGGTTAAGTATGCAGTACATTTTGTAGATAGCTTGTAGCAACACATACTAACCGCAGCATGTGAATCTGTGTACTATGGTGTGGGTCTAACATTTAATTTTGTAATTCTTAGTGTAATCAATGTTACTCTCCGGTCCATAAACTATATCTATGCCAAAAATCACGACAATCCATTGCTTCGTTACTGCGTGAAAGGACAAACCAACAAACACACTTTCGCATTTATAATATTAGTATGGATCTACTCTTGTTTTACTATGTTAATGTTTTAATGTTAGCACTGTTTGTAGTTCCAAAATAAATAATAGGTATGATGTTTTCAAAAGTTCTTTTTTAAGCGCTATTAAAATTTGCAATTGATTGATAGCTTTCACGCAACAACGGAGCAACGGATCGACGTGATTTTTGGTATAAATATAGTTTATGGACCGGAGGAACATAGGCTACTTTTTATCCCGGAAAATGCACGGTTCCGGTGGGAACGCGGAACCGCGGGCATAAGCTAGCTGTTAGATGAATGTAAACTGTTAACTTACCTACTTTTTAAACCACTAATTGCATAGTTAAACAATAAAGTTCTATTGGAATATTTCTATTTAAACTTGTTTCTCTATCTCCCTTTTTATTTGGGTAAGGTAATAATTATAGCTATTACCACCTGAATGCAATCAATAAGCAAATGTATGGGTTGTTAGGTCATATAACTCATAATTAAGGTGTTTTGTGGAAAAATGTATAAGTAAAAAGTGTATAGACCTCACAGGAGTACAGTAAAAAACTTAGTAAACATATCAAATTATTCTTTATTTTGTGCCTCGTTCCAATTGTAAAACCTACTCAACAATTTAGCCATTTACAGTGTGTCAGAGACCTACTACATAATCAACAATTTAGGTAAACCTATTTACAGAGTTTGTCGGACACCTACTATATAATTAACAATTTAGGCAAATATATTTACAGAGTGAGCCAAAGAAATATACATAGACATATTCGAAGAACATTCCCCAGACTGCCGAAGGAAAGCCTTCGGCAGTCGGGCGGGAAATGGACCAAATGCCTTTATTAGCTATAACTACTACACGTAAACTACAACAAAAAACATCTAGAATCTCTAAGCAGTGATCCAACGAACGTTGTGCTTGTTGCTGCGCCGCACTGCAACACATTCCACATAAGCTCGAAATCTTGAACACCGCGCTGCTACATTCCGCATAAGTTTGAAGTCTTGAAATATCTGAAATTGTATTTATATTTTCATAAAACTTCGAGTTTATAAGAGTGGCACAACAAATTACAAGTATGAATGATACCTATGAATAAGAATAAAATACCTATGGCAAAATAAGCAAGTTAAACTGTGATTTTGCTGCTGTCTTGGTTAGGTGACAGATTTTCAATTGAGGATGGAGCTACCAAGACAGCACTTTTTATATTGCTCTATCATTTTTGGTCACCAATATAACTACCACGCAATCATTGCATCAAATTTATTTTTTAAGTCCAAGTTCATTGTAGGATTCAAAACACAGACCTAAAGGTGGCAGCCGACATTACTACCACTGAGGCATCACTTGAATACATTTTTTTTAAGTAACTGAATCTAATGACATAATTTATGTTAAATAATAGTAACTTTACTATACAACTCTGCTACTCCACAATCTGTCTACAACAGCAAGCCTTCCTCCATCAACACGATGGTGCTCGCGTATAGGGAGCTGCAGTGGTGGCTGCTGTGCATGGTCCATTGTCATCTCCTCCTCGTTTATATTGAGGGGCGCATCATAGTTGAGGTTGTGCAAGACCACACATGCATTGGTGATTTTGCCCGCTTTGATGGGTGCATAGTGCATTACCCTAAGGAAAAAGAGGAACGGATATTATAAACATATTAGTTTTAAAGGTGTTATGATTGGCTGTTTGAAAGACTGAATAATTTACACACCTGTGCTAAGAGGCAGCGCCAGAGAGTTTTCAACACTCCAATGCATCGCTCAACCACATTCCTGGCGCTAATGTGTTTCCTAGTGTATAACTCTTCAGGAGAGTTTGGTGCTGCATTGACGATGGGAGTCATCAACCACGGCCGCTGTGCATACCCCGAATCATCTGTAATGTTATAGAGTATTGAGTAAATCTTATATTGAAATAGTTATAAACTTACAGTTACAAATGAATAATGAATGAATATAGGTACATGTGTGATATATACCTTTCACAAGTCTATTTTGTCTATAATGCATTTTTGATTCAAGAGTCATTTAAGATTAACTTACTGACACAGGATCAGTTAAACATCTCATGTACCGACATGACTTATGACACAGTAAAGTAAACTTAGTGTTGTTTGACACACAGGCACAGTAGGGAAAAATGTTTTACATACCCAACAGCCAACAGTCAACACATTACATACTAGCTATGTTAATCAAACTTGTGATTATTTTGAGTCAAATCAACAGATTTAAACTCTCACCTCCTTGTAATAGCCTCACGCTCTATCTATGTTCTGGGAAATTGTATATATTTCGCCAGAATTGTAGGGTTATTGAGTGCTTCAGTCACATCCCGGAGACAGTATGATACTGATGCTTGAGAAAGACCCAAGTGATAATAAGCCCCTACCTTTTTTTGGTAACAGCCATTGGCATACCTAATATCTGCAAGACAAATTCATACAACAATTACTATTAGCACACACATTTGTCAAAAAGCAACATTTAGGGATATGATGTTATCATCAAAGAGAATATAACCACTACGTTTAGTTATCATTTTATATGTTAGGCTACCTTTTTCAGGCCTCACAGCGCTAGTGCGCTGTGTCTCCGGCAAAAGTGGAATAACATCTTCACAAAGAGTCTCAAAATGGGATTTGTGAAGACGGTAGTGACCGACGAACTCCTTTTCTGGCAACATTAGAAGCTTACTAGCCTCTCTGATCATCCTGCGATTGATATTTGAATATCTTTTCAGGCGTTCCTCTTCGGGGCCGCCATCAAAACCGAACGCGCCATTCTTGCTGTATTCCTAAAACAAATAAATTAATTGTAAGATATATATATAGTTAAGCAGAATACTAATTAATGAATACTCCCTGTATGACTTCCGTAATTCGAAAGTACACTTTCCGTAGAAAAAGGCCTAAAAACAGAAAATACAAGTAATTAGAAACAAATATTTTTAAATAAACCGACAAGACACGAAACTCAGAGTCGGAATCCGGCAGCGAAAGAGGTCTCTTATTCATTTGACGTTTCAATCTTTCCATGGATTACAATTCTTCAGTCTCGGGAGTTACATGATACCATTTATCTGTCAAAGTATGAATTTTGTTCACTCTCATGTATCAAAACTATCGCAGTCTGGGTTGAGTCTGAGTTTCGTAAAAAGCTGCCGCGAATATTTGAAATTTGACAGATGAACACAAGAGTCGAGGCGGAAATGACGTTTTTGACTGTCTGGGTCCAGTCTGGGTTCTTACGTGATAAGGCTGCTGGCTGGAAGAAGAGAATCCAAGGTTGCTCAACTCGACAACAGACCTAGTCGATGAGACAGAAACCACAAGAACGGAAAACTATTTGAAACAAGATCAAAATAGTTTACCGGCCGAGAGAGAATTCTGCTTTTCGAAATGATTATTTATTTAATACAAATCTACAAAAGTTTTGTTTTAGGTTAGGTATTGCCACTAAGCAAGAAAAAATACGTACTAATTAAATTGTCTACATACCCTAAAATACGATTACGAATTAATTCTTCATTATTAACGTTTTACTATTGCATATAAAATAAAATAAAAATAACATTTGACTTTGCTAGAGTACAAAAAGATTGATGAAAAAATTACTAAACATTACACTGCTTCGTCAGAAACCTACCATAATGTTACACAATTGTTCACTGGTATACATTTAAAGCAATCAAATAAAAAAGTTCCATAGCTATTTCAATATTCTAACAAATAAGTGTGTTTAAATTTTGCATCGTAAGCTCGCTAGTAACGCCATCTGTACATTTCATTTGGAAATACTATATTAAAATACTACTAAGTAAAAAATCTTAATGTTTGTTTTGAGTCCTTAGCACTTTTGGTTCAACTTCACTTAGTAGGGTTTATTTTAAAATCTTCCATCAACTTTTCTCTAAGATTGAATGCCCTGATATAACCAACAAACATGAATCAACTTAGCATTTTGCAAACAAAGACAAACCAACCACAGATAAAGTAAAATAAAAAATATACACCGTACAGGGCTACGTTCCCCGCCTATACACCGGGTGCAACCGACCGAACGATTCTAAGCGTGGAGTTGTATGTCAAAACTGAATAGAATTTCATTCATATCATTTCCTTATTATATATATATATATATTAGGTCTTTGAATCTTGATCTTCTTGTTTGTATGATCTGAGGTTCGGTTGCAGCTCGTGTAGGCAGTGAGCGCTGCCGTGCATATTATAACGCATTGATATCTTCGTCTTCACGGATTACCTTCTCTGTCTAGGTCGTCTTCAGATTATTCCGGGATTATACCTATTCTCTTTGGATTATGGCTTTTACACGCTTCTTGACGTTTTTTTTCCAGTGTCAAAATGAGGCCAGTGTACGGTAACACAGAATAAATAGTACAAGCAAACAATGAAAATCGAGCCCTTCTGGGAGTGTTTCCCAGTGGTCAGATCCACTCAATATCGACTATAGTTTTTTATACAAAAAGGTCATATACAGATAAATAGTTAGTTTTTGGTGGTCAAAAAATATAAAATAAAAATCACTAAAAAATAATAGTACAGATAATAATAATAAAAATATAAAAAACTACTACGTTTTTTTCTATGGAATTTTGATAAAACACCCTGTCAAATCAATCTAAACAACGGGAATAAAAATCCCGTTGGTCAGACTAATTTAACCACCAATCTGACCATTGGAAATACCGGGATTTGGATTTAAAAAAATTGTTGCCAGTGGGAAGAACCCTCTCTAGCGTAGCGTTATAAAATTATATTTTGCTACCCTCCAACAGATTTGAAAGCCATCTCATTCAAAGCGTCTCAGTATGTACCAAAGAGTTTACATATTATGTAAGTATGTACATAGATATGTTTTGACTATGGCGACATTCTTTTATGTGGGGTTTCCCGGAATATAGATTTAAAATGATAAAAACGTTGCGATCAGAGATTCCATATTGCGATGCTGGAAACTTATCTTTCCAATTCCTATTGGCAAAATATTTTTTTTTAAATCCATATTCTGGGTAAACCTGCCCGATACGATTCGAATAGATCAAAAGTAGTAGAATAGATGATATGTTATTCTTCAAATCTGTTACAAGGCGGGAACGTTACTTGTGATTTGGATAGAGGTCCAATTACCCAAGAGACCCTTATCGGTTGTCCCTCATAATCTTATAGGCCCTAGGGAATAGTAGCGAAGAGGGCTCAATAATACACAGGTTTGGTTACATATTATTTTTTATTTATTGAAAAAGTATAGGTACATCAAAAACATTTCGATGTAAAATTAAAAAATAATGTGTAGTGCGAATGCTTTGCCATTTATGAAAACTGTACAAAAGAAGAAAGAACGTTGGTTTTTCTTGATCAACCGCAAAAATATATTCGAAAAATAAATCCAAAAAATAAATCCGATTTCCAAAAAGGAGGAGGTAGTCAATTCGTCTGTATTTTTATGTGGCGGTGTTACTCAACTTTTCCGCCAGTTGTGGTCCTTTTATAAATTTCATTAAGGGTGGAAAACTGGGGATGAAAGTTCAGATATTTAACGCTTTTTTAAAAGTCACTAGTTGGTTAATATATCTAATATCTATGATACTATGTACTCACTTATCTAGTCTTTTCTAAATACGTGTACGCATGCCTTTAGGCTCCATATAATGTCGTCGTCGACGTCGAATGATTTTACTAGTACTAGAAGGTAGGTTACAATTATTTATTTATGAATATGTTGCGTATTTGGCGTAGTACGTTTAGGTACAAAAGTTTTATGTGCATAACATTTTTGTAGGCACATTTAACAACATGCTGTTTTCTGGAAAAAAAATTACCTACGGAAGACATATATTTTTGCAGTTGAAGAAGTAAATGAAAAAATGTTTAAACAGGTTGCTTTCTACAGCCAAGTTGTATGTGGTACGTGCAATTAAAACGTGTTAGCCTCACATGAGTAAAAGTAATTAGATTGTATAAGTATTATAATTGTACTTATCTCAATGCGCCTGCATAGGCCGCGGTAACTAACTATTGGCTGTAAATTCACTGTTCCGTCTTTTCATTTCATACTTATTTTATCATTATTACAAATTATTTATATTTATTAAATTTAATACTTACACTAAAATACATAAATAATACAAACATATATCAACAGCAACATCGAAGTATATTATTACATCAACTGATATTAAATTAAAATGAATGACATTTACTATATTAAATGGTCTAGTCATAAAACGTGTTGAGTATAATGATGGTAAATTTCGTCAGTTCTCAAAGTTAGCAGAACTGACCGCAAAATATAAGGTAAGACACATATTTGTACGGCCTGCAGCAACCACATTTTGTAATCAAAATATAAAATATATGGAACATACGATCAATTGGCCCTCCTAGTAAACTGCGTCTTTAACTTTAACTAACACACGGCAGGGAATTTTGGTCTTTTGGAGGTGGTCCGTCCCGTACTCTTTAGGTGGGCCCAGCGGGGGCACGGTAGCCTCACTTTCCGCCTTACGCAGGTCCTCTCGGGTTGCTTCGGGAGGTACCTGCGGCTAGCGTCTGCGCGGAAGATAACGAGCGGGATGTACTGGAAGGGAGTGGGGCGCATGCCCAGGGGAGAGGGACTGCGACGAGCTCTAGTACCGGTGCCGGTGTGCAGTCGTCGCTGCCGATGGTCGGTACCGACCATCTTGCCGCCATCGTTGTCGACCATCTTGCGAAAGATGGTCGACAAAGAGTGTCTGGGACGAGGTAACCATCGCTTACCGTTTCCATCGGGAGGGTCTGGGGCGCCGGATGCCCCCGCATCCCACACCTGTCAGCTGTGTCACCTGGCATAGGTAGGATCCTCCCGGGGCGGAAGCGATGCGCTAATGTTCCGAAGCATCGCGAGCCGTGCGGGGGAGTATCCTCTTCCCACGAGGTGGGTCCGTGCGACGGCCGACTGGGACGCGACGAGTGTGTAAACGGGTCCGACAGGAAACATCCATTTTAGTGGGTAGGACACAGTGGGCAGGCGGCGTGTCTCACACTATCTCCCCCTCCCCCCTTCCCCGGGTGCGGAGATGTGCATAAATGCATTTCCCGGGATTTTGGTAAAATTTAAATGCAACTTTACTTGTACTTTAACTAAACGTATGTACTTTCAAATCGACTAGAATCAGACCATCCCCCCGGTGGCAGAGGCCGTGCAAATAGGAGGCAGTTTAATCATTACCAGATATCACATAGATGAATATTAACACAGAAACTGTTTGTAACTCTAGTAAAATAGAAAATCGTTGAGCCAATGGCCCTCTTACATGGAAGTGTTCAAGATTAAAAATATATTATTTTGTGCATACTAAAGCTTAATATACAAGTAAACACGCCACATAATTACAACTAGTGTACTGTACACATAGAAACAATGTACATAGAAAGTATATCATAAGACTGTTGTGTTGTGCATTGAATCAGTGCCACCAAGAACGTTGGCTTGTCACATTGTTTTGACATTGACACAATTTTCATATAGTGCATTGTGAGATATCAATTAGGCCCAAATTGAGTTCTAATTACTCACATCAATTTATAAACCAATTATTTAGTTTAGTACCGGGCGGGAAATTGTAACCATATCTCGGAATCGAGAATCAAAATTGCTGTCGATAGTGATTCCTCGCTTTAAAGACTATTTACCCCTAAAGGGCAAGTATCGCTTTTTAGATTAGTTGCCCCTGAAGGGTAAAGTTTATTGTAATGCAGTATTAAGCAATGCGGGTGGCCAAAGATAGCAATGCACAGACGGAATCAAGCCTTTAACACGTAATAACAACTCTAAAAAACATAGTTTGCCTTGCATTTGTACATTTAAAATCAGCAATTTCTAAACTTTATACATTTTGTTCAATCGTAACATATATAACGTAGATATGTTAGTTCGTAACAAGCATAAGACGATTTGATTGATTAAAACTTTTAATACAGACACTTTAATAAAAATAGACTTCTATAACCCAAGTCGCGTGGTCTCGTGTTAAATAAGTTCGGATATATTTTTTTCACTGGCAACAACTACGGCCGTGTATTCAGAGGCGGAAGGACGGTATTGTACCTATATTGTAAATAGTTTGCAACAACACTCTATAAGAAGTTTTGTTGGAAATGACAACTGCAACCCTTCAAAACTGTGCAATTAAAGGAAATTTCGAGAACGAACTGGGAAGAATCGCAATGTTCATGAGCATATTATGACAATATTATCATACTTTATACATTGTAACGGGATATTTACCGTGATTATTATAGGCTGGTGAGCTCCCGATATTTATTTATTTATTTATTGCACACATACATTCAACTTATTTCGACGCTGTTGCAAGCATCATGTTCACGGGAATACATATGAATATGTATAAAGTAGTGAATAACCGTGAAAGTCTAAAACAGAATATTATCATATCTGCGGCGCAAGTACGGAAGTCCAAACGATAAATTTATCGAATGGAAAAAAACGGATAAATTTATCAAATTTTGCGAGTACCGAAGTGTGATCGTAGAGTATTGTAGAAGCTTTATATTCTCTATGGATTCGACCTAGCTATTCGATATCTTTTGTCGGTTGTAACAAGGCACGATAAATTATATAAAAAATCGATATAACCCACTTTACCGATTTGAACTGTCAATTTTATCGATCGAAAAGAGCTACTACAATACTTTACGATCAGACTTCGGTACTCGCAACATTCGATAAATTTATCGGGTTTTTCTATTCGACAAATTTATCGAACCGACTTCCGTACTTGCGCCGCTGCAGGGCTAACATGCGCGCCACGACAAAATTCTGTCGACTGTTTTGTCTCGCTCTTTCTCTCGTGAACATGAGACAAATGCACGACATAAGCATCGAGAAAATTTTGTCACGGTGCGCATGTTAGCCCTACTGGTGTGCACAGTATATCACATACTGTCTTCAAGATCCGAATTCCAGAAGCTATAATATAAAATACACGTCCCCATTAGCGCCTCTGAATTGACGGCCTGGGACCCAACACTGTTATATACATCTACAACGCTTTGTGGGTTAATTATACAATGTTGATTAAATTCTGTTCAAAAGGCCACATTATTGAAATGCCTTCAGCCGATGAATATTATTAGCTAGCTATATCAAGAAATGTAACTAATGTACAAGCCAGCAATTTAGTACACCGGTTACTTTCCACGAATAATTAGAAATAGGCTTTGTTTTATTTGCCTGTCTCAGGAAGGTTAAATTTCCTAACACATTGTAGTTAAGTTTTATCTAAATTGTACTAATAAGACATGGCGCTCAATATACGTTGATTGAGTTCAAAAGTAATTGGTGTTAACAAAAGGACTGTTTTAATACTAAAACTGTACGCAGCTGTCCAAGACATAGTACAAAAAATGAATTTAAAATAGAATCCAACTGTGCCATTTCTTAAAAATATTAATAGTTTTTTCTTAAATTTTCTAACGTCACAATAGTTAATTCTTCGGACATACTATAATGCTGAAGACGGTGATTGCGGTATTCATAAGTAAAAATTCATACAAAATAAATTTTATAATAAAATATATGTAAAATGCAATTGATTGTGAAGATTGGACAGCGTTAAAATAATCACAGTCTCAATGTAGTAGCTTACATTACGATAACGGTATTACAAGTACAGTGCCTGCCAAGAGAAATGGTGAAGATTACAAAAGTTATTACTATACTTCCTGAACCGGCGTGGTTTAAGGGGCAGAATCCGGCGCGCCGCTATCTCCCTCGCGCATCTCAACATTTTTGAAGATAAACAATCACTTAATATAATTATGAAAAATCGCATTCGGTGAAATTGCTGACAATGACATTACAAAGGTTACACAAAAATTTCATTTTGTTCCATTCAGGTTTTTAAATCTAAAAATGGGATTTTATGTTTTGCCCATTTTCATGTATGAAAACTTGATCGGATCAAAATGATACTTTTGCCGTACCTTTGTAATGTTATAAAGCCAGCAATTTCACCGAGTGCGATTTTTCATAATTATATTAAGCGATTATTTATCTTCAAAAATGCTAAGATGCGCGAGCGAGATAGCGGCGCGCCGGATTCTGCCCCTTAAACACCGTTGATTGTAGTCAACCGCAATCAACCTTTACGTCACTAGGTGATAAGACTAAGGCTAAAATACAGAGACTGGTCTAAGCGTGGACTTTTTGCTTCCGTATGTCATATTATGACATATGGAAGCATGAGTCCACGCTTAGATTAGTCTCTGAATCTTAGCCTGTCTTCTGCGAGTGTCCGTCTGGATTGTTACCACCGCTTTGCTTGTGAAGTCTGCCGCCAAGCAGTAGTGTGCAAGCATTACTGTGTTCCGGTTTGATGAGCAGAGTAGCCAGTGAAATTGCTGGGCTTATGAGACTTAATAATAATGTCTCAGGGTAACGAGTACACTGCAGTGCCGCTCAGAACTTTGTGTTTCAAAGTTCTGAGTGGCACTGCAAGTGTTTTAAGTTCGTCTCGTTATCAAATAGTATAAAACAAAAACCTTTTACCATAATATATATAGTTTATACATGCGTGGACTCTGAACAGTCTTCTAGGTATTGGTTTATTCCGGAAATCCCCCACGGCCGTCCGCCACGTGGGAGATTTCCGGATCTTTTCCCCTGATATCCCTCTAATCAAATACAAATTACCTCGTGGAGGATTTCAGGGAAACAGACTGATGAGTGCCAATTCTTTATCGAGTGCACCATTTTCCTTGTCAGACACTGTAGCAGCATGCAATACAACTTTGAAATCATACGAGAGGTTAACAAACCATGTTAACACTATTAAATGCAAGTCATCATAACAACACCGCTAAACATCAATGATTACTGATAATAATAATTATTAATTAATAACACAACTAACGCCCAGCTCCAATAAACTATCTCCGGACAGCTAGCTTGCTAATACAACTGGGTTTCAAGTCGTAGGTCGATTGGCAAGTTTAAGCCTTTAGCTTTCTTCGTCAATCAATCGGTCCATTAGCTATGTTTCCAAACAGTTTATTCGTTTCAGGGGTGCAAACAACATGACCCAATTTACATTTAGGTTAGTGCTAGTGCATATGTAAGACTGATTGCATTCTTCTTCTTCTTCAGATTATGGCTTTTAAACGCGGCTTGACGTTTTTCTGACTGATTGCATTTTCTTTGATTTATTAATTTACTGCGTGAGACTCTCGCACTATGACAGGTCAGACGACAGACACCAAATACCCCCTAAGTATATATTTACCTCTTCCATGATCTACAACAAACCTATATCCGAGACAAAGCACATATGCGGATAGGGATGTTGACTCCATTTTTTATGATGTCAACCAATTCGTTTTCTCATAAGAATCAAATGACTATATCGAAAAAACTGAAGCGAACGCCAGAAACGTCAAAAATCTGAGTCAAAACCGGGCGTATCTGCTGAGCGCTAAAACGGCCCATACAAATTGGACAGAACATCTGACGTCACTTGTTCTACGCGGGCCGTAATGCTGTACTAAAAACATGCATTTTGTTGATTGGGCTGTAAAAAACTGCGTTTAAGGGTCTGTACCGTGTGCGGGTTCTTTCGCTGGATTATTATATAAGCAAGCAAGTCTCACACAGCACTAACTCTATGAATGAATGGGGCCTCTAACCAAATGACTCTCTGAATGGGGCCGACAAAACGAAATTGTACTCGAATATTTGATCAATAGACAACTATTATTATAAATTACATACAATATTCATCGAATACAATATAAAATTCTTTAATATTTACTCTAACGCGTCACGCGCAATACGACCAAGAATATAAATCCTTTGAATAACAGTTAAGTCGAAAACACCCAACATATTTTTACCATTTTAACAATGATAGACATCATTACCGTTGTGTACTCTGCAAGTCTTTTTAATGCACATTCGTACACAAAGCGACTAGACTTTTTGTGTCACGTTAAAGAATGAATTAAGAAAGAAAGAGCAGAGTAATAAGTGATTTATTAAACTGGGCATTGATCAAAGTGTATATTAATGAGCAATACACGCGTGGCCTAACAATAACTAAATTGTGAATAATCAAATCCTTTCAACTTATTACACACTGTACAGGGATCTATATTATAGGACAAAGTGGCCCAGATTATATTACACACAAACTGAACTAAATTTAGTAACACTGTCTAGTTCCAAAATACATTAGAATTACATTTATATATTTTTTGTACACCGCCATCTACTCCTTTTTAGTTCGATACTGTTCATCCAAAGGTTATCTGGAAGAAATCGGTTTAAGCGATAAGACCGCCCATTGTATTACCATATTTAAGAACTAATTATTGTAGTATGCAATGTATGTATTTTGTGGTATGCAATAAAGAATTTTGTATTGTATTAGCAAAGGATGGATTACATTTTAGACTTGCAAAATCTATTTAATGTATGTACATGAATTTGATGGCGTCTGATTTCCCGTTGGAGATAAAAAGATGGATGATATCAGACAGGCTTCAATCATCTTCCATCCTTTACTCATGTTGTTATTTATAAAAAGACCTAGTAGTATTAAAATTAGTTACGTTTGTGAGTATATAATCAGGGCAATTGTCCAAAACTTCCTTTTTATAGGGCGTGGCGCCATTATATAAACAGTTTGCAGGTTGACTGAGCATATGCATCACGTTAGCGCGAGCTGTTTGCACTGTAACTCTGTATTTGAAACATTGAGCGCTAACACACAGCAAATAATGCCGCAAACTGTTTGCCTAATGAGAAACGTATACTTGCTAAGGCGTTAATCGGCATTATTTGTCAAATAAAAAAGGATGCACCTATACAAGCTGGATAGCTGTGTCCCTTTCCATTTGGTAGATTGGCCGAGTGAGTAGCCATCTTTGAACCTGGTTCAAACATCCTTTAGTGCCAGTGTCCAACGCCTAACATACTTTTAGTTTTATGTAATTGCTTCGTATATGTTATTTAGAGTTCATTAATGTGTTATATTGTACTTTTTTATGTCAGTATTTTATTGATTGAAGCTCTCAGTGTTGCCATCTCGCACTAATCAATGTGTGAACGCAGCTTTATGTAGTGCAGCTATATCATCTATATCTATAGCTATAGCAGCTATATCCCAACACTTTTTATTTTCAGCAATGAAATCACCCGAGGACCTATTTTAACCGACTTCCAATAAAAGAGGTTTTAGTTTTCCGATTATAAATCTGACCGCTTTGAGTCGTGTTCCAAGATAAAATGTTTCATACTATAATTATATATATCCTTAGAAGTAGGCTGACGACGGCAATACCTGACGTACATATACAATATGATAAAAAAAAACTAACATACGCACGCAGCTACGACTATATCGCGTTCGCAGTGTGCGTGTGTACGTCACTGTCTTATAAACTTGTAGCATGTGGTTTTGCAAAGCGTCATCTATTAATTTTTACAATACAAATAGAGAGTAAGTAATGATTTTAGGGACCACTGGAATAAGATCAGCGTTTGCGTTTTTCTTTCGAATTTAAATATGTCAACTGTAATGTATTAAAACTGAAAATTTAGCTCCATACACTCTTCTCAGCAGACATGAATCTCCTTTTAGTCTATTGGCCTTTTATGTCACGTCGTGCCGAACCTAAACTGAATCTTGCTCTCTATTCGTATTGTAAAATTATAGAAACCCCAGCACGGGGACTGCGTTAACACAGAACGAACACTGTCGTCTAAATTGTTTTTTTTTTTATCAGCTTCATGGCAAGAACGCAAGGAGAATACAGCCGATTGGTTATATTGTCTCTGCTAGGTAGTGGGTGAGTCCGGTGAGCTCCGCAGCTGACTTCAGGCGTCTGTCTCACCACCCTTAAGCCGCAATCGGGCGAAATCTTCGAATATTATATCGTCGTCTTGCTCTTGGCCGTTCTCTTCCCTGTAATTAAGTGATTTCATTTGTTTACTAAACTATTGTCGACTAACAGCACGATTATTGTCTATGGTAATTTATTACAGAAGTGCCATAATTTCCTGTATTTGTAATTCTAGTAAAATTATGGAATTTCAAGAAATGAAACGTTTAAAAGTTCAGTTTTTTAGAAACTGGCGACCGGGTGCAACTCAGTTCAGTGTATAAACAAACTGTCATTGTTAGTGCGTACTAAGAACTACCGGTACTGACAACACGTGACCTTGGGCGCTGTGATAATAGGTGTCTTCTGTTTCAGTCACTCACCGGTTTTTACTTTTGATAGGTTAACATTTGACTATCTTTTAATGTTACTTGTTTCCTTAATAACGTTCGTTCTAAAATGATAAGCAGCGAAAATTTTAGACTACTCCTTCTAGCGGAAGACCTGGTGACTGTTGGTCTTAATCGGCTGCCTTATCAGCTAACAATCTCGTGTTCGTTTTCAATACCAGACCGATTAAAACCAGCGGTCACTAGTCTTCGTGTGGAAGGAATAGTCTAGAATTTTCGCTGGTTATTAAAGAAATAAGCTCTTACAAAACGAAAAGACGCGAAAAGTATTGTCAACTCCTTCCACACGAAGACTAGTGACCGCTGGTTTTAATCGGTCTGGTATTGAAAACGAACACGAGATTGTTAGCTGATAAGGCAGCTGGTTGGATTAGAAAACGAACACGAGATTGTTAGCTGGTAAGGCCAACTACGTATTGCTGGCCCACTGTATACTCTGTGGTATAAAGTAGTGCGGTGTACGTACGGCTGCGGGTCGAGCGTGATGAGGTCGGTGTCTGCGCGCGGCGCGGGCTCCAGCGCGCGCGCCGGCTCCTCCTCGGGCTTCGGGTGCATCAGGATGAAGGGCAGCTCCGCGCTCAGGTCGCTGCGCGGACAGGTGGGGAAACAATCAGCTTAGAAAATCAAATTCAAATTGCTTTTTTCATATATGCCCCAAGAGAGCACTTATGAAGGTTAAAATAAATTACTCCAACCGCGGGTCTCTGTGACGCTCGTCTACCCGAATCACAAACTAAAACGAATGCTGTCTCTATCAGAACATAATAAATGACAATGACATCAACAGCTAGTTTGTTAATAATAATGTAGCATTATAAAACTAGTATCTTACCCGCCAAGCGGCCCGAGGCACAGCTTCACCTTGACTTTGTATTGTACTATGATACCTAAATTTTCACGCTGCGATGGGTCTGCGATCCTGTAAATAAAACATTTTAATTTACATTTTTCAATTGCTACATTTTACATTTATTTAATAAAGAAACAGATGTTTTTACAGAACATAACTTTTAGTAGATGTTACTGCGTAAAACGATTTCTTTATGTGTATACGACGAGTATGAAAAGTAATGTCTTGTGATTGGGATACCAGTGAATTGTTTTGGCATTGTATTTGTATTCAAAATACCCTTTGCCACCGTCCATGTAGCGTATACAAAAAAATCTGCTAATAATCTGCTAAGAGGTAGCTGTTTCGGTTACCTCCTTTGTTTCTTTAATGTATTATTTTTCTTGTAGGTTGGAAGTTTGCAACGACAAATTGTTAGTCAGATTGTACCGCGGGCAGAGACTGAATAAATTGTACATGTTTGTATATTTGGTTATGTCAATGTATGACAATATTTGCACACCTGCCTGCAGGTTGAATACATTGACCAAAAATATTGTTTAAGATCTTACGCTAACATGTATTCTAGCAAATAAACGATTTGATTTGATCTAAATGAAGACTTTTTAAAATTAAAAATTTAATTATCTATAGTGGATATGTTATTCGTTGTCCAATAATATAATCCGTATGTTTTATTCTAGTTTCGTCATGGATACTGACTGTGGTGTGTTAAATAAAGTCTGCAATATAAAGATGATGCCTCTATAAATCTATAAGCATATCACAGAAGCAATACACCGGGAAAGGGTTCGGTTTAGTATGAGTCTACATCGGGAAAGTGTTCGGTTTAGTATGCGTCTACATCGAGAAAGTATTCGGTTTAGTAAGAGTCTACATCGAGAAAGTGTTCGGTTTAGTATGTGACTACACCCAGTAAGTGTCCGGTTTTGTATAAGTCTACATCGAGAAAGTGTTCTGTTAAGTATGAGTCTACATCGAGAAAGTGTTCGGTTAAGTATGAGTCTACATCGATAAAGTGTTCGGTTTACTATGAGTCTAAATCGAGAAAGTGTTCGCTTTAGTATGTGACTGCATCAAGAAAGTGTTCGGTTTAGTATGTGACTAAGTCGAGGAAGTGTTCGATTTAGTTTGAGTCTACATCGAGAAAGTGTCCGGTTTAGTATGAGTAAACATACTTAACAGGCGTGTACTCACAGCGTGCTGGAGGCGAGGTTGGTGTCCTCGTGCTTGAGCTGTCCGTCGAGCGCGAGCCCCCACTTGTCCTTGTTGTTGGCGAGCAGCGGCGTCAGCGTGAACACCTTGCTCAGCGTGAAGCCCGGCCCCACCGGGCAGCCCTCTCTGCGGGGAAGGTTAGCGTCGTCAACTCGTCACTCTACTAGGTAAGCTCTTCCTGTAATCCTGCTCACTTTTTAATCTAATACAGAATTCTTTATTCACATTGTCCCCAGGATACCACTCATGAAAATTAAATGACTCTAAATGCCCGTAAGTATAGGACGATCGAGAAGAAGAGCAAGAACTCGCCGGCGTTCTCTACAAATGTGGTTTTTACATCGTTTCTAATGCTTTTATGTTTAAAATCTAAGTCTGGGCAGGAGGAGCAGGAGGCCCCTGATATGTTTGCCTGATCTGCCTTCATAATAGTTAAAATGTTATAAGTGACAGGTTTTGACAGCCCCCTTGGTGCAGTATATAGGTTGGGAATTCTAGAGAAAGCCTATGGTTTACATCGATTAACAAGAGTAATGAAAGTGGATCTTTGTTTTGTAATTTACCAGAAAACACCCGTTGAATGCAAGATGCGATTGGCCGATCCAAGTGGCGTTCTATGGGGGAAGCCTATGTTCAGCAGTGGACGTCTTCCGGCTGATGCATCATTTTGAGTTAAATAAAACATTGGTGATTTCAAATGGCTAGTGGCCAGACCATAAAACATTAAACCGTAAAAATTTCCATTATTTTTTGATTGCATTCATTTCAATGTTAGTGAAAAAAAAAACAAAATAAACCTTTAGCTGAAAACAAAAACTTTCCACTATAACAACACAAGTTACAAGTAGTATGGTTTCAAAACAACCCAATTTTTACAAATTTACAAGTCTTGTGCAGTTGTGTGCGTGGGTGATATAATTAATTAGTTTTGGTCTGTGTTCATTTTTTGACCGTTTTAGTTCAAACAACACTAAAAATCTATGAGTCTTTGTCTGTGTTTACTTTCGAATTTTTTAGTTCAAATTCAAATTGCTTTATTCATATAGGCCCCAAGAGAGCACTTATGAAGGTTAAAATAAATTACTCTAAGAGCGGGTCTCTGTAACGTTCGTCTACCCGAATCACAGACTAAAACTAATGCTGTCTTTATCAGACACTATTGTCATAATTCTCATACAAGGTATTAACAGTTTTAATAAATTACTTTGCAGTCCAAACTTCATTCAAGTTTATTGTAGTAAAAGGCACTCTATCGTACCATTCTATAGAGTTCTATATAAACTGGGGATCATGCGGAACACCAAACCACTTACATAGACCGACATTTTATTTTCTTATCGAACATTCCGTGAAATGGGAACTGAAATATATTCTTCTTCTTCGTTTTTTGTTTCCTGTACACGGAGATATTGCATAAAATCACTCAGTCTAGGTAAAGGAAGGACGCGTTGTCTAAATTTCATCAAAGAGGGATACACATACATCTAAATTCAACTACATGAATCTTAATCTCACCTATATCAAGCCAGGTTAAGGAAAATAACAATTTTTGTGTACCAATAACTCTGGATTGGTTTGGTGAATAAATGTCACAATTAGGGCCACAAAGAGGTGAATTAGAACAAAAACACTTGAGGTTATTAAATCCCTTTAACCTTTCTATGGTCGCTAGAGCGATAAACTGCAGACTTCACTTTCCATACATTATTCCAGGACTCGCAGCACATGCGTTGCTGTATATAATAGTGGCGGCCACTCACTACACAATGTTTGCTTATTTTAAGTACAGGATACTATAACCGTGTTACCACAAAAAACCACTTTTAGATACCTGTTTAGCTAGACAGCGCCTAAAGATAAACTTAAAAAATGATTACAAATGTCACAACAGAATTGTGTTAGACAACGGTTAGACACTACTTAAATCAGGATTTGTGGTTGCTCGTATTTAATCGCGCGACTAAGGCTTGTTTAGGCGTTAAACAGTGTTTAACACAGGTTTAACGTGTGTTTAATTTTTTTGTGGTAAGACCCTTTTTGTTTTCAAGGCTCAGTTCTGCAATCATTATTACTTCGCGCGGTGCAAATTGTTAGAGGAGGATGGAAGACACTCACTCGCTCTCCGCCTCGGCGACGGTGCATTTGTACTGCGCGGTGGAAAAGAGACAGATGTCTGCGAACTGACGCACCGACACCTTGATGCGCTTCACGGACCGGTTGGAATTGTTCGCGATGTGCACATTGACGGCTATGTTCTCGCCGTGGTGGTACAACTCCTGGAAAGCATCAATAGAATGCATTTTTATATACAACTAGCTTCCGTATAAAATATATATTTAAAGTGTTAATGGACACTAGCGGGATTTTCACGTAAATACTACTACTAGATAAACATGAAGACGCAGGTTCGTATCCTGTTAGCGGAGAATTTTTTGAGATGTATTATTCATGTGAACTAGCTTCCGCCCGTGGGTTCACCAATGTCGGTCCGACCTTTGAATGATACTACAATTATAAAAAAAAATATTAAGTCATTTTTTTCCCAGCTTCATATGGTACATGATATTGCGGTGGCACTCTAAGATATTTCTTCTCCTCCATTTAAAATTTTTCTTGGTTGGGTAGATTTGGTCATTGGTGGCATTCATTATATCCCATAGCAAAACATTCGTGAGCAGCGCCACCAAGATTGGGTATTTCACAGATATAACCAAAAACAAATTAATATTTTTCTTACAAACATATGATTTTACAATTCGTTTAATTAAGCCTACATATACAAATAAATAAAAATAAGTGTCTGTTTTTAATGTCAAAATAGCAGCTTTTTACTAAATGCACATGAAAGTATACGATACTTATAACAAAAATTTTTGCCTGTCTGGTCTGTTTGTTCCGGCTATTTTCCGAATCGGCTGGGGCAATTTTGACGAGACTTTCACTGGCAGATAGCTGATGCTATAAGGGGTAATTTAGGCTACGTGGGCGAAGCCAGAAGCGACTAGCTTCTTTATGATTTATTATTTAAATTATAGCGATCGGATGATCTAAGAGAGAGGTCACCTTATCCAGCGAAGCTTCAAGATACAGCTTATTAGGGCTCATCATGAACTCTTTGGACACTTCGACCGACGGCTGCTCGCCCTGCTTGCTCGGCGCGTACATTATCTTCCTGATGGCCAGCCGCACGGAGTTTCTGGAAAAGAGGAAGCGTGAGAACGATAAAATTATGATCGAACAATCAGTGCGTCACTCGCACGGTGCAGTCGGGTGATTTGGTGGTAATAAGGAGGTAGGTACCTCTTGTGCGGCTTGTCGGCCCGCGAGTCTGCAACGAACGTCTTCAGCTGATTGTTAGTAGTGGACGCCGCGCGGGCAGCCGCTGTCGCCCGGTGCGGGCTGCGGCGAAACGCACGCGGATTAGTCACCAGTACAACGGATGCTATCAACAGTTTGGATTCGTGCTTATGCGGATAATCGACCGGCGACGAAGACAACGTAGACAACGTAGGGTTTGCAGTCCCGGCGCGGGCTGCGGAGTTACGATCGCGGATACAAAGGATGCTACTATAAGTGTGGGAAAGTTCTTGCGAGTTGAAAGTTCCGAACGCTTTCAGTTCACGGCCAACCCAGGTTGCGGGTCAATCGGTGCGGGCCGCAGCGTAACGCACGCGTGCAGTTTCGAGTTATGTTATGCAGACGTAGACGTTGCGTTTTGCTGTCAATGTAATCATGCTTTTGCATCAAGCGCGGATTGCGAAATAATACACGCTCAAGCGCGACTGGATGCAAAACCATGAAAAAACCACCAAATAGACAAGAACGGCAATACGGCCCGATAGTGCTGTCTCGAAACCCTGAAGCGACGACTGCTCCGCTTTACGCTACATACATCACTTGCGCACCACCGCTTATTTACCGCGGCGTCTGCACAGAGCACGCAGTGGTTGTGAAAATTTTTTTGAATAGAGGTCGTAGAAGCTTAGTTAGAAGCGGGTGCCGTGCTCGGACTAGACTTCGATCAAGCCCCAATCACAACCACAATAGACGATACGATATGCGTCAAGCGCGGATCGTGGTTTTTCTATGGTTTTCTCGTGGTCCGCGATTGATGCTTATCCATCAATACAAGGGCGCATGTGGCCGAGCGAAAATTTGTGCGACTTTCAATCCGACGCACCATAGTTCGCACCTCGACTCGGCCCGCACCAACGACTTTTATCAATTATGTGCGGATTATTCACACTCGCTCTAAAACGGTGAAGCAAAGCATCGTGAGGAAACCGGCAAGTTCAAGAACCACAAAATTTGAGGATATGTGACATCCACCAAGCCGCACTGGGCCCGCGTGGTGGATTATAGCCCGTACCTCTCTCTCTGAGAGAAGGCCGGTATCGCAGCAGTGGGAGCGTCAGAGGCTGATAGTAAAAAAGGGTAAGGGTAGGGCTGCCTTAGTGACAGCGTTGAGTACCTTTTGTGCGGTTTGTCATCTTGCGAGTCGGCGACGAACGCCTTCAGCTCGTAGTCGACGCCGCACGGCTTGCCGGTGTCGCCGGGCGCCGGCTGCAGCGTCACGGACGCGGGGCAGTGCGGCGGCAGCTCGAAGTAGAAAGGGTGCGCCGCGGGGCCCAGCTTGCGGACCAGCCGCTCTTGCAGCCGTGTGAGGGGCCGCTTCGGAGCACTTGTAACGGGGTATATCTACCGAGCAAAACGTACTAGGCGGTTGTTGAACAGTTCTGGTGTATACCGTGATTGATTTGAGAGAATTTTCTAAGACTCAAATGGGGTTTTAGGAAAAAAGATAACAGAACATTAATCGCGAAGTGTATTTCGTACTTTACGATGAAAGGGATGTCAATTAGGGATCAGAACTAGAACAAAATAATATGCAATGGCATTTCAAATTTTGTGTTTGATGTCTAAATGTTCACTATAAAATTAGAACGAGTTTAGTTAACAACTTCTTGAAGATGAATTAAAAAATGGCGTTTTCCCCAACATAATATTAGGTTGGGGAAAAAGTCTTTTCGCATTATAGTATGTATGAACTTGTAATAAAATCTCTTTGGCTATAGTATTTGTATATGGCTGGTTTTGGTATCATATGAAAGTTTAAATTTTAAAGAACATAATTCCAAATTCAAATTAGGAAAATGTGTGATTTTCATTTGTTTTTCGTACTGTCAAAATGAGTGAATCTAATGAAGAAATTCGATACATTTTAAAATTTTACTACAAAAAAGGTAAAAATGCAACGCAAGCCGCGAAAAAAATTTGCGATGTTTATGGACCTAGTGCAGTGTCTCTGAGAGTAGCACAAATTTGGTTTAAGCGTTTTCAATCCGGAAATTTTGATTTCAAAGATGCACGTCGCTCTGGTCGCCCTATTACGGATAAAATGAATGCCATTTTTGAAAAAGTGGAACAAGATCGGCATATCAGTAGTTACGACGTAGCTGAAGAACTGGGAATTGACCACAAAACAGTTTTGGCGCATTTGAAAAAAACTGGGTACACAAAAAAGCTCGATATTTGGGTACCTCACGAGCTCACTGAAAGAAACCTAATGAATTGCTAATGAACCGTGTACTCATTTGTGATTCTTTACTACGACATAATGAAACCGAACCATTTTTGAAGAAGCAGATAACTGGTGATGAATAGTGAATCACGTACGACAAGAACGTGCGAAAAAGGTCGTGGTCAAAGACCGGTCAGGCTTCACAGACTGTGGCGAAACCCGGGTTAACTCGCAACAAGGTGATGCTGTGTGTGTGGTGGGATTGGAAGGGCATTATTCATTATGAGCTGTTACCACCAGGCAGGACCATCGATTCTGAACTCTACTGCGAACAACTGATGAGATTAAAGCAAGAAGTTGAGAGAAAGCGGCCGGAATTAATCAACAGAAGGGGTGTGGTTTTCATTTCATGGTTTTTCATGATACCGCTAGACCTCACACATCTTTAGCCACTCAGAAAAAATTAAGAGAGTTTGGCTGGGAGGTGTTAATGCATCCGCCGTATAGTCCTGACCTTGCACCTTCAGATTTCCACCTGTTTCGGTCTCTTCAGAATTCTTTAGGCAGTGTCAGGTTAACATCACGAGAGGACTGCCAAAACCACTTGTCGCGGTATTTTGATCAGAAGTCCCAAAATTTATATAGCAATGGGATCATGTCCCTACCTACAAGATGGCAAAAAGTTATCGAACAAAATGGTACCTACATACTTTAGTTAAATGTAAATAAACTATAAAAAAAAATGTTTTGAATTTTCTTAAAAAATGCGAAGGAACTTTTTCCCCGACCTATTATATAACCAATTTTGTAAATAACACCTTAAAAATTCTGCTGAGGAAGGGAACCGGTCACTGCAGCATCTCTGGGCCAAAAGCTCTTCGAGGCCACAGGATCGAGAGCCGTTAATGGAGGCGAAATTTTTGAAGGTTTATATTAACGAAATATTGTATAAATATTTTAAAAATCTACTGCATAAAAAGTATCCATAAGTATAGTAAAAGTATAGATACGAATCTATTTTACAAGAGTTCGTATTACAGTACACAATCATGCAACATATTTACATGCAAACGTTTATGATTTTAGTATAACACACGCATTTTTTATTGTTCCATTTGTCTAGGAACGAGTAGGGCAATACATGCAATTCGTCCTAATCCTCCTAAGGATATCTCAGAATATCATACGTCGAAGCTTCGGGTCCCGGTTTCAGTTTACAATATAATAGCAAGGGGAAAGAGGGGCTATAATACAGATTATCTCTCAGCTAGGCCATCATCACCTTGTGTATGGTCGTACTTTAGCGAAAGCGGCAGCGAGGTGGTGCTTAGTTCATATCGACCTGGATTTATTGATTATATTATTCTTGGCTTATTAATTTTCTTTCGCAAATATATGAACATTTACTACCTACCCCGATCCCGTTTCCCCTAAAGGGCGAATCGGCAACCTTAATTGGGTATTTCACTCAATTTTAGCACACGTACGGCGGAATGGTGTCGCTTTGCGATTTTATATAGGTATAATTTAACGCGTCGTCATTTTCGCTCCTAAGGATATCTCAGAATATCATACGTCGAAGCTTCGGGTCCCGGTTTCAGTTTACAATAATTAGCTATCAAAACCGTCGTTTTTGCAGTCAAGAAAAAATAGCTATTAGTTCAGTTCCTGTCCAGTGTCCATCAAAAATACAATTGCTTATAGCGATAAGGCCGCCCATTAGGGTGTCCCAAAAAAATCAAAGTGGTTTTTTTTCAACGCATACCCTCTTAATTTTTTTGAATGATGACAAAATAATAGTAAATAAAATTTAAGGGAGGTAGGACCCCGGGAACCCGTGCCGACTTGCGACGAAAGATGTCAGTTCTTGCTTACTAAGGAAACGCGACCTAACAAGTGAATGTGTTTGAAATTAGTTGCTATTTTGTTAGTAAAACGCATTGTATTCAGTTAGTCAAGATGTCACTGGATCAAAGCAGTTATAAAAAGAATATATGTTTAATAGGGAACGTAAATCATCAAATAACGGGGTTCACAAATTCCCTCTAATGGACGCGTTGTAGCAGTTTTCATATAAATTTCCGTAAAGTGAATTTAAGTGTAAATGAATGTTCAAATCTTATTATTCTTGACTGTATTATATATTTGGGAAAGCAATGTATACCTGCCAAATCTTTACCTAATTGTGTGAAGAAATTTGTGAACTTATATCATGTTTAGAGGGACTTGCGAAAATGCTTCCTGCAAATAAGAACTTCATTGGAAAATTCTAATTTTCGCACGTCGCCATCACATGTATGAATTGGTGTTAAAGAGTATGTTCGAAGAAAAAATTAGTCAAGAGACTACCAACGCAGATATTGCACTCTTTAGAAAGTGTCGAGATAGCTTGACAAATGTTGATCCCAATACAATACAGTGGTATAAAGAAAAGATCACATTGCATCTGACTGTTCCCGAAATTGATTTTTTACTCTAGTTTTACCCAAATGAACTGCCCAAAGAAATAGATGATCATTAGAAGTATCGATAATTGATTGAGGTTTCTGTGATATTTTGCGAATTGGACATTCTGCACCTAAACGATTATTAGATAGAAATACAGGAAATTTAACTCGATCTCCAGGTACCATCCAAGCCGTATTACGATAAAACCATCTCAAAAGCATACATAAAAAAAATTTAAAACAGTTAAGCCAGATTGTATGGTATTTGACTGATGAGGTAGGTAGGTATTATCCGTATTGTCAATTTTTGACGATGATGTAGACAAACCAAAGTAAAAATGGTTGATGATAATATATAAAGCCGTGGTAAACGTTATATACCTACCATCGAAAGACGAACTTTGTAGTCCACTGTATGGCAAGTTTGATAAGTAAATATAGAATTTGCTTGTGTAGTTTTCTCTTTATTTCACAATTTATTTAATTGATTTTAATTTTTAGTTCCAAAGTAAAAACATCTGCAGCTTGATTTCAGTCAAAAGTAAGTCGATGTTCAACCATCTCGAAATTGATGATAGTGCTTCCCACATAAATGTCCTATTGTTGTGATCAAATAATGCTTCTTTTCAAGAAGCTAATAAGAAGGTTTTAACACTGAGGGCAGGGAATGAAACAGTTGAAAGAGCAGTTAAGTTGATACAAGAATTTCATGGCAAGAGGAACAAAATCATTTTGTATTACGTTAAGTTCAGATCACCGGAAGCTTTATCCTGATGTAAATAGAAAACCTTGGAAAGTAAATTTGATAAATAATGTGTTTTTAATGTAAATATTAAATAGTTATACGATTTGGGCATATTGGTGCTTTATTTACTCAATAACATATAAGTTCTAGAATCTTGCTCTACCAATCCAATACAAATTATCATGCCTTATGTTTGGCATGAAGTCGGCACGGGTTCTCATGATCCAATCGCAATAATATTTATTATTTGAGTTATTTAGGTCATTTAGAAAAGAAATAGAGGGTATGCGTATTTGATTTCGCGAAAAAAAATTTCGCCCTTGTGGCTTGGGACACCCTACCGCCCATGGTAGAACCTTATTTGTATCATGGAAATTGTTGTTTTCTTTGTATAAGTTTCGTGTTCTACAAAAAGTTTTGTATTTCTTCAATTTGCCAGACCTAGTTTTTCAAAATAACGCTACCAACTAAATAAAACTTTACATTTTCGATTAGTTTTTTAAAGAATTTACCAGTTCAAACAACACTGTTTGAAGTGTGTAATGCATAAACCTAATCATCTCGTAAACTCCACTCGAAATCAAAACAACACATCAAAACGATGAACACGTTAATAGCTCCGGAACAAACAAACAAAAGTCTGGCTTCGGAATCGACACCTATTTTTGGAACGGGACTTAAAAATAGAATGTCCTCCATTGTACAAAATACCCGAGTAAGGCGTCAGTTCGCGTTCAACTGAAGATAAAAGGAAGCGCGATAAATTACCATTTTTTTCGTTACCTGTTCAGCAGCCAGATAGAGGTCCTTACGGAACGTGAGCCCCAGGACGTCCAGATCCTCGCGGCCGTACCTGAAGGCCGCCAGCACGTGGCCGAAAACCTTCCTGTCTTTGACATACTCCGGGTCGATCAGTACTACGCCGTCTGGAATATGTAAATCAGGGAATCAACCTAAAGTCGACACAGAATAGATACAATAGTGGTGTGTTTTTAACCGACCACCAAATAAGGCGGAGGTTCTCAATTCGTCTGCACTTTTTTTGTGTCGATATTGCTCAATTTTTCCGAAAATCATCCACCGATTTAAATGATTCTTTATTTAATGAGTAGGGTATATCTCAAGGAAAGTAAAGAATAAACCCCTAAGCGTGGAAAATAGGGGATGAAATTTTAAATATCGCGACTGTCGAAGTCGGTTTTTACTTTTCTTAAAAGTCACTTGTTATTTTAACTTTGTTCAAGTACTTTCTAATATCTCACAGTCGGCAGTGGATCATGCTTGTCTAGAACAAACCTGTTCGTCGATCTTCGAGTCTTCTGAATCTTCTCTAGTTTGAAGTTTAGAATGGTGTCGATTCACACATCACAAAGCTAAACTAATTTTAGTTTCTCTTTTTAAATAAGAACATAAGAAAGGGGTGGAATATATTTCAGACCTGTCAAATTAATCCATTTGCTTGTAACTAGTGTACATTTAACGTCCATGAATTTAGTGGCGTCTAATTTGTTAAAGATGACAGATATTTGACAGCTCTAAACTTAAATTTAGGCCTGTCAAGCGTCTTACATTCTTTTGTAATTGTATTACCTCTAGTCGTCTGATGGAAAAAATGTGAGATGAGGGTATCAAGCTGTGCAGTTCCATCCCACACTATCATTCACATACTTCCTAAGGCTGTAAGTTCCTAAAGGCAACCGACAAGTCCAATCAGTAAGAACACAGGTACATTTAAATACAGCTGTCCCTTCTTATCATACCGACTAGTGTACACAACTTTCAAACTGAATAGTATTATAGGATTTGGACGGATATCCGATGTACCTACCTTCATTTCACGTGGGCTGGTAAAGTGTGGGATAGAGTAACATAATTTCCAATTGCTTAGACAGGCAATATTATAGATTTAATCATTAAACTGAGTAGGTAACTCACCAATCGGGTCTACATGTGTGATGTGGTCTACGAAATCTCTTTTCCCTAAATAAACTGTGATCTGGAAACAAATGAAAAATTTATTTCAGTATTCCTGATACGAAAGTTGTTACGAAAGCAGCGCCAATATCAAACATCAAGTATTATGCTGTCAAAGATCGTGTGCAGACTTGCCTTCTCATTACAGAATATCTATGAATTACCTCCATGCACTTTTTTTTTAAATTTAATTTTGTAGAGAGCTGGTCTTTTGCCTGATGATAATCAAAACGCCGGCCCATAACAATAGCAGTGCCACTCAGAACTTTGAAACACAAAGCCCTGCGCGGCACCAGTGCACCCGCTACCCTGAGACATTAGGTATCAAGTCTCATAAGCCCAGTCGTTTCACAAGTCTGCTCAGCAAACCGAAACACAGTAATGCTCGCACATTACTGCTTGGCGACAGACTTCACGAGCATAGCGGTGGTACCAGACGGACACTCGCAGAAGAGTTTCCTACCACCTAGTACCTAGGTCCTAGTGCACTTAATTGATTCTGGACATGGCAACACTTAGTTATATGTTAGGAGGATAAACAAGGATTTCCATCTCACCTTGCCATTGGGCGAGCTCTTCTTGAACACTCTCGTGGCCTGCCGTTGCTTGTTGCTGCCGGCGTCGTCCATTTTGCCGCCACGCCCTCCGCACCACTGAAATAAGAAGATCGTTTGACGCTGTTTGGATAAAGGTAAGACTTAATGTAGATGTAGACTCTACATACAGTGAGATCTCTATATTTCAGTGTCTTTAAGAACTCTATCGACGTCAATCTTAAACTCTTATTTCGCAATGAAAAATAAGGACAGGGCGTTAAATTAAAAAAAAAAATGTTTAGGAGTTTAGTTTATTTTTTTATTTTTAGATGCATAATTTTTATATTCCAGGTTCGTTTACTCCTCGTTTATTTTTTACTAGCTGCTGCCCGCGGTTTTACCCGCGCGGAGATATTAGATCATGGTTTTTATTTTTTGCGCGGAACCCTAATTCTTTTTCTAAAATAAAAGTAGCCTAAGTTATTACTCCTTATAACATCAGCTAACTGCCAGTGAAAGACCCGTCAAAATCGGCCCGGCCGTTTCGGAGATTACCCGGAACAAACAAACTGACAGGCCAAAATTTTAAAAATGGTTGTTTTGTTAATAGATGCCGTATACACTTTCATATGCATTTGGTAAAAATCTGTTATTTTGATGTTACAAACAGATACTTCAATTTTATTTATTTGTATTGATTTGTCGGTACTTCCGATGTCAGGGGGAGAAACTATTGGAGCTGTAGATATTTATGTTAGCTGCTACGTAACTCGCTTAGTTCCTGACATCGTACAAACTAACTAAAACGTGACGTCGATAACGTGACCGTAATAGTCACGTTTTGATTGGTTATGGATTACTATGGAGATGCCACGGAACAGCATTCAAACAGTTCAATCTTTACATCGTGAAAATCACCGAAGAAGACTTGATTGAGCTATTTGAGCCCCAGAAAACGCCAACTAGCTCTACCATCCTAAAGTCTGTTGTCAAGTTGAGAAAACTCTGTTGTCAAGCACCTATCGGTGCATGTTCCGGTACCTGCTGCCTTATCAGCTAACAATCTCGTGTTCGTTTTCAATACCAGACCGATTAAAACCAGCGGTCACTAGTCTTCGTGTGGAAGGAGTTGTCAATAGTTTTCGCTTCTTTAAGTTTTGTAAGAGCTTATTTCTTTAATAACCAGCGAAAATTCTAGACTATTCCTTCCGCACGAAGACTAGTGACCGCTGGTTTTAATCGGTTTGGTATTGAAAACGAACACGAGATTGTTAGCTGATAAGGCAGCTGCTGTTGAGAGCCTGTCTTGCGTCATGTGTGTAATTTAACCGTCATACCCCACACTAGGATTTCCTGTGTCGCAGGTGGCATGGACAAACACAGATACATATCACAAACATCCAAGACCCGAGAACAAACTTTATGCTTACAAAAAATTTGCCCCGGCCGGCAATCGAACCCGGGACCCCTCGCTTTGCAGGCAGGGTTACTACCAAGTTAGCTACGGAGCCGTCTAATGCAATGAAATTTCCGACAGAAATGAATGAAACGGAAATTTATTTCACATTTCATTCTAGTCACTCGTCTAAATTCAATACAGTCCAACGCAGACAGCCAAAATTACTCTAGTGTTTTCGGTATTCGAGGAATAAACTACAATCTACTCGACCGCATATTCGATGTAATACAACTGAATAGCTATCACCTATTTGTTCATTTAAAAGTATTCATATTATACTAAAGTTTTTATCAAATAAAATTCTGGCGAAAGAAAAAGAGAGAATGTACGTACCTAAAAATAGTAAGGGTCAGCATAGACCTACTTATTATTCTTGAAAGGTTTCAGAGGAAAAGTTGAAATATACTCATAGCATAAGCTTACGTGGTACCAATACTCTCAATAAAGTTTTAGCCTAAGTCCGAAAAGGGTATGCTTCTTTGATATCACGAAAATGAAGATTCGATATCAACCTTGCCGCGACGCATGGAAACCAAGAACCCATTGGGTGGACACAGTATACCTAGTACCAATTACTGATACATGCTACCTTTTGTTTTCGTTTAGTTCAGTGACATTGTAATCATTTTGGGAGCCAGTTCTGCAGGGTGATTTTAATTGACTCGGAATGATATCCGTCTCGGAAGCGACTGTCTTAATCGTTTATATTTCGAAATCGCAGCCCGTCAGAATAATTACCCGTTTAGATTCGACCACTCAGCTGCATAAACACGGATATAATCAGGACAATATTTCTCTGTCGGGATGCGTTTCAGAAATATAAACGATTAAGACAATCGTTTCCGACACGGATATCATTCCGTGTGAATTAAAATAGCGCTGCTGATCTAGGTTTGGTATATTCACCATCTTTGATCACGGTCAAGCGAGACAGTGATCATAGACTATCCTTCGCGTTATCAGCACGAAGCTCTGACTAACTGAGCTAATGAGTATTAAATAAAAGAGTAATTTGTTAAAGTAGAGTACATTAATCTATCTATTTTATATCTATTTGTTGTATCAAAAATTTTACCTACCAATACTAGCAGCGGCTAAAGGTCAGATTTCCAGGTAAAGTTTTCTTAATATTAAACTTGTTTCTTTACTTTTATAAATATCAGTGGGACTTAAAGAGTATTTACAGATTAAATAACAGGATTTTCTCAACTAGATATCTTACGAAATGGTACATCGAATTAATTGGAAATGAAGCTTTTTCCATTAGGCTTTTCTTTTAAGAATTAAGTTAGTTTAACTTAGGAAGTAACGCAGTAATGAAATGAACATCATTATGAAACATTTAAACCAAAATTGTACACCAAAACTTTAGTAACATAAAAAACGACAAATACATTTTACTATCTGTTAACAGCGTTTCAATTATCACTATTAGTAACTTAGCTAAGACGACGATTGAATCGTAATGTTATTTTAAACACTCTGCTCTAATGCAGAAAATGAACATCATTATGAAACATTTAAACCAAAATTGTACACCAACACTTTAGTAACATAAAAACGACAAATACATTTTACTATCTGTTAACAGCGTTTCAATAATCACTATTAGTAACTTAGCTAAGACGACGATTGAATCGTATAATGTTATTTTAAACTCTCTGCTCTAATGCAGAAAATGAACATCATTATGAAACATTTAAACCAAAATTGTACACCAACACTTTAGTAACATAAAAACGACAAATACATTTTACTATCTGTTAACAGCGTTTCAATAATCACTATTAGTAACTTAGCTAAGACGACGATTGAATCGTATAATGTTATTTTAAACTCTCTGCTCTAATGCAGAAAATGAACATCATTATGAAACATTTAAACCAAAATTGTACACCAACACTTTAGTAACATAAAAACGACAAATACATTTTACTATCTGTTAACAGCGTTTCAATAATCACTATTAGTAACTTAGCTAAGACGACGATTGAATCGTATAATGTTATTTTAAACTCTCTGCTCTAATGCAGAAAATGAACATCATTATGAAACATTTAAACCAAAATTGTACACCAACACTTTAAAACATAAAAAACGACAAATACATTTTACTATCTGTTAACAGCGTTTCAATAATCACTATTAGTAACTTAGCTAAGACGACGATTGAATCGTATAATGTTATTTTAAACTCTCTGCTCTAATGCAGAAAATGAACATCATTATGAAACATTTAAACCAAAATTGTACACCAACACTTTAAAACATAAAAAACGACAAATACATTTTACTATCTGTTAACAGCGTTTCAATAATCACTATTAGTAACTTAGCTAAGACGACGATTGAATCGTATAATGTTATTTTAAACTCTCTGCTCTAATGCAGACCGTAGACGCTTATACAAACGTAAGTTTGCTTGTCAGAATAACAACGCTTTTGCGTCAAGCGCGGATTTCATGATACTCGAAATGCGCGCTTGACGTAAAAGCGTTGTTATTCTGACAAGCAAACGTACGTTTGCATACGCGTCTACACTACCCCTTAAGAAGGTATCGGTTAAATTAAATTCCCCAATTTGCATTAAAAGTAGAGCGGTGTCTCGTTCAGCAAAATAATTGGGTTTCGACGGCCGAGTCATAAATAGATAAACCAAGGGGAGGGAAGTAATGAGGTACTTACGTGGACCCTTGTAAGGCTCCAGGGTGCGCGTCACCGCTGCGATTTACAGCTGCGCTGCGACGCCGCCCTGCAACAAACGGAAATTATCATCATCACTAGGTTGCATCATCATCATCATTATCAGAGATAATAGACCGTGATTCACGAAGATGGTAAAAAAATACGACGTGACATTGCTAGTTGATATCAAGCTTTTCAAGGCTTTCAGTCTGCCTGAAAAAGTCCGAAACGAGGGTTTTTTACTTCCCTATGAGAGAAGGAAGATATTATTTATGGAGAGCTATAGAAACACGTAAGCCTGTCAGGGATTACATTATGATCAAGTTCTAAAGATCGGAAATTGCAAGTTTAATGTATAGGAGCCGCCGACGTTTTATAATAATGTTCTGTGTCGCTGGTCAAGATGGTCATCATGTCCACAAAAACAGAGAGAGTGAAAGAAAGAGAGAGAGAGAGAGAGGGGTAAGGCTTGGCTCGCTAAATGGTTGCGTGAACCTACGTCAGGCGCGTCAAGGAAATATAAGAAGGTTTTAAAGAGAATAATTACAAGAGTGAAGCGAACAACATACCACTACTGTAACTGCTTTGCTCGTTTAGTCTGCTGGCAAGCAGTAATGTGCAAGCATAAATGTGTTCGATTTGATGAGCAAAGAAGTCAGTGAAATTACTGGGCTTATGGAATTAGTGCTTAATGTCTCCGGGTAACATGCGCAATGCAGTGCCGCGCAGACCTTTGTGTTTTAGAGTTCTGAGTGGCTCTGCAATTGTTATGGACCGGCGTTATGCTTACCAACAGATAAACGACCAGCTCGTCTCGTTATAAAAAACCTCGGGTAAAGCCTTTACAATGTCAAGAGTAGTAGATTTTAGATGACGAAAATATTGAAACGTAGTGCGTCTGCGGTGCTCCACACAGACTGAGCTATTTTATACTCATTGGCGACGGAATGATGACGTATCATGGGATTTTTTATGATCTCATTGAAGCTAAGGAGTGTAGGGAGCGATAATTTGTATATTAGCCTTAGGTGAGGTAGCCAAGGCGAAGAAGCCGCGCAGTCGTATAAATTTCAGCCGGCAGCGACGGATCGAATTATCTCAGGATATTGAAAAAGATCGGCCGCAAGTCTACCTTCCAATACCTCGCCCGACATTCCAATACCTACTCGTTTACCATCTACTTTTTCATGAAACATTGATCGGTATTTTTCATATACCCGAATCTAATTTTTTGCTCGAAATATCGAATATCCATTGGAATCTCCGTAATTCGGTGCCTTTCAATTTAATAATGAACGTCAAAGGGAAATATAAAACTCGTTTGGAAAATATAAATATTTTTTCCTATATAAAGGAAATTGCGCTAAGATGTATAATTTCAAAGAGCTTTAGAGTAGAAGTTTTAAGCAATTATTGTTATTTGTCATTATTTCGCTCGCAACAGGCCGCTTTGATCGGGTACAGAATAAAGAAAACTCATTGGCGAAGTTCTGTCGAGCGTTACGGATGAGAAACAAGCTTCGGAAAAATATGTGCCTGCGGCTTTCGATATCTATCATAACTTAATGAAAACAATCGAAATATAATAATGATCCACAGAATAATGAGGAGGATTATCACCCGATCGTGCCGCAGTTCACTGATTGTCAATATATGGCACTATAGACAAAAAGGCAGTTTTGTCTACGTATAGCATTGTGCATTAGTATGTGCATTAGTAGTATGGTATTGCGGAGCCTAAACATTTTCCCCTTGTTTTCATCATTATATCATCATTATCAGCCTCTTACGCTCCCACTGCTGGGATACCGGCTTCCTCTCAGAGAGAGAGGTGCGGACCATAATCCACCACGCGGGCCCAGTGCGTCTTGGTGAATGTCACATGTCCTCGAATTTTGTGGTTCTTGCGGGTTTTTCCTCACAATTTTTTCCTTCACCGTTTTAGAGCGAGTGTGAATAATCCGCACATAACTTGATATAAGTAATTGGTGTGGGCCGAGTCGAGATTCGAACTATGGTTGTTCGTGAGAACATTAAAAATCTGTTTTTATATAATTATTTCTTTTATTACAAGTTAGGCACACTCACATAGGCAATGGCGGAACGAAGAGAGAAAACTTTTTTTACACCGCAGATCATAAAGAAAAAGTAAAAATGGGCACAGACTAAAAATCGTATGTACCTTATTTTATTGTAACAATGGTGCGTCGGATTGAAAGTCGCACAAGTTCCCGCTCGGCCACACTCGCTTGTTTATAGGTAATCCCTTGTAAATATTGATCTGCGATAAAATCTCTCGAGGCGTATTTACGCGTACGATGTTTGTCGACTCGGCCTGTCGACAGGCACAGGATGGTCTAATAGGAATCGACACGGGCGATGATTGCCGAGATCCGGGTTCTGTTCGTCGATTGGTGACGAGGGTACGCATAATCGGATTACTATAGCCATTCCACCGGCTGCCGCACAGACGCCACCTCTAAAGGACTTTAACTGGAAATTCAAAGCCTTATAGGCTGCAAGTCAGAATACTCTACTTAACATCGCTCTAATTTTAAGAGCATTACTTAAAACCAGCTTTTCTTACTCCGCACATTTTTTCACGACGGCGACCTTGGCTGAACGGTATCCATTGTAGAATATAGAAGTGGCACTTGTCTAAAATCCAGGCCACAAGTTCCAGAGAGTAGCTCGAGTAACCTTAAGCACGCCCAAGCTGGACTTAAGATTACTTAAGATTTGGATATTAAGTACCACATACATATTACATGATCAAACCACGTGTCCTACGTCTGGCTTAGCGACACGCAATTTCCCAACGAATGTGAATGAGACATTTTCCTTACAACATTGTCAGGTCAGATTCCTCGACGGACTTGTCCATTCGTGTTTACTTTCCCATTTATATCTCATTCCGCTGGATTGGGCGTCACCCGCACCCGTGAGTTGATTAGGGTATTTCGATCTTCACGAGCAGCGAGCGGGGAATGAGATCGCAACGTTTGAAGCGAAAACTAACTTCATAAACGAAAGAGCGTACATAGAAATCCTATCTACAATAAGTAGGTAGCTGTGTTTTGTTTTTATTTTAACAATCGTTGCTCAAAGCTGAGTGTAAGCAAATCTATATACCTAATTGTTATTTTGTATTAGCGTAAATGAAGTCAAATTACAGTGACTCGCTTAGTCGCCCGTCGCCCTGAAGCTCCGTTGTGTATGGCGAATTATGTATTCTGTCGATCAATAAACAGCCAAGTTCAGGGTTACGACTCTGACCTAGAAATAATGCGAAACGTCTACAAGTACTACGTTAAAATCCGAACCAGCTATGCAATAAAGACGGTAATAAAGAATGATATTTATTTATACATGCGCGGATTTATTCGATGGATATTGAAAGAGATTCAATCACCTTGGAAGTTCGAGACTTTTGACGCAAACGCTCGAGAATTCGTACGTTCGCCTTGATAAAGTTATGTATCGATATTTTGTTAGATATGAGGGGATAGAAAATCGACAGCGGAAATAGATATTTCACGAATAACTGACAACACAATGTAGCAGAAATTGCGCGTAGCGCGTATTTACAAATCGAATTTCAACAATGACGTGTCTGCTAAACCGTTTAATTTACAAATATTTAACTGCTAAATGATTTTCGTTGAACTGTAATGCATACATTTATTTCAATTGGATATCATTCGTGAACTTTGCTTATGTTGATTGAAACTACATGTATACACTATACAGGATGTATTTTTAGACGATAGGTACCGTAACCGTTAGAGTATACAGAGTGCATTTTTTAGACGTGGTAGGTGAGCTACAGGAAACCATTCTAAGAAGATCGACATGACTAACTTATGAAAACATTTTTCCCTGATAAATAAGATTATATTAATTTATCGCGGAATTGAAACTATAAATTGCTCACTTTATATAATCTTATTTAAAATGGATTTCCGCAAAGAAGCGCCTGATTCCATCAAATATTTGGAAAAATATTTGATGGAATCAGGCGCTTCTTCAGGGAACTGAATGCACAGATTTTGGAAAAAATGTACATCAGTCGGCAAGAAAATGGGCACTTTAACTGCCCCGTCTTATAAATAGTATAAGAAAGATAAATAAATACTTTTCTACGTTATAAATCCACCGCTGAAGATAAGCTCAAAGAAATTGAAGAGATAGAACTAGAGTTATTGGACAATAACATTTAATACGCCCCTTCAAGGCTACGCAGTTTATTGAAGTGTCTTGATATAATGGACCTCAAGGAGAGTCACAGTAAGAAAACGGGAGTGTCGTAATTTTGCTCAGAATCAAAACACCACTTATTTTTACCTATAAGTACCTACGCACGAAAATGGCTATATATGTACACAGAAGGCAAATTAAAAGCTTTTTTACAAATATTAGATAATTAATACATATTATTAAATTTGTACTAGAAACTTCCTTTATACAAAGGTTGATTTACTGATAATAGTTGAAAGTCAGGGATCAAAGAGAAAGCTTAAAAGAATTGAGGGATTAATATAAAATAGAAAACATTTTCTGCGAGGTTTAGGGAAAGTTCTGGAAAGGAAAACCTTCCAATATCAGAAACTCAGAATAGAATCGGTAATATGAGTAGCTGACTCCATATCATATACTAGCTGCTCCCCCGCGGTTTCACCCGCGCGGTGTTATTGGATGTCATGGTTTTTATTTTTTGCGCATGGTTTTTATTCATAAAAACCACAGCTCTTAAAAATCTTAACATTACTTATATACGTTACCTAAAGCCAATAATGGTTTTACATTTTATAAGTTACTGCAAATAAAATTAAAAGATGTATGACCGACTATCAATTATGAAGTATATATCTAAGTATTACAATAAATTGTGCATATGTAGATGTGCTTGTGAATAATGGGGTTAATGTATAAGGATTAATGTATATTAGCGCTTTCCTGACTGCAAAAGCCTCTTAAAAAAGTGTAAGCACAGAAACTGCGTTGTATGGGACAATACGATAATATAGTTAGAGTACATATTAGTCTATCATGTTATGTTATATAGGTATTTATACGTATGTATTTATGTAGAAATATTATTCTATATATGTAACTAAATCTATCTAATTTTCCAATGTCTAATTCTAATTCTATTATATTGTACCAACCTATTACAATATTTTTAAACATAAAGTATTATATTCTTTAAGTAGTATTTGTTAATATGTTTTAATATTTATCTTGTCTTATTGTGTTTATTAGGTTTTATATATGTGATATTTAAATGTACTCTAGTAATATGCTAAAATTGGCTTTATTATATAAGAAAGTACATAATTACTGTACTAAAATACCTAATTGTAAATAACTGTTATGAGCTGGCGTTATGCTTACCATCAGGCAAATTACCAGTTCATCTCGATATATAATAAACAAAAAAGAAAAAAAAATTACAAAATTTACATCTACTTTTTCTGCGTATACTATGTTACGACATGCAACATGAACACAGCTCATATTGCGGGACGAGGAACACTGCCCTGCCGTCATACAGTTCTTACTAGTTCGGAGGGTAGTAGTAATTTGTCTTTGACAAGTGTGACTACTTTCGGGCATATTTTTATTTTTTATTTTCTACCTACGCATATTTCGAAGCATAATATAATACACATTGTAAACTATTGATGTTATGTAAGTTGTTACTTTGTAATCGTTATTCTATATTAATTATTAGACTGTACTAACCCTACTAACATAGCATACATAAGTTTATTTACTTTAATTTAAAATGCGCCTGATATGGTCAAGCACAAACATTTTTTTTTTTTTTTGTAATAAACATTTTTCATTTTCATTTTCATTTAAGGTGCAGAACCCGGCGCGCCGCGTTAATGTATGAACAAAGACGGTGCTTCGCGACGGTAGCAATTTGGTATTATATAGATAGCGACTCGCGTCTGTAATGCAGCCGGTACACCTAATGCTTGATTGATGGATAAGCATCAATCACGGATCACAACAAATGGAAAAACCATGATCACCGCTTGACGCATATCGTACCGTGGAGTTTGGTAGAAATCTAGTCTGAGTGCCAACCGTACCACGGTCAGAGGTAGCGAAAGAGACGAGCCACGCCGGTTACGATCTGTACTCAAAAACAGTTTCACAACCACTGCGTGTTCAGTGCAGAAGCCGCGGTAAAAATGTGGTGGACCACCACATTTTTACGCAAGTGATGTATGTAGCGTAAAGCGGAGCAGTCGTAATTTTAAGCCCAGGCAGGGAGTGAAAGAGACCGTATTGCTGTTCTTGTCTATTTCGTGGTTTTTTGATGGTTTTTCTTCAAGCCGCGCTTGCGCGTATATTGTCTCGTAATCCACGATTGTTGCAAAAGCATGGTTAATTTGACAGCAAAACGTATACTTGCATAAGCGTCTATGGTCTGCCTAACGTGACAATATCGCCTCAGAACCATGCATAGCTCCGAGATGTATACACTATACAAGTAGAAGTACCACTACCTATACGTCTAGTTCATTCGATGCCTCACCGGATGGACCTGAACTGTCCCGGGACTCCCGGGAGTGTACCTATTCAATAACGCTTCCTCTCACTCCGTCTCGTATACAAAGCTTCATCGGCGCGCAATTATGTCAATATCTAACACAGAAACGCGAACGTGACAGACTACCCCCGGCGGAGCCCTCCCTTATCAATATTGAAGTTGAATTATAGACGCGTTTATTTTATAAGACAACGTGGATCAGACAAGTGTACCGTCGGACGGTTAAAAATTACATGTTTTTTCTTCAGCATTATGGATTACGTCTTCCGGTGAGACATCGCTTATAATACCAACAATAACAATTTAAGCAGAGGCCAAGTTTTCTTTCATAATCTTCTATACAAATAAGTAAAATTGAAGTGACTGTTTGTAATATCAAAATAACAGCTTTTTACCAAATGCATATGAAAGTATATACGGTAACAATAACAAATCAACCCTTTTTAAAAAAATTGTCTGTCTGACTGTTTGTTCCGGGTACTCTCCGAAACGGCTGGGCCGATTTTGACGGGACTTTCACTGGCAGATAGCTGATGTTACAAGGAGTAACTTAGGCTACTTTCATTTTAGAAAAAGCATTAGGGTTCCGCGCAAGAAAATAAAAATCATGAAATCCAACATCTCCTCGCGGGTAAAACCGCGGGTCGCAGCTAGTATGGAATAAAGTTACGTAATACATCATAATTATAGTTACAAACCGGTGCCAAGTTTAATAACACTTTTCTTTTCTACAAAGTTAAGAATGTACTAATTTTATTATGCCAAATATAAATAAACATAACCGGTCTTAAAACAAAAAAATTAAACACACTTTAAACCTGTGTTAAATAGTTCTATTCTACAAAGTTCACCCATCGCCACGTCATCGTCACGTCATCGTCAGGTGAGGCAGTGATCATCCTCAAGCCTAAACTCTCAAAAAAAAAAAACTATTTGACACCAATTTGTGTGCGAATAGAGCCGTTTTCGTTACTATCACAAGACCACAGAATAAATAACAACGATATGTCGGGATGAGCCGTGAGGTCGGCATCGCCGACGCAAGGTGAATGTTTAAGAGCAAGTACTCGGTACGGACCTTCATTATGAATACTTTATGGCCTGTACAAGGAATCTGGCATAACGTTGGGGAATTATGTGTAAAAGGAATTTCGCCAGGCGGGCGAGATCGACAATGACACCTGTTATTTTTCTCGCGCAATCTGCTTACGGGAGAAAAATCCATCAAGTGTAGCGTTCGCACTTCGAGCGTTACTTACCTACTTTCATTCTACTATATAACGCGACGAGACGAGCTGGTCGTTTGCGTCTATTACAGTTTCACTTACAATTTTGAAGCAAAGGCCTGCGCTGCGCTGCTGTGCGCTCTTTACTCTGAGACATCTGCAGGTCTCATATCCCCAGTAATTTCTCTGGCTACTTTGCTCAACGAAGTGCAGCTACCCACACCGATAGGTGGCTGACGAGAGATTTACAACTTGAGAGCGGAAGCTAGCCTTGCAAGCAATGGAAAACAACTTGCCACCAAACTATGTTTGCATTACGATGTATCCCTTTACTGAAACCTCAAGCTCATGTAGAGATACGAAACGAAAAGTGTAATTTTTAGTAATCAAGTTCCAATATTTTTACAGTCAAAAATAAACATATAAGCCGTCTTCAGAGATCTCATTCCGTCCACGCACGCGTGTTTTCTCCAGAGGCCGTGGACGTGGTTCCGTGCCAAAATGATTACAACCATTTTGGAGACTAAATTGTTTTTTTTACCCTTCGACAGTGACTGACTGTGTTTGTATTGGTACGCGTGCGAGTTTGTACTTAGACATGTATCTTCAAATCCAATATCGCTTATATATTGTCATTGGAATTACATACTACATAAATTTGTAAACTTTCAGGTTGATGAGCAAAGTAGTTCAGTGAAATTACTGGGCTTATGGGGCAGCGTAGACGCTTATGCAAACGTACGTTTGCTTGTCAGAATAACAACGCTTTTGCGTCAAGCGCGCATTTCGAGTATCACGAATGAGACACGATCGCACTGCAGCGCCGCTCAGTGTGTTTCAAAGTTCTGAGTGGCACTGCAATTGTTATGGACCGGCGTTATGCTTACCATCAGACATACGACCAGCCCGTCTCGTTATCAAATAGTATTAATAAAGATGCCAAATTGATACAACCATTACTGGCGAAATTTGTAATTCTTGCGACCTAATAAAAGAGAACATGGCGCTTGCAACACTGCCGAAATATCGAGTACTCAAAACAAATAAAATACATGGTAAACGTATATAAATAAACGTATATAAGGTACGTCATAGTATGACCTGTTGGAAGGTTTTAGAAGAAGTATGAATGGAAATAGGTTACGGTAACCTCGAAAAGTTTTACGCACGGAGAGCTGAACACACGTTGAAATTTAAACTATACGTGAGGAGAGAAACAGGTTCCCAATTCTACTAAACAAATGGTTTAAAAATAACAATGGTTTCGTAGCAAAATCATCATTTTTAGACCATTTGTTTAGTAGAATTGGGGCCCAGATCGTTTGCCTAATGTGAAGCGTCACGGCAGTCACCCGGAGACATCACGTTTCACATCTAAGTAAACTTATGAGCCTACTAATCTAACTGATTATGTTTTCTTCAAACTACAACACAGTAATGCTTGAACACTACTCCTTGACGACAATTTTTCATTATCTTTCAACAATAAGCCCAATAATAACATTGTTAACTGTTCTAGGATTGTCCCATCCTCAAGCCCAATAATAATATTGTTAACTGTTCTAGGATTGTCCCATCCTCTTGTCTAATCATGATTACCATCGTAATATTATTTGGATTGGATTACGTACTTAGAAGGACACTGACTCACTTGGGGACGGTTTGGCAACGTTGCCCATTTGCAATTTCAATATGGTTTGTTTGGATACGTAGCTGGCGACGTCGCCGTGGCGATCTGGTGAGGATAGGGCAATGACTATAAATGGATAGGGACAGTCAAAACGCTTACTTAGATCTTTAAATACACAATTAAAGTACCAAAGCAGCGTCATTCAATGTTATACTCCTTCTCATTCACAATTTTGTATTTATATTTTGATATTTGTTTTTACCTACCTCAAGAAGGCAATTCATCTGTAACGGCGAAAGAGTCCTGGGTTCCATAATACGGGTCTTGAGCCTAGTGTGAGAACCAGGTGGTTCCTCTACCCTCAAATTGTACTACTTTAAGCCTTTCACCAAAAACAATTTTTAATTTTTTTTTTTCATATACGTGTACACTGTACCCTGCAATGTACCTTATAAACATATATACATTTATATAATATACAAATAAATAAATAAATAAATAAATAAATAAATGTGAAGTTTAAGGATGTTTGGTTCGGTTGTGACTCCATGTATACCTTCGGAAAACAATTTCTTTTGTGTTAAGCTCGGAAGCTAGGAAGTCACTTTATATTTAACTGGTAACCGCAGAACGTTCATCCTTTAAACCGCAGCAAAAAACTTACCCGCTCTAAAGTGCATTAAGCAGGTCACGACTGACGTCACAGCGACGTTCGCGACACCTCTGACGGAGCTTGTTTACTAGAACAGTAAGTAGATCGTCAGCATTAGTGATTAGACTAATATATTCTGTTAATTAATGTACGCACAATACAGATTAGTGGCAGACTAGAGGAGCTGTTTTAAAATACAAGGTCTGAAGGTTCCGCGTAAAGTCCGTCCGCGTTTGTTAGTGGGAGGACTAACTCTTCTGCGAGTGTCCGTCTAGGTTGTTACCACCGCTTTGCTCGTGAAGTCTGCTGCCAAGCAGTAGTGTGCAAGCATTACTGTGTTCCGGTTTGATGAGCAGAGTATCCAGTGTAATTACTGGGCTTATGAGACTTAATACCTAATGTCTCAGGGTAACGAGCGCATTGCAGTGCCGCGGAGGCCTTTGTGTTTCAAAGTTCTGGGTGGCACTGCAATTGTTATGGGCCAGCATTATGCTTACCATCAGGCAAACGACCAGCTCGTCTCGTTACCAAATAACATAAAAACAAAAAAAAATTATTTGCTGGTCTACGGTCGCGATAATCCAGGAATATATATTTATATATAATTATCTTATTATACCGATAACTTGTTCCCAAAAACAGTTTCATTCGGCTTTAGACGAAAATAACACAGTTTAAGTGTCATAAATCTCGTTCGAATTCTTCAATAACCTCCTCTTAGCGATGATGAAAATCTCATCAATATTCGTTAAGTGGTTCGAGAGATCAGCTCTGACAGACATGAAATGGTACGTGCTTATTTAAATACGCAAAAATATATCTGTTTACTTATACATATTACTCGTCGTATACAAATATAAATAGGAAAAAGTAAACAACAAATTTTCGTAACATGATACTTAAAAGTTGTTCCAGGAACGCGCTCATTGGCTAATTAAACTTCATTATACCAAATCGAGTTTTAATTTGTTATGTTGGTAATGTTGTTAATGTTATTTGGTAACGAGACGAGCTGGTCGTTTGCCTGATGGTAAGCATAACGCCAGCCCATAACAACTGCAGTGCCACCCAGAACTTTGAAACACAAAGGCCTGCGCGGCACTGCAGTGCGCTCGTTACCCTGAGACATTAGGTATTAAGTCTCATAAGCCCAGTAATTTCCCTGGCTACTCTGCTCACCAAACCGGAACACAGTAATGCTTGCACACTACTGCTTGGCGGCAGACTTCACTCACAAAGCGGTGGTAAAAACCCAGACGGACACTCGCAGAAGAGTTAGTTGTCCCACTAACGAAAGAGTTTCTTTTTAACTGCATGCTAGTGCAGTCGTTTTTGTCTATAATAGATACTCTTTCATTGACGTCGTAGCCCTGAAACTACTGTACTATCAATAGATTGCAAGATTGGAACATTTTTTAATGTTTATCCACACCATTGATACGCCACCACGTAAATCCTACTAATATTATAAATGCGAAAGTGTGTTTGGTAGTTCGTTGAATTGTCCTTCTTTCACGCAGTAACGGAGCAAAGGATAGACGTGATTTTTGGCATAGATATAGTTTATGGACCGGAGAGTAAAATACGCTACTTTTTATCCCGGAAAATGCACGGTTCCTGTGGGAACGCGGGTGAAAACCGCGGGCAGTTCACAATAATTGTAATTTGCCAATTCTTATATATCCATGAATCCGACCTTCATTTGATTAAGTAGTTCTCGAAATGCGTGAGCACACACATGCCTTTCATATACATGAAGAAGATATATTGTATCCGACGGCGCTATCATTTAATATCCTCTATCCTTAGCTATAATAACTTTATGAGTCGTAAATAGTGCAAAAATAAGACAGACTGTTATAGCCGAGAGTGGGCTTGCGGTCTTCACGACCATCTGTTTCTTACACGCGTTTTATTTTTAGATTTGATGGAGAAAGTTGATATGGATATAAAAATCGAATGTAGAGACGGAATGTTTTTGTGAAGCGCTTTATGGCCAGTGCTCGGAAAAAATAAATAAACGAAGTGTCACACACTACCAACATACATACTGTTTGAGAAACATTTTAATTTCCCTCTACTTATGTAATGGGCCACCCGAAAGCTTAGACATAACTTTTATTTAACTACTAGCTGTGCCCCGCGGCTTCGCCCAAGTAGCCTAATTTACTCCTTGTAACATTAGCTATCTGTCAGTGAAAGTCCCGTCAAAATCGGTCTAGCCGTTTCGGAGATTACCCGGAACAAACAGACAGACAGACAAAAATTTATAAAATGGTTGTTATGTTTTAGGTACCGTATATACTTTCATATGCATTTAGTAAAAAGCTGTTATTTTGATATTACAAACAGACACTTCAATTTTATTGTACAGATGTATACTGTATAGATTCATCATAAGTTAATAGAAAAGAAGTCTACCGTCAAATGTTCAACGTTGCCATCATGCCAGGCTAGTTAACTGGTTTTTCCGGCAGTAATAGAGCATTTTTTCTGAGATCAGTCTGTAATAGTCTGTATACCAAATTACGAACGTCATTAAAATATGGGCAGGAATTTCGTAGTCTAAACTTTAGATTTTTTATTACTAGTTGGATAGTTGGTCCGTTCAGTGGCTTCATATCACCTGCTGTCTATACCCAGTGTTACTTGGCACTTGATCTGTTTTACAGGATGATAATTTTTTAGTAGTGTTACTTTATAGTTAAATAATAATAAGTTTTTCGGAATTTTTAAAACAAAAACTTCGACATAATTATAATATTGTCTAAAGATGGGAGAAGCCACTGGTTGCTGAAACACAGTTTTTACTAGTTCGGCAGCCTATGGCTTCATTGATAATTTGTACAAAAAGTTATGTCAATAAATGATTTTTTACTTTACTTATAAGAAGGTATTGCGTGTGTTAGCTCTAAAGTATGATGTATCTTTATTACAGTTAAATCTAAAGTCGTTTGTCTTAGTATGCATTAACCAATTATACCTATTTGCTAAGATCATACCATAACAATGACGCTTTGGTAGTAAAGGACGTTTCTTTTAAATACCCAGTAAAAAAGTGCCCTATTTCTGTAGCAGTGCTTTCACCGCTTGGTACTTATCGTTAAAGCGTGGGACGTTTAATCAAATTTCCAGCCCCGGGATTGATTGATATTAAAATAGCACTTTCACATCCTACTAATATTATAAATGCGAAAGTGTGTTTGTTGATTTGCCCGTCTTTCACGCAGTAACGGAGCAACGGATCGACGTGATTTTTGGCACAGATATAGTTTAAGGACCGGAGAGTAACATAGGCTACTTTTTATCCCGAAAAAATGCAGGGTTCCTGTGGGAACGCGGGTGAAAACCGCGGGCAGGAGCTAGTCTGAATATAAATGCTTTCTTTTACTTTTGAGATTGAAATTAGAAAATGAAACAGATTATAAAATAGTATGAAATAATTATATTACTTTGGACACCAAAAGTGTTTTAACGATCTACATTTTAGTATTTCATGAAGTGGTGTAGAATCGCATTGTGAATAATAAGTCTACCTACTTTATGGAAAGTGAAAATAGCGAAAAACCTACGCTGTTAAGAGCAAGGTGAAAATATTTTGTCTTTAATTTAATTATCGAACGCTATCAAGGGACAATGTTTACATATATGTATATATGTTAGTGGGAGGACTAACTCTTCTGCGAGTGTCCGTCTGGGTTGTTACCACCGCTTTGTAAGTGAAGTCTGCCGCCAAGCAGTAGTGTGCAAGCATTACTGTGTTCCGGTTTGATGAGCAGAGTATCCAGTGAAATTACTGGGCTTATGAGACTTAATACCTAACGTCTCAGGGTAACGAGCGCATTGCAGTGCCGCGCAGGCCTTTGTGTTTCAAAGTTCTGGGTGGCACTGCAATTGTTATGGGCCGGCGTTATGCTTACCATCAGGCAAACGACCAGCTCGTCTCGTTACCTAAATAACATGAAAAAAAAAAAAAAAATTACCCACCCTAATGTGACGCGCAATATTGAGTCTAAAGGTATGTTTTCTACGTAAGTGAAACGCATCATTTCCACAATATTCGTTACCGAGTGTGCCAAGCCACATATTTTGTCCACAGCACATGTTTCGTCCCTAGGTACATTTGGGTAAATATTGAACGATATGCTAATTGTGCCGACATATGTAAGAGACATAATTTGCCTCTCGGTGTTCTACTTCAAATAATCCAATCACGTTGATCCAATTCATATTAATGTAAAGAGACTGATTTTGGAGATAAATGTAACACCGTAATTTATCGTTTGTTCTTCATTCCGATATTCAATATATTTTTTTATGGTGAGTTCAATTTTGTTTTCCGTAGTGAGTTTTAAAACCAACTCGTTTTCACGGAGCCATTCAGTACAGACACGTTCACGTCTAAAAGTTTATAAATTAATTAACAGTAGAAACTGGGACGAGGGAATGAGCACGAAGGGGCGGGCGGTGGCGTTAAGACGAGGCTCTCAATATAATTTTCCCACGTTTGCTCCGCCTCCACACCCCGCAACGCGCAACAAGCACTGCCGCGCCGGAGCTCACACCCCGCTAATATTACGCGGCGATAGACCACTGCTAGATCGCCGCGGCCCGAGCCGTTATAGCGTGAGCCGTTCTCGGTTGCGCGCTGGAACGTAGATGTCATAATAGAGTTTCCTTACCCTTGAATACTTTATTATTATAGTATATATTATTTTTTAATTTCAATAATAATGCAATGTTTGATGGTTTACGCTAACGCATATATTCCGCCGTTTTAAATGATGGAGAAAATAATTAGGTAAATCAAATCAATAAAAATTGAAAAGCGGGAACCGACTTCGACGAAAATATCGTGATATATGAAACATCCCCCATTTTCCCACACTTACTGATGGTACTCTATACAAATAAATAAAATTGAAGTGTCTGTTTGTAATATCAAAAAGGACGAATTGACAACCTCCTCCTTTTTTGAAGTCGGTTAAAATTGTACTCATGAGAAAAAGAATTAATGATTAAACGAACTTACCTGTAAGTGAAGTTCTATCGTAATTATTCGAGCTGTTTCGTCCGAAGAGATTACCAATAACTATTAATACACATGTAGTTACACCGTACGGTGACGCCAGTTTGCACTGATAGTTGAGAATAATTTTTTTTTATGTGGGTGCTTTATTTTTGTCCTTACACCAACTAGATAAAACGTCATTTAGTTCAGAGTTTTGAGATTTTTGACACTGGGTTATTAGGGTTGGGAGGGTTGGTAATCTCTTCAGACGAAACAGCTCGGATAATTACGATAGAACTTCACTTACAGGTAAGTTCGTTTAATCATTAATTATCCTCGCTGTTTCGTCCTCGAGATTACCAATAACTATTAATACAAATGTAGATTTTGAGAGAAATATATAAGATCCGTTTACTTTGTGAAAAATCTGGTTTTATTGACACAATAGATCAATTATTATAACATTTGTTGAGATTTACCCCAAATAATTATGTTATTGGTAGAGACTACCTGCTAATGATGAAACTTAAAATATATATGCCAAAATCATAATATTGAACTAGTGTTCTTGTAATACTTCTGATATAATTGTTCTTGCAAAAGACATATCACCTTCAGACACAATAGTCTTATTATAGAATTTTCCAAATGTATTGGAACTACCGCTCCAGCCAGCGGTCTTCCTAATCAAATCAAGATTAATACCTAATTTTTTAGCCTTAGATGTAACTGCATGTCTTTAAGAATGTGCTGTAAAAGTTGACACATCTATACCACATTCATCAAGGGTTTTTTAACCCACCTACTCAAAGTTTGCGAGGTTACTTTATGGTGTGGTCGTTTTAGACTCACGAAGAGGCTACTATGATTTTTTCGTAAGGACTCAGTCGCATTAAGGTATGCTTGCAAAGTTTCGACTGGACATATTTCGGGTTTCTCGCGAAAAAGAGGTAACGATAAAATAGGTTGTGATGAGCCAATACGGGATGTCTTAATGAGATCAGGCATTTTAATTATTATGTGATCAGAGAAACGTTCAATATTATTAATATCAATTTTAGAGAACGTCTGCATTCGATGTGCTGTGACCAGAGCAAAAAGGGTTATTAATTTTTTAGAAAGATTTTCTAGACTTATTGATTCGTTGGGATACCAGTTAATCATATGATTCAGTACTAATGATGTATCCCATGTTAAATTATATTTTGCTAAGGGGGTTCGTAATCGAAATACTCCTTTAAAGAACCGTTTGATGCTATCATCAGAGCCAATTTGAGGGCCAAGAATTAATGATAATGCTGATCTACAAGTATTCAGTGTACCGTATTGAGCTCCTGAATCAAAAAGTTGCGTAAGAAAGGCTATCACATTAGAAATAGACGTATCAAGAATGTCGTAATTATTAACTTTACAAAAGTCAAACCACATTTTTAAGCACGTGTCATACTGTCTGATTGAGTTATCAGATAGAGACGCTATTATTACGTGCACAGACGATTGAGGAATTTGTCTCCTTAGAATGGACGCCCTGATAAGACTCCGGCAACCAGTGTAAGCCGGTGGTGCACTTGACGATTGCTGGAATGAGACAATATAAGACTAACACTAGGGTGAAAATAAATTAATTTTGAAACTAGAAATTTCTTATATAAAGGGAACCACGGCTACGTAGGCCACCAAGGAACTACAACAATACCAACAGCTTTTTCTTTCTTAATTTTACGTAGACTTTTAAGTATCATCGTGAAAGGTGGGAAAGCATAAAAAAAATTGCGACCAAGATACAGTAAAAGCATTTGTAGCGAACGCGTCGGGATCCCTATTCCATGAGATGTATTTGCTGCACTTTTTATTAAGTCTAGTAGCAAATATATCAATTTTAGGTGTTCCAAGTTCATTGACAATTTTATTAAAAGCAAAGCTAGCAAGTTCCCACTCATCAACATCTGGGTGAATTCGTCTAGACTCTGCATCTGCAATCGAATTCTCTGCCAAACTTATGTAATAAGCGAAAACTATTATGCGCCTTAATTCACACCACTGCCATAAGTCTCGTGTAACTTGCGTAAGATGTGGAAATTGTACGCCACCCATACGGTTTATGTATGAAATGGCGGTAGTATTGTCAATCCGAAGCAAAATTTGACAATCAGATAAGTCCTTGGCAAAAACTTTAAGAGCAAGGAATGCTGCTCGTATTTCTAAATAATTAATATGTTTTGCACGTTCTAACTCAGTCCAAGCACCGCTTGCAGTTTCCCTACCACACGCGGCGCCCCACCCAGTAGTTGAAGCATCACTGAAAATTTCCAACGAGTATTCATCATATTTAATGCTATTAACAGGTTTATCTAAAGCCCGAGAGAACCAGTCAAAATCGGGTTGCAGTGTGGTTGGTAAATACATATATCTGTAGTAATTGTCTGGGTCATTTAATAGATTTAAAATTTACATCTTTCAAAACTTTTGGTGTAAGCCCTTTTAAGTACAATATCCGATACAGCTGTTTTAATCTCCGGGTTGAGAAGCGGAGCATCAATAAGAGTACAGTTGCTGGGCGGTAAGTATTTACCCTGCAGGTCTTTGCGAAGTTCTTTTGATAGGCCTGTCGTCACAAAGTGTTGAAGCCGTACTGCGAGATCGGGATTAATTTCTTTACCATACGACGTAGTTATAGACGGGTCATCACCTAGTAACTCGAAAATACCATTGTCAGCGTCTGGTTCTACAGCCAATTCCTCCTCCGGTTCGATAAACGGGGCCGGCACAGCCGGCACACAAGCGCTCGTAGACGGCGTGGGCTCGGCACTTGTTGAAGGGACGGGGTCAGTATTTATAACTGTAGGCGCAGACTCGAAAATTTCTACTTCTTCATTCACAAGAGGATCAATTTCGACCGTGGAGTCGTCTGAAATTTTGAGTTATACGAAATAACCGCTGCAATGTGTATTATATGTAGGTAGATATCGAATTATAAGCCATAAAGGTATACAAAATTATTTCTATGACACCTAAAGCCATAGATAAATATGGAGCCGATCTCAAGCAATCTGTTCTTAGAATTGGATAAAAAGATAGGTAGATAACCTATGATACTGTAAGTAGCTGTATTTTTAAAGTTAAAAAATAACTAGCTACATTGCCGCCGCCAGGACGGTGCAGCGCCTACGCGCTGGATGCGCGGTGCGAGCTTAGGCTGTTACGCCGATAATTTGGTATGCTATTAGTTAACGTGATTATATCACCTAACTGTATACATACATAATTAAATTCTGTTACCGTATTGCCAATGATGTGAAGTGATAACACAATAACACTGGCTTATCATGTAACTGCCTACTAATACTAATTTTATTCCAGTAAAGTGTAGGCCACCCTTCCTCGATTGACCTTGTTACCGTATTGTCAGCGAAATGATAATCCTACGAGGATCGTCTAATCATATCACTGACTTATCATGTAACTGTCTGAAGGGACATTCTTTGTATCAAATCATGGAGAACTAACCTTCTTTGTCTGCCAACATTGTGTCGTCGACATTAGGTCCAGAACTTGTAGAAGACGAGGAGACATGCCGCTTCTTACGGCTACGTTTAAGTTTTCTTTCCAGTTTTTTTTAACTTTTTTGCAATGTACTCGTAATTATCGTCTTTCGAGTGTTTCCGTTTACCCATTTTTTACCTGGAAAACTGACTAATGCTGAAAAATGTACTAACTGGCGGAGCACTGCACTGTGAATGAAGTTTTATCTAGTTGGAGTAAGGAGGAAAATAAAGTACCCAAATAAAAATAATAATAATTGTAATATTCTCAACTATCAGTGCAAACTGGCGTCACCGTACGGTGTAACTACATGTGTATTAATAGTTATTGGTAATCTCGAGGACGAAGCAGCGAGGATAATCTCTATCGGTTGACTATTTTATTACGAGAGAAATCGAGAAACATCAAACAAATACGAAAAACTATGAAATGAGAACCTCCTCCTTTTTGCAGTCGGGTAAAAATTGTACTCATGAGAAAAAGAATCTCTATCGATTGACAATTTTATTAGGAGAGAAATCGAGTAACAACAAAAAAATACGAAAAACGATGTATTGAGAACCTCCTCCTTTTTTGCAGTCGGGTAAAAATTGTACTCATGAGAAAAATAATCTCTATCGATTGACAATTTTATCAGGGGAGAAATCGAGTAACATCAAAAAAATAGAAAAAAGGACGAATTGACAACCTCCTCCTTTTTTGAAGACGGTTAAAATTGTACTCATGAGAAAAAGAATCTCTATCGGTTGACTATTTTATTAGGAGAGAAATCGAGAAACATCAAAAAAATACGAAAAACTATGAATTGAGAACCTCCTCCTTTTTTGCAGTCGGGTAAAAATTGTACTCATGAGAAAAATAATCTCTATCGATTGACAATTTTATCAGGGGAGAAATCGAGTAACATCATAAAAATAGGAAAAAAGGACGAATTGACAACCTCCTCCTTTTTTGAAGTCGGTTAAAATTGTACTCATGAGAAAAAGAATCTCCATCGGTTGACTATTTTATTACGAGAGAGATCGAGTAACATAAAAAAAATAGGAAAAAGGACGAATTGTCAATCTCCTCCTTTTTTGAAGTCGGGTAAATATTTTACCATGAGTAAAAGAATCTCTATCGTTTGACAATTTTTAGGACAGAAATCGAGTATCATCAAAAAACAAATACGAAAAACGGACGAATTGTGAACCTCATCCTTTTTTGAAGTCGGATAAAAATTGCCAGGAATATGACTGGGTAATAGGTATATATGCCAAGAAAAATAATCAGACCATAACTCCGAGTAATTACATCTTTGCTTCTCTCATTTTTCTTGCACAATCTACCAAACGGTTCTCTCTTTTGCGAACATATAATTTCTTATTGTCCTTGTTCCCTATTGTAATATCGAAAGTTGCATGCTCGCTTGTGACAAAAACAATCACAGGTCCACCCGCATCGGCGCACGGCGCTATACTGAGGACTGCTCGCTTCGGATAACTATTATAACGCGAGGTGCCAGCGTAATAAGGTCGAATTTAGTGTGCACTGTTTGAACACACTTTAACTCAGAACTAAATGACGTAAGTCTCAAATCTAATTTATTTTATTAACAGGTTAATAATTTTTCTAGGTAAATTTTGTCTTCGTCAGTAGATAGTACAATATATTTTCTTGGTGTGAGTAATTATTTTGAAAATAAAATTTAAGCCGTTGAGTAAAAAAGTGTATTTTACACTGAAAAAAGCATAATTTTTGATAAGAAAATGTATCGAATGAAAATGTATCAATCGTGTTTTTGTCTTCAATCATAGAGAGATAAAGGTCTCATAAAACATACATGTTAGTTTCAAGTTGATCACGTATGTGGTTGACCCAGCATCTTGGTGGAAAAACCCTGAAATATCTGGAGTAGCCCCTTAAAAGCGATGACACTTGCCCGCATTTAATATTAAAATGTCATTCGCCTGTCACACGAGCATGGAACACTGGCCACTTCAGGGATTCTGTTCTCAAAATTAACTACAGCACTTTGGTCTCTTTCGTTTGCCTTGAATGACAACGTGAACGAAAGGGACAGGTTGTATGACAAGTTAACGCAAATTCATCCCGAGGGGTACTGTCGCTCTAATGAAAGCTTACGGATTGTCCACAAAGACAAAGTTGTGAGCAAGAGGTCAGGGCAAGGCGAAGTCATCAGCCCAGATCAACTTCACTGGAATATTTTATATAATAATCGTAGCTTGGTGATTAAGCCTAACATTTATCTAACAATACAAATAAAAACAAATTCAACAAAAAAAATGGAATTGAATTATATTATAATAGCATTATATTATACAATTACCAATGAGGAAGTGAGGGCTTATCCAAAAGAATAATTACGCCAACAATATCCTGACGAAGGTTATCTAACAATACCGGGCCATGAGGTAAACTTGTCCTATTACATTGTTTTTAACTCACCTCGAAAGCAAAATGTTTTTTAAACCAGATTTTATAATACAGGGTACAGGAAATAATATAATGAGGATTGAGGGTCAAGGGTGAACATTTTCAGAAGCAGCCGAGGCGTTAAAAGAGATTTGAAGCAATAAAGATGCTTATGCGCTATTTATAAAGCTCTTTGCATGCGAGCTACTGGCATTATGGCCGTGATTATTTTTAATTTGGTGCCTTTTGGCCGTATAGGTGTCGGTAGATCTTTTTTTTTATGTTATTTGGTAACGAGACGAGCTGGTCGTTTGCCTGATTGTAAGCATAACGCCGGCCCATAACAATTGCAGTGCCACCCAGAACTTTGAAACACAAAGGCCTGCGCGGCACTGCAATGCGCTCGTTACCCTGAGACATTAGGTATTAAGTCTCATAAGCCCAGTAATTTCACTGGATACTCTGCTCATCAAACCGGAACACGGTAATGCTTGCACACTACTGCTTAGCGGAATACTTCACGAGCAAAGCGGTGGTAACAACCCAGACGGACACTCGCAGAAGAGTTAGTCCTCCCACTAACATCTGGAGGTATTTTGTCCACATTAAAAGGGTTATTTATTCTATACCCTGTTCCAAAATCTTAGATATTTTATGAAAACAAAGGTGTTGACAGAACGAAAAAATTTATAGAAAACCGCAATCCATAATTTGATGATAGACATTATTAATTGATTTTATATTATAACATGATAGACTTGAATGACTGAAAAATCGTGAATTGATCGTTTTTGCAAGATTGTTATTTTTAAACAAAACTATAGTAAAAGGAAGTTTTTTCGTTCAGTTATTGTACAGTAAGCTGTTGTATGTAGTAGTAATGTCTCTAGCAGACCTCCGGCGCAAGTACGGATCTATTCGGTCGATAAAATTCGATAAAATTGTCAGTTCAAATCGATAAAGTGAAATTTATCGAGCCTCGAAACAATCGACAAAAGTTATCGAAAAGCTAGGCCGAATCCAAAGAGAATATAGAGCTACTGCAATACTTTACGATCAGACTTCGGTACTCGCAACATTCGATAAATTTATCGAGTTTTTCAGTTCGACAAATTTATCGAACCGAGTTCCGTACTCGCGCCGCTAGTACGGTTACTACAACCAACACTATTATCACGCTCAGTCCCATTTGGGTTAGGAATCGCCAATTATGTACCTAGTGCTAATTGGGATGTTGCATGATACACAATATACATAATTACTGTCGTTATACATGTTGAACATCACATTTATACAATAAAAATGAAATTCACTAAAAATATTATAGTTTCCACAAAGATACTGCATCTAAAAGTTTGCTAAATTTAACGATTTTTTTTATCATCCAGTAGTGATTTATAAATGATACCATGATATTCTTTACATTTCATTGAATAAAAAAATTTATGTATGTAGTACTTAAACGCAGTTTTTCACAGCCAACTCAACAAAATGCATGTTATTAGTACAGCTCAACGGCCCGCGTAGAACAAGTGACGTCAGATGCTCTGTCCAATTTGTATAAGTCGTTTTAGCGGTCAGTAGATACACCCGACTTTGACTGTCATTTTTAACGATTCTAGCGTTCGATTTCCAGGTTTTTCTATACTTATAGACATTTGATCTCATGAAAAAAACGAAATGATTGGCATCATAAAAAAATGGAATCAACATCCTTGGATACTTCTTTCACTCTAATTAAATTTCATCAATTAGTTTTCTTCGTTGCGCCGGTTCAGAGATACGGATCTTCTGTCTTGAGTCTCCAATAACGCTTAAATAATTAGAATTCTGTGATTTACTGGAATGCCTGTGCTTGACGTTCGATTATTGTTTAAAGGCGATAAATTGCTTGTAAAAATATTCCGTCAACTGAAAATACAAATCTCAGAAGTTTTAATTTGGATGACGTGAACAAATGAGTTATGTATGAGCGCGGGCGCCAGTTTACTTTACCCATATGTTTTTACGGAACGTTAGGGAATGAGGTCAGGGTATAAAAGTGATGTTTGTTTTGCTTGGAGTCTAATAAAACGAGGGGTTCCCACGATTTGCGTAAATACACCGGAATAGAAATAACATATAAATAGTTCAGGCTGAAATAATAGCAGTTAAAAAGAATGGTTCAGTGCTAGTGACGTGGAACGCCGCCGATATAGGTCGAGAATTTAGTTCCCACAGTGGGCTTTAGCTTTCGGTTAAGTTCATCATCATCATCAGCCGGAAGACGCCCACTGCTGAATATAGGCCTCCCCCATAGAACGCCACTTGGATCGGCTACTCGCCTCTTGCAGCCAAAGGTTTCCGCGGTTTTGACAAGCCGGCCCCCGTAAGGGAAAAATATATTCTAGACTAGCTTCTACACGTGGTTTCAGCCACATGGCCATTCCCACAGAAACAGTGCATTCTTCCGAGATAAAAAGTAGCCTATGTTACTGTAGAATCCTGACTTTCATCCCACCACCACTACAACACGCCCACACAACCGCTCCGCTCGGCGTTCGGAATAGGACTCGTAATGGATTCTTCACCTCCATCACCATTCCGCGCATTAATCATCACACATTGTTCATCATCCGAAATTAATCAAGCACTCATGCTATCAGAGGAAGGGGATATGGTTCATGGCTGCTACGAGATCAATGACGCTTACTCCACAAGGAAATATTCAAGTGATAATGTAGGCTGTTGCGCCGTTGCTGCTTGAACGAAGGACAAACCAATCAACACACTTTCCCGTTTATATTATTAGAAGGAATTATTGTGATCTTTTTAAATATGTTCTGTTAGAGGCGCACGCTGAATAAATGAATTAAATGAAATAAGTATTTTGAAAGGCAAAAATAATTGTATTTTAATTTCATTTCGCTAACTTGTTCAACTCTGAGCGAATTACCTAAGTAAAATAAAGCGTGGCTGCTCATGCCTTAATTATCCTAAGTTCAAGCTTAGGTAACTTCGGCCACCTTTCAGATACCCGATACGAAAATGTAATTAAGTACCTACCGATCGTACAAGTGTTTAGAAAGTAATTACAGTAACAAGTTTCGAGTCGGTGCGTGCCTTAGTTAGAATATTAATAATCCTGATCAGAATTTAAAATAGTGTAACTTTTAATAAGATTATTTACATCAAGCACGCCTTGTTTAAATTACCTAATACAAGTAGAATACCTACAAAAAAGAAAAACATTCGCAGAACACCCACTATCTTTACAAATAAATAAAACTGAAGTGTCTGTTTGTAATGTCAAAATAACAGCTTTATACTAAATGCATAATATGAAAGTATATACGGAATATATAACAAAAACATTTTTTTTTTAATTTTGTGTCTCTTTGTTTGTTCCGGGTAATCTCTGAAATGGCTGGGCCGATTTTGACGGGACTTTCACTGGCAGATAGCTGCGAGTATGGATGTTATAAGGAGTAACATAGAAAACGTGGGCGATGCCCCGGGGCACAGCTAGTCTGTACTAAAATTATAAAGAAGTGATGATAATATTATAATATAATTAATTACATCTAAGCATAGATCTCTTCAAATAAGCTTTCAGCGTAGCTGGTTTAATGTTTCGCTTATTTATGTATATTTCCACTTAGTCCCATGGCTACGGTGCTACGTCGTAGCATAACAACCCCTGCTCTCTCGTAGCTAGGTTGTTGAACTAAAGTAAAGCAATTAGGACATATTAGTATGGTGCTTGATGCTTCTATTACATTTGATAACCATATAAAACATATCGTATGTGGCACGCAAGTGATGTATGTAGCGTAAAGCGGAGCAGTAGTCACTTTGAGCCAAGGCAGGGCTTCGAGGGAGGGAGTAAAAGAAACAGCCTATAGCTGTTCTTGTCTGTTTCATGGATTTTCTCTTGAGCGTGTAATGCTATCCGCGCTGGTTGCAAAACCATGGTTATTTTGTCAGTAAAACGCAAACATGCATGAGCGTGTAATAGGTGCTTATGGCTAAAACGGCATGACTATGTAGGTGGGACGTTCTCTCAACAATTAACAAACACAGCAAAAAAATAACAAGAGTAAAAAAGCTAACGTCAATGGTTTTTAAAACGGATATGGATGTCCGTTTGGTTTTTAATTACTCGAAAAAAAATCCCAGTACACAGATCTGATGTTATACCCAACCAGTGTCTGTAAGATCTAAATTACACCGACTCACGTTTTTACAAATAAAAAATATATTATATAATAATATCTTATGTTGTCTGTCTTACAGTAAAACTTGATCCCCAACGGCAGCCATACCACCTCAACCGCTCGTTTCTAATATCATCACTTCAAAGAGTTAATTTCGTATTTAATTACAATCTTATTTGAACAAGAAATCTGTACGACATTGTGTAACCTTTTGAAAATAATGAGATTCGGAAGGTTTCATTAATTCGAACAATTTCAATTTCCAGACGTCTTCACTACAAAAGGTTGGGTTGATTTCTCAAAGCCATAAATGGTGGAGCTTTTGGGCTGGATGTGGATCTCGCCTCCATCCCAGCACAAGCCATAATCTGTTTAAGAAGTTATTTCTACATCATGAACTTGCAACTTTGTAACTAAGTAGATCAGCACAGTGGCGTCAAGAGGATGTCCAATTGGAGGTTGAAAATTCCAATTGACCTTTAACGTAGTCAATAGGGCCACTTTTGACCTTTATTGTAGGGCTTTAATCTCAGAACAATAAGGTCTCAGTGAAAGGGCGGAAGCATATTGTCTTGTTGGTATTTGGAAATAAAGTTCCCTTAGGTCAGCCATACTCAATGTGTGTTCCGCGGAACCCTAGGGTTCCGCGATAGCCCTGTAGGGGTTCCGCAAGAATTTAGAAAAAAATTCATGGTACTTTTATTATGCTTATTAATAAAGAATACACTTTTAATAAAAACTATTGTTTTATTGTAGGGTTCCGTCAAGTATTTCGCTTTCCAAAAGGGTTCCGCCACCAAAAAAGATTGATAACCGCTGCCTTAGGTAACTACGGCAAGAAAAACAAAATAAGCCGACGGTAAACCTAATGTATACTACTAATTCGTTACAAGGAACCATACTAATGTACAGAAAGTCAAGAAACCGTTATGTTCATGCGGTAACAAAACATAAAAAACGTCTACATGTATTGTGGTTTTGCATTTGTCAATATAATTACTTACGTCATTACAAACATTATATTAAGTATACCTACGATATTTTCCTTAAATATCAACCGGTCTATTTTAGAAGTATATCGTGATACCGAGTATAAGCTATTAATACGACTTCTAAGCATATTTTTAATACTGGATAGATTGCCGTTAGAGGTTTATCCCACCATCTACAGTGACGATAAGGTTGATGGAGTTGGCATCTTGGCATGCTAAGCTTAAGATATAATAAGTAAACTGACTCTTAATTGCGGCTGCGGGAACACGGTGACCAGTGACTAACCACAGATAAACAGCTCAAATTGACTTCGGAAACTACAAAGCTTTACGAGCCGTGAGCTGCCTATATTTTGCATTTGAACTCCAGCTGCCTTATCAGCTAACAATCTCGTGTTCGTTTTCAATACCAGACCGATTAAAACCAGCGGTCACTAGTCTTCGTGTGGAAGGAATTGTCAATAGTTTTCGCTTCTTTTCGTTTTGTAAGAGCTTATTTCTTTAATAACCAGCGAACATTCTAGACTATTCCTTCCACACGAAGACTAGTGACCGCTGGTTTTAATCAGTCTGGTATTGAAAACGAACACGAGATTGTTAGCTGATAAGGCCGCAGGTCAGCAGCTCAAGTTTCTGTGATGTGACTATTTGAACCGGCTCAGACCTGAGTTACACACGTCTAGTGCTAGGTGCGCGGCTACAGATTTTAAAGTTAAGGGGGTAGCTGGCCAAGGCGAGCACTAGAAAACGCTTCACCACCCTACCATAGGTGCATCCTAATCTTATCTTTTTTCACTCTTAGTGGGAGGACTAACTCTTCTGCGAGTGTCCGTCTGGGTTGTTACCACCGCTTTGTGAGTGAAGTCTGCCGCCAAGCAGTAGTGTCCAAGCATTACTGTGTTCCGGTTTGATGAGCAGAGTATCCAGTGAAATTACTGGGCTTATGAGACTTAATCCCTAATGTCACAGGGTAACGAGCGCACTGCAGTGCCGCGCAGGCCTTTGTTTTTCTTAGTTCTGGGTGGCACTGCAATTGTTAAGGGCCGGCGTTATGCTTACCACCAGGCAAACGACCAGCTCGTCTCGTTACCAAAGATAATATTAATAGGTATTACAAATATAATTCCGCATAGTAACCACCTAACGCTTGCTCATTCGCACTGGCAATCGACAACTTCTAGAAAAAAAAACTAATCAGAAACCGATATGTCTCTTTATCAAATTACGTCAATGCAATAAAATAAATCACTGAGATACGATATACCAAGAAAGCTATGATAACAAAATCACTGCATCAAAGAGCATCATTCAAACCAAGAGATGTGATATCACTTCCTTCCTTATCCAATGGCACGGAAACTGGTTGAAGGAAAACACATCAACATTTTATAATTAACAAATTGTTTTAGATGTGATGTGGCAGAATTCCAATTTTCCTCCCAAAAATCCCCCAAGCCCAAGATTGAACGTAACTCGCTTAACGCGTTCCGCTTTAATTTACACACAGTGTCGACATCTACTCTAGTAGAAGAAGAAATAATACATGGAATAATGTTCACACCGAAGTTGTCCCTTCAAGATTAGGTACATTTGGTGTCCTATAAAATGGGTTAGAGTCCGTCTCACGAAAGAAGTCTCGCTGATGCGGCGCTTCAATCGTGCGCCAGCCGCCACGGCACAGGAATGTCGTTTTAGACTGCCCAAAATTCAATTAAAAATCATTATAGGATAAGCTGATTTCATTACATTAGCAAACAAAATTGTCACCTTTAAATAAAATATGATAATAATCTATAAAAATAAATAAAATTGTAGTGTCTGTTTCTAATATCAAAATAACAGCTTTTTACTAAATGCATATGAAAGTATATACGGTACAATTAACAAAACAACCATTTTTTTAATTTTTGTCGGTCTGTCTGTTTCCGGGCAATCTTCGAAACGGCTGGGCCGATTTTGACGAGACTTTCACTGGCAGATAGCTGATGTTAAAAGGAGTAACTTGGGCTACTTTTATTTAAATAAAAAAAGAATTAGGGTTCGGCGCATAAAAATAAAAACCAGGAAATCCAATATCTCCGCGCGGGTGAAACCGCGGGCAGCAGCTAGTCTTACATAATGATGTGATGTCAACATAATATTATGTCCTAAGTGAATGCCTATTACAGCACGGCTTTGTGTCACCGTGTGTAGTGTCACAAGAGATGAATGGACCATATGGCAGATGCTCTCATTTACACATCGAATACTTTGCTGGGTAGTGTGATTATTGCAGTAGGTACTGGGAGTTTAAACAAGAGGAAAGAAAATTAAGAAATTTTTAGATAGGTAATACTTTGGTCGTGTTATACCTGGAGGTAGCGTTTATATACGGATGCAAATAATCAAATGTGCAAAACAATATTAACTCACGTTTTCGAAGGCGGCTAGGCGGCGCGAAGCAACCGCAATTTTTTTTGACGCTGCCACATTAATCTGCAAAGAAAGAAAAAAAAATGCGATAAAAGACAACGTAAAAGATTATTGTTTTTAGTAGGTATAGAGTTGATAAGCTGACAACAATACTTTCAAGGGTATAATATATGATAATGATATCCTCACACACCGACAGGTGCTTGGTGGTTCAATTATAATATAATAATAGTTATAATATGAGCAACCACACATCTTGATGGAAGTAGTGTCAAACCGTTGTCTAACACAATTCTGTTGTGACATTTCTAATCATTTTAGACGTTTATTAGTCGCTGCCTAGCTAAACAGGCGTGTAAAAGTGGTGTATTGTGGTAACTGTTTAAAAAATTAAGCATTATTATTAGATATAGTATCGTAGTAGAACGAAATGCTGATCGACAGATATGCTCCTGAAGTAAATAAAATCATGTAATATGAAATATATAAAAATAAAAGTACGGTTTCGTTTACTCTAAATTCCATATCAAATCAAATCAAATCAAATAATTTATTTGCCAAAATACATGAAAATTAGGATCTTAAAATTAATTGTTGGTACAATGTATTTGGTCTGCAAGCAGACGTGCAAATGTTTTATAAATAATTCTAGTTACAAAATTCCATATATTCCTTAAGACTATAAAAACAATTTGTAAGAAGCCATTCAGTCAATGATTTTTTAAATACAATAATACATACAAGTATACAACCCAAAACAATTTCGCGCATTCACGGTAAACGTAAGAAAATACCAACAGAAAATCCTATTACAGAGTCGAATCGGGTACCTTACTTTCAAAGGCCATTAAAACGTCAAAAAATATTACAACCGAATACGTTTCTTGCCCGGAATAAACGGAGAGTACAGTAATTGAGAAAAGTTGAGCCAGCTTAATTTTCTCATTAGAATACCAAAGATAAAAGGAGATCAAACAGAAAACAACATAAGACGCTAGCCCAGATCCTTTTTACTTTATCGGAGTTTGAAAGACGCGCCCGCGTATTCCACAAACAACATTATTCTATTATGTTAACTGAAAAAGTGAAACATTATTTCAAAACCTTTTCCAGCGTGATTTCATTAAAAATGTAGAGCGCTTTTAACAATGGCGTCCCTTGAAAACATTGTACGCTTTTTTAAAGTAAACGAATTCATTACATTTTGTTACAATACTTAAAAAAAAATGAAAAGCAGCGACTCATAACGTGTGTAAACCTTATAAATAATGATACTTTTTATTTTGTATGTGCGTACGAAATGGCTTGATCGCTCGAAATCGCAAATGTTCCGTCTTGGTTCTGTATTGTGTCTAGGTTAAGTCGATAAGCTGTTTGGTGTGTCAGAAAAAAGGATATGCTACAACTAGCAAATCTTATATGTAATACTAGCTGCTGCCCGCGGTTTCACCCGCGCAGAGATATTGTAATTCATGGTTTTAATTTTTTTGCGCTGAACCCTAATTCTTTACTAAAATAAAAGTAGCCTAAGTTACTCCTTGTAACATCAACTATCTGCCATTGAAAGTCCCGTCAAAATCGGCCTAGCCATTTCGGAGATTACCCGGAACAGACAGACAGACAAATAAAATTTTAAAAATGGTTGTTTTGTTATAGGTCCTGTATATACTTTCATATGCATTTGGTAAAAAGCTGTTATTTTGATATTACAAACAGATACTACAATTTTATTTATTTGTATAGGTAGATTCAAAGGACGTAGACGCGAGAAAAAAACCTTGCAGAACCAAGCCAAAAAAAATCGCCCGGTAAAAAAAATCTTTTGAGGATGAATGCCAACGCGGGGCATTGCGACGAGCGGAGAATATAATTAATTACGTTGGCATCGGCAGCAGAGATTCCTTTCTATCACGTAGTTCTCATTTATTATACTTATGCTAATGCTGCGATAGATGGAACCGGCACATGCCTCGCAATTATAAGAAGTCCCCTACACTATTAAAATCGGAAAGGGTCACGAATCTAATCAATTGGCGCGGGAGAGCGATGTCCCGAACACTAGATTGTGTACTATCTAGCACAGGATATGAGCACCGTACCCCCAGGGGGAATCTGGCGAACATAACATTATCTACATAGTCTACATATATTGTTATGAACATACGGGCTTGTTATTAGATTACCGTAACAGCAATATAGAAGAGGCTTTCACCGGCGGAAGCGAGTGAACGACCTTTCCTTCGCGACTTTCAAATATTTCCTTTCATCCGCCTCCACAGGATTTCGTATTTTACTCGAAATCCGCGTCCCTATTTATGTACTTCGCACCTAAAAGCTCTGAGGTTTATGTAGTCGTGTACACTTATAGGTATAGAGTACAGACACATACATTTTGTAAACCAAATGCGGTGGTTACTATCTAAGCAACGCAATTCAAAGTTAGTAGAATTCCTGCAAATAATACATATTTCAATTGTCTTTAAAACTTATAAAAAAGCTGTTCCAAGGAACACGTAGATACTTTACTGAAGTTTTTAATTCGCCGTGTTGTTCAAACATCTAAGAAAACCAAAAGAAAATTGGATGAGAGCTTCAATTTTAATACGTGGTTACTAAGATATACAGCCTTAATTTGAATTGGTATGTTATCGTGAAAGGGGGTCGATCTATTCCTAGAGATCAACAAAACTTGTTTTATGACTTTTTGAAATTTGGATTTTTCATTGAAGAAATAGCATTTAGAGTTTACGTCAAAATTCCATCACAGAATTTTGTGTCAGCCCTAGGTCAGCTGATTCACTTGAACTATGTTGAACTTTGTTAAATGATGATGTTGATCAGAAGGGACTTCCAGATTCCAGTAAATGCCGCGCATTTCACGTTTGAAGTTGAATTTATTTTTTGGAATCACCTAAGTATTTACATGGGAGGTTCTCTCAACTTGTCGACAACACCTTCCGAGATATTGGGAATTCAAACTCACCCTGTATCTATAATCTACGAAAGAGTAGGAAAAATCCTATCTAAATATGCGACAGCCATTTGGTGTGTCGTAGGCAGGTCTGTCAACAGTCGCTTTATGTACTCCACTTCGTACTTGAGAGTAATATAGGCTGAGTACATTTATACACATTTGACGCACAACAGAACAAATGCAGAGAACGGCCTTACCTTGTATTTGTTCGCTGCTGACGCAAACAGCATAAAGGATGTTATAAATTGTATATAGACATGTTGCAGACGACGGACGAGAACCAAAGAAAAAAACTGTATAAGTAAGCATTGGAGCACCCTACGCAGAAGCGTAGGATCCCGTAGTTTGCCTTTTATAACTTGGAAAGTTTTTATAACACGATACCCAAAATCATGTTCATTGAAAGTTCCCACCGCTCCCTACCAAACTTTCTAGGTCAAACAATTTGGAACTCACAAGGGACATAATATATTTCTAACGACTTCAGCATAGTGTCATCATCATTTATTTATTTATTTATGTATTGCAATCTTCGTGGCTATTAAAAAAGGTGTGAGATCATACTGCCTCTTTTGAAAATATCTACAACTCCAGACACAACACAAAAGAAGGGGTGCTCTCAAAATTTTTTTTTCCTCATTTCATATTAGAATGGCGAATACAACAACCTATATGGACCTAAGCCCTAAACCAGTAGAAAATTAAGACGCAATGACACATGCATGGAAGTACGGACGTACTCGATGATCTCATCATTGAAGGTTCCTTGAATTGAAGTTTCCTACACAATTTACGAAACCCTTAGGCAGTTGCATCTGGCTTTGTTTCGAGGGGCACTCAACAGGTGGAGATGGTCGGGAAGAGGTGTATCTACGCGAGTTTTTGCTTGACTATATATTATACAACGAGAAAACGACAAGGGTCATGTAAAGATACAAAACAGTTGCATAGGTACTGTCGGTTGGCTGCAGTAATAATATGTAATGTACTGAGTTACATTTCACGAATTTCACGTTGTATTGTGCACCTATCATAATTCAACAATATTTCACGGTTATAGACGCTTTGTCCTCGCGTATTATATAGAGACTTGATTTTTATTACACTTCGTATGTTAATAATGTCGTAAATTCTACAAAATATCCAACAACAAATGCTAGTTAATGATGCACCTATTCGCATGGTGGTGAGGCATTTTCTTGTGGGTACCCACACACACGACCATCATCAAAATAAAAGCCTATCGCCACCTATCGGCGTGTTTCAGCTGCCACTCTTGATGGGAGCCAGATCACATTCTGGGTTAGTCGAGCGTATATACCGCCTTCGACAAGTCGTCGTCACGTAATAACAGACGGGATAGAGATAAAATTCTAAACTAATAAGAGTAAAAAAATTATTATTTGCACGATTTATTGTTCTCGTACGTACAATGCGCAAAACACAAATAGTACCCTTACAATCAGTAAGCACACGATAAAAAATATTTATACCCACTCGGTCCAACAAAAGACTTAGAAATTGCGTAGAAAAACAACATCGAATTTATTTAGTAACCAAGAAAAATAAACGGAGCAGAACTAAATTCAACATCGAGCGCTCGGGCCCCAAGTACCTACTCAAATACATTTCCAACAATGACCAGAATTATTCCCAGGGAAAGATCGCTGACAGAATAATGGTAGGTATCCTCTAGGGTTGGGGTTAACGCCCCAAATATTACCCGACAAAATATTACAAGAAGCACTTCTCTTAATTCAATATCAATAATGAATTAAATCCCGGCACTAAATCTACTGGAAGGATACGCACGGTACTATAATGTTAGAGGATGACCCAAATATTGCGAGATAAGGGTCAGTGAAGTCTGATGTAATGTCTGTAATACTACAGCCGCACAAGTGACTGATATCGCAGGTTCAAAGTAGAGTAGGTTTCGACTTTTGTCGTGCGGCACCAGCTCGCCTCATCAAAATATCCTTAATTATTACAAAGCAGGGTCACCACGGCTGCCGCAGGATTGATCCGCGGGCGCGAGCTGAGCGGGAGTCATAGACAGCTGGATCGCGTGTTACTAACCGACTACCGTCAGGGTGTCCATATTCTCTTGTAATTTACCTTGCAGTCTTATGACATTTTAGTAATGTTTTTCATTGATATGGATTTATAATTATTTCCAATATTTTATAAGAACCCAATACCACATTGTGTTCGAATATTGAGCCCGTTTACAATATATCCTGTTTAGAGTCAGAAAACTGGCTCTAAGAGACATGAAGGGCTCTCTGCATCAGAAGTGCAATAAAAAATGCTAATATGTCGTAAGTAATAAACAAGACAATAAAGAATAGGTAGTTTATTACATACACATTTAAGTAGACAGTATTTAGGTACATCTACCTTCGTTACTTAAGCTCCAATAGGCTTTCATAATACTACCTATCATACTTCTTGGACCTGATAAGTCTTTACGACAAATTGAGGTACACGTAATGCTTAGGAAATAACTAAGATGGTGTATACTGTATACATAGACAGTTGATTCTTTGTTTTTAACACACATTTATTAGCTTAGAGTGAAACAAATCTTAACGCTCGTTCCGTGAAAATGTAAATCTTCTCGTCCGGTGTTTTCGCAATGTAGATCAAAATCACGACACGAGCTCTAGATTCTAAGACTTAATTAAAACGAAACTACAAGGAATATAAATCAGCTAGACGTAAATAATGTGAGCTCTCATGAAATATTAGAGCTTGTTTAGACTAAAATAGACCAAATACTATGTGGATCTCAGGAGCTAGTGTGGCCGAGCGGGAACTTGTGCGACGGACGCACCCATGCATTGTTCGAATCTCGACTCGGCACCGCAACTATGACATAATATATCAAGCTATGTGCGGATTTATCACTCGCTTTAAAAAAGCGAAGGAAAATATAGTGAGGAATGCCGCAAGTTCAAGAATCACAAAATTCGAGGACATGTGACATCCAGCAAGCCGCACTGGGCCCACGTGTTGGATTATGGCCCAAACTCTCCTCTCTCTGATAAGGCTGGTATGCCAGCGGGCAGTGCGAGTGTAGGCTGATGATGATCTCATATAGTATGCTCAGTATATTATTATGGCGGCTCAATGACTAAATGTGGCTGGCTGGTCCGTGGCTAAGTTGGTACTAGCCCTGCATGCAAAGCTGGGGGTCCCGGGTCGATCCCGCAAACATTGCTGTTTGGAGCGGTGAGTAAGCATAAAGTTTGCTCTCGGGTATTGGCTGTTTGTGGTGTATACTGTGTCCATACCACCTGCCACACGGGAGTATGAGGGTGTAACCGTTATTTATTTAGTAACGTTATAATATTCGCTGTGCATATTCATGGCTCGTGGTATTAAGGAATCAATAAAACCTGTATTCTTTTTTTAACTTCATGCTATAAAATAACGTGTTATAAGGATAATATGTTTAGATATTATTCGCACTTATTGTATGTAAACAAATTTTGAGACTGAATTTTCATTTGATTTCAGATTTTTAGAACCATTGGCTTGTTTTACTTGATGGTGAGCATGTGACCACTATCTCAGAACTGCAGATGCTGGAACACCCATAAACGATTGACGACAGTGTTCCATTAGCTAACCGGGCAAACACCATGTTCTACCACCATACTATGGGATACAATGTATGGTGACGGTAATTTCCTTTACAGAAAGAACAAGCTCATATACAACCCAAGACTTATCACTGGGCAATCATCACTTAAAAATTATTACACTTCCAAATTATTATTTTTCAACAGTTGGAATGTCTTCAAGTTACGGTCTGGCATATCAGCAAGTTATTTTGGTCGACCAAGAAATCCAATGTCTCGCTGAGCTATTGTATGCATATTTTGTTAATAATTTTCAAAGCGATGCGCGACGTCCGACAAGTGTTCCTTTGAATTATGTATACTTATTACTTACTAGCTTCTGCCCGCGGTTTTCACCCGCGTTCCCAAAGGAACCGTGCATTTTTCCGGGATAAAAAGTAGCCTATGTTACTCTCCGGTCCCTAAACTAAATATATGCCAAAAATCACGTCGATCCGTTTTTTCGTTGCTGCGCGAAAGAAGGACAAACCAACAAACCAACAAACACACTTTCGCATTTATAATATTAGTAGGAAGTAGGATGCCAATGGGTGGAAACAAGTTGAAGACGAGTCGAGGTCCAGAATAAAGGAGAATCTCTTTTCTTTTCCCTTGATCAGGAAGTATTCGCATCATGGGTCAAGTTTCTTTAATTGTTAGCTTTGATTGTTTTTTTGTGTTGCTTTTGAGCGCAATCTCACCTGTGATGTTAGTTTCGGATGAAGCCAGCGTTTGTTCCGTGAAAACAGTATCATTTGACTAGACGTAATTAGTTTTCTTGCAATGATATAATTACCATAGCAACTTGATTAAAACGTTAATAAACCTAAAATAAATGTTCTTCGTGTTACCACAAAAAACTACTTTTAGATGCAATTTAAGCTAGGCAGTGTCAAAAGATAAACGTCTAAAATCATTAGGAATATCACAACACAATGGAGTTAGACTACGTTTAGACACTACTTAAATCAAAATTTGTGGTTGCTCATATTTAAACAAGCAACTAAGGCATGCATTTTAGCAGTTAAACACTGTTTAACACAGGTTTAGGGTGTGTTAATTGTTTTTGTGGTAAGAACGTCTGTTTTTAATTATTCTCTATATTTAACGTTATGTGACGTCTGTGACGATCTTGTACGAAAGATCGTACAGCAACGGAACAACGGATCGACATGATATTTTTGCATACAGATAGTTTATAGTACGGAGAGTGACATAAGTTAGATTTTTCCTGAAAACAATATGCACGGTTCCTAATTTAATCTCCACGCGGGAAACCTAGTCCCCTAATCGAAATAAGAACAGGCCCCCATCCATCTTATTGCTGACCGCTTTAGACATACAAAGAGTTTCAACGCCCGATCCGGATGTAAACATAATTATCCTATATAAAGCAATGATCAGATAGGGGTTCATTTTAGACAAATTGTAACATGTGTGCTACGTACGATATCAGAATAATGCTATCGCGACTGGCAAATACGATTTGTTCGAATACGCCCAGTTTCAATGATAACTAGTAGCATCTGGAATTATCGCCTACTATTTATTTTAATAATATTTGGACGGGCGGCGGTGTGATATTTTTTAGCGCTCGCATGGCCAACTTTTTTTTTTATGTTGTTTGGTAACGAGACTAGCTGGTCGTTTGCCTGGTGGTAAGCATAACGCCGGCCCATAACAATTGCAGTGCCACCCAGAACTTTGAAAACAAAGGCCTGCGCGGCACTGCAGTGCGCTCGGTACCCTGAGACATTAGGTATTAAGTCTCATAAGCCCAGTAATTTTACTGGCTACTCTGCTCATCAAACCGGAACACAGTAATGCTTGCACATTACTGCTTGGCGGCAGACTTTACGAGCAAAGCGGTGGTAACAACCCAGACGGACACTCGCAGAAGAGTTAGTCCTACCACTAACATACTTCCACTATAAAGTCGAAAATCAGTCGGTCAATCGGTGCGTTCCCGCATCAGCGCTTGAGAGCTACCCCTGCAGGGCTATTTTAATTCACTCGGAATGATATCCGTCTCGGAAGCTGTTTTCATGTGGCCATGTGGTAGGAAGATGGATTACTTAATCCATCTTCCTACCACATGGCCACATGAAATCAGGTGAAATCACGTAATAAGTACCTATATAGAAAAAAAAATGTTTAGGTAGGTAAGTTGATTTTCACTATTTCTGTTGTACTTAGTCTTATCTTAAGTAAATTGTGGATATTAAGTAGAACTATTAATAACATCGACTGTAGTGCGCAGAGTGGGCACTACTTGCACTATAAAGCATTTATGAAAGGGTAGATCAATTAGTTGAGGGAAGGCCAAATATAAAATTATTGATGTACGCGTAGATATCTACATAGTTAAAAAATTGTGCTATCGAGCCAAATATAACATTCAATAGAACATTATCATTAGGTAACTAGGTTAAATATGGCGACTAATTTGTTGTGCCTATTATACTCGTAAGTCAGCTTAGGCGCTCAGCACACGTGTTTCCAGTTGCGGCAACCGGCAACTACCTGTTTTTATTATACGACTAGCTGCCGCCCGCGGTTTTCACCCGCGTTCTCACATGAACCATACATTTTCCGGGACAAAAAGTAGCCTATGTTAGTCTCCGGTCCATAAACTATTTATTATGATTAGGATTAAACTATATCTATGCTAAAAATGACGTCGTTCCGTTGCTCCGTTGCTGCGCGAAAGAAGAACAAACCAACAAACTTTCGCATTTATAATATTAGTAGGAAGTAGGATTACATATTATACAGAAGTCATGATCTATAATTTAATTTTTTATTTTATTTTATTTATTTCCACAATCCAACAGCGTCAACATAAAACCTAGTTACATAAAATAATTAAATAATGTCGCGATGCTAAAGATATTATGCTATCGTTAACTATAATACCTCTGCACTATCATTGCCATCATCGATACACTTAAAAAGCGAGCTGCGGCAAGCACATCTCTAGTCTGTCTTCTTGCTGTACTCAGATCTCCCTATCATCGCGTCCAACGACCTCTTGTAGACATGATTTCACGAAACACGCGACTGTCATCATTATCAGCCTCGTACGCTCCCACTGCTGGAATACCGGCCTTCTCTCAGAGAGAGAGGTATGGACCATAATCCACCACACGGGCCCAGTGCGGCTTGGTGGATGTCACATGTCCTCGAATTTTGTAGTTCTTGAACATGCGGGTTTCCTCACGATGTTTTCCTTCATCGTTTTAGAGCGAGTGTGAATAATCCGCACATAACTTGATATAAGTCATTGGTGCGGGCCGAGTCGAGATACGAACTATGGTGCGTCGGATTGAAAGTCGCACAAGTCTCCGCTCGGCCACACTCGCTCTTGAGCTTCACGCGACTGTATCGCTGCTAAATTCACCGTGTGCCCCGGCCCTTAGATTCCTATCCCATTACATACAACGGAGACTAAGCCCTGGACATTCCTGACACAAATAGCCACCTTAATCTCATGGATATCGCGATTCTACAAACCATGAGATAAGCCCGTGTTTACACAGGCCCAGTTTAAACGCTACGGGCGTTAAAATGTTTGCACAACTGTTTGTAGTTTATATCCCGGCAAATAATAAAACCATTTAATGTCTATATGCTAAAGCTAGACTGTGTGTCTGAAACATTTTTTGCGTGTAATTGCAATTTTAAGAAACATGATTTGGAAAACACAAAAAAGGAGTGTAATGTTTTTAGGGTGTAGGTATGTATGTATGTATGTGAACTTCTTTTTTCCACCATTGTAGCTTTTAAATGCCTGAACAGATTTGGATGTATACATGGGGAATCGTAAGAACTCTTACATCATCCCGAGTTGTATCAGTAGTGTTTTTTATTTTAAATGTTATGTTACTTTTGTTATTAATATACAATAGTCCGCTAACTGATGTAAGATCAGAAGGTACTAAGTGCCCTTACGTGATAAAGGAAAGAATTTGGAAACTGACGACGGTATTCTTACCGTGACTGTACAACAACAAGCATCCCGTATCAGACAACTATACACGTTTCTGATTATTATCTTGGTTTTTCTATTTGTTATAACAAATAGAAAAATCAAGAGTCATTAATCAGTGGTATTATAATACTACTGAATTAGGCACCTATCTTATACGTACTAGGTACATAGATATTAGTAGATGGGATCGTAGGTAACAGGCGAAAATAATGAAAACAAGTAAAATTGCTAAAAAAAAAACGGGAACCGACTTCAATGACAAACTACTGAACCGATTTATTATCTATGGGACCAATCTGAAAATAAATCCTTTCAAAAGAAATAATTTTCCAAATCGGTTTATAAGTGATGGAGATCTGAAGAGGCAAACATAAAAAAAGCCAGAAAGTAGCGTTCCCTTCTCCGTGGTCTCTATGCCTGCCCCAAAAGGAACTTGGCGTAATAATATGAATTATATTACTTCTTAGTAATATAATGTGTACTACCTCTTTGTTTACTACCTACCCCAAATAAGCCCTTGAGTATAAATTATACCGAACCGATCCGTAAATCGACAATTTTTTTAAATCACAAAGATATTTTGCGGCCATTTATGAAAGCTTTAACTTCGTGGCTATATCAGAAGGGATTTTTGAAATAACGAACAGATGGCGTTAGCGGCATAGGTGCGTACGCGCAGCTTGCCTTGTGATGTGTCAAGGTCCAGTGTTTGTGGTCAAGGTTATACCCGTCATGATCGTTAACACGTATTACGATCATATATAGCAATTATGACGATCTTTGAGATTTCTAGATTAACACGCCAATTATTATCATAGTTATGAGTTAATTGGATTTATTCGAGCAACATAAGTACGTAACGTAACACAATTTTTACCTTGAATATAATATTGCAATGTAAGAACATTGTTCAAACTTTACTTGGATCTACACCGCTATTGAGGGCAGACATCCTATGTCCAAAGTTTGTGTGTTCACTGTGTCATTCTCAAGACATCTTCAGTACCGAGTAGGTAGCGACTGGTAACTTGTAAACTGGTACCTAACTTGCAAATTGGCAGTTTGGAAAACTTCGTACATATTATGGTCAACAATACGGGGTCCTTGGGTCGTTCATACAAGGGAACGGTGAGATCAACCAGGACATTACGCGTAGAATCAACTCAGGATCGATGAAATGGCGAGAGGTCACAACATCAACATGCGATCCACTGATGCCTCTTAAGATGAAGGGCAAAATTTACAAATCCATAATAAGACCTATCGTCACGTATGGATCAGAATGCCGGGCTTTGAAGAAGACGGATAAAAGATGATTGAAATTAGCGGAGATGGGAATGTTGGGATGGATGTGTGGAGTAACGAGAGTGGATAAAATAAGAAATGAGTATATTAGAGGGAGTCTGAAACTAACACCAGTGACAGAGAAGTTGAAAGGGAATCGTTTGACTTGGTACTTGATATACTTGGTACTACTTGGTGATGGGGTGCTATGCCGGGTAACCTCCACGCGGTGCACCCTGGGTGCCTGTCAGCAACCTCTCCTGGTTGACCTTTCGGTCCCGGAGATGTTGCTGACAGGTAGCTAATAACCCGGCGAGGTGGGCCCCTCCGCGTGCCCCTCTGAAGGGATCAGCAGAGGGCTCGGCGGATGGGGCGTATGGGCTGGGCGGGGCCCGAAGGCCGCAGTGAGTGACGGCGTGTCGGGGCGCCGCGGACTTACGTGGCGCCCTGGCGCTGCGAAAACCGGACGGGTAGGGTGACCGAGAGGTGGGGCGCGCTGTTCAGTTGATCAGCGCGCCAACAGTGGACGGGACCGGGAGTGGTAACGAGGTGGGGCGCGCTGTCTCCCAGCGTGGGACCAAGGTTATATCCCCAGGGATATAGGGTACACCTTGCTCCCGCTGGCAGCGCGCCAAATGGGACGTGACCTAGGAGCAGTGAACCCCACCCTGGCATACAGCGACGGCTGGGGGGGGGTTACATCGGAGGGAACATGGGAGGAGGAGTCCCCGGACCGGTGGTGGTTACCGTGACCCCTAGGTTCGGGGGCGAATCGAATCGACCGGACATAGACGAGGTGGAGCGCGCGGCCGTTTTTGCGACCGCGCGCCATTGTGATGGCCCCCGCCCTAAGCGGCGCTCCGTGCGGGCGCCGTGGCAGGTGGGGGACACGACGGTGCTCTCATGAGCACGGAGACGGGGGCGCGGTCTAACCCCTCCGTCTCCTCCGGGAGAGCCTGGGGCGTCGGATGTGGGGGCATCAGGCGTCCCTCACCTTTTATAGGTAAGGACCCTCCCGAGGCGGGGGCGGTGGGCTGCGTGCGCGCACCACCCGAGCTGAGCGGGGGAGCTAGGCTCCTCGCGAGGCGGGTCCGCCCCGGGGGGGCGGACGACGGCTGACGGGGTTCCGCGTGTAGTGCGAAAGTGGCACCGCAACCCCGTCCAGAAGCTGGGCCGTATAACGCCCCGGTGGTTTTTTGGTGGGTAGTCCGCTGCGCAGTGGGCGAGCGGGAAGCCCACACTCTCTCCGTGACCTCCCCCCGAGGCACGGAGGGGTAAGCTCATAAAGGAGTTTTTCCACCGGGAACCAAAAAAAAAAAAAAAAATGGTACTACTTGGTGATGAGGGATGTAACGTATATTACTAAGAAAGTGATGCATATGAATGTTGAGAGATGGAAGAGGAGAGAGACAAAAGATGGATGGATTGTGTAAAGGCGGATATGAATGAATTAGAAGTGCATGACACATTTACCAATGAATTGGATAAGAGCAAGAAGAAGATTAGTGCAAATTTGCACAATTGCCCCAACACAGAAGATATTGCATTCAACTTTAGTTCTGTTCAGTTTATTTTCTAATCTATTCATGTATAAGTTGAACATCTCATGTGAAATTATCTTCCCTACCACACTCCACATTTCACCCTCTACCCTTTGAGTATGAATTCGCTCGTATTACAAGTACCTATTATTCTGATTTTGATACTTGTACTTAACGATCGGTACTTACTACAACTTTATGTGAGTTCGTATCAGACAGTAACTTGCCCGACAGAATGCCATAGGACAAGGTCAATAGCATTTGCCAAATCCAAAAAGAAATCGTAAATTGGTAAACTATCCTTAAAATTTGGATTGGTACTGATTGCGATGGCGGAGGTAGACCACGGCTGATAATTATAAACCTGATAAGACAAATACAGTATAAAGCGTGTAAGGAATAATGAAAGAGTGACAAACCGAGTCAGAAGTAATTTGTATGCTTTAAGATTGAACAAGTAACTTGTTAAGCATTCAACCTATGAAAAAATGTCGTAAGCATTTTAAACGCCTTCTTCCTGATTGTGATTATTCGCTCCTCATTCTGGCTGGCCTCTGGAGGAGCTGAAAGAAACCAGTTTTTTCAAACTACGGACATTTTTCTTATTAACTTTATTCGTGTTATGAGTCATACTAACTCTATAAAAATCCTTAACTGTTGACTGGAAATCTCTGTTAACGTGTGATCAAGAGATAAATTAGAGGTGGATGACCAAATTGTAAATTGAAATGTTTAAGTAAATATTAGCTAACCAACAGTGTATCGGTGATGTTTAAAATGCGCGCAAGTTGACTCGAGGCTTTTAGTTACAATACTTTTAGTTCATCGTCGCCAGTGTGATCTTTTCTACGGAATAAGTAAAAACAGAATTTAGAATATGTAAACTAACGTCTAATCTATTCATAACATATTTTCAAGATATCAAAAAAACTACTACCCACATTAAAGATCATAAACAAAACTTCACATAATATTATTGAACATCCTAGAAGTTTGCATGATTTATTGTAAATAAATTCAATGTAGGTATTTTGAATCTATCCTTTACATTATTTACTTATAATAGCTTACGCAGCGTCATAAACAGACAAAGAAAACCAATTTTGCCAATACGTAAAGCGCGAAAGCGAGTGTATATTACTTATTGGGCCATAAAGAATCAAAATTGGCTCGCAAGCAGTAAAAGATTTAAGAGGCGAATGAACGTGCCGTAACACATTACGATGTCGATTTGATGTTCTCAGCGCAGGAGGCAGTAAACATACCGCTGTCACTGTCTTTCGTCAAAAGGATGATTGAGACAAAAACTACCCTTAATGATTTTATTGTGAAATCATTCAGGATCGAGGGAGTACGGTTTGAAAGATCGACTTAACAAAAGGAACATCTTTATAGAAAACATAAGTAAACAGTAAATCACACTGAACTTGACTGAATAAGCATTTACAGTAAAATAAGAGCCAACCTTGAAAGCCGAATAAGCTAAGAATAGGTATCTATTTTTCGCCAGCCTTTTCACAAGTCAATAAAATTAATGTTGATCGAGTAACGCCCTATTATTGTCACATTGATGCTCAGTGAGCTGCTCAAATCAATGAATAACATTCCACTACGTCGGGTACGAGAGGATTCCTGGATTCATTTACCTCTATTCATTGTGACAACTCGTTTCGAGATGGAAATATCAGGACAAAGCGAGGAAGAGTTTTGTTGAACTTAACTCATAGGGAGTGGGCAGCTACGGAAGCTAGGTAATTAAGGAAGATCTCGCATACCATTAGAGTAAAACTCCTCGCCTGCGTTTTCCGATTGCTATAACTGTGGGAATCTTAAAGCGAAGGGAATCTTAAATAGGAATTTATTTAGCAAGCGTGCTATGAAATGAAATGAAATGAAATGAAATGAAATTATTTATTTGTCAGAATTTTGGGTACAATGTTTGCAGAGATGTCATAGCATATAAATATCCATCAAAATTCTGCCTGGTTAGGCGTACAAATGTTTTTAATTTTATATGTGACATTTATTATTCGAAGTAAATAATTAGTTATACAAAAAAAACATGATGTGAAATAAATTACATTAATGACGATTAAAAAAAAATAAGAATAAATACACTAAGTGAAAAGTCAGAGGGAAATTAAATTAAATTAAATTAATGTCAGATTTATAAACATAATTACTAATTAATGGATCCAATTTTATCATTTAAATAATCTTTTACTGAGTAATAGCATTTATCCAATAGGAAGTCAAACAGTTTTCTTTTAAATTGAGCGAAATTATACTCTTTGAGCATGTCAGGTAATTTGTTGAATATTCTAATTGCCATACAGTTTACATTTTGACTATTTAATCGAAGCCTTTGCACTGGAACATAAAGCCTTTTGTCATTTCGACAACTTCTTTTAATAACGTCGTGATTTTTTTTAAACAGGTTTGGGTTTCTCTTAACAAATAAGCAGATTTCATAAATGTATAGTGAGGGGAATGGTAGGATTTTTAACTTGTTAAATAAAGGCTTACAGCTGTCTAGATAATCTGCGCCACAAAGCGAACGTATGCATTTTTTTTGTAAAAGAAACGCTCTTTCTGCGTCGACCGAAAATCCCCATAAGACAATCCCATACCTGAGGCAGGATGAGACATACCCATGGTAGGCTGATAAAGCTGCCTCCTTCGTTGCTGTTTGTCTAAGTCGACGCAGAACGAAAACAAATCTGTCCAATTTACAGCATAAATCATTAATATGAGATTTCCAATTACAAAATTTGTCCAACTTTATGCCAAGAAATACTGTCTCATCTACTTTATCTATAACATTACAACCGTGTGAAATATTAATATTAGTAGGATTCCCGTTGTAAGTTTGAAACTCAATTAATTTCGTTTTATTAATATTAACTGATAAGTTATTCTCACTAAGCCAATTCAAAACGTTATTTAGGGCGTCATTGGCATCTTTTTCAAACGAGGATTTATTTTCGCATTTAACAAGGATTGTAGTATCGTCTGCAAACAGCAAACATTGATGAGTCGTGGCATCAGGTAAGTCGTTTATGTACAGGAGAAACAATAGCGGACCTAGAATGCTGCCCTGTGGTACACCAAATTTATTTAGTCGATACTGATAGCTGCTAGCTGCATTATCGCTTAACAGCAGGTGAGAAAATGGTCAAACGCAAGCCATTGAAAGGGTTTGCACAGTGGGGCATTCGCTAGCTAAATTTTCTAGGGTTTGGTCTAACAAATATCATATAATAAAGAAGGTGTTCCGTTTTCTGAGGTGTATTTCTCGCACAATGTTAATCTGCAGTCTTGCCTCGGAAACAATTATTTTGTAATCCCCGTGAGCGCTTATCCTACAAAAGCGTGATTAAGCTTCAATCATGAAACGAATCTCTGGAGGAGAATTACTTTTAATATTAAATAAAACACTTTGTCCGAAGTACCTACTTAGTGCGCTTGAATACCTACTTTGGTCTTCGCTTGTGGAAATAACACAAATCGACTTTAAATATTACGTAAGATCGGTTGAGTAACTCCGTATATTGTATTCTTTTAAGAAAACGTCTTTTATATGAAGGTCACAATACTCGAAGTAAAAACCGCAAATAAAATCTCTTGTTACTTATTCTTACCGGCAAAACAGTTTGTTGATAAAAGAACTTATGAAAAAAAACTAATTGAGTCTCACATTGTAAATTTATTATCAGGCGTCAGTCAACCTGTATTTAAGGACGACATCTCCACACAACATAAGAAGGTAGGTATTCGAAAAATGTGATTCAGCTCATAACTCCCTGAAGGGCAGAACGGGCACCCGACCTTCGTGTCATTGTACTACAACCATCCAACAAATTAATGTATGAATAATAAAACTGAGTTCGCTACCACCTGTACTATTGTCATAAATTCGAATACCATTTACACGGAATTGATGCTACCTACGAGTATATCGACTGTGATTGATACTAACGCATACCTGCTATAAACAAAAATCCATTGGCATTCCGATCAATCAAGAGTTTCCGGTGTGCGGGGTACCGATGGCATAAGAAGCTCGTGCGTCACTGTCTAGAAGATGTACCTTGGCTATTCTCAAGTTGACATCAAAATATGCATGAACGAAACCAAAGCAGGCTCGAGTAGTCTCCGCTTGTAGGTATACTTTAAAATTCTACACGCTTGTATAATGATGGTGCTGTCTGACGTCTGACGTCACCGGTCATGTGGAGTGCTCGACGGGTATCCAACGCTTATCTGCTTTCGGTTGGAAGCACATTCTCTAAAGTATACACCGTTTTATATTTATAGCCCAATGTTATCGTGTAGGCAGTTACAATGAATATTTTCCACGTTTAGGGTCCGAGAATAGTTTGCATTCCAGAGTAATGGCTTCGTCTTCCAACTACATACGATTAGTATAAATTGACATAGGAAATCAACAATTGGAAATTTCCATATCATATGACTATAGGTATACGTGTGAGATATTGACTCCAATTGCTGTAACAAAAGAGTTGTCGATTTAACGAATTACATATGTGCAAAGGGAAACGTGATAGAAATAATAGAGATTTTTGATAAGGCACCGCCACCGAAGGCTCATTATGATTCGTGTCAAGAAACATACTCGTAAGTTGAACAAAGCTACATAAAAGTGGTCCCTTGGCTGACAGACAATAGCGACGGTGTAATACCAGTTCCGATTGGATGGAGACGCATAGCGTAGCGTCAGAGTGGTGGAAATAAACGCACATGCATACTTGATAACCCGTAGCTGACGTTCCGACGTCAGCATTCCTACAGCAGACAATATTGTTGAGCCCTCGCGGTCTTATTCAATATCGTACCTGAGGGTCTTACATAAATGCTGATCTTGAGGTCTACCAGAAACTTGAGATAAGTTAACTCAAAGTTGCAAAGTGTTGCAGGCGACAGATGTGCGAGAGTGAACGAGTTTTAATAAAGTCAACCCTACGTGATTATCTCAATGTCAATCGGTACTAGAGAGAAAGACGGATCCATTGTGCCAATTCAATTCAGTTGGCTAAGCTTATGTTATAGTTCCCCGAGGGTAGCAAGGTAGGCAGGTGTGAACGCAAAAGAGGAACGTGATCGGCATCATAATAGCCAACAAATTTCAGCTGTAGTCTTATCATAAATGGAAAATATTTCAAATTTCGCAGAGAAGTATACGTGGCACGCCTGGAGAATTATGGTTTAGCTGTTTCGTGATATCTATCATCTCTTTGATCACTAAAATAGACTTGAGAAGGATTCAGCCAATTTATTTAGTTTAGACTGGCACGCTCTGCCACTGTTTTATATTAGCTGCAGCACACTCAAGTTTCCGAGCATTTCAATCGTTTCTGTGTTGTGTCAAATTGTCATTCTTTGCAAGATAGTGATTTACTAGTAGTAGTTTACACGCGTGGCAATGAGCGAATAAGTAGGCATAAATAAAATGTAACAACCGAGTGTTCGCAAGTACCTGCTTAGTAATAATGGCATACGAGCATTTGTAAGTCGTAATGCGCAGCCGGCAGCATGGCGTCAGGTGGAAGTATAAACAAAGGGACAGAAAAACACGGGCATCATTTAGTGAGACTGTGAGACTCGCCTGGGCGCCGTCGAGGGTATTTTGTTGTAAAGAAAGATGGCAGTCACAATAATGGCTGTCATCGTATAGCCTTGATGGTTCGAGTCTGAATAACAAACGGCGGTCATCGGTCGCAGGGTTACTGCACTCAGAATTAACGAATACAAAATGAGACTGATTTCTAATTTACATTTAACTACACCAAAATGCAAACATTTCGATTTTTGTGAACGGAAATGATGGGTCCTTAGACAAACAGAAACTGGCCTTCGAATCAATCGGATGAAATTCTCAACTCGAAAACTACGTCCGCACCGGAGCCGTCTTATCGATTATAGGATACTACCATCTACATAGCTCTACTCGTGTGTTTATCGGTGTACATTGGCAAATAAACCGGAACGAATTGCTGTGGTCGTCGTCATCGGAGTAGAGCAAAGAGGACAGCGCCAGCAATACAAACAAATCTGATCCTTGATTCAGACATCTGAAGGGATATATTAGCACGCAGCACCCGTGGGAAACCACCGAACGGGACGCTACGACGAAGCAGACGGATTCTTGCTTGAATGACTTGTAATAGTTGGGATTCTTCAGATGTGCTGTAAGTCTGTAATCGTTATACAAGATCTGAAGTAAGAGTTTTAGGCTGAGATTCAGAGACGAATCTAAGCGTGGACTCACGCTTCCATACGTCAAAATTCTATACAGTTTTGACATATGGAAGCCAAAGTCTACGCTTAGAATCGTCTCTGAATCTTAGCCTTAGACTTGCAAAAGTTCACTAATAAAGCAAAAACCTAAAGTCGTAAGCCATAAGGCTATAAAGCATAAGCCACGCTTAAACTTCTCTCTTAATCTTAGCCTAAGAATCTCTGCTTAGACATCAAAGACCAAGGTCAACCACCTGAACAAATATAAATACCTACTAGACAAACTTCCACTCCACATGACTAATCACCTTACCAGAACTCACACGCACCTAATCACCTAAAATCAAGGAATAAATGAGTCACACCAGATGATCGACAGAGAGGACAGTGCAGAACGTGATTCACTCTCATTTAATTAAAACGTTGATGGTTAGTCGAGTGGTTTAGTAGGAAACTGTGCGTGTTACAACATTTAGCACACTTAGCTCCAGTCTATTTACAGACACATCTTCCGTATTGGGTACACTCAGGTACGGTAAAATGTAGAATGGCTCTTATTAATAAACAGTGTAAAACGGTTGAATAGTTAAGCGATGTTTTGTCTCGTTCAATTCAGTTTAAAACTGTAAAAGGACAACAAAGACAAAACCTAGTTTACTAAACAACCGCTTAACACTGTTTATCAATAAGAGCCACCTTCAAGAACATCTCAATGATTCAACATCTCGTAGGTCTGGTAACCATTTATGCACTCCAAAAACATATGACTCGGTACAGAGTAGTACGTGAATATCATGTAGCTCTTCAAAACTTGTCAGCCAAGTACAAAGTTATAGTAAGATGGATGAAAAGTCGCGATGGCACAAACGATGAGTTGGAATGTTATGGAACGTTAGATTTGGAATGTTTGGATATCCAATATTCCTATCACTCCACGTAATCCATATAAGATTCCCCACCCCACACACGGGCGGTTTTTGAAACATTTGCGTGGAATGTTGTGGAGTGCAGGGCTCGTGTATGAAAGCTTTTAGTGCGAGTTCTAATGTCCGACTAGTCGACTGTACAGTTAAATCGCCCAGTTAAAACTGAAGGTGTGTAGCGGCCTTAAGCAGTAGCTAATTGTAGCTCCAGGTCAGACCGGCCGTAAAGATTGCCGCAAGCACAGAATAGATAATAGTACAAGTACCGCAAGTAGTACCACTGGCCCCTAGGGCCAGAATGATTGGACGAGCAAGGACACAACATCGCACCTGCGCGTCAATCATGTCAACAACGTGATTAGCGAGTAAAATCGCCGGATTACTTTACTCACGAGTAAGTATGATCCGTAGCACATATAGGATGGAGAATGGTCTTATGAAATACTAGGTTTTTTTATTTACTACAGGCTTGCGTTTGACCACTATCTCACCTGATGGTAAGTGAAGATGCGGTCGAAGATTGAGGACGCTTACCTAGAAGATACCAATTCACTCGTGACTTGAAGATACCCAGGTTATAGCGATCAGGGAACACAGACTCAGGCAAGGCATTCCACTCTTTAGCGGTAAGCCCAAAGAATGTAGAAGCAAAACGCTTCGTGCGTAAAGGAGGAATATCAATAAGGTATCGATGTCGTCTTGCCGTTTGTCTGGTCGACTGATGATGGAAGGGGGAAGGAGGAATTAAGTTATGCAACTCCGAGGCACACTCAACGAAATGCAACCGATAAAAAAACCGATAAGCAAGCTACTCTACGCCGATGTTCAAGGCTCTACAGCTTAGCTTCTATCAGCGAGTCATTGCGGATGAGTCTCTTGTATCGCCTCTCAATCGACTCCAACGCCTCAAGCTGATACTTGGCCGAGCCATCCTATAGATGAGAACAGTACTCCATACAAGATCGAACCTGTGCGTGATATATAGGTTGAGCAACAGTGCCTTACCTTCGCTAGAATACCCAGCTTCTACGCAGCTAATTGAGCTTTAGACTCAATATATAGGGTCCGAAATTAAGAGCTATTATTAATTTTAAAAGTAATCTTATTAGTTAATTTTTTCTTTAATGCACAATAAAGACAATAAAATAGTTTTTAAATTAGAATTTTTGGCATTCTTATCATCCAATAGCTCTTCCAGGTAACCATGAACTGACTAAAAAAATAATTACCTACTTTTAACTATGGTACTTTATTATTATAAAATTTTAGTAAATAAGACTATTGATTACATTTAATCAATAGTCTTATTTACTATGTACTTTAAGTTTGTATTAGTATGCAATAGTATGCACCCTAAATAATTTATCTATTATCTATACCTAGATTATTGAGTCATATTTTATGGAAGTTAATTGCACAGTATATATACTGCCGTCGTAAGGAAAAAGGGCACAACTAACATTTTTTAAAAAAATGAGTTATATACATATTTAGAATCAGGAGAAAAAGGTGCATCTGCTCAATTTTTTGTAGAATTTTATCTTTCAAGAATTGGGAGATACAGTACAGAATCAATAGGCTTCCGCACTATGGAGCAGAATATGGCGAAAACTTTAAGGAAAAAGGGCACAACTAACATTAAAAAAAAAAAAAGAGTTATATACATATTTAGAATCAGGAGAAAAAGGTGTATCTGCTCAATTTTTTGTAGAATTTTATCTTTAAAGAATTCGGAGATACAGTACAGAATCAATAGGCTTCCGCACTATGGAGCAGAATATGGCGAAAACTTTAATCCTTATTATCTCGGTTTGACGAAAATGATAGATGTGCCCTTTTTTCTTACGACGGCAGTATAACTATTATTGGTTACATTTCTGCATGAATAGAGTTGTTATTCAGAACTAGTAGCACAACAGAATATGTCACTGGAACAAACTATGGAATACTAAATGCAATGTTAATTATATTAATATAATTTATAGTCACCATGAGGCACAGTGGAATAAATAATAAACATTATGTTAATGCTTGCACAAGGTATTGTGAACATAAACAGGGAATTTGTGAATGCAGGAATGTTTTATATCATAACTTATATATATTGTATGTATAATAGGGATGCAGCATGAAACACAAAACAGATAATTACTGTTGTTATACAGGTTTACAAACATCACAATAAAAATGAAATTAAAAAAAAATCTTGTGGAGGTAGGAAGAATGAATGTTTGAAAGTTCATTTTTCGAGAACATTGCTTCTGCTAAATGTGTTCGAAAAAAACCGTTTTATATAACAAAACCTAGGTCTATTACAAACATGCTAGACTTTGTTTTCAGTATCCATACATACTATCAACTATGTGCTCCTAAGTACTTAACGAAAGTATCCATTTATCAATGAAATCTCTATCGTGATAGTATGTTATCACACTTGAAACAAATAGTACTCAGATAACACCTTTCAGAGTACTTAGCCATGTACATATCTAACATGTTACATGACAAAGTATAATAAGCTAATAACTTCATTATTACATATAATAATACCTATATCTCATAGGGTAGAATAAATAAAACTCTGGTTTTTAAACTGTAGTCTTTTTAACTGCTTAGACTATACAAAGGTACCAATTGTATTCCATCAATATTTGTTGCCAAATGTGCACCCATTTAAGCTCATCCCTTGTGCCTTATCTTCAATAAGTCGCTGAGCTCAGAAACTTTCATTCCTTTCAATATTCCATTATGTCAGAATGGAAATAAAATCTTATAAGCAAGACAGATTTCAATGCTTACAGTATTTGCTAAGGTCTTTGAGAAGATGCTGTTTCCATTGCTGTCCTGGCATTTTGAAAACATTATCACACATCAACGCAGTCTCCGTAAGTTCAGATTTAACGCCACTCATCTTGTCTCTTATGTCAATTTTTTTATACTCTTTGATAACGAGACAAGTTGATTGTTTGCCTGATGGTAAACATAACACTGGCCCATAATAATTGCAGTGCCACTCAGAACTTTAAAACACAAATTGTGCTTCTCCCCTGTGATCATTGTTATCTCACATTCTCAATCAGCGCTGTTCGGTGGGTGTAATCTACATCAACTTATATAAATCTTTTGATACAGCATCCACACTTTTCTTCTGCACAAGGTTTCTATGTATCTATGTACTATTGTTATGTACCTATGTATTGCTGTACTCGTGTAGACCTGTATGTACTGTATCATAATAGTATGTACTAACTCTAATAGTTTTCAAACTTCAAGGATTATACCTGTTTAAGAGAAGCTATAAATGAATTTAACTAGATAATTCCCTACTTTTTTGGACAATGGTTTGTGTAAAAAACTTTGCATCTACCCTCATTCTTGATATTCAAAAAGCTGATAAATTTTTTTTGGTTTTTTATCTTTATTGGGTCACTTCTAAAACTTTATTTACTAGAAAAAATAAAACTTTATTTAATATCCCATTCAAAGGAAGTACAGTAAGTACTTACTAAGATAACCTGTTTGCTAAGTAGGTACTTGAAATGAATGTCATGTTCAATTAACTTGAAATCTCAGGAAACTTGATTAATAAATTAATAATTTTTTTGACTGAATTGTGAACCATTACATAAGCATTTTGATTATATTATAGAAGAGACTTCAGTCTCTTCTTGAGGGACAGTGAAGGCGGAGGAGTCTACACATGCCAACAAAAATAGACCAGTAAAAAGTCAAGTAATTCGCATGCTTACTTACACTTCTTGATGATGTAGAAACTGGTATCCTCTTCGTTAATGTGTAGTCACAAACAACTCAATAAACAGTAAATTTCATTTCACCGAGTAACTAATACAAATTATTACCGTCCTACACACAGTTGTCCTCGTGGTAATCTAATGATTTACGTTGCAAATGACTAGAACACGACACATAATCGTGGCACAACTTAAAAGCAATTGTTAAAGTCACAACACTCGACACCGTATGATATAAACTTAAAAGTCGTCCACCCAAAATCACCATTTGTTGCGCACGAAAAGACAGACATCCGCTGTCCCTGTTCGTTCCGATTCCGATTCCGTAAATTCCGTTCGGCCGACAGCCATTCGTTTCGTTTCGCTTCGTTCAACAACGCCGCAAACTTTAAAGCATCGAGCCAATAAGTCAGTGTCATTGACGCAAAACAAAAAAAAGAGAAATATCATAAATGTCACAGAGTACTTTTTATTATGTCTAATGTCATAATAAAATTGTCAACAAAACTGACGTGTATTTTAGATTCGATATTTTCAGTGAATTTATGTGTATTTTGTTTATGATTTAAATCCACGTATGTACAATTGATATGTCTGACACGGAAAGATTAACAAGCAGAAGGGGGCCAGCTGGGGAAGACGGGAACCATGGTGGCGAAGGTGATCCGACGCCCGCGTTATCAGAACGCGAAGCATATTTCCAGGCACTGCGGCTATGGATCCAGCAGGCCCAGATGTACCAGAACTTTTCCACCTGCTTCCCGTACTACATGATGACCTTCCAAGGCTTACAGAACAACCCTACTAATGCGCCTTTATTGAATAACAACTACCAGTTCCAAGGACAACAGTTCCCTTTTCAGTTGCCAATACCTCCTCGTAACATTCAGGAGAATCAACCACAGGGCGAAACGCTTACTCCAGCAGAAGGTACATGTCTACAGAAATTTATTCATTTTATTATTGCATTCATGCACTTAAAATTATTACTTTAAATTATTATAGTACCTACACAATATCTTAAAATAATTTCCTAATTCTAATATTATCATCATGCTGAGTCGCCATTGGAGTAGCCAGAGAAGAGATTGATAGATCTAAAGCACTTGACTATCCTTGTATACAAAATGCTAGCCTTCAAGATTGGTGTCAAACGAGTTCTCAAGGTTCAGCAACACCCTTAATGTTGCAAATATTCACAGGCGCATATATATATATATATCCATATCCACATGCTCGTGAAGTCTGCCGCCAAGCAGTAGTGTGCAAGCATTCCTGTGTTCCGGTTTGATGAGCAGAGTATCCAGTGAAATTACTGGGCTTATGAGACTTAATACATAATGTCTCAGGGTAATGAGCGCACTGCAGTGCCGCGCAGGACTTTGTGTTTCAAAGTTCTTGGTGGTGCTGCAATTGTTATGGGCTGGTGTGATGCTTACCATCAGGCAAACGACCAACTCATCTTGTTACCAAATAACATAAAAAAAAGCAATGGTGACCATGTACCATCAGGTGGGCTGTATGATAGTTTGCCATATATTTACATACAAAAAAATCTTTTGCTCCACCAATTTATTACTAACTACACATTTAAGTTGAATTGTCATCAACAAGAAACAACTACTGATAGTTATGAGGCTCATATTAACATCATAATCATCATCATATTATGATATCTTTAACAGGATTCACAGAGGCGGTTTAGATTTATTTGTATTTGAGATTTTGAGCACCTAATTTACCATCATAGAAAGAATTTTACATTGTTGAATAAGTGTTAAAACAATCAAACAACAACCTAATTTATTGGCACTTTATTTATTTTGTAGTGATCAATCTCCTACACCTAGTTTTACTAAAAATCCAATAAAAGGTCAACTTCTAAAACCTCTAACGGATATTTATACCTTGTAAAGATCTAAATTTATATATTTGGAGATACTTACCCCCTAAAAATCCAACAAAGGGCTTTATTAATATTACCCCCTTATTCATAAATGCTTCATAAGATAATCTATGCTATAAACTGCTCTGTCACCTTCTCAATGACAGAAGTAGTTTCGTGTGAAAACGAGACAAAATACTTTCTAGTAAGAGTAGAACTACTGAATGTTTATGTTATAGTTCTAATAAAACACCAAATTAATTTATAATTAATTAATATGTGAATTGAGCTAATTAGCATAGAAATAAAAGTGACAAATCAACAAGGGTAGGGTAGGAATGTTAATAGAGATATGAATGAGGGTAATTGACACAGTCATATGCAAACTCGTACACTGTAAAATTCCTTCCTGTGATGGTAAGTAAATTAAATTCTTGAAATCTTAAAATCTCGCATAAAAATTTAAACCGCCTCTTAATAATTAGTAAATCCGGTTAGAAATGTTTAAATAATCATATCTTTACGAAAGTTTTAACCAAGAAAGTTATGAGGCTGTTCTTACTCAGGTAATCATGGGGGAATCAGGTAATTATGAAAGTATCCAAGTTTCATTATCTGAATAAATCCGTTTTCTGAACACCTACAACCTCTTAACTCATTCGCATATCAACACTCTACTGTATGCCTATGTTTGCTTTGGTCTAGTGAGTGCTGTACGCAGTTTAATTTTCATAAACCTATCGGCAGTAATACCACCCAGTGGTAAAGGCCTTTCTGCCATCCTAAATATTAAATACAAATGTACCTAATTCTAAACTGTGTAATCCTTTTTCCAGTTATTGGCCGTCATGGAGGCTACGAATACATCATACCGCCACTGTACAAGAGACTGGTTGCTGAATTCATAGATTTTATGCTTCTGTTCATCTTGAAACTCATAGTCACCTTTGTTGTTGTAGACATGTTTGATTTAATGTAAGTACCTATTATATAACACACGTAACCCTAGAAGTCCAGACTGTTCGTTTTCTATGTACCCCCACTTTAGCATGTATCATGCCCTCCCCTCGAGACGGCTCGATCGCTTTGGCCACATAGTCCGATTGCTGTGTCGATTGATCGGACGACATGCACTTTTTTCCCAGCTATAGTTCGATTAAAGGATTCGGACTATAAGAACTATCGATTTCTTAGACGACATGGTCCCACCGATTGGACGGCAAACATTTTTTTTTCCTGCTAGTTCGATTAAAGAATCGGACTATAAGAACTATCTTTCTCTAAACCACATGGTCCCACCGATCGGAGGATGAACACTTTGGCATACAAAAATATGTTCGAAACCCTTTGATAGATATTTGTTGTTTGGGTGAATTCATAAAAAACGTCAACATTTGAAACACAAAGTTCTGCCTTCCAATTGGGGTCCATGGGATAATTGGCGAGAGTTCTCCCCATTACTATTTTGTTTCATGGTGCTCTGTCAAGTTTTGTTTTTTTTATCTGGAAATGACCGATAAGTGATATTGTATGCACATGTATGGCTGTGTTCTAGTTCCACAAGCAAAATAGATTGGGTATATTATGAGACTTATTACCAGATATGTCAAGGTACCTAATAAAAAAGGTAGTGTTGCTCTGCAGAGTCAGACAGGTCTTTTTGTTCAGGAGTGGCACTGCAATCGGCACTAGGCACCATCAGGCAAATGAAGCTAACAGCTCTTGAATTTTTAAAAAAGTCAGTTTTAAAATGTATTTAACTATTTTTAATATTTCAGAGATATGGAAAAGTTTGATTTCTACAAATTCAGTGAAAATTATGATGACTACAAATTCGCAATGGAGTTAACATCGGACATATTGTTCCTTGAAATTATTTATCGTATACTTGTGTGCATCTATGAGGTAATTACGAATTATAAAGTAATATTATTTCAACAAGTTAAATGTACTTGTAGTATTATGTATTCTGTGTTTACATTGAAATTTTGAAGCGATATTGGATCAGAGTTATTGACATTGATCAATCTGTAAGTGCAGGGTACAAATACTATAATTAACATCAGGAAGAGCCATCGATGTAGAATATAGCCCTATTTATTATCGAAGCGAAGAGCAGTTTCTAGTTATGACCAGCTGGTGCTAGCCAACCACTCTCAAGATGAAAATCTATCGCCAACTCAGTGTGTTGTTAATTGTTACGTCCCTTAAGTGATGAAAGGGTCCTTTAGGATATTGTGTTACTCTCGTTTTTAATTTGCCTATGTTTGTCCCCAACCTAAATATAAGTACAAGTTTGACTCTACAATTTTGATTTTGATGTTTTTATGCCAAAAGTTTTCAAACCCCTATTTGAAATGACCATTTATTTTGTTCCAGGCTTTTTGTTTATGCGGTGGCGTGGGTCGCACAGGAGGCGCTACTCCGGGCAAAGCCCTGCTGGGTCTGCGTGTCGTCACCGCCTCCGCCGTGATCCCGGTGGAGGGCCGGCCGAAAGAGACGGTACTACTTTATCCGGGCCGCTCGCTCTCTTTCTTGATAGCACTTGTGCGTTCCTTCATGAAGAACTTCCTTATCTCTCTGCTCTTTCCACTGTGTGTTGTGCTCTTTGTGTTTCGACACAACCGCACCGGCTATGACCTTCTGTGCGGAGTGATTGTGGTTGAAGAGAACATGTATCCTGTGAGAAGGTTCGCACCATAATATTGATGTTACCAAAGTTGTTGAGTCTATTTGTTCCTTAATGGTTTCACATCGCAGTCTTGTTATGTAAACCTCAGTCTAAGTATAATGTTAGGAATGTTTAATTTTGTGCGAGTTTTTTTTTCTTATTCATGTTATAAATAATATTTACTAGTTAGAATTTATCAGAATACCTACATATGAGTATTTTCATAAACATATTTCACTTTTCTTTTTGTCTTTGCTATCGTTAGTGCTTGTACGTGCCACGTATATATCAGCGGCGCAAGTACGGATCTTTTCGGTCGATAAAATTCGTTAATATTCGATAAAATTGACAGTTCAAATCGATAAAACCCACTTTATCGATTTGAACTGCTAAATTTATCGAATTTTATCGACCCGAATATATCCGAACACAGACTGTCCGAGCGTTCGAACGCAAAAAAGTTTGAGATAGAAGCGGCCCAAACCGCCCAAATCTATTGCACATACTGTATCTATGATCAATTTGATAATCGATTTTTTTAAAACCTGATGGGTTTTTAAAGAAAAAAGGTATGTTTTGAAGTCTGTCTGTGGGTTCAAGGCTCCACATCCAGACCAAGTGAACACACTCTAAGTACCTACCTATCAGATAAATTCGAGACAATTCTGCTGAAAAATTAATTTCATTTTATTTATTGTTAGCATTATCTCTGTACATACAAAGAAATAATTAATTGATACCTCGTAAGTTATTTCAAGTCCTTCAGTTTATAAATGTTTACAAGCTCTTTGTCAGCTTGTGCTGCTGTGAAACTGGGAAATCTAAAGTAATTTTCATCAGAGTGTTATGCATCTTGGTTACATTATTTTTATTGTATTTAGGCAATATGATGAATTTATCGTGAACTGCAGCTTTAAACAATATTGTAAACGAAACGTTGAAAAATCTTGGAAGTGCCATTCTCGGAGGGCGAACTGTAGCTTCATATTGCGTGGCCATCAGCTGGAATACTGGCTTTTGTGGCCATATTGTGTACAGAGAGCTACTTCACCTACTTGTGTGTTGCGCTATAGGTACAATACAGAAAGATAAAGAAAATGTTTTGTTGAAGATTATATGAATATAAACATAGGTACATTTATTTTGTGATATTTACTGAAATATTGAATTGTGTAAATATTTAATAAAGATATTTCAGAGACTATCGATGTTTTAATTATTATTATTATAAATTTTTCAGCAGTTTTTCTTCCTTAGAAGTTAAACGTTTACTTAAAAAATATACGGGTTGACTCGAGAACATATCCTTTTTTTCTTTGGTTAAAAAGTGGTGAGACTTTGGTGTCAGCTGTTCAAAGGAGGTTTAGGGATAGTTATTATACTCTTTGGGAGGTTGGCTGCTGTGACAAACCAGACCGCAGACTGCGGTTTCTCAGAAAGTTCGCGAGAAGTCAACGAGCCTCAGATAATATTAAATAAGCGTACTCAGCTATATCATGACGTCAAAATTTGGTGGCAGATGTTAAGACTACGCTCCGACGAGAGGAGGAAAAGAGCTTTATGGGGACGAACTATGCAGCCGCACCGCTCTGAATATAGCCAGGCTGTGCCTCTTGGGTCTACGCCCGGGCCTCGGATAAGCCGTCAGCCGTTCGTTTTAGACTTCGTTCGTTCGTGATTATTATATCTATTCAGAGAAAGGTTTTCCTTCGTTAGCGTAATAAGCAAGCGAATCCTAAGATAGGTACGATTGACCCTACTAGGTATTGGTGAAGGTGATACGGGTCTTATGCCCATATGCACTAAAGTTTGACAGCGCCTAAGCCAACACTTAGGTATCTCTCGTAAGAGGTATTTAGGAATGCAAACGCGTTGCACTTAGGTGATTCCTAACTTTATGACACCGATTTTGCAAGTAGCGGCAAGTAGTGTTATCGTACCTAGTTGACTTTAGTGCAGACGGACTACGTGATATTTATTATTTAGATTATCTTACTAAGGATTATCTTTTCTGTGACATACTCGAGCGAAATCGATACCTAACTAATTAAAAAGGTACCTAGCTAAAAGTTGTCTAGGACCGGTAAAGGAAATGATTAAAAAATCGGAAACGGGAATATAAAGTATTTTTATGGCTGTGGAATACAAGTGTTTTGTGGTGGAACGCAAAGAGTATATAAGTTTAACGGTGGAATAGCCCGAATAGGCATTATGAAACGTTACGTTATATTATAATATTAACTTTGGGCATTATTTGAAAACTGTCATTTCAGTATAATAGAACAGTACTCTATGCTGTCATGGCAATACCAAATCGAAAAAAGTACAATTATCCAGGTCATGAAATAAATTTAAAAAAAAGTTAATTAAAGACGTCTGTTTGACTTATAGGTGACATTCAAAGATTTCAGAGATAAATTCGTTCGAAAACATCTGTGATCTGTCAATCTGTCACATTGTTCATTGATAATATCTTGAAAGATGTCGATTTGATTTAGTTTTTTGGAGAAAATTCTTGAAATACTGCTGCATAACGGTTGAAAACAACAAAAACTAAGAAAATCTTTTGATTTCCTTGATCCCTTGTAAATATATTCTTAATTAACGTGATTAACTTTTGCTGAGTTGGCTTGCGCGTCGCACCGTCAGTCTGCCGTAACGTGGCGGCGCGGCTACGCTCGTCTTTGCCGCAGGAGTGGCTCGGTGGCTAGAACTGACTGTCATTGTTCATGTAGTTTTCTGTGATAAGAATTACTGTGAAATTATAGTTTAGAAAATTAATTTACACAATCACGATGTCCGCCTCAGGTGAATTCGGTAATCCTCTACGCAAATTCAAGCTAGTATTCCTGGGGGAACAGAGCGGTGAGTCGATGTCGATTTTATAGTCCTTACGTTGTACATTTTTAATATAGAGTACAGAATTTACGATTATTATGTATGGATCAGTCTAGACTTTATTGAATTACTGACCTACATCGATTTGGGAGCCTTGAATTTGTTGAATTTATGCGGCTATGAAGTGTAAGTTACCGAGCGCGGCGCGACGTCTATCGTGCCGAATTACGTGAGCCTCGGATGTAGGTTACACTCTCTGAATTCAATACAATTGTAGATCGGTACCCAGCAATATGTTCTCACGTATTTCTGCCGTTATCTATCGCGATCTTTGATTAGAGATCGAAATCTAATGAGCAGGTTCATTGACACGATAACTTGTTTTTTTTTTCAGTGGGAAAAACATCGCTCATCACTAGGTTCATGTATGATAGTTTTGACAACACTTACCAGGTGAGTCATTATGGCTATTTTGTAAATAATTGTTAACATTAAAAATATAGTGAATCACTCAGCTGGAAGTGGCTGATGTAATGAAGTATTAGAATGTGTGTGTCTAGATATCTATTACTGATAGATTAAAAGGTCTAGAAGAATAACCAATGTAAGGCTACACTTGACCTGTGGTATTCCAAGCATCAGGTTTCAAATTACATCATAGTTGAGTCATAACATCTCATGAATATGCAATACTACATTATTAAAGTGATGTTTATGCAAGATTGCAATCACATCTCACTTTTCATGAAATGAAAGCATCATCTGTTGTTAAATTGTAATATGCATTGTGCTGCACATATTGCAATGTTTTTATCTAAAACTATGTGCACTCAAAATATGAAAGTCCTTTGTGAAGAAAATTTTTATCCGATTCCTTGGTTGAACCTGTTAGCTTTACATATTGTAGACTGATCCAATTACTACAGCATAATGGCTGTTAAAACATATTAATTTTTTTTTATAGTGCAATTCAGTAATGTACATTCAAAGTATGAAAATGTTTGTCACCTTAAGATCTATTCTTGTTTACCCAGTGGTTGTTTTGTATTAAGACTCCTTACTGAAACCTATTTGTTTAGTCTATGTCAGTAGACAACGATTCTGTTATAATAAGATTTATGAAAAAAGAGAAAATTAATGGGAACTGACTTTGAAAGTTATGTAAAACAAATTAGATTGATTTTTCTAAATATCCAGACCATTAAAAAGGTTTTATGTCGATGTAATCTAGACATTGGTCAAAGGTGAATGCTATTTTAACCTTTGTTATCACTGCATTATATACTAGTATTCTATAGTCTGGCTAACTGCCGTGTGATCAAAAGGTACTAATTGTCCTTACATGATAAAGGAAAGAATTTGAAAACTGATGAAAGTATTCTTGCCATGACTGTACATGATAACGACTTGCTTTCATGTAAGGTCGGTTTGTTTAGTCGAAATACAAAAATGAAATAACAATAGTTTAACACCCTCTGCCAGTTCCATTCTGGAGATCAGAAGCTATGATTGCAATTTCTCATTGAAACATATTTTATTAAAGTAACTGCAGATGCATTGTGCACGTTAAAAATGATAAGTAAGTTCTTTAAATTTGAGTGAAAGGAATGTGTTTTAACTGTATTTTAAGACTTGTAATTATTATAACACAGGCAACAATCGGCATAGACTTCCTGTCAAAGACCATGTACTTGGAGGACCGCACGGTGCGACTGCAACTATGGGATACAGCTGGACAGGAGCGCTTCCGTTCTCTCATCCCGTCTTATATCAGGGACTCTACAGTTGCTGTTGTGGTTTACGACATCACTAGTAAGTATTTTGCCTATTTTGAAGATAAAAAGCTGCACCAAACTTTGCTGGTTTACAAGTATTCTTGAATTTTTTTTAAAGTGGCATTTAAACACATGTAACCCTATCTTACGTTGCTACTAGTTGAAATATTGACAGCTATGTATCAAACAACAAACAACAGTTTTTTACGAACTTCCATTAAAACCGAGGGTTTTTTTATAAGCTTTTATTTAACTTGACTTGTTAATATAGATCAAATCTTACATGCTAAATTGGATCCACTTCTCAGTATTTGATTGAACCGAAATTTTACATACCTACATATTATGTAAATCGGATGACAATACAATATAATGATGTCACAGCGCTGGTCCAAAAGCTGGTCCAAAAAAGTAAAACTAACTAGATTGGTGGCAGTGACCCCACGTTGAGTCTTTGCCTCCTATTTATACTACATGAAAAATATTATATGATATATTAACCTGGCCGGTTAAAATATCTTCTATCCTCATCTCATGCTTTTTGGTTAGAAAGAGACTTAAGTAACACTAAAATTAATTGCGTTTGTCAACAACAGTATCGACGCCAATATTCGGCATTTGCTTGTTTATTGCAAATATGTATGTCGATCGGAACCTTCTGAAAATGCTGAAAGTAGGCCGACGACCTCGGCGCCTGGCTGCAGTTCGTAAGGTTTAGCTGTTTACCAATACTTTAGTTCAATACGGATGTTTCATGGCTTTCATTTCGGATATTACGATTTATTATTAAAACCTGTGGCGCAAGTACGGATCTTTTCGATAAAATTGACAGTTCAAATCGATAAAGTATTTGAGATTTATCGACTTTTTATATAATTTATAGAACCTCGATACAATCGACAAAAGATATCGAATAGCTAGGTTGAATTCAAAGAGAATTTATAATTAATATCTACTTTACGATCAGACTTCGGTACTCGCAACATTCGATAAATTTATCGGGTTTTTTGATTCGACAAATTTATCGAACCGACTTCCGTACTTGCGCCGCAGTTCAAATATTGAATAAAAGGCAGGCCTGATAATTTTGTTTATTCAAAACACAGCTCAGAGGATAGGTACTCTTGTTAAAGAGTGTAAGGCTGAGATTCAGAGACGAATCTAAGCGTGGACTCACGCTTCCATACGTCAAAATTCTATACAGTTTTGACATATGGAAGCCAAAGTCTACGCTTAGAATCGTCTCTGAATCTTAGCCTAAGAGTTTTGGGTCACTATTATCTATTTTCTTTAAGTCTACCACGATAGAAGCTTAACATAAATATTTAATTATTGTTATGAAATCATAGATAAATATTACATTTCACGTTAATATATAATAACTAACACTAACATTTAATCAATGATTATTATTTTACTAATGTGATAAACGTGAAAGTTTGTGCGGATGGGTCGATGTTTGTTACTGTTTCACGTAAAAACTACTGAACGGATTTTGATAAAACTTTACAGTAATGTAGCTTATACATCAGAATAACAACTACGGCTACGATATAAAGGTATATACCACGCAAGCGAAGCCGCAGGTGGAAGCTAGTTTTTTATAAAATTGTAACGATTTAACACACGAGTGTCTATCCAACTAATGACTATCGGAAATAATGGTCACACTAAGGTCTAAGGTTCATCACATGTGAAATGAATGACGTTCACGTAATCATCAGTTTAGAGCTGGGTTTCACAGCAAATGTCAAAATTATGTATCATTAATTATTATTAGGTGGTAGATATCACTCTTCTACTAGTGTCCGTCTGGGTGGGCTACCACCGCTTTGCTCGTGTAGTTCTTGTGTTCCGTTTGGATGAACAGAATAGTCAGAGAAATCACTGGGCTTATGAGACTTAATACCTAATGACTCAGGGTAACGAGCGCACTGCAGTGACATCTGCCAGGCTTTTGTGTTTCAAAGTTCTGAGTGGTACTGCAATTGTTATGGGATGGCGTTGTCTTTACCATCAGATAAACAACAAGTTCGTCTCGTTATCCAATAGTATAAAAAAGCCTCAGTTTATTAATTAGTTAAAACTAATTCATAGTTTAATTTCGATTCAAAATGGTTGGTGAACTCCGCCAAAAAGAGAGCACTTTCAGCTTCTGTTAATGTGGTTTACGCTGCTAAACGCGTCAAATTCTAAATTATTTATTCATTCGGGACCCAAGGGAGCACTCATGAAAGTTAAAATAAATGCTTCTATTGCCCGTTCCAAATTGGTACTTATAGGCTTTAAAAATGCATTGTACGGATGAAAGATTCCCCTATACCGCTCTACAATGAGTTTAATATATAAGGCGATTTACCTAATTTAGGCTGCTAAGATTCATTAGTCTTACATCCAATATGCCCATCGTTTGGGCTATTCTATCCCTCATCCGTCTGTGAAGATAGACTTAATTAAAACAATGTGTACAGAGTAATGTGCACCTTGTTCGTTGGTAACAAAGCTGATATTTGCTTCGTGCGGCACGCGGCAAATATTTGGTTGCGAAGGGGTGGGTAGAGCCTTGACCCAGTCTGGGCCGATACTAACAAACTATACCTCTTCTAAGTTTACTTTGTCTAGCGTGTATTTGATTAGGAATCCTAGATATCTATCGAAGATAAAAAATAAGGATTTGTTTTTATGCTGCGTTGTCAATGTCACTCACTAGTTACTAGGTCAATGTTAGGCAACATCCATCAATAACTGAATAAATACACCCCAACGATTAAGGCTCTTATCAATAAACATAATTAAACGGTTGAATAGTTAAACTACGTTTTGTCTCTTTCGATTCAGTTTATAACACTCAAGGAACAACAAAGACAAAAGATAGATTAACTACACATTTAACATTTTTTATTAATAAGAGCCTAAGTATCTACGTAGAGCCCTCTTTGAAATTAAGAGCTACGAGGACCATGCCTCAAATGAGTTTCCTTGACCTTCTTGATTTGACTGTTTGCTTGGAACAGGCACTTGAATCATTTAACTTTCATGAGCGCTCCCCTGAAAACCATGTCCATAAAGAATTTTTAATTTGAAACGCGAAAGAAATATTTGAGCTTTTTTAAAGTGAGAATCTCTTTCATTTTGTTTTTCTTTTTCGGAAGTCGGTTGATGAAAGTTCTAAACGTCTTTCACGATGCCTTGTTTCACCACAAGCTCAAGTTCAATGTAGGAACCTTCATTGTTCCAACCTTTGCTAGATTGGCGGCCGGTCACTACCATCGCGCTGCGCCACCGTCTCTTCAAAGTGAGATAAGTGAGATTTATACGTCCATTTTCATCATTTTGTACCCCCGTAAAAAAAGGAAACTCTTAAGCACTCACAAAATAATGTAGGAACTTAGTACCTTTTAAAAATGTTATGTTATTTTATTGCTTACGGCAAATTTAAACAGCGAGTCCAGTAGATAAGGCGATAAAATCGTAATTGCTCGTAAACCTACTGAAACTCGAACGATAAAGTGAAAAGAAATGCGCATTACTGTTTATTTGCATACTAGTAATGTGACGTAGGTACTTAGTATATTCAATTTCGCTTTCAATTTTTTTTTCATAATCTTCCCTAGGTTTTCATGTTTTCGCATTTTCATAATGTAGCTAGTATTTCATCGGTAAAACGTTAATTTATTAATGATAAGACAGTTATTTAAGAAACAAAACGTCCCATCAACAATAATAAAATTAATAATATTAAAATTTACATATTTTTTAAAATGACATTTTTTATATAATTATTTCAAAATAAACCGAAACTAACCAGTACAATTTCTGTTAGGAGTTGTAAACGAAATTCTATTATTAATTCGATTCTAATTTAGAAACGAAATAATAATAGAGTAATGGATGAAATAATAATATAACAGAATTTTCTTATGTACTTTGAAAGTAAATAATTTGTGAACTATTATTACTAGCGGATTATTAGATTAAGATTGTAAATAGATTGCTGTGCATGTTATTTAATTATTTTAGTTTATTTTGTTTTTTGATTTTATTGTGTTAATGTGATGTTCTTAAACCTGTATAAAGACATTAATTAATTTGGTTATCAATATTCTAATTATTTAAAAATTAAAATAGTTTCATAATTATTTGTGAACTTGCACGCTTTATCATGTTGTAGTACCACCCCATGTCACCAGAATGTTTATAAGTAATTTAAGTCTATTTTTTCTGTTGCCTCTTAGCTTTCTGCATTATTTCCAACACATCACAAAATAAATACAAATGTAAGTCGCTATTTTTATAGGTGATGCTAGTATTTTTTTTAACTATTTTTATCTGAGGAAATAATTGATAACAAAACATACAATTAAAGCATACAAGGTTTTAATGGACATTAAAAGATATGAAATAGATTCAGTTCTTATCATGGCTTCAGAAGTACGCGAATAATTTATAGTAAATTAACTAGATAACGAACGTTATGTTGATACGGCGGCACAACAATAAAACGCTTTGCCGAATCGCACATAAGTATCGAAGTGAAATAAATAATGATAACGTTAATCATTATTACTACATAATATTATATTACTTAGGTGTTCCTGTTCATCCTAGAGATATCCTGAGTCTAACACATTTAGAAAACTTACGGTCTTACCACAAAAAATTAAACACACTTTAAACCTGTGGTAAACACGGTTTAACTTCTGAATATGCCATAAGGCATTAAATATGAGAGCGTGTTTAAATATGAGCAAACACAAATCCTGATATATGTAGTGTCTATAACCGTTGTCTAACACAATTCTGTTGTGACATTTCTAATCATGGTTGACGTTTATCTTTAGACACTGTCTAGCTAAACAGGCGTCTAAAAATGGTTTTTGGGCATGGTTCTACAATACTCAGAGGGCAGCAAATATTTGAGCTGTTTGTTACTTTGCCCTAATACGTAAACTATCTATGCAAAAAATCAGTGCGATCCGTCGCTCCGTGGTTGTAGCGTGAAAAAAGGACAAACCAACAAACACGCTTTCGCATTTGTAATAGTACGGACTAGCTGCTACCCGTGGTTTCACCCGCGTACCGATTCCCACGAGAACTGTGCATTGGTCCAGGGAAACTCCGACTTTTAAACTATCGCAAATACCTATGCAAAAAATCACTTCTATCCCTTGCTACGTGAAAGAAGAATAAATCAACACAGGAATTTTAATATTACTATCGGTTAGTATACGGATGAATGAGCGAGTGTGGCCGAGTGGGAATTTGTGCGACTTTCAATCCGACGCAACATAGTTTCCGAATCACGACTCGGCCCGCACCAATGACTTATAAATCAAGCTATGTGCGGATTATTCACACTCGCTCTAAAACAGTGAAGGAAATCATCATGACGAAACCGCCATGGGCATGTTCAAGAACCACAAAATTGGTGGACATGTGTCTTCCACCAAGCCGCACTGGGCCCGCTTGGTGGATTATGGCCCATACCTCTCTGAGAGAAGGCCGGTATCCCAGCAGTGGGAGCGTAAGACGCTGATAATGATAATGATATTTTGTTAGTGGTAGGACTAACTTCTGCGAGTGTCCGTCTGGGTTATTACCACCGCTTTGCTAGTGAAGTCTGCCGCCAAGCAGTAGTGTGCAAGCAATACTGTGTTCTTGTTTGATGAGCGGAGTAGCCAGTGAAATTACTGGGCTTATGAGACTTAATACCTAATGTCGCAGGGTAACGAGCGCACTGCAGTGCCGCGCAGGCCTTGTGTTTCAAAGTTCTGGGTGGCACTGCAATTGTTATGGTCCGGCGTTATGCTTACCATCACGCAAACGACCAGCTCGTCTCGTTACCAAATAACATAAAAAAATGATGATACGGATGAATATTGAATACATAAGTCAGTTGCACATTAAAGTTTGACGAAAATCTAGTTATGTAGGGCAGGGCGTTAAGTTGTGCGGGTTATCAACGCGACACGGTTTTACCGCTTCCGTGGTCATTAGTATATTCAAGGCTTAGCGTGTCATAACTGCCTTGAAACGCACTTACTTTATAGTACAAACGAAATCTTCCGGCAACATATTGCACCGAAGTATTGTATTGTTAGTTAATAATAATTAGTATCACAAAAAGCAGTTGTATCGTAATTGGTTTAACTGATTATGATACAACTACTTTTGTGCAGTAAAATGAGTCTTGATATATTTCCACTGTATAGTTATTAATTTGTAATTAAGGTTTTCTAAACCAGAACTATCATAGAAAATATAGTTATATAAAACTTTAGCTTGTCAAGAGATGGCGGTAGTGTCGATAAACTATTTTGAAGCGTGTTTTCTTTGTTTCAATTCGAGAAAACTACGCCTTAGGCGCAATCTAGCGCTACATGTTTTATTTGTTTGATTAGACGACATAATCATGGTATGAGCGCTGCAGCGGACTTTATGGAACAAGACTTTTGTTTCACACAGCTCCTCTAGTACGTTAGTACATATTACCTCGATGTTACACGCCCAGTAATTCACCGGGTACTTTAATTTCAGACGCGAACTCGTTCCACCAAACCTCTAAATGGATCGACGACGTGCGCACGGAGCGGGGCTCCGACGTCATCATAATGCTGGTCGGCAACAAGACGGACCTCTCGGACAAGCGGCAGGTGTCCACCGAGGACGGGGACCGCAAGGCTAAGGAGCTCAACGTCATGTTTATAGAAACCAGCGCCAAGGCCGGCTACAACGTAAAACAGGTGCGGTCCTAAACATGTATCAAAAGGTGTCCAACTCTTAAACATGCCGTAGTAAGTGTCTAACCGTCCTCTAACTGTTGAGTTAGAGAACGGTTAGACACTGTTAACAGAATTGTCTATTGTGACATTTCTAATCATTTTAGACGTTTATCTTTTAGACACTGTCTAGCTAAACAGGCGTGTAGAAATTGTTACTTAAACCCGTCTGATTTCCCAGTAAATATATGAAGCAAATAAATTACGATTTAATAGATTTTTTAAAACTAACTAACTAAAAAAAACTAGCTACTACATAAACACTACATCTAACTTAGCTACAAAAACAGTTGGATAATCTACAATCCTTACAAACCATTTGTTTACAACATGAACTACATATACCTAATAATGCAACACACAAGACGGCAGCGGGGGCCGCGGGGTGAAGCCTGCTCCGTCCGCGCCCGCGCCGCATCACACCACATTCCTTCTTAAGATTTCAAGCTCCACACATTTGTACTGTACTTAGTCGGCAAAATAAACCAAATGAGCACCGTAATGTAGGAATTTCATTAATCACCAAAGCAACTCATCAAGCAGGCTTTCGGCGGAAACACCATTATAGGCCTATAGATAAACCAAATGCTCTAGCCCACTACCAGTTGGCAGCGTATATACCCAGCATGCTGGTGGCATTGCCTCGTTGGATCGCAATCCTTTGAGCCAGAATTACCAGCACTTTGGTTACGCGTCGCATCAACAAGGAATTCCGAGTCTCAGGCAAAATTTTGCAAATGGGGAGGCACGGGCAAAGCTAATCTTAGCTGGCGTCACCATCGCTGGCGTCTTAAAAAATCATTAGATTTGAAACGGTCACTATATAACTTAGAAGAATAATTGGTTTCCAATATTTTTTGATGAGCAATGCTTTGAACCACAGTTTCAGTTTTTTCTCATCAGAAGCGAAACATGTACCTTTAGTTTTACACTGAATTGCACATTACAGAGGCATGTTTTATAGCAAACACAGTTTTTTACTTAATAAAATTTTTATTATGAAGTTTCATAGTGAAACAACACCAGCGATAATGCGCTACCTAGCGGGATAAGCAAGCAGTGTGGCTCCAGATTAGATTAAATTTTTTAACTCAACACTTTTATATTTCCAGTTATTCCGACGAGTGGCGGCGGCCTTACCCGGCATGGACTCAGCGGAGAGCAAGCCTCCTGAAGACAGTATCCTTTTAAACAATAACAAAACAATAAAACAAATATTACTATTCACTCGCTATACGTTTGACGAGGGACACGAAATAACACGCTCGACCATACATGCACAGTTTAACACGATATTAATGTATTTATTTAGTGTTTACAGATTTCATATTGCTAGAATGTCATGTCGTTTTTGTTTGTTTTTAACGGGTTACGGGAAATTGGCTGGTGGATATAGTGAGACGTTTGATACGACCTGAAGTTGGCTGCGAGTCTAGCGAAGTTACGTCGGTGGTTCTACCATTTGTTTAGGTATATAGATATATGTAGATCAAAATTCTGGCCTTTACTTGGTATAGAGATTAGGACGTTCAATGTGGCAATTCTGGGCACGTTGCTTGCTATAAATACATGTTGCGTGCTTGATACCGAAGGCTTAGTTCGTCGCTGGAAATAAGGTGGATCTTCGTAGTTTGGTTTCCGTCTCTCGATCCTATACGAAACGCGTGCTGGCCGAAATTAGTTTAACTTGTATAGCCTGTACGTACTCTTACTAGTCCCGGGATCAGATCGATTAAGAATATTTATAAAGCTAGCTAGCCAAATAATCTAAATATCCAAATGGCATACAATTATTAGTTGTACAATATAGGTTTGAAAGCCAAGGGCACAAGTTTTAAAGTGCCTCTATGTATGTGTGTAAAATTGACTGAAATTTTAAACCGATAATTTTTTTATTGGTATTTAAACCTTATTATTAAGGTTTTCCTTACAGCACACTACGGTCATTGCCTGATATTTTTACTATTCGAAAGCGGCGATGGATTAAGAGGATTTGGCACATGACAAAACAACCGATTCGATTTCAGTGAAATTTCTCTGAGAGTTGGCTCAAAATGCGCAAAAACACATACGAGCCTAGGAGAACGAAATGTTCTATTCTAGGATCTTTCTTAAGCCGGGAAAACTGACCGTCCTTGCGGAAAACTGGAAAAACTACGTTCGTACCAGTTAGATCTATTTGCAATGTTAAGATTTCGCAGCTAACTTCACTCCATTCAAAATTATATTTAAACTAGTGTTGTGCCCGCGGATCCGTTTATGTGGGTGGTGGTATAAAACGGCTAACACCTGTGTTGTAAGTAAACTTACTAATATTTATGTCATTATTATATGTTTATGGTATTGATATGATGTAGGTGATTGTAATATATTTTATGTTCATGGTATGACATTGCTTTTTAACTATGCTTGTGTGACAATGTATGGCACCAATAATCTTTGAGAGTACTATGTATTTAAAACCTTCGAAAGATATATGTATTATTGTTACAAAAAGTTACTTAACTCCTGAAATTTTTGTTAAGAATCCGGACAGAGGACAGTTTGAAATAGACTGAAATCTCGACATACAAGATCTAAATAAAAATTGAATGATGATCATATTATAATTACCCTGACCCTTAAGATTTTCTGTGTCTAGGGAATTGGGAATATTATGGTCCACGGAACCAATACTTACTAGCGCTTTTTTAGTACGCAAAAATTTGCCCAGCTGTGGGAGTTGGACAACAGCAGCTACTAGCTATGAAGTCCATAAACCAACAACTAAGTTGGTTATTATACTTTGTTATTATAGCAGCATAGAGGTTAACTATCCGGAGATGTTTGAATTCTAAAGGCGTGCAATGAAAATATATTGAATAAATACAATTAAAATTATAGATTTCAATGAGTGGATTCCCTTGCATGCGTTTTTGAACTGTGCATGAATTCTTGAATGGGGTTTTCTATAACTGGCATTTTGCACGACATCATTTTGGATCATCATCATCATCATTCAACCGGAAGAGGTCCACTGCTGAACATAGGCATCCCCCATTAGAACGACACTTGGATAGGATTGCCTCTTATATCCATGTTGTTGTAGGAAATCCCAAATGCAAAATTACATATTATATGTTTATGATATTAATATTATATTTGGCAGTAAAATGTTGCGATATCCGCTTAGTAGGTAACAAGGCAGTAAAGTGTTGTAAATACTTGTGGGTGGCCTTTGACATAAAATTATCCTGTTAAAATTTTTTTGGGCATATTGGCTTCAGGGAATGACAATATAAGACGGCGGTAAGCTCTGCTAGGGTCTAGAAGAGCTAACAGAGATATTGGCACAAAAATATTGTGCAATTATATGCCATTATTATTTCAATTAAATGACACATGAAGATTTGAAGTTTGAGCAAACTCAATTGTTCCAGCTACTCTGCAATGGGGAGGAGGGAGGTAGTTAGGATTAGATTTTTAAAGTTGTTCAAGATTTTATCCTTTGGTGTGGTATGATTATTGGTGCTATTGATTGAATAACTTATATATTAATTTTATTTTGTTGATGTTTGTTTTTATTATTTGCGCTTGTTTATATGTATATAATATATTTTGTTATAGTACACAAAATATACATTATATTTATAATATTAATATTCAATTGTACAACAACTGAATTCATAATTTTGACCTAGTTGACTAACGCCCTTATTCATAAAAGCTCAATAAGATAATCTATGCTTTAAACTGCTCAGTCAACTTCTCGTTGACGGAAGCTGTTACGCGTGAAAACGAGACAAAACACTTTCTAGTAGTAAGTTACGGAACGTTTATGAATAAGGGCTTAAGTATCGGGATGGTTTACCAGAAGCAAGTAAAAAATTTTTTTTTTTAAGAATGCTGACTAGATTTTGTGTATTCTCTAAATGTGCGAAGTATAGTAAGCGTCTAACAAATTGACCTCTGTCGAGGCACCACGTGACTTGCACAGGATTTATTATGTATCCACCGCTTTGCCCGTGTAATCTGCCGCCAAGCAGTAATGTGCAAGCATTACTGTATACCGGACTGATGAGCAAAGTAGTCAGTAAAATTACTGGGCTTATGAGACCTACTGTCTCAGGGTAACAAGCGCAATGCATTGCCGCGCAAGTGGTGATGTCTTTCTGAGTTCTGAGTCGCAATGCAATAGGGTAGTTGACAATTTTTGAAAATCAGGTATTTGTGTCTTATCGGCTATTTTAGCCAAAATATTAATATTTCAATTAAAAACTAACATGAATATACTAGTTTATTTTACATATTACAAACATTTAGACATATCATGACTAAAACGCGCCAAACTATCATGGCGTCTCGGATAACGTCACAGTTTGCACAGACCAACATCTGTGTAGTTGAGGTTTCAGGTGCCAAGCATAGAGTATACAAACTGAAGTTGTTTTGTATTGCAAACGTTGACCTCACAAGCTCTGATTGGCGTTCAATGTCACGTTACTAATGGCTGCAATTTCACAGTTTTATTTCTCAAAAATATAAATAAATCCTTAATTAATCAATCAATACAATAGATATTTTACATTTTTAGATCTTAAACTAGCATAAAATAACAAAATATCCCAATGTTTTTCATACTGTCAACCACCGTATTGTTTTGGGCCGGCGTTATGCTTACTGTAAGAAAAACAAACGGCTCGTCTCGTGGTGCGTCGTCTATGCTCAAGTGGCTTACCGCTAACACTTGCTCTACTGTATCTACTATTTTGCTATTCACTATCTTAAGTTAGTGTAGTAAAACCAGTACTTATGGTTTCCACAATACTTGTTGGCAATTTTGCAGTTAACCGCCAGTCAAGCTCGCTCATGAGTCGTCAGATCTTAAAATGATTGTAAAGGTGTATTGTGACTTGTGTTACTGGTTGTACCATCTCGATCACATGCAGCAGATCGTACGTGACGAATAATATTAAATAACTTATACGCACTCGTGTTCCCAAATTTCCGATTTTCCCGTTCCTTTACACATCTTAAAAAGTCCCTAAAATGTGCTTCTGTCTAAGAGCTGGGCTTGTACAGAATCCAAAGTACTCCCCGCAACCATTCCAAGTTCCTATCCTCAACCTTGAATTCCTCATGCGTACTATTAACTTATTTGGTATCTGTTACGTACGATCTAGTATTTAGTTAAGAGCCGTAGAGTTTCCTCCTATTTTCCTTAATGTGTGTGTGTCCAGTGCACGAGGTGGTCCTGCGGCAAGCGCCCGGCGACAGCAAGGAGCCGGACGGCGGCTGCGCGTGCTAGTGTGGCCGACACCTCGCCTGCGCCGGCCACATGTTGCCCTGGCAGCGATACGTGCGATCGGTTCTAGAAGCATTTCTCTTTCTTTGTACCCCTCCTGCACGGTTCTCTGGCGTGATGGAGTTGTCGCATTCGTAGGACGGATACGCGCGTGCGCATCTCGTAACCGGCATTGTCTCTGTGTTTTATTGATTGCTGCTCGTGGATAAGGTTGCCAGGCCGAAAATTAAAAAGATTTTTAAGACATTAAAACAGTAAGCTTTTTTTTATTCATAAAATATAGTAAAAAAAGGCATTCTATATTAATTTGACAAGTAAAGTCTGAACAATCAACATACGATACGAACATATAAAGTGTGTTGTGTTGATACCCTTTTCTATTATATTTCGCAATGATCAAAATCTTGACAAAAGCGGCTTAATCGATTAAAATAGCTTTATCGATTTTATTTATTTTATATAGAAATTATTTAAGATCTATTCTTTAGATACTGTTCGCTTGAAATATTTAACGTAGACAATTATACTTATTGTTTACTCCCAGAAGTTCCATGAACCAATTTCAGCGACAGAACTAATGAGACTTATTTACCCATCACGAAATTCGCATACCTACGTACATTAATGAAAAAAAAAACAAGCGACTATAAAACTATAGTAAGTTAGTACCAACATAATAAGCTAAAAACATCGAGGAACTAACCCCTAGAGATACAGTGACGTTTGGTTTGCAAGAAATAAATTCCACCATTTTTGCCTTGACACAATGCGCTCTGATTGGCTAAGCCATCGCCTCGCGCCGATTCCACGCACTCTGATACGCTGAGCTCTGATATGAGTTATACCAGAGGCAGAGCTGTCTCAGTCCATTCCTGGCCCCTTGGAGAGCACAGGGTTTATGGCCCTTTTAGAAAGGAAAAAAAAATGAATTATTCGGAACTAAGAAACCATTGTAGGTATATTTTTTTAATCAAATTTATTTCGTCATTTCGGGGGTCCCGTCTGCCCAGGGGCCCAAGACTCGTGGCCCCACGACTCGTGGCCCCACGACTCGTGCCCCCACGACTCGTGCCCCCACGACTCGTGCCCCCACGACTCGTGCCCCCACGACTCGTGCCCCCACGAGAACTTCATACGGAACTGTCTAGAGGTAGATTCTCGATTTATGTTACACCCAACCAGTAAAACACAGTGACAAGATAGAGTGGTCCACGCCAGGCGTAATATCGATGATAAAACTAATATATAAACGAAAACCGCAATAAATAACAATTTATTTTATAAAATTAATAAATAAGAACTGCTCTATTTTGTACATAGCTTTTGGCTGCGGCGACACTTTAAACCTTGCTTAGACACGTCATAATCAGATATATAATGTTATTATTAATTGGCATAACAATAGAAGTGTCTAATGGTCGTGGCATATTCTTATTAATGTCTAATAAAGTTTTTATGAGATTATTATGATCCTATAGAAGTGTTGCTGTAGTCTTTTGTACATTAGTATTATTTATTTATTTAGCGCTTAAGGATTACTTATGATTCTATAACATATTAGTGAGAACATCACTTGCTTTGAATTATTTAACTGTAATTTAACAAGTTAAATATATCGACAATGTTTTGGAAAAAGGACGGATTATAAAAATGATTATGAAATAACTAAAAAAGAATAACGTAGACTGTCGTTACAATAGCAGTTATATAGTGTTACCACAAAAAAAAACATTTTTAGTCGCCTGTTTAGCTCGACAGCGTCTAAAGATAAACGTCATAAATGATTACAAATGTCACAACAGAATTGTGTTAGACAATAGTTAGACACTACTTAAATCAGGATTTGTGGTTGCTCATATTTAATCGCGCGACTCAGGCATGCTTAGGCGTTAAACAGTGAATAACACAGGTTTAACGAGTGTTTAATTTTTTGTGGTAAGACCTGTAATGTTTTTTTTGGTAGAAGTTAAGCTGTAAATTAAAACATTGTCGGCATATTTAATCGGCCATATTTTTTTACCGATCTTTATAATAAACATTTAAAAAAATATTAAAATAAAATGTAGCATTCCAATGGGCTTTGTGGATGTTTAAAAATTAAACATTTAATTTACAATTCCAAATTTTAAGTTCGACCAGAAGTTTTATATAATTGTAAGCTTATTAGTGAAATTGTAATTAATGTTTATGATTGTGAAATCGTCTAGGTGCATTTTCAATATCGCAGTTCTGTACCAACTTAAGGCTCTTTATTAATAACAGAGTTAAACGGAATGCTTTGTGTCTCTTTTGGTTCAGATTAAAATTGCCAAAGAACAAGAAAGACAAAACATAATTTAACTAAACCACCGTTTAATACTGTTTATTAATAACCTAATAGTATAATGATAGTATGGACAGTGCCTATCTAAACCTAGAGACACAATTATCAATTTTATTTTTAACCAGTGTTTTTTTTAATTCACTAAGGGCCGATTTTTCAATGGCACTTTAACGAACTGATTGCTAACCAATCGATTAATTTTCGTGTTTTTAGTGTTTTTGTCGGGTTTTTCATTTCAAAATTAGTGGACCGTTAGCTAACTAAGGTTTATTTCTTTAGAATGGCATAAAATTTATTTACGTCTGTCTTCACCGCAGACTTAGATGATTCAGGGAATTATCTAACAGGACGCTATCTGACTATTTAAAAATCGGCCCAAGTCTTAGTTTCAAATCACCACCTACTAAATGAGACACATACTAGTGTATGTACCTATATGTAACCTTTTACATGCTACTTTTGATAAGCGTTGTTTGCAAAGAATACGCGTCGCTTTTATATAAATAACTAGCTGCTGCCCGCGGTTTCACCCTCGTGGAGATTTTTGAGTTCATGGGTTTTATTTTTTTGCGCGGAACCCTAATTCTTGTGTAGTATAATATTGATGTAAACTTTAAATGACATTTCTTTAATTAAAAATTCCGAATTTTAAAAACTCTTAAATCAAATGTTGTTGCCCTCCAGGAGTAGGTTGACCCCCTTTCGGGAAAATACCAATTCAAACACAGGCTGTATTTTGAATCGCGATACATTATTTAGAAAGTACAATTTCAAATGGTTTAGAGAAGACGCATCAGACTAAATCAAGTTTAAGTAACAGTTAGGGTCCCATTGTAGTTCCTACGCGCATCACTTTCTTGACAACCGTTATAGTATAAGGGGATAGATACACTCTGTTCATACTGCTTTTATATTGTGCCAGTGCAAACACAATGATAGTTATAATATTTTACAAGTTTTGTACCAAACGCTAGAAGTTCTGACGATTATTATTGTGAATTAGGTAACTGCATAATTAACATGTTTACATAATTGTGGTCTTTTCTATCCTTTTACCTCGTTGGTGTTAGGCAAGTTGTAAGCGGCTGGAGTGTGGCCGAGCGGGAACTTGTGCGACTTTCTATCCGACGCGCCATAGTTCGAATCTCGACTCGGCCCGCACCGATGACTTATATCAAGTTATGTGCGGATTATTGACACTCGCTCTAAAACTGTGAAGGAAAACATCGTGAGGAAACCCGCATGTTCAAGAACCACTAAATTCGAGGACATGTGACATCCACCAAGCCGCACTGGACCCGCGTGGTGGATTATGGCCTCTTTCTTTCTGAGAGAAGGCCGGTATCCTAGCAGTGGCAGCGTAAGATGCTGAGAAAAAGCGGCTGGAAATAAAATAAAAGCGCTATAAAAGAGTTTTTATCCCTGAATACATCGCATCCTCGGAATAACACCAACGAAGTGAGAGGGTTGTAAGGCCACGCGAGGTCGGTCCTGTTGGCAGGTACCATAAAAGAGTCGGCCGGCTTGACCCGACCCAGCTCGATACAGCTCTAAGCTGTCATCGCATGAATATTGTGTACAGGCAGCTTGCGCATTACAAATATATGTTCTTTTATTGTTATTATAGCTGCAATGAACTTCTAGTATCATTATTGACGGCGTAGTTAAATTAGAACTGACCGATAACTCGTTGAGTGCACTGCTGATCGCATCTGACTTATAATTTGTAAATAAAAGTATAACACGCTGATTTATTTTTAAATAAACATGAAACACTATTTTTGTTTTTTTACAATGACTTTTCCCTATACAGATGCATGTTATTTTAACTTCCTAGGTAATTATATGTATTTAGGTAAAAATGTATCAGTGTTGAGTATCACTAGAGATCATTACCTCAGCGCACCAGTCTACAAGAAATATGCATTTAAGTTTTGTATTTTTTAACGGACAGAATGGTTTTATCAGCTAGGTTGAAGTTTATAAAAAAAAACAGTCGGCTATTGGCCATTGTAGACAACTTTATATTTTGTTACTGTTGTTGACAACGCGTATCTTCGTGCGGAGGTCACAGAGAGGGGGGGGGGGGGGGCGAGTTAGAATAATTAGGAAAATTTAATAAAGGTTTTTAACAGTGACCCTAAAACTTTTTAATTGAAATTAAACAGGTTAGTTTTGTTGATTTCTTGGTCAGGTAGACGAGGTAGTCAGCCTTGGTAGCCAGTCTTCGTTCGCCGTTTGGCCACGTAGTCCGACTAATTAGGCGACAAAGAATTTTTTCTGCTGGTTCGATTAAAGATCTGACTGTAAGAACTATCGTTTTGTTAGACTAAATGGTCCTACCGATAAGTGATCGGACGACGGAAACTTTTACTACTTCCTAGACTTTTGTCTAGGAAGTAGTAAAAATAATAAAAAAATCATTGAAATCGATTTATTTCAAGAATTGGACAAGAATCGCGTAACAAAAAAATACAGTTGAATTGAGAACCGCCTCTTTCGAATCGAACCGAAGTTCACGCGTCGCGCGTCGTCTGAACTGTCAAACAAAGACAAAGCAATATTGCGACTCCTTGTAGTCCGATTAATCGAACCGACAGAAATAAAAGTTTGTAATATCAAAATAACAGTTTTTCAATAAATGCATATGAAAGTATATAGGTACGTTACCTATCACAAAAACAATTCTTAAAATTTTGTCTTTTTGTTTGTTCCGAGTAATCTCCGAAACGGCTGGATCGATTTTGACGATACTTTCACTGGCTGATAGCTGATGTTATAAGGAGTAACCAAGGCGAGGTATAGATAGTAATATATAAATCTTTCTGAAACTATCAATTCAATGATATTATAATACGGAGTCGTATAAGGACTAGAGTAAATACTTGAAAAAAATGGCATACATTCTCTGTATCTTAGTGCCGAGATTTGGTAGGAGAAAGATTGAGAAACAAGAAGGAAAGATTTCAGCAGATATCAAGACAGAATAGATTGAAATTTGTCTGTGTTAACACGAGTCAAAGAGTGAGACTCTGCCGTGCCATTCTAAATTTAAAACTAAAATTAAGAGGAGTTGCTACCTCATTTACTCTTAGGCATACAAGAAAGCCTTTTGTAAGGTTTAGTTTAAATGGCATGTCAGAATCGCAAATAATACCTATCTTCTTAAAAAATAGGAGAGCTAAGAGCATGCACATGAGAAGTGTTTGTGTCCATTTCAACACCGTCCTTAACTCAGTGCTTACAGCGGTGGACCTACAGACCCAGTCGCCGATGGGCTCGGAGCAGGAGGGCAACGAGGGCGGCTGCGTGTGCTGAGCTGCCCTGCCGCCCGCCCCGCTGCGCACCCCTCGCCCCCGCCGCTCGCACCGCTTCTCCCCAGCGATTACACCGTGGACCCTAGCTTAGCTAGGAGTATACAGTCAAAGCTCATTCATTGTTCGCGGTTCGCGTTTTTCTCCTTTTTACTAGTACCTTATATACATTCTGTAAAATTGGAGTCGTTTTATATCTCTAGCGTTTGATGGGTTGTGATGATGTGGTGGAGGGTGACAAGGTAAGCTTTAGAGGACTGAGCTAGTGAAAGCATCGGTATAGTTTGTAGTTGGTCTCAGAGGCGCAACGATTCTTACAAGCTATCCATCTCTTGGCTTTGTTATGTGTAAGGGAATCTTGGTAGGCAGTGTTCAGGGCGAAATATTTCAAAGTACAGATTTGGTAAAATATAGTTTATGTATAGGTATACATACAATTGTAATATAATTTTCAATTTGGTATTGGGCACATCATTAATGGGGCGACCATTCATTTCGGGGAGAATGCTGATCCAGAGGAATATGATTCATGGGTTTGACATTTTGAAAACGATATGTTGTGATCTGTTTTATGTGATTGATCTTGGAACTTACAGAGCAAAGTTTGAATAATAAATGAGCTTCGACTGACTGGCACGTCGGTAAAGGAAATGAACACTAGCACAAAGCATGATGCGAACATGTCTGTGTCTCTTTCTTTCGCCGTCTTCGGGTGCTGTTTAGTTGTGACACATATTTGTTTCGCTTCAACGCGAACCTAACAAACCTACCTACCTACAAAATCTAAATAGGTAACTTAGTTTTTTGTAAAACTTGTAGTGAATTGTAAGTTTAGGAATTTGACTATCAACTGAATTGGCCAAGTCGGTAGGATAACACTCGATGATGCACGCGTACGTCTGCTTCGAGCACTAGTGAATTTTGAAGTCGCACGTGATAGCGCACATGGCTGATACCACAGAACAAAGAACCATGCGCCAGCGTCCGCGGTGGCAGACACTTGCGACTGTGTCACCGTGTGTTAATCCTTCAAAAGTAGGCCGAATGTTCGTTAACTATTTCATCCTTCGTATAGTTGTGAAATGCAGAGAGCGTTCAGCATAGAACGAATGCAGCCTGAGTTTGAAATGGTATGTTATCCCGAAAAGAGATCAATCTGCTCCTGGTGGTCAACAACATTTGTTTTACGAGTTTTTGTAATTCAGAATTTGTCATTGAAGAAATGGCATTTAAAGTTTACGTCAAATTCTACTACCTACACAATTTCTGGTCAGCCCTACATTAACTGATTCACGTGGACTGTGTTGAAATTTGTTAAATGATGATGTTGATTATAGACTTGAAACAATTCCAGAAAATGCAGCGCACTTCACGTTTGAAGTTGTAGGTAGGTATTTTGTGTATAGAAATTTTGTTTGACGTATTTCCAAAGGAGGTTCTCAAAACTTGAACAACCATGGTCTTAATCACCCCCTTCCGTTCGGGATAAATACCAATTCAAGCTCACCCTGTATACTAAATCAAAAATCTATCTAACTTTTTGATCCATCAAAATATATACTTTGAATGTCCCATTTCCGGATTTAATCACTACTTCACATAAAGAATTGTCTCTACATCTCTTACGTTTCTCATTTACCTACTTAATACTTAGGTATAACTAGCAACGAACTATTTATTTGGTCCAATGTTTCGACGCACATTAAAAGACTTGGAAAGAAATGATTGTCAACGTCTAACGCGCAAAGTACCTATCTTACCAAGAACTGTATTAATTTTGATAAGATTTTTGGGATGGTTTGGATAATTATTTATTTTGTTACTGCGTGCGAGACGAGATGTCATAAACTTGACTTGAATATATATTCCTATATTATAAGAAGGCAATAGACAGGAAAATATTATTTACACATTGCAAGCACGTCTAAATTTAGAATTCAGCCGCGCCTTTGATGGTTTGCATATGCATATGGAGATCGATGAATCGATCAATATTTTTTTTTTATGTTATTTGGTAACGAGACGAGCTGGTCATTTGCCTGATGGTAAGCATAACGCCGGCCCATAACAATTGCAGTGCCACCCAGAACTTTGCAACACAAAGGCCTGCGCGGCACTGCAATGCGCTCGTTACCCTGAGACATTAGGTATTAGGTCTCATAAGCCCAGTAATTTCACTGGAAACTTTGCTCATCAAACCGGAACACAGCAATGCTTGCACACTACTGCTTGGCGGCAGACTTCACGAGCAAAGCGGTGGTAACAACCCAGACGGACACTCGCAGAAGAGTTAGTCCTCCCACTAACAAATAATATACACATAATAATATACACATATGGAACATACTTTTTAAGTACGAACCTAATGCCACCAGCAGTGCAACTTATGTACCGATCTTTTCGAAAAGTAAATAAAATTGACAGTTCGAATGGTTAAAAATATACATTACAGAAAAGCAGTTCTGGATTTTTTCGAAAACGAAACGACGCCGAATCTACTTTCTTCAATATGAAGTGAATATTCGCATCTCACAATTTGAAGACTGGTTTATGGAACGAAGACTATTTTAACATAAATGTAGAAATGGTTTTATCGTCGTTCGCCACGGTTTTCACACGAAAATCACTTCACGAAATTAGTTATTCCGTCGATGCAATGAAAATTGAACTTCACTGTGTAGGAAATGCAATCGATAACAGATTATAAGTATAACTTGTCGTCGTCGCAAAACTAGTTTTGGAGTTTAGTTTTCAGTCTCGGGAAAAAAGTTCTGTTTCCTTTTCGAAAAAAATCTTACAAGAACACGATATATTATACGATACTTATATAAGTAAATATTCTATAGAACATGAATCTGCGCTTAGATTCGTCTGTTAAACTACCTAAGTAGTCTCTGCAAGTAAAGAGAGTAGTTCATCATTTCAAAAAATATAATAAACACGTACTAAAAGATATGTGACACGTGTACATAATAAAAGCAATGCATATTATTTATGTACAAAAAATATTATTATAATTATGTACATATAAATGATACTCGATCTTTCAGCTTTTAAAAATTACCAATGTAAGGCGTTTGAGGAATAATAAAAAAAAACCCTGTATCAAAAACGTATATAATAAATATGGAGAAAATTACAATAGGTATATTATATTCTTTACATTCCTAACACAGGCCGTTTAATACTGGTCTATGATATCTACGGTATCTTTAAAAAACGTTTGACCTTAGTTACTGTTCATGCATTTACAAATCAATGAACCTATGTGACATTTCAATAATTCTTATAAGCACAATTTATTTATTTAAGATAATATTTTAATAAAATGATTAAACATTCCACAACGCACTGAAACTGAAACGCACCTTGCGTTTCAGTTTCAAAACAAAAAACCAAATTATTTAAATTACAATATGAAATGAGACAGCTTTTGTTAATTCTTTAATTGGATTATACTGGCTCTACTTTTGATTGTATAATATAATATGTATAATATGCGTGTTTATGTATAATAATGTATTTGTATATCATTATGAGTTGAAATTATGTTACCATTAAAAAAAATCGTTAGGTACAGTGTATACTATCACAAAACAAAGAGAAGGAGAAGTGGCACTTAACAGTAACGTGAGCCTACGTCACCTGCGCCAAGGAAACATCAGATGATTTCAGAAGGCTAAGTTTGAAAACATTCTGGCTCTTTCTCTGATTTCTGCTATTCATTCTTAAGCATTGGTGGTTCAGCAGTAATGAAGCCACTTTATCTACTAATCAGCGGGTCGAGAAATTTAATGCTATAATGAGTTTTAGCTCCCAGTGAAAACAATCGCAATGCAGAAAGTGAAGACTCGCTTTTTATATCAGTCTGGTATTTTCTTGACGCGAGTGACGCGGGCGTAGGTACTCTACGTTTTTATAGCACGTCAAATATTAAGGGTCCCTTTTGCTTTCTCTCTGTTATGTGGCATGTGGCTACCGTTTTGTTTAAAATCTGTCTCCATCAGTGCTAACATGCGCGCCGTGACAAAATTTTGTCGATGCTTATATCGTGCATTTATCTCATATTCGTACGAGAAAGAGCGAGACAAACAGTAGAGAAAATTTTGTCGTGGTGCGCATGTTAGTCTGGCATGTCTTCAAGTATCGTAGTAGGTTCTGGCAGCTTCAGTAGAGAGTCAGTCAGTTTCTATATATGAAAATCTATATTGGCAAACGATACTAACACTAACCTAGACGTAGCAAGTATTAATTACTAACACATAAAAGTAAGTACACTTCACGACTTTATATGTTGAGATGTAATAAAATATGACTGGAGTAAGCTAAGCAAGCCGAGTTTCATGTGGCGGCTGTTTTAACACGTAAGGGGCAGCTTAGACGCTCAAGCAAACGTACGTTTGCATAAGCGTCTACGCCGCCCCTTAATTCAAAGCTATAGTTATTTATTTGCGGGCGTAGTCTGCCTGCCGCAAGAGACTTGCTTGCGGTGTTCAAAGATATGCAAAGGCTGAAATGAAGTTTTTTAAAATGTGGAGGAACAAAGGTTTCTGTTGACTTAAACATTAAGATGATATAGATACTATTTTTGACTTTGAAACTAAATGAATGAATGTACGAGTAAAACTTTGTAACTAAATAGTGGCTCAATTTTTCGGTTTAGGCGCAAAATGGCCAATTCTCAAAATGGCATATGAGTCTTAAAAGGACTAATTCTACAAATGGCAAATTCTACAAATGCCTAATTCTCGTAATGGCAAATTCTACAAATGCCAAATTCTCATAATGGCAAATTCTACAAATGCCAAATTCTCATAAGGGCAAATTCTACAAATGCCTAATTCTCAAAATGGCATAAATAAGTCATAGTTAGGAATTTAAAAAATCTAAATGTTCGTTGTTTTATGTTTTTATTTTTTACATATATTTTTATTTTAGATATAAAAATATCAAGCCCGATAAAATATTTTGTCATTTTTATACATCTTAACTTATAACTTTAAAAGAGCAATTCTTGTATGAGTATATAAACATATTTATATATTTATATAAAAGATCAGTAATATGTCACTTCTAAATTACCCAATTTATAATTTGATTTTATTTAATGTAAGATTTAAGTCAACAATATTAGCTTGCAGATACTCAATTCATAGCTACATTTTTATATAAGAAGCTGATAGTAGGTCATTTTTGCCAAGAATTTACTAACAGTTGATAATTTTTTGTTTAGTCAACACTTTTTGTTTTGGAAACAGACAGTTTTGATCGTAAGGTCAAAAAGTTTGACTTCTTTTCGTAGAAAAAAAAAACTTGGTCTCTTCGGAATCTTCACATTTAATCGATGGTGCCATTTAAACATATATGAAAGTGACAATATTTAAAGCTTGATATTTTTTATATAGTGTAATAACATAAAAAAACTAATATTTAGATTTTTTTTTTAATTCCTATCTTTCAGTTATTTTGCCATTTTGAGAATTAGGCATTTGTAGAATTTGCCATTATGAGAATTTGGCATTTATAGAATTAGCCATTATGAGAACTTGGCATTTGTAGAATTTGCCATTATGAGAATTTGGCATTTGTAGAATTTGCCATTTATAGAATTAGTCCTTTTAAGACTCATATGCCATTTTGAGAATTGGCCATTTTGCGCCTAAACCAATTTTTCTAATCTGTGTAAGGGGTGCGGGAATGACTAAGATTGTCTGCATTAATGTTGTTTGCTTACGAATGCTCTTCACTGGTCTTTAACAACGCAGTCTAAAAAGGGATTTATTTTTAGCTTATTTGAAAAACAGTTTATTACGAATGTTTTATGTAGGTTTATTTTACCTACATAATAGTTATATACATTTACCTATACAACAGAGGAGTTTGAATTGGTATGTTATCCTGGAAGGGTTTTGATTAGGACTGTCAACAAGTGAGAACCTCGCTTGGGAATACGTCATTCCAAATTTCCATACAAACGCAGATATATAAAAATTATAACAAGAAAAAAATACTGTTAATGTAAAGAAAAATAATAAGCCCTCGGCCTTTTTACGATTGCGATTTGCGATGGTAATAGGCCAAAAAGGCATCTTTGATTAGAAGAGTCTGTAGAGGATGATCTCTGATGAGGTCTATCTCCGACTGCCCACTGGCACAGAATAAGTGATAGTAGATATACCGCTACATCTTTGACAGTCTCTGGGTACCTAACTACCTACCTATTTTTTAATTCTAGTACATGACTTTAGTGAGGATCGAGGCGACGAGAAATTAAAAAAGAGGTGACGAGAAATTATAAAATAAATGCAATCGTATGTCAGGGAACGAATCAGATTATTCCTACATTCCCTATTTGCGTGGTATTAAAGTGAACAGTGTTCGTAAGTAAAGCTGATAATTACATGCATCCAATATTTTTACTAAAGTATTTTGGCTTGCGCTGGTGCAATACAACAATCAATTTTGTACTTTTTAATGTTCATATTCATATCGCATCACGTGATTTATGCTTTATAGCAATTTAGAAAATGATTGTTTTATAAAAAATAAAATTTTGAATTAGCATCGTGTTCTACATATTATCGTGTTTGATTTTACTACCTATCCTAATTAGTACCTAGTAGATAGAAAGATACCAATCTTACAAACAAACATGAAGGTGGAACACGTCCCGGTCCGTTAGTGCGCGGATAATAATTCAGTATAATGTATAGTACAGTAGGTACTTTCTGATCGGTGTCTAATTTTGCAAAGTAATTATATGTCAAACCAAAGGAAAATTAAGGAGAGTCTTAATTTTGATTCTAGTTATATAGCCTCATACTACTCATCGCTGCAGAGTCTTACCTTGTCCCACGAATGTTAGATGAAATAGCATGCATTTTAGCCGCGCCCACCGATGAGTTCGCTCCATGGACTAGTAGGCTCTTAAGACGCGTCCTCCAGGTTCCGCATGCAGAAGGACGCGTTCATTGCCCGTAGGATACCTAGTCATATTAGTAGAACTGCGGGCAATAGATATGCCTAGAGTAATTTTAAGTCTGTGGTTGCAATAAAAAAAATCATGTTATTTTGTTGCTATGGTCCAACACAATACTGCTTTTAAAAACATGTGAACCGACTTCTATGACGAACTACTGAACCGATTTGGATGAAACTATGGAACTAATCTGAAAGTATATCCTTTCAAATAAAGAAATAATTTTCCAAATCGTTTTAAAAATGACGGAGTTCTGAGATAACAAACAAAAGAAATACAAACCGAATTCTGAACTTCCTATTTTGAAGTCGGTTCAAATGATAAAGTAAAAATAGGTACTACATAAACTTATAGCTCTGCCAAGTGGCAACTTGAGAAATATGTAAGTACGTATCGATAAGTGATAAAATTAGCGATGGATTCGCTACATCCACGCCACGCCACTCCATTATCAGTGCCAGAGTGCAAATGCAGTTCACCAAGCGTTCCGTTTTCTTTGTTCGGGAGAATCCCAAAGGATAGAGAGCACAAAGTAGAATTACACACAGGGTGCTATCTCGCGTATCTTGGAAATGGTGTATGATAAGGTAGTTATTATATTATAGTTAGCAGCTGCCCGCGGGTTCACCTGCTTGGAAAATCGTGCACTATTCGGTTTTTTTCTTTTTATCTTATAAGGTAACGAGACGAGCTGGTCGTTTGCCTGATGGTAAGCATAAAGTCGGCCCATAACAATTGCAGTCCCACTGTTACTCGCCAGTCTATAAAGTAGATAGGTACCTACCTACCTATATCATTGCAAAAATACACGACCTCTTACTCCATTGCTGCGAGAAAGAAGGACAAAACAACAAACGCTTTCGCTCACGACTCACGAAATAGTAGATTTTGTCAACAATCATCGACCGTGGCTGGCGGAGAACCAGCATTGATTTGTTGGTCAACGATATGCTGAGCTATTATAAAATACTAGCTGCTGCCAGCGGTTTCCCCCGCGGGGTGATATTGGATATTATGGTTTTTATTTTTTTGCGCGGAACCCTAATTCATCCTCTAAATTAAAAGTAGCCTAAGTGTTACTCCTTGTAACAGCAGCTATCTGCCAGTGAAATTCCCGTCAAAATCGGCCCAGCCGTTTCGGAGATAAGTCTCTAAGGCTGAGATTCAGAGACGAATCTAAGCGTGGACTCACGCTTTCATACGTCAAAATTCTATACAGTTTTGACATATGGAAGCCAAAGTCTACGCTTAGAATCGTCTCTGAATCTTAGCCTAAGAGGGCTTACATTAATTTGAAGTATTCTGTAATAGATAATAGGTGTATATTAGGGTGTCCCTTATATTTCAAGTTCGATTTTTTTTTACGCATACCCTCTAAAAACTTTCGAAATAACCTAAAATAGGCTAGAAAAAAATATTAGCCCATTTAAAGAACGGTAACCCGTGCCGACTTGCGATTTTAACTTTTTCATACAAATAGCGCCGGTACTGCACTGCGGCCTGTAACTACGTGTTTCATTTGTTATTTTATACGTGATTTTTTAGATTATTAATACGCTGTTTTTATTGCAAAGATGTCGGTTGAATTACGGAGTGATAACCAAAATATTTTCCTCCTAAAGATGGTAAATTTCCTTTTATAGGTTAGGCAGCCTAACCATGAAATAGGCCAATTTTGCAAAAATACCATCTATTCGACAAATTCGACAAGTTTTCGCAGACTTATTTTACAATTTTTTTATTATATCATTGAGTATCTTGACGAGCTGGTCGTTTGCCTGATAGTAAGCATAACGCCAGCTCATAACAATTGCAATGCCACCTAGAACTTTTAAACACAAAAGCCTGCGCAAAAGTGCATAAGTGCATAGGTGCGCTTGTTGGTCCGGAGACATTAGGTATAAGCCCAGTAATTATACTGTAATATTCGCGAAATCAAACTGACTGTCAGTGAAAGTGCTAATCTTGTGATTAGCGAGTGAATAATATTACTGAAAAAAATAAGAATTGCCATAAAGGCATTTCGTAACTGCGTGAAGAAACTTGTTGATTTATACGAGTATCATGTTAGGAGAGAACTGCAGAAAAATTGTTAAGTCAATTATAGTAACCATAAAATTAATTTTGAAAGATACCTTGATAACTTATTTAATGTAGTACATGCTGATGCCTCTGCAGTAATAAAAATAGAGGAAGACAAAGTATTTATAAATGAACTTAGAGAGAGAAAGATCGGTCAACCGGGATTCTTAGCTGGTGTAGACAAAAAGTTGGCAGACAAAGAAAGAGGTAGACTAAGAGGAAAGAAAACTAAGACAATGAGAGTTATTGCCTGTTGTTGCATCGACTTCTACTTAGAACTAACTACGTACTACGTAACTTGGAAAATCCACAACATTCAGACCAAAAACAGATTCTGAAGTCAGTTTGCTAGTGATTTCCTGTCCTGAAACAAGTTTGTAAAGAGGTAGAAAGAATTTGATAACACCTAAACTTGTCGCAGCTCTGAGATCGATGCCAGCTCGATCGATGGCAGATCAAATCCAGCTAACCATAAGAGACTTTGTTTACATTCTCCATGCGGTCACAGAAGCGCTCGGTCTGAGCAGCGATGATTTCCCTATTAACAAATACTCGATTTAGCGCATTCGTACTCAGACAAGAAAATCCAGGGCAGAAGCAATAAAACCTGACTTTCAGAACAATTTACCTGATGTAGTCACTGTGCGGTGCGGATGCACTGACTGATTTTGTATCTGAGAAGAGCAAACAATTCTCGACAGCAGATCAATGTCAGTTTTCTTCAGGAAGACGTGTCTTCACGCGAAGATAATGTTGCTTTTCTGGGAGCTAAAAGACGAGTAAATGTTTTTTTCTCTGGGAGCTAAAAGAAGAATAACTCTTGAAGGTTGTAAATGACACTGCCGAAAGGGATGTCAAATTATTCTACGATTTTCATGGACTCATCACGGTTGAAGAAGAGCAAAAACAATTCCGGTTGCGCTGCGCCTAGAAATTTGTATCCGAAGCATACCTTCAAGAGAAGTTATTGTTGTTATTTTATTAAAATAAAGTTATTTATTGTTATTTAAATAAAGTTAAATCTCTCTAATTTCATTTTGTCCTTTATTCACTTCATTTATTGCATTTTTAGTAATTTTGTAGGATCAACCAAATATTAGGACAAAACATGATTTTTGATAAACTTTGCGGCTCGGTCGGCACGGGTTGCAATTATCGTAGAGAGATAAAATTTCACATTTAACTATGTTTTTACATTTATAAAAAATATAGAGGGTATGCGTTTCAAAATTCGAAAAAAAAATTTTTTTTGTCATATAAGGGACACCCTAGTGTATATATAGAGTTTATTTATATGGATTCCTACTACCCTGAACTTCTATAGTATTTTAAAAAACCTATATCCTACCTATAAAAAATATTGTTTTCTTCGTATAACATACTGTTAGGTATGTATCTACCTATGATATGTTTGATATACATAATTATTTAATATCAATAACTAGCTGCTGCTCGCGGTTTCACTCTCGTTCCCGCAGGAACCGTTCATTTTCCGGGATAAAAAGTAGCCTATATTACTCTCCGGCCCATCAACTATATTTATGCAAAAAATCACGTCCATCGTGAAAAAGGGACAAACCAACAAACAGTTTCGCAGTTATAATAATTACGGATACAGATAGTGTCAATTTGACGACACCGGCTCCTAACTTCCATTGTGAATGAAGAGTTTGAAGCTACGCGCCTCGCGGTATTCGCTTGAAACCTTGAAATACTTGAAATAACTAGACTGACTAACACAACGTTTGCCCAGTCCGTCTGGCGTCAACGTCATCCGAGTCCCCCTCTGCCCTCTGCTCAAAGCAGTTCACTCGCAGCTATAGCAGGAGGAAATATTTAGAGATAAGACATTCATTTGATTGTGTACGTGCAGCGGGTGTAGGTACAATACAAGTCTGTGGTATCGAGTGGCAGTGTTGTTTTAATTATTAAATTGTATTCTAAAACGGTAAGTGTTTATTTAAGCCTGGCCGAAATAAAATCGATTAATGGTTTTCTTGCTTGCTCAGTACGATACTATTTGACAAAATTACTATGTAGCGTAGACGAATATTTAAATAAATCATTGATGAACACAAGTTGTTTATAGACGTGAACGGCAACAATGTTTATGTGTTTTATTTCAAAATATTTATTGTTATTTTTATGCATAGTTAGGTATATTGAACATGATTATCACGAGCATTATTATTTATCTTATCAATTTTTTTTTGCATTCGTGCATTTACGTTCATAACTTAAATATTTGACTATGTAACTTGATATTAGATATGAGAAGATAGATTGGTATAGGTACATAAAATAAATTTTGAAATATTAATATAATATAAAAATAGTAAATACATTCACCTAAACTGACACATCGACTCAAAAAAACAGACGCGACGCGCGGCGCCGCGGCGGTCTTTTAATTGTTATTGTATGCGAAGTGGCCATTTTTGCGAGAACGCATTATACATACATGTATCATGCGAGTGGGGTGTGGTACCTACCGCTGTTATTTCAGTTGTTATAAATACTTAGTAAATGTGAAAGTGTGTTTGTAGGTTTTTCCTTCTTTCATGCAGCAACGGCGCAACGAATCGATGTTATTTTTTGGCATAGATGGTATAGTTTATGGACCGGAGAGGAATATACGCTACTAGCTAAACATGCGTTTAAAAGTTTTTTCTAGTAACAAGTATAATGTCTATATCTTGTCTAACCAACGAGGTAGTTCTACGCCGGGATAGCCAGAAACGCAAGCATTTGCAAATCGTCAACGTCAAACAAAGTTGCGTATCTTGGGCACGACAGACACGAGCTTCTGCAACTCTTAACGATGGGAAAAGTTGGCTGAAAAAGCAAACCCGGCCGTAGAAAAGTCTTGTTTGGGCAACGTCAGGGAATGGACTGGAATTCGGAGTGCCGCGGCCGTCGCGTCGGACTCTTTCGCATTGCGAGACATGGACACGCAGAGCTGACTGCCTACCTTCATTACTTGGAGAGGCACCTGAAAAAGAAGATTTTACGGCAATTACCGTTTTCTACGGCTTTGAGGTCAAAAAATTGTTGAGTCTACGGCCTACGGTCCTACTCGGAGCCGTAGCAGATTCTACGCTTTCGAACTACATATTTACGATCTGCTATCAAATGAATACTTATTACTGTCAAATTCGAACGATTTACGAGAAATTCGTTGTAAACATTAAATATTTATCATGGTGGTTGATACTGTGGTGTGGTCACCAGTATGTGCCGGCGTGCACCACAATATTTTATTTATGAAGGGAAGTTGGTGAATAAAACACTCTGTGACATCTATTATTCTGTATTGTCTGTGCCACAATTTTGACTTATGTGATAACTTATTTATACTCTATGCACTTGTTGCCTATCAAGCATCAGAGTGGGCAGTAGGTCGGCCGCACCCCTTTTTTTTTTTTTTTTTTTTTTTTTTACGTCGCTAAAAATCCTCATGGATACCACCAGCCGCGAGGGCAGCGTGGTGGTTATGTTGGACTCCGGCTAATGAGGCCGACCTACCAACTAAAAAACCGACGTGTGTTCCTCCTCTGCGCCATAATGCCGGGCTGCGGGCCCATGTTAATAGCCAACCGCGGCCCGGCGACGCGCTGGTCCCAGTTGTGGGACCCCACCTCCGGCGACAACGTACTCCACGTACGCCATCGCCGTATCCACCTCCCTAAGGTGCACGCGGGAACACGCGCGCGCCACCTCGAGGCCCAAAAGCTGAGGTTGGGTTCCCTCGTGTCCACCCTCTGGGCCTCAGGAGCCGAAGAAGGAGTAGAGACCCCTTCTCCGACCCCACCCCGCATGCGCATCACCACCATGGGTAATGTGCAGTGCGGGGTCCCCTCCGGTTATTGTCCCGATCCCCGACCCCAACGCTCCATGCGAGAGGGAAAGAGAACGGGACAAGTCGCCTCCAACCCCCAGCCACCACGGTGCCCACACACCGCTTACGGTGGGGTATCCCCGGTTCGGGGATCGTGCTTGGGGACATCAGTGAATTACCCGTGGGTACAGCAGGCAATCCACCTGTCCCCAAGCACGTGCAAACGGCGGGTGGCCACCCCGCCAGCCGCAGCCTCCACGGGCCGCCAGCCCCCCCTCCCTCGCTTGCACAGCAGGCGGTGAGGTGTCGCCCCTCCAGCCGGGGCCTCTGGACCCCGGCCTCCCTGCAGGGCCGGCAACACCACCAGTGCTCCGCCTGCCATCTCTCCTCCTTAGTTTCGTCCATTGTTGGCGCGCTGCACCAGTGGGAGCAGCGGGTTCCCCGTGGGAGCGTTCGGGGGCACGCATATCCCAGCGGTGGATCCCCTGGTTCCTTAGTGACAGCGCGCCCCACCTCGGCTTCGTCTCCGTCCAATGGCTCTGGAGCGCGCGTGTTACCCGCACGGCGCTCCTGTGCCCAAATCCCTCCCTGCGGCCTTCGGGCCCCGCTCAGCCCATATGCCCCATCCGCTGAGCCCTCTGCTGACCCCTTCAGAGGGGCACGCGGAGGGGCCCACCTCGCCGGGTTATCAGCTACCCGTCAGCAACCCCTCCGGGACCGAAAAGTCAACCAGGAGATGTTGCTGACGGGTACCCAGGGTGCACCGCGTGGAGGTTACCCGGCATAGCACCCCAGGTCGGCCGCACCCCTAGCCTATAAGTAGCTAACCTAGCTTAGACTCCAAAGTGGGCAGTAGGTCGGCCGCACCAAGTAGCCTAACTCGACAATACTAGAGGACATACACGTCTATCGCTCTAGCGTGCCGCTAGCTGAATGAAGTAATTTCCTCGACGGACGGCAGCTTTATATAGGCGTGGCGCATAAGCCTGTGTGCGAATTCTTCGGCAGCATGGTGGGAGGTTATCGTGCGAGTGGGGCGCATGCGCAGTCGCTTCTGCCGGCCGGTTATTGTTCACAGTAGGCTCGGCAGGTTTACATATAGTCGTAACTTGAGGTACCTATGTAATATTTATTATGATATTTTTAATTTTATATTTTTATGTTAATGTATTATTTTTCTTTTTCAGGTGCAGTGCAGTACGCCACAATACATAAAAGTAAATAAAGAAATTGACGCTCCCTTCCAATACATAGAATTTGAAGAGAAAACGTCATGCTCTCCAATATTTTATAGAAAAAAATACTATGATCACTTAATCTTTGCAAAGTAGTTGAAAAATGGTTTTCCTGTTCGAAACCCAACCAAAAAGAATGGTTGGGCCTATGTTGGCATTTCGAATGGATTTGCTGTTGGGAACCCCAACAGAAAACATATTTGGGTCTGTGTGTGTTCACCACAACAGTTGGCAGTCGTTGGCCAACTGTGAGTGCTGCTATGGGTATACACCTATTGGAGAAGCTACTTATAAGTAGCTTGAAAATAGTCACTTTTGACTGATGTTAATCTAATTTCGTGTTTTGTTTTGAGGAGTGCTACTGCTGACCACTGGTCATTTCCTTTAGAAACATGGCTTTGTAAATGACCGTAGCTAGGTAGGTACACAGGTACACTAGGTAGGTAGCTAGGTACACACCGATCAAAGCTGCTACATTATATCTATGCAGATACGACGACTTTTTTATGCGCCGCGTGCATCGGCGTCGCCGTCGTTGACGCGTTCCATGGAACTCTACTCAAAGTTTGTTCTGGGGTCAAAGACTTACTAGACATGTCAACGCATTTTCGGGTCTTGGACCGTGGCCGATGTGTGTATACTATGTCTAAACCATCTCTACAGATGGTACTGTTTTGTGCAACCTTCAACACAGGGAATCATAGTGCCGGGGTATGATGAGTGTTTAAAACGTTTAAAGCGTTTACTTGTGACAGGAACTATTTGCAGCATCCTTTATAAATTAAGTCTTTTAAATAATATGTTTTTAACTTTTCTTACAGAGACAATGAGTAGTGGCAGAGGGGTGCAGGTGTTGCACGTGGAAGGCAACACATATCGCGTGGATGAGGCAGCGCTGGACAGCGTAGCGCAACACGAAGCGGCGCGTGGCCTGCCCGTGGCAGTGGTGAGCGTGGCGGGCGCCACGCGTGGCGGCAAGTCCTTCCTGCTCGGCTTCTTTCTACGTTACCTGCGCGCGTCAGTAAGTAATTAAGACTTAGAGTTAACGACTTTATGTTGAACGTGATCAAGTAAGGACGTCCCATGGTCCAGGCGTTCCTCTCTGCCAAATCTCAAGTCCTACGTATAAGCATATTAATCGATTAGTTGTTTCGGCCAAATTGGAGATTAAAAGGTGATACAACTTCTTTTTAAAGAATTTAAAGATAATCAAAAAATAATACTTAGTATGTACTTACTTAAATATAAAAGAATAATACTTAATAGATAAATAGGTACCTAGCTAGCAATATATAATATGTACAAAATGAAGTCTATTTTTATTATTATGAAAACTGAAGTGTAATTATAATAATGAGCCTTTATAACCACCCTAATTTAAAAAGTAACAAGTAGAAACTAAAACGAAAAAAGAAGGAAGCCATAAGTACCTAGTAAGCGGGAGAGGTACTTTTGTGACTGATTTTAATAAGCATGTGGTCCTTTTTAAGGGGCAGCGTAGACGCTTATGGAAACGTACGTTTGCTTGTCAGAATAACAACGCTTTTGCGTCAAGCGCGCATTTCGAGTATCACGAAATCCGGGCTTGACGCAAAAGGGTTGTTATTCTGATAAGCAAACGCATGTTTGCATAAGCGTCTACGGTCTGCAAAACACATCTGTGTTGCAGGAGGCGGAGCGGCGCAGCGGCGCGTGGCTCGGCGACCCGGACGAGCCGCTCACCGGGTTCCACTGGCACTACGGGTGCGACCCGGACACGCAGGGGATCCTGCTCTGGTCCGAGCCAATCATTGTCACTCGCGGCTCCGGGACCAACACTGAACAGGTTTGCAACTGACTAAACTAGTCAATTTGGCGCACATCTTAGGGGCACCTTAGACGCTCAAGCAAACGTACGTTTGCTTGAGCGTCTAAGGTGCCCCTTACGTTGGAAAGAACATCCTATATGCATCATAATGCTGTTCGCACTGTCTATATGCATTCGTAATATACACAAACATACCTATTGAATACGTTAGGATGTGAATTGTGAATGTGTTTCCAGTATCTAAGTACGAGTACATACATTAAACAAAGTAGTCGGATGCGCGCTCTTCGATTTTCGCCGTACCTATATAAGCTCAAGACAGTCGCGTCAGTCATCAGTTTGCATGGTCATGTAGGTATTTTATATAGAAATTATGTAACACAAGTTGATTTATTTATCCGCAATAAAACAATAATAACGTTACCATAAAAAACATTTTTAGTCGTCTGTTTAGCTATAGAGCGTCTAAAGATAAACGTCAAAAATGATTACAAAAGTCACAACGAAATTGTGTTAGACAACGGTAGACACTACTTAAATCAGGATTTGTGGTTGCTCATATTTAATCACGCGACTAAGGCATGTTTAGGCGTTAAACAGAACACTGTTTAACAAAAAATTAAATACACATTAAACCTGTGTTAAACATAACACAGGTTTAAAGTGTGTTTAATTTTTTTAAAGATAGAAAGAAAGAAAACATATTTATTCGTGACCACTTAAACATAGAACAACAAAAAAAATAACAAAAGAAAAAAAATAAGTGTCACAAAAAAGTGTTTTTGTGGTAATACCCTATAAAAATGTTATTTTCAGGTGGCTGTAGTACTAATGGACACGCAAGGCAGCTTTGACAGTAACAGCACTATCTGCAAATGCGCCACCATTTTCGGTATATCCACTCTTCTCTCTTCCGTGCAGATCTACAACCTGAGGCTTAACATGCAGGAGAACGACCTTCAATTTTTACAGGTATGTTCCCTGGACGAATGTAATAAATAGAGGTTTACATATTGTTCAAAGATTAAGCATTGCCATTCAACGTGGCAATGCGGCCAGCATTTTGGGAACGTTGCCTACTGGTAGCGGATTATTAGATTAAGATTGTAAATAAATTAGTGTGTATTTTATTTAGTTATTTTAGTTTATGTTGTTTACTTTTTCTGTTATTATAATAGTAATTTTGTATATCAATAAATATGATTTGGTGCGAGTTATACAGGTATCTATATATTATATAGGTTGGATGATGATGATGATGATATAGGCAGGGGCGTATTTTAGGATTCAGCGCCCTGGGCCTGCAGGCCCCGCCGCCCTTTTTGTTTTACAATTTTAAACTGAATCGAAAGAGACAAAACACAGTTTAACACTTCATTATTAGTTAGGTAATCTTTTTTAAATTTCTTCTGCTTGCACCGCCCCTAGCAGCCTGCCGCCCCGGGCCATGGCCCTTTTGGCCCTAGGGTAAATACGCCCCTGGATATAGGTATCTAATAAACTTACACCCAGTTGTAGTGGTTCGACTGTATTCGTATGACGCAATGTCGAGTACGAATATTGGTTACCTACAATATATCTGGGTTCAGTGTTTTTTTTATCTAGCTCGATTGACTTCGATCCAGCAAAAATCCAGTTGAAATGGAAACACTGCTGGATAACAATCACTTCACGGAACTGCACGCATGCTTCATGAAACGAAAGAATGAGCTGAACAATACTAGCGGGCTGCCGTTTCTCACACTTGTAAATCTCAACTTAGTTGTCAGAAGCCGCTTACGCATGATATTATTTACTTTTTAACCGACTTCCAAAAAAGGAGGAGGTTATCAATTCGTCCGGGTTTTTTTTTTATGTTTGTTACCTCAGATCTCGGTCATTTATAAACCGATTTGGAAAATTATTTTTTTATTTGAAAGGATATACTTTCAGATTGGTCCCATAGAAATTTCATCAAAATCGGTTCAGTAATTTGTCACTGAAGTCGGTTCGTAGCTTTTTTAAAGCAATTTATTCTTTCAGCTTTTTACAGAATACGGAAAACTAGCGCAGGACCAGGGAGTCTTGTGCCCGTTCCAAGAGTTGCACTTCCTGGTCCGAGATTGGGCCTACCAGGACCAGTATCCGTTCGGCTCGGAGGGAGGTGAAAGACTGCTGGACGCGAGACTCGAAGTATGTATAACATATCGATTAAACCATTGCCCCTCGTGCTGTTGACCACAAACTTATTGATATCAGTAAAATTATTTCTCTCTCTAATAAATAACATTTTCTTATGATATTTGTTTTTATTTATTAATTTATTATAATAAGAATGGCCTGCAAGCCAACTACACTTATTACTAAACACAATCAAGTAAGTTATAGAAGGCAAAAATCGAATTACAAAAAGAAAACAAAAAAAGAATTCACAATTATTAATTAAAGGAACGTTAAAATAGCATAAAAATGTCAAACAATGGTGTCAATTCTATCATTTCATACCTAAACTAATTTTAGTTTCGCTCTCTCTCTTTCCAATGCATAACATGAGAAAGAGATGGAATATATTTTAGAACTGTCAAATTGTCCACTTGCTTGTGTCTAGTGTAAATTTAATGGCAATGAATTCAGTGGCATCTAATTTATCAAGAGCGAAAGATATTTGACAGCTCTAAAACAAAATTTAGATCTGTCAGGCATCTTCCGTCTCTTTCTCATGTTATGCATTGGAAAGAGAGAGCGAAACTAAAATTAGTTTAGGTATGTAATGATAGAATTGACACCATTGTCATCAGGTCAAGTTTTATGTACGACAGAAGATTTTTGTCAATTCTAAAATAGGTATGTTTTAGAGCTGTCCAAGGTCTCCATCCTGTTTCTCCAATGACAAATTATACGTTCAAATCGTGTAAGAGACGAAAAGTTTTGAGAGGTATGGTAACACTTTCAGATCCGAGACGATCAGGCCAGTCAGCTCCAAGACATCCGGCAGTACGTGCGGGCTACGTTCCAGGTGCTGCGCTGCACGCTGCTGCCCTACCCCAGCCACACCGTCAACGGGGCCACCAGCAGCCAGTTCACAGGGAGCCTCGCTGGTCAATATCTGCAATTTGTTTAAGATTTGAGGGATTATAAGTAATAATAATAATGTTTATTTCTCAAAATTACAAGGTGCTATTGTGGGAAGCCGCGGTACTATTTTATTACCCACTTTTCTGATTTATTTATCTACTCCCTTGCAGAAATTTCACCAGCGTTCAAGAACGCACTGCTGGAGCTGGTTCCATCTATATTAGAACCGAACAACTTGATAGTTAAAACGGTTAACGGTCAGAAAATAACCATTCAAGACTTTGCTGAGTATTTCAAAACTTATGTTGGGATATTTAACAGTGGCAGTCTTCCTGAGCCGACAACATTAATGGAGGTATGTTAATGTTCTAAAATTAAGAAATAACGTGTTTCAGAGCAAAACAGTCGTTTTAAATAGAAAGACAATTAGTCTATTTACTGAAAATATGACACACCATGCTCTTTTTTCACTTTGCTCGTATAATTTTTAGCATATTTTGACAATGCAATGTGGCATTGTTACGTGTAAGTCCTGAGATCCTTTTACTTCCTTAATCAATGCCCTCGCCACAGTTTTACAATATAAAACTATGCCCCCGCAGTATACCGTATAACTTATTTTGGATAAATATGACAGAACCGATAACATTAATAATATTTATGGTGACTATACCTACTACCCGATAAGTAGGTCCAAACCCCATACAATGGTGTCAATTCTATCATTACATACCTAAACTAATTTTAGTTTCGCTCTCTCTCTTTCCAATGCATAACATGAGAAAGAGACGGAAGATATCTGACAGATCTAAATTTTGTTTTAGAGCTGTCAAATATGTTTCGATCTTGATAAATTAGACGCCACTGAATTAATTGCCATTAAATTTACACTAGACACAAGCAAGTGGATTAATTTGACAGGTCTAAAATATATTCCCTTTCTCATGTTATGCATTGGAAAGAGAGAGAGCGAAACTAAAATTAGTTTAGGTATGAAATGATAGCCAATATCATGATTTTCTCATTAAATTCCTACTGGTAGAGTGTGACTCGTTGGGCACCGACCAAATATTCTATTATTAGAAAATATAATAGGTAGGTAATAAAGGCCGTTGTTCGTGCAGGCGATGAGTTCAATGAGCCTCGAAATTGCGCTTCGCGCAACTCGCGAGGTCTACTTATCGCATATCGAGCGCAGTACCGCCGCCGGCCGCGTGCCGCGCGCTGCGGTGCCGCGCCTGCACGGCGCCGCACTGCACGCCGCGCGCGCCGCCTTCGCTGAACACAGGACGCTCGCCGCACCTGCTCTCGCCGCCGAGCGACTGGAGGCGCTACTGCAGGTAGGTAGTCTCTAGTCACCAGTGTTGCTAACGTCAATTTTTACGCACCAATGTACTGTCTACTTAGAAAGAAGCCATGTTTCTAAAGGAAAATATCAGTGATGTACTATTATCTATTCGGTCGCTATAACTAATCCAATGCGTAAACATGCAGTTTTGATTTAATTTCAAGTACCTATAGTATTTTTTTTCTGTATAATATAATATCCTGAGCGTTTTTATATATAAGATTTGAAGAGAACACGGTATCGAATGTGGATGCTACTTTATTTATTTATTGTTTTATCAATCACCGTATCGTATATAAAATCTACGAATTTTTAGTAAATCGTAGAATATGACAAAAGTCGTAGCTGCTACGCCCCGAGCTTAGGGCCGTAGCCCATAGACTCGAGTATTTTTCAACCTGAAACGCGTAGAACACAGTAGGTAATTGCCGTAGCAATGGCAGCACAGGTATTCACCACGCCGCGCACCACTCGCTCACTCAATTGCAGGAACTGGACGACATGCTGCCCAATTACATCGCGATCAACAGTGGCAAGATCTTTGAGGCCATCGCGGCCTGCAGGGCATCGTACCAGGCGAGCATGGCCGCGCCGCACGCGTGCCTGGCGCCGGCCGAGATGGCGGCGCGGCACGGCGCGGCGGCGGCGGCGGCGCGCGCGCAGCTCGCCACCTCGCTGCATGCGCCCGCGGCCGGGGGGGACGACGACGACGAAGACTGGGAAGCGCTGAGACAGGTTACATGCAGGCTAACATTACAAAACACGCCTAATATATGAGCTTCAAAACAAGCAGAAATGCTATGGCATTTCTGCTTGTTTTGAAGCTTGTTTGAAAAAAAAAGAAAAAATATCCATAAACATGGATTTTCTTTTTCTTTTTTTTTATTCTATTTGGAGACGAGCTGGTCGTTTGCCTGATGGTAAGCATAACTCCGGCCCATAACAAATGCAGTGCCACTCAGAACTTTGAAACACAAAGGCCTGCGTGGTACTTCAGTGCGCTCGTTACCCTGATGCATTAGATATTAAGTCTCATAAGCCCAGTAATTTCACTGGATACTCTGCTCATCAAACCGAAGTACAGTACCTACTGCTTGCACAATACTATCAGACTACCTACTAGTGTTAAAAAGCGTATTATAATATTTTTACACACATTTTAATATCACATTTTTATTTTTGCCCATTACTGCTTGGTGGCTGACTTTACGAGCAAGTCGGTGGTACCAACCCAGACGGACAATTACCCAAATAAGGGAGACTTCAATATATTAGACGGTCAATATAACGATTCGTCACCACTTAGCATCCACACAAGATAAAACTTTCATGCGCGTCTAACGACTAGAGATTGTTTACTAGATATTGTTTGTGTATTGTTGTTTTTAGATTAGCGACAGTTACGTGGTAACTGCAACCCCAAACACCAAGCGACACTACTGGTTTCCATGAATTTCTTTGCAAAGTTCAAGATGAGCTGCAGACCGCAAACTGCAACCCAAACACTAAGCGTCACTGATTTCTACGAATTTCTATGAAATTGATTCGAGCGCAGTTGTAGACCGCAATACCGCCTGCGATCTGCAGCCCGTCTCGGACTTGTACCTTTGGACTATCATCTCCGTGATGTAAAGTAACGATAACATCTAAAGTGACACAAGCAGGATTAGTCCTGATCGCGTACGAAGCGCTTTATATCCGGTCTCTGTGTTTCCCAATAGCTATAATTTGGGAGAATTCAAGACGTAAGTGAACAGGTTTCTTATAGGCAAGCGTGCGACTTCGTCGACCGCATCGTGTCGCTTAACATCAGGTGCGGTCAAACGTAAGCCTATTTAAAAAAAAACTATACGTACCTATTAAGAACCAAAATCGCGTCTGAACCCTACATAAAGATGGCTACGTGCAGGAGCTGGAGCAAGTCCTGCCGATGTACCGCGAGCTGAATGAGGAGGGGATTGTGCGCGCTGAAGCGGTGGCGTTCGAGGTATACCGGGTGCGCATGCGCACCGGGCGCGCGGTGGCGCGGTGCTTGCACCCGCTGTCGTTGGGGGAACTGCACCACGCCGCCAACGACGCCGCGATCGCCGCCTTCCTGCCGGCTTGGCACAACGCCGGGACTGCGCTCACAGCGAGGTTGCTGCGTGTAAGTATTAGGCTAATATTCCCACTCCTTTGTCCCAGTGGTGGGTCTTTAGGTAATTTCATCGAGACACTAACCTCAAGAGTTGCAGTGACGTTTGGTTTGCACAAAATGAATTCCACCATTGTATGCCTATATTAATGTGCTCTGATTGGCTAAGCTACCGCCTCGCGCCGATTCCCCGTGCGCTGATATGTTCAGCGCTGAGATTAGTGATAGCAAAATCAATACATTGTTGTGAGACCGGATAGTACGTTATTTCATCTCTCGGGGCTAGTATCTCGATGGGAAATTTTTGTTCCCCGTAGTCCCACTGCACTAGAGATTGAATTTTGATCAGTTTCAGTTGGGCCACGAGCTTTTAATCTGTATCCATTACTTAGCTTTATGGCCAGCGTATGTTTTGTAATGATAACAATTACAAATTCTGACGAAAATTTTTGTATTACGAGGCACTGGCCATAACCATCTCTCAAACCACCATTCCGGTGGTTTGAGAGGTTGAGGCTTGGTTCATATTTATGTTATTGACAGATAATTTTAAAAATGTTGATTCACTCACGAGTGTATGAGTGCAGTCGGGACCTCGTTATTTTTATAACGGCTCCGTAGTTAAGTTGGTAGTAACCCTGCCTGCAAAGCGAGGGGTCCCTGGTTCGATTCCCGGCTGGGGCAGATTTTGTGTAAGCATAAAGTTTGCTCTCGGGTCTTGGATGTTTGTGATGTGTATCTGTGTATGTACAATGTACATGCCACCTGCGACACAGGGAATCCTAGTGCGGGGGTATGAGTGTGTAAGCGTTTATAACCGTACGCCTCTTGATAACACAATCCCTCGGGATGAAACTAGAACTGGGTGGCTTTTGACTGCAATCTGTCTTATTAGAGTTATTAGTGCGTAAGCCTCAATTTCCTATATATACCTGTGGTATTTTTACAGGATATCAGGGATGAATACCAGATGATCGAAAGACATAACAACGAAATAAATCAACAGGTGGTCGAGCAAACGGTAGTTTTATACACCACCCATATTTTTCAAGTCTGCAATGGTATGAACCACACAAATGTTAAACACGTTGTCACTTATTAATTTTAGTGTTAAACGGTTGAATAGTTAAACTATGTTTTGTCTCTTTCGATTCAATTTAAAATTGTCAAAGAACCAACTATGTTTAACACTGTTTATTAATAAGAGCAATTATTATTATCTCCCGTAGCTGGCGTGCGGCCACGAAAACTGACAGTAATACTCGCATTATGTTTACATTTAGTACCTATATTAAAGTCCCCATACACGAGCACTCAACTCCACAACATTCCACGCAAACGATCCCTAAACCGTTCATGTGTGGGGCATCTCAGATTATTACATGGAGTGATAGAAATATTGGATTTCCAACGTTCCAAATCCGACGTTCCACAACAATCCAATTCATCGTTAGTGGCCGATACAACGATTTTTTTTGCGCTCAGCTAGCAATACTCGAGACGCAGAGTGTCCGAAATATGGAGCGATGGCGCGCCCGGAATGGAGTGCCGTCTGTGGGCTCGAAATCGGATCATCGTTACACTCAGTGCACGACGCGTAGAGCGATGGATTTGGAACGCTCGTGTATGGTGAACTTAAGATTAAACAACGTTCAATCTTAAAGTTCACCCACACGTGATAGCGAGCTGCCCCTCACTGCCTTGTAGGTGCGGGGGCTCGGAAAAAGGTGTGGCGTGGAGGGGACTCATAGAATGTGGGTGATTACGGAATAATAGCAAAGGTGGGAGAGAGGATCTTCCAGTTCTTCTCGTTCTCCTGTCCACGGCTTCCTCCCATAGAAAAATGCTGTAACTGAAATTTAGGTACTAATCGTGCAGTACTGTATCTACATTCTACATTTTGAATTTGAATAATACTAAGAAACTTATGACCTATTTTTAAATCACAAGATGAAATATTCAGTGACAAGTCGCTGCCTGCACCCGCGCGAGCTGGAGGCGGCCCACGGGCGCGCGCAGGCCGCGGCCGCGGCGGCCTTCAGGGGGCAGCGCGACCTGCCCGGGCGGCACCGCCGGCCGGACCAGTACTGGCAGAACATTGAGACGGTACATATTACATAGGAAACACTTTTGTGCCTGAATTTTGACAAATAACATTAAAGTCAAACTTTTTTAAATAACGATTACCTATCCAAATATTATTATCCTATTTCAACTTTGCTTAGGTTTGTTTTGTATTGGTATATACAAGAAGTAGATCACATAAAATATTGAAAATATCTTTAAAAACATTTTATAAGAATAATCCATGACAATTGTTGCGCTAGTTTTTTTTTTTATAATAACTGAGCTCGCCCACAAATTGGCACCACCCGGGTACTACGTGTAGGGTTTCTGTAAGGGTACGCTCCTACGGACGCGGATGACTCAGTCCCACTTTTCACAGTAGCTTCCTTATAAAGAAAACTTTTACTTTTCTTTTACAATTGTCTTGTTTACAATAGGAACTACAAAACGATTAACGGTTACGGCACATATAATCACATAACGAACGGTTACACATAATTTCAATTTAACGAGCGAATGTGGCCGATCGGGAACTTGTGCGACTTTCAATCTGGCGCACCATAGTTCGAATTTCGACTCGGCCGCACCAATGACTTATATCAAGTTATGTGAAGGAAAACATCGTGAGGAAACCGGCATGTTCAAGAACCACAAAATTTGAGGACCTGTGATATCCACCAAGCTGCAATGGGCCCTCGTGGTGGATTATGACCCATAACTCTCTCTGAGAGAAGGCCGGTATTCCAGCAGTGGGAGCGTAAGAGGCTGATAATGTAATAATGTATAATGTAAACACATAAATTTGAACGCAGGAGCTGGCGCAGCTCCTCTGTGTGTACCGCGAGATGAATTTGGAGAAGATTGCGCGCGCGGACGAGGCGGCGAGCGAGCATTACTCGGCGCGCATGCGCGACGGCTGCGCGGCGGCGCCGTGCCTGCACCCGCTGTCGCTGCGCGCGCTGCACCGAGCGGCCGAGGAGGCCGCGCTCACGACCTACCTGCAAGCGTGGGAGCAGCCGGACACTGCCCTGACCGTTACGTTGATGACTGTGAGTCTTGAAATTCTTGGAATCGTTATGTATCTAATTGTGACTTACTGAAAGATGGTATTGATATTAATTATTGTTTTTACCTCCGACGCAAGAAGGGTTATAAGGTTATAAGTTTTGCGTGTGTTATGAGGGAACGTAGATTCTAAACGGATGGACCGATTTAGAATTTGTTTTGTTTGAAAGGTGAATCGAGAGTGTTCTTTCATACATTTTGTAAGGGCTTGCCGCCCACTTGTGGACTGTGGCGGCGACTCGTTGCACAGTGACAGCCAGTATACAGATGAATCTAGCCGCGCCGCGCCGGCCTTAGCTCGGTAGAGTGAGACTGAATGAGGTGGTCTTTCGCGCCCTTTGGTGGACGCTTTCAGATAAGCAAATGACATTTTTGAAAGAACATTTCGGACCAAAATTATATTGTTCTGAAATGTTTTTCAACAAATTTCTTTTGCTCATAATTTGACACCCCATGCCGCTGGGCACCTAGAGCGGGGCAGACCACAGATCCCTGGGCTGCCTCTTCGTTCAGTTTCAGGTAACTGACCATTATTGATAGCACAATATTACAATCCACTGTGACTACACTGGCTAGCGCAAATGCGTAATATGCGGGTAGTTTAGAAGTTTTAAACCTTCTTAATTGGCACCAATATTTAAAAAAAAACTCCGAAACGGCTGATCCGATTTTGCCGGGACTTTCAGTGGCAGATAGCTGATGTTATAAGGAGTAACTGGGCGAAGCCGTGGAGCTGCTACATATAATGATATTTTATGTTTACAGTACATCCGAGATCAATATCGAGAGATCGAGAGTGAGAACAATTCCAGAAACCAGCAGGCGGCCGACGACGCGGTAGTCTTTTATTCAAACAGTATGAGCGAAGCCTGCACTAATGGTTCGAATTATGCACATATTAAACAAGTAAACACATCAATTAATATTTCCATGGCTGGCATAGAGAAAACCGATAATAGGTACTTACTTAGTGATTGTGCATTTCTATACGAATTGTCATGACTTTGAGTTATTATTAGAGACCTTTTCTGTTCTAGGAGTTCCATGGAATAAATTTCAACGTTTACTATTTATTCTGTGACTTAACTTGTATATGTGTATAGGTACCGGTATAGTCGAAGACATTTCACATGTTGATTTTATGATCTTCTTTCTGATGTTTACGTAGACGGCTCCGTAGCTAAGTTGGTAGTAACCCGCCTGCAAAGCGATGGGTCCCGGGTTCGCCCGGCTGGGGCAGATTTTGTGTAAGCATAAAGTTTGTTCTCGGGTCTTGGATGTTTGTGATGTGTATCTGTGTATGTTCATGCCACCTGCGACACAGGGAATCCTAGTGCAGGGGTATGAGTGTTAAGCGTTTATAATTATGTTATGTTTATGTTTTCAGACTCAGATCGCTGCTTTCACCCGCGGGACCTGGAGGTGGCCCACGAGAGGGCGGAGGCCGCCACCATCGCGTGCTTCCTGCAGCAGCGCGGCGCCACCGCCCGCGCCGGCCAGGCCGACCCTTACATACAGGCCATCATCAGGGTACCTTTTCTATCTTCTTATACATATATACAAAAGCGAAAGGTAACACACTACAGACCAACATCGAGATACTAGCACGAACCGTGTTATCACAAAAACACTTGTAGACGCCTGATTAGCTGGGCAGTGTCTAAAAATAAAAGTAAAAAATGATTAGAAATGTCATAAATAACAGAATTGTGTTAGACAAGTTAGACATTGAATCACAATTTGTGGTTGCTCATAGTTAAACACGCGTTTAAGGCATGTTTAGAGTTAAACAGTATTTATATAAAACAGGTTAAAAGTGTGGTTTTTTTTGTGGTAAGACCGTAAATCTCGAAAGCTACTTGACCGTATCATCATCAGCCGGAAGACGTCCACTGCTGAACACATGCCTCCTTCATAGAACGCCACTTGGATCGACTACTCGCCTCTTGCGTCCAACGGATCCCGCGGTTCTGACTAGGTCGTCGGTCCATCTTGTGACATGCCTACACTACGTCTTCCGGTTGGTGGTCGTCACTCGAGAACCTTTCTTCTCCATCGGTTTTCGGTTCTGCGAGCGATGTGGCCTGTCCATTTGACATTTCAACTTGCTAATTTTGAGACCTATGTCGGTGAATTTCGTTCTCCTCGTTGCGGACTTTATCACGCAGGGAAACCCCAAGGCTAGCGCTCTCCAACTTGTTACGCAACTTTCGACCTGCAATTACAATCAAATCATGCTGAAATGTTGCAGTCTTGTAAATAACTTGTTTTAGTTCAACAGACATTTTCTATCCTACTTACCTTTTACAAACGCCTTCGTGTTTTTCCTTAGGGGCACCTACGTACGTTTGCTTGAGCGTCTAAGGTGCTCCTTATATTTTTACTTTGACAAACCCCTTTCACTTGCAGGATCTGCCGCGAGTCTGTACCGAGTTCCAGCTGCGGAACAAGAGACGCAACAATGACTCAGTCACGAGAGCTTACGGTTACTACGACAGAACTATGAACCCTGAAAAGAGAGGTTTTCAAGCTCTACTAGATTTAATTACTATAGACGTCCAGTTGTTTGCTCGTCATGAAACCAGTAAGAACGGATCCTTGAACGCATTCAGAGAGAGCCGTCTCCCAGGCCAAACGTATAACGAAGACTGCTATCTGGACTCGCTCAAAGAGGTAAACGTTTTTTTTTATTCATAAACAGGGTACGTGAGGTATATTATGAAACACAAAGGCTTGCGCAGCACTGCAGCGCTCGTTTGGTTGTCACAGCAGCGGCTATAAAAGAAAACTGAACGGACTAATGAGTAGGTTCTATTTAAATATTTCTTCGACGAGAAGTGTAAAATGTTAGAGAAGAAGTCTCCAACCAAGCACCTTAGACGGTTCACGGTACGATATGCGCCAAGCGCGGTGATCGTCGTTTTCCAGTTTTTGTGCGTGGTCCGTGATTGATGCTTTGTTTTATGTTATTTGGTAACGAGACGAGCTGGTCGTTTGCCTGATGGTAAGCATAACGCCGACCCATAACAATTGCAGTGCCACCCAGAACTTTGAAACACAAAGGCCTGCGCGGCACTGCAGTGCGCTCGATACCCTGAGACATTTTCAAGTCGAGAGTGAATAGGTTTCTTCTAGGCAAGCGTGCTCCATCGTCGACCGCATCGACGCTTAACATCAGGTGAGATTGTGGTCAAACGTAAGCCTATATTGGTTAAAAAACAAAAAAAAAACATTAGGTATTAAGTCTCATAAGCCCAGTAATTTCACTGGATGCTTCAATCATGCATTGGGTCTAATTGGCCCTTATGATTGCAGAACGATGAGTTTTGACATGACATGGTATTGGCCGCACATTCGATTTGTTTAATTCTACAGAGTCCATTTTGTGATACTCAGTATATTGCTATTGGCCTATGCTCAGTCCCTGGTCCATGTCTATATGATATTTAATATCCTTATATTGAAACCAGTTCGTGTCTGAGATATCAAATAGCATCATCAAATTCATTGGTCGAATAGTAAACGTCATTGGTGAAAGTGAAACAAGAGTTTTTTTTTTCAGAGAATCGACCTCAGCTTTTTTTGGGTGCTTACAAGAAACTGCGCCAAAGCAGTATTTGCTTTCGGCGTGATGGTCACTACTGGTATACCACCCGCTTAAGGATGTGAAGATGATATAACAAACACAATAAAATTATCACAACACAAAATTCAAACCCTTATATTTTATAAAATCTAAATCTAATAAATCTATATGCTATAAACTGCTCTGTCAACTTCTCGCTGGCGGAAGGTGTTACGCGTGAAAATGAGACAAAACACTTTCTAGTAATTAAGTTAGTTACGGAATGTTTATATGAATAAGGGGGAAAATATATAATTCTCTACGATTGGAAGCCGAAGCTGTTACAGTTGGAGGTACGTGTCGTCCGAAGACTACCCGTGACCATGAGGTCACGGGTCACTCGCATTCGGTGAACAAAGGATTCCAAAAATAATTAAAAAATATTAAATATACATCATAAAAACTGTTAAAAATTGTTTTATTCAGAAGATAATGACATGATAACGATTTTATTATCAGACTTCGCTTTACTGTACCTACAACGATTGCCTACGCCGTCACGCACTAAGGAAGGCGCGGAGGGGGCGGCCCGCCTAGGCCTACGATCTTGGTAGGCCCCCAAACTTAGAAAATTACTTTTTAGTTAAATTCCAAACAAAGCCAATAAATGTTCAGTAAGTACTACTTGTAAGTACTTCTTGATTTATTATTTATTATACTTATCACGCCATAGCACAATCTGTATCACATTACTTTGTATAAATAGGTACTTACATCTGCTGTAATATTACTTTGATGGTCGTTTTTTTTAGAAATAAAAATAACGTTTCTTCATTTAATCTTTTATTTAAAAAATAATAAAAAATCTTACCATAAAAAGTTTAAAACTATGCTACTTTTAGTTGTAAGTAAAATATTTTATCAAAGCAAGATAGGTAGGTACATAATAAGTACGTAAAATGATATTTTTTAGCAAACTAACCTTTCTAGTAGGTAATCACCGTAGAAATAATAATATTATGGCTAATAAATACAAATACCGTGATGTTGGTAGTGATTTAAGAATGTATTGAACTTCCTGAACGTCTTACACGGACGTGCGCGGTCTAATTTTACTTTTTTAGCTGATAAATTACGGCTTTGGGAATAAGTATTAATATTATTATGGTTCTGAGGGAAACCTCTTGTGGCCCAGTCGTTAGGGAGTCGGGAGGTTCATTTCACGGGCGAGCGCTATCAAAGGGTTGCAGTAAACGTCGTAGCCTTCCGACAGTTTCTGTAATAAATGAAAAAGTAACATAATATGTCAAAAAAACGATTTGTATTAATTTTATATAGATAGGACTAACTCTTCTGCGAGTGTCCGTCTGGGTTGTTATCACCGCTTTGCTCGTGAAGTCTGCCGCCAAGCAGTAGTGTGCAAGCATTACTGTGTTTCGGTTTGATGAGCAGAGTAGCCAGTGAAATTACTGGGCTTATGAGACTTACCTACCTAATGTCTCAGGGTAACGAGCGCACTGCAGTGCCGCGCAGGCCTTTGTGTTTCAAAGTTTTGAGTGGCACTGCAATTGTTATGGGCCGGCGTTATGCTTACCATCAGGCAAACGACCAGCTCGTTTCGTTTCCAAATAGCATAAAAAAAGATCAAACGTTTTCCCATCTCTTTTTCATGTTACGTTCTGAAAAGAGAGGGAAATTAAAATTAGCTGTACGTATTAAACGGCAGAATCGTCACCAATATAGTTTTGTGCAGACCGTAGACGCTTATGCAAACGTGCGTTTGCTAGTCAAAATAACAACGCTTTTGCATCAAGCGCGGATTACTAGGCATTACCCGATTGAGCGCTTCGAGGTATTCGTCGTCGTCTTCATCGCTGGAGCCGCGGCGGCGCGAGTGGAAGTAGGCGACGGCCTCGCCGCGGGCGCGCTCGTGGTGCTGCGGCAGCTGCACCAGCACCTTCAGCAGCCACGGCACCACGAGGATGGACGCCAGCGACGGCGCGCACTTGGCGTCCATGCGCCGGCTGTACTCCGCGTGCGCCGCCGCCACCAGCGACTCGTTGCTGGCGTTGTTCATGCGCTCCAGCTCAGAGAAACGGTCCTCCAACGTCTTTATTTAGGATGAGGAAAGACAAAATTAATAACAATAATAGAAGGTGCATTCGTTTAACAACTAATCCAACAAAACAACTACAATTTATACAATCATCATTCGTACCACCTATTGGACGGCGCCCGGTTCTGTTTTTTTTTCTAGTTTAAACTTTTGAAAATGAATTCGATTTCAGCCTCTAAACCATATCAAACCAATATCGTGTCCCAAAAAAGAAAAAGAAAAAACACTTGACTTGTAGAAGTTGTATAATATTATCTAACTGTGTTTGTAGCTAGCTAGGTTAGATGTAGTGTCTATTTATGTATTAGCTAGATAGTAAAGACTACAGAGTTAAAAAAATAGGAATACATTTGTGAAAAAAAAAATCTTCAATTTTGCATTGCCTATGCTCTTTTGTGTTGTCAGCCTGTTACTTCATTCACAAGTTTTCTGCTTCGTTGAGGACAGAAAAGAGTCGATTGCCTTATTCTTTTTTAAATAGAGATGCGATTTCCGAGTATTTCTGAGAAAATATTTTAAAATACCAGAGAGCTGCTCTTTTCCCCATAATTTTACATTGTCACCAGATTTTCACATGAATACAAAATTTCAGCCTGTTCGAGTCACAGCAACGGGTTCAAAATTCAGTTGCATGTGAAACACATTCTGACATAATAACTAGTGAAGCTTGTAATAAACTAAATTAAGAGGCTATAAACTTTGTATGGATTAAACATGCAAAATACTGAACAAAGAAACATTAGTTGCGTAGGTGCAGTGACGTATGGTTTGCACGAAATAAATTCCGCCATTTTTGCCTAGACATAATGCGCTCTGATTGGCTAAGCCACCGCCTGTGCCCAGTGCGCTGGTACGCTGAGCGCTGATATAAATTATAGCAATATTAATACATTGTTGTGAGATCGGACAGTACAGTATTTCATCTCTCGGGATGGTGGCGCGAGCTGTTCGGCTCACCTGCTCGAGCTGTCGCTCCTCGTCCGAGCCGTCCTCGGCGGCGCTCTCGGCGCGTAACTCGGCGCGCGCGTCCCGCAGCGCGGCGCCGTGCTCGCGGCGCAGCGCGCGCGGGTGCAGGCACGCGTGCGGGCCCCACACGCCCGACATGCGGCTGCTGTACGTGGACACGGCCACGCGCATGGCGGACCGGTTACTCTTGGTGTTCGAAGATTCCCAGCGCTCGAATTGCTCGTTGATGTTCTGTTGAATAAACCAAAATTTTTAGTTTTTTAACCAAATCACACGTGTCAATTTTGTAAAAATAAACGACGAGCGCCATATCGGTGGAGTTAAATTCGTGTACTTACGCTGATCAGCTCGTTCAAGTAGCTATCTTCCTCGTCGGAGTGTGCGGAAGCGCGATTCCGCGCGGCGCGGAAGGCTTCGAGCGCGGCGTCCCTTGCGGCGCCGTGCTCTTGCCGCAGCCGCGCCGCCCCGAGCGCGCCGGCGCCGCTCGCACGCCGCGCGCGCTCCGCGTACAGCGCCGCGGCGGACGCGCGCGCCGCTGCGTTGTTGAGCTCGTTAGTCGCGTGCAGCTCTTGGCCTTTTGCGTCCAACCACTGCGAATTACGGATCGAGTGATAAACTAAATACCTACTATCTGTACGGTCGGCCGCTCTGCAGGGTTATTTTAATTCGATGATATCGATGTCGGAAGAGATTCGTTTATATTACGGAATCGAATCACATCAGAGAATTTTTTTTTTCTCTCCGAAATTTCCCTTTTAGATTCGACAACTCAGCAGCATAATCCCGAAAATATTACCTACTATGTCGGGATGCGATTTCGAGATATAAACAATCAGAAAAAACAGCTTCCTACACGAAATCATTCCGACTGAATTAAGGTCGAGTGTAACCGCCATTATAAGTCTCAGATCCATGGCTACTATAATATTCACATCCGGTACGGCGTAAATGCTTACTATATATTTATCACCTGTAACAACTCGTGTCTGTCGGGATCGTCTTTTTCTTCTTGAGGAAGCCTGTTGGGGCCGAAACGCGCCATCGCCGCGGCGCTGGCCTCCGCGTGCAGCACGGGCGCGTCCCGCGCGTGCACACACAGCGCGCGGCCGCGGCGCACGCCGGCCACGGCCGCCGAGTACGCGGCGCGAGCGTCAGCGACCGCCGCGGTGATTTTGGCGTGGTTGATCGCGACGTAGTTGGGCAGCATCGCGTTCAGCTCCTGCAACGTTGAAATAATCTCACAAAACATGGATACATACTTAGGTATTATATGTTTTGCGCTTTACATTGTCTATTCGGGGAAATACGAAACAAAAACTATGTGGTGGGAACGAGTGGAACGGATTCGATTTATAAACAATCTGTGATGGCGGCACCTACTATTATATATTCTGTGATGGCGGTTATGCGAGTCAGGTCAGGGCATATCAAGGTTACAGTTTTCCAGATGGGTGTGAGTTACTTTAAAAATATCGACGTTGTAATCTGTATACCTACTTACAACATTGTTGCAAATAATCACAGAAGTCATGTAATCAGTAGAGGATTGAAAAACGAGTGCCACTTTGGTGTATTTTCCTCCGAACCTACTTAGGTAGGTAGTACTTAGGTACTTGAATAATTTATTACGATGAGTGAGACGCAAGTAGAGTGTGATTTGGTCAGAGGCGGGGGCGCACCTGCAGCAACGTGTTGAGTCGCTCGGCAGCGAGCGCGGGCGCGGCGAGCGTCCTACGCGCAGCGAAGGTGGTCCGCGCTCTTTGCAGTGCAGCGGCATGCAAGCGTGGCAGTGCGGCACGCGGCACTCGGTCGCCGCTGGTGCTACGGTCCATGTAACCACAATACTCCTCGCGAGACACGCTCAGCGCCGTCTCCAAGCACGCTAAGCTAGTCGCCTGCGAAAATCAGAAAACGCTTCTAGACAAGCGACTCTCGGTCACGCATTTCAATTAATAGGTAAACTAAAAGAATAACGGATAGGGACCTGAAGTATGCTGACAGGGGTAGGGTTCTCTTCACTGTTGAATGTATTGATGTAGGATTGGAAGTAAGCGGGCAGTTCTCCAGCTTTCACCACCTGCCCGTTAATTATCTTAGGAATGAGCTTGGAGGGATGAAGTATAAACGGCACAAATTCCAATAGTGATTCTCTGAATTCCGGCAGCAAATCTGAAAATTAAACATAATACAGTATTACGGACGGGTGGGTTATTTTAATGTTTACCAATAACGTCAGAGATGTTAAGATTATAAACGAATGAATTAATATATTACCACAAAGCCGTCCACTGAAGTTCTGGTCTGTGATTGCCATACCAGGGTGCGGTGTCAGGAAGCAGGAGACATTTTCGAAACTGGAGCGGATGTGTTCGCGTAAGTCTTGGATCTCCTTTTTCTTGGTTTTCACCTGGTCAAACAGTAGGCACAAACTGATTAAGAATTACAAACAAAACAGTAGACGAAATTAAAAAGCAAATAATGTATAATATCGATACATATACATATGTGGATATGACGCAGGTTTTAATCCCTGGTTAGCTAAAATGGAGACTGGAATTCAAATATGTCCGATAATCTTACACACTCATAGGCGTTTGTTTATACCTCTGACTGCACGGTTAATCATCCCCTATTAACACAAATCAGACACGTGCCTCTTCAATAGCTGACTTTATGCACATACCTGCAGTACAGTATTTAGGTAACTTTCTCCTCCTTGAGCACCATACGGGTGTTCGTACTTGCACATCCAGTCACGGACGCGGAAGATCAGAGACTGAAACGGCTTACCATCTTCGGTGCTAGCCAACTTGCCATACTCTGTGAATAGCTGCAATAGGAAACGAAAATGAATAAACTGGAAATTCTCTTGAATTAATTAGGTACTTAAGTATCACTGTTTAAGTAACTTTTACCTGGAGATGCTGAAGGTCGTCTTCTCTGATAATCTCTGACAGATTGTATATTTGGACCGAGGAGAGAAGTGTAGACATCGCGAAGATAGTCGTGCAGTCCTTCACGGTGCTAGTATTGTCGAAGGTGCCCTGAGTGTCCATCAGCAGCACTGCAATCTGGTACAATCGAGAGTTATAAGTCGACCTAGTCAAAGCCAATAGAAATAAGCTGATCCTAAAATGTAGGGAACCTTCTTGCTACGTCCGTCGACTTCCTGTGTCACAATAATGGGCTCAGACCACAGCAGTATTCCCGTTGTGTTGCGCTTCCAACCGCCGCGCCAGCTAAAGCCGGTGAGTGGCTCATCGGGGGCGCCGAGCCACGCGCCGCTGCGTCGAGCCTCCTCCTGCAACACATGTGTGCTCAAACGAAGTAGGGCGCAGGAGTACAAGTGTATAGTTAGTGTAGGTGCTAGGTACGCACCGACGCGCGCAAATAGCGCAAGAAGAAATCGAGTAGGAAGGACTTGCCGCCACGTGTGGCGCCGGCAACGCTCGCCACTGCCACAGGTAGGCCGCGCACCGCCTCGTGTTGCACCACGCGTCGCAGTGCTGCCTCGTCCACGCGGTACGTGCCATCCTCTTCCACGAAGACGACTTGCACGCCGCTTGCTGGTGTTAAGCTGCTCATGGTTCTCACTTAAAGTAAATTGAACAAACATTTTAGTTGTAAGATAGATAAACGCTTACACTCATACCCCCGCACTAGGATTCCATGTGTTGCAGGTGGCATGGACACACACAGATCACAAACATCCAAGACCCGAGAACAAACTTTATGCTTACACAAAATCTGCCCCGGCCGGGAATCGAACCCGGGACTCCTCGCTTTGCAGTCAGGGTTACTACCAACTTAGCTACGGAGAACAACAAGATGGTGTTGTTGGCGTCATTGAATCATTGTTTGGGCATCTGGAGTTGTTGAAGATCCTACTACCTAGATTTCTTCTAAAAATTTAATCAACGGGTTGTAGAGGTTGGAGTACAGTACCTATATTATTATGTATCTATGTTTTGTTGGTAGGTGTTGAAGAAGTTTTTTAGACTCAGTATTTTTTGATCTAGTGGCCATAAGCATAAATATATAGGTACATAACTATAATATCTACCATAGTAAAAATTATAAGACATCTTATTTCATTATTAAAATAATCTCATAAACATGGATAGGTACATACTTTAGTATGTTTTGCGCTTTGCATTGTCTCTTCCGGGAAATACAAAGCAAAAACTATGTGGCGGGAACGAGTGGAACGTATTCGATTTATAAACAATCTGTGATGGAGGTACCTACTATTAGTTATTCTGTGATGGCGGTTAGGCGAGTCAGGTCAGGGCATATCAAGGTTACTGTTCTCCAGACGGGTGTGAGTCACTTTCAACATATCGACGTTGTAATTTGTATACCGTACAATATTGTTGAAAATAATCACAGAAGTCGTAGAGGATTGAAAAGCGAGTGTCATTTTGGTGTATTTTCCCCCGAACCTACCTAGGTACTAGAATCATTTGACTAATTAGGTACAGCAATATGTTTGCATATTTAAAATCAAACTGCAAGACAGGTAACCGATCGACGGATCTAATGATCCGTCTGCTATTCGTCTTTTTTTTTTTTTTAATCTTTATTTTTTGAAGGGGTTTTGTCATTGCTGACTATGTCACCCCCGGCTATTCGTCTTGCTATTTGATTACGTTTGGGTGCGAGGTGCTATGTTGCCCATCGCTGCCAGTGTGGCACTGCTGTCCGTCAGCTCGGTCATCACGGCCTCTCTAGCTCCAGAAGTGGGTTCTGGTCGAATTTCCCGTCACGCTAGTCGTGGGCACTAAAAATGGCGTAGTGGTATAAAAAAATATATTTTAGGAAGTTAGAACAGGATAAAGGGTCTCGAGACGTGATTTGCCATTTAGTTAATCCGGCCCTGTATGCATCATTCATCTCTTTTGTAATTAATATCTGAGAGCTTAAGCTTCAGACAATCTCACATATTATGATACCACACCGCTTTCGGTGTCATTATCAGTTTATGCAATAAATATATTCTGATAACAAACACTCAGGCGTCTAAGTAACAAAATAAATAATACGTAGGTATTATTATTTCTACCTAGCAGCTCAAGTTGTCGATGAGTTGTAGACGCAGAAGTTCTTGTGTGCCTTAGAAAATTCGCCTGTAACCATTTCAACTGTATTTGTGAGTACCTGATAATGTCATTTGAAATCAAGTGCTGCAAACTAAACATAACAATACAAATATATATACCTACGTAACGATCACACACCTTTAACAAACAAAACAGCGACAACACTACACTAGTGTTCAACTTCAAATCGACCCCTTATCACACTGCTCATAAAACATAAGAACTTAATATTATGAAACCGTTAATTTGTATCAATGTTTAAAAAAAGAATAAGTAAATTTGTTTTAAAGCGACGTCGACGGGCGCCGCGGCGCGCCCACACACTGGTGCTCTGCCTCTGCCGTTTTTGAGCGAAATGAATGAAACGTTGACGTACATGTCTACCGCTTATCATTCGATGGGGAAATAAAAATAGATTTATAACACACTATTCAACGCGCTGTTCAAACGGTCTGTGTTTTATTCTGCGCATCCCAAAGTAGGTAGGTACCCAAGTACCTATTGTATTCTGTGGTGAAACGACCACCCAAGACGTCCTTTGTTGTCTGTATTTTACATGTTAAGTACAGGCATTTTCCTTTTGAACTTCGCATCCTGTATGTTTGTGAGAAATCCTACGATTGATTTTTCGAACACTAGCCGATATCTAATAATCTTAAAGCCGGCCATAAACGCTGCGATTTACCACAGGTCAGCCTGTGTGCGCAGATGATGGTAACTACCTTGCCTGCGCAGGTAGTTCCATACACGCTCCGGTCTACCTGCGCAGGCACACTGACCGTACTTGCACAGTCCTTTGGCTCTGAAGACAACTGCCTAGAACTCCCTAGACCCTATAGATGTAGGTAATATAATAATGTTATGTTAAAAAATGAAATGTTTTGATAGCCTTATTTTTAGCTGTAAAATACTGTTACAGTGAAGTGATTTTATGAAGCCACGATGGCTCAGTGATAGTAATTGAGTGATTTTCGTACATCACTGATGGGCCATCATCAGTTCAAAATTTAAAACAGTGTAGATTCGATGCGCACACTGTAGGTAAAGTATACTTTTTGCGGTCGTAATCTGCCAGCAACTGTACCGAAATTATCAACGCGCAATTTTATTTATTGAGGATAAGATAAGATAGAAAAACAGAATACTTATTTTCAAACAGTCATATAGTTTTCTACTTACTAAAATATGCATGTTGTGTTGAGCAGACGTAATCCAAACAGCGCTTCTTATATTTTTATCATCACGATACTAGGATTACTAGGTCAGATGGTCAGTGGTCACACTTGTCGCATCTTCAAAAGAGATAACAAACTCTTACACGCTCATACCCCTGCGCTAGGATTCCCTGGGTCGCAGGTGGCACAAACATGCAAGACCCGAGAACATACTCTATGTTCATCACACAAAGTTTGCCCCTGGGAATCGAACTCCGTGCTTTACAGGTAGGGTTCCAACTTAGCCATCGGGCTTTTTCTGTCTTATGCAGATACGGGTGCAGCGGCGCAACTACGGATCTTTTTGATCGATAAAATGGACAGTTCAAATCCATAAGTGGGTTTTATCAACTTTTTATATAATTTATCGAACCTTGATACAATCGACAAAACTTATCGGATAGCTAGGTCGAATCCAAAGAGAATATAGAGCTACTAGCCTACTACAATACATTACGATCAGACTTCGGTACTCGCAACATTAGATAAATTTATCGGGTTTTTCGATTCGACAAATTTATTGCGCCGCTGATGTGGATTGTATCTGCATGCGGAGGTGTGTCGACAGATTCTCCGCATCAGGACGCCATGCGCCACGCCCGACATAAAAATGTAATGAAGAAAAAAGGATAGCGGATCAATTGCATGCGGACAGAATCCGCACCCGATTCCGCAACACGCTTACTTGGGTTGTGGCCTGTGGGTACCTTAATCATATCTCTACGAAGTTTTTGCGTAATCATATCAATTATAAACATAGTATATATTAACATAGTAGTACAAGATACATAAGGAATACAGATTCAAGAAACAAAAGAAAAAATTAGAATAAAAATGAGCAGCAATAGCACATCTTTTTTTTATCATTTAGGCCACTGGCGCGTAGCGTAAAGCGTTATATTTCTCTTTGCACTGGCTGCCGCGACTGGCGATGGCGCCGCGCCGACCGCCGTAGGCGTACCTAGCTTAGTTAGATAGGTACTCGTGAAAACTAGGTTCCAACTCTACTTTTGCTTATGGTCGGGGAATAACCGAACGAACTGACTCACACAGCGGACGCGGCCGCCTCTACACTCTACAGTCTACACAGCACAATTCACTGACAAAATAAATTCATTTATAAATACGTTCATTCGATAGTGGACGGGCAGAGTGGTGGTGTTTTTTATATTATTATACTATTTTATAAAAAAACGTATTGAAGTGTTCGTGAAAGCGTGTGATAAACTGATAGAGCTACACGTGATATTATACTTTCTGGTTTACAAGCACTATATACTCGTATGTCAGAGCAAGAATCCGGTAAGTAGTGAAACTTATATATGACTGTTTTATGTGTACATATTACGATTTCAAGGTTGACAAGACATAATAGTCTGTCAACGTAAAAAACCGAGATTCGTCAGCCAAAGCTTCGACGTTCGATTTTCAGAGTAAGGCCCCAAGGGACTGCTGTACAGCTAAATAAGTACATAACGGTATGACGTCATACCGTTATTTAACTATACCTTCCTGTTTGCAGCGCGATACCGGTATAAAATAACGATACCGAAATTTGACCTTGTCTACACACTGTGTGTGTTATTTTAGACGTTGCCATTCTTCCAAAATAAAGAACGAGAAATACGGCAACGTCGCGTGTGTCTGTCGCAAGCTTTATGATGAAACCAATGTAAGACTGTAAGTCACTAACGGCCTTATTACAAAACGAGTTTTAACGCTAAACTGGAGTTTAAACCGTAGTTTTGTCAAATTTCTTATTACAAAAAGCAGATTAGCACTTAGGTCTTGGTTGACTATGGTGTCAAAGTTAGTCTTGCCGGGCACCTAGTTTAGGGACGGTTTAAGCATTTATTTTAATGGCGGCCACGTATTCTACTTGTCAAATCGTAAAAAAATTCATATATTTTGTATTAAAGTAAGAAGGGGTGGTGAGGTATTAGGAATATTTAGGAAGTGTGGATGAGTAGAATAATAGCTTTTAGCAAAATATATAGGAAATACTTATAATATAGAAAGTATACATAGTAAAAACAGAATATATTACAAGAATTGACAGTACACACAATCAACAAAACATGTTGCTATGGTTACTTAGCCATAGTGTGCCATTGTATAGGTTGGATATATAAGGAGTATCTCCTTAACATTTTTTTCATATACGTAAATACCTAATTAGGATGTTTTGAATTACTCGCAATGATCAAAAGTCATTTAAAAATTACCTACAATATTTTTCGATATTAGAAAATAGTATTGTGTGACAAAATAGCTACTTATATTCCAAAATAAAAATTAGTACATTGTGTCAATTCTACATTTCGTGTATCCGTAGCATAAAGACATTTATTATCTGTGGAAATAATTTCTACCATAGCTACAGTTTGGTATTAAGTTGTCTTGGCTTTATTCATCTTTTGTAATAAGGTTTGGTTTATAGGTCGACTCTAAAGATAGTTGAAGACAAATTGGTTGTCGACCAAAGTCGAGTTTAACGAGTTTTTTGTAATAAGGCCGTAAGGGTCCGTCCACATGCATCGGCTCAGAGTTGATAGCAAATTGAGTTTTGGGACTTCAATAAAAAAAAATAACGCCAAATCTATAACAGCACAATTTTACTTAAAATGAAATAACAATTTATTAAGAGTATTTCGCAGTCTTTATTCAATTCTAAATTAGAAAAACCCCTCCATATGTCGCAATCGGGTAAACAATAATCCCATTCACTGAAATTTGATAAATGGGAAAAATATATTTTGACATAATTTTTGATTATATTAATCAGTAAATAATCTCGACTTTTTGATGAAGAAACTCATTAGGTACTTGGTACTATATTTTTAATCACGTGACGTGTATGCTTAGGAGGGTTGCTTTTTATTTGTATACCTATTGTATATACATATATACAAAAATTTTTTTAATGTTATTTGGTAACGAGACGAGCTGGTCGTTTGCCTGATGGTAAGCATAACGCCGGCCCATAACAATTGCAGTGCCACCCAGAACTTTAAAACACAAAGGCCTGCGCGGCACTGCAGTGCGCTCGTTACCCTGAGACATTAGGTATTAAGTCTCATAAGCCCAGTAATTTCACTGGATACTCTGCTCATCAAACCGGAACACAGTAATGCTTGCCCACTACTGCTTGGCGGCAGACTTCACTCACAAAGCGGTGGTAACAACCCAGACGGACACTCGCAGAAGAGTTAGTCCTCCTACTAACAAAACTCTTTGATGAGTGGAATATCATTTTTTTATCAACCAGAGAAAAACTCCTTTGCAAGCCCGACGCCACGTGGGGCTGACAAAGGAGTGGAGGGAGTATGGGACTCCTCACTTGCCCCTTGCACAGCGGCCTTATACCCACTGAAAAACCACTGGCACGATTCCTTACTTACGGCTTTGCCTCAGGACGGGGTCGCGGTCCCGCGCTCGCATCAGGTCTCCGTCAGCCGACGTCGATCCCTCTTCGTAGGTGTTAAGCGCCTCCTGGGAGGACCTTAGCTATAGCGGATGCGGAACCTTATATGCTGCTATTATCGTTGCCATAATCTTTAATCTCATAGGTATCGGTGTTCGTAGGTGATTTGATAATGGAATAGCGCACTAAGCTGACGTGGTACCAGAGTTTGACGATTTGACTAAAGTATAGTACAATACAGAAAACCCAATCCAAAAAATACCTATAAATTAGTAATTTTAATAAAATAGAGCTTAATTAATTTAAGCAGTTAATAATACCACCACAGGTACTTCATTGGTATAGCATGACATTCCACATTTTAGTCGAGATCTAATGAAAACATGGAACCAGAACAGTGGGCGTATCAAGTCACAAATCAACTTGATTTGTCGCTGCTAAAACTTAATTCATCTTTGTACCTACAGAAACAATGTGTGTCAGTCAGTGCGGCGAAGCCGTGCAGGTGTTGTTCGTGGAAGAGGATGGAACGTACCGCGTGGACGAGGTGGCGCTGGAGCGCGTGACGCAGAACACCACAACGCGTGGTCTGCCCGTGGCCGTGGTGAGCGTGGCGGGCGCCACGCGTGGTGGCAAGTCCTTCCTGCTAGACTTCTTTTTGCGCTACCTACGCGCACCGGTGCGTACCTATTTCGCTATAACGACGAAATATATCCTCTTTAGTATCTTCTTCGTTACAATTTCCCCATGTGAGAAGCTAAAATATATGAAGATAGAGCATTAATAGAGGTTGGATCTTATCATCTTCCAACCATCCTTATTTTTGTCACGAGTTACTAAAAATATGTTGATGTGTTCCAGGAGATGGAACAGCGCAGCGGAGCGTGGCTCGGCGCCGACGACGAGCCGCTCACCGGGTTCAGCTGGCGCGGCGGCTGCGAGCGGGACACGCAGGGGATCCTGCTCTGGTCCGAGCCGATCATCGTCACTCGCGGCTCCGGGGACGACATTGAACAGGTTAGCAGATACTTCACTATATGAGATGCAGTTTTAAAATGCAGTGAACCAGAGTTAAACCTAATGGAGGAAATAGCTTCTGTTCTGAAAACTGAGGTCAAATAATTTTATTTACGAAACTTCCGTGCCTTGCTCTGATTGCTGTAAATTTTACCCTACTCGGTACTTAAATGTAATTTAACCACATTATTCGCAGGTGGCAGTTTTACTGATGGACACGCAGGGCACCTTTGACAGCAGCAGCACTGTTCGCGACTCCTCAACTATCTTCGCGATGTCCACGCTGCTCTCTTCCGTCCAGATTTATAACCTCTCACAGAACATCAAAGAGGACGATCTTCAATATTTACAGGTATACTACATTAGCCTGAAGAACATTCTGTAAAGCGGTAAACAAATCTACAGTTCATCAATATTTTTGTACGTCCTTTAGGCAGACCGTACACCTAATGCATGATTGATGGATCACGAACCACGCGACAACCATTGAAACCACGATCACGGCTTGACGCATATCTTACCGTCTATGGGGCTTGGTAGAAATCTATAGTCCGAGCGCTAACCGTGCCACGATTAGAGATCGTGAAAAAGGCGCACCGCAAGCCGCTTCCATATACTATCTCTACCTACTCAAAAAAGTAGTTTCACAACCACTTCGTGTTCAGTGCAGAAAACGGTGTAAATACGCGGTAGTGCGTAAGTGATGTATTATGTAGCGTAAAGTGGAGTAGTCGTCACTTTGAGCCCAGACGAATATGAGGCCAAATAATTATATTTATAAAGCTGCGCTTGTTGTAAAAACCACGAGATAAAACACGCGTATTATCTCGTAATTTACGTTTTGACAGCAAAACGCAAACTTGCATAAGCGTGTATAGTCGGCCTTAACATACGAGTAGCGTGGTAACACAACAATATCGATAGCTTAGCATTTGATATTTTTATTTTCCCATGCTACTTTTTCTAGCTTTTCACGGAATACGGGAAACTGGCGCGAGATGGAGAGACAGGGACTCCGTTCCAAGTGCTGCAGTTCCTCGTCCGAGACTGGAGCTACGCGTACGAGCATCCGGTCGGCTCGGAGGGAGGACAACAACTGCTGGATAAGAGACTCGAGGTGCGTAGGTACATACAAAAGAATTCTAATCACAGATCTCTATAATTCTAATCAACTAACGCGACGTGACGCTATACGTCCAGTGCCATTGGTGCAAGTAGGTACCTACGGAACTTTGCGATCCATAGCGATCGATAAATTGACATAATTAGAAATAGGTAGGACGTTGTTGATTTTTGTCTAAAACGAAACACAACCTTTTTTCCGAGAACGAAAATTAATCTTTGAAACTAGTTATGCGACGACGACAAGTTTTACTTGTAATCTGTTATCGATTGCATTTCTTACACAAGATCGGTAGGTACATGCACTGCTGAAAAGCGACACTGAATGATGGCATGGCGTAGCGTAGGCGCACTCCCGCAAATTTTTGACCAATTATATACTTATTCTGACTGGGTTGTTTAGTTGTTTTTGGTATTTCAACTAATATATCAATTTGTACTCATCGAATGTGGCATTGACGAACATTAAGGGGTCGTTTTGCCTTCGAATGCACCCTTTCAATTTTATGATCAAGTTATAATATGTACACCATACCTATCTAGAATGAGTCGGTAAGATTTTTTCGAGTGCTGTGACATCATCGCAGTAAAGGTAAATTTATATCTCATAATTTAGTAACACGGTTCCAGATCCGCAGCGAGCAGGCCAGCGAGCTGCGAGAGATCCGGCAGCACGTGCGCGCCGTGTTCGAGTCGGTGCGCTGCTGCCTGCTGCCGCACCCGGGCCTCACCGTCGCCGCCAACCCCAAGTTTAAGGGGTGCCCTGCAGGTGACTATGAATTTATTGTTACACGTGCGATTTTTTAAGCTACAGACAAAGAACAAAGTAAAATAAGGGCTTAGGACATAGTGAGATCATGGCGAATTTCGAGGTTCAAATACTTTTAACTCAATATAACTTCCTGTCGGGAGAAGAACTGCGTCAAAAGATGCATCATGCAGCTACAACTGTTGCTCACCGAGTCACATTCCACATGTTTTGTGAAGACTCACCTAGGCATGATATGTTCTATATACCGCCATATATCTTTACCTATAACTATTCCGACAGCAAGGCAGAGCGTTTATGATCAAGTCTCTCTCATTTGCAGATATTTTGCCCGAGTTCAAAAATGCATTACTCGAGCTAGTCCCCCCTTTATTTGACTCGGAAAATTTGGTTCTCAAAACGATAAACGGACAGAAGATAACCGTTGGAGATTTGGCGGAGTATTTCAAATCTTACATTGAAATATTCAACAGTGACAGTCTTCCTACGCCGACGACAGTAATGCAGGTAAAACATTCGTATACTATCAAATCACCTTAACTTACTAATATTTGTATTTAGACCATAGTGTTTCATATAGGTAAAATGTTTTTCGTTCAGGCGACGAGTTCAGCGAGTCTCGAAATAGCTCTGAGCGCCGCCCGCGAGGCGTACTGCTCGCACATGCAGCGCGGCACCGCCGGCCGCGTGCCGCGCGCCGCGCCGCCGCGCCTGCACCGCGCCGCGCTGCTCGCCGCCCGCGCCGCCGCCGCCGCGCGCCGCACGCTCGCCGCGCCCGCGCCGGCCGCCGCGCGCCTGGACGCGCTGCTGCAGGTGCGCCCCGCGCCGCCCCCGCCCCCGCCCCCGCCCCCGCCCCGCCCCTCGTCTGCGCCTCCCTGACCGCGCTCACTGCTGCAGGAGCTGGAGGCGATGCTGCCCAGCTACGTCGCCGTCAACAACGGCAGGATCCTCGAGGGCATCGCGGCCGGCAGGGCGGCGTACGAGGCGGCCATGCGCGCGCCGGACGCGTGTGTGGCGCCGGATGAGCTCGCGGCGCGGCACTGCTCGGCGGTGGCGGCGGCGCGCGGGACATACGACGCCTCACGCTCCGATCTGTACGAGGATGATGAAGAAGGAGAAGAAGACCTCGAAGACAGAAAATTGCTAGAGAAGGTAACTACACAACGAACGTTACAGAAGTGACAAGTCTCATTTCCATTACATTTACGTAGGTTTCGGTGGTTGTGTTCGATATAAAAGTAAACATAAATTACGGTGCAGGAGCTGGAGGAGCTCCTGCCGCTGTACCGTGAGAGGAACGAGGAGCGGACCGCGCGCGCAGTCGCGGCGGCGCGCGAGGAGTACGCGGCGCGCATGCGCGACGGCTGCGCGGCGGCGCCGTGCCTGCACCCGCTGTCGCTGCGCGCGCTGCACCGAGCGGCCGAGGAGGCCGCGCTCACGACCTACCTGCAAGCGTGGCACAACGTTGACACTGTGCCGAGTGAACACAAAACTACTTTACTGAATGTGAGTCTCGAACCGACTTCAATTATCTCGATTGCCGCACGATGATACCGAGTACCGACTTATAATAATAATGTGATTACAGACATATGACATTTAACAAAATAGTTTATTCACACAATAATAATATTATGAGAAAATAAAAAAGAACACTTATAAAAATCGACCAACGCCATTTCGAAATATAAATAACTGATTACAAGAAACTCTGTGACTATGTATGTAGACCTATAGTCACATCACAGAACATAATAATATGATTTTTCGTGAAAAAGTCGCAAGTGTGCTTTATGTGGTTCAAATCCTTAAATAAATCCTTCAAAATCCATTCAAAATGTCTCACAATATATTTACAGTCCATCGATGAGATATATCGAGAGTTCGAGACTGAAAACGACACCAAGAATCAACGGGCGGTCGACGATGCAGTAGCTTTTTACACCGACCGTATGTCTGAAGTCTGTAATGATGGTTAGTACGAAATAGATTCTCGATATAAATACGTATCTATAACATCGTACGGCGCAGGTTCCATGATAAAAACGCACAGAAAAAAACTTAGGTCTTTGTAAAAACGTAACCTGTCCCCGAAAAGGCTGTGTCAAGCGGTAATCGTGGGTTTTCCATGGTTTTCGTGTAGTCCGTGATTTATGCTTATCCAGTAAAAATGCATTAGGTGTACGGGCTGCCTAAGTAATATTATACTAGCTTCCGCACGCGGCTTCGCCCGCGTGGTAGTTATATATATTTGTAAATTGTAGCCTATATGTTATTCTGAGATTTAAGCTTTTTACAGTTTCATCAAAATCCGTTCAGTAGTTTAGGTGTAAAAGAGTAACATCCATACATCCACTCATCCATACGTCCATCCATCCTCACAAACTTTCATGTTTATAATATTAGTAAGATTTTCAGAAAGAGGTCGCTGCCTTCACCCGCGCGACTTGGCCGCGGTGCACGAGCGCGCGCAGCACGCCGCCGCCGCGGCCTTCAAGGGGCAGCGCGACGACAGCGGCCGCACGCGTCCAGCGGATCCCTACACGGTCAAGATTTACAAGGTACATATACTTACTACTGTAAGATAAAGTATAAAGATCTGATCAAGTCGTTTCAAACAAAACAAAAACATAATCAGTCCATCCGTTTGGGATTTTGTGGCTACCTCTGGCTACTTGTGACTGGGGGTTACACCCAGCCACTGGTATGGCCGCGTCTATTGGCTGTCTGGTGGCAGCGTTCGTGCTAAGCAAATGGTTTAAAAATAACAATGGTTTCGACTTTCGTCGCAAAATGATCACTTTGCTAAAGAGCATACGAAAATTAAAAATTGTTTATTGATGACCGCCATTGTTATGACAATGGAAAAACAATAATGCTAGTAAAACACCGAAAGTGCGTAAAGTGGTTTTGTCATTTTTTAAACCATTCACCGTGTTACCACAAAAAAACATTTCTAGTCGTCTGTTTAGCTAGACAGTGTCTAAAGATAAACGTAAAAATTATTAGAATTGCTCACAGATCTCTGTGGTCACAACAGTTGTGTTAGACACTACTTATGTCAGTATTTGTGGTTGCTCATATTTAATCGCGCGACTAAGGCATGTTTAGGCATTAAACAGTGTTTAACACAGATTTAACGTGCGTTTAATTTTTTTGTAGTAGGACCCTATTGGTTTAGTAGTAGATGGGCCCTACAGTCGGACGACCATGGTTGACAATAATATCTGTACCGATTTCACATATTTATTTTACCACTAGATAACGAGACGAGGTGATCGTTTGTGTAATGGTAAGCATAAAGCCTTATTATTTATTTGCAGGGGATGCATCGGATATATTTAGGGTTTGAACAAAGGAACGAAGCACGCAATAAAGACGCTGTCAAGAGAGCACACGATTACTACATCGCGACAATTGCTCCTACACGGCACGGCGCACAAGGCGTCCTGGAAGCCTTAGGTTCCGTGGACTTCTCCGTGTTCAGCCGCCACGAGAGCGTCAGGAACGAAGCCGTGGACGTGTTCAGGCAGAGTCGTCTCCCTGGGGAAGTGTATAATGAAGACAGTCACCTTGACGATCTTAAAAAGGTATATTTTTTACCTTATGTTCAATCTTACGTAATTGCATAGTTAGTACGGGTACTGCACCAGTGGGGGTAGGGGGGGTATTTCAAAGTTCAAAAGTTCAAAGTTTTCAAAGATATGGTGGAACTATTATCGGCTAATATTATTCTGGAAAAATTCGCCGTTCCTGGGTATCCCCACGCGAGTGGAACTGCGGGATGAAGCTAGTTTTGTATCTAATAGTATATAAAACCTATCATTTTGTTGCAGGAAATAGAAAAAAGTTACGCGTGGCTAATTACCAAAATCGTCGCCAGCGTCGGCTTAAATATAGCCTTAATGTCTTCCATGATTTTTAGAAGGTAGAAACTACTATTGTCATAGAGGTTTCTACCGTCTAAATCCAATAGTCTATTGGATATTGTATTAGGCATGTATTATGCTGAACAAGTAGTTTATAATATATAAATATAATAAGAAAAAAGAATAAGATATATACATACTAAGATTTTTACAATAGTTAATAAGAATTGTACTAGTGCCGCTTTTACTTCGGTACATTTTATTTACCAAATTTATATATATTTGTTTCGGCTGTAAATAAACTTTTATGAATTAGATCTCGGGTTTATTTTTAATTTTTGTGTATTTTATTTTTATGTAGGTGCTTACAATATTTTTGGTGGAATATTATTGATGAATTGAGAACACTGTTACCCTACGGCATGTTATAATAACTTAATTGTTGATTGCTGCTAATTAAATCATAAATAATGGGATTAAATTGAAAATAACACATAATTATCTATGACATTTTTACTAAGCACAATCATAAAATGAATTTGTAATAAAAGTATATAATATCAATAGTTATATATAGTTAATAATTTACAATCTATGTACCAAATGATCCATTGTTTTGAATGAATAAATGTTTTGAATGAATAAATGTTTTGAATGAATAAATGTTTTAGTATTATTATTTTCTTAAGTATTATAATTCTCGGATCTTTGCTGGAGCCGTAGCCAACCCTTTTTAATGATCATAAGTACAAATAAACTATACGTCGGAGGAAGGTTTGTGATGAGATGGACTTGTAAGACAAGAGTAAAAAGCCTGGAATATTATAATGAGTGTTTGATGACTTTAAACCGGTATATGAAATGAGACTCCATCCGGCACCTGCCTATTCTAGCGCATGTAAATATATGTAGGCAGGTGTTGACTTGCCATATAAAAAGTACTCTGTGTTTGCCACCGTAGATGGATTATCTTCTCTGTCTACGCTTGCCACTGACTGAACGGGCCATCAACATATAAGGGCTGCCAGTATAATTGTTGAGAAGAGTGCTGCAGTTTCACTGCGCCGCGCCGCGCCGCTACTCCCGTGCGTTACGCTTTTTATCACTTCCATCCTTGAGCTTATCTTAGTTCTTGCGGTCTCCGACCCCTGACGGTCAGTTGAGGCCAGCCGCGGGTCAGGGGTCTCATTTAGCCCTATATAGGGAGTCGGGGTAGTGGCAGCGTAGCATGGGCTGGCACCCGGGGCGGCGTTTTCGGTTGCACCCCCCTCCCCCCGCTCCAAGTGAAAGTTGCATACAAAGTTCAAATTTTATTCACCCTTTTAAGCGTTGATTTAAAAAAATCAATAACATTTTTATGCTTATATCTGAAAATACGGATTTTCATATGGATCTCAAATATACAAACAGGTATTATCTAAGAAGGTTAAAAAATATTATGAAATTAAAAGCGTGATTTTGGCACCCCCCTGTGCTTGGTACCCGGGGCGGACCGCCCCTGCCGCCCCCATCTTTACGCGCGCCGCCGCCATCAACAATTGGCTTCCTCAATCCTCAACTTTGCGCCACGTTGCGTCACGTTGCGTGTTGGCGTGAGCCGCGTTGCGCCGTGTCGCGTCGCGTGTTTGCGTGAGCTGCTCCTTCCTCACCACGGACACGGATAGTCACACATTATTACTCCTCCTTTAGCTATGGTCGGGGAATACCCGAACTAACTCACACTCACAGTCACACCACGGATTCTGGTTTTTTCGATAGTAGCCGAGAGTTGGAGAGGCGACCGGTTGTGTTGTTAAAATATAGATACAGTGCATATTGCTTTTAAACCGTGAGTGTTCTGATAAAATGTCGGACATAGATTTTTATTGATGATCAACAGAAGATCTAAATTTAATTTTAGAGCTGTCAAATATCTTCCGTTCTTGATTAATTAGATGCCACTAAATTCATTGTCGTTAAATTTACACTGGACACAAGCAAGTGAATTTTTTGACAGGTCTAAAATTAAATTTAGATCTTGTGTTGATCATCCATTCCATCTCTTTCTCATATTCTCATTTAGGGAGATTAAAACTAAATATAGGACATAGTATTATTATATGTTTTGTGGTTTAGATATGATATGAGATGACAGAATCGAACCAGTAAACATATAAATATAGGTATATTGCCAAGTTATGTGTTACCAAATGTGTTACTAGCTTGACTAGCTTCTGCTCGCGGTTTCAACCCCCATTCCATTTTTCCGGGATAAAATGCTACTCTATGCCACTCTCCGGTCCATAAACTAATTAAACTAAGTATATCTATACAAAAAATCTCCTCGATCCGTTGCTGTATTGATGCGTGAATGAAGGACAAACCAAATGACCAACAAACATACAAACACTTTTGCATTTATTATATTACATGGCAGAGCACGGCCTAGTTACAGCATCTCACTACGCTACGCCCACACGGCCTATACCATAAACCAGTAAAAACAACTCATCAAAAAATTACATCGCGCACAGCGCACGATAACATTAATTGTGATAACAATAACTTTTGGCGCTCGTGTCTCATGCGGTTCATACCCAGTAGACGAAGGTAACCTGAGGTAGCCAGAGCGAGCGAAACATACAAATGAAACAGTGGATCCAGTGGACTGGCTGTCAGTAGGTAGCTACATCAAAGAAAAATAATGAGTACCTAATTCACAAACATAGAAGTAAAATTAGTAGAATCACAGACAAGCGGCGTGTGCAAGGAGCGCACTGACGCCATAAACAACACAAACGTCCCGCGGCCGCCTCCCTTCCCACCCGTGTAGTGTTGCTATGACCGTCATTACTTACCCGTTTTTGGGGTACACATTAAAAAAGATATTAAATTGTTATTCAAATGAATTCCAAAATATTTTTTGATTAATAGCTCGGCTGAACCACGTAAGTGAATCCGGTTAATAGATATAAATATTTTCCAAGATATTCTCAAAACGTTTATCTTAACGTAGTTAAAAAAACAAGAAAATGTTTTTTTTTAATTTCCCGCTACTCTCGTACCTTTCTTAAAGTATGTTTTGTCTCTTTCGATTCAGTTTAAAATAGTCAAAAAGCAAAAAGAAAACGTAGTTTAACTATATTTATTTATAATATAATTTATTTATTTTATAATATTTTTTTAAATATATCCTATTATAGATATCATATTGGAATGAAAAAACAATTTATTATTTGTTCCGTACCGATATCCGGAATCCATCTTGAATCCATCTTGAGTCAAGCCTCTGTCTTTTAACGGTTTTTAGTCCCAACAACTTCCTCCCTTCGACTTCCGGCGCCACCGTCGCGTTTATTTTGGCGGAAAAGATGGCGGCGCTCAAAGTGGGGCGCGGTTTTACCTTCATTATAGCGTCGTCTTTCGCCACGGCTAGATGTCCTTACAAAATATAATTAATTTCACAAAGTAAATTAATTTTTTATATACAGTTTGAATTTACGTATAATTTTTATAATTAACGTAGGTATAAAATTTTTTAAATTAATTCCTCCCTTCATTATGGAGAACGAAAATTTAAACGCGTAAACCAATTAGTGTCAATTTTAACAAACGTGTGTCGCGATGGAGGAGTCGTTCTCCAATTACGAGCAGTGCACCAACCAGTATTGCAGGGCTTTCAGTCCTGAAAGGAAGCTGCAGCGATCCAGAGGCTGACCAGTTGACCACGTAAGTGTTTTGTATTTTTGTCGCATCCAGTGGTCTTTTTGACAAATTTAAGAAGCACTATGAGTTTCGAGCATTTCACGCAATTCTAGAAGTTACCGAGGCCGTAGTTCGTACAAATAGTGACTTGGACTTGTGTTGTGTAATTATAATCAACTTTTATCAACAAAGGGACTTACAGTGATTGAAATGCATTGCTACCGATCCTCTCATCCTTGTATAGAAAAGGATAAAGAAAAACTACCCCCGGTATTTTTTCTTCACAACTAAATTTTAATGATGGTTCAAGACTTTTTCATGCATCAGGTACTACCCACAGTTTGGTTCTAAATACCATTCGTTTAAGAGAACCTAATAATTATGTTTCGTTATCATTACTGGAATATTATCTACATTGTCTACTTTTTGTCTGTATGTGCTATTCTACACGGAAAGACAAATTGCGTACGACCTTGCAGCTTCAACAGCTTGAAGTGACCCGCCCTTCAATATCATAACTCTCTAGCAGCCTACCTACAAGTAATTGAGAGAGGGGGGGGGGGGTGATAAGCTAGCAACTTGTTTACAGATTACTCGTCTATAAGTAAGCTGAGCTTTTAACTGGAAGCTTGCCTGCGATAAAACTCCAAGGCCATATAAGTAAAGTAAGCAAGCAAGATAATTTTTACCTTGTTTTCCAAAGTGATGTTTATACCCCCCAAAGTCAGATTAAAAGTTCACGCAAACATTTCTAGCAATAGCGGGACATCCGACGTCCAATACAAGCTGTACAAGCACTCTAAATGTAAAAAGCCAACATTTTCCTTACTTATTAAGAACAGTCGCGCCTGGCTTAAAATGCTTCCGGGTGGTTGTGTAAATATATACAATATTATACATATACATGAATAGAAGAATCTTGAAGCTCCGATAAACAAATACAGCTATTACTAAAAGGAGCGCGGTTATAAAGCAAATTTTAAAATCAATAGCTAATGAGCACTGTCAATTCGTTGTTGCTCTGTTACAACGGCCAGCCAATCCATATGACCTGCTTACCTTTTCCGACTTTCGTTAGCGCCGAAAACATTCAACTTGTACCTTCACGAATTGAACCGCAGAATACCTTAGGACCCAAACTATCAGGTGTGTAATTTATTTGAAAGGTTCTACGCTGGTACATTGCTCTCACCATGTTTTACGCGAACCCAACTCCTTCATGGTGGATCTGATGAGACGGCTCGATTGGCCCATCAACATGGACAAGTCTGTACTGGTTCTGACTCGGCGCCTGGGTGTAATAGGGGCGCCAACTCGACACGAAGTCATGTCGGAACCGAAGTGCCTAACGCTACGCAGGGCACTTTAGTCAGATGTCTAGAGACAGTTGATCCTTCACACAGGCCCAGCCCCTTCTGGAGTGACTCAACTTTGCCTCTTGTAATACGCAGAGGAAGATTGTCAGACTTTGCAGTACTACGGTCGATAACTTTCCTATTTTCCTCTCGATTGGCCGATCAATATGGACAAGTCTGTACTGGTTCCGACTCGGCGCCTGGAATTTCTGGGTGCCATATGGGACGCCAACTCGACACGAAGTCTCGTCGGAACCGAAGTGCCTAACGCTACGCAGGGCGCTTCAGTCAGATGTCCAGAGGTAGTTGATCCCTCACACAGGCCCAGTCCCTTCTGGGGTGACTCAACTTTGTCTCTTGTAATGCGCTAAGTCCGACCATCTTCCTTCAGCCGATAACTTCCTCATCTCCCTCAAAGGCACCTTTGCAAACAAGTGAGTCTATCAGAACCTAGCTATACTCGCAGAAATGAGGTGGTGGTTGAAAGCTTCATAGGGCTCACTACCGATACACACAGGCCCGATCTCGCATTATATTTACCACCGATGCGTCCGGTTTTGACAGAGGTGCGTGGCTGAATACATGAAGATGCCACTCACTGCCAGGAACAGAACAACTCCGTTGGCAAGTGGATTGCAAAGCTACACCATGCTCACATTTTATTGCAACAGTCTTCTGCACAGTTTTGGTTTATGTCAATGAGGAAAGTAAAACCAGTTCAAAGAAAGTTCTGGAGTCATCTCTGAAGTATGACATCTGTTGATAGTAATGAACCAATCAAATTCAAAGTTATTTATTGACATGAGCACTTTTGAAAGTTAAACAACATTTATTAAACACAGTATGTCCCGAGCCAATTTAATTTCGAGATGGATCACAAAGTAAAACCTAAAACCTGTTATGACTTGTATCTGAACATTTCAGCAACGGAAATCATATACCTATAAGATATGGAGCATCTAATCAATGGACGTGTGGGATCAAAGCCCGGTATTTAACAACTCATTACTTCAATAGTGGGGTTTACAGCTGGCATGACCGTTTCCTCCGCCAAAGCTAGTTTATTAAATACCTACTGTCCTGTCTGAACACATAAGGTCAGTACATCCTTATTGCTTTGAAGTGAAATGTGATGTTTGAGAGAGCAAGCCTACGAGCCCGCATCATTCGAGAACCGTATCGCATCCTGAATATTCTCCGCAAGAACTGGAAGTCATCCTCCAAAAAATTTACGACCTCTGAAAACGTGCTTAATTTTGGTGGATAAACTAAATAAAGGATTGGACAAAAGATAGATCAATGTAACACATACGTAATATCACGTTACACTTAGTATAAGCACCTATAAACCTACATGGAGTAGATAGTACATTACATTTCTAACAACGTAGATTACAAGAATCCAGACTAGAGCAGGTAGTCCGTTATCTAGAACATCTACATAACAATGAAGGTTTACATTATCGGACAATTTTACTTCACAAATCAGTGGTAGTGACCTTATACTAATCATTACAGAAATAAGGACCTGTCATAACCCTTTTATCAAATATATGAGTTTTAGTTCCAAAAGAGAGAAAAACCAAACCGGCTATCTGGAAAGTAAAACTACTATTATAGTAACGCAGTTAGTGAGAGTAACCTCTTCCAAATATCCTGTCACTTTGCGACATTAAGATGCGTTTCGAATGTGAGTGGCTGCTGCACGCGGCATGATCAAGCGCGCCGACAGGGCGATCACGGAATGCATACCAAAAATTTCAGAAGTATATTGACTGACCTGCATCGCGCCACATATAAAACTTTGTTTGATGCACGCTTTAAACCGATAGCTTTTTGGAACACCTCGCTTCACCCTCGAGTGTTCCATCCTTCCAATCGGCGAGCGTGTCTTGATGGTATCTATTACGCACGCATAGAGTGCTCACCAACGTTCAAGGTTTTACCGCGCCTGAAGTCAATACGCGGCTATACTGTTATTAGCAAGATCGAAGGGTGCTCGACGTCAACGCTACTGAGCATCGATTGGATTATCAACGATTGGGATGATTATTTTAGCAAGATCCAAACAAGAACCTCGTGTGTATGCATTGGACTAGTTAATTATAGTGACACGAAATCTTACAGATTTAGAAAACAAATCACCACAGCTTTTTGTTAGTCAGAAGAGAACCTGAACCAGCATTTAGGACGATAATTGGTGGAATGATCAAATCTATTCCCAGAAAAGCGACTGTAGACGCCTCGCCAGACTCAGTGCGATCTGCAGTGATATCTCTCATCTTTTTGCAACTTGAAATTGAGAATAAGAATATCCATTTAGAAAATATTATCAAAGAACATAATTAACAAATCGTCTACTCATACTTTTGCTAATTTAATTTCTTTGGCCCAGTGGGGTAATATCTTAGTTTATGAACGAAGTATTTACTCTTATATTATTAACTTATAATCTGTTATGATTACAGGTAGATATAATTACGACATAATCATGACTTTTATTTACATATAGCACATTATAGCATCATATTTTGGCTACCAGGAGATAACAAACACATCACTCAAGATGGATTCCGGATATCGGTACGGAACAAATAATAGAGAGTTTTAACTACCAATAAAACTTACCTATTATTTTTCCAACGATATCCGGAATCCAGGTAATGCCTACCTGGTAGATCGTGAGTAAGTATAATGAAGGTAAAACCGCGCCCCACTTTGAGCGCCGCCATCTTTTCCGCCAAAATAAACGCGACGGTGGCGCCGGAAGTCGAAGGGAGGAAGTTGTTGGGACTAAAAACCGTTAAAAGACAGAGGCTTGACTCAAGATGGATTCAAGATGGATTCCGGATATCGTTGGAAAAATAATAGGTAAGTTTTATTGGTAGTTAAAACTCTCTATTACAGAAACAAATTATCATAGAAAGGCACGTGTGATATATATATATATGATATATACATATCATATATATATATTATATGATATGACTAGCTGCTGCCCGCGGTTTCACCCGCGCGGAGATATTGGATTTCATGGTTTTTAATTTTTTGTGCAGAACCCTAATTCTTTTCCTAAAATAAAAATAGCCTAAGTAACTCCTTGTACCATCAGCTATCTGCCAGTGAAAGTCCCATCAAAATCGGCCTAGCTGTTTCGGAGATTACCCGGAACAAACAGACAGACCAAAATTTTAAAAATGGGTGTTTAGTTACAGAGATCGTATATACTTTCATATGCATTTGGTAAAAAACTGTTATTTTGATATTACAAACAGACACTTCAATTTTATTTATAGATTTTATGTACAATCGACACAGAAAAACATAGGACTCAGTGTAGTTTGGCTAAATACTCTTTGGCCTTATTCTTCTTCCTTATTCTTCTTCTTTGGCCTTACTCTATTCTTATTTTAATCGCATTGTAGATTACATGTCTATCGTTTAACTAATTATTTGAATAAATACCATCGCCTTGTATTATCTGTGAAAGGACGGTGCTGGCGTAAATCGCATTGTGTACATTTTTTTGCACGATGTGTCATTCATTCAAACGATTGTCAATAGACGGGAAAGTGGGAAACCTAATTGAATTTAATGGCAACCCAACGCCTCTGTTTGTTGTCACCGGTTTTGAATAGAAATATTTGCATAAAAACACATCAAAGTGAGAAATATGTGATACGTACTTGTGGAAATGTATTATTTTGTCTTTCTCTTTAACCCTCGTGTTATTTCGGCAGAATTTAATCGCACAGCTCGTCATATTTTCTCAATATCTGTTTCGTGTAGTGACGTGCGCGGCGCTGACAGCACTGACTGACGTAAATGGAGTTAGTATGAGTCCTCACTCCTTTATTGTAGCGTCATTGTTTATCGCCGTATTGTGTATCTAGACGGATAGCGCTAGGTTTTGAGGTTTCGAAAATATTAAAATCTTTGGTTTTTTGCATATAGGTTCTAGACCATTAGCACAACCTAATTCCTTAATTTGTGTCATTTTGGGTACTTGGGTAGGTAGATATTTAGGTATTTGTCTTTTCGAACAATATCAGACGAAAAGAATATCAGAGTAGAAAATTTCACTTTCGTGATACTAACGAAGTAGTAGCCGATGTACATATGCATTTTGTGTCATTTCCGTCCACGGGAACACTGTTTTTTAACCAATACCTAACACGTGGCCTAAATAGCTCTAAAAGAATATTCGCCTGTGTTAAATACGTGTTATGCGTTTTAGATCACTGGTATCTGTTGTTCAAAAGAATTTGTGTCAAATTCATCCACATCTTTTGTAGCAATTTTAATTTTTTCGTAAAACATCCTGTAAAAGCCACAAAAATGTATTAGAGTTTACGTCTTTATTATGACTATAATGTAACGAAACACTATCCAAAATTTGTGTCATTTTTATCAATGGAATCTTATTGAAAAAGAAAACAAACGTTTTGGCGCGCAACTCTTGTGTGTGTGAGTGCGGGGTCAGCGGGCGGTGCCGCGGGGCACACAGGCGCGCGGCGCGTGCTAATGTCGAAGGGTCCCAAAGGGGCCGGTGCGGGGGAAGCAGGTAGCCTTAGCAATTTTAATAGCAATTCTATTAGTTCAAGCTATTTTGAACCTTATCACCACTGAATAAGGTCTAACTGTTTTTTTTACCTACGTGGTTCCGGCCGACATTAAGGTTCAATATAGTTAGCATTTTTATTCGATCATAATGGTTAATCTATTTTGAACCTTATCACAACTGAATAAGGTCTAACTGGTTTTTTTTTGCCGCCGGACCTACGTGGTTCCGGCCGACATTTGAAAGATGAACTGCTTAGTTTATACTAACTTTATAGTTGTGTTATTGTATAAATTAAAATTAATTAAAAATGGCAGTATCACTGGAAACATTTGGATGATAAATAATCTATATAGGTACAAATAAATAAAATTGAAGTGTCTGTTTGTAATATCAAAATAACAACTTTTTACCAAATGTATATGAAAGTATATACGGTACCTATAGCAAAACAACCATTTTTACAATTTTTGTCTGTCTGTCTGTCTGTTTGTTCCGGGTAATCTCCGAAACGGCTAGCGGCTGGACCGATTTTGCGGGGACTTTAACTGGCAGATAGCTGATGATACAAGGAGTAACTTAGGCTACTTTAATTTTAGAAAAATAATTATGAATCCGCGCAAAAAAATAAAAACCGTGAAATCCAATACCTCCGCGCGAGTGAAACCGCGGGTGAGCAGCTAGTGTAAAATATATGCGGCAATTAAAATATTTACCTAGGTACAGTAAAAGCGAAAGAAACAATAAAACACGCAAAGCGGCTTTTACCATAGTACGGAACAGCAACATTTAAAAATATACTTTATTCATTGAGTAATAAGGTTGCTTTCATTCTGTTTGTTTACATTCTCAAAAACACCGATCGCGACGAAGGCGGCTTATGTCAAAGTCCTCGGCGATATCATTCAACAACATACTTTATGCTATGTTGTAATAAGATCTATTTTACTTTTTTTAATGAAACCTAAAGGACGTAGGTACCTAAAATAAAGTTTATGAGTTTGGTAACTCCATAGAGTAATTCGGTTTAGAAGCTCTCATATAGAGCTGTAAAAGTAACGAGAAATCGAGTACTCGTATGTATTCGGTATTGAAATCATCAGTACTCGTTACTTTCGTATCGTTACTTTTCTCGTTACTTTTGATACAATCGAGTATCAAACTTACGATTACAGGTACGGTACGGTACGGATACGGTGAGGAACATTTCCTTAATATTAAGAATTACTCGTTAAAGGCAATTTATTCACGAGCGCTTCAAAGACGAGGTGGCACTTGCATCATTTGTAGAGATGATGTCCAATGTAATGAGCTTGATTTTTCACAAATCGGAGTTGACAGGCATTTTGAAGTTTGCGGCATCGAGATTAAAGGCTTGAAGTTGTGCGTTTTGTGTATTTACAGAATTCCTAGTTCAAATCTAACCCTATTTTTTGAAAATTTACATCAAATATTGACAGATCTTGCGAGGAAATATCAAAGAGTCATAGTATGCGGGGATTTTAATATAAATATTTTCATCAAAGATAAGGCAAGTGAGCAATTTCGAGAACTATTAATGAATTATGGTATGGAATTTCACATCACTGAACCGACACGACTTGATAAGTGCATTGATAACATATTCAGTAATGTTTCTAATGTGACTGGCAAAACGTTGAATTGTTGCTTGTCTGACCATAATACAGCTCAGTTAGCTATTTTTGGCGATTTGAACATCAAGACCTCTACTGGTCACTATTTTAAATTTGTACACGATGCATGTAAGGAAAACATTGTTAAGTTCGTTGATGCCATTCGTAATTTGTCGTTTTCAGAAGTTTTTGAGATTAATTTACTGCAAGACGCTTTTAATAAATTTCACGACTATCTCATGCTTTTTCATGGTCTCTGCTTTCCTGTTATTAAAGTAAAGAATACTGTCAAATCTAATCGGTCTAAATCAATTTCGAAGGGTCTGAAAATAAGTTGTAAAACTAAAAGGATTTTGAGATATAAATATTATAAAAACAAAAACATAGATTCTAAAAATGCATTTAAAGCATATTCAAAGCTTTTGCAAAAGTGTGTGAGTAAGTGTAGACAGATGACAAACGCCAAGTTTATTGCTAGTTCTAAAAATTGCTGCAAAGCCACGTGGAACGTGGTAAATGAGGAGTTAGGCAAGACTAAACCAAAACAGTTTTTTGAAAAGATTAATCATAATGGATTGGATATTACTTCAGGGCCTCACATTACAAATATTTTTAATGATTACTTTGTTAACGTTACAAATTCCAATTTAACTTCATCACTTCCTCTAAAGAATCCTTTACTTAACATCGAGTCATCCCGTGACAGCATATATCTAGAGCCTGCGACACCTGACGAAGTAAACAAAATTATAATGTCTTTAAAAAACACTCAGTCTGCAGGTTACGATAATATCACCACAAATGTTATTAAGCTAGTTGGTCGTTATATAGCTGAACCACTGGCCTACTTAATTAATTTGTCGATTGAGCAAGGCTGTTTTCCAGATAGGCTTAAAATTTCTGTTATAAAACCTCTTCTTAAAAAAGGCTCTAGAGTAGCTGTTGATAACTATAGGCCGATAGCCCTTGTGCCCGTTCTGTCTAAAATTCTGGAAAAAGTGATGTTTAGGAGGTTGATTTCTTATTTGGATACTTTTAACATCCTTGCCAAGGAGCAATTTGGTTTCAGGAAATCCAAATCGACCACTTTAGCAACCTACAAATTGGTTCAATTGATTATGGCTAATCTAAATAGTAAAATACCCACGTGTGCTTTGTTTTTGGATCTCAGCAAAGCGTTTGATTTTGTCGATCATCAAATTCTTTTGAATAAGCTTAGTTCGTATGGTGTAAGAGGTAATGCTGAGGACTGGTTTAGATCCTACTTAACAAACAGAAGGCAAATAACTAGAATTTCTATGCTACAAAAAGGTGAATCTTGCTTACAAAATTATGATTCTGAACAAAAAATCAATCACTGTGGTGTCCCGCAAGGGAGTATTCTTGGTCCCTTATTATTTCTATTATACGTTAATGATCTTCCTCTAGCTCTTAGCCACAGCAGCTTACTTTTTGCGGACGACACAACCATAGTAATTAAATCAAGCAATATAAATGAGTACGAAATGGTTATAAATAAGTGTTTGTCTGATATTATCGACTGGCTAAATTGTAATAAATTGAAAATAAACTTATCTAAAACTAAATTAATACAATTTAAAACTTACAAACGCAGATTTGAGCCCTTACATATAACATTTAATAATTCTATCATTGAACAAGTTAACAGTACTAAATTTCTAGGTATTCACATTGATTCACACTTGGCTTGGAAAGACCACATTGACTCTATTTGCACTAGATTGAACCAATTCGTATTTGCTTTAAAAAGAATTAGACAGTGTAGTTCCCCCGAAACTGTTCTAACAGTTTATCACGCCTATGTCTGCTCCATACTGCGGTATGGGATTGTAATTTGGGGAAATTCCACAGATATTTTAAGAATATTTAGAGTACAAAAAAAATGCATTCGAGCTATGTATTGCATGGGATGGACTGAATCTTGCAAGCCTGTTTTCAAATCAAATAATCTTCTTACGGTGCCTTGCATTTACATATATGAGGTGGCTAAATTCGTAATGACTAATCCGTCATTGTTCGAGCTATACGACAACGTAAATAAAAGAGCCACAACGCGAGCCCGACTGAAGATGCCTGCTCCCTCTCTCGAGACATTTCGCAAGAGCTGTATATATATGGCACCTCTTATTTTCAACTCTCTTCCTCAGCAATTGGTAGACCTGCCTTTTCCGCGATTTTGCTCAGCACTTAAGAAGTGGTTAGTGAACGAGAATTTTTATACTGTGGATGAATTTTTGCAGAAGTGTTCATGTCGATTTTATACATATGCATTGTGAAATAAAAAACTGTTTACTTATTAATAATTAATATTACTTGACATTACTTTTACTAAACAGAAATTAACCATTTGAAATGTGAATAATATAGTGAATAATGACTAAATATTTGCACACCTGACGGTGAATATGGCGATCATATGATAATTTATTAACCTACTAACCCATATTTATGCAAATAAATTAATTTGAATTTGAATTTGATTACCTGACTTCGTAAAATGACTAATATATAAATGTAGGTACATACGTATTGTCTAACGTATGAACTATTCTCGTCTTGCTTAGATATAGTTAATGACATTATTGGCACAAAGTAACACCATAAAAAATCCTTAGTAAAATAATGAAATAAAAAAATTTGAAAATCAGTCGAATCGGTCGATAAATGGCGGAGATAAAGAGTAACATCTCCACAAAAAAAATACAGGTGAATTGAGGACCCTTCTGCTCCATATTTTGAAGTTGGATAAAAATATGAACAATACGAAGCCACGATGCTATTTCTCACTCGCATTCATTCGATCGCTGGACAAACCGTTTCAGTTCACGCATCGTGCGTTGTATTCGTACGGATAACGAATCAAGCTGACATGATACGAAACATACCGAAGTAACGAATTGAATTTGTAAGTAACGATTCGGTACTTGGAATCTGGCGATGTACTCGTTACTCAGTAACGAATACATACGGTTTCTTACAGCTCTACTCTCATACACCAGGGCCCCGATCGCGCTAATTTGAAATGACAGCGTACAATTATGGTTTAGTTGTGGTTTGGTACCTACTGTTGTTTAGTTTCGGTTCAGGCGTGTGGAATTCGATATTGCCGTTCATTTGACAGCGTTAACTGTCAGTTGTTGTCCAGATACGTCTCAACTTTTGGTAAAACTATTAGCGCGATACGAAACGGTCAAAAAGCTGTGATGCGGTCGTGGTTTAGTAGCGGTTTGGTTGATAATTTTTAACGCGATTGCCCTCCAGGTTGTCGGGTCGATTCTCGAACTTGTTAACCCACTAAATAAGAAAATTAGGTAAGTAATTCATATTGAGATTACTAGATTCTAAATAGGTACCTACGTCATTATTTTTATCTCTATACCTACCCATTTGTTCATTACGTAAAAGAGTCAATATTCCATACTACGCTATATAAGTACCTACATCGGCGCGGACGATACGAAAGGAGTCGAGCGGAGCGGCGCGCGGCGCGGGCGAGCTGTGTACGTAGGTATTTATACCCCCCGCGCGTCGCTGCCGCCTGTAGCTCTCGTTCGGAGAAACCACAAACGTTTGTTTGTGTTTTGTCATGTAAATCGTGGATGAAAATGACACAAATTTACACTGTCGATCTGTAATGCATTTATGATATTGAATATGTAAACTCTAATAATGGCAATACTTTTTTGAAGCTACAAAAGCTTGGAAAAGCTAAATAATTAATTATCGTCAAAACCTGTGGCTTAATTAGGCACAAATTTATTTAATGGGCATATTTAGGTGATCTGAATTATGTCGTGTCTAAATTTTCAAATCTGATTTTATTTTGGCAAAGTTTTTGCATACTGACCGTATGTCAGTTTGTAATTATTGAAACTGACACAAATTAGGTTTGCATACTACTCAGGCTATCTTAGATAGAATACCATTATATTTTTAAACTCAAAAAGTATTTTGACAGTTTTATGTTGATTTAAACAAAACAGTCACAAACCATTGAATTCCTGAAAATGCAAGTGCACAATGTGACACAAAACTCAATAATAAGCTTTTTATGTACAACTGTATCCTCAGGCAAAAAATTAGCTACTCTAGAATTATGGTAAGTTATGACCCCAAAAAGTGCTAGCGCTACCGGACTAATCTGCTAAGGTTTATAATCAAAGTTCACAAACTAGTATTTTATTTTACTTTATAGAGATACTACGTTGTAATTGGACAAACGTGTGGAATTGCATGTTTTTGCCTTATCGCTCAGTCTCGAGGGTGTATCTATATATGTACTAACAGTTTACTTTACACTACTCTACCCGACATCACTGAACGACGAACGCTATCGTGCCTCGTGCAATGGTAGACTGTACATAATTTTGTAAATTCTACAGAAATAAAAGATATCCAAAAGGTATCCATGTAAGAGAGGACACTTTGTTATCAACATTGGCTTGCAATCAATCAACCTACGACTGATAAGCAAAAAAACACTGCAAAATAACTACCTATTCAACTATACCTGAAGATATTTTTATTTTTCAATTTTTTTGCATATACCTGAAAATATTTTTTATATTTTCAGGTATATGCAAAAAAATTCAAATCTTATTCAAATTATTGAATAATTCATACGGGCTATACATACTTACTTTAAAATCGACTGTCTAGTCTGTAGCTGGCCGTAGGTGACTAAAATCGCAAGTTCCAAAGTAGAATACCTAGATGTCGAGTTTTGTCGTGCGTCAAGAGGTCACATGCGACGGGTAACTAAAATAGAACGTGAAAATGATTATTCACTGGCGATTGTAACAGTAACCAAGCAACTTTTTTTGTGTACAATTGCATTTTTACAACACATACAACTATATATAGGAAAAAAGCAAAACCTTATCTAAATACATACCTACCTACATACTAACCTACCTGATTTAATTTCAATCGTTCGAGCCGTGTCCGAGGTACGCGAAATTAATTTAAATAATATGATATTATTACTTAGTGGTTCCACCTAGGTACCCGTTCAGAGGTCCTACGTAGGATTAATTCTTCTACGAGTGTCCGACTAGGTTGGTACCACAGCAGCTTTGATCGTGAAGTCTGGCGCCAAGCAATAGGTAGTTACTGTGTTCCGGTTTGATGAGTAAAGTACTTAGTCAGTGAAATTACTGGGCTTATGAGATTTTATGCCTAATGTCTCTGGGTACCAAATGAGTGCACTGCAGTACCGTGCAGGCCTTTGTGTTTCAAAGTTCTGAGTGGCACTGCATTTATTATGGGTCGGCGTTATCTTACCTTCAAGCAAACGACCGGCTCGTCTCATTATCATATAGTACAAAACAAAGAAATATATACAAGTCTTTTTTGTATTATTATTGATAATGTAACGGGCTGGTCGTTTGCCTCCTCGTTTTATGTTATTAGATTACTTATAATACAGCTGCAGCTCCAGTAGCACAGACTAAACCACTCACTGGTCTGTGAGTCGTAGTAAACCAGAGTAAATTCACCTGCAAAAGTTTTACAGGGACTAAGATGGCTGATCATGACTGTGGAGAAGCCGTACAGGTGTTGTTCGTGGAAGAGAATGGAACGTATCGCGTGGACGAGGCGGCGCTGCAACGCGTGACACAGAACGCGGTGGCGCGTGGCCTGCCCGTGGCCGTGGTGAGCGTGGTGGGTGCCACGCGTGGTGGGAAGTCCTTCCTGCTTGACTTTTTTCTCCGATACCTGCTTGCACCGGTACGTTGACAAAGAAGTACCTATTCTTAAAAAAACTTTGTTTCAACTCAAAATGTAAGCTACGAAATAATTTCAAACTTATTATCTTCTAAACATACGTATTATTGTCAGGAGTTAGGTACTAAACAATATAAGTGGATGTGTTACAGGATGCCACTTTGAACAGCTGCTGGTCCCTTGCATCAAACTTTCCAGGTCGATGCTGTGGTTCACCGGGGCCGGCTCACGCTATATCTTTTTATTTCAGTTCTTGATCGCCACTCGGGAACCTTTCTACTCCACTGGCATCGGTTATCGGTTCCTCGAGCGATGTCGCTTGCCCACATTGCCATTACAGCTTGCTAGTTTTGAGAGACATGTCAGTAACTGCAGTTGTCTGCGCAAGGATCGATTAAATTAAGTGGATATGATGCAGGAGATGGAACAGCGCAGTGGAGCGTGGCTTGGCGCCGACGACGAGCCGCTCACCGGGTTCAGCTGGCGCGGCGGCTGCGAGCGGGACACGCAGGGGATCCTGCTCTGGTCCGAGCCGATCATCGTCGCTCGCAGCTCCGGGGACGACAGTGAACAGGTTAGCAGCATACTTCAACATATGAGAACATTTTAGTAACCGCCTGGGAACTAAGACATTCTTATTGCATAATTTTTTTCTGTAATGGCTTTTTGTTGCATAAAGTCATAGCTGCTGTTAAAGAGACATGACATTATTCAATTACAAGCAGGAACGTTTCCACCTCATGAAGTCGTTGCTCTGACGTTATTTGCTCTAAGATATTAAAGGATCCCCTCACTTCCAACTTTATCTGAAAAATTTAGTCAAGTCTAGTTTTTGTCCCTGATTCTGATGTGTAGTGTGATGCATATTTGTTTAGAGCAATACTGGGATCCTAAGTAAACGTTTTCAGATTGGGTTGCCTTTTTCGTGCGACTTGACCAAATAATTCGAAGATTGGTCTGATGATGATTTTACCTACTATAATATGTAATAAAAACTTTATGCCATTCAGGTGGCTGTGGTACTGATGGACACGCAGGGCACCTTTGATAGTAGCAGCACTGTTCGCGACTCCTCAACTATCTTCGCGATGTCCACGCTGCTCTCTTCCGTCCAGATTTATAATCTCTCACAGAACATCAAAGAGGACGATCTTCAATATTTACAGGTATATACAAAATAATATATATTTACTAAAATAAACCGAAAAACATTTTGTAACTTAATACCCTACATGGCTAGTGTTAAACAACTTCTTTGCTAGTAATACTTTTGAATAAAGGTTGACAATTTTTCCCATGCATTTTTTTCAGTTTTTTACAGAGTATGGAAAACTGTTGCGAGATGGAGAGACAGGGACTCCGTTCCAAGTGCTGCAGTTCCTCGTCCGAGACTGGAGCTACGCGTACGAGCATCCGGTCGGCTCGGAGGGAGGACAACAACTGCTGGATAAGAGACTCGAGGTCCGTACTTTAGAGTAAAATTAGCTTAAAATACATCACTTACCTTCTAAATAATACGAGAAGTTAAACATCGATGCTATGCGGTGGAGGAACACCGTAAAAAAAGGAAGCATTGCAATGACGCAAACGATAACAATTACTGTCGTGTCTGTCGCTGAGAGGCTACTCTTTGTTTCTATAGGTGTGTTACTTTTTGTAATTATTTTAGGTAATGATAAAATTGTGGCATCTCATAATTTAGTAACACGGTTCCAGATCCGCAGCGAGCAGGCCAGCGAGCTGCGAGAGATCCGGCAGCACGTGCGCGCCGTGTTCGAGTCGGTGCGCTGCTGCCTGCTGCCGCACCCGGGCCTCACCGTCGCCGCCAACCCCAAGTTTAAGGGGTGCCCTGCAGGTGACTATCACTTAAATATACATTCGTCTCATTGAAATGACGATATAGATCAGCTGCGACTCTGCGAGGATCTGGCGAAGACCGTGGGTTCACTTTTTATAAACTATAATTCGCTTCCGGCGTGTGCATAGCACTAAACAATCCATTTCTGAGTAATTATTGGTGCTTTCCAGCAGTATTTAATTTAAGATCCAGTTTTTCTCGTTTGCAGATATTTCGTCCGAGTTTAAAAACGCACTGTTACAGCTGGTACCCGCTCTATTCGATCCAGAAAACTTGGTACTTAAAGCTGTAAATGGTCAGATGATAACCGTTGCAGACTTGGCTGAATATTTCAAAACTTATATTGAGATATTTAATAGTGACAGCCTTCCTGTGCCGAAGACAGTAATGCAGGTAAAATATATACCTACGTATTTAATCATCTAAACTTACTCAATTTTTATTTACATAATAGTTCTTCATTGGTAAAATGTTTTTCGTGCAGGCGACGAGTTCAGCGAGTCTCGAAATTACCCTAAGCGCCGCCCGCGAGGCATACTGCTCGCACATGCAGCGCGGCACCGCCGGCCGCGTGCCGCGCGCCGCGCCGCCGCGCCTGCACCGCACCGCGCTGCTCGCCGCCCGCGCCGCCGCCGCCGCGCGCCGCACGCTCGCCGCGCCCGCGCCGGCCGCCGCGCGCCTGGACGCGCTGCTGCAGGTGCGCCCCGCGCCGCCCCCGCCCCCGCCCCGCGCGCCCCGCCCCTCGTCTGCGCCTCCCTGACCGCGCTCACTGCTGCAGGAGCTGGAGGCGATGCTGCCCAGCTACGTCGCCGTCAACAACGGCAGGATCCTCGAGAGCATCGCGGCCTGCAGGGCGGCGTACGAGGCGGCCATGCGCGCGCCGGACGCGTGTGTGGCGCCGGACGAGCTCGCGGCGCGGCACTGCTCGGCGGTCGCGGCGGCGCGCGGGACATACGACGCCTCGCGCGGGGACCTGTACGAAGACGATTTAGAAGGAGAAGAAGACCTCGAAGATAGAAAATTGCTAGAGAAGGTAACTACACAACGAACGTTACAGAAGTGACAAGTCTCATTTCCGTTAAATTTACGTAGGTTTCGGTGGTTGTGTTCGATATAAAAGTAAACATAAGTTACGGTGCAGGAGCTGGAGGAGCTCCTGCCGCTGTACCGTGAGAGGAACCAGGAGCGGACCGCGCGCGCAGTCGCGGCGGCGCGCGAGGAGTACTCTGCGCGCATGCGCGACGGCTGCGCGGCGGCGCCGTGCCTGCACCCGCTGTCGCTGCGCGCGCTGCACCGAGCGGCCGAGGAGGCCGCGCTCACGACCTACCTGCAAGCGTGGCACAACGTTGACACTGTGCCGAGTGAACACAAAACTACTTTACTGAATGTGAGTCTTGAACAAGTATCAGCATAAGCCTTGGAGTCTATTGAAAGACGAGAAGGTTTTTTACTACTAAATGGTTAAAAAATTTGATAAAGCAATGTTTTTGTAGTCTATCGAGGTGCAATATCGAGAGTTCGAGAGCGAAAACGACACCAAGAACCAACGGGCAATCGACAGGGCAGGAGCTCTTTACACCGTCCGTATGGCTGAAGTTTGTAACGATGGTACGTATCATGCACATATCAAACACATTATTACTTCCGCAGCTGACAAGTTACATGTAACTATGACTACATGAAAAACTGAAAGTAGTAAGTGCTTACTGCTTTACTGCGACGTCGTATATTTTCACGGTGCGTCGTCGTACTGCAGTGTTGAGAACTCACTCCATATGATGAACGAGTATTAAACAATGATTTTCTTCAATGATCTTTACACGTTAAACTAATATGACACATTCAGGGAGAAGAGGTCGCTGCTTGCACCCGCGGGACGTGGACGCAGCGCACGTGCGCGCGAGGGCCGCGGCCGTCGTCGCCTTCCAGGAGCAGCGCGACCGCGCCGGCCGGAGCCGACCGGAAGACCGCTACATACCGGTCTTAGAGAAGGTAAATACAACAGAACACTTGAATAGTTCAGTAAATAGGTGCATAAAGCTGAGGAAATACACATATAGTACCTACATGGTACTGGCAGTTAGCATAAATGAAAGTAGGTAATTAAGCATGTCTATAAATTTTAGACAAGCTTGATTACATTTATATCGTGGTGCAGTAGTTAGCTTGACAGGTGTCGTGCGTGATCGCAGTGCTATTGATGTTGACAAAGGAGAATGCTGTTGCCCATTCCCGTCGGTGCCCTTGAGATAGGTCCTATTCATACGCTGGGACCTAGCGGTAAAAACCAATAACTGTAAGGAATAGGTTCACAAATATAAACATTTCAAAACTTTTGTTTGCCACCGGGACTTCAACCATTGTGCTCATCGTACCAATCTGTGCTCACTCTACTGGGTAGGAAATCATAAGTCCGAAGTTACATTAATTAGCGAGGGTTACCGCACGGGCACGCGGTTGCAGGGTGGTGGTGCGAGTGGCGCCAAGTGCGCGTTTTGCCTCACTTCCAAAATATCAACCTGCAACGCATGCTCCCAAGTGTAATACTTTCTCTCAACAATTGACATACGTGGCACGTCGTCGCACGTGGCAAGACGGTATCGTATTTGAATTGATTGTATGAAATCTTATCGTTTGCAGAGGCTGCTACTAATTCACTCAGAGTTCACACAACGGAACAACGCACGTAACAAAGACGCTGTTAAGAGAGCTCACGAATACTACGTCTCCAGGATGTCTCTTCTTAGAGACGGCCAACAAGGAATGTTCGAAGATTTCTCCGAGATCGGTCGCCACGAGAGCGTTAGGAAAGAAGCCTTGGAAATGTTTAGTCAGAGCCGTGTCCCCGGCGGATTTTATAACGTAGACAACCACCTGGATGATCTCAAAAAGGTAATAATTTATTTGTGCGTGTGACGAGTGGACTATTCCATTATCGACTTAATTGCCTTTGGTAACTCTATGTAGTTATATTCTGATTTGAGCCAAACTGCCTGGAATCCCTTTACAAACTGTTATTATTTGAATTGTTAGTGGGAGGACTAACTCTTCTGCGAGTGTCCGTCTGGGTTGTTACCACCGCTTTGCTAGTGAAGTCTGCCGCCAAGCAGTAGTGTGCAAGCATTACTGTGTTCCGGTTTGATGAGCAGAGTAGCCAGTGAAATTACTGGGATTTGTGTCTCAGGGTAAAGAGCAAACTGCAGTGCCGCGCAGGCCTTTGTGTTTCTAAGTTCTGAGTGGCACTGCAACTGTTATGGGCCGGCGTTATGCTTACCGTCATGCAAACGACCAACTCGTCTCGTTACCAAATAACATAGAAAAGTGCCTGGAATCCCTGTACAACCTGTTATTATTTGAATCTTAATATTTTGCAGAAAATTGAAGAAACTCACGAGCGGCTGGTTACAAGAGTCATCGGTGGCGTCGGCGTTGTAGGGTTAGGTGTAGCATTATTGTCTACTCTACTGTTTAGAAGATAATTGGAATGTTGACTGACTTTGGGAAAGTGTTTAAAACGCAAAAAATATAACCCAAAATATTTAAAATTACTTTTTGAATACAACTAATACTTTAATTTTGATGTACCTATTTTAAATGCCATTTCAAGTTCACGTGGTCGATGTGACGTCACGATTCCTGGCACAACTATATTCACAGAAATCACTCTAAAATACTAGGCAGAAAGAGCAATATACTCATTCCGATTGAGAAAGTGACGTCACGCGCGTTTTATGTCACGTGACTTCGGAGTGATGTTTACATTTTGATTATTAAATTAAAATTATATTCCTTAAAAATAAACAAAAATATTGTGTTTTATAGGATTTCTGTCACAAAAACTACCGTTTCGCGGCAAAATTATATTTTTATTTTAATACAGTCAACATCCCAATTCTTGTATCTATTTGCAAGATTGTCACACATTCAGTCGATCCTCTCCATCTTAAAGTTGACTGAAAAATATCACTTTTTACGCGCCCGTTGGTAATTTCTAGTTAGTATTTTTTTATTGGAAGCGTTAAATTCACATCTTTAGTATGTACGACATTTATCTTAACTGAGCAACTGATAACTATTGTTTAGGTATATTAAATATTATATTGGCGGGTCAGGCAATATATTGGTCAAATGGTAATGGAATATACAAAATGTATACAACTAAATAAAATTGGAGTGTCTGTTTGTAATATCAAAATAACAGCTTTTTACTAAATGCATATTATGAAAGTATATACGGGACCTACACCAAAACAGCCATTTTTAAAATTTTTGTCTGTCTGTCTGGCTGTCTGTCTGTCTGTTTGTTCCGGGTAATCTCCGAAAAGGCTGGGCCGATTTTGACCGGACTCACTGGCAGATAGCTGATGTTACAAGGAGTAACATAAGCTACTTTTATTTTGGAAAAAGAATTGGGGTTCCGCGCAAAAAAATAAAAACCATGAAATTCAATATCTCCGCGCGGGCGAAACCGCGGGGGCGCAGCTAGTTTTTAATAAAAAGCTATTTTTTATAAATAAACGATTACTCCTCAGTCTAATAAAGACTGGAACTCTGCGATTTGATGTATTGCGCTTTGTTTTACGATTGCCTATTGACGTTATATTAAAAAAACAACAGCAAATATTTATAATTCATATATAATCTTCATCAGTACATGTATATAACGAGTGAGCAAATTCTACAAAGTTCATATATAGGGCCTAACTGCAATTGACGTGTTTATGGAAAAAACTTTATTACAGTATTTTTATAAGTACATTATTTTTAATAATTCAAGGTTTTCGAATAGTGCAGTCTGATTATTTTATATTATTCATTTTATTTACTTGACGTCTTAGGTATAATTTTTTATAATATTCTTATAAAAAACACAACATAGTTTAAAAGCACCTCAACCTGGAGTGCTGACTGCAGCGGGTCATGCCCAAGCTACCGGTGGTTAGGGCTGCAGAGTGAGGAACCTCCTGAAAATACGCGCTGTGTCAAGACAAGGAGTACTGCCTTCTACATCAGACCCTTGATCCAACCGTCTAGCGAGAGCCTCTTGAGATGTTGGTCGAGGCTCTTCGCTACAAGGCCGTTCGCCGAAACAACTATCGGTACAATGATCGTTGAATCAATATTCCACATGGCGGTACTTGCTGAGCTTGTCCTTCTTATTATTATTTTGTAATGGACCGAAACAATAAAAAGTTCTTGACACAGGGATATTGTGAGAAATGTTTACAGTCTATACTTTTATAGTTATGTACAATTGTACATACTAATTATATAAATATGTGTTAGTGTTTGGATATGCCTCGGTAAGTGAAATATGTCTTAATTTATATTTCTATAATGGTGAACGCATAATTAGCCAAGCCAATTTCGCAGAATAATTGTCATATTTCATACAGGAATGGACGTCTTCCGCCTGATGATGATGATATAATTATTATTGTAATGAAATAGTTTTCGTATATTTTTTTCTACCTACATTCTTTGCAATAAATTATTTTGAATTAGAATTTGAACGGTATTTTTTGTTTTAAGTATCTATTGTTTTAAGTCTTTTTAAGTAGTAAGTTTATAAAGAAAATCAAGTTTTAGTGTATTAAAATCGTCAAAGTCGAGTGAAGGTCACGTAAAAATCTATAGTAGTTAGTCTAATATAGTAAAACGATATGTAGATAATTCACTGAATGCTCTATGAAGTTTTGGAGAGACAAAGAAACTACACGTTTTCGTTTTTGAATAATTTTCTTTGCACTCGTGTTCGTCTACGAACACTATGGTTTCTATAATCCACCATCATTAACAATCAAAGGTTTTGAGAGATAATACAAAATCTACTCAAAACATTTTTGCCGTTTCGTTCCCGCCTAAACGAACAAGGATATTTTTTCTCTATTTGAATCATGATCAATGCTTACGCCACTTACGACGCGGCTAGATGTGCGTTCACCTTTAGAATTAATTAAAATCGTAAAATTTATATTTACAATTAGGTGCGATCTAAGTTTCTTACGATATTGAATAAGAATCATATTAGTTTAGCTTTATTTAGTTTAGCTTTAATTCAGTTTAGCTGTCTTTATTTATAAAAAAACTAATAGGAATGTAAGCTTATTGAATATGGCACAGTATAATTAAAATTTATACTTTGTGATCAGAGTATAGTAGTGCAATGGTTAGAATAATCGGCGAAATATTTGTTGAGAAAAAAAGCGCAAGTAGTTATGATAGAAAAACATGTTTTTAATCATTATAATACGAGTAATAGAAGTTATCTGGAAGCTCACAAGCAAATAGTTCACGTAATATGCATTATTACAGTATAAATAATTTCCTAACCATAAAAAATCGTGCCTCAGTCTAATCTTGGCGCCCAACGTGGGGCAAATTTTTTTATATACATATTAATCATCTCGATTAAGAGTGAAGTCCGAAATTAGTTTGTCTTTACTAACTAACTTGAATTAAATCTATAATGAATTAAATGTATAATAATAAATATAAAAGTTATATTTAATCGTAACAAATTATGTGTAGTGGTTGGAATTGTTTTGTGTCCCAGTTTGCACTTTTTAGAATTTATAGATCTTTTTACATTACATACTTATTAAGTCTTTTTCTAAAGTAATTTTAGTAATTAGCAACATTCGCAGTCTAGCAACAAAAACTAATTTAATATACTTTGGCAACTATTTGGTCCACGTAGCCAAAATGTAATAATACAAAATCCGTATTACCAGAAAAACGACTTTTAGACATCTGTTTAGCTAGACAGTGTCTAAAGTTTATCTAAAATGATTACATCACATAAGATTGAAATTAGGCAACGGTTAGACCATGAAGATTTGTGGTTGTTCATACTTAAACAGGCGTCTAAGGCATGTTTAAGAGTTAGATGCTGTTTATCATATGTTTAGGGCGTGTTTTAATTTTTTGTGGTAAGACCGATTTTTTTAAATAATATTGAGTTATGAGTCTGTTGTTTGCCTAGTGATAAGTTTAACATTAATATTTTAGTTCTTTTTAATTTGTACCTAGATTAATTTTTAGTTTCGCTCTCTCTCTTTCCCATAAATAACATGAGAAAGTGACGGAAGATATTTGATAATTTGACAGGTATAAATTTAGTTTCAGGGCTGTCAAATATCTTCCATCCTTGACAAATAAAACGCCACTAAATTCAAGGACGTTTTTACACTAGACACAAGCAAATGGATTAATTTGACAGTTCTAAAATATATTCCATCTCTTTCTCATGTTTTTAGTAGGAAAGAGAGAGGGAAATTCAATGTCAGTTTAGGTTTAGGAGGCCAATGACTTATTTGGTTAATGATTGTTTAAAAGGCGTGGCATCTAGCCATCTAGCTGGAGAGGATGGCCTCGTCTCATATTAAAAAAAAACATATTTGAGAATTAATCATTTCATTTAGATATGTAACAAAATTGCTAATTCTAAATAATCGCGCGAACTTCCTGTTTGTCATCCGCTAAGTAAGGGCCTCCAAGATACAGGCCTAGCCTAGTTTGGGGCCCACTGTCAATAAAAAAAAAAAAAAAAAAAAAACTCTAAATTCGTATTGACGATTAGTGTTAATCGAACCAAAACTGTGGGATAAAAACGTTTATTACTTAGCATAATTATCAATATACACATTAGATTTAAGTTAGCTTACAAAAAATTACAAATTACAATCTTACATTGGAATACATTTAGTATTATTTAGTAGTATTTGAAAAGTTTTCAGTAAATTTTCACCGTTTCTTTACAATTATTAATTATAAACTTGTGGTGTAACAACATTGATGAACGAAGCGATTAGCGATTTTTGCTAGAAATATATCATTAAAGTTCTTATCCAATGAAATGCACTCAAAAAGTACATATTAATTAAAAATTGAAGATAGCATATTTTGTGATTCAAATAGTTAAATACGTATATTTTACGATATGACCTATCATTTTTTTATACAATTTATTTAAACTGGATTTAAAATGTAATTTGTCTTCCTCCTACTTGTACATAAACGCATCATATAATATACACGAGGACCTACATTTTTATATTTATGTAGGTACATATCTATGATTATGTTTCCTATTATATACGGTACCTACTTGATTTCTTAACACGAAGAAGAAATTACAATTAATACGATATCGCTAAGGAATCGTTGTATTCACTTTGGTTAAAAAACGCTAAATGTCTCATTTCCACGTTCTAAATCTCCTGACGCTCATATATTAAATTAGAATAGTAGAAGTCAAGATCGTCAGAATTATCGCTACCGGTATAGCTATATACACCGTACACCAAACTCAAGTCTAACCCACGGATAATACACGTTGCGCTATCCGTGGGTCCGAACACAGTTCTCCACGCTGACGTGGAAGTCGTTCACTTCAAATGTCACATCGACGTGTTTAAACGTCGAAGAGCAGCGCAATATTGTGCTGCGAGGCGCGTCGCTAGTAGTGGTCCTGCGGGTGCGCGCGGTAGGGAGGCGCGCGCGAGTACGTCCCGTACGCGCCGCCCGCGCCCCCCGCGCCGCCCGCCGCTCCCGCGCACCCCGTAGCGCCCGCGCTGTACACCGACTCACGCCGCTCACTAACCGCTGCGCCTGTCACGTACAGCATACCATTACAGATCGTATCGACTACCTATTATTAATCCGCTTGGTGGTGGAAAGCGGAGTTTTACAAATATAAAGGTTCAAAGGTTACTTTGATACTATCGTGTAGCTCGTGAGTAATGTATACTGACCAGCGGGCCCAGGGCGTATGCCGTTGGCGGTGCCGTAGGGCGGGTCCCGCTGCGCGTTCTGTGCGTTCTGCGCGTGCGCGAGCGCGTGCGTGTGCGCGTGCGCCGGCACCGGCCGCAGCACCAGAGACTGCGCCGCCGCCATCGCGCCCGCCGCGCCGCCCGCGCCCGCGCCCCCGCCCGCGGAGCTCACCGCAGAGCTGCCTTTGCTATACACTGACTGTGACCTGAAATATACAAGAAAAGTGTGATAGTTTTGGATCTAGTGTCGAGCTGCCTATATGGAGAGACCTTCTACATATAGGTACACAAGTAGGTACTAGATCACATTTCATGTTATATCTCGTAAAGAACGTGCATAAACAATATCTACTTATGTTAGCACGACGGTAGGCACGCAAAGTACAGAATAGTAACGATACCAACTACTGCAGCTGCACACCGATAGTTGTCTAAGTAGGAGATTGTAAGTAGATTTCAAATAAAGTTCTGGAAAGCAGTTATAAACCGCAGGCAAGCTGTAGAATAAGCCCTACCACCAGGTACCTAATGGTTAGGTATATCTCGTTTCTCTGGATCACTCACTCATTGCCCCTCCATGTCTACCTACCGACAGCGGACTTTAGTAGTACCTACTTGTACTATTGTATATTCTGTGGTAATACAGAGCACTTATAATTTTAATTTCGTCCTTTTAGAACATGGTAAAGCATCATGTATCAGCTCAGCGGTGTAGCGATACCGGGCGAGAGATTATAGTCAGTGTACACACCTGTGCAGCGCGTGACGCGCGGGTGGCGGCGAGCGGCAGTACAGCGACTTGGTGCCGGAGTAGAGCGGCTCGGCGGTGTCAGGGCGCGGCGCGGCGGCGCAGTAGGTGGGGCGGTAGTGGTGCGGCGCGGGGAAGGCCGGCTTGTCCAGGTCGTCCAGGTCACGCGGAGAGGACGCGCGCGACGTGCCGCGGCGCCGGCCCCACCACTCGTGCGCCAGCCCGGCCAGCGCGCCGCCGCCCAGCCCGCCCGCCCAGCACACCCAGTGCGCTTCCCAGCGGGACAGCACGAACGACGGGCCAAGCGACCGCGCCGGGTTCAGAGATGGCATCTGAAACGCGGAAAAGAGAAATTGATTAGCTTCTTCTATGAAAACTAAAAGCTGCCTATAAAACATATATTATGGATATTTGACGCCTAGTTTTAGCTTATTTTATAGAGCTCGTATTTATTTATGCTGCCGGTCCTGCAGACAACAGACTTTGGGGAAGTTATTTTCTTTAGGACGGGCCTGCAGCATTGGAAATCTTCTAGTTGATTTAACTATGAACCCAAGATGTTTATTTGAATATAAACGCATAAACGCTTACACACTCATACCCCCGCACTAGGATTCCCTGTGTCGCAGGTGGCATGGACATACACAGATACACATCACAAACATCCTAGACCCGAGAACAAACTTTATGCTTCCACAAAATCTGCCCCGGCCGGGAATCGAACCCGGGACCCCTCGCCTTGCAGGCAGGGTTACTACCAACTTAGCTACGGAGCCGTCACTATATGTATAGTTCTATATATTTGCATACCACATGTATGATACCACATACATGTTCTGATGACACCAATGAGTTATTCAAGTAGAAGAGGTGGAAAGTGATAATAAGAACTTCGAAATACGGCCGTTCACTCAGTAGGCTCGCAATATGATACGAAAGGTCTAATGGTAACTAATCAATTAATGCTAAATGGCTTCCGTTGTTACCTATAAGAGAGCCGAAAGGCGAACAGACGAAAACCGTACTTACTATATCAAATCTTTTTTATTCTGTCCTCTTGCCAGATTAAATTACTTGGGCAGGGAGATTTAGATGTTGGTTAGATGCAGAGCAGCAATGGAGCAAGAATTGAAAGTCAAGTAAAATTTATAGGCAAAGAGAGGTGACTTATTATAAGTAGATAACTTCCTGTAGGTAATTTGTACCCAGTAACTTATACCGCGGTATATAAAAACTCAGCAGCAAAAACTCAGTCAAAATAAAATTGAATAGTATATTTGTAATATCAAAATAACCATTTTTAAAATTGTTGTCTGTCTGTCTGTCTGTTTGCTTGTTCCGGGTAATCTCCGAAACAGCTAGGCCGATTTTGACGGGACTTTCACTGGCAGATAGCTGATGTTACAACGAGTAACTTAGGCTACTTTTAATTTAGAAAAAGAATTAGGGTTCCGCGCAGAAAAAAAAAACGATGAATCCATTATCTCCGCGCGGATAAAACCGCGGGCAGCAGCTAGTTTCATATAAATTCAGATCAAATGCAGTCATGTTTTGAAATATATATATATATATAATTATATATATACCACTTATCAGGAAATACCCACAGCTGTTACCTTATTTTTTTCCTTGTGGTCTAACTTCATCTCTGCCAAATTTAAACTCTATAAGTATCGGTTTTAGATTATCTATGTCTAGATAAATGTCGAGATAGTAATCTTTATTTTTTCAGATTTATAGTAATTATAGGTATGCTACAAATTTCCCACATCCGTTCCTTCTGCAAATTGACTGCTATATAAAGATTTGCACAACTAAACGACATTGACGATATCTTTTCTTTTCTATTACGAAGGTGGATATTTTTTTGTCTGCTGCGTACTTTTGTTCCAACAGATGTGCGGGGGCAGCAGCTGTCGGGGACCGCACAAAAGCAGGTAGAGCGTAGTTGTCGTAATATGTTCTACATAAAAGACGGCGAGCGTCCATAATGCCCCAGGAACTGTGCATATTGTAAGGCCCATCCAATTCGCTCGAAATTAATCTCGAGACGGACGATGTTCAAGTCTTTGAACGAATAAGTGATTGATTTAATTTAAAATCATTCTTCAGAACGAATTACCTTTTTTGAAGTTTTATCTTTTGGCTTCTTAGATGTGAAAAGTGGACCTTTTTATACTATTTGATAACGAGACGAGCTGGTAAGCATATCTTATGGTAAGCATAACGCTGGCCCATAACAATTGCAGTGCCATCACCTATTATCACCTACACCCTTATTACATAGATTAAAACGTAACCTTTGTATCTTTAATGTAACCGGTGACAATGCTATAGTTGATGAGATGAAAGAAGACGTAAGTACTTATCGTCTCCTTACTTAAAGTCGTATTAGATATGAAATACGTAACGATACCATCGTGATACGCCTAAAAAGTGCGCAGGGAAAGCTTTGCAACCGCACCAGCAATTGACATTGCCCCAGAAACCAAGGTAAGTATTATGTACTCACAGAGACAAAGGACGCAGCGGTGTAGGCAGCGCCGAGCAGCGCGGGCGCCGAGCCGGTCCAGCGGCGCTCGCGAGCAGCGCAGTGCGCCGCCGCCACCAGCGCCGTCAGCACCAGCTCGGAGCCAAGCCGCTCCCACGCCGCCGCACCGCCGCCCGGCAGCGCGGCCGACAGACTGCCTGCGTACCCAGGGACGCTCACACTGGAACGCAATAAAATACATTATATTATAAATCATATTATCAAACAATTTGAAGTTATGACTGCTGTGGTCGTGAAGTCACCCCCGATGGGTGGAACACAGTCGATGGGCTTCGTTTGCTAAAATAAACATCACGTTATAATCACAGCATTGCCGTAGGTTTTTTTTTTTTAACCAAAATTGGTTTACGTTTGACCACAATCTCACCTGATGTTAAGCGACGATGCGGTCGACGATGGAGCACGCTTGCCTAGAAGAAACCTATTCACTCTCGACTTGAAAACTCCCAAATTATAGCTTTTGGGAAACACAGAGGCTGGCAAAGAATTCCACTCCTTAGCCGTACGTATAATGAAGGTTGAAGCAAAACGCTTGGTACGGACAGGAGGGATATCAACCATATATGGGTGACGTAGTGCCGTGCCTCTAGACGTCCGTTGGAAAAATGGAGATGCTGGAATCAAGGTACTGTATTGTCTAGTGTTCTCCTGTCTAAACCTGCCATGATGCCATCCTACGAAAATCGTCGTCAAGCACTGTAGGTACCTGTACGTATACAAAAAACTTTCGAGTGTCGACCATATCGTTACTCAAGATTAGGTAAGGTTAGGTAGTAGTCAATCGCTAACTGGTCTATTCTAAAAAATGAAAATGCAAGAAGTCTTGGAAGTTTATTCAAGTCAGTTTAGAATAAGTTCAAATGAATTCTAAAGATCAGTCTAGATCCACATACCTGTTCATAGATAATTGTATGTTATGTAGTACATGCTAGTACCTACCTACAAAAGAATATCAGCATACACCGCATAGGGAATAGGTACTTATTCCCTGTTCTGTGCCAGCATACTCGTATTTTCATTTTCTAGCCATAGATTATTTCTATTACCATCCAAGCTGACCTTTTAAAGTACCTGCTTATTTTTAACTTTTAAACCCTTAGGTAAGTTGTCATCTTACCCTTCTGCTTGTGACACCTACGCTATGATTACAAGCTGATTATAATAATTATACAACGAAAATATAAACTTTAGTCAGTGTTTAGGAATTAGTTCCTCAAAGACTAGCGCAACATTCCTGAATTTTAGGTTTCGGGAAATTCGGGAATATTCTCGAATTTTTTTATTCATTTGACTACTATGATAACTATCGCGCCTGATCTTAAAAGACCAATAGGTACTTAAGTAAAATGTATTTTTGAATTAAAATGTTTTTAATTAAATTTTTCTATTAGTTTTATCTGCTAACTTCCATCGCAAAAGCTAACGTTCTTCTCCCAATTATTATCAACCGCTGCTGGTCAATTTATTCCTATAAAATTTACCAAACATAAAACGGCTTTTTGCCAAGGGAATTAGTATAAAGCGTAAAAAGCAGATAAGTAGTTCTTATCAGCAAAAAATCTGAGGTTTACCCAAAAAGTGGGTCTTTTCAAATGACGTAGCGTTCCAGTCATGCATACTAATCTGCTAATAGAAAAAAAAATGCTCAATGTTTGGGGTTGTAATCTGGACATAAAGAACTATTAGACGAACGTTAGGATTTGTTTATCTAACGTTGTTAGATACGCTTGAATATGTCGCAGGTGCAATGCTTTACATGTGATCAAGTTGTATTTGAAACTGTGGGAACATATTATGCTTTTACATCTTGTTAAGCCATACTTATCCATACTTATATAATAAAAAATGCGAAAGTGTTTGTTCTTTTGTTGGTTTTTTGGTTTGTCCTTTCACGCAGTAACGGAGCAACAGATCGACGTCACTTTTGGCATAATATACATGGACCGGAGAGTAATATAGGCTACTTTTTATCCCAGATAAATGCACGGTTTCTGTGGGAACGCATTATCATGGGAAGAAGTTAGTAATATCGTAGATTCATCTTCGTCGATTAGGAAGTTAAAAAGCCTGAAGCACGTTTTACAAACATTTCTAAATGACCAGTTCAATTGAAATATCTCTTGAGTTACCTATTTCTACAATTTATCATACTCCTACTAATCCTATTCTACTAATATTATAAAAGTGAAAGTGTGTTTGTTGGTTTGTCCTTCTTTCACGCAGTAACGGAGAAACGGATCGACGTGATTTTTGGCATAGATATAGTTTATGTGTCGGAGAGTAACATAGGCTACTTTTTATCCCGGAAAAATGCACGGTTCCTGTGGGAGCGCGGGTGAAAACCGCGGGCGGAAGCTAGTAGAATGATAAATTCATAGGCTTATATTGAGTTATTCTCAAGAATAAATACGAGCGTCTCCTACGTGTTTCTCATATTTATTCTAAAGGATAGAACATATCGATCGGAAACAAACCATCGTATAAGCAATTTGCTTCGTTCTCGATTCTTGTCTTGTCTCAGCCGCACTTGACAGCTGATACAGAAAACCTTGAAAATCTATCCGATTCTACTAGAAATGAAGTAGGAGGTCCGACCTTTGATGACGAGAAAAACAAGTCATCTCTTACGGTAACGCATACTCAAGCCACACTCAACTTGTGGAATGCAACTGTACATACATACAATTAAAGTTCCCGTTTTTGATGGTAAGTAATTAAGTGACAAGTGCAACTGTTTTTACAACGTGTGGACGTAAACTTGGCTATTCACGATTACGACAAAGTATAGACTGATACCAATAAAGAGCTGTTTCCACGTCTTTTACACTGAAAGAAAACTCGTATCAACTCACGGTAAGGTAAACGCGAAAAGATTATTACGGACAGAAGTTATTACCAACATAATACGTAATACCTTACAGAATAGCAGTTTCAGTCAAAGCAACCATGAAAAACGTAAATTTTAGCTTTTCTCTTCAAACAGGCGGGGCCGGCGCCACTATTCCTTTTAATTAAAACCGTTAAATTGTTAGCGTGAACTTTCTTTTCATATCGCAATAATGACTCGGAGATTGAGGTATAATGAAGTGTACACAGCAACTCAGCACACAGTTTACAATTTTTTTTTCTATATTATTTGGTAACGAGACGAGCTGGTCGTTTGCCTGATGGTTATTTACTCTTAGGCTTCTTTTCTAGTGTGTTTTATTTAAAGAGCTGGGTTTCAACCGCGACTTCCTACTTCCTATAAGTCTAGTATAGCTACTGTAATACTTAGTCTTAAATTTTAAACATGTTTGTTGGCAATAAACACGTAGTAAAAATTATTTCTAAAAAGAATGTTGACGAGATTCTCGCGCTTCTTCTTGATCGGTATATACCAGTTTGGAAAGGGCACTTATAATAGTCATTAATTTTAACTTTCATGAGTGCTCCCTTGGAGCCCATGTGAATAAAGAATTTTGAATTTGAGTGTGACCACTTGAACAACCTGATAAGTGCTTGACGCACAGTCTGAGAGCGAGTTATCCAGGCGAAGCACCTACTCAAAATTCTCGTAAAAAAAAATTATTACATTTCATTTTAGGTGATGATATGATCGAAACCCTTGAACAGGCTAAATTTAGGATTGAATCGGCTCGCAAATCTAGCAACCGGATTACAGATATCGATATTTGAACCCAGCAAACACAATATACACAGTGGCTGGCACCCGGGGCGGCGTTTTCGGTAGCACCCCCCCCCCCCCGCTCCAAATGAAAGTTGCATTCAAAGTTCAAATTTTATTTACCTTTTTACGCGTTGATTTAAAAAAATCAATAACACTTTTTCGTGATTTTGGCACCCCCCTGTGCTTGGTACCCGGGGCGGACCGCCCCTGCCGCCCCTTCGTTACGGCGCCAGTGCTAATACATAAATAAACACTAAACCTAGCCTAGCTACAAAAACACTTGGATAATCTACTCGTACAACCCAATGTAACTCTATAAGTAGATATTCCAAATCTTCTAGCCCACTACCACTTGGAAGCGTGCCCAGCATGCTGGCGGCATTGCCTCGTTGACCCACAATGCTGATCCGTTGAGCCAGATTATTCATTTAATTTGTAACTTGTAACATTGTAGGTAAGTACCAAGATTATACAAATTAGATTACCAAAGTCTTCTGAGATTTATACAAGTATCAATTTATATCCGAAATTTTAGATCAATTAATATTTCTCATAATTAAGTGAGTTCACAGATAAATTACGTGTATATTATATGTAATTATGTTTAAGTTAAACTGAAAAGGGACCGATCCTGTAACATTTCAACTACAGGCTATATAGGTAAGTGTCACTTGAGGTAGGTATATGAAAGTTTCAAGTGTATATCACATGAACCTCTACGCTGCGCTGTAGCAAAACAAGCAAGCAAGCTGCCATACAAAGCCAAGTTGGAAATGTTCCGACCGCATCGTCCCAGTTCACAATGGCTATTGAGTACGCTTCTGTCACTACACACTGCAAATGGTACAATATCGAATAAGGCACTCGTGTTCGATGATAAAGTTATCATGCTCCCCGACACCTACACATTAAAACTTATCAGCTTAAGGCTTTTTGGTTTTAAGTTTACCTCTATTTATAACCAAATCAATCGATTAGAATTCAAATTAAAAAAGTATTTGTTAATTAAAACATGGTTCGTAATAATCATCCGTTTCCGTTGTAGATTCCAACCCAACTTGTTATTTTTTGGGGGTTTTAAAGGTACCTACATATATCTTTTAATGATTAATTTATGAAAAAAAAAACAGAGGAGCACTACAATTAAATAGTAGACATTTTTTTATTGTTATTTGATAGTTGACGACGAGCTGGTCGTTTGCCTGATGGTAAGCATAACGCCAGCCGATAACAATTGCAGTGCCACTCAGAACTTTGAAACACAAAGGCCTGCGCGGCACTGCAGTGCGCCCGTTACCCTAAGACATTAGGTATCAATCTCATAGGTCCAGTAATTTCACTGGCTACTCTGCTCAACAAACCAGAACAAAGTAATGCTCGCACATTACTGCTAGGCGGCAGACTTCACGAGCAAAGCGGTGGTACCAACCCAGACGGACACTCGCAGAAGAGTTAGTCCTACCACCTAGTAAACAGATTTTATGTAAAAAATATGATTGGTATAGTGGCATTATTCAGGGAGGAAACAGGATTACGTTTGTATGGACTAAACGTTGACGAACAGCCGGACAAAATTTGCAATACTATATCTACGTTTTATCCCTAATCCCCATCTAAAACGTCAGTCTATATTGCAGATGATTGTGCATAATTTATGCACATGTAGGGGTCAAGTGTGGTCCGTGGGGTACATCTTTTATATGTGTTACTGAATGGACAGCAAATTGGGCCATTCGCACCTTATGGCGTGACTGGACTCGGGAAAAAAGCCCTTGTTGCGAATTTTCGATGCAGCAAGCAACGTATTGTTATTGTATTTGCTTATCATCCAAGAACAATGTGGGAACATTTTATATGTTCTGGCAATATGTGTGTTTTACCGGCTTTCAAGGGAGTTTGTTTGCTATGTCTCCGGCCTTTAAGGATTTTATTGTGCCTAAAAGTAGCTTTTAAAATACCTACTAACTGTGGATCAAAAGTACCTATAGCAAAGTACCTAGTATAAGTTATGGCAATTGTTTTGATCCAATTATCTAAGTTACAGTAAACACCACAGTGAATAGGTTATTAGTAACTTAAGGTTTACGACTACTTATCATAGTGTTAAGTTGTTTTTGGATATATTCGTACGGACAGATTCACATTAAAAAAAAACAGATCATATCTGAAATCCTAACAAACAACACAGTATCCTACTATCACAGCCGAAGTGAAAATCTGGTGGAAGTTTCAATTGAATTTGTTACAAATTAAAAAAAAAAAGAAATAAAAAAAATGCTCACGCGCCATCTCCCCTCGATTTGGTTAACAAGCGGACAATTACATTTAATTTACGGACGAGTTTTTAAAGTGTCCCAATATGGCGTGACCCCACCCCACCCCATTCAGCTAATAAAACCGCTATCATTTAATGTTCAGATAATCCACCGCGACATTTGTTAAAAAACATATACGAGGGGGTATCGCAAACTATTTCAAAAATTCAATTGTTCTGAAGTGGCACTTGTCAGACAATTTTTTGGAGTTATAATCTGGCAACATTCATGAAGATATTTTTTTCATAAACAACACTATGTAGTGGACATAAGAGCTATAGTAATTTAACGTAGATTCTGTTGATAATGTTAAATTAATTCATTGTGAAATAGATATCGGTAAGCACAAGTGCGTGCATTCATTTTGTAATTTTCAACGTTTATAGCTTTTGAATTTAATGTGTTTTAATCCGGTCAATAATACCATTATCATCACTTTTGGTGTTCCCAACTACTTAGTTTAGTTGCAGAATGCCCAAAGCGCAATGGTACCTATAATTGCAGCGTGTCCTACTCATGGGTCAAAAATAGAAAAGAGCATGATTCTAATTTCTAAGTAACTCATTGCGATAGAGTACATATATTTGTATGGATTTGGCACCATGCACTTATATATATGCTAGCTTCTGCCCGCGGTTTTCACCCGCGTTCCCACAGGAGCCGTACATTTTTCCGAGATAAAAAGTAGCCTATGTTACTCTCCGGTCCATAAATTATATCTATGCCAAAAATCACGTCGATCCGTTGCTCCGTTACTGCTTGAAAAAAGGACAAATCAACAAACCCTTTCGAATTTATAATGTTATAGTAGGGATATCTTTGTCATGATACGATGTATGAAGTCTATGGCTATAACAAAAAATGTTTATAATAATGCCACCGTTAAATTGAGACATTATTATCATAACGCAATCCGTTTTTTGGGCAAAAAAGCGTAGCGCTAACACAGCGGGCGGTAGGCGCGAACTTGTTACCCTTTGCCCTCTGCCCTTTGTTTAACAAAACCATAAAGAAAACAACAGTGTTTTAACCCTAGATAACCCTTTGGCGCACATGTCGACGTGGCCGAGACAACCGCCAATCGTAATAAATACAACTTAGCACTGACTTGCGGCATTCTATTTTAATCTCTACGGCCGCGTCATAAAGCCGGCTGACATTTAATAAGCCACAATACTTTTTGGGGAAATATGTGGAGTGTATTTTTGCGTTTATTGTGTTCTGAATGGAGTTTTTATTGCGAATGTCTGCGGTATTAGTCGGATTGTCGGGACGAGGACGGCTCCGCATATGTTGTTATTTGCGTATGTTATGATTTTCCGGATTTGGCGAACGTGAAGTGAGTTATTCTGTGTGGGAATCACTGAGCCGGGTGTATCGCTTATCGTCTGAAATGATAAATCAGATGCTATATCAGAAGATTTCCCGCGAGCCCTGGATGGGTACTGTGTAGACATCTTTACGACTTGGAAGTGTTTGTTTATTGGCAGTCCGCGACGCGCCAAGTTGCGCAAGAAAATAATATAAAAAGAATTATCTTTTTCCGCGCACATGTGTACATAATGTAGGTGCTTATATTATTCGATGACTAGTCTCTGCCCGCGGTTTTCACCCGCGTTCCCACTGGAACCGTGCATTTTTCCAGGATAAAAGTAGCCTATGTTACTGTCCGGTCCATAAACTATAGGTATCTATGCCAAAAATCACGTCGATCCGTTGCTTCGTTACTGCGTGAGAGAAGGACAAACCAGCAAACCAACAAACACACTTTCGCATTTACAATATTAGTATGGAGTATGGATTTTCAGTTATGAAAAAGTGAGCACAGTTATAAGTTCTTCAAAGAGGCGCATGGTAGCGAAAAACGTTAAGTTTTCGTGTATTTTGGAAAGGAAAAGTTCAGATACGTATCGGACCCTGAAAAGTTGAGACCCGAGTCGGGTTGCTCTACAGAGCCATATAGGCAAGTTTTACGGTTTTTGTCTTCTTTGTGACAAACGGTAATACCTATATGTATTTAGGTACTGTTCGCGATTTGTACCTATAATTTGTATTCAAATGAGGGCAGATACAGTACATATAAATTTATAACAGTTCCCGCTTGCTGCTCCAATATTTTCAGCACATTTCGCGACAGAACTTAGGTACATCCACGTTTAAAAAACACAATACAAAGCGAACCATGTAATCCGAGTCAACCATCACGAAGAATAAAATAGCTTTGAAAGGAATAGTAGAAAGTTTAATAAAACTGCTTGAAAACACTCCAACAAGCAGAGAGCGTATAGTTTAACTCATTTGCGTCTACATTGGAAACGGGTAAGCTGAGAACTTCTTCACAATACTTAGGTACGGAGTGGGAACTATCCGTTCAGTTCGCGAACAGACATTATTCAAAACTTAACCTCACTTGGGAATAGCTTCATGAATTCACAACATGATTAAAATAAGCGTTCAGTGCCAGAGGTCGTTATGAGAAAATTGGTGATAAATTATATAACCTACTTATGGAAAATTAATTGTTTTGGGTTGGATTTTATAGGATTCATAGGTTGATATGGCGAACAAAGACCTATGTGTGGGTTAGGCTCACATTGTATTTCGGCCGAGGCCAATAATCTGCAGCCAAGACAGAACGTGTTATCCTCGACAGTCATAATCCCAAACCACCAAGTCCTAAGTAACTGGAACCCCAAATTAATTGAAAATAAATCAAGAGCGATCAACTAAGAACACCCCGTACCCGCATGAAGCGTATAAATGAGTTTCAACTTTGAATCGGCCTATAATTGAAACATCCTGTTTAACCGTTTGTTGCTCATTGAATGATTAATTTATAAGAAGCAAATCAGCTGATTTCATTGTTACGTTTAACTTATGCTAAGGGAGTAGTTTTCCCACGCCGATTCTCTTATCTTTTTAGCAATCAATCATAACTCAATTTACTATTTACTAAAATAATCATTTGTTTTGTTACAGGCAGAGGTCCTTCGTGGGTTCATCTCTGCCGAATCTCTGTCAAATTTGAACTGTACTGAGTTTAGCTATACCTAATCGAGAGACAGAAATTGTTGGTTTTAGATTGAAATGGTGCTATTATATACTAATTATAAATATAATTAATTTGTGTAAAGTTTACCTAAATTTGAATAGGTATATGGCACTTAAATTATAAACATAATATGAGTAAATACAACACAAATGTACAGGTTGCGCATTGTGACTTAACACGTGGGAAATATTTGTAGGTAATGGTTCCCTAATAGAAAAATGGGTTTCCCCACCTTCCACCACCCAACAAAACAGTACCGCGAATGAAGTAGATCGGTAGCCGGTCAATTACAGTTCAGAATTTTATTCTTTCCCATTTTCAGCGACAAAAACACCCTCGACATGCGCCCATTCCGAACAAAACTTTTTATTTCGCTAAACTTGAAAATGTATTTAAGAATTTCTTCGCCGATTTTCTCCGACAAAGTGAATCTCCGTATCCGGTTAATCCATTACATTCATTCCCCTCCGGTGGAGTTTTCTTCGGCAAGCATTCGGCAAGGGATTCTGTTTTGTTAATTCAAATTCAATCGTAGAGTTTGCGAGGAAAAAAATTGCACAAAACATTTCTTATTTTTGACGGTAGTTCCCAACGAGTCATACTAAATCGAGTCATAGTGTAACCCATTGGGATTTTTGTCTCATCGAATCGTTATTGAGAATTTATATCACCAGCGGCGCAAGTTCGGAAGTCAGTTCGATCAATTTGTCGAATCGCAAAACCCGATAAATTTATCGAATGTTGCGAGTACCGAAGTCTGTTCGTAAAGTATTGTAGTAGCTCTATATTCTCTTTGGATTCGACCTAGCTTTTCGATAACTTTTGTCGATGGTATCGAGGCTCGATAAATTATATAAAATGTCGATAAAACCCACTTTATCGATTTGGACTGTCAATTTTATCGATCGAAAAGATCCGTACTTGCGCCGCAGTTTCAGAACCATTTCAACAGAACTTAAAAAAGTGACGATGTCTCGAACATGTAGAACATGTTAAACCTAGAAAATACTACCGTTCTACTCTGACCTTTACCAGTTTACGGCGCACCTAAAACCTGCTTGTATAATATTTACTACCACGTTGTCACTCAAGGTTAAGAAAAATAAAAACAAAATACGCTTTGTTTTGTCCCATCAAGTTACACTGTTACGGGGAGGGGAGGGGGCGTGACTCGAGAAAATAGTTGCACCTCTTAACAAGCGAACTCGATGGAAAAGAATCCTTTGAGATATGACTCGTTGGGAAACCACCATATTAATTTATCACCAGATCATTTAAGAGTTTAGAAATTGAAATTCCATACATGTCATGTACGCGTACAATAAAGTGGCAGTATTGTGCGGAAGCTAATTTAGTAGTTTGCGCTAGTTTCCGTATATGACGGATCCGGGCCATATTAGGATTTTGGGCCTACGCTAATGCAGTTGTGACGGGCTGTCAAAACTTAGGCGGGCTTATTGTTCGCTGTAGCCGTGTTCTGAAATAGTTATTGTTTCGCTCAGGATGGCAGTTTGATGGTTTATAGGCCAAACTAACAATATGGCACCGAGAATATATAAACAGAGCGAGGTTTAATCAGCGAAGTTTAACTATAACTTTAATGCAAGATTCGGATTACCAGGGCCGCAATTCTACGAATGGTTTAAAAATGACAATGGTTTTGTCTGGGTTTCGTCGCAAAATTATCAGGTACTTATTTCACGTTAGCACAATCGTTTTCCTATGGTCGCCTATGACAATGGCGGTCATCAATAAACGATTGTTATTTTTCGTATGTTCTTTATCAAAGTGATCATTTTACGATGAAACCATTGCCAGTTATAGAATTCAAATTCAAATTCAAATTCATTTATTGCAGTAAATGTGGTACAATTTTAGGTCTTAAAAATATTTAGAATAAGTCTCGTCACATTTAGCTTTTAATAAGCATGCAAAAAACCATTTGTTTAGTGTAATTGGTGTCCAGGTAGGTAGGACTTACACTTCTGCGCGTGTCCGTCGGGGTGGTTACCACCGTTTTGCTCATCTAGTCTGCTGCCAAGCAGTAATGTGCAAGCATTACTGTGATCCGGTTTGATGAGCAAAGTTGTCAGTGAAATTACAATGTCTCACGGTAACGAGCGCACTGCAGTGCCGTCCTTTGTGTTCCAAAGCTTTGAGTGGAGCTGCAATTGTTATAGGATGGCGTTGTACCATCAGGAAAATGACCCGCTCGTCTCGTTACTGTCCTTTCCGGAAAACTATAAAGGTCAATTAAAAAAAAATGTACAAGCATTCATGCTTACCACGCTCAATCCAAATTCTCTAAAAGTTAAGACAGTTTTTTTCTAGTGTACCTACACAGTACACAGTCTCCAAAACAAGTTGCCTAAACAAACTCTGGAATTATCGTTAAATATTGCTAGCCGTGGCAAAGGGCCCGCGACGAGCGCTGCGTCTTATCACGCTGGGACCTGGCTGAACTTCCAGGCTCAATGTTTAATTAATTAATGCCTTACCTACTTCTTACAACGTCTTTTAGCTAAGTTAATGATAAACCTTGAAAACTTTGTAGCTTTTGAGGCGTTTCTGGCGACGAAATTGGCGCTTTGTGTACCGACCGCGACGTCTTTTTTTTTTTTTGAAGCACCCTGCTTTTGGTCTTGCGACCTCTACAGCGTCACCGGACTGGCTACAGCGTCACCGGACTGATCTACAGCGTCACCGGACTGAACCGCGACGTCGAACTACGACTGAGTTTTTAATTTACGCGATGTAGGTATATATCCCCTCCTCCCCTCCCCTCCCCTCACCTCCCCCACTAGGTGGACTGATGACCTTGTCAAAACCGCGGGGAACCGTTGGATGCACGAGGCGCGTAGCCGATCCAAGTGGCGTTCTTTGGGGGAGGCCTATGTTCAGCAGTGGACGTCTTCCGGCTGATGATGATGATGATGAGGTATGTATCAGTGCAATGTTTTTAATTAACCTAATCGATATGTTAGCACTTGACCGCTATCTCGCCGATGTGGTAGAGATAGTGAATATGCTTTAGCATTTAAGCTTAAGCTCCTTCCATTTTCTGGAATAACACATACACTATAAAGACATATAACACGCGGGTGAAATCGCGGCCAGAAGCTAGTACCTAATATAAGCTTTAACATGTTTACTATTTTCAATCACCTCAACCAAAACATGTGAAATAGAGATAAGAAAAATCTTACCTAACGGGAATAAATAAAACAGAATTTGAATATCAAATTTGAAATTGTTACTCAGATTTGCATTTCAAATCTGAAATGCGAAAACAACAATAACAATGTTTTCGACAGAAACACTAAAGCTACAAATGAAAATTGTACTACCTACCTAAGAGTTTTTGAAACTTGTACTTATTGTTTAAAAGTTTTTCCCATATCCTGATACTGTAAAAGCTGTACCAAATGAGGCAAGCTATTTGTTAGGCCGTATCCCTATTCCCATCGAGGCCGTATCCCTATTGCACATCAAGAAATACTTCCTGTTGGAAATCTTTTACAAAGCGTTTTGAAGGATTTCTGTAAAGCGCTCATGTAGAGGTGGGTTTTTATCCGCAATTTTTATCCGCATGGTTTGTCTTGGGTTCACGGGGCTAGAGATTACAATCTTTGATCTGAGACAAGCAACACGTCTGCTATATTAATTCTTTAACGTAAGATTTCGCATTTGCAATAGAAATTGTAATCGCACGTCATGGCAACAGTTTTATACGTAACTACCAAAAGTATTATTGTGATTATTTTATTTTTGTCATTAGTTTTCGTAAGTGTTAGTTGTTATGTAGCAGCTAGGCAGAAGCTAGGATAAGAAAGAAAAGTTCCGTTATACTATTACTAGTTTCTGCCAGCAGTTTCACCCGCGTTCCCACCGGAACCGTGCATTTTACTGGGATAAAAATTAGCCTATGTTACTCTCCGGTCCATAAACTCTACTCTATCTATACCAAAAATCACGTCGATCCGTTGTCCAATTGCTGCGTGAAAGAAGGACAAACCAACAAACGTACACACTTTCACATTTATTATAGTAGTACGGATAAATGCAAAAGTGTGTTTGTTGGTTTGTGAGCTGTTTGGTTTTCCATATGGGCAGGAGAGTGACGTCTAGGTAGCTTTTCTCCCAGAAATATATACTCATAGGTAAAACCGTGGGCAGCAACTAGCAAGGTATTTTATGGTATTGGTTAATAAAGTCCCAGATATAAAGATCAAAATGGTTTGTGTTTGCGAATTTTTCCTCCGCACCTGCGCAAATATCGTCCGCTTATGCAAACAGAGCACCTGCCAAAATATTGGCCTACGCACTGCGTATATCAGCCGGTGTATGAACAATCTGATTCGTTTAGCTTGCGAGTCGCGACTCGCGTGCAAGATTGCAAAACAGGTGATATTTACAAGTTAACGGATAATGGGATCACTCACAGCATGCGCTTGTCTTTATAAGCAGTGAGCACTGCCACAATGTCATGCGTGATGCGTCAGTGCCTTAGCAGTGCATGAGCAGAAGTCTATACATACATAGGTAAACTTGGTAAATTTCCCCACAGACTTCCGACTCACAAAACTTTATCACTAATTACCCTAAAAGTAAAAACTAAACTCTTAATAACTATTAACATGAATTTTGTTACCCATACTACCTACTGTACAAAGTGTACAATTTATACTGTGACGCAAAATTTTTGATACTGTTACAATTTATTCTGTGATTCAAAATTGCGGGTCAGCGAGAGTTCATTTGAAATGCGCGTTCGCGCAAGTTACTGCGCGGGGACGGACGTAACGCTAAATGCCTACTGCGCTTGAGGATCCCAAACACGTAATTTTATCAAATAGCAACCTAAAAAAGGACCTGTATCTAGGAAATTAGGGGCTACAATCGTCACAATTCGTAATGAATAGATACTGCTTTATTTACTTGAAAATTAAAAAGTTGACAGTGACGCAAACAAAATGTGATGACGATCTAGTACCTAACTATCTTAAGCTAATTATACCGTTCCTCAATTTGGGTGCATCGTACCCTAATTTATTTTCGGGACGTATTATTTTACGCAGGTGTTTTTTTTGTGTTAACCTTTTTATGCGCATTCCATATAACTAAATTTATAACATCGTTGTGGCAAAAAACACTGGTGCATACAGGGTGTTTATAGTAATGGCGTAATTAGGCTAAACTACAAAATCAGTCTTGAAGTCTCAAAAATTCTTATAGAGATCTATAAGACTTCTTATAGAGAGCTATATAATACTTTGTCTACTACGACTAGTTATTTACAAATATTTTTTTAATAAACCATTTTTAAACGTAACGTTTTTATAAAGCTCACTGAATCAAAAACTAAGAAGTATAGCACGCAAGCATCGGTAAGTTCCAGCAGGCACACTTATAGCTTTTAGCCAATTTTGAGGTTCAGCTTCGACCACCTCTGCCCTCATGTGAGTTCAAACAGTAAGAACGTAAGCAAAAAAATACTAGCTTTATATATATGCATGGAATATACATGGAATTATATACATTTTATACATGGAATTGGCATTATATACATGGAAAATAGAGTCAAAAATATCACCCTGTATTTTCTTGCTGATGGTAGGCACGGTAAGGATTGAACCCCAAGCGGAATTAATCCTTATAAAACGGGCGTAGGGGCGGAAATAACAGTTACGTGAACACTCCGGCCCCAATAATGAGCCATGATATGAGCCCGATAAACCCACACGATGATGTGTCGGATTGTACCTAAATAATAAGGAAACCTTTGTTTTTATTATTCTTGGATTTGACTGCCGAAAAAATAAAGAATGGTTGAGAATAAAAAATAAGTGAGTGTATACGTCTTGTATACATCTGTCTTACTTGGTGGGATTGCCCAGAATGCACGCCTTTGTACAAAGTAACGTTCTCTACAAAGCGTCCAAAAAGAGCTCTTCATGTACTAATCTATACATATAAATAAAATTGAAGCGTCTGTTTGTAATATCAAAATAACAGCCTTTCACTAAATGCATATAAAAGTATATACGGTACCTTTAACAAAAACACAATTATAAAATTTTTTGTCTGTCTGTCTGTTTGTTCCGTGTAATCTCCGAAACGGCTAGACTGATTTTGACGGGACTTTCACTGGCACATAGCAGATGTAATAAGGAGTAAATTAGGCTACTTTTATATTGTATTGTATTGTATTTATTTATTCATTAACAATATACATTGTGTTTGAAATTCAATTTAATTCAATTCAATTCAATGTATTTGAAAAATAATTAGGGTTCCGCGCAAAAAATAAAACCCATGAAATCCAATAACTCCGCACGAGTGAAACCGCGGGCAGCAGCTTGTGGATAGTAAGAGGAGCTGGTAGTTTGCCTGATGGTAAGCATAACGCTGGCCCATAACAACTGCAGTGCCACTCAGTACTTTGAAAGCTAATAAAGCTCTGTCGCGCGTCTGGGTGACAATTTCTCATCGTGTGTAGTCCACTTATTAAAATATTACACTTTTAAAATTCTAAATGTGTACAACGACTTAGAAACTGTTTTTACTTGTTCAGCTGTAGATATCCGTGTAAGTAGATTCTTGAACGTTTATATTTTGAGTTGAAACGGAAAAGTCTTTCCACTTGAGTATCATTTCGTAGATGTTCTACTTATCATTGCGCAGAGACGTGGATTATATCAAAAACGCTCCCGTTGTCATTCGTGTGGTACAAGTCACAAGTGTTTTGAGGGATCGAGGACTATTTCAAGATCGCTGTTTTGAAATAACCTTCAGCGCAGCTAGAGCTACAGCTGCAGCTGAAGGCCGCTTCGGAATAAAACATATATCTGAAAAAATATTTTTAAGAGGTTTTATTCTTAGAGAGTAGGTAAGTACTTCATTACAATGCCTGTTTTATCTCAAAACTTCATTGAAACTACGTTACCAAAGTAGAATGAGTATCCAAAAAGCATCGAGAGAAAAACTAATAAATATGAGATAAGTACTAGGTAGGTACAAGTAAATACAAATTTGATCCAAACAACAAATGGGCATGCCCACTTTCTAAGGGCATTTAGGCCACGATTGCCCACATTCAAAAGGAAGTGATAGTACACAACTTCCTTAACTTATAACAAAAACGGAACACAAACGCGAAAATATCTTTTCTGTACTTTTAATTAGTAGAAATATTGCCAAATTTTTATGGTAAACAGATAATAAGTATAGATAATAGAAAAATAAAACATATTTTTAACAATATTGTATTCATTGGCAATTCAGGGCCTAAAATGGGCATCCTCCTTTAAGTTCAACAAAAGCTCGGACCTCGAACACTACTTGGATCGTTATCCCCTTAAAACTTGCACCACCAAGAAATAGAGGAGCGTTGTCACAGTCAGTGACAGCACAATTGCAGACAGCGATAAAAATAAAGGATGGATGAGGTCGCTGTCCACTGTGATATACGCCGAGATTGCACTGGATCTCGTCTCATACCCCGCACACTGGACGTATTGAAGTAGCAAGTATTTCTAGCGGAGGTAATTAATTTAAGGAAACTGCTTAGTTCAGCTACTGTTACTAGTTTTACCACCGCTTTGCTCTTGAAGTCTGCCGCCAAGCAGTAGTGTGCAAGCATTACTGTGTTCCGGTTGCATGAGCAGAGTATCCAGTGAAATTACTGGGCTTATGAGACTTATTACTTAATGTCTCAGGGTAACGAGCGTACTGCAGTGCCGCGCAGGCCTTTGTGTTTCAAAGTTCTGGGTGGCACTGCAATTGTTATGGGCCAGCGTTATGCTTACCATCGGGCAAACGACCAGCTCGTCTCGTTACCAAATAACATTAAAAAAAAAGTATATCTACTGTGGACCGTATCTGAATCTGAATTGACCCTGGTGATATGATTTCATTTCCTGTAAGAAATCAGAAAATACGAGAAGCATGATTCCACAATACTCAGCCAAGAAACATTCCCCTTTTATTAATTTAAAAAAATATCTATTTGTGTTGTCGCTCGGCCTATCAAGCTTTCAAGTATACCACAGGGGCAGTCAGTCGATACAATATGTAATATTTATCAATAGGATGACGATAGGATAGGATTGATAAAAAACTAAACGGAGAAAGAAAGTAAACTAAACGAAGAGGGACGTTGTTAACAAGGCTGTAGCTAATGCAGGTGGCAAACTAAACTTTTGCCTCCATTTCAAAAAAATTACCTACAAAGAGCTAGTGAAAAACAATTGAAATAATTTATATATCGCAAAAAATGCTAGAAAAATCTTGCAAGTACAATTAGTAGCAAATCAACGGTTCCTAGCCAGTTATATTTGCATAATATGGTGTAGGCACGATAGGTACCTACGTTTCGCATCACTCGCATTACGAAGCTTACTAACTCTTATCTACTTTGTGCAGTTAAGGTTCTTTCCACCAGTGTAACTGACACTGACATAGGATAACATTAGCTTATACCGCGAACTGGGACGTTAACTTTTCAAGGGCAGATAAGCGTGTTAGACAAAACATTAGAGAACCTTTGTCTGACTGAAGACTGGACCTTAATCACAACTTTTTATGCTAGCATTTGGTCGCAAGTCCAGAGGAATCTGCGTGGAGATGCTGTCAACTTCATTCGCAATCTGCGGGGCTAAAAACGCCACTTTGCCCGAATCATAATATGATCATATTATGACCCATTTCATAAATCGTGAAATGGTCACCTAAAGAGAATTCATAATGTAACTACGTGCTGAATCATTTCAATGGAAATTGATCTATTAGACAGTGTTCTATGAAAATTCGTAAAATAGTTCACAAAATAGGAATTGATTAAGCGTCAAACAGAATTAGCGTTTTTGTATAAGTGATTACATTTATTCAACGTAAAACTCGAAAGAACCTGTTCGAATACTTAATTAGAGCAATTACAAAGTAAATTAATCTCGTTCGCCATTCTACTTGGGTAAGTAATTCGATTTAAACTTGAATCATAACTTACCTACAACAATTTCACCTCGGGTTTTTAAACTTACGACTCTGGATTCGTTCTGATGACATTCGCAGAAGGGTTAGTCTAATCTAACACCTGGTAAATCTTATTCCTGTGCCTGGGCTATTCTCTCCTGGTTGCCATATTCTGGAAATAATCCCAGCGATGATTTATACTAATCGTACTGCTTAGTACCTACATATACCAGAACACAAGAACACTCCTACAGTACCTACTTATTACTTTCTATACTATCTGTGTGAGGGAGGTCTATGTTCAGCAGTGGACGTCTTCCGGCTGATAATGATCATACTATCTGTAGTGCTGTATGTAGAATATATAGACGCACTATACCCATTTAATTTTAAATTAAACTAACAGAACAGATGCGGGTTGTTACAATTATCTCTCTTTGTTAATTAAAGAGTCTGTCCGGAGAGTAAGAGTTAATTAATCAACTCCGAGTATGTGTGTTCTTGGAAGACAGCGAATCTATAGAAGAATAAAAGCGAATCTAAGATTTTATTATCTGTATAGATAGTTTAACGTTCACCACTAACTCACTGCACTTGCTAAAGTTAGAACCATACTGAGAACTATTCATTGATGAGTAACATCTGTACATATTCATCATTCTTCATTTCATCATTCATTTATTTCAATTTATTCAATTGCATGTTTTTGCAGCTACTCGATGCAAAAGGGGCCACAGCTGAAAAACAGCGCGCGCTACTTCGGTGGCGCTTTTATGCTGAGCTGTGTCCATTTGTAGTCAACTGCCTAACTTTTTCATGTTCTAATATTATTAATATTTTGTTAGTGGGAGGACTAACTCTTCTGCGAGTGTCCGTCTGGTTTGTTACCACCGCTTTGCTCGTGAAGTCTGCCGCCAAGCAGTAGTGTGCAAGCATTACTGTGTTCCGGTTTGATGAGCAGAGTATCCAGTGAAATTACTGGGCTTATGAGACTTAATACCGTGAAATTACTGGGCTTATGAGACTTAATACCTAATGTCTCAGGGTAACGAGCGCACTGCAGTGCCGCGCAGGCCTTTGTGTTACAAAGTTCTGGGTGGCACTGCAATTGTTATGGGCCGGCGTTATGCTTACCATCAGGCAAACAATCAGCTCGTCTCGTTACCAAATAACATAAAAAAAAAGCTATAAAATTTATGTACCTACCTATATATCCTTTGGGTAATGGCTACAAATAAATGTATTTTCTTTCTTTATTTCTATATTATCATAAATTTGATTACAAATGCTGTACTATCGTAGTTACTTACGCAAGGGTTGAATTTATAATGAGTTTTACGAAACCTATACACAGGCATGTATTTTCATGAAATTCTACGATTTCAAGATAGGATGGGCACCTACTCGTAAGATTCATGAATTTTTTATGCGAATGGGCTCATGAACAAAGCATTTTGAATTCAAAATATAAATCCTACCTATAGTCAGTGAAATCACTGAGTATAATATGAAACTTGATACCTAATGTCTCGGGTAAGGAGCGCATTGCAGTGCCACGCAGGCCTTTGTGTTTCAGAGTTCTATTGTGGCACTGCAATTATAAAGGACAGTTGTTATGCTTACTACCAAGCGAAAAAAGCTCGTCTCGTTACATTGTAGTATAAAAAACAGTAAAATTACTGGGCTTATGAGACTTAGTACCTAATGTTTCAGTGTAACGAGCGCTGCAGTGCTGCGCAGGCTTTTGTGTTTCAATGTTCTGAATGGCACTGCAATTGTTACGGGCCGGAGTCATACTTACTATCAGGCAAACGGTTGTATAACGGTTGAATAATTCGGGTTGTGATTAATTTGTTGAAGATGTAGCTTGTTCTAAGCTAAGAAGAGCATAAAGAAACAACTATAAGTACCTTATAAACATAAGGCAGACTATGATAACATTAACAGTAAGTAAACAAATATTAGTATTTATCATATTATTTACAGCCTTACTAATAATCACTGAATATTTGAATATTTACACAATGTTTTGTCTCTTTCGATTCAGTTTAAAACTGTCAAAGAACAATACATATAAAAGATTGTGTATAACTACACCATCGTTATACACTTCGGTTAATCACGAAGAATATACCCCGATACTATCGTATAACTGGGACTCAAGACTTCTATCAGAGAGGGATTAAGTGCCATGAATCCATAACCAAAGCCCAGGCGTCTACATTTTATATTTTCACAAAAGAAAATAGACAAATAGTAAATCAAATAGATCTAAAGTTCGTAGCACGCAGCTACGTCGTAGCTCTACTACGCCAAGATATATTACTTGCAGAGTGCTAAAGTTTATAAAGCAGTTTACGCCGGTTGTGAATATTGCCCACCTTCCCTATTGTACAAAAACTTTGGCAACTCGAAATTAGTTCCACCGAGACTTGTGATCTTAGGCGACAGTTCCGCGAGCTACTCTCCCGCGGCGACAGTACAATACAATACTAAAACTCGCTATTAGTAATTGGTTTGTAGATTATATTCAACTGTTTTTGAAGCTAAGTTAGAAGTAGTGTTTATGTACTAGCTGGGTAATAAAAGCTTTAAGGCCGTTTAAAAAAATAGTTATTTTAACTTTGTGCGCCAAACTGCACTGTAGGTATTCCAAACTGTAGGTATACGAAAAACGAAGAGTTTGTACAACTTGTAATTAGGCAAATTCAGAATACGGAAAAATCTTCGTTCCGGTTTGATAAGCAAAGGAGCCAGTGAAATTACTGGGCTCATGAGATGTCTCAGGGTAATGAGCGCACTACAGTACCGCGCAGGCATTTGTTTTTCAAAGTTCTGAGTGGCACTGCAATTATTATGGGCCGGCGTTATGCTTACCATCAGGCAAACGACCAGCTCGTCTCATTCTCAAATAGATAAAAATATAGGAAATTACAAAAATAAGAAAGTGAAATATATATAAATCGGACAGTAAAGAATTCAGAAAATAAACGCTGACATCAGTTGGAAACTTTTCTTCTTTTTATGTCGTAGCGACCGGTTCGTTCATGCAGATGTAGATAGTGCCTTAAATTGGGTTTACCAAACGTCCGAACTTAACCAGACATGTCCGGGTTTTTCGTCCTTCCTCCAGAGTTTTAAGCAGTAAAAAGTTTTAATTTTAATATAAAATCTTATAATAATTAGGGATCTTAAAATAATTTTCATGATAAAGTATTTTAATCAAATCGGAGAGTAATCTGACAAACGAGTGATTACTAAACTTTATCAACAACGAAGTTTGTATCAATATCTCTTATTAAATTAACTCAAAATCTACTTATTAAATTTGATCACGTAGTACTTTTATTAGAGATATTTAGTCAAGCACTCACACAGTCTTCTGGTAGGCCAGATATTTGAACCAGGGCTTGTTAAAGTTACCAAATACCATAAAAAATACCGTTAATTAACGTTAATTCGGAGCGTTACTGTGCATAACGTTAAAAATATTTAACGTTAATAAGTAACATAACAGTATTTAACGTTAGTTAGTAACGTTAATTTTAACAAAATCAACTAAAGTTGCGCTGTTGCCACTCCGTGCGTGGCCCCGCTTGCACGACACAGCTTTGCCTATTTTTCAGTAACGGTAAAATTAACGTTACATAATTGAAAGTATCGTTAATGTTTGCCGGTATGACGTGTCAATTTTTTCTTGTCTTTTTTTTTAATTTCAATGGTAACCCTTGTCTTAGATAGCAGTTCGCAAAATTACATTTTAATATTCACTTGGAGGCGCGCCATCTTTGAGAGTGCTGAAATAGTTACTTTGATGTTTTAGAAGAGTTGAGCTTGGGTCCAATTAGGGGAGACGGGGCGAAAGGGGCGTACTTTGAAAATTGCTCCTTTTGAAATCGGACCACATCGCCACACATGCGAACTTTGTAATTGGAGGTAATGTGTGTAAATAGTTGATGTGAATTAAATGAGATTAAAGTGGTTTCCTCATGTAGCATAGTCGTACTCAGCGGTGCGTACGGGCTGTTCTATTTGAGTTCCGATGTCATTGTTTTTCATATCTAAAGGAATGGTAGGTAGCATGATAAACGTTACTGGTTTTTAGAAACTACTAAACCGATTTTGATGAAATTTCTATGGGACCAATCTGAAAGTATATCCTTTCAAATAAAGAAATTACAACCAAATCCTACTAATATTATAAATGCGAAAGTGTGGTTGTTGGTTTGTTGATTTGTTGGTTTTTGGTTTGTCCTCCTTTCACTCAATAACGGAGCAACGGATTGACGTGATTTTTGGCATAGATATATTTTATGGACCGGAGAGTAACATAATCTACTTTTAAAAAAAATGAAAAAAAAAAGAAAAATGCACGGTTCCTGTGGGAACGCGGGTGAAAACTGCGGGCAGACGCTAGTCGGTTAATAAATGACAGAGTTAAGACGTAGCAAACATTAAAAAAAAAATAGACGATTGACTCCTTCAGCACGGCTCCTATTGGATATGGGAACTTGGAAGGTTAGACATATTTGCGCGATGATTGGACAGCTTCCAGTGTTTGCCTGGCAAGCTATAATTACCCTCGAGTTGAAGATAATGTCACAAAGCATGCTTATATGTTTCTGCAGATTCTTTTGAGAACGTCCTATTCTCGTATTAAAAGCGTATTTATTGCCATCGACCACATCATCTTCAACAACGTCTAATCTATGAAAACCTTAACATTAAACCACCAGTCCTAAAAATAACTAAGAAAATTAAAAACACAACTGCCCTAGCCAGTGTCACTCGGGACGATGTAAAGATTTTCTAACGATACCCTATTACATCCAAATCTGTTCAAGTATTTAAAAGTTATGGTGAAAAAGAAGCTCACATACATACATAAACCACAATTATGTGCAGTCTTGTAAAAAAAAAAAAAATTCCAAATCGTTTTTTAAATTATGGAGATCTTAGGTAAAAATACACTAGGTTCTGAGTAGCAAAAGACAGGTCTGGCGAAAGAACTGTTTATTCAATCAATCCATTCTTGTTACCATTGCTCATCGTCTGGACCACTCAATGGAGGAAACTACGAGCTGGCAGATTTGAAAATTTTCGCTCTTACTAGGGCTAGAGCTCTACTACGAGAGAACTCTCACTGGCGCCGCCATGAACTTTAAAACCGCCGAGTAACCGGCAATCTATCAATCACTTATGAAGTTATGAGGAAACTTCACGTGTGCCATCAACGACGTCGAACTAAGTTTGAGGCACTCTAAAACCGCTGTCTTAAAATTCTAACCCTAATCACTCCGAGTGATCCGTTCCATAAGGTACAGGCTACACAATAGACAGTCTAAAGTTACAAATCCAACTAATATTATATTGTTAGTTAATATTGGTTTAGTTTGGATGTGTCTCACGCTGCAACTACTCTGGCGTGAAGATATACATTAAATATTAATTAGAAGAATACGGCACCTATAACAAATCAACCATTTTTAAAATTTTTGTCTGTCTGTCTGTCTGTTTGTTTGTTCCGGGTAATCTCCGAAACGGCTGGACCGATATTGACGGGACTTTCATTGGCAGATAACTGATGTCACAAGGAGTAACTTAAGCTACTTTAATTTTATAAAAATGATTAGGGTTCCGCGCAAAAAAATAAAACCCATGAAATACAATATCTCCACGTGGGTGAAACCGCGGCCAGCAGCTAGTTTAGCTAGTTTATAGTAACTAAAACAGTTTTACTTTTATATAACAACACAAAGGAAGATAATGAAAGTGATGTTTACATCTCTCGTGCACATGCCGAGCACATGACTTCAAAAAACAATCCAAGCACGGGACTGGGACAAGGGACTCTTGGATTAATAACGAAACTTAGTACAAACTTAATATTGAGTTCAAATTATAAACTTACGCAACAACTTAATGTAAACAGGTAACGAACAATGGACGGCCTCTTAGAACTGCTTTGAAACTTGTGCTTGAAAGATGACATTGGTGTCAATTCTGTCATTTCATATCTAAACTAATTTTAGTTTCGCTCTCTCTCTTTCCAATGCATAACATGAGAAAGAGATGGAATATATTTTAGAACTGTCAAATTAATCCACTTGCTTGTGTGTAGTGTAAATTTAATGGCAATGAATTCAGTGGCGTCTAATTTATCAAGATCGAAAGATATTTGACAGCTCTAAAACAAAATTTAGATCTGTCAGACATCTTCCGTCTCTTTCTCATGTTAAGCATTGGAAAGAGAGAGAGAGCGAAACTAAAATTAGTTTAGGTATGACATAATAACATTTAATCTGTATAATCACTGATATTAATTTCAACCTTCATTATTTAATTTGAATTTTTAATATGTGTAATTAATGTGTTAATTAGTGTAATTGGTCTGCGACCATTCTAATTATCAATAAATAATAAATAAATAATAATAATAGAATTGACACCATTGTTGTTTTTGCTACGTTGTACTTTATAGCTTTGTGAAGCTTTTTTCTAACTCTACTCCTACTGTATTTTCTCGTATTTTTGTATGCTCGGGGCAAAATGTAAATTGGAAATAGTTTTTTAGTTCGTGTGCTATTTTGCTTCCCATTTCAACAAAATCGGGATTATCAATGCTTGCAATATATTGAGCGAAAGTTTGCAAAACAGGTATGTTATGTGTTTGTGAGGATGGATGTTTGTTACTCTTTCACGCAAAAACTACTAAACGGATTTCGATGAAACTTTACAGTAATATAGCTTATACATCAGAATAACACATAGACTACAATTTATAAAGAAATACACCACTGGGGCGAAGCCGCGGGCGGTAGCTATTATTATCTTTATCCTTAAATCAGGACTCCGATTTTTTGGGTTTAGAAATAACATAATAAACTCCTTCTGTCCATGGGTTGCCGATGGTCGTAACATAGTAATCTTGGTATATCGAGCAAAGTTATCATTTCATGAATAAAATTATCCCAGAAATTCTAAACCAATATTTGTTCAGTTATTGAGAGGGCTGAGATGCTATTCCGGAACAGCGGCCGCAATCCGGAAAAATCAGAGCCGCAGAAATCTCGGAGCGGACTACAGCGTCCTTAAAAGCACACATAAAAACACATGATTAAGTTTGGACCGCTGTTCTGAATATTTGATGTTATAGTCTCGACTCAATTCTAAATTTTTAGCTGCCTCTGACGCCTTTGACTCTGCTGGTTTACAGTTCTATTGTTTTCTTTAGGTAATAATTAGTCTTGCGTTTGACGATCTACCTTACTAATTGTAGGACGACGATGTAGTCGACGAGGAAGCGTTTACCTACAAGATATTCACTTTATGAAATATATTTTATAGTGTTAACCGACACTAGCGGATGTTCACACAGATTACTATTCACAGATGATTATTATTTAACCATGTTGTTGTATGATTATTGTTTAACTGGTTGTATCAATCGAGGAACAGACTCAAGTAAGCACGCTCGGAGCGCACTCCATTCTCACGAAATTTCATGCATAAAACGCCGCGCTGTGCAAAGTTATTTATAATTTAACTTAAGAGATAAAAAATAATGCTAAAAAAGATGAATGTTTAATAAAAGGTTATACTGGTTATATTATAGTTTCAGGTATAGATCTATAGATGTGAACACGTGTCAAAAATTATAGGTAGAATAAATATACTTTGTATTGCAAGCGACCGCACATTTACAAATTGAATTTTCATTTTCGAACACTCTTGAAAAATATTACGATGCTCTATTCCCGAGACCTGGGTTGATGAGATTGATAAATAATTCTATCAGACCACATGAAATGAAGTTTAAAATAAATTTCAGACGAGAAAACTAAAATCGTAAAATGTCGAGTCAGTGAACTCGTAGTAGGGGTACGGTCATCAAAAATTCAGTACACGACGCAGAGGGGTCATTACGTGCTATAATTATTGTGGAAAGCAAACTTAACAAAAGATATTAACTGTAATGCTTGTAGTTTTTGCTATCTTTTTAGTACAACCACAGTTTTACACTGGTACAACCGTGCTGCAGCAGTAAGAGGGTATACTCACCTAGTCACCTAACTACTAACGATGATGTGTTCTTGCCTGGACTAGTTCGGTGTGGTTTGAGAAGAGGCACTAAAATGGTTTAAAAATGACAATGGTTTCATCGCAAAATCATCAGTTTAGGCACTTTCGGTATCACTTATCTAGCGCAATCGTTTTTCTATGATCGCCTCTGACAATGGTGGTTATCAATAAGTACGCTCTTTGCATCAGTGATCATTTTGCTACGAAACTATTGTCATTATTAAACCATTTGTTTAGTGGAAATCGGGGCCAAGTTGTGTTATGATTGTGTTAAGAAGGCGTATCAACCTGTCAACAGCGTTGTCTTTGCCATTTTTAACTGTATTTCAAAAAGGTTGGATAAGAAAGAGTTCATTTTTACACTCGCTATACGTTTTCGTTTTTCCAATCTAGCCTGATCTTCAATTTTGAAAATGGTATAGTAAATTATCTATTCTATACCAATAAATAAAATTGAAGTGTCTGTTTGTAATATCAAAATAACAGCTTTTTACCACATGCATATGAAAGTATATACGGTACCTATAACAAAACAACCATTTTTAAAACGTTTGTCTGTCTGTCTGTTTGTTCCGGGTAATCTCCGAAAGGGCTGGGCCGATTTTGACGAGACTTTCATTGGCAGATAGCTGTTGTTACAAAGAGTAACTTAGGCTACTTTTATTTTAGAAAAAGATTTAGGGCTCCGCGCAAAAAAATAAAAACCATTAAATCCAATATCCCCGCGCGGGTGAAACCGCGGGGCAGCAGCTAGTAATAAATAATAATAATAGCATAAATCTAGATCTGAACTGGCTCTCAAGTGCAGCAGCCAGAACACACCAATAGGTACCTACTTGCCACCAGATTTCCAACTTTACCTACTACCATGATAAGGTAATGACGCGTAACCAAAATGCTGGTAACTATTTGGCTCAACGGATCAGCATTGCGGTTCAACGAGGCAATGCCGCCAGCATGCTGGGTACGCTTCCTACTGGTAGTGGGCTAGAACATTTGCATTATCTATAGGCCTACTAGGGCTTGTAGATTATTCAACTGTTTTTGTAGCTAGCTAGGTTAGATGTAGTATTTATTTATGTATAGCTAGTTAATAAAGGCATTTAAAAAAAAAAGATAAGGTTGCTTCACGATGTTTTCCTCCACCGAAAGCCCATCCCTTATACTTTTTATGCATGTAAAGGTGTTTTCAGCATCGATTTTTACTATCACACCTCTCGCAGTGCAAAGCTCGTCAGCTCACCCGAGACAAGTTATCACAAATCACGTTTTTTGTTTTTTTTTTAATGTTATTTGGTAACGAGACGAGCTGGTCGTTTGCCTGATGGTAAGCATAACGCCGGCCCATAACAATTGCCTTGCCACCCAGAAGTTTGAAACACAAAGGCCTGCGCGGCACTGCAGTGCGCTCGCTACCCTGAGACAATAGGTATTAAGTCTCATAAGCCCAGTAATTTCACTGGATACTCTGCTCATCAAACCGGAACACAGTAATGCTTGCACACTACTGCTTGGTGGCAGACTTTACTCACAAAGCGGTGGTAACAACCCAGACGGACACTCGCAGAAGAGTTAGTCCTCCCACTAACAAAACGTGATCTTTGATCCGCAACATGCAGAATGTGGAATAAGCTTCCTTCAGCGGTTTTCCCGAATCGGAACCGGAATCCTTCAAAACGGTGATAAATGAGCAATGAAGGGTCGAGGTACGCACAGATACTCCCAGTGTTACGGATGTTGATAGACGACAGGAGCCATTTCCCATCAGCATGCAAAAAAATCCGGGTTTATAGACTTTTTTGATTCAATCTCTTTCTTATCAGAATCTCAACCTGCGTTCTTAAGGGTCACACATAAATTTGATCAGGAGTTTTGGCGGGAATGCGAAAATGTGCTGTTGTTGAGTTTGTGTTATTTACTAAAAACCTATGTTTTATCGAGTGTTAATGTGTAATAATGGTGGATTATTAACCATTAATTTTTCGTAAACGTGCATGAGTGAAAGGCAAATAGTACAAAGACGAAAAACGTGTATTTTCTCATTCTATCCAAAACTCCATAGAAGCATCCAGTAAAGTATCCACCGCTTTACTGAAGCGTCACTTCGACTCGACCACGCCTAGACTAAACTTTAACGTGACTGACGACTTTTATGCACCAAAACTAGAGATTTATTATAACTTGACACTGGCTAAATACGCAAATCACGTGGAGCCAAAAACAAAACCAAAAAAAAATTGATCAAAATCTGATCATGAAGTCTGAAGGCACGATAGAAAGTGTTTTTGAGCTTTTTTTTAATAGCGTTGTTTTTTCTTTTATCGAAGGAAAGGAGGACAATGTTTTTCGCTATATCTATATAATATATATTTCTTTGGTACCTACGTTCTGTAACCTAACCGTAACCGGATTCGGTGGTTCATAACATTTGAAGTGTTATTAGATTATTGTATCATTTGACATTATTTGTAACTATGGGTGTTAAAGACCTGAAATAAATGAAGTTAGATTAGTTTTCGAGATGATTATGGTATATTTTAAATAAAAACAATTTTTAAATTTTTGTCGGCCCTTCACTGGCAGACATATGGCCTATGATCATCGATTGACATTTTCCAGCTAATAATGATGATATTTCTACAGTGTTTGTAGTGGCGTCTCCATCTCCCTCTATTCGACACTTGCCGCATACCGCATCGCGTTACAAAGGCTAGGTAATATGTACAATTGTACATCGTACTCAGAGTTACGTTTCACTTGATGGTATTATAAAAACAACGATTGGCGTTTAAACACTTTAGAACTCGAATAACTATTAAATGTAACCCGACAGTGTAGGTATAATCTACCTTCTCTGTGGGAGCGAATTTTAAGTGATCATAAACTTGCGTATTAGACTAGGAATAACTTCTCCGAGACTGTCTGAGCAGGTAACGTTTTTGTTTATATAAAATTATTAAATATTCAGCTACTAAATAGACTAGGCTTAACATATAATGGCTTAGGGTAACGAGCGCCTTCAATAATACTGCGCAGACCTTCGTATTTCAAAGTTCTGGATGACTCTTATTTAAAAGAAAACCAAATGAAACAAGAATGAAACAATTCTTGGCGACACTGTAATAATTAGGAGCAGATGCTACCTTACCATCAGATTATCGATTTGCAGTTTTAATATTTAGTTACATACAAAGGTATACCTAGTTAACTAACCACTATATTGTAAAAGAGCAATTATAAGGGAAGACACTGCCTTCTGCAACACAGCTTACACTAAAGCAGCAGGCAGGGCTTCAACTATTTTCTTGAAATCTTTTTTATATACAATAAATAAATAAATAAACAAAAAAAAAATTTTACTACCAATTCAAGTCAAAAACAAAGTATTAAAACTATACTTACTTCGAAAACTAACGTTTGTAGTGACTGTATTTATACTTTCCGAATATTTGGCATACCGTAAGAACAAAGCCTGATTTATAAAGCATCGAAGCTAAGTACCAAACCGTGCGACAGGAAACGGAGTGTCAACCAGACGGACTTGAGCGACGGTTCTTTGTAGGCCTCGATGTGACAAAGGCATCGTACAGCCTTTTGTGCGCCTATCTACCTGCTCAATTTCTGTGCTACTAAAACAGACACCCACCTAGCTTTAGGAAGTTTACAACATTTAGCAAAGTTCAATATGTCTTGAGTGAAGTTAGATGTTTGACGCCGATCAGGATGTTATTCCAAAATAGCACTGGCTCAAAATTTTCCAGAGGAATGACGCAAGTATGATGAACTTGCCTTGTGTGCGCGAGATAGTCATCAATACTTAGCTTCTTGCATAACTTTGGTATACTTTACAGGCGCAATGCAAGTAAACATAGGTACACCATACAATAACGTATCAGTTAAAGAGATGCGACTTGTTGAAATCATCTATGCGACATCTGGTATATGATTTACGAATGATCAAATTAATATAGTCAAAAGTAGAGGCAAGAGGCTTTTCCAAATTTTACTGAATGTGAGATATTCAAAGTCCCCCTCTGTGATTTTCCCAAAGTGTTACTTACAGCTTTTTTCAGAAACGTACATTAAAATATTTCTAGCAGGTAATCATAGCAAAATACCATGTCTAATACGAATAAAATGCGATCCCAACCCAAAAAAACATTTACCTGAAAAACCCATTGATTAAATAACCCGTAGCGTATTCGACCCCATGTCATTGTCAGCCCCATCGATAAATAACTACAAACTACCCGTAACCACCACAAACTACTATAGACATTATCACGCCTAAAGTTACGGCAGTGTCTTCTGACGCAGCCACCCTATTTCTAACCAAACAAAGGCCATGAGAGTGCTATTCTCCCGTATTTTCCACTTCAATTAAGAGGTTCCTCCAAGTGGAGCAAACAAATTTGAAAAACTCCTATAATAATTAAACGCTCAAAGGACAAAAGATCGCGGTGCCAGCGGCACGGCAACAGCTATTAATTAAAACTATCTACTCCTTTTGTAGAAAAAATACTAGAAGTAGCAGATTCTTGAGAATAAGCCTCTCATCATGCGCTGTCGGTTGTCTATGGATTTGAAGCCGTATCAATATCAGCTTATCACTGTATAGTCGTCTTTATCATTTATAATTTAACCAAAGTAATATGGATATTGAACATGGTATGTATTTTATTTTTATTTTATTTTTAAACGCTTACACTCATACCCCCGGGCTAGGATTCCCTGTGTTGCAGGTGGCATGGACACATACAGATACACATCACAAACATCCAAGACCCGAGAACAAACTTTATGCTTACACAAAATCTGCCCCAGCCGGGAATCAAACCCGGGACCCCTCGCTTTGCAGGCAGGGTTACTACCAACTTAGATACGGAGCCGTCAACGTTTTGAAATTACTTTTCGACTATATATTCCCATTAAATTGACTCCACAGTTATATCAGCAATGGAAATTATCCGTGGGAACCACAGATCTTCTCTATGGTGGGAACCATAAGATATAATAAATACCTAATATTTAATAAGAATTGGTCTAGCAGCAAAATGTTTTGCACCAAAATATTCAATCATGTCTAACTAAAGCTCCAATAATAGAATTCAAACAAAACTTACATTCCTTAGAAATATTTTCCGAGGTCCAATTTGAGAATATTTACTTCCAGCACAGATATACTTCTATTACATCAGAATCTCTAGTATAAAAGAGTGAGAATCCATATTTTAAGCTGAGCAAGCCGCGAGGGCTGATCCCGGCTCACGTGTAGACAGAAGGTATTTTGCTGCTAACACTACGAAAGGCAGCCTCATAATATATTGATCTGACAGCAAAAAATAAGCTGGTCCTAAACCCTTACAAGGATTCTCTATCATATATTAGGCAAACATGCAAGGACGACGAGAACTTTTTAAATTTTAGGTAGGAAGTAAGTACCTACTAGTACGTAGTGTATAGCTTGTGTAGTACTTATAATTAGAGTTAGCCTGTTATTCGATAGCGAGCTTGTCTAAGTAGACTGTAAGACGGTCTCAGTAAGACAGTCTGAATATTGCCTGGTATAATGAGGTCTTTAGAATTTTAGATTACAGAACGAATATATTATTTATTCACTTCAAAGAATTCTTTTAAATATGCATTTGCTCTGTCACTGGCTGAATAGTAATTAATTGCACCATACTGTTTGACGGCTGAATAACTAGCCTTGGCAAAGCGCTGGTATAGGTAGGTAGTGGGTACACACACTCAAACAAATCTCGCACCCTGACGCGAAATAAAAAAGTTCAAAAATCGTTTTGAATAAGCATTATGATATTAAAATGTAACGATTAATAAAATGGAAGCAGTAGCTACCGCAGATATTCAGCCACTCATTGCTTAGCGATGCGTGAAGCGTCCAATTTGCCAAAACTCGGTGTAAGCATTTTTTGGAACATTTCGTTTAGTGGCTGCTTTCTCGTTTTATGCGTGCCTGGTCATTTTCGTGGCTCATTGAACGTTTTCGATCTACTCGTGTACGTGTTCGCTGCTTACATAATTTTAGTTTATTATCTATCCTTGTTGTATAGTCACTTACATATTTTTATTATTATTTTATCTCCTGTTTTACAAGGAGATCCAGTGACAATGTTTAGTAGTTTGTAGGTAAGTAGTCAAAAGGCAGGGAGCGGCCCGTTGAAACAATAAACTTTACATAAAATCAGATATCATGTACCTACCTAAGGTATTGGATGGAAGCATATCGCGAACAAAATTTGTTATAATGCCTTAAATACTTTGTATACTAAGGCCATTTTTTGTTAATTTGGATGCTAATTGTATTGTTAGCAATCACAATTTTCATAATTGCTTTCACTTCACCACCTACGTAAGTATTCTGAAGGATGCCAATCTTTCAAAATTCAAGTGATAAGTTGATAACACGGTATAGTGAATTTGGATAAACTGATCCAGCCTCCAAAATGGCTACACAGTTCCGAAGCTTGCAAATAGCAAAGACTAGGCTACGTACGTCACAGATTAGTAACGACTCACAAGCACACACGCCGGGCGAGTGGGTTCATCATTATTTGTTTAGTTACGTTCGCGGGGACCGTGGGAGCCGAACGCGAGGGGGCGCATGTATGTGGAATCAATCAACACTGTGAACAGCTCTTCCAATTTCTCGAGATACATTGTTTGCTTTCATTTAGTGCAGTCGGGACGCATGTTTACAATTAAATAGTACGCGTTAGATTTGTTTTCGTATGCTCCTTGTTGGCAGCTTCAGTGAATGACTGTCAGAATTTTTGAGGTTTTTCTTATTTTTCCTCAACTTAGCTCCATAAAGTATTCAACACATTTTGTCATTTTTACGTATTTGGCCAAACGCTCGGTTCTTTTTTACTTACTCAAATTGAATTTTTAGCAATAAAAAGAAACATCAATCACACTGAACCTTTTCCCTCTCCGAGTCTAGTAAAAATGTGCAAATTGCTGGCGCCGAATCTGATTAATATTTTTAACGAAGCGAATTGCACGTAATTTAGATAGTTAATGGGGGGCGGTACGCGTCACGAATTCTTGATGTTCAGCTGCCGCGCACAGCACACAATGCAAGAGCGACTCAGAGATCAACTTCGTCACTTTAACCTCTATTTTACTAAATTACATTTTTTTTGAAGTGCGCTTTCAACAGTCATACTTATCTAGTCAGGTTGACTGACCGATTTTTTTATACTATTTGATAGCGAGACGAGGCTGGGTGGCTGGGATTTGCAAACTAAGTATTCGTATCTGGCAATGAACTTGACATATTATATGTCATATGGCTTTTAAATCGCTTTCCGTTTGTTGTTTTCATACATTTTTTGTAAAGTTAGCTGTAAGCCCCCCGAATAAAATAAAATAAAAAATAAAATAAAATATTATCATAGTAAGGCAGTCGTAGAACGACATTACGCTGTAGCCAGCTGAAGCCACTTAAGTTCTGTCGCAAATCAGTGGGTTACACAACAAAACAGGAATAACGCTCTTGAGAGTCGGCCGGATCTTAGCGGCCTAATAATTAAACGATCAACGTTTCTTTATCGTATTTCTTTTTGTCTATCTATGATACAAATTCCTCACGTGATCACACTCAATTACTCCCCCATAAATATCTGTAGGTATACCTACGAACACCATTGCATAATTTATCACCGGTACGAAGCTACATCACTGCTTATTTGCAAGTACATTGTGAGTTGCGATGCTTACTCATTAACGCTGCAAATCCTCTCTCTCAAATTAAGTTTAAATGAGACTGCTGTTCGTAGCACGCCTCCCTGGCACGAGAAACTGAAAAAATTCAACTACCTATGAAGCTGGATTTTGAACTTGTAGCTTGCACCTGTGTTGGTAACTTTACGCAGCTATGCCTTTTTTTTTTTTTTTTGTTTCCCGGGGAAATGCCTTCACGCACATCTCCGCACCCGGGGGGCTGCGGAGATAGTGTGGGACTCGCCGCCTGCCCACTGCACAGCGTCCTACCCACTAAAACCACCGGGTGTTTCCTGTCGGCTCAGCATTCGGACGGGGTCACGGGCCCGTAAACACACTCCTCGCGACCCCGTCAGCCGTCGTCCGTCCTCTAGGACGGACCCGCCTCGTGGGGAGAGGAAACTCCCCCGCACGGCTCAGGCGATGCGCCGGAACACGAACGCATCGCCTCCACCTCGGGATGGCCCTACCTAAACAGGTGCGGGACGCCGGATGCCCCCGCATCCGGCACCCCGGGCCCTCCCAGTGGAGACGGGGAGCGTAGAACGCCCCCGTCTCCATGCTCTTCAGAGCATTCTCACAACCCCCATCCACCACGGGTACAGCTAAACCGCTTATAGGATGGGGGTCCCTCTCGTCCGTAGTTGACACGCTGCCAGCGGGAGTAGGGGTGCTCCTTTACCTCTGGTCCCACGCTGGAAGACAGCGTGCCCCACCTCTTTAACCCCGATCCCAGACGACGGCCAGGGCGCGCCGGTCAGGACGGGGTTCTCTCCACCTGGTCACGTCCATTTTTTTTTTCCCTGGTGCGCTGCCAGCGGGAGCAGGGGAGGATCCCTCCCCCTGGTCCCACGCTGGAAGACAGCGCGCCCCACCTCTTCATCACCCTACCCGTCCCTGCGGCCTTCGAGCCCCGCACAGCCCTTGCGCCCCGTCCGCTGAGCCCTCTGCTGACCCATTCAGAGGGGCACGCGGAGGGGCCCACCTCGCCGGGTTATTAGCTACCTGTCAGCAACCTCTCTGGGACCGAAATCAGTCAACCAGGAGAGGTTGCTGACAGGTACCCAGGATGCACCGCGTGGAGGTTACCCGGCATAGCACCCCACGCAGCTATGCGTGGGTCAACTGCCAAAGTAGTTGTATAATTTTGATATCGTATTATCATAGTAAATGGTATTATGCTTTTCTATACTTAACTGTGTACATGTATACCTATTATATATGAAAGTCTACATATTTTTGACTAGCGGTGCCCCGACAAGCAAGGAAACAAAAAATTTAAATTGGAATAAATAAATGGACAATAATGAAGCCATAAAAATAAAGATTAGATTAGTTAAAACTTAATAGTTAGTTTATTTATGAACATTCCACTCCACGAACATTTGCCATTTGTCTTCCCAGGCTGTTGCGCTATTAAATTGTACAAAATCGTGGCCGAATTTAAAGTTGGCCCCCGTGCCAATTCTCGATTCGGCCAGTGCAGGTTTTAGCTCCACAGGTTTTGGGGAATGTTACAAAACAATTTTAAACCACATCGATATGGCTTTCGGTGAAGGAAGATATCGTGATGCAACCATACTGGGCTCCTTTCCTCATAGATCCTCTATGCAAGCGTGCTTCATCATCGACCGCATCGTCACTTACCAGCAGATGAGATAGCGGTCAAACGTAAGTTTAATATATGTACTGTAATAAAAAAGCTCTCTCTATCAAAAATCAATAACCTCGGGAGCGGTTACATATTTGAGCCGTTTGGTGTTGAAACATTGGGTCCGTGGGGGCCGGGAGTTCATAACTATTTTCAAAATTTTGTCAGAGCGCTTGATTGATGCGACGCGTAACCAAAATGCTGGTACTTATTTGGCTCAACGGATCAGCATTGCGGTTCAACGAGGCAATGCCGCCAGCATGCTGAGTTACGCTACCAACTGGTAGTGGGTTAGAACATTTGGATTATCTATAGGCCTACTTGGGCTTGTAGATTATCCAACATCTTTTGTAGCTAGCTAGGTTAGATGTGGTGTTTATTTATGTATTAGCTAGTTAATAAAGGCATTTAGCCCGTTAAAAAACAATATTGTATAGTTCTATGTAAAAATCAATGCACATCGTGACATTTACATAAAGCGCACAATATTGAATTCAGGAACAGCCTTTAGCCACCTTTAGCTCCATTGCCTTTGTGATGAATAGTTCCCGATTTCCTATTGAATTCCGCTGCAGCGAACAAAGACCTTAATGCGTACTGCGTACGTGATAAAGTTGAAACTCAGTCGGGCTCCGGTCGCAAAGTGCAATGGAGGTGCGCTATCGATCGAACCCCTCCCGCTGCCTATCTGCGTCCATATTTAGTTACGTTGAGCTGGACCAGCCAAATTAGGTAAGTACAATAATTTTTAGGACAGAAGTCGAATTTGTGGAAATTATGTTTGGATACGGATGAGCAAATAAACTGAGCTCATTCGACGAAGGACTGTGACGACTTTGTAATCAATCAATTACACTTTTTCTGTGTCAACTGAACATTTTTCAGTATGTACTGAAATACTGAAAGTATTTATAAGTACTGAAATGTTTGCAGGAAAGCTTTTGTACGTAGTGAGGTTCGGTTTATTTTATTATTTTCAATAGGGTATACAATACACAATACATTACAAAATTCATTTATTATATTCATAATTATTGTACACTAGAACAGAAAAAATAAGCAACGTCAAAGTACAATGGGCGGACTTATCGCTAAAAGCGATCTCTTCCAGTGAAACATTGGGTGAAGAGAACTAACGAAATGAGAGGAGGTTGGTGGTGTAGTTAAAAAAAATTACCGTTTGAACACTATCTCTGGACCCTATGTATCGATGTGGTAACCACGCCATCTCTGTAATGAGTGGCTCTTGTTGGAACACATCGATAGATGCTTACTACGATTGGCAGCAAGAGGGCGGTAGCTATAAGTAGGCACTAAAAAATGCTTTAAAATGACGGCATGTTTTCAATGCGACGTTTTTTTTTCACTAAAAGATAAGTCAGTTTACGTAGTACCTAACCATGATTGTCTGGGTAATGTTCATTTTTATTTTTAAATCTGTGAACGATTAAAGTAATCGCCAACGAGTCCATTGCTGTGCTAAAACGTCCTCCATTGAAAAAATCCTTTTCACCGAGTTCCGTGCTGGAGGAAATCACAGTAGAATCCAGTTCGTAAAGTTCCACCAAGCTTCAGAGCCTACTAGTCCATGGAGCGAACTCATCGGTGGGCGCGGCTAAAATGCATGCTATTTCATCTAACATTCGTGGGACAAGGTAAGACTCTGCAGCGATGAGTAGTATGAGGCTAATGCTCGCACATACACAATTACACACTCTCGTAAAGTCGCGACGAAAACCGAAAAGTCGAAAACCGGCGCGCAAAAATGTACGAATTGGCTTCTGGTGCTTGGGGTTTTACGACAAAACTACTGAATGTATTTAATCAGACCAAAGTTATTTGAAATGTCAATAAACTAAAGCTTGTTAGTATGTACCTTATTTTCGAGTTTTCGTAATCCTTTTGTAATTTATTTACGTCCAAACTTGTGTTAAAATACTTGCTAAAATACAGATGTTTGAAGGCTCATTACTTTTAAGCCACTTATTTTTTTTCTGTATAATTAGCAGGCTGACCTAGATAACGAAGAGATAAATCGATATTATTCTTAATTTTGGACTTAAAACGTCAAGTAGTGGAGTAATCACCCAAGTACGGTTGTATGGAGAAATGAACGACTAGTTCGTCCTTAAGAACCCGAAGTATAACTCGCCCAACTCCGTGATGGGCCTAGCGCCGAGCGGTAAATATTGTTCCTGTTTCACCACGAGCAAGACGGGGCGCGGAAAAGAGCAAGACAGCACTCTAGCCAAAGATCAAGAAGTTGGTGAAGCAGATGCGAATTTGATAGACAGGCCATAGAGTAATAATAACCTACGCCTATGACGCGGTACGAATCAAGAAAATTTCAAATTTTCAAAGTTCTGGGTGGCACTGCAATTGTTATGGGCCGGCGTTATGCTTACCATCAGGCAAACGACGAGCTCGTCTCGTTACCAAATAACAATAAAAAAAAATTCGCTCTTTAGTGAAAATGTTATGAAATGAAAATAATGAAATCAGGTGAATCATGATATCTCTTCAAATAACAACACATACAATCTACTTATTTAAAAAATATCCTAAAACTTGAGTTTGGGTTAGTATATTTTATCTATAACTACAGTGTTCATTCTGTAGTTCCTCGAGGCGTAGATTCAGGTACTTGCAGACAGTGACAAAAAGGGATAAGTATACAAGTTAAGACTCAAAAAGTTTTTATATTTTGTCTGTAAGGTATTTTATGGGTCTGAGATTCCTGAATTAAATGAATTATTATTATTAAAAAAACCTAAAGCATTTTTCCGATTACTAGTGCTTGCCAATTCTCAAGTTTAAGATATGGTATCACACACCGGTAAAAGTTTGATGACATGTGTGTGGTTGAAGAAACACACCGTGTGTTCCTGCAATCGCTCTGATAAACCTGGTCCAGTTCTAGACTTCTCTTAGTTACTACCGTTTCGTTAACACAGCATTAGTACTACTCGTAATCTATACAAATAAATAAAATTGAAGCGTCTGTTTGTAATATCAAAATAACAGCTTTTTACCAAATGCATATGAAAGTTTTTACGGTACCTATAACAAAACAACCATTTTTAAATTTCTTGTCTGTCTGTTTGTTCCGGGTAATCTCCGAAACGGCTGGGCCAATTTTGACGGGACTTTCACCTGGCAGATAGCTGATGGTATAAGGAGTAACGTAGGCTACTGTTATTTTAGAAAAAGAAATAGGGTTCCACGCAAAAAAAAAAACTATGAAATCCAATATCTCCGCGCGGGTAAAACCGTGTACAGCAGCTAGTTACATATAAAAAAAAGCAAACATGACATCAAAAATCCAAGCCAGCGTACTGTAAGACGAAGTACTGCGGTTGATCGCAGTGAGGCCGCGGCGTGGAAGGACTACCAAAACCACAACAAAACAAAGCTCCATTCAGCACCGCCACAGCCCACAGGGGAATAATACCAACGGAGAACGTTCAGTGCGTACGACGTACGAACAATATTTTTATTTGGGTTTGTTTAATGGCTTCCGTTCCGGAGAGCAATTCTTTGTTCGTCGCAGATAAGTATGTTTACGAACGAAATTTAACCGTTGAATATTAATAGGAATTTTACAAGCGAGACGCGAATCGCTTGTTGTTTTGTTGATAAATATTCTAAATTGTATACAGATACAGCCGATATTCTAAACAAATTTTAAATAGCTTAGCTTATTTATTACAAGCTTTTATTGAACTTCAGTAAATACCTAGTACCTATGCAACATAATTTTGAACCAGTTCTATTGACTCGAATATGCTGAAATTTTGTAATCGTGTGTATGCCTTGGTGCCAATGCAATGTTATGGACAAAAAGGTTTTCAATTCTTTTCGATAACGAGTCGAGCCGGTCGTTTGCCTGATGGTAAGTATAACGCCAGCCCATAACAATTGCAGTGCCACTCAGGCACTCAGAACTTTGAAACACAAAGGCCTGCGCGACACTGCTGTGCGCTCGTTTCCCTGAGACATTAGGTCTCATTATGACATTAGGTCATTAGGAGACATTAAGTCTCACAAGCCCAGTTTTTTCACTGGCTACTCTGCTCATCAAACCGGAACACAGTAATGCTTGCACAGTTGCACACTACTGCTTGGCGGCAGACCTCACGAGCAAATCGGTGGTAACAACCCAGACGAACACTCGCAGAAGAGTTAGTCCTACCATTAACAACCTACTTATATTTTGCTTAAATCAAAATACAAAATAAAAATTATTTCGTGCAAAATAAATATTTGCATACCTCAATAAAATTGTTAAAACCACTCTTTGGCTGAAAAGTGAACGGTGCGCAAAATCAATACATGCAGCGATACTACTCGCAACAAAACAAACGCAAATTTAATTTTATAGTAACATGGCCTGAGGTAGGTATAGGTACTAGCTTTACTTGTTCCCCGAACCTGAAACAATGACAGGTTGATTTTTCGAGATCACTACTCCGTGATTTTCGTATTGAAAACGGATGTAAACACTGCTTCTGAGAAATAGAATAAACAAGCATTGTTTTATTTATTTATTTACATTTTCAGTTACAACACCGAAGTGGATTCGGTTATTCTCAACAGCAAATTCGAGTTATTGTAAATCCACTTCGTATTTATTCATGAGAACAACCTAATCGTGTTTTGTGAAATCTAATTATTTCTCTGAACTGACTGAACCCACAAAACAAATGTAAAACATTTCTTGTAATATTTCTAGAAACCAAAGCCTGCGAGAGAAACAAATATTATGACTATACTATAAGTACAATTAATGTTAGGGGCAGCGTAGCGCTTTTGCGTCAAGCGCAGATTTCGTGATATTCGAAATCCGCGCTTGACGCAAAAGCGTTGTTATTCTGACAAGGAAACGTACGTTTGCATAAGCGTCTACGCTGCCCCTACTGTAGTGCCGCGCAAGCCTTTCTGTTTCGAAGTTCTAGGTGGCACTGAAATTGTTATGGGTAGGTTATCTACCATTAGGCAATCGACACGACATGCTCGTATCATTACCTTGCAGAATAAAAAAAAAATTAATAACATTTGCGATAGTAAGACAGAGACGACGTGCTGTATTTACTGACTTGAATAGACTGATAACTTTTTATCGCTATTATTTATATACATATACATATGTAAATAATGGCCGTATTGTTATTACACCTGTGTCCTCTACTATTTTAATAAATCCTTTCCATCTAAAGGTTGCCTGGTAGAGATCGGTTTTAGCGGTAAGGCCGCCCGTTATAGCACTAACTGTAACATATTTTGTTTGTTATGTCTATCTATCTATCTATACCTAGTACCTACTACATAATAATAACATTACTTAATTATCAAAAAAAGTAAGCAACATAAACTAAAATAACTAAATAAAATACACACTAATTTATTTACAATCTTAATCTAATAATCCGCTACCAGTAGGCAACGTTCCCAATATATATTTATTAGTTCTACATAATATATATTTACTACACAAGATATACAAGCATAACAAATATAACAAAAAAAAACCAAATGACAGAAAAATATCCCTTCACAGCAAAGCGCTGAAGAAGATTAATAGTCTAGCTCTCGAAAATATTTTCAAAGTAAGCGTAGTAAGTAAGCCTTTGACCGTCTTTTACTTGACATGAGGACGAACTTCGATCACGTCTTGAGGTCAAAATCGACTCAATATTTATTTAGGCTCAATATACTGAGCAACCGAGGTCAGATTTGGACACTTTGCCATTTATCTAACACCAAATGCAAACCAAAACGCCGTTCATAGATAGTGTGTGATATTTTACTTACATTTATTTATTTTGGTTTTGCAAGTTAATGTTTAATTAAGGTACTAACTTTTCAATTTTTTTTACGTAAATAATTTGGTTTTTTTTTTAAATAAATATTCTTAATGCCATTTCAAATGGCTACACGTTGTAACTCATTAGTATTCTGTTCCGCAGGCCATCTGTATCGTGTGAATGCAGCCTCCCTCGGCCACCCCCACTCCTATATTCACGCACCCCCAATTCTGGGGTCTGTGCATACTCCCACCCGCAATTACTGTGAAAAGTAATGACGCTCTACCCCAGCAAATTCAAGTAAATAACAGTTGTTTCTACGTGAACGTAATGGAAAAGAGCTGTAAACATGTAAAAATTGTTATTTTTCTTTTTACTAAGCCAAGGTATAATCGCAAATAAAAAGCATATCCGTCCATACTTCGGCTTATTTACGCCAAGATGTCACGAATCCTTTGAAATATAAAATGAAAAACTTTCGACTTCTTTCGACTTTACAATTTTACTCAGGTGATGGATGTACCTACACACTTTCTATGTAAAAGGCACAGTTCAACGCCTGTCTGCACTTTGACCTTCATCTCCATTAGGTCCTACTTTCCTAAGTAAAAAAATGAAGTGTTACTCAGAGTACCTAAAACCCTTTAGTCATTTGGGTCCCAAAAATCACGGAGACTAAAAGCAGTAATGCCCTAAGACGCTTTGCCCATTTGCCAGCCAACCGTAATATGCAATTTAGCGTCAGAGAGATCTACATACGGTAGTGATGCACTGTAGGTTTGTCAGCGTTTGGAAGAGACCAGGCTCTCGTAACGACGACGTGGCCCATCTGAGAGGAGTTATTTTTACAAAGCCCTTAAAATGATTGAGATTTATAATGGGAAATGATATGCAGGTACGGTTATAAACCGTTGGAGCTACAGACCTACAGTAAAACGTTCTCACAAGATCACCTCTAACTTTCGAAGACATTTTGACCTGCATTTCACAGATTTTGGCAAATTTAAATATGTACAGTCAGCAAGAAAATGAGTAGATTACACAAAAACTTTTTTTGATGCCAATCGATCCTATTTCTTATAGGGATCAAAAGACTTCACCAGAACAACAGCTGAGGTTTGAGTAGAAAAACGTCAGAAATCGCAAAAAAAACGTTCTTAAACATTGTACATAGATATAAACTATTGAAACACCACAGTACAAAGAAATCTAAAAAACATCTTACATTATGTACATTTTCAATTAATAAAAAATTGCAGATTCCTTACGTCTTTCAAATAACTTGAAAAGCCCTCAAATAACAAAGTTGGCCAGCTACCTCGCCTCTATATCCCGCTAAATTCGCTTTTTCAATCAGAACATTAGCAAAATTGCCCTTTGAACGTCCCTTGACGAAGGTAAGGTAAGGTGCTATATTTATGAGGTGGAATCCGATTGGCTTCCCAAACACGTCTCAAATATGTACGAATTCAATAAGTAATAAAGGGCTTTCTATATTAATATAATTCGGTAACGCTAAAATTCTATTCCCATTTATTAAGTTACAATGTTATCATTGAAAATGATATTGTAATTACTTTATCAATATTTAAAATTATTACGTATCCAACATGCATTTTTAATCACTTTGTTAGTGGTAGAACTAACTCTTCTGCGTGTCCGTCTGGGTTGTTACCACCGCTTTGCTCGCGAAGTCTGCCGCCAAGCAGTAATGTGCAAGCAGTACTGTGTTCCGGTTTGATGAGCAGACTAGCCAGTGAAATTGGCTTATGAGACTTAATACCGAATTTCTCAGGGTAAAGAGCGCACTGCAGTGCCGCGCAGGCCTTTGTGTTTCAAAGTTCTGAGTGGCACTGCATTTATTATGGGCCGGCGTTATGCTTACTACCAGGCAAACGACCAGCTCGTCTCGTTACCAAATAGCATAAAAAATATTTCTGATTGTAGCTAGCATTGCCAGTACTAGAAAATGCTTAGCGGATTATATACACGCTAATTTTAGAATATGGTTTACCTCTCAAATGCATACACCGAAAAATATTTAGCCGTACTATAACTCAAAATGTAGATCCATTATCTGTTAGAGTTATAAAATGTTACAATGAATGCTACATCTATGGAGTGCTTATATAGCTGTCATTGTCAAACGTCACAATGTCATTTTTGACGTTGAAGGATGTGCTCAACAGCATACTATGAACATTCTGTTCCCTGTTCTCGCTCGCAACTGATACATAATGGTGCCCGTGTAAAGTGTATCGTGTAACTAAAATAAACTACTATTCAAATACAGCAAGAGGAGTTTTTATACCATAGCCCGCTAACATTATCGATTAGGTACTGTCTGCTCTGCATCTCAAAAGCTCCGAGAAAGGAGCATCCTCAAAATATGTTCCAAAAGTATTTGCATATGAATTATCGGTAAAAAGTTACCCGAATCCTTATCTGAAACCCTGGATACGTGAATAATAGGATTTGCACAAAAATACGATTTATATCTGGCAACATACGAGTACCTACTTCTATATATAGATAGGATTACTGAGCTGTATGCATACCTTTAGATATACCTATCTATAATGTTCGCTGTGTGTGTGAGGGTACCTAACCAGTAATAAACTAGCTACGGAGCAAGACGGTGGTTTTATTTGCTACATACACACTAATTACCTACTTGTGCGCCAATTTGTTTAACTATCTCGAGCACAGATTATTTAGCCTGTTGATAGCTCATAAACACAAATCCTCATACAAACATATCTCACCGGCGCGGGCAGGGGGCGAGGTAATATTCTATGCTTGCAATTGGCCGATCATTTGGATGACGTAATTTAGTGATGTGGTACGACTACTACTGAACAGAACAATATCGATAAAATTGAATAGGTAGTTAGCATCGCATTCTTGATTCCCTGACATATACGATTAATAATAAATTATTATATGGAAAACCTAGACAATACATACTTACTTTATAAATTAATCTATAATACTACTTATAATAAAACTCCAGGTCACATTTTTTTTGAATGGCACTCCTATCTATACTGAAGCCAAAACTGTATTTTTATTTTTGTCTGTCTGTCTGTATTTTGGCCAAGCATCACGTCGAAGCTACTGAATGGATTCCATGACTTGCGATGTATGGAACCAATTCTCTTTTCCTTTATTTCTGGGATGTCTGGAAATCAAACAACAAAAAGCAGAAATACTTTAAAAAAACTGGGAACCTACTTCGATGAAAATATCGCGATATATGAAAATTCAAGTACCATTTTTTCATCTTTAGATGTTCTTCCATAAAATGTATATGGGACCATCTTGAGATGATACACTTTCAAACAACAAAAATAATTTTCAAAATCGGTCCGCAATTGACGGAGAAATCAGTTAAAATACTTAAAAAAATACATACAGTCGAACATTTAACCTCCTCCTCTTTTTTCAAAGTCGGTTAACAAATCCAAACGAAAGGTTATTATTTTTCCAAAATAATTAATAATAGTATATATATTAATTGTAAAGTATACATTGAATATCGATAAGTTATAAGTCTGCACTCGTACTCGCAGTGGCGAGTAGTGCATTTACATAGTTCGTTTTCGCTTGAGGGGAAGTTGTATCATTAGTCAACAGGATTTATAGTCTTTGATCTCGAGTGAGATTAGATGCTGTAAGATTATTAATTATAGTCTTTTTTTGTGATAAAATGTGACGTGTGATGAAGCGAGCTAATCAAAACTCTTCACTGGCCATCTCCCTTTTACAATCCGACTTACAATTTTGTTCTACGCTGTGTTTTGCTTAAACTAAGCCTGACTTATGCCCAAGTATCTAGTCAGTGCTTATGCCTGTTTGCACTAAAGTCAACTACGACAAAATTTATATACTAAGCTAAGTCTTGACTTAAACTTCCTCTGCACCAACCAGTTCAGACTACTGACGTTTCGTAAGTAAGGGACATGAGTCATGACTGAATTGTGATACATTTCTAAGTACTTAGATCTAATCTGCAGTTTTTTTACATTGAAAATCGAAACTGGGCAATTTGCGCAATCGAATTTTAAATAATCGACATGACATATTTGTTTGACTCTGGGACATGCTTAGCGTTAGGACTTGCAAAATCGATGTCATAAAGTTAGGACCTGTTTTACGTATTCACGGTTTGGTGCAACGCGAAAACGTACATTTCTATATGTACGTCCTAGAGAGAGTCAAGGAGCTGTCAAATTAGTGCCGACGGGCATAAGTCTAATGAGCCCAGTAATTTCACTGACTACTTTGCTCATCAAACGGAAACAGTAATGCTTGCACATTACTGCTTGGCGGCAGATTACACGAGCAAAGCAGTAGTACCCACCCAGACAGACACACGCAGATGAGTTAGTCCTATTATCAGATGAGTTAGTCCTATAATAATAGGACTAACTCATCTGCGCGTGTCTGTCTAAGGACAGTTGGTAATATAATCTTTTCCTTCTGTGTAATAGGTTTAATAATGAGTTCCTGGTAACTACTCATTATTAAACCTATTACACAGAAGGAAAAGATTATATTACCAACTGCAAACTGTAATACCACATCTCATTAAGAACAAGAACCTTAGACAGAGTCGCTTTTAATTAATAATAAAACCTCTCAGCTTTATTATTAAGCACTGCATGGCACTAGATGACAACTTCCTCCACTGAAAAAATATCTTATGCTTACAAATGATATTTGTATTTTAAACTTTATTGTTATTCGTTAAGGTATGTTTTCCAGTGGTAGAGAGGCAAGCTGTAAAGGCGCATCCACACGTGCGACGCGCGTCACGGTTGCACGTGCAAGCCGCGAGACATCTGCCGAGTTCACTGCACTTCGCAGGCTCTGGGTATCCTTAAGGATACTGATAACTGGTTTCGTTTTATATCGATAAAATATCGGCTAATCGGAATGAGGTATTTATGGACACTAGTTGAGCTACATTACGACGGCAATTTTAAAACTTTTACCGACAATTTCTCGCTTTTTACCAACTTCCAAAAAAAGAAGGAGGTTCTCACTTCATCTGTATTTTTTGTGGCGCTTGTTCATCGCTGTTGTGTTGGTTTTTTAATCAGTACAGGCATAGTATGCTCTTGTCTATTTTACACATATAGAGTATTATATCAAGGGTAGTCTTTGTAAGTTTTATTTAAAACCCAACCACCGATTTTAAAATTTCAAATATCGCTATATTTTCGTCGAAGTCAGGCACCGCTTTTTTAAAAGCTATTGCAAAATGTGACATAGGTTTTTACCTTGTCACATTTTATAATCTGTGTGCCTTCTGAGGATCGAAAGAAACAGTTTTCTCTAATCATGCACTAAAATTACATCTATAGCTTGTTGAATATCATTTTCATCAAAACTTCGTCTGAGTTGCAAGCGTCGAGGTTAGTCGAAATGATATATATTTATTTTAATCATTATAATCTAAGCGCGAATAAACCCAACACGGTCCTAAAACATTAACTCAATTAGCAAAAAGGCTGTCGAAGTTAAAGGCATCTAAAGTGATAGGCAAGGAAGCACTTTATTTGCACTCAAGAAAGAACCTTCGAAACAATACGACCAGGAAAGTCGTCCAACATAAAACTACCTAGTACGAATAACGAGCCATAAATTACAAATTTCACTAAAAGAATAAAAGATCACCGAAATGCTGTTAGCTACGCCACCCCATTCTGTCCCCGAGTTATTGTAAGCCACCTGCAAGTTTGGGGTCGTTTCGTTATTATCCAATTTTTTTGCTCCTTAAGAATTGAACCCAGGTAGAATCTTCTCATCTGTTAAGGTATTTCATTGTTACAGAAAAATACAGCACATTGTTACGTTATGAAATTGTTATAGATTGTCACAGCTATTGTCGTGTTACGACATGTGTTTAATCAGCTCGCTGGAAATCGCTGGAAGGTAGATATTGGTGGAATATTGGCAGCCACTGATAGCTGATACGAGTACTTTTATATTTAACAATGCTTTACTGCAATGCAGTGACGCTTGGTTTTCGTTTATCTATTTTTGCTTTATTGCAGTTGATTTGTTTTATATTACGCTAAGTGGTCTTGGGCTGATGATGAAAGTTGTTGGTAGGGTAGTGCTCGCCTGGTTTCGTATCACCCTCGACTTGAAATTCTGCCACCAAGCAACTATCGTCGACCGCATCTTCTCTTACCATCAAGTATAAAAAAATACTATCAGTGTTATCCGGCAGCTGTACTTGAGAGCTAGTTTTAATCTATGCAGGGTGAATTTGAATAGGGATGTTGACTCCATTTTTTATGATGTCAATCAATTCGTTTTCTCATCTGAATCAAAAAACTGGAAAACGAACGCTAGAAACGTCAAAAAACATATGACGTCATTTGTTCTACGCGGGTCATAAAACTGTATTAAAATGTGCATTTTGTTGATTTAGCCGTGAAATTCATTGAAATGTAAATAGTCTGATCGAAATTAGATAATAGAACTTACCTTTTCAATTTCGACGATAGTGAAAGGAATAGAGTATTTATAAATAAGTGATTTTTCTTTGTATGGTGATTTTGATTGACGTATTTTCAAGAGATTTTCTCACAACTTGTCGACAACCATGGTCCTAATCACCCCCATCCGGGATAACATTACCAATTCAAACTCACTCTGTATGTGGTTGTCTTCATTGGCCCTCTATCTATTCAGATCAAGTTTCGAATAAAACAACAATTAGTACTCTTCATACGTCTCGAATCTAAGACACTACCTTTTATAAGTTCTACGGCTACAATCGTACACCTACCTAAGCTATGTGATTACTGCGAAGCTCTGAACTTCGTAGATAGGAAACCAAATGCCGCCCGAAGTGACGCTCAAGATACTGTACCAATATATCACTCTGAGAATTCTCAGATATCACTTCACAGTAAACATGCCTGTCAAATTGGATTATTTGAAGGGCTTTTGGTTATCGCTGTTTATTTATTGACTGAGAAGATAGAAATATCAATTTTAGTACCATTTCTTCTTATCGAAACTATGGTTGGGGGGATTATATTCTCTTTGGGTTGGGGTACTGGGTTGTCAAGTTCCAATGAAAAAGTCTGACTGACACAATCATTATTTTCGGCCGGATATTTGGCTAAAAAGCCGGACATCATAGTATTTACTTAGGTAATTTGAATTTAAAAATTATTGCATACAAGTTCTCCTTTCATCCTTCAATTCATCCTTCAATATTCATATTCTGAATTATTTTTTTAAGTAGCTTATATTTTATATAAAAAAATAATTGAAAAACGCAATTTTTCGTGGAAACTAAAGCGTTTTTATTTATTTAAAGTTGCGCCAAATCGCTGATACTGGGGACATGCGTTAAAAATAATTGGCTTTGCATCGGATTAAGGCCGTAAAATATGAGATGAAATATGAATATCCCGTCCCAAAATAATACTGAAACAAATCCGTCAAGAACGAAACCTCGCTATGTGAGCTTTCGTACTTACACCACTTTAAAATTGTGCTAACTAATTTACCACGCTTAGAACCATATCGATAGCAACTCGTATCAATGTCCGATTGTTCGAAATATGCGGTCGGATCACGTGACCAAAGGGGTGGCGATCCGGCGAGGTAGGGCCCTAAAACAGATTCAAAGTAAAGGAACTCAAAGGGATACTAAATAACAGGGTCTACAAGGAAAAACAAAATGAAATCAAAATCCTAAGATCGTGTTATTAACCCCTCAAATGTCGGCCGGAACCACGTCGGTCCGGCGGCAAAAAAAAACAGTTAGCCCTTATTCAGTTGTGATAAGGTTCAAAATAGCTTGAACTAATAAAATAATAAAATTGCTAACTATATTGAACCTTAATGACGCTCCGGGAGAACTCTGTGGACTACCATAGGTACGTATCGGCACATATTGTCAGGTAGTCCTGACAATATATACCTACCTTACCTACGAGTAGATTATTATTACCTTATTGAATGTTTGCGAAAGGGCTACGGTACAAGCTATACAATGGGTCTAATATCCTGAAAGATCTTTTATGCGTATTGAATACAAAACCGGAAAGTAAATGATTTCAAAGGAAAATCTTAAATACTGACTGCTCGAGAAGACATTCAGTAACGTTTTTAGAGAGCGCAACAAGATTGGTTTTATATTTTAGGGTATTTTAAGGTTATTATTATAAAATGCTCGAGACGGCTAAACTCAGCTAAAGTAAGACAAAAGTTTCAAAATTTCCTTGCTATGAATTGCAGGAAATAATATAATAATGCTTATTTTTAATCTTAGAGCAAGTAAAACTTACAAAATTGGTGGTAAAGGTAGACTCGACAGTTGATAAAAATTGCTTTAAAAACGCTACGAACCGACTTCAGTGACAAACTACTGAACCAATTATGATGAAATTTCTATGAGACCAATCTGAAAGTATATCCTTTCAAATAAAAAAAGAATTTTTCAAATCGGTTTATAAATGACCGAGATATGAGGTAAGAAACATAAAAATAAAAAAAAATACCCGACGAATTGATAACCTCCTCCTTTTTTGGAAGTCGGTTAAAAATAACCAAAATTCATAGCAGTAGCACTGGAGGTAGGCTGGAGGTTATCCTTACAGCAGTAGGCACTAGACGCTCACCCGTATATAGCCGCTGCCCCGGCAATGCCGCCGCCGCACTGTGCAGCGATGTAGAGTGCCGTCCGCAGCGGCGACACCAGCCGGCGCACGCACAGCGCTGCCGACACTGCTGGGTTCACGTGGGCACCTGTAATGTATATTGATGTGTTATTTTTCTATTATGTATTTACTATCATTTCCAAAGGAAAGTAAAAAAGAAATGACACAATAGTAAAACTTGGAGGCTAGTTAAAGTTTTCACAAATATGTTCATTGTTCATGTAATAATGTATCATAGATATGCTTCCATCCTCCTTTGATAGACTTTAGTGGAACCCCAGCCAAGGCTTTTTTTAGTCTTTATTAGTGAACTCAGTTGGGGTGGCAGGGATGGCATATGCTATTCTGAGATGCTTAAAATCTGATATTATTATGTCAAAAATTGAAGGAACAAAGGATTAAATTTCACCATTGATACCAGATCATAAACTTTTCAGGAACCCATGTAGTAAAACAAGACAAGTACCTACCTCATAATTTTATGTTCTTCCCAGTCTATCAGAGCTATAGGTAGGTAGTCATAGCTATGCAAATAATTAAATAATTTTTCTATGGAACTATGTAAGAAAATAAACTTTTGTGTAGTCGAAGACTTTTTATAGCGTTATTAAAGAGGTCTTTCCAAAAGAGGTAAACTCTTCATATAACTTTCTTATAAACCGTATTTCTGCCGAGGTATTAGGCCGTCCAAGTAGTAAAACAGTTGGGTAGTGGTAGTACAAATAAGTAGTAATATGTCCAATCTCCCAGTACAGTAAAATTCTACCATAAAGTACGAAATCTACAGACGCTCATATAATCAGTAGGTATAATGACATGTAGCTGGTTTATATTATGTTTATTACCTATCGTATCTAAGTTAGTGTCCGACCATCATCTCACGAAATCTTCCTAAATAATATTTAAGCGACAATTTATTGATAATTTAATTAGTACCTACGGTCGCACACATTTATTCATTACGTTCTATCAAACTTACATAATTTGAATACTACAAAACGTAAAACAGAATAAAAAAAACAATAATTACAATAATAAATTGAAGAATGATAGTTAAATACCATTCAATGAATTGATAACGACTTTTGTCAAATTTGATTTTGATCAAATTGGTAATTCGTCTAATCCTCTTTTCGTCAAATCCTGAAATTAGATAAAAATAAATGTCAAGTGTATTTATTTCTTTTACCCCGTGGTAGGACTAACCTACTGCGAGTGCCCGTCTGGGTGGGCACCTCCGTTATGCTCGTGTAGCCTGCCGCTAAGCAGTAATGTGCAAACATTACTGTATTCCGGTTTGATGAGCGAAAGTAGAGAGTGAAATTACTGGGCTTACGTTTTAATAAATAATGTCTCAGCCCTCAGGGTAACGAACAGTGCCGCGAAGGTCTTTGTGTTTCAAAGTTCTGAGTAACAAGCACTGTTACGGGCCGGCGTTATGCTTACCATCAGGCAAACGACCAGCTCGTCTCGTTATCTAATAGTAATATAAAAACTTTATGTGTGAAGCTCAAAAACGAAATTACGTCTTGGTTTAACTATCAGTAGTGTTTGAGAGCGTCTTCAGATACAGTTCAAAATCCCAACCATAAAAAAAACTAGTAAAATTTTACGAGACCGACAGTTCGCCTTTACGCAGAAACCTGCGGTCGATTCTCCCACAAACTACCTTTATGATAAACAATAGAAAGTTATGAGGTGCTTCCGATAGAAATAACTTTTGATAAGCGTCTTTGTTTGGAAAGTATTATTTTATAACTCGGTGACGACTGGCGACACAAACATGGTCTTTTATCAGACTTTTTGCTGCTTGGCCTAGGCTTGCAATTGAATTGCAACTGAAATTACAGCTGCTCTTTCAATTGCAATTTTAGCCGGGAAGTCCTTTGTGCTGTGATTGCAATCTAGGACGTAAGTTTTCTTTTATGGAATTTAGTTTGTACCTACTACTCATTAACTGAGCGCCACTGTTCATGTTGTTTTCTTTACTACTTACTTTTCTATTGAATTTACTAGGTCTAGGAGATATAGCGATAAAATATGACCACCCGTTGTGACGAATAATTTTAAGATCTTAAAAAAGAGTACCTATTATATCTATCGTACTAGTAATTTTAGAAATAGTCCAACAAAATCTAACAAAACTCTGACGGATCCGTGACTAAGTTGGCGGCACAGGTTGCAAAGCGGTCCGCCCGTTGCAAAGTTTGTGTAGTGAGCTTGAAGTTTGTTCTCGGGTCTTAGATGTGTTTTATTATATCTGTGTGTATGCCCATCCCACGTACGAAACAGAGAATCCTATTCAAGGGTGTGTAAGTATAAAAAACTATTTTTCAATAAAATAATCTTATTATCTCGATTCATTAAAATTTTCTGCTAAAATATTATCCTTATAACAGACAGATGGCGCCTCAACATTCGTAAGCCATCGTAAAAATTGCAAGTGAAACGGTCGAGGCTTTTTTCTTCCAAACCGGATTCCGGCGATTCAAACCGGTACGGGCCAGCTGTTACAGAAAGTTAAATACATCATTTGCCTAGATTAAATCCCTTCGAAAATAAAACCTTTTTTGTGTAGGTTTCCGTTTGACGACTATCTGCGATGTTGCGGTCTAAGACCCCAGACACGTGTGCAAACGTACGTTTGCTTGACGAAATAACAACGCTTGCGGCCCATAGGAAAACCATGGAAAAACCACGATCCCCGCTTGACGCATATCGTATCGTCTGGTGTCGTTGTAGTTTTGGCTGGATGGAAATCTAGTCGGCGACGGTTGCTTCGCACGGCACCCGCTTGTACGACCTCTATTCAAAACAATTGTTTCACAACCACTGCGTGCTCAGTGCAGACGCCGCGGTAAATAAGCGGTGGTGTGCAAGTGATGTATGTAGCGTAAAGCGGAGCAGTCGTCGCTTTGAGCTAAGGCAGGTATTCGAGACAATATTGCCGTTCTTGTATATTTCGTGGTTTTGCGTATGCAAAACCATCAAAAAACCACGAGCCGCGCTTACACGTGTAGTATCTCGTAATCCGCGCTTGATGAAAAAGCATGGATTTTCTGACAAGCAAACGTACGTTTGCATACGTGTCTGAGGTCTCCCTAAGGTATCGGATAAGCTAAACCTAAGGACTTATTAGGAATAGCTCTGAAGAGCAGCTGCCGGAACTCACCAATAGGGACTTTATGATATGTTTTCAACTAAAGGCTGGTAGCCAGGCAAGAACTTGAATATGACCTGTCACCATTCTACAGTTGCACGCGCAGTTTCCTTCGCCGAAACCTGAAGCTAATTGTAGGATTTGTACCTACAAATTGACGGCCGACGTAATTACCACGACGCCATCGTTGTTTCAACAACCTATTAGTACTTAGGTAACCTTATTCCAAAGGTTTGCTCCTCTTATTTTAGGTAACAAAGCGAAACGTGATGGGGAATGAGGGCAGTCTAAATTAATCTAAATTGGATATGAATTGAAAACTTTAACCAATTAGGAAGTTGCGACGCTCTAATTTCCTCCTTTTGTTTGGGGAATCAGGTACTAAGTGGTCCACGGTCATCAATCACTTCGGACATTCTGAAGCGATGATAGCTCAGTGGTAGACTGTAGTTAGTCCGACTGTCGACGATTTGGAGCGTTCGATGAAGGTCGAAGGAAGATATTGTGATGCAACCATATCACGGAGGTATAAGGATATTTAAGTATTCGCCTGGGTAGCTACCACCCTCTAGTCTATACAAATAAATAAAATTGAAGTGTCTGTTTGTAATATCAAAATAACAGATTTTTACCAAATGCATATGAAAGTATATACAGTACATATAACAAAACAACCATTTTTTAAATGTTTATCTGTCTGTCTGTTTGTTCCGGGTAATGTCCGAAACGGCTTATCCGATTTTGACGGGACTTTCACTGGCAGATAGCTGATGTTACAAGGAGTAACTTAGGCTACTTTTATTTTAGAAAAAGAATTAGGTTTCCGCGCAAAAAAATAAAAACCATGAAATCCAATATCACCGCGCGGGTGAAACCTAGTTGCAGGGCAACAGCTAGTTGAAAATGTCGCAAAGCATCTGTCAGTGTGTTCCAGGAGCTGAACGTTAGAACTAGTTCTATTCTATTGGCATGTTCACCTTTATATGTGGTCAATAAAGGTGAACATGCCAATAGAATAGAAGCCACGAAAGTGCTATAAGTAGTAAACTATCAAGAATGAAAAAAGGGTCTTACTGAACGCTCTTTTCATACCATATTCAGTCTTATGTATGAACCAATTAAATTCAAGTTTGTCTGCTTAAAGCATTGTTAGGTATTTAGTTCTGGCGACATCATATTTTGTGCTTAGGAACTATAGGGAACAATAGGTTAGTGTGCCACGCGCACTCACCATTTCAGAATAGCAAATTCCCGGGTGAGATAGAATCTGTGGGCGCTCTGTTTAGTATTCGAACCTGGTAACACGCCGTGACAAGAATGGGAAGATTATGATACTTATAGCCTTTCGGGTATAAAATAGTGGTGACTGCTCACATGATACTCCGATACCGAAGCTTGTTTTATGACCACGACCTGCCTACTGTAACTCACCTACTCACCTTGACACGTTTGGGAGTACGTAAAATATAGATTATCGAGTGGTAAGCTTTTGTAGGATTCTTTATTAAGGTAGTTACTTATTTATACTACTAGGAAACGAGACGAGCTGAACATACATGATGTTAAGGTGCCTCATCATGGCCCGCCTAACGCAAAAAACCTAGA